>CM031234.1:1023537948-1026328429 GCA_018340775.1 Taxus wallichiana var. yunnanensis | reverse complement strand
CAGTAATAACCGTTCCAGTTACGTATTGCTAACAGCGTAAATAATTAATGCGGAGCGGCTTCACAAAAAGTTAGTGGCATTGGAGCCGAGGAGAGGTCTATGCAGAGCTAGAATGATAACTTGAGGCTAGTATTTGAGCCTAGAAAAGGGCCGGTTGGAGGATGCTTCAGCTGGCTGGAAAGTGACCACTATGTGAATCAATGTCCTACGAAGAAGGATGATCACGATAGACAGACATAGGATACATATTCTGATAATGGCTAATAGGGCAAGGTGAAAAGCAAGTTACGCCCATAGAAGTTTCGGGTAAGTTATTCGGTACACTGTGGTCATACTTTTTGATCTTTGGAGACTACTCTTGAATGCTTTATTTCTACTAAACTTGCAATGATAAAATTAAAAGAAAGGCTGAAAGAATGGATAAAACATGGACATTGCATTATGGGAATGATGCTGTCCATACTGAAATCAAAATGTGCCTTTTTGGGGCAATTCTTGACTTGCCTAGTTTCTCCACCGGGTTGAATTGTATGTCACTCCTCTAGGGTCATATGATATCATTATTGGAGTCGAATAGTTGGATGAACATAAAGGCAAAGGTCGAAACAAGTTATGAAAAACAAATCTGTTGTGATGACTGCGAGAAAGCATCGTAATCATTCAAGGTGTAAAACAAGAAGTTGTAGTTAGGAAAGCGCGGCTATGCAACTAAAAAGGGCTAAAAACGAGAGGCTGTACTTTGTATGTAGTAAAAATGACGAGAAAATCTTTGAGGAAGATAATGATTTCATGGAAAGATATCCATTGTTAAGGGTTTCCATGATGTGTTTCCAGGAGGAATTACTAGGTCTTCCACCCAAGCGTGAGTTTGACTTTGCGATAGAAATCAAATCGGAGCCGAACCCATATCTAAAGCACCTTATAGGGAATGACTACCATTGAGTTGGTAGAGGCTAAAGGCTCGATTACAAGAACTTTTGACTAAGGAGGTGATAAGACCAAGCGTCTCACCTTAGGGAGCACCGGTAATTTTTGTAAAGAAAAAGGATGGCACTTTGAGGTACGTGTATTGATTATAAGAATCTTTGAACAAAGCAACTATTACAAATCGATACCCACTTCCTAGGATTGATGATGCCGTTCGATTAGATGCGAGGCAGCATCGGTTTATTCAAAAATAGATCTTCGATACGCGGGTATCATCATTAAGAATAAAGGAAGAAGATATTCATAAAATAACTTTTAGAGCGAAATGCCGGGCATTATGAGTTCACGGTGTTACCTTTTTGGGTTGACTAATGCACTCGCTTTGCCTTCATGAATCGATGAACAATATTTTTCAAGAATACTTAGACAAGTTTGTACTTGTATTCTTAGATGACATTATTATATACTCTAAAAATGTCGAAGAAAGCACTAAGAACATCTAAGAATAGTGCTAGAAATTTTAAGAAAGAGGAAATTAGTATGGCTTGTCCAAATGTTCCTTTTATGATGCATGGGTGCATTATTTGGGACACGTTATAAGAGGTAAAGAATGGAATAGGCTGTTGACCCTTCAAAATTACTGACTATAAGCCCGAGTGGCTCTCGCACCTAAAGTTAGTGCATGAAGTGAGGAGCTTCATGGGCTTGGCTGGATATTATTGAAAGTTTGTTAAGGACTTTTCAAAAATTGTTGCCCCAATCACTTGATCTGCGAAAAGAAGGATAAGAAATTCATCACGGACGAGAAAAATGTGAATGCTCAGCCTTTAAGAATTTACAGGGAGCAATTAACTTCAGCACCTATTTGGTGTGCACGATCCAAATGGAAATTTTATGGTTGTAGCGGATGCCTCGGGAGAAGGCCTTGGGGGTATTACATTACGGAATAACCATGTCATAGCTTATGAAAGCGTAAAGCTTAAATTACATGAGCAGAATTATGCTCCACATGATCTGAGCTCACTGCCATTGTTAATGCACTTCAAATGTGGAGGCATTACCTTTTAGGCAAAGCCTTTCGAGTTAAAAATGGATCATCACAGGGGCTGAAGTATATTTTTACTCAGCCAAATTTGAATCACAAGGCAATAGCGAAGATGGTTAAAATTTCTGTCTCGAAGTATGATTTTGATATAAGCTACATCAAGGAACAACTTGAAAATAGAGTAGCAGATGCTTTGAGTCAAAGGAAGCATATCTCTACTCTTATAAAGTTAAGAACTTAGTTTAAGGATGAGGTGAAAGATGCCTTGGAATCAGATCCTTATTTCAGGCAAGTCAAAATAGCACTAACTGCTTGAATTTAAGGATGCTCGAGGTATAAAGGATTCCATTTCGATAATGAAGGAATTTTGAGGTTTGAAAGCGAATGGGTATATATACCTTTGGCGAATGAATTAAGAGGGGAAATTATTAGCTGAATTTCATAATTCACCTTTTTCTGAGACACCACGGCATTACTCTAAAATGCTTGCTAATCTTAAGCATGCAATACTTACGGAAGGGAATGAAAAAGGATGTGGTAGAATTTGTAACACTTTGCTTGGAATGTCAGCGTGTTAAGGCGGAACATATGCACCCGTTGGATTATTGTATCCCCTATGACATTTCGCGATATAAATGGCAAGTGATAATGATGGATTTCGTTCAAGGATTACCTATGTCAAGAAATAAGCATGACATTATCACTGGTTGTAGTCGGCAAATTGACAAAGTGGCACACTTCATTCTTTGGTGATTTGAAGGATGATGCACCATAGCAAGAAGATTTGTACATGAAATCTTCGAGATTGCATGGAATACCGAGAATTAATCATATCGAATAGAGATCCGAGGATGACATCAAGGTTTTGGCAAAAAGCGCTTAATGCAGCCTTGGGAACTAAATTAAACTTCAGTTTTGCGTATCATCCAAGAGACAGATGGACAAACTAAGAAGTCAATCGGGTTTTAGAGGACATGTTACGGATGTGTGCATGGACCAGCGGTATAAATGGGAGGAATGCCTTCACGCTGGTAGAATTTTCTTACAATAACACCTATCATGCCTCTTTAAAAATGGCACCCTTTGAAGCATTATATGGAAGAAAATGCGAGAACCCCTATCAAGCTGGGACAAGCGTTGAGGACGAGAGATGTAAATGGGCCGAGAAATCCTTATGGAAATGGAACAACAAATCAAAATGATTAGAGGAACATCTAAAGGAGGCTACCAATAGGAAAAAGAGTTATGCAGACTTAAAGCGTGTTGATAGGAATTATAAGCGGGAGAGAAGGTCTTTCTTCGGGTGAAGTGAAAAAGAGCTCAATAACTTTGAAGGATGCAAGTTATCGCCACGATACGTGGGACCTTTTGAAATTTTGAAATAATCAACCCTATAGCTTATCGTCTAGCATTACCTCTGCTTTGTCTCAAATGCATGATGTTTTTCATATTTCTTTACTTAAGAAATACGTGATTTATCACATGTGCTTGAATTGGAATTCCTTGCGGAGTCGAAGACCCGGGAATAATCGTGGTTAAGCCCATTAGAAGTCTTTGAACTCACAAGTTGTACTTGAGAAATCGTGAAGTGAACGATGTAAGGTCAGTGGGGCCGGTTCAGCGAAGAAAGTGCAACTTGCAGGAAAATCTCGAAGAAATGAGCTCTACTTTTCCACATTTGTTTAATCGAATTTGAAATTCGAAAAGCGATAATTCTACCAAATTTAGAAAATTATTAGTCTATTATACAATTGTCTTAAAACACTATTTTTAAGAGTGAATCTGTTTTTGGTATGAACTTATGAATGGAAGGACAATAATCTGAACTTTGTTCTAAGAACTCCTTGATTTGTTTAATCGATAATTGGGACGATGATTCTTTAAGGAGGGGAAGAATGTAACACCCCGATTTTGTGAGTTATCTTGGTGATTATTTTTCATCTTGTTATAATCTTCTTTTTGAAATGAAGGCAAACATGTTAAGATATATTTTGATCTTAAAGGAATGTGTTCTAACTTGGATTCTTGCATCTTGTAATTTATTTGCATAGGACAATAGTTATTGTTACTTGTGTGTTTTCTCTGATGTGATAGAAAAATTGTCGTATACTTTAATAAACTCTATTAAGCGGTTGATAGCACACCTTGAATCAATTCCATTGATCAAAGTATGTTGTGGCCTTCTTGTGATTGTTTTGTCGATTTACTCTTGAATGTGAGGCTGGAGGTTGATATAAATGTGCAGCACCTGATTGCAGGTATGAGTAGCTGGCACGTAAATGCCAACGACAAAGGTTTGATTCTCGAACCATGCACTATCGTACTTAAGACCTCGTGAGGCAGGAAATGTCTGGACACGGGTGGCTCTGGCATGTGAAGCGAAAGGGCGAAAGCGTCTGCCAGCATTGACATGAATGTCAGTTGGAAGACTGGATTGGAGGTTGATTAGTGTTAGTGGTTAGAAGGAATTAGAACCTAAGCTAATCCTAAGTTCTACCTTACATCCTAAACTACTATCCTAAGTGGATTTTTAAATTCTAAAATGACTAACATAGACCTAAGTCCTATTAACCTAAAGACTAGGCTATGACCTAGGTCGAACACTAAAATGAATCCTAAACTAATCCTAACCTAAAGGGGACATGCAGACCCTTGGGGGAAGAGGATAAGGATGAAAGGGTATTAATGACAGTTAATGAGGAGTCCTTATGTGGACAACGCTAGTTTAGTGGGAAACAGTAAGTGGTGGAGGTATCTAGTTAGACATGGAACTAAATTTGGTTTTGCATGTAAAATTTAAATTTGATGGTTGAGACCCAAGTTGGCAGTGGCGTGGGAAAATGGGAAAAGGCAGAGCCTTTAATGCATTTAATTTTTTTGGTCTTCGTGACCAGTCCGCCTTGGAAAGAGTTTGGAGGAATTTTGTTAGTCATTTTGTGTTGTTCGGATTTTGGAGAAGTTGCTCTGCATTTGGTTTTTTTGCTGGTTCAGTCGAACCAGTTTCATTTGGTTTTCATCACTGTTCCTTGGAAATTTGGAGGCTGTTGCTGAGCCTGTAAGAGGAAAGGTGATTTTGGGAAGCTCGTGCTGTCGCCGTGGAAGGAAATACCTTGATGTAACCACGGTTTTTCTTGAGTTTGAGGAAGAATTTACAGGCATGTTAAGCCCTTCTCTTTAAAAACACTTGCTTTGTTTAAGCGTCTCATTAAAACAACCCTGCTCTTGGGTTTTGGGTTTATGTGATTGTTGTCATGTTCATACGATTTGGGTTTTGTGTTTTGGGTAAAATCATTTCTGGTTGTTGTGTTTAAGCTTGTCTTTGCATTTTCTTTGAATGGAACACCTCCATCTTTGTCTTGGTTTTGGTTGGCTTGATAATGAGGAACTCGCCATGTGCATTATGAAAGCTTGTGCATGTTGTATAAGTTGTTTGATGTCGAATTAATTGTTCGTTGCTAAATACGAACTGGAATGATAGAAGCAGTAGATGTTTTAAAGTTGTTTCTTATAGAAATTGTTAAGGAAATAGATCCTTTTCCTTCTGCTGTTTTGGTTTTTGATGGAAATGGAAAATGGGTTTTGTATGAGCATATGAATTCGATTTGAAGGAAGAAATGGTAATACGTTTTTGTTGTTCCTTTTTCTTGCTTAAGAAATAGATGAATACGATTTGGGTATTCGTGGGAGTTGGAAAAGAAATAGTTTTTCTTCTGAACTTATAATGAATTATATTGTTTTCTTGCTGAGAAGGGAAGTTGATTTTATAGTGTTCTATGGATGCGGTTGGTCTTCTACTCAGTCTGTCGTTTTGAAAATGCACTTTACTTTGGATTGCTGTACAAAGGAAGAAATGCTTGGGAAATTGTCTTGCTGTTGGGCCTGTTTTGAATGTACTTTGTTGTGCATCTGATATCCTATGTGGGTTTTTAATAATAAGGGTATTATTGTATGAAAATCGCATTTTGGGTTCTGTACACCATTGTGAATAGAAAAATGGATTCGGGTAGAAACATTTATTGGTAAGGAATTCTTCTTCTTTACTGCTATTTTGATTTGATAAAATTAGTAGTCGGATGGTTTAATGAACATGCGCCGGCTATAGCAGGTGTCTTCATGAAGATGGGGTCTTCATGATGACACAATGTTATAAACGACATATTGATGCCCTCCCGAATTAAAACATCAAGAATACATAGGCTGAGATGTGAAGTTCTTGGCCCGGGATGGGAGTATGATCACGTATGCGGAGTGACTCCGGAGGACTAAAGACAACTAGACACGAATTAGTGGGTGGGAGCGACACCGTATGTCTTTGTATCTTTAGTTCACAGGAGTGCCTTCTATATTCGTTCATATTGCTAGTTGGAAATCGAAGTTTAAATCGACCTTAAATTGAGAATTTGGTAAGGAACCGGGAAAGACCATTCTAGATAACGAGGTGAAGTGAAGTGAAGGGCGTATTCCATTGATGTGTATCACATCTAGGAATACGATCATGTAAAGCATGTGAAAATATTTGGCCAAAGTATCGCAAGTCTTTGGTTGCGTTGTCCTAATCGAGTTAATTTAAGATGCGGGATTTGAGATGAATATCGGTAACAAATATTTAGATAGACTTCTTAAATGGATCACTTCGATAACTTGGAAACGTTAAGAGAATGTATATATAATATACTATGCATGAACAAACATGAAGGATCGGTTGTTGCAGAGTCATGAAATGAAGGATCGTTGAAACTCAAGCCATGAAAATGGAAGATCGATAGTTCTACGAGTCATTTACAACAGACATATAGAATGCATTATAAGATTGAATGGCATTGAATGTGTGTTCCATATTGTAAATATGTGAATAGGGAACATTAGTTTTAAAAGGAAATTGTGTGTTCCAAAACTGCGTTGTTTTTGGGCGAGAAACAATTATTAAAACTTGAGCGTGAGTTTGAATTATATAATGCATAATAGAGAACGTTGTATATAAATTTTTTTTTCCCTTGTTCTAGTATCTTAAAATGGGGATGTTACTGAAACAAGATTTTTTTTTTTTTTTTTTTGATAAATGCTTCCTAGTTCTAAATACATAATTTAGAACTCACAAATCAAAACAACCATTCTTATAACGATAACCATATCTTTGTTGTAATGACTCGAGTACCTCGATCTATTCATTCCATGACTCATTGGTAATCTACCGATCTATTCATGAGTATCAAGAGTTGGCATTTTTATTTTAACACATCACTCTTGCGGTTCTCTTCCCTAATCTAGGATTCAGAATGCTCATCCAAGGAACCTATCTGAATAATTGTTACCATTATTCATCGACATCTCGTCCCTTAGCCTAGGTGACATAGGACAACGTAATCAGCAGCTTGTGATACTTTGGCCAAAGATTTGAAACATACTGCTTATGTCTCGTATCCCTTGACGGCATACTTGTCAATCTGGAATACGTCCTTCACCCCATTCCTATGTTATGTAGAATGTCTTATCTTAGACTTCTGTCAGTCTCTCCTACCCCAAGTTATTCACTCAGGAATGGATTAGTAATATGACAACGTTATAGGGATGCTCCCGAGGACTAGGGATACGCTGACATACTGGGTCAAACCTAGTTAACCCAGTGTGTCAAGATACCCCGAGTCTCTTGGGGTAGCCTTATAACATGAACACGTTCCTAATCAGTCCCAGAGTAAAACTTGTTCAAGTTTAATGTGTAAATCTTAACGATCAATGCAAAGGGTGTCACCATAAATCACCTGCATTGTTGTATCTTCGAGAAGATCCTAATCTTCTCGAAGGTACAACCCTGCAGTTGACTTGTGCCATCAACCTTCAAATCCGCCTCGAAAAGATCTACTTATTTTTAAGGTGTTACATATGTTGAGTTAAAGTTATACTTTAAGACGCTCATTTTAGGGTAGTATTTTCGCAACCCCTGGGTTCCTCACCTTAGAATTACCTTTCTTAATAAAACCCATTTCACAAAGAGAAGTTATTAAGACTTGAGGTCCCATCAAGGAGTTCATTGAAAAAATGCAAATCTAAATCAACGAAGCGGGAAATAGCCCTTAATCTTCACATAAGGTTGCTAACTATACCCTTTTTGGTTTATATCAGTTCTCATAACTGAAATATATCTTACTTATTAGTATTTAGATATAGTGATTAAAAATCCAATTAAACGTTGTCTTGACTTAGATGAAGACTAGGAAGTAATAATTTATTCAGCCCGTTTAGCTTCCTGTTGAGGTTTATTTTAACCTTAGCTTCTCGAAAGACAGTGATCTAAATTCCAATTTAGCTTTAGATAGAACATAATAGAACTACTAAACATACACAAGTATTCAGTCACATAATCTTTGCAAAGCTTACTTAGAGAATCCCAAATATCTCCAAGGTATACAATAATAACAATGCTCTTAAAATCATTCGAACCGAAGAAGTTCAATCCATCGAATACGAATTCAAACACATACGTAACAAATACCTCATTTCATTCATTTCTAAGCTAATCAAATACATTTTATGCATTCAACATATTTGATACAATACTCAATAGCAAAAGAACATCTTTCTTCAAGTAGTACATTTAGAGAATCAAATTGGAATTCATCATAAAACCAAATTAAACAATCTGAACATCACATCAGATCTGCGTGTCTTTACCACTTACGGCAACCATCTGCAAAAATTGTCAACATGGGTCAGTTCGGTGAACTGAGCATGATAAGCACTAATTCTTAAAACAATTGCAATCCACCAATTGTTCTCATTAAACAACTTGTTTATATGAAATCATTTCTTCACATACCAAACTTAAATCAGGCTAATCATCCTATATGTTAGAGACTAAGAACATATGAATACAACCATTCTAAAGACAACAAAACTCCTACAAGATTGTTTCTAACAATTTCTCAAAGGCAGTTAAAACATTCAACAAGCTCACTGTCTTAATTCTTTTATCATCATAACACATTTCAATGGTATTGACAAGTATACCCATTTATACAGCAACACACATTTTATACCAGTCTCTCCATACAATACCACAGTTTATTCTTGTTATGCCCTTACCGTAGAGATCGCAAAAGGATGCAAGAAGAAAGTACACAAGGTTTCCTGACTAGGAGAGAGAGAATTTTCCTATTCAACTTATTTATACATCAACATATAAATTACAGTCTAGAAGAAAGAAACAAAGTCCATCAGAATCCTAAGTCAATAAAATTCTGGACTGTACCGATTCCTTTAGATTAATGCAAATACATTTATGCATGCGACTAAACAGTCAAGATTACAAGAAGAACTACAGTTCCATCTAAATCCAAATATAAAAGTCACCTGTAGCCACTAAGCAATTCAAGAGCTCTCGTGCCAAGCAACAGTAAGTAATCCAACCATAACAGACTCAACAATTCTTTTTTTATAACATTCAACAATAGTAATATACCCATCGCCATTGTTTAACAGAGCACAACTAGGAGCTTTTTATCACAGTCAGCCACGAGACTAGATAACACTTAAAACAAATGACGTTCCATATGCAAATACAGTGATATTCATACTACGTCTAAACACAAACATGCACAGCTTCATTCAACTGAATCTAATCTCTATGAATGTACAGTGGACTTTCACGAAGTCGCATCCATTACATAAGCTCATCCAAGTTTTAACCTAAGTAGAGCCATCCCGTAAACACATCGGGCTACAACGAGTCGAGCTCACATGGAATTCCTGTAAGGGCTCCAACGGAGTCGTATCCCAAAAGAACTCACAGTCCGGGTTAAGATTAAAGTCGAATTCATACGAAAACATTCAAGACTCCAACTGAATCAAACGAATAGTCTACACAACTAAAATTCTTCAAAATTTGTATACAAGATACATATTAAGGATTCCACAGAATAAATATCAATAAGTATTCACAACTGAGCTTATACAGAATTTGAAAACACTATTTACATTTCAAGGACTCCAACTGTGTCAATACCAACCGTATTCACAACTAAGCAACAGTATTCACAACCAGGGCTTTGATTGAAGTTGAATTCATACGACAACAATTCAAGGACTCCAACAGACTCAAAACCAATGAGTATCCACAACAAGCTTCCGCAGAAGTCAATAACATACTACCCATTTCAAGGATTCCAACAGTATGCACAAAGAAACTACTACAGAAGTTAAAAACATAAGTTACGTTTCAAGGATTCAAAAGGAGTCGAAACCATATAGCATTCTCAACTAAACTTCTATAGAAGTCGTAACATACTATCAATTTCAAGAGTTCCAACCATATCATGCTAAAAGTATCCTCTACAAAACTTCAACAGAAGTCGAAACATACGAAACATTACAAAGACTCTCACTGAGTCATTTTCGTATTTAATCCTTGCTACTTTCAACAGATTCTAACCCAAAATCGCAAACTCAGTAAGGACTTCTACAATCGTCACAATCAAGTAGAATAATCACAGCAAGCATTCCCAACAGAAGAACTTCAAGTATTCACAGCAAGAATAAACAGGGTTCAATCAACAATAAGAGCACAAAGGTCTTTAATCCAAATGAATCCAAAAGGAAGAATAAATACAAAATGATAACCATTCCATCAAGGTCTTGAAAAACCCGAGATTCATAATTCCACGGGAAAAGAAGAACCAAAACATTGCTTCAAACCAACTAAACTAAAATCACACGAAGCAGAGTTGTTTTAATGAAAGCATTTGAAGTAAAGCAAGATTTTAAAAGTCGGGGCCTTTCATGCTAGTAATGTCACTTTAAAAATCTGAAGAAGACCTCTGAATTAGCTCGAGCCTTCTTCTTCCACGATAGATTCAGCAACAATAATTTGTTACCCTCATGCCTTATAAACTTTCCTCGGCGAGAGAAAAGAGCTAGTTATTCTCATAGTTGCCATGCGACACCAAGTAAGCCGGTTCGAAGAACCAAGTGAACAACAGAGAGAAAAATGGAGTGCATGGAAAACCAAACAACCAACTAGTTTTCCATTTTGCATGCCTTCTTTGAGCAATCCATGCTCGGGCCGAGGATTCATTAATGACATTAACTCAAAATTCTTGCCCAAACTCCATTGCCACCCGAAGCCGCCATAGTTGGTGATTGACAAATGCAAACAAAAGACCATTTCCAGATTTGGCGACTTTGCGTCGGTCCCAACAGATATTTACAACCTCCGCCAAATCCCAAGTCCTTCATACTTATCCATCTCATAAATTCCATAGAAACTACCACCCATGGCTCGCACCCCTTCATAGGTCCCCCTTCATCCACTATCATTAGTTAGGTTAGAAACATAGGTTAGATCTTAAGGTGATACTTTAGTCTAACTTCCTTAGTGCTAGGTCGCTAACCTTAGGAACATTTAGCTTATAGTTTAGGGCTAGGTTAGATTAGCACTAATCCAACCCATAGGTTATAGTTTAGGTTTAGGTTATTAACCTTAATAAATCCAGTCTAGGTCTAACAAATAGAATCGTTCAGTATAAGAACCAACAGATATACATTCCCGAAATGGATTCTATCTAGCATTGATAATAAGCTAGCAGTATATACCAGAATTTATTACCTGGCTCAAGGTCTAGGCCTTCCTGATATTACGATATCGGGAACCAATTCATTTAACATGATCAACCTGAGTTAGACTCCGGAATTGCTTATTCAACACATTCAGACCTTGCACCCTTCATAAGGTCTATAATTTTTGTTCATCCAGAATAAACTTAAAACATCTCTTGGATCAATGCCACTGATCCAAGGATGAGTCATAAAGATGGGTAAATCCACAATTCATCCCGAAATCAGATTGAACTCAGGTGCTAAAAATGAAAGAAATAAAAGAGTCCAAGCATATCCTGACTCAGTCAAAGATCTTCAAGAGCAAAGAAGATACAATCAATATCAAGCATGACTTCACAATCCAAAGGAACACATCCTTATACAGAAGAAATCATTTATCAACACTTGAATGCTCAAGAGGAAGTAACAATAGTTCAGAGTGTTACATTTAGTGATCATTGGAGGAGTTACCACACCTTTTCCTTTTGTTTTTAGTAGCAAACTTTACTTCTTTTCCTTGTGAGTGAGTGAAAACCGTGTATTATTGCTTTCTCGCATACCCTTGGGTACCGTCTTCTTCATTAGATACCTCATCTTGAAATTCCATACACCCAATAGTAGAGTCACCCGGTCGGTTCAACGACATCACCACTGAACTATTGTTACTTCCTCCTGAGTGTTCAAGTGTTTATATATGATTTCTTCTGTATAAGGATGTGTTCCTTTGATGGTGAAGTCATGCTTGATATGGATTGTATCTTCTTGCTCTTGAAGATCTTTGATTGAGTCAGGATATGCTTGGACTCTTTTATTTCTTTCATTTTTAGCTTTGAGTTCAATTTAATTTCGAAAGGAATTGTGGATTTATCCATCTTTATGACTCAGCCTTGGATCAGTTGCATTGATCCAAGAGATGTTTTAAGTTTATTCTGGATGAACAAAAATTATAGACCTTACGAAAGTTGCAAGGTCTGAATGTGTTGAATGAGCAATTCAGGAGTTAACTCAGGCTGATCTTGTTAAATGAAAATTGGTTCCAAATACCGTAACATCGGGAAGGCCTAGACCTTAAGCCAGGTAAGATGTTCTTGGGTATTCAGTAAGCTTATTTAGCAATACCTGATAGGATCCTGTACAGGGATGTTTTACCCTGTTTGGTTCCAATACGGATCGGTCCTACTTGGGAGACCTAGACTGGATTTATTAAGGTTAATAACCTAAACCTAAACTATAACCTATTGGTTAAATTATTATTAATCTAACCTAGCCCTAAACTATAAGCTAAATGTTCCTAAGGTTAGCCACCTAGCACTATGGAAGTAAGACTAAAGTATTACCTTATGATCTAACCTATGTTTCTAACCTAACTAATGATCATGGATGAAGGGGGACCTATGAAGGGGTGCGAGCCATGGGCGGTAGTTTCTATGGCATTTATGAGGTGGATAAGGATGAAGGACTTGGGATTTGGCGGAGGTTGTAAATATCTATTGAGACCTGACGTGGCGGTATCACCAAATTTGGGAATGGTTGTTTGTGTTCAATTGTCAATCGCCAACTTTGGCGGTTGGTGGCAATGGAGATTAGGTGGGAATCTTGGAGTTAATGTCATTGATGAACTTCGGTTCCCGAGCGCACGGATTGCTCGGGAAGGCATGCAAATGGAAAACTAGTTGGTTGTTTGGTTTTCCATACGCTCCGTTTTTCTCTCTGTTTGATCACTGGTTCTTCGAACCAGTCTACTTTGTGTTGCATGGAAACTATGAGAATATCTAGCTCTTTTCTCTATCGGGGAAAGTTTATAAGGCATGAGGGTAACAAATTATTGTTGCTTGAATCTATCGTGGAAGAAGAGGAGAAGGCTCGAGCTCATTCAGAGGTCTTCTTCAGATTTTTAAGCGACATTACCAGGCATGATAGGCCCTGACTTTTAAAAATCTTGCTTTACTCCAAATGCTTTCATTAAAACAACTCTGTTCAGGTGATTTTAGTACAGTTGGTTTGAAGCAATGTTTTGGTTCTTCTTTTCCTGTGGAATTAGGAATCTTGGGTTATTCGAAGACTTTGTTGGAATGTTAATGTATTTATTCTTCCTTTTGGATTCATTTCGATTGAAGACCCGGCTGTGCTCTTATTGTTGTTGAATCCTGTTGATTCTTGCTGTGAATACTTGAAGTTCTTCTGTTTGGAATGCTTGCTGTGATTATACTACTTGAATGCGACTATTGTAGAAGTCCTCACTGTGTTTGCAATTTTTGGGATAAAATCCATTGAAAGTTTGCAAGGAATATCTATGAAAATGACTCAGTGGGAGTCCTTGTAATGTTTCGTATGTTTTTAACTTCTGTATAAGCTTAGTTATGAATATTGTTGCTTAGTTGCGAATCTTTTTGCTCGATGCGAATCTTTTGCTTAGTTGTGAATCTTTGTTGCTCGGTTGTGAATACTTTGTTGCTCGAGTTGTGTATCTTTGTACTCGTTGTGAATATTTGCTTAGTTGTGAATACGGTTGGTATTGACTCAGTTGGAGTCCTTGAAATGTAACTAGTATTTCAACTTCTGTAGAAGCTTAGTTGTGAATACTGTTGGTATTGACTCAGTTGGAGTCCTTGAAATGTAACTAGTGTTTTGACTTCTGTATAAGCTTAGTTGTGAATACTTATTGATATTGACTCTGTTGGAATCCTTAATATGTATCTTGTAATCGACTTATGTAGAAGTTTAGTTGTGAAGACTGTTGGTATTGATTCAGTTGGAGTCCTTGAATGTTTTTGTATGAATTTGACTTCAATCTTAACCCGGTTGTGAGTTCTTGTTGGATACGACTCCGTTGGAGTCCTTGCAGTATTTCCATGTGAACACGACTCCTGTTGAAGCCCCGATGTGTTTACGTGATGGCTCGACTTATGATCTATGTCCACGTTGTGCATAATTTTTAACTCGACTCTTTCTTTAGGTTGTGTGTTTTTATTCGATTCAATTTCACATTGAATGTGTGTTGGGTTTACATTACAAGCACGACTCTATTTGAGTCCCTGCTATGTAATTTTCGTATTAGCTCGACTTAGGTTAAAACTTTGATGAGCTTATGTAATGGAGGTGACTTCTGTAAAGTCCTTGCTGTATATTCATAGAGATTAGATTCAGTTGAATGAAGTTGTGCATGTTTGTGTTTCGACTCAGTGTGAATGTCACTGTATTTGCATATGGAAACGTTATTTGTTTTTAATGTTATCTTGTCTCGTGTTTGACTGAAACAAAGAGCTCTTAGCTGTACCATGTCAGGCGATGGCGTTGGGTATTTTCATGTTGATGAATGATATGGAAAAGATTTGTTGAGTCTTTCATGGTTGGATTATTTTCTTTTTCTTTGTCACGAGAGCTCTTGTAATGCTTAATAGCTACAGGTGATTTTTATTAATGAATTTAGATGAAACTGTAGTTTCTTCTTGTGATCTCAACTATTTTAAATTGCATGCGTAAAAGTAATTGCGTTATTTTAGAGGAGTCGGTATAGTCTGAACATGATTGAAATGGGAATCTGATTTACTCTGTTTCCTTCTCCTGAGCTGTAAATTATATGTTGATGTGTAATAAGAGGAATAAGAAAATACTCTCTCTCTCTAGTCTGGAAACTTTATGTGCTTTCTTCTTGTATCCTTATGCGATCTCTACGGTAAGGGCATAACAAGAATAGACTGTGGTATTGTATGGAGAGACTGGTATAAAATGTGTGTTGCTGTATAAGTAGGTATACTCGTCAATACCATTAAAATAATGTATGATTGAAAGGAAATTACGACAGTTGAGCTTGTTGAATGTTATAAACTGCCTTTGAGTAATTGTTAGAAACATTCTTGTAGGAGTTTTGTTGTCTTTAGAATGGTTGTATTCATTTGTTCTTAGTCTCTAACATATAAGATGAATAGCCTGATTTATGTTTGGAATTTGAAGAAATGATTTCATTTAAACAGGTTGTTTAATGAGAACAATTGGTGGATTGCAATTGTTTTAAGAATTAGTGCTTATCATGCTCAGTTCACCGAACTGACCCGTGTTGACAATTTTTGCAGATGGTTGCCGTAAGTGGTAAAGGCACGCAGATCTGATATGATGTTCAGATTGTTTAATTTGGTTTTATGATGAATTCCAACTTGATTCTCTAAATGTACTACTTGAAGAAAGATGTTCTTTTGCTGTTGAGTATTGTATCAAATATGTTGAATGCATAAAATGTATTTGATTAGCTTAGAAATGAATGAAATGAGGTATTTGTTACTTATGTGTTTGCATTCGTATCTTGATGGATTGAACTTCTTCGGTTCGAATGATTTTAAGAGCATTTTTATTATTGTATACCTTGGAGACATTTGGGATTCTCTAAGTAAGCTTTGCAAAGATTATGTGACTGAATACTTGTAAATGTTTAGTAGTTCTGTTATGTTCTATATAAGGCTAAATTGGAATTTAGATCACTGTCTTTCGAGAAGCTAAGGTTAAAATAAACCTTAACAGGAAGCTGAACAGGGAATAAATTATTACTCCCTAATCTTGATCTAAGTCAAGACAACGTTTAATTTGATTTTAAATCACTATATCTTAATACTAATAAGTAAGATATATTTCAGTTTTGAGAACTGATATAAACCTAAAAGGGTTAAGTTAGCAACCTTATAAGAAGACTTAGGGCTATTGCCCAATTTCGTTGATTTAGATTATTGTGTATCAAAGAACTCCTTAATGAAACCCCAAATCTTATTAACTTCTCTTTGTGAAATGGGTCTTAATAAGAAAGGCAATTCTAAGGTGAGGAACCCAGGGGTTGGGAAAAGACTACCCTAAAAGGAGCATCTTAAAGTATAACTTTAACTCAACATAAGTAACACCTTAAAGTTAAGTAGATCTTTTCGAGGTGGTTTTGAAGGTTGATGGCACAATTCAACTGCAGGGTTGTACCTTTGAGAAGATTAGGATCTTCTCGAAGATACAACAATGCAGGTGACTTATGGCGACACCCTTTGCATTGATCGTTAAGATTTACACCTTAAACTCGAACAAGTTTTTACTCTGGGACTGGTTAGGAATGTGGTCATGATATGAGGCTGCCCTGGAGACTCGGGGTACCTTGACACACAGGGTTAACTAGGGTTGACTCAGTATGTCAGCGTATCCCTAGTTCTTGAGAGCATCCTTATATCATTGTCATATTATTAATCCGTTCCTGAGTGAATAACTTGGGGCAGGGGAGGCTGACAGAAGTCAGTGTAAGACATTCTACATAACATAGGAATGGGGTGAAGGATGTATTCCAGATTGATGAGTATGCCGTCAAGGAATACGAGACATAAGCAGTATGTTTCAAATCTTTGGCCAAAGTATCGCAAGTCTGCTGATTGTGTTGTCTATGTCACCTAGTCTAAGGGACGAGATGCCGATGAATAATGGTAACAATTATTCAGATAGGTTCCTTGGATAGAGCATTCTGAATCCCGGATTAGGGAAGAGAACCACAAGAGTGATGTGTTAAAATAAAAACGCCAACTCTTTGATACTCATGAATAGATCGGTAGATTACCGAGTCATGGAATGAATAGATCGGAGGTACTCCAAGTCATTACAGCTGCATATGGTTATCTGTTATAAGAATGGTTGTTTTGATTTGTGAGTTCTAAATTATGTATTTAGAACTAGAAGCATTTATAAAAAAAAAAATTACTTGTTCTAATGTACTAAAATGGGGATGTTACATCTTGGTATCAGAGCTGAAGGTTGTAGCTCTTGGACCTATTGTGTCCATAATCTAATAAAAACCTGAATTTTCTTGTAACAGAAAATGGTTAGAACAAGGGGGAACGTTGCGAATAATGCTCCACCTAAAGGAGGGGCGGAAACAACCCAAAAGCTTGATGAGATCCTTGCTGCCCTATTGGACACAAGAGATCGTTTGGCTATACTTGAACAGCAAGTAATGGGAAATGAGGAGGATGATGAAGCTAGTAATAACAATCAGCAACCTCTTGAGGATAACCTTGATATGGGTGTTGATAATAATGCTGGAAATGCACTTGTCCAACCAGAAAACAAAAAGGCTAGGTTGGCAGCGGAACTCACTAATGATATAAAAAGGATAAGCCCACCTAAATATGATGGCACCACATTAGGAGATGGAGCTGAGAACTAGCTCAACGAAAATGGAGAAGTACTTTGCAATAAGAAACTTCTCGGAGGAAACCAAAGCTATTTGGGGAGCCTATCAACTTTCCCATGAAGCATCTTCGTGGTGGGATAGCCGTAAAGCTGAGCTAAATATTGATGAGACCAATATTACTTGGGATCAATTTAAGGGCTATTTTAGGCAACGTTGGCTGCCACAACTTTTCTATGATAAGAAAATGACAGAATTCCAGAACTTAGCTCAAGGGAAGCTAATGGTAACTGAATACTGGGAGCGGTTTACAAAACTCCTCAAGTATGTACCGCAGTATCAAACTGACGAGAAGTTCAGAATACGGAAATTCATCATGGGACTGAATCCCGTGATAGGGGGAGAGGTCGATGTTCACAGTCCAACCACTATGGAAGGAGTTGTTGAAAAGGCCATAAGACAAGAACAAAAATTAAAGGCTATTTCTGCTCATAAAGAGGAAGTGTGGAAGAAGATTGCAAACCCTTCTTCAACTTCACTTGCACCCAAAAAGGGACCATGGAAAAATTTTGGAAACAGAAGTAAGTTTCCAGGGGATAATAGTAAGAAAATAGTAGTAAATAAGCCTGCTAGAAATGTAAGGGATAATTTTACCAAAAATTATAACAATGGGCAGAAGCCCTATGGAGGACAACGTGATAATTACAAGGCTGGAGGCAATTTTGAGCCTAAAAAGGGACCTGTAGGAGGCTGCTACAATTGTGGCAAAGACCACTACGTAAATCAGTGCCCTTTGAAGAAGGATGATCGTAATCAACAGCATAAGATACATGTTGCAGTAGCAGACAAGCAAGCTGAAAAGCAAGTGACACCTATAGAAGTTTCGGGTAAGTTATTTGGCATACCTGTCACTATTCTTTTTGATACAGGAGCTACTGAATGTTTCATTTCTAGTAAACTTGCTTCTAAACTTAAGAGAAAAGATGGAAAATTGGATAAATCTTGGACTGTACTGTACGGTAATAATTCTTTTCATACAGTGAGTATGTGTCTTTTTGGGGCAGTCCTTGACTTACCTAAGTTTTCCACTGAAGTTGACCTCTATGTTACACCTTTGGGATCGTATGACATTGTCATCGGTGTCAATTGGTTAGCTGACCATAAAGCAAAAGTAGACTGCTATGAAAAGAATATAAAATGTTTAGATGATCGGCTGAAAGTAGCAGAGATTCAAGGTGTGAAACGGGAAATTTCATTTAGAAAACTGTCAGCTATGTAGCTTAAAAAGGCTAAAAACAAAGGATGTACCCTTTATGTAGTAAAGATATCTGAATTTTCAGAAGAAGATGGTGATTCCATGAAACGATTTCCTCTGTTGCAAAGTTTCAAAGATGTTTTTCTCGGAGGAATTACTAGGTTTACCACCCAAGAGGGAATTTGACTTCACCATCGAAATCAAACTAGGAACGGAACCTATTTCCAAAGCACCTTATCGGATGACTACTACAGAGTTAGTCGAGCTTAAGGCACAATTGCAAGAAATTTTGTCTAAAGGTTTGATTAGACCAAGTGTTTCACCTTGGGGAGCGCCAGTAATATTTGTGAAAAAGAAGGATGGAACACTTAGGCTGTGTATTGATTATCGGATGTTGAACAAAGCAACAATCAAGAACAGATACCCACTTCCAAGGATCGACGATCTATTTGACCAGATGCGTGGGGCAGCGGTTTATTCCAAGATAGATCTTCGATCTGGTTATCATCAATTAAGGATTAGAGAAGAAGATATTCATAAAATAGCTTTCCGAACTAGGTACGGACATTATGAATTCATGGTTCTACCCTTTGGATTAACTAATGCACCCGCAGCTTTTATGAACTTAATGAATAATATCTTTCAAGAATATTTGGACAAGTTTGTACTTGTATTCTTGGACGATATTCTCATTTATTCTAAAAGTGTTGAAGAGCACAATGAGCATTTGAAGATAGTTTTGGGAATTTTGAGAAAAAGAAATTTGTATGGTAAGTTATCCAAATGTTCTTTCTTTGATATAGAAGTTCACTATTTGGGCCATGTCATTAGTAAGGAAGGAATTGCTGTGGATCCTTAAAAAATAGTGGCAATAACTGAGTGGCCTGCACCAAAGAATGTGCACAAAGTAAGAAGCTTCATGGGTCTTCTTTGGTTATTATAGAAAATTTGTTAAGGATTTTTCTAAGGTGGTTGCATCGATAACTTCATTACGAAGAAGGATAAGAAATTTATTTGGAATGATAAGTGCGGAAACGCTTTCAAAATTCTTAAAATCCAGTTGACTTCCGCACCTATATTAGCTATACCAGACCCTAATGGGAGCTTTACTGTTGTAACGGATGCTTATGGGGAAGGCCTTGGAGGTGTTTTATTACAAAATGATCAAGTCATAGCATATGAAAGTAGAAAACTTAAGTTACATGAGCTGAATTATGCTCCTCATGATTTGGAGCTTGTTGCCATTGTTCATGCGCTTCAAGTCTGGAGACACTATTTACTTGGGAAACCTTTTGAGTTGAAAATTGATCACTTAGGACTGAAATATATTTTCACTCAGCCTAATCTAAATGCCAGACAGAGAAGGTGGTTAGAGTTTTTATCTCAATATGATTTTGATATTAGCTACATCAAAGGGAAAGAGAATAGGGTAGCAGATGCTCTAAGTCGTAGGAAGCACATTTTTGCTCTTATAACATTAAGAACTCGAGTTTAAGGATGAGGTAAAAGTGCCTCGAGAATCGATGTATACTTTCAAAGCAAGTAAAAGCGGTAGCTTGCTGCGCAGAACCTAATGATGAAAGGTATAAAGGTTTTTATTTTGATAATGAAGGAATCTTACGTTATGAAAATAGGGTATACGTACCTATCTTTGAAGGATTTGAGAAATAAGTTGTTAGTTGAATTTTATAATTTACCCTTCTCTGGACACCCGGGTATCACAAAAATGCTTGCTGATCTAAAACAACAATACTTTTGGAAAGTATGAAAAAGGATGTTATTGATTTTGTGACTCATTATGCGGAATGTCGGTGGGTTAAGGCAAACACATGCACCCTGCTTTGGACTATTATATCCCCATAGCATACCGCAGTACAAATGGCAAGTAATAAGCATGGACTTTGTACAAGGGTTACTTATGTCCAGGAATAAACATGATGTTATCCTGGTAGTTGTAGATAAACTAACTAAGGTAGCTCATTTCATTGCTGGAAATCTAAAGGATGATTCACCAGTGTTGGCCAAAAGATTCGTGCACAAAATTTTTAGGTTACATGGTGTACCAGAATTGATTATATCTAACAAGGATCCTAGAATGACGTCAAGATTTTGGCAAACACTTAATACAGCTCTTGGAACGAAACTAAACTTCAGTTCTGCATATCATCCGGAAACGGATGGACAAACGAGAGAGTAAATCAAGTGTTGGAAGATATGTTGCGAATGTATTGCATGGATCAACAGTATAAATGGGAAGAGTATCTTCCACTAGTTGAATTCGCATACAACAACACTTATCACTCATCTCTTAAAATGGCACCTTTTGAAGCACTTTATGGAAGAAAGTGCAGAACCTCTGTTAGTTGGGATAGTGTTAAGGATAGAGTGGTAATTGGACCAAAGATCCTCACTGAAGTGGTACAATGCAAGTTAAGTTGATTCGTGAATGATTAAAGGAAGCGCAGATAGGCGAAGAAGAGCTATGCTTGACCTTAAGCGATTGATCGAAGGTTTGAGATTGGTGAGAAGGTTTTCTTCATGTTAAACCGAGAAAGAATTCTATAACTTTTGGCAAGGCTACCAAGTTGTCACCTCGTTACATGGGACCTTTCGAAATTGTCAAACAATCAATCCTATAGCTTATCGATTAGCATTACCACTTGCTTTATCTCGCATGCATGATGTTTTCCATATTTATTTGCTTAAGAAATATGTTTCAGATTTTCACATGTTTTAAATTGGAATTCCTTGCAGTCAAGACCCGGAATAATCGTGGTTAAACCCACATGAGTCTTTGGAAACTCGCTAATTGCATTTGAGAAATCGTGAAATACAACAATGTAAGGTCCAGTGGGACCGGTTTAACGAAGAAAGTGCAACTTGGAAAAATGCGGAAGAGATGAAAATTGCTTTTCCTTTTCTTTTTCAACGAATGAAATCTATTGACAAAATTTTTATGCACTTATCTTTTTCGTGTCTATATGAAAGCCAGATTGAGGCAAACATTATTCAAATTGAATAAAATGTATCGTGACATTGATTTCTAGAACTATTCAAGTTGGAAATAGTCTTATTGTATTGTGAACTAATAAATTGGTTGACTTGAAGGTAAATCAAAAATATGTAATCATCGGGATGATGAATCTTTTAGGAGGGAAGCATGTAACGCCCTGAACTATTGTTACTTCCTCCTGAGCATTCAAGTGTTGATATATGATTTCTTCTATATAAGGATGTGTTCCTTTGATTGTGAAGTCATGCTTGATATGGATTGTATCTTCTTGCTCTTGAAGATCTTTGGTAGTCAGGATATGCTGGGACTCTTTTATTTCTTTCATTTTTAGCACTTGAGTTCAATTTAATTTCGAAAGGAATTGTGGATTTATCCGTCTTTATGACTCAGCCTTGGATCAGTTGCATTGATCCAAGAGATGTTTTAAGTTTATTCGGATGAACAAAAATTATAGACCTTACGAAAGTTGCAAGGTCTGAATGTGTTGAATGAGCAATTCAGGAGTTAACTCAGGCTGATCTTGTTAAATGAAAATCGGTTCCAAATACCGTAACATCGGGAAGGCCTAGACCTTAAGCCAGGTAAGATGTTCCTGGGTATTCAGTAAGCTTATTTAGCAATACCTGATAGGATCCTGTCTGAGATATGTTTTACCCTGTTTGGTTCCAATACGGATCGGTCCTACTTGGGAGACCTAGACTGGATTTATTAAGGTTAATAACCTAAACCTAAACTATAACCTATTGGTTAAATTATTATTAATCTAACCTAGCCCTAAACTATAAGCTAAATGTTCCTAAGGTTAGCCACCTAGCACTATGGAAGTAAGACTAAAGTATTACCTTATGATCTAACCTATGTTTCTAACCTAACTAATGATCATGGATGAAGGGGGACCTATGAAGGGGTGCGAGCCATGGGCGTATGGAATTTATGAGGTGGATAAGGATGAAGGACTTGGGATTTGGTGGAGGTTGTAAATATCTATTGAGACCTAACGTGGCGGTATCACCAAATTTGGGAATGGTTGTTTGTGTTCAATTGTCAATTGCCAACTTTGGTGGTTGGTGGCAATGGAGATTGGGTAGGAATCTTGGAGTTAATGTCATTGATGAACTTTGGTTCCCGAGCATGGATTGCTCGGGAAGGCATGCAAATGGAAAACTAGTTGGTTGTTTGGTTTTCCATACGCTCTTTTTCTCTGTTTGATCACTAGTTCTTCGAACCTGTCTACTTTGTGTTGCATGGCAACTATGAGAATATCTTTCTCTTTTCTCTGTCGGGGAAAGTTTATAAGGCATGAGGGTAACAAATTATTGTTGCTGAATCTATCGTGGAAGAAGAGGAGAAGGCTCAGAGAGGTCTTCTTGATTTTTAAGCGACATTACCAGGCATGATAGGCCCTGACTTTTAAAAATATTGCTTTACTCCAAATGCTTTCATTAAAACAACTTTGTTCAGGTGATTTTAGTACAGTGGGTTTGAAGCAATGTTTTGGTTCTTCTTTTCCTATGGAATTAGGAATCTCGGGTTATTCGAAGACTTTGTTGGAATGTTACTGTATTTATTCTTCCTTTTGGATTCATTTCGATTGAAGACCGAATGTGCTCTTATTGTTGTTGAATCCTGTTGATTCGCTGTGAATACTTGAAGTTTCTTCTGTTTGGAATGCTTGCTGTGATTATACTACTTGAATGTGACTTTAGTAGAAGTCCTCACTGTGTTTGTAATTTTGGGATAAACTCATTTGAAGTTTGCAAGGAATATCTACGAAAATGACTCAGTGGGAGTCCTTGTAATGTTTCGTATGTTTTCAACTTCTGTATAAGCTTAGTTATGAATATTGTTGCTTAGTTGTGAATATTGTTGCTCAGTTGCGAATACTGTTGCTTAGTTGCGAATACTGTTGCTCGGTTGTGAATCATTGTGCTTAGTTGCGAATCTTTGTTGCTCGATTGTGAATACTGTTGCTTAGTTGCGAATACTGTTGCTTAGTTGTGAATACTGTTGGTATTGACTCAGTTGGAGTCCTTGAAATGTAACTAGTATTTTGACTTCTGTAGAAGTTTAGTTGTGAATACGGTTGGTATTGACTCAGTTGGAGTCCTTGAAATGTAACTAGTGTTTCGACTTCTGTATAAGCTTAGTTGTGAATACTTATTGATATTGACTCTGTTGGAATCCTTAATATGTATCTTGTAATCGAATTCTGTAGAAGTTTAGTTGTGAAGACTGTTGATATTGATTCAGTTGGAGTCCTTGAATGTTTTCGTATGAATTCGACTTCAATCTTAACCCGGGCTGTGAGTTCTTGTTGGATACGACTCCGTTGGAGTCCTTGCAGTATTTCCATGTGAACACGACTCCTGTTGAAGCCCCGATGTGTTTGCGTGATGGCTCGACTTCTGATCTAAGTCCATGCTGTGCATACTTTTTAACTCGACTCTTTCTATAGGTTGTTGTGTTTTTATTCAGTTCAATTCTGTTGAATGTGTGCTGGGTTTACATTACAAGCACGACTCTATTTGAGTCCCTGCTGTAATTTTCGTATTAGCTCGACTTAGGTTAAAACTTTGATGAGCTTATGTAATGGAGGTGACTTCTGTAAAGTCCTTGTTGTATATTCATAGAGATTAGATTCAGTTGAATGAGGCTGTGCATGTTTGTGTTTCGAATCAGTGTGAATGTCACTGTATTCGCATATGGAAACGTTATTTGTTTTTAATGTTATCTTGTCTCGTGTTTGACTGAAACAAAGAGCTCTTAGCTGTACCATGTCAGGTGATGGTGTTGGGTATTTTCATGTTGATGAATGATATGGAAAAGATTTGTTGAGTCTTTCATGGTTGGATTATTTTCTTTTGCTTTGTCACGAGAGCTCTTGTAATGCTTAATAGCTACAGGTGATTTTTATTAATGAATTTAGATGAAACTGTAGTTTCTTCTTGTGATCTCGACTGTTTAAATTGCATGTGTAAAAGTAATTGCATTATTTTAGAGGAGTCGGTATAGTCCTGAACATGATTGAAATGGGAATCTGATTTACTCTGTTTCCTTCTCCTGAGCTGTAAATTATATGTTGATGTGTAATAAGAGGAATAAGAAAATACTCTCTCTCTCCTAGTCTGGAAACTTTATGTGCTTTCTTCTTGTATCCTTATGCAATCCCTACGGTAAGGGCATAACAAGAATAGACTGTGGTATTGTATGGAGAGACTGGTATAAAATGTGTGTTTCTGTATAAGTAGGTATACTCGTCAATACCATTAAAATAATGTATGATTGAAAGGAAATTACGACAGTTGAGCTTGTTGAATGTTATAAACTACCTTTGAGTAATTGTTAGAAACATTCTTGAAGGATTTTTCTTGTCTTTAGAATGGTTATATTCATTTGTTCTTAGTCTCAACATATAAGATGAATAGCTTTGATTTATGTTTGGAATTTGAAGAAATGATTTCATTTAAACAGGTTGTTTAATGAGAACAATTGGTGGATTACAATTGTTTTAAGAATTAGTGCTTATCATGCTCGGTTCACCGAACCCGACCCATTGACAATTTTTGCGAGATGGTTGCAAGTAAGTGGTAAAAGCACGCGAGATCTAATATGATGTTCGATTGTTTAATTTGGTTTTATGATGAATTCCAACTTGATTCTCTAAATGTGTACTACTTAAAGAAAGATGTTCTTTTGTTGTTGAGTATTGTATCAAATATCTTTGAATGCATAAAATGTATTTGATTAGCTTAGAAATGAATGAAATGAGGTAATCGTTACTTATGTGTTTGCATTCGTATATTGATGGATTGAACTTCTTCGGTTCGAATGATTTTAAGAGCATTGTTATTATTGTATACCTTGGAGACATTTGAGATTCTTGCAAAGATTATGTGACTGAATACTTGTAAATGTTTAGTAGTTCTGTTATGTTCTATATATGGCTAAATTCAAAATTAGTTCACTGTCTTTCGAGAATCAAAGGTTAAAATAAACCTCAACAGGAAGCTGAACGGGGAGAATAAATTATTACTCACTAATTCTTGATTTAAGTCAAGACAACTTTAATTTGGTTTTAAATTACTATATCTTAATACTAATAAGTAAGATATATTTCAGTTTTAGAACTAACATAAACCTAAAACGGTTAAGTTAGCAACCTTATAAGAAGATTTGGGGCTCTTGCCAAATTTTGTTGATTTAGATCATTGTGTAACAAAGAACTTCTTAATGAAACCCCAAATCTTATTAACTTCTCTTTGTGAAATGGGTCTTAATAAGAAAGGTAATTCTAAGGCAAGGAACCCGGGGGTTGGGAAAGGACTACATTGTTAGTGTAAAATCACGGCACCCACGGATGCCGATCAGTTTCTAGGTTGATCACTCTTGCATCCAGGTGTGATTGCACAACATGGAAACCTTTCTCCAAGTGTGGGACTTGCAAAAATGAGAAAGGAATCTCCAGAGAAGGCTGGTTCTGCTCCTAAACTACTGCCACAAGCTATTCCAATGTAGGCAATCTAATCTAAACCTAATCTAACCATGACAAGGAGACAGAGAGAGAGAGAAAAGGGAAAAACAACAAAAGCCTACACTAAAACAGGTGATACACCAGAGAAGGAGAATGTTGAACATCTATCAAAACTGCCATGGAACAAAGAGAGGTGAGCAATGGGAAGGATGGACAGATGCATCACAGGCCCAAGGATAGATTTCACATAGAAAATGTCCCAAAACTCCATGAACACAGCTCCAAACCTACAATGAACATTCAAACATGCACAAATACCTGCAATGAAGAGAGGCAAGAAGAGAACAAGTGAAAAACGAGCAAGGATGGACAGATGCATCACAAAACACGTTTTTGTTGCTTCAGAAGTTTACACAGAACATCATTTCAATAGTAAAAGGAAAAAATGCCATTACAGAGCAAGGGAGGAGGTTCAAACTCCATTTTTAACCCTGGAGAAGAAAAGAAGGGAGGGTAGAGCCAAAAAGATGAACAACTTGTAATCATATCTCTCCAAAATGAGCCAAATCGGCTTTTACATTGCATGGGTCGAGCCCATGAGACAGAAAAACATACAAAAACGTGGGAGCCCATTCCTCATTGGTGAAAATGCATTAAATTAGTATGGAGGACCTTACAAAGCCCATACCCTGTCATTTTGACCAAATGGGAGGAGAGTGCGACCCATTCATATTAAATTTGGTCGTTGAAATGTCACTTCTAGCCATGAACATGTGCGAGAGACGTTTCTTGATTTTCTCTCTCAAAATAAACCAAAATGCAATATTGACCCTATAATCGTGTAGAGAATTTCATCAGATTTCCATTGATATAAAGAACGTGAAAATCGAGCTCTGGATCAAAAGATATGGGGTCTCGAAGATTTAGGGCAAAAATACAGCCGGAAAGGATATTTGAATTTTTTCCCGCTCACCACTGGATGACACGTGTCGGTGCTGATTGGATGAGCAATTCTCTCTCCTCCACCTTTCCATGGGCTTCCCTTTGAAATTTTGACCTTTTTCATACTTTGGAAAAATTCTCATTTCCCCACGCCCGCCACTTGGGACACATGGCATGCATTGGTTCGTTGACAGGGGCGCGGGGAAAACCTTTACCTTTTAGTTTTTCGGCCAAAAATTTTGCTAAATTTTTTAAGTCCTCCCCGAGCTCCGCACTTCCCCACCTTAGGACACATGTCCTGTGTCTATTGGCTCAGCCGACCCTTCAAACCTCGCCCTTTGAACTTTTGGGCCCAAAAACACTTAGTCGAAATTTTTATTGTGCCTCCCCTTGTGACACGCGTCACATTCTGATTCATTGGTGGCTTTTCCGGGTCTTCACGTCCCTCGCGTATTTTTGGCCCGGATGTCCCAAACCGTCTGGGACAAATTTCTCCGATCCGCCCGATTCAGGCTTCCTTGTCCCTCTTTGAGGCGAAGACACGTGGCACATTTCCATTCGCTCTCGACTCTTTTGGCTCTCCGCGTCCCGCGCGCATTTTTAGCCCGAGATGTCCCAAGCGAAAGTCATCTATTTCGCCGAACCGGCGGAGTTTCGTCCTCCGCGTACATTTGTCCTAACTGTCCCAACTGTGCGAAACAAAGACTTAGGCAATTTTTTCCCTTTTTCGGCCGAATCACCTTTTCGTGTCCCGTGCGTACCTACAGCCCAGATGTCCCAATTGCTACATGGACTGCCTAGAGGATTTTCAGCCGGTTCGCGCCCCAACATCCCAACTATCCCAAGGATCGCCTGGACTAGGACTTAGCCGATTTTCATATTTTTTCTGCCCCAAGCTTGGTTTTTGCAACTTTTTCACCCCTTTTTAGAACTTGCTCTTTTCTTCTTGGACAGGAGAGTTAGAAGGAAGCTGAGGGGGCCCCAAAAACATGATTTTTTTTTCCTTGAATCAATCTTACTTGCTCGGGACTGAAGAATCTGATGCATGTTATCAAAATTACCACAGGAGTGAATTTTGGATAACACTACCCTAAAAGGAGCGTCTTAAAGTATAACTTTAACTCAACGTAAGTAACACCTTAAGTTAAGTAGATATTTTCAAGGTGGTTTTGGAAGGTTGATGGAAAAAGTCAAGCTGCGAGGTTGTACCTTTGAGAAGATTAGGATCTTCTCGAAGATACAACAATGCGGTGACTTATGTGACACCCTTTACATTGATCATTAAGATTTACACCTTAAACATGAACAAGTTTTTACTCGAGGCTAGTTAGGAATGTGGTCATGATATGAGGTTGCCACCTGGATACTCGGGTACCTTGACACACAGGTTAACTAGGGTTGACTCGGTATGTCAGCGTATCCCTAGTTTTTGAGAGCATCCTTATATCATTGTCATATTATTAATCCGTTCCTGAGTGAATAACTTGGGGCGGGGAGGCTGATAGAAGTTAGTGTAAGACATTCTACATAACATAGGAATGGAGTGAAGGACGTATTCCAGATTGATGAGTATGCCATCAAGGAATACGAGACATAAGTAGTATGTTTCAAATCTTTGACCAAAGTATCGCAAGCTGCTGATTGCGTTGTCCTATGTCACCTAGTCTAAGGGACGAGATGTCGATGAATAATTGTAACAATTATTCAGATAGGTTCCTTGGATAGAGCATTCTAAATCCCAGATTAGGGAATAGAACCGCAAGAGTGATGTGTTAAAATAACAATGCCAACTCTTTGATATTCATGAATAGATCGGTAGATTACCGAGTCATGGAATGAATAGATCGGAGGTACTCCGAGTCATTACAGCTGCATATGGTTATCTGTCATAAGAATGGTTGTTTTGATTTGTGAGTTCTAAATTATGTATTTAGAACTAAGAAGCATTTATTAAAAAAAAAATTACTTGTTCTATTGTACTAAATTGGGGATGTTACATAAATTGCTAACCTTGGAGAAGTTGCAGGTAAACACGGCCTTTGGGGGCATTTTTGGGAGTGAAGTTCCTCCGTGGGATATCCCGGTATGGAGTAGTAGATGATGTTTGAGCCAATTGCTTCTTTAATGAGAGAAAGTCATTTGCCATCTTCTGGAATGCTGGATCTGATGAGGTAGCCTGAGAAGAAGTTGAAGACTTTGATTTCGATAGCTCTCATCTTAACTCACTGTATATAAGAAGGTTGTCTTCTATCCAAATAGCCATAGCTTGAGAAAGATCCAAGGTGGGTATTTGTTCTTGTAAAAGTAAGAAACTTACTTTCAAACTCATGGCGTTCAAGAAGAAACACTTTTGATTCTCTAATGTCGGCATCATGGCAAGTGGCACACGGTTGATTAGTGAATTGAATTGGGTGATAAAATAACACATGGTTTCATTGGTATCCTTCTTCATGTGAGTGATTTGTGACAATAACACAAATGCATCTTCTGAAGGCTTGTATTTGTCTTCAAATGCGAGTCACCGTGTGTGGCCCAACCGTGATGGATCCGGCTGGTAAATGCTATAACCACTTTGCTGTAGGCTGTTGCAAGGTCTCTAGAAAGAGATGTACCGATACGTCCTCATGAGTCACATCCAAAATGCTGCATGACATAATAAACGTAGCTATATGTGTGTCTGTGCTTTGATTTCCACTCCCATCATATTTTGGGAAATTTTTGTGATTTTCATGAGGGAGGGGTTGAATGGATGTGGCAGTGCTAGAGGAACCATGGCATTTCCCCATGGTATAGGTAGATTTGTTGCCATTTGAAAAGTAAGAAAAAGAACATGAGTAAGGAGTGTGGTTCCACTCATCAAAAGAGCACTGCAAGTTGATGTCGAGGCACCCTATGAAATCTGGCTCTTTCATGGAGGTGAGGTACTTCTTACTGATTGATCTATTGAGCTCAGTGATGTGAATCGTGCTGGAGTGATACTAAAATTGTGCCTTTGAAGTAGATTAAAAATTGGATCAACTTCCCCACGAGCTCTTCTGCTACGAGTAAATGGTTCACCCACCAGCATACCCATTTAGATCTACAATAATCAGGAGTAGATTTACAACAATCTTTTTCCTGATTTTCTGATTTTTCTTGCAAAAATCAGCAGCATGTATTTTTCCAATATTTAATTTTTACCCTCTTAAATAAAAACTGATTGCGGTTTTCTAGACAAATATTAATAAGGATAAAAGTGGGTTAATTCAATAGGATGATTTTGGATCTTTGACTTGAATTTTGCAAGTTTTGGAAATAACATAAAATGTCGAATCTCGGATCTACTGAAATATACAAGTTTTTGTAAAAACTTAGCGAACTAAAAGTTTTTATCTCGGTCTAGATCTATGGATTTTCCTAAGGAATTTTTTAAGTTTTGATCACTTATGCAAAAATTTTGAATTTCAACAAAGGGTTAAAATTTGTAATTTGGTGGTGATTTTTACGGTTTTTAGTTATTTCCTTAGTTTGATCCCCAGTGGAGTTTCCAAAACTATTTGTCCAAAATCTATCGGTTAGGTAGATCGTGTGGAAACAGGCCAACAGTGTGCAGGGCATAGCCCCTCTTTGAGACAACAAAGTGAAACTGGTTTATTGCTAATCTATCAAGCAAGAATCTATGTAAATCTACACTATTCTAACTTCGGGGGGTTTGGGATCTCTAACCAGTAGTGGTAGTTCCAACTGTGAATAGAAAGGTAGGAGGAAGGAACAGAGGAGAGTAGATTTGAAGGAAGAAAAGAAATGAATTCCAAGACAGAAAGGATCGAAGGTTTATGCTTTGGGTTGGTAGTAAATAGAGCCAAACTTACTTGCATAAACAATTAAAGCAATACTAATGAAAAAATGACAATAGTAGGAATGAATCTAGCAGAATAAAAACATAGATCTAACTTAAGAAAGATTTGATGAATTTCCCAAGCATTTCTTCACCATCTATGAGGATCCGCTCGATCCAGGATGATACTACTGTGCCTTGTTCACCAATCTTAACATATTCATTTATTTTCTCTTGACTGGGAACTTGAATGGGTTCGGCGGCAGTCACAGGAGGAGCATTGCCCATTTTCTGCAATGCTTGGAGGAGATGTTTGTTTTGTTCTTTGAGTATTCTTTTCTCCTCTTTTTCCTCTTGGAGCTTCTTGTAGAGAGCATCCACAATAGACAAGGCTTCCCCTTACGATTTCAGATGAGGTCCCCATTATGACTTGAGTCACTGTGAAGTCTGTGGGAGACAGATCTTATTTTCTCTTGGTGGGATCCGAGAAAGCTATCTCCATGAATCTTTCTCCTGAAGTGCCTTTAGAAAAGTGAGTTATCGCTTTCTGCTTCTTGGTTCCCTTTTTGGAATGACGGAGAAATCCATGGCCGTAATGGGAACTTTCCTCTTATGCTGGCTCAGATGGTTAGAAATCCAACTAGGACTTATGGGAGTGGGAGTGGAGGAAGAAGAAGAAATGGGAGTGAGAGGGGGAGCAACTGTAGAGGCCTCAGGGAAGTGTATTGAAACACTCGGTGGTGGCATTGATAGGGAGTCCAACACACCAATGCTTGTGGGGCCTGGAGTTACTAACAGAGAAGAGAAGGACATGGAAACAAAAGGGATCTTCATCAGGATTGAGGAAATATTGGGTGATAGATCTACGAGAGAGGAGAAGATGGAAGAGGTGGGAGATGGAAGGGAGGAAGGGAGAGGAGAAGACACATCCATAGGAATAGATGCTTCAATGACAGGAGGAGAAGGAGGAGCGGAAGAAGGAATGTTGGGTACCTCAGTAGTTGCAGTTGTGATAACATCTTGGGTGGATGTATCCATTGAAACATCTGTTGTTTCTTCATTACCTAGAGACACTAGGTCGACTACTTGCTTCTCAGAAGTAGGAGGGAGATCTTCAGGAGTAGTGGAAGAGGGAATGTTGGGTACCTCTTGTCTGCTTGGTTCTCCCACCTTGTCTTTCCCTTTTCCTTTTGGCACATGGTCTAGCCTTGGAGGTGCACGACCTGAAGGAGAAGTAGTGAAGTCAACTCCGAGGTATGTAAGGCCATTCTGATTGCACCAATGTTCGGTGCATTGCAATGTGGGTTTAACCCTTTCTTGAATGGTCTTTGGTGCTTTATCTCTGTCGATCTCTACGAATGGCCAGTTGTCCCCATCTATGTCAATGTAAACCTGATCAATTTCTTGATCAGTATCTTTAATTTCTTGATCAGTCTCTTTGAATTTCTTTGGGACAATGGCAACACCATAGTGGATGATCTCCTCCAGAGCTAGCTAGGAGTGATCCTTCCACCTAATGTCTATCTCATGAGTTAGGTCTATCCAAATGTCCTCGATCTCGGGAACATGGATGGGATCAATTTTTTCGTTCGAGAGGCAACTTTAGATATTGAAGGTCAGCCTTAATAGGAAGTTATGCTTTAAATTTAACAGCTCTAGCTCAGCATACATCTCCCATGCTTTGGCAAGTGTAGGGCAGGTGTATCGACCAACTGTAAGGGGGAATGGAGTTCCTCCTTTCTTTCTCTTCATGCACTTTTCATGATAAGTGATTAACTGCCTTGACAGTTCCAAGAGGACCAGCCTCGAGCCCGCAAACCTTGGAAAATTTGTTGGTTCTCCCTCAAAATTCATAGCTCTGAGGTATGTGAATGTGGGGAATTGTGTGAACAACACTCCCCATTTCTTTATAGCAGCAACCACACTTGGGCTAGTTCAATTTGTGTCTCATGTTTGGTCTCAACAAATATAATACCTCATAGAAGAAGGCATCATTTATTTTGGAGAACTAGGAGATGCTGGCTTCAAGCCTTAGCTCTAGGTAGAACTCGTATATCTTGACTTGGGGCCATACCCCATTTTGAGTTAACCCTGCAAAATCCCTTTCGATGCAAAGTGACATATACAATGTAGGAATTCATGTAGAACTTCCCAGTTGTTAGAACTTGTTGAAGTTGCTTTGTGAGATGGTGTCACTTATGATTTCACCCCAGCAAGTGTTGATCAGGTGCATTCTTGCTCATATTCTCCAGGTATCTCAACATCCATTTATGGAAATGATGGGCATCAGGGAGCCCGAATACTCTACTCAAGAATGTGATTGTATCACTCAATTCTTCATTAAAATCACTTCGGTGGATGGTTTGTGGCCATCTGGACACCGACTTCTTGTTCTTTAGATAGAGTTCATTCATCATCTAGCATGCACTGATCTTCATTATCATCCCATGCTTTCTTATAGTCTTCAATACTTATTTCCACATATTTCCTGTGATGAGGAATGCCCAGGATCATCTCAAAGTGATGAGTTGTGAGGTTTATGATTGTCTGTTGTTCTTTATTTTCAACACATCTAGTGTCTTTGTTATAACATCGGCAACCAACATGATAAACTCATTATTTACGGCACTCACTGGAAGCCCAGCTACAAAGTGCAATCCACTACCTACTAATTTGTTCATCCATGGGCCACTTTGTTTTCTGGGTGGTCCTTACCCAGAAATCATCCATGTCAATATGACCCAGCTCAGAGTCTCTGATGTCAAGGTCGCTCTCTGCATATGAGTCAAGCATTCTGACTCTCTGGTACTTGTACTTCATTTCTTGCTCTGACTGTTTAGCTTTAGCTTTAGCTGGTTTCTTGCTTGATGAAGACATATGTGAGCTTGAGGATGGATGTTGTTGTTCTGCAAGAAGAATCAAGAAGGTCCAACACAGAAGAGCCATGTCAACCGTCATGTTATTCATAATGAAAGTTTGAAGAATAATAGAACACCTTAGAATGTGTGAGAAAATAGTTAGGTTTAGCTTGCAGAAGGAAGAATGAGTAATTTTAAGCCTTAGGGCACGGGACGTAAGTTTGATGGGTTCAAGGGTATTTTATTGCTAGGCACACTTTCTGGGGTGTCAGCATGCAAATTCTTGCACTTGGTGTTGACATGGGAAAAGTTGTGCCAAGTTTGAAAGGGTGTAATTTTGAGAGGTGTTACATGACAAATTTTAGTGCCAAAGGGTAAAGCACGGGGTGTGGATCTGCAGCATACAACATGTCATGTCGATGTTGTGGAAGTTACACCTGCGCCTTATGAAAAATCTAGTAAGTGTTCTTTGGTTGGGCGCAGAAAAGGTTTGTGTTGCATGAGTTTAAAGTGTGCCAAAGCACAAATTTTGAAGATGTTGTGAGGAAAAACAATGCGCTGTATTTTTTTGGTGCACTTTCTGAGTGTATAATATTACTAAAAATGGTGCCAGGGTTTTAATAGATAACAATTCATGTTTTAACCCTTTCTTGATTTCCACTACTTCTCTCTTTTTGGGATTTTTAGATGGCTAGGAAGAGAGGTTTTTGGCAAAGCGTAGCGAGGGGATAAATGGTTTTGGTTTACTTGGCGGCAGGGGCCTTCCAGATTTATAGATCTAGAGGGAGAGGAAAAGAGGGCTTCAGCTGGGTTGGGGATTTTGAATGTGTTCTTTAGATTTTATTTATTTGATACAAGCCCTAACATTCAACACAACAAAATGAAAACCACAAATGGGAGAGGAGCCACTCACTGGATTTATAAAAGATGACGAAAGATGCGGGGTCCACAAGCTTGAAAATGACACGTGAGGGCTGATAGGGATGGCTGACACACGTAGAGAAAATACCTTTCACAATTTTCAATTCATGAAAATGACATGTGGCAGGTTCATATTTATAGAAAAATTGGCATTTATTACCTCACCAACCACTTTGGCGCGCTTTTTAGAGTGTCAACACGAGGAAAAGTGTGCCTAGGAAAATGCTTAGCATAAATTTATCAACGTTAACACAACAATCTCGGCACCAAAGGATAAAGGGGGTGCGATTTTGGGGTGTCGACACGAATGAAATGGCACCCGGTGTAAAAGGGGCACAGTTTTGGGAGTGTCAACACACCACTTTCTATGTTGAAGGATGTTTTAAGGGGGCACAAAATTCCTGATGTCGACACGTGAATAATTGCACCTAGTGTAAAAGGGCATATATTTTATCATGTTGACATGACAGTTTGTGTCTTTGAAGGATTAGCTAAAAATGGCTAAGTCCCAAAACAACCTAATTTTTTGAAAGGGAGTTTTGGGCTATTGCGAATGCTATCAAACTTCCCTAGGGGTCAAAACATAATTTTTGGTATAGTTACCTGCAAAATTTCCCTTGTCAATTTTACAGATAACACTCCTATACCTATTCCTAGGAATCAAAGTTCAGCTAAAGCCTCCACCTCATCCTCTTACACCTCAAAAGAGATTTAAGAGGTCATGAAATAGATTAAGAACCTAGGGAATGAGTTAGTAACTATCAAGAGGCAACGAGATCGAGTTACAGGCCATATCGGCCTCGAGCTCGTGTCGAGCTAGACCCCCATATCAAAAAATAGACCACTAGTTCATGTTGTAAATTAGATTCAAAACCAAAGACAACCTCAAGCTACTAGACCTTTTAGGCCATATGATCCAAACACAACTTCAATAACAAGGGCATTGGTCCCAACACAAAGTAACATGGCACAAGAATATGATTGGTGTTTCTATCTGAATCAACCACATAATCAATCAATGTACTTCAATGGTGCACATTACCGGCCTTGATGATACGGACCAACGGTGTGTCACAAGAATCTAGCCAAGAAGAAAATTAGCAGCGGGAGCTCGGTAAGAGGGACCTCTAAGTGAAATTATGATTTTCAATTGGCAAGTCAAAGACTTCTATGGAATAAATCGTGCTCCTTCTCAAAGTATAGCTGCCAATGCATGGTCTAAAAAGAGAAATATTAGATAAGGAAAGTCACCAAACTTAGGTAATCCTCAACCCTCCATTGCTCCACAAGGTTTTGGCACTCCAATCCAACTCCCAACATACGAGTCAATCCAAGCCACCTTCCAAATCCACTCAGGCACCGGTTGTAACAACCCATGTGTAATAGAAAAATGTGCCAGGGAAGGGACAATAGAAGGATAGATCATTTAATATCATTGAGAAAATGAATAAGACAAGTGTGAAAATTTCACTATGGGAGTCATTGGCCATTCTAGGAAAGAGGGATCTGTTGTAGACTGTTATGGCCAATTGGTCAATCTCAAATCAACCCCTAGCTAACAAGAGAAAGTGCTTACCAATGCGGCTCAACCTGAGAGAAACCATGGAGAACAATGAGGTAAGAATCTGAAGCCTCCTCCATTTTATGTTTCATTGATCATTTGGGACAAACAGTACATAATTGCATGATTGACTTGGGGGTAAGTAGTTCTATAATGCCCAAACAAATAGCTGATCAACTGGGTCTTCAATATGAAGTCATCTCCAAAGGGGTAGTTCAATTGGATGGGACAACAGTGACAACTGTTGGAGTCATCAAGGATCTAAGCCTCACACTGCATGCCTGCCCTCATGTGACTATATTACAGAACGTATCAGTCATAGACTTGCCACCACATTTTGCATTATGTTTGTTCGAGGACTTCTTGCCAAAATTAGAGGCTATTTGTTTCTTGTTGACTGGTCACATATGATTTTTAGAACAAGGTATGGATCTAAGGACACAATCAGATCTAAGCCCATAGTGGATTACCACATCGAGTCTTATGTGCCTATCCCAATCAATGAAAATTGTTTAGCTTTTGATCAGGAGGACCTCTTAAACACTTATGAAGTAGATACCAAGGTGGGGTGTATCCCAGAATTGACTCTCGACAAATGGGAAAACAAAAGACGTGCTTTTGACCCCTATAAGGAGATGGAAGAATCGAGCTAGGAGTGTACTGCCTGCATGAGGAGAATCATCCTCTTCTTGACATCATTAAGCCGAAACACAAAGATGACAATGAAGTATGGAAATTGTTCTTGGATGGCTCAAGAAGTAGGCAAGGATCTAGAGGAGGAGCTATGATTTTTCACCCCAAGGTATGAAATAATACTCAAATTTAAGTTTCTAATTTTCTGTTCAAACAATACAACAAAATATGATGCTTTGGTTCATGTATTGCATTGGGAAAGAAGACGAGGAATAAAAAACTTGCAAGTGTTTGGTGACAGTGAACTAGTTACTAATAAAGTAAAAGGACTAAATATTGTCAAGAACGACCTACTCAAGAGCTATAATAATAGGGTATGGATCTCATTGATGATTTTGAAGCCTTCAACATTGTTTCCATACCCGGAAGGAGAATAAAACTATTGATAGGCTTGCAGCAGTTGGAGAAACATTTGATGTGGTTGACAACATCAAGAGAGATAAATGATAGCCACATATCCATGTGATTATGAGGCCAGTAGTACCAGATAACAAGACATGCTGGCAGGTGTTTGAGAATGATTAGTAGATAATCAATTTCTTGCAAGAGGAATCTGAATTCTTAGCTAGGAATCAAGACAAATTAGAACAACAATATGCGAGATCAAGTAGTGTAGCTGCATACAAACAAGATTCACACTTCAAATTGGAAAAGTGGTCACTTTGAGAAAGAAAGGTATGAATTCATGAAGATTTTCCAAGAGTTTCCAGATGTATTTTCTTAGAGCTATGAATACCTAAGAGGGTTCAATCCGAAGCTAGCACAACACACAATTAAACTAGATCCAGCTGCTAAGCCCATCAGGAAAAAGCAGAGACCAGTCAATCCACACATTGAACCTCTAATGAAGAAAGAGCTAAACAAGCTAATAGAGGCAAGTATTATATTTCCAATCAAACACTCAAGCTGGGTTGAAAACTTGGTCCCAGTCAGGAAGAAGAATGGAGAGATTAGGTTGTGTGTAGAATTTCGAGACTTGAACAAAGCATCTCTCAAAGACCACTACCCACTCCCCTCAATGGATCAGATTTTGCAAGTGGTGTCTAGATCAGAGAGATTATCCCTCCTAGATGGCTACTTAGGGTATAACCAAATAATTGTGAAAGAAGATTATCAGTTCAAAATGGCTTTCACCACCAAATGGGGCACCTATGCCTACAAAAAAATCCCATTTGGATTATCTAATGTTGGAGCCACTTTCCAAAGGGAAATAGATATGACATTCAAAGGGTTGATCAACAAGATAGTATTGATATATCTGGATGACATCAATCTGTTCTCCAAAAATGCAATAGATCACCTTTTTCACCTAAGATAGGTATTTTAGAGATGTAGGAGATTTGGGGTGTCATTGAACCCTAAAAAATGCATATTTTTAGTCCACAAGGGCAGGCTTCTAGGCCATATTGTGTCAAAGGAAGGTTTGGAAATTGACCTAGAGAGGGTTGAAGCAATAAGAGAATTTCCATTACCAAGCCATAAGAAAGCTCTTCAAAGCTTCTTAGGAAAGACCAATTTTATCCATAGGTTTGTACCAGACTTTACTACCCTTTTTAAGCCAATAACGTTGATGTTGAAGAAGAGCTTAGAATTTAGGTGGACAGATGAAGGAAGAGCAAGCTTTTAGGCCATCAAATAATCTATATCATAAGCCCCAAATCTCATGAATATAGACTTTTCTAAGGACTTCATACTATATGCCTTTAGTGGCGGTGACACAATTTCTACAATCTTAGTATAACAGAACAAAGAGGGTACAAAGTAGCCAATTGTCTTCTTCACCAAGTGCGGAAGATTATGAAGTGAGATAATCCTTCATCGAAAAGCATGTCCTTGTAGTGATCAAAGGGTTAAAGAAGTTTAAACATCTGGTTTTAAACAATAAAATCCAACTGTTAGTCTCCCATGTAGGAGTTAAAGACTTCCTTCTCAGCAAGGATTTGAATGAAAAATGTGTAGGATGGATCACTCGTGTCATGGAGTATGACATTGAGATCAAGGTTACTAAACTGGTCCATGGGAAGGGCTTGTGTGAATAACTCGGCCTTGAGTCAACAATATGAAGAAAGCGGTGAAAAAGAAGTTGTTTTTGTCTAGCGAGAATAGTCAAGAGGAAGAAAATGATGATGTGCCCACTCCTTATTGGACTCGAACATTATGCACTTCCTACAAACGAGGCCTATGCCCTCTAAAAATGAGTTAAAAAAAAGGAGACACTTGGACTACATGCCATCCCATATGTTCTTATCTATGGTGTCTTGTTCAAAAGGGACAATAATGGCATTATGTTAAGATGCATTAGGAAAGATCAAATTGAGAGAGTGTTATAAGAGTTCCATGTTGGAGCAATTGGAGGCCATTTTTCTCAACAAGTGATAGCACTCAAGATCATGAAGGCAGTTATTATTGGCCCAATAGGGTGTTTAGTGATTTATTATAGATGGATAAAAAAGTGCAAGAATTGTGCATTCTTTAGAGGCAAAGAAAGGCTAGCAACACTTCCATTACACCCGATTTGATTGACCAGCCCATCATGTAATGGGGATTGGACTTAATTGGGGTTATCAATCCAAATTCAAGCCAAGGACACAAATGGATTATGACATCAATAGACTATTTCACCAAGTGGACCGAGGCAGTGGCACTCAAAGAAGCTAATGAGTCTAGTATACTAGATTTATATGAAGGGATAATGACCAGATTTGGAGTACCAGGCACCATTATATCAAAAAATGCATTGGCATTCATAGGTTCCAAAATCACAGAATGGGCCATTAGGAACGTGATTTACTTGAGCACTTCATAAAACTATTACCCTCAAGGTAATGGCCAAGCTGAGTCCATAAACAAGAACTTGCTAAAGATTGTCAGAAGAAATCTAGATGGAAATCAGAGAACTTGGCACACAAAACTCAAATCATCCTTATCGGTGATAGGACAACACCCAAGAGGTCTTCAGGAAACTATCCATTCAAACTTATCTATCGGAAAGAGGCAGTGTTTCCTATATCACTTGAGTTTCTAGCATTGGAACTCATGAAGCAGCTAGAGATGTCTGAGTTTGAACCAATGAAGGCTAGGTATGTAGAGCTGATGGAATTGGAAGAAACCGGAGAGCATGCACTTAAAACAATAGAGAAGGATCAAGTATCAATTAAGAGATGCTTTGATAAGAAAGCAAAAACAAGTAATTTTCACGAAGGAGATATAGTTTTGAAATGGGATACGAGATCGGGCAAAGCCGGAAGACACTCCAAGTTTGATGCCATCTGGAGTGGCCCTTAAATGATCACAGAGTGCAAGAGTAGCAATGCCTTCCGGTTGGCTAAATTGGATGGCAAAAAATTATAAATCCCAGTAAACGGGATCCATCTCAAACATTTCTATTGAATGGGAATTTTCCATCCCTGTAAATATTAACATAGGATTTTTATTTCCCTAAGTACGTATGCACATTATTTTGTTGTAGTGTAGTTTTTATTTCCCTAAGTGTTGTGGCCCAGGTTCTTTGTTGCTCTAGGTTGTGTCGATACACAATCCAACATGTCTCCAAGTGGACGTGCTATACCTTTCAGTATTCACAATAGGGAAACTCATAGTTACCTATAATATTTGCCATCTTAAAAAGAAAACAAATACATAGCAACTAAAAGCCATATTCGAAACATTTCATTCAGGGAAAATCCCAAGCCCCGGGTCAAATCAATTTTCTACTCTTAGAAACCATTGTCTCTAGTTTTCTTATGAAAATTGATACTGTAGATGGTCGGGCTCATGGATCAGAGGTAGTATCGGTGCAGAAATCATTCTCGACTCCGTGCCCAATGGACATAACAAGGCAACTAGTCCTCTCATCTAGCAGGCAGATACCCCTGCGAGTCACTAAATTGTTATCCATATTTTACCCCCAGAAAAATATTGGATCAGCCATGACCTTACACAGAAAGAAACAAAGAAATTACATTTGAATCCTACAAAAAGGTTATAGAAAGACTCTACAATGGAGTGGCGGGGCCTACAAAAGATCAAATGACCCTGTGCATGAGAAATTTTAAAAATGAATCTATCAAGCGAATTCATGCCTTAAAGCCATGAAAAAGATTATATGAAAGCTCGAAAATGGAATAACGAGGTCGAGTGAAGGAGGATACAATGTCAAAGAAGCTAGAAGCTCAAAAGAGAAGGAATGACGAAGGTTCAAAGTCTTTGGGCTCTAAAACGGTTCAGAATGAGTCCAAAATCGACTAAGTATGGAGGAGATAGTGGACGCTGCCAAGTGTCCAAGCGGTACACCTCCAAAGTTGAATCCAAAAAGGAAGACTTGAACAAGTGCTAGGCCCCCACGTGTCCCAGGCCCAAAGCGGGGGCAAAGTCAAAGATAAAAGTCAAAAGGCAGACAGGGCGGGCCTAAAAATGACTAAGTATAGAAGTGTTAGTAGAAACCGCCATGTGTCAACTTGGCGCATCTCTAAAAGTAAATCCAAAAGTGGAGATCTAAATAAGCATGGGATCACCACATTTTCTAGGGTTTGAAAAGTAATGGAGGCCATTGAAAAGTATAAAGAACTGCGCAGAGGTTTCCACGTGTTAACCCAACACTCCTCCAAAGGTAAATCCTGAGCGATTTTAAGTGAGCACGAGCATCCACACATCTAGTTCTATAAAGGGACAGGGTCGAGTTGAATAGTCAATGCATTGAGATAGGCTAGTGGAGGGTGCCAAGTGTCCAAATGGTGCTAATTCAAGAGTAGAATTAAGGGGAGGTTTCCAAGAAAGTTACAGTCGCCACATGTCCCGGTCGATATATGACCCCACTAAGAAAAATACTTAGCCAAAAACATAAAAAATCAAGCAAGTTGTGGAGGAAACCACGTGTCAGCTCCATGCCACTCCAAAAAAGAAAAATACGGGGCTATCCTCAAATATGCGCTAGCCCTCCACATGTCCGGTTTCAAAGGGGGCTTGTTTTCGAACTAGTTTTCCCACTATTTTGTATGGACCCAATTCAAATTTCAAATGGGCATATATTTCGACTTGGGGCTCAAAATCCAGCAAATATGGCACCGTTGGAAAGATCTCAACCTCGTCTACACCATGGAGATATGAAACTTTAAGTTTGGAGAGGTTAGTTGGGAGGAAAAATGGAGAAACGTCTTCTGGACATTAATGCAAGATCTATTTTTCCCCAACAACTATATAAGATTCGAGTTGATTCGTCATTTCCTCCTCCTTCAAGGCATCAAACAAGAAATTGATGCGGTCAAGACATATTTGAGGCATATTTTGCGGTAGGCATTGATGATAGTGGTTGATCTTCAAACTTGTTTTTCTGCTTCTCTCTCTTTCTTCCTTTGTGTTCAACCTATAAAAATAGGGTCGTGACTCATTGTAAAGGGTTGGAAATTCTTCTATTTTGCAGGCTCCCCTTTTATTTGGAAAATGAATTCATGGATTTTAGACCTTGCATTAGATTACAACACATTTTCTACCTTTTGGCCATTTTTGAATGTATCGTATCAAATCTGCGAGTAATAATACATGATTGTGGCTGATTTTCGACCCTTCTTGTCTTCATTGCTCTCATATGGTCTTTCATGCAAAAGCTGGTTATCTCGTGCTTGATTATTGTATGCATTTTTTTGATTTGTGCCTATCAAAAAAATAAATGTTCATCATTCCTTCGGTGTATCACCTGGCTAGCTTATTTTTAATTTATTGCATTCATTTCATCCTTGTCTCCTTGGAAATATTAGATTAAGTTTAGGAATCAATCCTTTGCAAATTTCACGTATACACCTAGACAAAGGAATAGGAACATGGATTGGATCAAGTTTCGCCCTTGGCAGGTAGCTCCTTGGGTCGAAGGTAGGCACAGGCCGGGAAGTCATGTTTCAAATTCGGTAACTCCACTCTGCGAACATTTCCTTCGCCTTATGGTGGGTAGAGCATGTATATCGGCCTCTTCGTGAGGGGAACAGAGTTCCACCCTTCTTTCTTTTAAGGCATTTCTCGTGGTATGTGATTAGCTGCCTTGACAGTTCCAGTAGAATCAGCTTAGGTCCAGCATACCTCGGTAGCCTGGTTGGCTCTCCCAAAAAGTTGGCAGCCCTTAGATAGGTGAATGTAGGAAACTGGGTGAACAGGGCCCCCCATTTCTCGGTGGCTGCCACTATGCTTTTGGTCGTGTGACCATAAGTCATATTCGGCCTTAACAGGTAGATGATGTGGTAGAAGAATGCATCGTTGATTTTGGTGAATTGGGAGATGCTATTCTCCAGCCTCAATTCTGGATAATACTCGTATATTTTGACCTGAGGCCAAACTCCACTCCGCGTCAGGCCTGGATAATCCCTCTCTGATGCTGCAGCGTAGACCACGTAGGAGTTCATATGAAATGTCCCCGTTGTGCTGAATTGTTGTAGCTGCTCAGAGATTGTGCTACTTATAATCTCTCCCCAGCAAAAGCGCTGATCAGGCATATTCTTGTTCATGGTCTCTAAGTACCGCAACATCCATTTATGGAAATAATGGGCATCAGAAAGCCCAAGACCCTGTCAGGAATGTAATGGTGTCATTGAGCTCTTCCCGAGAAGTCATTGCAGTGGATGATTTGGGGCCACGGAGGTTATTACCTTCTTGTTCTTCAGATAGACTTTGTTCATTAGTTGCATACATTGATCCTCATTGTCATCCCAGGCCTTAATGCACTCCTCTTGGCTGATGGCCACAAAGTGCCGGTGGTGACGGATGCCGAGTATTATCTCAAAATGATGGGCGTGAAGGTTAATGACTACCTCGCCCTTATTGTTTTTCGACACACCTTGTGTCCTTGTTGTAACACTGGGCAACCACCATCATAAATTCATTGTTGATGGCACTGACGGGGATTCCTCCGGTGAAGTGCAGGGCACTGCCGATCAATTTGTCCATCCATGGACTCCTTGTAACTTTCTGAGTTCTGGCCCAGAATTCCTCCATATCAATATGCCCTAATTCTGAATCTCTGACGTCCATGCTGCACTCGGCCTGGGACTCGGGCATTCTGACCCTCTGATATTTATATTTCATTTATTCCTCTATAATCTTAGCCTTTCCTTTGGATTTGATGGGTCTCTTGCTGGATGTAGACATATGTTCTTTTGAACTCAGTTGCTGATCTGCATGAAGAAGAAGTGAAACCCAACGTAGAAAGGTTGAATCAGTCATTTGATTTCCCATTGAAGTGCCAACAGAAGAAAGAGTTAGTTATTATTAGGCTCAGGGCACATGAAAATTGCAGCTTATAGGGCTAAATAGGTAAGGTGCACAGGAAAGGCATGTTGCAAAGGTTAAACTGGCACCAAAGGCGCATGGCGCATGCATACTTGAAATTGCATTTTGTAAAGGGCGCATGAAAACTTTGTGTTACACAAGGAGGATGCGCCCTTTGGCGCATAGATTTTCATGTTGCACTAGGATTTGGTGACCCTTTGGCACATGGAAAGTTTGTGTAACAGGAAATTTTCACGCGCCATGGCGTAGCGCATGAAGGGTTTACACAACATGATGTTTGTGATGAGGAAAGCGCTTGCGCCTTTATAACTTCACACTTGGCGCAGATAAAGCCGGTGTTGCATAGATGCTGGGTGTGCCATTGGCGCATGGAAATGTGATGCAGCAAGGAAGGTTGGCGCGCCATTGGGGTGCAAGTTTAGCGCTTACAGCATGTGAAGAAGGCGCGCACTAAGGGCGCGGAAGTTAATGATGCACCAGTCAAAATGGGTGCGCTATTGGCGTCGATTTGTTCATGTTGCAAGGTGGTCAGATGCGCCAAAAGGAAAAAATAGTTTTTACATGGTTCAACCCTTCTTTCTTCCTTTCATTTCCAAGATTGTTTTGGGAGATATAATGGTTCAATCCAAAGGGTTTTAGACCATGCCTTTAGACAACTCCCTTTACCACCGATTACGGAAAGAGGAGGAAAATGGAAAGGCAGAGGCAAAAAAAAGGAAGGGGGAAAGGGAACCAGATCAATATTTCAACCCAAAACCAGCCACCAAGCACAACAAGAACCAAAAACGTAAAATGCACAAGAGGGAGAAGAACCTCTTACCTAGATAAATAGTAAGAGACGAGTAACGGGTCCACAAAGCATTGAAAACGATTGAGGCGGTGGCGGGCTCGATAAAAGAAATCACGTGCTCTGTGACTAGTGAAAATGACATTTTGGGCGCACAAAAACATATATATATATAGTTGAGCTAGTCATAAATGCGCCACCCACTTTGTAAAGGGTGCATGAAAGTAGCTGTCGACATGGAAAAGCATGCGCCCTTTGGCGCATGAAATCATTTGCTAGCATGAAATTAAGCGCGTCTTTGGCGCACCAAAAGCTATGTCGACATGGGATTATGTGCACCCTTTGGCACACCAAAAAGTGTGTTGACAAAGGATTATGTGCACCCTCAGGCGCACCAAAAAGGGGGTGTAACAAATGTTTTGTTAACACGAAGGTGCATGCGCCTTGGCGCACGCAGGGAAGACTCAACATACTTTGGCACACGAAAAGGCGTGTTGACACTGAAAAGTATGCACCAAAGGGTTTAAAGGGGGCGCACCAAAAGTTGATGTTACATAGTAATTCCATGCGCCCAGTCAAAAAAGACCAAAAAGACTAAGTTCGGAAACCGGATTTTCCCGGAAAGGGATTTTGCAACGTTAAGCGCAAGGGATCCCTAACGAGGGATCGGAACAAAATTTTTGGTATGGTTATCGGTAAAATTGCCCTTGTCAATTTTACGGGATAACAGCTGGCTCTTTCTGGGGACTATCCATGAGCAAATTCGGGGGTAGAGAATCCCGGATCTCATGTTTCTATCCATTGGGTAACGAGTCAAAAATAAGGGCGACCGGAGGAGAACAAAGGAAACACACAACAAACCGAAAGCAAACACACGACGAAAACAAACACACAACTAAAGCAAACTGTGCAAAGAAGAGAGCAAGCTCTACTTCCTGAAGATCTTCAAATGCTTTTGCTATAAGGAAGCGGAGCTCGGTTCCATCCGGATATGAGAGATAGAAGCTATTCTCTCCATTGAGTTTCCGCTTGATCTTGAAGGGCCCTCTCCACGGGAATCAAAATTTCCGTGCATGCCCTTTGGCTCTCTCCACTTGTCCCACAAAAGGGCGAGATGTCCCACTTGAAAATCCCTCTGCTTGGCCTTTTTATCAAACAGCCTCTTAACTTGATTCTGATGTTCGGTGATCACCAGTCGACCACCCTTACTCTCTTTTCTTCAAGTTACATCGGATACATGATCCTCTTTTCTAGAGAATTTTGGAAAGTTTCATCTTGATAGCTCGTGCAAGCGCGGAGCGGAAGTTCCGAGAAATAGGGAGTTTGGCATCGATGCCATATAACACTTGAAAAGGTGACATGCCGAGAGATCTCTTGGGAGTAATATGATCGGCCCACAAAGCGTCATCAAAGACTTGTGCCACATTCATTGATTCTCATCTACTAACTTCCGTATGATGGTCACCAAGTTCTTATTCTTGGATCCCGCTTAACCATTTCCACGAGGGTAATAGTCGGGCGTGAGCCAAAGTTATCCCATATTCATAGCAAAAACTAATAACTTCCGTGAGGAGAAGTTAGAAGAATTATTAGCAATTTTGTTTGGAATGCCAAACGACAATGATATTTTCTTTAATGAAATTGAAACCACCTCGAAGTGGCATGCTTGACAGGTATGGCTTCCACCCACTTGGTGAAGTAATCCGTTCTTTGTAAGGACATAGCTATGTCTGGCACTCGATTGAGGATTGAGTGCACCAATAAAATCAATTCCCCATTGTCTGAATGGTTCATTGATAATGACCGGCCTTAGGGGAAAGGCAGCCAACTTGGGCTTGCCGACGAATTGCTGGCAGGGTTCACACTTTGCCACCCAGGTGGCTGTATCTTGGAAGAGCGTCGGCCAATAGTACCTAGCTCGAATGATCTTGTGTGCTGTCATGGAGGAAGAGAAATGCCCCCCACAGGCTGAATTGTGAAAACTTTCCAATATTTTTACCTGCTGAGGTTTGTCAACACATCGCAAAAAGATGCCATCTATCCCACGTTTATATAAACCGTCATCCCAGATGACATATTTAGCTGCTCTGAGCTTTATAGTGCACTTCTCCTTTGCAGTTAGGTGCATTGGGCATTCGCCGTAGGTGAGGAAGAAAGCGATGTCGAGTACCATTCATCACTAGTTGCAACAAATAGAACCAGAGGCAGAGAATCGGGATCTTCTGCCGGTCACCCGTGCTTCGTCGGTGTAGTCACCCCCTGTCATCGGGGTTTTACGAATCTTTATTTTCAGCCATTAGGCGACACGGGCCCTTGCCCCTCACCAGCTTGGTTGGTTTAATATCCAGTCATACTCCACGGACCTTTGCGATCCAATTTCCTCGCAAGCTTCCTAACTCCTGCTGAGTTAGAATTGATTTCACCACCGTGTCAGGGACCAGCACCACCGTATGCGAGTTTAGAATGTAATACCTGAAATTCTTCACAGCTTTGACAATGGCAAAGGCATGCTTCTCCAATTGAGTCATTTTTAGTTCGTGAGGCTTGAGGGGAGAACTCATGAATGCGATCGGAGATTCAACATCCTCCGAGTTCTTTTGCATCAAGATTGCGGACACAGTATGCTCAGATGCGTAACTGTACATGATGAAGTCCTTGGAGAAATCGGGACATACCAAGACTGGTGCATGAGCAACGGAAGCTTTTATTTCTTCAAATGACCTTTTCCCCTCTTCGCTCCATCTGAAAGTTGGTGACCCCTTCATCATGTTCAATATGTGATGGGTCTTCTCGGTAAAGTCAGGAACAAAACACCTGAGAAAGTTCACCTTTCCGAAGAAAGAATGAACACCAGTCTTGCTTGTAGGCAGAGTAAGGCTTTGAATAGCCTTAACTCTTTCGGTATCTATCTTTGTTCCTTCTTTGCTAACCACATGCCCTAGCAACTTCCCTTCCGTGACTCCAAAAACAGATTTTTTTGGGTTTAGGGAAATCCCATGTTCTCGGCACCTGGCCAACACTTGCTCCAAATGATCACAATGATCATTTCGTTGTTTAGAGAACACGGTTAAGTCATCTAAATAAACCACAATGACTTTCCCCATCATACCTTTGAATGCGAAATCCATGGCCCGCTGAAAAGTGGCACCAGCATTAGTTAGGCCAAAAGGCATCCTGCTGTAGGAAAATGTACCCCAGGGAGTAGTGAATGCTTTGTTTTAAAAGCGATCTTCAGCTGAAACTTCAATCTGATTATAGCCTGAAAAACCATCAAGCATGGACAACATCTCTGATCCAGTTACTGCTTGCAGAACTTGATCCATTATCGGAAGTGGGTAGTTGTCTTTCAAGGAAGCCTGGATTCAAATTGCGAAAGTCTACGCATATGCATATCTCACCATTTTTCTTGCGCACTGGCACAATATTTTCTACCCAAGTACTGTGATGGATAGGAAAGATGATTCTCACATCCAGCATCTTCTGAATTTCGGCCTGGATAGTCCCCAAAATCTTAGGATTATAGTGCCTCTACTTCTGGCGAAAAGCTTTGACATCTTCTTTCAACGGGATGTCATGCTGAACGTCCTTTGGCTTGAAAGATTTTAGATCGGCATAGGACCATGCCAACACGTCCATATATTTTTTTAGCAACTTGAAAAATTTCCGTTTCTCCTCAGGTGTGCAACATTTGCCAATGTTCACAAATTTCGGGTGCTCCATCAAACCTATATTGACCGGTTCTGTTTCTGGGGATGAGTCAGGGTCATCTCGCCTCTTCTTTTTCACAAAACGGTCATGCACATCAAACAATCGTTCCAAAGAAACCAGGCCCTTTGGGATTTTGTTTCCTTTGAGCTGACATATGCCGTCATTCCCTTTGGATTCGCCTCCTTGATTGGTGATTGATTCACGGCAAGTGGAAGTAGATCCTTCAAAGTGCAATTCTTTAAAATTTTCACCTTCTCTAGAAAGGCAATGAGTTGATTATCGTCGTTGAACACTGCCAATCTTTGAGAATTATGCAGCACGCTCGGGCGGAAAACCACCTCAATGGTGTATTTATTTGTTCTCAAACACAGGTGAGGAAGCATGAGGGATCTTTGAAACTTGACCAATGAATCAACCATGTCATTTTGAGCTCTTGGAATAGATTCAATTGAAAAAGCATCGAATTCTTCGATCTTTGTCCCACCGCATTACGGTAGTGCACAGAGCCTTTCATTTTTTACTTGATATATCCTCTTGACTTGGTTTACAACCAACTCTGCATCACCTTGCACTTTTAGATTTTTAATTCCTCTTTCTTTTGCGGCTTGCATACCGAGTAACAGAGATTCATACTCAGCAGTATTGTTTGTGTTGAAAAACTACAATTTGAAAGAGAGAGGAATTACCTCCTCTTCGGGAGATATCAGCACGGCCCCAGCGCCACATCCACTAGTTGCGCAACTGCCATCAAACTGCAAGGTCCAGATCTCATTAAGATCTTTTTCCTGAATGAGGACACCCGTTTTGTCCGTCTCGGTAGACAAGAAATAGTTCCCCATCCCTGATGATTCAAAAAGGATTTGAGCTTTGGGGTCTTCAGAGCTAGTAACCAAGTACTTTTTTTGTGATTCCGGCTCCAAAGTCTGCATTACGCCTTTGACGGGAATTCTAGCTTTAGACCAGTCCATATGAATTTCCCCACCAACTTCGCTGCAAAAACTTCTTCCCAGCAAAATTCCATAGGCTGCCGGAATGTCAGCAACGAGGACTGTCATCTTTACTCTTTTATCTGGGAATGCCGCAAACGTGAATTGCGCGTCTTTAATTTGGCCAACCAACGGAACCTGCTTGGTTTCCAAGGAATAACATCTGCCGAAAGGCTTGGTAAGAGTGAGGCCCAGAGCATGGGCAACCTTTGCTGGCATGACATTATCAGAAGCCCCGGAATCAATGATGCAGTTACTCAGCTTGTGTCCATTGATTAGGAGGAAAGATAGAAAGGCTCTATCTTGCCTGACGCAGATGTTGAAGCAACATTTATGTGAGATTCAGGGGGAGTGGAAAGGATTCCTTTTGGGGAAACCTGATTAGATACAACAGCTTGACTTTGAATATACTTGGTCAATCTTACAAGTTGTTCGGGATTTGACTGAAGATACTCGGCTTCAGACATTTGGATCTTGGTCTTTTTTGCATGATCTATGATATCAAATGCGGCCAAGGGTTGCGTTGGTGAAGGAATGAGTCCCTCACCTCGCGATGATGGAATAGGATTACTGGCCTTGGTAGGAACGTGAGAGGATTGATTTGGAGGAGAGATAGGGGAAAAGGTTTCCTTGTAAAAGATTTGCCAGGGAGTTGAGTAGGAAGAGGATTACCTCTTTTAGCAATGATCGGAGGCATGTTTGACACGGCCTTCTCCTGCTGGACATGGGCAGCAACTTCCGCTTCTTTTCCTTGCGAGCGAGTAAAAACAGCGTATGACTGTCCGCTTGCATATCCCTGGGTACCCTCTTCTTCATCAGATTCTTCCTCATCAAATTCCATATACCCGATAGTAGAGTCGCCAGTCGGTTCACCGACATCTTGATCATCTTCACCTTGAGATGAAGGTTCTTCATAATACTGCTCTTCTTCTTCGATTTCGGCCAGAGCGTTGACCGGAGGAGCCTCAAGTGCCAACCGCGGAGCGGTTGCGGGTAAGCGCGGCCTTTGCGAAACATTGTTAGGAATGAAATTCCTCTGCGGAATATCCCGGTATGAGGAACTGGGGAGGCCTGGGCCAACTGCTTCTTTAATGCAAGCAAGTCATTTGCCATCTTTTGAAAGGCTGGATCAGACGAAGTAGTGGGCGAAGGGCCCAAAGATTTAGGCTTGGCTGATTCCTTTTTCAATTCGCCAGATATTATCAAATTATCTTCTATGCGAATAGCAGCGGCTTGGGCGAGAATCAAGGTGGCAACTCATTCCTGAAGGAGCAAGAAACTAACTTTTGAGCTCATAGCGTTTACGAAGAAACACTTTTGATTCTCCGGTGTTGGAAGCATGGCAACAGGGACACGGTTGATTAGTGCATTGAACCGGGTGATAAAATCGTGCATGGTCTCATTTGCCTCTTTCTTCAGGTGAGTGATCCGTGATAATAATGCAAATGCATCCTCTGAAGGCTTGTATCTGTCTTCGAAAGCATCCCGCAAGGTGGCCCAACTGGTAATAGATCCGGCTGGTAAATGCTGAAACCATTCAGCCGCAGGTCCTTGTAGAGTTTCCAGAAAAAGGTGAACCGACACATCCTCGTGAGTTACATCCAGGATACTGCATGACATGATGAATGTAGATATGTGGGAATCCGTGCTCTGATTTCCGCTCCCGTCGAATTTGGGAAAATTCTTTCGGTTTCCGTGAGGGAGTGCGTGAACTGGATGTGGTAAAGCCAAAGGACCCATCACGTTTCCCCATGGTACTGCCATTTGAAAAGCCGGAAAGAGAACACGAGCTGGAAGCACGGTTCCACTGAGTAACAAGGCACTACAAAGGGATGTGGATGCCCCTTGTGAAAGATTCTTCCTTCGAGAAGGTGAGACACTCCTGGATGACCGGTCAGCCGAGCTTAGCGCTGAAAAGTGTGCCGGTGTTATGCTGAAATTATGCCTTTGAAGCAGATCGAAAGTAGGATCAGCTTCTCCACGGGCTCTCCTGCTACATGTAAAAGGTTCACTCACCCGTGTACCTTCCAGATCTGCAACGTTATGGCGCAGATTCAAACTTTATTTTTGGCTGTACTTGTTGATTTTCTGGTTTTTCTGTCAAAAACCAGCAGTAAATACTTTTCTAAATATTAAAAAAAACTATCCTCTTCAGAAAATCGATTGTGGTTAATGACAAATAACGAGGATAAGATGGTAGAGAAGATTAGTAAGCTGATTTTCGGATCTAATTTTGACTTTTTTCAAAGGGGTTTCAAATTTTTAGCAAACAGTCAAAAATTCAGATCTACGGAAAAATACTGATTTTTATAAAAACTCAGCGAACTAAAGGTCTCCAACTAGGCCAGATCTATGGATCTTAGAAGAAAGGTTTCAATTCGGAGCACTTTTGTAATTTTTTGGATTTTTAACAAAAGTTCAGATTTACAAAAGCAGAGATAGTGATTCTTGATTTTTCTAATTTTCTATTCTATCACTATCAAAGATCGATAGATCATTCGTTCCCAGTGGAGTTGCCCAAAAATTGTTGGTCAAAAATCTATCGCTGGACAGATCTATGGATAGACGAGCCAACAGTGTGTGTAGGGCATAGCCCCTCTTTGAGTCAGCAAAGTGAAACTGGTTTATTGCTATTCTACCAGCAGGAATCTTTGCAAATCTCACAGTATTCTGCCTTCGGGGTTTGGGATCTCATCCCAGTAGGGGTGTTTCCGACTGCGAAAAGAAAGGAAAGGAAGAGGGAATGAAGAAAGAGCGAGTCCGAAGAAGGAAGAAAAGAAATGAATTCCAAAGCAGAAAGGTCATAAGGTTTATGTTTTGGGATTGGTAGTAAACAGAGCCAAACCTACTTGCATAAACAAACAAAGCAATACGATGATGAATAAATGACAAAAAGTAGATATGAATCTAACAGAATAAACACATACAGATCTAACATAAGAAAGGTCTGATGCATAACACAGCTATTCAGCACAAAGTCTCAATATTTGTATTATTGTTTTCTTCTGTTACAAGAAAGCTCAAAGGCTTTTTTCTTCACTTCTATTTTCATTTGAAAGATATCCATCCATCCCACAATACTACAAGTATTGGGGTATTTATAGAAGAAGAAGAGAAAAGAAAGCAAAAAGGAGCCAACAACTATTTACAAAGATATTTACAAAATATCTAAAAGTCATGTTGACTTTTTACTATTTGATGGATGACATCATCCCATGATGCAACATGGATGATGTCATCATTTGTATCAACATACTCCAGATATTTCAAAAAGAAAGACGAGAGAGAAAGAGAAGAAGAAGAAGAAGAAGAAGAAGAAGAAGAAGCAACAGCTATTCGTCATCATCATCTTGCGGCCGAAAGGGGGTGGACTGCTTTTGTTGCTCCTCAGGTGACGAGATATGGAACTGAGAGCGGTATTCCATGAACTTGTTGATTATTGGCCCTAGTTGATCCTGGGAAGGATCCTTGTGCCTATCACTTATCGCCTCACAAGTCTCCCGCTCATCTATGAGCTTCTCTGGGAGTTTGGAATAGTCCTTTTCCGCCTCAATGAGGAACCCGATGAAGTCCCTACAGGCCAGCAGGTTGTTGATAGATTCTGTGTCAAATGTGACCTCTGGCCCCGTTCCTTGAGAAGCGATCTCCTTGAAGATCCGGGTGGTTTCATCAGCTTTCCTTAAAGTGAAGGAAGGAGTAAGTAACCCTGGCGACATATTAAGAACAATTCGTTCCATTTGGTGCATCGCATCCAGGGCTTCTTCCTTGACTTTGTCAATCTTTTCTAGAATAAATTCTAGCTAATCCACCGGTAGTCAGTGGACATGATTTTGTTGAGGGCCCTTGGATGGCGAAGACGCCGAACTTGACCGAGATCTTGGTGAGCAGTCGAACATTTGTTGGAAGGTCTCGTGTTGCGATCTGGCATGTTCCAACTCTTGATATGGGCCTGCTAACGGTTGGAGCTCTTTATTCACCTTCTTGATGTTCGGTACAAGTCGAGAACTCGCGATCACTTTTCACTTTGTCTTTGAAGATTTGGCTCCTCCAATGGAAACGGCCATACCACCTGCTCGCCAATTTTGGCATACTCATTAATTTTCTCTGGTGAGAAGCTCGAAGTCTCGGCGGCGTTGTAGGGGGCACATTACCCATCTTACGTAAGGCTTGGAGTAGATATTTGTTTCGCTCCTTGATTGCCTTTTCTCTTCCTTGATTTCTGAAGCTTTTTGCGAGGCCGTCAATCTGAAAAGAGCCTCCCCACTGAAGACTTTCGGAAGATGTCCCCATTGTGACTTGGGTCACAGTAAAATTTGTAGGAGACAGATCCTTTTTCTCTTTGAGGGGATTGGGGTATGCGATTTCCATAACTCTCTCTCCTACAGCACTTTGAGAGAAGCGCGTGACAGGCTTCTGCTTCTTTGCCCCCTTAGATGGGATCACGGAAAAGTCCATCGAGCGATGGGAACTTTCCTCTTTTCTTGACTTAGTGCTTTGAGAGATCAAGTGGACCTACGGTAGAAGGACCGAGAAGCAGAGAGGGGGCAGCGAGAAGAAGAGGGAAAAACGTGGAGACACGTGGCGGCGGCATTGAGAGAATAGCCGAAGAAGTGCCCACGGAAGGAAGGGAAACTACAGCTATGGAAGACATAGGAAGGGAAGGGAGCTCGGAGATAAGGGAAGAAATGGAGGAGGACAGATCAGTGAGGGAAGAAAAGATAGATGAAGAGGCGGGGGAAACAGTAGAAGAAGGGGAAGAGGACACGACCAAAGGGATGGTCGCTTGAGTCGCTCGAGGAGGGGAAGGAAGAGAAGAAGAAGGGACGGAAGGGACCTCAGTTGTTGTAACAATGCCGACATCCTGAGTGGATGGGCCAATGGGAATATCCTCTTCTGCTTCTTTCTCTGGCGAATCCAGAGTTATTACCTGTTCTGGTGCTGCGGAAGGAGGACTCTCAGGGGATTCTTCCTGAATGGTGCTAGATTCACCTTCTACGCCTTTGCCTTTACCTTTAGGCTGCTTTTTGGATCGTGGAGGTGTGTTGCCCAATGGGGATGTTGTGAAATCAACCCCGAGGTAGATCAGGCCGTTCATTCAAGGCACCAATGTTCTGTCCTCATGAGTCTCCTTGACCCTCTCCTCAATTTTCTGAAGAGCCTTAGTTCTATCAATGGTGGAAAGGGCCAATCGTCCCCATCTGTGTCAGTATATACCTTGTCTACTTCATCTTCCGTAGTTTGGAAGCCTTTGGGGACAATGGCTACCCCATATTGGATGATTTCTGCCAATGCTAGGCGAGAATGATCCTTCCTTCTGAGCTCCACCTCATGGAGGACGTCAATGTAAATATCCTCGATCTGAGGAACATGGATTGGATCAAGTTTTGCCCTTGGCAGGCAGCTCCTTGGGTCAAAGGTAGGCCTGGCTGGGAAGTCATGTTTCAAATTGAGTAACTCCAGCTCTGCGAACATTTCCTTCGCCTTATGGTGGGTAGAGCATGTATATCGGCCTACTGTGAGGGGGAACGGAGTTCCACCCTTCTTTCTTTTAAGGCATTTCTCGTGGTATGTGATTAGCTACCTTGACAGTTCCAGCAGAATCAGCTTAGGTCCAGCATACCTCGGTAGCCTGGTTGGCTCTCCCAAAAAGTTGGCAGCCCTTAGATAGGTGAATGTAGGAAACTGGGTGAACAGGGCTCCCCATTTCTCAATGGCTGCCACTATGCTTTTGGTCGTGCGACCATAAGTCATATTCGGCCTTAACAGGCAGATGATGTGGTAGAAGAATGCATCGTTGATTTTGGTGAATTGGGAGATGCTATTCTCTAGCCTCAATTCTGGATAATACTCGTATATTTTGACCTGAGGCCAAACTCCACTCCGCGTCAGGCCTGGATAATCCCTCTCTGATGCTACAGCGTAGACCACATAGGAGTTCATATGAAATGTCCCCATTGTGTTGAATTGTTGTAGCTGCTCAGAGATTGTGCTGCTTATAATCTCTCCCCAGTAAAAGCACTGATCAGGCATATTCTTGTTCATGGTTTCTAAGTACCGCAACATCCATTTATGGAAATAATGGGCATCAGAAAGCCCAAAGACCCTGCTCAGGAATGTAATGGTGTCGCTGAGCTCTTCTGAGAAGTCACTACGGTGGATGATTTGGGGCCACCGGGTTATTACCTTTTTGTTCTTCAGATAGACTTCGTTCATTAGTTGCATACATTGATCCTCATTGTCATCCTAGGCCTTAATGCACTCTGCTTGGCTGACGGCCACAAAGTGTTGGTGGTGAGGGATGCTGAGTATTATCTCAAAATGACGGGCAGTGAGGTTAATGACTACCTCGCCCTTCTTTGTTTCGACACACCTTGTGTCCTTGTTGTAACACTGGGCAACCACCATCATAAATTCATTATTGACGGCGCTGACGGGGATTCCTCCGGCGAAGTGCAGGGCACTGCCGATCAATTTGTCCATCCATGGACTCCTTGTAACTTTCTGAGTTCTGGCCCAGAATTCCTCCATATCGATATGCCCTAATTCTGAATCTCTGACGTCCATGCTGCACTCGGCCTGGGACTCGGGCATTCTGACCCTCTGATATTTATATTTCATTTCTTCCTCTGTAAGCTTAGCCTTTCCTTTGGATTTGATGGGTCTCTTGCTGGATGTAGACATATGTTCTTTCGAACTCAGTTGCTGATCTGCATGAAGAAGAAGTGAAACCCAACGTAGAAAGGTTGAATCAGTCATTTGATTTCCCATTGAAGTGCCAACAGAAGAAAGAGTTAGTTATTATTAGGCTCAGGGTGCAGGGCGCATGAAAATTGCAGCTTACAGGGCTAAATAGGTAAGGCACATAGGAAAGGCGTGTTGCAAAGGTTAAACTGGTGCCAAAGGTGCATGGCGCATGCATACTACAGATTGCATTTTGTAAAGGGCGCATGAAAACTTCGTGTTACATAGTGACAGGATGCGCCCTTTGGCGCGTAGATTTTTCATGTTGCACTGGATTTGGTGCGCCCTTTGGCGCATGAAAAGTTTGTGTAATGGAACTTTTCGCGTGCCATGGCGCGGCACAGCACGAAGGGTTTACACAACATGATATTCTTGTGATGAGGAAAGTGCCTGCGCCTTTATAACTTCACACTTGGCGCAGATAAAGCCGGTGTTGCATAGATCTTTGGGTGCGTCATTGGCGCATGGAAATGTGATGCAGCAAGGAAGGTTGGCGCGCCATTGGGGTGCAAGTTTAGCGCTTGTAGCATGTGAAGGAGGCGCGCCCTAAGGGCACAGAAGTTAATGATGCAGCAGTCAAAATGGGTGCGCCATTGGCGCGGGTTTTGTTCATGTTGCAAGGTGGTCAGATGCGCCAAAAGGAAAAAATAGTTTTTACATGGTTCAACCCTTCTTTCTTCCTTTCATTTCCAAGATTGTTTTGGGAGATATAATGGTTCAATCCAAAGGGTTTCAGACCATGCTTTTAGACAACTCCCTCTACCAGCAATTCTAGAAAGAGGAGGAAAATGGAAAGACAGACAGCAAAAAGGAAGGGGGAAAGGGAACCGATCAATATTTCAACCCAAAACTAGGCCACCAAGCACAACAAGAACCAAAAACGTAAAATGCACAAGAGGGGAAAGAACCTCTTACCTCGGGATAAATAGTAAGAGGCGAGTAATGGGTCCTGACAAAGCATTGAAAACGATGAGGCGGGGGCGACGAGGCTCGATAAAAGAAATCACATGCTCTGCAACTAGTGAAAATGACATTTTGGGCGCGCAAAAAAAATATATATATATATAGCTGAGCTAGTCATAAATGCGCCACCCACTTTGTAAAGGGCGCATGAAAGCAGCTGTCGACATGGAAAAGCATGCGCCCTTTGGCGCATGAAAGCGTTTTCCAGCATGAAATTAAGCGCGCCTTTGGCGCACCAAAAGCTATGTCGACATGGGATTATGTGCGCCCTTTGGCACACCAAAAAGTGTGTTGACAAAAGATTATGTGTGCCCTTTGGTGCACCAAAAAGGGGTGCAACAAATGTTGTGTTAACACGAAGGCGCATGCGCCTTGGCGCATGCAGGGAAGACTCAACATACTTTGGCGCACGAAAAGGCGTGTTGACACTGAAAAGTATGCGCCAAAGGGTTTAAAGGGGGCACACCAAAAGTTGATGTTACATAGTAATTCCATGCGCCCAGTCAAAAAAGACCAAAAAGACTAAGTTCGGAAACCAGATTTTCCCGGAAGGGATTTTGCAACGTTTCGAACGCAAGGGATCCCTAACGAGGGATCGGAACAAAATTTTCGGTATGGTTATCGGTAAAATTGCCCTTGTCAATTTTACGGGATATGAGATAGGAAGGTGAGTCAATTCCTTACAACACTTCAGGCCATATGCATAGTTAGTGCGGGAAGTATGACCCGCATCATGTAGTAGTAGACTATGATACATTGTGTCACCTTTACGGTAAAATTTCACATACTAGAATTTGAGCAAGTGAGTATAAGTGCGCTCAAGCACATTTAACAAGGCTTAGTTGAAAGTGTAAGGGAATATGACACACACTTTAAAACTGTGTTATCTAAGATTTCATATGATATTCACCACAACCAACATGTGTAATGGATTATTTTGAATATAGATCTTACATGATCTAACAAAAATGGACTGGTAGGTTACATGCACTTCAATGAGAACGTGGACATCGGTTTGAGTGATGTGTTAGTGTACCTAAATAAGTGGTGATAACAAATAAGACTAAATTTTGGTTCTATTTCTGGGACATGAACTTGGGTATCTTGGGTGAGAGTAGAGTATCCTGACCATTTTGAAGAGAGATATCATATAAAAAAGTTCACAAACCATCATGAGGCTTTGAAGACAACACTACAAGTAGAGGCAGTTGGAAGCATAGACACCAGACTAATCCCATTCCTTGAAGCTCAAATTACAGCAATGGCTACCTAGTTGAAAAAATTATCTGCTAACTCAACACATGAAACCCGCAGTGGAATTTAGTGCACAAATTGTGACATGGAAGGGCACACAAATAACAAATGACTACACAAGAATGTGTGTATATTACTCTTGGCTTACGAGGTTTGTCATAAGAACCATGATGTCCGAGACTACCCAATTTTGTAGTGTGATACATAGAATAAGGTGTCATTATATTGTAATATTTTTGATGCACATACCTATGATACAACTAATTTCTAGATGATTGACCAAATTCATGAAGCCTTGTGAGATGGGGTTGCATTAGGAAAATGCGAGTAGCTCCCATGAATGATAACGAGAGAATGGAAACACTGGAGCTGGACATAACAATGAAACATCCAAAAATGGTGATGGGGGATACCAAGGAGGATATTTTGGAAGAGGCCAAGGAGGTCGTAGAGGTAGGTTTAGCCAAGGAACGTGCTATACATGTGGATCACCAGATCACTATCAACGTGAGTGCCCAAAGAACTAGTCTTGCATATATTATGGAAAGTGGCAAAAAGTAGAAGAATATATGGATTTATATGTGCACATGTTTAAAAATTAGGAAGTGATATAGGTTGAGTGTCCTAGGAAAGGACAATGAATACCTAATAATTTAGTTGTAGTAGAGTAGAAACACTTGATGGCTACTACACATGCAGAAGCCTCACGTGCACGTGAATAGGGAAAATTAAACCACCCATTAATGAGACAAGAATGCACAAAAACTAAATATCTAAACATAGGGTAAAAATGATAAGTTCTCCAGGAAACCATGGGATTGATTAGAGAACTATAGGGGAAGATACAGCCCTAAAGGAACAATCAAGAGATAGAGATTTCACCAAATAGAAGTGAGCTACATGATAATGATGTGGATGAACTCAAGGAAGTATGTAGAATTCTTAGGTAAGAGAACATCATCCTTATTAAGAGAGTGGGTACACGAGAAATTTCAGTATAGGGAATAAAAAGGAATAGGTAAATCTTAGATGTTAATCTACTACCGTAGGACCGTGAGTATGAAAAGGATATTACCCTGTATGAGGTTATAGATGGATGGTTGGTATGTAAAATTTTTATTGATACATGTGCATAAGTTAATATCCTAACTCTTGATGCTTGGAATCAAATGGGAAGACCACTATTTCAGCCATCTTCAAGTGCACTATATATGGCTAACAAAACAAGGAAATTCCCATTTAATTCTTAAAGAATGTGAGAATCCCAATTCGGGAATAAAGTTCAAAGGTGATTTTGAGATTATAAATTTGGATGAGGTGGAAAACTTTCCTTCACCACATGGCCACCCTTGGTGTTATGAAAACAACGAAAACTTGCATTTTAACAAGTGGTATATCAACTTTGAGAATGAGGAAGAATGGGTGGTAATCCCGATGGATGGTACTAATATTACACCCTACACAAAACCTATCAATGAAGAGGACCTTACTAAGATAAATGCATAGACAACATGCACTCCAAAAAATGTTGGACCAACAAAGGAAGGAGTTATACATTAGGGTTGTACACATTCTGTTAGTGACACTACTAGCGTTTCTGTGATGATTGGGATTATGGTGTATACAAAAAATCTATGCACTTGGGTACATTTCTAGGTCATAAATCATACTAATGTATACATGATTCCTATCTAAGAAAACTAGTATTGAAAACTCATTTTGGCATCTTTATTGATTTTTCTCTTGCACTTTACTTTTTTTTGAGCATCCTCTTAGATTTACACATCTTACGAGATCTGGAAACACTTGAATAATTTACCTTTTGATGGCCTCGGACACTAGTACCCAATTAGGATAGAAGCTCCCATTCATTCTTATCCCTCCTTTCCTTCTTCTTACTCTTTTTGGCCCCTTTCACATTTTGGTCACCTTTTAACACTTTGGGTCAGTCTTTCAGTTGTCAATTACAAAATTCAAATAAGGGAATCATATATATACTTAGTTACTTATTCTAAAAAAGGGACCAACCACTATAATCATTATGTATCATCACCTAAGCTTGCAAAAAGGCACAATAGCATTACAAAGATACATCTAGCACATTCATACAAGGGAAAAAGGATGCATCAATAGACATACATACATTATAGGAGGGGATTTCATTCTATTCCATCAAACACATCTTGCATACTTGGAACAATCTATATCTAGCCCACTATCATTGTGCAACTTACATAAGGGAAACCTAGGGAATCATTACATAGAAAATCACAAAGAATTACATGGAGTTTGAGATGTAGTGTAGTGCTTTGTTGTAAGTTCACTCTTGGGTGACCACTTGGGGTCAGTCCGAATCCACATTTTGCATATTTTTATTAGATTTTATGTGGTTTGTGGGCATGTGTAGGTAGATATTTGTTTTGTAGGTTACAGGTACAACTAATGATATAAAGGAAAAACAAGAGTGACAAAGAGAGACTAATAATAAAGTTACTCTAACCTAGAGAAGATTAGATTGTAGGTATATGAGCGGACACATGTGACTAGATCAGTTGATAGCAACTAGGGTGCTCCTATCCTCTAGCAGTGTTTCTATCTCACACATTCTAAGGGTTATGAACCCTCATCAAGTATTGAGGACATTATTATTTACTTGTTCTAGTAGATACACAAATCCGAGATCACTCCCGGGTTGTATGGAGTCAACTAAGTCATCACCCTGCCTTTCATTTTCTTATGGTTTTACATTGTTGAGTGATTATTGCTTGGACATTAATGTAGTTTATTTTTTAATATAATTAGTTATAATAATTTTCTATGAAATTATATTTAATTACAAATTATATTAAATCATTTTGTGAACTTGACATCTCAAACCCTACCCTACTTCAAGGCATTCTTTTTATGCCCATCACCCATAGTGGTTTTTGGGTCCTCTTCGAACATTGAGCTTCCTCCATCTTCTTGTAGGATCTATAAACCAATGGATGAATATGATATTCCCATAATTAAATCAACCAAAATTCCTCTTGAAAATATTAAAACTTATGACAGTGAACACTCATACAATGAGGACACTAATGTTGATCAAGAATAACTTGACAAGCTAACTAATTTTTGTTCTTTTTTATGCACTAACCCTACACATATTGTACATGTCCTAAATTCTTTACTCACTGATAAACATTCTCAAGATGCTACCAATATCCCTCTTGTGGGTTCCTCCTCGGCCGTCATGACCTCCACCCCACCTTCCACCATTCCTATTTCTATTATTACTATTCCCCTCATTCCTCCCAATACTTATCATACACAACATATCTACTTTTCAAGCACACATTACCTAACCTCATTATACCATGATTTGCAAACAAAATTTTTCCAAGTACAACAAGCCTCTTCATCCTTCTTCCCATCTCTATATTCTTAACTCCTCCTTCATATCCCTTTGCACCCGCCATAGTCTCTTATCCAATGTCTCCTAACTTCATCACACCCAAGTTGCCTATATTCAATGTTTATGGTCACCCTCAGGAGAACCTTTGATCCTTTCACATTATATGTCTTGACTATGCTACGAATTTACAATATTGGATAAATTGTTACCTTGAAGCTTACGTGATTATGTTTGTGATTGTCTTATGATCTACATGTCCATTTAATAACCTCTTTTACAACCTTAGTTGATGCATTGATAGCACATTATTCTATGAACATCAATAATAAGATATCCTATTCAAAAATAGATAAAATAAAAATGGATCTAATGAACATCTTGTGGACTATTTCTTGTGGTCTAAGAACAACCTTGCCAAAATGACCAATATTCTAGCTGATTCAAAATTGCAAGACCTATTCATTCAAAGTATTTTTCCTCCACTTCAAGAGAGTGTAATTTTCAAGACTTCTCATTCCTTAGATCAATTGGTCACACAATCAAAATGCACAAAAACAAACTACTATCTATGGGAAAATTAAAGTATTATGATACTTCTTCCTCCTCATCTTCCAACAAGTTTCAAGCTAAATTCACATTTAAACAATATCCTACTATGCCTACCAACATTAAATATACTATCAACATTGTTTCTCCCCTAGCCACTCTCCAATTGCAATCCACAAGGTGCACCTTTACTAAGATACCTTGCACACCTCAATTCTTATTAAAAAACTCATTGAAAGCAATCTAATTACTCTCCCTCCACCACTCAATCTAGATCCTTCTCGACCATGTGGCCATAACTATGATGAAAATGCACACTGTGATTACCACCAATGTAATGGGAATTCTACTGATTGTTGTTTTAAGCTTAAACATATCATTCAAGATCTCATTGATACCAATGCAATTGAGCTCCCAGAGCCTTCTACTTCTAAACCAGTCAATGATAATCAAAATATTAAAATATTCAATGACCCATTACCAAAATATGACAAGCTAGATACCAATTCATCTACATCATTCATATCATGTTGTGCCTCCCCTTCATTAGGGCCACTTGATTTTATCATTTCTACTATTGACATGCCACCACCATTTATTACATTTTCAGATCATGACTACCATGCTACATTTTCCTCTAATGAGTTACATATTGATGCTTCTATCAGTACTCATATAGTCAAAAATACTATGGTACATCCCTCAACCCTTTACAATGCATGCTCTATGGCACTCTTATTGGCTATCAACTTTCTAACCTCTCAAATCACATTTCTAGTCCATAATTCTTACAGACATGTCATCCTTACCATTACTATTAGGTCCTTTATCATACCAACACCATTCCTTGTTACATATGAAATCAAGTGCTATGACATGGTATTAGGTCTCCCTTGGCTTTGGTCTACCCAAGCTATCCCTTCCATACTCCACTTATGCCTTAAGTTCATTCATAACAAGTAAGTTATCACCATTAAAGGTATTCCACCACGTACACCATTACCTTGGCCCACTCTTGCCTCTATTTTAACACTAGTCATGGAATCTAGGCCTCATGCACCTCTCAAGTATAAATCTATCTCTGCACCTAACTCTCCCATTTGTACACAACCTACATCACGACCTCGTTGTCCTCACCAATCCATTAGTCCACCACGTCAGCCTAAGTCCCCTACTTGGGAAGCCCATTCCTATAGGTTTTCTCCACCTCCTTTACCACATCAGTCTCCCTCACATACACATAGATACTCTCCTACACCATCAATCCTAGACCATGGTCACATGCCTTCTCTTTCATGGATATTAGATAAGGAACCCCCATTCTTTACTATCATCGATATATTTCCACCACTCACACACTTGGGAGGCACTATACTCTCTACCCCCTTCCATCACTATATGTTGTCTCTATCATATATTCTTATATTATTTTTTACAATTCACGCTCTATTCTTTATGTCTATTTTTTTGAGCATTGTCACATATACTTTAAACTTGTTACCTAATGACACACTCTTGTTTTATGGTTCATACTTGAATGTTGAGGGCACAATTCCTAAATGAACTTAAAATCATGCACATCCATTGGGGGTAATATGGCCCCTCTCACATACACATCTCACATATCCCAAAGACACCATTGATTTCACATGTCATTTGCACATATTGGTTATATTTACTCTTGTTAGATTATATTATTTACATGTTACACTTTTTTCCCATGTTAGTTGGATACTAGTTATGTCATTATCTTTTCTTATACACACATACACATTCACATGGTCTCTTAAGGTGAATACAAGACTTTCACATATGTTTCCACAATGCAGAATGCTTGACACTTTGGTCTTTACCGATCATGTTGAGGCTCTTGTGGGACCTTGCGTGCTTGAGATAGACCCCTAGAGAAGGCCGGTTCCTCTACCTATTTCTACTGCTACCACTACTCCTAATTCTAGAAAGGAAATCATAAGATAAAATATGCCAAGGAGTAGGGGTAAAAGGATATGCGAAAGGGGAAACTAAAACTAAGGGAGGTGATAACACCGGAAATAAGGGGGATGAACTTAATCAGCTTTGAGAAAAAATCTAAGTAAATATGCACAGAGGAAGGCTAGACATGTGTAACACAAACCAAAACATAGCAGGACACTCATTTTCATGGAACACTATCAGAAAAGGATTTGCAAGGGATGTGAGATAACAAAAAATACTTTCAATGTGAAAGAAATGAAAGGAAGAAGAATAAAACATGTTAAGGAAGAGAATAGCCATAAAATAATGCTTCTATTACTTCTAGAAATGCATAGTCGATTATAATGGCGTATGAGGCCGATATCTACATGAAAATACTAGATCTAAAGGTTTGTAACTCAAAATGAAAGGAAATGCCTATACAAACTGAAATAATCCAACCCTTATCAATGAGAAATGATTTTACATTTATAGATGAATGGATGAGAAAAAGAGAGGAGAAGGAGGAAAATCTGATTTGAAAACTCAACCACTAACAACCAATAATGAATGCCTACAAATCTGCCTGTAAATATGTCAAATATGCTTCTCCATGTCTATTTGGAATGTGGGAGAAGAAAAGGCTTGAGATATGAATCAAATTGGGTGGTTGGAGTAATCAGATCTTGCATTAATGGCATAAGAGACATTTTACAGCTTCTTAGCTACCCAATCTCGCTGAAATTTAAACTTGAGTGATCTAGAGTATAACCCACGTCATCAGCTATTTTGTCATATTCTGCCATGTGTCACACCTTATTTGGTTGTAAGGGTTTGGCCCCATGTTGGCATGTTTTGGTAGGTTACATATGGTTCACTTAATGTCGGACAAAGTACATGTGGCACATTAAGCGATGCGAGAGAAAGACATGACAACACATAAAGGAAAGAAGTACAGAGGATAAGAAAGTAGAAGAAGGCACGTGAAAGTGATGCATGTGGGAGGAATAAAATGAATACATGTGGGAGGAATTTATGGAGGAGGAAAAATCATTACTAGGTAATGTGCGGGAGAAAGGAAGGGGCGTGCGAGGATGCCTTGAACTTAGCTAATTTTGGGAAGCAAGTCTAAGGTGCGTATGAAGGGTGCATGAACTGTTGGGAAGAATATGAATGTTCTAAGATTGGGTGTGAGGGAAAATGGAAAAAAATAAAATAAAGGAGAAGAAAGAGATAGGAATCATAGGAAAGGAGTGCACAAGGGTGCACGAGGAACACGAGCCAAGGAATCGTGCCAAGAGAATAATTGAAGCGTGTATAACTGCAATGTAGAACTTGAGATCTAGAATGGAAATATAAGTTGTTCAAATAACTAGGGGATTTATTTAGATAGCAACATACAACCCAATTTTCATAGCCCCTCTTGTCTTTACATTTTCTTATCACATTTTATTCTATTGCACATGCTAGTTATTTTACACTAATAATTATTTCTAGCCTACATTATTTTCATGTACCTTGGTTTATAACATGAACATCCCCTACCCGCTATTGGTATCAATATCAGATATGCATATTATTTTCAGGTCCTCTCATTTGGGATGCCTCCTCCTACATTCATCACATGCACCCCAAACGAGGGGGCATCTATTGGGTAAGAAAATCACACTTATAACATCTCGAGCTCAAAAATAGAATAACACAATACATAATTAAAAAAGGCGGAGACATTCATAGAGTGGTTCAAAATCATACTTGGATCATAAACAAAGAGTAGAAACTAGTGCCCACTATCATACAAGAATAGCAGGCATTTGTGTCCTACCTAGGCACTTGTGTTATGGGGTAAAATCAAACATTTAATCAGTTTAACACAATTTTTAGTAGTTTATAGTATGGATCTATAACATCGAGACACTTTCCTTGATTAAAAAATTTAGTCATTCCACTACAATGCGATTTATAATTTGGTTACAATTTACTTAAAAATCGGGACATGCCACTCTACAGTGGCACTTATCATTGAGAAGCGTCATGGAAGGAGATAAAAATAGACCTCTCTCCCCAACACTTTTCTCTTGGCATGAGATCTCCAAAAACTTATCCTTGGTGTGAGATCACCCAAAAACTCATCCTTAGCGTGAGATCACCAAAAAAACTCACTCTTGGCATGAGATCGCCCAAAAACTCACCCTTAGCAATAACACACCCAAACATAGCAACATCTCCAAGGCGAATAAGACAATTTATATCTTATACTCTCTTATACATCATGTGCACTCTTTCCTTGACTCTTACTTTCTACACACTTTTACTTACTTATACTATGTTTGACGAGTTTTATGCTCCTATATAAAGTCAATGAAATGGTGTAGTCACAAAATCATGCACATTAGAAATTTATTTTTCCATCTCATACTACTATTTAGAAGGTTCTTGAGTGAAGAAAGTACTAATTAACCCCCATCCTTTTAATCATCTTGTTTATTTTATTTTGTAATTTGTGACCTATTTCACCCATATTCCCAACCATTTTATGACATCCCACATTATTTTAGCCTCGATTGAGGCACCTAGATTTAGTACTGGGGCGCCCATGGGCACCTTGGTCCCACCTAGGGGAACCTTGGTACATTTTACACTTTACCGCTAATTTTTGGGCCTCTTCTAGCCATTTTACATCTTTATCTTTTTTGTGGTTGGCATTTTCAAGGTTAATTACGAAATTAGAGTAAGAGAACCCTATAAATATAAAGTTATGAGACCATAATGAGGGACCTAACATCATTCTACTACTATCACTCATCTAGAGTTGCATCCATCTATTGTATTGGAATTGACATAGCTCCATCATCAAGGCATGAACTAGGACATATGCATCACAATTCATAGGAGAGTGATTATATTCTAATCCATGCAAACATTCAATTACATTTTCTTCATTAAGTTATTACTCACTATTTCAAAAAGTGTGACTGACACAAGAGCACCTAGGGCACGAGATGCACACATTCACTAGAACTACATATAGGTAAAAATGTAGTGCAATGCTCAATTAGTAAGCCCACTATTGTGGTGACTAAGGTCAGTCTGACCCATTCATTTGCATCTTTCTTTTTAGGGTTTTGATACTTCCTTTTGGTCTTTTGCAGGTTATTTCTTCCTCTTGGAATATTTGGAGCATTCAGTATGCAATACAGGAAAATTAATGTGATAGGTAGTGAAGGTTATCAGTCATCTCTAAAACACAGGAGGATCGTTCTAGACCTTTTATCTAGACCAGGGTGCATGTTTTGCTTACTAGAGTACCTGTGGGTGCCCTAGTAATCCTCGAGTACTCCAATCTAGTAACATCTTCCGATCTGTCCTCTACGAGTCCCCATCGAGTCGTTCCTACTTTCTAAATTTTTGTGCATCACTACGACACATTCATCAAACATCCATTATTTAGCTAAGTTCTTTCCTTTCCCTTCTTACACATTAGGGTTTCTACTTTTACTAGTTCTATTATTTGGTATATTTACATATTGTTTTAGTGCATTTACTTATTGTGTTATATGTCCTCCTAGATTAGATTAACTATCTTTTACTACATTAGTTTATTCAATTTTAGTTAATCATTTTGGTGAACCCGACGTCTTATCATGGCTAAAGATACTTCTTCTCCACCTCCAATAATTTTGTAATTTGATATTTTTGGCCATGCCTTTGTTGATGCACCACCGGTAGATGTTTTTGGTTATCAACCTTTTCCTTTGCTTATTCATCTTCTATCTTCGATATAGACCATGCCACTCTAGATGACACTATTGTTGCTTATATGTGTACTATTGATCCTAATACTTTAGCGAGAGTCCTAGAGGAGGAACAAGCTCCTCAACCTGGTCACATAGCTACACCTCCTACCATTTCCAAACCACAGGATGTTCTCCATTTGCATTCTCCCATTAATCCTCCCGTAAACATGGCACATCACTCATGATTTCACAAGACACGGGAGGCCATCATGGCCATAAACAATAGACAAGTGTGCACACCAAACATAGGGCAATTCCACATATACTATCAAACAATGAAAAATAATGTAATTAAATAAGTATGGAAACAAATATCCCTGCATAACAAATGCTGCACATAAAGAACCCATTAGCATGTTAGAAATATATATAGTATGTCAAAAGTGTGCATAAGCATGTAATTAAATTTATAAGTACAAAATGAAATAATAACACTGGAAGAGACGAATGTGGATGCCCCCAATAACTAGTGTAGGAAGGGTAGAAGGTGAGTATCCATGTTGTATGGAAGATACATGTATCTATGATCACAAATAAATAAAGGCGTGAATGCACATGTGTGTATGATATAGATAAATTACATAAAATTAAGCTTACTAGAATGTGTGATAAAGCGACCATGAATAAGAAAAAGTAAGAAAGAGGATAAGCAACCATAATATGTAACATGCTATGGATGGATGGAATAAAATGGAATGCAAAAAGGAGTGATAGGATCTGCGTGCCCCCGAGTAGATGTAAGTGTATGTAGTGATGTTCATTTTTTCCTTCCTTTACTAATGAACAATACACCATGGAAATGTATAACTTGTGTGTACACGGCTATTTGAATGACCAACCAGAGACTATTTCTTATCAGGTTTCTTGCATTGTTTCATATGATTTTGATAATGACCATGATGATGTTTTAGATGAACTTAATTGAACACTTATTCCATGTGCATCCTTGGGGGAATACCACTTAATACAATCCCTTCCTCGTTTCATCATAAAATCTATCATATTTTCATTTTCAACTAGGCACACTTTCATCACACGTTTTAGCATTATCATTACCCAATGACACACTTTTGTGCTTCGGTTCACACTTGAATGTTGAGGGATTACTACTACACTGAACCCCACACACATTAAACATTGGACCTCATCATACATTTACACGTCATACACCCTACTTTCTACATTTATTCTACATCATTTTTGACACTCGTGCATTGTATCTACAACTTTGTCCACGTATCTTACATATTACACTACTTATCCTACATATCATATTACTCATTTGTCTACATATCATACATATTACACCATGCATTTTCACACATATTCCACATGTTATACTAGTCTTCATCATATAGGAGTCTAGCACTACATTATTATTCTATCTACATACATTACATGTTATCTTATACACTACATTTTACACATTTCTACATACCACCATTACATTCTACACATTCTCCACATCACATCTTTACACATTCTACTCATCGCATGGTCATTTTTCATCCTTACATATACTACATTGTATTCTACATGCTGCACTTACTACCCGATGACACACTTTAGTTCCTCGGTCCATACTCGACTGTTGAGGGTTTACAAATCAAATGGATCTTACACATTCACCATTTCACCTTCTATCATGTGATATTACTAGTTTAGTGACATATTCCTTAGGCTAAATTGTTACCCATTCCATCCATTTGTAGTGGTATAAACTTTAGGTTACATCCCCAATCCCTATCATTCATTTTCTAGTGGCATACACTTTGTAAGAAAAATCGTCACCCATTTTATCCAATTGTATTGGTCTACACCTTAGGGTACATCACCACTCCCTATTGTTCATCTTGTGGTGACATACACTTTAGGATACATCATTACCTATTTTATCATTTTCTATTCATCTACACCTTAGGTTATATCACCACACCCTCCTTACATTTTGTAGTGATATATGCTTACTGCTAAATCATTACTCATCCATTCATCTTGTACTAATATACATTTAGGATAAATCATAACTTATACATTCATATAGTCACACAAATATCTTCTACATGTTGCATATCATCATAGCTACACATATACCCATTTATCACAGTGCACTAGACAAGATATATACACTACTCGACCATTTCCCGATGACACACTCTCATTTACAGTTAATTCTTGACTGCTAAGGTGGAAAAAATGAACCTCACTGCATACACTTTTATTCACTCAAGGGCATGTGGTTCCTATCACTCCATTTTTCATTCCATTCCATTCATCCACAACATGCTACATATTATGGTTTCCTATAATATTTCTTACTTTTACTTGCTCATGGTCTCTTTATTACTCATGCTAGTTAGCTTACTTGTATGTCATTTATCTATATCATTCATACATGCATGTTCACACCTTTTTCTAGTTATGATCATAGATATAGGTCTCTTACATGCATAATGGATGTTTTACTTCTACCCTTCATACACTAGTTGTTTGGGGAATCCACATTCATCTCTTCCAGGTGTTATTTTTTCATTTTGTATTTAACACTTTAGTTACTTTCTTATACATGCTTTTGACGTAATATATATATTTTATAACATGATAATGGATACTTCATGTGCAACATTGGTTATGTAAGGATATTTTTTTCCATACTTTTTGGATTACATTGTCTTCTATTATATGTCATTGTTTGCTATTTTTAGGCCTTACCCTATGTTTGGTGTGCACACTTGTTTATTATTTGTGGCCATGATGGACTTGTGTGTCTTGTGACATCATGAGTGATTTCCCATATTTACATCCTACTTTGTGTTTCTTAATTTTTCTTCTTACATGTTTACTACATTTTTGGTAGCTTTTACATTGTTTATGTAGCTTATACACTGCTTTTTCTACACGTATACATGTTCAAACTTGTCTTTGGCTAGCCATCTTGTTTTTTGTTATCCCCATTTTGAGTTCACGACAAAATGATCGGATAACCCCTACGAAATTTTCGAAGTTGATTTTGCATTATGGCCTCTTTTTAAGAAAATCAGGTTTTAGGTTTTACCAACAGCTCGACATGAGTTTTAACATGCTTTATGTCGACTGTCTTCTGAAACCCGAAACCCGCCTTGTATTGAGAAAATCGGTTTTGGACCCCAGCATCGGAACATCCATAATCCAAAACATGTTTTATGCCCCATGTTTTCCGATTCCCGAAGTCCGCTTAATCCTTTGTATCGGGTTTTCGGGGCTATGTAGCATCTAAGCACCTCATGCTTTATGCATCATGTTTTCCGAAACCCGAAACCCGAATTGCACTAAGTCCCCTCGTGTCGGGTTTTCGGACCTCCCAAACATGCTGACATGGCATTCATGCCGAGTGGTCGGTGAGTTGGCACGTGCCGAGCTGAAGTGTATTAATTACCAATTTTCTTATAAATACGCGGATTTCCACGTCATTCTTACCATTCGTATTTTTAATTCGTGGAATTTTTGTGCGTGCTCTTCCATTTTCAAAACCCGAAAACTCACCTTGCTCGATTGGATCGTCTGTTTTCGATCTTACATTTCTCGAATTGAAGGTATTTTTCTTTCCCTTCTTTATTCTTGGTTTTTATGGATCGATTGAGCGTATTTTATTCCCAATTTCTTGCCGGGTGTTGAAGGTTTTCTTTCCTTCTTCTTTCTGTGTTGCTTTGGAAAGGGTTTTAGGTTTTTAGGGTTTATCTCTTCTGAACTATCACTTGGTTCTATTCTCTTGAAGTTTTCAATTATATGCATGATGCATGAATAACAAAAGGAGATTGTATATTTGGAATTCAAAGAAAAACCTATTTTTGCTTCTCGGGTTTTGAAGATTGTTTTGCAGAGTCAAAGGCCCGAAGTATATTGGAAGTTTGAAGTGTCGGGGTTTCTCAAAGTTCCGACGTCAAAAGCAAGTGCCGGGTATCTCCGAGTTCCCGTCATCAAACGCAAGTGTCGGGTATTGCCAAAGTTCCGACATATCAAACTTGTCGGGTTCTCAGGGTTTTCCGACATCCTCCTCGGCGTGTCGGATTCTTCTATTCTTCCGGCATTTTCGGTCGATCGGGATTTTCAGTGTGGATAACATCTCCTGAGTTTCAAGCCTTTCTCCCTCCAACATTCTACATGTCGGACCCTGGTCCATCTCAGGAGAAGGCCGAGAAGTCTAGCAGGATGAAGTACAAATTCAAGAAGCCAGAATCTCCATCATATATTGATTGCAATTATGATATCAGGGACACTGAACTTGGCAATATAGATATGGATGACTTCTGGAATAGGGTGAAGAGTTCCTCTCAAACCCCATGGATGACAGCTTTAGCTAACAGTGGCTTGCCCCTTGCAGCAGGCTTTCCGATGTCCGCCCAATGTCCAGAATTTGTTTTGGCTTGTGCATCTAGTTATGACTCGGCTTCTCGTTCCGTGAAGAGCCAGGCTGGTGAGGTAGTGATCAGGCTAGATGGAGCATATTTTGATGATCTTCTAAAACTACCTAATTTCGAAGAGTATGGGGACCTGAACATCAAGTCGGCTCAGAAGGCCTGGGATAGTAATCAGGAAGACTGCATTAAGGATGTCAACAAGAAGTTCCTGGTCAAGGCTAAACCAGCAGTATCTAGATTTCCAAGGACTATCCCCAGATGTGATTTCATACAAGAAATCAATGATATTATCACCCTGCTGAGCCGGGTTTTTGGCTTGCCTGAATCAAATGTATTTCATGGATGGATGTATCAGTTTATGGTCACCATCAAGAAGAATCAGCAAGGGATTGACTGGGGGACCCTTATCAGCAATGAAATTGATTCTCAGATGACGACGGTCTTATCGACTGGAAAGTTTTATATGTTTTCATATGTGGCTTACGCAGCAGCCGGGATGAGGAACTATCCCGGGCTGGATACTAAGGGAAGCAGAACGACAAACCCAGTTTATAAATATTTCCCTCAAATAACAAAGAAGGGGTCCAAAGAACATTTTAGAAGGGTAAATGATGCCTTCTTCTACGAGAATATCTGCCGGCTGAACCCAGGGTTAAGAAAGACAAGAGTCTCAGACGAGGCTTGGACTGAAGTATCCAAATGGGGGTGTATCTTCTTGCAATTCAAGAAGTTTACATATCTTCGAACAGTCATGTACTCGGGAGAGCCTTTCCATCTGCCTCGCTATCCAGGGGATAGATTGATATTGATAGAATTGGTCAGACAGCTGTTGGATTTTCACAAATTCCAACAAAGCAAGCATAAGGCAGCTGTATCCTTCCCAATTTCTATCGGAAGATATACTTGCTCGACAGTAGCAAAGGCCAAAAATGTTGAATGCGAACTTCAGGAAAAATTGAAAAAGCATATGAAGTCTCGGGATGGTTTTGACATCCGAGGAGTGCTTAGAGCCTATGGAGCCCAACATCTGCACAGGCCTGACATTGAGGATATATGGGTTGATCTGCGTAACGAAGTTGCGGTTCGCAGAAAAGATAATAGTAGGTTGACTATTGATGAGATTCAGACGCTGGAGCTTTCTGATTTGCCAGATGGCACGACTGACAATGAAAGTGTGTTGGATATTTCCTATGATGGGCTTAATGAGGATCAATACGTTTTCCCACCTATTGATTGGTCAGCCAGCGAAAAAGCCTCTATTACAGATAGGTCGGCTCTCATTCTTGCTCGCACCAAAAAATGGCTCTCCTCTTGGGGAATGAATTTTAAAGATGACAAGTTTCCAAAGTTGGCTGCTTCGGAGGCGGGGCCCTCCAAAAAGGAAAAGGACAGAAAGTCTTCTAAGGCACCTATAAAGGTCAAGATTGTCAAAAAGAGGAAAGAAAGAGAAATCTCTTCAATTGTCTCTCCTGTAGAAATGGTGAATGTGCCAGAATCACCAACACCACCAGAAATAGGAGAAATTAATTTGGAAGAAGGAGGAAGCCAGCTCTTGACTTCATCATTTGTTGATTATCAAACTGAAGAAACTTTGTCTCTTGCATCCCAGGCTTTGGAAACTGAATCTGTGCCTCCCCCTCAACAACCACTCCAACCTCCTCATTCCCCATCCACTTCTTCGGTATGGCCGGTATTTTCTCTGGACTCTCACCCCTCTCTGCTGGAACCCAAGTGATCACCAGCACGCCCCAACCTGTACCTCTCTTTGTTGCATCTACTACCACGTTGGCTACTGTTCCCCCTCCAATAGTAGAATCTTCTCCCCTTGAGAGTAGAATACCAGTTACTACAACATTGGCAATTTCCTCTGATACGCCACAATGGCTACTCGAGCAAACTCCGAGGAAGAGGAAAGTGATTGTACCCCTACCAGCCTTTGATTTCAGCTCACTCAAGGCTTCTACTGCGAAATCAGCCAAGAAACCCAAAACAGTTTCAAGGGTTTTGGTAGATGCTTCAGGAGATAAGTTCGCAGAGATTGCCACTCCCTCAGCTGACAAAACTAGAGAGGATATAACAGCTGCTGATTATCAGGTAACCAGGGTGGCTCTAGGGAAAGTAACAGCAGAAGGGGCGCAACAAGATGCAAAGGATTCCATAGACGTCCTGTGCCAAAAGTTGAAAGAAACAAAGGACAGCAGAGATGAACTTAAGAGAAAAGTGGAGCAGTTGACAGAGGTTTTGCTTAAATTCTCAAAACCCCTTGAATCCATACCACCTTCTTCTGTTCCTGTCGGATTCGATTTCTCATCAGTGCCTGCAATTGAGAAGATTGCTAAACAAGGAAGGGTGGTTGATGAATGGGTCCAAAGGTTGCTCCAACAGGGGAAGGAAGTAATACAAAGCGTTGTGAAAGTTCATCAATCAGTGGGAGACATTCAGAAAGATGGAGAAAAGATGGATGAGGAGATTTCTCAAGAAATTGGACAGCTTGATTTGACTTATGAAGCTCTCCAAGTGTTAAAGCAAATACCAGCACATCTCTTGGTCGAAGAAGGTATTCTCCCTCATACGGATAAGCATTTCCAGCTGACCAAGGCCATCAGATTTAGGGTGAAGATTCTCAACGAAGCCTGCGCTAAGTTGAGAGAATCAAGGGATAAACTGATTGATGGGAAAAGTGATTTAGAAGAAGAGTTGCTGAAGATTTGTTCAAAGGTGTCAGTAGGAAATTCAGGTGTACTATCAGGATGATCTCTTCAAACAATTCCAAGAGTCTGTTCAGCATGAATCAATGCTCGGATTTGATCTTGAAAAGATGGACCGGTTGGTAAAGATTGAGCATTCTTTGGAGGCCTTAAGAAAACTCAGCAAAGGATTGAAAAAGCTTCCCGGCACTGCCAGCGATGTTCATGAAACTTGCAAAATTTGGAATGATCATTCCACTGCACCTGATGAGAACGAAATGCAAGGCATAATTCGAAAGTTCCAGGAATTTCAGAGCAAACAGTCTCAGCAGGAGGAAGAAAAAGAGGAAGGAGCAAAAGATGATGATTCGGATTAAGTCCCAACGTCCCATGTCATTTCTATTTTTAGATTGACATGTCTTTTTTATTTCCGTTTTGTCATATTTTTGATTCATACTTTGACTTGATCTCCTGCGTGAGAATCATGCAAAACTGAACTCTAGTTAACATGCTACTTTTTAGGATCTGCCCTATTTTATCTCTAGTTCCTTTTGTTATAAATAAGGGATGCCTGTGCATTCAAAAGGGTCGAGATTTTTTGGAATATTTAGGGGCTATTGGAAAGGAGAAAAACTTTGTGTTTTCATTCAATCATTTTGAAGAATAGGAATTGATATCGTTTTACAGACTTTGTGTTGTGGAATATATCTTACTTAAGACAGTGTTCTTATGTTCATGATCTTAAGCTATTCTTTGCATAGCATCTTAGTGTTTCTGATTATTTCGGACATTATATTTGTGATCTAAAACTCGTATGATTATTTCGTGCTCTGCGTTTACTCGAAAGAAAATACGTTTCTCCCATTTCTTTTCTATTGTGCTTCTTTCATTGTAACAGTTTCTAATCCAGTTCATTTAAGAAAGAAATACCCTTGAATCTGTGAATGTGGATTTTGGGATTTCATTCCAACCCCCAATGGTTAGATTAGTGTGAATACTGTATATATTGTTTACCGTGTTTTAGATTAGCAATAAACAGGCAGCCTCACCTGTCTTTGAGGAGGGATTTAATCCCATGTACTGTGGTTGAACCTCATATTTTGGTTTGACAAAATATCCAACCAACAGTTTTTGGCGACTCCGCTGGGGAATACGGATCTATAGTATAAAGCTTATCCTCTCGGTGTTTGGCGACTCCGTATTTGCCTTATTTTTCAACAAGATCTCCTTTCAGTTCAAGCTGGCCAGGAAGATCTTCACTCGGTCCCGCCGAGCTCAAGGTGAAATTGATCCACTCTTTGAGTTACTGCAACAGCACAATTTCAGTCTTTCTCCCAACAGCATTGTCTCTAATCGAACTAGAAGTTCTTCACCTGTTCGGAGAAACCGGATCCCTGTGGAAGGGGAAGCATCTGCAACTTGTCATGCACTACTCTTATCTGATACTCGGATCCCTGTACGCACTCTTTTCAGAAGGATGGCGGTTCAACCTGTGCCTTGGGGTGCAGTTATTGGTCCTCTTTCCTTGACTCCTCCATTGAATGAGTTACCACGTGGATCTCGTAAAAATATTCCCAAGTTCAATGGAGATGGGAAGCAGCATCCTGACGAGCACATAGCATCTTTCTTTGTTGCATGCGGTGTTCTCGGAGTAGCCCACGAAGATGTCTCCGTCTCGACTCTTCATTGAAACGTTGCAGGGTGTAGCAGCCGAATGGTTTTATCACCTCCCGAATGCATGCATCCCAAACTGGGCTACCATGCGGACTAAGTTCGAAGCACGTTTCAAACCAGCCGAAGATTCTCATGCTTTGTTAGCTCAGCTCACTCATATGAAGAAGGAATCGCATGAACCTATGCGGGAATTCGTGGCAAAGTTCAACAAGCTGATCCTAAGATTCCGAAATAGTCAGTGTACTTACTGGAAAACCAAAAATGCTTTTTCATCAATGCTCAACCTCCTGATATAAGCTTTTTATTAAGAAGGTCGGTTATCCCAGATTTGGCTACTGCTCAGTCAACAGCTACTGAAATAGAGGATGATCTCATCTTGGCCGGAAGGATCAAGAAAGACATACCCAAACTCAAAAATCAAGGTTCTTCTCAAGGTAACACAGATCCTATGTTTCAAAAAATGGCTAATGATTTGATTGCTTTAAAGAAGCAAATGTCCCAGCAGGTGAACAATGTTCCATATCGGGATATACCTAGGTGGAATTTCAATAATAACAATGGTGCACCTGTCAGAGATAGGCCACGGTTAACTCCTGCTCAACCGAGACTAGCAATTGAAGCTCCTCCCGTCAATGCAGCAGTGGAAATACTTGATGAAGAAGATGAACCAGAAGAACAAGAATCTCACGAGGCTTTCGAAGCTTCAGGATATGCTGATGAGTCTTATGATGAGTCAGCTGGCGACTCCAGCATTGGGTATTTGGAATACGATGAAGATGAATGTGCGCCAGATGGTCAATCATTTGCTGTCTTCACTCGGTCCCAATCTCAGAATCCCAGAAAACCTCTTGAAAACACTAAGGAGAAGAATAAGGATCCTCCCATATCTATAGTTAAGAGGGGTACCCCTATTTCGGTGCAAACTGAAAGAGAGGTTACCAAAAAGGCAGCTGCTCCTTATTCTCCTTCTCCTAAGATCAGTGCCTCGGCACAAGCTCATGTAATTAGATCTGAGCCTACCATCATTCCTTCTTATACTGCTTTTGACATTATTGATCATGCAAAGAGAACCAAAATTCAAATGTCAGAGGCAGAATACCTTCAGTCGAATCCTGAACAGTTTGAAAAGCTGGCCAAGTTCATCAGGAGTAAAGCGGCCATTCCATCACCTTCAAAAGGTCTCCTTCCAAATCCTGTTCAACTTCCACCACAGAACAATCTGACCTCTGCTTCTTCCTCAGGAAAGATTGAACCATTTTATTTGTCTCTACTTATAAATGGGTTTAAACTCAGCAATTGCATCATCGACTCAGGGGCCTCTGATAATGTTATGCCCGCAAAAGTGGCCCATGCCCTTGGACTTACTTTGACTAAGTCATATGGACGGTGCTATTCTATGGAAACTAAACAAGTCCCTTTGATAGGTCAAATCAAAGATGCACAGTTTGCATTTGTTGCCTTTCCTGAGAAGAGAGTGAAAATGACTATTCTGGTTGCCGATATTCCTGCAGCTTACGGTATCCTCTTGGGTAGAGGATTCTGTAAAGATGTCGGAGGAGAGATTAGTATGGATTGGACCAAAGCCAAGATCCCAGTCAAAGGGGTTCAACAGGTTCTTCATCCTGAACCGCAGGCAAAGTATTTGGTGACCAAATCAGATGATCCTAAGGCTCAGATTCTTTTCGAAGATGCTAGCTTCGGGAATTATTTCATGACTTCAGAGATACCAATTGTGGATGTTGAAGAAGAAGATCCCAATGCTATTTGGATGCTCGAATTTGATGGTAGCTGCTCAGCCTCTGGGTCAGGGGCTGGTGTTGTTCTCATATCTCCTAGCTCCGAGATTTTCCCATCAGCTTATAAGTTGCAATTTGATAATACTAACAACACGGCCGAATATGAAGCCCTGTTATTAGGATTAGAATTGGCCAGACAGAAGGGAATCAGGAATCTCAAGGTTCGGGGGATGCGGAGCTGATTGTTAATCAGGTCAGGGGTATATATCAGGTAAAAACGATCGGTTGAGGCATTACAGGAACAAAGTTTGGGATAGTATAGAATGCTTTGATGCATTTTCTATTAAGGCAGTTTTAAGAGATTATAATGACAAGGCTGATTCTTTGGCCGTGTCTGCATCTCTTCTTCTTCCTCATCCTCAGTTCAAGCAAGACACATACTCTATCGAGATTGTGTACCGTCCCAGTGTCCCAGATAATGCAACTCACTGGCAAGTGTTTAACGATGATCAACAGGTGTTGGCTTTCCTAGAAAAGGCTGACAATTTCAGTGAGCTATATTTTGAAGGTTCGAATCAGCCTTTCGTGAAACTATTTCGGATCCATATCAAGAGGTTGATGGTGAATTTATCCAGCTGAAAGGCAACAAGATACCAAAAGGTCTGGTTTCCCTGGAGGGTCTGTTCGACAAGCATGATCGCTTTATCCAAAACAAAAGGCAAGTTGAAGGAGCTTCTTCCTCTGAAGTAGATCAAATCAATCTAGGTTCGTCTGACCAACCTCGGATGGTGAATATTGGGAAATGTTGTTCTCCTGAAGAGAAGGCGAGATTCACTTTGCTTTTGAAGAAATACATTGATGTGATGGCCTGGTCTTATGCAGATTTGAAATCCTTCAAGCCCAAAGATGTTCAGCACAGTATTCCTCTGAAGCCCGATGTGAAGCCGTATAGACAAAAGCAAAGACATTACAATCCCAAGATCTCAGGAACTATACTGGCAGAAATTCAGAAGATGTTAGATGCTAGAATTATTTTCCCAATCCATCACTCCACTTGGATTGCTAACATTGTTCCTGTCAGGAAGAAGAATGGCGAGATTCGGATCTGTGTTGACTTCCGAAACTTGAATCAGTCCTCACTGAAGGATAACTATCCCTTGCCTATCATGGACCAGGTATTACAAACTGTTACTGGGTCAGAAATGTTATCCATGCTCGACGGATTCTCAGGGTATAATCAAGTCGAGGTAACCACAGAGGATCAACACAAGACGGCCTTCACGACCCCATGGGGTACCTTTGCTTATAGAAGGATGCCTTTCGGCTTGATCAACGCCGGAGCCACTTTTCAGAGAGCTATGGACTTGGCATTCAGAGATCTGATGGGCAAGGTCATAGTTGTGTATTTAGATGACTTGACCGTTTTCTCTAAAAAACGGAGTGATCATTATGGTCATTTAGAACAAGTACTTTTGAGATGCAGACGTCACGGGATTTCATTGAATCCTAAGAAGTCCATGTTCGGGGTAACCGAAGGAAAATTGCTGGGTCATATTGTGACTAAGGAAGGAACTAAAATTGACCCGGAAAGGGTAAAGGCTATTCAGAGCCTTACCTTGCCCACAAGTAAAACAGGAGTTCATTCTTTCTTTGGAAAGGTTAATTTTTTGAGAAGATTTGTACCTGATTTCGCTGACAAAACCAAGGATATCCTTGGAATGATGAAAGGAAAAGTCCCATTCAGATGGAGTGCAGAAGGGAAGCTTTCATTTGAAGAAATCAAAAGGGCAGTTGCTTCCGCTCCTATCTTAGTATGTCCAGACTTCAAGAAAGATTTCATCATGTATAGCTATGCTTCTGCTCACACAGTGTCAGCCATCCTGATGCAGGAAAATGGGGAAGGCATTGAAGCTCCCATCACATTCATGAGATTTCCGTTGAAGGAGCATGAATTGAAGATGTCACAGATTGAAAAACATGCTTATGCGGTGGTGCGAGCGGTGAAGCATTTCAGGTACTATGTGCTGAATTCCCATACTCGCGTTCTCGTTCCTGATACTGCTGTTAAATCCATTCTGACTCAACAAGAGCTGGGAAGTCAACGAGGTACCTGGATAGCTAAAGTTCAGAGTACGATTTAGACATCAGGCCTACCAAGTTGGTACGAGGAAGGGGCCTGTGCCAATTAATTGCAGAAAATCATGCCGAAGCAGAGTATGAAGAGACTCAAGATACCTCTTCAGAGCTGCCTATGGTGCTATTCGTGAGTACGACCGATGAATGGTACACGGACATTGCTTTCTTCCTAACTTATGGTGAATGCCCTTCGCATTTAAATCAAAAGGAGAAGAGGACCGTCAAGCTGAGATCTGCAAAATACCTTTTGTGGAATAATGCAATATACAAGAGAGGTATAGATGGTGTTTTCCTGCGTTGTGTTGATAAATCACAACAGGAAAAGTTATTAGAATCCTTTCATAGCCTAGCATGCGGAGGACATTTTTCGTCCTCTGTAACAGCGTATAAGATCCTACGGGCTAGGTATTATTGGCCTACTCTTTTCCGGATTCAGCAGAATGGGTGTCTAAATGTGAAGCTTGTCAACATTTCGTTGGTCGTCCCAAGCTAGCAGCTCTTCCTCTGAAACCTGTAGTGATTGAAGAACCTTTTCGCCAATGGGGGATTGATTTTATCGGAACATTGAATCCTGCTTCCAGTGCTGGACACAACTATGTGCTGACCGCTACAGATTATTTTACCAAGTGGGTAGAAGCTGTACCAATCAAGCAAGCAACTTCTGAAGCTGTTTGCAAGTTCCTGAAAGAAAATATAATCGTCAGATTCGGTGTGCCTCATAAGATTGTAGCTGATAATGCTTCTAATTTCTCATCACATGAGTTAACTGAGTTTTGCTATGGATTTGGCATCACTCTGGCTCACTCATCTGATTATTATCCCCAGGGTAATGGGCAAGCTGAATCCAGCAACAAGAACCTGGTTACCATAATCAGGAAACTAGTGGATGAAAATCAAAGGACATGGCACAAAGCATTGTATGATGCATTGTGGGCTGATCGGATCACTCCAAAGCGAGCCATAGGGATGTCTCCTTTCCAATTGCTATACGGGATTGATGCTGAAATTCCTATCTCAGTAGAATTGCCGGCCTTGCAGTTGGCAAAAGCGGTTGAAGATGTAGCTTTTCAGAATTCTATCGAGAAGAGGGTTATGTACCTAACCAGGCTAGAAGAAGAGCGAATCAAGGTGGTTGATCGTATATCAGATCATCAGAGCAGGGTGAAGAAGATTTTCGATAAAAAATCAAAGCAGCGCAACTTCCAGATTGGAGACCTGGTGTTGCTTTGGGATAAAAGGAGAGAACAGAAAGGAATGCATGGAAAGTTTGATTCTTTATGGAAAGGACCTTTCAAGATCCACGAGTTGAATGGTGAAAATAGTTTCCTTCTATCATATCTGGATGGAGGGTTACTCCCTTTGCCTTTCAGTGGACAACATCTAAAGCTGTTCCACCATTAATGCAAGATGCTCTCTTGCATTGTACATATTTTGCTTTTTGTTGTGTGTTTGCTTTTGGTTTTCTTTCTTTCTTTCTTCGTTTTGTTTTGTTTTGGTTTTCTTCTTTTCTCCGTAGCCCAATGAATAAGACCAGAGATTCTGAGTTCTCTTCCTTTGGTATTACAAAGAAAGTCCCCAACTGGAGCCAGCTGTTATCCCCGTTTTGAGTTCACGACAAAACGATCGGATAACCCCTACGAAATTTTCGAAGTTGATTTTGCATTATGGCCTCTTTTTAAGAAAATCGGGTTTTCGGGTTTTACCAACAGCTCGACATGAGTTTTAACATGCTTTATGTCGACTGTCTTCCGAAACCCGAAACCCGCCTTGTATTGAGAAAATCGGGTTTTCGGACCCCCGGCGCATCGGAACATCCATAATCCAAAACATGTTTTATGCCCCATGTTTTCCGATTCCCGAAGTCCGCTTAATCCTTTGTATCGGGTTTTCGGGGCTATGTAGCATCTAAGCACCTCATGCTTTATGCATCATGTTTTCCGAAACCCGAAACCCGAATTGCACTAAGTCCCCTCGTGTCGGGTTTTCGGACCTCCCAAACATGCTGACATGGCATTCATGCCGAGTGGTCGGTGAGTTGGCACGTGTCGAGATGCAAGTGTATTAATTACCAATTTTCTTATAAATACGCGGATTTCCACGTCATTCTTACCATTCGTATTTTTAATTCGTGGAATTTTTGTGCGTGCTCTTCCATTTTCAAAACCCGAAAACTCACCTTGCTCGATTGGATCGTCTGTTTTTGATCTTACATTTCTCGAATTGAAGGTATTTTTCTTTCCCTTCTTTATTCTTGGTTTTTATGGATCGATTGAGCGTATTTTATTCCCAATTTCTTGCCGGGTGTTGAAGGTTTTCTTTCCTTCTTCTTTCTGTGTTGCTTTGGAAAGGGTTTTAGGTTTTAGGGTTTATCTCTTCTGAACTATCACTTGGTTCTATTCTCTTGAAATTTTAATTATATGCATGATGCATGAATAACAAAAGGAGATTGTATATTTGGAATTCAAAGAAAAACCCTGTTTTTGCTTCTCGGGTTTTGAAGATTGTTTTGCAGAGTCAAAGGCCCGAAGTATATTGGAAGTTTGAAGTGTCGGGGTTTCTCAAAGTTCCGACATCAAAAGCAAGTGCCGGGTATCTCCGAGTTCCCGTCATCAACGCAAGTGTCGGGCTTTGCCAAAGTTCCGACATATCAAACTTGTCGGGTTCTCAGGGTTTTCCGACATCCTCCTCAGCGTGTCGGACTCTTCTATTCTTCCGGCATATTCAGTCGATCGGGATTTTCAGTGTGGATAACATCTCCTGAGTTTCAAGCCTTTCTCCCTCCAACATTCTTCATGTCGGACCCTGGTCCATCTCAGGAGAAGGCCGAGAAATCTAGCAGGATGAAGTACAAATTCAAGAAGCCAGAATCTCCATCATATATTGATTGCAATTATGATATCAGGGACACTGAACTTGGCAATATAGATATGGATGACTTCTGGAATAGGGTGAAGAGTTCCTCTCAAACCCCATGGATGACAGCTTTAGCTAACAGTGGCTTGCCCCTTGCAGCAGGCTTTCCCGTGTCCGCCCAATGTCCAGAATTTGTTTTGGCTTGTGCATCTAGTTATGACTCGGCTTCTCGTTCCGTGAAGAGCCAGGCTGGTGAGGTAGTGATCAGGCTAGATGGAGCGTATTTTGATGATCTTCTAAAACTACCTAATTTCGAAGAGTATGGGGACCTAAACATCAAGTCGGCTCAGAAGGCCTGGGATAGTAATCAGGAAGACTGCATTAAGGATGTCAACAAGAAGTTCCTGGTCAAGGCTAAACCAGCAGTATCTAGATTTCCAAGGACTATCCCCAGATGTGATTTCATACAAGAAATCAATGATATTATCACCCTGCTGAGCCGGGTTTTTGGCTTGCCTGAATCAAATGTATTTCATGGATGGATGTATCAGTTTATGGTCACCATCAAGAAGAATCAGCAAGGGATTGACTGGGGGACCCTTATCAGCAATGAAATTGATTCTCAGATGACGACGGTCTTATCAACTGGAAAGTTTTATATGTTTTCATATGTGGCTTACGCAGCAGCCGGGATGAGGAACTATCCCGGGCTGGATACTAAGGGAAGCAGAATGACAAACCCAGTTTATAAATATTTCCCTCAAATAACAAAGAAGGGGTCCAAAGAACATTTTAGAAGGGTAAATGATGCCTTCTTCTACGAGAATATCTGCGCTGAACCCAGGGCTAAGAAAGACAAGAGTCTCAGATGAGGCTTGGACTGAAGTATCCAAATGGGGGTGTATCTTCTTGCAATTCAAGAAGTTTACATATCTTCGAACAGTCATGTACTCGGGAGAGCCTTTCCGTCTGCCTCGCTATCCAGGAGATAGATTGATATTGATAGAATTGGTCAGACAGCTGTTGGATTTTCACAAATTCCAACAAAGCAAGCATAAGGCAGCTGTATCCTTCCCAATTTCTATCGGGAGATATACTTGCTCGACAGTAGCAAAGGCCAAAAATGTTGAATGTGAACTTCAGGAAAAATTGAAAAAGCATATGAAGTCTCGGGATGGTTTTGACATCCGAGGAGTGCTTAGAGCCTATGGAACCCAACATCTGCACAGGCCTGACATTGAGGATATATGGGTTGATCTGCGTAACGAAGTTGTGGTTCGTAGAAAAGATAATAGTAGGTTGACTATTGATGAGATTCAGACGCTGGAGCTTTCTAATTTGCCAGATGGCACGACTGACAATGAAAGTGTGTTGGATATTTCCTATGATGGGCTTAATGAGGATCAATACATTTTCCCACCTATTGATTGGTCAGCCAGCGAAAAGCCTCTATTACAGATAGGTCGGCTCTCATTCTTGCTCGCACCAAAAAATGGCTCTCCTCTTGGGGAATGAATTTTAAAGATGACAAGTTTCCAAAGTTGGCTGCTTCGGAGGCGGGGCCCTCCAAAAAGGAAAAGGACAGAAAGTCTTCTAAGGCGCCTATAAAGGTCAAGATTGTCAAAAAGAGGAAAGAAAGAGAAATCTCTTCAATTGTCTCTCCTGTAGAAACGGTGAATGTGCCAGAATCACCAACACCACCAGAAATAGGAGAAATTAATTTGGAAGAAGGAGGAAGCCAGCTCTTGACTTCATCATTTGTTGATTATCAAACTGAAGAAACTTTGTCTCTTGCATCCCGTGCTTTGGAAACAATCATGCCTCCCCTCAATAACCACTCCAACCTCCTCATTCCCCATCCACTTCTTCGGTATGGCCGGTATTTTCTCCGGACTCTCCCTCTCTGCTTTGGAACCCAAGTGATCACCAAAGACGCCCCAACCTATACCTCTCTTTGTTGCATCTACTACCACGTTGGCTACTGTTCCCCCTCCAATAGTAGAATCTTCTCCCCTTGAGAGTAGAATACTAGTTACTACAACATTGGCAATTTCCTCTGATACGCCACAATGGCTACTCGAGAAAACTCCGAGGAAGAGGAAAGTGATTGTACCCCTCTACCAACCTTTGATTTCAGCTCACTCAAGGCTTCTATCACAAAATCAGCCAAGAAACCCAAAACAGCTTTCAAGGGTTTTGGTAGATGCTTCAGAGATAAGTTCGCAGAGATTGCCACTCCCTCAGCTGACAAAACTAGAGAGGATATAACAGCTGCTGATTATCAGGTAACCAGGGTGGCTCTAGGGAAAGTAACGGCAGAAGGGGCGCAACAAGATGCAAAGGATTCCATAGACGTCCCGTGTGCCAAAGTTGAAAGAAACAAAGGATAGCAGAGATGAACTTAAGAGAAAAGTGGAGCGATTGTGACAGAGGTTTTGCTTAAATTCTCAAAACCCCTTGAATCCATACCACCTTCTTCTGTTCCTGTCGGATTCGATTTCTCATCAGTGCCTGCAATTGAGAAGATTGCTAAACAAGGAAGGGTGGTTGATGAATGGGTCCAAAGGTTGCTCCAACAGGGGAAGGAAGTAATACAAAGCGTTGTGAAAGTTCATCAATCTGTGGGAGACATTCAGAAAGATGGAGAAAAGATGGATGAGGAGATTTCTCAAGAAATTGGACAGCTTGATTTGACTTATGAAGCTCTCCAAGTGTTAAAGCAAATACCAGCACATCTCTTGGTCGAAGAAGGTATTCTCCCTCATACGGATAAGCATTTCCAGCTGACCAAGGCCATCAGATTTAGGGTGAAGATTCTCAACGAAGCCTGCGCTAAGTTGAGAGAATCAAGGGATAAACTGATTGATGGGAAAAGTGATTTAGAAGAAGAGTTGCTGAAGATTTGTTCAAAGGTGTCAGTAGGAAATTCAGGTGTACTATCGCCAGATGATCTCTTCAAACAATTCCAAGAGTCTGCATTCGGCAAAGATGAATCAATGCTCGATTTGATCTTGAAAAGATGGACCGTTGGTAAAGATTGAGCATTCTTTGGAGGCCTTAAGAAAACTCAGCAAAGGATTGAAAAAGCTTCCCGGCACTGCCAGCGATGTTCATGAAACTTGCGAAATTTGGAATGATCATTCCACCGCACCTGATGAGAATGAAATGCAAGGCATAATTCAAAAGTTCCAAGAATTTCAGAGCAAACTGTCTCAGCTAGGAGGAAGAAAAAGAGGAAGGAGAAAAAGATGATGATTCGGATTAAGTCCCAACGTCCCATGTCATTTCTATTTTTAGATTGACATGTCTTTTTTATTTCCGTTTTGTCATATTTTTGATTCATACTTTGACTTGATCTCCTGCGTGAGAATCATGCAAAACTGAACTCTAGTTAACATGCTACTTTTTAGGATCTGTCCTGTTTTATCTCTAGTTCCTTTTGTTATAAATAAGGGATGCCTGTGCATTCAAAAGGGTCGAGATTTTTTGGAATATTTAGGGGCTATTGGAAAGGAGAAAAACTTTGTGTTTTCATTCAATCATTTTGAAGAATAGGAATTGATATCATTTTACAGACTTTGTGTTGTGGAATATATCTTACTTAAGACAGTGTTCTTATGTTCATGATCTTAAGCTATTCTTTGCATAGCATCTTAGTGTTTCTGATTATTTCGGACATTATATTTGTGATCTAAAACTCGTATGATTATTTCGTGCTCTGCGTTTACTCGAAAGAAAATACGTTTCTCCCATTTCTTTTCTATTGTGCTTCTTTCATTGTAACAGTTTCTAATCCAGTTCATTTAAGAAAGAAATACCCTTGAATCTGTGAATGTGGATTTCGGATTTCATTCCAACCCCCAATGGTTAGATTAGTGTGAATACTGTATATATTGTTTACCATGTTTTAGATTAGCAATAAACAGGCAGCCTCACCTGTCTTTGAGGAGGGATTTAATCCCATGTACTGTGGTTGAACCTCATATTTTGGTTTGACAAAATATCCAACCAACATTTTTGCGTGCCTTGGCTTCTACCGTACTTTCCAGGTACAACGTACATGTGGTCATTCCTCTTTTGGGTCCACATGTCTTTTATCAATGATGTCACAAGTGTACCCAAAGAGGGGGGAGTCATTTAGAGGTTTCTACTAACACAACGTATTTACATCGGTTTAGTTCAATGCAATTTCCACCCTTGGAATTGTGGGTTATATACAACAAGTGGGTTCATACCAATCTACAAACCATATAAATTGGATTTTATATGAAATGGTGTTTTTGTATTATGGGAAGAAGTTACAGGCTTAGAGGTTAAAGTGGGTGTGCCTCTCTACACTACTTTAGCTAGTGACGTTAGATTACCAAAAAACCAGACAAGAAGAGATATATTACCACACATTCAACAGAGTGGTTAGAGTTTGTAGGACATAGAGCATTACCTCCCTACACTTTAACAACCAGGGTGACATGAGATCGCCTAAAAAGTCGCAGTATAAGATATTCTTCTACACTTTCTCTCTCAACATGGATCAGGTGCACATGTTCCATTTACCCTTACATTTACATTATCATATTTTACATACACATGCATCTATTACATAGAATTTTTTACACTTCAATACATACATATTTTACTACTTGATTATTTTTTCCTTGTAGGTCTATCCGTATGAGAAACAAGAAGTCAAATTGTGGGAAATAACAACGACAATGTCAACAACAACACTCCGTGACAACACACATCTTTACTAACTATGTAGGTACACTACACACTGAGGTAACTACACATGCACATTCCACCCTAGGTTCACTCTCATCACTTGTTTTTGCACATTTTTGATCTATAGTTTCCACGCTCCTCTATCTTTTTATCATTCCACACTTTGTCTAGTCCTTCAACACATTTTTACTACATTCTTCATGGACATTAGGTACACATGTCTATCTACTTTATGTTATCGAGATTTAAGCTCACCAACATAAAGTGGGGAAAAATGTAGTCAAAAAATCATGCACTTTAGACATTTATTTATCCCGGTCTCATACTACTATTTAGAAGGTTCTTGAGTGAATAAATTACTAATTAACCCCCATACTTTTGGCCATCTTGTTTATTTTATTTTGTAATTTGTGACCTATTGCACCTATATGCCAAACCATTTTCTAGACATCCCGAATTATTTTTGCCTCAGCTGGGGTGCCCATGGGTGCCCTGTCCCACTTGGGGCACCTCGGTCCCTTTTACACTTTCCCGCCACTATTTGGGCATCTTCTATCCATTATACATATTTATCTTTCTTATAGTCAACCTTTTCATGGTAATTATGAAATTAGAGAAAGAGAACCCTATAAACATAAAGTTATGAGACCGTAATGAGGGACCTAATAATATTCTACTACTATCACTCATATAGAGTCAGCATCCATATATTTCATTGGAATCCACATAGCTCCATCATCAAGGCACACACTAGGATATCTCGCATCACACTTCATAGGGAGGGATTTTATTCTATTATATGAACACACTATATTACATTTTCTACATTTAACTATTGCTCTCTATTTCAAAAAGTGTGACTGAAACAAGAGCACCTAGGGCATAACATGCACACACTCACCAAAACTACATCCGGGTCTAAAATGTAGTGCAACACTTAGTTAGTAAGCCCATTATTGTGGCATATGAGGTCATTCTGACCCATTCATTTGCATATTTATTTTTATGGTTTTGATACTTCCTTTTGGTATTTTACAGGTATTTCTTCCTCTTTGAATATTTGGAGCATTCGATGCAATACAAGAAAATTAATGTGATAAGAATCAAAGGATATTAGTAATCTACAAGACCTGTGAAGATCGATTATAGACCTTTTCTCCGCACTCAAGGCACATGTTTTTCTTAAAATAGTGTGTGTGGGCACCCTAGTCCTCCTTCAGTGCTCCAATCTAGCTACATCTTCCATATATTTCCTTTGCAAGACCATGACATAATAGCTGCTAGTTTTTGAATTTCTATGCATCACTACGACATAGTGTGGAAAACATCCATTATTCAACTAATTTATTTCCTTTCCCTTCTTACGTATTAGGGTTTCTACCTTTTCTAGTTTTTTATTTGGTATATTTACATATTGTTTTAGTGCATTTACTTACTGCACTATATGTCCTCCTAGATTATATTAAATATTCTTTAGTACATTAGTTTAGTCAATTTTAGTTAATCAAATGCTATACAAGAAAGCAAGAAAATACAAAATATTAGAGAGTTTGAGGCTACATCTGATGTATATGATGATGATGAGGATGAGATACGGGCACAAAAATACTCTTTGAGGCAAACTCGATAACCTACACAATAAAGGGACAACTAGAAAAGAAAAATATTAGTAAATTAAATGGTGGGCTACCTGACAAAGTCAGTCTCGAGAAGTGATAAAATTCCTAGGGAGGATGTCAACCCATGTGATTACAAGATTGATTGAAAATAATGGATAAATGACATGCAAAAGATAATCGAATGGAAAAGAGATTATAGATATACTAGATATACTAGATATGCTAAGATAAATATATGATAATGATAAAAATATGTAAACCTAATAGGGTTGGAAACAAATTGAGATAGAAAAAGGAAGTCAATGATCGCTATAATAGAGCATATCAAAATATGTGAAAATAGGGGATCTAGAACTGATTCTAAAATGCTAAAGATGTCCTAGATCTGATGTAGAGGCACATGAAATAGAAATGATATAAATTATAGAAAGATGTAATGGATGTAAAAATGGTCAACAGGGACTAGGGGAATATTTGGGATAATCGATGGAGACTAGGGTAGAAAAGGTGAGATTTGGGATGTCGATAGGTAGATCACAAATACCAAGAGATCTGGATGTTGTAGAGGCCGAGAAACATATAGAAAATGGGGCATAATATAAAAAGGGACTAATGTAGATTAGGTTGATTATGACCATGGATAGAGTAGGGTTTAATGATGTTTGATGAATGAAAAAAATATTACAATAAAGACAAGGATGAATGATGAGACCGTAGATCTCCAAGGAGATGAAAAAACCTACAAATATGATGAAACAAGATAGGACTCTAAGAAAAATCCAAGCTTCAAATCTCTAAATATGATTGATGAGGGCTCCAAGATGACTCCAAGATGTTGATAACAACTCACAAGAAGAGAAGAAAACAAGAAAATATCGCAAGAAGTTAGAATACCCAAAGTTTTATCCTCTTTGAGGAGGGGGATGATGACATATTTATAGGTTTCTAGTGACTGATAGGGTCACCTTCGAATGTGAAGGACCATTGATTTGGGTGATGAGGATGATGTACAACTCAAGAAAAGAGGCCCTATTAGGGTTAGATTATGGTTTCAAGTTGTTTAGGCAGGTTATGGTTGCATAGGGATAAGAAAAGGTAGTTAGATGGGTGAAAGCATTGAATGAGGGTAGATGATAGTTAGAGAAAGGATAAATGGGGTGTGATAAAGATAATAAATGAGTTTAGGGATAATTAAATGTGATTAAGGGTGAATAATGAGGGATAAAATAATGATGGAATTAAGATAGGAAAATGGGAAATTAAGAGGAATAAATGGGATTTAGGAGGGAAATAGGAATAAGAAGAGGGGTGCGAATGTAAAAGATGATGACGAAGGGGAGTGAATGTTGGATGGGGGATAAGAAAACTAAATTTCCGTGTCTACATTTTCCCCTTTTGTCAAGTGGTTTGTGTTAAGAAAACTACAAGATAAAAACTAGAAGTGATAAAAGGTGATGGTTGAGGTGCTCCCCCTCAAACTAGGGATCAATGACACAAAGAAGAATCAATTACTAGGTTGATAGAGGTAGATGGAGGAGAGGAGGAAAGAGTGGAAAATGAGAAAAGAAGAGAAAACTTGCCCTAAGTGAGAAGTGATATAACCATTGTAGGAAGGATAGGGTTAAAATAAAAATAAAAATAAAGATGACAAAGATATAGGAAACAAATCGGTAGGGAACATAACCTAATGTCAATGGAGATGACGTTAATTTCCTATAGAACAGAGAGTTAGCAAAATATCACTATAAGATGGAGGGAATCCTATGGGAATCCACTCGGATGGATGAAATAAAGATGACCGGAATATTTGAAACACATCAAAAGGAACATAGAACAACCTCAACAGAGAAAACGTTAATGTCCTACAAACCTGTGAATCAAAGATATTATTGCAAGATGGAGGGAATATGATGAGAACCCACTCAGATGGATGAAATAAGGATGACAAGAATTGCAACAAACACATCAATACATAGATAGACCTTAATGGAGGTGATGTTAATGTCCTATAGATCCATGAATTGGAAAATATTATAGCAGGATGGAGGGTATCCAATGGGAATATAATCATATGGATAAGATGAAGATGGAAGGAACCCTAGAGACACATCGGTAGGGAATATAGAACAACCTCAACGGAGGATATTTTAATGTCCTATAGACCCATGAATTGGTAGAGATCACTTTAGGATGGAGGGAATCTAATGGGAATATGCTCGATGGATGTGCAATTTGTGGGACCAATGGGTCAAAGGAAGACATCAAAATTATGCACAAAAATTGAGTATGGTCAAGATAATGGTCTAAAAAATGTTGAACAAAAAAGTGGGGTAAAAGAATATGCACTATCCTTCAAATATGAGGAAGCGAGAAAATATGCATCCTAGTGGGACAAAAAGGGAAAATGGCCACAATGGTGGGCTTGAGATGAGATATGGTTCCTCAAGAGGGAACACAGAGATGGCCACAAAGTGGGCTTCTGGATATGATGAAGGATGTGTGATGAGATAAGTAGATAAGAAAAAAATAGCAAAATGAGCTATGCAAGAAGATGAATGGTGTGTTATGGGTGACACACAAGTCTAAAGTGGAAGAAAAGATAATTTAGATAAAGAGATTGGATGAGATGAGATGAAAGATGAAAATTAGGGTTGGGTCGAAGATGATTTGGTGAGTCGATGATGACTAGGATTAGGTTGATGGAAACTAGGTGAGTCGATGCCAATTGGGTCGACACGACTATATAAGCGACGAAGATGGCTGAAAAATCTCATGTAAATGACATGATTTGGTTTTCATAGATATCCGAGTGATATAAAATTTATAAATTTGAGAAAAATGGATGCTAGTGGAGGTGGAAGGAAGTGTGAGAGGTCTCGAAGAGTGATAAGTGTTAAAAAATGAGTTTGGTTTTGATTTTTATTTGATTTTTTTTTTTTTTAGATTTTTGATGGCACCAAAGGGAAATCAGAGGTGATTAGGTATGATCACCCTCAACTTAAGGAAAAGTGTTGTTGACAAGGATAGGATTGATGTTGACTGGGTAGATGTATATTTTATTGTTTATTTTGAATAGAATATGATGATTTTTGATGATTTGAAGACCGACGGGTCCCTACTTGGTTGATTTTTGTAGGCAAGACACACCTTGTATTTATAAGATAGAGTCCCAAATATGTTGGGGATGATTAGGAAGATGTGAAAGATGCTGAATGATATCACTTGGATGCAGGTTGGATTAGGTAGGTTCTACCATTATCGAAGGGTGTTACAAAATACATGGCTTATCATAACATTGATAGAGAGATGAGAGGTGAGGACTAACACCTTCCGGTTTTATACAGTGTGAGAAGATGATCACATTAGAGGATGTGTATCATATTATGAGATTTACGATTCAAGGGGCACCCATAGTGATGATTACATAGGAGGGTTGGGAGATGCACTAGAGTGGTTGTTTGGAGTAGAGGCTCCTCACATTACCTTTGTATCTTGGGAATTCCATATTGAGATACATTATCATCTATTGGTGCTTTGAGAAACTAACTGATATGATTAGTCATGATGGTGATATCTTTCTATGAATTTCTCGGATTTAGGTGGGGTGAGATTTCTATGGGCCTAAGCAGCAATAGTGGCGGATATTGTTGAGCACTAGAAAATGTTTAGATTCGGGGTAGTTCTCCGGCATAAGTATACTACAAGGTATGGATGTATGAGACAAAGAGGAGATCTATATTGGATGTTGGATTTCTATTACATTTCTAGGACTACGAGCACATAGATATGGTGAGGCTACCAGGGATTCCATAGATTACAAGTGATCACATAAAGTTGGTGTTGGGTTTATACAATGGAGAGTAGATTAGGCTCATGGTGATAGGGGTGAGAGGGAAGATGAGTAGTATATAGATATAATAGAGATCCTCGATGTTAATGATATCATATGGAGGCCATATAGATAGTTCCTTACATGGTCGAGTGTAGATATACATATTACAGGCACAAGGAGAGTGACATGGGTACAAGGGTGGAGGCCGAAGATGATGGAGGCTATATAGTTTCCATGAGTGATGAGGTAATTTGGATTGGTGTAGATAACACCAAGGATATTGATCAGATATAAACATGATGAGGTAGATGGGGGCCCACCCATTTTGGTGATGATTGATCCATTGGTGAAGGAGGTGGAGCCAATGAATGTAAATGATGATGATGTGGGGGTAGAAGAGGTGTATGTGTTGTGGCTGACTTAGAAATGGGAATTTCAGAGAGCCGAGGAGGTAGAAGAAGAGGAGTTAGCACTAGTAGGAGGAGAGGGGGAGGTAGAGGTGGAGGAGTGGAGATAGAATGACTTCAAGAGGAGCTAGATGTGGCTCACCAAGATCAAGATACTATGTGCCAGAGTGAGATACAATTAAATCAGAGAGAGATTTGGCTATCTAGCTATGAGATGAGACACACGGAGGAAGAGAGAGGCCTTAAGATCCTAGTATGGGGATCCAGGAACTCCATCAGAGGTGACAGGTGGAGTGACTTAGGTAGCTACACAGAGGAGTGGACATATAACACCTCCTAAATCTATGACAATCGAGCAGTACTAGGATCTAAGAGATGAGGTGTAGTACTTGAGTGCATAGTGATGTTGAGATTACCTGATGTACCATGCTATGTGACCTATGTGATGGTAGAGAGGAAATCACCATGGGAGGAGGCTTCAGGAGAATGGCCAGGTGTAGTGCACTCTAGGCATGATTTTGGTCCAAATGGTGGGTAGGGAGGAGGACAGGGTCATGCGCTAGGAATCAAAGTCTCGATATATGGTTTTCACCAATTATTTGGTGAATATCGTATGTATAGATTGAGATAGATCCCCATTGAGGCCTATCATAAATTTATATACATTTTTATAATATATATATGATTTTGTCATGATTTACATGTGTTGTGATGGGTGATGTATGTAGATTAGATGTATGTGTTATTTATATGTTTTGATGGAAGTTGATGAAAATAATTTTATGGATTTAGATTAGATTGATGTGATGGATTTATATTAGATTGATGTAGATTAGATTATTTAGAGGTTATATTTTAAGAAAGTAGCTAAGAACAATATTTAGGAGTTACATGACCCCATATCACATTAGGATGGGACTCTAAGACCATATTAAGATTTAGAAACTTGTAAAGAACCTATTAAGACCCTTAAAACTACCTAGATCATACAACCAAGCCAAAATTGGCTCACAACTAGCTCAAAATTTCAAATTACACAAAAATGGAGGGAAACTCCATAATTTGAATTTTTATTTCTTGAGCTCATAAAACAAACATAGAATGAATTATAAGACACCTAAATACTCCTCTAATAGTTAAAAAACCTAAAGCGAGTCATGAAATGTCTAGACTAGTTTCAAGAGTGATGCTCCTACATCAAGGGGAAATAACTTCTCTTTAGGTGGTTGTATTAGGTATGTGCCTCGAGCTCGATCAATGCAGAAATTTTACTTTTGATGGGAAAGATGATTGATTCATGAAGCTTTCTTAGGATGCTTAATTTTGGATTTTTCTTTTGATAATTTAAAATAGCAATTGATGTGGGAAGCCTTTACTACCACAATATATGACAGTAGCCATCCTTCGAGGGAGTGGTCCACAATTAGGGGTTTTTTCTTTAGATGTTAAATTTTTATTTTAGATGGAAGGATAAGATATGTGATATTTTTCCTTCGAGGGATCGGTCTATAATCTTGATACTATTTGTTTTATTTGAAAGGGAGCAGTATTTTTTAGATAATATAGCTTTTGATATGAGCATCCATAATTTTTGACTTTTTAAATTTATCATGGACCTAAGGATAGCCAAGTAGACCACTTAGGGAGGGGAAATAATGTGTACAAGCTACACATATGGACCCTTATCATGGTTCCAGTAGGTAGATAAGAAGGATATGGATGCAATTATTATGGGGTTTCCACCTATATGGAGGAACTTTTCCATAAGGAATATGCTATGAGAAGAGCCATGGTGCCCATATTCAAGGTCACATATAGGATAGTGATGGAAGACCACATGATTCCAAATCATTATGATGAGAGATGGAAAGGGTTAATGATGGAAATGAGATCATTAATGTGAATAATATCATGTTAGTAGGTGTGTTAATAGTAGAAAGGCCACAAGTGCAATGTGTTGAGAGGTTTTGTTTTCGGTTTACCATTAAGGGAAGCTAAGCGGTAGGACCAAAACCCATACATATGTGTGATAATATATGATCCAATCCAGTTGGGAGAAAACTTTCCATGTTGGCTCCTTTCTAGAGTAGTGATGTTCTAATTTTCTTTTAAAAAGATCACCAATGTTAAATTCATGTTCTTTGAAATGTTTATTATAGGCACGTTTGATTTGTTATCGATAGATGTGATGATGTTGGAGTGGAATTAAGTGATGCTCATATAAAAATCAAGTTGTGCTAGATGATTTTGGTAATATTATTTGTCAGAGAATAAGTCACAAAAGAAATGTGCAAGGATGGGATTTGAACTTCAAAAGGGAGGATGACTTCATATCCATATAAAAGAGAGAAGTGATTAGAACCTATCGAGGTGCAGTGCTAGTCCGATAATCCCAAAGAGTGAAGGGGATAAGAAGATGTCAATCGCAACCTTTGCCTTATCAACTATTTTGGCAAGCATGTTGTGGAGAGATTTTTAGTAGATTTGACTTGGCCATTAGATTATGGATAATACAAAGAAGAGAAGTTGAGATTTATATTGAAAGTATCACAAAGATTATTACGATATTTGTTTTTGAAGGACTTTCTATTGTTCGTGATGATTTTATGGGGAACATTGAAGCGAAAGATGATGTACTAATAGAAAAAATTGATGATTTTGTTAGATTTGGTTAATGCGAGTAAAATGGATTATACCCACATAGTGAAGTATTCAGGAGTGGTGAGGATTGAATGATGACATTGAGAAAAATGTGGATTAATGAAACCAATGAGGTCAAGACCCCATTGTGAGAAAGGCCATAGATATTGACCCAACTATAAGGCATGGCTAGGGATATAGATGATATTGGAATGCTACTGGAATTTGATGCACTTTTAAAACATATTCACAATAGTCTTGGTTGAGGGTGGGCCAATAGTAACCCATCTGAAGAACATGCTTAGCAATGGTTAAATTGCTAAAGTGTCCACCAAAAATACCGTCATGGAATTCTTGGATAACACGATAGATTTGTAGGATTTAAGGCATTGTAGTAAAATACTATCAAACCCATGTTTGTAGAGGATACCACCAAGGATAACGTTGTAGTTAAAGTGTTAAAGGAATTACCTCCTACCATTTTTTGATAGGTTGGAAGGAATTTTGGATTGGGAGAGATAGTCAAAGAACTGGGTCTTCTAGAGATAATAATGTTTAGTGTCGATGATATTGATACGAGAAAGCTCATTAGTGTGAGATGGTCGACCGATGAGATATAAAACAATGAAGAGTTTATATTTTTTTGTTATCAAAGGAATGAGAGATGTAAGGGATGCCATAGTGTTTGCGAAGTGATTGGATGAACAAGGGATTGTTTGGATTGTATATTGATCGAAGGTCTCGAGGAGAAAGTCGATAATGTCCTTGTATTTTTCAAGGACTAGATTTTTTTATTTTTAGAATCCCTTGATTTTATTGATGATGAGATGAGAACCACCTTGAATATTAAGGATTTGGACATTGAGTATAATAGTAGTTTGGAGGCCCAAGATAAGGGCCTCATACTCAGCCATGTTGTTAGTACACTCAAAGTTGAGTTTGTAGAAAATGGGGATATGAGTTTACCAAGGAGAAATAATGATGATACCAAAACCTCCCCCTTTTTGAAAATTAGATCCATCAAATAAAAACTTCATTTTGAAGGGATATTACTCATGATTGATGGTGTCGATGGATTTATCAAGAAATTGATTATCAAGAAGAGGGGCTTTAGAATGTTGATCGCTGATATCCTGGACCTTGATTGATTTTTGAGAGATGAAATCTAGGTCAAACTAATTCATGCATATAAACCATCAAGTGATGCGATCATTGTGGTAAGGTTTAGAATGCATGGTCTTAAGAGGATTGAAGCTAGTGACGACATATGTTTTGTGATTGAGAATATAGTGGAAAATATAGAAGTGGTGAAGTAGAGAATGTAATAAAGTTTTTATATTTGGTGTAATTGGTTTCATAGTCATGAAGAGTGTGGCTGATATAATATATGACTTGCTCCTTACCCTACTCATCATGGTGTACCAACATGAAACCTATATTATGATTGGTGACAGAGATGTAAAGATAGAATTTTCCCCCTGGCATGGAGTGTGAGGACAAGTGGTGATAGAATATAACACTTGAGTTTGTTGAAGGAATTTTAGTAATTGGAATCCCACTTTAAGTTAGTGTCTTTGCAGAAAATATGATGGAAAGGTTGGTAATGATTGAACAATTGTGAGATGAAGTGGAGGAATGATTGAATTCTACCTTAGAGACTATGAAGTTTCTTAATATTGATAGGAGGAGACATCTCAAGGATGGTTGTGATCTTAGAAGGGTCAAATTCAATACCCTTGATAAAAATGATGAAACCAAGGAGCTTAACAATTATAACTTAAAACACACACTTGTCGATTGAGACAGAAATTATTGGATAAGATATAAAAGAGGATTTTAAGGATGGTAAGAATGTATTGTCAACACTTGGATTTACCCAAGGGATCATTGACATAATCCTCTACAGTTTATAACACTTGAGTTTGTTGAAGGCATTTTAGTAATTGGAATCCCACTTTAAGTTAGTGTCTTTGCAGAAAAATATGATGGAAAGGTTGGTAATGATTGAACAATTGTGAGATGAAGTGGAGGAATGATTGAATTCTACCTTAGAGACTATGGAGTTTCTTAATATTGATAGGAGGAGAGACATCTCAAGGATGATTGTGATCTTAGAAGGGTCAAATTCAATACCCTTGATAAAAATGATGAAACCAAGGAGCTTAACAATTATAACTTAAAACACACACTTGTCGGATTGAGACAGAAATTATTGGATAAGATATAAAAAGAGGATTTTAAGGATGGTAAGAATGTATTGTCAACACTTGGATTTACCCAAGGATCATTGACATAATCCTCTGATTTTGTGGATGAAATCATGGAAGATATATGTCATGATGTGTTGATAGGTTGCCCTTGTATTTTTCAAACCAAAGAGAATAACATGATAACAAAAATTTCCTCAAGGGTTGATGAAAGATGTATTATGTTTTTTTCAGGTGTGATGAGGATTTGATTGTAACAAGAAAAAAAATCCATAAGAGAAATAATTTTATGGCTGACTTTTAGGTTGATAAGATGATTGATGTTAGGAAGGGAAGTCATTCTTAGGGAAAGTGGGATTCGGTCTTGAAAATATGTACAAATATAGAAATTTATAGAGGATTTGGAAATTAGTAAGATGTTAGAAACCCATTGGGGATAATTAATAGGCTAGATGAAGTTGGAGGAAAGTAGACGTTGCAATTCTTCTTTGTGACAAGGAGGGCTATGCGAGGGTGTATACGAAGGAGTTTCTACTTAATCAGCTTGGAATTGGGTATGGTGACGATATTAGGAAAAAATGCTGGGATCAAGGCTTGACATGTCGGTGTACAACTATGTGAAGGCCCAAATATGCTTGGAGAGGAAACTAGTGAAGGATGATAACTCTTGTGGACTAAGAGATTGACCAAATTTGAGGATGCGGGGATCTTGCAAAGTCCATGTGTTGATATCAATGGTGTATTCATTGAGAAGAGTTGATGTGTTAGGAGGTAGGTCCTTATGAAGATAGGAATATTCTTCCCCTATGTAGGAAATAATAGAGTCATCATCGCTGCATTGAATAATGTAAATGGTAGGGGAATCCTCCTCTACCATGTTGGGGAATTTGAGAGGAGGGACCTAGTTTCACCTTCAACCTAATAGGCGGTTAGTCCCAAAGTGATCATGGAGATTAAAAAAGTTAGAAGAAATGGACACAATGTCATCCATGTCCATAGGGTCATTGGATGGAGAAGGATTGGATGATGGAACTGTGTGCATGGGGGATGCAGAATAAGTATGTGGAGGAGAGTTGGTGGGATGTTCTTTGAATCCTAGTCCAAACTTCTCATGGGGTTTGCATGGGATTGGTCAAGGATAAGATCATGCATGCCTTGTTTGTAATTCCCAAGAACAAATCCCTTCCATGCATAATGATGGATATATGTGTATGCAAATGATTTATTATAAAATTTTCAAATCCATTGGTGTATGGATTAGTGTGGGATTGATTTTGGCGTGAGAGAAAGGGAAATCGATGCTACCATATATAAGATTGGTTTTTAGATGAGGTGGACCAAAGGAAATGATATCCCTAACATTATGTTGATACAAAGGATATTTTTGGGTCTACCAAGTTGATTGGGTGTGGGAAGAACATTAAGGGAGAGGATTTGATACTCCCCTAGTGAGAGATGCTACATCACGGTGTTGAGATATTTATCGTTAGGTAACTTGGATGTAGGTACGAGACAAACTACTAGATGCTTTGGAAGATGAATCTTGCTTAGGAATGAGCTTGTCATTTGTCTTGTAGGTCATTTGGTATGCTTTTAAGGGAGGAAGATCGGTGGGGAGTGTATGGATTTTCCCCTCATGTTTGTACTTAAGGAAATGATGGAGAGTAGATGGGATGCAATGCATAACATAGATCCATGGGCATCCAAGTAAGATGTTATATTGGAACTCCCCCTCAACAATGTAGAAAATTTCATGGAGGATTTTTTCATTGATGCAGATGGGGAGGATATCCATTTCTAAAGCAAGGAAAACACTATCATTGAAGGATCAAAGAACCGCATGTGATTGGGTTATAATGGTGTCAGGAAGCTTGAGTTGGTTGAAGATTTGGGATGAAATGATGTTGATGCTAGCACCATTATCAATCATAGATCATTGGATAAAGGTGTCATTGATGTGGACAATGATGAAAAGGGGAAGATCATGATCTTTAGGTAGAATGTCAGGGATTTATGAATCGTCGAAGGAGATGGCGATAGAAGCTATAAGATCTCCAATGAGGGCCACGAAAGGTTGAGGTTCATCTATTTTATTTAGTATGTGCTCTAAATCTTCAATGAGGGCTTCTCGATGGTCGGGTGAGATTTGGATAAGCTCATAGAGAGACATTTTGATAGGGGCTAGATGAAATTTCTGTGCACAATACTTTATTCTATAAGTAGCATGCCTTTGGGTATGTGGAGTGGCTAGGATAGATACCTTAGCCTTAGATGAAGAGGGAGATAGAGCAGGCTTGTTATAAGGAGAAATGATGACAACTATTAGTTTTGGTTGGGTAGATAGTTGAGAATTTTGGGGGCGAGAGTGAGTGGAAACTCGTAAAACATTTATGTAAAGAGGGGGACACTATTTAGAAGAGGTAGAGTTTGGTGGTGGTATTGGGACATTAGGTGTGGACAAAGGGACATATTTAAAGGCCTTTGAAGTTGTAGGTTTGATTTAAGGGTTTATCTTAGATGTGGGTGAGCTAGAGGATGGAATATGATGCTCTTCTTTGACAAAAAGATCATCTTCTTCTATGATATTAATGATGAGGTTTTGGAGAGCCTTATAATGCTCGTGTTATGGACAAGGGCATGATGGTAGGTGTAAACTATGTTATAATTAAACCATGTGGGTATCCACCCATGTGAATTGAGGGATTTGATAGGGGGAATGGTAATTGTGGATGGTTAGACAAGATGAAGAAGGATTTTGGTATAAGATGAAATGGGGGTTTTAGAATAGGGGATTTCATGGATTTGTTAGAGATTTCATGCACTAAGAGTGGGGGGTGAATCAGTGCTAATAAAAATTACTATCAATTTCCTCTTTATTTCTTGTATCTATTGTTGTATATGGACTAAAGGTCTTGGTATATTGGTGAGTTACAAGTAGTTTGTAATCATCAACCCAAGTTCTATTCCCATTGAGGCCATTAGACACTTTTAATAAGTAGCCATGGAGACACCTTGAGGTAGGGGTCTAACTTCTCCATGTGAACCTAGAGGAACACAACGGGGCACTCCAAATGTGGATTGCTTGACAGAAAATAAAGACCCAAGCCCACCTCCATGTCCCACTTAGAGAAAGTGCTCCACCAAAACCACCACTCTAGTTCATAGCTCTGGTATAATAAAAGCATTTACCATCCAAAGTTATAGTATCAGAGTGAATTGCAAGGTTATAGAGAAGGAGCAGGAGTGGGGAGGAGGATTTTAAAAACCTAATGGGTAGGAACTGTCGTAGGACACTGACGACCCCCAGATTGAGATGTCGCAGACAAGGGACCCACTTCCTCGGCTTGATAATGGTAATGTATTATGTTCTCCTTCTTGGGATGATAATATTTTGGGTCATCCTAGAGGTATTGGGCCTCAATCAATAGGTATGACTATTCAGGCTATTGATAAGAATGGTCTTTTGAGTTTGGCTATTCTAGATGTGTTGGCTGAGAAAGCTAGATCTAGGATGGAGTACTCCCTGGTTGGAAAGTTTTATGGGTCTCAACCAAATGTAGAATGGTTTAGGGAATGGGCACGAAGGAAGTGGAGACCAAAAGGATCTATGGAAATAACTTCTTATGTTAATGGGTTTTTCATAATAAATCTTTCCAATGGTGAAGATTGTAAAAACATCCTCTTAGGAGGTCCTTGGTTTTTGGGGAGATCCAGTTTTTGGTTCAGAAGTGGAGCCCTGGCTTTGATCCCTATAATGAAACTCTGGATGAGCTTCCTTTTTGGGTTAAACTTCATGGGATTCCTATGGATTTTTGGAGGAGGAAATTCTAAAGGCTATTGCCAATGTAATTGAATTGTTGGTAATTTTTGATCTGGTTACTAGGGCATGAAAAAGGTTAATGTATGCATGGTTATGTGTCAATGTCCAAATTAGGACTATTCTATGAAAGGAAATTGAATTGGAATCAAAGTTTGGGGTGTGGAATCAAAAAATTGAATATGAGGCATCCCCGTTGTTTTTTTAGAAATGTTGGAAGATGGGGCATGAATAGAGGCAATGTAAAAGTTCAAGAAAGGAAAGAAACAAATAGAGACTGTTTTGGGAGAAAAAATAGAAGGAAGTGGAAAAGAAACTAGGTTCGTCCTCAACAAAAATTTAATTTTAGTGTTCTTGAAGTGGAAGAACCTATTCTTCAACAGATTGAAATAGGACATCAACAACCCACTTTGGAGGAAATACTTCCAAAACCAGATCTAAGTGAAGAATGTGATAAGAATGAGCAACCCTCTCCAAACCCAGTTGTAGACCACTTTTTCTGTGATAGTCAGGATAAGAATCTTTTGAAAAAAATATTTGAAGAGGAAGGTCAATTTAGTAAGGAGGAAGGAGAAGAGGATATTTTGGTTCCAGAATCTCTAGAGAAGGATAAGGTAAAAAGAGATGTTGTGTTAACAAATGAAAAAGAAGATCCCTTGGACTCAGAGGTTGTGCTATGTTCTTTAAATCTTGAAAAGAATTTGGAAGATAAAAATATTAATACTAGGAGTGCTCAGAAGTAGGAGAAACTTAAAGATGATTGTGGAAGGCCCTAGACTAAAAGAGGAAATGTTTCAAATAGGGAAAAAAAGGGAGAAAGTGGCGGCAAAAGAAATTGATTCAGTAGGCAATGCTCTATTAAACAGAGCATATCTCTAAATAAATTTAAATGAAGCTCATTTCTTGGAATATTAGGGGTCTAAATAATCCCAATAAGTAGAGTATAATGTCACATTTTAGAAAAACACATATGCCAAACATTTTTTTGATACAAGAAACAAAAATGAAATTGGAAAAGATGAATGATATAAAGCATAAGTTGTGGTTTGATGCGGAAATGCAATGTGTGTCTTCTATGGGAGCTTCGGGAGGGATTGCTACTTTCTGGATTTCAAAAGACAGGAAGGTTTGGTTATTTGTAATTCAGCTCATCACCTTGTTGTTTTGTTTTTGGAAAAGGAAAATGGTTTGGTTTGGATATGTTCTAATATATATGCTCCTAATTCAGTGTGTGATAGATGAAAGTTGTGGGCAGAAATTATGCAGTTCCATTCAAATTATAAGGAGTTGGACTAGATGATTGGAGGGGATTTTAATACTCCTCTTAGTCCTAGTGAAAATAAAGGTGGGTCAAATATGTTTAGTGATAGTATGGCAGATCTGGCGGATTTCATTGCCAATTGCAATTTGATGGATATGGAGTTAAGAGGTGGGCACTTTACTTGGTCTAATAGAAGGATGGGAGAGGAGCTTATCTAGATTAAATTAGATAGGTTGCTTATTAATACAAGTTGGTTCTCTGTCCTTGATGGCTCTCTCTCTCTGTTCTACCCAGAATTGGGTTTGATCATAGTCCCATTTGTTTTCAATCTAATAGTGGTTTATCCATTGTTGGGAGACCTTTTAGGTTCTTTAGAATGTGGTTACATCATCTCATTGTTGAGGGAGGAGATTCATTCATGCTGGAGAATTCAAGTTAGAGGTAAAGCTATGTTCAAACTTATGTTCAAGCTAAAGAATGTTAAGGCTAGAATGAAAATATGGAATAAGGAAGTTTTTGGGAATATTTTTTCCCAAAAAGAAAAAGTTGTTGAGGATTTAAAAATATTGAGGAATGTTATTGAGAGTGGGCACTATGATTAAGAAATCAAGAATAAAGAAAGAGGGTTACTGGTGGAGTTTCATAACTTAGAAGCCAAAGAAGAATCCTATTGGAAACAAAACTCAAGATCTTTGTGGTTAAAGGAGGGGGATAGGAATACAAAAAAATTTTTTCATTTGTCTGCCTCTATCCATAAACAAAGGAATTCCATTTTGGAGATAGAGGATAGAAGAGGTGTAAAATTGAAAAATCAGGCTGAGATATCAAGTGAATTCATAAGTTTTTTTAGGGATTTGTTATCGGAGGGAGGACAACCATCTTCTTAAAGAAAGTAAAATTGCGGATCTTTTTCAACCTGTTATTACTTAGTAGGAGAATGTAGAGTTAGTGAAAATTCCCTCTACTCAAGAGGTTAAGGAGGTTGTGTTTGATATTGAAGGAGATAAGTCTCTGGGACTAGATGGGTTCTCTTACCTTTTTCTTTCAGAGTTTTGGGATATTGTGCATAAGGATGTGGAGGAAGCTATCCAAGATTTTTTTAGAAATGGAAAACTATTGAAAGAAGTTAACAATACTTTTATAACCCTCATGCCAAAGATTCCATGGTGCTAGTAAGGTTACTAAATTTAGACCTATTAGCCTTTGCAATATTGTTTACAAAATAATAACAAAGATAATCTCCTTCAGGATTAAGGATTTGTTGAATGCTTTTATTTCCCCAAACCAGGGAGCTTTTGTTGAAGGTAGATAGATTTTGGACAGTGTTATTACAATTCATGAAACTATTCACTCAATGGATGTTTCTAAGAGGGAAGCTATGTTAGTAAAATTGGACATGAATAAATCCTATGATAGGATTTCATGGAGATTTCTAAGTATCATTTTGCATCGGTTGGGAATTCATGAACACTTTATAAAGTTGATCATGGAATGTGTAACTACTCCTAAGTATTCTATCCTTGTTAATGGTAAGTCTGAAGGTTATTTTTCTTCAGGAAGGGGTCTGAGGCAAGGGGATCCTTTGTCTCCCTTTCTCTATATCATTGTGGCAAAGACTTTGAGTAGAATTTGTGCTGCCCATAGAGACAAAGGAGTCTCCATGGTCTTGTTATATCAAATAGGATAGATCCTATAATGTTGCAACAATTTGTTGATGATACTTTTTTATTGGGAAAAGCTACTATTTCTGAGGCAATGGCCTTTAAGAGTATTCTTCAAGACTTTGAGGAAGTTACTAGTCAGTTAGTCAACTTTTGGAAAAGCTCTATAATTTTCTTGAATGTGGATGTTGAAGTTCAGAATAGAATTTCTGCTATGATGGAATGTCCAATCACCTCTCTCCTAGTTCTTACTTGGGTATGCCTTTGTTTAAAGGAAGGATGGGTCTTGAGAGTTGGAATGCTCTTGTTAGTATATTTTAGAAGAAACTTGTTACTTGGAAGGGGACCTTACTTTCACAGGTAGGAAAACTTCAGCTTCTTCAGAGCTCCTTACAAATTCTACCTATCTATCTTATGTCTATATTTAAAATGCCTACTAAGATAAGAATGGTGATTACTCAGATCTAGAGGAGATTTATTTGGTTGGGTATAGAATCAAAGGATAGAATTCCCCTTATGGCCTGGGATAGGGTCACTTTGGCAAAAAAAGGTAGGTGGTTTGGGTTTGAAGGATTTAAAATGTATGAATAGGGCTTTAATGGCTAAAGTGGGATGGAGGCTTCAACATGAGGATGGTTTGTGGGATAAGATTCTTAAAGCCAAATATTTGTTTGGTGAGCAAGCTGATTTTATGTCAGATGATATCCTTCCACAAGGTTCCTATTTCTAGAATGGGTTGACAAATGTAGGGGATTGTTGATAAAAGGAAGTAAATGGGAAATAGGGATGGTAACAGGATAAATTTTTGGTAGGATTGGTGGATTAATGAGGAACCTTTGATAAATCAAATGATATGGAGAAATGTTGCAAACTACTTTATATCTACTGTGGGCAGCCTTTTGAGGGACTATTGGATTAGGTTGGATGGAGGTTGGACCTGGAGATCTCTTCAATGGGAGGGAGAGGAAGAAGACATTAAGGAGGCTCTCCAAAATATTAATATTAATCTGGGAGGTGTTTTTATTCCTTCAAGGCATAAACTGAATGTTCGTATATGGGCAAGAACTAAGCATGGGGAGTACTTAGTGAAATCTAGTTATGAAATTGTCCGTAATGGTCCACAACCAAATTCATGGTGGAGATTGTTATGGGATAAGAATCTCATTCCTAAGGTGAATTTATTTTTATGGCATGTCATACAAAATAAAATTCTTACAATTGATAATCTACAGGTAAAGGTATGATGATTCCAAATAGGTGCATTTTATGTAAATCAAATAATGAAACTATTCAACATTTGTTTCTTCAATGCCCCTATGCTCAAAAGTGAGCTCTAAAATCCTTGGTTTTTTAAGGTTTCATGGGTGTTTTTGGAAACTCTTGCTAAATGGTATGATCAATGGAAGGGCCCTTTTATCTCTAAGTGTTTGAAAAAATCCTGGAAATTGGTGCTACCTCATTTCTTGTGGGGTATTTGGCTTGAAATAAATCATATAATTTTTAAGGAAACTCAAAATCCTCGAAAAGGGTGGGGAATTTGATATTGGGAGCTTTGAGTAGTAACCTATCTATTATTAGATTTAAGGAAGTTAAGGAGGTCTCAAGTGTGGAAAGGGAGATTATTAAAGCTTTGGGGTATGGTAATTGTGTCCAGCAAGATTTGGTGATAAAGAATAATGACAAGTGTAATGTGAAGTGGGAAAAACCAAGGAGTGGCTGGTTGAAGTTAAATTTTGATGGAGCTACTAAGAGTAGTTTGGGGTTGGCTGGTGTTGGAGGTATTATTAGAAATGATAGGGGCTCCTTAGTTATGGCTTATGTTGTGCCCATTGGTAATAAAACTAGTAATTATGTTGAGGCATTTACAACTCTTTATGGTCTAAGATGGGCTAATAGACATCAGGTTAAAAAACTATATGTGGAGGGGGATTCTTTGTATATTATCAAAGCTATACAAGGGAAATTAAAGCATCATATTAATATAAACCCCATCATGGAAGAAGTTAGGACTTTAGTATCAAAATTTGAGGAGATTGGTGTCGCACATGTTTTTCATGAAGCTAATGTTGGTGCTTGACTCATTAGAAAGTGTGGGAGTTTGAGCCCATCATGAGCATGTATGGCTTAATGAGATGGACTTACCGTCGGATAATAAGTTTTCCTTTGTACAAAAAGATGAGGATTTTAATGTTAAGTGTGAGAGGTGGATTCATGTAATCATTTTCATCATTTCCAATTGTGTGGGCTTATTTTTCTTTATTTCTCGGTTAGGAATTTTATAGTCAGTTTTTTACTCTGGCTAGTTATTGTTGGGTGTGTTTCTAGTTTTACCATTATGGGTGGAAATCATGTTAGGGTGGAACCGTCTTCATGCACTTTGCTCTGAAAGGGATTCAATGATATGGGATATCTTTCGAAATGGAGGTGTGGCACATTTTTTTAGAGACTTCAAGGATTTGATGAAAATATTTCCAAGGACTTTGCACAGGCCTAGAAGAATGGGGTTGTTGTTATGCATGGTGTTAGTTTGTTGGTCTCGGAATATTTTATAGGTAAAGTGACTGATATGGAGTGTACTTGGTTGTAAGGTTTTCAAAGATAGGAAGAGGTTTTAGGAAGAGGTTTTTAACTTCTGAGTGTGGATGAAAAGATTATACACATGGAGGATGGGATTTCTCATAATTATTTACCATGGTGGTGGCCTGAGGTTTGTTTTAACATTATGAAGTATATTACTCTTGACGGAAAATATAGGAAACTCCACACCCAACACTTCATTATGTTAAATCATTTTTGAAGGAATAAGAAGGTTAGTATTCCCTTTTACTTATTCAATTCTCTAAGTTTATTGGTGAAGGATTTCAAGGCTAAAATGGTGGATGTGCCGCTGCATCAAGGTTTAATCATGTTACTCTTTAAAGTTGGTTCCCTGTTCCTTCAAATGATTTTATATCAATTTTGGGGATGATTGGGAGGATCATGTTAGTCTGGATGATAGGGGTAAGCTTATGGATTTAAAGGATAGTCTAGGAAGGATTTGGATGTGGTGGAGGCCCTTTGATTTCTTATGGGTCAGAGTAAGGAAATGAGTAATGATGAGGGGAAGACTAAAACCAATGTGTTTGTGAGATTTCTTGCTAATAAAATTGATAGTCTAGAGGATGTGGTGAAGTGGCTTAAGGTGGAAAATAAAAGCTTAATTTTTGGGGCACAATAGCATGGGGCTGTGTTACTAATGCTAATTAGTAGGGTTGATGTGCTTTAGGAGATGGTGACAAGCAGGAAAAGGGAAGAAAATAATGTATGTTGTCAGTATCTTGGAGGATGAAGAGGGGGTCTGGTTAAGACATCTCTATAGGCCCAAGTTCAAGGACACAGGATAAAAGTACCTAAAGAGCTTTTCTAGACTCCTTTGTTGACCAGTCTATTCTGTATCTGGTGGTCTTTGGTCTTGCTAGGCTGTTTCATTTTTTTTGTTTCACAACTTTGTTGTTGAGTCAATGTCTCCTTGACTTGAGCTGGTTTTTGTTTTTAGGCTCATTTTTTTATAGATGGTTTTTTTGTTGTTGATGGGTTGACATTGTAATATATTTTTGTATATGGCCCTTGGAGCCTTTCCAAAACTTTTATTTGTAAAAAAATATTATATATTTTTATAAGCATGCAATATTAATCATGAGACTATAGGAATAAGAAGCATACACACACATTCACATGAGGAGACCATATATAATGTGGGAAACCCTTTTGGAAAAAAAAAACCCACTGAAAACATTGTGTATATTATAAAAAGCGTAGACTCATGAGAATATAAAACATCTTACAATATTTTTTTAGTGAGACACCAATCCCATAAGGAGTACCAACCCCTTACACCTTTCCTAATATAACACACAAAAAAGGACTTAGGTGAACATAACACATCACAAGAGATTTTTGTAGCAAGGCACCAACCTCACAAGGAGCACCAACCCCTAATTTAATCAGCTACAACTGATATTTTGTAGGAGCCAACCCACAAGAAGGCTACAACCCCTAATACTGCTAAGATACAACTTAGAATTATGTTCAAACATTTTGATCATCTAGATTCCATGTTGCACATACAAAAATTATGATCACCTTGTTGTTTCATTATTTTACAATCACTCTGCAAAGTTAGATATGCAATACCTTTCTTTACCTCTTTTTTGGTCTCTCCTTTCTTCACATTCAACTTATCAGACTTACAACTTTTCTCTACTCATCAGTTCTTCATCTAATAGTTCTGTCACCTTCTGCACACTAATATTCTCTTTCTCTCTACATTGTATTCTTATTTTTCTACCGTGTCTTCTTTCTTTCTCTTTGCAATGACTCGGTCTCGCTCCTTCTTACTCTTCTCTTTAGAATATCTCGCATCATGCAACTACCTCTTCTTTCTTTGGATTGATTACACTTCTCTCTCTTTCAGATCTTCATTTCTTCATCTCTTCAGCTCATGAAAGTGCTCTTGTTGTATCTATCAATTTGTAATGCATCTGATCAAACTTTTAGACTTTGCCCTCATGCCTGCATTACTCCTTCCTCCTTTCTCTCTAGTTGCTTATTCAACTCTATTTCATCATTTTATCTATCAAGTACTCCTTTAACTATATTTTCTTATTTCATCCTTTAGAAAAAAATTTCAATGGCATCAAATTTCCTCTATATAGCCAATCAACCTATTTACACTTCATTTTACATGTCATGTAATCTCTCCTTCCTATTCACCCAAAAATATAGTGCATTAAATACATGTCATTCACTCCAAATTTTTATTCTTATATATTTGGCTTGATTACACCTTCTTCTATGCATTTTCCAGAAATTATTTATGAGCCAACTCCTAAAAATAGATTTCTTGTATTTTTAGGATTTCCTCGTGATCTGGAATAAATGAGCTCCTTTCTTCTCCAATATTTTATTTCACCTTGAAATCAAGAATCTTCATGGAGAGTGTAACTAAAATAATTTGAAGTCAACAAGCATTAAATTATGGTAGTTGGAATAGTGGACTTCATTGTTCAATTTAGAGTTCATGTTGTACACATAGGTACATCTTCAAACAATTGAATCACCATTGATTTACATGCAAACTCTTACTTCTTCCAATTTAAACTCTATCTGATTGTCCTTGATTCATCTCCAGTTTATATTTTCTTCATCCACAGATTCTATTGGATTCTTGGATGTTTTCCTTGTATTGTCTCTTTTCTTTGTTCTACGATATTTCTCCTTCTTTAGTAGCTTTTCAAGTATCCACAGCTTCTTCTATGCTTCTTGCATGGCTTCTACAATGTCTCACCACTATACTCCTTATCTTTCATCATTTCATGGTTTATTACTTTTATGTGGCTCTCACTACCTTCCAACGATTTTTTTCACATCTTTGGATCCATCCTTTCATCCATGGATTCTATGGTTCTCTGTGTATATTTTCGGACCTTAGCATATTTTCTAGTTTTTGCCATCTTTTACGCATGTCTGCATGGATTTTCCTTTGCCTCCATATTACTTCTAACTTCCTTACTCCATGACTTCTCCTTTTCCCATCCTTTCTTTCATGGCTTATATCCATTACTTCCTCCTTACTCGTGCGGATCTATCTTCATGTTTATAACTCTTCCTTCACACCTGCAGTTTTACCTTTCTCTCATATGACTTCTCGGTGTCTTACGAAGATTTCGTTCTTCTCCGCGGCATATTCTAGACATCTGCGATTATCCTTATCTTCGCCAACTTTCTTTGAACTTAAAAACTTTCTCCTTCTTCTATCTTAACTTTTCCTTTGGCTCCTTTTGATTTGTGACTTCATTCCTTTAAATATGGCCTTCACATACCTTCTATGACCTCTTCTAGAGTTCCGCATTCTTCTTCAAGTCATCAACAACTACTTCAAGACTACCGCATCCATATCTTGACTTTGGCAGATATCTCCTATCCTCATCCTATATCTCCTTGTCTCTAAAACATGCACAAACATTTAATTAAGTCCCTTAGCACTTATCCTTAGTCATTATGAGCCTCTGCATGAGCTAAAACTACCAATCAAACTTCACCTTCTTCACATGATCACTTTATTAATTCACTACTTTTGCCATCAATGCAAATTGACATCAATGAAAACACATATGAAACATGAAAAAGGTCTAACAAGATTTTGGTTTGATTTTTTTAGGGGTGGTGGATGAAGATTAAATTGGTGCCTTAGTATTATGGGGTTTTGTAGGGGCTTTGGATTTGGGAGGAGTGGATGGTTTTTATTCAATTTTGGTAATAAGTGGGGATTTGGATGAAAGACATGGTCCCAAAATGGATGGTAGTGGTCCTAAGATAGATGATTGGATGTTGGATTGTTTGGATTGATGGGGTTTTGAAGGGGGAAGATCTAATTTCTTGTGCAAATGAGTAAGATAATTTTGAATGGGGGTGCAAAGCTTCTTAGATTTTAGCTACAAATTTTTACCCTTTACGGGGATGATAATGATTTCAATAGTAGGGATATATTTGGAGGTAGGATCAGATGGTTTAGATGTAAATTAGGTTGTAGGAATGGTAGTGGAAGATGGGGATAGTTTTTGGATAATAGGATTTGTAAGATCAAAAGAGGTTGCAAATTGTGTGGAATATAAAGGTGTTGATATATAATTAGTTATACTTATTTTAGATGAGGATGGGATTACAAAATAATTTATGATTGAATCAAGGGGGATTTATGTTTGGTAGAGGTTAGATATGATGTAGATATGGCCATGGATGTAGATGTAGATGTGGGTATAGACATAGTTATAGATGTGGGTATAGAAATATATGTAGATGTGGGTATGGAGGTAAAGGCAGATGTTGAGATAAATGTCGGGATGGGTGTGGATATAGTATATGTAGAAGCTCAAATTTTTGTCAAATGAAGTTGTTGTTAGGGATAGTACTAGGGAACCACTTATTGGACCTTGATTTCCATTAGACCAAAACCCATAGGCATTAATCTCTGCTACAATCACCAAAGTTAGGATCCACAAGAGGTGGTTAGTCCATGTCATAAAACTCATGGGGATTACTAGATGCACATGCCAAAAATCTCCCCAACATTATCTCGAGTGAGTTTCAAACTCAAGACCTGTTGCTTTGATACCATTTGTTGGACCATGATTTCCATTAGACAAAAACCCGTAGGTGTTAATATCTGCTACAATTTCCAGAGTTAGGATCCACAAGAGGTAGTTAGTCCATGTTACAAAACTCATGGGGATTGTTGGATGCACATGGCATTACCAATCCCATCCCTAATTTCCCTAGTTTCAAGTTTGTATTTCGAGCACATGCCCATACCAACACAGGTGGTATTGAGTATAAAGAGGGAAGAAGGTAGCCAATGCAATCCCAAGATAATATATTTTCTTTATCATCTTACTCCTTCCAGGGGATTTTAATCTTAGGTTGAATTCAATCAATTAAACCCCAAATTTTTTTGTATCAGTTATCTTGTCAAAATGGGAGGTCAAGTTTGAAGAAGTTTGAGGGAAATTTGGAAAGGTCTTCATCTTGTGGTATTTTGAATTGATGACTAGGGAAAGATAAAATTCACCATAGTATTTAACATAAAATCCTACCCTTTGAACAACCAATTATTCAAAACCACACAAAAATACCAAAGGATTGCCAAAGTAGGGCACTTACTTATTTTAGAAGCTCTTTTTTTCTCGGAGTTGAATTATTGGTCATTTTGGAAAGATTGTTATTATAGCGCAAGATATTCCACAATATGTTCATTGTATCCTTGGTTGATTTTAGCTAATTGTGCATAGGATAATGTTTAAATTAAATTTAAATATTTTATTAAAATCTGAAATGTACAACTATGATAAATGACATACAATGGAATGTAGATGCTAAGTAATTTATTTGATATTATAAATGAAATGAAATGATAGGGGAAAGATACTTACTTGAATTGGTATTACCTCGCAATGATATGTTACTAAAACGTTTTATAGAATGAAAGAACAAAATGTCACTATGAACGCATTATAAAAGTGCAACGAGAGGCATATCGGACTAGACTGGGCACAAAGAGAGTACAAGGGCACTTGTGGGCACCCCGTCTAAAATCTAGATGCCCTGGTCTACTAAAAATATCAGAATCTGATTTTGATATGGTTGTTAGGTCTTCGTAATTATTATCCTTCGAGTCATGTGAGTGTCACACTTGGTTCACTTGGTGTTTCGTAAACCTATAATGAAGAATCACCTACAAAACCCCATACAAAGCATCAAACCCTAAAAATAAAGATGCAAATGAAGGGGTCGATTGTCTGAGATGCCACAATGGTGTTCTTACAACCGAGTTATACACTACATCTTAGACCCAATTAAGTAATGTGTTCTTGTGTGTGTAATAATGTGCCTCGCTTTTCCTAGTGCCGATGACGTATCGATATTAGGTAGTGGCTAGATAAAATGCAAAATAATGGATGGAATAGAATGAAATCCCCTTCCTATAGACTGTGTGATGTAGAATAATTCCCAAATGCAATCCCTTACTCTATGTAGATAGCTATCCCTTGATAAAAATAGTCTTCCCATAAGGTAGTATGTATGTTGTGTTTATATAGGGATATCTTGTTCAAATTTTGACACTAATGACTTGACATGCTGACTAGTACCTCAAGAGATGAGAGGAAAACAAAAATACCAACCTCAAATGCCAAAAATAAAACCAAGTGTGATGGGAACCAAGGAACCTAAAATTAGGACCATGGCACCCTAGGCACCCTAATCCCTCTCTAGGCACCCTAGTAAAAGACTAGTGATGAAAACCAAGTGAGTAATGACAGATATGAATTCTTGAGACCTAACTGGATCTTTGTGAGTGAGTGAAGAATGTACAAGAACCATAAATCAAAGACCAACACGACAAATGACCGGACTATGGAATGGGTCATCAATGAATACTTTTCTTACGCAAGATCCATATATAAAACAATATACTTGGTGGTATAATAATAGTAGTAAGTTCGTGATTTTGTGACTACACTTTCCCCAATTTATGTTGGTGAGCGAAAGATCGGTAACATAAAGTAGTTAGAGATGCGTACCTGAGAGAAGTTTAGAGAAGCCCATGTTGTAGTAGAATGCACATATGTGGTAGATTAGTTTTCAGAATAATAACATATAGTGTGATGAAACATGGATTAGCATATTGATCCACACAAAGTAACGAGAGACATGATACCATGATGAAGTGTACTAAACAAGAGTGATGACTATGAAATTAATTAATTTGTGATTTATAATTTTATATGATGATGATGTGATGGGGTAGGGAGTGATCAGTTCCCAACCCATTGCATGTGTATGAAAAATTGAGGATTTGGGCATCCTTCCACTAGAGGAAGAGTGTAGGGAGAAAGGTGTATTATTCTCCAACCTTTAACTACATCCTCAAAATATCTAGCCACTACAGATGGACACAAATCAAATTTTTAGTGATTTTTAGATCCAAATATTTCGATCAAACGTGTTGACCCATATAGGAGTAGTATAGGAAAGGTAATGATGTCTCATTTCCCCCACTTTAAGGGTGTTTCTGTAATGTGTGTGATGGATTCCAAGTTAGGTCATCTGGAAGAAAACATGAAATATAGAATAACTTCCCATGTTAGGTCATCTGGGAAAGTAATGAATGTAACTCCCAAGTTAGGTCATCTGGGAGGCCGAATGTGTTGTATTGTATCAATTGAATGGTATGATTTTGATTGTTAGAGACTTAAATGTATTTGATTGGTTGATTGATTGTTTATTTTTATTGTTTTACTCATAGAGATATTTTATGCTTGTTGCCCCCAAGTTAGGTCATTAGGGGAATTGATAGAAAATGATGAAATGTCACATGGTGTATTAGTAAATGTTCAAAAATGATGAATTAGAAGTGTTGAATGATCATGTAGTAGTGTAAGGGGAATTATAGGATGACCCCAATTATATGTCCCCTTTTGGTGAAATGGGAAGTGATAATGAGAACGAATGTTGAGCCAAAAGTAAGCACATTAATAGACAATGTATGATGGATATCACAAAAATATGTGTAGATCGAGTGAAAGAAAATGTCAAGGAGAAATAGTGTGTGTTTCATGTGTATGATACAATGGTAGGTGGAATTTTGAAGAGAATGCCACAAACGGGATAGAAATCAGAGTAAAAATGCTCAAGATATTAGCAAAATTGTGTGACATGTATTAGTTGAGTAGTGAATGTGAAGTATGACCATAGTAGAGTGAATAATGAAAAGTGACTATAAATAGTAAAGTGAAAAAGTGATTAGTCAACTCATTTGTCTTTTGTGCTAGTGTGAATGTAAGATTTGAGTGTGTAAAGATTATATAAGTTAGAGCACTACAACCTAGCCATTTTGAGATGGTAGTGACCATCTTGGCATTGTGTACAACATCAAAGTTGGTAAGTGTGATTTTTAAAAAATGTGTGTAGTAGTCATTTTTGATGAATTTTAACAAAAAAAAATTCTTGGTGTTTTGGAGCTAGACAAGAATAGGGAAGGTGCTAGTGGTCTTCGAGTTAGGAGCGCCTGACATGGGTGCTAGTATCCTTCTCATGGGTGCCCCGAGACTTGCTATTGGGAACCCATGTCCAGAAAGTATTATTTTTATCTAGAGTGATGTAAACATGAAATTTGATGTGTAGTGATGTCGTAAGTAAGCATGTGTGTATTTTTATGGTGTTATAATGTTGTATTTGATGCATTTTTATGGTGTGCAAAGGGATATCCATCCAAGGAGTTCCCGATGGTCGTCACTTGAGTACATTTTTGAGGTTAGATTTGTTAGACAATGATTGGGAGGTTATGGACCATGCCGGCTTATGACACATAATAAGGATGGGGGATGTGCCCCATAATATGTCGATGTTGACAATTTTTCGAGAGATTGTGTGCGTATAATTGTATGTTTTGACTACGTACATGTGAGATGACAATTACATTAGAGGATGTATATCACATACTACAATTACCTATTGTTGGTGAGAGGGTACATGTCATGGTTATGGAGGATATGGAGAGACAGATGAGGGCTGCTAGGCATTATTTTTTGGGAACTTGAGTTCTGCCAAGACCCACAGTAGTTCGATGTTAATTTGAGATCAAGGGGTTCTACACTTACAAAAGTTTATAGCCATGGTTATTATGTCATCAATTGTAGTGGAGGGAGGTGGTGTGGGCATCTTATATAAGATGCATGATATTTTCCGTTGGATAGAGGAGGAGAGTACTAGGTATGCCTGGGAATGATGTGTTTTAGCCCACATGTATAGAGATATTTAGTGGTTTAAACAAGAGAATTATGTAGGTTGGATTAGAGCTACTACTTTGTTTCATGTATGGGCTTATGAGCACATAGTAGTACTAAGGCCATTTGGTGGTCTGTGAGTAGATTGGGCTAGGCTAGATGTTTTTACTAGGAGATGGATTAATGTGTATGGTTAGAAGATGGATACTGATAGCTATAGATCACTGATAGATCGGATGGGGTTAGAAGCGTGATATGGAGGCCATAATGAGGCTACAAAGGATGGTGTGAGGATATAATAGATTTACGATGCATACGGAGGACTATGTGGTTGGAGGATCAATTTTAGGGGTGACTGAGTTATTCTCGGTGGAGTGGGTATCTCAAAAATTTGTTATGGCCTAAGATGTGCCCCCGAGCTATATGTGATGGTTAGGTCTATTAGAGCACCAAGGAGAGTCGGCGATAGAATAGGGCCCATATGAGAGTAGCTAGTACCTCCCACCAAACGAGGATGATGAGGTGATAGAGATGATGGATGAAGAGTATGTGCGGTGTAAGAAGGCATACTATTCATGGTGAGAGGAACATCGATGGGTGTTTTTGTTTCCATTGTTTATGGATGTGGTGGGATTACCATAGGGAGGAGAAGTGGAGGGGCAAGCACATGCCCTTGACAACATAGCGATGACGATAACGGAGCGTGATTATTTGTATAGTTATGTTGTATGATTGGTTACTTACTTATGTGATGGTTATGGTTGTCTAATGTGTTGTTCTATTGGTTGTAGGTGATGCGTATTGGTCCTTGATTATGGAAACATCCATCCACATATTTACCTAGAATGTGCCTACAACATACTTGTAGGAGGAGGGATGTTAGAGCATGTGGATGACATTGTGGGAAAACATGTCCATTTATTTGAGCTAGTGGCCATAATAGCAGCATGTGACATGTACCATGCTTTGCTAAATGAGATGGATGAGGTATGCAAGGAAATATAATAAATAGATAGGTAGCAGGTGGTGATCCATTAAAACTAAATTTTTTACACAATTCATCAGCACTACAAAGGTTCTTTGTAGAATAACTGATAGAGTTGACACTACTACTATGAGACAAGTGGAGATATAACGAGGTTGTGATCAAGGACGAAGAGTTAGAAATGAATCGTAGAGTTATAGAGCTCTTTGTATACTAGATAGTGACAATTATGATGATATTTGACTTTTATTTATGTATTTGATTGTAGGGGAGTTTCCCCCCATTGATGAGATGTTTTGTAACTATGATTGTAATTGATATATATAGACATATTTATTGGCATATGATGATTGTATTTGTTGTGTATTGATGTTATAATGTGGTGATGATGTATGTGATTTTTTTTGCTATATATGATGCTTGATGTGTTGAGTATTGCTCATTTTTTTAATGGACTTGTAATATGATGTAGATGATGATAGAAAAAATGTGTAATGTGATTGCGAAAATAAAATCATGATGAATAATTGATGATGTGTGTTAGGATGACGTGGTTGTAATAGTATAATGAAACATATGTTAATATGATGAGGATAGGGGGAGAAGATTAATGATGTACCCCAATGTATAGTTGATGAGGTTCATTTAGATAAGACCCCTTAGTAGTCAAGAATGAACTAGAAAGCAAGAGTGTGTCATTGGGAAATGATTCGATAGGGTGTGCTAAGTGAATTGATAGAGAATGTGAAGAGAGGTTCTTATTGTAATAGATCCCTCAACAGTCATGTAAGAACCATAAGAACATGAGTGTGTCATCGGGGTAGGGTGATAGAAATCACCTACCAAAGACCGAGGTGGTGCGAAGTGGTGGAAGCATGTGGAATGAAAGTAGCGTGAGCGTATGAACCAAACTAAATTACATGTAGAGTGGAGTTGGGAGGTACAAATGCCAATGGATGTGTAAGAAAATGTGAAGTAGTAGGATGATGTGATGGATGAGATGGTGCAGTGATGGATGGACATGATGGAGAGTGTGCATGAGTGACAACCTATGGCAATGGATGAATAATGACCTTAGCATTAGATGATGGAGATACATAAACCAGAGTAGTATCTTTCTGATGAGGGAGAGGAGATATGGACCACTCATGTGAGCGAGATCCAAAGGAAATGATTCCCTTATCCTATAACTATTGCAATCAATCATGAAGGGAAAATAAATCATTATCCCTATGGCCATTGATATGGTGATATTTACAATAGCGTCGATCACACTGATGTTGTAAGAAATGTTGTGGATGATAATCTTTGGTTAGAAGGTAAAAATTAAAAGCTTGTTTAGAAAAGTATGTAGCACATCATGTGGTTGAGCGTGATGAGAGAAATGCAATGGCTCACGTGAAACAAGTGTAGAAGATTGAGGTGCAACATGCAAAGTGGAGTAGGAGAGGAAGGATGCTTCGTGATGTAATAGGATGAACTTGCTTGGGAGGTGGAGATGGAGATCGTTTAGGATGATTAAAAATGGAAATGGAGAATAACTATATAATGTAGCAAAGTAGTAATAATAGGTGGAGGATCTATAACATGTGTAGCAGATGAGATCATGTTATAGATCAATAAATCTATAACATATAAGTGTGAAATATCTTTGTTTTAGTGTGGGAATAAAACCATGACAAAAGATAAATCACTGCTCTAGATCAATAGGTTAAAATAATAATTGGTGCATATAATCATTGAATCGTAATATGTAATCCATGATAGGTTCTATTTTTCCCTGATGTAAAGTAGGTAGGTGATCATATGTAACTCAATGTCCATTGTTGATGATAAAGAAAAGAAGAAAAGATTCTTCTATGTCATTGTTATCCAAATAACTCTCCTAGTTATTTGGACAACATACATACATATTATGGCTTAGAGATCTTCATTACAATGGCACACACCTCAGTTGTCTCCTTGGAAAATTCACTTGGTCATTGTTTCCTCACGTGCCCTTGCATGCTTCCCCTTCTCCCCTTCCCATTTTCCTTTTCTTCCTTGTTCCACTTTTCCCTTGTGTGCATCTTCTGCGCATTTTCCTTTTCCTAGCATCTGTTCATCCTACACGTGCGCCTTGAACTTGCTTCAATTAGCTAAGTCCCTAGCCCTCACATGCACCCTACAAATTACCTTGTAATAGTTATTCCTTGACCATATGTTCTCCTCTCATTAGTTTTCCTCATTTCATCAGCGCGTGTTGCACATGCCTTCCTTCTACCTTCATCTCATACCTCAATATTCTATGTGCATACCTTTGTGCCCTCCTTTGTGCCTTTCCATGCCACGTCATTTTTGACATGCTTGAGTGTGGCACACACACCGACCCAAGTGCACCAACAGGGCACCAAATCCTTGCAACAAATCAATGAGTGACACATGACACAAACGACAAGAACATTTGCACAATTGGTCATCCTTTCAGCCAATCGGTGTGTTTCACGTGTCTTGTGTGTAGACAACTCTGAAAAACTTCTGATAGCCATATATTTTTCTACAAATCTCTGATCGGTGCATGCCTACTCTCAATCGAAAACTCTGACATAGGCTATAGTGCTAGACATTCAAATTCAAATTCTTGGTAGATCTAGTAGATAACAAATGGGAAAACTTCATTATGGAAATTAATGAATAGATCTAATTGCTCCAACCACTTGATTTGATATGATCCTCCCTCCTTCCTTCTCCAACACACCAAACAGACTTTGGGAAACATATTTGATAGATTTACAAGTGGATTTATAGGCATTACATGATTCCTATTGGTGGTTGTGTTTAAAATTCAGGTTTTCCCTCCTTCTCTTCTTCTTCCATGAATTCACCTATAAATGTAAGAGTTGGGCTCATTTGTTATGTTGGACATTCGAACCTTATTCATTTTGCTAAGGAGTTCATATTTTCTCGTATTTTGAGTTGCAAACCTCTAATATATATGGCTTGTGCATGTGGATATCGACCTCTTTCACCATTGTAACAACTCTGCGCAGCTTCTTGAAGTAATGGAAGCATCGTTTTGTGACTATTCTCTTTCTTAAATTGTTTTTTTTCCTTCTTCTTTACTTTTCTTTTCCATTTCATGCTTATCGTGTCATTCTATGTCCCTTGCAGTTCCCTTTCTAGTTATGTTCCATGGAATTGGTCTAGCAAATACTTTTAGTTGTGCTACACGTGCCTAGCCTTATTTCACACATGTCCCTTCATTTTCACTTAGAATGCAGATAGTGTTCATTCCTCTTTTTGATGCTATCACCTTTTAGTATATTTTACTTTCATGAATATCCCCTGGTCCCTTGGCATTGTTAGCTTAACTTTCCCTTTCGAATTTGGAGTAGCGATGAGTAGAGAAATAGATAGAGGAACCGGCCTTCTTCGAGAGATCCATCTCAAGCACGCAAGATCACACAACTTGGAGATGGTTTCATTTTTGTCTCAAATGACTCAATCCTTCCGAGATCCAAGACATGGGTAAAATTTTGACAACTAACAATTTCTAGCATGCCCAATGGGACACGTAGTGAAATCTTAAACTTCATATTGTTAATTTTTGGTGTGTGAACTTAGTATTTCTAGCCTTTGGAAGCTTATTTCAACACATCTGGTGACTCCCAACATTTCCAGCTCTTGTTTTGTAGTCTTGAGTGCCTTTTACGAGAAGAGTGCATATCAGATAGAGTGTTGCGAGATGAAGGATACTTTGAATACCTACAACTTTCATCGAGAAACACACGCAATAGATATACCACACACACATCCCCATCTCTATTTCACCACGCACACTCTACTCCTCAAAATAGACAAGTGTGCCCTGCCATGATGCTTCAACCTTCTCATCCTCCAAGGAAATTTTCCAAATTCACTGGTGGAAGCTCGCTCAATCTCAATTATCAACATGATATGCCAGCAGTCACACTCAAATGTATTCCATACTTCATGGGAGAAAATCAAGTCACCCCTATTAAACACATTCAAGATGTGGCCAATGTATGCTCTATCTATTTGATTAAACATGATGTTGTTATTAGGTTATTTGCAACCTCTTTTAAGGGTAAAGCACTCCAATGGTATTGTGGCCTAAGACCTACATCTATTGCTACCTGGTATGAGCTTGGAACAACTCTTTGTAATTACTTTGAAGATAAATTAGATCATTTATCATGGGTGGAACAATTGACTACAACAAAGTACGCACCTAACAAGAAAACGAATGATTTAAAGATCAAATTTCATAAGACTTGGAATAGAATTCATCAAGTGGTAAGACATATAACCCAACATGATTTCTTGTACTATCTAACGGCTTTTAATAGTGACATTTCAGTCATGATTCAATCCATAGGAGGTATAACCTTACCTACTGCATATAACATTGTAATAAGGGCATAAAATAGTCTTATTTAGGATGGCAAGTTGGTGCCTAGGCCTCCTGTACCTTTGTTCATAGAGATATATTTAGTGCCCCAAAATTTTATTGCTTAATTCTAGTATAGAGCATGTAACTAGTTACATCTACATTCTACTCTCCTATATAACAAAAATAAGATGAAGAATTGAAGGCCCTAATTAGAAACTTGTCCAACAAGGTTATATCATTAGAGAAGTAGCGGTGAAGCCTATAGAGGTAGTTCCAATCAGGCACAAGGAGAAATCAATAAACCTTGGTAGAATTAGTATGGGAATCAAAGGTAGAGACACAACCATCAGAATGATAGATGGCATGCTAATGCGCATTTACCTTTACAAGTTATCCCTCTGCACAACCTCTTCTAGCTCCCAACACAAGTCAGGCACTTATCCCAGTCTAGAAAAATATGGAACAGGAGTATGAATGGTTCTTTCCTTGCAATATACCTCATAGCCAGTATCACTACACTAACGTTGTATGTGTGTAAGCCTACATGATTCAAAAAGCTTCAAGTTGTGAGCCTTTACCAAGTGCACTAGAAGTAGATAACCAAGAAAGCCTAGAAGCTCCTCCAAAGGAAAATTTGATGTTCTTTGGCATTGAGGACTTCTGTGTAATCAACCAAGCTTCGAGGATATAAGAAGACCATGCACCCAAGTTACAGACAACACAAAATACAAGAAGAGAATGTTTTAGTCTGGCACACAAGTCACAATTCTAGCAATAGAAGTAAACCCTCAAAATTAAAAGGAAGTAGCTAAGACATCCAGTAGTAAAATTTCTCAAGTGCCCCATGTAAAGCTCCTCTAGAATTGGCGCAAACCCATCCTTTGGTAGGTCAAGCCTTTATACCAGCTAAGGTTCCTACCTTTATACCCGAGAAACCAAGTAAGGATGTTGTTGTTCCTCAAATGCACAAGTTAATGGGTTTTCCATTCAGCATTGTGGACTAGATGAAAAAGACAAACATAAATGTTACAATGTGGGATGCCTTGACCATTCCATCCCAGCGTGACTTATTGCATGAATCTCTAGCACAACTCTTGGGCATGGATCCTACTATGTAAAAGTTTGCGCACTTCTATCAACATCTGCCAAGAAGAGGAGAAGAAAGTAAGTAAATTTTTTAAAACCCCACCCTTCTATATGTCTTTGATCATAGGAAAACATATTTTCCATAATTGTATGATTAAATTAGGTGAAAGAACTTTTTCATGCTTAAGAAGATTGTTGATGTCTTAGGTCTTAAGTATATCCCCTTGACAAAAGGAGTCCTACAACTTGATGGTTTAACTATCACTACCCTAGGAATCATCAAGGATATTGAGCTAACCCTTCATGCATGTCCAAATCTAACAATAACTCAAGATGTGTCAATCATTTATCTACCCCCTTTGTTTTCCTTATGTTTGTTAAGAGATTTTACTGCTAAAGTGGGTGGTTACTTGTCTTCTGATTGGTCTCATATGTTACTCAAGACAAGGTATGGTACCCAATTTACCATACAAGATGAGCCAATATTTTCCTATCATGTAGAGTCATATGTCTCTTCCCCTCTCCAAGCCAACTGCTTGATCTAAGAGGAACAAACTTAAACTCCTGAAGAAAAGCCTCTTCTACCTCCTATTCCTGATCTAGTACTTGATGAGTGGGTAGAGAGATACCATAAATTTGACCCATATGCTGAAGAACTGGAAGCTTATGAAACTAGGCTTGGTACTTACTACATTCTTGAAGAAGAAGCTATGCTACCACACACGCTCAAGCAAATTGGAGAGAACACTGGTCTATGAAATTTATGATTTGATGGATCTAGAAGCAAAAATGGCACGGGAGTAGGATTTGTTCTCATTTCCCCTAAGCATGAGAAATTATTCTTCACTCATAGGCTATAGTTTACATGTTCCAATAATGTGGAAGAGTATGAGGTGCTAGTGCATGGTCTTCTTATTACTAAAAAGAAGAAGATTAAGGTGCTACTGCAGATATTTGGATATATTGAATTGGTTGTCCACTAAGTCAACAAAAGTTCCAAGAAAATAATAAGCTTCTCAAAGCTTATAAATACAGAGTTCGGGACCTCCTTGAGAGCTTTGATGCTTTGAATATGTAGGTGATGTCATGAAAAATGAATAGGGAAAATGAGAAAATGGTTGTGTTTGGTTCACAGTTCTCTCTTCCTGAAGAATTTTTCAAAGGAAACACTCAACACATTAAGATGGTCATTAGATCATCCATTCCAGACAACAACACCAGTTGACAAGTGTTTGACATTGATGCACAAATAATCCAGTTCATCTAGAATGAAGCTGATTTCTCATCAAGTATACAATTTGAATTGCTTAACAACTATGGTGACCAAGTGATTCAACTAAAGTCAAATAAGATGCATAAAGGGCTAGCCACCTTAGAGAATTTTTTTACCTAATGATGAGTTCAAATGTGAATAAAAGTATATGCATGTGAAGTAATAAGACTAATCTCCAATCACTATTGTGCATGATGAAAGGAAGGCCTTCATCTCTCTCTGTAAAAAATTCAGTGATATCTTCTCATGGGAGTATGAAGACCTCAAAATTTTTGATCCAAGTGTTGCTCAGAACTCCATTAACCTTGATCCTGGTATCAAACCCATTAGAAAAAAGTAGTGACCAGTCAATCCAAAGATAAAACCCCTCATGAGAAAGGAATTATCCAAAATCATTGAGACTAATATTATTTTCCCCATCAAGTAATTTACCTAGGTCGCGCATCTAGTTACGGTGTGTAAGAAGAATGGAAAAATCAGACTCGTATTTAGTTTAGATATATGAACAAGGCATCTCTAAAATATCATTACCCTTTTCCTTTAATGGAGTATATTTTATAGATCGTGGCCGGTGAGCAAAGATTCTCAATGTTAGATGGGTATTCAGGTTTCAATTAGATCCTAGTCAAGGAAGAGGATCAATTCAAAACAAAATTTACAACCAAGTGGGGAACATATGCATATCAGAAGATGCCCTACGGTTTGTAAAATGTAGGTGTAGATTGCCTTTAAAGGTTATATCAATGATTTCATCTTGGTTTACCTTGATGAAATTATAGTCTTCTCAAAGTAAATTATGGACCATATGGTGCACCTAGAAAGAGTCTTTGAGAGATGCAAAAAATTTGGGGTATCCTTAAGCCCCAAGAAGTGAAATTTTGTTGTGGGACATGAAAATATTTTGGTCCATGTGGTTTCAAAGGATGGCATCATAATTGATCCTAAGCATGTTTCATCCATCCTAGCTCTTTCCCTACCGGCGCAAAAAAAAAGGCCTTGCAGTCCTTCCTAGGTAAGATCAATTTTGTTAGGCATTTTGTTCCTATATTTGAAAGGATGGTAAGGCAAATCACCCCGATACTCAAGAATGACATATATTTTAGATGGAAAACATAAGGAAAGGAGAGCTTCAACAAAATCAAGTAAGAAATTTCTTGCACACCAGAACTCATCAACCTAAATTACTCAAAGGATTTTATCCTTTATGATTATGGCACTAATGTAAGTGTTGTTGTCCTAACATAAGAAAATGAACAAGGGCTGGAACAACTAGTGGATTTATTTATCCCGAAGCTAAATGATTTTTAATTAAATTACAGTTACATGGAGAAGTAGGTCTTTTCCATCATGTGTGCGCTCAAGAAATTCAAGAGTATACTCATCACAAATCACATTAAGGTGCTGGTCTCCCACTCTTATATGAAAAGAGAGCACGATGGGTGACCAAAATCATGGAATATGATGTGACTATCAAAACCAAAAATCTGGTAAGAGGTAGCGCACTCTGCAAGAAACTTGCTGAGGATGCACATAATGGATCTAAGACTTCTTTATTTCTTGATGAAGCTCTCATGCACACAAAACTTGAGAAAAATATAGATATTAGCATGCGTGAATGGATGAAAGAAATGATCACATTCCTTTCCAAGGGTGCATACCCTCCTGGATTAAAGAAGGAAAAGAGAAGACATATGAGTTTACAATCTATCCCTTATGTTTTGATTGATGGGATTATTTTCAAGAATAATCTTGATGGCGTGTTGTTAAGGTGTATCAACGACGTGCAGACTGGAAAAGTGTTAGTAGAATTTCATGATGGATTCTCTGGTGGACACTTCTTTGTTAAGACTATAGTAATGAAGATCATAATGGTAGGTATATTTTGGCCTACTCAGTTTGCAGATGCACACAAGTGGGTAAAAAAATATAATGAATGCACCTTCTTTGTAAGAAAGAAAAGATTAGCAACACTTCCCCTTCGACCAATCCAAGTGGATCAACCTTTTCCATAATGGGGTATTGAATTCATAGGTATGATCAATATTCCTTCAAGCACTAGACATAAATGGGTATTGATAGCTACATACTACTTTACCAGATGGACAAAAATTTTCACGCTCAAGGAATCGACTGAGTCAATCATCCTTGACTTTCTTGAGGGTATAGTCACAAGGTTTGAAATTCCTAAAACCATTATCTTTGATAATGTAAGAGCCTTCCTTGGCACTAAAATAATTGATTGGGCTCTAAATATGGGCATCTACTTAAATGCTTCTTCCAACTATTACCCTTAAGGAAATTTTCTAGCAGAGTCAACAAACAAGAACCTAATCATGATCATGAAGTGCACAATGAACATCAACTAAGATAATGATATACAAAGGTCTCATGTGTGCTCTGGGTAGATAGAATAACTATTAAAAAGTCAATAGGAAATTCACCTTACAAGATTTTATAAGGCAAAGAGGCTACCCTTCCTTTGACGCTGGATTTGAACTCATTGGGACTTACCCAACAACATGAGTTTAAAGGTGCGGACTCAAAGAGAAATTAGAATCATAGAGCTGGTTAATATTTAAGAGTCAAGAAACTCTACCATGATCAAGCTAGAACAACATCAGAAAGAAAAAAAGAAATGGTTTGATAGAAAGGCCAGGCCTCAAGATTTCAAAATTGGGAACTTGGTTTTGAAATGGGATGTTGTGAGCTAAACCAGGGGCACCATTTAAAGTTTGATGCACTTTGGAGTGGCCCATACATCATTAGTTTTTGCAAAGAAGCAAAATATTTCGAGTTATCTCATATTAATGGAGGCATGCTACAAATCCCAGTAAATGATATCTATCTCAAACCCTTCCATTAAGTTTGTTGCATCATTTTTTACATATTAAGATTTGTTTCAATTCCTACAAGTGCACTCGCGCACACATTATTTATTTGTACATAGTTCTTTCTCCTCACAAGCTTCTTGCACACAATCTTTTTTTCTTCCCGGTTGTCGATCTTCTTTTAGCAATTTACAAGCTCTAGAATAAAGTCAAGAAATGATCCTTCAAGTGACTTTAGGGGTAGTTTTTCAAAACTGCAAATCAAAATTTCATGATTACATAGTAGACTCCATGCCCAATGGATGCTTTAGGCTACTGATATCCTTCATCTAATAGGTAGATGGCCTTAAAAGTCACCAAAAATATTATCCAAATGACTCTCCTAGTTATTTGGACAACCTACATACATATTATGGCTCAAAGATATTCATTGCGGTGCGCGCACCTCGCTTGTCTCCTTGGCACATTCATTTGTTCACCATTTCCTCATGCACCCTTACGCACTTCCTCTTATCCCCTTCCCTATTTTCCTTTTCTTTCTTGTTCCAGTCTTGCCTTATGCACATATTCTATGCATTCACCTTCTTCCTAGAAGTTATTCATCCTGCGTGCGCACCTTGCACTTGCTTCAATCAGCTAAGTCACTGGCCCTCTTGCACACCCGCACATTACCTTGTAATAGATGCACCTTGACCATAAATTTTCCTTTCATCATTTCCCTCATTTCCTCAGCATGCATTGCACACGCTTTCCTTCTGCCTTCGTCCCACACCTCATTCTTCCATGCACATACCTTTGCGCCCTCCTCTACACTTTTCTATGCCAAGTCATTTTATGACACACTTGCGTGTGCCACATGTAACCAATCCAAGTGTGAAAATAGGGCACTACATCCTTGCAATAAATAAATGAGTGACACATGGTAAAAATGACAAGAACATTTGCATAGTTGGTCATCCTTTCGGGTAGTCAACTCCGCGCCACGTGTCTTATGTGCACGTATAACTCTAAAAAAATATTGACAAACTATATATTTTTCTATAGAGCCATGATTGACATGTGCCTACTCTCAATCAACAACTTTTGACATAAGATACAGTGCTAGACATTCAAATTCAAATTCTTGGTGGATATGGTAGATAAGAAATGGGAAAACATTGTTCTGGACATTAATGAATATATCTAATTTCTCCAACCACCCAATTTGATATGATCTGCCCTCCTTTCTTCTCCAACACTCCAAATAGACTTTAGGATATGTATTTGATAGATTTTCAAGTGGATTTACAGGCATTAAATGATTCTTGTTGGTGGTTGTGTTTAGAATTCAAGTTTTCTCTCTTTCTCTTCTTCTTTCATGAATTCACCTATAAATGTAAGAGATGGGCTCATTTTTATGTTGGACATTCTAGACCCTTATGCATTCTGCTAAGGACTTTGTATTTTATGTATTATGATTTGAAAACCTCTAATATGGCTCGTGCATGTGGATATTGGCCTCTTTTACCATTGTAACAACTCTATGTAGTTATGGAAGTAATGGATGCATTTTTTTGTGACTATTATCTTTCTTAAAGTGTTTTTGTTCCTTCTTCTTTCCTTTTATTTTCCATTTCATGCTTACTATGTCATTCTACGTCCCTTGCAGCTTCCCTTTCTAGTTGTGTTCCATGGAATTGGTCTAGTAAATACTTTTAGTTGTGCTACATGTGCCTAGCCTTCTTTCACTCATGTCCCTTCATTTTCACTTAGAAAATATAGCGGTCATCCCTCTTTTTCTGGTGCTATCACATTTTAGTATAGTTTCCTTTCATGTTATCCTTTTATCCTTGGTCTCTTGGCATTGTTAGCTTAGATTTTATTTTCAGCACTAGGATTAGTAGTAACAGTTGAAATAGATAGAGGAATCGGCCTTCTTCAAAGATCTGTCTCAAGCGCATAACGTCCCACAACTTGGCTATGGTTCCATTATTTTCTTAAAAACTCGATCATTCCAAATCCAAGACACGGGTGCAAGTTTGATGACCAACAATCACAATAAGTGTTAAGAGATCAAAATGGTAGATGAGTATACCATTATAGAGTGGAATCCATAAGACTATGTTGAAAGTATTTAAGTAATAAGAGATCATTAGAATATGAAGCCATATCCATACGGTAATGCTTGAGATGCAAGTAGGGGTTTCCAGTACCATCGAAATATGAAAAGGTAGGCATGATAAAATCCTTAGGAAATGTTGAATTATGAATCTTCTTAGGAATAGGGTTGTCATGCAATGAATTGTTATCAATGGAAGCATAATAGGCCTTGCTTTCTAATGTGAGTGATTGAACCTGAGACTATAAATGACCCACAACATGCATGAGAGATAAGATATCATGTGAAGGAATAATAGGGGATGGTAATAATGTGTTAAGCGGTTGTAATTTTCCATTGTGAGTAATCATAGGGACATCAAGAGGAGACAAAGGATATTCTCGATGCTAAATCCACACTATTTATAGGTGTGACAAAGAAATATGTGATAAAGAGAATGGAACATCCATAGAAGTGGTAGGACTAGCATCAAAAACATCCTTAGGAGATGAAGCATTAGATGGATATGTGATGATAGGAGGAGACGAACGAATAGATGGAGATGGAGTGATAGGAGGAGATGAAGTGGTAGGAGGAGATGAAGTGGTAGGAGGATATGAGTCATGCATATTATTAGATAAAACCTTAGAAGAAGATGACAATGGAGTAGGAGATTCAAACTTAATAGTATGTAAAGTAGTAGACTCATGACTATCAATTATTTCATCAAAATTAAAGAGAGACTCAGATATGAAAATGTCATTAAGTGTATCATCAACATAGTATGAAGGAGTATATGAACTAGTATGTGATGGATCATGAGAAGAATTATCAGAAATAGGAGAAGCATGAGATGCAACTATAGTAGTGGTTTGACTAGGAGGAGAATCAATATGCATGTGTACTATTGTCAAGACCAAGCATGAAATTAATAAGAGAATCATCTAGAATTTATTTGGAAATGTCAGAAGGAGGATCATGGCTAATTGTATAACATGGTGTACAATGAGTGAATCTCATCACATCAGAAATAATTCCAATAGTAGAATTTTCAAAGCTAGTAGGCACATCATTCATTGGCTAAGAGTTGTTGTTGAATATGATCCGACATAGTAACATCATGATATAGAGCTATAAGCTCAACTATAGTTGCCTCATCATAGATTGGATTGATACTAACATGAGGCATGATGAGTCGAGAAGGAGAAGAGCTATCCTTAGCCATTAGGGTTTTAGTGGATCCTAGGGAAAAATGTTCTAATCTACGGGTTCACCAAAATGATTAAATAAAATTTGAATATTTTATTAAAATCTGAAATGTACAACTATGATAAATGTTATATTATGGATTATAGATGAAAATAAATGATAGGGGAAGGTAATTATATAAATTAGTCTTACCTCGCAATGATTTAGAATGAACAAAGTGATGGAATAGTGGAATAGAGTGTCGTAAAAAACCTTAGAAATGTGCGGAAGAGGCATATATGACTAGACTAGGGCACTTGGAGAGGGATAAGGGTGCTTACGGGAACACCGGTCTACCGAAAATCTCGAAATCTAATTTTGATATGGTCACTAGGTCTTCATAATTATTCTCCTTTTGTCATGTGAGTTTCACACTTGGTTTGCTGGTGTTGTCATAAACTTGCAATGAATAATCACATGCAAAACCCAATACAAAGCACTAGACCCTTAAAAATAAAGATGAAAATGAAGGGGTTGGGATGTCCTCGGATGCCATAATGGTGGTATTACAACCGAGTGCTACACTATATCTCAGACTCAATGTAGTTCTCTGTGCAATAATGTGCCTAGGTTTCCCTAGCACCGATGATGTAGAGATATCGTAGTAGCTAGATAACATGGAAAATGGTGGATGAAATAGAATGAAATCCCCTTCCTATGTAGTGTTTGATGCAGAATAATGCCAAAATGTAGTCCTTTTCTCTATGTAGATAGCTATCCCCTGATAAGAATAGTCTGCTCATTAGGTAATATGTATGTTGTGTTTATGTAGGGATCTCTTGTTTAAATTTTGACACTAATGTTGACATGCCGACTAGTACCTTAGGAGATGAGAGTGAAAACCAAAATACCAACCTCAAGTGCCAAAAATAAAACCAAGTGTGATGAGGACCAGCACCTAAAATAAGGACCAGGGCACACCAAACACCATAATCCCTCTCTATTCACCCTACTTAGATACTAGTGATGACAAATGAGTGAGTAATGACAGATAGGAATCCCTGAGACCTGACTAGAACTGTGCGAGTGAGTGAAAAATGTATAAAACCAATAATGGTAAAGACCAACAAGATAAATGACTAGACTATGAAATGGGTCATTAATGAATAATTTTATTACACAAGATCCATATATAAAACAACATACTTGGTAGTATAATAATAATAGTAAGTGCATGATTTTGTGACAAAAGATAACTTAGTGTCGATATTGATAGAAAAATAAGCAAAGAATGCATCAGATAGAGTTGTATAATAAGTTATTGAATGGACATGTAGATCATAGAAACATCACATATCATATTCATTTAAGCTTTGAGGAAATAATTTAGCCAACAATGTAAGGTCATCAAAATAGTCAAGACATGAAAATGAAAGGAGCGAAGATGTTTTCTAGGGTCACCATGGTCATTGAACATAGAAAAATTAGGTGTGACGAAGCTAGAAGAAAACATATAAGAGGAGATGACAGGTGCAAAGGGGATATGAAGGAGGAGTGAGGAATCTAGAGATGGAGAGGCTTGTTGTAATTGGAGAATTTGGGTTTGTAAGTCATGGTATAATGAAGCTAGGTCATGGGTGCCCGAAGAGGAGGCATGTCATGTATGAGAATTAATAGGGAGGGTAAAGTGATTGGTAGGAGTAGGCATAGAAATGGGAACAATAGATGTAGGTGGAAGAGTGGTGGTGGAATGAGGAGGAAGTGTCACAATAGGAAGAGAAGTAACATTAGATATCACATGGTTGAGCTCAGCTAATTGTGTGGCTTCATAACATGCATCAAATAATAAGGGATCTAGGTCTTGAGGATTTTCAATAGTATGAGCCTGTAGATCATGAAGATATTCATCGGTAAAGGGTTCATAAATCGTAGCCATTGAAGCAACGTAGGGTTCGAGCGATTGGGTTCAAAAAATGATTTAATTTAAATTGAATTACACCTTTATTTCAAAGTAACTTACTATAATAAATGATATACAAGAAATAAATTAGAGTAGTGCACAAGTAATAAACATTCAATAATGTAAAACCCTAAGAAAATGAGAGATGGATGAGTACCTAGCTGATTTTGTTTAATATGGGAGTGATTGGGACTATGCGTCTACTGGATCTAGTTGGGAACAATGTCAAAAGTGCTCACAAAAGGTTTGAGAACTTAGAACTATGTATGACGAATAACCCACAAGAGGACAGAGCACCCCAGTGCTAGTGTCCGGTCTCTGCACCTTGTGTCTACTCAAATGCTTAGGTTTTGGCTTTTTCTAGGTTAGAAGGTCTTTGCTCTAATATTCATTTTATTTCTCGACTTCACTTTTAGGGTTCTAGTCACACATGTAACCTAAAAACAAAAATCCACATACACATGGCCACAAACCACATAAAATCTAATAAAAATATGCATACTATGGAGTTAAACTGACTTTGACGACGGTCACCCAAAGAGTGAACTTATGTCCGAGTGCTGAACTACATCTCATACTCCATGTAATTCTTTATGCTTGTGTGTGAAATGATACCCTAGGTTTCCTTGTGTAAGTTGCACCATGATAGTGGGCTAGATCTAGATCGCTCCAAGTATGCAATATGTGTGTGATGAAATAGAATGAACTCCCTTCCTATGATATGTATGTAGATAGATGCAACCCTTTTCCCTTATATGGATGTGCTAGATGTATGCCTTATAGTGATCTTGTGCCTTTGTGAAGCATAGGTAATGATAGATAATTATTATGATGTTTGACCCTTTATTTGAGAGCAATAACTATGTATATATATGATCCCCTTGTTTTAATTTTGTAATTTACAGCTGGATGGCCAACCCAAAGTGTAAAAAGGTGACCAAGAAGCAAAAATGACCCAAAAGAATAAAAAGAAGATAAAGAAACACAAGAGCTCCTAGAGGGACATGAGTACCTAGGCACTTCTATCATGTCTAGGCACTAGTGTTTGAGGTTATCAAAAGATAAATTAGTCAAGTACTTTGATAGAGTTAGAAGATGTGTAAAAATAGTAAAGTGCAAGATGTAAAGCAATCAAAAATTTAAAAGTAATTGTCGACCACTAGTTTTCCTAATTAGGAATAATGTATACATTAGTATACTTTAGGACCTAGAAATGTACCCAAGTGCATAGATTTTATGTCTACACTCTTAGGAATGTAGTGTATCATGTGTTGTTTTCTTTGAAAAGTGTGTGTGTGTGTGTGTGTATGTGTGTGTGTGTGTGTGTGTGTGTGTGTGTGTGTGTGTGTGTGTGTGTGTGTGTGTGTGTGTGTGTGTGCACGCTCACAGAGAGAGAACACATTAGTTCTAGATGAGATAGCTTAAAAACCCATATCAAGGGATAAATACACCGATGAGTAATGTATTTTGGGAGTGAAGAAATGGCTAAGTATTATCCATTTCGAGGTTGAATACCACACACAAGTAGGCACATACAGAGATAGTAAAGAGATATGCATAGATCATATGAAACACGCAAGAGTGTGCACGAAAGAAGAAATTCTATATAGAATAATGCATGAAAGTATGCACGTGAGAGCATGAAATGGAAATAGGATGATGCATGAATGTGTGCACAATACGAGGAGATTCAACACGCAGAAGGGTTCACACATAAACAGGGTTTCATTACTTACCTTTTTCGAGATAAAGGCTAAAGATAAGGAAAAAACATAAGATGGTGTGACATGCAAGGAATACCCAAAAATAGGAAAAGCACATGCAAGGAAATATGAGGACAACACATGGATATAACTTATTTATTGGATTAAATAATGTTGAGGCTGAGATATTTATAGCTTGAACTAAAGTTAAAGAAAAATGTAAGGGCATGCAACCTATATTTAGTGCACCAATTATTACGAAAAATGTATGTAGGAGGTAAAGGGAAAGTCCTCAATGTGTATAAATAGGTATATCATTATTGTAAGTGGGTTATTTTTGTGAGTTCCTTTTGTGAATATTCTTTGATTTATGAGAGGTGACTGTGTAAGTTATTATGTATGCATGCATGGTCCAACAACTAGTTGTAAGAAACACATGAATGTAATCGAGTCATGGATGTAATCAATAAGTATGTCACGTAATCAATTGTTTTATGATGGAAAATTGTATGTGGATTGTAAGGATTAAGAGATATGATAATGATATTATGGGAATTCAAGTGTTATTGATGATTTTTTTATGTTGATTAGTTTCCTTATTATATGTGTTTATTTTTCTATGTTGTATCTTCATTCATTTATGTTGTAATGGCTAACATCCTTATAAGTGCACAAAAGAGGAACTTAGTAGGTCACACATGCTTTAGGTGAGTGCCTAGGAATCTGCTTTAGGTGAAGTGCCATTATGTATGACTTTGTAAAGTGATTGGCCGATGATAGACAACAAAATTTTGTTTCCTTTTTCGAGACTTGAACCTAGGTGAGTCTTGAGAATAAAGATGAGCGTGTCATGTTACCAATAGATGAAATAAATATTACACCTTACGTAGAACCTATCAATGAAGAATATCTCAATAGAATCTATGCACATACAGTGCATGACGATGATAATGTGGAACCATCAAAAGAAGGCACACTTCAAAGTGAGAAGACACACACCCATCAATGATACTATAATTGTGGCATGTGATAATCAAAGCCCATGGGAATTATGAGATGGTCACTCACGAGGTCCGAGGAAGAGCTACCAGGGTGATAAGGCCACAATGCATTAGGAATTTTGGTAAAACCATCCTACCAAAGTACACATGGGAAAGAATCTTGAAACATTCTTGCATGTAATGGAAGAATAGTGGAACTATGAGGGAGATATGATAAACATAATGGCATACACCTTTACACATGATATTAGTGCATTGATGGGATATACATAAAGACATCTTATTGGGTTGGCATGAAGTTATAGTATCCTTCTTGAAAAGGTTTTCCAGGAGCAATATTCCTTAATTAGTACAAAAATATGATGGAAAGACTCCTCCTTTAGTACATGTTCACAATTTTGAAAGGAATTGGGCACAAGGGCAAGATGCTCTAACACCGTCTCTATGGGTATATAAGTTTTATTCCACTTTTTTATGGTTGTGCAAATGCTTGGTATGTACATGATGAGATGAATTAGAGATAATGAGTTGACATGATATGACCGAAGGAATTTTTCATACTTTTCATTATTTTTCTACTAAGCCACCAATTCATAAAGCCTTACATATCATGAGGCGCATCACATTGAGAGATAACATGTAAGTTGAGGAGCTCATGATCTAGTTGTTTAGTGATGTTGACACCAAGACACATGAATATGTGGTGGAAATAGAAGAGGAATTGGAAGAAAAGGTGGTTAAGGAGATGACATGTGAGGAAGATCCATGTGTGGAAGAGGACTCAAAGAAAATTTTAGAGAGAATGTGCTGCTACATAAAGAGGAAGAGCCACACATAGAAGAGGGATAGGAAGAAGAGGAAAACCAAAGGAAGATCTTGTGTAAGATGAACATGAAGAGGAAATGCATGATGTGCATGAATAAGACTTCAACAAAGATGGAGAACATGAAGAAGAGCAAGCGGTTGAGTGTAAGGAGGAAAAAGGGGAAGATGAAGAGAAAGGTACTGGGGAAGACTTAGTTGCAGGAGGATAAAAAAGTGATGCAAAATTTAATATTGTATAGGAAATGCCAAAGAAGCAGTGCATAAAGGGGATGCTGTGAAAGAAACCTCCACAAGGTACAGGCATATGACATATATAAATGACCCCGCAAAGGTGTTTAGGGAAAGATAATATAAATTAGTACCCATACAGAATTATTCTACTGGGGACTATTTTACAAGAATGAAGCCCTAACTTGCATGAGGAAGATGCTCTCATGGAACTACCACACATAGATGGATGATCTAAAGTTCAAGGTTAACAGGAATTTCTCTTTGAGATGTGACTAATGAAAATACTATGAAATTACTTTCCCATTGTCGAATCAACACAACTAATAGATAAAAAAGCATGTAATGCACTTAAAAATATAACATCAGATATAGGATGAAGGAACTTTGACAAGGATTCCACCATCAAAATGCCATGATAGGATGTAGAGCTTAAAGATAAGGAAATTCAAAACTTGCAAAATATTTAAAGGATGATAAGAAGAGAACAATGGATGCATACGAAAAATAATATGATATAATTTCTAATATCATGCACGCATTCCTAGAGTTGGTAGATCAATCCCAAGATTAGTAACCCACAAAGATGCACTATTTGGAGGACTTGGTGTGAATGATATTACTAGAGAGAAAGTGTGGGTCAAGGCCGACGGTGGAAGAATTGGCCAAGGAGGAGAAGAAGAGTAAATAAGAAGTAGAAAATAAAATAAAGGAATATGAGGCATTGATTGTAGAAGTAAATGAGGTAAAAATAAGGCGAGTACACATTTGATAAATGTAAGGATTTCAATCCTATCATTGGTGCACACAATGTGAATTAGGAGTATGAGTTAAATAAGATTTAGGCCATAATGAAAAATAGCAAGGCCAAGTGTGAGTAGGTGATGGAACAAGTCGTGGAGAAAAGAGAGTTGATCAAGGCCATGAAGGAAAATTTTTCATAATGGCTCAAGGATATCCACCCAATGATCATGGGTAGAATGGATGCATTAGAGGGTTTGGCTGTAGATCTAAATGTGGTAGTGAAGGAGTTAAAGTGGATGAGGAACTAACTATTGAGAAATTCCTAGGTATTATAGAGGTTGTGTCGGAAAGGCTACCCAAGAGCTTAAGGGATGGAAAGAGCTAGAAAATGTAATAAAAAGGAGTTTCCAAAGCTCTCTCACCACCTAGGGCATAAGTTTTGACACACGTGTATATTATTTTATTTATTAATTTTGTGAAGGCCTATATTATTTATCCTTTGATTCCCTAATCATTATTTTATTCATTCTTTAGCATGCTCACATTCACTTGCACACTCTTCATGAATAACTCATATTGGTAACTTATTCCATTTGATCCTATATGTGATGTCACTATATGTTCCCATGATGGTCTCGCTTGTCATGGTTTCACCTTTGAGGATCTCCATCCTTCTACTCATGACCATCATCTCTACTATGGATTTATCAATATTACTGCCACTTATGGTTTGTGTGTATTTCATCTTATGGTATATTTATCACATACCCATCGTTCTTCTCCACTCACATTAGGGGAATCTTGTCTTACTTATATTGGAGGCACATTAGATCCTAGTCATACCAAAATTTCATTTCCTATGCCTTTCGGCCATGCTTTCATCTACAATATTTATTTCTTAGGTTATACACAACATCTTACTCATTAGTATGCAAACAGCTTATCCCCTTCCTACATTTATTGGTGAGGAATATACCATGGGTATGTACCAGTTATGCCTCAATGGTTCATTACATGATCAACTAGACACTATCACTTATTAGGTCACCAATTCTTATCCATATGAATTTGACCCCAAAGATGATGATTTTACATGATATTATCACACACGCACTTGGGGGCATAACACCTCACGCATTACCCCCATTAGCACATTAGCATCATAACAATATCCCTCATTCTTACATTATCATTTTACATAGTAATACATCACATTCTTGGAATTCACACGTACTTGGGGGGCATGAAAATATCCCCCCATTTCTTCATAGCATCTATCATTTTACGTTTTCATAGAGGAATTTTCATCACACGTCAACATTACCCGATGACACACTCTTTTGATTCAGTTCACACTTGAATGTTGAGGATTACTACCACATTAAACCCCACACACCGCACTATAGGAATTCTACATCTTGTTTTATCACATGTTGCACGTCATACACCATACATTCCACATTTAATCTAAAAATGTTTTCACATTTACACATCACACATCATATTATTCTTCCTATTACATATACCATACTTATATCATCCTATGCATTACATAAACTATTAGGATATTTACACATATTGTTTAACATCCTATACATAGGAATATACCATACATCATACATTGTGTCTTCATCACATATGATTCTAGCATTACATCATCCTACCTACTACATTACTTATCAATCTATGTGTATTACATTATGCATTATACATTACATTTGATATATTCTACACATCTATCATCACATTTTTCACACCACGTTTTTACATATTCTCTTCATCCCATGGTCATATTGTATCATTACATATGCTACATTATCTTCTATGCATTGCACTCACTACTTGATGACACACTTTAGTTCCTCAGTCCATATTAGGCTGCCGAGGGTTTACAAATTAAATGGACCTGACACTCATCACACATTCATTATTCAAAAAAATTTCATGCAACATTCCTTGGTTAGTGACATACGCTTTAGGATAAATCGTCACTTATTCTATCATTTTGTAGTGGTATACACCTTAGGTTACATCACCACTCCCTCATTTCATCTTGTAGTGATATATGTTTAGGAATGAATCATCATTCATCCATTCATATTATAGTGTTATATGCTTAGGCTAAATCATCACTTATACATTCATTTAGTTGTGATATACACTTCAGCTATATGGTTCACACACATCATTTCTAGGTCACATCTCATCACTACACCTACACATTCATCATAGTGCATTAGAAACAACACATAATTCGACCATTTCCCAATGACACACTCTCATTTACGGTTCATTTTTGACTGCTGAGGGGGAAAAAATGAACCTCATTACATACATTTCCATCCACTATGGGGAGGGCACACATCTCATATCATTCCATCTTGCATTCCATTCTCTCCATTTAGAACATATTGCATTGTCTTGGGGACTTTTCTCTTGTTTAATAATGTTTTACATGATCACTTTACTACACATGTTAGATTGATTTCTTATATGTCATTATCTATACCATCCACACATGTGCATTCATGTATTTTTTTAGTTTTGATTGCAGAAACATATTTTACACTCAACATGGATGCTCACCTTGTACCCTTCCTACACTGGTCATTGGGGGTACCCACATTCATTTCTTTCAAGTGTTATTGTTTCATTTTGTACTTAGCACTTTACACTACTTTCTTATTCACACTTTGACATATTGGTTAGTTCTCTAACATGCTAATGGTTGTTCCATGTATAGAACGTTTTTGTAGGAATACATGTGTCCATGACTACTTATTTTACTTTCTTGTACTTATCTGTCATTGTTTGTTTTGTGTATGCAGACTTTTCCTTATGTTTTGTGTGCACACTTGTTTTTTTGTTTATGGCTATGATGGGCTTGTATGTCTTGTGACATCATGAGTAATGTCCCATGTTTGCAACCTAGTTTGTGTGACATACTTATCTTCTTGTGTGTTTACACAAATTTTCTTGAAGCTTTTACACTATTAGCGTAGCTCACATATTTTTTTCTACATGCATTTTTGTTTACACTTGTCTTTAGATAGCCTTATTATTTGTGTGTGTCTTAATTTTTACCAAGCACTTTTCTAGGGTTACAACATACATGTGGTTGGTCCTCTTTTGGGGTTGCATTTCTACTATCAGTGACATTACATGCACCCCCAAAGAGGGGGGCATCATTTGGGGTTTCTACATACTAACACATAGATTCTACATAGGTTTTGTTAAGTTATACATAGAGAGTGGGTTCAAACTAGTATACGAACCCCATATATAGTAGATTTTACAAGACATGGTGTCCTTAGCATTCTGGGAAGAAGTTATAGGATTGGAGGTTACAATGGGTGTGCCTCCCTACACTATGTCATCTAGTGGAGTTAAATCATCCAAAAAACTAGGACGGTACAAAGATATCTTCACACACATTCAGGGAAGCAGTTAGAGCTTGGAGTATACAGAGTATTTCCTCCCAACATACATGTGGTTGGTCCTCTTTTGGGGCTGCATTTCTCCTATCAGTTATGTCACATGTGACCCCAACAAGGGGGGCATCATTTGGGGTTTCTATATACTAAAACATCGATTCTACACTGGTTCGGTTTAGTTATACCCGATGAGTGGGTTCGAGACTCAAGATACAAACCCCATACACAACATATTTTATAGGACATGGTGTCCTTATCATTCTGGGAAGTAGTTACAGGCTTGGAGGTTACAGTGAGTGTGGCTCCCTACACTACATCATCTAGTGGCATCATATCACCAAAAAAACTAGGACGATACAAAGATATCTTCACACACATTCGGGGAAGCGATTAGAGCTTGAGTATACAGAGTATTTCCTCCCAACATACATGTGGTTGGTCCTCTTTGGGGCTGCATTTCTCCTATCAGTTATGTCACATGTGACCCCAACAAGGGGGCATCATTTGGGGTTTCTATATACTAAAACATCGATTCTACACAAGTTCGGTTTAGTTATACCCGATGAGTGGGTTCGGACAGATACAAACCCCATACACAACATATTTTACAGGACATGGTGTCCTTATCATTCTAGGAAGTAATTACAGGCTTGGAGGTTACAAAGTGAGTGTGGCTCCCTACACTACATCATCTAGTGGCATCATATCACCAAAAAAACTAGGACGGTACAAAGATATCTTCACACAAATTCAGGGAAGCAGTTAGAGCTTGGATGATATAAAGCATTTCCTCCCTACACTTCTTTGACCTATGACATGAGATCACCCAAAAAACTCGCAATACAGGATATCCTTATACACTCTCCTTTCTTGACATGGATCAAGTATACATGTTCCATTTACATTTGCATATTTTACACTTACATGCTTGCATATACATGTGTCTTTTACATTGCATTTTACACATACATACATACATACATATTTGACTACTTGATCATTTTCTCGTTAAAAGTCCAGTCGTATGAGAAAAAAATAGTCAAATGGGGGTAACAACATCAACAACAACACTCCATGATAGTACATGCTTTACTAACCATAGTAGCTACACACACATTCCACCCTAGGTTCACTCTCATCACTTTTTCATTGTGCATTTTTCATCTTTAGTTTCCACGCTCCTCCATATTTTTTTCATTCCATGCTTTGTCTAGTCCTTCTGCATTTATACTACACTCTTCATGGACATCAGGTATGCATATCTATCTACTTTATGTTACCAAGCTTTCTGCTCACCAACATAAAGTGGGGGCAAAATGTAGTCACAAAATCATGCACTTTAGACATTATTTATCCCAGTCTCATACTATTATTTAGAAGGTTTTTGAGTGAAGAAAGTACTAGTTAACCCTCATTTTTGGCCATCTTGTTTTATTTTATTTCATCATTACCGACCCTTTTCATCCACATTCCCATTATTTTAGCCTCAACTAGGGTTCCTAAGCTAGTAACGGGTGCCCGTGGGTGCCCTTGTCTCACTAGGGGAACCCCTGTCCTTTTTGCACTTTCCTACCACTTTTTGGGCTCTTTCTAGTTGTTTTACATCTTTATCTTTCTTGTGGTAAGCCTTTTCATGGTTAATTACAAAATTAGATCAAGAGAACCCTATAAATATAAAGTTATGAGACCATAATGAGGGACCTAGCATCACTTACTACTATCATTCCATCTAGAGTTGTATCCATCTATTGTATTGGAGATCACTTGCATCCACATAGCTTCATCATCAAGGAACAAGGCTAGGACATATGTATCACACTTAATAGGGGGGGATTCTATCCTATTACATGCACACATTTTATTACATTTTCTACACATAGTTATTTCTCTCTACTTCAAAAAGTGTGACTCACACAAGAGAAACCTAGGGCATGTTTACACACACTTGCACATAGAACTACATCCAGGATTAGATGTAGTGTAGTGATTAGTTATTAAGTCCACCATTGTGGTAGTTGAGGTCTATCTGACCCCTTCATATGCAATTTTTTTTTTTAGGGTTTGATGCTTGATTTGGGGTCATGTGGGTCTTTCTTTCATCTTGAGATATTGATGACATCCAAAGACAAGACATGGAATTTGATGTGATAGGAAGAGAGGTTAGATCATCTCTCAACCATGTTAAGACCAGTTTCGAGATTTTCATAGACCAGGGCACCTAGATTGTAGACTAGAGTGCCTCTAGATGCACCAATCCTCCTCCAGTGCTCCAGCTAGATAGATCCTCCGATCTACACTTTCAAGACTTTTACATAGTCATTTCTATTCATGGTTTTTCCATTCACCGTTATGACACTCTCCAAAAGGCATCTCATTATTCAAATGAGTTCTTTCCTCTTCCTTATTGCACATTAGGGTTAGCATTTCCTTTTTACATATTTTTTATCTCACTTATATTCATATTTACTTTATTACGCTTGTTCATAGCTTAGATTAACTATCCCCAAACTACATAGCTAGTCCATTTTTATTTAATCAGTGCATGCATTCCCAATGCACTAATGTAATGGATTTTAATGTATTTAACTTCTATGTTATGTTATAAATTATGGTTATAAAGGATTATTGTGTATGGATTGCAAATATCTCTATGTATAAAAATGGATTGATGGGTATTCAGATATTAATAATAATTATCAATGAGTAATTTCCTTATTATATGTGTTGTTGAATTGTCATGTATATTCTTGTATGAATGGGTGTTATGAACATGAACATGCATGTTAACATCTTGTTATGCATAATAAAGGAGGGACCTAGTGGCTATGCATGCTTTTGGTAAGCTTATAGACTTGTCCGGATGAGGTGTTAGGATGTATAGGTACATTAAATAATAAAAGAAACTAAATTTTGTCTCCATTTCTATGACCTCTTTTTAAAAATTGTATACCAGATGTTATATATAGATGGAATTTTGAATGTCTCTGTGGAGAATATTGATAATTGGTTATATGTCACCTGAACACATTCACTCGTAGATATAGACTGGACCTAATTTCAATGTGTAAAATTGGGTGGAAGGAAATATCTATGAATACTTTTATGAGATGTTCTTCATCTTTTTCCCAATAGAATTGTACCAAAGGTTAGTAGCTTACACGGCTAAAAGAGGTTTCCGAGATAGGAAGGAAGAAAAATTAGAGGTAGAAAAACTATCAAGGACTCTTTGATTTGGACGAGTCATGGATAAGAGTTGTAGATCATTGGTGGGAAGGTGTGTTGTGTAGTTATACCTTGAGTATATGATTTCAACATAATCTTTCCCGGAGGAAGTACATTTTTGGTTTTTATGCGAGCCGAGAGGATCCTATTTGTGCGTGACACCTTTATTTATTAATATTTTAATGGTTGAAATAGGAATGGAGAACCTAATTATGTAGAGATAAATCCCACCTCACATAGGGGTAGGAAGTAGGTTTGGGAAAGATGTCAATACCCATGGAAGAATAAAGACAGAGAGAGGAAAGATGATTTAGGTATAATGATACATGAAAAAGGGTGGTCGATGAGGTGTTGAGGTCGAGAAGAATGATAACTAGAGGAAGTGATGAGAGCCTTATAGAAGTCAAGGGACCATAGGATCATGTCCTTCTCGACATTGGTAAAATGCATTAGGAGACCCCATCAACATCCGATGAGAGTGTATTTAAGGAGGGAGTGATAACTCAGTGGGCACACATTTGATCCATCCTATCTACCTATCCCTTACGTAAGGTGTTCCAAATATAGAAGTAATTGTAGAGGAGCTTCATAATGAAGGTGAGAAAGGAGGACCTCCATGTTGGGTAGGAGCTAAAAGTATACATATTTTACTGACCACTCAAGAGGTGTAGTAGATTAAGGACGTGCACATGGTAGTACAAAGTAAGTGCCGGTGTTTGGAATGAGAATGTTTAGGGGTATTTTAATAGGTGCATCATTAGGAAATATGATTGACACGTATCCTATCGGAAGTAGTCCTATAGGTGATGCTATAACATAGATGATTGGTTTCTATTTTGGAAAAATAAGCGAGACATAAAATAGTTTATTTATAGGACTGCAAGTCACAATAGAAGGCTTAAGAGGCCAGCCACTGCATAAAGGAAACCCTAGTGTAGGATCAAGATTTAGATTTTTCCCACTCGAGGACAAGGGACACAACCCCCACCATCACAACCATAACCACAATAAAAACACCGCAAATCTCCTTTGAGATGTCACTTCACTTACCATAGTATAAAGGTGTGGAATATGCATCTAAACATGTGTATAAATGTGAGTTATTATGGAGAGATAAGGGAATAACAACTCTTGAGGGGAAGGAAGTTAGTTTTCCACCACACTTCCAGGGCCTACACACAACTAGTATAGGAAATATGATCCACATAAGATTGAGGTGGATTATGACCTACTATGAACTACATTTTTAGCTTAATTTCACATTCTTGAGTTTGAGAAACAAAGCATTAGTGCACTAAAGGACATCAAACAAGGTTTGTCAAAAAGTGTGAGGGAGTATGACACACATTTTAAGGATTTATTATCCAACTTATATTATTATCTTCACCAAATCCAACATGCACAAAGGTTCATGGGAGGTTTTCTAACTCCCCTTCAAATAACTTTATCACATAAAATGTTCATTGATCAACCCGAGGATATAGAGGTATCCCTTCATGCAAAAGATATTGGTAGTATAGATACAAGAGTAAGCCCATTTATCAAGGTGAAAATAGTAGTTATGGGTACAAGGTTGATAAGTTGTCTTCTAATTCAACACATGAGATGTACAATGGGTTATGTTGTACTAATTTTGAAGCGGAAGTACATACGAAGGATAGTTTTCCATATAATAATGTTCTCATGTTGTTACAATTTTGTGATATTTACCACAAGAATCATGATATTTGGAATTTCCCCCTCTTATAGTGCACAACACGTAAGAAAATATCTATGTATCTGTAAAATTTATTACACAAACACCCATGATATAACCGATCATCATTAGATTGACCATATTCATGAGGCATATGAGACTTGATCGCGACAGACCACTATGGCCAGTAGTTCTCAAAGCAAAGAAGGAAAGACCAATGAAGGGTACAATGGAGATGGTGGATTTTGAGGTGGATATCGGAGTAGAGGACATGGTGGTAGAGGAAGGTTCACACATGGTACATGTTATACTTGTGGATCACCAGATCATTACTAGTGTGAGTGTCCTAAGAATCAAGTTTACGTGTACTGTGGAAAGGCGCACAAGGTTGAGGATTTCCCATACCTCTATGAACATATATATATATATATATATATATATATAAAAAGTAAAAGGTGTGGGGATGATAAAAAGAATGATCCCTTAAGAAGATAACCAATCCGAACTTCAACCTGTGTTAGTTAATAAGTGTGGAGAATCGGTGCACGTGGGGGAGCCTTTTAATTTAAAACCCTTTATTATGAGAAAGGAGGTGATAAATGTTAAGTACCCAGATGTGACTCATCATAAGGATTTCTATCAGATGCCATGGGAGTTATCAAGGATTTATAGGGTGAGATAAAATGCTTAAAGTAATAGGCACATGAGAGAGAATGGGTAAAGATATATGAACTTCCTCGAGGGGGATGTGGATGATTTAATATAAGTTTGTAAGATGCGATGAAAGAACAACATCATTCCTTTACTATGAGAATAGTTATGAGAGAACATACCATGCACAAGAGTTGAGCACGAATGTTATATCCTCCATACCAATTTTCCACCACAAAACCATGAGTATGGTAGGGAGATAACACTGAATGTAGTGATAGATTGTTGTTGGTGAGAAAAATCTTATTAAGATAGGTGCATAGGTCAATGTACTCGACCTTGTATGATTGGAACCAAATGGGAAGGCCACAACTGCAACCATCTTCTAATGTGTTATACATGGAAAATAAGACAAGGTACATGCCCATTGGAGTACTCAAAGATGCCTCCATCACTACTCAAGAAGATAAATTTATAAATTATTTTGAGAAATGGAACTTTCAAAGGCATATAATTTCTCAAGGCTACTTGGACGACCTTGGTGTTATGCAAATAATGCATACCTGTGCTTTAATAAAAGATATATTAGTTTTGAGAACAAAAAAGAGTGTGTTGTCATACACTTGGATGATGTGAAGGTTGTACCCTATATGAATCCTATCAACAAGGAGGATATAAATAGAATATATGCACATACATTACATGACCCCGAGAACGTGGAGCCATATAATGAATGCATTCTTTCTTAGGATGATACACAATCTATCAATGATACTACCATCATTGCTTGTGACAATTGGGCCCATAGAACCTATGAGATGGTGGGTTGTGAGGTTAAGGGATGAGTCACTAGGATGATTCTCGATGCACATGATAAGGTATTTGGGAAAATATCAATTACCAAGGTGTACTTTGAAGAGAGAAATCATGTACCTATAAATACTAAAAAGGTGATTATTAGCATTAAGGATGTGCCTAAATAGGATATTATTAGTGATTATTTTTTAGAACAAGAGGTTGCAAAGATCATTGAGTTATTGCAGGACTTCTATGAATTTTTCTCAACAGTTATCATAATTTGAAGTGTGTACACCCCTCATTAGGATAAATTAAGATCAAGTTGAAAGAAGGCACATGTTTGGTTCGGAAGAGACCTTACAGATGAACTGAAACCTATGTGAGAAGTTCAAATAGGAGACTAACAAGATGCTTAAGTCAAGGATTATATAGCCTATTGAGGAATCTAATTGGGTTAGTCCCATGGTGATTAGTATAAAGAAAGATGGTTGGATCAGGATCTGTGTGGGCTACATGGTACTTAATGCTTCATGCATGATAGATCCTTTTTCCACGCCATTTATAGAAGAAATTCTTTAGGGAATTGGAAGGTGTGAAATTTATTCATTCACAAATGGATTTGTAGGGTACCATTAGGTACAATTTGCATGATAAGACCAGAAGAAGACCACCTTTGCAACTCGAGTGGGGAATTTTTTCATATAGTGTCATGCCCTTTGGCTTGAATAATGTGCGTACAGTGTTCTCGTGCATCATTTTTCAGGAATTCTTAGACTTCATCCATAAGTTATTAAAATTTTATCTAGATGAGTGGACCATATACATGCTAGTGAAATATTACTGTGACAATTTTAGGTTGATGTTTGAGAAATTCACATAGTTAATAATATCTCTTAATATCAATAAGTATATATTTTCCACCCCCTTTGGTACTTTACTTGGGAACATCATTTGTAAGGAAGGACTATTGCTAGACTCAAAGATTATAGTCATTTTAGGGCTAGAAGAACCTACCAATTAGAAAGAATTTCTTGGTTTCTTGGGGAACAATGGTTACTATAGAAAATTATTTAAGGGGTAAATATTGTCGTGCCCATGGAAGAATTACTCAAATCCAAAGGAAATTTTTATTGGGGTGATGTGTAGTAGCAAGTGTTTGAGACATGGAATGTAGTGCCCACTTCCCTTTGAAACTTTTAGATACCGATCTTGATACCGTTGATCTTATTATGGACACTATTACATTTTGTTTTAGTATGATAGTTAGATGTTAGATAAGGGATTATTATTGATCTCGATTCAGTTATCATGCATGATGATTACTAGAGGCATTTTTATATGTGGATGATGATATAATGTTTGACATGGATATATGATGGATGATTGTTCGGACATGTGATATTGGATATTGTGAGTAGAACTAGCATGGGAATTAATTGATGATGATATAGTTGATTAATTAAACTGAAAATGATAATGTTGATTTCTTGATGTTGTTGTGATTCATATGTTTAGATGATCTTGAGATGTTGTTTATATCATTTTGGATGTTCTGATATGGCCACGAGGCCGAAGGAGGTATTTGCGTTTTATAGGTTAAAATATCACAACAATGTCGGGGGACTGAGACTAACCATATTGGAATTTTGGGTGAATTCAACAAGGTCACCATGGCAATTATTGTGTGTGTGTGTGTGTGTGTGTGTGTGTGTGTGTGTGTGTGTGTGTGTGTGTGTGTGTGTGTGTGTGTTGTGTTATGTTAGGGATCCCCATGGGGGGATTTCCATTATATGTGACCATGGGTTTATGTAATTCATTAATTTAGTTTCTTTATTAATGCTTGCATATGTTTATTTTGTGATGTGTTACCCTTTTCATTAGTTATTATATGTTGTGGATAATCATGTGTTAAAATAAATAAATCAATATGTCATAAGAATGTAATTAATGAAGTTGTTGCTCTTAAATGTAATGTTGTAAGAGTGTGTAAGAAATGTGTAAGAATGTGTAAGGGACATGTAAGAGAATGTAAGGTAGATTTTGGAGTGTGAAACACTTCATCCTCTTGGAAATTCGAATTTATCCTTGAAGGCTATATTTGGAGGCTTGTGGGACAAGTTAAACTTTTCCCACACCTCTTAAAATTAGTCACCGACCATACCTATGGTTTGGAGGTTAAATTTAGACCTTTTTTATGCATTTTGAAATGACTAATTGTAAGTTTTAATTGCACTTCTCTTCCATGTTTCAAATTTATTCCTTTTGGGGTATGGGTTATTTTGGAGTGTGTAAGTTAATTTTTCATTTAATTTATTATGTTTAGGTGAATGATGTTGAATTTGATCTTGGGGTTGAGGAAGAATGATGTGGCATCCGACATGGATCCACATCATCCTCTTCTCTTCCCTCTCATTTAAAATTCAAACTCCTTTCTTGTTTGATGGTTGTTGAAACTTTGCTTATTCCTCTTGGGGTGAATTTTTCTTGATGTTTTGGAGCCTTGCTTGTGAAAGGAGTTTGGAGTCATTTGCATGCTTGTGTGTTGCTGATTTTGGACTGAATTTTGGCATTGGGAAGCTTGTTGATCTTGGGACAAACTCCATTATGGAGAGGTAGGAACTTGAGCCTTTTGAAAATGTTTCTTCTCTTTCTATGCATGTTTAAAATGGTGAATATTTTATGTGTGTGTTGGCTAGTTGGGTAGACTGCTTAGGACATGGTGTAGGAGAAGGATATGGGGAATCCATGTGGGGGCATAAGGAATGCCAATGACATCAGTTTTATTGTGGAGGGAGTTTGGGATTGGGATCCACCATGGAAAAGAAATAGCTTGCATTTCTTACTTTGTGGGGGGCATAAGGAAATCTGTGGGGGGCATAAGGAGGGATTTTTGGGGGCATAAGGAAATGTGTGTGATGAATTATTAGCGGTTTGTTTTTTTGGTGGATGCCCAATTCCCAATTGGGAGGCATAAGCAGCTTCCCCATAGATCCTTGCTCTTGTTGGCTTGCTTGATGAAGCCTCAGTTTTGTTTGCACTTGTTTAATGTAGTTGTGAACTACATTCTTCTTGAAATGTGTTTTGAATGTGAAAATGTTGCATGTTTGTTGTGGAAGCCATTGTTTCCATGTTTTGTATTACATCTCTTATTTAAATATGGATGGGGCTCGGGGGCCAATGAGGAAGGATGGCTTCTCCTTCTCATTATATATCTTGGTTGGGTGGAGAGTGTTACCTTTCCCCCTTCCTTGTTATGATCAAGATGAAAAGATGAAGAAACTAGCATGCTGCTATTTTGGAGCAAGAGGAATTTATAGTTTTACAGTCCCTTCTTTGAGCAAGTTCATTGTAATCCTTCCCACTTTGGAGTGGATGAATTGTATAGCAATTTTTAATGTGAAGATATTTGTATTGATAATGTAAGATTGAAAATTGGAATGTGAAATGTAAAGGAGTTACATTCTACTCTTTGTTTTTGAAAATAAATGTGAAAGGATGTTACATGCATTGAATTTTTTATTTAGAAATCAAATAGAAAAGAGATAAATTGTAAATTTGTTGTTGGAAATCAATAAAGGAATGCCCTACTTTCTCATACTTGCATGATTGTGTTGGAATTGAATTGTTGTTGTGAATCAAATCTCTGTTGGAATGAAGAATGCATATGAAGGAAAAGAAAGTGTTTTATTCTCTTGAAATGAGTTGAATTTGGAAATCAAGCTTTGTATAATTGCTATTGAATGGTTGAATGAATCAATTGAATGCATTAGACTAGAAAGGAAATGAATTCTCACACTTGGAGGATGGAAAATGTATAAGAAAATTTAATGTTGATCTTTGTTTTAATTCCAAACTTGGAAATAAAATTTATACAAGAAATGAGCAGTTCAAACTTGCATAAAGCAATAAGATATGAAACAATGAAATTTAGATGTAACAAGTCCTAAGGAACTGAAATGGACCTTAACACTTAAGAAAGGACCCTCGTAACTTTATAAAAATCCAATTTGAATTTTCATAGCCGTTCGTGTCAAAAGATGGAAAATTATTAATTCCAACTCAATCAACTAAATTGAATCTTGAAACCTCTCTTAAATCCATCCAAGAATAAGTCTCCATGTCTAATTGGCATGTTGAGAAAGTAAGAATTCAAAATTGAACGAAATTTTATAAGTTGAAGATTACCGCTTTTCTTTGCAAAACCTTGCAGATTGTTTTCATCTAATTGACTACTTAAAGTTCATAAAATTTCAAAATTTATGACACCTGTGTAAAGAGTACTTTGAGATATTTCTAGAAAGTCCTTGTTTTCCCAAATATGAGCTTCCTATCAAAAGTTATGGCCATTTGAAGTTTTACTTCAAATTGGCATTCAAAAATAAAATAAATCTAACTATTAACTTTAATTTTTGACTTTGGAAAAATTTCCACAAAAATTTTGTGGCCCCACCATCCCACAACCAATCGAGACCTGCCACATGGCACCTTAGAGGGGCGACCAAATTTAAACTTGTCTTTTTAAAATTTTACCTTGGGAAAATTTTCCCATTTTTTCCCGCATCCCCGCTAACCCACGGCCAATCACGTGTTGACACGTGGCTAGGTGGAAGCGTGGGATGTATTTGGACTTAGCATTTTTTGTTCCCTTTTGGTGAAAATTCCCATTTGTCTCCATGGCCCCACTCTCGTGCCTTGCCTTGGAATTATTCCTTTCGTGAGATACGCGGCCCGCGCATGTTTTTAGACTTTTCTCCCTTTTGGCGTAATGCCTTGGGTTTTTCCGCCACCGTTGCCCAAACCCAGCCATGGTTTGACACGTGGCACCCATTTTACCTTCAAAGAGAGGTACACTTGAAATTCCTCCCTTGCACTTTTAACCCTAAAATCCTAAATCTTCCATCACTCCCACCACTCTATTTTTCCCACGCCAATACCTAAGAGACATGTGGCATCACAGCTTCGGCGTGTGTGCAAACCAATTCGGTTCCCTTGCATTTTTGGTGAAAGAGACTTAAAGTCTCAACCAACTCCATCAAGCACACCGTTTCTCCTAACCAACCAGGGGGTAAAATGTGTCTCCCTCGCCAGCTCTTGGGCATGCGAAGGAAAATTGTGCTTTTGTGCCAAAGTAGGGAAAATGCATTAAGTTTTTCCCTACCCCGCTGACCCGCGCATGGGGAAAATTTTCCTCCCTAGGCCCACAGATTATCCCTTGGGAAAATTTCTCCCCTAAAGTTTTCCGGCCCATAACTTGAAAAATATAAGGAGTTAGGAGGACTTCTTTATATCACCTGGAAAGGTGAGAAAATTTCCTATCCAATGGGAATGATTTAGGGAAATTTTGGAAGCATTAAGTATGAGAAAAATCCTGTTGAAACTCAGAGCCTGTTAGAGAGTGGGTATGGGGGTAAATTTCTCCTGAACCTAATTGAATCATCTAACCCTAAATTTTGAACCATGTAACCTTGATATTGCTAATGAAGGAAAAATATGTCCTAGTGAAATTGAATTATTCCGAACCTAATAGGGTCAACCGTTGCCTTGCAACTTGGTTGTGGATACTTCTAATAAAAAAATATTCTTTAATTTTCTAACTAACCCTATGTTGTTTCTTGGGTCTCAAGTGGGTTGTTTTAATTGAGCGTCATAAGGAAGGATAAGATTATAATCACACCTATCCTACACTTCCCTTCATGGAACAATCATTTTCATGTGTATGTAGATGCCTTTGGCATGGTTATTGGAACAACCAAGAGAGGTAAATGTGGATAATCCCATTTTATTTACAAGTAGGAATTTGACACTAGTAGAACATAATTATACAACAACAAAGGCATGATGCATTTTCCATTATTTACCCAATTCACAAGTTTTAACAATACTTATTGGCCATAATATTTATATTTTACATAGATCATATGGCATTGAATTACTTAGTAGTCAATAAAATGGTTTTGCATGCGAGCGCATATGTCATTGGATACTTCTTTTTAGGATTTTGATTTTATTTTTATAGTAAATCTAGACAAAAACAACCTAGGAACTGACCACTTTTAAGGATCAACTTTGGAGAGGATGCATAGAGAATCGAAGATATTATGATTGATGCACAATTGTTCAAATTGAATTGCACACCCTTTGATTTGGAATATATATCAGTATTTTTGTGCACTCGGACTTGTGCCAAAAGTAATGCGACTTTGAAAAGAGGCAAATTTCAATTCATTCTTTTCCATATCAACTCATTGGCGGATACCCGTATAAAATGGGGTGAGATGATGTATTGTGTAGATGTGTTTTGGAACATCTCCACAAATCCATCATGGAATAATATGCTCATGGAGGAATAACAAGAGGCTATTATGCAAGATATGCCACTGCATGCAAGATCCTTTTAGCAAGTATATGGTGGGAGACATTTTATAAAGATACCAAGGTTTTTGTCAAAGTATGTGATCACTTCCTAATAATTGAAAATCCTAGGAATAAATATGAGATGTCGTTGTGACCCACGCTATGAGAATGGAACCATGTGAAAAGTGGGCCATTGATTTTGTAGGACATATTGCACCACCCACATGCAAGACAGGGGCACACTACATCCTAACATTCATTAATTACTTGACCAGGTGGATAGAGGATACACCTATAATATATTGGATGGAAGAAACAACATAAAGATTCATTTGGGAAAATATCATTAGTAGGTATGGATGTCCATTGATCCTAACGAGTGATAGAGGAACTCATTTTTTGAATGAGACCATTAGAATTTTATTGGAGATTTTATGGTGGTACACCATAAGACTACCCCTTATCACCCACAAGATAATGGAATTGCTAAATATTTCAACAAGATATTGGGATAGACACTAATGAAGATATGTGATGTTGAAAGAAAGGATTGGGATGAAAAGGTATCACCATACTTTGGGCATATAGAAAAACCTATAAATGGTTGAACAAGGCCACACCCTTTTAGTTGGTGTTTGGCATAGAGGTTGTACTACCTATGGAATTTATGTTACCATCCTTGTGTATTATGCATGCAGGAGTATTGATGATGACCATGAAGTTGATGGGTGAATTGAAAATTTGATGCAATTAGATGAGAGGCACGTCATTACGTGTTGGAGTCAAAAGACAGAAAAGGCATGAAAAAGGCTTGACATGATAGGCATATCAAGAAAAACATTTTTAGTTACAAAGATGGTACTTCGTATGAATCCAAGTTTTCGTGCCATAAAAGGAATTTGAAATTCCATTGTTGGGACCCTTTGTAGTGACCAAGATACTAGACTCAGGCGTATGTCAATTACAAGTGTTGGATGACATAGTATTTATTGGTTACTTCAATGGGATTATACTTTTAAGCCATATTATAAATAATATTCCTTTATGTTTGTAATAATTCACTATTTCCATTAGTTTATATTTCCTTTCATTTTTTTACATACTTTTTTTTGTAATAAGTGCATTCGTGCACAGGGAGCTGATTATTATCTTATAAGTTGATGCGCAAAGGACCACATATACCTTTAGTGTGGGAAAAATGTGTGAATAAGTGCAAAAGGAAACTATTGTATGTTGGTATGTCCATTGGAGTTGGTTCAGGTGTGTGACAATATAAAAAGAAAGTTTCTTGATGGATATGAAATGAGTATGCACAAAAGCAAAGGAAAGTGTTACATGGTGCTTAGGAATGATAGCACTTGAAAGGAATTTCCCATATGTTAAAATACCATGCATTGGTCTACACAAAGTGTAACATAATGTAGGAAGTAATAGGATAGACTATTTGGTGTGTGGCATAGAGGAATATGGGTTGTGACATAGGAAATGCATGCAAGGATGACTATAGCTTGGAAAGTAACAACGTACAAAAAGGTTATGACTTATGCATGTAAAATAAATTAGGAAAAATCAAGGAGAAATCAATAAGTGCATTTAATGCTTTGGAGTTGTGATAGGTGAAGGAAAATTAGTGCACTTAAAATTATAGAAAACTATAAAATGGCACAAGTGGAGTTCATTATTACCTTGCTTATTGATATTTTGAGTAACTAAGTGTGAATTGTGTGTGTACAACAAAGAGTGAGTGTGAGTAGCTTATGCAAATGATATATGAGTTAAACCATAGCAAAGTAACCATGCTATAAAGTGAATAATAGGGAGAGAAAAAGTATAGAGATGGTGTGAAGGATTCATAAGGTGTGGAAGTAGGAAATACTCAAGAATTGGGGTTTGAGGGTTTGAACTCATAGAGCTAGGGTTTGGATAAAATTTATATTACAGGGATAAAAATTGTAGACTAGGACATACATTCATATGTCACAAACCAGTAGCATAAGGAAAACTAGAGCAAGATAGATTAACACTTGATGCTAAAGCATAAGTATTTGGTAATCTATTTAACACTTAGTGTAACATTCCCATTTTAAGATTTCAGAAACAAGGGATTTTTTTAGATAATGTTCTCTATTCTAAATTAGCATAATTTAGAACACACATACCAAAGCCAATCCATCTCATAATAGAAAACCATATGCAGATGTAAATGAATCGGTGGAACACCGATCTCTCGATCATGACTCAAGATCATACCGATTTAAATTAAAAATTTGTATACCACATACATTTGGTTCCTTTACCCTATTAGGGGTAACCAAGTGTTCCGTTTAAGAGGCCTATCTCAATATCTGTTACCGATATTCATCTAAAATCTCGCTTCTTAAACTAGGTGACATAGGACAACGTAACCAATAACTTGCGATACTTTGGCCAAATATTTTAAACATGTTTATCATATTTACATTCCTAGATGACATACTCATCAAACAGAATAAGTCCTTCACCACACTTGATCTATTATCTAGAGTGGTCTTCACTGATTTCTATTAGTCCCACTTGATTCAAAGTTTAACCCTAGACAAGGTTAGCAACATGCCCTAGTGTGGAAGACTACTCGTGGTGACTAAGGGTACATAGACATACTCAATCAACTTACATCAATTGGGTGTGTCTAGTTATCCTAAGTCAACGTGAGTTGACCCCAACACTAGATCATGTCCCTATCTCTGCATAGGGCAGAACCATGATCCCGTCAAGAATTTATGTTAGTCTAGTTGAAACAAACTCTACGGGGTATTGAGACATGTCATCTGTGACATAGTATCCTCGTAAAGACTCCCCGTCATCATGAGGGTAATACACTACAGTTGGCATGTGTCAACATCCAACTGAGTTTCCTCATCTAGATGAACATACCTTAGATTGAAAGTTAATATCTTATTAATCACTTCGTTACGGATTAATTACAACAACCTTACTATTTCAACTAGGTTCTTTAACCCTTAGGGTTACAAGTTAAAACAGCCACATAGGTAGGTATGCAGATAAAATATGCTTCCTAACCAATTTGTTACATGTTATGTTATTATACTATTAACAACTTGAATCATGTTTTACATGATAGACCTATCATAGATGAAAGTGTTACTTATTTACTCACTTATTACAGCCCTAGCTTAAATAAGTTCCATAAAATCCTTTTCATTTTAGACTTCATTGAAATGAATTCTAATTCCCTTTTTTAATTTCTCTTCCAAGAACCCCTAATTTTGGTTAAGGAAGTCTGTATAAGGAAGAGCACTTTCAACTATTCACTTACAATAATCAAGATTCTTTTTAACAAGGTCTTAAGTTATGTCTATGATTCATTTTATAGAAGTTATCTTTCCTTTCCCATATTAAGGGTTAATGTCAATTTATAATACAATTACACATTATAAATTATAATCAAAGTTTAATTCTCATACAATCATTTAATTCAAATACAGTCCTTTTGTAATAGTTGAGTATTCTGCATAAGAATGTCAACTTTATAAGTTGCATCTCTACTAGAGAGAATAATACAACTAACACCTCAGATCCCTATCCAAACTGATCCATATCATTTAAACATATATATTTCCTTCCTTTATTAGGATAATACATAGCAAATCAGATCTACTCAAGACAAGGAGTATTATAATAAATGTTAATAAACAATCATCACATCTTTTATTCATCAAGAAAGAGTAATACATTTGCTAAATCTAGATACATTTAAGATATTTCAGAATGTCAAAACAACAGTACTTAACCAATTCTTATTACAACTTTCAATTCCAAAAAGTACATCTCAAGTAATGAAGTCACATTTCATCATAATGAAGAAACAATTCCTTCGCAAAATAGATGTAACTTTTCTAAATGTCTTTCTCCTCTCACCTTTTACGTAGTTTATCTGCAAAATTGTTAACATGGGTCAGTTCATTGAATTGAGCATGATAAACACTATATCATTAAAATTATGTGCTCTTAACTAACTATTTCATAAAAAGAACTTTGTTGTTTATGAAACAAATTTTAGAAAACAAAACCAAAACTACGTAAAGACATAGCTAAGAAGAATACAATCCAAGAAGAGAGAGAGATGTTTTAAAGTTTATAAACTATTGGGTTTTAAAATGGCACTTTAACAAAACCACAAATGGGGATAATAAGTCCCTCCTCTTTATGGGAGAGGTTCCCTTATTGAAAGCAAGCAATAAAGCTTATATACAAATGTACAACTTTCATCTTAAGGCTGGACCTCTGACATCTTGAAATGATTTTATACCAAAATATATTATCAATACAAATGAATGGAAGAACTGAAGAAAGGAAAGAGAAGAATATAACAATACTTTCAAGAAATATAGATAACAGTGTAACCCTATATGTACTGAGCAAGAGTGATACAGAACATAATCATTCACATTCACAACATAAGATATCATTCCATAGACACAAAGTTCTAGAAATCATATCAATAAGAACACAAAGTTTCTTATCACAAAAGATAAATGATCCACAAATTTTAGGTAAGCAAGAAGGGACAATGGAGGAAGATAGAGAAAAGGGGAAAATCCTTCTGTATTGATTTACTTTTGATTATAATTACACTTCAAAAGTATCAGAGTCCAACATTTGTAATGAGCCAAGCTCTTACATTTATAGATGAAGCAAAGAGAGGAGAAGAAGAGAAGGAAAAAAATCTGATTTGGAAGCTCAACCACCAACCATCAATGCCCTTGCAAATCCACCTACAATCTATCAAATTTGGTTCTACATGTCTTTGGCATGCTGAAGAAGGAAGGATGGAAGATTGGATCAGATTTGGGTAGTTGAAGCAATCGGATCTCGTATTAATGGCTTGGAAGATGTTTTCTAGATTTTCAACCATCAAATCCTACTGAAAACAATATGTTATGCTTCCATGGAATAGAGGAGACCAAGATATTTTCAATAGTATAACATTTGTCAAATTTCAATCACTGGAGTGAAAGTTATGTTCATTTGAATATTTGAATCAAATTTGTACAAAAATGGTGAAAATGTAATTTTCACAAAATGGATCTGTGGGTCCGAAATTGAAATTACACCTTTGGTGCAAAATATGCAAAGTTTGAAAGTCTCCCTCAAGCCCCGTAGGCCCGCAGCTTCACTTTTGATATAGGTCTAACATGTGGCTTTACCTGAGTGGTAACGGAGTTGCAGCTCACTTTATAATTTTACTTCTTTTGGAAACAAGGCTCAAAATCTCAAAGTTCCTCCAACCCACTTCCCCATTTTGACTTTTCAACATGGGCTCAAGACCCCAACGGAGTCATGGAGAATTTTATAACTTTTAACTCTCTTTTTGGAAATAAAACCAAAATTCCCAAAATGCTCTGATGACCCGCCTTCCTATTTTGACTTTCAATGTGGGCTCAACATTTGACTTTATCCCTTGGCATGAGTGGGGCTGCGGTTCACTTTATCACTTTGCACCTTTTATGGAAATGAAGCAAAAATTCCTAAAGTGACCTTGACAACCCATCTCTCCACTTTGACTTTCAATGTGGGCTTGATATTTGAATTTTCCCCAGTGCGCTGACAGGGTTGCATTTTAATTTTATTGTTTATTCCTTTTACGAAATAAAGCCAAAAACTCTAAACTAATCTGGCAATCCACCTACCTACTTTGACTTGAAACATGGCCACGTGTCCCTTTGCGGGCATGTTCTATATTTTTTTGTTTTGACTAAGTCCCTCTATTTGGTGAAGGCTTTATGTCTAACCCGGGACACGTGGAGGCTTCCCGCTCATTTGGAGACTTTGTTTGGACTTGACCTTTAGAGGTGCACCAATTGGACACGTGGAGAGATGGTGCATGTTTGGGACTTGCTTTTGGATTCACTCCCTGAAAGAGCACCGAAGGGACACGTGGGGATTTCTGTTGGTTCTCCTTTCCTTAGCCGATACAATGGCCGGTTTTGTCCCTTTTTCAGCACTGGGACATGTGGAGAGCTAGTGCTTGTTTGAGTCTCCACCTTGGGTCACACCTTTTAAGGTGCGCCGATGAGACATGTGGAGGCTTTCATTGATCCTTTTATACTTAACTGATTTGGGCCCACTCCTCTTTCTCTATTTTTTATCTGGGTCCATTCTACTTATTTAGGAGTGACTATGTTGGGTTCCGACACATGGAAGCTTCGCGCTTATTTGGGGACTCACTTTTTATTCCACCTCTAAAGTTGCACTAAGCTGAAATGTGGTTCTTTCCACTAGCCTTAGAATTTTCAACGGCCGATTTAAATTTTTGAGGCTTTGACCATGTGGAGGGTTGGCACTCATTTGGGGTTTGTCCCTTGGGTCTCACTTTTGAAGTTACATTGATGAGGCACGTGGAGGCTTCCACCGACCCTCTTATACTTAGTCGATTAAATGGTGACTCTGTCCCTTTTTGGACCTTGGACACATGGAGGGCTGGCATAAGTTTGGGGTCTCTCTTTGGGCCATGCATTTTTAATTTACGTTGATGAGGCACATGGCATCTTCCATGGGTCTGTTGCTTTTCCCCGAGTCACTCGCATGTGAAGTCTAAAATTTTTGATCCCGTTCTTCAATCTTCTCCTTCGTGCTCGATCTCCTTTAACATCATTTACCTCCTTCGCCGACCTTGCCCCTTTATTATTTGATTTAAATTTGTGGTCTCGCATGAATGAACTGCCCCTTCTAATTTTCTTTTGTGTGGGTTTGTGTTTGATCAATTTTTCTGGGGGTAAAAATTGGGTAACAGGCACCAACTCAAAATTTTCGAAACTTGACTTGAAAAATGAGGGGAATTTTGTGGGTGACAACAATTGGCTCTTTCTGGGGATGACTGGGCTTGGACAAAGGAACGAAGAAAGATCAAGAACTCAAGAAAAACTCTAGGAAAGTAGACCAGTGCCTTATCCATTGGGAAATTAGAGTCGAAGGAAAAACCAATACGAGAATACAACACACATGGAAGGGAAACAAACCAAAAAGGAAAAACCAAAAAAACACCGCACACAGTATATACAAAAGGACTACCTAATCACCTAGGAGTTGAATAACTTGAATTATTTCCCACTATAAGGAAGTGAGAGAGAGGATCCATCCATATAATCTAAGTAGAGAGAATTTTCTCTAAAGAAAGTGTCCGATTTTGAAAGGACCAAGCCAAAAATAATGAAACTTACCATTGCTTCCTTGAGGTTCATGTCTTTTTCCCACAGCAGAACAATGTCTCCCACTTGAAAATCTTTGGGCCTAGCCTTCTTATCAAACAAATATTTCACCTTCAGTTGATAAGATAAGATCCTATCAAAAACTTGCATCCTGTCTTCATCTAGCTTCTGAAGATACATGATCCTCTTATCCAAGGAATTGATGAAACTTGAATCCTCAATAGCCTTCATTAAGTGCAAGGATGGAAATTCCACTATTACTGGTAGTTGAGATTCAACACCATATACCACTTGGAATGGAGACATCCCAATTGATCTTTTGGGTGTAATTCTATCTTCCCAGAGAGCATCATAGAGCTTCTTGTGTTAATTCCTTTGAGATTCATTGAAAAGCTTCCGAATGATGGTCATCAGATTCTTATTTTTGATTTTGCTTGTCCATTCCCTTGAGGATAATAATCTAAAGAATGAGCAAGGGAAATTCCATAGCCATAGAAAAAATCCATCATCTTAGAAGAAGAAAAATTGGAAGCATTATCAGTCACAATCTTGTTTGGTACCCCAAACCTTATCAAAATGTTCTCCTTGATGAAATTACACACCACCTCGTAAGTAATCTTGCTTTTGATCGAATAGCCTCTACACACTTTGTGAATTAATTTGTAGCAATTAGCACATGAGTATGTCCAGCACTAGAAGGTGGGTTAAGAGTTCCAATGAAATCCAATCCCCATTGTTGAAAAGGATCATCAATCACTACTGGTTTGAGTGGTAAAGTAGCCAACTTAGGTCTCCCAACAAAAGTCTGACAAGCTTCACACTTACCTACCCATTTTGATGCATCTCTAAACAATGTAGGCCAATAGTACCCTACACGAAGGATCTTATGGGTAGTGACAATAGAAGATAAATGCCCTCCACAAGCCTGATCATGAAAATCTGAAAACAACTTCTTTTGTTGCTCTTTTTCCACACATTTAAGGAATCTTCCATCTATGCCTTGCTTGAATAAAGCATTTTCCCATAATACATATTGTGCATAACTTAGCTTAATAGCTCTCTTTTCCTTAGCACTCAAGTGGTATGGACACTCTCCATAAGTAAGAAAATGTGCAATACCAGCATACCATTCATCTGTTGAACTGAGGAAGAGGACAACATGAACATCAACTGCTTCTTTGGACAATTCTACATCAGCTCCTTCAGCAATAAGCTCACATAAGCCTTTACCCCAGACTAGCTTAGTTGGCTTCATATCAAGGTCAAATTATTGGACTTTTCTACCCAATTGCCTCTCTTAGTTCCAAACTCCTGTTGTGTAAGAATAGACTTGATGGTTGTATCAAGTACAAGCACAACAGAGTGAGAATTAAGAATATAAAAATGAAACTACTTGACAACTTTGACCACTATAAAATCATGTTTCTCCATCATAGTATATTTTAATTCATGAGCTTTCAAAACATAGCTCATGAATGAAATTAGAAGTTCATGATCCTTAGAATTTCTTTGAGTTAACACAATGAGCCAAGGTACTCTCTGTAGCATAGCAATAGATGATAAAATCCTTGTTGAAATCAGGACATGCTAAGATGGGAGTCTTAGAAATGGATTTCTTGATATCTTCAAATGATTATTTACCTTCAGAAGACCAACCAAAGGTTTTCTTTCCTTTCATCATTTGAGCAATGCTCATAGTTAGTTTTGCAAAATATGGAATGAATCTCCTTAGGAAATTTATCTTGCCAAAGAAAGAGTGAACACCCTTTTTACTTATGGGAAGAGGAATCTATTGGATTGCTTGAACTATTTTTGGATCTATCTTGATACCTTCTTTGGAAACAATATTCCCTAGTAACTTTCCTTTAGTAAAAAAAAAGACAAACTTCTTAGGATTGAGGGAAACTCCATGTTCTTTGCATTTTTGAAGAACTGTTTCCAGATGCTAAAGATGATCTACCCTTGTTTTGGAAAAAACAGTCAAATCATCAAGGTACACAACAATACACTTTCCCTTTAGACTACCAAAATCTAAATCCATTTCCCTATGGAAAGTGGCACCAACATTGATAATACCAAATGGCATTCTCTTGTAGGTAAAGGTGCCCTAAGGGGTAGTAAAAGTAGTCTTGTGGTGATATGGGGTACTGAAGTCCACTTGATTATATACGCAGAGAATCTGCTAACATAGAAAACATCTCGAGCTCGAGACAACTTACAAAACTTGATCCATCATGAGGAGTGGATAATTTTCTGTTAGAGAGGCCTGATTCAAATTCCTGAAATCTACACAGATGCAAATCTCACCATTCTTCTTCCTAATAGGAACAATGTTGGCAATCCATGTTGAATGATGTCTAGGGAAACTAATCTTGGCTTTTAGTAACTTCTGGATCTCTTGAAAAATAGTATCAACAACCTTAGGATTGTACTACCTTTTCTTTTTCTTGAAAGTTTTGATCCTAGGTTTCAGAGGGATATAGTGTTACATCTCCTTTGGTTAAAAAGCCTTAAGATCTTTATATGAATAGGCAAGAACATCTCGTAACATCCTCATTTTATACATTAGAACAAGTAAATTTTTTTTTTTGATAAATGCTTCTTGGTTCTAAATACATAATTTAGAACTCTCAAATCAAAGCAACCATTCTTATAACAGATAACCATATGCAGCTGTAATGACTCGGAGTACCTCCGATCTATTCATTCCATGACTCGGTAATCTACCGATCTATTCATGTGTATTAAGAGTTGGCATTTTTATTTAACACAACACGCTTGCGGTTCTCTTCCCTAATTTGGGATTCAAAATGCTCTGTCTAAGGAACCTATCTGAATAATTGTTACCATTATTCATCGGCATCTCATCCCTTAGACTAGGTGACTTAGGATAACGCAATCAGCAGCTTGCGATACTTTGGCCAAAGATTTGAAACATACTACTTATGTCTCGTATTCCTTAACGGCATACTCGTCAATCTAGAATACGTCCTTCACCCCATTCCTATGTTATGTAGAATGTCTTATACTGACTTCTGTCAGTCTCTCCGTCCCAAGTTATTCACTCGGAAATGGATTAGTAAGGTGACAACGTTATATGGATGCTCCCGAGGACTAGGGATACGCTGACATACTGGGTCAACCCTAGTTAAACCAGTGTGTCAAGATACCCCGAGTCTCCTAGGCAGCCTTATAACGTGACCACATTCCTAATCAGTCCCAAAGTAACTTGTTCGAGTTTAAGGTGTAAATCTTAACGATCAATGCAAAGGGTGTCATCATAAGTCACCTGCATTGTTGTATCTTCGAGAAGATCCTAATCTTCTCGAAGGTACAACCTTGCAGTTGACTTGTGCCATCAACCTTTAAATCCGCCTCGAAAAGATCTACTTATTAATAAGTGTTACATACGTTGGGTTAAAATTATACCGAGATACGCTCCCCTAAGGGTATTCTTTCCCAATCCCTGGGTTCCTCACCTTAGAATTACTTTTCTTAGTAAAACCCATTACACAAGAGAAGCTATTAAGACTAGAGGTCCCTTCAAGGAGTTCATGGAATATACTTAATTCTAAATCAACAAAATTGGACAATAACCCATAATCTTCACATGAGATTGCCAACCAAACCCTTTTTAGGTTTATATCATTTCTCATAATCGAATTTATATCTTACTTAACAAAGATCGAGATATAGTGATTAAGAATCCAATTAAATGTCGTATTGACCTAGATTAAGACCAGAAGTAATATTTTATTCAGCTTGTTTAGCTTCCCGCTGTGTATATTTTAACCCTAGCTTCCAAAAAGACAAAGAACTAAATTCCAATTTAGCTTTAGCTAGAACATACTAGAACTACTAAACAATCATAAGTATTCAGTCACATATTCTTGCAAGCTTACATTGATAATCACAAAAGTCTCCAAATTATACAATAATAATAATGCTCTCAAGATCATTTGAATCAAGAAGGTCAAACTATCAAGATAAGAATACAAACACATAAGTAACAAATATCTCTTTTCATTCCCTTCGAGCTAATCAAATACATTTTATGCATTCAACATACTTGATACAATACTCAACAGAAAAAGAACATCTTTCCTCATATAGTACATTTAGAGAATCAAGCTGTAATTCATCATAAAACCAAATTACACAATCTGAACATCCTATCGATCTACGTGCTTTTACCTCTTACGGCAACCATCTCGCAAAAATTTTCAACATGGGTTAGTTCGATGAACCGAGCATGATAAGCACTAAATTTTAAAACAATTGCAATCCATCAATTGTTTTCATTAAACACCCCGTTTAAATGAGATCATTTCACCAAACAAGTAAACATATTTCGACTATGCTCTTGTAATACAAACATGACTATAAACGCGTAACTCATATTATCGTTATCGAATAGTCCTTAATACTTTTCAAATATTTCATCAAAATATTAGAAATCAAGAAGAACAAAAGTATCCAAAACAACTATCCATCTGAATCCCAAGGACAACAAACATCAGATAGATCATTACATTCAACATAGTAAAATGAATATCATAACAAATCATGATTCCATCAATATGTTAAAAATAGTTCTAACGGTTAGATAAAAATATATCAACATATACTTTACAACAGAAGAGAAAGAAAACAAGTCATTCATATTTCCCTTCAAACAAGCTCATGACTGTACCGTCTCCTCGAGAGTAAGAATTCACCTTATACGCATACGAATAAGTTAGATGAGCCACAAGAAAAACCATAGTTTTGTTAAAATTTAAATATAACAAACTCCTCTAGCTTACTAGCAGTACAGTAGCTCTCACGCCAAAACAGTGATGAATAATCTATCAAATAGACTCCACATAACCTTCCATACAAAGCGACAAATAAGAAAATATTCAATGCCATCATTTTCGAGGTACAGTTAATAGCTCTATAGTTCACTCAAGCTCATGACTGGATATTCATGCTAATAGAAGACGTAATCATGTTCAAACACAAGAACAATTCTACTGAGTCAGAACTCACATCAACATTCAGCCAATTTAGTCTCTACTAAAACACAAAGCAAGGACAAAGATCGAGAATCGAGCCAACATATAACATAACATGGGCTCCAATAGTGCAAATTCAACCAATACTTATGTTAAATCTTTCAAAACAAGTTGAATTCGTATGATAACAAGTCAAGAATACTAAACGTACTCACAATGGGAGAACTCCTACGATGTTACAACATGAATTATTTTTAGTGTCTCCACCGAAGTTAATAACATTTAGTATTCATAATAACAACCGCGTTCACAACCCAGCTTTGAATGAAATTAAAATAATAGACACCTTTCAAGGACTCTCACTGAGTCAGTATCGACCGAAATCATAACAAGGCTTTACACAGAAGTTGAAAGATACAAGTTACATATCAAATTCAAGAATTCTAACCAGAATAATAACATACCGTATTCACATCTGAACTCCTTCAGAGGTAGAAAAGTATGGCATTCACGACCCACTTCTACAGAGGCCAAGATACATGATATCTATATATATACATTAAGGATTCCAACAGAGCCAAAAACAAAAAGTGTTCATAACCAGGCTTATACAGAAGCAAAATACTGGTTTCGTAACAAGGATTCCAACTGAACCCATACAACAATATTCACTCTAAGCTTACACAGAGAGGAAAACATAAAAAGTACACCAACTGAGTCTGTACCAAGAAATTCATTGCTAAACGAAGGTATTCATAACAAGACAATAGAAGTCGTATTACCAGTTACCCCTCCAGGACTCCGACTGAATCAAACTACCAGAATTCACATACATGACTTCTACAGTAGTCCATAATATACAACCATTCCAAGGACTCCATAGAGTCATTTTGCATATAAATACATATATTGCAAACTATCAACGGGTTAAATCCCATAATTGCAACACAAGGGAGGGAAAACAACTTCTACAAGGTCGCATTAAAATACTATAAACACAACAAGTTATCCGTTCAAAATAACCTAAGTATATAGTGAAACCCAACAAGATTCAGTAACCACCACTTATATTAACACGACAGAACTTACAAAGAAGTCGAATTATACTGAACATTCAAACAAAAATCCAACAGTATCCTTTTCGACAAGAATCAACAGCAAGTATCGACTGTAGCCTGAACCCAACAAGGAAACAATTCATGGGCTCACACAGAGCAGGTTTCGTATACTTTCTTGCATGTATTTCACAAAATTTATCCGGAATGCAAAAACAACGAGATAGTATAATCGTTCAAACAAAATATACACCCATCAAGGGTTCTCTAAAAAAAATCCATCCAGTAAGAAGATACAACAACTAATCCATTCACAATTACCATAGAAACCAACTGAACCCAAAAATCATTTGAACAGAGTTGTTCTAATGAAATCATTTGAAAGAAAGCAAGATCTTTAAAAGTTAGGGCCTAACATGCCTGGTTATTTGCTTAAAAATCCGAAGAAGACCACTGAAAGAGCTCGTGCCTTCTCCTCTTTTTCCACGTTAGATTCAACAACAATAACTTGTTATTTCCATGCCTTATAAACTTTCCTTGACAGAGAAAAGAGCGAGTTACACTCATTTTTTCCATACAATAGCAAGTAGACTGGTGCGAAGAACCAATGATCAGACAAAGGGAAAACCGAAGCGCATGAAAAACCAAACAAACTACCAATTTTCCATTTTGCATGCCTTCCCGAGAAACCCGAGCTCGAAGACCGAGTTCATTAATTGCATTTACTCCAAATTTCCTGCTCAATCTCCATTGCCACCAACCGCCATAGTTGGCGATGGATAAAAACAATTCAAAGACCATTTCTAACTTTGGCGTCTCTTCCACGTCGGCTTTTGCTAGCCATTTGAAACTTCCACTAAATCCCTGTCCTTCATACTTATCCATCTATTTGATGCCATAGGAACTTCCGCCCATGGCTCGCACCCTTTCATAGGTCCCCTTTCCTCCTTGTTCATTAGTTAGGTTAGTAACATAGGTTAGGATTTAAGATGCTACTTAGTCTAACCTCCATAGTGATAGGTTACTAACTTAGAACATTTAGCTTATAGCTTAGGCCTAGGTTAGATTAACACTAATCTAACCCCTAGGTTATAGTTTAGTTTTAGGTTACTAACCTTAATAAATCTAGTTTAGGTCTAACATTTCAAATGTTCAGAAAAAGAACCTACAAACATACATTCATGAACAGGATTCACTCCTGCACTGCCAATAGGCTAGTTGAATAAATGTATCTGAATTTATTACCTGGCCACGATCAAGACCTTCCTGATATTACGATATCGGGAACCAATTTATTTCACACGATCAGTCTGAGTTAGACTCTAAAATAGTTTATTCAACGCATTCGCACCTTACAACCCGCATAAGGTATATAATTTTTGTTCATCCCAAATAAACTTTAAAGCATCACTTGGATCAATGCCACCGATCCTAGGTCTGGTCTTATAGATGGATAAATCCACAATTCATTCCGAGATCGATTAAACTCACGTGAAAAAATGAAAGAAATAAAAGAGTCCAATTATATTCCGACTCAATCAAAGATCTTCAATTGCAAAGAAGATACAGTACATATCAAGCATGACTTCACAATCAAAGGAACACATCCTTTTACAGAAGAAATCATATATCAACACTTGAATGCTCGTGAGGAAGTAACAACAGCTTCGAGTGTTACAACATCAACATACTTATTTAATAGGTTTATTGCTTTCTTTTTCTCTTCTTGAGTGTAACATTTTCCAATATTCAACACCCCGGGTTCATCATTGCTTCCAATATTGACCTTCTCATACTCAGTAGATTGTTGAGTACCTCGAGAAGCTTCGATTTGATGAAGATTTGACGAACCTATCATGTTTTTCAAACAAATCTTCTAGACTCACCAAATCCTTTGGGAATCTTGTTACCCTTCAACTTAATACACCATCTTGATCCATCTCTTCCTTGATATCTTCCTCATTAGAGGGAACATACTCTCTAGGTAGAGTTTCACTTCCTTCAAAATATAACTGATTAAGTTATCTTTAAGCTCCAAGAAAGAGAGAAAGTGTTGATCATCATTGAAAACCTGCCGCTTTCTTTCATTATCCAAAGATACTAGGCCTATGAATTATTTCAATGGTAAATTTATCTTGAGAGAAATATGGATGAGGAATCAACAAAGATCCTAAGATAGCTAGAGAATCATCTCTAGTATTCTTTTCTGTTGACACAGCTTTAAATTGAGAAATCATCAAGGAATTCAATGAAATCCCAAACAAGATTTCTATAATGTTTCAATCTCCTATTCTTGACTTGGTAAATATCCCTTACTTGTTTCATAATCAACTCTGCATCACCACGAGCACAAATATTATTTACTCCTATTTATTTTTCCATGCTCAACCCAAAGATGAGAGCCTCATACTTATCTGTATTATTTGTATTTTTAAAATGAAGCTTGAAAGAAAATGGATGAATCTTCCCTTCTGGAGAGATTAACACCACACCAGCTCCAGAACCAGCTGAAGAGCAGCTTTCATCAAACTCCAAAGTCTAAATTCCATTGGGATCATGAATCAATCCCTTAGGAAGACTTGCCTCATCCTCTAACATGATCATATAGTTGTCATGCCCTATATCTTCATAGAGTATTTGTGCTTTTGGATCATCAGTATTTTGCACAATATACTCAGTTTTTTTTTGGTAACAACTTTCTTATTTTTCCATTGACCAGGATCAAAGCATGTGACCAGTCCATCTAAATTTCACCTCCTACCTCTTTACAGAAATTCCTACTCAGCAACATACCATATGAGGGAGGAATATCAACAACCAAAATAGTGGCTAAGACCCTATTCTATGGAAAAGCATCGAAGGATACTTCCTACATCTTTAATTCTCCCAACCAAAGCACTTCTTTACTCTCTAAGGGATAGCAAAAACCAAAGGTATGTTTTAGAGTCAGGCCCAAAGCATGAGCTACTTTTGCAGGCATTACATTGTCTAATGCTCTCGAGTCTATAACACACTTACTGAGTTTATGGCCAGCTATGAGGAGAGTCACATAGAATGGTTCAATTTTCTCATTAGGGGAAGTGACTGCAGCCACAAGGATTGGTTGAGGTGAGGAAGAGGGAGTGGGAAAAAGACTTTTAGAAGTATTAGATGAGGATTTGGATTTGGAATTGAAAATTTTACCATTTTAGAAAAGGATTTTGGATGGGTTTGGTAAAACTCGCCTCTGAAGTTTGGATCTTGGTCTTTTTGAGGTGATCAATGATATCAAAAGACCTGGAGGTGGATGGGGCATCACTACTAGGAACAAGAGAAAATTTTGATTTATCAACTTTAGGAATTGAAGGACAAGAAGTTTTGGAAATATAGGTAGAAGGAGGAGGATTATCATTACTCACCTTTTGCGTGGAGGTAGTGGGAATAGGAGCTCCTCTTCTTGCAACCACTGGAATAGTTATAGGAAAATCCTTGGATTTCTTAGCAGGCTGCATCACTTTTTCTTTTCTGTTCATTTTCTCCCGAGTCATAACAACATATGACTCATTATTCATCTCTTCCACTCTTTCATCATCCATACCTTTAGTGGTAAGGAAATGAACTTGAGATCCACTAAGCTCTTCCAGCTTCTTCATTAAACTCCTCGTCATCAAGTTCTTGAACTTCACAAGTTGCATTGACCGGAACCTTGATAGGTGGGCCTTCAATAGACAATTTTTTCTTAGAAGAAGGAAAATGGTTCCTGGGATGAAAATTCTTCCTTGGAATATCTTGGTAAGGAGTATGTTGAGCCAATTGTTTCTTGATAGCAATGATATCATTTTCCAACTTCTGCACTAACCGATCTAGATTGGCTCCAAGAGAGGAAGAGGAGGATGCTTTAGAATTGGAGGGTTCTCTTTTCAATCTACCAGAAATGAATAAATCATCCTCAACACTGATAGCCAAATGTTGATCAACATCCAAAGTTGTAAGGTTAGCTCTCCTTAGTGCATAGCTTAGTTTAGGTAATGAACATTGAAGAATCAACATTTTTGGATTTGATCTATAGGATGATTGTTCTGTGGAATTTTATGAATGATCTTGTTGAATTTGGCCACAAATTCTCTCATGGGCTCATGTGGTTCCTTCTTGATATGAGAAATTTGAGCCAAGAGAGCATGCACATCTTCAATAGGTTTGAAATGTTGCTCAAACTGAAGTTGTCAAGGTGGTCCAATCAATAAGATGATAGAACCAATCAACAACATTATCCTGTAATGTTTCTATAAAGAGCCTGACAGAAACATCTTCATGCTCAATCCCAAGAATCCCACATGCAACGCTGAAGGCTGCAATGTGTTCATCTGGGTGTACCTTCCCATCACCTCGGAATTTAGGAAAACCTTTCCTACTACTCTTAGGTAACTCATGCAATGGTTGAGGAAGAGAAAGAGGCCCAATCCGTTGTCCCCAAGGTAGAGGTGTTGCCATTTGTGGGAAGATTTTCTGAAGGGGAACTGAAACACCAACAAGTATCAGAGCAAGAAGATTAGGGCTGAGTTGTTCTGGAGGAATGTTATTCTTGGAATTTCTGTCTTTAACAGGAGGTGTGCTTGTAGAATGAGTTCCTCTGTTCCTTCTTGCTGGAAGAAGAGAGAAGTTTTGTTTCTCCAGAAGTTGAAAATGAGAATCTTCAACCCCGAGAGATTTCTTCCCACGTGTATATCGTAGAGTCGCTAGACCAAAAAAATATCTTGAAGTTGTTTTAGAAAGGGATACATTGAAACAAAATCCCCAGCAGAGTCACCAAAAATTGTTGGGTTTTAAAATGGTACTTTAACAAAACCACAGTGGGATAGCAAGTCCCTCCTCTTTATGGGACAGGTTCCCTTATTGAAAGCAAGCAACAAAGATTCTATATAAATGTACAACTTTCATCTTAAGGTTGGACCTCGACATCTTAAAATGCTTTTATACCAAAATAGATTATCAATAAAAATGAATGAAAGAACTGAAGAAAGGAAAGAGTAGAATATAAAAATACTTTCAGAAATATAGATAGTAGAGTATAGCCCCATACGTACTAAGCAAGAGTGATATAGAACAAAATCATTCACATTCATGGCATAAGATAGCATTCTATGTAGACACAAAGTTCTAGAAATCATATCAATAAGAACACAAAGTTTCTTATCACGTAAGATAAATGATCCATGAATTTCGAGATAAACAAGAAGGGACAATAGAGGAAGATAGAGAAAAGGGGAAAATCCTTCTATATTGGGTTACTTTCGATTATAATTACACTTCAAAAGTATCGAGTCCAAAATTTTCAATGAGCCAAGATCTTACATTTATAGATGAAGAAAAGAGAGGAGAAGAAGAGAAGGAAATAAATATGATTTGGAAGCTCAACCACTAATGATCGATGCCCATGAAAATCCACCTACAATCTGTTAAATCTGGTTTTGCATGTTTTTGGCGTGCTGAAGAAGGAAGGATAGAAGATCGGATCAGATATGGGTAGTTGAAGCAATTGATCCCGTATTAATGGCGTGAAAGATGTTTTCTAGATTTCTAACCATCAAATCCTACTAAAAACAATATTTTATGCTTCCATGGTGTAGAGGAGACCAAGATATTTCCAACAATATAAAATTTGTCAAATTTCGAGCACTGGAGTGAAAGTTATGCTCATTTGAATATTTGAATCGAATCCGTACAAAAATGGTGAAAATGTAATTTTCACAAAATGGATCCGCAGTCTCGAAATTGAAATTGCACCTTTATCACAAAAGATGCAAATTGTAAAAGTATCCCTTAAACCCCGCAGCCCGTAATTCACTTTTGATATAGTTCTGACATGTGGATTTACCTAAGTGGTAACGAGTCATGGGTCACTTTATAATTTTACTTCTTTTGGAAACAAGGCTCAAAAATCTCAAAGTTCTCCACTGACCCGCTTCCCTATTTTAACTTTTTAACATGGGCTTAAGACCCCAGCGGAGTCCTAGAGCATTTTATAAATTTTAACTCTCTTTTGGAAATAAAACCAAAATTCTCAAAATGCTCCGATGGCCCACCTTCCCATTTTGACTTTCGATGTGGGCTCAACATTTGACTTTATCCCTTGGCATGAGTGGGGCTGCGCAGTTCACTTTATCACTTTACGCCTTTTATGGAAATGAAGCCAAAATTCCTAAAGTGTCCCGATAACCCGCCTCTCTACTTTGACTTTCAATGCGGGCTCGATATTTGAATTTTTCCGGTGCACCGACGAGGTCACGCTTTAATTTTACACTTTATTCCTTTTACAAAATAAATCCAAAAACTCCAAAGTGCTCCGGTGATCCACCTCCCGCTTTGACTTGAAACATGGCCACGTGTCCCTTTGTAGGCCTATTCTGTATTTTTGTGTTTTGACTAAGTCCCTCTGTTTGGTGAAGGATTTATGTCTGACCCGGGACACATGGAGGCTTCCTACTCATTTGGAGACTTTGTTTGGACCTGACCTTTGGAGGTGCACTAATTTGACATATGGAGAGCTGGCGCACGTTTGGGACCTACTTTTGGATTTTCCCCCTGAAAGAGCACTAAAGGGACATGTGTGGCTTTCTGTTGGTTCTCCTTTCCTTAGCTGATTAAAAATTAGGTTCTATCCCTTTTTCAGACCTGGGACACGTGGAGAGTTGGTGCTTGTTTGAGTCTTCACCTTGGGTAACACCTTTGAAGGCGTGCCGATGAGACACTTGGAGGCTTCCACTGATCCTTTTATACTTAACAGATTTGGGCCCGCTCCTCTTTCTCCATTTTTTGGTTGGGTCCCTTCTGCTTATTTAGGAGTGACTATATTAGGTTCTGGACATGTGGAAGCTTCACGCTTGTTTGGGGAATCACTTTGTATTTCACCTCTAAAGTTGCACTAAGCTGACATGTGGTTCTTTTTTGGCCTTAGAATTTTCAACGGCCGATTTAACTTTTTGAGGCTCTAACCATGTGGAGGGTTGACACTCATTTGGGGTCTGTCCCTTGGGTCTCACTTTTGAAGTTGCACTGATGAGGCACATGGAGGCTTCCGCTGACCCTCTTATACTTAGTCAATTAAATGGCCGGCTTTGTCCCTTTTTGGACCTTGGACACGTGGAGGGTTGGCACAAGTTTGGGGTCTCTCTTTGGGCTACACCTTTTTAATTTGTGTTGATGAGGCATGTGGCATCTTCCATGGGTTCATTGCTTTTCCCTAAGTCATCTCGCATGTGAATTCAAAAACTTTGAGCCCTTTCTTTAATCTTCTCTTGCGCGCTCTGATCTCCTTTGACGTTGTTGGCCTCCTTCATCGACCCTTCCCCTTCATTATTGGATTTGGAATGTGGGATCACATGACTGAACCGCCCCTTCCAATTTTATTTTGTGCGGGGTCATGTTTAATGAATTTTTCTGGGAAGGAAAAATTGGGGTAACAGGCACCAACTGAAATTTTTTGAAACTCGATTTTAAAAATGAGGGGAATTTTGAGGGTGACAACATAAATCAAAAGGAAGGTTTGGTCAATCGGCCTATCATCTCTAACTTCACATCATAAAATTCATTTCTTTATACAATATTTAAAAACAATAGAGTTAAAGAGGAATTATCATTTCATCAGAACCTTACCTTCACTTTCATGTATCCAATTTAAGTTCCTTAAATCAGCTAATATAAATTTAACAAGAAGAAATAAAAGATACATATAACTATCTTTCGATTCAATTCTACTATTCATGAAGTAATGATTATTTCCTTCTATCTAACTATCCCATTTACTCATATTCATCCTAAGTCAAAGATAACATCATACAAAGCTTATCAAAAGTATAAGGTTACTTCTATCAAGAAAACCAACTAACATTCAGCCTCAAACAAGATATACATTCGTTAGTATTCCAGAAAGGAAAAATTAGTTAAATTTCAAATCTTATACAAGGTTTGACACTCCTAAGAAAACATAAAATTCTTCTCTACTTGACCTAAGGACATTAATACACAAAGTCCTATCACAAAGTCAAAAGTGTTATAAGTTGAAACAGACTAGAGAAGGATTAACAATTATACCAAGAGAACCATATCCCCATCATATGATTGAAGAGTGTATGAGAGATATTGAATTCTCCTCATTTGTCCAAACTCTTTTGAAGAAGAGTAACATTCCACATGTAAAAGTAACAAAAGACACGTGAAAAGTTTATGAATGAACTTAGCACGTCAGGTGTTGAATAGTGAAGAATAGTTCACATGCGACCAACCAATCTCAAAACAAAGGTTCATCCAAATACGTATTGGGTGAGTACAAGGAATCAGAAAAAGGAAAATGAAAATCAAACATCCAAATTTTACCTTTTGTCCTTTCAAGAGAGACAAGTTCAAAAACATGATTCTATTAAAGGATTTAGAATCGATTCATTTTCTAAAAAAATAGTGAAGAAAGGGGAAATAGATCAGTAGGTCTAATCCAAAACAGACCTCCAAAGAACTCCAAACCATATGTCAAAAACACAAATAAGAACTCGAGCTTCATCCAATAAAAGAGATAACATTCATCAACAATTAAGAGCATCTACCTCAGATCCCAAAAGATCTGATTATCAAGCTCCAAATCCCAAGGTGGGTTGTAAGAGAATATGAAAAATATACAATAGGATGAAATCAAAATTTTCAGAAATATAATCCTATATACATTCACAAAAAGAACAAATACAACAACTTGATACCCAAAATGGATTTTCAGAGTTAGCATGAAATGGGTATTCCTCTTCTAACCTATAATATTAGAGAAAGTTGAATCAGAAAATCATTTTCCATTTACATTAACAACTATCAAATAAAATGTCAATGATTTATATTTCCCTAAATGTCTACACCTTAAATCCTTCAAGTTCTATTAATGATAACAAACATAGACATACAAGTCTAAATTTGAGGATTATACCATAGTCATACTAATGTTCATAAAGCATGTAACTCATAGCATAATTTTTTCCTTAATCAAGAACAAACAATGGTTTTCGAGTCGAAACAAAAAGGAAAGCATACTCATACACCGAGCAATGAAGAAGGTCCTAGACAAAGAATTTAGTTTTTAAACAAGCTTCATATAACTAAATCATACAACATCAATAACAAGGTAGCCATGCAAGTAAGAATATTCAAATTCTAACAAACCCAAACACATTCCATGTAATAATACCCTGTAGTCAAAAGATTCTATTGCTTTGAGAAAAACTAGTTTCAAGCCACGCTTTGCTCTAAGAGCTCATGCCAAAGCAAGATTACTCATAAATATGGAACAATACTCCCATATTTTATTTCCAACTTAATAAACCAAAGTTGAAATGTATCCAAGAAAACAATCAAACTCCATTAAATTAAAAATATGAAATCACATAATAGAACCAGAAGATTTCCTAAAAAGCATATTTGTTTTTATGAACATTTAATTAAAAGCATAAAACTTAACAAATAGGATCTATCATGCCCGATAGAACTCCTGGTCTTCTCTGTTTCATAGAAAATCTCCAAGCAGAGCTTCAATTCTTCCCTTGAAATGCCAACAACCCTCAAAACCTTCTCTTTCTCTTTCTTATAGCTTCCACAATGCCAACTTCTTCATTCAAACACCATGTTAGGTAAGATATTCCATGTAAGGATTCAAAATGAAGAGGAAAAATCACATACAAAGCTCAAGATCAAAGACCAACTAACCAAAAAAACCAAAACCTCCTCTTTCTTATTCCTAGGTGGTTTTCACCAATTTCAAAAATATTAAATGTGAATTAAGATTGTCAATCCTCCGTATTTTCCCGCCACCGCCACCTCTATTTCTAGCGAAGAATAATTTCAAAATTTCATACATATAAAACTTGGAGGAGATGCAAACTCATTTCTCCAAATTTCCTCATGCCTTTTCCAAATTTGGCAGTTAAAAATAGATAACAACACATTAACCTTCCTCATAAATTTCTAGGAATCGATGCCACCGAATTTCTTCTTCCCTAAGTTGTCCATAAGTCCCTATAGGTTAGCCAAACATTACGTTAGGTTTGAAATTATTTTAGGAACTAACATAGGTCCTTAGGTCTAAGTCCATAGTTTTAGTCTTAGGTCCCTTTTGTCATTAACATCCCATCTTAACAAAAGAACATAGTAACATAAGTTAGGTTTAACCTTTAGGATAGAGTCACTAATTTTAAGAACATAGTTATATTAGGTTCCATGTTCATAGTAAGTATTGCATTCCACTAACAAAAGAAGAACCAAATTAACATCAAAATTCAAATATGAAGCAGGAGCCATGGAGTTCATTCTTGACTTAGCACAATCAGAATTCAGAGATCACCTGATCTATCTGACTTGGTCATTATGACCAAAAAGTCATGAATTAAAAGCATACCTTGGATCAATGAAATTGATCCAAGGTATTGTTGTTTTGTATCTAGAAATTATGAAAACAGAAGTACCAATTCAAGTGTATCCAAGACTCATAGGTTCATTTAACTGAATCAATTTCTCATTTTCCAAAGTAGTGAATTATCCAGCATAGACATGGAAGAGTTATACCTATTACAACAGATAACATATTTCCTACTACAACCATGATTCCACTTTTCATAAGAGTACACTTTCTAAGACAAGAATCACATGTCAACGTTTGCACCTTCCAATCAGAGGTCATTATAGATATCAACCATGTTTGAGGTGTTACACATAGGTTTTGAAGTTTCTATAAACTTTGAAGGTTGAGACATTTTGAGATTGAAGTCTAAAGAAATAGTGAATTAAGGACAATGACACCAAATAAATCACCCACCATATCACCTAAAGGAAAGGGTAAGGGAAAAAACAATAAGCCTAAAGTAGAGGATGCACCATAAGAGTGGTTATCAAATATACAAGTACCACCCAGAGGTATTGGTAGGAATCCATGAGAATCACACTTAACAAAGTGAAAGATTAGTGACTATAACCATCCCTTTGAGGCCCATGAAGAAAAAATTAACAAAGATGTGATAATAAAATGGACCAAAGGACAAAAGCAGGGTAATCTAGTGTATGATGAAATAGTAAAGAAGGACTTAGAAACTATTGGAGTTCTCTAATTGTATGAATCTCCCTTCTTTAGAAAATTTGAGTGATCAGTACTAATGAATTATGTCATGCATCCATAAGGAATTCTTCTATTTTTTTGAAAAAATAATGTACATCATCACACAACTAATTGGACAAGAAATAGGTTTGTGTAGCTCGGCATTGAGATTAAGAAAGACCTAGATAATGATGATGCAATATAGCTCAACATGAGAATTACACAATAGGTATTATAACCACCAATGACCTAGGTACCGCAGTTGTAACACACCTATTGAGTTTTAAATTAGGCCCATCGAGAGATAGTCCTAAGTGAATAATAATTGGTTACACATATCACACAAGATGGCACAAAAGTCCATGCACAATATTGTTGGATTCATTGTTGAAGGAATAGTATAGGAGGCATGCATCTAAGTTAGCAAAGGTGAGAAAATAACTTGGGGCACCATACTACTCTTGATTTTATTTTGGGAGATATGGGTTCCAGATGGGCCTAAGGAAAAAGTGTGGGTATACCCGGTGGAGGAAAAATCCCCTACACAAACATTTGCACGAATACACATGTGACAGAGCCATAAACAATGCATATAAACTTTGAGTGGATAAATGGTACAAAATAATGCGTGAAGCATTTGAGAATGAGTAGCATGTACCAAGGAGTTACCCTAAACAAACAGTAAAATTTTTAGTGTATTAACATTTTAGTTTGGGAAGGTTTTACCTAAGAAATGGATAAAAGGGCCCATAGTGTAAATTTCCCTTCCCTTTCACCGCCAAGTACTTCATGGCATCGATGAACATGATTAAAGATGCACAAAAGTTGGTTTTTGATGCCGACAAGGTAGATTCTCGAGTTCCACACATTGCACACCACATTTGTATACCCCTCTAAACCATCCTATGTAGAGGTGATGGAAACATAGAATATGTATATTACTCCCATAAATCTTATGGTGGGAAAGGTAGCAACAAGAGTTTGCATACATTTGAGGACCAAAATGAAAAATGGGAAATATATTGATGGAATGGAACTTCACCTCCTTAAATCACCTAAGGGAAAATAAATTATGGGTGTAAAAATAACGTGTGAGGAGACCCCTCCCCAACAAGAAGAAGAAGAATAATATAAGGAAAAGGATGACATGGAGGAGGAGGAAGAGCAAGAGGACACTGTGATCGACCATAGCCATAGGAGGAAGATATAGATTGGGTTTATAGGATAAATATAGAGTGTAATGAATTCAAAGGTAGCTAAAGAGTCACATATAATCTCTCTAGCCAAGCCAAGCCTGAAAATGAAATAGAAAAAGAGGTGATGGTTGGTCCTTGTTATAGATAGTGAGGAAGAGAAGTCTACAAAGGAGTTTGAACGAAGTGAATATATAACTCATGATGAAGAAAAACCCAAGGATGAGACCATGCAACATGATGAATAGATGCACAATGTGTATAGTGGAGACCCTAAGTGAGATGATGAAGAAGAGCAGGGAAATGATGAGTAGTAACCTACTAGGGAATGCTTAGATGCTACAACTTGAGATGGGAGCAAAGTGCAATTGAAGACTAAGAAAAGGATTTCCAAATGAAAGCGCAATAGTGAAAGGAGGAAGAAAGAGGAGATTCTATGGACTCCTTAGATGAGCTATATAGATGACCAAACAAAGGTATTATGCACAAGTTTCCAAATCACGGTGTAGATCAAAGACCTCTATGGTTGGGAGATGATTAACATTGAAGGCATGAAAATACACACTAAGAAGATTCTCTCATAGAGCATGCAAAATCACATAGAGGAACTTGAGTTTGAGATCAATAATGAGGCTTATATCAGAGGAAAATGAAGAAATATTTGAGAATAATCCTCAAAACCATCAAAAACACCGAGATAATAGACGAATAGGCTAATAATACATTTAATAAGATGGAACCCGGGTGAAACTCAGGAAATTATACAAGGGGGCATGATAAGAGTGTTTCTTGAAGATAATAAGGATAAAGAGGAGGAGGTACATTGACTTACAAAGGAGTTGGAGGAAGAAAATAAGCATACAAAGTATGCTTATAATAAGGCCACTCATATAGTAAATGCCACCATGACAACGTACCATGACCTGGTAGAGAATGCAAAATATGAATATCCATTAGAATTTCACTACTTATAAGATTTAGTGTGCATGTTATTACATGAGAATAATTATGTTCTAGGAAAGTCAAAGGAAGAGTTGACTGCACATAAAGAAAAGAATAAGGAAGCAGTCGTGTGGAAGATAATGGAGTATGATGTGTTGAGGACCATTGTCAAAGAAACCATGAAGAAAGTAGGGTGCACATTTGATAAATACCAAGACCTGGATCCCATCCTGAGGGCACATATTACTCAAGAATAAGTTGAGATTAAGCAAGCACAGACCACCAAGAAAGATAACAAGGTTTGGTGTGAAGTGATATTTGCTTAATGTTGTAAGAGATACATTCGAGAATAGTCTTAAAGAAATTGTTTCGTTGGTTGTACGCAAGATGGATTCCTTTAAGGGAATGGTATTAGGCCTTGTTGGGATCATCAGGTAATTAAAGGAAAAGGGGGAATAAATAACCCTAATCGTGTGTCGATATTACCAAATTGGTTCCATATGTTTCTATAAAGGAGCTTATAGGGTGGGAAGTAGTGGAGAATATCCTAAATACAAAGTTCCCAGAAATAATCCAACCACCCTAGGAATAATTTGAACATGTGCATAAGGAAGGTTGATATTCTTTGATTCATCGGTAACATATCCCATCATTCTTTTATCTTCCAATTATTTAGTTCTTTGAGTGCATTCTTTTGATATAAATATTTTTGAGACTAGAAAATATCCCTAGTGTGGCGTAATGTTGGTTTGATAAAATGGCTAATAACTAGCCATGTGTGGGAGTTAAGAGTTACGCGTAAGGGAATCCATGAAAGGAAAGGAAATTGGAAAATACTAGTGCATAGAGGTGCACATACCATGAATTAATATGTCGGGCGCCAAGCTACGCACATGCATGTAGAAGGTTGAGAAGTATCCAATTTTCTAAACAAGGATAAAAAATAGAAAATTAGAATATGGATTGCTACTCAAGAAAAGTTTAGAAATATACAAAATCCAAATGAATTAGTTGCCAAGAAAATGAAAAGGAAGCACATGCAGAGTAAGAAAAATACAAAATTCATGGAGAATGTTAATAACAAGTCAAGGAAGATAAAAACATGTGGATATTTATCTCTCAATCTATTGTTAACACCAATTGTAAAAGCATGCAATTTGTTTGTGATAACACCTATTTTTAGGAAAGGAAGATTATAGGTGGTGAAGGGCATGTCCCCACCCTAGAAATATGGGTCATACCTCATTGATAGCTAGCTAAGAGAATAGTTAGTGTAGAGCATGAGATATCTTTATGTAATGTTCTTGAGCTTGTTTAGGTGTACACATGCCCAAAGTGTATTGATGTAATGGATTGTAATGTATTCAACTTCTATGTTATGTTATGAATTATGGTTATAATGGATAATTTTGTATGGATTGCAAATATCTCTATGTTTGAACATGTTTTGATGTGTATTCATATGTTAATATTCATTATCTATGACTAGTTTCATTATTATATGTGTTGTTTAATTTTCATGTATCTTCTCATATGAATGGGTGTTACGAACATGAACATGCATGCTAACATCTTGCTAAGAATAAGAAAGGAGAGACCTATTAGATGTGTGTGATTCAGTGAGCTTACATATTTTTCTGGATTAAGTGACAATGCACATGGATACATTGGGTAATAAAAGAGACTACATTTTGGTTTCATTATCATGACCTCTTTTTCAATATTATCTATCAATATATTGCAGGAAAATAGTGTTCGATTTGTCCTTAGAGAATATTGAGAATTGGATATATAATGTCCAGATGATTTTCACTTAGAGATATAGCATTGGACTTGATTTTAGTGCGTGAAAGTGGGTGGAAGAAAATATCTATGATTGTTTGTATGAGACGTTCTTTAGTTTTTCCCTAGTAGAATTGTACTAATGTTTGGCAGCTTACGTGGCTAACATAGGTGTCCAGATAGGATGGAAGAAAAAATTGATATAGGAAGACTATCAGAACTCTTTGATTTATATGAGTCATGGATAAGAGATGTAGATCGTTGGTGGGAAGGTGTGCTACATAGTTATACTTTGGAGTACACAGCTTTCAACATAATCTTTCCCCAAGGAAGCATAGTTTTGTTTTTGTGCAAACCGAGAGGATCCTATTAACGCGTGACACATTTAGATATCAATATATTGATGGTTGAAATAGGAATGGAGAACCTACCTTTCACAAGATAAACCCCACCACACATAGGGGTAGGAAGCAAGTTTGGAATGGATGCCAACATCCATGATGGAAGAAATCTAGAGATAGGAAATATAGCTTAGGTATAATGATGTGCAATAAAGGGTGGTTGATGAGGCATTGAGGTCAAGAAGAATTATGACTAACTAAAGTGATGAGAGTCCCACGTAAGGCGAGGGACTATAGGATCATGTCCTCCCAACATTGGGAAAGAATGATAGGGATAACCTATCAACATATGATGAGACTACATCCAAGGAGATAGTGAGAAATGTAGGTGTGCATCTGACCCAACTTGTCCACCTAGCCCTTGCACAAGGTTTTCCAAATCCATAATTAGTTGTAGAGGAGAATTATAGTGAAGGTGATCAATGAGGATCACCACATTGGGTATGAGATATAGGTAGACATATTTTAGTGAACACTTAAGAGGCATAACAGATTAAGGACGTGCATATGGCAGCACAATACGTTTCAATTTTTGGAACGAGTACATTTGGGAGTATTTTCATAGGCACGCCATCAAGACAAAGTGTTGACATGCATCCCATTAGAAGAAATACTATAGGTGATGCTATAGAATAGATGGTTGGTGTCCAGTTTAGCATAATAACTAGAACATAAGGAAGTTCATCTATATGACCACAAGTTGCAATGGGAGGCTCTTAGGGTTTAGGTTAGCCACCATGTGAAGGAATCCCTAGTGGAGGATCGACTATGGATCCGGCCCCACTCTAAGAAAAGCACCATAACTCCCACCATCACAACCAAAACTTTAGAAACCACTACAACAAACACCCCAGATCTAATTTTAGATGTCACTTCACTTACTGAATATAGAGGTGTGGAAGATGCGGTTGAACATGTGCATAAGTGTGAGTTATTATGGAGAGCTAAGGGAATAAAAATCCTAAAATGAAGGAAAATTATTTTTCCACCACACTTTAAGGGCACACACACAAATGGTATAAGAAATATCATCTACATCGATCGCAGTGGATTATGAATCACTACTAATTACATTTTTAGTTGAATTTCACATTCCTGAGTTTGAGAAACAAAGAATTAGCATGCTAAAGGACATTAAGCGAGGATTGCGTAAAATGTGAGAGAGTATGAAACATATTTTAAGAATTTTTTTCTAAATTATATTATTATATTCAATAGATCCAACATGCCCAATGGTTTTGGGAGGTTTTATGTCTCCCTTTTGAAGATATTTATCACCTAAAACATTTACTAATCCATAGAAGACTATAAAGGAAGATATGCGTACAAAAGCAGTTGGGAGTGAAAATACAGGAGTAAGCCCATTTCTTGAGGAAAAAATAGCAGAAATGGCTACACACTTGGAGAAAATGTTTGTTAATTTGGAACATAAGACACAAAGTGGGTTATGGTGTACTGATGTTAAATTGGAAGGACATACGAAGGATAGTTGTCCGCGCAAGAATGTGTTTACCTTGTTATAATCTTGTGATGTTTTCTATAAGAATCATGATGTATAAAATTTCCACCTCTTGTAGTGCACAACACATAAGAACATCTCTATGTACTATAATATTTATGACAAAAACACCCATGACACAGTTGAAAGATGCTTGATTGACCATATTCATGAGGTATGTGAGACTAGATTACTACATACCAATGTGGCCGTAGTTCTCAAGAGAAAGACATATAGACCAATGAAGGGTGTAATAATAGAAATGGTGGATTTTGATGTGGATATTAGGGTAGAGGTTGTGGTGGCATAGGAAGGTTCATGCATGGTACATGTTATACTTGTGGATCACCGATCACTATTAATGAAATTTTCCTAAGAATCAAGTCTTCACTTGCTGTGGAAAGGTGTACAAGGTTTAGGATTTCCTAGACCTCTATGAACATATTTCTAAGAATAAAAATAATTAAAAATATGTGGGGTGTTAAGGTTGGAGTACACGAAGAATTAATAGTGGGTGGGTAAGAAGACATCCAATCTAGAACTTCACATGTGTTAGTTACTACCCGCACAAGAGGAGTGCACGTGAGAGAATTTTACAGAAAAAACCCTTATTAGGAGAGAGGGAGAGAGAGAAGGTGATACATGTTAAGTACCCTAATGTGGCTCATCAAAAGTAGGTCTATCAGAGACCATGGGATTTATCAAGAGATTTACAAATGAGAGATCCATTGTTTGAGGAACAAGAAAACAAGGGAGAAATGGTAAAGAGTTCAAAACTTCCACAGAGGGATGGGGATGATTTAAAAAATTGTGGAAGACATTGCAATAGAAGAAATTAATTCCTTTGTTGGGAGAATAGTTGTGAGAAAATGTATTGCGTGTAGGATTTGAGCACGAGCATCGATCCTCGCATGCCAATTTTCCACCTTAAAACCATGTTTATTATAAGGAGATAACAATGGATGTAATGATAGATAGTTGGTTGGTGAGAAAAATTATTATTGACACAAATACAAAGGTCAATGTCCCGACCTTGGATTCTTGGAACAAAATGAGAAGGATACAAATGTATCCATATTCTAATGTGTTGTACATGAAAAATAAGACAAGAGACATTCCCATTAGAGTACTTAAATATAACTCCATCATTATTCAAGGAGATAAATTTACAGATGATTTTGAGGTATTGGAACTTGCAAAAGAAAATAATTTCCCAACATTTATTGGATGACCTCAAAGTGTTATCCAAACAATGTAGACCTACACTTTAACAAAATATGTAACAGCTTTTGAAACAAGAAAGAGTGCATTCTCATACCCTTAGATGATGTGAATGTTGCATCCTATACCGATCCTATCAATGAGGAGGAGCTAAACAAAATATATGCACATACAAAGGTGTGTGACCACCCGAGAATGTGAAGCCATCCAAGGAATGCATAATTCAATGGGAGGATGCATAATCAATTAGTGATACTACCAACATTTCTTGTGAAAATTGGTCCATGGAACCTATGAGATGGTGGATTACAAGCTCAAGGGATGAGTCACTAGGATGATTCAGATGAGAATGATTAGGTGTTTGGGAAAAGATTAGTTACTAAGTTACACTAGAGAAGAGAAACCTAATTTATTTTTACGCAAGATGGAATATCTGTGAGGAAAAAAATGAGATAGAAAAAATATGATGGTTTATACCTTACGCAGATAGTGGCATGCTAGTGGGTGATACACAAAGACAATCGATTGGGCTAGTGTGAGGTAAGTGTAGCATTTTAACAAGTTTTTCTCGAGGTAAAATCCCTCTCATGTACATGAATATGATTGGAAGAATCCTAATTTGGTACACTTCCACAAACCGTGAGAGATAATGCGCGCAAGGGAAAGAGGCTATACCACCATCTCTTTGGGTACATAATATCTACTCTACTCGCATGGATGTACATGTGCATGTTATGTTTATACTGAGTTAAAGAAAGAGACTACAAGTTAGCGAGACATGATTGAAGGTATGGCTCACAATTTTTATCATCTTTCTAATAATCCACTATCACATGAGGTCTCAAGATAATGAAGTGTACAAAACGGGAGATAGTGCAAAAGTAGAGGAAATTAAAGTTGAACTTTTGGGGTAACCTAAGGTTGAGGTGCACAATGATAATTTATAAACAAAAGAGACACTTTGTTTGTAGTGCCCACTTCCCTTTAACACTATTTAGATATTGATCTTGATACTGTTGATCTCATTTTGGACATTATTATGTTTTGACTTAGTATGATGTGTAGATGTTAGATCATGGATTATTATGGACCTTGATTTAGTTAGCATGCATGATGATTATTAGAGACATTATTATATATATGGATGATGATATACTGTTGACATGGATATAGTATTGATGTTGATTTTAGACATGTGACATTTGATATTAAGAGTAGCTCTAGTATAGAGATTCATTGGATGATGATATAGTTGCAATTGAAATTTAATGATGATGTTGAATTCTTGATGTTGTTGTGATTTGGATTTGATATTTATATTTTGTTTATATCATTTTGGATGTTCTGATATGGCCACGAGGCCGAAGGAGGTATTGTTATTTTGTAGGTTAAAATATCACAACAATGTCGGGGACCTGAAACTAACCATATTAGAATTTTGGATGAATTCAATGAGGTCACCATGGCAACTGTAATTGTTTGTATGTTGTGTTTGTTAGGGATTCCCATGGGGGGAATCACCTTTAAAATGTGACCAAGGGATTTCATGTATTACTATAATGTGTATCTTTTTTTCTTAATGTTTGCATGCATTTTATTTTTGATGTGTTACCCCTTTCATTAGTTGTTAATTTATTTGGGTTTAAGTTATATATAACCATGTGTTAAATAAATAAATCATTATGTCAAAATAATGTAATAACTGAAGTCGTAGATATTAATGCATGTTGTAAGAATGTGTTAAGTGATGTGTAAGTTGTGTAAGTCAGATTTTGGAGTGTAGAACACTCCATCCTCAAAGGAACTCGAATTTGTCCTTGAGGGCTGCATTTTGAGGCTTGTGGGACAAGTTAAACTTGTCCCACACCTCTTAAAATCATCCACCAACCATACCTATGGTTTGGGAGTCAAAATTAGCCTTTTTAATTGTATTTTGAAATGACTATGTGTAATTTTTATCGCACTTTACTTACAAGATTTTAATTCAAAGGTGCTGGTCAAAGTATGGGTTAATTTTGAGTGTGTAAGTTGATTGTCATCTCCATTTATTGTGTTTAGTTGTGATGTTGACTTTCTATTTTTGGGGTTGAGGAAGAATGATGTGGCATCCCACTTGGAATCCACATCATCCTCTCCTCTCCCTCTCCTTTAAAATTTGAATTCTTCTCTTGGTTATGGTTGTTGAAACTTTGCTCTTTCTTCTTTGGGGTCAAATTTTATTGCTGTGGGAGTCCTGCTTGTGGAGGGAGGTGTGAAAATTTATTTGCATGTTTGGTGTTGCTTTTCTTGGACTACCTTTTGGTCATTGAAGAGTTGGCTATTCTCGATTGTATTTTTGAGCATTGAAGGAGCTTGTTTTTTTGGAAACAAACTCCATAAGGGAGAGGTAGGATCTTCCCCTTTTTAAATGTTGTTTTCTCTTTCCTTACATGAGAAAAATGGTGAATGTGTTGTGTATTGTTGGTTGGTTGGGTATAATTCTTAGGGAAAGATGTAGGAGAAGGCTATGGGGGTTTCATATGGGGGAATAATGGATTACCAATGGCACTTGTTCCATTTTGGAGGGATTTTTGATTGGTATCCACCTAGGAAAAGAAACTGATTACATTTTTACTATTGGGGGCACATAAGGGAGAAACTTTGGGGGGGCATAAGGAGGGGTTGGGAGATATAAGGTTTATGGGATTTGATATGGTTATTGGTGGTATGATTTAGGTGGATGCCCAATTCCAAATAGGGAGGCATAAGTAGTTTCCCATAGTTCTTGCTCTTGATGGCTTGTTTGATCAAGCCCATGTGTTGTGTGTATGATTCTTATTGCAGTTGTGAACTGTTGTCTTTGTTTGGACTATGTATTTTGTTGTATTATGCATGTGAAAAGAATGTTGTTTGTTGTGATAGAAGCCTTGTTGCCATGTGTTGATGTTCATACTCTATTTCAATATGGTTGGGGCTTAGGGGCCAATGGGGAAGGATGGATTCTCCTTTCCCATTGGATGTCTTGGTTGGGTGGAGAGCGTTTCCTTTCCCCCTTCCTTGTTGTGATCAAATGAAAAGATGAAGAAATCAACATGTTACTGTTTTGGAGCTTGGAGAAAATACAGTCTGATAGTCCCTTCCTTTGAGAAAAATTATTGTAACCTTCCCACTTTGAAGTGGATGATTGTATTATTGTTTGTAATGAGAAGACACTTTGCATTGGAAAGGAAAGATTGAGATTCATTGGAAAATGTAAAGAGTTGTTATTCCATTCTCTGTTTTGGAAAAGAATGTCATACAGTTTGTAAATTGCGTATTGAAATTCAAAGAAAGAAATAAGTTGTTAAGTTATTGTTGGAAATCAATAATGAATTACATTCCTTTCTCAACTTGCATTGTTGTATTGCAATTTAATTGTTGTTGTGTTTGTAATCTCTATTTTGGGAAGAAAAACACGTAGGAAAGAAATGACAATTCCTTTTTATTTTGAAGTGAGTTTTAAAATTTAAATTAACTTTACATATTGAATGTAATGTTGTTGTTGAAATCAATAAATAAAATACATTCCTTTCTCAAATTTGTATTGTTGTTTTGAATTGGAGTTGTTGTTTCAAATGATACCTCTGTGTGAAAAGAAAATGCGTATGAGAGGAAAGGACAACATTATGTTCTTTGTAATTGATTAAAATTTGAGATATCAAATGTTGTCTTGATGCTCTTGAATGATAAGATAGATCAATTAATTGTTTAGACAAAATTTGGAATGCTTTTCCATAGTTGAAAGTTGTAAATTGATTAATAAATTTATTTATTTTTATTATTGGCAAATAGTTTTTTGAAAGGGACTATACCCTTGAGAACAAAATATGGCCTAGGAGCCAGAATAGGAATGTGAACCAGAGAGAAAAGGATCAAAATCCAAGTGTTACAATGAAGCTCGAAGTAGCCCAAAAATAGCTACCCAAACGAGACAAAACAACAAAATTACTGCAAAAAAGCAGTAGAGAGACCGCAAAAAAAGCATAAAAACATACAAGAACAACAAAAGCAACTACAACTACTTCTTGGCAGCTTTGTCAATGCTGGTCTTGATATTCTTCCAGGAGTGGAACATACCCAAAGTTGTCATGTGGGCAGCATCAGTATTATCCAGCTGCTCAATGGTCCTTTTGCTTTCCTTTTCGTTACCCCAAAGTGTAGCCGGAACACCGCTGAGGTTGGAGACACTTTTGACATGTTGCTCAATGAACTCCTCAATCACCCTAAAGATGGCCATGTTGTAATCATGTCGAGTTTTGGCCTTCCCTAAACGGGAGTCTAAGGAGGTCAGCTTCTTGTAGATATCATCAATCTGGCTGCTATCAATATCCCCCTCCTCCTCCTTTTTTCTCTTGCCTTTCTGTTTAGCCAAGTTCTTAACCTCATCCTTCAGCAGTTTCATATCAGCCTCTAAGGCATCCAGCCTTTTTGAAGAACTTTCCATATGCACATCCCGGGGACTGGCACTGCTAATATTCAGAAGGTCATGTGCAATTTCTATTTCATGAGGCCCCTTCTCCACAGCAAGAGTCTCAAGGTTAAGCTTTCTAGAGGCCCTGGTAACCGGTCTTTTAGAGGTAGAGGTGAGGTGGGTGGCGGGAGAAATAGTAGGGGGAATGGAAGGAGAAGCTTGGACAGCCGGCAGGGGGGTGACTGCAGCGGTGGTGGCGGGGGTAGATGGAGAAACAGGGCTGGCAGCAGCAGAGCCCGGCAGAGGGGGAACCGAGCTAGGAGAGGAAGGGAGACCAGGGTACTTAAGAAGACAACATTTATGAAGCAACAAAATAAGCCCTTGGTGTAAGGGAACCACCCGGGTATGCTTCTGAAACTCCAAAATGGAGCGTTCAAGAGAGTTCAGCAAGTAATGGGGAAAACAAACCAAGCGATTCCTACGGAAGTGGTTAAGAAAGATAAGATGTTTAGCAGGAACAGTGACAAACCTACCTTCCAAGGAGATGAACCGTATCATCTCATTCTAGATTTGACATTTAAAGTTATCTAATAAATGTATAGTTCAGATTTACAACTTAAATTAAGAAATGAAACAATGTAATTTAGATGTAATAAGTCCTAATGAACTTAATGGGAACTCAACATTTAAGAATGACCATTAAGAACTTCAGCAAAACCAATTTCAAACTTGCTTAACCAATTTTCTGTCATAAGTTGGAAAATTATAAAATCACACTCAATTAACAAATTGAACCTTGAAAACACTCCTAAACATACCCAAGATCAATCCTCCATGTTTAATTGACATGTTGAGAAGAAGAAAATCAAAATTTGATTAAAATTTTACAAGTTGGAAAATTGCCAGTTTTGAATTGTAAACCCTACAGATTTATTTCTTAAAATTAACCCTCCATACTTCATCAAATTCCAAAATTTATAATATCTATACAAAGAGCACTCAGGAGCTTTCCGAAAATTCCTTGTTTTCCCAAAATTGAATTTTCTATCAAAAGTTATGGCCATTTGAAGTTTTACTTCAAAATGGCCATCCAAAAATTAATCTAACTATTTAAAAATTAAAATTTAACCTTTGGAAAAATTTCCCCAAAAATTCTGTGGCCCCGCAACCCTCATAACCAATCATATGTTTCCACGTGGCACTTCGGAGGGCAGACTCACTTTGTAAACTTAACTTTTGAAAATTTGACCTTGGGAAAATTTTCCCATTTTTCCCATAATGTCGCAGCCCCACAGCCAATCACGTGCTGACACGTGGCTTGGAGGGCACACTAAATTTTAAAACTTAGTCTTTTTACTCTTTTATAAAATTTTTGCTTTTCCTCTGTGGCCCCGCACCTCCCAAGATAATTAGGTGTTGACACGTGTCCTAACGGACGCACAGGCCCACACAAGTCTTTTTGAATTTTAAACCTTTTGTGCTTAAAATATTAAATCTCTCCACCACCCTACTAACCCACAAATAATAAATTTTGGATATGTGGCATGGGTTTTCTCCTTGGCAGAGGTGCGCGATGAAATTTTCCCTTGGGATTTTGGCCTAAAATGTTCCAAATTCAAATTCGCTCCATCGGTCCATTTCTCCCCACACCAATCGGAAGTGACATGTGTCCTTCTAGGCTCGCGGGTGTGTGGAGGGAAATCATGATTTTGTGCTCAAGGAGGGAAAATTCCCAATTTTCCTCCCCACTCCGCCAACCCGCTCAAGGGAAAAATTTTCTCCCTAAGCCCGCAGACTCCCCAAGGGAAAATTTCTCCCCAAAACTCCGTCGGGCCATAACTTGAGATTTATAAGGAGTTAGGAGGACTTCCTTATATGGTTGGAAAGGTGAGAAAATTTCCTATCCAATGAGCATGATTTAGGAAAGTTTTGATGACTCTAAGTGTGTGAAAAATTAGGTTAAACCCTAGTAATCCTATTAGGGTAGAGATGAGTGAGAATTCACTCTCCTAACCTAAGTGATGAATTTAACCTCTTGTTTTGACCTTGTGCCTTGTTGATAATAGTTGCTAGAAGTAATTGCTACAAGTCAATCTTGATTGTTAACCTAAATCTAGTTTGTGCTAACTGAGATCTTGTAACCCTCTTTGCAAACACTCTTAATAAAAAAAAGTATTCCATAATTTTCCTAGCTAATCTTAGTTTGTTTCTTAGTCTCAAGTGGTAGTTTGAAGCGGACATTACATTTGGTATCAAAGTAGTGGTTCAAAAGCTTGGACCATTGGGCACACTAGAAAAATTGAGACTTGAAACTTTAAAACTAGCAAACCTGTTAATCTAGAAAACAAAATTGTTTGAAAATTGTTCATGATAGTAAACTTAGAAACTGAAGAAGGCTTGAAGTAATGAACTAAATCTCACTTTGGTTTGTGTAGGAGGCTCAGACGGAGTGAGAGAAATATTTACAGAGAATCAGACTCACCACCACCACCACCACCACCACCGAGATCAAGGTGTAGCAGATATCCTGCCACAGATCTTACAGACCCTCCAGGATGTTAATGCCGCCTTACGTGGAGGATCAGTAGGAGGGCATGCAAGAAGACATGATAGAGTTACTTCCATTGAGGGACATGCACCTCCTCCACTCAGTGAGGAGCATGGAGGAGAGAATTTTCATGGAGAGTCAGCTAGAGCAGAGTCTCCTTTGAGGGGACATGGTGACTGAATTTTGGGACACAGAGAGAGGTCTCGGAGCCCTAGGCTTAGGGATGAGCATGTAGAGAGGCCTAGAGGCCTGTCAGACCACAACTACGGATCACATTAAGGAGATCCTGAAGCTTTGGCCATCACATTATTCAGGTGACACAGGGGGATTTTAGGCAGAGGCCTAGCTAGTTAGCTTGAGTGGTTGCTTCAAGATTTTTCCTTGTTCTAGCAACATGAAAGCTTGTGTTGCAATCCATCTACCGAGAAATGGAGCTAGAGTATTATGGAGGAAAGAGGAGTAGAGCTCCATGTAGATTCAGATACTGTCATCTGGGAGCTGTTTGAGGAGGTATTCAGGAGCAGATACTTGTCATAGAGATTCATACAATAGAGGATCGATGAGTTCCATGATCTTCAACAGGCATCCCTTACTGTGGCAGAGTATGAGAGTAGGTTTTTGGACCTACTTTAGTATGTTGAGTACATGCAGGATGAGCAGGTGCAGATCCAAAGGTTCATCCGGGGCCTTAATCTAGACATTGGAGGTGTGGTTCGAGATCCACTACCCACAGACTTTAGCAGAGGCCGTAGAGAAGGCCTACATAGCAGAGGAGACTCGGGGGAAGACCCAATAGACTAGAGACCAAGTCAAGATCCACATACAGTAGATGCAAGATAGTAGATCAAGGGTGTCAGCTCCTCCTCATCTTGGTGGTCAACATTCTTCAAAGTTATCCTTCAGACCCTAGTAGCGCAGCAGCAGTCCCACCCACCATATAGGCCTCCATAGAGAGCTGATGCACAAAGAGGTCAAAGTATGGGGCCTCCTCCTAGGGGTCCCATCAGGACACAGGGTGGACTTGGAGCTTAGTTAGCAGGAGCTCGGCAACAAAGACTATAACATACTATAGTTGGATCATCAGGATCCACAACACCTACTTCTAGGGCACCTTCTGGTGGTGCTACTCCTTAGAGAGGATCAGTGGTTGTTTTGGATGTGGAGTTATGGGACACTTTTGGAGAGACTACCCTCATAACCCTAACAAGGGTAAGGCACCAATCTCAGAGCCGATAGTTGGTGACATGGGATGCAGCCACAAGATTTATGTAGTGGTTGAGAACTGCCAGCCGAACACTAGAGCACGGTCATTGAGACTACATGTAGTATTGGAGGTGTTCCTACCTCCATATTGTTTAACTCTGGTTCTTCTGATTCATTTATTGCACCATCCTTATTAGAGTGATGTAGGCTGGTGGCTATTAGACAGGGTCATTGTTGGGACATGGAGATGGCTTCGAGAGCCAAGATCTCTATGGACTCCTTGGTTAAGGAGTGTGTAGTGGATTTGGGACCTTTCACCACCACCTCATATCTCTGTATTCTTCCTTTAGTCTCATATGGAGTTATTTTAGGTATGGACTGGATATCTACACATAGGTCTAGGATGGATTGTTATCATAAGAATATTACTTGTGCAAATGATTTGGGAGTTGAGTTGGTGATCTCGGGGGTCAAGAGACCCGTTTCTATTCATACCATTTCCGCTATACAGCTTAAGCGGTGTGTGCGACGGGGTTGTCAGATGTATGATGTTATAGTCATGGCAAATCGAGAGGATGGGTCTAGTGGACCATAGCTAGATGATCATCCCATATTGAGATTTTTTTGATGTTTCCAGGGAGCTACCAAGAATGCCACCCCTATGTGAGATTTATTTCCGATAGATCTAGTCCCTAGAGCAGAGCCTATCTCACGAGCACCTTATCAGATGACCACCCCAGAGCTCTGTGAGCTCAAGTTGCATCTTGAGGGCCTTTTGGAGAAGGGCCTTATCCATCCTAGTGTATCCCCTTGGGGTGCACCAGTAATTTTCATGAAGAAGAAGGATGGATCATTGTGGTTGTGTATTGATTACCGCTAGTTGAATGAAGTGACGATTAAGAATCGTTATCCTCTTCCTCGTATTAATGACTTATTTGATTAGATGAAGGGAGCCATGGTGTTCTCTAAGATTTATCTCAAGTCAAGCTACCATCAGTTGAGGATTTTAGAGGTAGAAATTCATAAGACCACCTTCCGCACGAGATATGGGCACTATGAGTTCATGGTGGTGCCTTTTGGTTTGACGAATGCCCCTACAGTTTTTATGAGTTTGATGAATGGGGTATTCAGAACCTTTTTAGATCACTTCATGCTCATCTTCCTTGATGACATCTTGATATACTCACGTATACATGAGGAGCATGAGGGGCACCTTCGATAGGTTCTCTAGTGTCTTTGTGAGCAGTAAATCTACAGGAACTTGGAGAAGTGTGCTTTCTTCCAGATAGAGGTGTACTATTTGAGTCATATTATTTCTGGGGAAGGTATCATAGTCAATCCTTCCAATATTAGAGCCATTATGGATTGGTTAGGACCCACTACTATGATAGAGGTGTGTAGCTTCATGGGATTAGCATGATACTACCAGAGATTTGTTCAAGACTTCTCACGGATTACGCACCCTATCACTTCCCTTCAGAGGAAAGGGAAGAAGTCTTTTTAGATAGACAGATGCGATTAGGCCTTTGGGACACTAAAGGAGTGCCTCACTACAACACCCATTCTTGTAGTACTAGATCCACAGGGTGAGTTCTTTGTTTGCACAGATGCTTCTTTAGCATGGTTTAGAGGTGTGTTGATGTAAGATGGTAGGGTTATAGCTTTTGAGTCTCGCAAACTCAAGGATCATGAGCTTAATTATCCTACCCATGATCTTGAGCTTGCGGCAGTTGTGCATGCTTTGGTTATATGGAGACATTTTCTTCCTAGACGGAGATTCACACTTAGGACTGACCATTTGAGTCTTCATCACCTCTTCACACATCCCAATCTAAACACTTGTCAATTACGTTGGATGGAGTTACTTTGTGAGTATGACATGGAGATCAAGCATGTGAAGTGGAAAGAGAATGTAGTAGTAGAAACTCTCAGTAGATGGAGACATGTGGTTATGGCCACCTCAGTGAGCATAGATTTGTGGAGCAGGATTCTTCAACAACTTCCTCTTGATAGCTTCTACATGGCAAGATTTGAGCAGAGATTGAGTCGTAGAGATCCCTTAAGGGAAGTTTGATGATTTTTCCCTAGAGGTATATGGTCTTATCAAGCACTAAGGTAGGATATATGTTCCCGAGAGATGGAGGCTTGAGGTAGGACATCTTGGTAGAGGCTCATTGTGCACCCTATTCAACCCATCTCAGGGTGAAGAAGATGCATGCTACCTTGAGACAATTATACCACTAGAGAGGACTTCGCAGGGACGTGGCTCAGTTTGTGTCATGCTTTGTTTAGAGTGCTAGAAAGTGAAGGTCGAGCATCAACATCTAGCTGGCCTTTTCTTTCCTTATGCTATACCGGAGTGGAAATGGGACACCATTTCCATGGATTTCATTGTGGGGCTACCGATGTCGAGATATCACCACGACGCCATCATGGTCATAGTTGATAAATTGAAAAAAGTGGATCACTTTTCTTTGGTGAAGACCACTTATATAGCTAGTGTAGTGGCACATGTCTACTTGGATGATATTGTCAGGCTATATGGGATTCCATGGAAGATAATTTGTGACCGCGATCCTTTGTACACTTCCCATTTCTGGACTACCATGTAGTATGTTCTCAGGACAAAGATTAATTTCAGCATAGCTTATCACCCTAAGATGGATGGATAGACCGAGAGGGTGAATCAGATTTTAGAGGACATGCTCAGGATGTATGTGATGGATCACCATGTGAGATGGGAGGAGTATCTGTACTTAGTGGAGTTTTCCTACAATAATAGTTTTCAGAGTTCTATAGGCATGGCTCTTTTCAGATTTGTATGGTAGGGAGTGCGCAGACACCCCTTAGCCGGGACAAGTTGGAGGATAGAGTATCTCTTAGACCATCCCTTTTATAGGACATGGAGCAGCAAGTAGTGTTGATTAGGCAGAGATTACAGGAGGCACAGGATAGGTAGAAGAAGTATGCTGATCAACATAGGACCGAGCATAATTTTGATGTGGGCATGAAGGTGTTCCTTTGTGTTAGACCACATAAGAGCCCGATCCATTATGGAAAAGGTTCTAAGTTAGCTCCTGGTTTGTTGGACCTTTTGAGATATTGGAGTTTATCGGCCTATTGATTACCTGTCTAGCATTTCCACCTAACTTGTCTCGCATACATGATGTGTTTCATGTTTTTGTTCTTAGGAGATACATTACATATCCTTCTCATGTGCTGGATTGGAACTCCTTATAGGTACAGGATCAAGGGTAGGTGATGGTGGATCCCATCCATATCATAGATCATAGGACCCTGGGCCTTTGAGGTAGAGATTGATCGTATGGGTACAAGTGGGACAATTACGACAAGACTCAGTAGCCACTTAGGAGGATGCTATTATATTATGAGTACAGTTTCCACAATTGTTCTAGTGACTTCTAGGAGGAATTTGAGTCTAAGGGGAGGGGGATGTAGTGCCCACTTCCCTTTGACACTCGTTTAGATACTGATCTTGATATTTATTGATCTCATTTTGGACATTATTATGTTTCGACTTAGTATGATGTGTAGATGTTAGATCATGGATTATTATGGAACTTGATTCAGCTTAGTATGCATGATGATTATTAGAGATATTATTATATATATGGATGATGATATACTATTGACATGGATATAATATTGATGTTTATTTTAGAAATGTGACATTTGATATTAAGAGTAACTCTAGTATAGAGATTCATTGATGATGATATAGTTGCAATTGAAATTTAATGATGATGTTGAATTCTTGATGTTGTTGTGATTTGGATTTGATATTTATATGTTGTTTATATCATTTTGGATGTTCTGAAATGGCCACGAGGCTGAAGGAGGTATTGTTATTTTGCAAGTTAAAATATCACAAAAATGTCGAGGGACTGGAGACTAACTATATTAGAATTTTGGATGAATTCAACGAGGTCACCATGACAACTGTAATTATTTGTATGTTGTGTTTGTTAGGGATTCCCATGGGGGAATCACCTTTAAAATGTGACCAAGGGATTTCATGTATTACTTTAATGTGTTTCTTTTTTTAATGTTTGCATGTATTTTATTTGTGATGTGTTACCCCTTTCATTAGTTGTTAATTGATTTGGGTTTATGTTATATATAACCATGCATTAAATAAATAAATCATTATGTCAAAAGAATGTAATAAATGAAGTCATAGATATTAATGCATGTTGTAAGAATGTGTAAGTGATGTGTAAGTTGTGTAAGTCAGATTTTGGAGTGTAGAACACTCCATCCTCAAAGGAACTCGAATTTGTCCTTGAGGGCTGAATTTTGAGGCTTCTGGGACAAGTTAAACTTGCCCCACACCTCTTAAAATCATCCATGAACCATACCTATGGTTTGGGAGTTAAAATTAGCCTTTTTAATTGTATTTTGAAATGACTATGTGTAAGTTTTTATTGCACTTTACTTACAAGTTTTTAATTCAGTCCTTGTTAAAGTATGGGTTAATTTTGAGTGTGTAAGTTGATTGTCATCTCCATTTATTGTGTTTAGTTGTGATGTTGACTTTCTCTTTTTGGGGTTGAGGAAGAATGATGTGGCATCCCACTTGGAATCCACATCATCCTCTCCTCTCCTTCTCCTTTAAAATTTGAATTCTTCTCTTGGTTACGGTTGTTGAAACTTTTCTCTTTCTTCTTTGGGGTCAAATTTTATTGTTGCAGGAGTCCCGCTTGTGGAGAGAGGTGTGAAAATTTATTTGCATGCTTGGTGTTGTTGTTCTTGGACCGCCTTTTGGTCATTGAAGTGCTTGTTGTTCGGGATCTGTATTTTTGAGCATTGAAGGAGCTTGTTGTTTTGGAAACAAACTCCATAATGGAGAGGTAGGATCTTCCCCTTTTTAAATATTTTTTCTCTTTCCTTACATGATAAATATGGTGAATGTGTTGTGTATTGTTGGCTGGTTGGGTAGAATGCTTAGGGAAAGGTGTAGGAGAAGGCTATGGGGGTTTCATATGGGGGCATAAGGGATTGCCAATGGCACTTGTTCTATTTTGGAGGGAGTTTTGGATTGGGATCCACCTAGGAAAAGAAACTGCTTGCATTTCTTACTCTTAGGGGGGCATAAGGGAGAAACTTTGGGGGGGCATAAGGAGGGGTTGGGAGATATAAGGTTTATGGGATTTGATATGGTTATTGGTAGTATGATTTAGGTGGATGCCCAATTCCAAATAGGGAGGCATAAGTAGTTTCCCCATAGTTCTTACTCTTGATGGCTTGCTTGATCAAGCCCATGTGTTGTGTGTATGATTCTTATTGCAATTGTGAACTATTGTCTTTGTTTGGACTATGTATTTTGTTGTATTATGCATGTGAAAAGAATGTTGTTTGTTGTGATAGAAGCCTTGTTGCCATGTGTTGATGTTCATACTCTATTTCAATATGGTTGGGGCTCAAGGGCCAATGGGGAAGGATGACTTATCCTTTCCCATTGGATGTCTTGGTTGGGTGGACAACATTAATTTTCCCCCTTCCTTGTTGTGATCAATTGAAAAGATGAAGAAATTAGCATGCTTTTGTTTTGGAGCTTGGAGAAAATATAGTCTGACAGTCCCTTCCTTTGAGAAAAATTATTGTAACCTTCCCACTTTGAATTGGATGGTTGTATTATTGTTTGTAATGAGAAGACACTTTGCATTGGAAAGGAAAGATTGAGATTCATTGGAAAATGTAAAGAGTTGTTATCCCATTCTCTATTTTGGAAAAGAATGTCATACAGTTTGTAAATTGCGTATTTAAATTCAAAGAAAGAAATAAGTTGTTAAGTTATTGTTGGAAATCAATAATGAATTACATTCCTTTCTCAACTTGCATTGTTGTATTGCAATTTAATTGTTGTTGTGTTTGTAATCTCTGTTTTGGGAAGAAAAACATGTAGGAAAGAAATGACAGTCATTTTTATTTTGAAGTGAGTTTTAAAAATTTAAATTAACCTTACATATTGAATGTAATGTTTTTTTTTAAATCAATAAAGGAAATACATTCATTTCTCAAATTTGTATTGTTGTTTTGAATTGGAGTTGTTGTTTCGAAATGATACCTCTAGTGTGAAAAGAAAATGCGTATGAGAGGAAAGTAAAACATTCTGTTCTTTGTAATTGATTAAAATTTGAGATATCAAATGTTTTCTTGATTCTCTTGAATGATAAGATATATCAATTAATTGTTTAGAAAAAATTTGGAATGCTTTTCCATAGTTGGAAGTTGTAAATTGATTAATAAATTTGTTAGTAAATGACCTCTGTTTCATTCCAAATCTGGCATTTAAAATTATCTAATAAATGTATAGTTCAGATTTACAACTTAAATTAAGAAATGAAACAATGCAATTTAGATGTAATAAGTCCTAATGAACTTAATGGGAACTCAACATTTAAGAATGACCATTAATAACTTCAACGCAAAACCAATTTCAAACTTGCTTAACCAATTTTCTTTCATAAGTTGGAAAATTATAAAATCACACTCAATTAAGAAATTAAACCTTTAAAAACTCCTTAAAATACCCAAGATCAATCCTCCATGTTCAATTGACATGTTGAGAAGAAGAAAATCAAAATTTGATCAAAATCTTACAAGTTGGAAAATTGCCAGTTTTGAATTGTAAACCCTGCAGATTTATTTCTTAAAATTTACCCTCAAAAATTCATCAAAATCCAAAATTGATGATCTTTTTGCAAAGAGGACTCCAAGAGATTTCTAGAAAGTCCTTGTTTTCCCAAAACTGACTTTTCTATCAAAAGTTATGGCCATTTGAAGTTTTACTTCAAAATGGCCATCCAAAAATTAATCTAACTGTTTAAAAATCAAAATTTAACCTTTCCCAAAACTTTTGTGGCCCCACAACCCTCGCAACCAATCAGATATTTCCATGTGGCACTTTGGAGGGTGGACTCACTTACTTTTTTGAAAATTTGACCTTGGGAAAAATTTCCTATTTTTCCCCGCAACCCCGTGGCCTCTGCAACCAATCACGTGCTGACACGTGGCTTGGAGGGCGTGCGAAATTAATTTTAAAACTTAGTATTTTTTACTCTTTTTGAAAAATTTCACTTTTTCCTCCACAGCCCCGCACCCCCGTAGCTAATCAAGTGCTAACACATGTCCTAACGGATGCACGGGCCCGCGCAAGTCTTTTTGAATTTTAAACCTTTTGTGCTTAAAATCTTAAATCTCTTTGCCACCCCGCCGACCCGCGACCAATAAAATTTGGACACGTGGCATGGGTTTTCTCCTTGTGGAGGCACGTGACGAAATTTTCCCTTGGGCTTTTGGCCTAAAATGTTCCAAATTCAAATTCACTCCGTCCGGTCCGTTTCTCCCGCGCCAATCAGAAGCGCCGTGTGTCCTTCCGTGCTCATGGGTGTGCGGAGGGAAATCATGCTTTTGCACTCAAGGAGGGAAAATTCCCAATTTTCCTCCCCACTCTGCCGACCCACTCAAGGGAAAATTTTTCTCGGTAAGCCCGTGGACTCCCCAAGGGAAAATTTCTCCCCAAAACTCCGCCAGCCCATAACTTGAGATTTATAAGGAGTTAGGAGGACTTCCTTATATGGTTGGAAAGGTGAGAAAATTCCTATCCAATGAGCATGATTTAGGAAAGTTTTGATGACTCTAAGTGTGTGAAAAATCAGGTTGAACCTTGTAATCCTGTTAGGGCAGAGATGAGTGAGAATTCACTCTCTTAACCTAAGTGATGAATTTAACCTTGTTCCTTGTTGATAATAGTTCTTTGGAAGTAATTGTTGTAAGTCAGTCTTGATTTTTAACCTAAATCTAGTTTGTGCTAACTGAGATCTTGTAACCCTCTTTGCAAACACTCTTAATAAAAAAAAAAAATTATTCCATAATTTTCCTAGCTAATCCTAGTTTGTTTCTTGGTCTCAAGTGGTTGTTTGAAGTGGTCATTACACTGTTAGGATGTGTGTGAAAAGAGAAGGAAAAAGGGAAGATGGTATACCTCATCGATGATGAGTAAGTTGAATATATGGACATTAAGCACATAGAGGGTGTGCGTGAGGTGATGGACTATGTAGATGAGTAGGTGTGCACATACTATGTACCTATGAAGACTAAGAAGGTGAATATTAGAACTGAGGATGCGCATGACGAGGATATTACTGGTGATTATTGGTTAGAACCAGATATTGTGATGTGTCATCATAGCTCATCCATCCAAAAATCATCAGTATATCAATCATTCAAAATATTAAGCACCTTTCTTCTCTTTGGACTTTGCAAAATGGAGTTTTTGTTCAATGACTAGATCGGCTTAAGAATGCAAATTTTGTTCAATTTACTTTGTTTGGATTTACAAAATATACATTTTCTTCTATATTTTGATCCACAATCAAGGAAACATTTCATTCATAGTCTTAACTTAGACTTCCCTTCACTGTTATACCTCTAGCTCTTGATTGCAAATAAACACTTTCTAGGACTCACCATGACATTTTCACCTCTCACTTTCCTATACACCTCCTGAAATGTCTTCTAAAATCATGCAATATTTTATCAACTATTCAAATGACAATATTTTCACTTTTCTCTTTGACACCTACCTTTATTTATCTTGACTCCTTGCTTTAGTCCATGCTCCTAGTATGCATGCTTGAGATCTTAGGTATTATTTAGGTCTCTTGAAGCTTGAATCATGCTCCAATAGACTCGATGACAGTGTTAGATCATTAATAAAAACTCATTTCAAACCACCAAAACACTTTATCATATTTGTAAAACTTCCCTCTAGAGCCTCTTAAGACCATGTTCTTGGAATTCCCATGTACTTTGACTTTCACAAGTTCCCAAAGGTCTGTGTTAGGTTAATTAGTTCATATTCAATCAGTCAACATGTTCCCCAAGTTTCATAGCTCAAATAGGAATAAAAATCTTTATACTTATCACTTGGGGTTCGAGATTAAAACAATTAACTAGATCTATGACAAGCTACTATCACGAAATGTAGCAATTTTATAAGGATTCAACAGAAAGAATGATTGTTTTGGATTCCCATTCGTGTGGTTGAGATATGTACCAAGTTTCATTGTCTAACTCTCAAGGATTCTGAGAATTCCTTTATAAAATACCTCTACAAATAAGCCCTTTCACTATGATTTCCAGCCACCTACTAAACTATCATGATTATCTAGGAATTTTCCCAATGGAATGCAATATTCCTTCTAAAACACTTAGCTTAGTCCCTCATTGTAATTAGTATAAAGTTTCATAAGAAAAGGAGGTGATTTGAGGCGTCAACAACCGTGCCTTAGAAAATTCTTCACCGTGATGCATATTCTAGCCCGAGAAGCTAAATTTGACAATATCTTTAATCATGTTGAAGATGATTCTCTTAGCAGTGGGCATGAAAACATTGGATATTCTCCTTTTTGAGGGTTTCTTCTTTCATAACCTGTACATGTAAGAGTTTCTTAATCCCCACTGAGGGTTTATAAAGATTTTATGATTCTTAGATAAGGCTATAGACTTCACACTCCTTTCAGTAGCTATTTCACCTTCTATTAATGATGATAAACCTCTTAGTCCACCTTTTTCCTCTCCTCTTAAGACTGTTATAACCTAGGCCTGACTGTACATTCAAACTTCTCAATATAATGCTTGAAAATAGGGCATCCTTCTTATCTTATTCACCCATAGGACACTCAAATCATCTTTTCCAAGTCAGATATCATTTGAAACTACCAAAACATTCAATATTCTTGGATATTCAAGATCAAAACATACACAAACACTTACTTGCATGACTAGTTCAAGACAATACAATCTTCACCATTCAGGAGAACATTGAGAATGCATGTATAAATGTGTATAATGCTTGCATATACCATTATAGAAGAGCTCCATTTCCTTTTCTAACTCCACATTACCTCTCGATCCTCTCTAATGTTAATCTCATAGTATGAACACTTCAAATATTCAAGAAATAATCAAAGAGATAGACAAACTCAGCCTTTTTTCTTCATTGCTTCTTCTTAAAACATCATATACATCACATTATGATTCTCTCCCTGAGATAATTTAACCTCTAATCCCTTAGAATTCCCTTAATCTACTAGACTCAGTTGTGGTAGTCCTTATCTAGGCCTAAATTTCCTATTTTTGAGAGATATTCTCAAGCACAAATCAAGGGGATGTTGAGTGATATTCTCAACTATGACCTTTAATAGAAAAATATAGATAATCACAATATCTAGGATTATTTTAACACTCCTCCCATGTAGGTCTTGGGGATATGACACCTCATATGGACCTAATACTCCTATTTTCTACTTTTTTACATTTTTACAAAGAGAATTTACATCACAAATTTAAATATTTGGAGGGAAAACTTAATACAAATCCTTATACATGTTTGATGCCTTTCAAAGGCTTATTCAAATATTATTATTCCTCATAAGTACCATGATGCTCCTACATCGATTACAAATATCATTGAGTTTTTGCACAATTTCTAGGACTAGTACCCAAGGGGATATCTTGAGTTAAAGGGCGTCCACTCCTCATTAGGAGAAATGAATATTAAGTTGAAAGAAGGTGAACACCTAGTTTATAATAGGACTTATATGATCAACCCAAACCTGTACAAGAAGGTCAAAGAGGAGATTGACAAGATTCTTGTTATCTAATTTTGCATGCTTTGGCAAAATTGGATAGTGGGAGGAATTGTACCATAGGACCGGAAAAAGCCATTCATGATCACTCTGGGTTATTTAAGGTAATTTTTTTGGTTGATAAGTATTTATGGTATTCTGGGAGGTTTTGGGATCATCTCGGTCTATTTTCCCTTGTCTAGGTCTTAGGGTGAGAAATTGCTCTATGACGGGTTCACATTCGTCCCATACTAGTGAGAAATGATAAAAATGATAAATCATGTTTTTGGGTCTTGCTAAAACTTTTCTATTTTATGGTTTTAATAGGAAGGACAATGAGTTCAAAATAAGGGAGAGATTATTTTTAAATGGGTCAACTTACATTGGGCTATGAAATAGCTCGTCGAGTTGCTCATCAAGCAGCTTGGCGAGATCATAATACATTGAATATTTTCACCCCAAATTATCTCAATCAACATAAATGAAATTTCCATATATGGAGCTTAGGATTTTTTCAAAAGGCTCAAGTTTTGAGGGATGCTAAATAGTTTGGGTGGTTGGAAGAAAGGTTCATAGCTCAATGTTAAGGAAGGAGAGATACTCGAGCATGTCGAGCACATTGAGCTATGGTTTGGTTGAAGAGATCGAAGTACGGATGAGGAGTTTGACATTATGGGCCGAGCTAAGGAGTTGGTTGACTCAATAGGGGAGTAACTCACTTGTCCAAGAGAGGATCGATGTGGATGCAAAGAAGTAAAACCGAGCCAACACTCGACTCATATAAAGTGTGAGGAGATCACAATAAGGAAGAGCTTGGGTGGGAGCTTTTGACGAGCCAAATTCACATAATGGCTATGTTAGAGCTGAGTTTCGGGTTGACTCACTCAACAAGAGGGAAAAATATAGTGGAAAGGAAAGAATAGTATAAGAGAGTTCGAAGCCATGGCCCATGCCAATTTGAGATCGTACATGTTATGAGCAGACAAGAACTGAGTTGGGAAATTTCAAAGGTTTCGACCATGGTGGAAGTAATGTCTTCGCATGCCAAGCCAGTAATTCTACATGGGGAAATTTCAGAATTAATTGCCATGTTGGATTTTCATTAATGGAAAACCAAGACAAGGGTACTTGATTCATGGGGATCGGAGATTTATTTCCATGTGAAGATGTTGAGATGGCAAGCCAACGAAAAGTTCCACAAATGGGAGGAGTCCAAGTTAATTGTAAATTCACTATGAGAGTTTTCAGGTGATTTAAAGCATGTTAGAGTGATTGAGTGGTTGCAGAAAAGATGGCGATTCATTTACCAAGCTATGAGGAAGGTTGTTGGTGAGACCGAGTCACATGGTGATGGTTGGAGATAGTGATGCATCGGTGTGACAAGGCTCATGTGAAGGGTCAAATGTTATAGGAAATGGTGAGAACTCTGCTCATGGTACAATGAGCTTGCAAGGAGAAATAATCCATCAGTCAAAACATGGTCATGATGGTTGAAGTTTTGTACATAGGAATGATTTAGATGGTGGTTTGATACGTCACCAATCTTGAACTTGGAAGTGAGCTCGACATCATGTTGGAGAAGTGAGTTCATTCATTGATGGGGCCCAATGCACGGAAGGGTCTCACTATTGAAAAATATCGTAGCTTATTCTATGCAAAGCATAAAACAAGAGATCGATACCCCGAGTTAAAGTTGGAGCTCGAATGCAAGCATGGAGGAGATTGACATGATATTAGAGGTAAGAAACCCATGAATGTGAGGCATGCTTGACACACTCTTATATCTAAGATGGATGTAATCTCATACGTGAGCTCAATATGACCTCATAAATGATAAAGGAGGTAAACTCGGTGTGAGATTTGAGGAGATAGTGAAGCGATCTCAGCTGCATGATCTCAGAGGTGAGCTTGGTGCATGCTCACCATGAGTTGGGAGGCAAGCTCGATGTAATCCATTAGAGCAAGGGATCATGAAGAAAATGAATTGAGTTATTTATGGTGAATAGATCGAGATCGATCCCAACGTGCAAATCACTCAAACAGGCCAAGTTATAGTTATGACACTTGACATTGGAGATGATTAGTTTAGTGCAGAAATAAATTGAGCTCGTTGGACTTGATGGTTGGAGCTTAGCATGACATTGTAAAAATTGAGTCATACCATGGTGTGAAGAAGAGTTTGAGATCAAACTCAAAGTGGTGTGAGTAAGGGAATCACTCAGCTATGAAGAATAAACGCGTTGACAATATGGATAAAGTCAACTCAGTGGCTCGAGACACTCTAATCTTAACACCCATAATTTCATGCAATTAAGCTCGGGTCAATTCATGAGTCACATCAAAACCAAAGAGGTGTAAGCCACTCAAAATGTACCAATGTGTAAAAAAAACACTACTAATGCATATAGAACCCAACTCAATGTGTAACGAGGAGCTTGACATAAAGGCTAAAGAAGCTCAGTGGATGGTGGTAATGAGATCATGACAAGCTCGGTTGGTATGATGTATGGGAAGAAATTTAGATGAGATGAGTTAATGTTGAGTCATTTGGTGATGAGTTCATGATAGGAAGTTCCATTGATGTGATAGAATAATGTTTGAGTTGCTTAAAGGGAATGGAAATCAAGCTCGCTAAAGAGAATGCCCAAGCCAAACAAATGTGGGAGGAACTCGATATAGCAAGGTGAGCTCATGAAAGTCTATCCCGAATTGAATGATCCACCAACCAATCCAAAGCAGAAAGTTCACTGGCTCGACATAACAATAAAGGAGCTCACCAGTATATGCGAGAAGCTAGATGCATAGTGGGAGCTCATTTGCGGTGAAGGATGGAGGATCTCGAGCCCATCTCGGTGAGTTGGCTCAATAAGCCAACCACCGAGTTGGGCTATGTGTGACCCTATTTTCACACCCCCACTTTCTTCAAGTCAAACTAGTTAATGGGGGGTCCCACCATTATTTTTTTAATTAAATAAATCTTATTAGTTTAAATATTTTATTAATAATATTTGTTATTATTATTATTTAAATATTCCTTTAATTAATTGAGAGGATTAGGTCAACAAGAAATTGATGGCACATGATGGAACCTTCTCAAGTGGTTCAACCAATTGTAATAAATGAACAATCATGTGCCTTCAATTTAGGAAGGGAATTTATGAATTCTTTTCTCTCTCTCTCTCTCACAACTTCTTCTATAAATGTAAGTTGGAAGCTCATTCCAACAAGTTGGACAAGTTAGAATTTTGAGACAAGTGTATAGTTTTCAAGAAACCTCCTTCTTCTGCAAGTTGTTCTTATATGTTGAGGGAACTTTCAAGCCTCCTTTCAAGACTGTAATGACAACTATTTCCTCTTTTGAATGTATGATGCATTTTGCATGTTATTGAAGTAATAAAAGTGTGTGTTTTGTGACTAATCTTGGTCCTTTCATCCTTCTATGCTTCTTTGTGCCTTTCTCATGCTTGTAGGTACACTATGCAAGTTCAAGTTTCTATTGTAGGTTCTTGGATTTTTGTTCTTATCAAGTGGTGGAGTATTGCATGCAGTTGAGTTGTGGTGTTTTTTCACCCTTCTCAATTTCATCCTTCTTCACTAGAAGACTGATAGATTGTTTTTCTGATCAATTTTAACAAAGGGAACACATGCTTCCTAGTCTGTGGTATTTTGTACCCTCTCTAAGTTGTAGTAGGTAAAGTTGACTTGTGGTGCACACACCCTGTTCAAATCAACCCTTCCCAAGTCTAGAAACACCCTTTATTTGGTGAATCACCATACCTAGTATAGTTTCATTTCTTGCAAATCTCTTTCCCTAAAACCCATGAAAATGTTAGCACTAATCTAGATAACCATTTTTATTGTACTAGGAGTAGTGTAACTCTTAGTTTAGGAAGAGGAAGATGGCCTTCTTTGGAGGTTCACTTCGAGGTCAAGTCTCATAGATTGAGAGTTAATCCCATGTTTCCCAATCACACTTAACTTCATGTTCACATTTTGGCCATTTGGAGGGTACAATGATTTGGGGATAACAGTTTTGGCACACTGGTGGGACAAGAGTTGGTAATTCTCTTCTCACTTGCACAAATCAAAGTACCTGGAAAATCTATACCTCTATATTTCAAATCTCAGTGAGTTGACTTATGTGAAGAATTCAAATAAGAGAATTTTCAAAGTAAGGAAATTATCAGCATATCAAACTATCCTTGTCTCCTCTAAGGATAAGGAGAAGAGGTATATCAACATCACCCGTTGTAGCATCACCTCATAGGGGTCATTCAACTCCTCCTTACGGAAGGTTTCCTCCACCTAGGAACAATCAACCTCTCATTTCTATGGTGAGGAACCAAGTTTTTCCCCCTTTCAATGCAAGAAATCCTCTTGTTGGCTCAATGTGACCCTATACTTGTTGCAGCACTCAAAATTTTACCCTTCTACATAGGGGAAACTCATGTTACTCCAATGGAACATATTCTTGATGTAGCCAACATTTTTGTAGTACATAATATCACAGAGGACAACATTGTGGTTAGACTTCTTGCTACCTCTTTCAAGGGAAAAACTTCAATGGTTTCAAGGGTTAAGTGTTGGTACTATAACCACTTGGGATGAGTTAGGAGAAAAGCTTTGTAAACAATTTGAAGACAAGAGTGATCACCTGTCACTTTTGGAACAACTCACTACCATAAAGAGAGCTCCCCAAGAATACATGAGTGATTTTAACTTCCGATTCCATAAGACCTAGAATAGGATTCTGGCACTCATAAATCCTTCTCCAAATAATGCATTCTTGTACTATTTATGAGCCTTGAATAGTGATGTAGTAGTTATGATCCAATCCATGGGAGGGACTACACTACTTGATGCCTATGAAGTTTCCATAGCAACGGAGAATTCCTTAATCTAGGCTAGAAAGATAGCTCCACAACCACTAATGCCATTGTCTCTAGATCTTATAAACAACTAGCCTACCATTTCTCTTATTCTAGTACCCTCCAAAAACCATCTTAGTCTACCCCGCCTCTTCAAATGACCTATTTGAAGTGAAGTCACTGCTGAAAACTTTTCGGAATGAGCTTGTTTCACTCAAGAGGCAAAAATTTCAATAAAATCATCTCGTACTAGCCACAATATCGATATTTTTAGGATAAGATTCCTTCTTTTCAAGGAAACAATCAGCCTTAAAATCAAGCTACAAATCAAGTTGAAAATGTCACACCTTTTAAATTTCGAACCCTCTTGTTGATAGCTCATTAAGAGCCATAATACCTATCCGAATAATCTATTTCAAGACTACGAATGGTGTTATCATTATTCTAAACCCCAAAATCAAAATATTTGTCCAAATGAAGTTTTGAGCTAGACCCTTATGGCTCAAAGTGTATCTTCCCATTTAGAGCCAACAAAAAAATCATATATGTAGGAAATAGTAGATCAACCATAGGCACTTGAAGAAACCAATTTTCTAAATTGGAAAGAAAAATATTTTTGCGGTTGAATATAGATTCCTCATTAGTGGCAGAAAACACTTATTCCAAAAAGAGAGAAATGGAATCTCAACCTTCCAAATCTGATCAAGCATCCACTTCATAACCTTAGCCACAAGTATCAGGTTGATAAAGATGTGGGAAAGAAGTCACTAAAAACACATGCTAGCCAAGCTACAAGGAAAGAAGGTTCTTCAAGCATCACGATACCTAACAAGCACTTTCCAAAAGAGGATTATAACACCCAAATGAATGTCATAAAATTAGGAGCAATTCCCTTCAATATTGTGGAACAAATGAAGAAGACCAACCTGAGCATTACTATGTGGGATGCACTCTCAATTCCTTCTCAAAGAAATTTGTTGCAAGAGGCTCTAAACAGTTTTGGTACGACCAAAAGATCATTAGGTCATGAAATAGTAATCACTACAAGTTTGTTTTAACTAGAAGGGGAAAGTATTCCTAAGGAAAACAAACCACCACCATTATATATTTCCTTTATCATTGGCCATCACCTGGTGCATAATTACATGATCGATTCTGGTGTCAGTAGCTTGGTCATGCCCAAGAAAATTATAGTTGTGCTAGGCATACAATATACACCATTATCTAGAGGAGTTATTCAGTTGGATGGTACAACAGTTCGATCAAAAAGTCATCAAAGTACTCTATCTTACTATCCATGTATGTCCCAATTTTTCATCCACCCAAAACATATCAGTCATTGATCTCCCTCCTCTCTTTGTCATATACGTATGACATGATTTCACTTTGCCAAGATGGGTGATAATCTATCATCCAATTGGTCATATATGATTCTTTGGACTCGATACAAAACCAAAGTGATTATAAGGGCAGAACCAATCTGCCATAATAATGTAGAACTCTACACTACTAGTCTTATAAATGGGAATTATACCATCAGTGATCTAGAAGAAGAAGATGTTGATCATGAACCGACTACTCTTGTTGAAGAAGTCCTCAATATTGTGCTCAATGAATTAAGTTGAGATTATCAATATGATCTCTACATTGATGTGTTGGTAGAGGAAGAAGTTAGTTTTCTATTGTTGGAAGAGACAGGATTGGGTACATGCTCCATTCACGAAGAAGGTACGATCATACCACAACTTGTCAAAACATAAAAAATGATGGACTGTGGAAACTATTCTTTGATGGTTCAAGGAGTAAGAATGGATCTCGTGCTAACATTGTGATAATTTCTCCATATAGAGATAAGTAATTCTCATATTTCTAGTTACAATTCATTTGCACTAACAATGTATCTGAATACGAGGCCCTTGTGCAAGGAATTCACCTATCCCAAAAGAAGGGAATCAAAGCCTTGACTATTTTTGGACATAGTGAGTTAGTTTTTCATCAAGTGACGGCATGTAATACATCTAAAAATTATCTTTTAAAATCATACAAGAACCGAATATAGGATTTGATTGAAGATTTCAAAGCTTTTGGGATCCACGCGGTTCCTAGAAATCAAAATCAAGATGTTGATAAGATTGTTATAATTAGCTCACAATACGACATACCTATTGATATCATGAAATAAGGGCAACAATTTTTCAACATGGTGGTTTGACCTATACCTCCTTGATAATGTGAGTAGCTGAAAGTGCTTGATAGTGACAAAAAAATTGTCCTTTTTATATAAGAAGAGGTGGAGTTTACTGCGAAAAATCAAGATAAGTTGTAAGAATCATATGGTGATCAAATCATACAATTGAAGAGAAATAAGCTACCAAAAGGTTTGGTTACTATGGAATCCATTTTCAATTTAGATGATCAAGCCAAAAGACAAATCTATAACATGGTGGTCAAAGAATAAGATTTTGAGGAAGTCGAGGTAGCCAATCAAAAGGTTCTGAAGATTGGAAAAGTATGTACTTCCTAAGAGAAACAAGCTTTCATCATACTTTTTCAAGAGTATCATGACATCTTTGGGTGGAGCTACGAATAACTATGTGGTTTTGATTTGGGTCCAGCACAACATAACATTGAACTTGGATCCTAATGTCAAGATAATTCACCAAAAACAGAGGCCAATTAATCCCAAAATTGATCTAGTAATGAGAATGAAGCTAACCAAACTCATCGAGGCTGTATAATTTTTCCTATTAAGCATTCCTCTTGGGTAGCCAATCTAGTCCTTGTAAGGAAAAAGAATGGAGAAATTTGGTTATGTGTGGATTTCAGGACTTGAACTGTGCCTCATTGAAAGATCATTATCCTCTTCCATCAATGGAGAAAATCCTTCAAATGGTGGTAGGAGCTCAAATATTTTCTTTTCTCAATGGATATTCGGGTTACAATCAAATTCTGGTCCAAGAATTCGATCAATTCAAAATGGCTTTCACTACCAAGTGGGGCACGTATGCTTACAACAAAATGTCATTCGGATTGTCCAATGTTGGGGATACTTTCTAAATAGCTATGGATATGGCATTTAAGGGACTAATAAATGATATTATTATGGTTTACCTTGATGATATAAATGTATACTCTAAGCATGTAGAAGACCACATCACACATCTAAGGAAGGTTTTCAAGATGTAGGGAATTTGGGGTTTCACTTAATCCTAAGAAATGTATTTTTGCAATGCATGATGGAAATTTTTTGGGGCAATTTGTTTATGTAGAAGGAATATCAATCGACCTAGCTAGGATCCATTCAATCATGTCCTTATCTCTCCCAAGTCATAAGAAGGGTATCCAAAGTTTTCTGGGAACCATAAATTTCATACAGAGACTCATCCCTCAATTCACAAAGATTGGCTAAACCAATGAAAACTATGTTGAAGAAAAACATGCCATTCTCGATGGATAAAGGAAGGAATGGAGATATTCAAAGTCATTAAAATAGACATTTTCAAGGTCTCACACTAGTGAACCCCAGGTTTGATAATGATTTTATTCTTTATGCTTTTGTTGGTCAAGAGAGAATTTCAGTATCCTCACCCAAGAAATGATGACCTGATAGAGCAACTAATTAATTTCTTTAGTCAATCCCTCAAATACTATGAGATAAAATATTAATTCATTGAAAAACAAGTCTTTGTGGTTATTCAAGCTTTGGATAAATTCAAGCACATGTTGTCCAACAACAAAATTCATCCGATGCTATCAAGGAATTTTTACTGAATAAAGAGATGAATGAAAAGCATGCTGGATGGATCATGAAGGTGATGGAATATGACGTGCATATCAAAGTTACCAAATTTTTCATAGGTAAAGGTTTGTGTCAACAACTTGCTACAGACATGGAATCAAAAGGTCATGGGGATGTGACACTCCAAAATACTGATGATGGTGATGATCAAGTTGACTGGTTATCCAAAATGAAGAATTTCATGTTCTTAGGAGTATATCCCGTGAACATGGATAAAAATCAAAGGACTTTCTATCTTCAATCTATTCCATATGTTCTAGTATATAATGTTCTCTTTTGAAAGGATTTGAATGGTATTCTCATTCGGTGTGTGGGATCGAAACAAGTAAGTAAGATACTAGAAGAGTTTCACAATGGCCTATTTGGAGGACATTATTCTGCACAAACAAACACCACCAAAATCATGTGAGCCAGTTTTTATTGGCTAGATTTGTTCAAATATTCCCATATCTAGGTTAGGAAGTGTAAGGAATGTGCTCTTTTCACTGAAAAATAGAAGTTGACAGCTCTTTCACTACATCCAATTCAAGTGGATCAACCCTTTGTTTAATGGGGGTTAGATTTCATCGGAATGATTAATCCTCCATCCAATGATGGATATAAATGGGTCCTTACTATAAAAAACTATTTAACTCACTAGAAAGAGGTAATAGCATTGAAGGAGATCAATGAGAAGGCAGTTCTTGATTTCTTAGAAGGTATGATGAAAAGGTTTGGTGTTCCATTCATGTTCATTTGAGATAATGCAATGTATTTTCTTGATATGAAGCTGAGTGAATGGGCTGTTAAAAATGTGGTCTACCTCAGACTTTGTCAATTACTATCCGCAAGGAAATGGTTTGGATGAGTCTAACAATAAGAACCTCACAAGGATTATCAAGCGCACAATGGAGACTAACATGAGGACTTGGCATACACAACTTAAGACTACCTTATGGGAAGATTGAATCAAACCTAAAAGGGCCATAAAAATTTTCCTTTCATTCTTGTATATGGAAGGGAAGCAAAACTTTCATTCTCCTTAGAATTACCTTCTTTAGAGTTGGCTCTTCATCTTGACGTTATGGATAATGATCCTATAATAGTAAGGTTTACTAAACTCATGGAGTTGGAAGAAGTACGAGACAAGGATATGAAGACTTTAGAGTAACATCAGGCTCAGGTTAAGAAATATTTTGACAAGAAAGCATCTGATAGACATTTTCAAGAAGGAGATTTAGTTCTCAAATGGGATGAAGATCGAGCCAAACTAGGAAAACACGCCAAGTTTGATGCTCTATGGAGCGGTCCATACATTATTACAAGTTGCAAAGAGGTGAATTCATTTCATATATCTAGGCTCAACAGAGAATAACTACTCATTCATGTGAATGGGATACATGTCAAAGCTTACTTTTGAGAGTGGTCCGCCTCCCGTACAATTTAGTTAGGTGTTTTCCTCCAAGTTCTTAAGCACATTGTTGTGTGTTGTTGTTCTTTTTCTTTCTTTTTTATTATGTTTTGTGTTGTTCTTATACATTGTAAAATCCTTGAAATTTCTCTAGGGAAGGAAGGTTCAAATTTTCCAAAAGAGTTTCATAATGTTGCTTTAGTCAAAATTCTGTAGTATGCCATAAATACCAGGTATTTATCAGATGCAGTATACTTCATGCTTAGCATTCCAGGGAGGTCCAAGATTAGAAATGCTCAAGAAGACTTCGAGATGTGTCAAATCATCTTCAAATTATCTTCAAAATTCCAAAATTTACTCCATGCCCAATGGATGACTTAAGGCTATTAGAATCATGCTTATCATGAAATCATCCCCGAGAGGTCACCAAAATGTTATCTAATTTTGCATGCTTTGGCAAAATTGGACAACGGGAGGAATTGTACCTTGGGACCAAAAATCCCTTCATGATCACTCTAGGTCATTTAAGGTAAGTTTTGTGCTTGATAAGAATTTATGGTATTCTCGGGAGGTTTTGGGATCATCTCGGTCTATTTTCCCTTATCTAGGTCTTAGGGTGAAAAATTGCTCTATGATGGGTTCACATTCATCCCATACTAGCGAAAAATGATAAATCATGTTTTACTGGGTCTTGCTATAAATTTTCTATTTTATGGTTTTAATAAAAAGGATAATGAGTTCAAAATAAGGGAGAGATTATTTTTAAATGGGTCAAATGACATTGGGCTATGAAATATCTCGCCAAGTTGCTCATCGAGTAGCTCGATGAGCTCATAATACATCGAATCTTTTAACCTCAAATTATCTCGATCAAGCTAAATGAAATTGCCATGTATGGAGCTTGGGATTTTTGCAAAAGGCTCGAGCTGTGAGGCATGCTAAATATTTTGGGTGGTTGGAAGAAGAGCTTGTAGCTTGGCATTAAGGAAGGAGAGAGCCCCGAGCATGTCAAGTTATGGTCTTGTTGAAGAGGTCAAATTATGGATGAGGAGTTTGACGTTATGGGCCAAGCTAAGGAGTTGGTTGACTCAATAGGATAGAAACTCACTTGTCCAAGTCAAGATCGATGTGGATGCAAAGAAGTAAAACCAAGCTAACACCTGCTCATGAAAAGTGTGAGGAGATCACAATAAGGAATAGATTGGGTGGGATCTCGTGACAAGCCAACTACACATAACAACTATGTTAGATCTAAGTTTCTCGGTTGACTCACTAGACAAGAGGAAACAAAGATCATGGAAAAGGAAAGAATAGTATAAGATACTTCAAAGCCATGGCCCATGCCGAGTTGAGATCGTTGAAATGACAAGCTATGAGCAGAAAAGAACCCGAGTTGGGAAATTTCAAAGGTTGTGACCATGGTGGAGGTAATGTCTTCACAAGCCAAGCCAATAATTCTGTGTGGGGAATTTGGGGAATTAATTTCCATGTGGGAATTTCATTAATGGAAAACCAAGACAAGGGTACCACTTCATAGGGATCATGAGATGCATTTCCATGTGGAGATATCGAGATGGAAAGACAATGGAAAATTTTCATGCATGGGAGGAGTTTGAGTTAATTGCCAATTCACCATGAGAGTTGCCAGGTGATTTAAAGCATGTTAGAGTGATTTAGTGGTTAAAGACAAGATAACAAGTAATTTTCCAAACTATAAAGAAGGTTTTTGGTGAGATCGAGTCACATGGAGATGGTTGGAGATAGTGATGTATCATTGTGACTAGGCTCACGTGAATGGTCAAATGTTACATGAAATGGTGAGAACTATTCTCGTGGCACAATGAGCTTGCAAGGAGAAATAATCCATCACGAGCATGGTCATGATGTTTTAAGTTCTGTACATAGGAATGAGTTATATGATGGTTTGATGCATCACCAATCTTGAACTCGGCAGTGAGCTCGGTGTCGCGGTGGAGCTTCGTGAAAATATGCTCATGTCGGAGAAGAGAGTTCATTCATCGATGGGGCCCGATGCATGAAAGGGTATCAATATTGTAGAAGCTTGTTAGCTTGGTCTATGCGTGGAAAACAAGAGATCAATACCATGAGTTGAAGTTAGAGCTCGAATGCATACATGGAGGGAGCTTGGCATGATATCAAAGGTAAGAAACCCACGACTTTGAGGCAAGCCTCGATGCACTCTTATATATGATTTGGATTTAATGTCATACGTGAGCTCAATATAACCTCATAAATGATAAAAGAGGTAAACTCGGTGAGTTTTGAGGAAATAGTAAAGTGATCTCATCTGTATGATCTCAGAGGTGAGCTTGGTGCATGCTCACCATGAGTTGGGAGGAAAGCTCGATGTAATCCGTTAGAGTGAGGGAACATGAAGAAAATGAATTGAGTTATTTTTGGTGAATAGCTTTAGATTGAGTCCAACGTGTAAATCACTCAAACAGGCCAAGCTATAGTTATGCCACTTGACATTGGAGATGATCACTTTAGTGCAGAAATAAATCGAGCTCATTGGACTTGATCGTTGGAGCTTAGCATGAAATTGTAAAAATAAAGCCGCACCATGGTATGAAGAAGAGTTCGAGATCGAACTCAAAGTGGTTTGAGTAAGGGAATCTCTCAAATTTGAAGAATGAATATCAACGATATGGATAAAGTCATCATGTGGGCTTAGACACTCTAATCTTGGCACCCATAAATGCATATAGTGAAGATCAAAGTCAATTCATGAGTCACATCAAAACAATGGAGGTGTAATCCACTCAAAAGGCACCAATGCATAACAAACAACTCGTTAATGCATATAGAACCCAAATCAATGTGTAAAGAGGAGCTTGACATAAAGGCTAAAGAAGCTCGGTGGATGGTGGTAATGAGATCATGACGAGCTCGGTTGGTATGATGCATGGGAAGAAATTTAGATGATACAAGTTAATGTCAAGTCGTTTGGCGGTGAGTTCATGATAGGGATTTCCATCGATGTCATAGAATGATGGCCGAGTTGCTTAAAGGGAATGGAAATGAAAATCATCAAGAGAGTGCTTGAGCCAAACAAATGTGGAAGGAACCATATATGGAAAGGTGATCTCGTGAAATTCTAGCCTGACTTGGGATGATCCACCGAATAATCCAGTAGAATGATCCACCGAATAATCCAGTAGAAATTTCACCAGCTTGAAGTAATAAAAAAGGAGATCACCGACATATATGAGAAGCTCGATGTAGAGCGGAGCTCATTTGTATTGAAGGGTGGAAGAGATAAAGCCTAACTTGGTGAGTTGGCTCGACGAGCCAACCACCGAGTTGGGTTATGTGTGACCCTATTTTCATGCCCATCAACTTTCTTCAAGTCAAACCAATCAATGGGGGGTCCCACCATTATTTTTTATTTAAATAAATATTATTAGTTTAAATATTTTATTAATAATATTTTTATTATTATTATTTAAATATTCTTTTAATTAATTGAGAAGATCAGGTCAACAAGAAATTGATGGCACATGATGGAACCTTCTCAAGTGGTTCAACCAACTGTAATAAATGAACAATCACGTGCCTTCAATTTAGGAAGGGAATTTATGGCTTCTTCTATAAATGTAAGTTGGAAGCTCATTCCAACAAGTTGGACAAGTTAGACTTTTGAGATAAGTGTATAGTTTTCAAGAAACCTCCTTCTTCTACAAGTTGTTCTTGTATGTTGAGGGAACTTTCAAGCCTCCTTTCAAGACTGTAATGGCAACCATTTCCTCTTTTGAATGTATGATGCATTGTGCATGTTGATTGAAGTAATGAAATTGTGTATTTTGTGACTAATCTTGGTCCATTCATCCTTCTGTACTTCTTTGTGCCTTTCTCATGCTTGTAGGTACACTATGCAAGTTCAAGATCTATTACTGCAAGTTCTTAGAGTTCATTGCTTATCAAGTGGTAGAGTATTGCATGCAGTTGAGTTGTGGTGATTTTTCACCCTTCTCAAGTTCATCCTTATTCACTAGAATATGGGTAGATCATTTTTCTAATCAATTTTAACAAAGGGAACACATGCTTCCTAGTCTATGGTATTATGTACCATCTCAAAGTTTTTGTAGGTAAAGTTGACTAATGGTGCATACACCCTCTTCAAATCAACCATTCCTAGGTATAAAAACACCATTTATTTGGTGCATCACCATCCCTAGTATAGTTTCATTTCTTGTAAATAATTTTCCCTAAAACCCATGAAAATGTTAGCATAGGTCTAGATAACCATTTTTATTACACTAGGAGTAGTATAACATTTAGCTTAGGAAGAGGAAGTCAGCCTTCTCTAGAGGTTCAACTCAAGCCCAAGACCCATAGTTTGAGAGGTGATCCCATGTTTCCCAATCACACTTAACATCCTGTTCACATTCTGGCCATTCGGAGGGTGCAGTGATTTGGCGACAACAATTCTTAAGTAAAGGATCATAGAGCCTTTTGAGGAATTTAAGTGGGTTAGTCCCATGGTGATTAATATAAATAAATATGAAGGGATAAAAATTTGTATGGATTATAGGTTACTCAATAGTTCATCCATCATAGATGCTTTTCATATACCATTTACACAAGAAATTCTTGAGGGAGTTACAGAGTGTGAAATTTATTAATTCATAGATGGATGTCCTGGGGTACCATCAGCTACGCATTGTGCGTGAAGACCAAGAGAATACCACCTTCACAACTAAGTGGGGAATTTTTTCATATACTATCATGCCCTTTTGGCTTAAATAATACACCAATGGTGTTTTCGTACATCATTATTCAGCATTCCAGGACTTCATCCATAAGGATTTTAGAAGTTTATTTGGATGATTGGACCGTCTACAGTGCTAGTGAAAGATAATTGTGAAAACTTGAGGCTGATGTTTGAGAGATGTAGGTAGATAAACATATATCTCAATATCAAGAAGTGTATACTCTCCACCACTTTTGTTACTTTACTTGGGAACATCATTTATAATGAATGATTGTTGGTAGACCCTACTAATATTATAGTCATTTTGGGGCTAGAAGAACCTACCAATCAGAGTGAAGTGCATGGTTTCTTGGGGCACACTATTTATTATAGAAAATTCATTGAGGGTTATGTAAAGATTGATGTGCCCCTGGAAGAATTTATCAAATCCAAAGGAAAGTTCTATTAGGGTGATGTAAAATAGCATGAATTTGAGACATTGAAGGAGAATCTTACCACCACACTTATCTTGCACTTCCCTTCATGGAAAAAAACTTTTCATGTGCATGTAGATACCTCTCGACATGGCTATTAGTGAAGTTTTTGCATAACCACCAGGAGAGGTAAATGTGGACCATCCTATATGTTTTTTATGTAGGAAGTTGACACCTGAAGAACAGAACTATACAATGAAGAAGTGCAAGGCATTAACCATTATCTAAGTGCTTCACAAGTTTTGATAGTACTTATTGGATACACCATTTATATTGAAGTTGACACCGAAGAATGTAACTATACAATGAAGAAGTGCAAGGCATTATCCATTATCTAAGTGCTTCACAAGTTTTGATAGTACTTATTGGAAACACCATTTATATTTTACACAAATCATATGGAATTGAATTAATTAGTTGATAAATCAATTTTATAAGGGTGTATATGTTGTTGTATACTTATTTTTCAAGATTTTGATTTTACGCTTATAATAAATTCAAGCAAGACAAACCTAGGACCTGATCACTTGTCAAGGATCAAATTTGGAGAGGAAACGTAGAGCATTGAAGATACTATGCCTAATGCGTAATTATTTATATTGAATAATGTTCCCACTAATTTGGAAGATACAATAGTATTTTTATGCACCGGACTTGTACCAGAAAGAAATATGACCTTAGAAAAGAAGTAGCTTCCAATTTGTCACTCGTGTTGCACTATATCGACTCATTTGAGGAGACCTATACAAAATAAGGTGAGATGAGGTCTTATGCATATGTGTTCTAGAACATGAGAACAAAGCCATCATGGAAGAGGCTCATGGAGGAATAGCCAAAGGCCATTATGAAAGATATGTCACTACACACGTAAGATCCTTTTAGCGGATATAGGATGAGAGACATTGTATAAAGATACCACGACTTTTTCAAATCATTTGATCACTTCTAGAGATTTGGAAAGCCTAGAATAAAAACAAGATGTCATTACGACCCATTATGATAACAAAACCATTTGAAAAGAGGGTCATTGATTTTTTAGGACCTATTGCATGACCTCGTAGGACAAGGGTGTGCTACATCATCACATGCAATGATTACTTGACCATGTGGGAAAATGTTGTGCCTAAAAATATTTTATGGAAACAATGATAAAAATATTCCTTTGGAAAAAAATCATCGAAGAGGTATGGATGTCCATTAAGCCTAACAAGTGATAGAGGAACTCATTTTTGAATGATACCATTAGAATTTTATGGCATAGTTTATGGTGGCACACCATAAGACTAACCCTTATCACCTCAAGATAATGTCACTACTAAATATTTCAAAAGATCTTGAGACAAATAATAACGAAGATATGTGATGTTGGAATAAATGATTGGGATGAAAAGGTATCAATTGTACTTTGGAAATATAGAACACCCAATAAAAAGTTGAACAAGGCCACACCATTTCATTTGGTATTGGACGTAGAGGTTTCACTACCTATAGAATCAGATGATTAGATGATGAACATGTAGTTGATGAGTGTATTGACAAGTTGATGCAATTAGATGAGAGGCATGCCATTGCGCATTGGAGTCAGAAGACAAAAAAGGCACGACAAAAGGCTTGGCATGACAAGCACATCAAGAACAAGTATTTTATAGTTGGAAAGATGGTACTTCTGTATGACTCCAAGTTTGTGTGCCATCCAGGGAAGTTGAAAGTCCACTTATTGGGACCCTTTGTAGTGACCAAGATACTAGACTCAGTGCATGTCACTTGCAAGACCTTTGGATGGCACCGTGTTACTTGGTTACTATTATTCAATTTTACACACATGACAAAATTAGACAACGGGGTTCTATTATGATCAAATTATGACATTGGTCCCAAGGACTCACATTCGGTCATCATGGAGATAACATGATTAAAATAATTAATAATTTTCATAGATGATCTCACCTAGCATTGAATGAGATCAAATTGAGCTCAACTCGGTGATAACTCGATGTTTGCTCGGTTGAGAACTTGGTCATTTATCCTTGGAGCTCAACTCGACAGTTAGTTGAGTCCAACATTGAGAATATTTGGTCTAGTCACATAAATTTTGAGATGGAAATATGAGTTCATTCATCAAGTCACACAGAGAGGGTCAAGTTTTTTATGGAACCGAGTCACGAGTTATGCATAAGTCGAGTCAAAGGTTGGGTTTCAAGTTCATTGATTGGCATGGTAAGCACAACTCAGCTTGTTTAGGTTTCATTAACATATTAGTGAGTGGGTTGGGAGCTATTAGGAAGGAGTACATAGCTCGAGATGAACATGAGAAATCTTGAGGGATATGTCAAGTTCAACTTTAGGATGAACTTGGGAATTCACTTATCACAACATGGAGTGTACGAGATAGATCATTGAAGAATGTTGGTGATCCTTAGACAGAATTAGGGTGACTTAGTAGTGAAGTGTAATGGTGAGATAACATAGCTCAACAATGAAGCTAAAAGAGTGCTACTCGGCAGTGATCTTGGGATCAATTTGTAGTGTCGTATTGAAATTTTAAAGTATGATATAAGATTAGAGCTTTGTTGATAGACACTTAAAACAAATTAAATGTTATATTTCAAAGGGGTGAGTTACTCACCGAGAATACAGGATGATATTTAACAAATTCAATTCAAAAGGCCACATTGATATGATTAGGTTGGAGGTCACAAAGGAGAGTTCAATTCCATGGTAACATTGGGCCAAGTTGAGTGTAAGACAGGTAAAAGAGTCAAGCCACCTCAGCCAAGTCATAGAGGAGGTGTTCGGGGAACATGATTTTGAGAAATCACCGAGTCTTGGGATTATTTTGAGCCAACATGTGCCTAATAAAAGATAAAAAAATTGAATCATGAGTATGATGTTGGTATAGAGGAGAAATATATTATACTAGTTTAGTAGGTTTGTGGTGTGGGAGTTAACTTGACCATGACACAAATTTCAAACACTCACCAAAATCACTTTACCAAATTTCATCCAGATGCTAGTGTGATGGAAATGGGTATGAGCGAGTTATTTATCAAATGGAAGGTTTGAGCTTGGAGTTTGATCAATGAATCATTTATCAGGGTGAAGAACTCACCCTCAGCCAGACTTAGAAATAGCTACGTTGTGTAAATGATTAGAAATGTTTCCCAACTACAAGAGAGCTCAGTCAGAAGAAGAAGATGAATCGATGGGAAAACTTGGTGAGATTTAGCTTTCTCAATCGAGTCGAAATGAACGTGGAATAATGGGCTTTAGGGAATTTACATTTTCATTTCCCGATCAAGTGGGTAGAATGGTACTTAGATCCCGCACTACAGACCTTGACATGGGGAGTTTTGGGCCCATTCATGGAAATTCAGGGATCAAGAGCCATCCAGCCAAGTTGATGCATGGATTAGAAGGCATCCAAAGTTTGGGATCCCCACTTTGGGCTTGCGGGATTTTGTGGAATGAAATCCATGCCAAGCCTGGTATGGAAAGATAGTGTTTGGGATCCCAAGCTGAAATATCCATCATAAGAAAACCATTAAGGAAAAAGTGGAGTTAATCTTCAATCTGACCAAGTCATAGGCCAACGCATTTAGTGGATGCACGTAGAGAAACTACCAAGTTATTCTCAGAGCGTCTCAATTCATTTAATCCCAACAACATGGTGGAATGTAGGGGATGGAGCAAGACCCAGTCACCGATGAATGCGAGGGACCACAACTCCTCAAGTATAGCACGGAATATAGGTGAGTTTAAGGAGATGGTTATAGTTATGGCATGAACACGGGGAAATGGGTTCTCTAAGATACTTTATGGATCATGCTGAGGTGAGCCAAAATGGCTCAATGAGGTGTCTTTGATTGCAAAGTAATTGACACTAAAAAAATTCATAAAAAACCGATTCGAGTGCAATAGGTCTCACAAGATGAATGAGTTGGCAATTCACATAGGCCTGACATTGAAATTGGTGAGTTATAGAAATGATCTCGGTTGATATGGATGACAGTTTGATCTATGATCCGACTTTGTGAATGCATGCATGGCACTGGAGATGAGCTCAATGCATCCACAATAGGGACACTGAGGTGATTATTCAAATGAGCTTGCAGTTGGAGTGGCGAGATGACAAGGAACATGAAGAGCTTGAACCATTTTAGCCAAGTCAAATAGAGCTCATAGATATAGACCCATGTAGAAGAGCTCAATGGAGCTCGACACGTAAGTTTTCTTGGAACAGGGGATCACTAAGAATAAAAATAGCTTGGTAGAGAGCTCATTTTGGGGCAAGTTACTCGGATGTGATGAATTTGAGCTAGTAGAATGAAAGACATAAGTCTAGTGGTGAGTCCGTGAGCCCACCAATGTAAAAATGAATGCAAAGAGTGATCCATGACTCACTCAGGCATACACACGAGTTACATGAGGTGGTCTAGGGTAGTTACGAGGGGCTCAAGAAAAAAATTGAAAGGAATTTCACTCTCCAAGTTGAGCCATGCATTAAGATGAGTTCGCAGAACTCGACACCAAAGATAGTACAAGGGAATAGCTTGGAGTGAGTTTGTGGAGTTAATTCATATGGTAGAGCATTAAGAGCTTGATTTGATAAATACAAAATAAGGCCGACCAGATTCGGTGGAACATTTAAGCAAGCCCGCCATATTTAATGCAAGGGAGCTCATACTTAGAGGCAAGTTCAACATTGAGTGAGATGGTGATTTGGTTGGGTATGGATTAGAACTCAACAGAGTATGACATGAGTAATGATGGGGAAAATCTACCGAGCTAAGGTGGAGTAACATCAATTTGGGTAGAATGGGGCATCGATCAATCCATTGAGAGCTCATGACATAAATAGAGAGTCAAAAGAAATAATGATTTGATGAAAATAGAATCATAAAGCTATTATGGAAGGTGAAATCGATCAATGCATCGAGCTAAGAATAGGGGTGATGGGACCAAGTAGATAGTAAAGTTGATAAGCTTGGTTGATTTGATGAAGGATAGAAGCTCAATGCCAACTCATTGAGTTGGCTCGACAAGCCAATCACCGAGTTGGTCTTTTTTACTAGTTCTCATGAACCCCTTTAGTGTAAACCAGCTTCAAGGGGTCTCACTTGAAAAAAAGAAATTAAATAAATATTTTTATTTAAATATTTTAATAATGGTATTTATCATTATTATTAAAATATTCTTTTAATTAATTGAGAATATTAGGTCAACAGGAAATTAATGGCACATGATGGAACCTTCTCAAGTGGTTCAACCAACTATAATAAATACATCATGTGCCTTCAATTTAGGAAGGGAATTTATGACTTCTTCTCTCCTCTCTCACAACTTCTTCTCGTAAATGTAGATTGAAAGCTCATTCCAATAGTTTGGACAAATTAGACTTCGAGACAAGTGTATATTTTTCAAGAAACCTCCTTCTTCTACAAGTTGTTCCAAAGATGTTGAGGGAACTTTAAAGCCTCCTCTAAAGACTCGTAATGGAAACCATTGCCTCTTCTAAATGTAATGGTAGACATCAATAAGTATGTATTGAGAAAGATGATAAAAAACATTATAGAAGGACAAATATTCCTTGATGATACAATGCATAAAACCTTGGAAGGAGTTTGGGTACTTCAAATATGCAAGTTATTCTTCTTTAGGAATCCTACATGCCTACTTTAGTTGTTAATGCCGCATGTGCACAAAGACTAATTTTACTTCATAGGTAAAAGGATGCGGCTAACTCGCCAAGTTAATCAAGTAGGGTTATAGTGTTTATTTTTAGAATTGAGGGTAAATTGAGGGTGTTGAAAGGACCCACATCCTTGTATAATTGAGGATTTTTTGAGAGGATCCACAACCTAGTTACAATGAAGGGGACCACTATTAGGAACCCAATTGAAGCAATCATGAAACCATAGTGAAGATGCAGATACCATCGACAAAGACCACAAAGTGAGTGGGACAACTATCGAGTGATTGAAGTGAGAGGAATAACCATCAACATCGAAAGTGAGAGGAGTAACCACTAGGGTCAGTAGTAATTAGAGCATCCACTAGTGTCAATAGTGAGAGGAACAACCATGACAAAGTAGTGAGAGGAGCATCAACAATGAGTGGAGCAACCACTAACGTTAGTAGTGAAGAGTACCACCAATGTTAGCATGAGTAGAGATGCCACCTCTAGTGGTGAAACCACCTCCGAGGAGGATCATGCCTCGGGGATTTGAACATGGGTGGGAAAGCACACAACCATGTGACTTGACCGCACCACTCCCACCCCATTGGCTAAAGTGGTTTGGGATAACTCTCATGCCGCAATGGCAGACATGCCTCATCACATTAAACACATGATTTATGCTTGACCCCGATCCCATCGCATTGAACACTAAGCTGACTTAACACCACGTTAAGAGACAACCTCTACCACTGAAGCAATCGACCCGCCTAGAAATACCTAGCCAAGTAACGATGAGATATAGAGGTGGCCAACCCAGGGAATGGACCCCGAAACCTCCCACATATAGCCCACATTCCCCACCACTAGGGTAAACCGGACGGGCTTAAAAGTGGTTTGGGATAACTCTCGTGCTAATATGCCAAACATTCCTCATCACATTGAACACAAGATTCATGCCTGACCCCAACCCCCATTGCATTGAACACCAAGCCGGCTTGACACCACATTGAGAGACCACCTCTACCACCGAAGCATCTAACCTTCCCAAAAATTCATAGCCAAGTAACGACGAGCTATAGAGGTGGCCACCGAGGGAATGGACCCCGAGACCTCCCACATATAGCCCACATTCCCCACCACTAGGGTAAACCAGACGGGCTTAAAAGTGGTTTGGGATAACTCTCATGCCGCAATGCCAGACATGCCTTATCACATTGAACATAGGATTCATGCCTGACCCCGACCCCCATCACATTAAACACCAAGCCAGCTTGACACCATGTCGAGAGACCACCTCCGCCACTAAAGTAGCTTACACACCTGAAACTACCTAGCAGAGTAATGACGAGCTATAAAGGTGGATAGTTAGGGGAATGGACCCCGAGACCTCCCACATATAACCGACATTTCCCACCGCTAGGGTAAACCGAACGAGCTTAAAAGTGGTTTGGGATAACTCTCATGCCGATATGCCAAAATTCCTCCTCACATTGAACACAAGATTCATGCATGACCCCAAACCCCATTACATTAAACACCGAGCCGAATTGACACCACATTGAGAGACCACCTTTGCCACCAAAGCACCTGACCAGCCCGAAACTTCCTAGCTGAATAACAATGAGATATAGAGGTGGCCAACTGAGGGAATGGACCCTGAGACCTCCCACATATAGCCCACATTCCCCACCACTAGGGTAAACTAGACAGACTTAAAAGTAGTTTGGGATAACTCTCATGCCATAATGCCAGACATGCCTTATCACATTGAACATAGGATTCATGCCTGACCCCGACCCCCATCACATTAAACACCAAGCTAGATTGAAACCACGTCGAGAGACCACCGCGGCGGTAACATGCTCGAACTACCTAGCCAAGTAATGACGAGCTATAAAGGTGGATAGTCAAGGGAATGGACCCTGATACCTCCCACATATAGCCCACATTCCCCACCACTAGGGTAAAACGGATGAACTAAAAGTATTTTGGGATAACTCTCTTGGTGCAATGTCAGACATGTCTTGTCACATTGAACACATGATTCATGCCTAACCCCGACCCCCATCACATTGAACATCAATCCACCTTGACACCACATCGAGAGAAAACCTCCACAACCAAAGCATTTGACCCTCCTGGAACTTCCTAGCTGAGTAACGATGAGCTATAGAGGTGGCTAGCCTAGGGAATGTACCTCGAGACCTCCCACATATAGCCCACATTCTCCACTGCTGGGGTAAACTAGACAGGATCTAAAATTTAGACTAGGGATGTACCCCCTAGGCAACATGCAAATACCCCACTCCACATGCCACGAGTAAATCAGGATATGAAATCCTGGGGGCTAGGTTTGAACTTGGGTTGTTGGCTCTATAGGCTAATTGCCCCACTAGTTCACCACAGGGTCATCCCTAAAAGTGGTTTGGGATAACTCTCATGCCATAATGCCAGACATGCCTCATCACATTGAACATAGGATTCATGCCTGACCCCAACCCCTTCGCATTGAACACCAAGCTAGCTTGACACCACGTTGAGAGACCACCTCTGCCACCGAAGCAGCTAACCCACCTGGAACTACCTAGCCGAGTAATGACGAGCTATAGAGGTGGCCACTGGGAATGGACCCCGAGACCTCCCACATATAGCCCACATTCCCCACCACTAGGGTAAACCGGATGGGATTAAAGTGGTTTGGGATAACTCTCATGTCGCAATGTCAGACATGTCTCATCACATTGAACACAAGATTCATGCTTGACCCCAACCCCGTTGTATTGAACACTAAGCTAGCTTGACACCATGTCAAGAGAACACCTCTACCACCAAAGCAAATGACCCTCCTAGAACTTCCTAGCCGAGTAATGACGAGCTATAGAGGTGATCAGCACGGGGAATGGACCCCGAGACCTCCCACATATAGCCCACATTCCCACCGCTAGGTAAACCTGGATGGGCTAGTAGGGTTATAGGGTTACGTGACACCGAGGAAGAGATAAATCTTGACCTATATGATGAGACAACAATAGAGGTAATAACCACCAAGTTACAATATCAAAGGGAAATCCAAGCCTTCAATATCAATAAGATTGTTCACCCTAGAAAAAGAGTGGTTTCTCTCCTAGTTAACTGCATGTTGGGTGCCTCTAAGATATAGAAAGAGGTTAATAAAAAATTCCTCCATATTACACATAATATGGTGCAAAATACCAAATACAACATTGCACTATATATAGTGAAGGAATCATAGAAGAAGAAAAAACCCAACCGGAGAAAGGAGATATGATTACTTGGGGATCTATTCTCTTGCTAATAGTATTTTTGGGAGATAGGGGTGTCGATGGTCTTCAAGATAGCATGTGGGTGCACCCCATTGATAATAAGTCTCCAAATAAATCATTTGCCAAGTTTACTTGCAATAGAAAAATGTCAAATCCTTATAAGGCATGATTGGAAAAGTGGTATAGAAGAATAAAAGATGGATTTAAAAATGAATGGAACATACCTAGATATTTTTGGTGTGGTTGAATGGATAGGCATAGTTTGCGGTGATGTAACAGTTCAACCTTGCATGATTCTTGTTGAGCAATGGGGAAATTGGGTCACGGTGCAAACCATCATTTACATTCATAGCCAAGTACTTCAAGTGCATAGTGAATAGACTCAAGGATGTGCAACACTTAAAGTTAGATGTAGAATACCATATGCTACCTAAGAAATATGGATATGTATCAAATGTAGCATATGTAGAGACCATGGAGACAAACAACATGGATTTGAGCTTGATAACAACTTTGGTAGTGGGAAAAGAGGCTTGTAGATTATATGTCTACATCTAACTAAAGCTTAAGGATGGAAAATAGGTTGATTTACATGACACCGAGCTCCCAAAGCCACCAAAGAACTATATGGTGAAGATCCCTAAGTGATAACGTGAGCTCACTCGGAAGACGAGGAGGAAGATATATCCAAGGGGAAATTAGACCATAGTAAGATGAATAATATGAGAGAAGAGTTCCACGAGGAAAGCTTCTCATGCACACATAAATAACCCCAACTGAAGAAGAGAACAATTCAATCCCATCATAGGAAGAAGACCCTCACATCATTCATAATCTAGATGAGGAAGACAAAGAAAACCAATAAAGGAGAAACCATGCTTGAGAAGGGGTCAAGAAGAAGATACAAAGGAACATGATGAAGTCCCTTGCAATGAAGAATTTCATGAAGAATAACATAAGGAAAATCTCGTGCATGAATAAAACACCCAAGATGAAGAACTGCACAAGAAAAATAAGGTCCTATGTAGAAGGAGGAAGAGGATCCCGAGATTTAAAATGAAATGTGTGATATACAAGAAGAATAGTGTGAAGACAACAAAGAGCATGAAGAGGTAGAGCACGAGGAAGAAGGGAATGATGAAGAACAAAGTATTGGAGGAGGAAAAGGAACCATTAAAGGAATAATCCAAACATAGCATAATGTTGCACAAAATACACAAGGGCCATGTACAGAGGAATGAATCTAAGATCGCCCTCAAGCATCCAAAATTTCATACATAGATGATCCTTCAAAGACATTGAGGGAAATATTTTAGAGCTCTATACCCACCGGAGATATCTTCTATTGGTACTTGTTTAACAAACCCAAGCCCATCCGAACACAAGCTATTTTCTTAGAGCCTACATACCCATATGGAGGATCCCAAATTTAAAGTTAGAAAGGATTCAATTATGGAATTGAAATCAAAATTGGCATATTTCTCGATAATTTACTCTACCAAACTCTCGACAAGTAATAAATAAACATGCTAAATAAGATGGCATCCAAGATTGGAAGGAGGAATATCGATAAATGGTTTGTGGTGAAGAGTATGCAGAGAGATAAAGAGTGCAAAGTTCTAAGAAACAAAAATGTTGCTAAAGATTTTATTGATGCAAATAAGAGGATTGTTGATGCATACAACAAGGAAACTTATATTGTAAATAATATCACAAACACATGTCTAAATTTGGTATAAAATCCCAAGCCATACCATAGTATAGAAATGGAGTATTTAGAGGAGCTAGTACACTTGTTGCTAATCAAAGTGAAAATAGCGGGTTAGAGCCTTCAAGAGAAGAGTTAGCCAAAATAAATAATGAGAAAGTAGAAATAAAATTGAATAATATGTAATACTCAAAGATGGGGTTGAATGAGGCGAGTTAAATAATTTTTCGGCCACAATGAACATGTGCAATATAGATGATGAGGTAGAATTATTGAAATTGTAGGCCATAATGAAAATAAATAAGGTAGAGCACGAGAATATGATGTAGGAAGTTACCAAGATGGGAAAAATTATGAAATCCAAGTGCGACACAATGGAGGAAAGGCTTAAAGAATTCCAACCTATGGGTGTAGGATGGATATTCTAGAGGGAATATCCTTAGAATTGGATGTGGTGATTAAGAAGCTACAAGAGAAGATTGAGGAACTAACTCTAGAAAAGATTCCGAGACATTATTGAGATAACACTAGAGAAGGAGCTAAATAATTTAGGAATGGAAGAAATTGGAGAATGTAATAAACAAAGAATTCCAATAACTCCTAATATAACCACAAGCTCAAATTTTGGACACACACATTGGAAATTATTCCTTTTTTAATTAATTATGGGTATTACCCTTATTATTTCATTCTTCATATTTTCTTTAAAGATATTATTTGATTCTTTATATTTCTAAGGAAAAATAATATTTCTAGTGTGGGGTAATGTTGGAATGACAATATGGCTAAGTACAAGCCATGGATGGAAGTTGAATACCACATGCAAAAGGGTGGAAAAACCATTAAGAAGTGACTAAAGGCTAGAGTAACGTGAAAAATCACATGCACGAGCGAGAAAAAATTACAGGAATAATTCAAATGCGTGAAGGGTATGCACATGAGGGATGAAGAGATCAATGCGCAGAGGTCCATGTATACACACACAGAGGTTCTAGGAGTTATCTGAATTTCCAATGGAAGATAAAATTAGGAAAATTTGTGTTGGCGTAGAAAGTAAGGCAAGTCCAAAAATAGACATGGAAAGGATAAGGCACTGACCACATATAAAGCACATGAAAAGGTGGACAAGAATGACACATGTGAAAATATAAATATAGGAACAAAGCATGAATGGGACCGAGCTTTTTATATCACGGGTTTGAGTTAAAGTAGGAGTCAAAATGCATGCAACCTATATTAAGGATGTTTATTCTTATGATTAAATCATGTAGACGATGAAAGATAAGCTCCCATTGTGTATAAATAGGTATAACACAAAGGGAGATATATATACATGGAAAGAGTGATAGATGCAGACATCCGAATAGATTCCCGATCTAAGAAGTGTATGTGTCATACATAGTCTATTATGTGGGCATGGGATGTAAGTATTTTTTGAGGTTTGTAATGGAATTAAATATGTGCTTGTAATGGAAAAATATGTATATATTGATAAGGATAATGGAAATATGAATGATGTAATGGGAATTCAAATTCTATTGTAAATTGTTTATCTTAAGGAATGATCTCGCTTTGTTGTTCTTTTTTAATGTTTCTATATTGTGTTGTTATTCCTCATATATGATAATGGTTAAGTGCATCATGACAAGTGATATAGAGAAGGAGCTTGGTAGGTTGTGCATGTTTCAGTGAGTGCTTATACATTTGTCTAAGTGAATTGCATGTGTATTTGACCTAGTAAGGTGTTCACAACTAGACTCCAACATTTGAACCTTCGAATGATTTGAGGTATAAAGGTTTTCACTTTGATAACAAAGGAATTTTACGAATTGAAAACAGAGTATATGTACCTTTGCTAAATGATTTGAGAAAGAAATTGTTAGCAGAATTTCACAATTCACCTTTTTCTGACACCCTAGCATTACAAAAATGCTTGCTGATGTAAAACAACAATATTTCTGGAAAGGAATGAAAAAGGATATTATATATTTGTGACACATTGCCGAATTTCAATGTGTTAAAGTGGAACATATGCACCCATCCGGTTTGTTGTATCCTCATAGCATACCGCATTACAAGTGGCAAGTAATAAGAATAGATTTTGTATAAGGGTTACCTATGTCAAGAAATAAACATGATGTTATTTTGGTAGTTGTTGATAAACTAACAAAGGTAGTACATTTTATTGTTGGTAATCTAAAGGATGATTCTCCTGTGTTAGCTAAAATATTTTTACACAAAAATTGAGATTACATGGAGTACTTAAATTAATCATTTCGGATAGAGATCCTAGAATAACGTCAATATTTTGGCAAATGCTTAATGCAACTCTAGGAACCAAGTTGAATTTCAGTTATGTGTATCATCCGGAAACGGATGGACAGATCGAAAAGAGTAAATCAAGTATTAGAATATATGTTACGGATGTATTGTATGGATCAGTAGTATAAGTTGGAAGAGTATCTTCCATTAGTTAAATTTGCATACACTAATACATATCATGCTTCTCTTAAGATGGCACCTTTCAAAGCATTATACGAAAGAAAATGCAGAACCCCTGTTAGTTGGGACAACATGAAGGATAAAGAGTTAATTGGACCTAAAATTCTTACTGAAATGGAACAACAAGTTAAATTGATTCGTGAACGCTTGAAAGAAGCAACAGATAGGTAAAAGAGTTATGTTGAATTAAAGAGGGTTGATAGGAAATTTGAACTTGGTGAGAAATTCTCTCTTAAGTTAAATCTAAAAAGAGTTCTATAACTTTTGGCAAGGCTACCAAGTTATCACCTCGTTATGTGGGACCTTTTGAAATAGTTGAAGTAATCAACCATGTAGCTTATCGTTTAGCATTACCTCCTACTTTGTCACAAATGCATGATGTTTTCCATATTTATTTGCTTAAGAAATATGTTTCAGATTTATCACATGTGTTAAATTGTAATTCCTTGCAGGTCCAGGACCCAAGAATAATCGTGGTTAAACCCATACGAGTGCTTGAAACTCGCCATTTGCATTTGATAAATCATGAGATAAGTCAATGCAAGGTTCAATGGGACCAGTTTAATGAAGAGAGTGTAACTTGGGAAAACCTTGAGGATATGAAAACTACTTTTCCATATCTATTTGAACATAATTGATTTTGTTGACTGATAAAAATTTGTGATTTTATCTTTATATTACAATAAGTATGCTAGTTTTGGGTAGATATTTATTTTTTTTGAATAAACAACTATGTAATGCTGATTTCTGGAACTTAAAAATGCTGATATGTTTTTGACATATGGTAAGAAAAGTGAATAAGTTGATTTTCCTTAATGAAAACTATTAAAAAATGAATGAGATAATCATCGGGACGATGATTATTTTTAGAGAGAATTATGTAACACCCTCGATAACTATTATCTCCTCTTTTGCATTTCAAGTGTTGACATGTGATTTTCTAGATAAAGATGTGTTCTTTTGACTATTGAAGATCATGCTTGATAAAGGATAAATCATTTCTATTCTTAAAAATCATTAGACTAAAATAGTATGGTTAACAAGAATTCATTTTCACTTTGGAAAGGTGAGTTGCAATCTGGCTTTAAGAGTTGCAGACTTATTTCTTCTTCTGACTCATCCTTGGATCAATTTCAGTGATCCAAGGAATGTTTCAAATCCTCTTCATAGACTGAATGATAAATTGACATTCAATAGTTTAAGGGACATAGAATACTGAACTTTTTATGATAAAAATTATGTGGTCTCATGTGAACATGTTTTCATTCAGCTATATGTTGTGCTCGGGTCTTTGGTGATTGATCGTGATAGAACATTAAGGAAATAAACAAAAATTCAATTCACAATAGATGAGGAGTTCGGAGTCCTAAAACCTAAGGATTATCCTAATAGTATCCTAAGCTAGGTAAGAACACCTATGTTCTAGCTACATTTACTTATTTGGATTTTTTTCTAACCTAAGCCTCTTATTCTATTTTGTTGGGTTGGCGTCCTAACCTAAGCATTGTGCTAAATGAATAAGGGAAGGATTACTAAAGTAATACTAGGATATTTTAACTAGTACATAATACTGAAGGGTTATGAATTGAATCTAACCTAAGGTGGGAATTACTATTTGTAAATATTTTTAATACCTAAATTGGTTATTGCTAGACTAACCTAAGTTCTATTAGGATCCATCCTAAAATATTAAAGGGAACCTCGGGGGATCACATGTCTCTAAGGTGACAAGCCCAATGGCATTTAAATGAGTTGATAGGGTTTAATCGTAGGAAGTACTCACTGTTTTTGGTAGGGGATATTTGAATTGGTGGAAGCATACATGGAAGCTCCTCTAAAATATGGAATTGTATTCTTGGATGGAATTGGAATTCACCGGACTTAGGAGGTGGTGGAAAGGAAGGATAAGTATGAAATTTAGAATTAATGGCATTAGCACATGCCAACTACAAGACTATACTTTTGATAAGACTTGGGTATTCTTGAGAATACAACATTGTAGTTGACTTGTGGCAACACCCTTCCGCATTGATCATCTAGATCTACACACAAATAAGGAATTGAACTTAGTTTCTCTCTAGGTCAAGTTAGTGGCATATTTAGGATAGGAAGTAGCTTCTAATGGCTCAGGGTACCTTGGCACATCTGGTTGACTTAGGTCAACCGAGTATTCCCATTTACCCTAAGTCATTGTGAGCGTCTCCCTATAATAATTTATGTTTCTAACTAGGGCTAGGGTTAAACCTGGGGACAGTGGATTTAAGGTAGTCATAGAATACCAATTATGATAATAGAGGAGTGAGGTGAAGGACGTATTCCAAAATGATGAGTATGTTGTCTAGGAATAGTGACATACACAGTATGTTGTAAATCTTTGGCCAAAGTATTGCAAGTTTCTGGTTGTATTCTCCTATGTCACCACGTTTAAAGCAACATGATATCCGATGAATATTAGTAACAAATATTTAGATATGTTCTTTAAACAGATCACTCAGTACCCAGTTTAGGGTAGGAAAAACCAAGTATATGATAAGTATTCAATACTTAAGGTTAACATAAATAGATCAGTAGATTACCGAGCTATGAAATGAATAGATTGGTGAATCACCGAGTCATTTATAGCTACATATGGTTATCTGTTTGAGATTGATTGGCATGAAATGGTTGTTCTAAATAATGCTTTATTTAGAACAGAGAACATAATATCTATAAAAAAAATTCTCTTATTTCTAAATTCTTAAAATGGGAATGTTACATCTTGGTATCAGAGCTGAAGGTTGTAGCTCTTGGACCTACTATGTCCATAATCTGATGAAATTTAAATTTTCTTGTTAACAAAAATGGTTAGAACAAGAGGAAATGTTGCAAATAACCCTCCGCTTGAGGAAGGAGCAACAACTACCTATAAACTTGATGAGATCCTTGTTGCCCTATTGGACATAAGAGATCATTTAGTTGTACTTGAACAAAAAGTAACGGGTAATGAGGAGGAAGATGATGCTGATAACAATAATCAGCCACCTCTGGGGGACAATGCCAATGTGGGTGTTGATAATAAAAATGTTAACATATCCGTTTCACTCTGAGAACAAAAAGGCTAGGCTGACAGTTGAACTCACTAATGAAATAAAAAAGGATAAGTCCACCCAATTTTTATGGCACCACATTAGGATATGGGGCTGAGAATTGGCTCAGCAAAATGGAGAAATACTTTGAAATAAGGAATTTATCAAAAGAAACAAAGGTGATATGGGGAGCATATCAGATTTCTCATGAAGCATCTTCATGGTGGGACAACCGTAAGGTTGAGTTGAATATTGATGAAGCTAATATCACTTGGGATCAATTTAAAGGATACTTTAGGCAATGATGGCTACCAAAACTTTACTATGATCAAAAAAATGATTGAATTCCAGAACTTAGCTCAAGGAAAGCTAATTGTAACCGAGTGCTTTGAGCGATTTACAAAACTCCTTAAGTATGTACCTCAGTACCAAACTAATGAGAAGTTCAGGATATATAAATTCATCATGGGATTAAATCCCGTTATAGGAGGAGAGGTGGATGTTCATAGCCCAACCATGATGGAAGGGGTTGTTGAAAAATCCATAAGGCAGGAATAGAAATTAAAGGCAATTTCTGCTCACAAGGAGGAAGTAAGGAAGAAAATTTTCAACTCCTCTTCATCATCTCTTGCACCTAAGAAAGGACCATGGAAGAAATTCAAAATGAAAAGTAAGTTTTCATCTAATACTAATAAGAAAATAGCAACAAACAAGTTTGTTGGTAATGCACGGAAAAAATTTGCTAAGAACAATAATAACGGACAGAAGTCCTATGGGGGTCAGAACGATAACTCTAAGGCTGGAAATAAACCCGAGCCTAGGAAGGGACCTGTAGGAGGCTGTTATAACTGTGGAAAATATCATTACGTGAATCAATGTCCTTTGAAGAAGGATGATCACAATCAACAACACAAGATACACGCTGCAGTAGTTGACAAGTAGGCTGAGAAACAAGCCACACCCATAGAAGTTCCGAGTAAGTTATTTGGCTTACCTATAACTATTATTTTTGATACTGGAGCTACTAAATGTTTTATTTCTAGTAAATTAGCATCAAAAATAAAAAGAAAAGATGGAAACATGGATAAAACATGGATTGTATAGTATGGGAACAATGTTGTTCATATGGTTAGTATGTGTCTTTTTGGAGCAGTCCTTGATTTACCTAACTTTTCCACTAAAGTTGATCTTTATGTTGCACCTTTGGGGTCTTATGATGTAATCATAGGTGTTAATTGGTTAGTAGAACATAAGGCTAAAGTGGATTGTTTTGAAAAACACATTAGTTGTTTAGATGACCTACAAAAAACAACAAAGATTTAGGGTGTGAAACGTGAGATTTATGTTAGAAAATTGTCAGCTATGCAACTTTAAAAGGCCAAAAATAAAGGTCGTACCTTATATGCAATAAAAATTACTAAATCAATGAAGATAACAACGATGTTATGGAGCGATATCCATTGTTACGAGACTTCAGACAACGTATTTCCTAAGAATTACTGTGTCTTCCACCCAAAAGGGAGTTTGATTTCTTGATTGAGATAAAGCCCGAACTGAACCTATTTCTAAAGCACCGTATTGAATGACTACTATATAATTAGTAGAGCTTAAGGCTTAGTTGCATGAAATTTTGTCTAAAGGTTTGATTAGACCAAGTGTTTCACCTTGGGGAGCACCTATAATTTTTGTGAAAAAGAAGGATGGAACCCTTAGATTGTGCATTGATTACATAATGTTAAACAAAGCAATAATCAAGAATATATACCCACTCCCATGATTGATGATTTATTTGATCGATCGTGAGCATCGCTATATTCTAGGATAGATCTTCAATCTAGATATCATCAATTACTGAATTAAGGATGAGGATATTCATAAAATAGCTTTCAGAACAAGGTATGGACATTATGAGTTCACGGTTTTACCTTTTAGATTAACTAATGCACCTACAACATTTATGAATTTAATGAATAATATCTTTCAAGAATACTTGGAAAAATTTGTGCTCGTATTCTTGGATGACATTCTCATATATTCTAAAATTATTGAAGAATGCCATGAGCAAATTGAAGATAGTTTTGGGAATATTAAGAAAGAGACGGTTATTTGGTAAGTTGTCTAAATGTTCTTTCTATGACATAGAAGTACACTATTTGGGACATGTAATAAGTAAGAATGGAATTGTTGTAGATCCTTCAAAAATTTTAGCTATAACAAAGTGTCCTGCACTTAAGAATGTACATGAAGTTAGAAGCTTCATGGGACTTGCTGGCTATTATAGGAAATTTGTAAAAGATTTTTCTAAGATAGTTGCACAAATAACTTCCTTACAAAAGAAAGATAAAAATTTTGTTTAGAGTGAGAAATGTGAAATTGCATTCAAAAGCTTGAAGGAACAATTAACTTCAAAGACCTATTCTTGTAGTACCGAGATCCTAATGGAGATTTTATGGCGGTAACTCGATGCATCCGGTGAAGTTCTAGGAGGTATTTTGTTACAAAATGGTCATCTCATAGCTTACAAAAGTAGAAAACTAAAGTTACATGAGTTGAATTATGCTCCGCATGATTTAGAGCTTCTACCATTGTTCATGCACTACAAGTTTAGAGACATTACCTGCTTTTGGTAAACCTTTTGAATTGAAAACTTATCACCTTGGACTAAAGTATATTTGCACTCAGCCAAATCTTAATGCAAGACAATGAAGGTGGTTAGAGTTTTTGTCTCAATATGATATTGACATCAGTTATATAAAGGGTTAAGAAAATAGAGTGGTTGATGCTCGAAGTCATAGGAAGCACATTTCTTCTCTTATAACTTTAAGAACTCAATTTAAGGATGAAGTAAAAGTGTTATGGAATCAATCTTACTTTTAACAAGTAAAAGCAACGCTTGCTACTGATTCGAATGATTTGAGGTATAAAGGTTTTCACTTTGATAACGAAAGAATCTTATGATTTGAAAATAGAGTATATGTACCTTCGCTCAATGATTTGAGAAAGAAATTGTTAGCAGAACTTCACAATTCACCTTTTTCTAGACACCTGGCATTACAAAAATGCTTGCTGATGTAAAACAACAATATTTATATAAAGGAATGAAAAAGGATCTTATAGACTTTATGACACATTTCCTTGAATGTTAACGTGTTAAAGTGGAACATATACACCCACCCAGGTTTGTTGTATCATCATAGCATACCACAATGACAAGTGGTAAGTAATAAGCATGGATTTTGTACAAGGGTTACCTATGTCAAGAAATAAACATGATGTTATTTTGGTAGTTGTTGATAAACTAACAAAGGTAGCACATTTTACTGCTGGTAATCTAAAGGATGATTCTCCTGTGTTAGCTAAAAGATTTGTACATGAAATTTTTAGATTACATGGAGTACCTGAATTAATCATTTCAGATAGAGATCCTAGAATGATGTCAAGATTTTGGAAAATGCTTAATGCAGCTCTAGGAACTAAGTTGAATTTTAGTTCTATGTATCATCTAGAAATGGATGGACAGACTGAAAGAGTAAATCAAGTATTAGAAGATATGTTACGAATGTATTGTATGGATCAGCAGTATAAGTGGGAAGAGTATCTTCCATTAGTTGAATTTACATACAATAATACATATCATGCTTCTCTTAAGATGGCACCTTTCAAAGCATTATACGGAAGAAAATGTAGAACCCCTGTTAGTTGGGATAGCATGGAGGATAGAGAGGTAATTGGACCTGAAATTCTTACTGAAATGGAACAACAAGTTAAATTGATTCATGAACACTTGAAAGAAGCAGCAGATAGGAAAAAGAGTTATGTTGACTTAAAGAGGGTTGATAGGAAATTTGAAATTGGTGAGAAATTATTTCTTCAAGTTAAACCAAAAAAGAGTTCTATAAATTTTGGAAAGGCTACCAAGTTATCACCTCGTTATATGGGACCTTTTGAGATAGTTGAAGTAATCAACCCTATAGTTTATCGTTTAGCATTACCTCCGCTTTATCACGAATGCATGATGTTTTACATATTTCTTTGCTTTAGAAATACATTTCATATTTATCACATGTGTTAAATTGAAATTCCTTATAGTCTAGGACCCAGAATAATCATGGTTAAACCCATACAAGTGCTTGAAACTCGCTTGATTGTATTTGAGAAATTGTGAGATAAGTCAATGCAAGGTCCAATGGGACTAGTTTAATGAAGAGAGTGCAACTTGGGAAAACCTTGAGGATATGAAAACTAATTTTCCATATCTATTTGAACAGAATTGATTCTGTTGACTGATAAAAATTTGTGATTTTATCTTTATATTACAATAAGTATCCCAGTTTTGGGTAGATATTTAATTTTTTTGAATAAACAACTATATAATGCTGATTTCTGGAACTTAAAAATGCTGATATGTTTTTTACATATGGTAAGAAAAGTGAATAAGTTGATTTTACTTGAGGAAAAATGTTTAAAAATGAATGAGATAATCATCGGGATGATGATTCTCTTTAGGAGGGAAGCATGTAACACCCTTGACAACTATTATCTCCCTCTTTTACATTTCAAGTGTTGACATGTGATTTTCTAGATAAAGATGTGTTCTTTTGACTATTAAAGATCATGCTTGTTAAAGGATAAATCATTTCTATTCTTAAAAATCATTATACTAAAATATTATGGTTAACAAGAATTCATTTTCACTTTAGAAAGATGAGTTGCAATCTGGCTTTAAGAGTTACAGACTTATTTCTTCTTATGACTTGTCCTTGGATCAATTTCAGTGGTTTAAGGAATGTTTCAAATCCTCTTCATAGACTGAATGATAAATTGACATTTAGTATTTCAAGGGACATAGAAGACTGAAATTTATATGATACAAATTTTGTGGTCTCATGTGAACATGTTTTCGTTCAGCTATATGTTGTGCTCGGGTCTTTGGTGATTGATCTTGACAGGACATTAAGGACGTAAGCAAAAATTCAATTCATGACAGATGAGTAGTTTCAAGCACACCTATGTTCTAACTATGTTTACTTATTAAGAGGCTTAGGTTAGGACGTAAGAACACCTATATTCTAACTATGTTTACTTATTTGGATTTTTATTCTAACCTAAGCCTCTTATTCTATTTTGTTGGGTTGGCATCGTAACCTAAGCATTGTGCTAAATGAATAAGGGAAGGATTACTAAAGTAATACTAGGCTATTTTAACTAGTACCTAATACTAAAGGGTTATGAATTGAATTTAACCTAAGGTGAGAATTACTATTGGTAAAAAAATTAATACCTAAGTTTGTTATTGCTAGACTAACCTAATTTCTATTGGGATCCATCCTAAACTATTAAAGGGAACCTAAGGGGGTCACATGTCTCTAAGGCGATGGTTCCAATGGCATTTAAATGAGTTGATAGGGTTTAATGGAAGGAAGTACTACCAGATTTTGGCAGGGGCTAGTTGACTTGGTGGAGGCATACGTGGAAGCTCCACTAAAAGATGGAATTGTATTTTTGGATGGAATTGGCATTCGCTAGATTTAGGAGGCGGTGGCAAGGAAAGATAAGTAGGAAATTTGGAATTAATGGCATTAATGACATTAATGAGCCTTGGTATTTGTGTGCAAACCATCTTGGAAACTTAGAAGGTGGGTTTGTAGGAGGTTATTTAGTTTTGCATGCATGGCAGATTTTTCTTTGCATGGAGCTAACTGGTTCTTTGAACCAGCAGTTTGACCTTCACTTCAAAGCTATTTTTTGTTTCTACGGTCTATTTTTGATCAAAGGAAATTATATGAGGTGTAAGAGGAAAATGTGTTTGTTTTTTGATCTTTCATGGAGGAGAAAAAGAGTTGGAAGCTCAGCTGGAAGTCTCCTTCGATTTGGTGGAAGCACTATTAGGCATGATAGACTCTAGCTATTAAGATTCTTTGCTTTCTTCTAAATGATTCGTTAGAACAACTCTGCTCTCATGAGATTCATGTTTTCATGTTTGATTGGTTAATTTCTTGTTGGGTTTTATGAATCTTTGTGTGGTTTGTAGATGAATCCATGGTAAAAGTAATGATTGTTTGAAAACTTTCTCTCTGTGCAAGTTTTTTTGACATGCATGTGAAGCTTGTATGCGAAACTTGTTTTGTAGCTCTGTTTTTCATTCTGGAACTTGTATTAGAGGTGGTTGTGCTTTGAACTGACCTTCGTTGCAATTTAGGGTTTTGAACTATATGGGAACCTTGAGTTCCATTTGATCTTATTTTTGGGCTTCGTGTGGTTTAGAACCAATGTTTGGAAAACTTATGCATCGTTGAATTGTTGCTTAGAGTTCATATTTGGCACTGTACTCACATTATTTTTCTTGTGAAGTTCTAAAATTTTGTGTGAAGCTTGGGTTCGACATTGTACTCTTATTTAACACTTGAGTGTTATGAGCTTGTATTTGGGTCGATGTATTCGATTATGTTCTAGTATTTTAGTGTTGGGTTTCTCTTGTAATAAAATTATTAAGCTTATAATTATTTTATTGAGTGACTACTCACCAAAAAACTGGGTGATAGCTTGTTTGAGTCGTTTGAAATATCTTCGAGATTTGGAACGGAGACATCTTGCTTAAAGGAATGTAGAACTTTTGTTTTATGACTGTATCAAATTCTTTGAAATGGTAATGGCGTGAGTTTTGGAGGGGGTGTTCTTTCCCCTTTGTTTTGAGGAATCTTACGTTCTGGGTTGACTATTTTGTTGAAGCTAAGTCACCTCTATCATGATTTTGTGGATGTGAAGTTCTATTTTGGATTTTTATTTGGTTGCATAGGAAATAAAATGGGACACCTTCTGACTTAAATATTTTTGGTTCTTACTCTCTCTCCTCTACTTCTTCAAATTAAATTTGGGTCTTTGTGGAAGATTTGGGTTATTACCCTTGGAAACTGAAATAATCAAGAAGGATACCTTCTCCGTTCAGTTGTTTTTTGTTTAGTTCTTTTGAATCACAAACTACTTACTCTTTGTATTAAGTGGTGAAGCATTTGTGAGTCTTCAGTCTTGGGTTTGTGGATAATTCTGAACTTGATAGTTGTTGTTTCAGGATTTTATTCTTGTTTGATACAGTGAATGAGTCCTTGGCTTCTTTTATAGAAAGAAAGTATATATGTATTCTCTTGGGATTTGTATGTTGTTTTGGGACTGCAATATGTTTTCATCCTGATTGGTTTGAAAATGGAAATTCTTTTATTCAGTTGAATGAAATGATTTATTAATGGACCTGTCCTTATAGAGTTTCCTTTTCTCTATCTTTTGGATAAGCTCATTGATTGAACTTCTCTGCACTCGATGCTCTTATGAGATGGTGATTCCTTTATAGATTGTTGGTCTACTTGGTTCGAATCATTGGTTGAATGATAGTAGCTAAGTCGGTTCTGCTGTTAAGTGAATTCATACTTGTTTTATCGATTGTTGTTGACTAGCCTTGCCTTGTTTGAATGGATAGGAGTAGGTTTGTCTCTTGTACTCTCTATCTTTTTGGATGAACTTAAGTAGAGATTAAATCCTTTATGGGGCTACTTTGTTTTTGAATGTTGGTTTTAGATCTTTGATTGATAACTTCTAACATGCAGAGTTGGAATTAGAATTACGCTTAGACTTTTTGATTTTCTATATCCTCTTGTGTTGTTCTGAAATTTTGTTTAGATGTATATCTTAATGTTGAATTTATAATATTGTTATCCCGGAAAGGAATAGGTAATTCATGTTATGAACCTGGTCTGTTTTTTAGATGTTATAAGTTTGGGCATGGTACATAATGGTTCTTCTTATTCTTTCTTAATATTTAGATGAATAATCCTAGAATGAACCATGTTGTATACACTTCTTTTGTCTCATAGAAAAGATAAATGTGGTATTCTATTAGGATAGAATTATGAAATAATGGGATGGAAAGATCTATTGTTTGTTTACAAGCCATTGATAGGATCAATAGAACTTTAAGTCCTTAGCGTATATTGTGTAATATATTTTTCTCTTCTCTTAAAAGTTGATCTAGATTTATTAATGTACTTCTTTTCTGTTTGGTATCACTTATGCTTATTGTATGATGTATTAATTATCTCATTAAAGCAGTGTTGCTTTAATGAAACAATTAGTGGAATGCACTTCATTTTAATGCTTAGTGCTTATCATGCTCAGTTCATTGAACTGACCCGTGCTAGCAATTTTTACATATGGACATTATAAGTGATAAAAGAAGGCAAAAAATTATATGATGCATTGGCTGATATAAGTCTAATTCTTTGTAAAGAATTTTGATTCATTCCTTAGTTGTATTGAAAAATAAAAGTTGTATACTTTATAGAATGAAGGTTGTTGTTATGTAGTATGCCTAAAGTGCATAGTCTTGTAAATTTATAAATTGTAATGATGAATTGTGAGTTGTGATTTATTTGCATTGGTTGTGTAATTTATCTTGTACTTTTGTAAAGAAGATGAAAGTTCTATCTTGTTTATATTCTTCATATTATATTATGCTTATCTTGTTATCTTTGATAAGATGGATAAAGGGAATTGGTTCAATTTCCCTTATAATGATGCAACTTGTTAAGTTGCATAATATGATGTGTTTTATCTAAACAATTTAACATAGTAATGTGATGTGTAATGAACATGCAGTAAGAACTATGGATATTGTGAATGATATACCCTAACACTTAATCATGTAGAGGAAGAATCTTTCTCTCTCAATTGAATGTAAACAAAAAAGGTTTGGAGATATGATTATTAATCATTAGACTTCATTTTGTATGAAGTCTACTTTAGTTGGACATATTCGGTTGTTAAACCTTCCTAAATGTTAAAGTACATTTTATTGAAACTTATGATATTGTTGTCCTATTTTGGTTAACTACTGGTTAAACTGAGTAAACGAACATTAAAAAGCAATCATAAGTTAAGGAAGTTCTTCATTGACTAAATGAAACAAATTTAGGAAATAACTTAAGGAGTGTTGGATTAGGGATTAGCAGGGTTGTTGTAATCAAGACATAATCCAAATTAACAATGTATTAATAATCTCCTTGGGGTATGTACATCTCAATGAGGTAGTTTCTATAGGATGTTGGCACACGTCGGTTGCAAGACTATACTTTCAAGAAGACTTGGGTATTCTCAAGAATATAACATTTTAGTTGACTCGTGACAACACCTTTCTCGCATTGATCATCTATATCTATACACAAATGAGGACTTGAACTTAGTTTCTATCTAGGTCAAGTTAGTGGCATATTTAGGATAAGAAGTAGCTTCCAATGGCTTAGGGTACCTTGGCACATCCGGTTGACTTAGGTCAACCGAGTATGCCCATTTACCCTAAGTCATTGTGAGCATCTCCTTATAATAATTTATGTTTCTAACTAGGGATAGGGTTAAACCTAGGACAAGTGGATTTAAGGTATTCAAGAAAGACCAATCATTATAATAGAGGAGTGAGGTGAAGGATGTATTCCAAAATGACGAGTATGCCATCTAGGAATAGTGACATACATAGTATGTTGTAAATCTTTGGCCAAAGTATCGCAAGTTGCTTGTTGCGTTGTCCTATGTCACCACGTTTAAATCAATGTGATATCCGATGAATATTAGTAACAAATATTCAGATATTTTCTTTAAATAGATCACTCGCAGACCCAATTTAGGGTAGAAAAAACCAAGTATATGATAAGTATTCAATACTTAAGGTTAACATAAATAGATCGGTAGATTACCAAGTTATGAAATGAATAGATCGGTGAATCACCGAGTCATTTACAACTGCATATGGTTATCTGTTTGAGATTGATTGACATGAAATGTTTTTATAAATAATGCTTTATTTAGAACAGAGAACATAATATATATATAAAAAGAATTCCCTTGTTTCTAAAGTCTTAAAATGGGAATGTTACAATTTGTCTACATTTTATTACATCTAGGTAAGTGGACTCACAGGTGCACCATGCATGTTACCAAGACACATGAATGACAAGTGGGTATTATTGGAGTTGGTATGACAACTTATCTATATTCAAAATTTCTAGAAGCTAAGCATAAAACAAATATTAAGTTCCCTATCACTTTTGGTAGGTATAATTTCCCTACCTTGGTCAAGGATAAGCTAGTAGAGGCTGAAATGAGGAGTTTCTCAGTGGAGCAATTTTCCCCAAGAAATAATTATGATATAAAGTAGTTTATGCATCACTCCTGGGTTCTACATCGAACATGAACCTCATTATGAGGATTATTAGATAGACTACGAGGATAGGAAGAGGTTATAATAAAGATTTACTCACGGATTTATTTGATGCAAATTATTGATTACAAGGTAGCAATGGTGCCTCAAGTGGCGGAAGATGATGGAAATACAATTAGCTTAGAGTACACCCAAAATAACATAGCAATGCAACCCCTCCCAAGTGTAAACTGGGTTGTTCAAGAGATGAAGTCCTTGCACCAAAGGATTGTTGATGTTATGAGGATGACCTCACTTGGGTACTTGGATCAGAGAGTTGACATAAGTTAATAGAATACCATTATTCTTAGTGAGTACAGGGCCAATGGAATTATTGATTATGTGATACCATCTTTTAGGAAGGAAACATAAATTATACAAGGGAATCCATAAATTTCCTTCAATGCACTTCTCGTTGCTCAATTAAGAAATGAGCTAAGTGCCTATGCTAGAAAAAGCGGGAATTTTGATTCTCAACCGGATCAAAAAAATTAGAATATTTTGAGAAGAACTAACCCCATTACTATTACCCCTCTCTCGGAAAATCCCAGCTACTTCTCCAACACCTAAGGTATATGCCTCAAAAGGACATAACAAGAAGGGTGTTGCTGGTCAATCCTCTAGCAGGGGTGGTAGAAAAAGAAAGGTTGAAGAAAAACTCATTTATAAGGATTGGAATTTGAATATCTCACCGAAGAAGAAGAGTATTTAGAAAATATACCTCTCATTAGAAAGAAAAGACCAAGGCTTACAAATTTGGTTTTAAAGGAACCTACCATTCAACTTGATATTGAGAGGACTTCTAAGGAGAACATGCTAGTTCAAGTGAATAGGCTTTCGATACCATTCCCCATGCCACATGTTCTTGAACCCTTAGAAAATGTGTTAATATCGGTGCTTTTGTGGTCATGACTCAAGTTGTCATACCATGTATTTACGAACAAAAGGAAAAAATGGATTCACAAGTTTAAAATCTAGTTGCCCCAAAGGTAGGAGATGACAAAGTGGATGAGCAACATGGAGAAAACCCTTATAATGAAAATATACTCTCTAGTTTATTTAAAGATCTCGGGAGTGGAACAAGGGGATGGTATTACTATGTTACAAGACAAAAGGAAATTAGTGGTGAAATAGAAAAGGGTCCCACTCCAAGTGAAGAGCCCAAGAATCAAGACGAAAGAGGCATAAATGGAATTATGAAGCACCCTATGATAGAACACAATGTGGGGGACCCATAGGAAAGCACTTTGGGCATATCCATGATATTCAAGAGCACATTATTATTACATAGCAGAGTATGGAAGACATTGGAAAGTTAAGTAAAATAAATGAAAAGGATTCATGCATAAAAATACATGAAAAATTATAGATATAGGGACTTCTGGTAAACATGTGGATTCATTCCCTGAGTCCACTGAAACAATTAAACAATCATCACCACCCCCACAAGTGATGAGGATAGATTCATGAAGCCCATTGAAGTAGTCTTTGTACGAAAAAGGGGTTAAGATGAAATCATGCATTGCAACCATAGAGCCTTCAAATGAGTAATAAATAGATGGAAAATAGTTAACCCAGGATGAGGTATCAATTTTTGGAACCTAGGTGACTCCCCATTCTTATCAAGAAATGATTATAGCACCAGTTAGACCACCAATGCCAGGTGAAGAGTTACCCATTAGGATATGTTTAGAATCATCTATTCTAAATAAGAAAAAGATATAAGTGAAAATAAATACAAATGATCTAATAAGCACTTTATACGTATGTTTTCAAAGGCCACCAAATAAATCAAGGATTATGCTTAGGAAATTGGTAGAAAATCAAGGTAAGAGGTTCTTGGATATCGATACTCCAAAAATGATATTGAAAGGCACAATAAGAGATCAAATCCATTGAGATTGACCCATATTATGTTCATTATGTATTCCTTATTCCTTGATCCTTATTATTTTTTCTTTTGTGACTTTCTATCTTTTCCAAAAGAAAATTTCAAATGATTGAGGAAGATAACATCCTTCTTGTGATGATGCATGCATAAAGGATGAATAAGTAGTAGAAGACAAAATTGGTTTATTGAAAAAAGGAATATCCTATGTACATCTATGTTTGCAATATAAAATAGAGAATCTCGAGTCTAGCACATCAAAATGGAATCTTTACGGTTGGAGGAGTCTCTCTTTTCACTTTGACAAATTCAACATCCTTTCCCCACATTTTTCTTCTCTTAGTTATTTTTTGGTGGAATTTGGGTATATTCCCTTGTGGAAAAATTGTATAAGAATAAGGGAATGTCCTCATTATGAAAGTTGGTTGTTTTTTTATAACTAGTTAATTTCTCCAACTCTAGATTTTCATCTCTAAGTAGTGTTGAAGTTCTAATTTTTGAGGTTGTAATGCTAAGGTGGTTACACTGTACATCCATTAGCATGCATTGAGGGCATCCAGTCTATGTCCCCATTGTAAAAACAATATGAATGGAACAATTTTATTTGATTCAGATCATGGATTTTATTATGTATGTGAATATTTGATCAATGAGATATAGATTTTATTGCAATCTTATGTTTTTTGCATCTATGGATTACACATATTTAACTTTTGGTTATTGTATTTTCTTGGTCACTACATAAATATTGTGTTGTAGTGTATACTTTGCAATATTTTGGTTCATTTATAATTTAACCTGGTTATAATAGTGATTTACAATGATTTATTTCATCCCTTGAGTGTATCTTGGGCGTATAAAATGGAAGTAATGAATATTTTGTTAGAATTCTTACTCAAGTGTTGGTGTTAGGGATTTTGAATATTTAATGGTAATATTTGCATGAACTTGGTATCAATGAATGCAAATTCCCCTTTGGAAGTTGTGTTTATTTGATCTTGTTTTCTCTACATTTTGGAAGTTGCATGCTCTTATGGCAGTCATTAGCACATTGTTGTTATAAACCAACCATCATCCACCCCCTTTTCTCTAAATTGAAAGTATCCTACCATCCTACCCCTTACAAACACATTAGATCTGCATATCATACATGTGTTTTCCTACAAATTGCATTACCTTTGTCCATTATAAATTCATTTGCCTTGATTTTTAAAGATTAGTATTCCAAACATCATTAGTATCATTTTCATTTGTTGTTTATGTAGAGATTATTTTTATTAATCGCTATCATTTTTCTTCAATAGCTTGTCTCGATGCACTAAGTATTTACAATATCTATGTGACAACTCTTGTGAGTGGATATTACATTAATGGATATACTTAGCTTAGATTGACATATCAACAACTAAAAGGAGGTTAAATTATAATATCTCTCCTTCATTCAAGTTATCCCTTGGATCCTCTCACCCGGGTTCGGAAGAGCTTGAAGTAGAAAGTTTTAACCATCCCCTTTGTGAGGTACCTCCTAGTTATTTCTAAGACCTGTTTATTAGAGATGGTAGATATATCCCTGGCTTCAAATGACATATTATTCATATCTATCATTCTTAAATCCATTTTATCTTTAAATTGTTGCAATGTCCTTCACATGTAATATTGGGATCCAACCTAAACTACTATGATTTCATGTAGGAACAATGGTAGATGTATAAATAGGAATAGATACAATATGTATTAGAACATTATATGCCCCATATATATATATATAGGCACAATAGAAGTAGGAATATTATATGTCTCTCATAGTCTATTGGGAAGTATAATTAAGTTTCATGTAGTTTCCAACTCTTCGACACCGTATCATTCGATTATGTTGACTCTTATTTTTTCTTCTATTGTATGATATTGAGTTTATTATACCGAGTTATGATTATGATTCAAAAATTGTCACTATATTATGATTATACTAACTTGAATTAGAGGATGGATGATTAGTTGTTAGAAATTGTGATACTTATGGAAATTATGTGATGGTTGTCATTTAATAATGATTAGTTGTATATGCTCTTTGATTTCTATGATGCTTATGGTAGCATATATGATGATTAGTATTGTGTCTCTCATGTTTTGAGATGTACACACCTCTCATATTGGATTGTCATGTATTATAGTGATGTCATATTGGTTGATCTACTTAGATGTTATGTTCATCAATTATATTATATTGGGAAGATATGATGCATGTGCATTAAGTGTGTAGATTACAGGTATTTTGTGAATATGGGTTTTAGGTTATTTCTCTCATGGTTGTCACAATTGTTCATTGGATAAAATTTACCCCCTCTCTTTTATTGTTGTCATATGGTTTGACAAATTAGGATTGGGAGCCATTTGGAATTTTGAGAATTTTATTATGTTATTAATTATTGTGGATTATTATTTATCTTGCTTTTAATTGTTACTTCATAGTTGTGATTTAATTTGATTTATTATGTTGATGGTAACCATGATTAATTTATTTAATCTTTGTCTTATCTTTCCTTAATTTAATTAAGTGGATTTTTGGTTAAGCTTGTTTTAATTTGGATAATGGATTGTTTAACCTTGTTTAAGTGGAGTCTACACTCTTTGTTTGGAAAAATATGGTTAGTGCTTCACATTATGTTTTATATTTACTTATGGTAAATATATTTGAAGCTTGGTAAGGTAGGTAAATGTAATTAGTTGTTTATAAAGTTGTTACATAAACAAATTAGGTTTTTTATTGTTTATTATTTGGGGAGTTATTCAAACCATCCATATGGTTTCAACATAAAGAAAAATATTTTTACACCTATTTTTGTGTTTTTTCTTCATGTATATATGGGAGACTTTTTGTAATCAAACCATGATATTTCAATAGAATATCTTTAACTATGTTATTCTTGTGTTGCTCTGCACCTGTAAAACTCGTATGATCTTTTCATCTAGTATCAGAGAGACCATTTGAGGATATGTTGGAAGAAATTTTCATGCATAGGAATATCCAACTATTGTTGCAATTCTTTATCCAGGATCACCAACAATTCGACTGAGTCGCAATCACCATCAATTTGCATAAATTTCCAAAATTTTGGGTAAGTTGCTAACGATTCCTTATAAATTTATAGTGATTCTATGTACCATTGGAAATATCTTTAAACCATATTTTTGACACATTTTACATTTTACAAAACAAAGATTTAGTTCTCAAGTTATTAACAAATCAGTGAGTTCTTGTTTTTATTTGTTGGTTTTGATATCTCTATTGATCAATGGAGACATCAATTGCATCCATAGATAAATTTTATGGAATAAAATTTCACACTTGGAAAGTAAATATTCAAATGTAATTGATGAATAAGAATTTATGGGGAATAGTTAATGGCAAGGAGAAATAACCTATTGATGCTAGAAAGTTGTTAGAATGGAAAACTAGAGATGATAAGGCCAAAGCTATCATAGGACTTGCAATGTCTGATTCTAAGCTTCATCATGTTGATCTTGAAAATCCATCTAGGGAAATTTGGGAGATTTTAAATAAAACCTTTGGTGGTAAATCTGTAAATGCAAAATTATCTTTAAAATTACAAATTTTCAAATTCAAGATGAATGATGGTGTAAGTATTTCCAGTCATATAAATGAATTGAGGTCTCTTATGAGAAAAATGGAAGAGGTGGAAGCAGAAGTTGAAAAATAAGATGAAAAATATATCTTATTGAATAAATTTCCTCTTAAATACAATTTTTTTAATTCACCCTTGGTTAAATGCCTACGCATTCATTAGATGACATAATATCTACTCTTCTAGCCAAAGAGAAAAGAACTAGAGAAGATGTAAAAGAAGAGAAGGCCTTGTACATTAAAAATAAGCATAATATTTCCTCTAAAAGTGAATTAGAGATTGAGTGTTATTAGTTCTCAAGTTATTAACAAATCGGTGAGTTCTTTTTTTTTATTTGTTGGTTTTGATATCTCTATTGATCAATGGAGACATCAGTTGCATCCATAGATAAATTTTATGGAATAAAATTTCACACTTGGAAAGTAAAGATTCAAATGTAATTGATGAATAAGAATTTGTGGGGAATAGTTAATGGCAAGGAGAAAGAACCTATTGATGCTAGAAAATTGTTAAAATGGAAAACTAGAGATGATAAGGCCAAAGCTATCATAGTACTTGTAATGTCTAATTCTAAGCTTCATCATGTTGATCTTAAAAATCCATCTAGGGAAATTTGGGAGATTTTAAATAAAACATTTGGTGGTAAATCTGAAATGCAAAATTATCTTTAAAATTAGAAACTTTCAAATTCAAGATGAATGATGGTGTAAGTATTTCTAGTCATATAAATGTATTCAGGTCTCTTATGAGAAAAATGGAAGAGGTGGAAACAGAATTTGGAAAATAAGATGAAAAATATATCTTATTGAATAAATTTCCTCTTAAATACAATTTTTTTATTCACCCTTGGTTAAATGCCTACGCATTCATTAGATGACATAATATCTACTCTTCTAGCCAAAGAGAAAAGAACTAGAGAAGATGTAGAAGAAGAGAAGGCCTTGTACATTAAAAAGAAGCATAAAAATTCCTCCAAAAGTGAAGGAGAGATTGAGTGTTATTACTGTAAGAAAAAGGGACATACTTCTACATACTATAGAATCCAGGCCAAAGATGTACTTAGTGGAAAGCTCAAAGATGAAGCCAACATAATCACATAAGAGGACTCAGCTAAAGAAGAAGAACCCATACATATTGTTGTCTCCAAATCACTGCACCCCCCGAATGGCCTGGGAATTAATCACAAAATTCGGTGTGATTGGGACACATGGGATCACCTCTCAAGCTATGGGACTTGTGCTTGAGGTGAACCTCTAGAGAAGGCCAGCTTCCTCTTCCTAAACTAAACACAACACTACTTCTAATGTAAGAAAGATGGCTAACTAGACCTATACTAACATTTCATGGGATTAGGGAGAGAGAATGCAAGGAAATAAAATCTATGCTAGAAGTGGTGATGCACTAAGAAAAGGGATGTTCAACTTCCAGAAGGGTTAATGTGGGTAGGATGCTCACATCATTGGCCACCTTCACCTATTGCAACTTGGAAAGGGTACAAAATACCACAGATTGGAAGCACACGTTCCTTCGTTAAAATTTAAACATACACAATAGAAATATCGAGTTGATTTGATACACAAATAATTTATCAAGAGGATAATCACAAGCACATGTCAAGCATCCACTTAAGTGATAATAATAATGCAACTCTTAATCAACAGAAGGAAAATAGTTTCTCACAACTGATGAAAGATAATCACACTATTCTTTTCACAATATGAAATAGATAATCTGAAATAAAGGTAAATTAATCAATAATGCCAAGGAATCACATTCACAAAGCATACAATGACTAATCATTCAACACAATAAAACAAATCTTCAAGTGCAAGGTATAATTCTGAATATAATTAAAAGGTTTCAACAAATCTCTGAAAGCACTCTTCCAAGCTTGAAGAGAAACTTCACCAAAAATCTCTAAATATGTATATATCAAATAATGGAAGCATTCCACTATTTATAAGTTCCTAGGCTGAGCCATTACAACTGGGCCTTTAACTAACATTTAACTAAAAATAGTAATGTCATTAATATAAGGGAACAGGCTCCCATGAAAATAGAAAATTTGTTGCAAAAGGTTTGACCAAGTCAACCCTGCAACTTTGACTGATTCCAGAGCTTGAACCTATCCTTTCATGGCCACTCAACTTTGGCCTGATTCATCTGCATCTCCTTTCTCTACAAGTTTCTGCTGTCCTTCCTCCCATACATCCATTCGATGTCTATACTCGAAGAAGCGCTTGATAACACCCTGAGTTTCTTCATCTCCAGGCCCACATGCATAATGATTCACTACATCTATTGTCTCGATCTCTTTCATGATCCTGGCTAGAAACCTTCAAAGTTTATTTGTGACTTTCTTGAGTCTCCCTATGAAATTCTAACATAAGGCCAGTTGGTCAATGGATTCACCACCGAAAGTATTTGTGACATCATTATCACGCTTCACCAAAATCTCTAAAATTTTCCTTAATCTGGTCCTCAGGAAGAGCATAAATATTTTCATTGAAGAATTTATAGTTGGCGTTGTCAAACTCCTATGATATGTAATTTAGTGCATCTGTAATCTCCACTCGTTTCTCCTCCAATTTCTTAATCAGATCTTATAATACCTGACACTAGAATTCCATGGCCTTTTGATATTCAAACAATTTAGAGGCATCATCAATCACCTCTTCCTGAAGAAGCAAATTAGAATCCTCTTCTCTAATGTCACTCCATGTTGCCAAGGTTAAATTTAAATTATTATTATCCTCAGAGAAGGATTCATCCATCTTAGAAATGGTGATTTTTGTAACCTGAAAATCATTATAAATCTCAATGGCTTCCTTGATCAAAGGATTAGCTTCCTGCAAGATTCTTTCCATCCATCCACTCACTGATCTCCCTTTCTGGCCTAGCTTCTCAAGCTCATGATAAGAAATATCATCAATTATAGATGAAATTTTCATATCCATAGTAGTTGAGATGTTAGTGGATGGAGTGGGTTGGGTTACTTTACGTAGCAGTGCAGTGAGTTGCTCGACCTTGGCCTTGAGCTCATCCTTGGTGGCCTTGTCTTTATCATATTTCTCTAAAAGGGCCCCAAGAGTAGTGTGTACATCTTGCTTGGATCCTTCATGAGTAGCCTTCCCCAATGAGAACTTTGATATTCGGTAATCTACTACTGTGATTGTTTCTTTAGTTTTCCCCTCAACGGGGTAGCCACTTCTATCACACGCTCTCCAAATGGATTAACCGTCAGACTTGATACGGTTCTCGGTATCTCTTGGCCTATCTTTTGGGCATGGACTCCAATATACTGAGATCTATAACATCCCCTAGAGGAACCTTTTTATTTTGCTTGGGAGTCTATCTAAATAGCCATTCTGGTATGGCTAGAGCCAATGAAGATGGAGTGGCAGATCCGATACCTGAAGCATCAGTTAGAGAAAGATCACTAGAAATACCAGCTGATATCTAAGCAGAGGTAGCAATGATGGAAGGTGTGGATGTAAGGACAACCATAGGAATTGAAAAAGCAATGTTGGGGGTTGTAATTGAAGAAAATGGGAGTGTCAAAGGAAGTGAAGAGGAAATGGGTGACCCAATATTTTCCCTAGCTGATAGAACTAGAAGTGATGAGAATACCTGGGCCATAGAAGGGGATGGGAAAGAAGAAATGATGGTAGAAGTGGAAAGAACTAATACTAGAAGTGATAATGGAGGAAGGGGAAGATGTGATGGATCTTGAATGACACTAGGAGAGTCACTGACTTCAACTACCTCTATCACTGGCACTACAGGTGATGTAATCTTGGGAGCAACAGACCTAGAGAGAGATGAGCCACCAACCACAAATGAAATCTTCTTTGGAATTGTAGGAACCCTTTGAGTCGACCTCTTTCCTTTTGTGGGTGTTGGTTGGTTTATTGCTAGTGTAGCCCTTGTATTTGTAGTTTGATTTTCCCTTTGGGTGAGATTCCCAAGGTGGTCAACCAACTAAAATTCCTCTTTAGAATGGGTCCCACCCTTTCCTTAGTATTGCTGCATTCTTCCACATACCAATCAACCCATGGTAGTGGTTGATTGAAATATTATCACTCTTGTATGATGAATCTAGGACCTCATCATTGTCTCTGCATGTCCTTTGGCACATCAGCCAAACCAAATTTCCAAACTTCATCAAGGGTTAACCTTTCATAATCCCTTTTCCACATGATGTATTCATCCCAACAATGAATCCATATATCTTCTAATTGGGGTACGTGAGCACTGGACCGACCTGTCTCCCCAAACTTACCCCAATAGTAAAAATTAGTCCGCGGATGAAAGGTCTGTAGGGTTACCTCAGCCATTTCTACATCAACATTTTTTGCCTTGTGAATATTTGGGAAAGAATACCTACCAATTGAAATAGGGAAATGCATTCCCTTGGGGCACCTATGAAACCCAGAATCTGAATGTAGGTGAATGTAGGAAACTGAAAGTAGATTTCTCCCCATTCTCGTACCTCCTAGAAAGCCTCATCATAAACCCTCTAATTGTATATTTCTTTATCAAAATGATAGAGGATGACCACAAAGAAAGTGTTGTTGACTCTTCAAAATTCTTTCTCCCCTCATCCAGAGTGAGTTGGGGATAAAACTCATATATTTGGGAGGTGCTGCGAACACCCCTGTATTCAAACCTCGTAAAATATCCCATAGCAATAGCCACATATACTAGGAAATACTTCATGTAAAAGGTCTTCTTTTCTGACACTTTTCCCAACCGATAGTGAATGTTGCAGCCTAAATGCTCCCCCATCAGATAAACTCATCATTCTTCTTGATAGTTGCTATGTACAAAAACATCCATTCCTAGAATTCCTTTGTAGAAGGAAGACCTGAGACTCTACTTAATAACACAATAAGATCATTGAATTCCTGAATAAAATCTGATCGATGCATAGTTTTGGGTAATTTGGTGAAATTCTTAACCAGATAGGATTTCATCATAACCTTTGAGCATACTTCCTCTTTCTTATCCCAATGTTCCACTACTATTTCTAGTGAAATTGTGGCATAATCTTGAACATCTGGAAGTTTAAACAAATCCTCAAAGAAATATGGGTCCAAATGGATTACCACCTTATCATCACTATCCCTAACTGACATGGAGTCCTCATCAAAGTGGGCTATTGCAGCTAAGAAAAATTCTGGGAAATGCATAGATGTGGGAAAACCGGTGGCAAGGGATAGGCCATTGTCATAGATGGCCTGCATCCATGGTTTCTTATTTGGAGCCTTTAATCTCTCCTAGAAATCGGGAAGATCAATTTTTCCTAGATCAGTGTCCCCAATATTTCCTAAGTCGAGGACAGGTAGGATTGGGGAGCAACCCCAAGAAATGTGTACTTCATCTTCTCTTTTCCCTTTGAAGTGGAAGTGTTCATATGTTTCAGGAGAGCTGAAAGTCATAGAAAAAAACCTGAAACTCAAAAATCTCCAAAATTTTGAACTTGAAAAGTCTCGAAAGGAATCACCAAATCAAAATCCTCAAAAGAGTTTCTTGAATTGAAATTTCTAAAATCAAAAGTTTTGAAAGAAATCTCTGAAACCAATTTGTCTAAAAATAATTTTTCTGAAAGAGTTTCCCAAAGTCGGAGGTTCTAAAAACCCAAAAGCAATAAATCTCTGAAATCCCAAAAGTAACAAATCTCTGAAATTCCAAACTGGAAAATTCTCTGAAATCCTGAAAGAAATAAATCTCTAAAATTCCAAACTGGAAAATTCTCCAAAATCCTAAAAGAAACAAATCTCTGAAATAAACTTTTGAAAATGAGATCTCCAAATATTTTCTTTGAAGGAATTCTCCGAATGAATTTCCCACTTTGTGATCTTCTGAAGGAATTCTTCGAATGAGTCTTTCCAAATATTTCTAAGGAATTTGCAAAACTAATGTTAAATCACCAAAGCTAGAAGACGAGAAATGAAAAGAAGCACGAGAGGCCTAAAAATATCCTTTAAACAACTTTGAAAACCTGGAGGAAAATCAAAAATGAAACATGGTGAACCAAAAGAACGACATCACCAAAACGTAGAGAGAAACCAAAAGAAAAACCCAAATGAGGAGGAAACAGAGGAAAAATACCTAAAACCAAAAGAAAAATAAACAAAAACATACCTTGAAAAAGACGTCACAAAGTACAAGAATGAAATGTCAGAGTGAATGTGTTAGGTAAAAATGACAAGTAAAAATCTGAGTTTAAATAGAAATCCTAATATTAATGGTAAAAATCTGATCCATATGGAGGTAGGTGAAAATTAATTACACATAGAATCTCCGAAGGTCTGAAACCCAAAAGCCCGAAATTATGAAAATTTAGGATTTCAAACTTCGAAAATGGGAAGCAAAAAGACAAAATTGGCGATTGAAAATTTTGAAACTCAAAAACCCAAAATTTTAAAAATTCAGACTTTCAAAAATTCAAACTTCGGAAAACTTCAAGTGAAAATCCTAAAAATGACTATGAGAACTTCCAAAAACTCGAAACCCGAAAGTCTGAAAATTCAGACTTCGGAAGTCCGAGAGGGATTTAAACAAAAAGAGACAAAAACCTGAAACCCAAAAACCTAAAAATCTGAAAATTCAAACTTTTTGGAAATTCAGACTTTAGAAAATTTCAAATGAAATTTTGAAACTAAGCTTTAAAACTCTGAAAGAGAAAAATCTAAAAAGTCTGAAAATTGAAAATTTTCAGATTCTCGCCTTAGCAAAAATTCATTTTGCAAGGATTTCTTTTAAAAACATTGTTATGACATATAGCCTTTTCGGGTAGGTTAAATGGTTAACACATATATCGGATGATCTCTTGTTTTAAGTAGCCTTACATCATAGGTTGGAGGCATCGGAGGTAGGAGGTCAATCAACAACCTCTCGTCAATCACCTACGATGGGGCTGCATCAAAATTTGGTGGCACATTTTGTTTTGTGTTTATTTTTATCGTGCATGGTGTGTTTTTGTGCTATGTTTTTAGATTTCCTATTTCATTATGAGTTGTAGTGTTTAATGTTATGAAGATAAGCTAGTTTTCCAATCTCATCTCTCAAGGAAATATGTGATGAGAGATTATGGATTTACTTGGCATATCGTGATGTGGTTGTTCCTAAACCACTCGAAAACCATCACTTTGTGGTTTTTGGTAAATGAATTTAAAACCACCATACTCTTTGTTTTTATCCAGCCAAAAGAAAACCATTTCTACCTTGGTTTGTGATTATCCAATTGAAAATCACCTTACTATTGGTTTCTAGTTATCCAAAAGAAAACCATTCTATGTTGGTTTGTGATCAGCCAATCGAAAATCACCAAATCACGAAAGTAGGTGCATGTATAGGTTTGATGGTTTCCCCATATTTGCACTAAGGGGGGAATGTTAGGAAAACTATGGTTAGTGCTTCACATTATGTTTTATATTTACTTATGGTAAATATATGTGAAGGTTAGTAAGTTAGTAAATGTAATTAGTTGTTTATAAAGTTATTACATAAACAAATTAGGTTTGTTTTATTGTTTATTATTTGAGGAGTGATTGAAACCATCCGTATGGTTTCAACATAAAGACAAATATTTTGTTACACCTATTTTGGTGTCTTTGATTCCTATATTTATGGGAGCCTTTTGTAATCAAATCATGATATTGCAATAGAATATATTTAACTGTGTTATTCTTGTGTTGCTTTGTATCTCAGTAAAACTTGTATTATATTTTCACTCTTCCCAAGACACCCCTTCACCTAAATTCGGATTTGGGAAGAATGAGATTTTTGGGGAGTGTGAAAAGATTTTATAGGGTTATTTTTTCCTTTAAAATATCTGCCAAATCCATACTTATGGCTAGGGAAGTATATTTCCAATGCAAAAGGGGCCTTTCCACCTCCCCATGTGCATTTACTCACCCAATTTTCATCATGGATTTTGATTTTTCCAAGACCACTTGAGGTGAGTTCAATTCACCTCAAGTGGGTGAATAATTACTTTGGGTTTGGGAAACTCCTTTTATTACGTCATTTATATATCTTGGGGTTAGGGGAGAGGAATGACATGGCACCTAGTTGTATGGTGACTAGATGTCACTTAGGCCTCTTCCTATTTGTTTCCTTGTTGCTAATTTTTTCCTATTGATCCTCTGAATTCAGAGGGATTGAAGTTCTATTTTTTTTTATCCTTGTTTTAATTTTCAAAATTGGGAGATTTTTCTTGCTTGGAGTTGGATTTGGACTTGCATTTTGGATGCGTTTAGGAGCTTAAAATGTTGGAAAAATTTGGCTTGGATATCAAGATAGCCATCTATCTTGAAATTCCTTTTTTATTTTGAATTATAGTTTGTTATTTATGTTGTTTGAAGATGTTAAAATGTTGTAGTTTAACTTAATCCATCTTCCCCTATTAGGCTGGTTATTTTGGGACATTGTAAAGGATATTAACGATCTCCATGCATGTACTCCCTTATATGGTCGAGTGGGATCCGTCCTTTCTATGGTGGAAGAAATTATTCCCATCCTTGATTAAGGAAGCCAAGTAGGGGAAGGATTTGAAAAACCTTAACAAGGAGGAGATGGGAGATATAAGACATGGAGGCATATGGAGTTAGAGGAATGTTTTAATTCTCTCTTACAATAAAAATGAAAATTATGATATACCTATTTTTAAGTATGGGTGTTGCCCTCTTCTTAATTTGTTTGGAAAATGCCTTGGGATGGGTTTTCTTGTTTCCATTATTTTTGTTGATATGTGAAACATTTTTGTTCCCACTTAATATGTATATCATCACTCCCATGTGATTGAGGGAGGCTAGTATGCTTACTACCATAGAGATGTGAATATGATGATGCCTATGTTAGGGTCGTAAACCAATCGTAGATGTTTTGAAGAACTTGGAGATTTTCACTAAAGGATTTTGCTGTTAAAAAATTGATATTAAATGTTATAGTTATATAAACTATAGTTTCTAATTAAATAAATTAGAATATTATATATTTTAATTTATTTAATATAAAATCTATGTTTATGGTTTAATTGGTTTTGACAAATCAATTAATTAAATATTTGGGGTGCTTCACGAGAAGTCATTGTTGGTAGTATGTTTTCATTGATGTCAAATGGAGTAAGAATAATGAAGGTTGATTGGTAGTGTCTTATTGAGATTACTCGATCTAGTTGATTTGTTTGAACAGGTTGCATGGTGTTTTGAGGAGCCTTGGGTAGTTTGATGACTTGTAGGAGTGATGAAGAGGTATTTTGATGTTTTGGTGATGTCATGATGAGTTTTGAAGGATATTATAGGTTGGCAAGAGTGGTAAAGTGATGAGGAGGTCATCATTTTGAAGAAATATTTTTAAGTGGCCTACATATGAGGCATAGTCAATAGGATGGGGTGTTCCATGAAGGTGTATAAGTTTGTATGAGTTTTTATGCATAGTGAGAGAATGGGGAGCATGAGGATGAAGTGTTATGACACTCACAAGTGTCTTAAAGTGTTGGTTCAAGGTTTAGTCATGCATTCTACATCTACACTAGACCTATTCCTAATCCCTAGGTGTCCAAATGAGATTGGTTAGACTATTTTCAACATGGTTATGAAAATGTCAGAATTAGAGGTGTAGTATGTTGTTCTAGAGGTTTGGTCCAGTTTTTAGGTGCTGGTTTGCAAGTTTGAGAAACATATTACATTTTTACCTCTACCGAGTTTTTGAAAGTGAGAAACCAAGGTTGATATGGATTGTTTGATGCTCATCAAAGATGTGTAAAATTTTCATTGTGGTCCAAGATCTTCCTGTTATTTTGTTAAGGGTCCCGAGATGACATTCTAGGAATTATTTTATGTATTGAGGGGTAGATATTTATGAACAATCGTTAAGAAGGTAAATAACTTCTAAACCCTCCTTAAACCCTAGTTCAAAAGAGATGGAGAAGATATTAATTTTTATAGCCCATGATGAATTGTATTGGATTATTGATGATTTTATTTTGTAGAGGAATATATCAATTTTTACAAGTGTTATTTAGGTGTCTTGATTGTATGTGGACCCCATACAAAAATGTAATTTTCTGAAGAAGTTTTGTTTTCTCCCAAGTTGTGCACTAGACTTGTTAACTAAATTGGTTTTTGAGGAATTTGGGAAAATAGTATACATTTCCATGGTGGTTTCTGATAATGTTTTATCCCTTTGGAGTTTTGTGGAGGCCTATCTTATAAGACTATTTTTAGGAAATTTTGTGCGGTTTTCAGTGACTTGGTTGTAGAGGTGTTTTCGAGCTTCTAAAGTCCAAGTCATGGTGTTGTGAGCACTTGGTTATTACCTTAATTTCATGATATTCATATTTATATAATAAAATTTCATGTTTTAGGTAATTTGAAGATTTTTTTAGCGTCATCTTTGAATACTAGTTTTCTAGGTCATAGACCTAATAAGGTTGGTTGCTCCTAAAGGTGGTGTCATTGCATGAGTTGATGGTACAGAGGTGTAGAATATTGTTGAAGGTTACTATTAGGATTATAAAACATGTATAAGTGTTTATTTTTGTTTGGTGATGGCCATATTAGCTCAAAATCACTTGGATTCTATGAGAAGGTGTTTGAGTGCTATTAGGCCTAGTTAGGTCCTAATGGAGGATGTGAAGGCTATAGATGCTATTTACGACCAAAGTGATACTTTTTTATGATGTTTTAATGATTTTATTATGTTTATTTAAGTGAATTTTTCCTATGATGTCTAACCTAGATGAGTTATTATCTTAAGTCATGTATTTAAGAAAGTGTGTGAAGCCTATTTGTGTTGGCTTGGGGGCTAGAGAAAGTGTGAGCTAGAGGGAAGCTTATGGAGGTGTAAAAGGTATTTGTGACCATCAAGAGAGGGAATATAATATGATGTGATGTTCTAGAGAGTGATCATATATTGGTGAGCTAGGTCAAATTACCTAATTATCTTGAAGGAATAAGTTCTTGAGCAAGGAAGGCTAGAAGGCAGTTTTGGAGAAGATAGAAGGAAAGAGAGCTTCATAAAGTCATCTTTAGTTGTTGGTGCAATATATTAAAGGTGAAAAACATATCAGGTGGATTTAGTTTGTGTTAAGTAATCTAGGTGGTTTTTTCCTCCTTGTAGGGTTGGTGCTCTACTAAATCCAGGGGTTGGTGCTCCTTATGGGATTGGTGCCTCACTAAACCTAGGGGTTGGTTCTCCTTGTTGAGTTGGTGCTCAAATAAATTTGAATCATTTCTATAATAAATCTTTGTTTCAGTGGGTTTTCTTCCCCTTGAGGGTTTCCCACTTATATCTGGTGTGTTCATGTGTTCTTGTGTTCTTATGGTGCATGCTCATGTGTTTGGTTAATCATGGTTTATTCTATATGTTGATGAATGTTTAATGAATGGTTAAAGATATAAGAGAATGAAATTTTTATTACTCATTGTTTCAACCTCCCCCATTGGTTGTTCTTCCAATAGTCAAACCCATTTAAACTAATTAAATTGACTTGCGGGGTTGGGTGAAAAGTATATTGCATGGAATTCACGTGGGTGAATTAGTGTGGTGGAGAGGAGTGAGGTGAATGGAGGCTATTTACTAGAATGTAAACCTTGTTTATCATTAATGGAAACTTACCAAGTTTTCACTATGGTTTTTACCCATTTATCTTTTCCACGTAAATTAATTATCTCATTTGTTATTGTATTTTCTTGTATTGTAGTTTAATATTATTTTTTTAATTCATTCGTGTAATATTTTAGTTGTTTGGTTAATTATCATTTTACTTCTCACACCTCACATGGTACCAGCAAGATACAAATATTTTAATTTAATAAATTAATTCAAATAAAGGTTATAACTATTTTTGGGTGACATCCTTTAAAAAATTCTCCTCATGAAAAATATTTAGAAAGGTTATTTTGGTTAGTGTATCTAAAGACTCTCCAGGCCCACCTATTCATACACAGTAAAGTTATTTTGTTTATATTCCTTTTGCAAAAATTTAATGGTTTTTTATTATTCTCATGGTTAAATTAAAGGTTTCTATGGAAACTCTAAACCTATGTGCTTCCAAATTAATAGTTTCAAAGGACCACATTTGTCATTTAAATGGTATTTTTGGTCAAAGATCAAACTTAAATCCATGAATGTCATGGTTAAATAGTGGTTGTTTTTTCATAGTTTATTTTTTAAAAACCTAAACTTATTTAAATACTCCCCATAAATATTCTAATAGTTGTTTGAAAGACATAGGATTTTATAATCTTTAAACATATGTTATAAATCCTTGGCCAAAGGTAAGTTTTTGGATTTTAATAAATCAAAACTAACTCTAACCTATGTCCGACCTCCCCTTTAAATTTTCCACTTGGCATAGTTTCCTACCTTACCCCTTATGCATCAATCTACCAAGTGGTTGCTCCATGTGTACTTAGTAATAAACCCCCTTGGACCACAATGACATGTGAATTTGTCATTGTGTTGGAAATGAGGGAATTTGACTTGCCTTCCATTATGTGGAAATATCCATCTATGGGACGTGACATGAAATATTTCATGTGATGTTTGAATGGTGAGAAATTGTGCTTGGTTTGCTTGGGGTGATTGTTAGACCCACTTTGAGTTGAATGTGTAAGGTCTTGTGATCCATTCCCCTACCATTGTTGATTCATCACAAGCCTGTGTATTTTTTTTGCATTGAACATGGAGATTTATCCCACATCTTATAGGTGGTAGGAATATTAAGTATTTTAATATCATTTTCCTATTTTGGTTAAATGTGGTCGCAGCCACATAATGTAATATTTTTGTTTGGGATAACTCCCACTCCACTTGGTGGGTTGAAAAGTTGGACATTCAATTCGGTGATGAAAATTATATCAGCTCACATATGACATGTAGCTCGCTAATGTAACTTGGTAACCAGTTTGGTTTTGAGCTTGGTCCAATCAAAGAGCTAGGAATCCTCACAATTGTTTTTCTCTCATAGAAAATTAATTTTTGTAGGATAATTGAAAATAATTTTTGTGGATAGTTAATAATACAATTATATTTTTTATTCTTGTCATTTTTTTCAAAAAGAGAAGTTATTGAAAAATTATTACTATTATTATTATTAAGACAGCTTAGGTATGTGAAAAGTTTGTAATTTAGGGGATTAGTTAAAACTAAAAAATTGTTTATAATTCATTTTTTTAATAATTATGAAAAATATTGAAAATTTTACATTTTTTTATAAGAATTTGTGATAAGCTAATTTTAGTATAAAAGAGGGAAATTTTTTTGAAATTCAATGCATACTCTAACTTAAGAATGATAAGGGGATTTTTTAAAAACATTTGCAATTATTTTCTCATCATAAGAACCTATTTTTAAATTGAAGAATAAGGCTTTAAAATGTTCAATTATCATAATAAACTTAGTTTTTTCTCTTTGTCTAAACTTTTGAAAGCTTAAAAATGGGGTATAATCACTTTAACATTGACAAGATATCAATAATGAATGGGACAAAGTATAACATTTGGAAAATAAGATGAATGCGGAATTCATGGCACATAAACTCTAGACTATTGTAAACAATATAGAGAAGGCACCAACCGAAAGACGAGAAACAACAAAAAGTGTATCTAGATTTCAACATAAAGTGTAGGAAGCAATGTTTATCTTATTATGAAGTGTGCAATATGACTTCCTAATTCATATTAGAAATCGAGAAAGTCCGAGTGAAGCTTGGACAATGTTAGAATCAATGCATGAAGGTACGCATTTGTCAAAAATTATAAAATTAATTCTTGAGTTAATGACAAATCCCATGAAGGGAGATGAAAAAGTAGTTAATTTTCTAGCAAAAATTAAAGATATTAAATCTCAATTAGATGGATGTAGTTGTAATTTGATTCATGATAAACTGGTATACTTTATTACTAAAATGAACATCCACAAGAGATTTAGGAACTTTGTTTCCATTTTAAATTCAAAATATAAAATTGAATAAGATATTCCCAAACTTTATACTTTAAGTGTTCTCCTAATTTAGAAGAGAAGATCATGTTAAACTTTTATCCGAAGTATAATTCCACTCAAGAATTTCTCACACAAAAACATAAGAATAATTTTTCTATTTTTAACAAGAATCAAAAATCAAACTTTACACCCTCTAGTAAAGATAAGAAATCAAAGAATTTAAGAGTCGGTTTTAATGGGAATGTCACAATTGTGGAAAAATTTGTCACAAAAGGAATATTATATAGTAAACAAAAAAAGACAAATTTCATAAACAAAGGAAATAAACCAAATCAAAATAAAACAAGAATCAAGAAAATAATAAAACATCTAATGTAGTTACATTATAAGTTGCATTAGTCACTGCCAAAGAAAACAAATGGATATTAGGTACTGGGTGCATCTAGGAATATGATGTATAGATATGATATTCTAAGCGATATCGAGAGAATGTAATGATCAAATGTATCTATGTGATCATTCCATTCTCAATGTTTAGGTTAAAGGAAAATCAACAAATTTTCAATGGTTTTATAAATGATGTTTTGTGTTTTCCTAAATTGAAAATGAATTTTCTCTCTTATTCATAGATAACTAAAAAAATTATAGTGTAATTTTACTAAAGGATAAATGGTTTATTAATAACGAGTTAGTTGTTACTATAACTAAAGGATACAAAATAATGGATTATATGTTTTTAAAGGTTTTTCATCTACTTCATGTTTTCCTACTCAAAATAGGAATGATGTACAATTATGGCATGAAATATTAGGTCATGTTAACTTTAGGAGCATGTATGACATGTCTCATCCTAATATTATTGTTGGTATACCACCTATCTCTCATGCCTAGGAAACTTGTGAAGGGTGCTTACATGGTAAGCAGTTAACAAACACCTTCCTTTCATCATGAAGTAAACTCCTTAAAAACTATGGAACTTGTCCACAATAATGTTAGAGTACCTTTAGAATTTACTTCCCTAAATAATTCAGTGTATGTTGTTATTATCTCATGATTTGGTTATTATTTATTAAAAAAAATCATGTGTTATCTAAATTTAAAGACTTAGTTAAAATCAGTCTTATCATAAAATAAAAAGGCTTAATGTAGATAATCAATATGTGTGTGTGTGTGTGTGTGTGTGTGTATTAAGAAAACATTTTCTAAATTCTAAATTAGTATGTGATTACTAAAAATAGTATTATATGTACATAAAATGACACTTGGGGACACCTTTGTGTCTGTATTGGAGACGTCCAATATTGATTGCATCTAATATTTTTTCAAGATTGAAATGTTGAATTTGTTTTTTTTTAAAAATTCAATATATTGGTAATATGACATGGTTATTTTTAAACATATTGTCATTAAAGTTGGTATACAACTTATTTTTTAACCTATTAATGTAATATTTATATATGGTTAAAAATGAAATAAATAATTATTTATATTATGCTTGCTATGACAATGTGTGTTTATATGGATATTTTGATTCTAACCATGTTGGTGTTGTGTTAGATAGAAAATATACAATTAGATATGTGTTAATTTTTGGTACAGGTGTCATTATTTGGAGTAGCAAAAAGAAACTGATAGTCTCCATCTCTTCTACTGAGGTAGAATATAGAAGTGCAATGGAATCAGAAAAATAATCCATAGGACTAAGGAAAATGTTGGAATAGATTCACATGGAAGTTAAAAGAAGTACTCATCTTTGTGTGATAGTCATATTTGTATTTCTCTTGCTAATAATACAGTTCAACATCAAATAACGAAGTATATAGAGATACATATTCATTTTATCTAAGATAAAATGCTCTGGTGTGATATAGATCTCCAATACTACTTGATTGAAGATCAAGTTGTATATATGTTTACGAAGCCATTTTGTATTGTAAAGCTCTACAATTTTCGAGAAATGTTTTTCCTTTCATAGTTTCAATTGAGGGGAGTGTGCATGACAATGACACCTCCTAACAACACAACATGTGTTTTCTCCTTCACCTCTATACTTATTCTATAATTTAAAGCATTGTAAAAGATATTTTTATGATCTTAGTAAACTTATAACTCTAATTTTATTGTGTAGTCCAGTAATGTTGCATCATGTTGTAAAGGAGGTCCTTACTTTATAAAAGGCTCCTAGAGATGTTGGTATAGTTTTTCATGAGAAACGTGAGATGTAGTCTCACAAATCATGCTTAGCCTAAATCATAACTTTTGATTTATGGATTCTAAATCATTTTGTACCAAAATGTAAGTTTAGCATGATGAAGGTGTATAAATCCTTCAAATGTGATATGTTATCCTAAACCTTAACTATGGTTTAATGATTGTAAATATTGTTGTATAAACAGGTAATGTTGGCATATGATCCCCACTTAATATTAAGGGGGAGTGTTAGAACATTAATATTAAGTGTTCTAGTTATATAAAATATAGTTTATAATTAAATAAATTATAATATTATGTATTTTGATTTAAATATAAACTTTATGTTTATGGTTTAATTATTTTTTTATAAATCAATTAATTAAATAGTTAGGGTGATTCGAAAGAAGTCACACATGTTTAAACTATTTAAACTGACCTGCGGGGTCAAGTGAAAAATATATTGCATGGAATTCACGTGGGTGAATTAGTGTGGTGGAGAGGATTGGGGTGAATGGAGACTATTTATTGGTTTGTAAACCTTGTTTCTCATTATTAGACTCTTACTGAGTTTTAACCATGGTTTTTACCCATTTTAATTTTCCACATAAAATAATTGTCTCATGTGTTATTGTATTTTCTCGTATTATAGTTTAATATGATTTATTTAATATATTCATGTCATATTTTATTTTTTAGATTAATTATCATTCCACTACTCATACATCGCATTTGGATTGTTTTTGGGTATAGTGAAAGTAGACAGAAAATCGAGATAGGTTGTTCCTAAAAGGGGGCATGAAGATCTCCCGAATGCGTGCAAATCAATGTAGTTTCACTCTAATGATAACATGAAATTTATCCAAGTAATTAGCAAGTAAAAATAAACTCAAGGAAATTTTTCATGACAAAAATATGGTCTACTCATACTCATAGACCAAAATGGAGAAATACATATGGGGAGTGTTACATAACTCCCATACCGGACTCATCATACTCTAATGATGGGTTAAGGAGTTATAATGATAGAATAACATGTAACTCTCATATGATAATGATGCATATGACAAGTATGATAGATTTCATCACATAATTTTTCATAAATCATATAACTCCCTAAAATACCTATGACTCACCTAAGTGAGATGACTCACCATGTGTGAGGTATAATTAACTGAATAAATGGTCAAATAATCCCTCACACCAATACCCCACCTCATCAAATCTTAGGAAGAGGCATGGTAATCCAGAAAGAGAAAGAGGATTCTCCTATCTACAAACTAAGAAAGATGTGTCATATGGGTCATGAAAACAATGCATGATGAGGTACCCATATATAAATTGTAATATTTGTAAAAGAAGAAGAGGAGGAGAAAAGGGTTATAAATCCCAAAGAGTATGTGTTGTTACATTATATCTCACCCAAGAAGAGAGCACAAGTGAAGAAACTTGGCTTCATTGAAAGGTTTGGTAAGTATTTTTGCAACCCGATCTCGAAGTCCGACAAAGATTGTAAATCAATATTTCTCCATGAATCAACTCCCAAATGAAGTGCATGTGTATCACAATGTGCTTTGTCACGTGATGCTAAAATGTATTTCTACAAATGGATATAGTGTTAGGGTTATCACAATAGATGAAGGTAGGTTTTCTAAAATGAATATCAAACTCATCGAATCCTCTATAACCATAGAGCTTATGTGGTAATGTTCACTTCTCCTATATTATGCTTCATAGAAGACATAACAATCACATTTTAATTCTTTCTTAACCAACTGAATGGACTGAATGAAGAGAAAATTTGTATCCGGAGGTAGATTTTTTATGGCCAATATAACCATCTCAATCAAAATATGTGTATCCAAATAAATTAATATTTTTCCATTTCAAGTAATGAATTTCATCGTGTAATTTCCTCCAACACAAAGTGAAGGATCCATTTTTATGTTTTCCAATGAAGCTCATGAGGCTTCGCATGAATGTAGACCCGATGCCAACAATAACTAATAAATCCAATCTAGTACGATTCAGGTAAATCAATATCCCGACCAATTGATGATAAAGGGTACCATTGACTAAGGGAGTGGAGAAATTGGCTACTAACTTGACTCTAGAAAGGAAGGGAGTGGGAGATGGCTTACAATCATCCATGTTAAACCTAACAATAAAATCAAGGGAATACTTGGGTTGAGAAATGATGATCCCCAAGTCAAACTCAGTGATCTTAATCCTAAGGAGATAATGAAGTAAACATAATTCATTCAAGGAGAACTTGTTTCCTAAGATAGTCTTGATAGAATCAATAATGGAGAAAGAGCTACCTATAATCAAAATTTCATCGATGTAAAAATATTAGCATGAACTCATCTTTATGAAAAATGTAAACATATGGGTCAAAGTGTCACCAAGTAAACCTAAAAGTGAGAAGAAATGAGTTCATCTTGGAATACCAAACTCGAGGGGCTTGTTTGAGGCCATAGATAGAATTCTTAAGTCTACAAACAAGGGATGAATATCGAGACATAAACTAGTGGTTGTTCCATATAGATTTCATTCTCTAGATCACTATGAAGGAAGGAACTCTTAACATCCATTTTGTGGACATCCCATCTATTGGTGACAACTATGGCTAGGGTCAATCAAATGGAAGTTATCTTGGTGATGGGAGAAAAGGTTTCTGAATAATTAACCCTAGGAACCTAGGAGAAACCCTTAGTTATTTGTCATGCTTTGTACTTTTTGACGTTCCCATCGAAACCATACTTAGTTTAATATCTCCACCTACACAAAAATTTTCTTCCTTAGGAAGATGGGCGATATCCCGAGTATGATTCTCTATGAGAGAGGAATATTCCTCTTTCATAGAAAAATCCCACTCTGGAATCCCATTAACCTCCTAAAAAGACTACATGTAGGAAGCGGAGGAAAAGAGGACACATGGAATAGCTAACTATGAATGATTTTGTCTCTCATATGAAGGGTCCCCTATCCAATATCCACTCTACAAGGTCTACCTATCCTAGTGATGACCAAGAAGATATTCATGATCAGAATCTATCAAATCATCACTCGAGTGAGAGGGGACATCGTCCTCATCATTACTACTTTCAGAATCAATAGATTGCATATCGGGATGAATTGGAAGAGTAGGAGGATCAAGAGTATGAGGTTCAACAAGATCATTAAAAGAGTTTGAATCATGGTCAAATATGGGAAAAGTGACCTCTACTGATGGAGAAGTGGAAGTAGATTATGAATCTTGGAATTTCACACTTCTCATGATATAGATCTGATGAGTTGTGGGTTTTAAAAGTATATAACCCTTCACACATTTTTAATACTTTATGAAGATACAAGGTTTAGATTTATATTCTAAGGCCCTACATTTCTTATTGGGTATTCTAGTCATGGTATTTGGTCCAAAGACATGAAATTTCTCAACATCATGTTTACGTCCATACCAAGACTCAAAGGGTTTCATCCAATTGAATTATTTGTGTGGAATGTATTTCTAAATGTAAAAACACAATTCATGGATTCATCCTAATACTTCAGAGGAAGGGATTTGGTATGAATCATGCAAGTGGCTATCTCTTTAATATTTTTGTTCTTTCTTTCTACAACTCCATTTTGTAAAGGACAATAAGAAACTATATGTTGTAAACTAATTCCTTTGGAGGAGTTAAAAACATAAAATCTATTTCTCATGTACTAACCTATATTTTCAGTTCTAAGAACCTTTATAAACCTTTCGGCTTATTTATCAAAAATATCTTTGAAGTCTGGGAAGTAATCAAATACTTCATATTTTTGTTTGAGAAAGTAAACCCACATGTAATGTGAAAATTCATCAATGAAGGTAAGTATATATAGATCTCTAGTGTAAAATGGAGATGAAAAAGGATTAAAATGTCACTATGAACAAGATCCAAGGGATGAGAGGATCTTCAGATTTTCCCTTGCCAAATTTCTCTTTGGGGTACTTCCCAAGGGTACAACCCTCATAAAGACCCATCAAAAATTGACTTGAGATATCCCATTGACCATCTCATGTTGGATTAATTGTTCAAGGTAACGATATTTTAAATGGCCAAAACTTTCATGTCATAGCCTACTAACCTCATTGGTATGGGAAATAAAGGTAGTGGGAGAAGATTCAAAAGCAAAGTGGGAAAAGGTGTATAACTTGGCCTAGTGATATGCATTTCCCTCAGCCACTGTAGTCTCAATGTGAATCTTTTTAATGTTCACCGAGATAGGTTTAAATTCCACTTTCATTTCTTGACCAATATGGGTGATATGGTAAACTGATATTATATTGGTGGATATATTGGGAACACTTAAAACATTGTTAAAGGTTATATCATCTACTTATACCAACCCACTACTAGAAATTGACACAAATGTATCATCACCTAGAGTGATTTAAGACTTACCAATGGTTCTATGTTGGAAAACATAACATGTGAAGAAACCATGTGGTGTGAGACATCATCCTATAAACCATGTCGATGAAAGAGAAAATCTTACTACAAGGTCTTTCCCTTTATTATTCTCATACTCATTTTCTTTTTCCTTGGGAGAATCGGGTTTCAAAGCATTTTTCTTGATAGAATCAGGAACACCTATATTATGTTTCTCAATTAAATTAGTAAGGTGGTCAATTTTTTTCCTCATGCTTTTATCCTCTTCTTGTTGTGACTTCTTGTAATAGGAACACCTGCACTTCTCCTTATTTGGTTTAGGCTCATAAGTAGAGGAAGAAGTATTTGTGTTGGATTTGGATTGGGTGGAATTAGCTTCTTTCTTAGGTTGGTCCTTTTTATCTAATTTCTTATATTTTCTCTTCTCATTTCCTTTACCATTACTTAATATTAGGGCATGTTACTTAGACTTGATTGCACCTATTCGAATCAACTTATCATGTTCTCAAATGAGTTAGGATAAAAAAATTTCAAATGAGGGAATCTTCCAAGTTGTCCCTAAAGATTGTTTTGTGGTGTGAAAGGTAAAAATGAAGACAAAGTATTTGGGCCCAAGTTTAGAAAAATGGATAAGATCATTTGGGAATCCTTCTTATAAACTCCACATTCATTAACATTACTCTTGTGTGGACAAAGTTAGAGAAGAAGTCATATATGTTATCAAAGTTACTAAGAGTAAAACTTATGAGTTCATGTTGGACCCCAGTAATTTTTAGTAGTGTTTTCATTTATTTCAAGTGGAATTGATGGCAAAAAAATGGTTGATAGGTGAAGTGAAGAAGTTAGGGACATGAAGGTTGATTAGTAATGCCCTTTCAGGATAGTTTTTGGTGCCTAATGATATGTGATAGGTTGGTATAGGTCAATAAAAGATTACTTGAGCATGTTGATAGACTATAAATAGTTTCTACATCATTTTAAAGCAAAAAAGGCTCAGTTTAGCTCCTGGAGTCAAAATTTAAAAGTGCACAGAAAGTGGCTTTAAGAGCTAGCAATGTTTACTAAGGAAAATGAGATTAGTTAGAGCTTCACATGAACAAATATGGATAAAAAACATATTTAATGTGTATATGTATGTCTTGTAGTGCTCTATGTCAAATTTCATCAGATTCTGTAATGGATATTTTTAGTTATTCAAGTTTTTCTAAAACAACCTTCTTAAAAATGTATTTTGAGTTGCTTGGCTTCTTAGGTCTCAAGAAAAAATATGAGAGCTTCTTTAGATAAATCATAGAAGAAATTTTTATATTAGACTCCAAGCCTAAAATGTTGCAAATTTTTTTAGATCAATTTAACATGTTTCAAGAAAGTTATGAGCATTCTTTTGTAAGTGTTTGATCTCTCTCCAGGGCTGCTTCTTGAGTTGAGTGATCAAATTTGATTTTATCAACTCTAAATAATTTTTTCAAGCTAAAAAAACTTCTTAGAAGAATTTTATACCTCATATTAGTCAAAACGATGTTCTAAATGCTCTCAAGGTGTACTATGCTACATAGGCATGCTCTTGTTGTGCAAGGCTAGGTCTGGGGTAGTCATGTTCTTAAGCCTCCATGCTTGAAATTCATTAAAAATATTTTTCAATGACCTTTTATGGCTCATGAGATGGATTTATCCTCTATAGGAGAAAAATTGTATGTTAAAACTCTCCAAGTGAAATGACGAGGTGTGAATTATCTTTAATAGTACTTATGCCTAAGTTGATTTGACAAGAAAGTTGTACACAAAGGTATGTCTGAAGGATCTCCTAATAAATTTTGTTCTCAAACTCTTGAATAATTTGAATAGGTATTTCTTGGAAGTTATCCATTCATCCTTGAAGAGCATGTATCTTCCTAATAGATATTAAAGGTGTTGAGATGGTGTGAAAGACTAAGATGAAGCTTGTAAAACCAACTTTAAACAAGATGAAACATTACTTCACTATCTTTGGGACAAGATAAATCAAATTAATCTTAGTAAACATTGAGAGAGGCTCCATATGATATTATAAACCTTCAACATGAATTTTAAATTTTTCCAAGCTCACAAGAAAAGTCAGTAAGTTGACCGTCATCATCTTAGTAGGGTTCATAACACTGTAGATTATAGTTTTTGGTTATTGGGAGAAAATAGAAGATTTTCAAGGTGTCTACTTGATTTGTAAAGGTGGAGGTGCATCCAAATAACCTCAAAAGTTATAATTTTTAAATTCCATTAAGAATTGTGCAAGGAAGCCTTGTTTTTGTGCTCTTGGGCATACACAGTCCTATTACCCAACCAACCGGTTTTTGAAGAAATGATTTAATCGTATAGAGAGTTCTAACCAATAATTTTTCATGAAATTTTATGTGAAGATTTTGGGACATATACACCATTAATGAAAAAGAAATTTTTATTTCCATCCACAAGTTGAAGAGAATTCTCTGCAGAACCCTTCAAATTCGTGCACTGGTTGTAAAACAGGGTTTACATAAGGTTGCTCATCAATTCTTACAAATTGAAGGTGGTTTACATAATTTGAGCATGAAACAAGCTCTATCCTTCCTAACATACTATAAATCCATCTAAATTGGTTTATATGCCTACACAGACCTCAAACTTTCATTGTCAAACTATTTCTCCATGTTTGTGAGTGTATCTACTTGATTTGTATGAGTGCATTCAAACCTACAAGATCCTAGAGAGCCACTGCAGAGTGAATAACATAATTTATGAAGCTTTAAGGAATTTATTTAACTGAAACACAAGTATCTCTTCCTAGTTCTTTCTATCATAAAAATAAACAAGTCTAGAGCTATCCACTCAAAGTTGGAAGAAAGAATAAGGGAGTTGAAGAGCTTAAGTCTCTTTTGGATACATGAAACATCTTCAAACTTCGAGGAGGAATGTGAAAAGGTAAGTTATTTTGTCTTGTCTAAGCAAGACTCTTCAACTGAATTGGAGACATGAAAGGTCAGGGGTCAGAAAATGGAAGTTAAGGTGTCTCAAAGGAAGAAAAATCAAGAAGATGATAAGATGTAATTATGTCAAAAGTCCTGAACTAAAGAGTTGTTCTAATAATCTTGAGCTACAATAGATGGAGAAGTCTAAGATTCAAGAAGAGTGAATGTTGGTGTTGTTGTCTTTAGTGAAGAGCTTGAGGTCAAGGTTAGTTGATATTATAAAGAGTCATATACTTGATGAATGAGAAGTAAGAACCGAGAAGAGGTAAGTTCAAGAGGTGAAGGGTTGATTAGAATTCATTTTTTTGTAAAAAAGGAGGGTGCTGTGAAGAAGGTGAAAATGTGTAGACAACAAGTGAATTAGAGATTTCTAGAACTGAGATAGAATGAAAAAAGGTGTGTATGAAAAGGTAGTGATGGGTATCAAAAAGAAAACAAGATAATATCAATGAATACAATAAAATATTTTGGTTTTTATGATGTATAAAAAAATATATACTAAATCAAAGACTATAATATGAAGGTGATGAAGATATAATAGTGAAAAGGTGTTGTTGTTGAGCTATGACTATATCAGGACCTGAAGTATGTGAAATTAACTAAAGACAAGTTTCTAAAAGAGGGTGACAGAGACTTATATAGAGTAATGAGCAGATGTATGAGAGAATTGAGCGATAACTAAGGATGAACCTGTGTTAGGGGCATAAATATGTTTTCTTGACTATGTAGAAGATGCAATACTAGAGAATAAGGTGAATTGTGATTTTTTGAATGAAGATCCAATAAGGGATCATGATTTTTGATGAAGCAACAAGAAACTAAATGATCAAATTATACATTTTCATTGAATTCTTCTAAGTGGGTTCTTAGAATACAGGGGTTGGTGCTCCTTGCAAGTTGCAACTTGCTAAACTAGCCTAGTGGGTGCTTGTTCTTAATAAAAGGCCTTGATTTCAAGTGGGTTTTCTCCCTCTAAGGGATTCTTGCTATAAATTTTGTGTTCTCGCATACTTATCTACATCAATGCACTATAATTTGTGTTCATGGTTTGATTGCTAATTATATTTAAGAAGTTTTAGAAATTGCTAATTTTATCAACACTGATTCACCCCCTCTTAGTTCTTGTGATATCCAACAATTCATTTTATAACTCATGAGCTCACGTTATTTTGTTTTCTAAAAATTCCAGATAGAGTTTTCCATGCTTCATTAGTTGTTGTGGAAGACTTAATGTGAAATATAAGGTTTGGAGAAATGAAAATACAAAGAATACCTAAGGATTAGTCACATTAGTTGAACCATTTAGATTTATTAGGTTTAACTATTGGTTCTTTCTCCACTCCCATAATGATTCAGTATAACCCTTTTCCATGTAGTGTGATTATCATTTTGTATTTCCATTCATGAAATTTAAGTGGTGTGAGAAAAGGAACATTAAAATCCATCATGAGGAGAGAGAAAATAGAAATGTGGAAAAGAAAAGAAACACACACACACACCCCAAAATAATATTTTTACCCCTATTTATGATAATTTATAATTTGTGTGTTTATTACAACATGACGTGCTCATGCAATGTAAAATACTTGGTCACTCACCTTGCAGTTGGAACAATCTGCACAAGTGTGGAGACCACGATAAGTTTCAATTGTTTGCAACGAGATAGAACCGTAAAAATACAAAAAAAGTCAGAAATCAAGCTAGAAGGGGAAAAAGAAGGTTATGTGTGAAAAAAGTGTATCATATCGTAATTTGGATCCCTTTCTACAAGGTTATGATGGACATGCTCACTAACCTACAAACAATAACAAGAGCACAAAGTACAATGGGATTCTGAAAAGGGATTCAAAAAGAATAATATTTATGTTTGTAGGCCAAAAATATAGGATTTCCATAATTTTGAATAATTAATCCTTAATTAAATTTAACCTAATTTTGATTTTAAAATGAGGAAAGAATAACTAAGAAGGAAAAAAGGGAAGGGCTTACCTTAGCACCAAATCAACTCGGTAAACTAGATGGTGAGTTGGGGTGGGCGAGTTGGTATGTCAAAAAAACTGAGGTTTTTGGATTAGCGCGAGTTGGGGTCCTCAAAAATGAGAAACCCTTCACGTCAAGCAATTCAAGCTGACCAAACACCTCCATGCAATGAGCTAACCATTGAGAAGATATAGGAAAGATGTCGATAAACATTGTGTGACAAGTTAGTGGTGAGAAAGATGGGCCAAGATAGATTTGATGATATCTTTGGGAAACACAAAGAAACAACTCGTATATTTGAGTTGGCACTCCTAAGTGAGAGAGACAGAGCAAGAGGTTTGGAGAAAGAATCCACAACAAGTTTTGAACACAACTAGGGAAGATTATGGTTATGTTGGTGATGGTGAGCTTGACTTGGTCAATACATAGAGAGAACTCAATGAGCCATAGAGGACGATAAGGTTAGACCTAGGAAGGGAGAGCTTAAGACAGATGGAACTAGAATGGGTGCATTGTAGAGATGGAATGATGAGAGATCAGAATAGGTGGGATGGGAGCGATGGGAAATTAGTAGTAGATGAAAATGATGGATCTCGAGTGAGAAAATAGTGTACGTAGAGAGTTAAAATCATGATACATTTGGGTTGAAGTGAGCCCAAATCTCGGTAAACTAAGTTTCTTTGTAAACATGAGTCGGTTAAATGAAAATAGATCGGGGTGAGGGTGTAGAGCTTGGTGAGTGAGATTGAGGAAGAGGGGAGATTGGTGGACCATCTCGGTAAGCTTGAAACTAAGTTAGTCCCAAAAATAAGGATCCTCCACCAAAATTTCACACTTGCAAAAATAATATTTTCCCACTAAAATTGTAAACTTACACACATACAAAGGCAAAAAAACCAATCAAAACCTCCAAAACACTAGAATAACCAAAATAATGTAAATCTTGTGCACATTCCAATATGGATTAAAACTTGCACTATGAGAGAATAAAAAGCACAAAATAGAGATTAATACAAGTTACATGATTATTGAGATAATGCTTTGATACCATGAAAGAGGGCACAAAAATCACTCAAAATTATGTGCACATCAATGGATTTGCACTCAAACATAATGAAAAAAATTCTCTAAGTAATTAGAAAGAAAAAATAAACTCAAGGAACTTATGTATAACAAAAAATTGTATACTCATACTTATTAATCAAAAAATAAAAAATACATATGGGGAGTGTTGTGTAACTCCCACATATGGACTCATCATACTCCGACGATGGAGTGAGGAATTACAATGTTGGATTAGTATGTAACTCCCATAGGACAATGGCACATATGAAAAGTATGACAGAGTCTATTGTATGTCATATAAATCCCTAAACTACCTATGACTTGCCTTAGTGAGATGACTCACCATGTGTGAGGTGTAATTATCCAAATAAATGAACAAATGGTAAAATAAACCCTCATACCAACAGTCCCTCTTGAGAAGGCTTGTCTACTTGCATTTTTTTAGATGTTATTCCTTGTTGAATAATTTGCTAAAATTATATTATGGGATGAGTTTATTGTTGGAAAAATAAAAAGAAGAGCTAATGGCTATATCAAGTTTCTTGTATAATTAATTTTAAATATGCAATCTTTGTTGAGTAAAGAGAGTGTTCTAAAGGAAGAAATTTGGATGTTTGATTATGGAGAAACCTCCATCTAATTCCATTTTGAATTCCATACTTTAATTTTCAATATGTAATTTGGGAATTTATAATTTTATTTAGATTAAGTTAATTCAAGATTTTTTTGTTGAGAAATTATTATTTAAAAATAGTGTAAATATTTTTGAATTATATTTTAGTGATTCAGAAGAAGAGTGTTTATACTACATTTATGTATATATATGATTACACACACACACACACACACACATGTATGTATGCATATAAAATAATTTCTTGTTAATTGAAATATGGATGGTTTTATACTTTGAAATATCTTATAAAGATTCATGATACTTTTATATTTCCCAATCATGAAACTTTGTACACATATTGAAATTAGTTATGAAATTTTAGTTTATACACACACACATCTACACACACACACACACACACACACACACACACACACATGTATGTATGCATATAAAATAATTTCTTGTTAATTGAAATATGGATGGTTTTATACTTTGAAATATCTTATAAAGCTTCATGATACTTTTTATATTTCCCAATCATTGTAAACTTTGTGCAAGATTGAAATTAGTTATGAAATTTTAGTTTATACCCTTGTACAAGTGTGTACATCTACATCTACATATAATCACACACACACACACACACACACACACACACACACACACACACACACACACACACACACACACACACACACACACACACACACACACACGTACGTTTAAACTCCATTCATTGATCCATGAAGTCATTCAAATATGGAAAATGATATTAACTTTACTCACATATTGTTTTCCTTAAACCAATTATTTTCTCTCTCTTGGGTATTAAACCTCTTGTGTTTCATAATTAAAATGAGTTGTAGAAACTATATTATCATTGGATGATAATCCATCTCAACCCATTGAATAAAAATGGTTAACAATAAATAGATGAATACATTCATACATACATACATACATATAGAAAAACTTTTTTTGTTTTTATGATAAATCAGCCATGAAAATGCTTTACAACTACGTTAGAGGTGTTTTGTTTTGGACGATGCATTCATTCAAATCCTAACCATTTTATTTATATAATAAACTATGATGTGTGTGTGTGTGTGTGTGTGTGTGTGTGTGTGTGTGTGTGTGTGTGTGTGTGTGTGTGTGTGTGTGTGTGTGTGTGTGTGTGTGTGTGTGTGTGTGTGTGTGTGTGTGTGTGTGTGTGTGTGTGTGTGTGTGTGTGTGTACATACTTTATGGGAGTGCCATGTATGTTGGCCGCTCTCTCTTTTTGCATTAATAAACTCCACAAAATATATCTATTTTTGTTTTAAAAATTTGCAATACTCTTTTAGAGGAATTCATAGCTAATGTCTTGAATATGAAGATAAAAAAATCTCTCAATGGGGTTGAAGAATTAAACAAGACTAAGGAGTGCAAAAAAATGGTTGTTATTAATACAAATTTCATGGAAAGAAACTAGATATTAGGGGAAAATACAATGAAATAAACCATAAATAATGAATTTGGATTCAATTGGAGAATGCATATCCAACTTCATTACTCCACCGTAGCTCTAAAAACCTACATACTAAAAAATCTGCAAACAAGAAAATGAGAGAGGAAATAGTGAGAGCTTTGTGAGAGAGGTTTGATATAACCTCTCCATAAATTTTTTTAAGGGTTTGAGAGAATCCCTAAGATCTATGGCTTGGATTAAAAGAATCTAAGGGTTGGAGATAAATGTTCCATCTCCCACGTAACTTAATTAAACTAGACTTAAGACTATAATTTCTTTTACTAGTTGTTTATATTGTGAATTAATTAAATTTTAGGTTTTCCAGTTTAGTTTAATTTGGAGTTAAATAATTTTTAGAAGATAAGTGGATCCAATAAAATAATTTTTAGAGTAAAGAAATTTAAATTAAATTAGTGAAATAATTTAATTTGGAAATTGATTTATTAAGTGAATTTTAATTTAAAAGAGAAAAAGAAAATTAAGTTAATTCAAGAAGTTTAATTTAATTTTTGGAATTTAAATTAAACAAGAAGATGTTAAATTATGGTTTATCGAGTTAATTTAATCTAGAGAGATTAAATTTATCTAGTAAACTAAATTTAAACTAGAGAAATTAAATTAAACAAGTAAACAAATTTAATTTGGGGAAATTAAAATGTCTTAGTAAATTAATTTAATTTAGAAGAAATTAAATTAATTGAGTGAGATAACTTAATTTAATATGGAGTGATTAAAATTTAGTTAAGTGATTTAGTTTAACTTTGTGGAGATTAAATTATCAAGTGTGTTAGCTTTAAAGTGGAAATATAAATTAAACGGTCTAAAATGACTAAAATTATAGTTATGGAAGATCATAATTGAGTAAATAGTTAACCTTGTGCGCTAAAATATCATTGGGAGTTTTAAATCCCAACCTTAGACTAAAAATATTATAATGTCACATATAAAGCGGTTACGAAATCAACCTAGTTAAGTGTCATGGTTTAGACTTAAGAAACAAAGAGATCCGTGTTACAAAAAGTTTTGTGTTAGTCGTATGGGCTTGTTAGTGGGTCGTGCACTTAGTTTAGAATCTTGTAAAAAAAAATCCTTAATTTTTTCCTCTTGTTTAGTTTCTATTTTGGCTTGCATAAATCGAGGCATTATAAGTTTCTCCCAGAAGCATATAGAAGGGTGTCGATATGAGAGGTATTCTATTATAAGAAATTTTTATATGTTGTGCCTAATCCTTGGTAAGGACATGGAAATGATTCTCACGAGTTATAATTAGACCCTTCACCTTGTATAGAGTGAGTGATATTATTATTAAAAAGTAGTAAACATATCAACAATAGAATACAAGACAATAATAGTGACTATAATACCACCTTATGTACCAACATAAGGGGAATAATATCTCATAGCGGTGGAAGATCAAGAACCCCAGGATTAAGGAAATTATGGTAAAAGGGTTGAGGATTAATCATGATGATATAGAGTAAGAAAACTACTAAAACAAGGGGAATGAGCATGAAAATGCATCATAAATCCTCTAGGGTTTGATCTAAAATGTTCAATTCAATATTTGGGTTCACCAAAATTTTACACACCCTTTTTAAGATTTGATTATCTTTATATGCCATGGAATGTCCAACAAAAAAAAGGAATGCAAGGCTTGAAACTAAGAGATATTCTAATTGATTAAATTTCAAATATAAAAATAACATATTGGCACTTGAAATTAGTGATTACGATATGTTACAAGATTGAAAATAGAAGATAAAATATGTACTTAGATAAAAAATATTGTATATGAGATATTTGGTTGCATAGAATTGAACAAACTATGAGAGATGATCACGTATATGCTTTGTTCTCGAGATCAAGTCACTAGATACCCTCCTAGTTTAGGACTATGCGGGTCTACCAATAATGGTTGTGTAGTCTAAGACCTATTGTATGGTCTTGAACCTAATTCATCTTGGGGTTTACAATATTTCACAACCTTTGGTTGCTTACTTAATTTGTTTCACTATCAAATCCTAAGTGTCACATAATCTTGAAATCATTTTTAATCAGCTAAATCAAACTCAAACCCTAACCATGGGTAGGAGACCCTATAATATGGTTAGTGTTTATTTTTAATTATAATTTTTGCACCACATATGTCAACACTAATCTAAATAGGCCTCAAACCACACATAATTCTCCACCTAGCATGTAAGGTCTATATGAATGTGTTGACCTTAAGCCTAGACGTAATTGTGAAGGTTAAGTAGTTCGCCATTTCGGAGGATGTACCAAGAAATATATTTAAATTCATAAGATTAACATAAAGAAAGTAATTAAAAACAATAAAAATCACACATAGTATCAACCATCATTCTTTATTAATTTATAAAAATAATTACATCATTTTTTCACATCCATCTCACACACTTTCATTACATATTAGTTTCCTTACTTCCTCATACTTGTTATTTCATCCTATTATGTTTCTCTTTTCTATTCATTATATTTATCTCTATTCCAATCTTGTTTATTATTTTTCCTCTACTCTACTCTTCACTACACTAAAATCTCTATGATTACATTTCAATACATTAAGTATCTATCTTTACTTATTGTTCAAAAACACTACTTTTGGAGGCATCTGTATATGTCTAATTCAAATTTTGTTCTTTATGCAGATTTTGTTGTTCTTTCGTGGTTATGTATAGTATTTGGTAGCTTCCAATAATATTTTGTGGTTTACTCTAGTGTCCCCCGATATCCCATTATTTTTGTCTTCTTGTATTATCTCACGACTTCTTTTATTATCCATGACTACTCCTTGATTCATGGTTTTGTATAATTCTATAGACTAGTCTCCAAAATTTATGAAGCAACCTATCAACATCATCCCTAGAAATCAAATAGTGCCTCATCCTTGAGACAACCAAATGATGAAGACCCTTGTCTTCTTTCTTGATTTTCAAAATTTTAAGCATATCAAATTTCTTGAAGTCCTTTATCTTTATGTTGTGCTTAGAAAACCAAATCATCAATTTATCATAACTTATAAATCTAGTGTAAGGAAATGTTCCTTCACTCGACTCACCTGCTAGATTTACGAGGCACGATAGCTTATCCAAAATTTATCCTTATCTTATGAAATTGTTTTTGGGATATACTTGGCATATTTGGCTGTAATCTTTTCTTCAAATGTATGTCATTTTTCTATATGTTATTTGATTTCTTCTACCCACATCTTCATTTGAGTATTCTCCTGGACTATGAGATGTATCTTTGTGGTGGCAATTTTGACTAAATTTATATGTATCTATTTCTTATTGTTTTTATTCATGTTGCATCCTTTTCATTTCTCTCGTCCATGATTACACTATATTCTTTCACATCTCTAATCTTTTCATCCATTTATTACTTTTTGGTTTGGTATTTTTATCTAGGTCTGCTAACTATTTCCTTTTCTTACCATTTATATCCTTAGTTATATCATATTTTGATAACTCCTTATTAATCTTTGTTTCCAAGTTGTCTAAATTTATTTTTCTGTTTGTGTGAGCCATGTCCAACCCATGACATATGTATAGTTTGTGGCGGAATTTGCAACCTATGCTTCCAATGTTTTCAAATATTTTTCTTTCTCCTTCCCTTGCTTTTGGTTCTATGTTTTTGGGGCCTTAAGATTTGTGCCTTATATTCCTGAATTGCTTCACTCTGAATTTTCTTCTTTGTAATTTCATCACAAGTAGCACTTTCTTATAGAATTTTTTTAATGCTTGTTCTATTGCTTTTTCAACTGGAATGTTGGAATCCACAATGATTTGAGGTTTAGAATATTTTATAGTAGTTATCATTTTGATAATTACATCTTCTAAGTCTACACACCTCTACATCCAATCTTATATTACACTTAGTTCTAATAACTAACTACATGTAGATTGTTGTATTGGTGTAAGTTTGTGTAGATGCATTATATAACCTTCTTGAATTTGTTCCATTACTCCATGTTGTATCGGAGGCTTTGTACTTCTTTCCTTTATTTGAGGGAATTTTTGATCGTCTTAATGAATCTCGTGGAGGCTCAATTTGAGTTAATCCATGGTATGCCTCTAATGCCTTTGTACTACTAATTCAGGTCTATTCCTATTTTTCTTTCGCTATATCCTTGTTCTTATATGTTTCCTCCTTTTTCTTGTGTTTATTGTTTCTATTTTTTCTATTCCTCCTGCTTCTATTTTTATTTTTATTTTTTTTTTTTCTTCCTCTTGTTTTTTGTTTTTCTTCTTGTTGTTATTTCTTCTTTTCATGTTCTTATTTATTTCTCTTATCTTCTTATTATTTTTTCTTTTCCTCTTCCTCCTTTTTATTTTCCTCCTGTTATCTTTTCTCCTCTTCATTTTTTCTATTATGTTCTTTCTTGTTTTGTTTCTCCTCATTCTCTTTTTTCTTGTTTTCTTCCTCTTATTTTCTCTTTCTTTCTTCTTATTTTTGTGTTATTCCTTCTTCTTTCTTTCCCTCTCTTCCCTTTGTTTCTTATCTTCTTTCTTTTTTACATCTCCTCCTCCTTAACTTTTGTCTATTTTTCTTTCTTTTTAGTGTTTTCCATTCATCCTCCCTTGTTTTTATTTCTTGTTGCTTCTTTGTATTTTCCTTTTCTATTATTTTCATCAACTCCTCTAACTCTTTGATATTTCATTTTTCCTTCACTATTTTATTCTTCTTTCATTTGAGTTTTTATTTCCTTTTCAAATGTTTCTAAAGTCATTTTTTCTTCTAAGTCTATTTGTGCCTCTAGTTCCTTTAGTAAGGTATGTGGAAGTAAATGTATGATATATTCCAATACCAAGGAGAATATTTTCAAGTAGCGGATGATTTCTTATGTTATGAAAACTTTTTGTGTGGGTGACCTAACATCATATTGTTGAGCCACTTTTGAAATGCCTCCGGGTCCAAACAAGTTATATATAAGTTATAGGTAGACTTAGTTAGTTGTGATTCCTCCCATGATTTAATCTCTCATGTGAAATATGGACCTTATTACTCTTCATTTTTTTCTAGAGGATTTAGTGTTATATGTTGTGATTTATCACTCTATGAATCCGGTATTTTCATTATTTCTGCTCCTAACTCTTCTATTTCCTCACTTTTTTTGTTCTTTCACCGTTCTTCTTAGTACCCTATTCCTCTATAATTTTACTAGTGGTTGTAGAGGAGGTTTTTATTTTCTATTTGGTCTCTTCTTTTGTATATTATTGGTCCTACCTTATTATTTCTTTTTCTTTTCCCAATGGAATTGGTAGTTTTTCTCTACCTTGATCATAAAAATTTTTATATTTATTTTAAAACTCTTCCCATATTTTTGTAATTACATCATCTATGTTTAGAGGTATTGGTTTTGTATTATCCACTAGGAGATTCCTAATAGCTTGTATTTTGGTTTCCACTAGCTCATCAAATGCTTCATATGGAAGTGGGGAAATTTGTGCAATCCGCATAATGAAAGGGAAGAGGAAAGTGTAATCAATATCTACTATGAATACCATCTCTTTCTCATATTTTACCACTACTTGTTTTGAAATTCTAGATTTGTTTACAACTATATTCCTTATGTTGTATATCCACCCTATTAGAGATGTAATATATTATACTTAAGGCATGGTGTTCATGTGAGCTAAAATCTATTATGCCATGGGTAGGTATTGATTCCATTTGAATTATTTTGTTTTTTCTAGTAGGGTTTTGTGAAATACATGGCTAGGCATAATAGAAGTGATCCATAACAAAAGTATGTTTTCCTTCCTTAATATTTCTAGTATTCTCATGGAATTTGGCCACAAGAACCTCACATAGGTTATATTCATATTAGGTAGTGATCATATCTAGGGAAATTATCACACTTATCCCATGGGCACCATCTTCCCTATTTTTATGATAAATTTTTAAATAGATGGCTTTAGCAGCATACCTTAAGACATTGATTTTTATTTCTCCAATCCACACTCCTCTTTTTAACATGGTAACTCCCATTAATTTCACATTTCTTTACATCGTGTCTTCTTCTTATTCAATTCTAAGTTCCCTTTACCAATAATTTGGTGATTCTCTCCATTACTATGGCATTGATTTGGTATGGTTGGTCTAGGTATAAATCCCATTATGTAGTTGGATAATAAGAACCCTATTTGCATTACCGGCCATGGAAAAATAGGGGACTCTAATCCACACATATATCTTTAAATCTGCGATCACCTTAGCATTGTTTTTGTATTCAAATGTATTTGTTTCTTGATTCTATTGAAGGAGTGGTTTTATATTGACCTCTAGCTGAGTATGGTAATATTTTACAATTGTTGAATGTATGTAGTTTTGTGTATCTCAAGCATGTGTGACCTTGAATGATTCATGGGAAAATTCTTCGATCGGATATGAGAGCATGAATTTAAGTGTGCACTTCTAAAATTGCATAAAAATAGTTGAGGTCACCATTATACTAGGTTTTTTCTTCTTCTTCACATTCCCTAGCTCAATTTGTTCTCTCCTTATCCTCCTCTTTTCTTTATAGATTCTATGTGATTTGTTTTATTCCTAAGTTCTTTTATTTATATATTTTTGTTACCTCCTTTGCCCCATTTATTACTTAGGCGTGGGAATTTTCTAAGTTTATTTGATACGTGGTTTCCCTGATTTTTATCATTTTCTTATTTGTGTGGTTTTCTTTGTGTTAGTGCTCAATTTGATCTCACCCTTTTATCCAATGTGTGCCTTTAAAATTTTCTTGTGATTGGTTTGTTAATGTTTAAAAACCTATGCTTGAAATATGAAATCATCTTGAATGCAAATGAAAATCCTATGTTTAGGTGTGAATCCTCTTATTTGGTTGAGGATTGTGATAATCATGCCATATCTGAAAATACTTGTGAAAAAACTGATTATTGATCATGTTTAACCTTGAAAATTCTACCTATATCATCCTTTAGACCTTCATTACAAACTATATATTTTCCTCCACTGCTCAAAGATACGTGGCATGATGTAATTGGTGGCACTATGATGGGTTACATTTACACAATTACACAAATTGCTTTAGAATTGTAGAATGCACAACAAGTCCCTACGCCCTTTGACGAATATTCTCACAAATATTTGGGTCAAACAATGTGAAAAGAAAATTTGAGCATGCTCCCAAAAATGAACACATGTCAAGATAGGATTGGAGTGGGAATACACATTTTATTCATGATTCAATGAAGTGAAAAATGCAAGAAAGTTTCGATCCTGTAAGGTACACGTGTTACATCCTCATCAAAATTTAGAAAGTAGGGACTTAGGTCAAACTAGTAAACTTGCACTCATTTATAAAATAAACAAAAGTGCACATAAGTCTCATAACTACATCTCTCATTGAAAATAAAGAGGTGGGTATTTAGGTCAACTTTGTAAACTTAGATTTGTTTGAAAGGCAATGCAAATATGCAAACATATTCCTTAGCCTTGTAGAAATACAGATTAATTATCACTAGCATTTCTATCCCAAATCCCAAACAATATTTAAAGAAATAAAATATTCTTACTAAGACACGAGTAGACCAGCATGGGTTTAGGAATTTATAAGTGGAGACTTCTAACCAGGGTAAGTTAAAGTATGATATTACAGAAAGTGACTATGATATCCAACACATCTAATTGGGAAGGCATACCAGGGAATCATTGAAGCAAGAAGTTACGAGAGGCGGTTGAAGTTCTTCTAAAAAGGTAGATAAGGATAAAATATCAAAGAAGCATCTGAAAGAGCAGATAGGAGCATTGACTTCATGCTTGAAAAATTGATAGAGCCTACAGAAGGGGATCAAGAAGTTGCTACTACTGTCACCCCTGAATTGCTAGATAAAATAGAAAAGGATAGTAAGAAATTTGAAGTAGTAGACAAATGGGTGGAGGACTTGTCTCAAAAGGGTAGGAAGGTCATTGAAAAGGAAATAGATAGGTATATAGAATTCACCAAAATCCTCAATGAAATAAATGAAATTATTGAGCAGTTTGAAAGTAAATTATACTCTTGGGAGGTGATTCTACCCAAAGTTGAACCAATAAATCACCTTGATGAGGATTTACTAGAAAAGGAGGAAATAATGCCACCTAAAGAAAAGGGCAGTCAATATGTGATGGAAGATCTGGCTAGAATTAGGGTGGAAACTATAAACCAAGTTAAGGAAAAGTTGGTAATTGAGAAGGAATGGGTAGAAAAGACTATTGATAACATAGAAAACATACTAGAACAGATGGTGTTTGATAAGCATAAAATCACTTATGGGAATTGGGAAGTTGATACCCTGACTCAATCCTTTGACAAGAACATCAAGGAGGAACCATGTTCTCATGATATTATCAAAAGACTCATCTTAGTGGAGAATAAGATTGTTGAGTTGAACAAGAGGTTGAGGGAATATAAGCCAAGAATGTCCAAATGTAGTGATATATTAAATAAGCATCACTTGATATACAAGTATCACTCGAGACCTGATGAAGAAGAGATAATACAATTGTTTGAGGTATGATGCGTATAGAAAGACAACCAACCGAGGAAGAAGATGATAAAGATGAAGATGTAACTATGATTGACCAGTGAGCAAGCTTAGGCTTGTCTTTCCTAACATTTATCATATTTTCATTATTAATACTCTTGTTTTATGTTAATTGAACACTACTTTGAAATTTTAATTTCAAGCATGTATGTAACTTGATACAATACAATAGACTTTTATATTGCTTTGATAGAATTCTAAATCTATTATGAAGCATGTGTATTAATGTAACAATTTGAGTTTTCTGCATTGTATAAAATAGGGGTTCTATAGGGGCCCCAACCCATGGAAAAGTTCACATATATTCTTGATATTACATCTGATAGAAATCAAGAGAAAATACCTAATCTTCTACTGAGTTAAAATCCTCTCTCTGCAAAGAGGAAGTTTCTTCACAAGCCTATTCTTTCTAGGAACAAATTCTTCTATTCCAATTGCCATTTGAAAAAACAATGTCCCCTGCTAAATTGTGAGACATGCCCAAAGAAATAAGCTCGTTAATTATTTTCATTGGACCATCCAGAAAATTAATCAATTCTGATCTCTTCTCATAAGAAGAGACCCATTCAGTAATGTCTAGACCACCTTTAGGAAAGGCTTTCTTCCTTGTTGCTTTGAAGGTGGAAGATGGATTGGTAGCTTGTGTAAAAATTGGAATTGTAATTACAACTGGTTATGGATCAGATGGAGTAATAGTTTTAGAACTAGACTCACCCCTAAATCTCTTCATGAATATTGGTGATGTCTCGGGGAGGTATGAAAGGAATAATCCCTTATGGTTTCTTTTCCAGAACTAAAACATGTTGCTCCAGTTCATTCATCTTGCGAAAGAGAGTAGGCATGGTACCTAATGAAATACCTTCATCAAGCACATAATATTCTAAGGGGATTTCCTTCACATTGAATCCCTCATCACATATGAAAGGGCATGTGTAGTTAGATGCACTGTCATAGTAGGTCTTCTCTTGATCCAAAATTGTTTTAACACCTCAGAATTTTTCTAGTGTTCCAACCTGAAGAGGTGAAAATACATCGTTTGAAAATTAGAGAACACATGATTGATCCTGATTAGTCTTCATATCAATGCAACTTGAATATTCTAAGCTTTCAATGGCCCTGGTGTAGTCTTTAGGATCAGCAGTCCCAAACAACATTCTCATGAATGCTTCATCAAGGCCTGATAGATCAAAAATTGAGTGCAAATCATCTTAGAATATATCTTTCAAGCTAGATGTTAATGGTGTTCCCACAATATTACACATAAAATATCACATAGCTTCTTGTAATTATAATAAAATATGTGATTTTGTAATGGAAAAAATGTGAATTTATAATAAATACGAGGTGGACCGAGTTGAACAAAGAAAATTCATGGTGAAATGACTCCAAAGATTATTTATGATACTCACATAAAGGAAATAAGCTTGAAAGAGACTAATATCATTCAAAAATAAAGTGATTAGCCTAATACGACTTGATCCATGTGGGAACAATCAGCTCAAAAGATATGAGAATGATTGTAAGTGTCTCAAGATAGATTCCCAAAAGGAGGGAATGATTAGTATTAAATCAACTAATTTTGGGGATACTCAAAAGGTTAATAGAGAAATGATTAAACAAATAATACCAAAAGGGTGACATGGCATCCTAGTCATTCTAAGAAAATGAAAAATTGTAAATCATTCGTAATTCCTCCACCTGGAAACACGAAAGAGAAATATTTTCAAAGGAATAATAAGTAGATTAGATCGTGTGCCAAAGGAAGAATATTCTCTAAAAAGATTCATGTTTTTGGGGAAAAAAATGAAAGAGAAAGTGAGTTGTATACATATGAGAGGAATGTTCTCGTATGAAGAGGGGTTAAAATTTTCTAAGATTTTAGAGAAAACAGAGAAAATCGACTGTACTTTTCCTAAGAAACCTAAATCAAATCGAGAAACCATTGAGTTATTTTAATTTTTCCAAATATTCTCATGCCAAGATGATTGCAAGTGTACAGTCATTGGAAAGCATTGAGGCCATAGGATTTATGGTCCCTTGCTAAGAAATTTGAATTTCTTGAAATTAATTATGTGTTATCTCTGAGCAATGTTGTCTTTGTTCTTAAGGTAGAATACTTTGAATCAATTATTTGTCTTCCTTGTTGCAATCTTAGATTGATAATTCCTTTCAATTACACTAGATCTTGTCTTGGTTTGTGGCATTTTGGAAACTGCAATTGCATTATAAATAGATCTTTCTTTCTATAATGTGATAAAAAAATTTAAATCCATGTTGTTATCATTCATTTGATAATATTTTTGTAAGCTTTTGAGTGTGTCTTGATTGTAGTTGAACATTATTTGTAAAAAAAATTTGTTGACAATTTAGCATGAGATTTTGTAATTAAATTCTCAAAGATTGTGTGAAATCTTGTGCTCTTAGGCCTCCATTAGTGCATACATTCTAGTTAAAGAGTTTATATTATCTATGCGATGTGTTCTACTTGCCTTGAGGAAAATTTTAAGCATTTGTAAGGTTTTCTTGAAAGAATTGTATAATCAACTTTATCCTTCTTTAATTTCACATTTAATACACAAATTATAACCTACAATTGTTAAATCCTCTTGAATTATCTATGTTTTCCCTACTTATAACCATTTTCTAAGGTATTTTACCATTTATACCTTCCCTTTCATAAATATGCAGAAGAAAGCTAAGATCTACACTATCTAGAGTGACCTAAAGTCCTATTTTGAAAGATATCTGCATTATTTAGAGTGACAACTCGTGAGAGTTAAATAATGCTTGTATTTACCATGTATTTCCAAGAATACCTTTCATGTTTTAAAGAAAATTTTTGGAAACTGCAAGTTCATCCATTATTCTCAAAATTATAAGTCACAAATTGGGTCCTCTCACCCTGGTTAAAGGAAGAACCTAAATTAGTAGGGAAGGTCATCCCCTTTTGTGAGTGTAGTCTAATATTTTCTAAAGTCAAGTTTTAAATATTTTTTCAGATATTTCCCGAATACAAAACAATCGTATCTTTGGTTTGACTTCCTCTAAGTATCCACTTCATTTCGTGAATGTTTCTTGGTTCTCAAGGTGGTGTATATTTGGGCACCAACAGTCTCTTAGCACCATTGTTGGGGATTATTTTCATAAATACAAAGAAATATCGATAGCTAGTAACGTATTGAGTATGTTTAGATGTAAATACATGATCTAGACTTGATCCTTTGTCGATCTTTACAAAAAATAAACTTCATCAAGTCACTTGCTTGGTATTTTCCTATTTTAAGAAAGCTTTTAATTAAATTTGACTTGGCTAGGGATAAATATTGATAAAGGATAGAAATATTTTCCAATATTTGATGAAATTGATTATGAAGTTTCAGTTGGAAATTTTTTTATAGTGATTTACACATCTAAGGTGCAAGACCTTAGTGGTGACTCCACGTTATTCAAAAATCTTGTAAATACCAATACCTTGAGTTTCAAATATTGTGATCTGTCAATAAAATTTACAAAGCTGGAAGGAAGAAGGTCCTTCTATAGATATTTCTAGAAAGTTTTTTCCAGAGTTGGGAAAGACAAATCCAGTAAAAAAAAAGTCTGGAGAGCCTTGGGTGATCAAATGTTGGAATAAAAAGTGGTGCCTATTATTGAGAGTGATCAACCTTTGATAGAAGATTATTCTATTTCTTCAGATGGTTCTAGATCAAGTAGTCCTTACACAAATTTGTACACTCTATCTTGAGAGGTTCCTTCATTCTCAAGTAATCAGGGTATTCCTCATCTCCCTCCTCTATTATTTATAAATAATAGAGTGTTTTGTGAAACTGAATCATTGAAGGACCAATACTTTGAAGATCACACCCCATTACCTCAAAGACCCCTAGTTCCACATTGTTTTAACCCTCTTATTAGGACACCTCCTCATAATAATATGGCTTAGCCTCCACCTAGACCCCCCTTTGTTGTAAATGTTTACATACCTATAGATTTACAGGGTATGGTGGGTTATCCTAATGCAGTTCCACAAGAGGTGAGAAATAGATTGCCTAAATTTCAGGGGAATAATGCTATCAGTGGTGACCAACACCTCAGTCTCTTTTATAATATTATGGAATATTTTGAGGTAGAGCATGATGACATATATGTAAATTTTTTATACATACTCTAGAAGAGGATGCATGTGATTGGTATAAGTCCTTACTAGAAAATTCTATTGATTCATGGATAGAAATGAAAAATGCATTTAGATCACAATATGGTGATAAGACTGATCCAAGGTTTCTCCTCTCAGAATTTGAAAATATAAAGAAGAATCCCAATGAACCTATCCAATATTTTAATACCAGATTCAACAAGACCTTAAATAGATTTCCTATGATTTTAAGGCCAAGTGATGAATCCTACCTGATAAAATATTCTGATGCCTTTGACAAAAAAGAAGCATAGTATCTTAGGGACAAAAACCCCAGGACTTTGAGACAAGCTATTTACATGGTAGTATAAATTGAGAACAATATTAAGGTAGAAATAAAGCCTCCTAAAAGGGAGGGTGTCAAGTTGGTCAATCATGAAAAGCCTCAGGTAAGAAAAGGAGTAGATCTAGAAGAAGTGGTTAAGAATCTAGTAGGATTAGTGAAGGAAATTTCTTACAAACTTGCTAGAGCAGAGAAAGGGATAGGTCAAATTTCTCAAGCCCAACACCAATCTCAGGGTCAGAACATGTTTGGAAATCATCCTAGGAATGACCATAGATCATATGAGAGAGGGAAAGGACTTATGGGGTTAGAGAACAAGCAACAAATACCGAGTGAAATTAAGTTGGTTCCTGATCCATTAACTTCTAGAGTATCCATGATATAGGAATACCAAGTTATTGAGTGGTGTGATAAATTCTTTCTACCACATGCACCATGTGATCTTAATAAAGAAAATGAAGAGGTTGATAATGATTCTACTTTTGGTGATGTGTGCATGATGGAATGCCTTGACAGCCCACAACAAGGAGCCACTTCTACTTGAAATACTTGAGTGCCGAGGATTGTGGAATTTTTTGGGACTATATACATTGGGTATCTTCTCTCCCTCTTACTAGTAATCTTGAAGTTGATATGGTTCATGTTTTTGAGTTTCCCAATCATGAATTTGAATATCTAAGGGCATTGATGATTAAGAAATATGATGGTGGCATTCCTTCTAAGGAGGATAGAAAACTCTTAATGAATGCAATAGTGGCCCAAGAGAAAGATTACAATCTAATAAATAGAATAGTCAAAGGACCAGGGCCACAACCTAAATCAAAGACTCATCTCCTCACCAATATCCCTAATGATGCCCCCAAGAAAGGCTTGTCAAAAAAGGCCCAACCATTGCTAACAAATATGATTCCCCTACCTCTTCTCAAGTTTTTAAAAACCTCATACCTCCTAAAAAGGCAATCACCCTACCTCCCATTTCAGTCCTACCTAAGTATAATCCTTGTGATATGGCTCAAATTTTGAGTCAGATCAAGGTGACTATGCCACTATTGAGTTGCTCAGAATTCCTAAGCATAGAAGAAGAGCATTTGAATACTTAGGAATCAAGGAGGAGATGGTGGCCATAGGTAAGGAGGTTAATAATGTGGATCTTCCACCTATTATTGCAGAGTTAGAATTTTCCCAAGAGATGGAAAGTTTGGGTGAATCACATGAGATATAATTGGGCACTTCTCTGGTGGAATCTCAACTAGATGTGGATCCATTTTTCACTACTTTGATCATTAAAGATAGAATTGTCCACAATTGTATGTTTAATTTAGGAGCTTCATGTAATGTAATGCCTCTTGAAGTGATGAATGAACTAGATATCAAGGTGACAACTACTTTTTGGAAAATTTCATGACATGGATTTGAGAGAAGTACCAGGTGATAGGATATGTAAAAGGTTTAGTAGTGCAATTGGCAGCTTATCCTAGTAAGCACTTAACTATGAATGTGGTCATTGTTGATTGCCCTGCTAAATGGGGTATGTTGTTGTCAAGAAAGTGGGTTGCAAGTGTTGGTGGAGTGTACAAATGGACATGTCTTATGCCACTATACATGTGGAAGGGAATTTGGTAAAGCTATATGGAGAGAAGAAAATGTTGCATTTAATTGAAGACCCTAACAATGCCTCCTATGAAGTATTATTTGCTGATGTTGATGTTGATAAATTTGTTGTATATGCAAACTTTGAGCAACATAACACAAATGAGAATACATGCTTGGATCAAGTTGTCACCCTTAGACTATGATGTTTTCATACTCCAATATGGGTAATGGGGATGTTGTAGTACTTATATCCCCAAACAAAGAAGCATTCAAATTTTCATTCAAATTAAAATTTGAATGCATTAATAATGTTTCTGAATATGAATTATTGCTCCTAGGTTTGAGAATTGCATGGAGATATGGGATAAAAGACATAATTGTTAAAGGAGATTCTGAGTTAGTAGTAAAACAAATCAAAAAACTATATGCTACAAAAAACCAAAGAATGAAGCAATATAAACATGCAGTATGGGACTTCATTGAGATGTTTGACTCCTTTAACATCTTGTATCATGATAGAGCTCAAAATGTTGCAGCAAATAGATTGGAAGAGTTTGGATCTTGGTTTGACAACTGTATTATTTCTCCTTATTGTAATTATGATGTTGAGGTATTTTCAAGACCATTTGTGCCTGATAATGTGAATCGTTGGCAATAATTTGATGATGATTCCCAAGTGTAGAGGTTCTTACAAAATTAAGGATAATTTTTAAATTAGTGCATGGATTGGGAGCCAATGTTTTTAACATGTGATGGAAAAGAAACCATATTTGGCAAGGACATAATTCAATTGAAAAATAACATGATTCCTAGGGGATTAGTTTCCTTGCAATCAAATTTTGACAATGCAGAGAGGGTGGTCCATAGGCACAACTCAACTTCAAGGGATGTGGAGGAATACAATTTGGGAACCAAGGAGAATCCCAAGAAGGTATGGATATCGAGCACTCTAAGCAAAGATGAAAAACAATCTTATGTTGAATTTTTGAAAAATATCAAGACTACTTAGCATGTTCTTATTCATAGTTAAAATCATATAGGGAAGATTTATTCCAACATGAAATACCTTTGGAACCTAATGCTAAACCATTTAGGAAAAAACAGATACCTATTAACCCACTTCTCTCACTTAATATGTAAGAGGAATTAACAAAGTTAAGGGATGGAGGGATAATACAACCTACAAGATACTCTTCATGGGTGGCTAATCTTGTGCTGGTAAGAAAGAAAAATTGAGATATAAGGTTGTGTGTGGATTTCAAAAATATTAACAAGGCCTCAATCAAAGATAACTACCCATTTCCTAATATGGATAACATGCTACAATTGGTCACTTTGGATCTGAATTGCTCTCTACATTAGATGGATTCTCAGGATATAATCAAGTGGTGGTAAAACAATCAGAAAGAATTAAAACTTCTTTCACCACCCCTTGGGGAACATATGTATATGTGAGAATTCCATTTGGTTTGATGAATGTTGGGGCTACCTTCCAAAGAGCCATGGATGTTTCCTTTTCAGGTTACATTAATGACTTTATTGTTGTATACCAAGATGATGTAACTGTGTTCTAGGTGAAGATAAGTGACCACCTTAGCTATGTGGAGAATATGTTGATTAGATATAGAGAGTATGTGATCTCATTAAATCCTAAAAAGTGTCATTTTGGAGTTCAAAAGGCAAAATTATTAGGGCACATTGTGTTAAAGAAAGGGGTCATGATAGATCCTGAGAGAGTGGAAGAAATTGGTAAGGTTCCTATCCCAAAATCTAAAAAGGGGATTCAATCCTTTTTTGGTCAAATCAATTTTATTAGGAGGTTCATTTCTAATTTTTCTGAGATAACTATTCCTATAACAAGCATGCTTTGAAAAAGGAGCAAATCATCAAATGGGAAGAAGGAGATATCCAATATTTCAATGGAATAAAAGAAGCACTAAAAATGTCCCAGTATTGACAAGTCCTTATTATAAAAATGCTTTTCAAATATTTTCTTTTACATCTGAGAATACCATTGCATTAGTATTATTATAAAAGGATGATGAAGGAAATGAAAGACCTATTTCCTTTTCAGTAAAGCCTTGCAAGGTGTTGAATTGAAATACACTATTATGGAAAAGTAGGATTTTGCTTTGGTGAGAGCTACCAAAATTTTTAGGCCTTACATATTGAGTTCTAAGATTGTATCTTATGTTCCTCACACAATGGTCAAGGAAATTTTATCAGAAATGGAAGTTTCTAGAAAAATATGTCGTTGGGTGAATAAGCTACAAGAATATGATATGGATATACAAACCACCAAATTGGTTAGGGGTTTAGGCCTTGCAAAGTTAATGGTAGAGAGTAACTTGCAAGTAATGGAGATAAATGAAGTTGAATGACATATAGATGTCCAAGAGAAGCTGATCAACTCCACATGGTACAAGGATATAATATTTTACCTCAGGAATTTGGAGTGTCCAGGTCATTTAGACAAAAATTAGAGAAGGACACTTAAATTGGCCTCCTAAAAATATGTTATAAATGACTATGGGTTGGCTTGGAATAATCTTGAGAGGGTCCTTTTAAGATGCATCACAGAAGAAGAAGTTCCCAAGATTATTGTAGAATTGTTATCCAAAATTCACCCCTCAAGGTAATTTTGATAACATGCATCAAATTCTTTTGTCCCAAGCAATTATATTGAGTCCAGGCAAAAATTCATATTTCTAGGGTCCCCTCATATTTTTCTAACTCCCCTGTCCAAGAAGAAGAGAGCAAGTTCTGAGAAAATGTAAAAAATTGCAAAAAACAAGCTCGGGCCAGAAAAAATCATAAAAAATGGCTAAGTCCTAGTCCTTGCAATAGTCGGGACAGTTGGGACATCTGGACGCGAACCGGCCGAACCGGGCGAAATGAGTCAAGGCAGCCCGGAACAGTTGGGCCGAAAGTACGCGAAGTACGCGAACCGGCCGGATCGGCCGAAATGAGAACTTAAAGTCTGGGACGCGTGGGACAAAAGTACGTGAACCGGCCGAACCGGGCGAATCGGGAAAATTTGTCCCGAACGGTCCGAAAGCAAATGGGACATCTGGGCCGCGAGTATGTGAGCTGGCTGGTTTGGCGAAACAAGGAACTTTTGCATTTGGGCCAAATGGGACAAAGGGACGACGGACGGGGCGCGGATAGCCGAAGGCCAATCAGATCACGCCACGTGTCACCGGCAGAAAAGGGACATGGAAGCCCATTTCGGGCGGTTCGGAAGAATTTGTCCCATGCAGCATTTGGGACAAATGGGACAAAGGGACGTGTGGGACACGAAAATCTGAAGCGGCCGAAGGCAGAGAAGAAAATTCAACGTTTGGTCCGTGGAACTTCAAACGGCCATAACTTTTGACTCCGAGCTCCGATTTTCACAAAATTGGACTTTCTGGAACGAGCACGACATCCTCTACGCCACAAAATCTAGATTTCTTATTTTTAATAAGGGTAGATATATTTAAATTAAGGAAAAGTGTTTTGCTCCAGTCAGTCAATGCTCATTCCCGTCAAATGACAGAAAACACCTGCCAGACCCAAAATAGCTGCCCGCACTCAGAAGGCCATAACTTTTGCATTTCTCAACAAAATCACACAAAATTGGTACCGTTGGAATCATGGTTCTGAGCCCGATGCACAGCAATCAAGAAATTCCATATTTGATTATAAATTGATTGATATTTTTAAGAAAACGTGGCCGGGTTCATAACAGTGTTTTATTTGGTAGCTGGGAGTGCAATTAAGAGGCATGGCCATCATTCTTTCTCTGCTGCAGCACATGGGATAGTATGGGGAGCCTTTTGCAAGTAATGTATAACCATTTCACTCAATTTAATGCCTCTTACAGGTGGTTGAAGGATAGATTTCGGGATTTCCATTTTCCCTTCTCTTTTCCTTCTCATTTTTCTATAAATTGGAGTGTTGGGCTCATTGTAAAGGGAGAGTTTTTGGGTAGCAAAGCTCTACCAAAATTGCTTTATGAAGCCAATGTGTTGCAGGCCCTTGTAGTGGACTCCTTGCATGGTGATCTAGGCCCTTATCTTGTAATAGACTGAACTGTGCATACTAGGAAGCAATAAAATACAAGTTTGTGGATGTATCTTCCCCTGCTGTGTTTTCTTGCATTCTTCTTGCCCCTTTTATCTTTCTACAAGAATATTGTGTCTATTTTTATGTTCTAGAGGAATTCATTATCATTGTGTGTGCACGGAATATTACTTGTGAATGCATTTTGCTAGATTATGGAGAACTGTCATCACCTCTTCTAGTGTGCACTTTGCCTCTGTATTTCACACATTTGGAGACTACTCTCACACCCTCCTTTTCTAGTGTATCACCACTTTAGTGTAGGCTTTCATTTTATGCATTCTCTCTCCCTGGTCCCTTGGAAATTTAGATTAGAATAGTTAGCTTATCCTGCATTAGAGTAGATTGTGGCAGGTAGTTTAGGAGCAAGAACCAGCTTTCTCTGGAGGTCTATCTCAAGTAGCAAGTCCCACAACTTGGAGATAGTACCCATGTTATCCAATCACACCGTGAGTTCAAGTATATGCACTTGTATATGCACAAGGGTGCTGTGATTCGGTGATAACAGTTCTGGCACGCCCGGTGGGACCTTAGAGGTCTTCACTTTCATTGCAACAAGATTGATGTGCACTTGTTGTAAGTTCCAGCTTTGAAGGAGCTTTAAAATCGCACATCTGGTGACTCCAAAAGAGGCATAATCCGCTGGTTTCTGCAGTCCAAGCCTGGACAAATTTATGAGAAGAATACAGACCAGATCAAGAACTAGGGAGGAAGGACTGTTTGTTTATCTACACCTATCTCCAGGCAGAGAAAGAAGGGGAAGAAGAGCTCAAAGATCTACGTCTCCACCTAATAGAACTTTGTCTACACCTCCACCTGGTAGACCTTTTCTCGCATCAACAAGGGTTCTCAGGCCAATTAGAATGGTGCAACCACTAAATCCCTTTGTCAATTTCACCGGCGTGACCCACTTGCCCTCAATGCACAGAATCCAGTTCCAATTGCAGCATTGAAGAACATTCCATTTTTCACTGGAGAAAATCATACCACTCCTGGTGATCATGTCAAAGACATTGCTAACGTCTGTGCAATCCATGAGATAAACGAAATGGATGTGGCTGTCAAACTGCTGGCATCATCATTCAAAGGGAAGGCATTGCAATGGTTCAGAGCCTTGAAGTTGGTTCTATCACGAATTGGAATCAGTTATGCATAGTTCTCCATGAGCAGTTTGGAGAAAAGGGAGACAATTTGTCTCTACTAGAACAATTGACAACTATCAAGAGAGCCCCCAACGAGTAGCTGACTGACTTCAACTTCAGATTTCAAAGGTCTTGGGATAGGATTCCAGTGGCAGTCAGGCCAACAGCAGAAGGTGCTTTTCTATACTATCTTAAAGCTTTGAATTCTGATATTTCTATGTTGATTCAATCTATGGGAGGCACAACCTTACCTGCTGCTTATAGCATTGCCATTAGAGCCGAAAATTGTCTTATTTAAGCTGGTAAGCTGGCTCCTAGGCCTCCCATGCCCTTGTATCCAAACTTAGAAAATCCAAGCACTAGTCAAGCACCCACTTTGGCTCCTATTCCCACTCCTAGAAATCAAAGTTCAAATGAGACTTCTACCTCATCCTCTAGTGCTTCAAACGAACTCCAAGAGGTCATGAAACAATTACAAAATTTGGGAAATGATCTGGTTACTATCAAAAGACAGCAAGCTCAAAGCGCTAGACTGTATCAACCTCAAGCTTAGCCTATCAGGCAACCATATCAACCCCAAAGACCACCCAATCCAGCTGCAAATCAGAATCAAGCAAGGCCTCCTACGAACAGACCATTTCAGCCCTATAATCCCAATGTTGCATCTGCATCCGAGCTTTGGTGCCGGTCAAAATAACATGGCCCAAGAATATGATTGGTGTTTCTCGTGCGATCACCACATAACCAATCAATGTGCTTTAACGGTGCATTAAATCTGCCCGATGGTGCAAACCATTGGTGGGTCGCAAGTCCACCACGAAGGAGATCAGCGGCGGGAAGCATCTCAAAGCGAGGAACATCTCCAAACGAAACTACTCTTGTCAATTGGCAGGCTGAAGATTTCTGTGGTATGAATCAAATACCCTCTCAAAGTGTTGCAGCCAACACAAGGTCAAAGAGGAGAAATTTGGGTGAAGAACAGCCATTGGCTTCAAGTGATCCACAACCTTCTACCAATCCACAAGTTGCTTTGGCAAGCAAACTGTAGTTCCAGACATACAAGGAGCGTCCAAACCAGCTCCTAAACCAACTCAGATGCCAGCTGCTACCGCTCATTTGCAAGGAATGAACGTGCAGGCCAAGGGAAAGCAGAGGGATACTTCATCTCCATTCAGTATCATTGATCAGATGAAGAAGACAAATGTAAACATATCCATGTGGGAATCACTATCTATCCCAGGACAGAGAGATTTGCTACAAGCTGCCATGAAGGACTGGTCAACTTCAAATCACCATGTCCAGATGCAAGAGAAGGTACTCACAAATGCTACCCAGCCTGAAGGAAATCATGGAGGACAGCAAGGTAAAATGTTGAAGCCCCCTCCATTTTATGTTTCATTGATCATAGGAGATAGGTTGGTACATAATTACATGATTGACTCTGGGGCCAGTAGTTCAGTAATGCCCAAGCAAATAGCTGATCAGCTAGGACTCCAATATGAAGTCATCTCCAAGGGTGTAGTGCAATTAGACGGGACAGCAGTGACAACGGTTGGAGTAATCAAAGGTTTGAGCCTCACACTGCACGCATGTCCTAACGTAATAGTGTTACAAGATGTGTCAGTTATAGACCTGCCACCACTCTTTGCATTGTGCTTGTCAAGAGACTTCACTGCTAAAATTGGAGGCTATCTTTCGGTGGATTGGTCACACATGTTGTTCAGAACAAGATATGGAACCAAAGCCACAATCAGGTCTGAACCCATTGCAAACTTTCATATTGAGCCTTACACTCCAAGCCAAATCAATACCAACTATTTAGCGTTTGATCAAGAAGATTATCCAAGCACTGATGAAGCTGACACCAAGGTTGGAAGCATCCCAGATTTGACTCTTGATGAATGGGCAAGCAAGGTGCATGCTTTTGATCCCTATCAAGAAATAGAAGAATCTGAGCTGGGAGTCTATTGTTTACATGAAGAGAATCAACCTCTCCCCAGCATCACCAAGCCAGATCATAAAGACAAGAATGAAGTATGGAAATTGTTCTTTGATGGGTCAAGGAGTAGGCAAGGTGCAGGAGGAAGAGCTATGCTCATTTCACCGCAAGGTATAAGGTATTACTCAGCCTTCCGTTTCTAGTTTTCCTGTTCGAACAACACAAATTAAGTATGAAGCCTTAATTCATGGATTGCACTGGGCAAGGAAGAAAGGCATCAAGAATTTACAAGTATTTGGTGATAGTGAGCTGATTGTGAACCAAGTCAAAGGAAAAAATGCTGCCAAAAATGATCTGTTGAAGAACTACAAAAATCGGGTATGGGATCTCATTGAAGATTTTGAAGCTTTTAGCATCATTTCCATCCCAATGTGTTCCTTCAAAAATTTCCTTTGACTGGTTTGTTAATGTTTAAAAACTTATGCTTAAAAGTTGAAATCTGTTGAATGTGAATGAAAATACTTTGTTTAGGGTATGAATCCTCTTTTCAAGATAGGAATGTGATAATCATGTCATCCCTGAAAATCCTTGTGAAAAAATTGATTATTGATCATGTTTAGCCTTGAAAATATTCCCTGTATATCGTCCTTTAGACCTTCATTGTGAACTACATACTTTCCTCTTCCACCGATGATATGTGGCATGATGTAATTAGTGGCATTGTGATGAGTTACATTTGCACAATCACACAAATTTATTGAGAACTTTAGAATGCACACAAAGTCATGACACCTAACGAATATTTAGGTCAAACAATGCGAAAAGAAAAGTTGACCCCTCTCCCAAAAATGAATACATGTCAAGATAGGTGTTGTCACCAAATCACTGCACCCTTCGAATGGCTAGAATGTGAACAAGATGTTCGATGTGATTGTGACACATGGGATCACCTCTCAAGTTGTGGGAATTTGGCTCAAGGTGAACCTCCAGAGAAGGTCGGCTTCCTCTTCCTAAACTAAGTGTTGTACCTCCGTGTATAGTTTGGTGAACCTCCTATCTAATCCTATACTAGGGATGGTGATGCACCAAATAGTTTCATGTATAGTTTCGTGAACCTCCTATCTAGTTCCATGTATAGTTTTGTGTATAGTTTGAAAAGAAGGTCGGCTATCTAATCCTATGCTAACATTTTCATGGGATTTTAGGGTAAGAGATTTGAAAAAATGAAACTATACTAGGGATGGTGATGCACCAAATAAAGGGTGTTGTAAACTCATGAAAGCTAAATTTGAAGAGGGTGTGTGCACCACGGATAAACTTCACCTACTGCAACTTAGAGAGGGTACATCATACCACGTACTAGGAAACATGCATTCCCTTTATTAAACTTGATTAGATAAAGAAATATATCAGTTTCCCAATAAAGAAAGATGAAATTAAGAAGGGTGAATGGACACCACAACTCAAATGTATGTAATACTCCACCACTCAATATGAATAGAACTCCAAGAACTTGCAATAGAAACATGAACTTACACAAAGGTGTACCTGCAAGCATGAGTAAAGGAACAAGTATAGAAGGATGAAAGGACCAAGATTAGTAAAAAAACACACACTTTTATTACTTCAATAACATGCAAAATGCATCATACATTTAGAAGAGGCAATGGTTGTCATTACAGTCTTGAAAAGGAGGCTTGAAATTTCTCTTAACACACAAGGACAACTTGCAAAAGAGAGAGGACTCTTGAAAATTACACTTTCTGAGATGTCTAACTTTCCAACCTATCGACCTATTGGAACCCCTTGGAATGAGCCTCCAACTTACATTTATAGAAGAATATGTGAGAGAGAGGAGGAAGGGTCATAATTACATTCCTAAATTGAAGGCACGTGATGTATTTATTACAGTTGGTTGAACCACTTTAGAAGGTTCCATCATGTGTCATTAATGCCTGGTTGACCAGTCTTCTCAACTAATTAAAAGAATATTTAAATAATAATAATAAATATTATTATTAAAATATTTAAATAAAAATATTAATTTAATTAAAAAATAAATGGTGGGTCCCTTTGTTAACCAGGTTTGTGCTAAAGGGGAAAATTATGAGGAGAAGGCCAAAAAGACTAACTCGCTAGTTGGCTCGTTGAGCCAACTCACCAAGTTGATGTGGAGTTCCTCCATGTTTACCATAACGAGTTGATTTCCTTCCACCATGACCAATCAGTCCTACTTCTATTCCATGTCGAGCGATGACTGAGCCTCCTCATCGTACTTTAAGATCCTTGGCTTTGTTTGACCATCGAAATCAATTGATCTCTTCATGTATTATCTACAAACTCACCCTAGCCTCTTCCTAGCAGACTCTCACCAATATTCATGAACCCAACTCTTCTTCATGTGTCTACCGAATCATTTCCATGCAAGCTCTCCTAAACCCACTCACTTGGTGCCCTTCTAGTTAAACACGATCTCTCTTCGAATGTTGGATCATTTCATCGATGTGTTAGTTCCTACAACTTTTAACAAGCTCACCGTGTACATCTTGTGTGTATACTGAGTGAGTGATGAATTATCTTCACATTCATTTTTACATCAGCGGGCTAGCATGATTTTTACTATACTTGTATCTTGCATTCTATCAGCTTAAATTCATCGCGTCCGAGTAGCTTGTCCCAAAATGAGTTCTCTCCAATTAATGCCTTCAAATCCGTTTGGTGAGCATCCCTCTTGTCTACCTAAGCCTAGCTCAGCTCGCCCACATATGATTACCTTCAAGTGAAGGCTGGTTTTTGATCCTTCATAGTGGCATGCTCATTAATTCACCCATCCTCATAACCGAGCCATCATTATAGCTCACCTAACATGACATGCCTAGAGTGCAAGATCATAACACTATTTCCCACTTTTAGTCTTAGAGCTCCCAATGTTCGAACCCGAATCCATGCCTTCACCTCTAATCTCGTGGATGCATGTGTTCCTTCGAGATTGATCTCATAATTTTCTTTCTATTACTCAACCTAAGACAAACATGCATCACTTAAACCCCATCAGTTCTCCATTTTAGCTAGGCTTTAACTCAATTCAACGAGTTGAGCTCTTTCCTCCATTGGCAGTTTTGAAACATGACTCATCTACAAGAGCTCACTATAACTAGTCTATGAGCTCCCTTTACTATCACCAAGCCTTCACCAATGATCTCGCTCGGCCTTTGCACCAAGATCCAAAACGATCTTCATCCACGAGTTCACCGTGCATTGTCATTTCATCGACCAAGCCAACTCGGTCCTGACTCAACTCAATATCTTCACACCTACAACTCAACTCTTCCTAAGCTCGACCCATGACTCCAACCATCATCGAGCCTTTATGTCTTATCTGAAATTGGCACAAGCTTATTCTTCATCCTATCATCTACGACTAAGCTCTAGATTCTTCCGTATTAAGCTCTACACTTGAGCTTATCACCCCAAGCTATGAGCTTCTCATCACATTGACACCGAGCCACCAAACTCTATGCTGAGATTACCTCCAACACATAATGTAACTCAGCCCACATGGCTCAGTTCCCCTCTAAGATTGTCTCCCTATGTTTCTTGGTTTGGACTTAATATATATGTGGCTCATTCCAAGTTGACTTCCACAAGCTTGCATTTATAGTAATTTTCTCACATGAGTCATCATCACATCAAATCATGTGGGTTCCTTGTTAATGAAATCAACCCCCATTCACATTCTAGTTAGCTCGTATCCCAGGAGCTCTCTACATACATGGTTCAAATCTATCGCAACATAGCTTAGATCGTAAGTGGTCCCAACTCGGCATTCACCTTGGCGGCCCACTGAGCAGGACTTGGTGTCCTCCAATGCACGTAACCTCCTTGACACTCTGAAGCATGATCTAATTGAGTTAAGTCTCTCAATGTAGAACTCATGAACATTTCCTTTCACTTATGTACTAATCCATCTAAGTTAGTCTTGTAATCTCGAATGATCTCCTTTCCATGTCCATCTTTCAAGCCTTTCATTGAGTTCTTGATGAACGGCTCACCGAGTCATCTAAGAGATTAGTCAATCATTTCTCCCTCTCTTTTCTAATCGAGCTCACCACTTCCATTTTTTGCGCATCTAACTATCATCTATGAATATGTCAAGCTATACTATGAACTCTTTTCTAATCAATGTTTCCTCAAATCACAACTTGATGCTCCAAAATACTCATGGTGATCACCATTCCTGAGTGATAATGGTCCTCCCTGTGTCTGGATTCATAACTCAAAAACTTGATCACCAATTTCCTACTCAAGGCTCTGAGACCTCAACATTCCATCCACTAACAAATCCTTTCATTTGGCTAACCTATTTTCTTTCTCTATGAGTTTAGTTAGCTTGCAGTGTTTTCTGGTGAACTCACCATGCCAATCATATTAATGAGCCCGAAACTAGTTCCTTAGAAAACGGTGGCCTCCCCCGACTTGTTCACCATGAAAATGGTCTTGAGAATCAAGAGGATAACTCAAAGAATCGTCATGATGTTTCAACCTATTATTCGCCTAAAACCTCCCCGACTACTCACCTACTAAATAGGCAACAATCTTAGACTTTTCCTCTATGCGGAAGCCTTGTGATGGCTTGCCAATATGACCTGCCCGATATGGAAGTCCTCTCCTCAAACTCCCCATGTGGAAACATCGATTTGGCTTGCCAAGTAAGCTTCCCACTTGGTGATGAGGATGACTTTCCCTTTATGGAAACTTTTCCTTGGTTTACATGGAAAAAACTCCCCAAAGTTCCACATTGTGGAATGGCTCAATTTTTTTGTGCCGCAAACCTACATGGTGGATTCTAGAGCTTTGAAATCCAATTTTCCTCCAAATGGTGACCACCATGGCTCACCGAGCCATCCACAAACCTTCCCGAGATAATGCACAACTTGGCCTGTGAGCTCACCATTTTAACATCTGCCCTAGTTCACTTTCAGTCTTTGTTGATGCCAACTCTGATTTCTCTCTTCGTGTGGGCTCGATTAGCCATAATTTTGAAAGACAAGACTCACTTCTACAAAATTTAACCTCGAGCTCTTCCTCTTGCCAAACTTTCTTGAAAAATGAGCTCCCTATAATCAACTCATTCCTTGTTGTTTGAGCTCAATTCCATTAATTTACTCATGAATCTTAGATTCGCTTTCGGTGAAACATGTTGAGCTCCTTTCTTGTATTTGTGAGATCCCAAGTTATCTTTAGTTTGATTCCATGACCTCGGTCTTCATTGAGCTCTTGTGAGCTTGGTATTCACTGATGCTTTCATTATTTCCAAGCTCATCTTTGTCTATTCATTGTGAGTTTGCCTAATTCATTTACCAATGATAATTCATTCGTGATGTACCGGTGAAATTTTCTCCTAGTTTCACTAGCTTGGCTCCATTGTTTGAGCTCGCTCAAGATCTTCTATAACTTGCCCAAGCCTGAAATGGTTTATTAACTCATGGTTTACTAGGACCGAGCTCTAGACTGAGCTACGTCTCAACTCCATCATGATCTTCTAGATCTTAGGCTTAAAAACTATTTCCATGACATGACTTGGTCACATTAAAACTTTACACAAGTCCATGTCAATTATCTAACCAAGCTAATGCCACCTAGCCTCAACTCAAATTTATTTATGATATCAACTCACCCAATCACTCACTGGGATGATCAATGAGTTAATTGAGTTCATAGAGACATAGAGACATGTTAAATCTCTTCAACATGATTAATCAATTGTTCTAATCATTTTATATTGATAATGACCGGAGTGGTTCCTCGAACTAATGTTTCGTTTTAAACGAGAATAGCACCTAGTTGTCCAATTTTACCATGTGTGTAAAATTGGATAACATTTTTGGCAACCTCTCGGGATGATTTCCTACTAAGCATGATTCCATTAGCCTTAATTCATCCATTTTGCATGGATTCAATATTGGAATCCCAAAACTAATTTGGTTCCTTGTGATGGATCCTAGAATCCCCTTTGAACATTGTTGATCTTAGACCTCCCTGAAATGCTAAGCATGAAGTATACTAAAATTGTTGAATGCTTGACATCTATGGAACACTACAAAATTTTAAATGAGGTAGACCATGAAACTCTTATTGAAACTTTGTACATTCTTCTCTTTGAAACCTTCCAATGATGAAACAATTTTCAAGAACACACAAAAAACACATCAACAAGAAAAGCAAAATAACAGCAACACACAACAACAATGTGCATAAGCACTTAGAAAAAATGCCTAACTAAACTGTATAGGGGGTGGAATGCTTCTCAAAAACAAGCTTTGAGATGTATCCCATTCACATGAATGGGAATTTCTTCTCCATTGAGCCTGGATAAATGAAATGAATTCACCTCTTTATAACTTGTGATGATGTATGGCCTGCTCCAGAGAGCGTCAAACTTGGCATGCTTGCCTGGTTTGGCCCTGTCTTCATCCCATTTGAGGACTAGATATCCCTCTTAAAAATGTATGTCGGATGCCTTCTTTTCAAAATATTTCTTAACCTGAGCCTGATGTTGCTCCAAAGTCTTCATAGCCTTGTTCCATACTTCCTCTAACTCCATGAGTTCAGTAAATCTTACTGTCAAAGGATCACTCTCCATAACTTCAAGTTGATGAGCTAACTCCAAAGAAGGTAACTCTAAGGAGAGAGGAATTTTTCTTCCCTTCCATATACAAGCACAAAAGGATAATTCCCTATGGCCCTTTTAGGTGTGATCTGATTTGCCCATAAGGCATTCTTAAGATGTGTATGCCAAGTCCTCTTGTTAGTTTCCATTGTGTGCTTAATAATCCTTATGAGGTTTTTGTTACTAGACTTAGCCAATCCATTTCCTTGCGGATAGTAATTGGATGAAGTCTTGAGGTAGACCCCATTTTTAATAGCCCATTCACTCAACTTCATACCAAGAAAATCCATCACGTTGTCTAAAATAATTGTAAAAGGAACACCAAACCTTGTCATTATACCTTCCAAAAAATCTAGAACTACCTTTTCATTTCTCTCTTTCAATGCTACCGCCTCTGTCCATCAAGTAAAATAGTCTGTTGTAGTAAGGACCCATTTATTTCATCACTTGGATGGAGGATTAATCATTCCGATGAAGTCCAACCCCATTGAACAAAGGGTTGATCCACTTGAATTGGATGTAGTGGAAGAGCTTCCAACTTCTACTTGCCTATGAAAAGGCACACTCTTTACATCTCCTTACCCAGAGATGGACATCTTTGAACAAATATGGTCAATAGTAATCTGGCTCACATGATCTTGGTAGTAGTTTTTCATGTAGAGTAATTTCCTCCAAATATGCCATTATGAAACTCTTCTAGTATCTTACTCACCTATTCCGGTCTTACACACCAAAGGAGGACACCATTCAAATCCTTTCAAAAGAGAACATTATCTACCAAAACATATGGAATAGATTGAATATGGAAAGTCCATATTTGGTTTTTATCCATGTTCACAGGATATACTCTTGAGAAGAGGAAATTCTTCATTTTGGATAACCAGTCAACTTGATCATCACTCTCATCAGTGTTTAGGAGCATCGTATCCTCATCACCTTTTGATTCCATGTCTATAGCAAGTTGTTGACACAAACCTTTACCTCTGAAAAGTTTGGTAACCTTGATATGTACATCATACTCCATCACCTTCATGATCCATCCAACATGCTTCTCATTCATCTCTTTATTCAATAAAAACTCCTTGATGCCTATATGAGACACCACCAAATGAATTTTGTTATTGGACATTATGTGCTTTAATTTATTCAAATCTCGAATAACCGCAAAGACTTTTTTTCAATGAATGAGTATTTGAGCTCATAGTATTTAAGGGATTGATTGAAGAAAGCAATTGGCTGCTCCATCGATCATCATTTTGTTGGGTGAGGATCCCTGAAATGCTCTCTTAACCTGCAAAAAGCATAAAGGATAAAGTCTTTATCAAACCTAGGGTTCACTAGCGTGGGAGATTTAGAAATTTTCATTTTGATGGCTTCAAAACTCTCTCTCATCCTTCCTTTTTCCATGACAATGACATGTTTTTCTTTAGCATGGTTGTCAGTGGTTTAGCCAATGTCATGAATTGAGGGATGAATCTCCACATGAAGTTTATGGTTCCCAAAAAACTCTAGAGACCCTTCTTATGACTTAGGAGAGATAAGGACATAATCAAATGAATCCTAGTTGGATCAATTGATAGTCCTTCCACTGAAACAACATGCCCCAAAAACTTTCCCTCGTGTACTAAAAAAATACACTTCTTGGGATTGAGTGAAACCCCAAATTCCCTACACCTTCAAAAAACCTTCCTTAGATGCGCAATGTGATCATCTACATGTTTAGAATATATTGTTATGTCATCTAGGTAAACCAAGATGATATTATTGATTAGTCCTTTAAACACCATGTCCATGGATCTTTAGAAAGTGGCCCCATGTTGGACAATCCGATGGAATTTTGTTGTTGGCATTCGTGTCCCATTTTGAATTGGTCAGATTCTTGGACTAGGATTTGATTGTAACCCAAATATCCATCGATCAAAGAAAATATTTGATCTCTTGCCACCATTTGAAGGATCTTCTCCATTGATGGAAGAGGATAATGGTATTTCAATGACACACGATTCAAATCCCTAAAATCTACGCACAACCAAATCTCTTCATTCTTCTTCCTTATGGGCACCAAATTGGATACCCAAGAGGAGTGCTTGATGGGAAAAATAATACAGGCCTCGATGAGTTTGGTTAGCTCCTTTCTCATTAGTGGCTCAATTTTGGGATTAATCGGCCTCTATTTTTGGTGAACTGGCTTGGCATTAGGATCTAGTTCGATGGTATGTTGTGCTAGACCTAGATCAAAACCATGTAAGTATTTATAGCTCCATGAAAATATGTCATGATACTCTTGACAAAGTTTGATGAAAGCTTCTTTCTCTTCAGAAGTACACACTTTTCCAATCTTCAGAAACTTCTCATGCGCTACCTTGACTTCCTCAAAATCTTCTTCTTTGACCACCATGTTAGAACTTTGTCTTTTGGCTTGATCATCTGAATTGAAAATGGATTCCAAGTGACTAAGCCTTTTGTAGTTTTTTTATTTTCAATTGTATAATTTGATCACCATATGAATCTTGCAACCTATCTTGATTTCTTGCAAAACTCTTCCTCTTCTTGTAGGAAAAGGACAAATTTGTCACTATCAAACACTTGCTAGCTACTCACATTATCAGGGACTACAAGTCGAACCACCATTTTGAAAAATTGACTCCCTTATTTCATGACATCAATAGGAATGTCATATTGTGATCCAATTATAGCAATCCTATCAACATCTTGATTCTAATTTCTAGGAACTATGTGGATTCCAAAGCTTCAAAATCTTCAATCAAGTCCTAGATTCGGTTCTTGTATGATCTTAAAAGATCATTCTTGGATGCACTGTGTGATGTCACTTGATGGAAAACTAAATCACTATCTCTAAAAATGGTAAGGGGTTTGATCCCATTCATTTGGGCTAGTTGAATTCCTTACACGAGGGCCTCGTATTCAGCAACACCGTTAGTGGAACTGAACTACAACCTAAAGATGAGAAGTACTTATCTCCCTCTAGATAAATTAACATAACACCAAAACATATACATTCTTACTTCTTGAGCCATCAAAGAACAATTGCCACAGTCCTTTTGAATTGCTTGGTGTTTTGACAAGTTGCGGTATGATTGTATCTTCTTCATGAATGCGGTATGTACCCAATCATGTTTCTTCCAAAAGTAGCAAACCAGCTTCTTCTTCTACCAATACATCATTGCGTAGGATCATACTAATGATCTCCACTTACTTCATCTAGCACAATATCATGTTCTTCTTCAATGAGAGTGATTGGTTCATGATCAACAACTTCTTCTTCAGGATCTCCGATGGTGTAATTCCCATTTATAGGACTAGCAGTGTAGGGTTCTACATGGTTGTGGCAGATTGGTTTCACCCTTATAGTCACTTTGGTTCCATATCAAGTCCTAAGAATCATATGTGACCAATTGGATGATAGATAACCACCCATCTTGGCAGTGAAATCTCATGATAGGCAGATGGCGAAGAGAGGAGGAAGATCAATGACTGATATGTCTTGGGTGAATGAAAAACTTGGGCATGCATGGATGGTAAGTTGAAGTCCTTTAATAACTCCAACAATATTAATAGTTGTTCCATCTAGATGAAAAAATCCTCTTGTAATTGGTGCATATTGTATGCCTAGTACATCTATAATTTGCTTGGGCATGACTGAGCTACTGGCACCATAATCAATCATGTAATTGTGCACCAGGTGGTTGCTAATGATCAGGGAAATATAGAATGGTGGTGGTTTTTTTGCTTTAGGAATACTTTTCCTTCTAGTTGACACAAACTTGTAGTAATTGTTTCTCCATGACTTGATGATCCACCGGTTGTACCAAAATTGTTCAGAGCCTCTCGCAACAAGTTTCTTTGAGAAGGAATTGAGAGTGCATCCCACATAGTAATGCTCAGGTTGGTTTTCTTCATCTATTCCACTATGTTGAAGGGAATTACTCCTACTTTTTGACACTTCTTTGAGCATTGGGATCCTCCTTTGGAAAATTCTTGTTGGGTATCGTGATGCCTGATGAACTTTCTTTTCTTGTGGCTTGGCTAATAGGTATTTCTGGCGGTTTCTTTCCCACATCTTTATCAACCGCTACTTTTGTCTGAGGCTGTGAATTGGATGTTTGATTAGATTTGGAATTTTGAGGTTCCATTTCTCTCTTCTTGGAATGATTTTTTTCTACCACTGATGAGGGATCTATATTCAACCCGCAAAAATATTCTACTTTCTAGTTTAGTAAAGTGGTTTCTTTAGGTGCTGCGGTTGATCTATTGTTTCTTGCGTAGATGTGTTCTCTATTTTCTCAAAAGGAATATAGTGCCCACTTCCCTTTAACACTTTTAGATACTTGATCTTGATACTTTTGATCTTATTATGAACACTATTATTTTTTGTTTTAGCATGATAGTTAGATGTTAGATCATGGATTATTATTGACTGGATTCGATTATTATGCATGATGGTTATTAGAGACATTTTTATATGTGGCTGATGATATACTTTTTGACATAGAAATGTGATGGATGATTGATCGGACATGTGATATTGGATATTGTGAATAGAACTAGCATGAGAAATAATTTATGATGATATAGTTGATTAATTAAATTGAAAATGATAATGTTGATTTCTTGATGTTGATGTGATCCATATGAATAGATGGTTTTGTGAGTATATTTATATCATTTTGGATGTTCAAATATGGCCACAAGGTTGAAGGAGTTATTTACATTTTACAGGTTAAAATATCATGACAATGTCGGGGGACTAGAGATTAACCATATTAGAATTCTAGGTGAATGCAACAAGGTCACCATGGTAACATGTTTTGTGTGTGTGTGTGTGTGTGTGTGTGTGTGTGTGTGTGTGTGTGTGTGTGTGTATTATGTTAGGGATTCCCATGGGGGGGAATTACCTTTGAATGTGACCATGGGGATTTATGTTTTGTTAATGTGGTTTCTTTATTAATGTTTGCATGTGTTTATTTTGTGATGTGTTACCCTTTTCATTAGTTATATATGTTGTGTTAATGTTGTGAATAATCATGTGTTAAAATAAATAAATCAATATGTCATAGGAATGTAATAAATAAAGTTGTTGCCCTTAAATGTAATGTTGTAAGAGTGTGTAAGAAATGTGTAAGTATGTGTAAGGGATATGTAAGATAGATTTTGGAGTGTGAAACACTTCATCCTCTTGGGAATTCGAATTTGTCCTTGGAGGCTATATTTGGAAGCTTGTGGGACAAGTTAAACTTGTCCCACACCTCTTAAAATTATTCACCAACCATACCTATGGTTTGGAGGTTAAATTTAGACCTTTTTAATGCATTTTGAAATGACTAATTGTAAGTTTTAATTGCACTTCTCTTACATGTTTTAAATTCATTCCTTTTTTGGGTATGGGTTATTTTGGAGTGTGTAAGTTAATTGTCATTTTATTTATTATGTTTATGTGAATGATTTTGATTTTGTTTTGGGGGTTGAGGAAGAGTGATGTGGCATCCACATGGATCCAATCATCCCTTCTCTTCCCTCTCCTTTAAAAAATTTGAATTTATTTCTTGTTTAGGGTTGTTGAAACTTTGCATACTTTCCTTGGGGCAAATTTTTTGTTGTTTTGGAGTCTTACTTGTGGAAGAAGATTGGAGACCATTGCATGTTTGTGTGTTGCTGATTTGGGACAATTATTTTGGCATTGGGAAGCTTTTTGATCTTGGGAAAACTCCATTATGGAGAGGTAGGAACTTGAGCCTTTTTAAAATGCTTCTTTCTCTTGCATGCTTGTATGAAATGGTGAATGTTTTATGTGTGTGTTGGCTGGTTGGGTAGATTGCTTAGGACATGGTGTAGGATATGGATATGGGGAATCCATGTGGGGGCATAAGGAATGCCAATGGCATCAATTTTATTGTGGAGGGAGTTTGGGATTGGGATCCACCATGAAAATAAATAGCTTGCATTTCTTAATTTATGGGGGCACAAGAAAATATGTGGGGGCATAAGGAGGGATTTTGTGGGGGCATAAGGAAATGTGTGTGTGATAAATTAATTGGAGGTTTGTTTTGGTGGATTCCCAATTCCCATTTGGGAGGCATAAGCAGCTTCCCCCATAGATCCTTGCTCTTGTTGGCTTGCTTGATGAAGCCTCATTTTTGTTTGCACTTGTTTAATGTAGTTGTGAACTACATTCTTCTTGAAATGTGTTTTGAATGTGAAAATGTTGCATGTTTGTTGTGGAAGCCTTTGTTTCCATGTGTTGTATTGCATCTCTTATTTCAATATGGTTGGGGCTCGGGGGCCAATGAGGAAGGATGGCTTCTCCCTTATCATTGGATGTCTTGGTTGGGTGGAGAGCGTTGCCTTTCCCCCTTCCTTGTTGTGATCAAGATGAAAAATAAATAAACTAGCATGTGCTATTTTTAGGTAAGAGGAATATATAGTTTGATAGTCCCTTCTTTGAGCAAGTTCATTGTAATCCTTTCCACTTTGGAGTGGATGAATTGTATAGAAATTTTTAATGTGAAGATATTTGTAATGATAATGGAAGATTGAAATTGGAATGTGAAATGTAAAGAAGTTATATGCTACTCTATGTTTTGAAAGGAAATGTGAAAGGATGTTACATGCATTGCATTTTGTATTTCAAAATCAAATGGAAAAGAGATAAATTGTAAAGTTGTTGTTGGAAATCAATAAAGGAATTATCTACCTTCTCATACTTGTATGATTGTGTTAGAATTGAATTGTTGTTATGAATCAAATCTCAGTTGGAATGAAGAATGCGTATAAAGGAAAAAGATAGTGTTTTATTCTCTTGAAATGACTTGAATATGGAAATCAGGATTTTTATGATTTATCTTGAATGGTTATCTGAATCAATTGAATGCATTATACTAGAAAGGAAATGAATTCTCACCCTTGGAGGATGGAAAAATGTTAAAGAACCTTTAATGTTTGATCTCTATTTTATTTTCTATGTCTGTAATCAAATTTTAACAAAGAAATGAAGTTCAAACTTGCACCAAGTAATAAGAATTGAAACATTAAAATTTAGATGTAGCAAGTCCTAAGGAACTCATTTTGACAATAAAACTTAAGAAAGATCCTTGAGAACCTTGTAAAAATTAAAATTGAACTTGCACAGCCGTTTTTTTGTTGTCAAAAGATGGAAAATTATCAATTGTAACTCAATCAACTAAATTGAACCTTGAAACCTCTCTTAAATCCATCCAAGAATAATTCTCCATGTCTGATTGACATGTTGAGAAAGTAAGAATTCAAAATTGAACAAAATTTTATAAGTTAAAGATTACCAGATTGCTTTGCAAAACCCTGCAGATTGTTTTCATCAAATTGACCATTGAAAATTCATCAAATTTTAAAATTGATGACATCTATGTAAATAGGGCTTCAAGATGTTTCCAGAAAGTCCTCGTTTTCCCAAATCTGAGCTTCCTATCAAAAGTTATGGCCATTTGAAGTTTTACTTCAAATTGACATTTCAAAAATAAAATAAATCTAACTGTTAACTTTAATTTTTAACTTTGGAAAAATTTCCACAAAAAGTCCACAGCCCCGCCATCCCTCAACCAATCGAGACCTGCCACGTGGCACCTCGGAGGGGTGGACCAAATTTTAAACTTATCTTTTTGAAAATTTTACCTTGGGAAAATTTTCTCATTTTCCCCGCATCCCCGCAGACCTGCAACCAATCACGTGCTGACACGTGGCTAGGTGGAAGTGCGGGAGGGTTTTTGGTCTTAAATTTTTTTTTTCCCTTTGGAAAAATTTCCATTTTTCCTCCATGGCCCCACTCCAATGCACCTTTCCTTGGAATTATTCCTTTTGCGACGACGTGTGGCCCCGCGCGTGCCTTTTTGACTTTTATTCCTTCTTGGCATCATGCATTAGGGTTTTCCACCACCCTGTCTACCGCGCAAATTAACACATGACATGTGGCACCCTTTTTGCCTTCCGTGAAGGCACATGTGAAATTATTCCCTAGCACTTTTAACCCTAAAATCCTAAATCTTTCGCCACTCCCCGCCCTTTTTTTTCATGCGCCAATACTCGAGTGACACGTGGCATCACGGAGTAGGTGTGGGCGCGGACCAATTTGGTCCCCTTGCAATTTTTGGTGAAAGAGACTTAAAGTCTCAACCCGCTCCATCACCCCCATTTTCTCCCAACCAACTGGAGGAGTGACACGTGTCTCCCTCACCGGGCTCGTGGGCACACAAAGGTGATTTGTGGTTTTGCACCAAAGGAAGGAAAATGCATTAAGTTTTTCCCTGCCCCACCAACCCGCCAAAAGGGATTTCACCCCTACATGACACATGTGCCCCTAGGGGAAAATTTGACCTAATAACTCCACCCGCTCATATATTTGAGTTCTAGTAAGGAGTTAGGAGGAATTCTTTATATCATCGGAATGGTGAGAAAATTTTCTATCAAATGGGAATAGTTTAGGGAAATTTTGGAAGCATTAAGTATGAGAAAATATAGTTGAAATTTTGAGCATGTTAGAGAGTGGGTATGGGGGTAAATTACTCCTTGAACCTAATTAAAACATCTAACCCTAAAACTTGAACCTTGTGAACTTGATATTAGTTAATGAAGGAAACATATGTTTTGGTAAATTGGTGTTGTTCGAAACTTGCTAGTGGCAACATGTTGTCTTGCAACCTGGTTGTGGACATTCCTAAACAAAAAAAATTATCCCATAATTTTTCTAGCTAACCCTAGGTTGTTTCTTTGGTCTCAAGTGGTTGTTTAAATTGGCACTACATTTGGAATCGAAACAAGTGTTCAAAGGCTTGGACCATTGGGCACACTAGAAAAATTGAGACATGAAAACTTAAACCTAGTACACTTGTAAATCTACAAAAACAACTTAGCTAGAATTCATATGTTTTAGTAAACATGGAAGTTGTGTAAACTTAGAAAAATAAAATAACTCTCACTTTGGTCTTGCGGGAGGCTTAGAGACGGAGCGAGAGGAACCTTCACAGAGACTCGGACCCACCACCATCACAACCACCACCACCGAAATAGGGTGTAGCATCCATTCTACCTCATATTCTACACACCCTTCAGATGTCAATGCCACTCGAGATGGAGGATTAGGTGGAGGATAGATAGCTAGTAGTCATGATAGAGCCCCTTCTAGTGAGGGTCAGGTATCTCCTCAACTTAGTGAGGAGCATAGAGGAGAGAAATCCCATGTGGAGTCAACCAAAGTAGAGTCACCACCTAGGAGATAGGGTGACAGAGTTCCAGAGCATAGAGAGAGGTCTCGAGCCCTAGGCTTAGGGATGAGCGTGCTGAGAGACCTAGAGGCCGATAGACCACAGCAGTGGATCACATCAGGGAGATCCTGAAGCTTCGGCCCTCACATTACTCGGGTGATATAGGTGGATTCTAGGCAGAGGCCTAGCTAGTGAGCTTGAGTGGTTGCTTCAAGCTTTGTCCTTGTTCTAGCAACACGAAATCTCATGTTGTGATCCATCTACTGAGGGATGGAGTAGGAGTGTGGTGGAGGATAGAGGAGCAGAAGCTCCATGTAGATTTAGAGACAGTGACCTGGGAACTATTTGAGGAGAGATTCAGGAGTAGGTATCTATCATGGAGGTTCATATAGTATAGGATTGACGAGTTTCATGACCTCCAACAGGATTTTCTTTCAGTAGTGGAGTATGAGAGTAGATTTTTGGATCTACACCAGTATGTAGGGTATATGTAGGATGAGTAGGTATGGATTCACAAGTTCATCCGGGCTGAATTTAGACTATCCACTATCCACAGACATTAGCAGAGGCCATCGAGAAGGCCTATATTTAGAGGAGACTCGGGGTAAGACCCAATAGGCTAGAGACCAAGTCTAGACCCGCATTCAAGCAGATGCAGGATGGTAGATCGAGAGGTTTAGTACCTCTTCCTTATGGTGGTTAGGTACAACATAGTCATCCTTTAGGCCATAGCAGCAATGCAGTAGTCCCACCCACCTCATAGACCTCCATAGAGAGTTGATGCATAGAGAGGTCGGAGTATGGGGCCTCCTCCTAGGGGTCCCATCAGGACACAGGGTGGACCTAGAGCTCAATCAGTGGGAGCTCACCAGTAGAGACCTTAGTAGACCACAGCTGGATCATCAGGATCCACACCATAGGATTCTAGGGCACCTACTAGAGGTGCTACTCATTGGGGAGGATTAGGAGGCTACTTTGGATGTGGAGTTGTAGAACATTTTTGGAGAGATTTCCCTCATAACCCTAACAAGGGTAAGGCAAATATGGTAGAGCCGACTATAGGTGACATGGGACATAGCCATAGGATTTATGTAGTGGTTGAGAACTGCCAAGATGAGCATCAGAGCATAGTCATTGAGACCACAGGTAGCATTGGTGGTATTCCTACCTCTATTTTGTTTGATTTTGGTTCTTCTGATTCTTTCATTGCACCATATTTAGTAAAGCAATGATGCAATGGTGTGGCTAGTTAGGCACGATATTAGTTAGGATGTTGAGATGGCTTATGGAGCCAAGATCTCTGTAGACTCCTTAGTTAAGGAGTGTGTAGTGGATTTGGGACCTTTCACCACCACCTCAGATCTCTTGTATCCTTCCTTTGGGCTCGTATGGAGTCATTTTTGGTATGGATTGGTTAGCTACACATAGGGCCAGGATGGATTGTTATCACAAGACTATAGCTTGTGCAGATGATTTAGGAGTTGAGTCAGTGATCTCGGGGGTTAGGAGACCCGTTTCTATTCACACCATTTCTGCTATGCAGCTTAAGTAGTGTGTGTGACAAGGTTGTCGATGTATGTTGTTACTGATCAAATGTGACGATGATCATAGGATAGGTCTAATGGACCATCGCTAGATGATCATCCCATCTTGAGAGAATTTTCTTATGTTTTTCCTAGGGAGCTACTAGGGTTACCACCCCCATGTGAGATTTACTTTTCATATAGATGTAGTTCCTGGAGCAGAGCCTATCTCATGAGAACCTTATAGGATGACCACCTAGAGATCTATGAGCTCAAGTTGTAGCTTGAGGGCCTTTTGGAGAAGGGCCTTATCCATCCTAGTGTATCCCCTTGGGGTGCACCAGCTGTGATATTTTGAAGAAGAAGGATGGATCCTTATGGTTATGTAATTGATTACCACTAGTTGAACAAGGTAATGATTAAGAATCGTTATCATCTCCCTCGTATCGATGACTTGTTTGATTAGATGAAGGGAGCCATAGTTTTCTCTAAGATTTATCTTAAGTCAAGCTATCATCATTGAGGATCTTTGAGGGTGGACATTCATAAGACCACTTTTTATATGAGATATGGGCACTATGAGTTCACATTGGTGCCTTTTGGTTTGACTAATGCCCCTTGCAGTGTTCATGAGTTTTATGAATGGGGTATTAAGGACCTTCTTAGACCACTTTGTTCTCATCTTCCTAGATGACATTTTGATATACTCATGTACACATGAGGAGCATGAGGGGAACACTCACCTGGTTCTTCAATGTCTTCGGGAGAAATAGCTTTACGGGAACTTGGAGAAGTGTGCTTTCTTTCAGACAAAGGTGTAGTATTTGGGCCATATCATTTATGGGGAAGGTATCGCAATCAATACTTCTAAGATTAGAGCCATTATGGATTGGCTAGCACCCACTTCAGTGACTAAGGTACACAGCTTCATGGGATTAGTATGATACTACCAGAGATTTGTTTAGGACTTCTCTCGGATTGTGCACCCTATCACTTCCCTTCAGAGGAAAGGGAAGAATTTTTTTGGTCGGAAAGATGTGAGTAGGCCTTCAGGACACTGAAGGAATGCCTCACCATAGCACCTATTCTTGTAGTGCCAGATCCACAAGGTGAGTTATTTGTTTACACAGATGCTTCTTTAGCAGGGCTTGGAGGTGTGTTGATGCAGGATGGTAGAGTAGTAGCTTTTGAGTCTTGCAAACTCAAGGATCACGAGCTTAATTATCCAACCCATGATCTTGAGCTTGCAGCAGTTGTGCATGCTTTGGTTAGATGGAGACATTTTCTTCTTGGACGGAGATTCACACTCAGGACTAATCATTTGAGTCTTCACCACCTCTTCACGCAGCCCAATCTCAACGCTCGTCAATGGCGTTGGATGGAGTTTCTTTGTGAGTATGACATAGAGATAGAGCATGTGAAGGGGAAGGAGAATGTGGTAGCATATGCTCTCAATAGATGGAGACATGTGGCTATGGCCACCTTAGTGAGCACATATTTACGGAGCAGGATTCTTCAACAGCTTCCTCTTGACAACTTCTACATTGTAGTACAAGTAGAGATCGAGTCACAGAGACCCCTTGAGGGGAATTTTGATGGTTTTTCCTTAGAGGCAGATGGTCTTCTCAGGCATAGAGGCTAGATATATGTTCCCAAAGATGGAGGCTTGAGGTAGGACATCTTGGTAGAGGCACATCGTGCACCCTATTCAGCCCATCCCGGGGTGAAGAAGATGCATGCTACCTTGAGATAGTTATACCATTGGAGAGGACTTCATCGAGATGTGGCTCAGTTTGTGTCATGGTGTTTAGAGTTCCAGAGGGTTAAGGCCGAGCATCAACATCTAGCAGCCTTCTTTATCCTCATGCTATACCGGAATGGAAGTGGGACACCATTTCCATGGATTTCATTGTTGGGCTACCTATGTCGAGATATCACCACGATGCCATCATGGTCACGGTTGATAAATTGAAAAAAGTGGCTCACTTTTCTCTGGTGAAGACCACTTATACAGCTAGAGTAGTGGCATGAGTATATTTAGATGAGATTGTCAGGTTGCACGGGATTCTCATGGAAGATCATTTGTGACCGCGATCCTTTGTACACTTCACACTTTTGGACTACCATGTAGTATGTCCTCGGGATGAGGATCAACTTCAGCATAGCATATCACCCTGAGACAGATGGACAGACTGAGTGAGTGAATCATATTTTAGAGGATATGCTCAGGATGTATGTGATGGATCAGTAGTCTAAGTGGGAGGAGTACCTGTACTTAGTGGAGTTTTCCTACAATAATAGTTTTTAGAGTTCTATAGGCATGGCTCCTTTTCAAGATTTGTATGGTAGAGAGTGCATGACACCTCTTAGCTAGGACAGGTTAGAGGATAGAGTGTCTCTTAGACCAGCTCTTCTACTAGACATGGGGCACCGGGTAGTGTTGATCGGTAGAGATTACAGAGGCACAAGACAAGACAAGCGGAAGAAGTATGTAGATCAGCATAGGATTGACCGTAGTTTTGATGTGGGCATGAAGGTGTTCCTTCGTGTCAAGCCACATAAGAGCCTTATCCATTATGGAAAAGGTTCTAAGTTAGCTCCTAGATTTGTTGGTCCTTTTGATATCTTGGAGCGTATAGGCCCTTTCGCCTACCATCTATCATTTTCACCCAGCTTGTCTTGCGTACATGATGTGTTTCATGTTTTAGTTCTTAGGAGATATATTGTAGATCCTTCTCATGTGTTGGATTGGAAATCATTGCAGGTGTAAGATCAAGGGGCAGGTGTTGGTGGAGATCATCTGTATCATAGATCACAGAACCCTGGGCCTTCGAGGTAGAGAGATTTATCATATATGGGTGCAAAGGGGACAGATACAACAAGATCGCAGCCACTTGGGAGGATGCCACAGTATTACGAGTGCAGTTTCCACATTTGTTCTAGTGACTTCTAGGAGGAATTTGAGTCTAAGGGGAGGGGGATGTAATGCCCACTTCCCTTTGACACTTTTAGATACTAATCTTGATAATATTGATCTTATTATGGACACTATTATGTTTTGTTTTAGCATGATAGTTAGATGTTAGATCATGGATTATTATTGACCTCGGATTCATTATTATGCATGATGGTTATTGAGACATTTTTATATGTCATTGATGATATACTTGTTTGACATGGAAATGTGATGGATGATTTTTGGACATGTGATATTGGATATTGTGAGTAGAACTAGCATGAGAATTAATTGATGATGATATAGTTGATTAATTAAACTAAAAATGATAATGTTGATTTCTTGATGTTGTTGTGATTCATATGAATAGATGGTTTTATTAGTATATTTATAACATTTTGGATGTTCTGATATGGCCATGAGGAAAAAGGAGGTATTTACGTTTTGCAAGTTAAAATATCATAACAATTTCGGGGGACTGGAGACTAACCATATTGGAATTCTAGGTGAATGCAACAAGGTCACCATGGCAACATGTTTTGTGTGTGTGTGTGTGTGTTGTATTATGTTAGGGATTCCCATGGGGGAATTACCTTTGAATGTGACCATGGGGTTTTATGTTTTGTTAATGTGGTTTCTTTATTAATGTTTGCATGTATTTATTTTGTGATGTGTTACCCTTTTCATTAGTTATATATGTTGTGTTAATGTTGTGAATAATCGTGTGTTAAAATAAATAAATCAATATGTCATAGGAATGTAATAAATAAAGTTGTTGCGCTTAAATGTAATGTTGTAAGAGTGTGTAAGAAATGTGTAAGTATGTGTAAGGGATATGTAAGATATATTTTGGAGCGTGAAACACTTCATCCTCTTGGGAATTCGAATTTGTCCTTAGAGGCTATATTTGGAAGCTTGTGGGACAAGTTAAACTTGTCCCACACCTCTTAAAATTATTCACCAACCATACCTATGGTTTGGAGGTTAAATTTAGACCTTTTTAATGCATTTTGAAATGACTAATTGTAAGTTTTAATTGCACTTCTCTTACATGTTTTAAATTCATTCCTTTTTGGGTATGGGTTATTTTGGAGTGTGTAAGTTAATTTGTCATTTTATTTATTATGTTTAGGTGAATGATTTTGATTTTGTTTTTGGGGTTGAGGAAGAGTGATGTGGCATCCCACATGGATCCACATCATCCTCTTCTCTTCCCTCTCCTTTAAAATTTGAACTCCTTGCTTGTTTGGGGTTTTGAAACTTTGCATACTTTCCTTGGGGTGAATTTCTTGTTGTTTTGGAGTCTTGCTTGTGGAAGAAGATTGGAGACCATTGCATGTTTGTGTGTTGCTGATTTGGGACTGTTATTTTGGCATTGGGAAGCTTGTTGATCTTGGGACAAACTCCATTATGGAGAGGTAGGAACTTGAACCTTTTAAAATGCTTCTTTCTCTTGCATGCTTGTATGAAATGGTGAATGTTTTATGTGTGTGTTGGTTGGTTGGGTAGACTTCTTATGACATGGTGTAGGATAAGGCTATGGGGAATCAAATGGGGGGGCATAAGAAATGCCAATGGCATCAGTTTTATTGTGGAGGAGTTTGGGATTGGGATCCACCATGGAAAAGAAATAGCTTGCATTTCTTACTTTTTGGGGGGCATAAGGAAATCTGTGGGGGGCATAAGGAGGGATTTTTAGGGGCATAAGGAAATGTGTGTGTGATAAATTAATTGGGGGTTTGTTTTTGGTGGATGCCCAATTCCCATTTGGGAGGCATAAGTAGCTTCCCCCATAGATCCTTGCTCTTGTTGGCTTGCTTGATGAAGCTTTAGTTTTGTTTGCACTTGTTTAATGTATTTGTGAACTATATTCTTCTTGAAATGTGTTTTGAATGTAAAAATGTTGCATGTTTGTTGTAGAATCCTTTGTTGCCATGTGTTGTATTGCATCTCTTATTTCAATATGGTTGGGGATCGGGGGCAAATGAGGAAGGATGGCTTCTCCCTTCTCATTGGATTTCTTGGTTGGGTGGAGAGCATTGCCTTTCCCCTTCCTTGTTGTGATTAAGATGAAAAGATGAAGGAACTAGCATGTTGATGTTTTTGGGTAAGAGGAATATACAATTTGGTAGTCCCTTCTTTGAGCAAGTTCATTGTAACCCTTTCCACTTTAGAGTGGATGACTTGTATAGCAATTTGTAATGTGAAGATATTTGTAATGATAATGGAAGATTGAAATTGGAATGTGAAATGTCAAGAAGTTATATCCTACTCTCTATTTTGAAAGGAAATGTGAAAGGATGTTACATGCATTGTATTTTGTATTTAGAAATCAAATGGAAAAGAGATAAATTATAAAGTTGTTGTTGGAAATCAATAAAGTAATTATCTACTCTCTCATCTTTGCATGATTGTTTTGGAATTGAATTGTTGTTATGAATCAAATCTCAGTTGGAATGAAGAATGTGTATGAAGGAAAAAGACATTTTTTTTATTCTCTTTAAATGAGTTGAATTTGGAAATCGGGCTTTATATGATTGCTATTGAATGCTTGATGAATCAATGAAATGCATTAGACTAGAAAGGAAATGAATCCTCACCCTTGGAGGATGGAAAAATGTTAAAGAACCTTTAATGTTTAATCTTTGTTTTATTTTCTATGTCCGAATCAAAGTCTTACAAAGAAATGATTAGTTCAAACTTGCACTAAGTAATAAGAATTGAAACATTAAAATTTAGATGTAGAAGTCCTAAGGAACTCATTTTGACAATAAAACTTAAGAACGATCCTTAAGAACCTTGTAAAAATTAAAATTGAACTTGCACAGCCATTTTGCTGTCAAAAGATGGAAAATTATCAATTGCAACTCAATAAACTAAATTGAATCTTGAAACCTCTCTTAAATCCATCCAAGAATAAGTCTCCATGTCTGATTGACATGTTGAGAAAGTAAGAATTCAAAATTGAACGAAATTTTATAAGTTAAAGATTACCAATTTGCTTTGCAAAACCCTATAGATTTTTTTCATCAAATTGACCACTTAAACTTCATCAAATTTCAAAATCATGACTCTGTGTAAAGAGAGCTTCGAGAGATTTCTAGAAAGTCATTTTCTTCCCAAATTTGAGCTTCCTATCAAAAGTTATGGCCATTTGAAATTTTACTTCAAATTGGCATTTCAAAAATAAAATAATTCTAACTTTAACTTTAATTTTTCACTTTGGAAAAATTTCCACAAAAAAGTTTGCAGCCCCACCATCCATCCCTCAACCAATCAATACCTGCCACGTGGCACCTCGGAGGGGTGGACCAAAGTTTTAAACTTTTTTTTAAAAAAATTACCTTGGGAAAATTTTCCCATTTTCTCCCACATCTTCGTTGACCCACAACCAATCACGTGCTTTGAAAACGTGGCTAAGTGGAAGTGTGGGAGGGTTTTTGGTCTTATCATTGTTATTCCTTTGACTAAAATTCCATTTTGCCTCCGTAGCCCCGCTCCCAGGCCTTGCCTTGGAATTACTCCTTTCAGCAAATGCGTGGGCCCACGCATGCCTTTTTTTACTTTTATTCCTTCTTGGCATCATGCCTTAGGTTTTTCCTCCACCCCGTCTCCCATGCTAATCAACGCACAACATGTGGTACCATTTTTTCCTTTGGTAGAGGTGCGTGTGAAATTTTTCCCTAGCACTTTTAACCCTAAAATCCTAAATCTTCCACCGCTCCCGCTTGTTCGTTTTCCCGTACCAATACCGAGCAACACGTGGCATCACGGAGTCGGCGTGGGCATGGACCAATTTGGTTCCCTTGTAATTTTTGGCAAAAGAGACTTAAAGTCTCAACCCACTCCGTCGGCCCGCCATTTCTCCCAACCAACCGGGAGCGACACGTGTCTCCCTCGCCGGCTCGTGGGTGTGCGAAGGTGATTTGTGGTTTTGTGCCAAATGAAGGAAAATGCGTTAAGTTTTTCCCCTCCCTACCAACCCACCAAATGGGATTTCACCCCTACATGACATGTGTCCCCCTAGGGAAAATTTGACCTAATAACTCTGCCCGCTCATATCTTGAGTTCTGTAAGGATTTAGGAGGACTTATTTATATCACTGGAAAGGCGAGAAAATTCTCTATCCAATGGGAATGGTTTAGGGAAATATAATTGAAACTATCAGCCTATTAGAGAGAGTGGCTATGGGGGTAAATTACTCCCTGAACCTAACTAAAACATATAACCTTACAATTTTAACCTTGTGAACTTGATATTAGTTAATGAAGGAAACATATGTTTTGGTAAATTGGTGTTGTTCCGAAACCTGCCAATGGAAAACTATTGTCTTACAACCTAGTTGTGGACACTCTTAAGCAAAAAAAAATTATCCCATAATTTTTCTAGCTAACCCTAGGTTATTTCTTGGGTCTCAAGTGGTTGTTTAATCTTGCACTACAAGGGGAAGATACACTTTAAACCATAAAGGTCTGGCCAAGAACTCCATTGGGACAAATATTTTGATTGTGGGGTTGAGAACAAGGGTAGCACCATTCATAGTCTTGAACTAGATTGTGTTGGATAGGTATAAGGGATCTAGAAAAACTAGTAGCAAGAGGGTTCCAAAAGTTCAAAGGTCTGACATTCGTAACTTGATTTGTAGCTTGAATTTACGACAAATTTTTTCCTTAAAAGGAGGACGGTTAACTGATCTCATTGATTTTGTGGATGACATGGATGATTGTATTGAAATTGTCGCCTCTTAAGTGCAAAAAGCTCATTTCCAAATGTTTACAGCAGTGACTTGACTTCAAATAGATCATTTGAAGAGGCAGGGGTAGATTGAGTGGTTAATTAGAGGTTGCTAGAACAGAAGCAATGATAGGCTGATTTTTCATAAGATTCAGAGACAATGGCATTGGCGGTCATGGAGCTATCTTTCCAGCTTGAATCAAGGAATTTTCTGCTCTTATGGAAATGTCATAGGCATCAGGTAATGTAGCCCCTCCCATGGACTGGATCATGACTGCTACATTACTATTCAAGGCTTGCAAATAATACAATAATGCATTGTGTGTAGAAGGCTTTACAAGTACTGAAATCTTATTCCAAGTCCTGTGGAATTTAAAGTTGAAGTCACTCATGTATTCTTAGGGAGATCTCTTCATGCTAGTGAACTATTCCAAAAGTGAAATATTATCACTCTTCTCTTTGAACTGTTTACATAGATTTTCTCCTAATTCTTCCCAAGTGGTTATACTACCAACACTTAACCCTCGAAACCATTGAAGTGATTTTCCCTTAAAAGAGGTAGCAAGAAATCTAACCGCAATGTTATCTTTTGTGACATTATATATGGAAAAATTCTGCTACATCAAGAATATGTTCCACTGGAGTAACGTGAGTTTCCCTATGTAAAAGGGTAAACTTTTGAGTTTCGTAACAAGTATAGGGTCGCATTGAGCCAACAGAAGAGGACTGCTTACATTAAAAGGAGGAAAAACTTGGTTTTGTGCCATAGTAGCAAGAGGTTGGCTATTCCCTGGTGAAGTGAACCTTCAGTACGGGGGGTTGAATGACCCCTATGGGGTAGAGCTATAACTAGTGATGTTGAAACGCCTCTTCATCTTCTCTTGGGAGGAGACAAGGAAATTTCGATATGCTGATAATTTCCTTGATTTGAAGAAGCTCTTGTCTGAATTCTTTGCATAAGTTAATGCACTGAGATTTTAAATCCAGAGATATAGATTCGATAGGTACTTTGAATTGTGTAAGTGAGAAGAGAAGTACCGACTCTCAGTCCCACCAGGTGTGCTAAAAAATATTATTGCCAAATCATTGCACCCTTCGAATGGATAGAATGACAACAAGACGTTTGGTGTGATTGGGACACATGGGATCACCTCTAAAGTTGTGGGACTTGGGCTTGAGGTGAACCTCTAGAGAAGTCCGGCTTCCTCTTCCTAAACTAAGTGTTGTACTACTCCTAGTGTGATAAAAAGGCTATCTAATCCTATGCTAACATTTTCATGGGGTTTTAGGGAAAGATATTTTTAAAAATGAAACTATACTAGGGATGGTGATGTACCAAATAAAGGGTGTTTCCAAAATCATGAAGGGTTAATTTGAAGAGGGTGTGTGCACCACAGATCAACTTCACCTACTGCAACTTAGAGAGGGTACAAAATACCACAGACTAGGAAACATGCGTTCCCTTTGCTAAACTTTATCAAACATAGCAAATATATAAGTTTCCCAGTGAAGAAGGATGAAATTAAGAAGGGTGAATGGACACCACAACTCAACTACATACAATAATCCACCACTCGATAAGCACATAACTCCAAGAACCTGCAATAGAAACGTGAACTTGCACAAGTGTACCTGCAAGCATGAGAAAAGGCACAAGGAAGTATAGAAGGATGAAAGGACCAAGATTAGTCACAAAACACACACTTTTATTACTTCAATAACGTGCACAATGCATCATACATTTAGAAGAGGCAATGGTTGTCATTACAGTCTTGAAAAGGAGGCTTGAAAGTTCTCTCAACACACAAGGACAACTTGCAAAAGAGAGAGGACTCTTGAAAATTGCACTTGCCTAAGATGTCTAACTTTCCAACCTATTTGACACGTGACCCCTTCACATGAGCCTTCAACTTACATTTATAGAAGAATATGTGAGAGAGAAGAGGAAAGGTCATAATTACATTCCTAAATTGAAGGCACATGATGTATTTATTATAGTTGGTTGAACCACTTTAGAAGGTTCCATCATGTGTCATTAATGCCTGGTTGACCTAGTCTTCTCAATTAATTAAAAGAATATTTAAATAAAAATATTAATTTAATTAAAAATAATGGTGGGTCTCTTTGTTAACCAGTTTGTGCTAAAGGGAAAAATTATGAGGAGAAGTACAAAAAGACCAACTCGGTGGTTGGCTCACCGAGCCAACTCACCAAGTTGGTGTGGAGTTCCTCCATGTTTACCGCAACCGAGTTGAGTTCCATCCACCATGACCGAGCCATACTACTTATGTTCCATGTCGATCCATGACCGAGCCTCCTCATCAAATTGAGATCCTTGGCTTTGTATTGATAATCAAAATCAATCGAGTTCTGCTTGTATTATCTGTGAACTCGCCTTAACCTCTACCTAGTAGACTTGGCCAACATTCACGGACCCAAATCTTCTTCATGTGTCTTCCGAATCATCTCCAAGAAATCTCTCCCTAATTGACTCACTCATTGCCCTTTGAGTTAAACATGATCTCTCTTCAAATGTTGAATCATTTCATCTGATTTATAAGCTCCAAAAATTTCATGAGCTCACCACATACATCTTGTGTATATGCCTAAGTGATTCATGTAATATCTTTGCATTCATTTTTACATCGGTGGGCTCGTGGGATTTTTACTAGACTCGTATCTTGCATTCTATTGGCTCAAATTCATCATGTCCAAGTAACTTTTCCCAAAATGAGTTCTCTCTGATTGATGCCTTCGATTCCGTTTGGTGAGCATCCCTCTTTTCTACCTAATCCTAGCTCATCTCACCCACATATGATTACCTTCAAGTGAAGGCTGGTTTTGATCCTTCATAGTGGCATGCTCATTGATTCATCCATCCTCCTAACCAAGCCATCATAATAGCTCACCCGACATGACATGCCCAGAGTACAAGATCATAACATTGTTTCCCACTTTCATCACAACAACTGAACTCTCTATACCACAAAGCTCAGAATGTTCTAACCCATAATTTGTGCCTTCACCTCCAATCTCATGGATGCATGTGTTCCTTTGAGTTTGATCACAAAATTTTCTTTCTATTACTCGACCTAAGAAAAACATGCATTGCTTGACCCCTGTCGAGTTCTCTATTTTATCTCAGATTTAACTCGGTTCACCGAGTTGAGTCATTTCCTCCGTTGGAAATTTTGAAACATGAATCGTCTATAAGAGCTCGCTTCTAAGTCACTTGAGCTCGGCATCAGCTCACTGCAACTAGTCTTTGAGCTCCCTTTTCTCTCACCGAGCCTTCACCAATGATCTTCTCAGCCTTTACATTGAGCTCCAAAATGAGCTTCATCTATGAGTTCACCGTGCATTGTCATTTCAATCGACTAAGCCAACTCAGTCCTAACTCAACTCAATCTCTTCACACCTATAACTCAACTTTTCCTAAGATCGACCAATGATTCCAACCATCACCAAGCTATTATGTCTTATCTAAAATTGGCACGAGCTTATTCTTCCTCTAACCATCTACGACCAAGCTCTGGATTCTTCTATATTAAGCTCTGAACCGAGCTTATCACCCCGATTTATGAGCTTCTCATCACGTCACAATCGAGTCACCGAACTTTGTGTTAAGATTACCTCTAACACACAATGTAACTCAGCCCTCATGGCTCATTCCCCTCCAAGCTTGTCTCCCATTCTTTCTGGTTTGGAATTAATATGTATGTGGCTCATTCGGAGTTGACTTCCACAAGCTCGTGTTTATAGTAATTTCCTCACACGATCATCATCACATCAAGCCACATGGGTTCATTTTTAATGTCATCAACCCCCATTCACGTTCTATCCGATCATCTCCCACGAGCTCTCTATGTACATGGTTCAAATCCGTCGCAACACACTTGTATCCCAAGTGGTCCCAACTTGGCATTCACCTTGGTGGCTCCAAATAGACTTGGTGTCCTCCAATGTATCGTAACCTCCTTGACACTCCGAAGAATGATCCAATCAAGCTCGGTCCACTCAATGTTGAACTCATGAACATTTCCTTTCACTTATGTACCAATCCATCCGAGTTAGTCTTGCAAGCTCAAATAATATCCTTTCCATGTCCATATTTCAAACCTTTCATTGAGTTCTTGATGCATGGCTTGCCAAGTCATCTAAGAGATTAGTCAATCATTTCTCCCTCTCTTTTTGATCGAGCTCGCCACTTCCATTTTTGTGCATCTACCGACATCTACAAATATGTCAAGCTATACTATGAAATCTTTTCGAATCAATGTTTCCTCGATCACAACTTGATACTCCAAAATACTCATGGTGATCATCTTTCTGAATGATAACGGTCCTCCCTATGCACTAGATCTGTAATTCAAAACTTTATCACCAATTTCCTACTCAAGGCTCTGAGATGTCAACATTCCATCCACCAACAAATCCCTTCATTCAGGAAACCTATGTGCTTTCTCTATGCATTTAGTAAGTGACAATGTTTTCTGGTGAACTCGCCATGCCAAACGTATTAATGAGCCTGAAACTTGTTCCTTAGAAACTGGTGGCCTCCTAAGACCTGTTCACTATACGTAGAAAAAGTGACAACCGAGCATGGGAATCTACAAGTGACTCTTCCGCGTACCCGACCTCCCGATGTCGTGTCGAGACAGCCGGTGGGGATGGAATATAGGTAGTATACGGATAGACTAGTTAGGCAATCTAATGTCTTCAACACGCACTAATGGAATTTGTGAATCTAAGGCAAAGAAGGCCCTTCTAACCTGGACCGGTGTGATAGATCGATCAGCAAGGATGACTGCTCGAAGGCTCCAATCAATATCGAGCTCTGGCGTGATTCGATCTATGGGTTGTGGAATACGTGGAAAATGACCTGGGATTGTTTCATGTATATCTCCCGATAAGGTCATATAGTGGATGATGAATATAATTGACTCTATGGACAATTTTCTGGCCTAGTGCAGAATTCCCTAGCTTCGTTAGCTGTTACATCCAGGTAGGGATAATTTTTGATGATAATAGGTGGAAGTGGAGTAGACCGGAATACTAGTGTGTGTAGGCCGTTGTCTATATCTAACCCTCTTATAGATTCGTTAGGTCATGGGGATTTTGGGTCACAACCGTAGATTCGTGGTCTGTTGTGGACCGATTATGGTCATGCATGGAATCAAGTCCTAACCCTTAGTATCTAATAATCATATGCTTTTCCAGCCTCTATGTTTAGAATTAACAATGTGTGTGATCTTCTCGGAATACCTCACAGGCATTCTTGCTGCAACCTGGATTCTTAGGTGGTATCTATGTCTGTGTGGGTGTCTCCTGCATCTGGTTGTGGAACTAAGGGATCACACCCGAATGTTTGTTCTCTTTCAAACCTTTCTACAGTCATGTGGATGTTTTCCTAGGGTAATCTGTAGTTTGGCTGATTTGACCAAAATGTATATGCTTGGTCGTCTTCTATGTTTAATCCTCTTAACTGAGATCTGACTTGCTGGAAATCTGTTGTTGTTTGGAAGACTTGTATCCTAAGATTCTGGTCAATGTCAGTTATTGCCACTATGAGATTGGGCTGAGGTATGATTGGCTCGAAGATATATTCCCTGGGCTCCCTAGGTCCCGTAATTGTCATGCAAAAGCAGTAATAAAACAAACTATAATAAAGTGAAATCTAAGTATACTTCTAGCATATATGACTTCTTTTTGTATTTTCTGATGATTTAAATGAATTTAAGAAAGCAACTATTTAAAATATTTAGAATTGACAACTAAACTAATAACTTAAAACAAACAAGATAACCGAGTGTGGTTATTTTTCTGTGTAATTTGGTAGAATTCTAAATAAGTAAAATAGCTCGTCTAATCTATCTGCAAGATTCTCGACCCTACCTCAGAAGTGAGGAGTGAATCATAGTTTCTCAGAAACTATCAATCCCCATAGCTTCCCCGCAATATCGAGAATAGAATGAAATGAAATAAAGTGATTAACTACTCTGTTTGATATGATTCTAACTAAAACTTTGAAAGTTTAAAACCCGGATTTCGCAGCAATGGGCGAATCCGATGGTGTGTGTGATCTTGTCCCCTCGGTATGATCTCTTTGTTCTTTGTGTTCACGTAGATCTAGAAAAGCATGTAATGCTTGCATCAACAGAATAGGTGTTTGGAACAAGGGAAACCTTCGAGAATGCGAGATAGAATAGAATGGATAGGAGAGGGATAGCGCAAGAGTACGAGCTTGGCTTATGCAATTCTAGTGGGATCTACCGTGAATCGTACAACAAAATGCATCCAGAACTCCGAACTATCCTTTATGAAGAGCAAAACCTGCAACTTTAATGGCTTCCTAAGTTATTCTACTCTAATGGATTAGATAAAACAACAGCAACACTTGTTTGCACAAGTTGGATATGTGGCTTACCAACAACTGTCAATAATACACACTAAGCATGAAATGAACTACACTATCAATCCCAAACAAACTAATGAGACCAAAACACCGAGAATGAGAAGATTGGAATAAAATTGGTGGCCTCAAGTAATGACTCGCACTTGCACAAGATGGATATGTGGCTTACCAAATGACACAATACTAACCAAAACACACAATGAAAAAAACTAAGTATTCTAAGCAAAGGAAAACTAAAGGAATTGCAAAGAGGAACCCGAAAAACAAAACTTGAGAGAGGCCATTTTCTTGAGCACAAGCCATACATTTATAGGAATTCAATCACCCAAAGATCAAAACCAAACTAAACTCCTAAACAATAAACAAAAGGAAAAACACTAATCCAGGGGACCAAAAACATAAATGCATACTCAAGTCAGGCAAAGAAAGCTAGTGAAACGTGATATTTCACGCGAGTCGCGTCAAAAGAGCGTTACGGAAAATGCGCACAGAACCGCCGCCTGCTCGGGCGGTGGTCACAAGACCGCCGCCTGCGGGCGGCAGTTTCGTCATTTGAAGGTCAAGAGGCCAAGGAAAGAGGGAAAAAGGGGAAAACAAATGATGTGGGGGCTAAGCGGGGCATGTGGGATGCTAACACATACTCCGAGGGCTTTTCCGGATCCCGAACACCTTGTGAGGAGACCTGTATCATCATCCGGGGCACTTGTTACACTGCATTCAGCGATGCAAGATAAGACCTTACAATTTTGGGTACGTACATATTGCCCCCTCGGAGAAGCGTTTTAGCCATGAAGAGGCATAAAATGTTGGGTCCGAGTATGGCAGTCCTGAAATGGGAAGTTAGAAGCTATACCTTACTCGTCCGTGTGTCGAAATGACGCCATCCAAAATTCCCGCTACCTGCAAAATGAAAAGAGAACTCAAGTGCAGATAGATACAATAATTTGGAAGATAAACGCTAAAATAATAGGGAAGGAGAACGTACCATTCGTGCGGGGATAGAAACTTACCTCCATCAGCGCTCCAAACCTGCGAAAAAGTCATTTTAAAATGAAATAGAATGATATATATATGAAAGTGGGCCCATTTTCCTATTCATTTGCGCGAGTCGATTTGATTGATTTTGAGCTCTGGGACCCACGGTGACGGTTTCTCACGCGAGTAGAGTCAAAACGTTCGCAGCGAGATCGTGATCATGCCTCCATGAGCGGAACACCGACCTCAGTGATCACAGGTTGGTTTTCTTCCATTTTGTGTTTTTCCCCCTTTAAATTTGAAATGTTAAATTCGTCATGATGGGGGGGTTATTTTTGAAAATGTTAGGTTCAAAAGGTCCACCTAGGGGGGGCGCCTACTGGGTAGGCTCCATTTTTAGTTCAAATGGTCTATTTTTGCTCATTTTGGGCTTTTTGGGGTTAACAATACGCGTGGGTTTTCAGACATGCGACCGCCGCCCTGGCCGGGCAGCGGTTACACGACCGCCGCCCCGATCGGGGCGGCGGTTAAAACCGCCCGCTCTGCTCTGGGCGGCGGTTTTACGAGAATGCAAAAGGAACCTATTTTAGAGACTGTACTTGTACTTTTATCATTTCTATATGCTTTTATGACTCTCTCGATATTGATTAGATACTAACTTGCTCTGTTTTGTGTGTTTTTGGGTGTATGCAGGTGAGGGAGGAGTATATCAGATGGAGCCGAGAGAGAGAGTGTGATTGGCTTTCGGGGTATTGGATGCCCTTTCTCAGGATGAGGAGGATACATTACAGAGGGCCGGCATATTGCGTATATCACGCGTGCCCCATGTCACACCATCTAGTCACATACTTTGTGACTTGTTTTCATATTGGGATGCAGATCGGAACACTTTCCGACTGCCAGGGGTCTGCGGTGAGTGGACCATCACTTTGGAGGATGTCTACCATATCCTGGGGGTCCCGATCATCGGGAGGAGACTCACACTGGAGATGGCAGGGTCTCGAGCACAGATTGCACAGTGGGCAGGCTACATGGGGGATGCAGCCATCTCTACGGGGTCGAAGAAGGGAGTGAGAGTTTGATCGATTCCTTCTTTGCCCATCCCCGTATTTCGACAGGCTATCATGGGGATCCTTGCCTCGAGGCTGATCGGGGACAAGGGAGGAGATACTTTACTATACTGCTGGGCCCCCATCATTGCACAGATAGAGGGGCATGGCTGGATATATGCCTGGGGTGTAGATATTCTGGGGACCACCTACCATGACTTATACAGGGTGGTCCGTTTGCAGGGACAGTCATTGAGCCACCCGACTCTAGTCATGAGTTGGGTGTACGAGCATTTTATTCCTTATGGTAGAGGGGTAGAGGTGGCAGACCCAGGGGCTGTGAGGGCAGCTAGATGGTCAGATATGTCGGTGCTTAGAGCACCTCACCAGCCAATTTCCTCCCTTACCATAGTAGATATGGAGGTGACATTGTACCGGCTTATGGCCGGCATATGGGGCGAGGAGACCCTTACATTGATCTCCTGCTCCACCACAGGGCAGCTTATCGACCGCGTGGGACGGGTGGAGGTACACCCTTTTGGCAGAGTTCCTCAGCAGTTCGGCCTTCCATATGCGGGCATGCTTCCCCCAGCGACACCAGTTTATAGATCAGTCCGCGAGGCTAGAGGGGGGCCTAGAGGCCGTGGTTGGACAGTGATCACTCCTGGCACTCCCATTGCAGCCAGGAGGGTAGTTCGGGCTAGAGGGAGAGTCGGTGCGCCTCGGGAACCTTTGCTTCAGATTGCTGCGGGTTCTCGCTCACAACGATGACCCCATAGATATTGACTCGATTCCGAGGAGTTTACAGAGGGAGGGTCAGAGGAGCAGATGGATGATAGCAATCCTGAGTGGCATGACACTCAGGATATTTTGTAGGTAGAGAGGGCCGAGCAGAGTGCAGAGAGAGAGACTCTAGCTTCAGAGGAGCCACTCTCCCAGGGCCATGGTGGAGAGGATGAGTCAGTTGCGGGGCGTCATGTTGCTCCTACTACAGGAGCAGCCCCTCAGTTGGCAACGGCATCTGCGGTGGGTGCTGGCCCCAGCGACCCATCTTGGAGGCCCAGTGATCCGAGTAAGTTATCCTCTCATCTTTTCAATGTTTGTTTAATTTAGGATTTTTAATTGCTATCTCTCCTTGTGTTTTGATATTGTATCTTTTAGTCTCTTGCCTAGTTTCTAATTCGTTTTTCTTCTTTGCTTTGCAGAGACTGTTGACGAGTGGCGGGATCTAATCCGTAGGGTATGCACTGATTCTCTGATGATCCCTATGGATAAGACCCGTGCGGAGCTATCTGTAGATGTCGGGGAGCCTTCAGCAGCCGGTAGGCATACCGACGTCTTCGCTCCCGTTTGGCACGTGGCCAGGATGGTGTCGACTCTCCGTACAGAGTTGGCAGGCTATAGGATAGCCGAGCGTCTTATGAGGAGCCATTCTCATGGCGAGACCGTGGCTGCCCCTCGGGACCCTGAGCCCTCCGTGCATTCAGAGCGCCGGCGTAGCCGGAGCCCTAGGCGAGGGCGCGCACCTTCAGAGGGGTCACGCAGGGGTTGAGAGACTACTTGGCTCCTATGCGTTTTGTACTATAGATTCTTTTGTATATCACGGGCTCTTTGAGCATTTTGACCATGCCTAGAGCATGATGGCATTGTATATAAACATTGATTATTTATATATATGCATTCGTTTTGGGATCAAAACTTGTCACTGGTGTTTTCCCTTTCTATTTCCAACTGCTTTGTGTATACTACGATGTATGTTTTATATGCTTTCTAGAATGTATGCAATGGAAAACAGATGATGCAAATGTTTTCTTTCTTTTTGTGTTTCATGATGCTGATATATGATATTATGGATATATTGTGATCTTGAATCTTAGCTTCTGTGAGCAATTTGGATACCTCATGTTTGTTTTGGAAAAGTGATGAAAATAACCAATTATGATGAATGCAGTTAACTTGCCCTACTCCTAACTCCATGCAACTAGTAAGATGCGAGGGCTTATCACCAAGAGCCAAGAAGGGCGCAAGTTATGAAATATGGTGAAATGATAGTGATGAAAGACAGATTTAAGCTTTGGTGGAACCAAATTGAAAACTACAAGCTTAATCTACCCGATGACTTCATAGTTTTGGTTGCAACTTGCTTTGCGGTTTATCCAGACTTAGACCCGTAGATGGCCACATAGTAGACAAAATATGGTTTTTAGGATTTTTAACTCTCTTGGAATTTTGAACATCTGATTCATTCATTTTTGACTCAAAGTTTGAATAGTTTGTTTATGACCTTTTAACGTTTGCATTGTCTAGAGGACCCCCTACACTTTGCCCCATGCTACTAGTAATAAGTGTGGGTTTATCACCGTGGGCAAGGCATAGGCGAGTAAGGGCATTTCCATCCTTTCCCAACCCTACGTCACTAGTAAGAGACGCAAGCTCATCACCGAAGGTTGGTGGGGCAAGGAAATGTGTAAAAATAAAATTTTCTTTTTAATCACTTTTTGACTTGTCTTTTTGAGTAAGATGTCAGTATATGATTATTTCCAAAGAGATGTATATATGGGATAGATGTGACACCATGAAGCTTCTAGAACAGACCATAGGCAAGACACCTATCCTAAGAAGAAATCAAAGCAAGAACAAACTTGCAGATCTTGGTATGGTTACCGTTAAGACTTCATCATGTTTGATTTTATTTGATAAAAGATTCCAGGATGACTGATGATATCGTGAAAATGGAGAGATATGATTAGAAATTTTTGTGCCAACAACATCATGAGTTTGTAATGAATTACTTTGAGAATAGATTCCTTGATCACAATTTGTGTAAGAACAAGTGGAAAAAATGATCTAAATCTATATGAAGATGCAATGTAGATAGCTATATAGGTAGTGTTAGCAGCTTATGCGTAGAAATGTTTGAGGTGCAGGGAATTGACTGTTTCACCAAACTCCTCACCTTCTAACGTACATAAGAGGTATGCACCATTTCCATAGTCCTTCATGACTCGGTAAGGGCCCAACCATTTGGGCCGGAATTTCCTTCCTTCGCTGGTCTTCTTGTCGATCCGGTTGTCTAGTCTTAGAACTAGATCACCTTCGTATATATCGCGTTCATAAACCTTCTTGTTATATTGCCGGCACATTCGGTCAGCATAAGCTCTATGCCGCTACTCAGCATCTAACCTAGTTTCATCTAGGCTTTCTAATTGGGAAAGACGTGCTTCTTTGTAAGCGTCTTCATCCAGAATCCCTTGTAGTGAAATGCGGAGACTGGGTATTTCGACCTCAAGCGAGAGAACTGCTTCTGCCCCAAATACTAGCGAGAAAGGAGTTGCTCCCGTTGGTGTTCTTATTGAGGTTCGGTGGGCCCACAAGGCCGGATATAACTTCAAATGCCAATCTCACTTGTTTTCTTTCACCGTTTTAAGGAGAATGGCTTTCAGCGTTTTGTTTGTTGCTTCAGCCTGTCCGTTGGCTTGGGGATAATACAAGGAAGCCGTATGATGGCTTATCTTAAATTTATTGCATAGCTCATGAACCTCTTCATTCTTAAAAGAAGTTCCATTATCGGAGATAATGATTTGTGGGATACCATACCTGCAAATGATTTGGTTTAAAATGAACTTAGCGATTACAGAACCAGGTACAGTAGTAAGAGGCATGGCCTCCACCCATTTGGTAAAATATTCAGTGGTCGTGATTATAAAATTATGGCCGTCTGTGGATGAGGGAGAGAATTTCCCTATTAAGTCTAGACCCCATGTAGAAAAGGGCCATGGAGTTGCGATTGGTTGTAGAGCTTGTGCCGGCATGTGGATCTCATGAGAGAACTCTTGACATTTATGACACTTGCATGCAAACTCTATCACGTCACGTTCTAGAGTGGGCCAGAAATAGCCCATTCGATGTATTTTTCGAGTGGTGGCATGGCCACCGAAGTGGCCTCCACATATACCGCTGTGGGATTCATGGAGAATCCTCTTGGACTCTTCTGTGTCAACACACCTTAAGAGCATTCCATCGAATGCTTTTCAATAGAGCACCTGCTCTATAATGACATATTTAGCTACGATTATGCGTAACCGCCTTCTTTGTTGCGGTGTAACTGCCTCCGGGTACGTATGGTCTATGATATAATTAATGATATCAGTGTACCAAGGACACTCAGAGATAGCGGGTCGAGTTTCGATGTAGTATACGCACTCATCTGGAAAATCCAAATCTACTAGATCACCTCCATCTAATGGATTCTCAGCTAACCAATCTGTAATGATTTGTCCTTTAACCGATTTCTGATTTACAAATGTTAATTCAAACTCTCCCATTAAGGTTATAAAATGTCCAGCCTTTTTAGACAAGGAACCTTGTGTGAGAAAAGTCTGTAAATGGTCCGTTTTTACCATGACCTTCGTTTCTTGATTCAACATATAATGTCTTAGGCGTTTAGTAGCAAAGACTATGGCAAGGCATTATCGTTCTACTTTTGTATAGCGTGTTTCATAGTCGAGCAGTGTTCGGCTAATGAAATAAATCACACGTTCTCTCTTGTTATCGTCTTCTTGGGCCAACATACAAGCTAGTGAGACATTGGTAGCTCGTGAGTATAAAATCAACGGGCGATCTTGCTTAGGTGGCATTAGCGTAGGTGGTGACAGCAAGAAACGTTTAACTGCGTTGAAAGCTTCGTTGCAGTCTTTGGTCCAATCAATGCTATAGTCCTTCTTGAGTAAATTATTGATTGGATGAATAGAGAAGCTTAAGTCCGGGATAAATCTTCGGATTGCACCTAGCTTTCTGAGAAATGACCTGATTCTAGATTTGTCCGAAGGTGGAACCATTTCGAGGATAGCCTGAATTTTGGTTGGGTCCACATCTATTCCCCATGACGATATGATATAGCCTAGGAGTTTTCCTCCTGTTACACCAAAGACACATTTCTCTAGATTTAGCGTGACTCCCTATTCTATTAGGCGTGAGAGAATGACGCGGAGTACTTCTGGATGGTCACAATGCTTCTTGGCTTTGGCCAATAAGTCATCCACGTAAGATTCCATGATCTTATGAATTAGATCGTGAAATATGTATGTCATAGCTCGCTTGGTAGGTAGCACCGGCATTCTTGAGGCCGAATGGCATAACAGCGTAGCAATAGGTTCCCCAAGGAGTTATGAACGTGGTTTTAGCTTGATCTTGCTCATATATTCTGATTTGGTTGTATCCAGAGAATCCATCCATGAGAGACAAGAGTTCAAAACCAGCTGTTGCATCAACGATAACGTCTATGGATGGTAATGGGAAATCGTCTTTAGGACATGCTTTGTTGATGTCTCGAAATCTATGCAAATGTGTATCTTTCCATTCTTCTTGAGAACGGGAACGATGTTAGATACCCATTGGGAGTAGTCAACTGGCTTGATGAATCCTACCTGAAGGAGTTTTATTACTTCCTCTTTTACCATGAGAGCTACTTTGGGCTTCATGGGTCTTGATTTTTGTTTAATTGGCTTTGCATCTGATCTAGTGACGAGGTTGTGCACCGCAATGTGGGGTGCGACTCCCGTCATCTCCTTGTAATTAAATGCAAACACCTTTTGATGTTCTTTGAGAATCTGAGTATGTATTTCCACTTCTTCTGGTGTTAACGAAGATCCTAGTTTTAAGATTTTCGGTTCATCTTCCGTTCCGATGTTGACATCAATCGTTTCTTCGATCAAAGAGGCGTTACCCTCTTCGAACTCAGGTGGTGCTGGAGGTAAATCTAGATCATCCCCATTTTCTATTGCGTATATGCTAGGCTCCGTTTGTGAGGGAAGATCCGTTACGGGATTTCTGAAGTAGGAAGACGAATGCGGAATCAGGGATAAATCTAGCATGTGATAGGAGAGATGTAGTGTCTTTGTATAGGCATTTAAGTAATCTAAAGTAGCTGCATCATTTCCGACATGGTCTAGGATGGTAGATTCACTACGCTTGAAAGAGGATTTGTCATTATTTTTATCAATGGTTTATCACGAATGGACACTGTGAACTGGGTATCTTTTAACTCGTTGCTTGGAGTAAAACGCGATGCTGAGGTTGCTATTGAATTGGCGAGAAGATTTTTCTCTCGAGGATTGCTTCAATGGATATAAAGTTAAACGCCTTGCTTAAATCTAATACAGCATTTTTGTAGAGTTGTAAATGTTCGGCTTTAGTTTCATATACTTCAGAAACTTGGTTTGTCACTAATTGCGAGTCTCCCAGGACTCTGATGTTATCAATACCAATTCTTTTGGCTAAGGTAAGGCCAAGGAGGAGGGCTTCGTACTCAGCGCCGTTGTTTGTACATTCAAAGTTTAATTTAAAAGTGAATGGGAGGACTTTCTCCTCGGGCGAAGTAAGAATTATACCTGCCTGCTCCATAACGACATTTAGCTCCATCGAAATGGAGAGTCCAATACTTAGCCGGGAGTATAGTTGTTGGGGCATCTGTTGCGTTTGCGCACTCTACTTCTACCATACAGAGATCTTCTGCTGGCAAGGAACCAACACCTAGGGAAAATCCTATGCCTACTGAATCGAATGGTAAGAACATTGGTGAATCTTGTTCTATCAACTCAACGATTTTCGCAGTAGTCCCTAATGATACTGTTTCTTTAGTTTTATCTTTAGGGGTTGGAATTGTTTTGGCTACACTGGTAGTTTCAAGATCCGTCGTAGGTACCAACTTTTCCTCTGGCTTTGGGTCAGAGGGTTTATTAAGTTGGTTTGTTGGAAGTTCAAATTCTGAGTGCACCCCTGGTCTTTTCTTTAAATCAGCTAGGTGCAAATCAAAAGGTTTTGGATCACCTTTGGCTACAAAAACCTTTCCTAGATGCAAGAATCTTACTTCTTGAAATAAAGTAGAAGGGATTGCCTTCATTCGATGTATCCAAGGTCGGCCGAGGATCATATTATAGTTAGTTTCCCGATCTATAATATAAAACTCAGTCAAGATGGTTTTGGGCCCTAAGGTGACCGACAGTATTATAGTTCCTATCGAAGTGGCTTTAAGGCTATCATAGCCTCTCAAGGTATTTCATGTAGTGGAACAGTTTGTTTCTCCATATCCAAGTTTTTGGAGGAAAGAGAAAGGGACTATGTTAACTGCAGCCCCATCATCAACCATTGCCCATTTTACATAGTTATTATAAACCCATACTTGCAAGTGTAAGGCTGGATCACCTCGGCGTGCGATCTCAGCATCTGTGGGCATTTTACTTATTTCGAAGATGAATTCGACATCCTTGTCCGGCTGCCCCGGAGGGTGGATATCAAAATCTACGTGATTTACTTGTGTTTCGGGAGGTGGAGTGATGTTAATTAGATGGCCTAGACCTAATGCTTCTAAAAGAGCAGCTCTGTGAGGGGGAGAGTTCTTTAGTAAGTCCAAAAATGAAATGTGTGAGAAGGTCTTTGTTAGGTCACTAATTAAATCATAGGCACCGATGGGTTTTTCAACTATTTGCTGACTCTTATCTATCTCTGGCAGATGACTTGGGCTCGGTTGAGAGAAATACTCTCGTGTTCTTGTTATAGCTTCGATAGGTAGTTCAAATGTCTAATTCTACCAAACTAACTATCTTAGGTCTCGGTTGAGCTCCCAATTGTGGCGCAATCGACGGATTTAATGAAGTCGAGGCTTCATAGTCATTGTTTCCTTTCACCGCACCTTTGTTTGTTACGGTTGGATTCACCTATTGCTGTCATGATTTGGGAGCGGATCATTAAAGATCTTGAGGGAGCATTCGAGGAGAAACGCCCTGCGAGAGTATTTGGTGATGATGAGAGACGGGATCTGCCAAGCAGTGCATGAAGAACTGTCTTTGTTCTTCTGGCAAGCGTTGCATAAATTTATTGTAGTCACGGCACGTTCTAGTATCGTGACCCCGAATTTTATGGAAACCACAATAAGAATTGGGGTTATAATTCCCATTTTGTTGGTTTGGTGTGTATTGTGGCCTAAAATTCCGATCAAACTGTTGCCTATTAGGACCAAAGTTTTGGAATTGTTGTTTCTGGTTTTGACTTTGGTTTTGGTAACCAAATGAGTTTTGGCTTGGCCCTTGTATGGGATTTCACCGTTGTTGTTGTTGTTGTTGTGGATGGTTAAAATCCACTGTATTGATTATCGGGGTAAAGTTGTTGTTTCGTTGGTTGTTTGTTTGTGACGGAGCATTAACAACATTTACCCTCTCTGGGCTGGTCGGTTACTCCATCCGTTGTTACCCCACGATTTTTGTTAAGGATTTTGGGTCCTTGATTGACATTTGTGGTAGTTGTAGTGTTTTGAGTGGAGGTGATTAACCTCCCGTTTGTTCCATATGTCTTATGACCACTATCTATCGCTGCTTGATCTATTCACAGAGCACTCTCAAGTACTTCATCATAAGTCCTTAGTGGGAACTTTTGGACTTCTTCCTTCACTTCTCTACTGAGAGAATGAAGGAATAAATCGCATAGTTCCATCTGATCCATGTTTGGAGCACTTCCGATGAATAAAGAACTGTACGCCACCTCTGGATGAAATGGGTGACAGATTCGTTGTGTTCTTGTTTGATATGCAAGAATTCCCTGATTCCTGTTCTTAACAGTTTGTTCATGTCGAAGGATTTGATGAACTCTGACACGAGTTGTTTTAATGAATGTATGGAAGCCTTAGGTATTCTATAATACCAATCGAGAGCAATTCCTTCTAGCGTTTTGGGGAATATTTTAGCAACAACCCCATCCCATGGGAGTAATTCCCGAATGGCTGTAGCGTAAGCTTTGATATGCGCGTTTGGATTTCCCTCACCCTTGAACTGGGGCAAATCAGGGAGAGGTCTTGGAAGCATGACACTTCGTATGGTGAAATCTAAGGGTTCCTTTAGGTATTCTGAATAAGTCCCTATCGCATAGCTTTCGACCATTGATGGTGTTTGCTGAGGGAGTGGTGGTGAGATAGTTTGTTGATACAGTGCAGCGTATGCATTGGCAGGGGCATAGGGAGGTCCCTGCTTTTGAGAAAACATGTCGGGAGAGGAGAACATGTCTCCTTGTGGTGATTTAGAATATATGTTTAAGTAGGATGGGGTATTGTCAAGGAACGGACTGTTCGACACTAGACCGGGAGGAATAGTGTTAGAGATGATAGGCCTTGTTGGCGTTTGTTGTGGATATTGAGGAGGCATGCCTAACGTGCCTACTCCCGTAAGGAGATCTACCTGGCCAGAGTGGTATGGAGGATTGGAACTTCCTGTTTGTATGAACGGAGAATTTTGACTTGCTTGAGCCAGTTCTAACCCTCTCACTCTTTCTACTAACGTTGAAATGACTTCATTTGGTGAAGTCACGGTACTTTTCCTGAACGGCGTTTGTTGTATACCTTGGTGTTGTAAAGGTACGTGATATCCTGTCATAAACTGATCGTTATCTTGCCAAGTTTCTCCCAGAATATTTCCTGTATGCAGCGGTATAGAGCTATTTTCTTGAAGAGAGATTTCGGGTTGTATTTGTAAACCTCCTATAGATGGGTACATTCCCCGGGAGTGTTGTTCACTTATAGGATAACGTGTTGACTTTTCATCATCTAAGACTAGGTATGGATCTGATTGCCTACTAATTTGTGGTCTGAGTAGCATTTGAGGAGACAAAACAGATTCTCCGGTAAACGTCATATTGTTCGAACCTGAAGGCTCTGTTTGTTGGGTTCGAGGGGGTTGATCTAACTCCTTAGTTTGAAAAGACGAACTATATCTGATTCTTGGAGTTTGTGTTGACAACTGATTAGTTGAATAGTTGTCACCCCATACTGAGAGCGAGGGTGATGATTGTCTATTTTGCTGGGCGTAGTATGCCTCAAGACCCAAGAGGGGTCTGCCATATGCATCGAATCCTCGACATATTCGGGGGGTATATGAATACCCGCAGAATAATGGGAAGGAGTGAAGGTGAATGAGAGAAGATGAAACTTCTCAAAGAGAAGGTGAAACAATTGTTTGTTTCACGTCGGGTTCACCAATTTTGTACGCCGGAAAAGTGACAAGTGAGCATGGGAATCTACAAGTGACTCTTCCGCGTACCCGACCTCCCGAGGTCGTGCCGAGACAGCCGGTGGGGATGGAATATAGGTAGTATACGGATAGACTAGTTAGGCAATCTAATGTCTTCAACACGCACTAGTGGAATTTGCAAATCTAAGGCAAAGAAGGTCCTTCTAACTTGGACCGGTGTGATAGATCGATTAGCAAGGATGACTGCTCGAAGGCTCCAATCAATATCGAGCTCTGGCGTGATTCGATCTATGGGTTGCGGAATACGTGGAAAATGACCTGGGATTGTTTCGTGTATATCTCCCAATAAGGTCATATAGTGGATGATGAATATAATTGACTCTATGGATGATTTTCTGGCCTAGTCTAGAATTCCCTAGCTTCGTTATCTGTTACATCCAGTAGGGATAATTGTTTGATGATAAAGGTGGAAGTGGAGTAGACTGGAATACTAGTGTGCGTAGGCCGGTGTCTATATCTAACCCTCTTATAGATTCGTTGAGCTGCGGATTTTGGGTCACAACCGTAGATTCGTGGCTGTTTTGGACCAGCTATGGTCATGCGTGGAATCAAGTCCTAACCCTTAGTATCCAATAATCATATGCTTTTTCAGCCTCTATGTTTAGAATTAACAGCTGTGCGATCTTCTCGGAATACCTCACAGGCGTTCTTGCAACCTGGATTCTTAGGCCGGTATCTATGTCTGTGTGGGTGTCTCCTGCATCTGGTTGTGGAACTAAGGGATCACACCCGAATGTTTGTTCTCTTTCAAACCTTTCTACAGTCATGTGGATGTTTTCCTAGGGTAATCTGTAGTTTGGCTGATTTGACCAAAATGTATATGCTTGGTCGTCTTCTATGTTTAATCCTCTTAACTGAGATCTGACTTGCTGGAAATCTGTTGTTGTTTGGAAGACTTGTATCCTAAGATTCTGGTCAATGTCAGTTATTGCCGCTATGAGATTGGGCTGAGGTACGATTGGCTCGAAGATATATTCCCTGGGCTCCCTAGGTCCCGTAATTGTCATGCAAAAGCAGTAATAAAACAAACTATAATAAAGTGAAATCTAAGCATACTTTTAGCATATATGACTTATTTTTGTATTTTCTCGATGATTTAAATGAATTTAAGAAAGTAGCTATTTAAAATATTTAGAATTGACAACTAAACTAATAACTTAAAACAAACAAGATAATCTGAGTGTGGTTATTTGTCTATGCAATTTGGTAGAATTCTAAATAAGTAAAATAGCTCATCTAATTTATCTCAAGATTCTCGATCCTACCTCGAAATGAGGATTGAATCATAGTTTCTTAGAAACTATCAATCCCCATGACTTCCCCGGAAATATTGAGGATAGAATGAAATGAAATAAAGCTATTAACTACTCTATTTGATATGATTCTAACTAAAACTTTGAAAGTTTAAAACACGGATTTCAAGAACAGTGGCGAATCCGATGGTGTGTGTGATCTTGTCCCCTCGGTGTATGATCTCTTCGTTCTTTGTGTTCACGTAGATCCGATCTACTGCAAAAAGCATGTAATGCTTACATCAACAAGAATAGGTGTTTGGAACAAGGGACAACCTTCGAAATGCGAGATAGAATAGAACGCGGATAGGAGAGGGATAGTGCAAGAGTACGAGCTTGGCTTATGCAATTCCTAATGGGATCTATGCCGAATCGTACTCAACAAAATGCATCCGAACCTAAAACTATCCTTATGAATCGTACAACAAAATGCATCCAACCTAAAACTATCCTATATGAAGAGAAAATACCTGCAACTTTAATGGCTTCCTAAGCTATTCTACTCTAATGGATTAGATAAAACAAAGAACACTATTTGCACAATTTTGGGTACATACATTCACCATGCCAACCGTCACCGAGAAAAGAGTGAATAAGTCAGTGACTCACCATGATATTTCAACCTATTCTACCACTTGAAACCCCCCGACAACTCACTTGTTAAATAGGAAACTAACTTATACTTTTACTCGTGTGGAAGCCTCATGATGTCTTGTCAATATGAGAGCCCCTATATGGTGATCCACTCCTTAACCTCACCCATGCAGAAACATCGATTTGGCTTTCCAAGTAAATCTTTCCACTTGGCGATGAGGATGAATTTCCCCGCATGGAAATGTTTCCTTGGTTTACTTGGCAAAAACCCCCCAAAGTTCCCGATTGTGGAATGACTTGATTTTTTTGCATCGCGAACATGCATGGTGGATTCTTGGGATTTGAAAGCCAATTTTCCTCCGAGTGGTGACCACCTTGGCTCACCGAGCCATCCACAAACCTACCTAAGCTAATACACAACTTGGCCTGTGAGCTCTCCATTTTAACATCTACCCCAGTTCAACTCGGTCTTCGCTGATGTGAACTCCAATTTCTCTCTTCATGTGGGCTCAAAATCACCTTAATTTTGAAAGACAAGACTCACTTATACGAACTTTAACCCCGAGCTCTTCCTCTTGCCAAACTCGCCTAAAAATGAGCTCCCTATAAACAACTCATTCCTTATTATTCGAGCTCAATTCCATTCATTTACTCATGAATCTCAGCTTCACTCGGTGAAACATGTCGAGCTCCTTTCTTGCATTTATGAGATCCCATGTTATCTTTAGTTTGATTATGTGAACTCGGTCTTCATTAAGCTCTTGTGAGCTTGGTCTTTGCTAATGCTTTCATTATATCTAAGCTCTTTTTTGTCTATTCATTGTGAGTTTGCCCAATTCATTTACCAATGAGCATTCATTCGTGATGTATTGGAAAATGTTTCTCCTAGTTTCACTAGCTTGGCTCCACTATTTGAGATCTCTTGAGATCTTCTATAACTCATCCAAGCCTAAAAGGCTTATTAGCTCATATTTTAGTAGGACCAAGCTCTAGACCGAGCTATATCTCAACTCCACAATGATCTTCTAGATCTTAGACTTAAAATCTATTTTCACGACATGACTTGGTCTCATTAAAATTTTACACAAGTCCATGTTAATTATCTGACTGAGCTAATGTCACCTAGCTTCGACTCAAACTTATTTATGATATCAACTCACCCAGTCACTCATTGGGCTGATCAATGAGTTAATTGAGTTCATAGAGACATGTTAAAGCCCTTCAACATGATTAATCAATTGTTGTAATCATTTTATCTTGATAATGACCGGTAGTGGGTCCCTAGAACTAATGTTTTGTTTTAAATGGAATAGGACCCCATTGTCCAATTTTTCCATGTGTATAAAATTTGATAACAATAGGATTGGAGTGGGGAATTGGTTTGATGATACACTTTTGTATCAATGAGCCAATGAAGTGAAAAATGCAAGAAAGTTTCTGAGGCCCACGAGGAACACGTGTTATGTCCTCATCAAAATTTAGAAAGTGGGGACTCATGTCAAACTAGTAAATTTGCACTCATTTATAAAATAGACAAAAGTGCACATAAGTCTCGTGACTCTGTCTCTCATTAAAATTCAAGAGGTGGGTTTTTGAGCCAACTTTGCAAACTTACATTCATTCAAAATTCAATGTAAATATGCAAAAATATTCCTTAGCCCCACAAAATCCATATTAATCCATGTGGACAGTCCACATTCAAATGAAGAAAGCAAGATCAACGACTAAGATGTAACACATTTATTGTTTCCACCATTAATGTGTTTTTACACGAATCAAGGTAGAATTCTTATAAGATTCTAATAATTTTGAATTGTTACCATTTGCATATGAAGATTTGGGTGCCCTAGCCATGTGAATTGGTGAAAGGAAATGAGAAATGTTGAATGGGAAGTGGAAAAATTGAGATAAAGAAACTTGGAAGCACATGAGCACAAGAGAACTTCACAGAGCTCTTAGAGAAATGGGTAAGTACCTTTTATCCTAATGAATTCTCGGTACTCAAATTGGGATTGAAGGAAAGATATAATTCATAAGATGAGGTCTCTAACATTAGCATTCCCAATAGGTTCTAGCACTACCAATGATTTAGATAAGGTCATGGACACAAAATTATTAAATTTTGACTTAGATGATTTCTGGAGAAGGTTGAGTAATCCAAATAAAAGTAAGTGGATGACAACCATTGATACCAGTGACATTTCCCTAGCAGCTACCTTCCCACTATCCATACATGCTCCTGAGCTCGTATGGTTATGTGCTAAGAATTATAACCCAGAAATGAAAGAAGTATTGGATGGAAGTGGAGAAAGAGTGATAAACTTAACATCGAGGGATTTTAGGGCAATTCTAGGGTTACCAAGTTTGGATCAACCGATAATTGCTACAATTGAGTCCGTGTATATTGATTATAAGGTGATGCGTGATGAGTATGCTATAATGCTAAATGCCAAATGGTTGAAGGACAAAAAACCATCTGTCAAAAGGATCCCTAAGAGATTGACCAGGGCCATGTTTGTCGATGAATTTGAGGACCTTATTGTGTTACTAAGTAGAATGGAAGGGTTAGAGGGAGCTAATGATTTTCAAGAATGGATGTTCCCTTTTATAATGGTTATCCTAGAATAAAAGGATTTTTTTTTAGACAAGCTTCATATCAGCATCCATCCATGCTAAACTTCTGCAATAGCTATAAAAATTGGCACAGTAATCCATTTGACATCAATTTTTATATGATGTCCTATCTCATCTACAACATTGCTTGCTTCAAATCATTTCTAGGTCTCCCATTACAAGAAAGTTTTTAAGATCATAGGGTATATGATGTGTACCCATAATTAAGGTTGGAAAACTGGAAAAGGAATGTCAGGTTAGTGAATGATGCTTTCATAGCCCTTGTGACATGTCTTTTCAAACTAGAGTGGGAACAATATAGATTATCTACTATTGCTAGGGCAACAATTCTGGAATATGGTTGCATCTTTATACAATATAGATTCTTTACATATTTTAGGGTGAGTGGATTTGAGGGAAAACCTTGTAAACTACCTAGATATGTGAATGATAAGTGGGCCTTGATGGAATTGTCAAGACAATTGACTCCTATGCACAAAAATATTACAAAAATCACAAAACAAATATCAAATTTCCTCTCCAAATTGGTAGATATTCATGCCAAAGCATAATGAAAGCTAGACTGATGGAAGAAGAAATGGAGAGATTTCAAATGGAAAATGTTCACACCAAGACCAAATTATGACATTCGATGGGTTGTTAGTACAGGAGAACATGAGTCTCACTTTGAGGATTATTGGATGAATTATCTAGATGAAGAAGAAGTCAGGTTAAGAGACTTTTCCAGAATGACCTTGAGTCGATTATTGATTTCAATATTTTTGTAGTCCCACAGGAATTGTAGATGACAAGGATGTGGTGGGACAATATTACCATGACCAAAATATTGAATAAAAAATAATCAGCTCTATTGATTGGAAAGAAAAGGAATCAGATAGTCCTCATATGAGGATTTCCAATGTATTGAGAAGAACATTGACTTGGTTGATCAGTAAAGGGCTTGGACCTATCTCTGCAAAATACCAAGGTATTAAAAGAGTTCGAGACTTGAAATTTTTGGAGGGAGATCTTCCCCCACTAAAGGAGGGAGAAAATAAAATAGATCCTTTAAATGGACAAGCTCCTCAATTACCTAGTAATAAGCCTACCACAAATTATTGATGAATGGACATCAACAACTAGTAAAATTGAACTTCAAAATTTGTTTTGATTCAAAAGGATGAGGGGATACTTTTGAAGCTATACAAGATTCCCCATCACTAAAGCAGTTCCAATCTAAGCAAAAGGGAAAGGCTTGATTACACAAAAAAATCCATCAGAAGTGTTATCGGGATCATCTAGTATGGGAAAGATGATGAGGGGAGCCTTAGCAAGTGTTGATCCATAATCCAAATCACAAAGTACCAAGGAAAGAGAGGCACCAGATCTCAGGAATTTTGAGAGAGCTAAGAAGAAAGTAAAACTAGTGCAACCTTTGGTGAGAGATATTGGTATTTCAATGAAATAAAGTGGTCATGTATCAAAAAGGAACAAACATAGAGAGCCTGAGGTAATTGATCCCCCTACTCTAACAGAAGCTCAAAATAGGGTGGTTACTTAATTATCTCATCAGGTGTTTCCATCCCAGACTCATGAGAGCATGCACTCTACTCCAAACGTAATAACACCCAATGTAACTGCATTTTCATCCCCTACTAAAATTGTTCTAGAAATAATTAGTAGTGCTCATATGTCTAGTCAATCAGTTGATGTTGGGAAGGAACAAGTGCAAAATGAAAAAGTGATAGAGCATCCTGGAAAGCAAAAAAATAGTTGATGAGATAGTTGAATCATTTAAAGAAATTTCTCAACTTGAAATAAGCTGATGTAAGTATTGAAACTCATAGAACAAAGGGTGTAAGTGTCCCTAAATAGGTAGTGCATGTTCAATATCTTCATCAGAATCAAGTGAAAGTGTGGGGCTCAACCCCAAAATACTCAAAGTGAAGGCATAACCTCTGTCATGAATGTTGAAAAGATAGTTCAAACAAGTTTGAATGAAACACCTTTGATAGGTGTTTTTGTACTAAAACCCAATCACCAAAACATTCAAAAGTAGTCAAGGAAGGTGAGGTATCTCAAGAGATAAATATCATGAAATAAGATATAGCTGAGGTGTCAAGAGAAATAAGCAAACATGTTGAAAGTCATCTTGAATAAATTACAAGTAAAAATCAAGAAACATACCCCGAGGCTCATCCTAAAAAAACATAAAGTGGTTGAAGAAAATCTCCAATAAGATTCATCCACCAAATAACCACTTACATGGTGTGAAGATATTTCAAATTAAAATGAACTAGTTAAATCCCCAATTTTCGATAAATATATTCCAAAGGAAATTGCAAATGTGACAAATACTTCAATAGAGAATATGGACACAAGTACAGTGGCTACTCCTGTTGAAGGTCAAAAAGAAGAATTAAGTGAACCTTTGGTTTCTACAGATAATAAGGGTCAAGATGAAAAAGTAGTGAGTTGTAAGAAGTCAAAAGATACGACTCGGACACACACTCGGGAACAGGATAAAGGTAAGTCGGGGTTGTAATATCTTTGGAAAGTGAAAAGCAAGTGGTAAAGGTGGAAGGAACATCAAAAGAATTGGTATTGTATTATGAGACTCCACATAAATAAAAGAAGGGGAATTCCCCTATGACCGAATGGTTAGGAGGTTTTTTAAATAGGAGAGAAGGAAGCTCCCAAAAGGAAGTTTTAAGTATCACTATCATTTCTATCCCAAAGCCCAAACAATATTTAAAGAAAGCAAATATTCTAACTAAGATACGAGTAGACCAACATGGGTTTAGGACTTTAGAAGTGACAACTCCTCACCAGGTAAAGTTAAACTATGATATTACAAAAGTGATTATGATATCCAACACATATAATTGGGAAGGTATACCAGGGAATCATTAAATCATACGTTACGGAGGAAATTGAAGGTTTTATACAAAAGGTAGATAAGGATAAAATATCAAAGAAGTAGTTGAAATATTAGATAGGACCACTAACTTTATGCTTGAAAAAATTGATAGAGCCTATAGAAGGGGATCAAGAATTTGCTACTACTATCACCCTTGAATTTCTAGATAAAATAGAAAAGACCAGTAAGAAAATTGAAGTAGTAGACAAATGGGTGGAGGAATTGTCTCAAAAGGGTAGGAAAATCATTGAAAAGGAAACAGATAGGTATACAAGAATTTACCAAAATCCTCAATGAAATTATTAAGCAGTGTAAGTGAATTATACTCTTGGGAGGGGATTCTCCCCAAACTTGAAGCAATAAATCAGCTTGATGAGGATTTTCTAGAAAAGGAGGAAATAGTGCCACTTGAAGAAAATGAAAGTCAATATGTGATGGAAGATCTGGCCAGAATTAGGGTGGAAACTATAAATCAAGTTAAGGAAAAGTTGGTAATTGAGAAGGAATGGGTAGAAAAGACTATTGATAACATAGACAACATACTGGAACAGATGGTGTTTGATAAACATAAAATCACTTATGAATTGGGAAGTTGATACCCTGACTCAATCCTTTGACAAGAACATCAAGGAGGAACCATGTTCTCATGATGTTATCAAAAGACTCATCTTAGTGGAGAATAAGATTGTTGAGATGAATAAGAGGTTGAGGGAATATAAGCCAAGAATGTCCAAATGTAGTGATATATTAAATAAGCATCACTTGATATACAAGTATCACTTGGGACCTATTGAAAAGAGATAATACAACTATTTCAAAGGTATGATTCATACAGAAAGAAATACATCCAACTCGAGGAAGAAGATGATAAAGATGAAGATGTAACTATGATTGACTAGTGAGCAAGCTTAGGCTTGTCTTTCCTAACATTTCTCATCTTTTCATTATTGATAATATTATTTTATGTTGATTGAACACTACTTTGAAATGTTAATTTCAATCATGTATGTAGTTTGATATAATACAATAGACTTTTATTATTTCTTTAATATAATTCTAAATCTATTATGAAGTATATGCATAAATGTAACAATTTGAGTTTTTGCATTATTGAAAATAACAAAATATGGGTTCTATAGGGGGCCAACCCATGGAAAAGTTTACATATATTATTGATATGACATCTCATGGAAATAAAGGGAAAATACCTAATCTTCTACTAGGTTAAACTCCTCTTTGAAAGAGAAGTTTCTTCACAAGGCTATTCTTTCTACGAACAAATTCTTCTATTCCAATTTCCATTTGAAAAAAAAAAATGTACCTACTGCTAAATTATGATACATACCAAAATACATAAGATAATCAATTATTTCCATAGGACCATCCAAAAAATTAATCAATTTTGATATCTTCTCATAAGAAGAGACTCATTCAGTAATGTCTAGAGCACCTTTAGGAAAGCATTTCTTCCCTGTTGCTTTGAAGGTGGAAGATGGACTGGTAGCTTGGCTGGCAAAAGCACAAGTACAATTAAAATTGGTTCTAGAGAAAATGGAGCATGAGGTTAAGAACTAGACTCACCCATGCACCTCTTCATGAAGATTGGTGATGTCCTAGGAGGCAGTGAAGGAACAGTCCTAATGGTTTATTTTCCAAAACTGAAAATTTTTTCTCCAATTCATTCATCTTGCAAAAGAGAGTAAGCATGGTACCTAATGAAATCCCTTCATCAATCACATAAGATTCTAAGGATTTCCTTCAGATTGAATCCCTTATCTCACATTAAAGGTAATGTGTAGTTAGTTGCACTTGTTCTTGGTCCAAAACTATTTTAACACCTCATGATTTTTCCGGTGTTCCATCTCAAGAGGTTAAAATACATCATTGGAAAAGAGGACAACACATGACTGATCGTGATCGGTTTTATATCAACGCAACTTGAATAGCCTAAGCTATCAATGGCCCATGTAGTCCCTAGGATCAACAATCTAAATCAACATTCTCATGAATGCTTCATCGGGGGCATGATAGATCAAAAATTGAATACAAATCTTCTAAAGATATGTCTTTCAAGTAAGATGTTAATGGTGTTCCCACCATATTGCAGATAAAATATCACCAAACCTCTTGCAATCAGAATAAAAGATGTGAGTTTGTAATGAAAACAATGTGAATTTATAGGAAATACGAGGTGGCAAGTTGATCAAAGAAAATTTATAGTGAAATGACTCTAGAGATTATCTATGATACCCGCACAAAGGAAATAAGCTTAAAGAGACTACATAATATCATTAACAAAAAAAAGTGATTGACTTGGTATGACTTGATCCATGTGGGAACATTTAGCTCATAAATATATGTTAATGAGTGTATGTGTCTCAAGGTAGATTCCCAAAAGGAGGGAATGATTAGTATCAAATCAACTGATTTTGGGGATACTCAAAAGGTTAATAGAGAAATGTTTAAATAGATAATAACAAAAGGGTGACATGGCATCCTAGTATTTCTAAGAAAATGAAAAATTATAAATCATTCATAATTTCTCCACCTGACAACATGAAAGAGAAATATTTTCAAAGGAACAATAAGTAGATAAAATCATGTGCCAAAGGAAGAATATTCTCTAAAATGATTCACGTTTTTAGGGGAAAGAAAATGAGAGAGAAAGTGAGTTGTATGCATATGAGAGGAATGTTATCGTATGACGAGGTGTTAAATTTCTCTAATCTTTTAGATAAAACAGAGAGAAAAATCGATCGTACTTTTCCTAAGAAACCTAAATCAAACCGAGAAACCACTTAGTTACTTTACTTTGTCCAAATTTTATCATGTCAAGATGATTATGATTGTACAATCATTAGAAAGAATTAAAGCCATAGGATTTATGGTCCCTTGCTAAGAAATTTGAATTTCTTGAAATTAACTGTGTTATCTCCTGAGAAATGTTGTCTTTGTTCTTAAGGTAGAATACTTTGAATCAATTATTTGTCTTCCCTATTGCAATCTTAGATTGATAGTTCCTTTCAATTACACTAGATCTTGTCTTGGCTTGTGGCATTTTAGAAACTACAATTGCATTATAAATAGAGATTTCTTTTTGTAATGTGATAAATAGTTTTAAATCCATGTTTCTATCATTCATTTGAGAAGATTTTTGTAAGCTTTTGAGTGTATCTTGAGCGTAGTTGAATAGGATCTGTAAATGTTTTGTTAAGAATTTAACATGAGATTGTGTGAAATATTGTACTTCGGGCCTCCATTAGTGCATACATTCTTGTTAAAGGGTTTATATTAGTTGTGTGATGTGTTCTTCTTGCCTTGAGGTAATTTTCAAGCATTTGTAAGGTTTTCTTGAGAAATATGTATAATCAACTTTATCCTGCTTTAATCTCCCATTCAATACACACAAATTATAACCTACAATTGTTAAATCCTCTTGAATTATCTATGTTTTCCCTGCTTATAACCATTTGCTAAGGGATTTTACCATTTCTACCCTCCCTTTCATAAATATACAGAAGCAAGCTAAGATCTACACTATCTAGAGTGACCTAAAGTCCTATTTTGAAAGATATCTGCATTATTTAGAGTGACAACTCGTGAGAGTTAAATAGTTCTTGCATTGACCATGTCTTTCCAGGATTACCTTTCATGTTTTAAAGAGAACGTTTAGAAACTGCAAATTCATCCATTATTCTCATAATTACATGTCACAAATTGGGTCCTCTCACCCTGGTTAAAGGAAGAACCTAAAGTAGTAGGGAAGGTCATCCCCTTTTGTGAGTGCAGCCTAATATTTTCCAAAGTCAAGTTCTAAAGAGTTTGTCAAATATATCCCTAGCTACAAAATGACCATATCTTTAGTCTGACTTCCTCTAAGTATCCACTTCAGTTCGTGAATGTTGTTTGGCTCTCAAGGTGGTGTAGATTTGGGCACCAACACTTTGTTTTCCCAGCTTTCCTTCCTTTCTCTTCATTATGAGATATTTCTCTTCATTCCACATTTTTTTTTCTCTCGTGATTTATTTTTTTCTTTTCTTCATTTCCCTAGTGTGGCTTTGTTTCATGGATTATTGTGGACTTTTGAGTTTCTTCGTTTTGCAATTTCTTCATAGGTTTTGACTTCTCTTCCTTCCGCGTATTTTTCTCTCCTCCTTTATTCTATGTTTTTTTGTATTTCATGATTTTCTTCCTTATGTGGTTTTTTATTTCTTGCTTTTATTCGGTGGCTTTTTATATGATTTACTTTTGTTCCATGGTTTTTATATTTTTCTCTTTTCTCTTCTTTACTCTTATTTATTTCTTGTCTCTTTTGTTTTCTTTCCTTATCTATGATTTATTTCCTACTTCTTCTTACTCTTTTTTCTACTTGTGTTGTTTTTCTTTGTTTTTGGCAGAGAGAGGGTTCCCTTACACTTTTTGACCCTCCTCCTCTTCACTCCATTGTCCTCTTCAACTCCACCGAATTTCCAGGTTTTCAAAGAGGACTAGTTTTTTTATCTATTTTTATGTTTCTTTCTATTTTTCCCTTTTTCCTTTTTCCTTTTCCCTTTAGTGGGAATTTATCTCATATATAAAATTCTTTTTGTTTAATATGTATATCATGGCATGCCTTTTTCCTACGTTTTTATTGTGTTTGATTGTAGGAGGCTATGAATATTTTTTTCTAATTTAATTATCCTTTCATACACAAATGGATCTTCGTTAATTTTGAAGGCTATGACCACCCTAAGGTTTGGGATTATAAACTTCATTGGTACCATGACTTCAAGGCTATACAAAATTGGAAAGGAAAGTACTATCTCATCCTTTCATAAGTTTTGTGGTATGCTCGTAGTGTTGCGGGTATCTTCAAATCCCAATATTCTTTATGTAATGAACATATCTTCATGAGTACCTTTTCCAGCACTTTATTAAAATCTTCCATTGTACCATTTTCTTGAGGGTGGTATGGTGTACTTCTATTATGATTTATCATAAAGTGTTCTAAAATCTCTTTTATTGCAGCATTGACAATGATTTTTCCTTGGTCAATTGTGATGCTTAATGGGCATCCAAATCTGGTGATAATATTTTCATAGATGAACTTACTCATGGTTCTTACAAAGTGTAGTATTTTTAGGTATATCTTGTTCCCAACTTGTTATATATTCAGGTCCTATGATGATAAATTTTTCTTGTGAGTGTCATGCAGTAGGTTTTATTGGTCCAATGAAGTATATCACCCATTCCTGAAATAGGGATAATGCAAGTATTGGCCTTAAAGGCATTTCATCTCTAGTGTTAGGTGTATCTACCTCGCTAAAAAATATCACATGATTTAGCATGCTTGTGTGCATTGTGGAATAATATGGGCCACCATAATTTGTCATCATTATCTTGCAAGTTATTGTATATCCTCCATTATGTCCTCCTATTACACCCTCATAAGATTCTCTTAGAATTTTATTTCTTTTATGTTCTAGTACCACCCTTTTAAGGAATTCATATTGACCCTTTTATATAATTGTCCTTAGATTAGGGTAAATGGGAAAGAGTGGCTTCAAAATTCATTTTATATTGTTTTTGTATTCCATGGGAAACTCTCTTGTTGTCGCATTTGTGCTATATCATCTAATTCCTTAGGACTAGATTCTATTCTATAAATATGTGCTCTTGAAAATTCATCATCTATGGGGCTGCATCTTCTCTTATTTCAATTCTTGATAGATAATCTAGTCCATTATTTAGCTTCCTATTTTTAATGTATGGTGAAGCCAAACTATTAAAACAACATCGGTGTAGACACAAAAGAATGTGCTTGGGTACATTCCTCGGTCCAAAAATCATACTAATATATACATGATTCCTAAGCAAGAAAACTAGTGGTTGAAAACTATTTTTGGCCTCTTCTCTTTGTATCTTACTTTATCTTTGGTTTTACACACCCTACAAACCTTGACCGATTTATCTTTTATGGCCACAAATATCGCACCAATTTAAAACACCAACATTTACGTGCTTCTCATCTCCATACTAAGAATTCCTTACCCTTTCTTACCTTTACTTACTCTTTTTTTGGTCTCTTTTATCTTTTGGGTAGATTTTTCACTTATGGGTCGACTTCTAGTTGGAAATTATGAAATTAAAACAAGGGAATCATATATATATATATATATATATATATATATATATATACTTAGTTAATTCTCAAAAATAAGGACCAAGTACTACAAATTACTATCAACACCTAAGATTTAATTCCAAAGGCAGTAAATCACTTCAAAAGAATCCATCTAGAATCCATAAAAGGGACAAGGAATACATCACTTCGCATACACTACATAGGAGGGGAATTCTATTCTATACCATCCACACATATTCTATATCTTCTACATTCAAGATTTATCCGCTATCATTGTGCAACTTGCACAATGGAATCCTAGGTAATCGTTTTTACACACTCACAAGAACTACATGGGGTCTAAGATGTAGTGTAGCACTCAGTAGTAATTTCACTCTTTGGGTGACAGACGAGGTCATTCTAACTCCACATTCGCCATCTTGTTTGTTAGGTTTTATGTGGTTTGTGGACATGTGCAAATAATTATTCAATTTTTTAGGTTATAGGTACCTTCGGAAATAAGAGAGCGAGTATCAAGCGACATACAAGAATCAATGAAGAAACCATTGTGACACAAAATAAATCAATTTCTGGGCATTTGAATGGCCATCATCACTAACATCCGGTCACTAGTACCCAAGCACCTTTATCCTTCTGTGGGTGCCCCTATCTTGTGTTGTTCTTGAGTTTTATAATTTATATTAAAAATTAAAAACATTGTTTGAAGCATGTTTCACTATTTTACCTCTCCGCATCATCTCCAGTCATCTCATAAATCAGCTAAGTATTCTTATCCCTCTTTCTTGCATAGGGTTTTACATTTCACATGCTTTATTACTTGTGTCATTACTTTATATTATAATTTATACACATTTATTACAATATTTAGTCTTAAATATAGATTTAATAAAAATTAAATTAATCATTTGGTGAACCCACCCTTATTTGAACTCCTTCCGATAGGATTCCAAAACCCACATGGCCAAAAAGAGGTTACCATCTCCCAAGCATGATATTACCTACATGTGTATCCAACCTATTTTTTCCAGTTCATTTAAAGAGTTTGAATTTTGTGACTGCATGCACAATCCCCAACATGATCCCATAATCCTCCAATAGTTGTTTGACTTCCCAAAAACATTTCTGTTGGTTTCAAAACCCTTGATTTTTGCATAGTCTTCCCTAACCAAAAATCTTCTTCATGTTCTCGCTCATCCACCATAGTCACCACCGATACTTCGTCATAGTCCCCTTCCTTATGGCACATGATAATATTCATATAGATTATTTACATGTTGAATTTTTTTTTTTGAAGACATAAATGATAATAATTTTACTTCGATAATGACAATGTAAATGTGCATAATGATGTTCCTACTTTTAGTCAAGATGAATGTAAATCTCTATCTCCTACACTTTTTACTTTTGAATTTTTTTCCAATGATTGCCATGATAAATCTGATGTTAGTACTCCTTCAATTTATTTATATGTTGATGATACTCTTGATGAAATCATTTCTTGTGAAAATATGATTGATAACAACTTTGATTATGCTTCTAATCATGAATATGTTAGTGATAATGTTGCTTTTATTAAGGTAGCTGACTATGAATTTATTACTCCTCTTTCTTCTACTTCTGAAGTTATTTCCAATGTTTCCCAGGATGATTCCACTTTTATCCCTAATGCACCTCTTATTGTGTCTCCCGAGCCTACACCTAGCATCCCCATAAATCCTCCATGTTCCTCTCCTCCTCTTACACCTCCTTCCACATCCACTCCTCTTTCTCAAGTTCCCATAGTCACTTAAAATGGCAAGATCCAACCCCTCAATGTGCCTCTCAATTATCCAAAAATTCCTTCACATGAAATCCTATCCCTCAAGCACATTATTGGTAATTTTCAATCACATGTTCATACCCTTACCCTTAAAAGGAAATCCTATTATGATTCCATTGACAATAATTCCCTTCATGGAAATCTCATTCCTCAAAATATTTACAATTCCACTTTCCTTGATGACTTCATCATGACCAATTTATCCTATTTCGATGGCATCGACAATCCTTATTTACATCTAAAGCATTACTATTTAGATATGGATGCTTATTCCATTGATCACTTTTACTCAAAGCCTTCCACCATATCCGTGTTGATCACACTCTCCAATGGTATAATCATTTTCCTTATGGATACATTAGTACTTATTATGATAGGGAGGATTATTTTCTTAGACGTTTTATTTCTAACAATGATCCTAAAGTTACATACGAATGCTTTCCTTCTTTGTATCAAGGAAAGAATAAATGAATTTTAGATTACATTTTATGCTTCAATTCTTGCATGCATCAGTTATTATTTTAGCCTATTGATTTAGAAATTAAATTTATCTTTTGTTGTGGCTTAATTCCTCCCTTAAAAGAAAATATATTATATGATAAATGCAAATCATTTACTATTTTGTGTTATAAATTTATTGGTTTAGAAAAAGACCTGATTATGGACCATGTCCTAACAACTTCTACTTTTTCTATTCCTCATATGCCTACTAAGTCTTATCATATTCCATCGATTGGCCCTCCCGCATGCTCCCCATATTAACCTCTATGTAAGCATTTTCCTTCCCCTCCACCCCGTTAGAATTCACCTAAGTCTTCTCCATATCCCACGCATGAACCATTACACTTATCACATAATGTTAAACCACATGATGTCTTGTGAACCTTACGATAAGCATTTCATCTCGTCTACATTCTAACTAGCTTAATCAACCTCACCATTTACACCGCTAGTGTGACCACCCTTTCTATAATTTTCATGGCATCAATGCCCACCGTGAAAATTAATTTTAGGCTCTCCATGATCTCCTAAAATAATTAGATGACAAAAGCGTCATTGATTTCCACTCTCACTCATGTGAGCTCTCTCTCTCTCCTATACCACATAAACAAGCTTATGCCATTGTTCCCTTCTCTCCTTCACCTCCTCCTAAGGTTATCATCCACCCACCTTATAAGGTAATTAGTCATCTACTTCCTCTAGCTAATCCACCTATATTACATCCTCTCATCCATCACACATTGTTACCGCATCTCATTGGATTCCTAAGCCTCCTACTTCCACACTTCCTATCACCACACATCCCATTATTGGCATCATTTCTTATCACATCCAATTCAGAACTCATCCTCACACTACTTCTTCTTCACATCCTCCCACCATGCCTCGTAGGCCTCTTCATCTCTGGTAGGTGACAACCATTATCCATCTCATTACCTGATGACACACTCTTGTTATATGGTTCATCCTTGAGTGTTGAGGGTTCCTATAAATGAACATAATCTCATACACATCCCTTGGGGTCATGTTGCTCCTATCATCTTCACATTTTTCATACCACACCATCACACTCATACACAACATTTTCATATCTTGGTTGCATTTACTCTTGTTATATTATTCTATTTACATGTTACACTTTTTTTCCATGCTAGACGGATTCTTAGTATGTCATCATCTTTCTATATATACACATGCACGTTCACTTGGTATTTTGAGGTGAATACAAGTTTTTACATGCTGCAATGATGCTTGATATTGTACCTTTTACCAATCCCATAGCGGCTCTTCGCGAATCTACCTTGACTACTCTCACACACTATAGGTTTTATTGTTTCCTCATTTACTACTTCTTATTACTAGCACTTAATTTTTGTTGATATATGCATGCTTTGACATACTATTTATATTTCTAACATACTAATGGGTGCCTCACGTGTATCATTTTCCTTGTAAGACTCTATGCCACCATGGTTATCTCGGTACATTTTATCTAATCTTGTTTGCTATTGTATGTTATTATTTTTAGGCTATGCCCTATGTCTTGTGTGATCATTTAATGCTTTTAGCCACTTTAGCCCTTATTGTCTCATTTAGGATTCATTCTCCTACTATCGTCACATGCTCCCAAAATGATGGGGGAATACATTGGGTGAAAAAATCACCCCTATAATATCTCGGAGCTATAGTTCTTATCAACATAATATATAAATAGCAAGAACACAGTCACGAAACAGTCCGAAACATACTTGAACCCACATACGGAGAGTGATACCAATGCCCATAACTAAACACTAGCATTTAGGTTCTCTTATCCTCCCCTTAGAACTAATTTCCTGGGGGAAAAAATAGTAAATTTCTCAGGACACCATAGTCTTCAATAGTTTACAGAGTAGTTCTTGATAGCATGCACTATCCTTCAAATTAAAAATACATTCTATCTCCTAAAATCGTTACAATACAAACCACTACAAAACAACATGAAGCAACAAAAATGTACCATCTACAAGGTTCTCATTTGGGAAGAATTCATGGAAAGAGAGTAAAACTAGACCTCTATCCCCAACACTCTTCTCTCATGGCGTGAGATCGCCAAAAACTCACATTTGGCATGATATTTCCCAAAAATCACTCTTGGTGTGAGATCACAAAAAAAAATCACACTTGGTGTGAGATCGGCCAAAAACTTGCTCTTGGTGTGAGATCGGCCAAAACCTCACCTTCAACATTCAAATCAATAATCTCCAAGCAACAAGACAACTTTCTATCTTTTACTCTCTTATACATTAGGTGCACACTTTCCTTTTACACACTTTTACACTCTTTACATACTTATACACATGTTTCTCTTATCTATCATATACATAACTTTGACTACTTTATTTCTCTTCTTTTGCAAGTTTGTCCTTACAAGAAGCAACTTGCAAAAGCTACAACTACATGCTACAAAAACCCATGCTTCACCCTGAAGGTCCATTTCCCTTTCCTAGTCTCCACACATCACTTTACAATCACTCCACACTTCACTTGTCCACTCGGTGTGTATCAAAATGATCTTCTCTACACGATCATTTTGGTACATATATTCTATCTACTTTATGTTATCGAGTATTCACTCAACAACATAAAGTGGGGAAAATGTAGACACAAAATAATGCCCTTGGGTACATTCCTATTTCCAAAAATAATACTAATATATACATGATTCCTAAGAAATAAAACTAGTGGTTGACAACTATCTTTGGCCTCTTTAATTTCTCTCTTACTCTCTTTGGTATTACATGCCCTAAAACCCTAACAGATGTTGATCTGATTTATATTTTATGGTCGCAGAGACATTGGCGCTCAATTAGGACACAAACACCCGTGTGCTTCTTTCCATATTGGGCACTCTTGACACTTTCTTACCTTTACTCACTCTTTTTGGGTCTCTTTTATCTTTTGGGCATATTTTTCACTTATAGGTCAACCTTCCAGTTTTTCAATTATGAAATTAAAACAAGGGAATCATATATATACTTACTTATCAAAAATAAGGACCAAGCACTAAGCATTACTATCATCACCTAAGATTACATTCCAAAGGCACTAAAGTTCTTAAAAGGTGTCCATCTAACATCCATACAATGGAAAGGGTTGCATCACTTCTGCATATGAGGGGAATTCTATTCTATTCCATCCACACATATTATACATTTTATACATTCTAGATCTATCTCGCTATCATTTTGTAACTTGCACAAGGGAATCCTAGGGCACCATTTCTACACACACACACACAAAAACTACATGGGGTCTGAGATGTAGTGCAACGTAAGGAAGTAATTTCACTCTTTGGGTGACCATTGAGGTAAGTTTGATTCCAAATTCTACATGTTTTTATTAGAATCGATGTGGTTTATAGACATGTGCAGTAGTTATTCATTTTTACAGTTACATGTACCTTCAAAAATCAAAGAGTGATTATCAAGAGACATACATGAATCAACATTGAAACCCTTGTGACATAGAAGAAATCAATGTTTGAGCATTTTAACGGCCATTAGTGCTCATATCTAGTCGCCAAAGAACCACAATTTGTCTTTTCCCTTCCGTGGGTGCCCCCTGTCCTATGCCATTCATGAGTTCAATAATTTATATTGAGAATTAACGACGTTGTTTGAATCATGTTTCACTATTTTACCTATCCAGATCATCTCCAAACAACTCATAAACACACCAAGTCTTCTTATCCATCCTTTTTACTTAGGGTTTTACATTTTACATGTTTTATTTCTTGTGTCATTATTGTATTTTATCATTTATACATTATTCATTACAATATTACTCTGAAATATGGATTTAATCCATATTAAATCAAATCAATCAGCCATTTGCATATTCTTCCTTGTAGAACCGGCTTATTCAGAGGTACTTGAGAGGTTCATGGTCCAGTATAGATCATAAATGGTGTTGTCATAAATAGTGTCTAAATTTTATAGTGCATACACCAAAATTAGGGTTTCTCTCTGTTGTGGGATAATTATTTTCAGCTTTAGCTAATTTGTGGCTTGTAAATGCAATTGGATGATCCATTTTTTCTCACCGATGTGCTAATGTTGCTCCGATTCCTATGCCTAATACATCCACATGAACATGAAATGGAACCTTCAAATCTAGGAATATAAGAATACGTACATGTAAAATCTTATCTTTGATTATTTTAAAAGCATCTACACTTGACTTAGTCCATTCTATCATCTTATTATTCATTTTATTAAGTAATTATTTCAATGGTGTACTAATTAGTGTATAATTTCTTATGAATTTCTTGTGATAACAATTGTAGCCCAATATTGTTCTTACATATATTTTTTTTTTTGGTGGAATTGTTACAATTGCAGATGTTTTGAATAGATCAATTAGTAATCCTTCCTTGCAAATTATATGACCCAATAGTGTACCAAATGGTGTCAAGAAGATGCATTTATTTAGATTTCATGATATTTGTAGTGCACCACATCTTTAGAACATTAGTCTTAGGACTTGTATGTGATTTTTCATTAAGCCACATAGTTTCCAATCATCCAAGTAAACTTCTATGAAATCATGGATAAATTACTTGAATGCATTGATCATAATTCTGCTGAAGACAATGGGGGTGCATTCTTTAAGCCAAATGGCATTATTGTATGCATAAATGATCCCCATTATGTTGTAATTTTTTTTTAATTTTATCTTCAGGTGAAATTTGGACTTGATAATAGCCAGAGAACCCATCAATGAATGAAAAGACTTCCATTCCTACCACATTTTCTAAGACTTCTTTTGTGAATGGTGTAGGAAATGGGTCATGTACACATGCCTTATTCAACTCTCTATAGTCTACATAGATTCTTATTTCTCCAATTTTCTTATTTTGTACCACCATGGGGCTTATCCATTCAACATCATCAACTAGTTTAATTATCCTTGCGTTCAACATTTTGTCTATTTTAGTTTTGACTTTAAATTTTAGGTTGGGATTCAACCTATAAGGTCATTTTTTAAGAGGTTTAATTCCTTATTTGATCTACATTTTCATTTTTCTCATATATTATTTGATTCTACATAATTTCTTAATGTATTTGGGGAATATGTCTTGGAATTCTTTAAGTAATTCCACTACTTTAGCTACTTCCTCTTCAGACCAATAATCTCTTATTTTTATAATTTTATCTTCTCCTTTGACCCCAATGTTTTCATTCCTCAACTTTTTTGGTTGATTTTCTCCTTTTATTTTTGTTTCTATTACCCCTCCTTCTCCTTCCATTGTTTTTTATTTTAAATTTTCATGTTTTTCTTCTCTTTCTTATTTTTCTATCAAAAGAAAAATATCATTTCTTTGGTCTTGGTTGGCTATTTTTGTAAGTTTTTGTTTACATTCTTGGACTAGGTTTCCTTTCGAAAATTGATTTTTAACATCTTTTGCAGTTATAAATAATTAATTTCTAACCTTTAAAAGTTTTCTTGATGTACTTAGATCAGCATCCTAGAAGTTGAAAGTATGACAAAAATCCTTAACAATTTGATCTCAATCCTTTTTTTATTTTATGGTTTCTTGATGCATGTACCATGTCCTAGGCATAGGTTCTAGTGTACAAACAAATAGTTGAATCCATATTGTGGGATGGTTTTCTCTACATATATGTAATTTTCACTCACATTCTTGGATGTGACATTATGTGTCTCCTTCTCCTGTATTCTGGTATAGCCACATAGTATCCTTCACTTTCCAAGTATCTTGTTTTAAAAAGTGTTACTAGTGATTTCTAATGATATAGAGTAGATTTATGAGTTTCTCACCAATGTACGATGTTGATTGTTAGTGTGTCATCTAATGATTTTATATGTTTTTTTTCATTTAGAAATACCCTTACTATTGTTCTAAATATCCCTTTAGATCTCCAAATCCTGAATATTTTGGTAAGGTATGATGGGAAGCTCTGCAACTCAGTCTATAAACCCATTTTTTTGGTATTTCTAGTTGTTCCTCTCTCTTATCCTCCTCATCAAGTTTGATTTCTTCTATTGTGGAGGAATATCCATCTTCTTCTTGGAATTTTTCTTTTACAGGGATAGTATATCTCTTATGTTTCATCTACATATTCTTAATGGTCATCTTCTAAAGTAATTATTCAAAGTGTTAATCTTATCACATAATGTAGTTTCTTTACTCTTGCTTCTGGGAATCCATGTACCCAATATTTTAATGCATGGTTGTATATTTCATTTGTAGATTCAGCGTGAATTGAAATTTCACCTTCTGAATTTGGTTCAAACTTTTATCAAAATTATGTAACCTATTGAGAGTATAGATCCCTTGCATGTCACAAAAATATTCACCCTTTTTATCATGCCATAGTTATTCACCTATGTGGCACTCATTCCTATTTATAATGGTACATGGACTCACATTCCATATGATTCAAGTTTAACCTCTTCTTATTCTAAATTCAAAGTCCTGTTAAAGTCAATAGAATATTCCAATGCTAGAATGACATTATATGTAGGTTTTTAGGCAACATTACATTTTTATAACTTCAAAGTCTTCCGTTTTCTTGATTCCCATAAAGGTTACTTCAAAATTCCTCCATACATAAACCACAGACTTCCTTAATCCATCCACAAGATCAATGTCATATCTTGTGGCATCCAAGCGGGATCTTCTAAGTTTTTCCCAAGTAGTTTTGGACATTATGTTTACATCCGTGCCTAGATCCATTAGTATCTTAGTGATTGTTGTGTCACATATTTCAATATCTAAATATATGGCTGATTTCTGCCATGTTCTTTGTGTTGGAAATACATTTCAATTTTTATTTTGATGTGAGGCTTCGATCCACTGAATATTAAAAGTTTTCTCCTCTTTATTCTAATATTTACAAAATTGTTTTAATTTTTTTACTAACCCACACTTGAGGGTTAGTCTAACTATTTCCTTTAGAGAAATCATCTCATCCTCCAAAAAAAATATTTTGTTTCTTCCCAGGTTTTGGGCCTTCTTTGTGACCTATTTGCTTTTTGTAAACTCTTTGTCACGAAGTTACGTCCTGACCCCTTTGGGTTCCAATCATCCTAACTAGATGACTCTTCTTCAATGCTTAGTTTGATAGTTTTATTTTTTCCATTTATTTTCTCCTTTTTCTGGTTGTTCCTTGTTATTCTTTGTGGCTCTACACATCTATTCTTATTTTGCACTTAATTGTTTCTCTTAAATTAATTTTCCTTAGCATTTTATTTTTCCTTATTCTTTTCAGGTTTTCACTTTCTTGAACAAGTTACTTTTTTCTTTGTTTTTTTATCTTTTGATGATTCTACTTCATCCCATGGTATTCTCATTATGTGCGGGACATTATTTTTTGCACCTTTTCCTAGTTTTTATGATTTAGTACCACTATTTTTTAGAATTTTGTATATTTTGGGAAGCTTCAAGATTCATGTGTGTCACATTCATGGTAGAACCTACAGGTGCTAGTTCGGTGTAATTTCTTGCCAAGTTTCCATCCTTTCCACACTTATAGAAATTTAATGGTCTTCTTTCCTGTGATCCCATTCCAGGGTTATTCTAATTCTCCCCACCTTGATACTCTTTTTATCCTCATCCTTGATATCCTCAGTCACCTTGATGGTTGTTATAACCACCCCAAAGTCCACCTCGGTATCTACCTCTATATCCCCATCTATATCCTCCAACATACCCTTGGTAATTAGGGTTATAGTTGTTTCATTTATATCCTCCTCCATATTGTGATTTCCCTCCTTGATATCCTTGGTATTGTAGGGGTGTAGTTATTATTGGTACTTACACTATAGGGTTTTTAAGCTGTTATCATTATTGTCGGTGTTGGTTTTTTTGGTAGGGTGGTGGTACTATATTTTTTTCTAGCTATCATTACTCTTCGGAATTGTAGTCCTTCAAATCTTCCATGACATCAATTTCAGGACAAGTATGATGATAGTGGTTGAATGATCCACATGTTATACAATACATGAGTTGATTTATGGGTGGGGTTACCTCCATTAATGGACATGTGTCATATGTATGTTGATTCCATAATATGTATATGCCACACCAAGTCCTTTCGACCGTGGATATGTTGCTAGAAGATGTTTTTCTGAGGAGTGTTGTCTTTTTACCACATCTCTTTTTGCTCTTTCAATGTGTGGACATTCTAACTTGTCTTCTCCATAACATACTTTACACCATATTTTTGTTCTCATAGTGTTCCTAGGAGGTGAATTATTTCTGAAATCCTCATTCCTTTGAATCTCCTATTGTAACTTTAATTTAGCTAACTTTAGTTGTACCCTTTCTAATTCAATTTTAATAGAATTATCTATGTATCTTCTCCATGGAGGCGCTTCCAATATTTTGGCCATCTCTAATATATCTGAAAAGGTTGTGAATACCTTATTATCCAATGAATCTCTTAGGTATAGTAAAAGGCCAAAGATAAACCATTAAATTATTTGTTTATCTATTAGTGGTTCTTATAATCTTCTTACCACATTTTTGAACCTATAATAAAAAATCATTTACTATTTCTGATTATTTTTAATTAGATCTCTCATTTTGTTGACACTTTTTGTAGGTTCCTTAGGATAATGAAATTATTCCTTAAATTATTTTTCTATTACATCCCAAGCCTTTGTGTGTTTAGGGTTTTTCTTCAAGTACCACCTTAAAGTATCATCTCTTAATGTTCCTACAAAGTCCTAAAGTTTTGTTATGGGATTTATTATGTTATTTCTCTTCTAGAATGAGTCTCAAATAAACAAATGCTCCACCGCATCCTTTGTATCTTTACTAATCAATGGACACTTGATTTTCTAGGCCATCTTGTTAATAGGTTGAGTCCTTGGTGGATTTTGAACTAGTTGTTGAATTTTAGGTGCCTTCACATTTTTTCTAATTACCACTCTTTTGATTAACTCCTTTTTTCCTTTTTCTCTTATAATTTCAATGTCAAAGTAAAGTTCTCCCAATAACTCTCTGAATTCTCTCACAGTCTCTTCTCTTCTCTTACTCTCTTCTTATAATTTGTTGTATTTTTTCATCAAACTTTCTTCCTCTTGTACCTTTCTAAGTGGTGTGTGAAACGACACATGGAATGGTGACCGATCTAAGGGGGTCATCTCCTTTGGGCTAGTATGATGGTTGGGGACGCATCTTTTATTGGTGACTTTTCGTAATTATCCTCTTCCACAAATAACTTTCTTCCTTTAACATCTCTTAACCTATAATTTTATTCTAAACCTACAAACCCTTCATCACTTTTTTTTCTATTTCTTTTGTATCTTGTTCTTTATAATTATTTTTGTTTTTCCCTTATCTTTTGTCATGGTTTTATTTCCTTCTAAATCCTTAACTATTTCTTCTATTCTAATAACCTCTTCTTATTCTTCAATTTTTTCCATAATCAATAAAGGAGCCTCTTGTTTATTTTTCTCCCATTCTTCTGATCCTAATATATATATTATTTATGGTTCCATTTTATCTACTATATCCTATAAATCCTTCATTAATCTAGATTTTTGTAATAATGAATGTTGTATTCTACTACTCCAAATAACCATTTACCAATAAATAAATAAAATGTTGTATTCTACTATCTAATGGACATTGTCTCATGGGAATCCACGAGGTAACCAAAACTTGTTGGTCTCCTTCTTACGCAGGAATGATAGCAAGAATTTGAACGTCTACCTCTTTTTTAAGGAAGTCATATGTTGGCCTCCACTTGAAGTGGTCTTATCTTCCATTTCTATCTTCTAAATTTTATTCAGTTTTTATTTTCTTTCATTTATTTTTTTATTCTTTCCACCCTTTCTAATATTTGTTTTTCTACCTTTTCTCTAACTCCTTCTCTGTGGCTATCCTAGACTTCTCTTTTGATCTCCTCATCATTTTTATTTTTTGTTTAGTTACTAATTCACCTAATTCTCTTAATCTCTCTTTTTATCAATTATGTAATTTTTTGGTTTTTCTTTTCTTCATGTCACCCTATTTCTTCTGCCCCAACCATCACCCCATCAATTTTGATTAGTTATGTCTCTTGGATCGCCCCCTTTAAGTATGACATCTCGCAAAGGCATGTCCCATAAAGGAACTTTTCTACACTTTTAATTAATCCTTTTTCCACTAGAAAATATGGATTAGGAAAGGAACTTGTTTGAGAAATATTCCTCTGACCCTCTTAGAACTTCAGACCTTCTTGTGATCGAAACTAGTCCAACCCTAAATTTCCCAAGTGATAATATAGGCATCTAGTGTAGTTTAGAACCAATAATCAAGTGCTCTTGTCCACGGTTCTTCAAGATATCTTAGTATTTCTAACGTCTCCTGAGTCTACTCAAATGGTTCCTGTAAATGTAATCATGACCAATCTCTTCTTTTTTATCTGTTAAAATACAAGGCCACAATAGATGTGGAAATTGAGACTAAAATTATTCTCCGTATTCTCCAAATAGGTTAGCTTCAGTTCCTTTATAAGATGTTTTAAGTCTCTTTTCCTCTGTTATCCCAAATTCACACCCCCTACAAATTTGGATAACTCATCAAAATGGAATTAGCCATTTTTCTCTAAGAAAACTATGGGAGATTGATTTAGTTTACTATGGAGTGCAGAACTTAGTGTTCCATGAGTTTTCCTAACCCACGAAACAAAGGAGCATCAACAAGAAAAGTGCGGAAGTTTTCAAAGCCACGAAACATCCAAAGTTGTATAACAAATAAAATCTATGTGACATTCATTTTGTCTGTCAATTTCAATGGTCAAGGCGGTGGGACAAATGTCACCATTTTTGTGAACTTCAAGCCATCTCGCATTTCGTGGACCTCAAGTCCAAGGAATAAATCAAGCTCAATAGCATTTCAGGTCCACGATGGGGAAAGAAAATTGACCAAGATAAATAAGATAAGTGGAAAAAAATTATATGGAGCCAAAATTTCTAAGTCCACCCAAAATCAAAATTGTGACATGAATGTGCAACCAAAGTGAGAGATCGACATGTTCTATATGTGGATATTTCCTATTGGCTTATATTTTGCATCGATAGAAGGGGCTATCAAAGGTATGACACCATGAAGGATCATGGAGCTTTCTCATTGGCTCACGTTTTGTGGTTGTTAGTCAATACCAAAGGAACAATTTGATATTCACGAGAAGCGTGGAAGTTTTGTATTGGCTCACATTTCTTAATATGGTAGACCTTTACGCAAGCCATAGAAAAGAAAAGGAAGTAAATCTTGACCTCGAGACCCAACCAGAGACTAACACATGGAAAAGGATAAAATGTTGCACATGTTGATAGAAGGAAATCCCTGAGATAATCAAATACTACCATGTGTCACATTCATGTGCTCCTCGAGATGCAAATATTCAAATGGCCATATCTTTTTATCCATAGCTTCAAATCTTACTAAATTTATATTGTTGGAAAGGTCTCCTCGATCCCTTCAATTTGGAATCACCAAAATCAAGAATTGATAAGGTTTGGTGGGTAAAATGGCAAACATGGATTCATAGGGAGAGAAGACAATCCTAAGCATGCAAATGATCAAATCAGACATCTCAACCACCCAAATTGATTAATTACGACTTCCATTTCCTTCTATAAGACGAAATGGATATAGTAATGGTTGTGCAGAGGTTCCCATGTTCTTTTATGAGAATTCAATGCAAATTTTCGGCAATTGAAATTTTAAAAATTTGTGCCCCTTTTTCCCTCTTCTCTTTCTTCTCTTTGGTCTATATATTGTAAAATATTTCATTTTGAAATAGAGAGTGCTCTTTATTGTAACGACACCATATCAAAATGGTGTTTGACTTCCCATAAGTTCTAGACCTCGAATTTGATCTCTCGCATTTTATTGTCACCTTCGCCATGACTGTAATGGAATTGTCCATATTTTAAGCAATATAATCTATTTTTTTCAACATTTTTTTGCCCTAGCTCATTTTATTTGCATTCTTTCCTTTCTACTCATTTTTGACATGTTGTGTGCATTCCTTACTTGTAGTTTCCATTTTTTTGTTGTAAATGTGAAGCAAGGTTCATTCTTCATGGTTCTTGATCTGTGGTACATTTTTTTGCCCTCTCTCCCATGTTTTCTCCCCTTTATTCCCATTGTCGAGAGATCTCACCCCATTTTTCTGGTGTTATCACGTCTTTTAGCTTAGGATTTCCCTTTTCTTCATCTCTTTCTAACCTTGGTCCCTTGGAATGTTAGTTTAGGATTAGATAGCTTCATTTCCAGCATTAGGAGTAGTTTTAGCATTAATATTAGGTAGAGGAACTGAACTTCTTCGAGGTCTATCTCATAGTGCAAGGTCCCACAACTTGGAGACAATCCCATGTTGCCTCAAAATCTTGGGTTGTCTATGACTTGGGGTAGGGTACAATTTTGAGCTCCAACAGTTTTGGCACACCCGATGGGACAATATTAAAGGTATCTAATACTTCATGATAGTATGGTTGATGTCCTCTTGGTGTTATTCAACGTTTGGAGCGATTATCAACACATATGGCGACTCCAAGAATTATATCAACTAGTTTCGGTAGTCAAAGTAGATGCCTTGGTACCTTCACTATACAAAAATTTTGGAATGCCAAATGGGACAACTTTGAAGTCATATTTTTGTAGGTGTTCCATTACAACATCTTGGTTTATATCTTCATTTCTCCAAGTTCGATGTGTTTTTGGTGATATTTTAGCCTTTAAAGGCATTTTAAAGCATATCTGGTGACTCCACTATTTCATCCAACCCATTATCTCATTTGCATACCTTTTCCTTTCCTTCCATTCATTTCCATTTATTTTTCCTTCCTTATATCTTTCCATTTTCCTCTTTCATGAAGTTGTGCAATCATGACTTCATTTCCTTCTTGGAACTCTCATTTGCAAGAGCAGTATCATTCCACTCCACCTCCATGTTTTCAAAATCCTCCTCCAAATTAGTTTTATGAGCCCTATCATGAAGAATTTACATATAACCCACCCTCCACTGAACCATATGGTTATCCTTTAGACCGTGATATTTTTCAAGAATAAGGTTATACATGTGATGGTAGTAACTTCATGGAAAATGTTGATTTTCATAAGCAAATTCTAGAAATGGAGATGAACATGGTGCACGTCGAGATACTTATGCCTTTGAAGGCATCCAAGATTGGTTTTAGGAGGCCCTATCCATGGACTGACCCTATACCAAACTAGTTCATACCTCAACAAGCTGAGTTTTATGGCTGAAATCACACCTCAAATTGAAGAATGGGTTGAAGAAATGGAGGCTTACCAATCTAGTGTTAGGAAACCTTGTCAATGGGGAAATCCTACACTACCATCTTACAACCCTCTCATTCCTCCTCCCTAACCTATGTCATCTCATCCTACTTTCCATGACCTTAGTCTTCCGGCTACTTACATTGAGGATTCCCCTTCTCCATCTTCTTCCCTTCCATCCCACCTTTATTTCTTTGCCATCTTATCTTCCCAACCTCAACCTCCTCCACAAGAATAAATAACACCTTCCCCTTCATTAAAAGATTTGTAAAAACCATTTGAGACCAGTCCACCTCTCCTCTTGCATTCCCAAATCCATTTTGGGAAAATCCAAATCAGAAAATCAGTCAAGGAGGGCAACAAGTTGAAGAATCCAAAAGAGAAGAACTTACAAATTGTTTACAGGATTGGGCTTTAAATTTTGAAACCAATCAGATGCCACTGTTGGTTAAGCCTTCAATAGAAGTTGGGAAAAAGAGAAAAATAAGAGGTTGTTTTTGTAGAGGAGCAAGCACAAGAAGAAGATGATCAATGGTCTCTATGTTTTGAGTGTAGTGTGCATGATGGAATTATATGCATGGAGGCTATTATTTTATCTTCAAGGATCAACAATGGATAAGAACAAATCAGATTTAGAGAACTTAGATGAAGATGATATTTTTGAAATATTCTTGCTTTCTTTTGTTGAATCTGATTTTATTGATGAACCTATCATGGAGGATAACTTAAAGGAAGAGCTTTCCCAAAATAGTCCTTATGAAGAAAAAGCTGGATGAGTTTGATCTTTCAAAATTCATGCTTGATTAGGAGGAAGATGATGATACCATTACTAAATCAATCATCATGGAGATGGAAAAATATATTCTTGAGTTGTTTGTGGAAGAAGAAAAAGGTTTAGATCAGCTTGTAAACAATCATCTTAACAAAAGTCTACAGGATACCCCTATTCATGGGGAAGAGATTCAAGAGAATGAGAAGATCAAAATGATCAATTCATTAGTTCCCAAATCCCCTTACCCAATCAGGTATCTAGCCATCTTGGATCCAAAACCAAATTCACCACCGGTCATTCTTATTTCAAAGCATGAGGATGAGCTTGATGTGCTAAAGGTTAGTAGTAATGCCTCTCAAATCCAAATACATAATAACTAAATGAGGTATTTATTTTGTTTGTAGTTGATACTTTGATGAACAAGGTGGAAAACAAGCTGTAAATCAGTTTTTCACTCTTGTTAAAGGCCATATTCATTGTCAAATTAATTACATAGCTGCAATTTGTAAAAAGAGAAGCTATTTTTCCCTGTTTGTTACAAGATTTTTTTAGCTTCTCCTTTTTTTGTTAGAGTAGGGTAGTGTAGGTTTTATTTGAGTAAAACAAGTGCATTGCCCACATTTTGCATGTTTCCGCTTGGGACATGTATGATTTTCATGTTTGTATATAGTTTTTATGGTTTTATAGTTGTTTGCACACCATTTTGAAAGGCGAGCATGTTTCATGGTGGAATCAGATAGTTGGAGCATTTTCAAAGCTTCATTTAAAGCTCCAAACATCAATTTTAGGTAGTTCAAGTTCATGACAAGCTCATAACGGATCCAGGAGAAAAGTTTTCAAAGAAAAGATTAGGTTTTTAATTTTGGGGCTCAACTCCATGCCTAATGGATGCTTCAAGGCTATTCGTCTCTTCATCTAGTAGGTAGATGTCCTTTGGAGGTTTCCAAACTATTATCCCAAATTCACACCCCTACAAATTTGGATAACTCATTAAAATGGACTTAACAATTTTTCTCTAAGAAAACCGTGGGAAGCTGATTCGATTTACCATGGAGTGAAGGAACTTAGTGTTCCATGGGTTTTCCTAACCTGTGAAACAAAGGAGCATCAATAAGAAAAGTGTGGAACTTTTCAAAGCCACACAAATTCCAAATCTTCACAACAAAGAAAAGTCGTGTAACATTCATTTGTACATCAATTTCAATGGTCAAGGTGGCGGGACACATGTCACCATTCCAGTGAACTTTTATTCATTTGCATTTCATGGACCTCAATTCCACGGAATAAATCAAGCTCGTAGTATTTCAGGTCTATGGTGGGGTAGAAAAAGTCAGCAAAGTCAACAAGATATGTGACAACACGTCTATGGATCCAAAAGTTCTAAGTCCACCAAAATCAAAATTGCAACATGAAGGCGCAACCAATGAGAGACCGAAACATTCCATACATGGAGCTTTCCTTTTCACTCATATTTCATAGCAAATGAAGGGGATATCAAAGTTCTAACACCACAAAGGATCATGGAGCTTTCTCATTGGCTCACATTTCAAAATTTTTGAGTCATGACCAAAGGAATAGTCTCGCCATTTGTGAGGAGCATGACAGTTTCATATTGGTTCACATTTCTTAATGCGACAGACCTTGGCACAAGCCACATAAATGAAAAGGAATTAAAGTCGACCCCATGAACTAACCGAGACTGACACATGGAAAATTACATAATGGCACACACATTGATAGAGGGAAATCTTTGCACTAATCAAATGTTGCCACTTGTCACATTCATGTGCTCCCGACATGTAAATATTCAAATGGCCATATATTTTGATCCAAAGCTCCAAATATTACAAAAATTATATTGTTGGAAAGGTATCATAAAGCCCTTTAATTTGGAATCATAAAAATCATGAATTGATGAGGTTTGGTAAGTCAAAATGGAAAACATGGATTCATAGGGAGAGAAGACATTCTTGAGCATGTAAACAATCAAATCAGACAGCTCAACCATCCGAATGGATTAAGTATGGATTTCATTTCCTTTTGCAAGACAGAATGGACATAGTAATGGCCTTGCATGGTTCCCATGTGCTTTGTAGGAAAATTAAATTCAAATTTTCGGTGGTTGAAAGTTTAAAAAGTCATGCCCCTTTTTTCCCTCTTCTCTTTCTTCTCTTTGGTCTATATAGTAAAATATTTCATTTTGAAAGAGAGAGTGCTCTTTGTTATAATGGAACCATATCAAAATGGTGTTCAACTCCCATAAGTTCCAAAGCTCAAATTTGGTCTTTGTATTGTATTCTCACCTTCTACCATGACTGTAATGGAATTGTGCATATTTGAAGTAATAGAATCTGTTTTGTGTAACGTTTTTCTGCCTAGCTTGTTTTATTTGTAATCTTGCATTTTTGTTCATTTTTGACATGTTGTGAGTATTCCTTACTTGTATTTTCCATTTTTGTTGTGTTGTAAATGCAAATCAAGATTTAGTCTGTATGGTTCTTGATATGTGGCACATTTTTTTCCCTCTCTCCCATGTTTTCTCCCTTTTCTTCCCCTTTTTGGTGGTGCTATCACCTATTTTAGCTTAGGATTTCCATTTTTGCATCTCCTTATAACCTTAGTCCCTTGGAATGTTAGTTTAGGATTAGATAGCCTCATTTCCAGCATTAGGAGTAATTTTAGCATTAGGATAGGTAAATGAACCAACCTTCTCAATAGGCCTGTCTTACGGTGCAATGTCCCAAGTTGAGATAGTCCCATGTTACCTCAAAATCCCGTGTTTTGTATGAATCGGGAAGGGTGCAATTTTGAGCTCTAACAACCTCCTTTTTATAAAAATTTTAATATGATTTTTGCACTAATCCTCAATATTTGTTAACGTTGGTTTCCAATACTCGATGGTGAAATTTTTCTAGACATCTTCTTAACAAAAGGGGCCTAGCTCAAACACCAAAATGTTGACCTTAAGCCAAAATGTAATTATGAGGGTTAAGTAGATTTCACCATTTCGCTAAGGATGTACTAGGAATGATATTTAAATTCATAAGATGAAAATAAATAATGCAATTAAATACAATAAACATAACACGTAACATCAACCCTAATTCTTTATTAATTTATCAAAATAATTACATCAATATTTCACATCCATCTCACACACTTTTATTACATCTTAGTTTCCTTATTTCCTCATTAGTTGATCTTTCATCCTATTCTATTTCTCTTTCCTCTTCATTATCTATTCTCTTTATTCCACTCTTTCTTATTATGTTTCCTCTACTCTACTCTTCACTACACTACACGCTCTATGATTACATTTCAATACATTAATTATCTATCTTTATCGATTATTCAAAAGACACTATTTTAGAGGAATATTTGTTGGCCAAGTTCAAATTTTATTCTTTTTGTGGATTTTTTTGGTTTTTTGTGGTTATGTATAGTCTTTGGTGGCTTCCCGATAATGTTTCCTAGTTTTCTCTAGTATCCCAAGGCTATCCCTTTGTCCTGCAGCTTCTTGTATTGTCCTACGACTTCTTGTATTGTCTTGTGACTTCTTATATTGTCCTACGGCTTCTTGTATTGTTCCACGATTGCTCCATAATTGATGAAGAACCTTTTTAATAGAATGCAACTATTTGGAAAATTGAACCACTTTAAACATGTTTCATAGAATTATGTTCTTGCTAAGAATTTGAAGTAGGGATATTGGTGTGCTTAGAAGTTAGGGAAGATAAACATTGACCTAGTTGAGTGCTTCGAACTATAGTTGTGGATTTACTAATGGATGTGCATCATCTTTGGGAAGATTTAGGGATACTTGAGTGCCTTTTGTATGTATTGTGATGGGAGCACCAAGTTATTTGATAAATTCTTAACAAATGTGTTAAGTGAGTAAATGAGGTGATGTTAACTTGCTTATATATATTTATGAAAGTAAATCATTATAATAAGGCCAACCTAGAAAGATGAAAAAACCTAATAAATGACATTAAATTTAAAAAGAGTTGGAAGATGCATCGGTCAAAGACTCGTAAAGTCGGATAGGACCCAATGCCACATCTTGACCCTAGTGTATGGTTTTAGATAAGGATGTGATGGATGAAATATAGAATTTTCATAATGAAAGGTGGAGTTTAAGTACTAATCTTATGCATTTGTGCTCAAAAACTGTCAACACATCAGTGTGTGGGAATAAACAAGTTAGGAGTGAGAGAGTAAGATGTACCGAGTGGAGCTAGGATGAGGTTTTGTGTGAGCAAAGGGAAAAATCACAATTAATCGTGTCAAAGGGTAAATTTCCAAATTTGAGTGTCTACATCTTTAAAAACTATCTTTATTGAAAATGAATTTTTTCTTTCACATGTGATTTTTATAAATAGAAGGGTTTAATGGTCTTGATAGAAACTAATGATATCCTCAAGATTTATGCAACTAAAATTTTTAGTGTAGAATGTAGAATTTATCCAGACCATAGTTGAAGAAGAAGAAAATTCTTGTTCAAAATAATTTTGTGAGTTGCAAGTCCATTTAGGATATATAGTCCTAATAATGCATCCCATTGAGGATTTCTACGAATCCTTGTTTTAAGAATGTAATAAGATTGTAATGCATTTAGTCATGGACATAATATTTCTTCATTAATTAACAACATTATTATTATTTTCATTTTGTGTTTGGGTCTTTCTTTGTTTGACTCCATTATTGTGGAAATTTAACGGGTGCATGGTTAAACATGATCCTTCGTAGGACCCTCCCACTTTGAGTACATTAAAAATAAGGGGGGTGTTTTGTTTACCTAACTAAAAAATATGGGGTGGTTACAAAATTCTAAACTCATTGCCTATATTCTCTATTGAAACCAATTATTTTAATAAAATTATGTCTAGGAATCCCCAATTTAATCAAACATAAGCAATATCCAAATCAAATTTAATCATCATATCTTCACTCCTGTTATGGTTTACTAAATTAATGGTTTCATAGGAAATCAGCACACTAACCAATATATGTATTTTGGATATAAATCCTCCTTATTCCTCAAAGTTAGTTCCTTGTAAACATATTGTCAAAAACATTCCACTACCTTGGTGAAAACTTTATATAGATAATTTCACAACAAATTGATTTTTAAGGCATCAAAATAATGAACATTCCTCTTTTTAGGAATAGAAACCAAACAAGCTTTTATTCCACACTCTTAATATTTTTATTCAATTTCTAATTCTTCTACTACTTACACTCTATCTAATCCCATGATTTCCCAACATTACTAGAATAACCCAACTTAGAATCAATCCACCTTTGGGCCTTATTTTTACCAAAGTTGAAAACTTATTTTATATCCATATTTTTTTGGTTTAGATAATTTGAAATGCATTAGAGAACAAAATTTGTAAACCAAGGTTTATCAACTCCATGTCTATAGACTATTGTTTCGAAAGGTATTTAAAGTATCTTTATGCCCCCTTTAATCTCATTATTTTCTTCTATCAAAACCTCTTCTAGTGTTCTGATTTTATCTTTCTAACCATTATATTTTTATATCCTTCTTGTAACCATTTAACTCTCGCGTTTTTCTTCCAAAACACTTGTTGTCTAATGATTTTATGATGTTCACCATTATATTTTTTTGAATTAGCTAAGTATATACTCCATTACCCTTGATATATTGGGTTTTGAAACTCATGATCCTTTATTTTTCATCAAATATGTTACCAAATTTTCCCTTATTCCATTCTTTGACTCATTTTTTAATGCATATCATCTTTTACATAAGTATAAAGAATTTAGACCCCAAAAACTGCCTAGTTCACCATATCTTGAGGTTGTCTTTAAAAGAAGGATTTTGAAGCCACAAAATTTGAAATTTAAGGGGACACCTCGCGGTTTTTTTTTGTCTCCTCAATTTCAAGATAAGTTGGCCAATTATTGATCCCAAAAATGAATGAAATCTTCTACTGATTTAATCCCTTTAGCAATTAGTTTTGTGCTAACTAACAACCTATCAACTAGCCTCCACTTATTTTTTGTTCTAAGTGAACCTTGATCCATGTAGAATAAAATCTATCAAACCAATTTTTGTACAATAATCATTGAAATCGCATATAGTTCTTGATACATAACTAGAACATTCCCTATTTTGATCATTTTAGTATATCATGTACGACTCCCTTCAAAGACCCATTCAATTATGTATTATTTTACATTTAATATTTTAAGTTTCTTCCAACATAACATTTTCTCATCCAGTCCATATACATTGAAACCAAGAAATTAATTCGCTATGATATTCATTTCTTTCATGTCATAGTTATTTTCCACCACAGGACTTTAATATCTTTTCAATTACATAGGTCCTTCGACAATTATCGATAAACCCCAAATTCCTCCTCCTCGATAGGTGAACTCTTCCTTTCTGATATTCCTAAATAAATGTTCATATAACCTAGAATGAATAATTGATCAAGATTTATCCAATTAAGATTAGCCTTTTCTCTATCTAAAATTGTCTTGGGTTTCTATTTCTAACCCTTCTTCCTTCCTCCATGCAAAGGACTCTTCCAATCTTACACATCCTTCAATATACAAGTTGGGGACTTTATTTAACCTATGTAGTCTTCCTACTCATTCCCTAACCTTTCTCTTTCGTTAGTGTGAATTTTTGGGTAGTCCTTTCTAAGGTGGGCAATGGTTTTACACTAAAAGGGTTTAAATGAAAGGCACTCATAATCTATCTCTTTCCTCCGAATTCCAAGAAAGGAAGAGTAGGAAGGATCCTATTGATTCCTACATGGCTTTAGAAAAATGTACTAAACAATATATTCTAACATTAGTTTTAATTTAATTTTGATTAGTAGTAACAAAGACATAAATGGGTTTACCTATGATTTTCACAATTTCTACATCACTTCCTCATTCCAATATTCAAGGGTAATCTATATTAGCATACCCAAAAGATAAATTCCTTCGTCATCTCTTCTAAGGGATTGATGTTCAATGCCGATTATATCAAGTATAACCTATCATTTTTTTTTAAATGCATCTCTTCCTTAAACACTTTATCCATATATGTAACTTTTTGGAAGGTAACCTAAAGAAAGCTTGTGCCAAAAAAAAGGAATTATTAGCCTAACATGGAGTTTTCAATGTCTAAGAAACTCCATGTTCATATAGGGATTTCATTTTTTCATTAATAAGCTTAATCCTTATTCAAGTATTATTTGTCTAGGCTTATGATCTTCCTTTTTTTCTACATATATGGCTATACCATGAAACCTTAATCCTCTACTAAGAACCTGTTTCCTAACCATTTTTTTTTTCTTTTTAAAGGATTAAAGACTTCCAAAATAGAATACTCACTTAGCGGAAATAGCTCACTAAAAGTTGTTTTCTCCCCAAAATAAGTTCTTAAAAAATCCTTAACTTATTCCAAATCCTCCTCGATTTCCTTACCCTTGATAAATTTTGTATTGTAAGGCCTTCCATTCTTCTATTCATTTGTGACCTTATCCACTTTGTTAATTTTATGTACATATTTCGTTGCAATTTCCTCCTTTGGCATCGAACAATCCTTTCCTCCATTTGAAATTTTCTTTATTCTTTGTAGCTTAATCTGCAACTTTCATCAATTTTTATCTCATTGACACACTTTTCCACTTTGTTTTAATCTATTTCTCCATTTACATTTCATTTATTTCACTCGCCTCATTTCATACTCCATTATAGGTCAACTAATGTCAAATTTATTTCGTTGCGATTTTTAATGTTTTTTATATAAATCAAATAAATTAAAATGAAATAATCCACAAATTTTTAATTAAAAATAATTAAAATTTAAAATATTACTTCTTTGATTGGGTTTCTCTCATTCCCTTCCATCAAATGATCTTTTTGTGGATGTAAGCCTACTTATAGTTCTCACCTTCAATTTATTCATCATCTTGTTAGCATAATGACAATGTCCTTACAATTAATAGAGCTTCCCCTTTTTCTTTTGGTTCAATAAGAAATCCATCCTCTAATCCTAGTAAAATCTAAAATATATGTATGGGTGGTGTTAGCTCCTATGCATGGCGTAAGTTTGAGTCTATAGATAAGATCTCCCCTTCGTTAAGTATTGTTTGCAAAGAAAATGACAAGTAAATTAAAATTACCAATAAAAAAAAATGTTATATTTCTGCAAATAAAAATAAATTTTATATTTATGCAAATAAAAATAAAATAAAATCATAGTAGATAAAATAAAAATCTAGGGTCTATAATGTACATGAAACATCTATATTTAAGGGTTCATAATTTATCACTTAAAAATGATCTAATTTTTTTATTCATTCAAAAACAAACCTCGTTCTCATTTTCTCATTAAATAAATATCTTAAGATCATCTAGGTTAGGGATTCATAATTGTTGTTTTCTATTTATTAAAAATAAAATTAAGGTTTTTTTGCATATGAAAAATCATTGGTTATTAATTCATATTAAAATATATATTTTATTCATATTAAAAAAACATCTTGTCTTTATCTTTAAAATACCTTGATTTTTTTTTTTTTTATAATAAAGTCAAGAAAAATATAAGGTTTAGGGATCTAGAATATTTTTTTATTTATTTAACAAAAAGAAAAAATTAAGATGTTTTTGTGTACACAAAAAAAGGATATAGGATTTTCTATTCATATAGGAAAAAGCATAAATAGATTTTTCCCCTACATAAAAAACATAGGCTTTTTTATTTAGAGAAAAAGGATCAAAATATTATATTATAAAAATATGTAGGAAAATTAAAATGTCAAAGTATTTGTAACGCCCGTAAACAAACCCTATGCAGATCTATGATTATCCTAGGCTTACTTAGCTGAAAGAGCAATAATTTTTTTTTGTTTAAATACTATCACAAGCATAGTCTAAGACACACACACATTTGAGTCTACCACAAGAGGAAACCAAAGTTATTATTTTGCATACATTTAGTCTTATATGTTCATCAAGATCTAATATACTTATTTACTTTAGTGAATCTTGTCCTCTTGTGCAAACTAATGTTTTTGATGTCTCCATGTACAAAATACAAGGTGTCATAAGCTTTTGAAGTAGTAGGCCCCAACTCATACCAACTCTGGTTGTTCTCCTACAAAGCAGCTCGTAACAACTAGCTGTGATCCTACAACAGCCCATAGCAACCGATCAGCGCCCCGCAAAGAAACTTGTAGTAACTAGTTGTCCTCCTACAACAACTCGTAGCATCTTCTAGAATTACCTGTAACAAGAACTTCAAAATGCTATAACTTTTGACTGGGAACTTAGTTTTTGATAAAATTAGACTTTTTGGAAAGGTGACGATGTCTACTTTGCACAAAATCATAAAACTTAGGATTGGATGAGGTTTAGACAATCATTTTTGAAAAACATTCCTACATGCTCCTCCAGGTCAAGACTAGCAATTTTCTGAGTGAATCCTTTTGTTAAATTTATTTGATTGAAAGCTTCTAAGGTAAATTCCTTGAGTGTGTAGGTCTTCCTTGGGTCTATTTTGGTCTTGCAAGGCTTAGTTGGTTCACTTCATTCATTACTTAACGGTTTGAGGGGTTGTTTGGTTCATTCATTGGTTGATTAAGCGTACATGCAAAGTGAAGTAAGGGAAGATCATATTACTACGTTCTAACTGACTGAAACAACAACTCTTAAGTATGTAAGAACATCATTTAAAGTCATTTCATGCTAGCTTAAAACAAACTTCTTTCTTCAACGATTGATAACAAGATCTAAATGAAGTCCTTCTTATTCTTTATAGATTGAACGTTTCCCAACAAGACAAGTAACAAGAATAACATAATTCCCTTATGCAAGATTTGCTTCCAACATTCCAAAATAGAGAATTACATGCATTTGAATGATTCTTACTTACACCAACTCATACCAACGGATGCAACAAAGTAATTATTTTAATCATTTCAAATGTAATATACAAAACACAACTCGATCCCTTTACATTCTTTCAAGCATGAAGTCACATTACGATTGAGCAATCAACTTGAAAAATGCAATCCAATGGAGGCAACAACATATCTCTTTTTCATTATGCCATGAATGCACAAATACAATACCATAACATTTCTCTCAATAGTAAGAAGATAAGATTGTTTCCCTTTCTCAAATCAAAATACATCTTACATGGTCAATACAACATCTTTACAATATAATGAAAGTTACAGTCCATCCACATAGAGTGGGGAAAGGAAATTACAGCAAGAAGTAAACTAACAATGATGGATGTTAACTCTACATCATGACTGATTCCAAAACAGCAACATGCTTTAGATGTTTCCTTCGATTGATCACAACAAGAAGAGAGGGGGAAAGGCAACACTCTCCACCCAACCAAGATATCCAATGAAGAGATGAAGCCTCTCTCATCATTGGCCCCGAGCCCCAACCACAACACAATGAAAGATGGGGTTCAACGCATGGCAACATCCATAGGCTTCCACAACACACACAGAAAATTTTTAACAACAAAACAACCAAGACACACATACATATTTCCACTATATTTCACAATCAAACAACACATAGGCTCTATTTAATCAAGCCAAAGGAGCAAGGACTATGGGGGAAGCTTCTTATGCCTCCCAATTGGGAATTGGGCATCCACCTATAATCATACCACCAATATAACATATCATATCCCATAAACCTTATGCCTCCCAACCCCTCCTTATGCCCCCCCACAAATTTTCCCTTATGCCCCCCCACAAGTTTTCCCTTATGCCCCCCCACAAGTAAGAAATGCAAGCTATTTCTTTTCCATGGTGGATCCCAAAAACTCCTCCACAAAACTTTGATGCCTCTGCATTCCCTTATCCCCCCCATAATGATTCCCCATAGCCTTCTCCTACACCATCCCTAGGTAGTCTACCCAACTAGACAAATGGAGAAGAGACACACATTTACATTCCATAATAACATGCAAGAAAACAACAATATAAATATGAACAAGCTCTTACCTTGCCATAGCAATGACAACACCTTTGCAAGAAAGAAAAGACAACCCCAAATATTAATTTGAATGTCCAAAAATAGTCTTTAAAATAGCAACAGGAATGCCCAACTCACAATTTAGAAACAAAAGTCTTCAAATATAAGAATGCAGCCCCAATAGTCACTTGAATGTCCACCAAAATAGTCCTCAAATCAAAACAAGAATGCCCAAATCATAACAGTTCAAAAATAACAGCTTCAAAACAAGAATGCATCCCCAACAGTCACTTGAATGTCCACCAAAATAGTCCTCAAATCAGCAACAAGAATGCCCAAATAACAGTTCAAAAACAACAGCTTCAAATACAAGAATGCAGCCCCAACAGTCACTTGAATGTCCACCAAAACAATCCTCAAATCAACAACAAGAATGCCCAAATAACAGTTCAAAAACAACAGCTTCAAATACAAGAATGCAGCCCCAACAGTCACTTGAATGTCCACCAAAATAGTCTTCAAATCAGCAACAAGAATGCCCAAATCATAGTTCAAAAACAACAGCCTTCAAATGCCAAGAAGACAATCCAATAGAAAACTTGAATGAAGGTGAAATGACATTCTAAAACAACAGCTTCAAACACCAAAAAGACAATCCAACAGCAAGCTTGAATGGAGGTGAAATGACAGTCCAAAAACAACAGCTTCAAACGCCAAAAGACAGTCCAACAACAAGCTTGAATGATGATGAAATGACAATCGCAACTCTCTCTAATGCCAAGGAGACAATCTAAAACAAAAACATTCCAGCAAGAGAAGAGCTCCAATGGTTCCAAAACATGCAGCTCCAAAACAACAAACATTCCAGCAAGAGAACTCCAATGGCTTCCAAAACATGCAGCCCCAAAACAACCAAAAAGAAGAATAGAAAAAAATGCGACTCTTCCAACTCTCTCCCAAAATGCAAGTGGAAAATAATCATCCTCCAAAAATGAAAACAAAAAAGGAATGTAATGTCCTCATGCCAATCAAATCGACTTTACTTGCAAGCCTCCACTTACACCTCAAGGACAACCAATTAAATTTTTGTAAGAAAGTACACTTACACAAGCAAGATTGACAAGCAAAAATGCATTTAAGAGGCAAAAGTAAACACTCCAATCAAGATAAAGTTGGTATGAAGCTTTTAATGGGTGTGGGACAAGTTTAGCTTGTCCCACAAGCTTCCAAAACACCCTCCAAGTACAAATCTGAGTTTCAAGATGGTGAAGTGTTTTATACTCCAAAGATCAACTCTCTTACACACATTAAATGCAAGGATCAACACATCAATAACTATATTTAAGAAAGTCTTATTTAAATTTATCTTTCACATTCTATTTAAATAAAGGAATGGACACATTCACAAATAAAACACATGCAAGATAACAATAAAAGAAGGACCACATACTAACACACACAAACCCCCATGGTCACATATAAAGGTGTTCCCCCCCATGGGAACCCCCAACAACAAACAACATGCAAATGACTAGTTGCCATGGTGACCATGTTGAATCCATCCAAAATTCCATTGTGGTTAGTCTCCAATCCCCCCGATGTCTGCTTGTGATATAAAATAGCCTGCAAAATACAAATACCTCCTTCGGCCTCGTGGCCATATCAGAATGCTAAAAAATAATATAATATAAATCTAAGCATCGTAAGTATAACTGCATAACACAACATCGAAATAGTGACTATATCATTTTATAAATTAAATCAACCATTCTATCATCATTTAAAATTTTCATTTTCTATATATAATCAAATGATTAAACATCACATATCCGGATAGCATCAATGATATAACTACGTCAAATAAAGCATCAACATCTATATATATATATATATATATATATATATATAATGTTTATAATAATCATCATGCCTCCTGTATAAGTCCAGATAAGTAATGAAGTCCATAATCCAACATCATACTAAACCAAGCCAAAATAGTGTCTAATACATAATCCATAGTCTGACAATCAGAAAAAATAGTGTCGAAGGGAAGTGGGCACTACATCCCCCTCCCCTTAGACTCGACTTCCTCCTAGAAGTCACTGGAATAGATGTGGAAACAATGCAATAGAGAAAGGATCATGCTCTTTTTGGAATTTCTTTGCTTCAACAAGTGTGGGTCTACAGAACTCCAGTTTGGTCCAATATAATTCAGCAGAAGAAGGGAGATTGCAAGGGATGAGTTCTAAACTTTCAGCATGCAAGGCTACGAACATAAGAATCTAAGGAGTAACTTTACGCTATCAAACAAGATACAACACATAACAATATAACAAGAAGATTTCCCAAAAGATCATCAAGAGTAACCACCAAGGAAGGGAATTACAAGGAAAATTTCCATAAACTTGAGATGACCACACAGTTTCCCACTGATACACATACCAAATTAATAAAAGCTAAGGTTTCTACACGTTTAAGCCATGATTTCAAGGTTCGTTGTCCATACAAGGCTAGCAAAATCAACTATGACCAATTTTGCATGAGAAACAAGTCTACACAAGGTCCCACAAATTGAGATCACACAAGATGAGGTTAATCAACAAGGACACCTAAATCAGCAAAACATTTACAATCAAGGAACTATTCAAGGAAAGCACTTCTATAACTCGAGAGGGCACAATTACTTTTCATGGTAATGCAAGCGAAGTCAAGACCACAAGGTTTTCCTATAGTCTGATTTTTACACTTTTGTTTTAAGAATTGAACACACCATACCAACCAAATCTAAAGAAGTCAACCATAAAGCAAAAGAAATATATATATATATATATATATATATATATATATATATATATATATATATATATCCCCTAGTGACTAACATAACAATTCAAGCACCATACATTAAAGCACAATGGGGATTATTTATCTTATTTCCTACTCAAGCTCGGAATAATCATAAAGAGAGCACAAGGAACACCAAGGACCATTCAAGGTTGCTAGGGAGAAGAGCAAGTAACACGGGGTCCAATCAAATCCAAGGGTGAATAACATCATCTTGCACTTTCCATCCTAATGGGAAGAAGGGCTACAACAACAAGGTGACCCAAGAAAATATGAAGAAAAGAAGACTTCCCGAAGTTATCTTTTATCCTTAACATATGTTGCCTTAAAATTACAATAACTTAGGTCTCCAAGGACAAGACAAGTACACACGGTGGTTGCTTCTCAAAATGATAAGTCACAATCCTCACATCCGTCGAGCTACGGGACGATAAGGGTGTGACGACCCAAAAATCCCACAAGAAGGCACATACATCCATGGACAAGAAGTAATAAGCAACTAGAACACATTACTATCCACCGGGTGTTTCACAATTTCAGGTAGGCGACAAAACTACAAGTTCAACTATATATTACACTCAATACACATAAATTTTACCCATTTTATAAATCAACTTATTAAGTCAAAAGTTATAGCTTTTCTTGTTAAGAACATTCCTTTCATGCTTCCTTAGTTACAAACTTCCTTCTATTATGACATCATCAGTTTACATTATAAAGAGCACCACTAAGGTGGGCATGATGTCTCACCATTTTGTATAGGTAGAGAGCATTTAGTTTACTTGGCAAGGAAGGTGGATGGACAAGATTTCCCTTCTATTCTTCTACATGGTATTTTATTTCTTCTATTACTCTACTAAGGGTAAAACAAGGATCACTTCCCTTTTCTATGCTCCAGTTAAGTTCCAAGGTCAAATCTCCTTAATTATAGTTTTATGGTGTTTTGGTTGAGTCATCTTATCAATCACCTTTTGATGAGAATGATGGCTCAAACACACCGCAAAATTACTTGTATGGGAAGGAGATACAATCAACACACCACATTTTGATTCTAAAGGAACAAGAGACATTCAACATAGAAAACACATTATTAATTTTTCTGTAAGAACTAGGAAACAATGAACCAACATGAATCACACCAAGATTTCAAAAATTCACCAAATAATTTCAAGCATCATTAAACATTCTTAGTGGGTCTCCACAAGTTTCATAAGAAATTTTCAAGAAAGGCTCATTAAAGAGGTATAATCTTACTTTTACGAATCTATTAAGGTTTTAAATTTTTTATTTTTTTTTTTGTTTAGGATGGTAACATTTTACTCCCTAATAACCAAAGAAGGTTTTCCAATCAATACTCATGTCCCCATAAGATAACACCAGCCAAGCAACCAGATGACAATGCAACTTTACTCCAAGGAACCACATCCACACTAAAAGGCATCCAATGCAATGGGGCAACCAAATAATTTACCAAATCATGAACTTAACAACCAAGAGTTTTAGTTATTTATTTATTTTTAAAAAGGAAGTACAATATAAGCACTACCGAGATTATCTATTAAGATCTACCAAACTACATTTCTAAGAGAAAGATCCAAAAGACCCAAAGCATCCATAAGTGTTTCCAAGTAACCCAAAGATTAATATGTCATATATTATTATTCATAGTAAAGGAAATTTAAGGTAAGGGTAAACTTATTCATAAGTCAAGAGAGTAAAAAAAATACACTTAAATAAACACACTTCCTGAAAGGCTTAGATCTATCCACAATTACCAAGATGCACACATTCTACGAGTCAAAACTTTCTATGATGCAACCAGGAACCCAAGATACAATTTAACATGCCATCGATGAAAATTCACTATCAAAACAAACACTTTTCCAGTAACTTTTATAGTCAACCAAAGGCAATCCAATCCTAACAAAATCTAAAAGCCCATAAATAAACACTCCTACTCCGACGAGGGTCAAGCTCTTACCATATTGAAATAGAATCACCACTACCGCTGTCAGACTGCCCTCTAGACCACACCACACAACAAAATTTCTTTCTAGCAAGGTCAAGCAACAAAAAGGGTCACTCTAAGACCTTAGACACACTCAAGGTTCCGTGCATCCATAACCAAGGCATGACTTTAAGCACCTAAAAGGACATTCAAGACACCTAGGGTGTACCCCCACACGACAAAATATTACGAGACAAACAACATAGGGCCAGCTCAACAACATGTAAGTGAGAATCACGTAACGTTTAGCCAAGTAGCCAACAACATCATGAGCTCCGAGTCATCAATCAAATAAATTCCAAGAAACATCGACAATCAATAAAAGTGGCTAAGTAGCCGCATTGCAAAGTTTGAAAATTCTTGCAAGAATTATAAATAAATAAAAGATCCTCAGAGCTTCTTCAATCCAATCATAAAATAAGATGTTGGTCCTTGATAAAATACACAAGATTACGAATGTAAAACACAAAAGTTAACACCATGTTAGCATATGGATTTGCACGCATGCAAATGACATGCAACAATGTGGGAACGAAGTCCCTCCTCAATGAAGGTGAGGCTGCCTTTATTGAAAACCAAAATTGTATTTACATCTATACATTCAAAATTGTATGTGGGGGTGTTTTGGAACATCAATGGAAAGAAAAGTGAATGAAGGAGATGGAATGAAATGAAGGAAAGGAGTGGGATGGAATGAACTGAAATAACATGCAAGAGTTAGGTAAAAACATAGCCTAATATTGCATGAAGAGGAAAGATGAATAACTAACACAAATAAAACAAAGTTTGAGTTAGCCAAACAAGAATGTGTAAAAGGGAACACAAATGAGCAAGTAGATAATCAGAGCTTGATCACTGTGAACTAGAACAATCGATTAATAACGTTGACAATAAGATCAAAGATAATATTTGCATGCAAGATTCAAACACCTAACATCTAATGAACATAAGAACATCAAATGTTACAAGAGGCAATGAATGAGACACAAAGTTTGTATTTCATTAACTCCAAAAAAATTTCACAAAAGAACACAAAGTTTCTTCCTGAAACAAAGCTTGCACATGTAACGCCTTAATTTTTTTAAGTTATCATGGTGATTACTTTTCATAATGTTGTAACTGCTGAAATGAAGACAAACATGTTAAGATATATTTTGATCTTAAAGGAATGTGTTGCTAATCGTGGACCCTTGTATGCTATGGCCTTCTTGTAATCGCTTTGTCGATTTACTTTTAAACCAGACTGAAGGTTGATATAAATGTACAGCACCTGATTTCAGGTATGAATATCTGGCACGTAGATGCCAATGGAAAAGGTTCGATTCTCGAACCATACACTGTTGTAACACTAGACAGCGTAAGATGATAAGGGGGTTTGGATGCAAGTGGCACGTGTGGAACTTGGGACGAAACATCTTGCATAGTGTTGAAAATGAATGTCAGTCGGAAGGACTTGATTGGAAACTAATTAATTAAATAATGGGGGATTAGACCCTAACCTACCCCTAAGTTCTACCTTATACCCTAACTACTATCCTATATGGATTTTTAAATTTTATAAGGGAGAAAATAGATCTAAATCCTATTAACCTATGAACTAGGTGAATGACCTAGATATGGACACTATTAAAAATCCTAAACTAATCCTAACCTAAGGAGGGGGACGCACAGACACATGTGGATAGAAGGGATAAGGAAGGATGGTAGGAAATTTAATAGGGCAACGAATCAGGTCCTTGCTTGGATAGCACCAAGTTTGGCGAGAACATGGAAAAGTTAGAGGCATCCAGTTAGCCATGAGACTAAATTTTGATTTCATGCAAAATTTGAAATTTGGAACTCGCCAACCCGAGTCGGCGGTGGCGTGAGGAAAAAGGAAAAAGGCAGTGCCTTCAATGCATTAATTGTCTTGGTCTTCGTGACCAGCCCGCCTTGGAAAGAGGATAGAGGAAATTTTGTTGGTCATTGTGTTCTTTCGGGTTTTTGAAGTTGCTCTACATTTGGTTTCTTCACGGTTCTGTCAAACCAGCTGTGTTTGATTATTATCTCTATTTCTTTGGAAAAAACTAAGGCTATTTTTGAGCCTGTAGAGGTAGGTGACTATTTGGGAAGCTTTACTACTGTCGCCGTGGAAGGAAACAACTCCAGTAGGCGTAGTTTTCTTCGAGCTTCAAGAAAAAAATTCAGGCATGTTAAGCCCTTCTCCTTAAACTGCTTGCTTTTGTTTAATCGTCTCATTAAAACAACCCTGCTCTTCTGATGGGGGTTTTGTTTATTCGATTTTGCTGTTATGTTGAAGAGATTTTGGGCTGAGTCATTTTCTTTGCTGTATGCGACTTGGGTATTTCTTGTAAAATGGGTAAATGAAATGGATCTGTTCTTGCTGTATGAGTCTGCATTGATAGTATTGTGTATTGTTTCTATTACCCATATGGATTCGAGTTGGTGAATGTACCAACGATGTGAGTGTGTTTTCCGAGCTCTGTGCATTCTTGTAAAAATGAAAGGATAAAAGGGTTCGATATGACCTCTGGTTTGAGCTGTCATTATAAAACAAACACAACTTGGGTGTTCTTGTTACATTTTGAAGAAAATGATTGTTTCTTTACTGAAATTGTTAAGGAAACGAGTTCTTCTTCTTTCTGTTGTTTTAAATTCTGAAGGAAATGGTAATTGGGTTTCATTGAGCATTATGGGTTCGGTTTGATGGAAGTGATAGTGATATTTTGATTGTTTTCTGAGTGTCTTTTTTTTTTTTGTACAAACGAAAGGATGAAATGATTCGTGTGATCTCTGATTTTGCGCTGTCATTCTAAAAAGAACTCGACTTGAGTAATTCTTGTTGTGTTTGAAGAAAATGGGTGTTTTCTTATTGAAATAATTAAAGGAATGAATTTTTCTCTCCCTGCTGTTCGAATTCTGGAAATAGTAACAATAGAGCTTCACTGTACATTACGGGTTGGACTTGTTGTAGGTAACAACAAAGTGCAAATTGTTGTTTATGAATTGTGTGCGTTAATGGGTATAGAAAGTCGTGTGAATATTTGACAAAGCGGCTGTATAACTGTTCAGTTGGTTATAATACAGTGCAAGAAGTATGAGTTCTTCCAGTACAGTAAGAGCATAGTATGCATCCTTACATTGTTTGCCCTATGATGGATACGATATTTTACCTACATGTTTTGGTATTCGTATGTGCCTGATTGAAAGGAAGTTTTGATATGGATTTATTCCTTGCTGTTGGAAAGTGAATTCTGAATGGATTTATTCCTTGCTGTTGAAAAGTGAATTCTCTTATTATTAGGATGAAAATGTGACTTGTTGTGGTTGTTGTACACTCTATATGTTGTAAAGATGTAAATGTCTGTTGAATGAATTATTTAAAAAGGGAATTATATTATGTGGAATGAATCATAATGTTGGATCATGCTTGTGCTAAATAAGTGGATATTTGGTTGTCTCAATGAGAAGAGGTAATATGATCCATCTTCCTTGTATTCGGTTATTGATTTCTTAAGTTTCACTCTGAACTATTATCATTGATTGGTGTCTCGTTTGGATTAAATTTTCGGTACAGTCATGAGGAAAGGAAAAGGAGTGTGGATGGATAACTTGGAATAATGATCATTTCTTCTCTCATACAGTTGGAAATCTGTAATCGTTAAGGAACAAATTTTGTATTGCTTTGATTTAAGCATCTACATTTTATTGTTGTTTGCTTTTCTCATCAGTATTTGATTGCTTGAAATCAAATGAGTTACATGAACTGAAAGGAAAGTAATTTGGTTTATATTTCAGTCAAATTTTATCCTTTGAAATTATAACTAATGAAAGGGAAAGAAATTGATAGCATTTATGTTATTACAGCAGTATACATACTTGTGTTCCTAGTTCTTACTGATGTTGTAATCTGGAACTGTTGAAGGAAATTACTTCTTGTAATGATTATTTAGGAAAGAGGACAGTAATCCTTTGACTGATTGGGATGGTAATTAGATGATTCAGTTGTTATGCTATTCATTCTTTTTGATACTTAATTCTTGAATGATGTTCATATTAACGTTTCATAAAAGCAGGGTTCTTTTATTGAGACAGTTAATTAAAAGCACCTCATTTTAATGAAAAGTGCTTAATATGCTCACTTCAATGAACTGACCCGTGCAAGTAATTTTGCAGATGGAACTTGAGTATAAACGAAGACATGGTTGTTTTCTGTTACTTCTTTTGATTGACTGAAGATGGATTGTAATTGATAGCTATTACTCCTCTACGAGGAATTGAGAAAAGAAGAAATTACATTCTTCTATCTTATATGTTGTAATGTTGTTTAATATAAACAAAGTCCAAATATTTGGACTAGAAAATGTATAGATTATAAAACGGATGGATGAATACAAATACAAGTGTGATATTTTAATGACTGTATCAGTTTGATATTGTTGAATAAGTAGGGAATATGACATTATTCCTTGATTTGGAATTATTTAAATGTTCATGGATGGATTTAAAAGGAAATGACATCTATTCTTACCTAAATGCAACTTTTACGATGAAATGTGCAATTGGTTCATACTTGGGTTAAGATGAATTTTTAATTGACATTAAAAAGGATTTAGGAAGAACATGATCTCTTAATTGAAAGGTTTTCGGGATTAGCATGAAAGATAAGGAATATCAAATAATTTAGGAGCAGCCGAACCTCGTATTCGGACTCCATTAATAGCCTCGAATGTTAAATTCAGAAAATAAGGATATGGGAAAAACATATCCATGGTTAACAGACCTTAACTATGTAAGGTTAAGGAGAATAAATGAATAAATTCATTTGGAATTAGACCTCGTTTAAATGACGTCTAATAAGATGGAATTCTGAATTTGTTTACAGTTGTGGAAAAACTTGGTGAAGTTTAATAGGTTAAACTGATTAAGTTTATCGGTAATGGGCTGCTTAGTCCAGGGATTAAGAAAAGAACCAAGTAGAGAAAACGCAACCCTTCGGTACGAAGGAGGAGATGCGTAGTAAGCTAGAAGACGGATTAAGTCTCTCTTAGCTACATACAACTGTATCAAGAACGAGGATAAAGGATCAGCATGGCTGCTGAAAGTTGATCTTAAATATTAAGATCATAACCAAATCACACTTGAGCTGGATGTGTACTCTCGATGGGAGGATTCCGTAGGACATTGACATACGCCAGCTACAACATGGTGTCTTCATGAAGGCGGGGCCTTCATGACAACACAATGTTATAGCTGACATATTACAATGCCCTCCCGAATTAAATCATCAAGATTACATAAGCTGGATACTAAGTTCTTGGCTGGGGATAGGAATGTGATCACGTATACGGAGTGTCTCCAGAGGACTAAAGATAACTAGACACATGGAGTCGTCTAGGGACGACACCGTATGTCTGCGTATCTTTAGTTACCATGAGTAACTTCCTATACTTGTTCATATTGCTAGTTGGGGTTAGAGTTTGACCTTAATGGAAAGGACTGGTAGAGACCAAGAAAGACCATTCTAGATAACAGATGAAGTGAGGTGAAGGACGTATTCCATTGGTGTGTATCACATCCAAGAATATGATCATGCAAAGCATGTGAAAATCTTTGGCCAAAGTATCGCAAGTGTTGGTTGCGTTGTCCTAATCACCTAGTTTAAGATGCAGGATGTCAGATGAATATCAGTAACAGATATTCAGATAGGCTTCTTAAATGGATCACTTCGATAACTAGGAAACGGTAAGAGAACCTTGTATATACATTATACTATGCATGAATTAACATGAAGGATCGGTAAGTCACCGAGTCATGAAATGAGAGATCGCTGAAACTCCGAGCCATAAAATGGGAGATCGGTAGTTCTTCGAGTCATTTACAGCAGCATATGGAATCTGTTATATGATTGAATGGCACTGAATGTGTGTTCCATATTGCAAATATGTGAACAGAGAACATTAGTTTTAAAAGGAAATTGTGTGATCCAAATTGCATTATTTGGACAGAGAACAATTATTAAAACTTGAATGTGTGTTTGAATTATATAATTCATAACAGGGAACGTTGTATTAAAAAAAAAAATTCCCTTGTTCTAGTATCTTAAAATGGGGATGTTATAGCACAAAAGTATTTTCTTCTTCTCTCTCAAAGTCACCCTTTAAAAATGAGCCCTCACTTCCTTTTATAACCCAAAAGTTGGTTACAAAGTAGTTAGGGTTTTATATGATCATTAAATAAGGCACTTAAGTGACCATTGACTTTTTCAACAATTTTATTAAAGACAACCCAAAAATAGAAATTACTTAAAATATCCATTGTTTCCCAAAAACAAATAACAACACCTTTTAGAATATACAATAATAACTAGTGCCTTATCCATTGAAATGGGGTCCGCCTATCTCAAGCATATGAGAAATGGACTCTCCCACTTCGTTAGATATCAAGAAAATCAACTTCCTGAACCGCCGGTGAAATTAGGATCTGCCGCTTTTGCCAGTTGAAAGGATCTAAACCTTCCTAAAGTTTCAAATTCAAATCATACCATGGCCTTCATCAATAGAGGCTTAAACCAAATTCAAATCATAGCATGGTCTTCATCCATAGGCTTAAACCAACATCTATAGGGATTGACCTTGCCACCATGATTACACTTAACTCTCGTCAATAATCGTTAAGTTTGTTGTAGTGTAGTCAGAATTGTTTTTAGCTTTTCAGCTCAACTACTTTATATTCAAGCTTAACCCAACATTTCTGAAAAGAATGGTTTTACCACAATGCTCACGGTTCTTCCTTATTATATAACACTTGTAGTAAGAATGTTTTGGCTTTGCCATAATAAGCACAATTGTACCTTCCAAACGATGAGAAAATGCCATTACCAATAAAGACCTAATGTTGCCATGATGATGACCCAGGTTCAAGCACTCAGCATGTCGATACACACCCTTAAGACTGATTCTTGGCCAAAGAGCCCCTCGGTATTTTGGCAGTGCATTCTGCAATCTTGGCTCCAATCAACAATTATGCCACTATTGGGATCTTAGTATGGCATAGGTAGCTGTGAGCTACACAATATACTCATTTTTCCAAAAACTAAAAAGATCCTTTATGTTACAATTTGCAACACATAAAAGAAACCCTTCAAAAAATACATTGAATAACTCGGGAAACCAAGAGGACCTTGGGAAAATGTACAGATAACAACCATACGAATTCTTCCTTAGTCGTGGATCAAAGCTAGATAAAATTAGCTTGAAACTACAGGACAATCGTCCATTGAAAAAAACAAGTTTCTCTCGAACCTGGTAAAAGAATACTTTTTATTGTCTGATTGGATGTACATAAAGGAAGGGTATAATATTTCCTATTGCCCTCAGAGTTTCTCAAAGAGACCATTTACAAGTAACAAGGATGTAGTATACAAAATGGCCAACCAGGTATTTTCAGAGTTGACCTTCACATTCAATTCATTTCTAGGGGAAAAAATGTTGAGCAATATGAATCGTTTCATTCTGCACCGTAATAAACCTTCATCTCCTGATTCAGGGAAATTTTATGAAGCCTTGAATAGCGTGACTCCAATCCATCGTACACGGCAGTGAATATTTGTTTCCAACTGCCATGGATCTAGAGTTCAGAATAAGGATAAGCCTACAACTGCATTATGTTTACTATTTATTTGTTGCAACTTTTAGCAATTAAGTTGTAAGCTTTATCAGGGCCCCAGATCCATCCATATGCATTACGCATTCTTTCTGAAGGCCGATGAAAATGTAGAATATAACAAGTCACAAAAACAATTCATTTTTTCAAACATACTTGCCCATGGTTCGGTCGGGTCGCATTGACACCCGATTATCATTCCCTCATTGATCTTCTGGCGCCACCCTATCTCCTCTTCCCAAAGATTGTTGCCATGCATCCCTGGGTTTCTCAGAAGTAGATCCAAAATCCTCCGAACACCGCTCCAAATTAGCCCTAGAACTTCTGTAGGCCCCATTTTTGGCAATTGAACTTGATCCTTCATCATTCATCCAAACACCTCCAGTGTTGGTCGTCAAATAGGACTTTACGAAGAGCAACAGTCAAGGGACAAGAAGTCCCTCCTCTTTAATGGGAGAGGTTCCCTTATTCAGAAACGAACCTATTTACAAATATACAAAACATGATTTTCTGGTTGAACTTGGATATTACGAAAGTGTTTTCTATAAAGATCATCAATTACAAAAGGACTGAGGAATGAGAATACGAGAATGAGCAGAAAGGAAACACTCATAATTATAGATAACAGAGTAATTCTTTATGTATGCGAAGTTACAGTGAATTGAAACAAGATCATTTGTATCATATAAATAAGATGGAATTTAAAGACACAAAGTTCTGTAAATAACATCTACTAGAACACAAAGTTTCTTAACATAACATAGACAAATGATCTTCACAAAATTAAATGAAAAGTTGGGGACAAAAGAGATCAGATAGACAAAGAATGAAAAGCCCTTCTGTATTGATTTCTTTATGATCTATTTACACTTTCAGAAAATAAGCCAAGTTCTTCCTCCTTTCTCAAAATGGCATGGAGAGGCCATTATATAGCTTACAAATCAGTTATTCTTCGTAACTACTTCTTTTAACTAAAGATTAGTTAAGGATTTCCAATCGCAATACCTCAACTTATTACAATGAATCCGAGAAAAAGAATTAGAAAAGAAGAGAAGAATAAGGAGAAGAAGACAGGTGGTTATGAATGGGAGGGACCCACTGACTTCAAAATTTGCTGCCTGAATCTCTTCAATGCCTCGGCTATGCCTCTCGCCACGAGGGACTCGACATGTTGGCCGTCAGATCGAGCCCAAAATCCGAGGCACTTCTCCATTTCCTTATCAAACTCGACATGAGTATGATAGTCTTTATTTGCTTCTTCAATGGCAGATTGAAGAGAGCATATCTCCTTCATTTTCTCTTTGGAAATGGAGCTTTCCTTGAATAGATTATCTCTTGACAAAAGCTCTAAATTGAGCTTTGATTTCTTCAGGGGAAAGAGGCACACCGTGTTTCATCCTAAGATGACAGCAAAGTATGTCTTTGAAAGCAGATACAACCAAAGGTCTTGAAAGCCTCACTCTTCTGCCCGTTATTCTTCAGCTCTCCCAAAGCCTCCTCCAAGACTTTGATCTTCATATTGATAGTAATTCGGAGGGTAGAGCCGCAAACTAGACTCGGGAAGGAATTACAGAGGGAAGGGATACACGCGCAGGATTTTAGATTGCAAGGGTTCGAGCAAAGGATAGCATGGAAGCAGTGTGAAAAATGCATAGGGGGTTTGCTCGTTATATAGCCATTTAGAGAGAGAAAAGATAATGAATGCGCATACATACCTACCAATTTGAATAAGCAAGATATTCGAGTAGAGCGGGAAAAATAAGCACGAATGGCACTTGGTTCATTTGGGACATGTGAGACGCGAATGCGTGAAACACGCGGCTCGGCCGATTCAGGTGAAGCGGGAAAAGACGCACAAATGCCTTTTGGGACATGCGGGACAAAAGTGCGCGAAACACGCGACTCGGCTAGATCGGACGAAAATGTGACAACAGGTCTAGGAAAGCGCAACTTGGGACATTTGGGACATGAAAGCAACGCCAAGTACGCGGTTCGGGACGTGAAAGATTCGGCCGAAAATGGAACAACTTGCCAAATTGAACTTGGGACATTTGGGATGTGAAAGCCGACGGGCCCAAAAAGACAAACTTTGGGGAAACCGGCCGATCGGGGAACAGAGCGCCCGTTTGAACTTGGGACACGCGGGACAAAAATGTCCGACAGGCCCGAAAAACACACAAAATGACCCAAAAACATAGATTTTCTCAATTTCTCGACTTTTAACATTGAGTACAACAGAGAAGACACTTAAAACTCAAAATTTTGAAATTTTCACTTTCTTAAGAGCAGGGGAATTTTGAGTGGACAACAGCTGGCTCCTTCTGGGGATGACTTGGCATAAATTCAAGGAATGGGACAAGGTAAGAACTTAGAAAAACTCGGGAAGCAGACCAGTACCTTATCCATTGGGCCATGGAGTCAAAAAGCAAACCAATACAGAGGACAACACACCAAAACAAAAAGGAAAGAAAACAAAACGCTGTACAGAATATACAAAGGACTCCCTAATCACCTATGACTTGAACAACTTAAGGTACTACCCACTATAAGGAAGTGGGAGAGGAGAACCATCCATGTAATCAAGATAAAAGGAATTCTTACCAGCAAAGTGTCTGATCTTGAAAGGTCCAAGCCAAAGGGAATCAAACTTGCCATGGCTGCCACGAGGTTCATGCCTTTTATCCCATAACAACACAATGTCTCCAACTTGGAAATCTCTGAACCTGGCTTTCTTATCAAACAGGACCTTTACCTTCTGATGGTGAATAGATATCCTATCAGCAACCTCCAATCTGTCCTCATTCAATTTGTGAAGGTACATAATTCTCTTATCCAAAGCATCACTAAAACTAGTATCTTCAATGGCCTTCATTAGATGCAAGGCTGGCAGCTCCACTGTTACTGGCAATTGAGCTTCTACTCCATATACCACTTGAAAAGGAGACATTCCAATAGCTCTCTTTGGTGTAATCCTGTCTGCCCAAAGAGCATCATAGAGCTTCTTGTGCCAGTTTCATTGAGACTCATTGACTAATTTCCTTATAATAGTCACCAAATTTTTATTAGTGGATTCTGCTTGCCCATTTCCCTGAGGATAGTAATCTGAGGAGTGAGCCAAAGAGATGCCATAGCCATAGCAAAAATCCATTATTTCGGTTGAAGAGAAATTCGAAGCATTATCTGTCACAATCTTGTTAGGTACACCATACCTTACCAAGATGTTCTCTTTGATGAAGCTGCATACCACTTCAGAAGTAGTACTCTTAACTGGAATAGCTTCTACCCATTTGGTGAAATAATCCGTGGCAGTTAATACATGAGTATGACCAGCACTAGAAGCGGGATTAAGTGTTCCAATGAAGTCCAAACCCCACTGTTGAAAAGGTTCTTCAATTACAACTGGCTTAAGAGGCAAAGAGGCCAATTTGGGTCTTCCCACGAAGGTCTGACAAGCCTCACATTTATCAACCCACTTGGATGCATCTCTGAACAAGGAAGGCCAGTAATATCCTCCACGAAGTATCTTATGAGCAGTGACCGTTGATGAATAGTGCCCTCCACATGCCTGATCATGAAAAGCTGAGAGTAACTTTTTCTGTTGTTCCTTGTCCACACATTTCAAAAATCTTCCATCTAACCCACGTTTGAACAAGGCGTTTTCCCACAACACATATTGCACTGACCTTAGTTTAACAGTCCTCTTTTTTTTGGCAGTTAAATGAGAGGGGCACTCTCCATAGGTGAGAAAATGAGCGATATCAGCATACCATTCATCAACTGAGCTAAGAAACAGAATGGTAGGAAGGCCAACTTTATCCTCCAACAACTCATGTTTAGCTCCTTCAGCAATGAGCTCACAAAGACCTTTTCCACGAACAAGCTTGGTCGGTTTGATGTCAATATCATATTCTCGACCTTAGCAACCCAGCCTCTCTCTGATCCAAATTCTGTTGTGTGAGAATTGACTTAACAAATTGTATCTCGAACCAACACCATGGAGTGAGAGTTGAGGATGTAAAACGAAACCGCTTACAGCTTTGACCACTGCAAAAGCATGTTTTTCCATCATGGTGTATTTTAACTCATGATCTTTCATAATATAGCTCATGAATGCAATTGGGAGTTCATGCTCATTAGAGTCTTCTTGAGTCAAAACAGCAGCCAAGGTATTATCTGTGGCATAGCAATAGATAATAAAATCTTTGCTGAAATCAGGACAAGCTAAAACAGGAGTTTTAGCAATAGCTCTTTTAATACCTTCAAAGGATTCCTTTCCTTCAGAAGACCAACCAAACGTTTGTTTGCCTTTCATCATTTGGGAAATACTCAAAGTTAACTCTGCAAAATCAGGATGAACCTTCTTAAAAATTGATCTTACCAAAGAAAGAGTGCACGCCCTTTTTGTTGGTTGGGAGAGGAATTTGCTGGATAGCTTGAACTCGCTCAGGATCAATCTTAATACCATCTTTGGAGACGATGTGCCCTAATAATTTCCCCTCTGTGACACAAAAGACATATTTTTTAGGATTCAAAGAAATCCCATGTTCTCTGCATCTTAGCAGAACTTTCTCCAGGTGGTCAAAATGATCCGCCCTTGTTTTAGAAAACACTGTCAAGTCGTCAAGGTATATGACAATACACTTCCCTTTCAAACTTCCAAAGGCCAGATCCATAGCTCTCTGAAAAGTGGCACCAACATTAATGAGCCCAAAAGGCATTCTCTTGTAAGCAAAGGTACCCCAAGGAGTAGTGAAAGTTGTTTTGTGTTGATCTGCAGTATCAACCTCTACCTGATTATATCCCGAGAATCCATCAAGCATAGATAACATTTCAGATCCTGTTACTGCTTGCAAGACCTGATCCATCATGGGCAAAGGATAATTATCTTTCAAAGAAGCCTGATTCAGATTCCTGAAATCAACACAGATGCGGATCTCACCATTTTTCTTCCTAACAGGCACAATATTAGCAATCCATGTTGAATGGTGAATGGGAAAAATGATTTTGGCCTTCAACAACTTCTGTATTTCCTGAAAGATGGTGTCAGCTATTTTGGGGTTGTATTGCCTCTGTTTCTGCTTAAAAGGCTTAATTCCAGGTTTGAGAGGAATAAAATGTTGCATATCTTTTGGTTTGAAAGCTTTTAAATCTTCATAAGAGTAAGCAAGAACATCCTTATACCTCTTTAAAAGATCAATTGCTTTCTTCCTCTCATCTGCTGTGCAACATTTTCCAATGTTCACGAGCTTAGGATCAGTAGAACTCCCAATATTAATCTTGTCATACTCAGCTGATTGTTGAGGTCCAGTAGAAGCTCTAGACTTTACATACCTGTCATGTTTATCAAATAGTTCCTCTAAACTCACCAATCCTTTAGGAATCTTGTTTCCTTTGAGTTTGATGCATCCATCTTGATCCGTTTCTTCTCCTTGGGTGACTGCTTTGTCAAAGGGCACATTTTCACGAGGCAGGTTGTCACTTCCTTCAAAATACAGCTGTTCAAAATTACCCTTGAGTTCTAAGAAAGAAAGCAAGTGTTGATCATCATTGAAAACTTGCCAGTTATTGGTATTATCAGGTACACTAGGTCGATGGACCATCTCAATGGTGAACTTATCTTGAGAGAAGTCAGGATGAGGAATCAGTAGTGACCCTGAGACTGCTAGTGAATCAGCCCTGTTGTTCTTCTCCCTAGGTATTGCTTCGATGGAGAAAGCATCAAGAAATTCAATGGAATCCCAAACCTGATTCCGGTAATGTTTCAACCTTCCATTTTTTACCTGGAAAAGGCTTCTAACTTGCTTTACAATCAATTCCGCATCACCACGAGCCAGAAGATTCTTTACACCTTGTTCTTTGGCCACTTGCAGTCCAAGAATGAGAGCCTCATACTCTGTTGTATTATTAGTATTTTCGAACTGCAACTTGAATGAAAAAGGATGTAGGCTTCCTTCAGGTGACACCAGTAGGACACCAGCTCCAGAACCAGCTGAGGAACAACTTCCATCAAACTCTAAAATCCAAACACCATTAGGATCTTTAGGTGACACTTTGGGGAGTTGGATTTCATCAGGGGACATAATCATATAGTTACCATGACCCATATCCTCATAGAGTATTTGTGCTTTAGGATCATCCGTTTTTTGTACAATATACTCAGATTGCTTCTCAGGCAGCAACTTCTTCATTTGTCCATTAACAGTTATGAGTGCATGTGACCAATCCATTTGAATTTCTCCACCCACATCCTTACGTAAGTTCCTACTTAGCAACATCCCGTATAAAGGAGGAATATCTCACTACTAAGATGGTAGCCAAAACTCTCTTCTCAGGCAAAGCAGCAAAAGCCACTTGTGCATCTTTAATTCTTCCGACTAGGGGCACTTCCTTACTCTCCATAGAGTAACAAGATCCATAAGTGCATGTGAGGGTCAAGCCTAAGGCATGAGCTACTTTAGCAGGCATCACATTGTCTGAGGCTCCTGAGTCTATGACACACCATCGAGCCTATGGCCAACTATAAGAAGTGTTACATAAAATGGTTTAATTTTGTCATTGGGTGAGGTGACAGCGGCTACCAGACTAGGTTGTGGTGCAGAAGAAGGAGTGGGTAAAAGGCCTTTAGAGGTGGTCTTAGAATGGGAATTGACAAAGTGAATCATTTTAGCAAAAGCTTTGGGATGGGTTTGATAATACTCACCTCTCTAAATTTGAACCTTAGTCTTTTCAGTGATCAATAATATCAAAAGACCTGTATGGACGGCCATCATCACTTGAGATCCTAGGTTTATCAACTTTAGGGGAAAAAGAAGTAACTTTACTAAGAGGATTGACAGACTCACCTTTGGTGTAGATGAAATGGGGATAGAGATCCTCTTTTTGCAATTACAGGATAGTTGCATTACTGCTCCTTAGATTTCTTGGGGCCGCCACTTTCTCCCTCTCGATTTGTCTCCGCTCTCGAGTCATGACAAATAATGATTCGCTATTCATGTCCGCTACTACTTCATCATAATCATCTCCATCATCAATGCCCTCAGTGGTGAAGAAATTAACTCGAGATCCCTCAAGTTCATCTGCTTCATCATCAACTTCTTCCACAAATTCCTCACAAGCTTCATTATCCTCATCATCATCTGGTTCCTCAACTTCACAGTCAGCATTGACAGAACTTTAACAGAGGTCCTTCAAGCGCTAATCTTGTTTGAGAAGCAGTCAAATGATTTTGGGCTGAAAATTCCTCCTTGGAACGTCTGCATAGGAGCATGCTGAGCCAATTGTTTCTTTATGGCAATGAGATCATTCGCAAGTTTTTGAACCAATGGATCAGTATTAGGTCCAGGAGTGGAAGAGGAGGAAGAAGAAGACTTAGATTTGGAAGGGTCTCTCCTCAACTTCCCTGACATGATTAAATCATCCTCAACACTAACAGCAAGAGTTTGATCTTCAGCCAATGTTGCGAGATTAGCCCTTCTTAGTGCATAACTAACTTCAGGCGATTGGGCATTTAGGAAGAAACATTTTTGGATTTGATCAACAGGTCGAGTATTTGCCGGAATTTTATTAATTAACCTGTTGAATCGGGCCACAAATTCTCTCATGGGCTCTGGTGAATCTTTCTTTATCTGAGAGATTTGGGCTAGCAAGGCATGCACATCTTCTGCTGGTTTGAAACGGTTTTCAAACCTAGTTCTCATGGTGTCCCAAATGTGATAGCACCAAATGGAAGGTGATAGAACCAATCAGCAAAGATTATCTTGTAAAGTCTCAACGAATAGTCTCACGAGACGCCTTTCATGTTCAACTCCCGTAACTCCACATGCAACTATGAAGGCTGCGATGTGTTCATCAGATGCACTTTGCCATCACCTTTGAATTTAGGGAAGTTCTTCCTGCTACCTCTCTGGGGTAACTCATGCAAAGGCCGAGGAAGAGCAAGGGGCCCGACACGATGACCCTGTGGCAATGGTACCGCCATTCTTGGAAAAATGGCTTGAGAGGAACCGCAACACCAAAGAAGAATCAAAGCTCAAGATTAGGACTAGATGGCTCAAGGAATACCACCCGTAGGAATTCTATCTTGAACAGTGGAGTGCTTTTCGAACGAGTCTTTCTATTTCTTGTCAAGGGAAAGGAAAACCCCGCTCGCTCCAAAAAGCTGAAACCGAGAATCTTCAATACCAAGGGCCCTTCTCCTCGAGTAAAATGCGAGTCGCCGATCAAAGGATGATCAAAAATTACGAATCGAATATGATTTTCCCCAAAATGAGTCGCCAAAACTCGTTGGTCGTCAAATAGGACTTTACGAAGAGCAACAATGTGGGGGACAAGAAGTCCATCCTCTTTAATGGGAGAGGTTCCTTATTCGAAACGAACCTATTTACAAATATACAAAACATGATTTTCTGGTTGAACTTGGATATTACGAAAGTGTTTTCTATAAAGATCATCAATTACAAAAGGACTGAGGAATGAGAATACGAGAATGAGCAGAAAGGCAACACTCAAAATTATAGATAACAGAGTAATTCTTTATGTATGCGAAGTTACAGTGAATTGAAACAAGATCATTTGTATCATATAAATAAGATGGAATTTAAAGACACAAAGTTCTGTAAATAACATCTGCTAGAACACAAAGTTTCTTAACATAACACAGACAAATGATCTTCACAAAATTAAATGAAAAGTGGGGACAAAAGAGATCAGATAGACAAAGAATGAAAAGCCCTTCTGTATTGATTTCTTTATGATCTATTTACACTTTCAGAAAATAAGCCAAGTTCTTCCTCCTCTCAAAATGGCATGGAGAGGCCATTATATAGCTTACAAATCAGTTATTCTTCGTAACCACTTCTTTTAACTAAAGATTAGTTAAGGATTTCCAATCGCAATACCTCAACTTATTACAATGAATCCGAGAAAAAGAATTAGAAAAGAAGAGAAGAATAAGGAGAAGAAGACAGTGGTTATGAATGGGAGGGACCCACTGACTTCAAAATTCACTGCCTGAATCTCTTCAATGCCTCGGCTATGTCTCTGCCACGAGGGACTGACGTGTTGGCTGTAGACTGAGCCCAAAATCTGAGGCACTTCTCCATTTCCTTATCAAACTCGACATGAGTATGATAGTCTTTATTTGCTTCTTCAATGGCAGATTGAAGAGAGCAGATCTCCTTCATTTTCTCTTTGGAAATGGAGCTTTCCTTGAATAGATTATCTTTGACAAAAGCTCTGAATTGAGCTTTGATTTCTTGCAGGGAAAGAGGCACACCAGAAGTTTCATCCTGAAGATGACAGTGTATGTCTTTGAAAGCAGATACAACCAGTGTCTTGAAAGCCTCACCCTTCTGCCAGTTATTCTTCAGCTCTCCCAAAGCCTCCTCCAAGACTTTGATCTTCATATTGATAGTAATTCGGAGGGCAGAGCCGCAAACTAGACTCGGGAAGGAATTACAGAGGGAAGGGATACACGCGCAGGATTTTAGATTGCAAGGGTTCGAGCAAAGGATAGCATGGAAGCAGTGTGAAAAATGCATAGGGGGTTTGCTCATTATATAGCCGATTAGGAGAGAGAAAGATAATGAATGCGCATTTAATACATACCTACCAATTTGAATAAGCAAGATATTCGGGTAGAGCGGGAAAAATAAGCACGAATGGCACTTGGTTCATTTGGGACATGTGAGACGCGAATGCGCGAAACACGCGGCTCGGCCGATTCGGGTAGAGCGGGGAAAAGACGCACAAATGCCTTTTGGGACATGCGGGACAAAAGTGCGCGAAACACGCGACTCGGCCGGATCGGACGAAAATGTGACAACAGGTCCGGTGCACTTGGGACATTTGGGACGTGAAAGCGCGAAGTACGCGGTTCGGCGATTCGGCCGAAAATGGAACAACTTGCCAAATTGAACTTGGGACATTTGGGACGTGAAAGCGCGACGGGCCCGAAAAAGACAAACTTCGGGGAAACCGCCGATCGGGGAACAGAGCGCCCGTTTGAACTTGGGACACGCGGGACATGAAAGCGCGAAGGACGCGGTTCGGGCGATTCGGCCGAAAATGGAACAACTTGCCAAATTGAACTTTGGGACATTTGGGACAAGAAGTTCCGACGGGCCCGAAAAAGACAAACTTCGGGAAACCGGCCGATCGGGGAACAGAGCGCCTGTTTGAACTTGGGACACGCGGACATGAAAGTGCGACAGGCCCGAAAAACACACAAAATGACCCAAAAATGCAGATTTTCTCAATTTCTCGACTTTTAACATTGAGTACAACAGAGAAGACACTTAAAACTCAAAATTTTGAAATTTTCACTTTCTTAAGAGCAGGGGAATTTTGAGTGGACAACACGAGTTACATCGTAAAACAAGTAAGGTCTCAATAGAGAATATTTGTAATAAATTTCATCAGGTCTCCTGGTAACACTCTCACTTGTCACTTAATCGATTTTGATAAAAATATCTTGAAGGAGAATCCCGAATTTGAGGATGCATTCGATACTGAATAGATAACAACATAGTTGGACAACCTGCTTGTTGGAAGCACTCAAAAAGGCTTCTACTATACTGCAACATGCCTGTTGCCTAGCTAATTACTATTGCAGGCCGTTGTTGTGGATCCCCAACAAGAACACACCTTGCAACACCCAATGAAAGTGGAGGTAACACGCCTACTTCACTAGCTTATAGCTTCATCTATAACCACCATATCAAACCCATGGGCTAGGCGTTGGAATAACTTCCGGCCACTACTAGAAATAGTAGTGAACACAATCTCAGCCTCATTTGCAAAACTTGCCTCAAGATTTGATCGAGCTTCTTCCATGTTAAATTCACCACCTGGACGGAAGTGACTTTCCAAAATGAAAAGGCGAGACAACTCAACTAAAACTTTATCTCGTTCTTCTACTACAAATTGCAAGATTTTGCAAAATCGATCACGACATCGCGGGTCGCATACAACCGAACATCGTGATCAACACCAACGGTTCCTTGGGATCGCCTCGCAAAGAACTGCCGCACTTAACTCTCTCTGGAGGCCACTGATTTTCTGAGATAAGTTTACTTCTCTACCCTGTAGCTGCTGCATATAGCCAATTACTTCCTCACGGCACTTTCCTAGGAGAATTTCAGTTCTACGCTCCACTGATACTGCCTGTGCAGCACGATTTTGAGAATCCACACCCACCCTTGCAACATCAGGGCGATAGACCTTCATTTCACCATCAATGAATCCACGATCCAGAACACGTTGTAGCAATTCATCTGTTGCAGCATTTGATGGAGCACAAACAAGCATTCGTGGTTTAGGGAAAAGTTTAGGAAGCATACGGAACAGTGTGCGATCCATACTCTGAAGAACATCATCGATTGATCCTGTGCCAATACTGTTTGCATTATTGTAGGATTGCCTGTAGCTTTCAGGAGCAAGTTTCTTAAGCAGTGCACCATAATAGTGTTGATATTGAACAAGATGAATAACATTCAACATTCCCCAGACTGTGTGAGTCTTTCCTGTCCCTGGTGGACCTTTAACCAAAGTTAAGGGCCAGGGTTCCTGCCGTCTAGCAGACCCAACTCCATTTGTACCAGCTGCTGTATGCATAGCAGCCCATTGAATTGCAGCTAGCTGTGGACCATTGAAACTCCTATGAAGATGGTCGATAAAATTTGGTGTGAAACATTCAGGCATTGCTGGAGGCTGCTCCTCATTATTTGGAAAGTGCTCTGGCCTAGGATTTAAAATTACTTTCTGCATTCTCATCCTTTGCATGCATGGAAAGCTTCTGGTGTTCTTCTCCTTCAGACTGCCTAGACAGATGATGGATATTCCTCCTTCTTGGCGTGAGTTTCTCTTGTATTATGGGATGTGACAAAATATTATGTCCTTCAGAAGAAATAAGAAGCAATCGGAAAGCTTCACATGACTTTTTCCAATGAGTTTGACGGAGGAAGTTATGAGGATTAATCCAACTTCCTCTCTTCCCGTAGTGGACTTAAGTGCCAGGGGGAAATGGGGAAAGCAATGGCCAATTGCCAACGGGAATGGCAAAGTGGGCTAGCAATCCCCGTTCAATTTCCCCATGTGGGAAATTGGGAGATTTCCTGCCCATTAGCCAATCCATGATTTGGCAATTGGTGGAGAAAATCCCACAAGTGGGAAATTTGAAGAAAATTGCCAGGAAAGGGGAAATCCAGGTTCGGGAAGCCAAATTGGCATTCTCGGCAGTTGGAAGCATAAGCTTACTTCCCCGGCAATAAAAATTTGTCGAATGAACTTTTAATTAATATTTATTTAATTAAATACTCTCAAGTTATTTAAAAGTTAATTTTATTAAACAAGGAGCGATTAATTAATTATATTAATTAATTAATTTTAATGTATTTTAACGCGATTTAAAGCCTGGCGGGAAGAGTTCTTGCCCAAAAAGGACGAAACAAAGACCGAAATGATCACAAAAATGAGACGATCGCAATGAGGGCAATGAACCACGCAAAGTAACACTTTTCAAAAAATTTAAAATTTTCATTTTTTATTATTTTTAAAAAATTTTGCGAATTCAAAATTGGCTGATAACACACCACATTCACTCCGCAGCCTTTCATGGCCGCCAATAGGGGTACTTTGCCTCAAGGTTAGTTCCAAGAACACATACACAGGATTGGGTCCTAGATGACACCCAGACTTAGTGTCCACCCTCTCATATGGGTAACAACATGGAAAACTGACAACCAGACCCTCTTTCATAACCACTCAAGGAAGGAAGCTCTAAACAACTTCTAATTAGCTCTTCCCGACCCAGAACACAACCACTACTTGTCCAATCACAAGGATCACATCATACAACTCATCATTCCAACAACTCTAAAAGGAAGGGTCTCAACAAAGGGCTTAATGCATCATACAATTTAAATCAAGTTTTAGGACTTGTAAAACAACACATTTTAAAAGGGGAACCAAGTTTCCATTATACTAGAAGTTCACAAAATCAATTTAATCTGACATTCTTAGTTACCCTGGGTTTAGACAAAATGTCACTAAGCAAGCACAACAACTCGAACAACTTATTATTATTTTATTATCATTTTAATTCTAGCAGTTCAAATGAACAGAGTAATGTAATATTCCTTTATACGTATTTCTTCTTCAATTTTCAAACAAGTTTGTTTTCTTATATTCAAAAGTGTGTTAGTGGTGTCACCTCGATTTCACCACGAAATGTGACTACCCAATCCGAATTTTTTCGTACTTTTAAAATAGTGGGTCGTTTGTTGTTTTTATTGCTTGAAATTTCTTGTATTAAGCGTCAAAAATCCTAAAGTGCCATATTAGCCTTTTTGCCAAATACCCGGATGCCCAAAATTGTTTTATTCTCATTCCGGGATTTGTCTCATGGAAATTTGTATTTAATTATTTTGAGCCTCGTATGAGGCTATTTGCTACTGCTTTAACTCCATTATAAGCGAATATGTTATTATTCCTATGTACTGAAGGATTTTAACTTATTTTAAGTTTTGGGCTTTATTTGTAACTTTTGGCAATTTTTCGTGTTTTTTTAGTGTCTTGTTCTATTTTCTCGTAAATTTCTCTGGAGCAATTCCTCGCAGGTAAGCCCGATTTTGGCCCGGAAGCAGCTAGAAAACATATACGCACATTTTGCCCGGAGAAGTCGCCATCGAGGTCCGGATCACTAGGAAAAAGTGAAGTCGTGCATGAAAAGCCCCTGGGGATGGGCGCATTTTTGGAAAACAAAGGATTTAAGTCTGCGATGGCGAAAATATAAGCCGCAGCAGGGATGAGAATTTTATACCGCTAAGGGTACTTTTCCCATGTTATAAAATTCACTTAAGTCAGCAGTGGGAAAAATAGAAGCAAAGAAAGTGGTGGGAATTTATTACTGCGCCTACAGGTATTTTTCCCATGTTATAAAATTCACTTAAGTCAAAAGTGGGAAAAATAGAAGCAGCAGGCAGGTGGGAATTTATTGCCTTGCCTTGCAGGTACTTTTTCCCGTGATATAAAATTCACTTAAGCTGCAGTGGGAAAGTTAGAGGCCACAGGCAAGCGGGAATTTATTGTCTGCCTTGCAGGTAAAAATTCCCATGGTGAAATAAAGAAAAGTGACTTAAGTGAAATCACGGGATTTTATTGCACTCGCTTGCAAGGTAAATAATCCCATTGTCAAAGTCAAATCACTTAAGTGGATCATGGGATTTCCGGGGCTGCCTTACAGGTTAAAAAATCCCATTGTCAGAAATTCTTAAAAATAGAATTCTATTATGCAAAAAGTGTGACCCACCTTGGGTGAATAATAATGCATTAAATAAATATTTGTTAATATTTATTCACCCAATTTTGGCACCTAGGCTTGTGGAAAAGTCAACAAAAGCAAAAGGGAATAAATCAATTGGAAATAGAATTCCAAAATTAAATAAATTTAATTTATTTAATGCAGTCCCTTTTGAGAAGGAATTAATACTTTTTAAAGTATTAAATGATTATATTAATTCCTATTTTCAGTGGCTATGGTCAAAGCACACTGTGAAGCTTAAGTGAAGTGAAGTGTGGAGGATTAAATTGGATTAATTTAATTTATTGGATGGCTGTCCTTAAACATGCTATTTTTAAAAGAGAAAAGCATGATTTTTAATTAATTAATTGCCTTTAATTGTTAGGGCAATTATTAATTATAGAATTGTGAAGGTTATATAAGCATGGGCAGCCATATGGGTGAATTATTTAATTCACAGGTCAAGAATTGCAGCCAAGTGGAAAAGTGCGCCCCCATTAAAGGAAGGATTTTGCTCAGGCAAGGTGGAAACAAGGCTAAAAGCTTCCAAATTTGGCGCATGCTTTGAAGGAGGTTGATCTTTGTCTACATAATTGTTTGCACAGGTGTTACAGGAGCTCAGGAATTCATTACAGGTGCTTTACAAAGGAAAAGGAGCTTTTATCAATGTCCAATACATTGCATATATCCTCCAAATCTGAAGAATTGTCCAGATCTGCACCAGTATTGAAGAATTCCAGTCAAATAAGAAGAAAAAGACATTCAGACAAAGATAGACAAAGCTATGGCGAAGAAAGATGAAAAAGAAAGCACAACGGAGTCATGCATCACTTCTAAATTTACAGATACTGGAGACACAGATCTAGGCTCGAAACCTCTTGCTGAATTGATAGACAAATCCAGAGCAGGAGAAACTTCACTCATGCGTGCAGATTAAAAGCAGTGGAATTATTCAAGCTGCAGCTTTTCCATCCATAGCCCAGTTGCCAGAATTTGTTATGCAGGTGCAGATCCATATCCAGATGCAGATGCTGATGCAAATCCATATGCAGATCCAGATCTAGATCTCATAGTTGCAAAAGCTTCTGGCACAAAGGCTTCATCCTCTTGTTTCGAATGCAACCCATGAAGAAGACAGTGCGTGGAAAATTCCTTCCAAGATCTTGTGCATGTGCTCTCATCTTCCAGTTGAAGCTTTCATTGAATTATCATTCACCCTGAGTGCTTTCCAAAATTTTTAATTGCTAATATGCAATTAAAAATAAGGATGATGAGTTATCTACGGCAAACATTGCATTGATGCATGTACTGGAGAAGAACTGCAAAAGCTTCAAGGATAAAAGAGAAGACAATGCGAAGGAAAAATTCCAGCTTGCTTCCAATTCCAACTGCTTGCAATTCCAGCTTGTTTCCAGATCCAGCCGCTTCAAGATCCAACTAATTCCAGCTTGTTTCCAGATCCAGTTTGAATCAGCTGCATGCAGACATGAAAAAGGACAAAGTTAGCTTTCCTCTTCCTTCTTCTTTCCTCCGATAAAGTCAGCTTTCCTCTTCCTTCTTCTTTCCTTCGACAAAGTAATTGAGCGATCAATTCAATTATACAACTTAAGTGATTGGTTTAAAAGCCATTACTTGAAGAAGTCAACTACTTGGAGATAGGTGGCGGACGTGCAAAATAGAAGGTTCTATTTTCAGTTGCAAATCATACATGTCATGCAAAGAGGAATTCCAGGAAGGAGATTGCCAGTTGTTTCTTTTTCGACTTCCACATGTGTCAGTTCAACTAAAGCTTCCAACTTGTAATTGCCCCTCTACATTCTATAAGTAGAGGAAGAACCTTCGGGTTAATCATCGATCAGAATTTGTGAGAAGCAATCTTGTGTTCTAGACTTTGTGCTGAACCCCTGAGAGCAACTTGGAGCAAAGGAATACAAAGGAGCAGGTTTCTGGAGAACTTTGTGTCACGGTGTACTGTGTTTCTTGCTTTTAATCTTAGATCTCTTAATAGACTTTGTGTTATTTTAGATCTGGATCTAGAGCTTCCTTTGTTTTATAATTTTGTGTGTTCATATCTATTAAGTTTCTTCTATGTGCATGCAATTAGCTCTGCTATCTACTAATTGGGATGCACATCTTCTCCATTTCTTCTCTGTATTTCCTTTACTTCCTTCTTCTATAAAATACTTCCTTTCTTAAATAACTGCTTACTTGCTGCAAAACTTCTTAGTTATGGTTCATGAACTAAGTTGTTAAAGTAAAACCCTGATAGATAATAACACATTTTTACCGACAAATCGACACTGGAGCCTCACCGGTTAAATGAGGGAGATTTATCTCATGACTGCCTAGGTTTGATGCTATACAGAAAATCTAGCCAACAGTTTTTGCGACTACTGGGAACAACTATCTTTGCATATCAAAGCTTATCTATTGAAGATCAGAGTGTTTTCCATACAAATCTCAATTTGGCTGAACGTCCATTCACCCGATCCGTGAAGGCGCAAGGAAGGACTGATCATTTCTTCCGACTGTAGAGAGCAATTCAATTTCAATCATCCTCCTCAAGTTAGAAGCCGCAGATCTAGTCTTTCACCAGGAAGAAGAGTGCACGCTCATCCAGATCCGGATCATCTTCAGCATAATCCGGCAGCTGGAATTATTCATCAAGTCTACTCTTGGAGAGGACGTGCCCCGTTCATCATGCTGAACCGAAACCCACTTGCCCCTGCAGCGCCTGTTCCATGGGGTGCAGCCTTTGGACCTCTGAATCTGACTCCTCCTATGCATGATCTACCTAAAGGGACGAGAAAGAATTTTCTAAAATTCTTTGGAGATGGCAAGCAAAATCCAGATGACCACTTGGCTGCGTTTTTCATATCCTGTGGAGTGCTTGCAGTCGAACATGAAGATGTATCTGTCCGGCTCTTCATAGAGACTCTACATGACTTGGCTGGAGAATGGTTCTACTGGCTAGCTCCTGGCACCATAACCAATTAGGCTACTATGTGGGATGCGTTCCTGAAAAGATTCAAGGCAGCCGAAGATTCCAGCACTTTGATAACCCAACTGACTCAGTTGAAGAAGGAACCACATGAGCACATGCGGGATTTTATTGCAAAATTCCAAAGATTACTGTACAAAATTCCGGCTTCTGCTTCTCTGAATGACGAGAATCAAAAGGTGTTCTTCATCAATGCTTTGCTTCCTGAAGTAAGCTATCAACTGCGAAGAGCACGTCCTGCTGATTTGTTAGCAGCCCGAACATGGCGGTTGAAATTGAAGACGACCTCATCATGGCTGGAAAGATAAAGAGCAGCACTTCTAGAGCTGAAAGTTCATCCTCTGCTACTACTTCCGATTCACTATTACAAAAGTTAGCAAATGAGATGATGTAGATGAAGAAACAAATGGCTCAAATGGCTCAGGGCAACAACACTGCCCCTGCTCGGAATTTCAACAACAACCGGAACCGCATTGCTGGTTCCCAAAGATTAGCAATTGAAGTTGCTCCCAGAAACAATGTGGAGATGAATGAAGAAGACCAGGAAGCTGATGCTGATCAGTTCGAGAATGATGATTTTGTAGCTCCTGCTGGCGACTCCAACATTAATTTCCTAAACTACAAATCTGAACATGACGATGAGAAACTTCATGAAGATGATCATGGTCATGCATATGCAGTACTTACAAGATCACAAACTCGCCAAGCTGAGGCATTAGCTGACGAACAAAGAAGGGGCAGCCCTTTACCTTCTTCTTTAGCTCCTAGAGATAAGAATGCGAGTTCTTCATCTCAACCACAGAAAGCGGCTCAGGTATCTGAATCTATTTCTTCTTTTGACATTATTGATCATGCCAAGAAAATTAAAGTTCAAATGTCAGAAGCCGAATACCTGAGAGCTTTTCCTGAGCAGTTAAATATGCTAGTCAAATATGTGCAATCACCAGACAATCCAGTACATCAAAAGGCCTTTTGCCTAAGCCCAAGGATACTCCTCCCCAGAACAACACTGCAGTTGTTAAATCCTCACCATCTTCTGAAAGAGTGGAACCATTCTATGTTTCTCTATTGCTTAATGGTTTCAAGTTAAGCAATTGCGTTTTAGATTCGGGTGCTTCTGACAATGTCATGCCAGCTAAAGTTGCAGATGCTCTTGGGCTTACCCTGACAAAGACCATAAAAAGGTGCTACTCCATGGAGAGACAAGTCCCTTTAATCGGACAAATCAAAGATGCACAAGTTGTTCTGCAGCTTTTCCTGACAAAAGATTAAAGATGACAATCTTAGTTAGCAGATATTCCTATCTCCTACGGGATGTTGCTGAGTAGAAACTTTTACAAAGAGCTGGGAGGAGAAGTAAAGATGGATTGGTCCTGTGCACACATTCCTATCAAAGGGCTTAACCATAAGCTGGAGCCGGAAAAGAAGTCCAGGTACATAGTTACAAAATCTGAGGATTCTAGATCTCAGATTCTTTTTCAGGAATCTGACCGTGGGGTCTATTTCTTGGAAACGAATAAAGATGTTCCAGAGCCAAAGCAAAAGAAGAAGAAAAAGTTTGGACTCTGGAGTTTAAAGGCACATGTTGTTCTTTTGGATCAGGAGTTGGCGCGCTACTAATATCTCCAGATCATGAGGTATTCCCATACTCCCACAAGCTGATGTTTGAGAACACCAATCATACGGTGGAGTATGAAGCATTGCTTCTAGGAATGGAGCAAGCTAAAAAGAAAGGAGTAAAACTCCTCAAAGCCCAAGGAGATGCTGAACTTCTAGTAAAGCAGGTTCGAGGGCAAAGTCAAGTCAAAAGAGATAAGCTGGAGCATTACAGAAATAAAGTGCTTTCCGCCACATTCAATTTTGCAGCCTTCTCTATTGACTTCATTCCAATAAATCAAAACTCCAAGGCAGATTCTTTGGCAGTCACAGCTGTACTATGGAATCCAGATAGACCACCGTCCATATTCAGACAAGGAAACTATAAAGTGGAGATGGTTTACCACCCCAGAATCCCTGAACAAACATCTGCATGTCTGCATGTTGAAGGAAGTAATTCACCACCACGACAAACAGTCAAAGGAAAAGTTGATCCAGGTTATGATGACAGTAGTGGAGTAGTCCAACCAAAAGGTAACAAAATCCCGTGGGTTTAGTTTCCTTAGTGGAGACTTTCAACAAGTATGATCAGTACCTGAAGAAGAACAAAGAATATGGTGATAGTTCTTCCTCAGAAATGCAGCAAATAAATCTGGGAACAGAGCAAGTTGATGCAGACTTGCCCACCACGGAGAGAAGAAAGGATGAGCCACCACCAGATGAAGTTGATAATGACTTGCCCAGAGTCTTTGACAAGAAGGCCAAAGAAAGGAAGTTCAAGATTGGAGATTGGGTACTCTGGTGGGACAAGGGACATGAACCGAAGGGCATACACGACAAATTTGATCCACTCTGGAAAGAGCCCTTCGTGATCAAAAGAGTTGCAGGAATGGATACCTTCTTCCTTGCCTACCGGGATGGAATTGAGTTACCATTGCCTTTCAATGGGCAGCATCTGAAGCTGTTCATGAATGAAGAAGCAGGGTAAAACCTGTATGTACATAAATAAAACTTTGTTTGTTTTTCCTTGTTTTGTTTTGTTTTTTGTGATGTGTTGTGTTGTGTTTGTTTGCCTGACCCCGTGCCCAAAAGACAAGATACGAAACCAGAGATGCTGGGATCTCATCTTTTCCCTTTGTCATTCTGACAAGAGAAAAAGATGTCCACAAACGGAGCCAACTGGTGTCACTCAGATTTCACCCTGAAATCTGTGACTACCCAATCCGAAATTTTTTCGTACTTTTAAAATAGTGGGTCGTTTGTTGTTTTTATTGCCTGAAAGTTCCTGTATTGCGTCAAAATAATCCTAAAGTGCCATATTAGCCTTTTTCGCCAAATACCCAGATGCCCAAAATTGTTTTATTCTGTCGTCGGGATTTGTCTGCGGGAAATTTGTATTTAATTATTTTGAGCCCCGTATGAGGCTATTTGCGCTCTGTTTTAACTCCATTATAAGCGAATATGTTATTATTCCTATGTACCAGAAGGATTTTAACTTATTTTAAGTTTTGGGCTTTATTTGTAACTTTTGGCAATTTTTCGTGTTTTTGTGGTGTCTCGTTCTGTTTTCTGTAAAATTTCTCTGGAACAACTCCTTTGCCGGGTAAGCCCGATTTTTGGCCTGGAGCGGCTAGAAAACATATACGCACATTGTGCCCGGAGGAAGTCGCCATCGGAGGTCTGGATCACTGGGAAAAATCGAAGTCGTGCACAGAAAAGCCCCTGCGGGGATGGGCGCATTTTTGGAAAACAAAGGATTTAAGCTGCGATGGGGAAAATATAAGCCGCAGGCAGGATGGGAATTTTATACCTGCCTAGCAGGGTACTTTTTCCCATGTTATAAAATTCACTTAAGCTGCAGTGGGAAAAATAGAAGCAAAGAGCGGTGGGAATTTATTACCCGCCTAAGCAGGTATTTTTCCCATGTTATAAAATTCACTTAAGCTGCAGTGGGAAAAATAGAAGCAGCAGGCAGGTGGGAATTTATTGCCTGCCTTGCAGGGTACTTTTTCCCGTGATATAAAATTCACTTAAGCTGCAGTGGGAAAGTTAGAGGCTGCAGGCAGGTGGGAATTTATTGCCTGCCTTGCAGGGTAAAAATTCCCATGGTGAAATAAAAGAAAAGTGACTTAAGTGAAATCACGGGATTTTATTGCCCGCCTTAAATAATCCCATTGTCAAAGTCAAATCACTTAAGTGGATCATGGGATTTCCGGGGCTGCCTTGCAGGGTAAAAATCCCATTGTCAGAAATTCTTAAAAATAGAATTCTATTATGCAAAAAAGTGCGACCCACCTTGGGTGAATAATAATGCATTAAATAAATATTTGTTAATATTTATTCACCCAATTTTGGCACCTAGGCTTGTGGAAAAGTCAACAAAAGCAAAAGGGAATAAATCAATTGGAAATAGAATTCCAAAATTAAATAAATTTAATTTATTTAATGCAGCCCCTTTTGAGAAGGAATTAATACTTTTTAAAGTATTAAATGATTATATTAATTCCTATTTTCAGTGGCTATGGTCAAAGCACACTGTGAAGCTTAAGTGAAGTGAAGTGTGGAGGATTAAATTGGATTAATTTAATTTATTGGATGGTTGTCCTTAAACATGCTATTTTTAAAAGAGAAAAGCATGATTTTTAATTAATTAATTGCCTTTAATTGTTAGGGCAATTATTAATTATAGAATTGTGAAGGTTATATAAGCATGGGCAGCCATATGGGTGAATTATTTAATTCACAGGTCAAGAATTGCAGCCAAGTGGAAAAGTGCGCCCCCATTAAAGGAAGGATTTTGCTCAGACAAGGTGGAAACAAGGCTAAAAGCTTCCAAATTTGGCGCATGCTTTGAAGGAGGTTGATCTTTGTCTACATAATTGTTTGCACAGGTGTTACAGGAGCTCAGAATTCATTACAGGTGCTTTACAAAGGAAAAGGAGCTTTTATCAATGTCCAATACATTGCATATATCCTCCAAATCTGAAGAATTGTCCAGATCTGCACCAGTATTGAAGAATTCCAGTCAAATAAGAAGAAAAAGACATTCAGACAAAGATAGACAAAGCTATGGCGAAGAAAGATGAAAAAGAAAGCACAACGGAGTCATGCATCACTTCTAAATTTACAGATATTGGAGACACAGATCTAGGCTGGAAACCTCTTGTTGAATTGATAGACAAATCCAGTGCAGGAGAAACTTCACTCATGCGTGCAGATTAAAAGCAATGGAATTATTCGAGCTGTAGCTTTTCCATCCATAGCCCAGTTTGCTGAATTTGTTATGCAGGTGCAGATCCATATCCAGATGCAGATGCTAATGCAAATCCATATGCAGATCCAGATCTAGATCTCATAGTTGCAAAAACTTTTGGCATAAAGGCTTCATCCTCTTGTTTTGAATGCAGCCCATGAAGAAGATAGTGCGTGGAAAATTCCTTCCAAGATCTTGTGCATGTGCTCTCATCTTCCAGTTGAAGCTTTCATTGAATTATCATTCACCCGGAGTGCTTTCCAAAAATTTTAATTGCTAATATGCAATTAAAAATAAGGATGATGAGTTATCTACGGAAAACATTGCATTGATGCATGTACTGGAGAAGAACTGCAAAAGCTTCAAGGATAAAAGAGAAGACAATGCGAAGGCAAAATTCCAGCTTGCTTCCAATTCCAACTGCTTGCAATTCCAGCTTGTTTCCAGATCCAGCCGCTTCAAGATCCAACTAATTCCAGCTTGTTTCCAGATCCAGTTTGAATCAGCTGCATGCAGACATGAAAAAAGACAAAGTTAGCTTTCCTCTTCCTTCTTCTTTCCTCCGACAAAGTCAGCTTTCCTCTTCCTTCTTCTTTCCTTCGACAAAGTAATTGAGCGATCAATTCAATTATACAACTTAAGTGATTGGTTTAAAAGCCATTACTTGAAGAAGTCAACTACTTGGAGATAGGTGGCGAGACGTGTAAAATAGAAGGTTCTATTTTCAGTTGCAAATCATACATGTCATGCAAAGAGGAATTCCAGGAAGGAGATTGCCAGCTGTTTCTTTTTCGACTTCCACGTGTGCCAGTTCAACTAAAGCTTCCAGCTTGTAATTGCCCCTCTACATTCTATAAGTAGAGGAAGAACCTTCGGGTTAATCATCGATTAGAATTTGTGAGAAGCAATCTTGTGTTCTAGACTTTGTGCTGAACCCCTGAGAGCAACTTGGAGCAAAGGAATACAAAGGAGCAGGTTTCCGGAGAACTTTGTGTCACGGTGTACTATGTTTCTTGCTTTTAATCTTAGATCTCTTAATAGACTTTGTGTTATTTTAGATCTGGATCTAGAGCTTCCTTTGTTTTATAATTATGTGTGTTCATATCTATTAAGTTTCTTCTATGTGCATGCAATTAGCTCTGCTATCTACTAATTGGGATGCACATCTTCTCCATTTCTTCTCTGTATTTCCTTTACTTCCTTCTTCTATAAAATACTTCCTTTCTTAAACAACTGCTTACTTGCTGCAGAACTTCTTAGTTATGGTTCATGAACTAAGTTGTTAAAGTAAAACCCTTGATAGATAATAACACATTTTTATTGACAAATCTGACACGGGAGCCTCACCGGTTAAATGAGGGAGATTTATCTCATGACTGCCTAGGTTTGATGCTATGCAGAAAATCTAGCCAACAGCTTAGGTTTACAATTCATGTCTCAAGTTTTCTAGCCAAGCTTTTGAACCAATGCTCGATACCAAAGTGTAATGCCCGTAAACCAACCCTCTGCAGATCTATGATTATCCTAGGCTTACTTAGCTGAAAGAGGAATTTTTTTTTGTTTAAATACTATCACAAGCATAGTTTAAGACACACGCACGTTTGAGTCTACCACAAGAGGAAATCAAAGTTATGATTTTGCATACATTTAGTTTTATATGTTCATTAAGATCTAATATACTTATTTACTTTGGTGAATCTTGTCTCTTGTGCAAACTGATGTTTCTGATGTCTCCATGTACAAAATACAAGGTGTCATAAGCTTTTGAAGTAGTAGGCCCCACTCGTAGCAACTCTCGGCTATGCTCCTATAGCAGCCCGTAGCAACTAGTTATGCTCCTACAACAACCCGTAGCAAGAATCGATCGTATGCCTACAACAGCCCGTAGTAACTAGCTGTCCTCATACAATGTTCCCATAGCATCTTCCAGAATTACCTACAACGAAGAACTTCAAAATGCTATAACTTTTGACTGGGAACTCAGTTTTTGATAAAATTGGACTTTTTGGAAAGGTGACAATGTCTACTTTGCACAAAAATCATAAAACTTAGGATTGGATGAGGTTTAGATAGTCATTTTTGACAAAATAGTCCTGCAGGCTCCTACAGTCAAGACTGACAATTTTCTAAGTGAATCCTTTTGTTAAATTTATTTGATTGAAAGCTTCTAAGGTAAATTCCTTGAGTGTGCAGGTCTGTCTTGGGTCTGTTTTGGTCTTGCAAGGCTTAGTTGGTTCACTTCATTCATTACTTAACGATTTGAGGGGTTGTTTGGTTCATTCGTTGGTTGATTAAGCGTACATGCAAAGTGAAGTAAGGGAAGATCATATTACTACATTCTAACTGACTAAAACAACAACTCTTAAGTATGTAAGAACATCATTTAAATTCATTTCATGCTAGCTTAAAACAAACTTCTTTCTTCAACGATTGATAACAAGATCTAAACGAAGTCCTTATTCTTTATAGATTGAACGTTTCCCAACAAGACAAGTAACAAGAATAACATAATTCCCTTATGTAAGATTTGCTTCCAACATTCCAAAATAGAGAATTACATGCATTTGAATGATTCTTACTTACACCAACTCATACCAACGGATGCAACAAAGTAATTATTTTAATCATTTCAAATGTAATATGCAAAACACAACTCGATCCCTTTACATTCTTTCAAGCATGAAGTCACATTACGATTGAGCAATCAACTTGGACAAATGCAATCCAATGGAGGCAGCAACATATCTCTTTTTTCATTATGCCATGAATGCACAAATACAATACCATAACAGTTCTCTCAACAACAAGAAGACAAGATTGTTTCCCTTTCTCAAATCAAAATACATCTTGCATGGTCAATACAACATCTTTACAATATAATGAAAGTTACAGTCCATCCACATAGAGTGGGGAAAGGAAATTACAACAAGAAGTAAACTAACAATGATGGATGTTAACTCTACATCATGACTAATTCCAAAACAACAGCATGCTTTAGATGTTTCCTTCGATTGATCACAACAAGAAGAGAGGGGGAAAGGCAACGCTCTCTGCCCAACCAAGATATCCAATGAAGAGATGAAGCCTCTCTCGTCATTGGCCCCTGAGCCCCAACCACAACACAATGAAAGATGGGGTTCAACGCATGGCAACATCCACAGGCTTCCACAACACACACAGGCAGATTTTTAACAACAAAACAACCAAGACACATATAGATTTCCACTGTATTTCACAATCAAATAGCACATAGGCTCTATTTAATCAAGCCAAAGGAGCAAGGACTATGGGGGAAGCTACTTATGCCTCCCAATTGGGAATTGGGCATCCACCTATAATCATAAAACTAATATAACATATCATATCCCGTAAACCTTATACTTCCCAACCCCTCCTTATGCTCCCACACAAGTTTTCCCTTATGCCCCCCCACAAGTAAGAAATGCAAGCTATTTCTTTTCCATGGTGGATCCCAAACCCAAAACTCCCTCCACAAAACTCTGATGCCCATGGCATTCCCTTATGCCCCCCATAATGATTCCCCATAGCCTTCTCCTACACCATCCCTAGGCAGTCTACCCAACCAGACAAATGGAGAAGAGACACACATTTACATTCCATAATAACATGCAAGAAAACAACAGTATAAAGATGAACAAGCTCTTACCTTGCCATAGCAATGACAACACCTTTGCAAGCAAGAAAAGACAACCCCAAATATTAATTTGAATGTCCACAAAATAGTCTTCAAAATAGCAATAGGAATGCCCAACTCACAGTTTAGAAACAACAGTCTTCAAATACAAGAATGCAGCCCCAACAGTCACTTGAATGTCCACCAAAACAGTCCTCAAATCAGCAACAAGAATGCCCAAATAACAGTTCAAAAACAGTACCTTCAAATACAAGCCCCAACAGTCACTTGAATGCCCACCAAAATAGTCTTCAAATCAGCAACAAGAATGCCCAAATAACAGTTCAAAAATAGCAGCTTCAAATACAAGAATGCAGCCCCAACAGTCACTTGAATGTCCACCAAAACAATCTTCAAATCAACAACAAGAATTCCCAAATAACAATTCAAAAACAACAGCTTCAAATATAATAATGCAGCCCCAACAGTCACTTGAATGTCCACCAAATCAGTCTTCAAATCAGCAACAAGAATGCCCGGATCATAGTTCAAAAACAACAGCCTTGAATGATGATGAAATGACAATCGAAAACAAGCTTGAATGATGATGAAATGATAGTCCAAAACAACAGCTCTCTCTAATGCCAAGGAGACAATCTAATAGCAAACATTCCAGCAAGAGAAGAGCTCTAATGGTTCCAAAACATGCAGCTCCAAAACAACAAACATTCCAGCAAGAGAAGAACTCCAATGGCTTCCAAAACATGCAGCCCCAAAACAGCCAAAAAGAAGAATAGAAAAAAATGCGACTCTTCCAACTCTACCAAAAATGCAAGTGGAAAATAATCATCCTCCAAAAATGAAAACCAAAAAGGAATGTAATGTCCTCATGCCAATCAAATCGACTTTACTTGCAAGCCTCCACTTACACCTCAAGGACAACCAATTAAATTTTTGTAAGAAAGTACACTTACACAAGCAAGATTGACAAGCAAAAAAAGTATTTAAGAGGCAAAAGTAAACACTCCAATCAAGATAAGGTTGGTATGAAGCTTTTAATGGGTGTGGGACAAATTTAGCTTGTCCTACAAGCTTCCAAAAACACCCTCCAAGTACAAATCTAAGTTTCAAGATGGTGAAGTGTTTTATACTCCAAAGATCAACTCTCTTACACACATTAAATGCAAGGATCAACACATCAATAACTATATTTAAGCAAGTCTTATTTAAATTTATCTTTCACATTCTATTTAAATAAAGGAATGGACACATTCACAAATAAAACACATGCAAGATAACAATAAAAGAAGGACCACATACTAACACACACAAACCCCCATGGTCACATATAAAGGCGATCCCCCCCATGGGAACCCCCCAACAACAAACAACATGCAAACGACTAGTTGCCATGGTGACCATGTTGAATCCATCCAAAATTCCATTGTGGTTAGTCTCCAATCCCCCCGATGTCTGATTGTGATATAAAATAGCCTCGCAAAATACAAATACCTCCTTTGGCCGCATGGCCATATCAAAACACTCAAAAATAATATAATATAAATCTAAGCATCAAGTATAACTACATAACACAACATCGAAATAGTGACTATATCATTTTATAAATTAAATCAACCATTCTATCATCATTTAAATTTTTCTTTTTTAATATATAATCAAATGATTAAACATCACATATCCGGATAACATCAACGATATAACTACGTCAAATAAAGCATCAACACACACACACACACACACACACACACACACATGTTTATAATAATCATCATGCCACTTGTATAAGTCCAAATAAGAATGAAGTCCATAATCCAACATCATACTAAACCAAGCCAAAATAGTGTCTAACACATAATCCATAGTCCGACGATCGAAAAAATAGTGTTGAAGGGAAGTGGGCACTACAAGATTCATATAAAAAATAGATTTAGGGTTTACAGAGTAAAAAAACATAGTATTTTTATTTATAAAAAAACTTACCCTAAAGTTAATTTTTTTGCCAACAAAAACATATTTCATTGAGATAGATTGATCAAAAAAATGATAAGATTCCAGTGATTTTAATTGCATGGGACTAATGAAATTACCTTACTAAGAAGTGTAAGCACTCCTCTTACTCGGTGTAGGCAAGAAAAGAAAATGAAGACATAATAAAGAAGAGTGAAATGGGGATCAAATGTCATAACTTTATCCTCTTTATGCATTTTTTTGTTTCATGACTATAAGTGACAAACATCTAACAATTTCTTCATCACACATTTTGTCAACTGGTCTATTAGATGTCTAACAAAATTCTATTACATAAAGGATTCATAGTGGAGATTTGACAAAAACCTGATTTCATATTTAAAGAATGAAGATTTTCCCATAAAATTCAGTTCAAATGTAATAGTAATGAGATTTATTTTTAAAAATTACAAATTGAGTATCGTAGGTGGAACTTACTCTACTTCAATAACTTGGTCGAAAGTAAAAAAATCACTTGAGCCTCCAACAAAAACATTATATAATATTTGCATTTTAAGGGCATGTGGAACTAAGACATTTATTTTCATAAAAATATATTAAAAATTTACATTACCAAATAGAGTTTATTTAGGGACATTTTGTTTTATCTTTTTTAGATAGATAAACGCTTTTGACTAGAGTTATGAACTAGAGTACATTTAGCCAAGATATAGCATTTAAGCTCCACAATTAACGACCCGATCCACCACACTTGAACACACTTCTAGCGCAGTACTCTCAACTATAATCCACCTCTGTTAAATCAGCCTGCTAGCTGCACCACCTCAAACATTATCAACCCAAACGGGAATCGTGCCTAAGTGGGATTTGAACCTAGGTGGAGCTAGATGCAACCATCTGTCTTAACCACTCCACCCAAACCCCATTGGTGCATTTGGTTTTATCTTTAAATACAATAACACATTTTAATATTTAACATTCTATAATAATAAATTTCCAAAGTATGTTTAACTTAGATATTTCTTTACATTTAATTTCATTAATTAATTTCACAAATTCACTTTACCAAATTGATGTTATCTATTAATCTTTAATTGTTTTTCAAGCAATGAAAAGATTGCACGAATGTCAAATAATTTGAGAGACAAATTTACTCGAATTCACATTCACATGCGAGAAAAGCATGTATTTTATAAATTTCATTTAAAAACAATTGTCATGTATTTTGTACAAAGTTGAATAATATTTTTATGTTAGTTTACAAATGGTTGAATATTCCTTGAAATTCTTCATCAAGCTTCCTCTAATAAATTTTGAACTACGTTTTTGGGTCACAAACCATTAACACACTCTCTTGATTGATAAAATCTAAGAAAACAAATGTTCTCAGGTTTGCCTCATATCTACATCTGCAATGAATACAATTGCTTTCAAACCTTCATGTTCATAAGCTACTTTTTAAGCTTCTAAAAGTTTTCATCCAAATACGTATTAAGTTCTCTGCAAAAGTCCAAATACTCTAAGTCAATAGAGAATTTTTAAAAACAATGATATCAAGATCCACCAATAGCTATAATTATTTATACTTCTTAGCTATCACGTCTGTAACCTCTTTTTGTTTCCATTAGCTATACATAATTTTTTTATTTAATAAGGAACAATTTCAATTAGATAAAGTCCATAATTAACAATAATAATAAAAATAATATTGATGATACCAAAAGAGAGTGAACAAAACTAACTTTATAAAATTGACAAGATGGTACATCTACTCATCTTAATATTATTTTTTGTGAATACATTATAGTTATATGTTACATTATGTGAACAAATTTTGAAAACTTATAATATATGACAAATAATAAATATCATTAGAGCATTTACTCTCTTTTTTTTAAAAAATTGAGAACACCAAAAACTAAAAATCATAATAATTAGAACCTTATTCAAGAATAAATTACAGTTTTTATTTTGTCGTTATTTTTCTTTTTAGTTAATTTGTAGAATGTTTCATTTATTCTTCTAGCTACATTTCTCTTTCAACATATGACAAATTACCTTCTCGTGGGTCACCTCATAATTACCCAAAGAAATATCATGTCACAAAATACTCAACTCTAATTTAAAGTCATCACATACGAAAACTCAACAATTCATCCTTTCTTTATTAATTGATCATTAATTTAATAAAATTTAGCTTGATAAAATTATACTCATTTTTTCATTTTACAGCTTGAGTTGGTGTGAACCACTTTAAATTGTCATTCTAATATCAAACCACCTTTTTTATATTTATGGTTTCTCAAAAATTCTTACAAAATTTAGTATGTGTTATTCTTTTATTTGCTACATCTTCTATACCTAAGTGTTGAGTTAATATTTCACGTTATCATAAGGTCAAACTTATTCATTATTTTCTCTCTAATGCACCTATAAATAAGGTTTTGTGTTGAAATTGTACTAGTATAATTAAAAGATAGCAATTCAAATAAAGGCAAATTAATTTTACAACCGAGAAAATTAAAAAAAAAAATTACAATCAAATACATGTATGATATTTTTTTTAATAAAATCATTCAACTTAAATGGAATAAAATAAAGATATATAGTTCTATGTTATCTCCATCCCTCCCTTTTCCAAGAAATGTTATTTGTTGTTAAAGATCTTACATTGCTAGAGTCCTCTTCTATCTCTACCCTCCCTTTCCTAACGAAGTTGTTATTTGTTAGAGATTTTTGCAATGAACTAGTAAATATAATCTTCAATGCTTTGTAGAATCAAGGGGATCAATTCCAAGTTGTGTGTACTTAAACACAACATATATATTTAACATTATTATTTTTATTATTATTTCATATTCAAGTGACTAGAGTAAGTGAAGAGTTAGGTCCTAAGTTAGTCATGAGCTTGTTGTCAAAATTTCACCCCCAGGTAATTTTGATAACATGCATCGAATATTCAAGTCCTGGAAAATTGATTGATTCGGGCCAAAAATCATGTTGCTTTAGAGTCCCCTCAAATATTTTCAAGTTCCCTGTCTCGAGAGGAAAAGAGCAAGCTCTCGAGAAAATACGAAAAAGGTAGCAAAAGGCAAGTAGGTTGATCCAGGAAAAAATCATAAAAATGACTAAGTCCTAGTCCTAGGGGCAGTCGAGACATTTGGGACAAAAGGCCCGAACCGGCCGGCTCGGCCGAAGTAAGCACAAACAGCCCGCAAAGCAATAGGGACATCTGGGACAAAAGTACGTGGCGGGCGCGAAATGCCGGTTCGACCGAGAAAAAATTGGCTAACTTCTGAGAGGGACGCAAATGGGACAATCGGGCCAAAAGGCGCGAACCGGCGAACTGGTGAAAAAGGGCCGAGAGTACCCAAAATCAAATGGGACAATCGGGCCAAAAGGCGCGAACCCTTAAAAGAGTCAAGTCAGTCCGAAGCAAAGTGGGACAAGCGGGCCAAAAATGCCCGAACCGGCCGAATCGGCCGAAATGAGTCCAGAGGGTCCAAAATCAAATGGGACATCTGGGACAAATGGACGCGAAATGCCCGAACCGGCTGAAATGAGCACAAAGGGCCTAAAAATCAAATGGGACATCTGGGACAAATGGAGGCGAAGTACGCGAAGGAGCCGAAGGAGCCAAGACCAATCAGAAACTGCCACGTGTCCTCACAGGAGAAAAAGTCAAAAGGTCAAAGGGGCGAGTTATCGAGCGCTGAACCGAACCAATGAAATGGTGCCACGTGTCCAAGTTTAAGGGGCCCACAAGCAATTTCAAAAGGAAAGCCCGCGAAAGACGGAGGAGAGAGAATTTCTCGTCCAATCAGCACGTGCCACGTGTCGTCCAGATGGCGAAGAGCGGGAAAACATTTTAAAATTCATTTTGATCTGTTCCGTGCCCTAAATCTTCAGATCGCCATATCTTTTGATCCGAGCTCGATTTCCACGCTCTTTATATCAACGGAAAGTCATGAGATGCTCTACATGATTCTCGGGATCAATCTCGAGTTTTGGTGCAGTTTGAAGAGAGAAAATCAAGAAATGGCTCTGACGTGTGGTAATGGCCGTGCGATCTTTCAACAACCCGCTTTTAATGCTAATGGGTCGCATTCTTCTTCTGCACGGCCGGCGTGACATTTTAGCGGCCAAATTAATGCAGAATGGGTCGCATTCTCCTCCAAATCGGTCAAAGATGGCAGGGTATGGGTTGGTAAGGTATCCTATGCCGTTTTAATGCGTTGGCATTCAATGAGGAATGGGCTTACACGTTTTCCCACGTTTTTGTCCCCTGGGCTCGACCCATGCAATGTAAAAGCCAGATTTGGCTCATTTTTTAAAAAAAAGGTTGTTCATTCTTTCTGCTCTGCTCTCCCTTCTTTTCTTCTCTAGGGTTGAAAATGGAGTTCGAACCTCCTCCCTTGCTCTGTAATGGCGTTTTTGCCTCTTATTAATGGAATGATGTTCTGTGCAAACTTCTGAAGCAACAAAACGTGTTTTGTGATGCATCTGTCCATCCTTTCTCGTTTTTGCTTGTTTTCTTCTTGCCTCTCTTCATTGCAGGTATTTGTGCATGTTTGAATGTTCATTGCAGGTCTGGAGCTGTGTTCATGGAGTTTTGGGACATTTTCTGTGTGAAATCTATCCTTGGGCCTGTGATGCATCTGTCCATCCTTCCCATTGCTCACCTCTCTTTGTCCCATGGCAGTTTTGATAGATGTCCAACATCCTCCTTCTCTGGTGTATCACCGTTTTAGTGTAGGCTTTTGCTGTTTTTTTCCCTCTCTCTCTCTCTCTCTCTCTCCTTGGCATGGTTAGATTAGGATTAGATTAGCTTGCCTCGCACCGGAATAGCTTGTGGCGGTAGTTTAGGAGCAGAACCAACCTTCTCTAGAGATTCCTCTCTCGGTTTCACAAGTCCCACGCTGGAGAGAGGTTTCCATGTTGTGCAATCACACTGGATGCTCGAACATCAACCTAGAAGCCCGATGTGCGTCCAGGGGTGCTTTGTGATTTTGCGTCAACAGCTTTGGGCACCGACTGGGACCTTAGAGGTCTTTCACTTCATCTTTTGCGAGTTGATGTGTTCCCGTGAAGATTTCAGCCTTTGAGGCGCTTGCAAACACATCTGGCGACTCCATCCGGTCAACAACCATCTCTCGAAGTTGTAGACCTTCCTTTCCATTCATTTTCATTCATTTTCCATTCATCCTTCTTTCCATCTCTTTCATTCTTCCTCATTCTTTGAAGTTGTGCAATCATGACTTCATTTCCATCATGGATTTCATATCAACAACAAAGCAAGATATTCCACCTCCAACAGTTTTACAAATCCTCCGATCAGCATGCATATTCATATGAACAGCAGCATAAAAGTCGGTTTGGCTATGGAGCTTTCCAAGAGCAAGAGTATGCATATAATGAAGACAATCGATGCAAGATGCTGGTCTCATTGGAGAAAATCCAAAAGATGGAGGTAAACATAGTGCATTCTAGGGCTCAGCACGATGAAAGCTTTTGGAATCGGTTATGGAGCACCCTGTCCATGGGTGGGGCCTTTTCCAAGGCATTACAGCCCCTCGGGAGAAGCTTGACTTCATGATTGCAACGCTGCCTTTACTTGCAAAGTGGATTGAAGAAATAGAGGTGTATGAGAGAAGTATTCAAAGAACCTTGTCAACGGGTAAGCACACCATCTCATGCCTTTTCTTTTCCTCTTTCCCAACTGTTTCATTTCATTAGTGTCAAGTTTCAAACTCTCCATCTGCTGTCCCAAGTGTTGAATCCATTCCCCATCCCCTAGTCTTCCACCACACCTCGATTCTTCTTCCTCTTCCCTTCCAAACAGTCATCCCCTCCACAAGAGCTAACCGAAATACCCTCCTCCAAAGAAACAAGAGGTTTCACCTCCTCCACCACCACAAAAAAATGTCAAATCAGTTGAGTTTCAATCTATCCCTCCTCTTGCATCCCCAATTCCATGTGGGGAAGAAGAAATTGAAAAAATCAGTCATCAAGGACAACAAGAGGAAGAGCCAAAAAGAAAAGAAATAACAGACGACTTGAAGGTTTGGGCTGCCAAGTTTGGGATGACAAGGATCCCCTTGATGGTTAAGCCTACAGAAGAGGCTAGGGTTGGAGAACAAATTGGGGTCAGGACTGATTTTGTTGCAGCAGAAGAAGAAGATCTTGCAGCCCCAACTTGCCCTCTAGAGCAGCAGAATGAAGAGTTCGACTTGACAAACTTCATGTTGGAGGAAGAGTTCAACCAAGAGCAAGATTGCCTTCAATCATTGGAGGAAGGAGAAGCTGCTCCAAATCCAAAAGAAGAGGAGCACATCCTAGCCGTGGAGGAGAAAAGTGCAGATCCAAGGGCTTCGAGCACAAAGCAAAGCACAGAGAACTTTCGCTTCTTCTTTCTACTTCACCTCTCTCAAGTTCTAAGATCAAGAGGAGTTTGATCTCTCAAACTCAATATTGAGAGTGAAGCAAACCATGGTGGTCAAGGTTGCACATCAAGAGGACACCATGGAGGAAGTTGAAAACGAGCAAAGCAGGATAGCAATGAGGCGGTTTACATCTGTCGATTTGGAGGACTGCTTTGATGGAGAAGAGCCGGTTGAGCTTTCACCTTTCTCTCTTTCATCATCCACATTCCAAACACTGAGCCTCGCTGCCATGAAGGAGAGCTTTCATTTGCAGCACCGCATCTTACAAAGCAGCTCTTTTGGGATCAAGATTGGAAGATTTTTATCTTCCATGTTCTTCATCGGAGGAAGAGAAAGGACAGACGGATTCCACCATTTCTTCCACATCATCCATTCAGTGGGTCTACAAGAAGACTCCATTCTTGGAGTTGAAATCGAGCTATGGGCATATCAAACGGATCGACCTTGCCCAATCGTATTTGGCTTCATTGGAGCCAAAGGAGAAGCCACGACCACCATGCTTGCTTCGAGCATGAGGATGAGCTACAAAGTACCAAGGATCAGCTGTCATACCTCTCCAATCCAAATGCAGAGCAACTAAAAGAGGTATTGGATTTTTCAGTTGATACCTTGATGATTTGGATAGAAGACCAGCTTCTTGTTGATTTTCCATCCATCCAAACAGCCATGATCAGTGCCAAATCAATTGCATGGCTGCCAATTTTGAAGAAAGGAAGCTATTTCTCACAACCAGTTGCAGGGTTTGTTTAGCTTGCCTTTGCTTCCAGTTAGAGTAGAGTAGCTAGGTTTGCTTTCAGTAGAAGAAGTGCTTGTGCACACTCTGCATGTTCCATTTGGGGCATGTATGATTTTCAGTTTTGTACATAGTTTTGGTGTTGCTGGTTCTGCTCTTGCACAGTTCATTTCAGTGGCATCTTGGTGAAGACACTCCAGGTTCAATGGGTTTCCAAGTGGCTCAGAGGGAGGTTTTCAAAGTTCGATCACGATTCGTGTTGCAACTCATGACTCCATGCCCAATGGATGCTTCAGTTACTCGATCATTCATCTAAGAGTGATGACCCCGCTTGAGTCGCCAAACCGTTGTCAAAATTTCACCCCCAGGTAATTTTGATAACATGCATCGAATATTCAAGTCCTGTGAAAATTGATTGATTCGGGCCAAAATCATGTTCTTAGAGTCCCCTCAAATATTTTCAAGTTCCCTGTCTCGAGAGGAAAAGAGCAAGCTCGAGAAAATGCGAAAAAGGTTGCGAAGGCAATTAGGTTGATCCAGAAAAAATCATAAAATGACTAAGTCCTAGTCCTAGGGGCAATCGGGACATTTGGGACAAAAAGGCCCGAACCGGCCGGCTCGGCCAAGTAAGCACAAACAAATCGCAAAGCAACAGGGACATCCTGGGACAAAGTACGCGGCGGGCGCGAAATGCCGGTTCGACCGAGAAAAAATTGGCTAACTGCTGAGAGGGACGCAAATGGGACAATCGGGCCAAAAAGGCACGAACCGGCCGAACCGGGCGAAAAAGGGCCAGATAGTCCAAAATCAAATGGGACAATCGGGCCAAAAAGGCGCGAACCGGCTGAAAAGAGTCAAGTCAGTCCGAAGCAAAGTGGGACAAGCGGGCCAAAAATGCCCGAACCGGCCGAATCGGCCGAAATGAGTCCAAGAGGTTCAAAATCAAATGGGACATCTGGGACAAATGGACGCGAAATGCCCGAACCGGCCGAAATGAGCACAAAGGGCCCAAAATCAAATGGGACATCCGGGACAAATGGAGGCGAAGTACGCGAAGGAGCCGAGGACCAATCAGAAACTGCCACGTGTCCTCACAAGAGAAAAGTCAAAAGGTCAAAGGGGCGAGTTATCGAGCGCTGAACCGAACCAATGAAATGGCGCCACGTGTCCAAGTTTAAGGGGCCCACAAGCAATTTCAAAAGGAAAGCCCGCGAAAGACGGAGGAGAGAGAATTGCTCGTCCAATCAGCACGTGCCACGTGTCGTCCAGATGGCGAAGAGCGGGAAAACATTTTAAAATTCGTTTTGATCTGTTCCGTGCCCTAAATCTTCAGATCGCCATATCTTTTGATCCAGAGCTCGGATTTCCACGTTCTTTATATCAACGGAAAGCTGTTGAGATGCTCTACATGATTCTAGGATCAATCTCGAGTTTTGGTGCAGTCTGAAGAGAGAAAATCGAGAAACGGCTCTGACGTGTGGTAATGGCCAGAAGCGACCTTTCAACAACCCGTTTTAATGCTAATGGGTCGCATTCTTCTTCTGCACGGCCAGAAGTGACATTTTAGCGGCCAAATTAATGCGAATGGGTCGTATTCTCCTCCAAATCGGTCAAAGATGGCAGGGTATGGGTTGGTAAGGTATCCTATGCCGTTTTAATGCGTTGGCATTCAATGAGGAATGGGCTTACACGTTTTCCCACATTTTCTGTCCCCTGGGCTCGACCCATGCAATGTAAAAGCCAGATTTGGCTCATTTTTAAAAAAAGGTTGTTCATTCTTTCGGCTCTGCCCTCCCTTCTTTTCTTCTCTAGGGTTGAAAATGGAGTTCGAACCTCCTCCCTTGCTCTGTAATGGCGTTTTTGCCTCTTATTAATGGAATGATGTTCTCAGTAAACTTCAAGCAACAAAACGTGTTTTGTGATGCATCTGTCCATCCTTCTCGTTTTTGCTTGTTTTCTTCTTGCTCTCTTCATTTGCAGTATATGTGCATGTTTGAATGTTCATTGCAGTCCTGAGCCGTGTTCATGGAGTTTTGGGACATTTTCTCGTGTGAAATCTATCCTTGGGCTCGTGATGCATCTGTCCATCCTTCCCATTGCTCACCTCTCTTTGTCCCATGGCAGTTTTGATAGATGTCCAACATTCTCCTTCTCTGGTGTATCACCGTTTTAGTGTAGGCTTTTGCTGTTTTTCCCTTCTCTCTCTCTCTCTCTGTCTCCTTGGCATGGTTAGATTAGGATTAGATTAGCTTGCCTACACTGGAATAGCTTGTGGCAGGTAGTTTAGGAGCAGAACCAACCTTCTCTCTGAGATTCCTCTCTCGGTTTCACAAAGTCCCACGCTGAGAGAGGTTTCCATGTTGTGCAATCACACTGGATGCTCGAACATCAACCTAGAAGCCCGATGTGCGTCCAGGTGCTGTGATTTTGCGTCAACAGAGCTTATTAGGGTTTTGGTGGTTTGAATACAAAAAGGGGGAAACACCTAAAGAATATATCTTATCTTTGCAATATCAAAACCTAATGCAATACATTCCCATTATGCATGAGCTATTTTGTTACAATTGGATTTGCAAGTGCAATCCACCCTTCAAAGAAGGTGCTCCCTTATTTCCATTTACTAGTATTTTTACTCTATATTTTGTAGTTTTGTTTTTGTTTGTATTCGGAACATAGTAAGTGGTATCAAATATTTAGTTGATTTTCACATCCACTACCAAAATGTCAAAGAGGACTTTATCCAAGAAACAACTCAAAGTTCTTGACCAAGGACGAGATGAAGGATTTTTTTCTGATTGCTCCAAGGAAGTTCAAAGAGAGATTCGTCGCTCATTCAGATAACAACCATGGTTGGCAGATATGAGATATTCAAACCCCGACGACATAATCAATGAGGATGAGGAAGAGGATTCTATCAACCTTTGGGGGATGTTAATCAATTTCCACCAAACACCGAAGAAGAAGAGGTAGAAAGCTAGCACTAACGGGTCCACACATAGATAAGTGACCTCACATTGACTTTTAGGGCTAAAATATTAAAAGGAAAGATGACAATTTGATTGTCCCTACAACATTTGGAAGGTGTTGCCCACACCAGGGAGAAAGATAACTTATTTCAAATCTAAATGGGGAATTTGATTATTTTTCTAATGCTTTGAATCGAAAGTAGATCAGTATCTAGGATGAGTGATATGACACCTAATTGATCCACTTCTTTTAGAAATATATGTTTGTGAAGGAGCACATAGAAAATTTCCAAATTTTGGAATCTAAAGTCAAGCTTTCTTCGAATCTAGTGCAAAAGATATATATTTCCAACCTATGGGATGATATTGGAATAGAGGTAATGATTTTGAACTTGAATCTTTTGAAAGAGATATTATTGTAGCTAGAAGATTTGAAAATATATTAATGCCTCAAAAAGGAAAATGGTAGGAAATATGTCTCGAAAGCCATCCACTTTGATAGAAACCCAAGAATGAGGGAAAATTTGAGTCTTCATTGTTTAAAAGTCCTACCCGCGCTTCCCCCTATTTCGATTGTTGTAAACCCATATCATAGGTATTCTAAACCATGGAGCAAGGTTCGTGTATCTATCACAAAAAAATTATATATGTCACAAGATTTATATTCGTCAAGGCAAAAATAAAGTCTAATAACAAGGATAATGTTAATAAAGATAATGTAGTGTGATAATGAACCTAAAAATATACCTACTCCATAGTAGAAACCAAGATCCATTAGTATCACTTTTTGTAATGATAGGGTTGGACCATCTAGAAACCTCAAAAAAATCCTGAATCAAGAAATCTCAAATTCTAGTCATGGTTGATCCAGAAGCCACTTAATATTTTGGATAAAAATTAAGCCCTCAAGCTACATCTCCATTTAGACACTTCAAAAAGTTTATAATTTAGGTTCCAAGTCATTGAAGTATTGAGTGCATAGGAGTACTCCATGATGTGGAACTATCGGTGACTAATTATGTCCTTAAAGATAAATTTTATGTGGTCGATATTGGGGGTGTGGATGTTGTTTTAGGGGTTCAATGGCTATACTCACTTGGAACATACTCCACCAATCATCAAGAGAGATTCTTGACATTCAAGCAAGGGGACCATGAGTATACTATCAAGTGTTTTCCCCTAAGGGAAATCAAAGTTGTTGATTCCAATCATATGAACAAATTTTTGAGGAAGGGGTGTTTTTAGATTCATGGCTCACCTTTACAAGATCGATGTAGTATCGAATGTCTCGCATGCACATGCTCTAGGGATTTTAGAGTTACTATGCAAATATAGGGTAGTTTTTCAAGACCTACTAAAGAGCCTTCTACTATACAAGGATTTAGAGCACATTATTGAGCTTGATACTATAAAGGGGCCAACATTGGTACACCCTTATAGCTACATACATTTTTAGAAGTAAGAGATAGAAAAACTAATAAGTGAATTATTGGAGGCTAGCATCGTTGTACCTAAAAGGAGCCCAAGCTAGGAAGAAGGACAGGGTCTTATAGACTTCATATCGATTATAGGGCCTTGAACAAAATCACAATTAAAAATAGATTCCCAATGCCAAGGATTGATGATTTGCTTGATGAGTTGCATGGGGTGAAGTATTTCTCAAAGATAAATCTCATATACGATATTGTCATTTACTAATATGGATTCAAGACCAAGACAAGACAACATTCGAATGTGCATCAAAGCCCCTACCAATTTAGAGTCATTGCTCTTCGGTCTCAAAGAACGCTCTAGTCGCTTTAAAGTATTGATGAACAAGGTATTCAAATTTTTGTGTTAGTATGTTTTAGTATTTTTGATGATATCAACGTTAATAGTAATTCATCGCCACTTATCTTGAACATTTAAATGTTGTGTTGGAAATAATATCCAAGGAGAAGTTGTATGCCAAGGTCTTTAAATGTGAATTTGCAAAGGCATCTTTGGAATACCTTGGTTACATTATTTCATTATTTTGTTGATGGGGTTCACACCGACCTTGCAATGATCAAGACTATATGTGATTGGCTTGTGCTCAAGACTTAAGAAACTTCATGGTTTCCTAGGATTGGCACGATTCTATAGAAGATTTGTAAAGAACTTCTCAACAATAGCACACCCCCTAACTGACATTACCAAGAAGGATTCCTTCAAGTGGTCTACCGAGGCACAAAAATATTTAGAGGATCTAAAGAAAGCTTTGGTTTTCACCCTAGTGTTAGCAACCGTTAGCAAAAGAATGAGATGCTTCTAGATCTTAATTGGTAACAGTTTTTTCTCAACATGACCACTCCATTGCATTTAAAACCAGAAAATTGAATGAACAAGAATGTTGTTCACATATAGTAAGTAGATGTTAGAAATCTTACATGCAATAGCCAAATGGCGTCAATTTCTGCATAGAGTAGGCTCTTTACTAAGACATCATATTTGTCTTAAGCAGTTAACTCATAGGGACATTGACGAGGGGGATTGATCGCCTATAAGCATATGATTTTGAGGTCCTTTATAATAACTTGGGAAGATGAATGTGGTGGTAGATGCATTGTCTCGCGAGAAGAGCCCCATGTATTTCTAGTCATGACCATCAACCAACCTGATTGGATACATGAGTTTGTACACAACGACTCAACTCACCTTGCATCAACTAAACTCATGAAAGAAATCGAGGATGGGGGAAGGGGAATGCCTTGGTAGTTTATAATGGTGTTATCTTTTTATGGGGATGTGTTTACTTGAGAAGTGACTTTCCTTCATTCAAAAGGCATTTGAGCATGCACACCACAAGTCTATGCATGCACGCCATGTGGGGTTTCATAGAACATATAGAAACATCAATAGTTGAGTGTGGCATATGTCATTGGAATAAAGCTAAGAGTGTCTCTTCACTAGGCATTCTACAACCGAATTTTGTCCCACAACAAAAGTAGGAAATTGTGCCAATGGACATTATCTCATGCCTTTCCTACTCGTAGGGTAAATATGATTTTTCCGTGGTGGTAGACAAATTGTTAAAGTATGACCATGTCATTCCCACAATGAAGGAAAGTAACAATGGTCATAAGGATGGAAAATTGTATTTTCCAACATATGTTTAAGATACATGGAATCCCTAAATAGATAATTTGTGACTGAGACAATTTTCCAAAGCCATTTCTAGAAAGAACTATTATGAAATGCAATGGTTGCATTTAACATGAGCATTGGATATCATCCCCAAACATATGGGAAAACCAAGGTGGTGAACAAGTGTTTGTAAGGGTGTTTGAGAGTGCATGCGGGGGATAAGCAGAGCAAATCGGTTGAATGGCTACACATGGTGGAGTATTGGTACAACACCACATCATTCATCCACAAAAATGACACCATTTAAGGCATTATACGGATATGATCCGCCATCACCGTTAAACTAGGTTATCCATAGGGTGAAGGCTCATTATATAGAGGATGCAAATCGAGAAATGTAAAATATTCTAAAACTATTGAGAGACAACTTGGTAGTGAGTGCCAACAAGATGAAGCAACAAATGGATCAACATAGGACACAAAGGAGTTTTGAGATTGGGGACATGGTGTATGTCTACAACCATATAAACAAATGCAATGAAGCAAAAACTACAACCTAAATATTATGGACTATACAAGGTACACAGAAAAGGTGAGGGAAGTTGCCTATGTAGTGGATATACCAAACAAGGGAAGAATGCATGATGTATTTCATGTGTCATGTCTGAAGAAGAAGATAGGGGTGGATATGGTTCCTCGAGACAAAATTGCTAATGATTGATAAAGACAAAAAGCTTGTGCTAGAGCCAAAGTGCATTATTGGGGTGGAATTCACAAAAAAATTGAAAAATGGTTGTGTATATGTACAAGGTGAAAGTGTTGCCCATGGAAGATGCAACTTTGGATATAGAGGCATTCACGAGACAAGCATCCAAGGTTAAAAGATTGCAACATCTTTTTTTGAAAAAATGAGTTTAGTCATGGAGGGTATTAAAAATTAAATTAAAAAATCAAAATTTTGGACATAGAGGGTTATATGTGGACGCTACTGCAAAAAGGAAGAGGGATTACAAAGGAAGAATTAAATAAATGAGTAAATAACCTCAATGTAGCTTTATTTCGCCAATCCCAAGGTAAGGGTAAAAGAGCGGTGGAAATGTGCCCAAAATGCTAGAAAATCCTAGGAATAAAAAAACCCCTCATTCTCATTTTTGTATGATTTCACATAGTGTTTTGTAGGATAGTCAAAGCTTACTTGTAGTAGGTAGAGGTTTTGAGAGTTCCATTCTCATAATGTAATCCTTTGGACTTTTAACTAGTTTTGAGGTCAAAGCTCTTTAAGAGGGATGGCATGCCATGTACTTAAACACACCATATATATTTATGTCTCTAGTTTTAACATTATTATTATTTCTTGTTTCGGGTGACTGGAGTTAGAGAAGAGTTAGGTCATGAGTTAGTCATGGTCTAATGAGGGTTTTCATGGTTTGAATGCAAAAGTGGAAAATGTCCTAGAGAATGTATCTTATCTTTCAAACATTGAAAACCTAATGTCGAAGATAGCCGCTATTGTGTGAGAGCTATTTTTCTACGGTCTTATTTGTAAGTGCAATCCACACTTGGGGAAGAAGGTGCTCCAATATTTCCTTTTATCAATATTTTTCTTTATATTTTGCGGTTCCATTTTTTGTTTATATTTGGATCACAACACCAAGAAAAGTAGAAATGTTTATCTCATTCAATGCTTTTGTGGCAATTGTGCATAGGGTACATTACAAAATCTTTCAAGAGTTATGAAGTCCTCTTTAGTAAATCGCTCATTTTCCATTAATATAGAGGTTTTCGTGGAAATAAAAAGGTTAAATCTCTTAGAAGAATCATCTCATAATGTGATGCCTTGGGGAATTGGTAAAGATCACTCAATGACCCAACAACTTGAACATAAAATATGGTCTTGACTTGAGACAATCATTGAGACCCATTATACAAAGGCTGGTTTGGGTACAACTATCTATTATAATTTTTGTTAATAATACTTTTCCCTTGAACATGATTGATTAATTAGTGTTTATTTATGTCCCCTACTCACATTAATGCATTGCACTTTTCCTCTTCTCATAATTATTTGACATTAATTGATTTCACCCATATGTTGTACATTGGTCCAAAGTGGATCTAAATTCAATTAATGATTTTTATTGTATTTATCAAATGAATTTGTTGGCTTAATGGTTTGTAAAGAGTTGTGATGGGTCTTAAGGACATTTAAACACCAATATTCCCTTTTTTATAAACAATATGGCTTGTGGAAGTTCATAATCCCTAAAAATAAATATAATCGTTTTTGTTGTATTATCAATAGTAAAGAAGAGGATAGGAAATTTTGTTAAAAGCCTTTACTACTTCATTTTCTAAGAAAAGTGCTAGAGAACTTAATTGACAATTCTCTTGTCACAAATATTTTGTATTATCAACCTTCTCTGACTTGCTTCATGGCTATCGTTTATTTTTTCTCTAGTTCCTTTGAGCATGGATTTTTTATTCATTGTGGTCTTGCATTATGACTTTGGGTTTCATTCTAAATGTCTATTAGTGGACATATCTGTTTTGTATACTTCTCATCTCAAAATAAAAAATATTGTACCATAATAATGATAGTAAAGTAGATTCTTTGCTTCTTAATAATTGCAGATAAAATTAACCAACCCTTTTGTAAAACAAATGAGTGAGGGAAAGAAGAAATATGGTAAAAAAAAATTGACCTCCTAAATCTTATAAATTCTTTGACCTAAATATTTTAGTTCTCTCATGATAAAAGTGAGAAAAACACTAATAGACCAGTCAAACAGAAAAGATGGAAATCGGAAAACATTAACCATTATGTAATTCTAAGGTTGTGTTATCATGTCCTACAAATGATGATCTATGAAGTGAACATGGTGTAATCTATAATTGACCCAAAACATTGTTGATCTCTCCGATAAGATTGACAGGCCTTCCATCAAACATTGCAGAAAGGCTTCTTTCACAAAGCATCTTAAGATTTCTAGTTTTTGTAATAGCAGCCTCCTGCACATAAAAAGCACAATACCAATTGTTATAACAAAAAAATTGTCACAGCAGAAATTCCCAAACATGTTCATTATTTCTTTATTAAAGAAAGATATCCTCAAAAGGCATTTCCTCTATATTTAAGGTTACAATCCATTGTTCTATCAACCTTGGTGCACATAATACAAAATGAAATAAATAAATGCAACTTTTACATCACCCAAAGAGCATAATGATATTAGCAATTATTTTTAAATATCATCTGCATAGAGAGAAACCTACAAAGAAAATGGGCAATCCACTATCATAGAATTTAATTCTCAAAATTGGCAGTAGGCTTGTGCAAATAGGATATCCTTAAAAACTTAATTTTATGTATAGCTACAATCCAAAAGAACCAAGAAACAAATCCCAACCGCTCAAATGGTTTCAAGTTGTGAGATCTCATTTTTTTGTTAAGTTCTGAGATCTCATTTTTACACAAATCCAACATGAAATAAACTATATGAAGAATAACTCAATATTTTCCTCTTCAAGGGCATTTCTCTACTGAGATGATAACAGTTTGCAGCAGTAATTTAATGATAAAATAATTTCTTACGTTGAAGATGATCTAGTTTGTCCCATTACTTCCATTTGAAAAACTAGAAGCAATTTCATTGCATGTTCACCCACCTTACAATAGCAGAATTCCATTTAATTACCATGTAATCTAGTTCATCTCAAAAGATTAAAATAAATTATCCCCAAAATGATTCCCATTCGCTTTCTGTTTCTTATTTTTCCATTTTCAATCTGCTGGAATTTTTTCTGTTCCATCGTGGTCTATTGGAAAGTTTGATGTTGTGAAAAAGACTATGTTGAATTCCTACTAAGCAGGCTCCACATTCATTGTAACAAAGACCACGTGGACGCCTTGGTAACCTTGATGACCAATGATTACAGCGCTAAATTGCAGAAACAAATGGTGTAAGGTGCTAGTCCTGGATGATACCAGAATTATGAGAGCTTAAAGTGGATTTGCTCCAAATTCATTGTTTTTATATGAATGCTTAACAGAATAATTTTCCTGGATAGAATTGACTACTGGCCAATGGAAACATGTAAGACAGGTTACGCATTGGAGACCAGATTTAATGGTTTCCTTCCACAAAATGGAGAGGCAGTAAATTCATATGATGGGATTTTTCAGGGTTTTGAGGTGACATAATGTCGTGCTAACAGATTGGCAACTCTATTGGGCAGTCCGAGTGCCTAAAGTTGTTCATATTTTGGTGTTTGGTAGTGGAATATTACTTTCTCTTAGAAGCAGCTTTGGTTTTGCACCATGAGGTAAAGGACTTGATGGACTATGTGTAAGTGTAACTGCCAAATAAAAGCCGGCAGTAAAGGTGGTATTTTACAACAGGACGAAAAAATTAGTCAATTATGGCCTCTCTTGTGCATAAAAAACGGCTATTCAAGCTTAACAGGTTCAAGAGAGTGAAAGAATTTTGACTGTCAAAAATCGAAGTCTCAAAATTCACCCACTGAAAATCAAGCACGAGGAACAAAATGGAGAAGCAGCCGTGTCCTTGAGATTGTTTACATTTGTTGTTTTCAGTGAATATTTGGTGCATGAAGTCTCAGTAGATGAGTGGAATAAACAGCTGATAAGAAATAATATTTAGGCCCTGTATTGTTTACATACCAGATATCTATTTGGCGCTTGATCCTTGCAACAATGAAGAAAATGCTCCTGGTACATGTTTTTAATGGAGGCAAGAAATATTGTTCCGTGTTTGTGTATGAATAGATTAAGCGATATAAAAGTAAGACAAGAAGGACTTGCGCCACTAAGACTTAATTCCATTGTTCAAGAGCCACATATATAAAGTTTGTCAAAAGCATGATGTAATAATGATTTTGTGCAAATTTTAGTGTCTACAGAACCAATTGACTTTGTCTGACCGATTTGCCCACCAACCCGCAAAATAGGGCGAGGAACATAATCACTGCAACATATTACTTGACTTGATAGATGAAGTTGCACCGACTACTATGGCCTTAATCCTAGGTCATATATTGGGATATGTATAGCCAACATGTGGCTAACATAATCTCTTAACATGTCATATCACATTTATTTATGCTTTTATATGCTTAGTAGGTCAGCTTAGGTGGTTTACATAGCATAATACGGTATATATAGGAGTTAGTAACTAGTAGATGATCATCATATTGAGCATTTGAGTCTTATTGTAAGGTGTGGAGGTTGCCCCCTCGAAGTGGCTACGTCATTTATACTTTCATATTCTCATCTTATTTCTCTATTTTGGTGTTCTTTGGTGCACTATTACTATTACTCTTCTAATCTATCGAAGTAATTTCTATAGAGGTGGTATCGTAGCTTCGATTTGGGCCAAAATCAAGTCGAAACCCTAATTTTAGGAACTTGTTTATATATCACAATAATTTGCAAAAGTGTCTGCCATTTTTTTACTAGAGTTACAGCATAAGAAGACAGAGGTACCCTCAAAATTTCGGCTGAATCTGATCCGTTTTGTGGAAGATATTTCAAAATTAGTGTTTTTCACAAATTTGCTCCATAGGCTGCAATTTTCAGAATTTTTCTATGATTTCTACAATTTCATAAAGCTCTCCAAATATTATTGGGGGTCTATTCTCTGTATTTTTTGATTTGAGGTGGACATCATCCAAAAATCCCAAACCCTAACTGCCATGTCATGAAGATCGACCAAAGGCCAAGGAATGTTAAGAATAGGTCAAGTTAATTCATTATTGTAATAAGTGAGTAACTTTTTACTCACATAAATAAGTTTGTTTGGTAGATGCTAATTTGTTATTGCTATTATGTTGGGAATAGTCATTCCCGTATTTTGTATTTTTGTGTGCAGTGGGCTTATTAAATTTATATAACATTTTTGCCATGGTTGTTATAGACTATACAATACCTATAAGTATTATAGTCCCTCCATGCTATTGAATGGATCATTTTCATATTAATAAAATACAACAATAGTCTGGTTCTTGTTCACATTTGATATCAAAACAGAAGACTTTATAACCGTGAGGTGCTCAAACATTCAAGGATTTTTGGGAAATTTTGGAAAACATTGAGAAGCAAAAAAGCCAAAGAGCTTCCAACATTCCCCGCTCCAATCCCTGTCTACACCTGTAACAATTGCTGCACAAAATAGGTAACAATTAACGTCAAGTTGCAATTGATTGCAAAAGTTTCATAAGTTCTCGGAGGTTGTAGAGTGCACAAGGAGTCACCTGAGGCACTGCCTCTTGCACCACCTCTAATAAAAAGGTGTCTTGCATTATTGTTGTGTAAAATATATAGATTTATATTTCTAGGAATTTTGTCTATTCATTTATAGAATCTGCTAAAATTGGCGGAACCCCAAATCTGAGGCACCGCTAACAACACATCGAGGTGACAGATTTGTTCAAGCTCAATGCGAAGACCTTACTAAGAGAACAACAAATAGACAAAGGCCTTTGTGATTTCCCTCTCCTAAAAACGCGTTGAAGGCCAAATATGAGTTGAGGGTGTGTTGAGGCATCAGTGACCCGAGATCTATTGCTAGGCACGTTATTGGGTGTGTCTATTTGATTTACGTTGGATCGCCATAGCTACACACATAGAGACCCTACAACAACAATCAAAACAAAGTTATTCAAGTTTCCCGGCATCCTTCATCGCAACTAGCCTCGCTCGCTACCCATGGCAACAAAGATTGAAAAACAAGGATAAAACAATAATATAAAAAGATATGGCATTTTTACACTAAAAAGCGTTCAACAACAATTTTTATTCTTATTCACCCATGTGGATCAGGCTTCCCATTCATCTCCAAACCTGTTGGTGCCAAGGTCAAATGGTGAAAGAACTGTTTTTTATTTAAAGTTACAGACATTAACTTTTGATAAAACATAATAGCTTGTAATTGAATCCAAAAGAGATTGTATTGCTCTATTGGCTAGGGTAAAAGGCTTTACAAGTGGGAGGTCCCATGTTCAAAAACTACTTGGCCCCCCTTTATTTGTTTTTTGTTTTTAAATAGCTTGTCTTTTTCTCTTCTTTAAATACAAAGAGCATCAAAATATTGCCTAGGCGCCATAGCCACTTAGATGGCTAAACGAAATTTGCCCAAGCTTTGGGAAAGAGGAGGTCAGTGGGGTCAATCACACGTCCCCTCCCCCAAATTGACTTTTTTGGTCTACCAAAGTATTGTGCCAAACTACATTAGCGGGATTGCTAAAAATTAGGGGAGCCACCAAAAAAACCCATTCTAAATCACTTAGAAGTGCCTCTAAACAGTTTTGCAAAAACCAAAATAACTTTATTTTTGTTAACAAAAAGAGGCCCTAGCACCCTTTAAGTTGTATTTTTTGCAAAAATATTATGGAAAACAAAAAAATTGCAAGTTTTTCCGGTGTAAGGGGGTATTTGCAAGATGCCAAAAGTGCCCAAAACAAAACAAAAATTTGCAAAAGTTCAATTTTTTTGGGAAGGGGAAGCATTTTTTTTTTTGGTACTTTGTACATAATTGTACTAACTTGCATCAATAAGGACCACCGTTGTCACCCACTGTCTCCATCATTGCTATAAAAGCTACCAATTTTTTGCCCAGATTCCTAACTCTTGCGTGGCGATAACTACGCAACATGCAAGACCAAAATTAGAACTCAGCATGACATGTCCCTTTTTAGGGCAGAACCACACCAACAAGGAATTTACACAAACCCTAGCTGAAAATAATCTGGTTTTTATAACAGACCCAACAGTATTAGAAACCCTAGCAATGAACATGAAATTACACTTTTAGGGCATCATACATCATTAAAAGCAGCAAAGAGTAAATAAACAAGTCTTCCTAATGTAGCAGCACTTAATGGCATCCATTCTCATGCAATATGGGCTGGAAATTAACATAGAAATATCCCAAATACTCAATAAATCCAGCAAGATGAAATCTGGAGCAAATTTGTATTTTATAAATTTATTTCAAGTGCAAATACAACTGAAATTTCTAAAATTCATAGCTCCATTAATCCTTGAAGTTTCAACACAACCCAATGCTCAAAATGATCTTCAAAAGACCAGCTATCCAATGAAAGTGAAATCACAATTTTCCAACCATGAAAACCCACTAAAAAGTGATCCCGAAATCTCCAAATGGGTAGATCAAGCTGGAAATGAATGTGGCAGCCCCCAAAAGCGTGCCCTAGCTGGAATGTGTGCCCTAGCACTGATAGAAACCCTTTCCATTCTGAAATTCTGAATTTTGAAGCTCCAATGTGACTCCTGATGAAGTCACCAATGCAACAAATGAGGGTTTCTATCCCTAAGTGTTGTGACTATTGAGGGTTTTCGTCCCCAATAGGATCCAATGAGTGTTTTTGTCCTCAAAGGGGTGAAAATGAGAGCTCAATGCTCCAATTTCCAAAAGAGAAGTATATAATTCATAAGATGATGTCCACAAATGAGCCCCCATCATTTGCTTTTATAGCCTTTACTTTTCTTTCTTTGTGGAGCGCTCCATGTAGGCCTCTTTATTTATTTTTTAATATTTGTTTTTCCCTCCTAAAGAGGGACAACCTCTCCTTTTTCTTTTATTTTAGTATTTAAAAATACTTTTTATTTTAATAATAATAATATGAAGTTGTCCCAAAATAAGAATTGGTTGGGCCCAACTTAAAATATTATTAATTATTTTTAATTTAGAAAAGGGGACATTACAGTCCTCCCTCCCCAAATTTGCTTGTCCTCAAGCAAAATGTGAGCCCTGGATCCCAAATAAATCTATGTGGCTCCTTCTTTGATGTACTTGCACATGAAGCAAACTCATTAAAGAAAAAATGTGTTCCCTTCTTCCTCCACTCATGCTTTGTGGATACGATGGCCAACGCTTCTTCTTTGCTTGCCAAGGCCTTACAATTACCATCCAAGCATTGGTTGTCCACAATTTCCCTCATGCTGTCCCAAATACCAATGTAATCTTGCTTTTCTCTTTCAAAAATCAGAATGAAGGTGTCTAGAATTCCACTTTTACTTGCACAAAATATCACAAGATGGTCTAGATGTAGGAAACACAACTTCCAATTGCCTAGGTGTCCTTTTATGACCCAAAAGGTGAAAAGAACAAGTTGGAAATGCACCAAACTGATTGTATGGGGGCTGTATAGTGACTATAACAGTCATGAAATGCTTGGAATTCCTTCCCAAACAGCAATTCCTTTGTACCTAGTGACCTTCTATGATGAAGCTCTTCATACCCCACTCTAATGCAAATGTTTTCACCCATGTTGTGGCTGTAAAAAGGTGTTTTCTTGCTTAGAAACTGATTGGTAATGACTGGAAATAATCTTGTAATGGTTGTACATACCTCATCTTTGAACCAGTTGCTTAGGAGCACCATTGAGCATGTCATGACAGCCGGTAAAAGATTGAGACAGCTGTGATCAGCTACATAACCAACGTAGCCCAAAAAACTTTCTTTTGAATCAATAGCTGAAAGTACCTTAATGACATGGTAATTCTTTTCAATACCTTGGGCAGCTGTCCATATAATTGCATCCATGGGATACAAAGATTTTCTCATTCTGTCAACCCAAGACAACTCTCCTAACTGCTGTACTTTAGAGATGTGGCCTTTTTGTAGCAACTCATCCTTCACTATGGTGCTAGAAGGTACAATAAACTTCATATGCCTCCGCATAAGTTTCCTTATAAATAAAATGCAAGAATCATAAAAATCAGTAGAAGGAGAAGCTTTTACCTTGTTTTTCATAAGGTCATCTGGAATCTTCTTGCCATAGTCAGCTTGGACTTGACTCAAACCAGCTCTATATCTATGGCTGAAAGTGGTGTTTTTCACCCCAATATGCTCCTCGAATTCACTTTATAATAATAACCATTCTTACCAAGTGTGAGCAATCCTCGTTGTGGAGAATTTTCTGATTGCAAGTGCCTTGCTGCCCCAAAACAGTTGTCCTATGTTCCTTCTTGCAAACTCCTTCCATGATGTCATTAGCAAGCTGATTTTTGACATAACCAGCAGTGATAATATTTTTCCAGTCAGCTGTTATGCAAGAGAGCAGCCCACAATGTGATTCCCAAATATTTGCTTCAACATTCACTTCTTTCCTCATGCCATGAATTCTGATTTCTCCAACTTGGTCACAAAATTTCAGTTCTTTATCATGATATTTGAGGGTGAACTCCCCCAATGTTTGCAACCATTGAACCCCAAGAACAATTTCATCATTAGCTAGTTCAATCACAAAAATTCATCACATACCTCATGAACTCCCAAGAGAATTGACAGCTGTACTATTTTCCTTGCGCAAAGTATGATGGTGCCATTCTCTACCAACATAGTGACCCCTTGGTTATGAAGAAGACCCTTCACCCGGAATGGGTGATAAGCATGAGTGCCACACATTAGAGTAAGGGTGTTGCCCTTCCACCATATTCTCTCTAGCTCTTTCATATTTATGGAATCATGGAATGGAAAATCAGACTTACCAACATGCCCTTGATGCCTCAAACATAGGTATCCTCCCAACATTGCACCTATGTTCCACATGCAGAAACAATTTTGGAATTGAGCCCAAGAATCCACACAACAAAAAGTACTTCTTACCTCATTATTCCATGGAGTATGAGGTGCATAATGATGTCCAATCAACGGTGACATAGGAGGACATAACAAGCATGAAATTTGATCACCTTCCCCAACCAGTTGTGTGTGAGAGCAACATACCAACAATGACATATCAACAAGCAACCAAACTGAGATAATCATGTACCCGGGCTGCCTATGACACTCTTATGACTCAGAATTTCTGAGTTAGGAACAACACTCAGAAAATACCCTAATGGTGCCCTTCTTTCACGCATGATGTCATCCTCATAGGTCCTTAGTAAATCTGATTTGACTTCCTTATGTGGCTGCCCTGTGTGACCATTAGAATTCAATAAACTATCATAGAACATCAAAGGATTTTTACCCTTCTTCGGATGATGACAAAATTGGGATTGTTCTTTGTGGATACCCTCATCAATTTGCTCCTTGGTGACTGTTGTTTGAAAATTTCTAGCGAACTGAAAGTAATCATGAGGAACCGGAAGTGCCTTTCCTCCATGAACATACCCTTCCGTAATGTCATCCTCTTTTCCCTTATGCAAATCTGATTTCTTTTCAACAATTTGCCACAAGCACCCATTAGAAACCAATGAAATATCATTAAATATTAAAGAACTTTTACCTTGGGACACATGCTCCATGATTTCCCTAGGTTCATGCTTCAATCCTTCATCAAATTGTGATATCTTCACGCTGCTGATCTGAAAATCAGTCAAGAGCTTTACTTTGGCAATGGTGATGGGGGATTCAATGGGTTGTTCCCTCTCAATGCCCAACAACTTCGGTTGTTCTTCTTCCTTCTTTGGCTCAAGCTCCACGATTTTTCCTTCTTCAACTTGCATCGTGGGTTCCTCTATGGGTTGTTTCTTCTCCATTACTTGCAGCCCTAGTTTTTCTTCTTGTGTAGTTTGTGACCTAGGCTTGGGCCTTGATCTTCCCTTGCTTATTCCCATGAACTCGAAAATGACATGGCATCACGAATCTTCTTTGGAAGAGCCCTATACTCCTCATACCATGTAGCAATGTTGTCCACTTTGGATGGCTGAGAATTATCGACTTCCTTTGAAGAGCTCCTTCCACCATTTGGATTTTGAATGGTATGGATCAGCTGAGCCATTGTGTTGGCCAATCTTTCTTGCCCTAGGGCAAGCTTTTCGAGTCTAGCATCACCCAAAAATTTGTCCGCCATTTATCTTCTTGCAAAAAAATCCTTAGGTTAGGAAGACTGCTCTAAAACCACCGTAATGTGCCTTTTTAGGTCTGAACCACACCAAGGAATTTACACAAACCCTAACTGAAAATAATCTTATTTTTATAACACTAGATCCAACAATAATAGAAATCCTAGCAGGGAACACAGAATTACCCTTTTAGGGCATCATACATCATTAAAAACAACCGAAAGTAAATAAACAAGTCTTCCTAATGTAGTGAATCAGTAACAACACTTAATGACATCCATTCTCATGCAATATGGGCTGAAATTAACATAGAAATATATCAAATACTCAATAAATCCAACAAGATGAAATCTGAACCAAATTTGTATTTTATATATTTATTTCAAGTGCAAATAAAACTGAAACTTCTAAAATTCATAACTCCATTAATACTTGGAGTTTGAACACAAACTAATGCTCAAAATGATCTTGAAAAGACCATCTATCCAATGAAAGTGAAATCACAATTTTCCAACCATGAAAACCCGCTAAAAAGTGATCTTGAAATCTCCAAATGGGTAGATCAAGTTGGAAATGAATGTGTCAGCCCCCAAAAGTGTGCCCTAGCTGGAATGTGTACCCTAGCACTGATAGAAACCCTTGTTATAAAATTCTGAATATTGAAGCTCCAATGTGACTTTCGAATGAAGTCACCAATGCAACAAATGAGGGTTTCCGTCCCCAAGTGTTGTGACTATTGAGGGTTTTCGTCCCCAATAGGATCCAATGAGGGTTTTCGTCCTCAAAGGGGTGAAAATGAGAGCTCAATGCTCCAATTTCCAAAAGAGAAGTATATAATTCATAAGATGATGTCCACAAATGAGCCCCCATCATTTGTTTTTATAGCCTTTACTTTTCTTTCTTTGTGGAGTGCTCCATGTAGGCCTCTTTATTTCTTTTTTAATATTTGTTTTTCCTCCTAAAGAGGGACGACCTCTCATTTTTTTATTTTAGTATTTAAAAATATTTTTTATTTTAATAAAAATAATATGAAGTTGTCCCAAAATAAGAATTGGTTGGCCCAACTTAATATATTATTAATTATTTTTAATTTAGAAAAGAGGACATTGCACAATGTGGGTTTGAAGACTTATGGCCTATTGTTGAAAGCTCTTTCACAAGACCAGAGAGATGTTGTTGCAGACAACGTTAATTTGATAGAGTCAATCAAAAGGTAAAGTTGATAATCTTGTTTACGCCTCAAATGACGTGCAACTACACATTCAAGATGCCAAAATGGCCAAAGAAGCATGGGACAAATTGAGCACAATCTATGAGGCCAAAAACCCGAACGCATTTTACACTTGCAGAGTCAAATTCATTGTCTCAAACTGAAATGTTGTGAGAAAATTGAGGCCTTTTTACGGCATGTTGCAACTTTGCAAGCATCACTCTAAGCATTGGAAGAGGAAGTAATAGATGACTCTCTTGTACCCATCATCTTGAGAGCACTTTCCCCTCTTACTAGATCTTTATGACCACTCTGAATGTCATAGGTCATATACTTGACCTTTGAAAAGTTGGTAAGTATGTTCAGCAACAGAAGATTCCATGCACGCAGCAGAAGAAGTAGAAGAGAAAGCTCTTACTTCACACCAGAAAGGGAAGAAACATTTCAGATCTTCTAAGCATCCTAGAATCAAAGTAGTCAACATAATCAACAAGGGAACAAACAACAAAAGCAATGTCTAATTTTTGGTCATAAGAGCCATGAATTGAAATATTGTTAGTAGAATGGATTCCAACAACAATCCTCTAGTGGCAAGAAGTAGAATAACCAACAATCACATTAGGGACAACAAAATAATAAACAAGGGAAGAAAATGGGGAATCGAAGCCCCAACAAGGCTTAGTTTTTGAACAGAAGATCACTCGATGATAGAGACTTCCCGTATAATGCTCAATCACATGATGAATCGTCTTCTCACAATGCTATTAGGTATGTAGATTTGGGTGCAACCCGGCACATAACTGGATGTAAGGATTGGTTCTTCACTTTGAGTGACACATCCACCAAAAATCATGTTTTGATGGGTGATGACAGCTCTGCGCAGTGTCCAAGGAATTCTCAATATCTCTTTACCCTTTGTACACATAATTGTAAAATAACTGATGTTTTATATCCCTAGATTAAAAAAGAAGCTACTATAAGTCAATCACTTTCTGGAGCACTACCATTACAGAGCCAAGGGGCATGTGGGGTTCCAACCTGTTGCCGACTAGATCATTGATCACATCCTCACCCTTAATACCATTATTGAGCGGTGCACACCACCACTCCTCCAAGGTTTTTTCCCACTTCGTGGATTTTCGGAAAGCCTTTGACTCGGTGCCATAGAAGCTCTTTTCCATAGGCTTAGAGAGATTGGTATTTTCGAAACTCTTCTTCATCGCATCATGTGTTTCAGACGAGGAGGTTTTGGGCCGCCTTCACACTGCTGCCGGTTTCTTGGATTTTATCAGGAGTACCATTGGGGTTAAACAAGGCTCCCCCTCTCACCTACTTTGTTTGGTATTTACATTGATGAATTGGAGGAATTTCTAAGGGATCATAGTCAGGAGGGGGATGGCTGCCTTCTTCACTGGGTGCTGATCTACATTCTCCTTTTCCAAGATGATGTTGTCCTCCTTGCCTCTCCCGCGGAGGGACTCCAGAGATAGTTGGACACCTTAGCCCTCTTTTGTGATCATAGACAGTTGACAGTTAACCTTGGTAAAACCAAGGTCATGATCTTCAATGGCCTGAAGACTTCTGACTTTCACTTTTTCTATGAGAGGGAAGAGATTGACATCACCAACTCCTACACTTACCTAGGACTTCTATTCACCGAGCCCCGAATCTGTCTTCGCCCTGCCCTTCAACCTAGTGTCAATAAGGGGTATGGTTCTTTGGCTATCTTGGAGAGACAATGTTTCCGCCACCACTTCCAAGACATATTGTCGAAGATGTCTCTCTCGGATTCTCTTGTGAGACCCACCGTTCTCTATGGCTCTAAAGTTTGGGGGCCATCCCTGCTTGACTCTGATTGGGCCACTGTTGAGCGTGTCCAGATTCTCATGCTCAGACGCATCATCAGGTGCAAAGAGACAGTTCCACACAATATCCTCCTGGCTGAGTTCGGGGCTCACCCTTTTAGACTGGAGACTATCTTTAGCCTTGTTTCTCTTTTGCATCGCGTCAAAACTTTCAGCTTCCTCCATAGGCAGGGATAGGTATCTCTACCTTGCCTACCGTTCCTTCGAAGCTATTGCTCTTTCTGACCACAGTGGTCGCTTTTGTTGTTGGCTTGCCGGAGTCTCTCGTCTTCTTGGTTCGTTCGGGATTCAGTTGGACCACCTCCTGCCATACAGATATTCCATGGATGCTCCTGCCCATCTCCTACCGAGTAAACAGGTTCTGCACAAAATTATCAGAGACGACATCTACAAGCAGTTCATCCAGCACACTTGGATCAGCCCTTCGGGGGTTACGCCCCAAGATGGCCTTCTATGCTGCACATTTCCTTGAGGTCAATGATGGACTTATTAGCCGGCCCACGTATATATCCCGACACTGGTTGCAGGCACTCCGCATAACCCTTGGCCAGTTTAGAGTGGGTTCTCATAGACTTCGGGTTGAGGACCACCGGTTAACTCGCTCGGAAAGGATTTTCCAGCTTTGTTCTCTCCAGGAGGTCGAGACAGAGGAACACTTCATTTTCAGGTGCCCCATCTACTACGAGATCAGAGGGAGATTCCATTGCCTTTTCCAAGAGCATCCGTCTTTTGCAACATTCTTTAGGTATCGCGATCAGCGATGTCTTGCCCTCTATCTACAAGAGGCCCTCAGACTTCGGAATGAGTCCCTTCACCCCTCTCAGGTAGGTTGCTACTCGACAGATCACATCTTTCTTTATAGTGCTCTCACCTGAGAGGGGCACCAAGAGGCACCTCGACATCAATACGGATTCTCGAACCAAATCAATTAGGACCCGAGGTGCTACCTCCCAATCCAGGGCTTTCATGTTCGCACTCTGCTTAAGCCCCCCCATGTACCACTTGGTCGGCCAGAGAGTACAAAGGACTCGTCCAACCCGTCCTCCCAGACACAAACATTCCAAACTCTCCACGGTTTCAGCTACTGGACACAGGCATATCACCAACTACTTCCACTCGGCCTCGGCTGCTAGGTGACAGCGTCGGAGTTGGGGCTTTTCTTCAGCTCCGCCCTTCTGCACTCTTGTCTCCGTTGTAGCCCTTTCTTCTCATTCTTCTTTCCTTTCTCTTCTCTCTCTTTTCTTGTTGTCCGGGGACCCTTTCGGGTCTTCCTGCTGCTCTCTTGGCATTGTACTGTACAGTCCCATTGACCTACTTTTGTGGTCATTTGTTGGACATTAATATTATTATTTTATCTTATCTTTGACAATAAAGGTAATAAGAAAATGGGTTTGATCAAAGATAAATCTAGAAGTTCAAAGATTGTTGCAGGAGCTTCCAATGTGGGCTAGATGTTCCATCGTGATTTTGTTCGGAGATACAATCGGGTTTTTGTGGCAAAGGACACGACTTCAAGACAATTGTGGCAAAGAAGCCTTGGCCACATCAATTTTGGATATCTCGACACACTCCGCCAAGATGATATGGTGAGGGGATTGCCACCTCTTGAAAAGGACTCAAATAAATGTCACCATTGTTTGGCGGAAAACAACAAGCACCATTCTAAAAGAGCACATTTCAAGCTATAGGTAAGCTTGATCAAGTGCATACAGATCTTCATGGGACCCATTAGACCTAGCCATGCTAGTTTTCAATACTTTATACTCTATTGATAATTTTTCAAGAAAAATCTGGATATATTGTTTGCATACTAAAGATGAAGTTTTTAGAATTTCAAGAAATTCTAAGTTGTTGAAACCAAGATCTGGACCTAAAATCGTAACACTCGCTTTCGATTGAGGTGGAATACACCAACGAGTTAAAAGTATTCTTGAAACTCATAGAATTCATGAACAAATGGCTTCTCCACATACACCACAAGAAAATGGTGTTGTTGAACGGAGAAATCGTACTATTATGGAGATGGTGTGATGTATGATCGATAATATTGGCTTGACAAAGACATATTGAGCTAAAAGACCCGTAAGGACAATATAGTCTAAACGAGTTCCCACTATTGCTCTTGATGGGGTATGTAATGTCCCTTTTTGGGGGACTTCCGGAAAATAGCTAGGGCTGGATGAGAGATGACTGAAATTAATTTTTAGATGGTTGTAAGCTTCTAAGGGCTGGATATGACTGAAAATTAAGGCAGCGGCCTGTTTTGGGAACTCCTACTCACTTTTGGATGCCCTAAACTCATTGAAAATATGCCCAATCAAGCTCAAAAATTTTGATTAATTACCAGCAATCAAAATATGAAGGAAAACTGATTTTTAGTGCCCTAGAATTGAAGATATGAATTTTTATAAACCCTTGTTTGCAGAGTTACTTTAAAAATTCATAACTTTACCTAAGAAGCTCCAAAATTCATGAAACTTGGGATCTTGGGGTTTAAAAATATGAAGAATGAATTCAAATATCTAACACTTAATTCACATCATGTGAGTTAAAGTGATATTGTAATAAAGTAATATTTTTAATTACTTTAGTTAGCTTAGTTAATAATGGGTTGTCACCTATCTTGTCTCATTCCTATTTTTGAGGATGATGTTCTTTTCTTAGTTTATTATTCTCGATGCATTCCTATAGGGGAAGTTAGGGGCAATAAGCTATTCCTACATATTTTCTTAGTTTAGTTGATATTGTTCCATATATTGTGGAAGAGATAGAAGTTTGTCCAATATCTATAAATATTGCAGCTCTCTCTTTTGATTGTAATGCTTGATTTTGATATTAATAAAATACACAAGCACCATCTTGTTTCTATGTAAAGCTTCTATGTGTCAAATATTCTTTTCAAGTATTCATTGTCAAGATTTATTTCATAAGATTTATTTCATTGTCAAGATTTGGTATCGAGCCGAAGATCCTGAACCTGTGAGTGCTAGGGAGTGTAGGAAGTTTGAGGGAGGAGGAATAAGAAGCTTGAGCTAGGAGGAGCCAAAGTTTCCCCAGCCTCTTCACACAACCCCTACCCCTACTCCACACACCAACAAAAAAAAAAAATTGCAAGATGAATTTTTTTGGAACTAAAATTGCACAAAGTGAAGTGATTTGAATTTATAGTTTGAATCACAATCTTGAAATTAAAAAATATTGTTTTTCATTCAAGCAAAATTTATATGCAATTGTTTTGGGGTTTTTTGTCTCTAAAATAAGAGACCCCCGTTATCCTCTGTTAATTTGTGTTTTCTTAGACCACTATCCGTGAGTTGTGTAGGTTTCATTTTATCAATCTCCAAATTTGAACATCCACCACATCTAACCCCAACTTAATGGGAGTAGAAGAAAAAAAGCGATTTGCAAATAATATGAAATAACTTCCAAAGGAAGAAAACAAGTGATCTTTTTTGCAAATCGACCTCCATTTACACACCCATCCACGAAGATACCCTTCAGCAAATCTTCAACAACAAAAAAAAAAATCATTGTTTCAAGCTCCATTCCTTTGCGAACCCTAAGAAAAGCGAAGTTAAAAAAAGAGCTATAAAGGTTGATAAACTGAAGGTGGCGGCGGGGGAAACAAGGCTCTACGCAGCCACATAAGCCCTAATCCGCGTTTTCTTTTAAAAAAATTGCATTTTAAAAAAAATTTCCATTTTTGGATTTTGAGAAAAAAATTAGAAGGCAAGAAAAAAATTTTTTCCATATTTGAAAGGGGCTCGAAAAGATATTGAAATCGGAATTTAAACAAGTCATAACTTTCAACTGGTACCTCGGATTGAGGTGTCATTTTTTTTAAAGTGTATGTTTTTGAGCTCTATGCCTTGGTCTAGTTTTTAATAAGCTTTGTATTGTAAAAATTGCAAAAATTAGAGGTTGTTTGTACTTGAAAAGAGGCCAAAGAGTCCAAAATTTTATTTTTTTTCAAATCGGCCAAGAGAGCCATTTTATTTTTGCAAATCGCCACAGAGCCAAATTTGTAATAGGGCCAATAGTGCCAAATATTGTAAATGACCGAAAAAGCATGCCCAAAATAAATAAAATATTATTTTTGGGGGTGTGCATGCTTTAAGGGGGAAAAGTGTTCAATTTTTTTTCTTCTACTTTTTTATCAGTCTTCACAATGGCCACAATTACGACACCAAAATTCTTTTTTCCAGATTCTCAACTTTTACGTTTTGATAATTACCCAACATGGAAAACAAAATTCACACAACTTGATTTTGAAAATCTATGGTCCATTGTTTCTGGTACATTAACAAGATCTGCAACAAATGTTACACAACAAGCTACATTTGATCATGCAAATCAAAAAGAAAGTTAATAATCTTGTTTAGTGTTTCAGATGAGGTATAACCTCATATTCGTGAGGCCACAACAAAAAAATAATCTTGGGACAAGTTGAAAATAATATATGAGTCCAAAAATAAGAACACAATACTTCATCTCCAGAGTCAACTATTGAACTTGAAAATGCAACCAACTGAGAAAGTTGAAATGTTTTTGAGAAGAGTAGCAACTTTGCATGTGCATCACTTCAAGCTTTGGAAGAAGAAGTAACTGACACATCACTCATTCCTATAGTGTTGAGAGCTCTTCCTCCTTATAGGATTTTTGTGACCACGTTAAACATAACTGGTCAAACAACAACTTTTGAACAGTTAGTGAATATGCTACAACAAGAAGAAGCTATTCACTTAACTAGTGAAATTGAAGAGCAGCACTTGCTTCTAATAAAAAGGCAAGAAACATGCTAAGTCTAGTAAACAACCTCCGAAGCAAGGTAACACTCAACAAGGCCAAAAGGCCCAACAAAAAGTGTCCTATTTGTGGTCAAAAGGACATGAGTTAAAGAATTGTTGGTACAACACATTCCAACAAGGATCGTCAAGTGGCAAAAATATTGATAACCAAAAACAAAATCAAGCCAACAATAGAGTAAACATAGGGACAAAATAATCAAAAGTGGAAGAAGAAACCAACTCAACAAGGAAATGTAGCCAAACAGAAGATCAATTTGATGATGATGACTTCCTATTCTACACATTCAAATGAAGTATCCAATTCTACAAATCAAATTTGGTATGTCGACTCAAGTGCAACTCGACACATGATAAGAAAGAAAGATTGGTTCTTCACAATGAGTAAAACACCCACAAAAATCATGTCTCTTTGGGTGATGATACATCATACAACGTTGAAGGCATTGGTTCCATTTCACTTCCACTTGGGAAACATAATTGCAAAATTACAGATGTTTTGTATGTCCCAACCAAAAATTGTTATCCATGAGTCAATTATTAGATCACAATCTCAAAATTGACTTTGATTGTAAAGGTGGTAAAAATATGTGCATAATTTGAGATAAGTCACGAAGCTCAAAAATGTTGCAAAAAGCTTCAAATGTGGGCAGAATGTTTCAGTTGGATTTTTTCAACGAAATGATCAAACACTTGTAGCCAAGGATACATCATCAGCTCAACTATGGCATCGAAGACTTGGACATGTGAGTTTTGGCTATCTTGACACACTTCGTCGATACGACATGGTTAGGGGTTTTCCACCTCTAAAAAAGGGTACAGATAAATGTCAACATTGTTTGGCAGGAAAACAACATAGAGCACCATTCAAACATAGTACATTTCGAGCTAAGGAAAACTTGACTTGGTGCATACCGATCTGTGTGGACCAATGAGACCTAACCACTATGGGTTTCAATATTTCATGCTCTTTGTTGATGATTTTTCAAGGAAAATGTGGATATATTGTCTTCGTATAAAAAGACCAAGCTTTTGAAACTTTCAAGAAGTTCAAAGCCTTTGTTGAAACAAAGTCTGGTAGGAAAATCAAAACACTCCGCTCAGATCGAGGGTGAATACACCAACAATGAGTTTAATGATTTTTTTGAAACATATGGCATTCATCATCAAATGGATCCTCCTCACACACCACAAATTGTTTTCATTTAACATTTTTTAAAAAAATGGTGTTTTTGAAAGGTGAAATCATACTATCATGGATATGGTGTGATGTATGATTGATGATGTAGGTTTATCCAAAACATTTTGGGCCAAAGCAACTAAAATGACAGTCTATATCTACTAAATAGTTCCCACTATAGCTCTTGATGGAGTAACACCACAAGAAGCATGGTCAGGGAATAAGCCATCTATTTCACACCTTAGAGTTTTTGGATGTAAAGCGAGTATGCACATTCCTAAGAAACAAAGAACTAAGCTTGATATGAAATCAGAAAAACTTATCTTCTTGGGATATAGTGATGAAGCACTTGGCTACAAACTTATGGATCCAAGAACAAGGAGGGTATACACTAGTCGGGATGTTGAGTTCTTTGAGAAGAAAGAAGAAGATGCTCCTTCCATACACTCACATGATGAAAAAATCATCCCTACAATGAAAACAGAGGATGGTAATCACTTTGATAACGACAATGATGATGGGGAAGATGGTGAAATTCAACCTCCCACAAGAACCACTAAAAGTATGCCTAAATGGTATACAAGTATGATGAGAGATGCAAAATTGGATAGTGCCCCCGACACATCTACCACTAGAATGAGGACTCATAGTATGGCTCAAAATGAGGTCAATTTGGCCTTAATGGGTAAATTTGTTGAAACTACTAGTTCCACAATTTTTAAAAGCCCTACAGTCTAAACCTTGGAAAGATGTTATGGATGCAGAATATAAGTCACTTATGAAAAATAATACATGGCAACTTATAGATCTTCCACTAGGGAAAAATCTGATTGGATGCAGATGGATCTTCAAAATGAAGTACAAAGCAGATGGAAAAAATTGATAAACACAAGGCTAGACTAGTTGCTAAGGGATATGCTCAAAAAGAAGGCATTGATTATGAGGAGACTTTTTCTCCCACAACTAAGATAAAAACATTCAGGTTAATCTTTTCTCTAGCTGCACAATTTGGTTGGAAAATACACCAAATGGATGTGAAAAGTGCCTTTCTTAATGGTGATTTACAGAAGAAGTTTACATGACTCAACTAGAAGGTTTTGTCATACCAAGTAAAGAGGAAAAGGTATGTAAACTCATAAAATCACTATATGGTTTAAAGCAGTCTCCCAGGGCATGGTATATTAAAATCGATGAGCATCTCATTCAACATGGATTCAACAGAGTCCATACGATCCTAATCTCTATCTCAAAAAGCAAGGGGGAGATAGTGATCGTTGTAGTATATGTCGATGATCTAGTCATCACTGGAGGATCAGTGAGGATGATTGAGTCAACAAAGAAAGATCTAACACGATCATTCGACATGACCGATCTCGGCTTCTGCATTATTGTCTTGGACTTGAAGTTTGGCAAAGAGAAAATCATATCTTTGTGTCACAATTGAAATACGCCAAGACAACGCTCAGAAGTTCAATATGATGGATTCTAAACCAATTTCCACACCTATGGAGACAGACTTCAACATCTCAACATATCCATCACCACAAGTAAATGTAACTCTCTATCGGCAGTTGATCGGGAGTCTCATCTACTTGACTTACACTAGGCCGATATCAGCTATGCAATCACTATCTTTCATGGTTCATGCAAGAACCAAGGGTTTCTCACTGAAATCAGAAAAAGTGGATACTGAGGTACATCAGAGGAACTATGGACTATGGCCTAGAATACAAGAAGAACAATAACTTCTTCTTGACAAGATATTTAGATTCAGATCATGCAGGAAACATAGATGATAGGAAATCCACTTCAGGATTTGTATTCTTTTTGGGATTTGGACCGATATCATGGGGGAGTAAGAAGCATACTTGTGTTTCAAGATCCTCCATAAAATCAGAATATCATGCAAGCAGGTGGAGTTGTCTGTGAAGTGATATGGCTCGATGTATACTTGAAGGATTGGGAATACCGTAGAAAGATCCAACAATCCTACATGTAGACAATGAAGGAGTAATAAAACTTGTTCGAATCCATTTTTCATGAATGCACCAAACACTTTGAGGTGCAAGTACATTTCATTCATGAACATGTCCAAAACAACAACATCCAACTTCAACATTGTCCAACAGAACATCAACGTGCATATATCTTCACAAAGTCTCTTGCACGTCCTAAATTTGAGGCATTCAGAGTATTTCTCTCCTATTCACTTCAGAGCATGATGAATTAAGGGGGAATGTTAGAAATAAACTAACACTTAATTCACCATGTGAGTTAAAGTGATATTGTAATAAAGTAATATTTTTAATTACTTTAGTTAGCTTAGTTAATAATGGGTTGTCACCTATCTTGTCTCATTCCTATTTTTGAGGATGATGTTCTTTTCTTAGTTTATTATTCTTGATGCATTCATGTAGGGGCGTTAGGGGCAATAAGCTATTCTTGCATATTTTCTTAGTTTAGTTGATATTGTTCCATATATTGTGGAAGAGATAGAAGTTGTCCAATATCTATAAATATTGCAGCTCTCTCTTTTGATTGTAATGCTTGATTTTGATATTAATAAAATACACAAACACCATCTTGTTTCTGTGTCAAATATTCTTTTCAAGTATTCATTGTCAAGATTTATAACACAATTGTAACCATGTATTTTGTTCCCTAAAATCAGAAGGATAGTGGTTGGGATCCTTCTTATAATAGTTGAAAACACATCAACAATGATAGTAGATTGCAAACCCTTCAACCTCATGGTTGGATACTCCTCTCTAGTTGTCAAAAGAATGGATAGGGAGCTGAAATTGTTGCGGACAGCAAATAAAACAAAAATATAACAGCTGTCATAATGATTACCTTGGCCTCCAAAAGATGCTTCCAAGCTGCCCCAAACTAATCTCTTCAAAATTTGGCTCAGATCAGAACTTATGAGTGTTGGTATGTAAGTATAACAACCATACCTTGCCCGGAATTTCGTCCCAAACAATACCAAATATGTTGGAACATTGGTCTTAATTGTTCTCAACGAGTGAACCCTCTTACACACCATTTCAAATGAAAGAACGTCTTCAAACCTGCCCCTCTATTGCTGTCCCAAAAATATGCACAACCCAATAAATGAGATTGGGAAAAACACCTCATCTCGGTTGTAGCATTGCATTTCATTACTCAAGTTCAGAATTGTAGTGGCCAACAAACATCTTGTGAGAGTTACCCTTACCTTGTCAATGTCACTAGAAGAAGAGCACCACTTCCTTGTGATCGAAATCCACTTGGTGGCTGCAAATAGAATGTGGAACCAGCTGGAAATAATAGCCACAAGATCTAAAATAGCTCCCCTAATGATTTGGGGTTCATGATCCACATTTTCCAAACTCATCTTATTCATGTTAGAAAGATGACTTACACCCCAAAGCTCCCATGCGGCTGAATCCATATTTTCAATGGATGAATTATCCATCATCTTCACATACATCCAAAAGTGGCAATCTTGAAAGTAACTTGAGTCCCACAAAACCATAGCAAGATGTTTCATACAATCTTGAAAATAACATCTAGTTTGCTTACCATCTTTACACCTTAGGTATTCAGCTAGAATTATCTTCTTTGGTCCATTCCCTACGATCTTGTCTCCATGTGTGTTACTTAGCCCCCAAGAGTGTTTTATTAACCGGAAACATTGATCCTTCACCATGTGGTTAGAATGCACAACAAACCCTCTATGATTGCTCATAAGTTTCCTTTCAATCCAAGGGCAAGAAATGATAGTTACCGTGATCTTACGAAGACTACCCATGCCAAGGTAATCTTGGCCTTGAATAGAAGAAACAATGTGCCCATAGTTGTCTCTAACATGCTTCTTAGTGTATTTCCCATGATGACAAAAATATGGCAGTGATATAGGAGACAATATGCATGAAACCAGTTGTCAACAGTGACAACAAATGAAAGTCTGAAATGACATATTGGAAAACAAAAACTGAAATATTATTATACCATGAGCTTCCTATAGCCTTCTTTTGACTCGGAATTTCTGAGTTAGGAACAATACTCAGAAAATAATCTAATGGTGCCCTCATCTCATGCATAATATTGTCCTCATAGGCCCTTAGTGAAGCTGATTTGAAGCCATTATGTGGTTGTTCTTGTGTAACCATTAAAATCCAATAAATTATCATAGAACATCAAAGGAATTTTACCTTTCTTTGGATGATGACAAAATTGGGATTGTTCTTTGTTGATATCCCCATTGATTGGCTCCTTAGTGACTATTGTTTGGGATAGTCCAGCTGTTGAAAGCATGATCACTTAGAAGGGGGAGGGTGAATCAAGATATCTTTATAAACTTTTACTTCAGTTATCTTTATACATTCATCAAACCATCATCATATGAGCAATGTTAACTTAGTTAAGCAAACCATCAAAGCAACTTATCAACCATTCACATGAGCATGCAACAATAGAGAACACATGAACACAATATTTAGGTGGGAAACCCTCAAGGGGAAGAAAACCCATTGAACTTTGCTTATATATAACAAAATTCAAGATTTAGTGAAGCACCAACTCCACAAGGAGCACTAACCCTAATTTATCTAGCACCAACTAGACTTTAGCAAGCACCAACTTGCAAGGAGGCACCAACCCCCTAATTTATCAAGCACCAACCTGACTTTAGCAAGCACCAACTTGCAAGGAGGCACCAACCCCTAGGGTTTTAGTGAAGCACTAACTCCACAAGGAAGACCAAGCACCAACTCAGCCACCTAAGAAAGTTTTCCACCTTTTCTTGTTGCTATCTCAACAAATGATGGACTTCTTTGCTCTTCTATATCTTCTTCTCTTCTTCTTCTTGGTCTGCTCTCTATCTCTAGATGCACTCAGGCCTCTAACACACACTCTAATCCTCAAACATCAAAAGAAGTTCATACCCTTGCTCATCTGCTCTTGGAGACACACAAAACTGCCTTTCTTCCCTACTCACTCTTTTTCTTCTTCACTAGGTCATATGCATGCACAAACTGATCTTCACCACCTGTAGGATGTTCTTCATGAATTCATTACACTCTTCATATGGTCTACAAGACCTTATTCAACCCTCACACTCATCCTTTAGCTCACACTTCTCCACATCCACTCTTCTAGCTCAAATAGGCCTAATCACCCTTGCTTATATACATGACTTAAGCACACACACCTCATAGGTCGACCATATACACTTAGGTCGGCCATTATAGAGAAAATACATTTGATAATCATGAAAAACTTAGAATATTAAATCCATTAGGTCTACAACAGCTCCATTAGGTCATTTCCTTCTTTAGGACTCAAGAAGACCTACTATATTAGGTCTATATGAAGATATGACTCCTTGAACTAACATGATCATCTCCAAATCTCAAGAACACTTCAAACATATTGTCAAGAATCTATTCTTACCTCCTCCATGCATAGAAAGCTCTGCAACTTCATTTCACACCATGAAACCACCTTAAGAACATGACTGTCCTACTAGGTCCTCAAGAACTAGTTTTCAAGAATTAAGCTTGTACCACCTTGAAACACTTCACCAAGATGAATGAAACATGCCAACAGATACTACATGACCTCATTAACATCACCCAATGCATTAGAATCTTCAACACAAGGTACAAAGGATCAAGATTATCTCTGCTTCAAGAACACTCAAAACTGTCCAAAAACCAGTCATGAGAAATTGACTTGGTTAGGCCACCTAAAGGCTAGAACTTGTATGGAAATCATCATAGGAATGTAGTATAGGTCCATGGCATCATGAAACATTCATTTGTTCAACTAGTCCTTTGCAAACTTGACTGCTACAGCAAAATCTTCAAAAACAAACCTTTTTCTGTGGGGTCCACTCATCCATTTGACAAACCAAAACCACCGGAGAAAGCTGGGAGAGTCCTCTACATGCTCCAATCATCACACAAGCAAAACAATTCACTTCTGAGCCTATTTGAGCAAGATCTTCCATATCGACTTGAAACTAGGGTTTTATACCTATTTTGGTGTTAACGATTGTTCATAAAGCTCTGACCTTAAACCCCAAACTAATGCCACAAAATATTAGCTAGGACACATACCAACATCTCACAAAGAGATTAGGTTCCCATGCAAAAGATTCACCGTAATGTCCCCTTTTCCAAGCAATAATTAATTGAGGCAAGTTGAATAGCCTTTAATCCACTCCCCTTGGATTAAAGGATAATTAATTGATTTGTGCTAATGAATTAAAAATTAAAATATTATTTATTTTGTGCAAGTCAAAATAAAAGGGGGAAAATCGATTTATTATAGGCCAATTAAATATCATTTGAAATAAATCGATTTATTTGGAGAAAATAAAATAAATAAAAGGCAAGTTGATTTCCTTTAGAGTTAATTAATTATTATTTATGGGCAAATCGACTTTATTTGGAGAAAAAAAAATAAATAAAAGGCAAGTCGATTTCCTTTAGAGTTAAGTAATTATTATTTATAGGCAAATCAATTTATTTGGCAAAGGTCGATTCCTTTTGGGCATCAATTATTACATTTAATTCTCCCATGTATTTTTATTTTCAAATATTACCTTGGGAATTAACATTTGCATTGGAGTTGACTTTCAAGCCATTTTAAAATTAAAAGCTCTTCTCTCTAGAAGATGGTGCCAAAAAGGAGAGAAAGATTTAGAGATTGCACAAGGACAAATCTATAAAAGGAGATGATGGACACCCTTTTTGCATGTTGACGGTTTTTTGAAACTTATCTTCATGCTTTAAGAGGGATGTAAGCCTACTAATGATCTAAAATAAAAGGTGTTCTTCAACACCACCTTTATGTGAGCTATGTAAACCTAAGTTACCGAAACGTTTTGGATACGGGAGCGGGAGCGGGGTATCCGATACGCGGAAACGGCAAATTTTTTTTTGACCCCGGATACGGCGTAGGATACGGCAGTACAAAAACTATATAAAAATTAAAAAATATATAAATCTCAACCTTCTAAATAGGAATTTAATTATAAACCACATATTATGTATATGAAAAACAAGATAAAAGACAAGTTATACTATTAACTATAAATTTATAATAATGTACAGTATATACAAAACGAATAAAATTAAATTCAGAAGATTGCAAGAAGTTGCTTGGTCCAAAAAGGTGCAAAAATGGATTTTATGAAAATAAGAAAAATATCGCCATCAATGCATAGAGCTCGAGAAAATATACACTTTTAGAGAAAACGACACCTGAAACGGAGCCACAGAATGAAAGTTATGGCTCATCCAAGTTTTCACTTTGCTACATCTTCCCGGACCCTTTTTCTAAAATTGGCAAATTTTTTTCCATTCTTGCGTTTTTTTCACCGAAAATCCAAAAACGGAAAAAATTGCCAAAACAGGAAAAAAACGAAATCGCGCCAAAAAAGGAAAAAAACGAAATCGCAGGCCTGCCCGCTCCTCGCCGCTCCCATACCCACTCCCGAGGCCTTCTATGGCGTTTCCGGTAACCTAGGTGTAAACCCTTCAAGCTATGAATCGATGAGTTATTGTTTTAATCAATTGTCTATGTGAAGTCGCCATTTTGAGAGTATGTGAGTTTGATTTATGAGGGTATTTGTGACTTTATATGGTGAATGCAATCTGATTATTCCTGCTGGTTATTGTGGACCAAATCGACTTGCATTAAAGGTGTTTGAGACATATTTTAGTGACATTTGAAGTAAATCTCCAATTTGATTTGTTTTAGCATGTTTTGCTAAGTATAATGCCCATGATTTGACTAATTTTGAGCTTGTATGTGCTTCTGGAATTTATTTATAGTGAAGCGACTTGTTTGGAGTGATTTTGGCAACATATGTGGGGCATTTTAATAATTTTATGAGTTGTTGTGATAAATCTAATATTTCAGATCTGTGTGTGGACATTTTGGGGTTTTGGAAGCAAGAGAAAGTGTTGCAAATATTTATTATATCTTTCCTAACCCTAGGCGACTAGGTTTCTGATTTTGGGGGCAGATTTGAAGGGTTTCTAGTGCTCAAAAAATTCAGTTTAATAGCTGGTTGGAAAGGCCATAATTTATGCTTTTAAATGCACTTGGTTTCATTGAAAAACATTGAGTATTGATCAAGTTATTGAATTTTGAAGTTCAGCTGGTTTTTCAATATTTTTAATTAATTTTTCTACTGCTGCAATTTATTATGGTTTATGAAGTGTCCTCTCCAACTAGTTAGCCCATCTAAACCCATCACCTTGGCTCGCTCCAACCCCATTTGGGTCAGATTAAAGCCAACACTTTGGTTAGTTGAGGTGAACCTACAAGGGTTGCTCATCTAAGTTTACTTTTGCAAGTAGTAATTTTAAGATTTTAATTAATATCTCAAAAGGGGATATTACATTCACATACCAACAAGCATCACAAAGTTGACCTTGAGCTAGGAAACACCATTTTCAAGAACTTGATTTGACCAAAAATGCAATATCTTGCTTGTTCTTACAAACTATGACCTGAAACTTGGTCCACACATTTGAAACAACATGCCAACACTCCTCCCATGCTCACACTTGCATATTGGCACTAAAAAATGATCAACCTACCTCATTAGGCCATGCTTTCTTCACCTTGTTTGGTCTTCATGCTAGGAACTGACCTTCATACCTTTGTTCATGCATTCTAAACCACATCCTCATGCTCAAACAACTCGTACATACCTGTGACAACTCATGCTTCTTCCATCTAGCTCCATACTTCATGACTAGGCCATGACTAGGCTTCTCAAACACCTGAATACTCTTCAAATCTGACCTTGACAACCTAAGTTGTCTTCAAATTCTCTCTATCCTCAAGAACCTCTAGCATCAATGACTCATCATGCTTGTTCTCAACAACTCTCCACATCATCCTTTGGCATCAACAGGGCACAATCTCCATTTTGACATCAATGACAACAACATGCTAACAACCTCTTCATGACACCAATCATGCACAACATCACCTTGAAATCAATGACAACATTTAACCACTAGCAAGTTGAATATTATTAACTTCACTTCATTTTTGTAAACCAAGCGCTTTCTCTTCCCACTTGTACCCTTCATCTTCACAAAGTGGTTAGGGTATTCTTTATGATGTCCAAAACTGTTAAGCACAAGATAATACTGAGAGGGGGGGTGAATCAGTATTATGATATTTTTAAAATTTAACACTTAATCTCATAACCGTAATCACAATTAATCAATTTCACAATGAATATATCAAAGCAATCAATAAATGCAAAGCAAACCAACACAATGCAAATAGACACAGATTTACGTGGAAACCCTTTCGGGAGAAAACCACGGAGAAAATCTTCTTTATTATATTTCTCAAATGTTTGTAGGCACCAACCTACAGAGACACCAATCCCCAAATTACAATTTTGTAGGCACCAACCTACAGGAGCACCAACTCCTTTTTGCTAAGCACCAACTCAGCAAGAGACACCGATCTCTTCGAATATGAAGGCACCAACCTTATGAAAAACAAACTCTTTTCTATCTTTTATGTTGTTGCTGCTTCAACAGATGATAGAACACTTCCTTTACAACTCAGATCAGCTGTACTTTTCTTACAAAACTGTTGCTGCTCAAAATATTCTTCTTATTTATTTCAATCCCTTCACATATATAAATCGCTGCAACTCTTCATTTAAAAGGTTTTTCAGATTTGCTCCTTTACTTCTTATTTTTCATTTCAAATTTCATACCCTTTCTCCCTCAAACATCTTCTTTATATAGTCTTTCGCACCCTTTCGAAAGGCATCTTTTCTACCAACCGACACTCCCTTTCATTTAATTTAATTAACCATCTTTTATTTTAGTAATGAAAATACACATGTCGGCCATAACTATAAAGTGGCGTTATTTTCCAAAGGGGGTCGTCCAAAATAAAAACAACATTTTTATTTGTATTTTAAACCATCCTATGGACATATTTATTGCTCCTTTAATCACCCCTTATCATACTAAAACATGGAGATTTAATTTTGTCATTTGAATCTTCTTTTTCACCATAAAACATGGCATATGAACACCTTAAAATGCTGATATCTCTCTCCTATGTACAGCTGTGTATATCTCGCTTATACCATGATAATCCTTATGCAAAAACGCTTCTTTTCATGTATTTAAACTTTCGTTTTCTGCCCTTTTATACTGTTGGTTATTTCCATTACTTTCTACCATTTCCGTCAACATCCACGATAGTTCCATCACCTTCCGTTACACGATTCCATTAATCAAATACATCAATGATTCAAGCCTTTGACATCAATGACAATATTTCAAACTATCTCCCCTTTGTCATTAATGACAACCTTCCAAAAAAATTCTTTTCTCAACTCCCCTTTGCTCAACTCCCGCTCTTACTGTCATTCTCCTCCTTTGACATCAATGACAAAGGCTAATCTAGGAGCTAAATATTGCAATGTTTAGCTCCCCCTCAACCGATGCTTCTCTTGGTTTTTCAATGGGAAGAAGCAAAGATATTACTCCCAACTTCTTGCCGTAGATATTCAAATGTCTCCTTCGAAGTGGTTTGGTGAAGATATCTGCTATCTGTTCGGATGTAGCAACAAATTCCAACTTTACTTGTATTTTTGCCACCTGCTCTCTTAAGAAGTGATATCTTATGAGAATATGCTTTATCTGGAATTCATAACCGGATTCTTTGAAATACTTATCGCACTGGTATTATCACATAATATGGAGATTGGATGATCATACTCTACTTTGATATCTTTTAAGGTTTGCTTCATCCATAGAATTTGAGTACAACATAACACTGCTGCTATATACTCTACTTCTGCTGTGGATAAGGATACAGAGTTCTGCTTTTTACTTAACCAAGATACCAGGTTGTCTCCAAGGAAGAATGCTCCTCCACTTGTACTTTTTCTATCATCCACACATCCTGCCCAATCTGAATCTGTATAAGCTACCAATGTGAAGTCTTTACCCCTTGGGTACCATAACCCATAATCCATAGTTCCCTTTAGATATTTGAATATGCATTTTACAGCTTGCACATGTGTTTCTTTCGGACCTACTTGAAAACGTGCAGCCATACCCACTTTACTTGCATGATGTCTGGTCTGATGCCATCACATATAGTAAACTCCCAATCATTGATCTATAGAGAGTTTGATCAACATTCGAGATTCATCATCTTTGCTCAACTTAGTCCCAATAGCCATAGGTGTGCTAACAGGTGCACACTCCATGCCAAATTTCTTCAACATTTCCTTCACATACTTGGTTTGGGATATAAATATTCCTTTATTAGATTGAGAAATTTGCAATCCAAGGAAAAATGATAACTCTCCCAACATAGACATCTCAAACTCCTTTTGCATGTCTTCGGAAAATTTCTTAGACATTTCCTCATTGTCTCCTCCAAAAATTATGTCATCTACATACACAACAACAATCAGTTGGTGCTCACCTTCAATTTTAATGTAAATATTGCTATCAACAAGTCCTCTCTTGAACCCTTGGTCTTGTAGATACTTATCAAGCCTAGAGTACCATGCTCGGGGGCTTGTTTTAATCGTACAAGGCCTTCATCAACTTACACACATAATCTTCATTTTTGATAGGAGGAACCCTTCAAGCTGTTTTATGTATACTTCCTCTTCTAACTTCCCATTTAGAAATGCTGATTTGACATCCATTTGATAGACTTTGAAGTTCTTGAATACCGACAAAAGCAAGAAACATTCTAATTGCTTCTAATCTAGCAACAGGAGAAAAAGTTTCTTCAAAATCAACACCTTCTACTTGAGCATACCCTTTACATACTAACCTTGCCTTGTTTTGAGTGACTTGTCCATCTTCATTCAATTTATTTCGAATACCCACTTAGTGCCAATCACATTCTGATCCTTTGGCCTAGGTACAAGTTCCCATGTTTCATTCTTCTCAATTTGATCTAACTCTTCCTCCATTGCCTTTATCCAATGTTTATCATGGTTGGCTTCTGCAAAGTTCTTTGGCTCTATTTTGGATAATAAGGAGAAATTTATTGGTTCTGATGCACTTACAATTCTTCTTCTTGTCTGTACTCCATCATCAAGGTTTCTAATGATCTGAATTTCAACATGATTCTTCTTAACAAAGCAAGATGGTGTTTTGGTGTCCTGCCTTTCAGATTTACTTAATTTTTCAACATCTTCTTCCTCTTCCTTTTCTTCTACTACCTCGGGTATTTCTAAGGGCTCTTTTGCAGGTTCTTTAGCTTTTTGATTCACGATTTCATCCACTCTCACATTTGCACTTTCTACTATAGTTTGTAGTCTTTTGTTATAGCATTTGTAGGCTTTGCTTTTAATAGAGTAGCCAAGAAAAATTCCTTCATCCGTTCTTGAATCGAATTTGCCCAAGTTCTCTTCATTTCTTTTAATAAAGCATATACTCCCAAACACTTTGAAATATTTTACAAGAGTTGGTCTTCCTTTCCACAATTCATAAGGAGTTTTGTCATGATTAACTCTTATTTGCCCTCTATTCAAGATATGAACAACCATATTTACCGCTTCTCTCCAAAATTATTTGATAGCTTAGATTCATTTAACATGGTTCTAGCCATCTCTTGATGGTTCTTCGATTCTTTCTTTCTCGCCACTCCATTTTGTTGTGGAGTCCTCAGCAGCTGAGTACTATCTTTTGATTCGATGATTTTCACAATATTCAATGAATTCATTTGAGGTGAACTCACCTCCACGATCTGACCTCAGGCACTTTATTTTCAATCTGGTTTCATTTTCTACTAAAGCCTTGAAAGCTTTGAACTTCTCAAATGCTTTTGACTTTTCTTTTAGAAAGGCTACCCAAGTCATTCTAGTGTAGTCATCAATGAATAACATGAAATAACTCTCACCTTGTATGCTTTCTGTTCTGGTAGGTCCACACAAATCCGTATGAATCAAGCTCCAGTGGTTTGGTGGTCGAATACTCCTTCGTTCTAAACCTTGCTCTAGTCTACTTTCCATGCTGACATTGCTTGCATAGAGTACTTGCAGGTTTCGTTACCTTAGGCATATCCCGCACAACCTGCTTGTTGCTTGATTTTCACAAGATTATCAAAATTTATATGCCCCATCCTTCTATGCCATAGCCAACTCTCTTCAACCTGACTTAGACAACATTTCTCTCCTTTTACTTCTTCGAGCATGTATAGGTTATTTGTGGTTCTATGTGCATCTGCTACTAACTCTCCCGTGTCTGCCTTCCTTATCTCACACCCTTTAACATAAAACATAAGTGTGTCTTTGATCACACATTTGGCTTACACTTAAGAGATTATGCTTTACTCCTTCAACATATAAAACATTTTCTGCTTTTGTTTTACCATTATCAAGACTCAACGTACCTTTCCAGCGATCTTTGCTTTAGCATTATCACCGAATTTCACCGTACCTTCATTTACTTTCTTCAATGAGATGAACTTACTTTTATCTCCGGTCATATGTCTTGAACATCCGCTATCAATGTACCACAACTGCCCTTCATCCTGTGCATGGAATGTTGTTTGAACAAGCATAGATTTCTCTTTATCTTGCCCATCATCCTCTTTCTTCTATTTCCAAAATTTTTTAGCTTCTTTCTTCTTTATTTCTAGAGCATTTACCTTCTGGTTCAATTTGGATGGTTCTACAAAACCACTTCTACAAAATCTTGCCATATGTCCATAGTTATTGCAATTATAACAAACAATATCTTCAACATAGTTCGATAAAGGAGCAAAGGAGTTGTAATTTCTATTTGAGAATCCATACACACCTTTGTTCTTTATATTGTTGTCTCTCACCCGTATTCTACAATCTATTGCTTTATGACCAAAATGATTACAATAGAAGCAATAGCCATAGAAAGAATTTTCAAACCTAGACATGTGAGTATATCTTGGAGGATTTGGTCTTCTAAACTTGTTCTCATCTTTGCTTTCCTTGTAAGAAGTGTTGATCTTCATAAAGCTCTTCTCCCTTTTCAACTCTTCATTCTTCATAGGTTCCTTGAGTGTCTCTGCATAGGTCTTTGACTTCTCTGCTCTTGTCCCTTTCGACGACTCTATACCTTTTGTGTTAGCGGTGTCTTGTCTTTCCTTATATCCAAGACCAGTCTTGTCGGATGTTGACTTCTGTCGGTTCAGAATTTCATCTAGTATCTCGGTACTTTTCTCGAATTTTAGATTACTTGTAACTTTGGCATTTGCTTTTTCCAAGTCCTTTCTCAAAGCAACGATCTCTGACTCACACTTTTCGCAATCTTCTTCCTTAGTCCTTAGCTGATTTCTTAATTCTTCTTCAACTTGTTTTGCTTCTTCAATTTGGGTTTTTAGATCCACGATCATCTTTCCTGATTCTTCAAGAGATTGTGATATCTTAGCTTCAAAGTTACGATCTTCTTCTTCATACTTTAGGAGTCTGTAACTTTTGTTTCTGATTTTTCTTTTTAAGAGCTTTCAACTCTCCCAAGGCATAGATAAGTTCCTCTTCAAGATTCACTTCACCTTTTTCTTCCATGTCTTCATCTCTTTCTAAGTCATCTTTTATAGCCATGAATAATATTTCTTCATTATCACTATCTGAGTCACTTATCCCACTTTCTTCGGATGATCTACTACTTCCTTTTGAATATAAGATTTTCTTTTGCTTTCCAAATCTTTTCTTGCCTTTGCTTTGCTTGAATTCCCTTTTGAATTTAGGTTTGCTTTCCTCATCATCACTATCTTCTTTCTCTGACACTTAGCCGCAAAATGACCAATTTTACCACAATTAAAACATTTAAATGGTAACTTACCTTTGTACTTTCCAGATCCTTTCTTTAACTTTCGAATGAACAAGGCTTCTTTCTCATCTTCTTCGTTGCTTGAGTTCTCATTCGACTCAGGTTCTTTGATTTTCTCTTTCTTTGAGACTTTGAATGCAACTTCCTTCTTTGATGGTCTATTTGACTCAGTCCTCATTTCATACGCGGTCAAGTATTCCATGTAGTTCGTCCATGCTCAACTTATCAAGATCCTTCATTTCTTCAATGGTAGACACCTTAGCATCAAATCTTGATGGTATAGATCTTAGAATATTTTGAACGATCATGGATTCTTCAATCTTTTCATCCTAACCCTCTTATGGCGTTGACAACCTCATCCACGCAAAGAAGATAGGCTGCAACATTCTCCTCATCCTTCATTTTCAGGCTCTCAAATTGTCTCCTATGGGTTTGAAGCTTAGCCTTTTTAACCTTGTCATCACCTTCGTAGATAGTTTGAAGTTTGTCCCATATCTCCTTCGCCGTGTCACATTGCATTACTTTAACAAACTCAAATTCTGACAGGCCACATAGGATTGCATTCATCGCCTTGGCATTGTTTTCAAAAGCCTTCTTTCCGGCTTGATCTATCGATGGAACTAATGGGATTGTATATCCAACTATTACTGATTGCCAAATATCAAACCCTAGTGCCATTAAATATGTTTTCATTCTTATGCTCCAAAATGCATAATTTGTTCCATCAAACAATGGAGCCTTGTTCGAAGAAAAACCTTCTTGTACTTGATGAGTAGCCATATGTGCTTCTGAGATCTACCTTCCAATTGTTAGATTGTTCTAAAGGCACCCGCTTTGATACCAATTGTTAAGCACAAGATAATACTGAGAGGGGGTGAATCAATATTATGATATTTTTAAATTTAACACTTAATCTCATAACCGTAATCACAATTAATCAATTTCACAGTGAATATATCAAAGCAATCAATAAATGTAAAGCAAACCAACACAATGCAAATAGACACAAATTTACGTGGAAACCCTTTCGAGAGAAAACCACGGAGAAAATCTTCTTTATTATATTTCTCAAATGTTTGTAGGCACCAACCTACAGGAGAGCACCAACTCCTTTTTTGTAGGCACCAAGCACTAACTTTTTGCGCACCAAAGAGAGACTGATCTCTTCGAATATTAAGGCATCAACCTTACGAAAAAAATCGTTTCTATCTTTTATATTGTTGCTGCTTCAACAGATGATAGAACACTTTCTTTACAACTCAGATCAGCTGTACTTTTCTTACAAAACTGCTGCTCAGAATATACATCTTATTTATTTCAATCCCTTCACATATATAAATTGCTGCAACTCTTCATTTAAAAGGTTTTTCAGATCTGCTCCTTTACTTCTTATTTTTCATTTCAAATTTCATACCCTCTCTCCCTCAAACATCTTCCTTATATAGTCTTTTGCACCCTTTTGAGAAGGCATCTTTTCTACCAACTGACACTCCCTTTCGTTTAATTTAATTAACCATCTTTTATTTTAATAATGCAAATACACATGTCGGTCATAACTATAAAGTGGCACTATTTTCCAAAGGGGGTCGTCCAAAATAAAAACAGCATTTTTATTTGTATTTTGAACCATCCTATGGACATATTTATTGCTCCTTTAATCACCCCTTATCATACTAAAACATGGAGATTTAATTTTGTCATTTGAATCTTCATTTCACCATAAAACATGGCATATGAACACCTTAAAATGCTGATATTTCTCTCCTATGTACAGTTGTGTATATCTCGCTTATACCATGATAATCCTTATGCAAAAACACTTATTTTCATATATTTAAACTTTTGTTTTCTGCCCTTCTATACTGCTGGTTATTTTCGTTACTTTCTACCATTTCCGTCAACATCCATCAGTAGTTCCATCAGCTTCCGTTACATGATTCCGTTAACCAAATACATCAATGATTAAGCCTTTGACATCAGTGACAATATTTCCAACAAGAAGATGATGAAATGGCTTACCATAGGTTGCAGTCCTGAAATTTCCAGCGAGCTGAAGATTAACATGAGCATCAAAAGAGGCCCTCATTACATGGGCATGTCTCCCAACAAGGTCACCCGGAATGCTAGCTTCATTAACCCCATGTGATCCTAATTTTCCTCCATTCTTAGCACCATGAATATTGCCCCTTTGCCTTGATTTTCGATAGAGCATCAAACTTGCCCCAAGGTCATCTTTTCTAACAAATTTCCCATGAGTATAAATCTGAAATGGCATGCTAGAATGCAAAAATCTGAATTATCCTCATACCTTTGGTGGTCTTCATGAGAAATTGTTGTAGCCTTCTCCTTATCCTTTGCAATTGAGCTTCTTCAACACCTTGCAAATCTGATTTTTCTTCAAACCCTTGTGTCTTCGTGGTGTTTCTGGAGAATCCGTCAAGAGTTCCATTTGGGCAAGAGTGTTGGGGTTTTTGGACTCCCAAGGGCTGCTCCATCTTGGTAACCAACCGCTGCGATATATCTTCTTCCTTCTTTGCTTTAGAAGGATGGCCATCCTCTCCATCATGTAGTTGATCTGCCACATGCTCTTTTACTTGTTTCTTCATGAGTATACCCTTTTCTTGGGTTGCATGCTCCCTAATCTCCTTCATCTCGATGGAAGGACCTCTTCTCCCTAGGGCTGAAACATTCTTCTTCTTGGCATGTTGTACTTCTTCCTTTGGTGCTAGGGTTCTTTGCTCATTTTGCATTCCTTCCCAACTTAATCTAATGAAATCCATGAGAAACATGACTTCATGAAATTCCTCTAGTAAGGCTTGGCATTCTTCAAACGTTGCCGCATAGTCATTGGTTTGTCTAGGGCTCCCATGTGGAGCGAACACCTCTTTTGGCACAAACTTGGGTTTATAGGGCTTTGGAAATGAAACCCATGCCTTCCTTTCATCATGAGGATTGTAGGAATCCTCTTCTCCTCGGTCGAGCCATTATTATGCATATTTTAGATGGCTAGGGAAAACCTATCTAGTGAATTCGTTATCCTTGTGTTCTCACGATCCTTTCTGACTTGTTCTTCATGCTTCACAGGCTGGGAGGATGATGCTCTGATACCACTGTAATGTCCCTTTTTGGGGGACTTCCAGAAAATAGCTAGGACTAAATGAAAGATGACTGAAATAAATTTTTAGATAGCTGTAATCAGACTTCGAGGGCTGGATATGCCTGAAAAGCACACGGAATCCTGCAATTTTTCCCTTCCTAGGGTAGATACCTATTTTAGGAACTCCCACTCACTTTTGTATGACCTAGACTCACTGAAAATATGTCCAATCAAGCTCAAAATTCTGATTAATTACCAACAATCAAAATATGAAGGAAAATTGATTTTTAGTGCCCCAAAAATGAAGATATGAATTTTCTATAAACCCTTATCTGCAGAGTTACTTTAAAAATTCATAACTTTACCTAGGAAGCTCCAAAATTCATGAAACTTGGGATCTTGGGGTTTAAAAATATGAAGAATGCAAATATCAAATCAACTTGCCCAAACATCCACTCAAACATGTCAAACCTGACTTACAAGCAATTCGCCCCTCTTGGAAATAATGAATTAGTGGCACAAACATGCAAGGAAATGATTACTTTTATGTACAAGTCCATCTATGCATGAATTATATCATGCATCCATCAAAACACATCCAAAATGCTCATAATGCAAGTCGCCTAAGGCTAGATAGAAAGATATCATATCCAAATTCCTTGAGATATTGAGTAATTCCAAATATCCTTGTTGAGGGTTTTCGTCCTCGAGACAAGTTCCACTATCAAGGGTTTTCATCCTTGAAGTGGTCTCAAACAAGGGTGTTCTTCCTTGATGAGAGAGAGGAATGGTACAACCTTTACCCAAAAAAAAACAATAAGATTCAACATATCACATAATGGCCTAGCATCCTCTTTTTATAACATAAGGGGTGTTACACCATAACATATGGCCGACCTTATAATAAGTACCTTTTAATTATCTAATTTGCATTTGGAGCCAACATGCTCAAAATACATTATATTCTAATTAAATAAGATCTATTGGATCGCTTGACTTCCCAATAGGAATACATGATAATAATGAAAATATCTACTCAGATAATGTCATCCAAGTCTTCCCCTTGCTTATTTCCTTAAACCCACGGGGAGGAAGAATGGGTTAAGGTCTTCAATTTCGCTAGTCTCCTAAAAGAGACGACTCCCCTGATTATCTTCCCTCTGATGAAGGAAATCGTGATGGGGACTATGGTGATGATTTGACAGGACCACCACCCACGGGAATAGCTCAACGTTTGCCTAAATGGTATACTAATGTGATATGATATGCCAAATTGGATGGTCTCCCAGACACATCCACACCGGACCACTTGGACTCACGTGTGAGGCTCAAGATGAGGTAAATCTTGCGTTAATGAGTGTTGTTGAATCTGTTGAGCCATCTACAATTCAAGAAGCCCTATAGTCCAAACCTTAGAAAGATGCCATGGATGTTGAATATCAGTCTGTGATGAAAAATAATATATGGCAGATTGTTGACCTTCCACCAGGGAAGAAAGACATTGGATGTAGATGGATCTTCAAGATGAAGTACAAAGCAGCTGACACTATTGACAAGCACAAGGCAAGGCAGATAACGAAGGGGTATGCTAAAAAAAGGCATAGGCTATGAGGAGACTTTTGCTCCAAATGGATGTGAAAAGTGTCTTTCTAAATGGAGATTTGTAGGAAGAATTCTACATGACTTAGCCAAAAGGTCTTGTCATGCCTAGAAATGAAGAAAAGGTATGTAGACTCATGAAATCTTTGTATGGTCTCAAATAGGCTCCCTAGGCTTGGTACATTAAGATAGATGAGCATCTCATTCATCATGGATTCCAACGGAATCCTTATGAGCCCAATCTCTACCTCAAAAAGCAGGGGCAAGATTGTGATTGTTGTTTATGTCAACGATCTCGTCGTCATTGCGAGTTTAGTGAAGATGATTGATGTCACCAAGAAAGATCTTAATTGATCATTTGACATGACTGATCTTGGGCTATTACACTATTGTCTTGGCTTGGAAGTATGGCAAAAAGACCCATGTTTTTGTATCTCAAATGAAATATGCCAAGACCATGCTCAAGAAGTTTCGGATGATGGACTGTAATCTAATTGCCACACCTATGGAGACAAGACTTTAGTTGTCTCGTATAGATCTATCACCATTCACCACAAGTGAATGCAACTCTCTATTGACAATTGATTGGGAGTCTCATTTACTTGACTTATACTAGGCCAAACATCAGCTATGCTCTTGGCTATATTTCACAATTCATATAGGAACCAAGGACATGTCACTAGAAAGCAGCAAAGCAAAATTTGAGGTACATCAGAGGAACCATGGATTTTGGCCTAGAATACAAGAAGAATGATCAATTCTTCTTAATAGGATATTCGGACTCAAATCATGCAAGTAATATTGATGACAAAAAATCCACTTCTAGATATGTATTTTTTTGGGATTTGGTCCACTATCATGGGGAGAAAAACAAAACTTTGTTTCTTGATCTTCCACAAAACTGAATATCGCGTTACGAGAGTTGTTTGCGAAGCAATATGGCTACATCGCATACTTGACGGACTAGGACTACCACAAGAGCAAGCTACCATCTTGTATGTTGATAATGAAGGTATTCTAAAACTTGTTCGCAATCCAATGTTCCATGAATAGATGAAGCACATTGAGGTACAAGTACATTTCATACGCGAGCATGTTCTACAACATAACACCCAACTCCAATTTTGCCCAACAGAAGAATGTGCGATGTCTTCACGAGTCACTTGCGAGAGACAAATATGAGGCATTAAGAGAATTTCTCTCATGTTCACTTGAAACCATGTTGAGACAAGGGGGAATGTTAAGAATAGGTTAAGTTAATTCATCATTGTAATAAGTGTGCAACTTTTTACTCAAGTCAATTAATTTGTTTGGTAGATGTTAATATTTTTTTTTATTATGTTGGGAATAGTCATTCCCGTATTTTGTATTTTTGTGTGCGGGTGGGTTTGTTAAACCCGTATAACAATTTTTCCATGGTTGTTATCTCTAGTACAAGCTATAGAGTAAGTCAGTTCCTTCTATCCTACTATTAGTCTTAAACTTTATGGGATTATGAAAGAGAAAAGAAACACAAAAGGGGTGATACACCAAGATATTTTAATCCTTTCCTCTACTTGATCACAACACAAGAAAACTAAAACATGCAGAACTTAGTGTTTAATTGACACAATGCAATAACAAAGCAAAGGTAAGATGTAACCTGAATACAAAACTAGAGCCAAATAACATGAGAAGAAAACTGAAGGGAAATTCACAACAACATCTTTTATCAATCACACTAAATACACAATTGCTCTCCATTAATTCAAAGATACCGAACACTCTTTTGCATGAATTTGGAATGTACAACTGAAATAACAATAGGAATTCAAGGAAAAATGATGCAAAATGTAGAGTGACTCTATATTTATTACAAATCTTGAAAAAGATAAGAAGAATGTGGAAGAAGTGTGCAATGTGCATCACCTCTGAAATTCCATTATGATCCTCAGATAATAATATTCTTCTAAATAAAATAATCTTTTAATTCTTCACTCAAGTTCCTTCAAATATTTAATATAAAAGCTAAAATAGCTTTTAAATCCACCAAAATTTAATCAAGTAAATCCATTAATGATTCTCTTAATTCTTTTATCCTCACTTGGACATTCCAAAAATAGCTTTTAAAGCTTATGTTCTCTCAATTATTTTAATATTAAAAGCTTTAAATAAGCTTTTAAATTTAAAATTGGTGCATATCCAAATATATTAAAAGCTTGGAAAAGCTTTTAATTTAATTAATTAATAAAAGCAAAAGGCTCTTATTAATTCTCATCCACTCATTGCATTCTCTTAATTCTCTTTAAATTAATTTAAATAAATGGTCACATTTATCCATTGCAACATATTAATTAAATAAAGAATTAATCCTTATCTAATATATGTGCAATATTTAAATAACTATATATTTAAATTATGGCTTTTAATTTGAGAATTAAAAGGTTGAGAAATCAGGAGAACTTGAAAATATTACAATATTGTCAAAGTTCAGAAATTTCTTAGCATTAGGTCTTTCTAGTTTGAAATTTAGATCAAACATAAACTGGAAATTCCCTAACCAATGTTTTATTTTATACCAGCTTTCAAAATTCAATTTTCCAAGTTCTGCTCATTTGCATTCAATATATCTTACTACACTCGAGCTTTCTTTCTAGTTACTATCATGTCAAAAGTTCTATTTTTCTAGTTATTATATGAAAAATTCTTAGACCTACATACCTTTGAAAAAATAGTATTGGTAAATTGGAGGTGCAATGGGGCCTCCATCCAAAAAGAAAAAATCACCAAAGCAGATGGAAAAGTGGCCAAATGCAAAAATCGAGTTCATCTTTTTGTGTAGGAATCAATTAAAAAAAATGTTGTTCTATGATTGACTTCACTGTTTGATGTAAAGAAAGTACTAGCTAGGAAGAGAAACTTTAGAAGATAATAAGAGAAGAGGATTTTACAGAAAATTCAATCAGTACAATCTGCTATATTTTCCCAAATCACATCCTTCACCCTCCACTTCACTCGCTCCTCCCCTCACTGCCATTGTTCTTCATCCAAGAGGATTCATCTGAAGATCAACCAAATGACCATCTGAGACTCCTCTTCAGAGATAGAAACGTGGGATGGTGCATCCATATGTGACTTTAATTTGAAACTTCTCCTAAATGCTTTAAAAATTGTACAACTCAGCTGAACGTCCGAAAATGAATCCCACGGACCATACAAACTTTTGTGCGTGGGCTCAAACTGCTCATGACCCCATACCAGTTATCTGGGCACTACCACACCAAACAGAAAGTATAAAAAAGCACAATCAGCCATACACCCAGCAGGAGACCATAAATCCCTCCATGTTCACAACATCTCCAACAGATTTTAATCAAACAACAAACAAAAATCCACAGCAGATAGGACAAACTAAAGAAAAGGCCCCAAATCCTGAAATCTACCCAACATAATGATTTTGTGTACTTGGTCTGTCAGGATGCCACCTCAGATTACTCGAGGTTCACCTCCGTCTTTGGCATATCTAAATGTCTAGCCACTTTTGAATCCAGAAAAGGAGAGCAAGAAACAGAGGAAGTATCGGTATTTTTCTTTCCAGACGCATCCGATTTTCTAGAGGCTTTCACGGACAAATCCAGGCTCACCCCAGGCTCATGAACAACATTTCTCTGGTGAACGATACATATATTTCATCTGCATGAGAACTAGAAAAGTGGTGAAACTAGATATGACAAGGAGGTCATTTGTGTGGAGAACCATGAGTTCCTTTGCATGCCGCACAAAGTCCAGATAGTGCATCTCATTGTTTCAAGTTTTCATACACCACCTGTATCTCCTTTCTCAAGGTCATCATTTCATCTCTAATCGCAGGCTCCGCCTCTCATTCCTCCATTTCCTCTAATTCCACTATCTCTTATTGCATCTGCCATGGCACATGGCATTCACCTGTCTGAATTCTACGCAAAAATCCAACAATAGAGATTTTTATTATTTATTTTTATTTTCCATCATGGAGACTAGTTCGTACTGAAAGTCCTCTTCAATGAAGGCCCTTGACCTTGTTTCGTCAATGTTTCCTATTTTTTCATCTCCCAGCACACTTTTCACAATGGCTGGTGTTTATGGTAAATCTTTTGCCTGAAACAATGTCATCTTGGAACCAGTCTTTGAGATTGTGTTCTTCCATTTTCTTCCACCTGTGAGCAAGGATGCAATGATAGTGTGAGCAATGCTGTGAGATCTGTTATCACACTTGACACATCTCAAAATAATTACTATAATCAATCCTCCCTTCCAAAATCTCATGATAGATTCCGTTCTTACTCCATACTTCTAAAATCACCTTGGATAGTTAGGAAATCATGGATTAGAATTTAGGACTGATGGGAGGCCCCTCCATAACTCTGTTTTTAAGATTGTCGCTTTAGATAAATAAGAAACCATGGATTAAGACTGAATGAGGTCCCTCCAATCTTCTATCATCGTTGCTATTGAGGCTGTAATCAGATCCTGGTCAATGCCAGCATTGGCCAATAGGTCAGCCAAACAGTTACATTTCCAGAAGCACTGGTCGAACATGATATTATTGAAATGAGGGACCAGGGTTCTAGCCTCAGCCAGAGGATGTCTTCAATCTTCCACCTTGGTTTTTGTCTTTTTCATTGCATTAATGATGATCATTAAATCGCCTTCCATAATTATGTTTGACACCCTTATTTTCTTCCAGACTTGGGCCTTCTAGTAGCAGAATAACTTCCACTTTGTTATTGGTAAGTCTAGGAATGAAGAATGATCCTCCTTCCAAAAAGATCCCCTTCTGCTATCCGAGCAGACAGCCCACTCCAGCTAAACTCATGTTGCCCCTACAGGCGCCATCAAAATTTAGTTTGAAGAACCCTGAAGGGGAGAGGCCCATTTACCCTGTGATTTTTTTTTCGTTTTGTCACATATCACTTTGACGGGGTGGGAACTATATGAGTATTATTAGGAAACAACTTTCGATTTTTTTGATTCAAGGTTGCAACTATGTTTTAAATGCAGGTTATATCAAACATCCAGTCTCGTATGATTTAGTTATGTGAGTTGTCATCCTTGTGCTTCAAAACCTCACTTGAATCAGACAACACTGCAACAAAAAGTGAACAGAATGCATTTGATTTACCACACATCATACCATGCATTGAGAAACAAAAATAAATAAAAATTAAAACGTGTCCTTTTCTTTCTATTAAGTTAAGCATAAAGAATGATGAACCTTAATTTTCCAAACTGAAAATAAATGCCTAATAAAGGTATATACTAACTCCAAATTCTAATTCAATCACCGCTTAAAAGGTAACCCAGAATAGTTACCTGCTTGGACCATGAAGAAGATAACTGATCCCGAAGTTCCATCCGTCTCTTTGATAGCTCTTTCATACTTTCTAATAATTTTGCTTCATATTCCTTCTTTTGAATCAACGAAGATTCCAATCTATCTAAAAATCTGTAATCTAAAAAAGCAGTTGATAAATAGAAAGCAAGCTAGAAAGAAATTGTATTGATGTCCGCAAATAACCAAAGCAGATCAACGAAACTCCAAAGTACATAAACTTACAATAGCAGATCAGGAGTGCAAAAAGTGATCAAACAACCAAAAATTAAACTAACATAATACACAAGAATAGTTTATTTACATTCCAATCCCTAGTCAAAAAGAAGCAATGCACGCATTTTCAAAATTCATTTTGTTCAAACAAAGTCAAGAAGGTATAAATACATAAAATTGTATCTAGGATCCTCTAGTATCAAGCAGCTTGGCATAAGACAAATTCTCCTTTGATGGTTGTAGCATTGGTATTTCACCATGGTCAGAAGCAAGGAAGGAACATGGTTATTCCATTAATCACTACTCAAAATGTATTGGAGTAAGAAATTTTACAGCTTATAGAAAAAACTCATATTTACATCCATAAATGACCAAAATAGGTCAATGGAACTCAAAGTACAAAGCCATGTAAGAACATAGGAATTCATTAAACATGCTCGCAGAAGGCATAATGAAACAAGAAGGGTCTAATAAAAAAAAAAACTAAAAAGAAAAGAAGAATCTTGACAAGAAGAGATACATACGAAAAAGGACGAGGAGATGAAAAAATGGATGTGCCCAGCTCATGCTGTCACCCAAAACTTCAACAATGCCGTTTGCTAGAGCTAAACAGAAACATCAGACACATACACTGTGGAAAGCTCCACCTTATGGTTATGGTAAGTTAAATACGGACAGAGCATCCAAGGGCAATCCTGGCAAAGCTAGTATGGCAGGTATTGGCAAAGAATTTGATAATTCATTAGCCTTCTTCTTTGCAGAACAATTGGGACATCTACCTAACAACTTAGCTGAGATCAAGGATATTTGCAAAGGGATGCAGGAAGCTATTAAAATTGGATGGCAAAAATCCAAATTGAGTCAGATTCCAGGATAATTATTAGTCTATTATCTGCCCCCATGAGAAACCATTGCCTTAATTGGAAATTGGACAGAGAAGTGGAGCAGATCAAAAGACTGCAGGTCAAATTCCAGATGATCCAGTTCAGATATGTTCCAAGAGAAAGAAACAAAACAGTTGATGCCTTAGCCAATTGGGCACTAGACAATCACAATATTAATTGCTATGGTTGGCCTTCCTATGGGTGGCCAACCACACTTCAACAGGAAATGTCGATGATTTTGAATAAGGATTTGTCTAAATGAAAGATAAGTTGTATCCTTTTTCTAATGCCATGACTTGCGCTATTAGCTTTCAAGCATGGCATGGACGACTATGCTATAATATTTTCATTCTTTATATATATATATATATATATATATATATATATATATATATATATATATATATATATATATATATATAAAGAATGAATATCTATATACACCCATATATATATATATACACCCAAATAACCAAAGTAGGCAAGGGGACTTGTAAGTACATCCAGCTACAATAGTTTGTACTAGGATAGAAAATAACTCTAAGAACTGAAAAAGTGACATAAAGTAAAACAAAATCGCTAAAACACAAGGAAGTAAACATGAAAAGATTAAAGCCTAACCATGAAATAAAAGTACAAACATGAATAAATAGCCATGTAAAGAGACCCATAAAGAACCCAAAAAAAGAAGATGAAGACCAATGAAAATGACCACAAGCACAGATCCAGCGGAGTCATGTCTGCATCAATGCTTGGAGTGGAAGGAGAATCACTAGCATCATCAACAACCACTATTATAGGACCAAAACAAGACCTAATACTAACCATAGTAGAATGCTCAGGGCTAAGTAAGGTGATTGGACTTTTCTAGGAGAAAGCAATACACTTCCCGTAAAACCTCTCCTAACATCAAAGGCCGACAAGTCCCCAAAGCTAGAGAAAGAGAGGAAAACAATTATATTAATGACCAAAACTCAGTCAACAGAACTTGATGAGTATATGTTATAAAATAGAATATTGGGTTAAAGGTATACCCTAGATTACAAAAAAGCAACTAAGTACAAAGCATTAAAGAAGTATGCACATATCCAACAGGTAGTGGTGTAATGATTCTTGGGTCTCCTAGTAATTGGGAGGTCCAAGGTTCAAATCTCAACTTTGTGTTAAAGGCGTCCGACTACCGACGGTTTGAAGACCACCGTTGATAGGGCACCACGATAATGTGATTTAATCTATGGGCTTACCGAGAGCTTAAATCTTCCATCCTTAGATGGTTCCACAGACGGTGTGGGTTGGTGATGCCACAATGGGCTAGGGCCCTCTCCCTGGTTAACCTAAGCCAAAAAAAAAAGAAGCATACACATAACAATGGGTTAAAATTAAAATGCTTAAGAAAGACTTAATATTATCCATAGAGACTCGCCTTTGGACTAAGAAGATTTGGTTGCACAATCCTAGGATAAAGAATGATACTTCCCCTAAAGCCTCCCCTAACCTCAAAGGAAAACAATTCTCCGGAGGCCAAAGAACTACACACAATAAAGTATTAATGACTAAAAACGGCAAAAAGTAGGTCAATGGGACTCTAAGAGTGCATCCAATTATAGTAGACATGTACTATGGTAAAGGTAACCTAGATTACAAATAAGCAACTAAGTACAAAGCACTCAAGAAATGTGAACATAACAATGAAGTAAAACTAGAATAGTTAAACAATGAATCACAAAAAGCTAAGTACAAGTAAACCAACGAGGGTGAAGCCCATCAAGGAAGCATTCAGCTAATAAAAATGAAAGTGGAAAAGCCCGATAGGAGACGGGAGATGTCATATGTGTGTAGGTAAGTCAAAAGGTTCGTCACATTTTTTTAGAAAGGTTTGAACTTCGCAAACTTAATTCAAAGAACCCGAAAATGTTGAAATTCGAGGCAATTTGGTACAAAGTTTGCGTTAAGCAAGAAACGAGTTGGGAAGGGAAAAAGAGCCGAGAAGGAAAACAAACATGTTGGGAGCCCATAAAAATGCAAGGCTCTTTCATCATATGCACAAAAACAAGTGTATTATTTGACGGTCAAGTTAAGGTACAAGTGAGGTTCTACGCGATCTAAGTCTTGAGTTGAGGGTTTGTGCTTAATCTGAGTATTGTGGTTTGCCCGAGCGGAGGAAGCCGGCATCCGGGTATGAGCATAGTGGCATCATCGATGCGTAGGGTGGCGTGGTCATAAAGAAGAATGGTGTGGTTACGAAGCAAGAGGTCATGGAATTGCTTGTCACGGTCATCGTTGGCAAAGATGAGCGCTTGGTTTCTGTCGCCATTCGAGTCGAGTCCAAGTAGGATTTGTTTGTTTATTAAACCTTTGTTATGTTTTGTGTTTTTAACTCTTTTTGTGATTACTAACGTTTTGTTTTATTTTTGTTTGTTTATCAAACGCTTTGTATTATATGTTGTTTCTTTGTGTTTAATTTTTATAATTTGTTTTGTTTATATTTTGTTTATATTTATTTTATTTATATTTTTAAACATTAATACTTAATATTTTAGCTTTTTTATTAAATATTTAATTTCAAAGTTCTAATTACTCTTTCAAAAATCTCTATTTCATATTTTTATTTATACTAACTTTCATTATTTTTATTTATATATAATTATCTTAATTTTTTTGTTTTATACTCACTTTTTAATTATTTTCTTAATACATTAAAATTTATTTTAGTGTTTTTATTTTATATTCTTTTTTATTATTTTTAATACAAATATTAAGTTTATTTAAATTTATTTTACTATTGTTATTTTTAAAATTTTCAAAATTTTAATTTTTTTATCTTGTAAGTACTTCAGAAATTTAATTAAATATTTTTATTACATTTTTAAATTAAATTTATAATTTTTAAATTAATTTTGTTATAAGTTTTTAGTATTTTTAAGTTTTTAAACACATTTTCAAATTTTGGATTTTTTTACTATTTAATTTTTATTTTTATTTATTATTAATTATGTTATTTTCTTATAATGCATTTATTTGTGACTTTGTTTAATTATATATTTTTAGCCTTGTTTCTAAAAAATTACATATATTTTGGCATAAAAATTTCATCTAAAAATTGCAAATCCATGGCTCCTTAGAAATCAAAAGCTAAGGGATGGAAGCATGTTACACGAACATGGACAGACAATGAAATCAAATGTGACATATATAGCAAAAACTTTATTGGTAGTTTAACCAAGGAAATGGACCATCTACAAGGTAGATCAATTGGGCTCGATGGGGGTGTTAGAGCATGTCCTAATGTTACTCCAAAAATCATAGTGAGATTGGAGATAGAGGAGCAAAAATCACCGACTAGAAAACATGTTGCGGCACAAAAATGAAAGTATTAAAGAAGCAATTTCAAAGAACATATCGAAGGGTTTTTCTACTAGCATGTCTTCATCATGTATGCAAACAAACACTCATAGTAGCGGAGCAAAATCTGGCATTTGGAAGTCAATACAAAAGCAAGATGTGGATGATGCATTAGCAGACTTGTTCTATTCAAGAGCCATTCCATTCAACGTGGCAAGGGGTCCATTTTTGAAAATGCAGTTAAAAATATCAAAATTTAGCAAAGGTTACACTCCACCTAGTTTTGAGAGGTTTAGGACTGCTCTTTTGGAAAGGTCAAAAGAGAGGGTAACAAGTTGTAGTATATTAAGTGATGTCCTGGTCTAATATGTGTCAAAGGCCATTAGTTAATGTCTTGGTGCATTGCCCTCAAGGAATATCTTTCTTGAAAGTGGTTGACACCATGAACCACAAGAAAACTTTAGATTCTAAATTCAAAATCTTGGATGAAGCAATTCTTGAAATGGGTAAAGAAAATGTAGTTCGGATTGTCACCGATAATGCCACTAATTGTATAGGTGCTAGAAAAATTATTATGCCAACTATCCACAAATTTATTGAAGCCCTTACGCGCAACTCAATGCTTTAATTTGCTACTTCGAGACTTGGCCAAATTTCCATGTGTTTGTGAAGCAATTCAAAGGGGGAAGCACAATTACAAAATTCATATAGAATCAATGTCTTACATTGAGCATTTATAAAAAGCACGCATCTAAGGAGTTGAGGCTTTTGAAACAAGGTTTTTCTCTTTTATATCACTTTGGAAAGAGTGGTTGAAAATAAAGCAGCAATAAGGTCAGTGATTTTTACAATGTGTGGAAAAACTCTGCACTTTCAACAAGCTCTAAGGTAAAGAAATCGAACAAATCATTATAAACCCCAAATTTTGGGAAAGTGCAAACAAAGTTCTAAAAGCGTGCGAACCTACTGTGGATATGCTTCAGATGGTTTGCTGGAAAAATGATTATGGCCAAGCATCCACAAATTTATTGGAGCTTTTTGCAACTCATTTCCTTAATTTGCAACTTGAGGACTTAGTAAAATTTCCACAAGTTCATGAAGCAATTCAATGGGGGAGGAAAATCGCAAACTTCATAAAGAATCGCCACCATACATTGAGCATTTATAGATAGCATGCATCTAAGGAGTTGTTGAGGCCTTGTGAAGCAAGATTTTCCACTTTTTATATCACTTTGAAAAGAGTGGTTGAAGAGAAAGAAGCAATAAAGTCAATGATTTTTTGCAATAAGTGGGAAAAATCTACCCATTCAACAAGCTCTCAAGGAAATAAAGTATAACAAATCATTATCAACTCCAACTTTTGGGAAAGTACAAACAAAGTTCTAAAAGTGTCTCGAACCTATTGTGAAAAATGATTATAGCCAAGTATCCACAAATTTATTCGAGCCTTGTGCATCTCATTGCCTTAATTTGCCATTTGAGGACATGGAAAAGTTTCCAAGAGTTCATGAAGCAATTCAAAAGGGGAGAAAAAGCACACACTTCATAAGGAATCACCACCTTACATTGAGCATTTATAGACAACATGCATCTAAGGAGTTGTTGAGGCTTAGTGAAACAAGATTTTCCCCTTTGTATATCATTTTGAAAAGTGTGGTTGAAGAGAGCAACAATAAGGTCAACGATTTGTTGCAATGAATGGGAAAAATCTACACATTCAACAAGCTTTAAGGGAATGCAAGAAGAACTAATTATAAACCCCGACTTTTGGGAAAGAGCAAACAAAGTTCTAAAAGTGTGTGAATCTATTATGGATGTGATTTGCATGGTTGATGGTAACACCCCTTGTCTTGGAATGGTTTATGAAGCTATGGACTGTTGTAAGGAATCAACTCAAAAGGCATTCAATGATATAGAGACAAAGAATTATGGGATGTAATTGATGTAAGATGGAGAATGATGCACATACCCTTACATGCAACAATTTGTTATCTAGGGCCTATGCTCTTTCCTATAGATAGAGAGAGTGGTTATGAAGTCATAAGTGGACTTTATAAAGCCATTGACAAATTTGTTCCACATCTTGACCTTGCAAGTATAATTAGACACCATAAAAAGGCATGTCGTAGAAGAAAGGGTATTTTCAAAATGAGGAGCCAAGGATGATAAGCCGCATTTTGAGGGATACAAATGGTGGAAATATTATGGATCGCGTGGAAAGCAATTACATCACTTTGCTCTTTGAATTTTGGGTCAAGATGAAAGTGTGTTAACATGTGAAAGGAATTGGAGTTGTTTTGAGCACATCCAATCTAAGAAAAGAAGTAGGTTATTGTCGGGGTAGTGAGGAGATAGTGTTTATGTTAGCAATAATTGGTGGATGTGCACGGCAAAAATGGAAAAAGAATCTTCTTTTTGCAATCCCAACTTGTTGCAACAAACTTGGAGGAGGCATATGATCTTGACTTCCCTTGTGATGAATCTAGTGATAATGATGATGTTGATGAGCCAAGTGCTTTTGATGACATGGAACTTTTTGATGTAGCAAGTATCCCATAAGGCTATTGGCTCTTGATGATCTAGAGCTTTTTGATGAAACAAGTACCTCCAAGACTATGGTGTGTACTCCATATGAAGCATAAGAACTTAGCATTGCATGTTTTATATTTTCAAACTTCTAGTTTTTCAAACATGTATCCTTAATATTGCAATTTGACAAAATTTTATGTGTTTCTATTATTTGAACTTTATGGAAAAAATATTAAACTTTATTCATAGGGCGAACTTGAACAAAGCTTATCCTCATTGAACTTAAAACCTATGACTTAGTTGTGTAAAGAAGGTGATGCAGAGCATATCCTTGATATCTAAGCTATCTTGCACCACTAACGTTAAGCTTTGCAAAAGCCCATTATAACTTTGTAGCCTTGGCATTTTATTTGGGAGTTGCAGAGAAAATAGAGCAACATCGCAAACCTCAAAGCTTCACAATCCTACAAAATATTCACAAACCTATAGAGATTTGCAACTATAAAGTGACTTCCGTATAACCAAGGGAACTTCTGCAAGGCTCAAAGGCTCCAGCTTAGCTTCATAAGCCACCAAGTCCATGATGCCGAAAAGCCCATTCTCATGGTCTAAGATTAGTGCAATTTTATTTAGTGGTCTTGCAAACTTCAAAACCACCCTCAAGGTTCTCGGTACTTCCACAATCATCAATCGATCTTAACCTAAAGCCACATACACTTCTTTAGTGACGCCACAACATGGAGGCAATTTTGACATGGCAACATCCATGGTAGCGCCGATCTTTACGTGGTATTCGTATATAGCTATCGACATGTCCCAAACACCTCAAGGCAAAGCAACTAAGGTCAACTAATACCTCGTGGTACAGCCAATTACCAACATCATCCCCACCTCTATTTTAAGGGAGTGGACTTCGACAATAAGCCATGTGTCTATGTCAAGTAGATCCTTTTAGGAAGGTATTTCCTTCATCTTGGGCTCTAGAAGATGTAATGTCATCTACCACTTCTTGGATACATTTCCTGCAAGAAAAGAAGATCAACGACTTGTCAAAACCATTGGAGTTGTTGCCATAGAGCCTGTCAAAACCCTTAGAAATGTAGGACTACCAATGTCATGCAAACCGCCACCGCTATGGATCAAGTAATTCTAAACTAACGCCTTAATGTATGCATTTATGCGTTCTAGTGGCAATCTGAGCCTCCCGACATCAACACGTCTTTGTAATGCATCTTTTCCAATATATGGGCTGTGACATATTGTGTTATCAAGTTCCACAATAGAGGAAAAATACTTCGCCTTCGAAGGGTGGCACACCCCATTTTTACTACTCAACTAATTAGATATTTTTGTTGTAATTAGTGGCGTTGTGTGTCACGTAGACTTAATTTGTCATGACATTAATGCCTTAGACATTGCTCGTTAAACGATTTTGCATGGTTGAACAAATGTTACATTTAATTAAACATGTTTTATTATATTATTGACTTTGCTTAATCGACTAACCTCAAAAATATAGGCGTTTATAAACATCAAGTGAATTTGGTGTGTTTTAAATATCAAATTTCTCATTTATTGAATTACTAAATGTAGTTGGGGCTGACCTAGCTAATTAAATATTAATGATTTTTTTACATTATATAGCATTAAGTTAGATTTTATCTGATTTATTTAAATAAGAACTTGTGTGGTTATATAATTTAATGTCAAATGGATTTGAAACACTTTCATTGCTATATTTTGCAAATCTATCACGTGCGCGCATGTGTACACACATTGATTAGGATGAATTATGATTCATTTAACCACTTAACGGATTTATGTTGAGTATGCAATTGCAGCGCAGGTCTTTCCCCTACTAGAGAGGGAGGGTATCATCGAGGAGAGATGGATAGATGCATTTTCAAAGGAGAGGAGAGAGAATAATTGGTATACAGATTTCGAGTTGCGAGTTGATAGTGAACCTACTTAGAGAAAACTCCAGTACCCTATGGGAATGGGTAGTTAGTTGACCCTTGATCTTGTTAGAAGTAGTTCCTTGTTCCCACACCTGTGTTGGGAATGTTTAATATTAAAAGTTTTGACTCATTTTATTTTAGTCGTATAGGAGGGTCATTTAAGAAACTCACGTGAAATCTCCTCAAGCTCAACATTTTTTGATTGTTGTATCAGCGAGAATCTTGGAAGGACTCGTTGAATCAAAGTTGATAGTTTAATTTCAACTTGTAGACAATTATCTGATGTCGAGACTATTTAAATACTAATAATATTTCTATCATATAAGAAAGATAATATATATAGATATATAGATAGACACACACACACACACACACTTTTGGTTTAAGAAGTGCGTAGTGGAATTAGCCATTTACTAGGCCTCATCTCTAACTAGCCCCCATATTCATTTTAAGGTGTCAAAAAACCATATAATTGTCTCCAATCAGCAGGCTTTGGGTAGGAAACAAACTGAAGACAAAAGGGCGTGGCCCTCTTCTAGCAATCAATGTGAATTGTCCTATATTTTTAATAAAAAATTCCCTCTAACATCTCATGGGCGGCGCAGCTATACCATCAAAGAACACATAATAAATTCTTGCTCAAATCAACTGCCTAGGGCCATCCAGCTGAGCATAGGACAATTGAAAATCATTGAAAATGCATTTAGTAAGTAGTTGAGGCAACTTCTTGGTGATAATTCAAGTCCTTTCGGTGATGAGGAGCAAGTTTCAAAAAGAAGAGGGGGACGCCAATAAGAGAGAGCAGAGTTATTTATTTATTTTGGAGTTGCATACATAGAGGGAACAACAAAGAAAAAGGATGGGTGATTGGTGAGGGAGAGACATTTTGACAGCAACAGCGGCATGGATCTGGAGGGAGGTGGAGTAATCAAGCTACCACACCAATCTCACAGGTGCCAAACCTATCTCTGCATAAGTATTAACACTATTATTAGTTTCGTATATACCAGTTTGATCAAATAGAGAGCACGTGCGCTGTTAAAGTATTATTTCCCAGAACTTGCAGAGCTTCTATACTGTTATTTATCTGCTTTTCCTCCAGTCGTGAACAACTATCATTTCTGACATTAATCTTCTTAGTAAATTAGATGCCATCAGTTAGCATTTAGCCCCTTTTCATATTTCTTTTGGACTCACTCTGGCACATATGTGGACCTGAACACCATTATTTTGACAATGGTTTTATTACTAAATACATTTAAATCAATCCTCCTCTCATGTTATGCTCAAACATAGTGGAGACTGGGATCTACTGATATCGGTATGTTTCCTGATTTTTTCTCCACCGCCTACACTGCAAATTTGCAGCTGAATTCCCCTACTTAGCACCTAATTAAATCTGGGTTGCTCACACTTAAAACAAAATTACAAATATGCCATGAACTCAGTTACTACAGCCGCTATAACAGATATCAGGATTTATCAAGTGGATATACGGTGCAGATTTAAATTATAACCATCATAGATCTATGTTGGATTCCCAGTTCCTTCTAAGTGTTGAAGGGCTTAGAAAATAAGACCTTCCAGTAGGTTTTTTAAAACTCATTTTCAACATTAGCTGTTCCGATATTAGTAAAATATAGTGGAAGCAGGGAATATTAAATTATTATAGTTTTTCCATTTTTCCTACCATGCTTAGTGGTAGTTTGACACCTGCATTCCAATAAAATATGCTTTGTACTCAATACCAGTAGTGGTTACAATATAGTATTATTGTTTATTAGGTAGCTATAATTAGACTGGTTAAATGAGTAGATAACACATGTTTTGTACTTTTTTAAAGCCGTAAAATACTTGCAAAGTCTGTAGATCACCCACCTCCACCAACTTGCAGACTTAAAATATAAACATCATTTTATATATATATATATATATATATATATATATATATATATATATATATATATATAGAGAAAGGATCCCATTGGTATTCTTGCATGGTTTTATCGTAGTGCACAAGTCTGTGAGCAACACAATATAAAAATAAACCTATAAAATGTTAGTGGGAATAGGTGACCACCCAATTAAAAGTATGGTGGAAATAATTAGGAAGCTAAGGAGATTTGAAATGCCTTGTTATAAGTTAAAATTTATAATGCCTTGTCAAGCACTCCCATCAAGTGTATTGGTGTGGACTTGCATTTACAAGTTTGTTAACCCAAATAGGCACCTGACTTCTGCTACAATAGAAATTCTATGGTTTAGTAGACTCAAATAATTTATGGGAGCATCTAGAGAACCAGGGAAGTTGGGGAACATTAAATTGTACTTTGTTGCAGCCTCTCTCTGACCAATAGTATGAGTTTTGGTGCATTTAATTAAATCACTAAGTACAAGATTTAGTTAATTCGCATAGCCGCATGTTATCCTTATGAAATGACGACTCTCTACTTGAGTAACAAACGCAACATATAGGTATTCAATTCCAAATTTCCTTTCCTTCTCTGTGTAAGCCCTTATATGAATGGTTTCAATTAATTTCAACTAGTCGTTTTTATACGTATAAACATGCTATGACAATTGATAGCTAGAATAATGTCGCCTAACCTCACCAATGATAACTCCAATTGTAAACTAAAGACACGCTCAATCTTGTGACGGCTTACGATCAAATTTTGCTTTAAAACACATGAGAACAGAAATATTGCTTCATGATTGGCAAACTTGTCTATTTCATGAGGTGTCCCCATAGTTGTTATTGAATAATTATTTTTCTTAACAATAAGATGTCTTAATTAAATTGTTGCTAAATAAGTCCCGTCGAAGTGTGGGAAAAACATCAGTTTGCATGGGTAGTATGGAACACTCGTGAAAAATGTTGTCTTTCGCACACATCGAAGATCATAACCATTTTATACCCTAGAGATCACTAATGAGACTTTGTTGTAGGAGGGGGTGGGTTGAAGAAACCTAGCAATGGATGTGGAATCCTTAGACTCATGGACTCATAACAGATCATGGAGATGGACTCATTAAATCCAGTCTTATGGCCATAAGCAATGTATACCTTGTAAGTCTAGTAGGAAGGTTTTATTCTGTAACCTTGTATACATTAGGAATGTATTTATTCTTGTTTTGGTTCACTTTCATACATGCTTATGTTGCACGAAGTTAGCTGTGGTATTGACCTGTATACACATTATCTTCTTCTCATTAGATTCATATCTATCTTTCTTGTGAAGTGTACAGCCACTCTTAAGTGGATGAGAGGTGTGTGGGGATCTAAAGGCTTTATGGTTGAAGGTATTGCCCTCTGTGAAACTCTCCCTCTCCACTTCTCACACAATAATTTCTGACTCCAGCGATGATCTCCTACATTTTCTATTTTCACATTGGGGAAACTTACCAGTATTGTATACTTGACACAATTAAGGTACTGTATTCTATTTGTATATACTTTGGAAATAGTATTTCAGATGAATGATGTAACTTAAGAAGTTAGAATGTTGACATAACTAGGACAAACGTATAGCATGAAGTTTGAACATTAGCTAGAAATTACCTTTGAAATTGAATGAAGGCGAATTTTGTATTATGAACGATTGTTTTTGTATTGTAAATGGATGGTTTATCTAATCAAGGAAAAAATGAGTGTGAACATGCACTTAACTTCCTAATAAACTATTGCTTGATTCTAGGATTAGCGAAATTATTTTGTACTTATTAGTTGCATTAATTATTGTTAAGCATAATCAGACTATGAGTAGTTTAAAAACTGTAATGTCCCTTTTTCCCACTTGAGGGTCACTATTTGGACTTCTTTCCATTCCTTCTCCATGGCAAAGAAGTAGAGGAGTTGGAGGAGAACATTGAGCTTTCATTTGCTTTTGTTTTTCTAATTTTTATGTTTTTTTTAGTGTTTTCCCTCTTAAAGCAAGTCGGCTGGGTTAAAGGCAAATAAAAGAAGCTTAATGAAGAATTATAACATCTCCTATGGGTCGGCCTAGTCTTTTCTAGCCTTGGCGCCAAAGGAGGGATATAAAGTGATGTGAAGACCTCTTTTTGCAAGCATCTAGATTGGCACATTTTCTATTATTGGGCATTGAGAGCTTGTTGCTCCATGTTCTTCCACTTGAGGACAAAAACCCTCTTGTGTGGCTTCCTAGAAGGACAAAAACCCTTCTAGTGGTTTTGTTGGAGGACAAAACCCTTCAACATTGATTGAGCTTGAAGTAAATTGCAGATTTGAGGAGAATCATCCACTTTCAGATTTTTATTTGCTTTCTAAAGGAGGAGCGACCTACCTTGGTGTAGGGTTTGATGGTTTGGAGGGGATAAAGTTGATCTTTTATTTCATAATCTGATTTACCATATTTTATAAAGTCGGAATCTTCATTTTTATGAATTTTGAGGGTTTCTAGACCCATATTTCATAATTTTATTGTGGCTGCTCTTTGCTGGTTATTAATTAATTTCCAGCTGTGTGTTGACTCAGAATTTTCATTGATTATTGGTCTATTGGATGCCTAAAATACATATCTAAATTGTGGCAAGGATATTTGGAGTGTTTTCCGTGTTTACATACATTTTTATACTGTTGTTTGGAGAAATCTGATCGCTGGTTTCTAATTTCAGTCTGCTGGTTATAAAAATCAGATTTGGTTATTTTGGGTTTGAGCTAATTTCCTTGGTTGTGGTTTCATCCCTTGAAAGGGATATTACAATGGTATCAATGCGCGGATCTTCAAAGGCTTGGGGTTTCTACGAAAGAAGGCAACTAGAGTTTGATACTATCAAAGGAGAACAATATGGACTCTCAAGAAGCCAAAGTTGACAAGTTGATTGCCGGCCAAGGGAGACTTGCAGATACAATGGATTTTCTAGCCCTATCCCTCCAAAGGATCATTGAACCTAGGGTTCAAAATGGTGATGGTAGCTCGTTTGGAGCTAACAATACACGACGACCAATGGGATCAGCCCGAGGATCCGTTACAAAGCCCACTTTCCTTCCTAGAGAAGAAGCTATTCTGGAGGAAGAAACAAGGCCCACCATTGGACGGAACATTGCTACAAGCTATGAGGAGTATATGGCTTTACCAAGGGAGATTCGTGAGGCTATTTCACTCGCTGAATTCATTGGAGTGAATCAAGACCTAGGCCCAAGCCTAGACATCACATGCCACACAAGCAACATGAAGAAAGCGTAAAGTTGATGAAGAAGGGGTCAAAACTCCAAGTTCGCCATGCAATAATGGAACCATTGAGGAAGAAGGGTTGGTGATCAAGGGACCTAAGGCCATGGCACTTACACCCATTCCAAAGAGTCAACAACATGAGGTAAATATTGCTCATTCTGTGGTTAATACTGAAAATGTTTTGACATGTGATGAATCTAGAGATGAAACAAGGGGTGTGGAGCAAGAAGGGGAAGAGAAAGGGCTGGTTGGAAACCCTTCTCCAAAGAAACATGATGACAATAAGATTGCTGGTCTGATTATAGCAGCAGTCACTAAAGAGCAAAGTGGTGATGGAGTGGACCTTGGTAAGAGCTATGAAGACATTTCAAACACACACAAACAAGGCAACCGAAGGTTTGGAGGTAATTCAGATTTATTTCTTTATGCCATGCCATTTCGGATTTATGATCATGGGAATTTTGTTAACTTTGGGGCAAATATGATGCTCCGAAGCAAATCATGGCAAATGGGTAGTCTTCATGATGCTACATATGATGAAAATTCTGATTTGCATAGGGTCCATGGACCAAGACTTTTGAGTGACCTTGTTAGGGGTCACATGGATGAAGAAGGTGCTTTTCCGGGTGCCTATGATCATTTTCAGTTTGCTAGAATTTCCACTACAGTCAATAGAAGGCAGATTTATGGTGCACATGATTACAGTAAGGGCTACGAAGTTGTCCTATGTGAACACCATCAAGATATTGTTGAAACCAAGGCAGAAGAAGCTTTATTTGTTGATTATGAGTAGAAAAAGAAGGTTGATTTCAACTTCGAAATTTTGAGTCACAAGATTGGGAATATGGAGGATGTTTCAATCACTCTTCATCTGGCATGGGAAGGTAGATATGTGGTGGACAACCCGGGGTATGATGGCAATCACATTTTATCTCCTTTTATATTGCTGCCATACTTATGTCTTTTTGGGAAAGCTTGTTGTTAAACATCACCTGCCAAGTTTTGTTGATGATATGAAGAACTTGTGGGATGGAACCAATGTTTTAAAAACCGGTCAAACCGGAACCGGAACCGGCCGGTTTGACCGGTTTGACCTAAAAAAATTTGAATTGATTGTTTCGCCCGACCGGTTTTGCCCAAAACCGGTCCGGTTCTAACCGGCCTAATTTAGTGTGGCGCTTATAAAACCCCCCTCTATTTCTTTTATTTTTTACTTCACACCTCTCTCAGTGTGATAAATTTGAGCATTTGTCAGAGCATTTGTGAGCATAAGATTGAAGAGTTTATTTTTTGTAGTGAGCTTGGAAGTTGGAGGCTTGGAGTTTGTTTGGCATTGCTTGTGGGCTCTTTGTGGTGATATTGGCATCCATTTGTGAGCACCTCACCTCTATTTGTGAGCACCTCTCTTATTTGCAAGGATTTGGAGGATTGGGGCAGCCTTGAATAGTGTTCATTTGGAGTTGTTTGGTATCAAGTGTGGGCTCTTTGTGGTGGCATTTACATCTACATTTGGAGTGTGGGCTCTTTGTGGTGCTATATACAAGCTTGGAGCATTTCCTCACCTCATTTGTGTGCACATTGAAAGGTATGTTACATTTTAAACTTGCCCCTTATTTGTAAATTTTATTAAAAAAGAAATAGGAAATTTATTTATTTTTTATTTGCATTTTCAGATTTGTTTGCATTTGCAATGGCCCCCAAATCAAAAGACCCTACATGGGCCCATGCAGACGTAATTGATGACCAAGTTTTTTGTAAATATTGTAAGAAACACATCAAGGGGGATTCATAGGTTGAAACAACACTTGGCTGGTCAAAGAGGCCAAGTTACCCCATGTGAGGCACCTGGTATTGATGACATTAGGTTGGAAATGAAAAACATGCTTGAAAAACATAGAGAAGAGAAGGCTAGGCAAAAAGAGATGGAAGCTGAAATAGGGAGGAGGGAACATGCCTTGAGTGTTGAAGGATCTTGCTCTGACCCTTCTGTGACTGTTAGAGACCCCTTTCGGTATATGCCTCCCCCATCCACTCATAGTCGAGAAAATCGGCCTCAAAAAAGAAAGAACATTCAAAGCTTTTTTCCATCTTCCACACCTGCCACTGCTAGTGCCTCCATGCCAACACAAAATCAGCCTACCTTGGATAACCATTGGAAGAAGCAATCTGAAAAGCGCACTTTTGAGTACATTCTTTATGGTGGTATGATGCGAGATATCCCTTTCAATGCTGCCCGCTCACCTTATTACCAGCCGATGTTTGATTCCATTGTTGCTGCTGGTAAGGGCTTCAAAGGCCCTAGTATGCATGACTTGAGAGGATCACTTTTGAAGAAAGAAGTTGCATCCATAGATGAATATTTGAAAGGTTGCAAAGCTTCATGGGCCAAAATAGGATGCACTATCATGTCAGATGGGTGGAGTGATGGCAAGAACCGCACAATAATAAATTTTCTTGCCTCTTGTCCACAAGGTACCATGTTTTTGAAATCAGTAGATGCATCTGATAGGGTAAAAGATGCAAATTTATTGTTTGAGCTTTTGGATGAGATTGTTTTAGAGGTGGGGGTAGAAAATGTTGTACAAATCATAACAGATAATGCATCTAATTATGTTCTTGTTGGTAAGATGTTAGAGGCTAAACACAAAACAATATTTTGGACTCCATGTGCTGCACATTGCATAGACCTCATGCTTGAGGATATAGGGAAAAAAGATTGGATCAAGAACACTGTAGAGCATGGCAAGAGCATCACCAAATACATCTATAATCACTCATGGGTATTGAACCTAATGAGGAAGAACACTGAGGGCAGAGAACTTGTTAGGCCAGCCATCACGAGATTTGCAACGAACTTTCTCACGTTGCAATCTCTTATTTCCCAACAACAGAACTTGAAAAGGATGTTTTCAAGTGATGAATGGAATGCATCAAAGTGGAGCCGGAAACAGGATGGGAAAGACACAAAGAAGAAACTTTTTGATAATTTATTTTGGAAAAAAACAGCAGAGATTGTGAAAGTTGTTGAGCCTCTTGTTAAGGTGTTGCGGTTGGTGGATGGGGAAAAATTAGCCATGGGCTATATTTATGAGGCTATGGATCAGGCAAAGGAGCAGATAAGGGCAGCATACAAAGACAGGGTAACTAAGTATGGGCCTATATGGGAGATCATAGATAATAGATGGAACAATCAACTCCATCGACCTATACATGCAGCTGGGTATTTCTTGAACCCAAAATATCATTACAGAGCTCAGCTTGGAGAAGATCAAACAGGAGAAGTAAAAGATGGTTTGTACGAGTGCCTAGAGCGCATGGTCCCTGATGAGATGCAACAACTTGAGGTTCACCGACAGATCAACTTCTTGGCGAGAGCCACAGTACCTTTGGGAAAAACCTTGCAAAGATTGCGAGGATGTGGACCAACCGGGTAAGAAATTCTAAGTTTTTGAAGTTCATTTGATTAAAAATTTTAATGAATAATCATGAATTTTTAGCATAAGACAATATTTTCTAATTTGTTGAATTACGCTTTAACCTTTAAGTTATAAGTTTATGTTTTACTTTTAATTTTTAAGCTGTTTTTAACTTTTTATTGTCATTGTTTACTAATTAAACATTTACATTTTTATCGCAGCACATTGGTGGGATTCATTTGGTAGTCGGTGTCCTCGATTGCAAAAGTTTGCAATTAGGATCTGAGCCAAACTTGCGGTGCTTGGGGTGCGGCGCGCAAGCTGATCTCTGTCTTTGAGCGGATTCACACGAAGAAGAGAAACCGTTTGGAACAACAACGGTTGAATGATCTTGTCTTCGTGCAGTACAACCTTCGGTTAAGGCGTAACCAGTTGTTGAACCGAAGACCTGATACTGATCCCATTGTCTTGGATGATATAGATCCAACTTCAGAATGGGTAGAGGAGAGTCAGCCAGCAGAGTTTGATCCCGATGACTTGGGGTGGATGGGTTTGGATCAAGAATCTGATGAGCCATTAGCAGCACCGCCGCCATCGTCACGAGACACAGCAGGCACTAGTCGCACTCGTCTTTACTCCCAAACCCGTGCGGCTCCGGTTGTTGCGAGATGTGCACGAGGATTTGGATGAGTCCGAGTCAGAGCCAGAGGCCGGTGATCATATTGATGAGGATGACCTTGAGGATCCCATTTCCAGCAGCGGTGCAGAGTTTGATCATGATGATTGATCATTGATGTCATCTAGTTTATTCTAGAGTTTTGTAACTTGTAGTATTTGTAATGTATCAATGATCATATCATGTTGTTTTTTTGGAGTCTTGAACTATGGAGATTGATCATTGGAGACCATTTAGAGCCTCATTGTCTATGTATTTTGTTTCGGAATCTCATCTATGATATATGTATTGTGTATTGGACTTGGAGTTCGTGCCATTTTGCTATAAACACCTTTCTTGCATATATATAAGAGAAAACTTTGCATATTCTGTGTGTACTTGTTGGAATTATGGTTTTTAACCTTTCAAATATATTATTTTCATTAAAAATATAAAATTTTATGTATAAAATCGGTTCATTAAGTTTGAACCGGTCCGGTTCCGGTTCGGTCCGGACCTCGGCCGGTTCCGAGTCCGGTTCCGATTTTTAAAACATTGGATGGAGCGTTATTTAGATATTTCCTTGCAAGGGTACATGGTTCCGATGACCTCGTGCATTGTAGAAAGGAAGTCTATAATATTCTTACCCCATGCACATGGTTAAAAGAAATTATGATGAAGGATTATTTTGAAATCATTATGTATGCTAACAAGGTTATGAAGGATCCTACCTTCTAAGGACAAGGAGCCACGAGTTTGATTAATGGTGAGCCACGAGTTTGATTAATGGTGAAGACATTTGAAGGAAGAAGTTGCTCGGATGGTCATGCTTCCGAGAAACACTCCAAAGTAGTTATTTGATTTCTATGTGGAAGATTTGGGTATCGTGCTTGAGTTTCTCGATTTGTTGGAAGAGCTCACTCTCAAGTATCAACGCATGGAGATAAGCTTCATGGATAAAGGTAAAAAGATTGCTTTGCGAAAATGCTTCGAAACACTCCAAAGTAGTTATTTGGTGGAAGATACTATTTCACGAGAGTCACATTTTTGTTCTTTATCTAAAATTATGTAGATTGAAATCACTAATTTCAGCTAAGTATGTAAAGAACACGTTTGCTAATGCTTTTTTGAAGGAGAAATAAGGAAAGATACAAGGTGATGGATGGATGATGAGTTGTTTAAATCCCTTTCTAAACAACTCATCTTCTGTAATTTGTTGAGCCATTTGTAGCCTTGCACTTGTATTCCCTTGTTATACTACTAAGACATTTCATTATAACTTGAACTTATGGCATGAATATTAATTAATATAGTTATTACTAGTTTACTTTATTTTGTGGTATTGTGAGTACGCATTTATTCTCTTGATCACAATAAGGTGTTTAAATGATGTTTTGTATGATGTCAACCTTGTTTGCAAGAAACTTGTTATATGCAGCAAGAATCGACATGCAGCCCAAAGGAATCATCTACAGTTAAGGGATCGTCTCAGGCAACTAGCTTGCAGCCAAAGGACTTGTCTGCAGCAAAGCATTCACAGCCAAAGGAGGTCACACACATGGAAGAAGTCATGATCCTGAGAAGATCGTGGAATGTGGACATCACACTTGAGTTTGCACGTGTCGATGGAAGAAGCAATTACAATTAAAATATGAGAACTAGGAGATGACTCAACTCCAACATCTAATTATGTGTTGCAACTTAACAAGGAACTAACTGATTAAATTCATGATTTAGGAACTGATTGATCAAACTGATCGGTTACTTAAGTTATGTGATTGACATGTAAACACCTACTTGATTAATTTTGTTGCATGCATCTAGTCTCAGATTATTTGGTTGAGATCTTTTACTTGATCTGAATCGAACTCCCAGTCGAACTTTGTTTCTTCACACTTCTACTTGTAATGAGATATATAAAAGGGAAAGGTTAATGTGAAGGAATATATATATATATATAAGAAGAAATACATAGATCCGGGAATAAGATTAGAGAGTAGAGAATACACAGATACAGGAATTGTTGTATTCCCAATTGTAACTTCATGCCAATACAATAAAAGTCTGAGTTCTGTTCATTAGCTATAGTCACAAGCCTTAGGAGGGATTAGCACCCAAGGCAGGGCCCACTTGCGGTTTGCTAACCCCTCCATAGTTTGTTGATTTGATTTATTGCATGATTAGATTAGCAGCAATTCATTTCTTTATCTGCATTCTGAGTTTACATGCTTTACCTTAGTCATAGTATTTACTTCCAATCTGAATTTAGTTTGTTTCCAAGCATTGTTATTTCCCAAATTGCAGTGACAACAATTTACTTCTTTACCTCCTTAATACCTGTATCTGTGCATACACCATTGGCACTATTGAAAGCTGCGTCCTTTGGTTTGATAATTAAATGACTGTAGATTAATAAACATATTAATTGCTGCAAGTTAATTTGCATCACCAATGGGCTTATCCTTTACAAAAACCGAGTCTATTTGGTACCCAAATCAAGGGTGAAGAACAGGATCTTGAGGGTTGTTCATGATACTCCATGGGCTGATCATCCGGGCCATTTCATGAGACATGACAAGGGTGAAGGTAAAAATTTCAGTTTTTCTCTTTGCTTATGGAATTTGATGAAAGAGAATGCTAGCATGACATGTTTAAGGAAGCATAAGTTTGAAGGGAATTCTGATTTTTCTCTCTATGGATTGTTAACCCCTGGTTCCATGAGAGAACCAAAAGAAGTAAGGGAAAAAGGAAACAATTATGATAAACTTGCAGCTGTTCACATGGCCACCAAAGAGGAGAATGATGGTTCTATCTTTCAGTTTTATGACCCCATGATGAGGTATGGATTTTGTTTAGACTACCTTGTTTTCATTTCAGCTGAGTCACACAATGTTTGGGGGTATCTAGAGATCCAAAATTTAGAGAAACTTTCCCTCAAAAGTCACATGGAGTTTGAGTTCCACTTGAAGAATGATGAAATCAAAATTCATGGGAATGCCAAGGAGGTTGAATCTCTCAAGTTTAAGGCCAAGATAACTGCTGATTTTAATTGTAGGCCTGTTGTTCCTAAATTTTCAGCATATGTAAATCAAATTTCAGTCCTCACTTTATTCATGGAGTTGCTCTTTGTGAAATTTTAGTCTGGTAGTTGTTATACCATGATTATAGGATTGAATTTGCAAAAATCAGATTTGGGGCTGCCATTAGCAGCCATGAACAGCAGTGTATTTTCATTTTTGAGTGCATTCCCTCATGGAATAATGAGAAAGGAAGATTTCAGTTGAATGGAGGAATAAAATCAGATTATGATGTGTTATTTTCAGACTTGTACATTCTGATTTTTGAAAGAAAAATGAATGAGTACAGCTGTTTTTGGGACAACACTATTGAAGTTAAGGGAAAGCCTAATGTGGTTGTGGATGCTTTATCAAGGATGTCATCTCCTACTTCATTAGAGGATGTGGAACTTCAAAGTGAGGGGAATGAAGAGTACAGGGCAGCAGATACATTGGGTTTGCAATTGCTTGGGGACAAGCAATTTTGGGAAGGGAGGACTGTAATGTCCCTTTTTCCCACTTGAGGGTCACTATTTGGACTTCTTGCCATTCCTTCTCCATGGCAAAGAAGTAGAGTTGGAGGAGAACATTGAGCTTTCATTTTCTTTTCTTTTTTCTAATTTTTATCTTTTCTTTTTAGTGTTTTCCCTTTTGAAGTAGGTCAGCTGGCTTAAAGGCAAATAAAGGGAGCTTACAAAAGAATTATAACATCTCCTATGGGTCAGCCTAATCTTTTCTGGCCTTGGCGCCAAAGGAGGGATATAAAGTGATGTGAAGACCTCTTTTTGCAGGCATCTAGATTGGTGCATTTTCTAGTATTGGACATTGAGAGCTTGTTGCTTCATGTTCTTCCACTTGAGGACGAAAACACTCTTGTGTGGCTTCCTAAAAGGACGAAAACCCTTCAACATTGATTGAGCTTGAAGTAAATTGCAAATTTGAGGAGAATGATCCACTTTCATATTTTTATTTGCTTTCTAAAGGAGGAGCGACCTACCTTTGTGTAGGGTTTGATGGTTTGGAGGGGATAAAGTTGATCTTTTATTTCATAATCTGATTTACCATATTTTATAAAGCCAGAATCTTCATTTTTATGAATTTTGAGGGTTTCTAGACCCATATTTCATAATTTTATTGTGGCTGTTCTTCGCTGGTTATTAATTAATTTCCAACGGTGTGTTGACTCAGAATTCTCATTGATTATTGGTCTATTGGATGCCTAAAATACATATCTAAATTTTGGCAAGGATATTTGGAGTGTTTCCGGGTTTACATACATTTTTATATTGTTGTTTGGATAACTCTGATCGTTGGTTTCTAATTTCAGTCTGCTGTTTATAAAAATCAGATTTGGTTATTTGTGGTTTGAGCTAATTTCCTTGGTTTTGGTTTCATACCTTGAAAGGGATATTACAAAAACCTTCAAAAGGACTATTATAATTTTTAAAATTGGTATTTTTGAATGATCCCCAAAGGGATTCTTACATAGGGAAAGAGGGTCTTGGTAAGAAAAGTCTAGTACATTGTGAGTTCTAATAGAATAAGTTATTTGAGCATTTGTAGACCATAGTTAAAAGGGTGTTATGTGTAAATGAGTGCATCGAGAACAATCTTGAGTGTTTGAGTCTCTTGTGAGTTTGCCTACAAGTTTCCCAAAGCAAAGAGTGTGATAGATTGAATGGAATGTCTCCATTTTCCCATGAATGTGGTGTCCCGAGATTTCACCACGAAACACAGGACTAACCCTTTTATATTTTTTGTTCTTTTCAAGTAATGGGTTGTGTTTTGTGTTTCGTTTTTGCTCATTGTTTGCGTTGCTTAAAGATATCCCCGAGAATCATAAAAGTCAAATTCAACAAATACCCAAATGCCAAAGCTCATTCAATCCCTTCACCAAGCTTTGTCTCAGTAGCGCTTTATTTATTTATTTATTAAATAAATAAAGTTCTTTTAAAATGGATTGACCTCACCCCATCATTGTTACCATGCTAGTATTACTTTCATCTCTGATTGGAGTATTCACGCGAAAGCGAGTTTTTACGGACTAGCTAATTGGCAAGTTATTTTCAAGCAATTGTCTGCAACTTTTGTCTGGCATTTCGTTTTTTTATTTTATTTCTTTTTGTCTGTGTTTTGGTTTTTCTCCGTGATTTGTCTGGTAATTCCCCTTGATCTTTTCGTTCGTTCTGCATAACCAGTTCAATTGCCCAGATTTTTTCATCCATGGCCTCAGACAAATGTGAAGTTAATTATGGAGTGCTGGTTTTTGACACAGCAGTTTGGAGGCAAGTCGCACTTTTTGGGAAGAATGATTTCTTCATGTAAGTCGCATTTTTCAAAGCTGCCCTTCCACTTGAATTTCCATGCAAAACATAGAAGCAATCCCTAGTGCAAGTCATGGAAATTGGAGTTGCCCAAAGGTGGAGTTTAACGTCACCACTTAAGTGAAAAATGTAAAATAAGGAGCTTCCCAACAGGTTGAAGTTTAACGTTGCCCTTCCTTCATGTTTTTCACGCAAAAGTTAGCCAATTCACTTAACCAAGTCACACTTTTTGGAGCTGCCCGGTAGGGTGGAGTTTAACGTCACCACTTAAGTGAAAAACGTAAAATAAGGAGTTGCCCAACAAGTTGTAATTTAACGTTGCCTTGCCTTCATGTATTTCACGCAAGCATTAGCCAAAAAGTGCGACCCATGTTAGCATGACTTCATGCTTAAAAAGTAATGTCTTTTATTTATTTTTAGCAAATTTTGGTGCCAAAGTTAGGGAGAAAGTCAAAGCAAAAGGCATGATTAAAGTAAGACAAAGAAGTTTGCTAAAAATAGCGGATAAAGTTGCAAAACTTAAGCAAGCTAAAATTAGGCAAACTTGGGTGCAAGATGGAGAAAAAGCACAGCTTATTATTGGAAATTGCTAAAAATAAGAAGCAATTGATAAAATTAGCATGCAGTTGTTATATAAGAAGTGGATGCCATAAGTGAAGGGCAATTAATTCTTTTGTGTGGAGCATGCTGCCCTGGCAAGTGTTGGCGCCAAAGGAAGAGATTTTGAGCATTAAAAAAAAATTCATTGTCGGAAGCATCCAGCTTTTGGCGCCAAAGGTTGGAATAGCTTTCTTTTTATTATTTTGTATATTTGCATGTTGATTTGAGTGCACAGTGTAATAAAATAATATTTTTAGCTTGCTTGGCATGCAAGTAAAGTCTAAATATATAGGGCAGTAGGCTTTATAATCAGATTTCGGTGAAGAAATTAGATATTCATGCCATGAACTGCATGTTTGTCCGAATTATTTGCAAGAACATTTCAAAATAATATGCACATATTTGAGAATAAGCAAAACCTTCAAGGATAAGAGGAGAAGACAGTCAAGCAACACCCGCAAATGAAGCAAATCATGGTATTACTCCCAAATCCATGTTTGAGAATCAAAGGAAAAGAGTCAACCGCATGTGGGAGTGTTGGACCACGATTGTCGTTAGACCAAAACCCATAGGTATTAGTCTCTGATACAATCATCAGAGTTAGGATCTATGAGAGGCGGTTAGTCCATGTCACAAAACTCACGGGAGCGCTGGACACACATGCCAACAATCTCCCCTTCAAGTGTTACCCGAGTGAGTTTCGAACTCGAGACCTGTCACTCTGATACCATTTGTTGGACCACGATTGTCATGAGACCAAAACCCATAGGTATTAGTCTCCGCTGAATCATCGAGTTAGGATCTACAAGAGGCGGTTAATCCATGTCACAAAACTCACGGGAGCGTTGGACACACATGCCAACAGGGAGAGAGCTTCTCATATTCAAGACAGAGCTATCGTTCATATCATTCATTGTTAAAGTAGATGAAGCTCCGGAAGCTGGAAAGACAAGATGAGTTGGATCAACATGCGAGTATGGAAGAAGAACAAGGCCTATGGGTGTTGATCTTTCTTCTAATTTTTTACTCCTCTTTCTTGTGCTTTCTTTATTTTTTCCGACAAAGTAACGTAATCAATTAAATTGTAAAACTTAAGTGATTGGTTTAAAAGTCGTTACTTCAAGTTACTGGAAGAAGTCAATTACTTGGAAATAGGTGGCAAACATGCAAAATAGAAGGTTCTATTTTCAGTTGTAAAGCATGCATGTCATGCAAAGAGAAAGTCTAGGAGAAAATATTGTCAATTGCTTCCCTTTTTCATAGCTTCTACATGTGGCAATTCATTAAAAGCTTCCTATTTGTATTTACCCTCTATGCACTATAAATAGAGGAAGAGCCTACGGGTTAAAGGAACAAAATTTGTTTTGGCAGAACTTGTTTTTAGCAAGAGCTTTTGTAATTTGAGCATTCTTGAGTCTTAAGACTTTGTCTTTGGAACCCTTGATGTGTTGCTATGTGAAAGCTTGGGATTGAATAAAAGCGGATTTTCCGGAGAACTTTGTGTCTATAGAGATTTGTTGATCACTTCTATTTAAGGTTTTAGATAAACTTTGTGTTATCTCAAATCTAGGCTAGAAGTTGTTTCTTTCCCTTACTGCTAAATGTTGTGATTTTCTCTGTTTATTTAATTTGTGTGGATGAGACCAACTCTGATAACTATTGCTTGAGTCAACACATCTTCCTTTCTTCTTTCCCTACTTTTGTTTTTCCCCCTTCTGCAAATAACCCATCATAGTTGCTTACTTGCTGCCAAATTACCCAATTGTGGTTCACGAGCTGTGGGAATTAAAGTAAAACCCCAAAAATAGTTATTAGGATTCACCCTTACCAAATTGATAAACATCTTACATGGGAGCCTCACCGTTAAATGAGGGAGATTTATCTCATGATTGCCTAGGTTTTATGTTGTGCATAAAATCTAGCCAACATTTTGGCGACTCCGTTGGGGAACAACATAAATTAGCAAACCAGCTTTTTCTTGCGAGTTCCCTTTTATATTATAAGCTCAACCTGGCAAAACGTCCATTCATGAGGTCTAGCAGAGCTCAAGGAAGGACTGATCATTTTTATAGATTGCAGAAGCAATTCAATTTCAATCATCCTCCTCAAGTTAGAAAGCATGCAGATCCAAATTCTTTCACCCAGGTAGAAGAAGAGTGCAAACTCCTCCAATCCGGATCGTGTCCAGCACAATCCAACAGCTGGAATTATTCATCGGTCTATTCTCGAAGAAGATGTGTTCCTCTCATAATGCAGAATCAGCCACTTGCCCCTACAACACCTGCTTCAATGTGGTGAAGCTTTGGACCTCCGAATTTGACTCCTATGCATGATTTGCCTAAAGGGACAAGAAATAATTTTCCAAAACTTCTTTGGAGATGGCAAGCGAGAATCCGAGATGACCACTTGGCTGCGATCTTTATATCCCTGTGGAGTGCTTGCGGTCGAACATGAAGATGTATCTGTCAGACTCTTCATAGAGACTTTGCATGACTTGGTTGGAGAATGGTTCTACCGGTTAGCTCCTAGTACCATAACCAATTGGGCTACTATACAAGATGCATTCCTGAAAAGATTCAAGCCAACCGAAGATTCCAAAGGTGATTTGATAACTCAATCACTCGGCTTTGAAGAAGAAGCCACATGAGCACATGCGGGATTTTATTGCAAAATTTCAAAGATACTTTACAAAATTATGGCTTCTGCTTCTCTGAATGATAAGAATCAAAAGGTATTCTTCATCAATGCTTTACTTCCTGAAGTAAGCTATCAACTGCGAAAGAGCACGTCCTATTGACTTGTTAGCAACTCAAAACATGGCAGGTTGAAATTGAAGATGACCTCATCATGGTTGGAAAGATAAAGAACAACACTTCTAGAGCTGAAAGTTCATCCTCTACTACTACTTCTGATTCACTATTGCAAAATTTAGCAAATGAGATGTTGCAGATGAAGAAACAAATGGCTCAAATGGCTCAAGGCAAAACAACATTGCCCTGCTCGAATTTCAACAACCGGAACCGCATTGTTGGTTCCCAAAGATTAACAATTGAAGTTGCTCCCAGAAACAACGTGGAGATGAATGAAGAAGACCAGAAGCTAACACTGATCAGCTCGAGAATGATGATTTTGTAGGTCCTGCTGGTGACTCCAACATTAATTACCTAAACTACAAATTTGAACATGACTATGAGGAGCTTCTTGAAGATGATCATGGTCATACATATGTAGTATTTACAAGATCACAAACTCGCCAAGCTGAGGCATTAGCTGATGAACAAAGAAGGGGAAGCCCTTTACCTTCTTCCTTAGCTCCCAGAGATAAGAATGTGAGTTCTTCATCTCAACCACAGAAAGTAGCTCAGGTATCTGAATCTATTCCTTCTTTTGACATTATTGATCATGTCAAGAAAACCAAAGTTCAAATGTCAGAAGTTGAATACCTGAGAGCCTTTCCTGAGCAATTAAATAGGCTAGTTAAATATGTGCAATCACCAGGACAATCCAATGCGTCAAAAGGGCCTTTTGCCTAAGCCCAAAGATACTCCTCCCCAAAACAACGTTGCAATTGTTAAACCTCTCATCATCTTTTGAAAGAGTAGAACCTTTTCTATGTCTCCTTATTGCTTAATGGTTTCAAGTTAAGCAACTGCATTTTAGATTTGGGTGCTTCTAATGTCATGCCAGCTAAAGTTGCAAATGCTCTTGGGCTTACCTTGACAAAGACCATAAAGGAAGGTGTTATTCCATGGAAAGACAAGTCCTTTAATCGGACAAATCAAAGACGCACAAGCTGTTTTGGTAGCTTTTCTTGACAAAAGATTAAAGATGACAATCTTAGTTGCAGATATTCATGTCTCCTATGAGATGTTGCTAAGCAAAAACTTCTGAAAAGAGTGGGAGAAGTAAAGATGGATTGGTCTTGTGCCCATATTCCTATCAAAGGGAATAAGCCAGAAGTTGGAGCCGGAAAAGAAGTCTAGTACACGCATTACAAAATTTAAGGATCCTAGATCTCATAGTTCTTTTTCGAAATCGACCACGGTGTATACTTCTTGGAAATGGATAAAGACGTTCCAGAGCCAGAACTTCAACTAGAGCTAGCACAAGAAGAGAAAAAGTTTGGACGCTGGAGTTTAAAGGCAATTGTTCTTTTTGGATCAGGAGTCGGTGTTCTATTAATATCTCCAGATCATGAGATATTCCCATACTCCCACAAGTTGATGTTCGAGAACACCAACAATATGGCGAGTATGAAGCATTGTTGCTTAGGAATGGAGCAAGCTAGAAAGAAAGGAGTAAAACTCCTCAAAGCCCAAGGAGATGTTGAGCTTATAGTAAAGCAAGTTCGAGGGCAAAAACAAGTCAAAAGAGATAAGATGAAGCATTACAGAGATAGAGTGCTTTTTGCCACACTCGATTTTGCAGCCTTCTCTATCGACTTCATTCCAACAAATCAGAATTCCAAGGCAGACTCTTTGGGAGTCACAATTACACTATTAAATCCGAATAGACCACCGTCCATATTCAGACAAGGAAACTATAAAGTGGAGATGGTCTACCGCCCCAAAGTCCCTAATAATGTTGAACAGTGGCAGACTTTCAAGACAACAAACAAACATATGCATGTCTGGACAAGACAACTTTGACAAGTTATATGTTGAAGGGAGTAAATCACCACCACGACAAAGACAACCACAGATGAAACTGATCCAGTTATGACAATAATGGAGTAATCCAACTAAAAGGTAACAAAATCCCCAAGGGTTTAGTTTCCTTAGAGGAGACTTTCGACAAGCATGATCAATACCTGAAGAAGAACAAAGAATATGGTGATAGTTCTTCCTCAGGAATGCAGCCGGTAAATCTGGGTACGGAGGAAGTTGATGAAGACTTACCCACCACAGAGAGAAGAAAGGATGAGCCACCACAAGATGAAGTTGATGAGGACTTGCCCAAGGTATTCGACAAGAAGGCCAAAGAAAAGAAGTTCGATATCGAGATTGGGTACTCTTGTGGGACAAGAGGCAAGAACCGAAGGGCATGCACGACAAATCAAATTCACTCTGGAAAGGGCCCTTCATGATCAAGAGAACTACCGAAATGGATACTTTCATCCTTGCCTACCAGATGGAATTGAGTTACCACTGCCTTTCAACGGCAACATCTGAGGTTGTTCAGGAATTGAGAGACAGGGTAAAACTTGTTTGTATATAAATAAAAATTTTGTTGTTTTCTTTTCTTTTCTTTTTTGTTTTTGTTTGTTTTGTTGCCTGACCCCGAACCCAATAGACAAGACACGAAACCAGAGATGTTGGGATCTCATCTTCATTTCTTTCATTCGACAAAAATAAAGATGTCCATAGACGGAGCCAACTAGTGTCCCCAATATTTCACCCTAAAATCTAGGACTACCCCTTTTAAAAAATTTTTGTTCTTTTCAAGTAGTGAGTCGTGTTTTGTGTTTCGTTTTTCCTGCAGTTGTTTGCATTGCTTTAAGATATCCCCTGAGAGTCATAAAAGCCAAATTCGACAAATACCCAGATGCCAAAGCTCATTCAATCCCTTCACCAGGCTTTTTCTGTAAGTGTTTTATTTATTTATTTATTAAATAAATAAAGTTCTTTTAAAAATGGATTGACCTCACCCCATCATTGTTACCACGCCCCATCATTACTTTCATCTCTAATTAGAGTATTCACTTGGGGAAGAGTCATAGTTCTAAAAATTGTGATTACTCGGACAATAATCGCGATAAATCATTTTTCACATGCAAAACGATTTATCTTTCCATAAATCGCAATTTATTTAATGCGGATAAATCGCGATTTCCGGCGCTGAATATCCTGCAAAAATCATGGAAAATTGCGAACGTTAATTATAAATGCAAAAAGCCCCAAATCTGACTCGTTTTTTCACTTGCGTGGCTCGTTTTTCCTCCTTTCTCCTGTGTGGCTCGTTTCTCCTTCTGCGACTCATTTCGTGCCATTCACGCGGTGGTTTTTATAGAGAATTTCATGGCAAAATTTCCAAACACATTTCGTGGCTGTTTTGGTGAATTTCGTGGCGGTTTTGGTGCAGTTCATGGTGGTTTTGGTGCATTTCGTGGTGGTTCGTGGCCCTAACCCTACTCCAAGTAAGAGTCTATTTCTTTTTCTTTTTTTAAGATTTTAAATATTAACAGTATAGATTTAATAAAACGAATTTACATATTAATTCGTTTTGAATAATATAGTTTACATTTAAATGAATTTAATATATATAGTTTACATTTAAAACATTTCTAGCTCATTCTAGTTTTAAATGAATTTAATATATTAAAGTTTTAAATGAATTTAATTAAATGTATTTACAAATTAATTCAATTTTGTTTTGTATACATTTAATATATTACTAGGAATATATTAAATGTATACAAAACAAATATAAAATAAAGTAAATTCCTAATATTAATAATTTAATATATTTAGTTATAACTTATAATAGTAAAACCGTAAACGAATTAATTACTTTATAATTAATTACTATATAGTATATATTACGGTTACCTTTATAATTATAATAATGTTATAATTAAATTACTATTATAATTATAATAGTAATATAACAGTAAAACGAATTAATATATTTAATTATAATAGTAAAATGAATTATAACAGTAATATTAATATATTTAGTTATATATTAATTATGTTAAACTCTGTATTTTTAATTCGTTTTGAAAGAATATTATTATTATATTATTGTTATTATTTAATTCATTTTGTATAATCATACGTTTTCAATATAGCTTTGTTGTAATTTTTTGTTCACGCAATAACAATATTATTCTTAATTTCGTCATACAATTTTATTTCTCTAAGGCTTGTAAATCTAAGACAATTGTTTTTTTTTGTTTTGTAGAATGGCATCGGGATCCGGTTCAGCTGCTCGTAGTAAGCCTAACTCAAATGACCCAGGTTGGAAGCATTGTGAACAAGCAGAAGGCAATTCTATTATATGCAATTATTGTGGCATGAAGATGAGTGGAGGTGTTTATCGCCTTAAGTTCCACATTGCACGGATATGGGAACATGAAGTGGACAAGTGTGCAATCAAGCACCACCGAGTTGCTCAACGAATAATTTCTTCTGCTCTTTCTTCTTCTTTCTCTTACTTATTTTGACAAAGAAAAAAAGAAAAGAAGAGTAAAGTTGATGCACTTGCAGCCCTTGCAAATAGGAGGGCAGCGAGGGAAGATTTTGACATTGGGGCATCTTCTATTGCCCAAACTCCACGAGGTCAAACATTGGGACGAGGCTCATCCACTGATAGTAGTTATGCGATGTTTTTTCTCCTCAAAGTAGTCCTAGTTCACAACCTTCACTCGAAGGTACCGCTTCCTAATAAAGAAATGCATAACTATAAACAAGAATAAATGTTAGAGGATCAAATTTGTGGTAACAACATTCCTTTCAATGTGACAAAAAGTCCATATTAGGAGAATTTGGTCACCGTTGGTCGATTCTTTTGGGAAGGGGTTCAAAGCTCCTACTCCCCATGATTTGAGTGGCCCATTGTTGGAGGATTCCACACACATACAAAAGCTCTTGTATAATCGAGCAATTTAAAAAAGGTATGGCAAAAAGAGATGCACCATTTTGTCGATGGGTGGATGATGGGAAAAACTCGCACATTGATTAACTTCTACATGGCATCAAGTGGGCGGTTGGTCTTCTTGAAATCAATTGATGCCTCCCACCAAGTGAAAACTACAAGCACTTTGTGTGATATGTTAGATGAGGTGGTGAAGGAGGAGGGTGTGGATTAATGTCGTCCAAGTTGGATTTATAATGCGGTGGATATGTAAACATATTACACGGGAGACTTCTTGAAAAGAGGCACCCTACACTTTATTCATGGACCCTTATGCGGCAGCCCATTGTTTGGATCTCTTATTGAGGACATAGGAAAACTCTCATGGGTGAAAAATGTGGTTGAAGAGGCAAGAAATATTACAAAGTTCATCTACAATCACACTTGGGTGCTAAACTTGATGAGAGAGCACACCAATGGAAAGGAGCTTGTGCGATCAGGGTCACACAATTTGCCACAAACTTCATTACATTGAAGAGCATTGTTACAGCCTCATTAACATCCCTTAAGTAGATGTTTGTGAGCACGCGATGGATGGAGTCTCCCTATGCCAAGAAGATCGAAGGGGAAAGGGTCGTGAAGACCATTTTTGATGATATGTTTGCAAAAGCAAATGGAAGAAATCATGAAGGTAAACTAAACTTGAATATTTGTTTATTTATCATTTGTTTGTTATATTTTTTTATTAATTTTGATTTTAAATTTATATGTTATTTTGTTTTAGGTGTCAAAGCCTTTGGTTTGAGTTCTACGGATGGTGGATGGGGAGAAAAACCCAATGGGTTATTTGTATGAGGCTATGGATGTGGCCAAGGAGGCCATAGCTAAATATTATGGGCACAATCAACGAAAATATGAACCCATTTGGCGCATAATCGATCGGAGATGGAACAAGACACTCCATCGACATATACATGCAGTGGCGTACTACCTAAACCCAAAGTTTTTTTTTCCCCATCATTTAAGGTGATGAGGAGGTTATGGATGGCATTAATACATGCATAGAGAGGATGGTACTGACGAAGATATTAGAGATGCAATTGTTGACGAGCTGCAGATTTACAAGACTGCAGAGGGGAGGCTCTTTTCTTCGGCTCTATGTGTGAAAAGAAGAAACACTTCTCAACCAGGTAAAAACAAATCGAGTCATCTTGTATTTAGTCTCTTTACACATAGAACTAGATACTAGAAGTTTAGAATTCTTTTATTTATTCAAGCCTAGTTAACTTACAATTTTATAAATGTTTTATTTGCAGATTTGTGGTGGGAAGATTATGGTGCAAAAACACCAAATCTTCAAAAGCTAGCCATCCACATTTTGTGTCAGCCATGCAATGCTTTTGGATGCGAACGTAATTGGAGCATGTTTGAAGTTGTTCACACAAAGAAGCGCAACAGAGTTGACAACACAACGCCTCAATGACCTTGTCTTCGTGTGATACAATCTTCGTCTTCGTGTGAGACAAGTGGAGGGGGCACAGAGTTATGATGCAATTGACTTGGCTGACATTGATCCATATGATGACTGGATTGTTGACCCTGATGATGCGGAGCCTATGTTTACTACAGAGGAGATAGCTGCTTTGGAGAGGGAGACTGAAGAAGCAATACCATCAGGGACATTAGAAGTTGGTGATGATCCAGATGATATGTTTGTAGAAGACAATGTTGGTGTTACAGAGGAGGAATATTTACCTTCCACTTCCACGAGGCAACCGCAAGTGCAACAGACTTATTTTAGGCGTGCTTGATGAAATAGAATATTATTGATATTTGATAGTGATACTTCAAAAGTCACATGTGACATGACTCTATGAGCATTTTTGTTTGCATACTTTGTAGTTTGTACTCTCTTTTTTGGTCAAAACTTAATCAAAAATATGCATATGGGCCTATGGCATTCTATAGAGTCACTTCTCGCATCATTTAACATTGTTTTTACATTTAATTTAAGTATATTTTATGAATTTAAATGTTTTTAAAAGTAGCGATAAAGTTGCCGATAAATTGCCGATTCCCAATTTCCAAGTCAAAATTTGGCTCGATTAATCGCCGATAACGATTTTTTGAACTATGGGTAGAGTTTTTTACGGACTAGCTAATTGGCAAGTTATTTTCAAGCAATTGTCTACTTACATGTCGGCATTTCGCTTTTTTTTAATTATTTATTTTTGTTTTGTCTCGTGTTTCAGCTTTTCTCCGTTGTTTGTCTAGTAATTCCCCTTGATCTTTTCGTTCGTTTTGCATAACCAGTTCAATTGCCCAAATTTTATTCATCCATGGCCTCAGACAAATGTGAAGTTAATTATGGAGTGCTGGTTTTTGACGCAGCAGTTCGGAGGCAAGTCGCACTTTTTGGGAAGAATGATTTCATCATGCAAGTCGCATTTTTCAAAGCTGCTCTTTCACTTGAATTTCCATGCAAAACATAGAAGCAATCCCTAGTACAAGTCGTGGAAATTGGAGCTACCCAGCAAGGTGGAGTTTAACGTCACCACTTAAGTGAAAAACGTAAAATAAGGAGCTTCCTGGAAGGTTGAAGTTTAACATTACCCTTCATGTTTTTCACGCAAAAATTAGCCAATTCACTTAACCAAGTCGCACTTTTTGGAGTTTCCCGGCAGGATGGAGTTTAACGTCACCACTTAAGTGAAAAAAGTAAAATAAGGAACTGCCCAGCAAGTTGTAATTTAACGATGTCTTGCCTTCATGTATTTCACGCAAGCATTAGCCAAAAAGTGCGACCCATGTTAGTATAACTTCATGCTTAAAAAGTAATGTCTTTTATTTATTTTTAGCAAATTTTGGTGCCAAAGTTAGGGAGAAAGTCAAAGAAAAAGGCATGATAAAAATAAGACAAAGAAGCTTGCTAAAAATAGCGGAAAGAGTTGCAAAGAAAAGCATGCTAAAAGCAAGCTAAAATTAGGCAAACTTGGGCCCTAAAAAGGAGAAAAAGCACAACTTATTATTGGAAATTGCTAAAAATAAGAAGAAGCAATTGATAAAATTAGCATGCAATTGCTTATATAAGAAGTGGACGCCATAAGTGAAGGGCAATTAATTCTTTTGTGTGGAGCATGCTGCCTTGGCAAGTGTTGGCACCAAAGGAAGAGGTTTTGAGCATTAAAAAATATTTTTAATTGCCGAGAAGCATCCAGTTTTGGCGCCTAAGGTTGGAAGAGATTTCTTTTTATTATTTTGGCTATCTGCATGTTGATGTGAGTGCACAGGTGAATAAAATAATATTTTTAGTTTGTTTGGCATGCAAGTAAAGTCTAAAAATAGAGGGCAGCAGGCTTTATAATCAGCTTTCGGTGAAGAAATTAGATATTCATGCCATGGACTGCATGTTTGTCTGAATTATTTGCAAGAACATTTCACTGGTGCACATATTTGAGAATAACTGCAAAAGCTTCAAGGATAAGAGGAGAAGACAAGTTAGAAGCAACACCCGCAAGCAAATCACGGTCAGCTACTCCCAAATCCAGTTTGGTGAGAATCAAAGGAAAAGAGTCAACCGCATGTGGGAGAAAGAGCTTCTTAGATTCAAGACAGCTATCATTCATATCATTCATTGCTAAAGTAGATGAAGCAAAAGTGCAATACAAGTTGGATCAGCATGCAAAGTATGGAAGAAGAACAAGATAATTGAGTAATCAATTAAATTGTAAAACTTAAGTGATTGGTTTAAAAGCGTAATCGGAAGATGTCAATTACTCGGAAATAGGTGGCAGTCATGCAAAATAGAAGGTTATATTTTCAATTGTAAAGCATGCATGTCATGCAAAGAGAAAGTCTAGAGGAAAATAATGTCAGCTACTTCCCCTTTTCATAGCTTCTACATGTGGCAATTCATTGAAAGCTTCCTATTTGTAATTGCCCTCTATGCACTATAAATAGAGGAAGAGCCTACGGGTTAAAGGATCACAATTTGTTTTAGCAGAACTTGTTTAGCAAGAGCTTTTGTAATTTGAGCATTCTCGAGTCTTCAGACTTTGTGTTGGAACCCTTGATGTGTTTGATGTGAAAGCTTGGGATTGAATAAAAGGTGGACTTCTAGAGAACTTTGTGTCTACAGTGATTTGTTGGTTGCTTCTTTTCAGAGGTTTTAGATAAACTTTGTGTTATCTCAGATCTAGGTTAGAAGTTATTTCTTTCCCTTACTGCTGAATGTTGTGATTTTTCTCTATTTATTTAATTTGTGTGGATGAGACCAACTCTGATAACTATTGGTTAAGTCAACACATCTTCCTTTCTTCTTTCCCTACTTTTTTTCCCCTTCGCAAATAACCCATCACGATTGCTTACTTACTTGCACCAAATTACCCAAATTTTGTGGTTCACGAGCTGTGGGAATTAAAGTAAAACCCCTGAAAATAGTTATTAGGATTCACCCTTACCAAATTGATAAACATCTTACACAGGAGCCTCACCGTTAAATGAGGGAGATTTATCTCATGACTGCCTAGGTTTTATGTTGTGCATAAAATCTAGCCAGCGAAATGAATAGCAAAGTGACTTAATCATCGATCTTTTTTTGCCATTGTTGGTTTGCATAGTTTGTTACTGGTCGTGAGTTGTATGCCATTCATTCAACCCACGTCGCCATCATCTACTATTAGAGTGGATTGTTTCTGCGTATGGTTTAGTGTGTAAGGCTCAATTTGAGTCTATGGCGGTGGAAATCTTGCAATGAAAGTATTTTAAGTACGACCCACAACCCATATCGCAATCATTTGGTATCAAAGTAGGTTTTGTCCTGTATAGCGTAGTGTATAAGACTCAAGTTGAATCTATTGCATATCACCTCCTTGAAGTGAAAGTTTTTAAAGTACAAAATGGCACATAGAGGAATACCTCTACGAAGAGGACAAGAAACAAGAGTTGAAGATCTAGTAGAAGCTTTGACAGGAATGCAAACCAGATTAGATACTATGGAAATCGTGCAATGATTAGGAGTTGCTGCTGACATTAGTGAATATGAAGTCCCGAAAATTTATCTAGAAGATTTGAACGAAGAACCACAGGATAGATTCTTGAAAGTTGCTACCAAGATCAGAGGCCAGCCAAAGTTGAACACTCGTAGCTATCAAAAAGTTTGAATCTGAAGAGTTGATTGACTAGATCACCAAGTTTTTATTAAAAGAAAATCGACAATCCCAAGAGAGTAATGCACAATGTTGAAACAACATGCATCCTTATGGTGAGATCACCTGCAGCAAAAAAGTGTCAAAAAGAGGTAAATATAAAACATTCTTGGGATATAATGACTGCTAAGTTGAGCCTTTTTCCTTTTGTTTATTTGGAATTTAAGCGAGAAGGACATGGGTGCAAAGGATTACGCATAGGAGTTGTATACACTAACTCCAAGCAGGTCATATAGAAGATGATGAAGAAAAGATATTAAGGTACGTAATGAACTTTATCTTTCCCTACAAGAGTTTGAAATGATAAGTGTGTTTTTATAAGAAGCCTATCAATGTGCTTTGAAGGCCGAAGAGTAGTTTTTCCTAAGTCAAGAATGACAGCAAGGACAAGGTAGAGTGCATAAAAGACAATCATATGGAAGTGACCAAACTTATACAAAGAAGGAAGGGGATGAAGCTAGTTCCTTGCATTTAAGAGTAGTAGTTATAAATCCTACAAAGGAAGAGGATATGAAAATAGAGGACGAGGTAGAGGATTTACCGCCACATGTTTCAAATTATAGCCAACAGAGGCATAGAGCAAATGAATTCCTAGAAGCAAACAATGAAACTAGGGAGAAAAAATGATCTAGATGTGCTCTAAAGATTAATCCATGAAAACATTCAAAGAAGGATGTATGAAAGCCTATTTTTAGAAAGTATTGAAATCTATTTTTAGCAGTTAATGATAAAGATGAGTATTGACGATATCAGCAATTAGAGAAGGATTTCTAAAAGTCTATTTTTAGAAAGACCCGAAATCTATTTTACCGGGTTTTTGACAGCTTTTGGTATCTTGCATTTTTAGGGTCTTTGAAACATTTTTAGGTTTCGAACTATACAAGCATAGCCTAAGTGATATCGTTGTAGTTGCTTTTTTCAAGTTCGCTTCATCATCTTTACAACGGGTCATGAAGTTCACAAATCAGGTCAACGGGCTAAGAGATATGACCCTTGCAAAGAGCCCTAAAATGAATAATTAAATAATATTATTATTATTTTCAGATTTTGCCATTTTCTTTCCATTTGTATTCACCCACAAGGTGGACGGATGTCATCTCCATGAAGGATGACCTTTTGGATTCCATTTGGAACCCTTCATTTACAATTTCTAACAACTTTCCATCTTCCACATTGTTTCACTATGAAGAAGATGGTTTCGAAGGAAGACACGAGTTTTGTAAGTTGAAAGTTTTTGTAGACATAAGTTGCAGGTTGCAGGTTTGCAAGTTTTGAGGCATACTACCCCATTTGTATACATATTCATTTGCAAATAATTGTGAGGCATACATCTCTCCTATAGAGTTTTCTGTTCAGCATACATTCTCGATTGCAAATATATATTCGGCATATATCTCTCTTATAGAGTTTGCCCAATCTGTAAGCATATTCAATAAAGTTAGTTCACTTCTACAATTACAATTTTATTTCTACAATACAATTTTGTTTTAATTATGTAATACAATTTTCATTTATGTATTTTCAAAGATTTTGTTACGAATGTATTGCCATAACACATTAAATGCCATCGTTAGTGCATTGCCCACCGAATACCAAAAATAATTCGGATCAAAGATATCAAAGCGGGAAAACGAATTTTTCATAAGTTTGTAGGTTTTGAAAATGATAGTAAAAGCTAGCCGAAAAAACAAGAAGAGTGCCCAATTAAGGATGCAAAGCGATTTCTAGCATTACGAGATGAGCACAAATCACTCCTCACGGAAAACCAATTTCCGAGGGAAGAGAACCAGCGATTGTACACCAATATAAGCATGATCATGGACTAGATGATGAATATGCAGAAAATTTGTCCCATTTCAGAATCCCCACTGTAGAAAGATTGCTCCAAGTAGAGGCAAGGTATAACAAAGTTATGCACAATCTGCAAAATCAACTTGAAAAAAGGATACATTCTATGAAGAAATTCAGCAAATCCTAGACATCCTACAAGATGAATTTGAAGAGATGAAAGGAAAGAAGAAAAGTGTTGTAGATGCACTCACATAAATAAATAGAGGAAAGCATGCTATGTTTTTCTTGTTCTACACATTCTGATAATTCTCCATATGTGATTGGCAGTTTCGTAAAACACACAAAAGGTATTGGTTTCAAGTTAAATAAAATGTGGTATAATGGATAAGGCCTTGGGGAAAATGAGCAAGGAAATCATAAACCTCTCAAAGTAGAAAGGAGACCCAAGAATTTTGGTCTCAAGTACACTAGGGAATCATCTCAACCCACCATGGGTCCCATATTCATTAAAGCAAGCATGCATCCAAAACACTCTACCGAACATCGACGAGCCTCTTATTAAAGCATATGGGAGGTATTTGATTCATCGCCTCATTTGCAGTCATTGTGGCAGCAAAGGTCATGATGTTGATCATTGTTGGAATCTTCTTCCTTATGATATTTCCAAGAAGTGCAACCATGGCAATTCCACTGTGTTGGTTCGCTCATATCCCCACACATACGTCTTACGAAACAATAAACATGAATTTTGGGTGGGCCACCCCACTCAAGTGGAAGGAAATCACTTCAGCACTCAAAATTTCCTATGTACATCAAAGGTTAATCTCAAGGAAGAGTGAATAATCCAGATGAGTGCTCAATGCAAGATTGATCCATGTCAACAACAAAGAAGGATGTATGAAATTCTATGTTTAGAAAGTATTGAAATCTATTTTTAGCAGTTAATGATCGAGATGAGTATTCATAGCACTATCAATAATTAGACCAGGATTTCTAAAATTCTACTTTTAGAAAGACCTACAATCTATTATAACAGGTTTTTATAGGGTTCGGACTATATAAGCATAGTCTAAGTGTTATTGTTGTAGTGGCCTTTTTCGAGTTCACTTTTTGATATTTCTAATGGGTCATGCACTTCACAAATCGGGTCAACGGGGTAAGAGATATGGCCCCTACAAGGAGCAATAAAATTAATAATAATATAATATTATTATTATTTTCAGTTTTGTCATTTTCTTCCCGTTCAAATTCACCCCCAAGGTGGGATGTATGTCATCACCATGAAAGATGATCTTCCGGATTCCATTTCTAACCCTTCATTTACTATTCCTAACAACCTTCCATCTTCCGCATTGTTTCACTATAAAGAAGATGGTTTCAAGAAAGACACAACTTTTGTAAGTTGAAAGTCTTTGTAGACATAAGTTGTAGGTCGCAGGTTTGCAAGTTTTGAGGCATACATCTCTCATATAGAGTTTCCCATTTGTATACATCTTCATTTGCAGAGAATTGCAAGGCATACATCTCTCCTACGAGTTTGTTTGTCCAACATACATTCTCGATTGCAAATATATAATCGGCATACATCTCTTATATTTCCATTCAATCTACTTTTCATAATGATATTTAGCCCATACTTGCGGGCATGTTAAAGTTTTCAATGAGTTACCGCATGGGCTGCCACCGAATAGGGGATTCCAACATGTCATTGAGTTGGAACTGGGTACCAAACCGGTCATAACAACCCCCTACCGTCACCCACGCATTTACAAGGAAGAAATTGAGAAAACAATCAAAGCATTGTTGGATATGGGGTTGATAAGGCCTAGTTCCAGCCCTTATGCTTCTTCCGTAGTGCTGGTCAAAAAGAAAGATGGTACTCTAAGGATGTGTGTTGATTACCGTGTGCTCAACAAGAAGACAATTAAGAACAAGTACCCCATTCCAAGGATTGATGAGCTCATAGATGAATTACATGGAGCAATCTATTTCTCCAAAATAGATTTGAGGTCCGGATACTATCAAATAAGAGTTAGAGAAGAAGATGTGCACAAGACCGCTTTTAGATGTCACTTTGGGCATTTCGAATTCCTTGTCATGCCATTTGGATTGACCAATGCCCGGCCACATTCCAATCATGCATGAATCACATCTTTGGTAAGCAATTAAGAAAATTTGTGCTTGTGTTCTTTGATGATATTTTGATTTATAGTAAGTCATGGGAAGAGCACCTACAACACTTGGATATAGTGCTGGAAATTTTGGAGCAACAGTCTTTATATGCAAAAAGTCTAAATGTGAGTTTGGTATGAATGAGATTTTGTACTTGGGGCATGTTATCAATGCTCATGGGGTTCATGTAGATCAAAGTAAGATCCAAGCAATCTTGAATTGGCCTACACCAACCAGCATTACTCATTTGAAAGGATTCTTGGGATTATGCTCATACTACAGGAAGTTTGTGAAGGGATTCTCACAAATTGCAGCCCCTTTGACTTCTCTAACAAAGAAGGATGCTTTCAGCTGGTCCAAATCAGCCCATGTAGCCTTTGAGGAGCTGAAAAAGGTGATGTGTTCTTGTCCGGTTCTCGTTGTTCCAAATTTTTCTAAACCATTTGAGCTTGCATGTGATGCTTCCGATGAGGGTATAGGTGCAATTTTGATGCAAAATCAGCACCCCATTGCTTTTGAAAGTCGGAAATTGAAAGATCATGAGAAGAAGCTTTCCATTTATGATAAAGAAATGCTTGCCATCATGCATGCCTTAACCAAGTTTAGGCAATATTTGATTTGTGGAAGGTTTGTAGTCAAAACCGACCACAATAGTTTGAGATTCTTTCTTCATCAAAAGGAATTGAATGACCGGCAACAAAAATGGGTGAGTAGACTCCAAGCATTTGATTTTGACATTGAGTATGTGAAAGGGAAGCAAAATGTGGTTGTGGATGCTTTGTCTAGGATGCCACCTTCACCATTGGAGGATGAAGATCCTCAAAAGAAAGAAGAAGAAGAAGTTGGGGCAGCGAATGTAATGAGTTTGCAATTGCTTGAGGACAAGCAATTTTGGGAGGGAGGACTATAATGTCCCTTTTTCCCACCTAAGAGCTGATATTTGGTCTTCTTGCCATTCCTTCTCCATGGCAAAGAAACAAAAATGAAGGAGAAGAACCTTGAGCACCATTATGTTATGTTTTTATCTAATATTTTATATTTTCTTTAGTGTTTTCCTTGCTTATACAGGTCGGCCTTTTCTAATTGTACTTTGGTGCCAAAAGGAAGATATAAAAGAAGATTAGAGGCACCATTTGCTATCTAGAGTTGGCACATTTTATCTTATTGGAGCAAAGTAAGCTTAGAGCTGCTTGTTCTTGCATTTGGGGACGAAAACCCTTCTAGAGGTTAAGGGAAGGACGAAAACCCTTCTCCTTGGCTTGGGATAGATTCTAGGGACTGATTTGAAGAGATATTTGTAATTTCCAGCTGGTATTTGATTTATTTAGGGTGGAGCGACCTACCTTGGGTAGGGTTTGGAGCTTTTGGTGAAGTATTTGAGAAATCTGGTTTGATAATCTGATTTGTAATATTTTATAAGGCCGGAATCTGAAGTTTGGTGAATTTAGAGGGTTTCTAGACCCATATTTCATAATTTTCTTGTGGCTGCAATTTCCAGTTCATAATTAATTTCCAGCAGTGAGATCTTCAGCATTTCTTTGTGTTTTTGGCTCTTAATATTCCATAAAATATATACATAATTGTGGCGAATTGATTTGTGGTGATTTTTGGCATATTTGGTGATAGATAAAGTCATTGATTTTATATTTACAGTCTGCTGCAATTTAAAATTCAGATCTGCATTTTGTGTGTTTGGTTGAAACCCTTGAAAGGGTCATTACAAAAGGAGGAGCACAATATTCCAGATTTGCACCATGGAGGAAAGGGAGCCATGAAGAATGATTCAGCCCCTACTTCCATTATTGCTCCGGATAGTCAACATTATGAGGTAAGTATTGATCATTGTTTGACTAATAATGATGATATTTTTGCATATGATGAATTCGAGGTGAAAGAGGGGGTTGTGAACAAGAAGAGGTAGCAAAAGGGATGGATGGAACCCATTTCCCAAGTGGAAATGATAACAGTCAGCTTGCTGGTCCGTTTATAACAGCAGACAATAAAGAGCCCAAAGACGAAGAATTAGACTTGGGTAAGAACCACAAGGACATTCCAAGCACATATGAACAAGGTACGGTGGTTGTGGCACCGAGGATCGAAGAGGCAAAGGAAAAAGGGAAGGAAAATCTTGTTGAGAGCCCAAGGAACCAATATATTTCAGATTTATTGCTCTTTAGTTCACCATCACATGGAGTTGGTCATCTAAATCAGTTTGGTACAAATAAGGGGCAAAATGAAGTGGCTGGTCTGTTCCTAACAGCAGTCAAAAGAAGGCCGTTTGAGGGAAATCACAGCCCTACGAAAGCTCAAGAGCATGGGGAAATTGTCAAGCAAGCATCGAGCAAAGAAGAAGGTAAAAGACTTTTGGTTGTTCATGATATTCCTTTGCTTTTTAATGGTTGCATGTGGCAAGATACTAAAGGATCTTGGAGGCATAAGCAAAAGGATGAAAAGAAGCATGAGGAGCAAGAGAATGAAGAGGATGTTGAAAATATGCCAAGCAAGTCTCAAGGGATAGAGGGAATTGAACACATCAAGGATGTCCAAAGGTATGAATGTGTTCTAAAATCATTGCTTTCTTCTATTCCAATTCAGTTTTGTTGTCTTGAGCCATTTGGTAACAATATGACATTGTTGAGGCTCCTTGTAAAACATGGCAAGTGGCAATACATATACAATCTTTTGCATTGCTTGAGAACTAACTAATCGCGAAGATTTTTCACGCAATTCAAATGTCTTTCCCTCCAAATGACAATGCATGTACAAGTCCTGGAAATTCATCTCAAGAGTTTCCAAGGTTGCAAGCTAGTGGCATCTCAAAACAATGTCTACTCCACCCATAGGAATTAAAAATGTAGGAGATTCTACCCTATAATCTCCCATGATGATTTAATTACTATGGCATTTTTGTGGACAACTAAGTGTTCCACCATCTACAATCGTAACTAAAATTTTGGAGCTAGATAAACAAAACAATTCAAGCGTGTTGCCAACTTATTGTTGATGAAGTTATGTGTACTTTCAGAGTCAAACCAACACTATCACCTTCTATTTCTTTAGAAAACTCACTAACTTGAGGGTTTGTGGAGTGCTAATTCCTAAAAGTGCATGGCAAGAGATGGTTCGATCTCTTTTGATCCATCTTCGGGCCCATCCTCAACCTCACCTACAACTTCCCCATCCTTGTCTTCTTCATTGGCACCTTCAATGTAAAATAATGTCTTCAATGTGCATTTATGCAGTCTATTGTATTTGTTGTCACACTTGAAACATAACCCTTTTCCCTTCAATTTGATGAGGATTCAATCTAGTGGGCTAATGGAATGATTGTGCTAGAGTACGGCGATCTCTACCCATAGTAAATGCCCGTCGTTTCACCAAATCTCAGCCCTCTACTTTATGTGAGAAGACAATGAACTTCAATATGAAATTGTGAATAAACATGCAAACCTGAAATTGGATGCTATCCTTGAGCCCACCTAAAAAACAAGTCATTCAAATTTTCTTTTGTGATGTTATCCACGCTTAAGAACAAGTTCTAGAAATTATAAATATATAATCCTAGATAGGCCATGTTTGTTCACAATTTCACTTACTAGCTGAAGTAGTTTTCCATCACATTGTTGCGGTAATGCATTTACAATTCATCAATAAACACAAACAAGGTGACAGTGAGGCATCTACAGTTCATCACTGAATATAATCCTGGGCATGTCTTGTTTGTCGCAATATTGTTAAATAGCTAAGTTAGTTCTTCGTCACACTGTTCCAGTAGCGCATCTATAGTTCATCAGAAAACATTGACTAGGCCACGAAGGCCCTTCATCCTTTGAGAACCTAACCAGCTATAACAAATGAGCTACTACAGTTCCAAATACATAGATGTCATTGCCACCTTTTGTGCTTATGGGATCTGATGTATATCAAAGAAACTCTCCATTTAATACATTCAAGTGACCAGATCCTTCCATCAAACGTATGCATTTCCACTTCTGGTAACATGTTTCAAGAACTTGAATTGGAACAAGTGTGAGCTGAGGTTGTGCCACATTTCAACTTGGATTGGTCTAGTTGGGAGAACTCATGTGATCAAGTTTGGAATTGTTGAACGGTGGCGGTGTTTGCAAATTAGCCACAATCGTCATGATAGTTGCTAATTTCGCAATGATCTACTCGAATCCCCTTTCATTCAGAACTTTTTTTACCAATTTGCACCTTTACCTAGAGTTGGGTCACTAAGCCAAAAATCCCTGTATCAGAAGTTTTAGACTCCATTTCTTCCTTGCAGGTGTTCTCCCGAAGTGACTGGCCCTTTTCCATGGCCTCTAGTTTGCAAACCTGCCATGAACAAACTTTAGTGTTTAGGGTTCAAGGTTTAGCATTATTCAGGTTCAAGCCCTAGAATTTTGGCTTTAGGTTTCAAGGCTAAGGGCTTAGGGTTTAGGATCTAGGGCTTAGGGTATGGTTTCAAGTTTTAGGGGTCAATAATGAGTGTACCAAGGGCTTATATTGCTCCAATCAACTCTCTAAGATGAATCCAATGACTGCTATTGCAAAAGAGTAAAAACTTTCATGTAAACTAGGGTTGTTGGCCGCCCCCATACCCATGCCATATAATAGTTTCAGTTTTAGTTTGCAGCAAAACCGGATTTGGTGTGATCAGCCCTACTCTATATTTCTTCCAAGAAAAATAAAATTACTATGGGGTGGGGGTCAATAATCAATTCATTTGGCTGCCCCCGCTTGAAATTTTCAAGGGCCCATATTCGATGGGGAGTGTCCCCCAAGATAGATAAATCCTTACTGGTTGTCCTCGAGATAGAGAGTTTTATCTGGGGCCTCTCTATATAGGGAGGGGCCATATATGCCCAAGATATGTAAATAGGGACTTCTGCCATCTGGCAATGCCTATATGGCTATAATATATAGGGGCCGTCAAACACGGCGGTCATTATTGTTCATGCTGCATCTAGCAACCGGAGTAGTAAAACAGCCCAACTGGTTAAGGAGTGGGCTTATACCATTGTGATTATCTCACCAAGACAAATCCAATGACTGTTATTTGTGCAAGAGTGCGAAAAAAATTCCAAACTTTTTCTACAAAAAAACCTCTAAGCAATATTGTGATGACAGAAAAAATAAATTCCTACCAAATCACAAGTTATCTTTTTGATCCTTCATTCCTCAAACAAACACTAGGCTATACCCAAAAAGGTATTTGTTATTATGTCGGAGGAGCAATGATTATTTCAACATTCACCACTGTGGGCTTCTCCCTCTTGCCTATATCCAGCTTTTAGTGCATGTAAGACCTTATAGGCCACCCTTGTCTCACAATTATTATCAATGTCAAATACACCCAATATCTCATATTTTTAATATGATTAAAAACTAATTACAAATGAGCAAGGAAGCTCTACTTCCAAAATAAAGGAACAATGTTTATTAAGTGTTCCATCTACTATGATATTTGGGGAGATATTATCATCTTTTCAAACATCCTGGAATTCGATGTGTGTGTTCTTCTATTACCCCAACCAAACTCGATTACTTTTCTTTTTACAAAGATAGTAGTACTGTAGTATCCAGACACCAATTTTGAGAAATCTTCCACAGAAAATGCAAGGTTAAATACATCCTTTAAGCTGTCGTAATTAACGAAAGCGTCAAGACATGGTTGTTGTAGACATTGACACAAACAAAAGTAGATCTATCAAACAATCCTCGTTATGCATTTTGTTAGATCCGATGTTTACATTTGGTGTTCAATATTTTTTGTTTAAAAAAAATCTACAACCTCTTTTCCTATGCCCATGAAAATTGCAAACTTATCTCTCTATCCCTCTCCCTCTATCTCAACATCAAGGTATTTTCTCCATGATCCTGTTTCCCATGGTTGGGCTGTCAGCCAAAGAAATTCCCATGATGATTTACTAGGTTCATTGCAGGCCAAACAGAAGACAAGATTGGTTGCAAGTCACGAGTGGATTTTGATAGAATATATACATCTAATACATGGCTTCTTGACTAGAAGGCAACTCTAAGTTTGACAATGTGTATGTTAACAAAGATGGTCAATATGATTATCCTCTCTCTGTCTCTTGACAATATAGATTAGGGTATGAATAGAGGACCATTCTAGGGCCAGAACACAAGCCAAAGATAGAGCTTAGGGGCATAATAGTTGTGGATCTAGAAGAGAGTAATCCACACTCATATCAAAGGCGTAGGTTCCAAAACCTATGTCTAAGATAATGGGACGGAGTCTTACTATAATCCTAAGGTTATAAGAGTAATGATAATAAACATGGGCTAAGTCTAGACTACAGGTTGTAACGCCAATTAGCGGAAAGCATGGGTTGTAAAGAAGTAATATAATAGAGAAAGTTATGATATACTATGATAATCTAACACATGATATATCAACATTATTAATCATACCAACAAAAAGAAAATAAGGGTTAGGGATACTTACCTTTGTGAAGATACCAACAAAAAGGAAAGAGAAGAGTTAGGGATACTAACCTTTCTGAAGACATTATTGATGCAATAACCCCCTTCGGGTTAGTAGCACCTAGTCGGGAGTTGTCGTGGGTGGATCACAAGGGGGATAGGTAGAAGACCAGAGTTGGGGACTCCAAATACTTGGAATACCGTTGGTACATCTCCTATTCTTTCCTGCTCCTACTAATCCAATGCTCTAAATATGACCTCCAAGTATAAGCTCCACTAAGACCATTAAACTCTTAAACCTTGAAGAGCGGATTTGCAAATGCAAGCAAAGAAAACTATCTGATAATTATATAGAGACATGACAACAATGACGCCTATTTATATGGGAACATAACCTTAAGTCACTCTCTCTTAGTCACAGCTGACTGCACAGACCATGGTTGACGCCATCGCCGCAAATAGTACACAAAGGTAAAAGGGGAGATAGTGGAGGTGGAGCAAACACTTGGAGTAGGTAGGAAGGTGATCTGAAGGTGCTATAAGCAGATTATGTGAAGGTGGTAACACTTAGGAAATCAAGTGGTCATAATGAGATAATAAGTAGTAGGAAGGTATGCAACTTGTCAGGGAAACATTAGCATTTGGAGGTCTAGGATTATATTTTGAAACCTGTGGTGTGAAATGCTTTGTGATATGTAAAGTTGTAGATACATAGTAATCAGATAGGAACTTTGAGAATATAAGAGCACCATAGATGCAGCATGCGCTCATGTGCCAGAATGATGACTGAGGGAAATTCAAGAACAGTTGAAAGTTCGCAGTTTTCAATATAAATTAATATGTTACAGCCACAGAGCTGCTGGATTTAGTGCCTGGTTATAGTATTTTCGATGCTAAAGATTAGATCTTAGTTAAAAAATTGATCTTCCTGATATTTTTATTTATATAAACCAGCACAGATTTTTCTGATATTTTTATTTATATTAACCAACACAGATTTTTCTGCATGAAATGAATCTAGATGTGTATCATGTTTGGTTTTAATCAAGTACAATATGTATAAGTGTGAATCATTGTTTACAGCCATTGATAGGAGAGATAGAGGTAGGAATATCATTGTTTATCTTATAAGTATTTAATACATTAAGGAAACACATAATATATTTGGAAATTGTTTTAGAAAGCTCTACAGATCAACTTGAAAATCTTTGTAAAGTTCTGGGATTCAAAAAGAAACTCGTGATTCAACTGGATAAGGATATGACAGGTTCAAGTGCACCATGGAACTTCTAGGCTCTGGATAAGCATGCAACATCACTGCATTCTCATTTAATTGTGTGCCTTATTGTTTAGTTTTTTGTATTTCTTAGGTGCCTTTTATTTTCTAAAACAATATAACAAACCCAATAGTGTTATAGAATCTGCATATCAAAAAGAACTCACAAAAGTAATTGCATAAACAAAATGACCTTTTCGAATTCAGAATCATTATTAAGTCGCGTGTCTTCCTGTTTGTAAGTAATGCGAAGTGGCCCGCAAAAGATCGGATAACATAGCACAAAGAGAATCATGACCATAAATTTGCAGAGCTGGAGGAGCAACCGCTTGAACCTGGTGTTGCAAAGATGAAGTTTCTTCACTCTCCATCTCCACTTTTCTTTGATTCAAAAATGCTTTCAACTAAACACAAGAATCCAAAAATGCTAGAATCATTAAAGGGGCTCATTCATACAATCTTTACAAAACATTAGGCTAATATGAATCAGACTACATTCGCAGTTCATGAACTAAATTACCAAAATCATCTATAGACTATGATATATAGATACCAATTTTATTAAAAAGACCATGTACCAGTTTTACTTCAGCATTAACTCAAGGAACATGAAAATAAAACCAATGGAAATACATCCTCATGGGTATGATAGCAGTAACTTGTCTAGTAAAATTCACAGACTAAAAATACAAAATCTATAAGAAGACATATTTCAAAGAAGAGTGATATAATGTCTCCCAAAGGTCATTTTTTTGTGAATACAAACACCTAAACAGTTAACCTATGAGTAGGAAACATCAATCTCTCAAAAAATCAAAACTTGGTATCATTTCATAGAGGAGGAAGCATGAATAGGCTGTTAGAAAACTTAAATCAACAGAAAATCCAAAGATGGTACCATTTCATGAAAGCCCAATTACAATTTCTTAGTGGAACAGTCAATGTAATGCCTCGTCATCTAGTGCATTTTTATATCAAACTACAAACTTCTTGGTATGCAATCACGCCAGATGTGCCATAGTTGAATCACATGATCCAAAAGGCATCCCCTACAAAATAATCCATCCCTAGCTAGTCTTTTGCCAAAAAAATAGGCAAGTTACCAACCTTCCCTCCTGGAAAATGGAATGTCCAAATAGCCCTTGAAGCTAGATCCCAAGCATCCAAGGCCCGCTTAAATTTCAAATGGAAAAAGAGAGAAACAACCTACAAACCTGCCAATGCTCTTTTAAATGGAGCTGAACCAGAAATGGTGAAAAGCTTAGCATCGCCAATTATGTCACAATGCTCAAAGGGTCCCTTAACTCCCTTAATATGTTGAACAACTAGAATTCCATGACACAAAGGAATCTGCTACAATGCATCACCTTCACTGTTCTTGTAGTCAATTTCAAGCAATAAGAGCATCTTGGTCCCTTACGTTGGGAATTCCCAACCTTACTTGATCCCTTGGCATTATGCAAATATCCCAAGCTACCAAAAGAGTTACTTTCACCCTACCCTGTTTTCCCCAAAGAAATCCTATGAGCACATTCAACATCTTATAGGTCAATTGCAACAACAAAAGGCAAGCGGAATAGTAGATATACTCTTTATCCACAATTATAACCTTCTCCACAAGACGGATGTCAAGGCCACTCTAAACTTGAATCTTTTCGTGACATACATTAGGGTTCAAGTGTTTGAATTAAAATACATATGGAATCAACTAGGCTTTCCCTTTAAACCATCCCTACTTGAGTATCAATTGCATCTTTGGGTTTTCAAGATGCTCTCCCTGACCAATGCGTTACCCTTATAGGATTCTTCTTAGTAACGTTTGGGATCCCGAGCTTATCATTTCATATTATAAATATTCTTTTGGGTCTTATGGACCTAATTTAGCCTCTCCCTTATAGGCTATTTGGGCATGACCTAGTATTGTTTTACCTCTTTGGGTCTTTAGGACCTGATTTAGCCTCTCCTTTATAGCGGTCTGGTCCGACCTACCACCTTTGTACCTCTTTGGGTCTTTCCGATCTATTTAGCCTTTCCTTTATAGGTTATCTGGGCGCAACCTAGTACCATTATACCTCTTTGGGTCTTTGAACCTAATTTAGCCTCTCATGTATAGCCTATCCAAACCCATCCTAGTACCTTTATAGCGCTTTGGGTCTATAGGACCTAATTTAGCCTCTTCTTTAGAGGCTATTGCGACTTGTCCTAGCACCATTCCTCTTGAAATAAGATAAGATAAATATATTAAATGTCCAACAAGTGACCACAAAAGTAGGTCAATGGGACTGCACACATACAAAGAGAAAGCAATAGCCAACAAGAGGACCAAAAGGTCCCCGAGAACAACCAAAAAAGAAGGAAAAGAAGAACGGGAAAAAAAAGACAGAGAGGCCCGGAAAAAGCCTACAAAAGTCCATAGAACCCGAACAGGCGGAGGAAGAAGAGGAAGAGGAGGCAAAAGAGGAGACCCCTCATCCAACAACTAAAGTTGACTGGAAGGAGCTAGTAATGTGTTGAAGCCCGGTGTTTGAGGTTGTGAATGGTCTGGAGTGCCGATGCCCGAGAGAAGAGATGGGATCCATGTACACGTCTCCTGGATCTCAAAGGTCATCTATGAAAAAAGAGCCTTAAACTCGTATGTGTCTAAATGTCCCAGTGCTGTGATGAAGTGCCTCGGGTCCGGACATATCTCGTCGAGGAATCGGGAATGGTATCCACCTATCACTTAGTGCCCCTCCCAGGGGAGAGCACTGTAAAGAAGGAAGTGATCTGCTAAGTAGTCGTCTGCCTAGAAGGAGGTTGAAGGGTCTCTTCCTAAAGTTTAAGAGCCTCCTTCAAATAGAGAGCAAGGCATCTCTAATCGTAGTATCTGAAGAAGTCTGTGAATGTCGAATGCTCTTTGAACAGTAGTGAAATCTCCCTCTAATCTCGTAGTAGATGGGGCACCGGAAGATGAAGTGCTCTTTTATTTCGATCTCTTGGAGGGAGCAGAGCTGGAAAATCCACTCGAAATGGTCAATTTGATGATCACACTCAACCCGAACCTATGAGAGCCAACCCTGAACTAGCCCAAGGAAATGCGAAGGGCATGCATCCAATGTCGGGAAATATATTGGGGCCGAGAGATAAGACCATTATTGACTTCAAAAATGCGCAGCATAGAAGGCCATCTTCGAATGTAACCCATCCTGGGGGTTAGTCCAGGTGCACTAAATGAACTGCTTGTAGATATCATCTCTAATGATTTTGTTCAGATCCTGCTTGGTTGGAAGGAGATGGGTAGGAGCGTCCAAGGAATAACTGTATGGTGGGAGGTGATCCATCTGAATCCCAATAGACTCAAGTAGTCGTGAGACTCCAGCATACCAACAACGAGATCGACCAGAACGATCGACCAAAGCAATGGCCTCAGAGGAGCAATAAGCAAGGTAGGGATACCTGTCCCTTCCCGCAGAAGAATCAGCAAGTCTCTGAATGCGATGCAAGAGGGAAACAAGGCCAAAAATTGCTTCCAACCTAAAGGGACGAGCCCCAAACTCTCAAGATGATATTGTGGGGAACCGTCTCCTTGCATTTGATGATATGTCTGAGAAGAAGGATCTAAACTCTCTCCACTACAGCCCAATCAGACTCAAGTAAGGAGGGCCCCCAAACCTCAAATCCATAAAGAACTGTGGGTTTAACAAGAGAGTCTGAGAGGGATATCTTGGACAGGATGTCTTGGAAGTGATGGCGAAGCATTGTCTCTCCAAGATCGCCAAGGAGCCATAGCCCTTCCCGACCCGAGGTTGAAGGGTTGGTCACAAACCAAGCAAGGTCCAGAAAATAGTACTCCCAAGTAAGTGTAAGAGCTGGTGATCTCAAGCTCCTCCCCCCATAGAAGAAATGAAAATCAGATGTCTTCAAGCCATTGAAGATCATAACTTTGGTCTTACCCAGGTTAACTGTCAGCTGCTTGTGGTCACAAAAGAGGGCTAAAGCATCAAGTTGTCTCTGTAAACCTTCCGCGGAGGAGGCAAGAAGGACCACATCATCCGTAAAAAGGAGAATATAGATCAAAACCTGGTGGAGAAGACAATCATCACCCTCATGGATGTGATCCTTGAGAAACTCCTCCAACTCATCAATATAAATACTGAACAAGCTAGGAGACAAAGGAAAGCCTGCGTGACACTGGTACTCCTGATGAAGTCAGAGAACCCAGTAGCTATGCGAAGACGGCCTAAAACATCCTCATATAGGCACATGATGGCAGCCAAAAGAGTCTCAGAAATGCCAATCTCTTTGAGCCTATGGAAGAGAGCTTCCCACGTAACAGAGTCCAAGGCGTTCCGAAAGTCAACAAAGTGGTGTCCCCAGATTTCACCCTGAAATCTGGGACTACCCTATTTAAAAAAATGTACTTTTAAAATAATGGGTCGTTTTGTGTTTTTATTGCCAGAAAGTTTCTATAATGTGTCAAGATATTCCCAAGGAGCCATATTAGCCATTTTCGCCAAATACCCAGATGCCCAAAATTGTTATATTCTGTCATTGGGGTTTGCCGGAAATTTGTATTTAATTATTTTGAGCCCCGTTTGAGGTAAATTGTGCTCCGTTTAGCCTGTTGTGATCATACATGTCAATATTCCCATATACTAGTAGGGTTTTAACCAGGAATGAATCCTGGACTTTATTTGTGACTTCTGGCAATGTTTTGTGTTTTTGTGTTTTCTCGTTTCGTTTTCTGTGAAATTTCTCTGGATCAATTCCTTTGCGGTTTGGCCTGATTCTTGGCCTAGAGTATCTAGAGATCACCTATGCATGTTGTGCCAGAAGGAATTCACCATCGGAGGTCTGGTTCTCTCGGAAAAGACGAAGTCGTGCACAAAAAAGCTTCTTCTAGGCAGGCCGCATTTTTGGAAAAAGAGGGTTTGAAGTGGATCATGGGATTTTTGGAAGCAGTGACAGGTGGGAATTTTGTACCTACCTAAGCAGGTACTTTTTCCATGGAAGCAACGCCACTTAAGTCACAATGAGAAAATCAGAGGCAACAGGGGGGCAGAATTTCTTACCTGCCTTGCAGTGTAAAAATTCCCATTATGAAATAAAAGAATAATCACTTAAGGCATTAATGGGATTTTATTACTCCCTTTGGGTAAATAATCTCATTGTCAATTGACTTTTAAAAATAGAATTCACCCTTGCCAAAAGTGCGACCCACCTTGGGTGAATAATAATGAATTTAATAATATTTATTAATATTTATTCACCCAATTTTCGTGCCCGGGCTTGTGGAAAAGTCAACAAAGGGAAAGTGGACAAAGGAAGTCGAATTAGAAGTTCTAAAATTAAATAAATGTTATGTATTTAATGCAGCCACTGAATGTCAAAAATTCCGCCCCATTTGGGAGAGGAATAATATTTTTTATATATTAATTGTATTTTCAGTGGCTAAGGTCAAAGCATACTATGAGGCTTAAGTTAACTGGAAGTAGAAGGCTAAAATTAAATAAATTTAATTTATTTAATGGCAGCCATGAGCATGCACAAAATAGGCGCCCCATTTGAAGAGTAAAGCTTATTAAATAATTAATTAATTGTCAGGAATAGGAGAGGCATTAATTAATTATAGAATTATGAGGATTATATAAGCAGGGGCTGCCATAAGGATGAATTAATTAATTCAAAAGCAGAGAAGTGCAGCCCAGACAAAAAGTGTGCCCCATTTGAAGAGGAATTTTGCTCAAAAGAAGGTGTAATTAATGCTGGAAGCTTCCAAATTTGGCACCTAGGTTTGAAGGAGCTTGATTTGTGTCTGAATAATTGTCTGCATAAGTGATACAGGTGCTCAGGTGAAGTTGGTAAAATTCATGCTTGCTTTGCATGCAAATAAAACATCAAATTTTGGGGCAGCAGGCTTGATATATGCAGATTTTTATGATTAAAATCCACTGTTCATGTTCCGGTTGCCATCTTTGTCTGAATTAATTGCAGGAATTCATTACAGGTGCTTTTATAAGAGAAAGGGAGCTTAAATCAATGTCCAATACATTGAATATATCCTCCGAATCTGAAGAATTATCCAGATCTGCACCGGTTGTGAAGAATTCCGGCCGAATAAAGAGAAAAAGAATTGTTCAGACAAAGATAGATACAACCATGGCAAAGAGGGATGAAAAGAGAGCACAACAGAGTCATGCATCACTTCTAAGTTTGCGATACTGATCTAGGTAGGCTGGAAAGACTTTCGTCATGTGTGCAAATCAAAAGCGGTGGAATCATTCGAGCCGCAACATTTCCATTCACAAACCAGGTTGTCGAGTTCATCATGGAGTGTGCTAGGTCTTACCATCCATTATCCAGATTCATAATTGCAAAGGCTTCATCCTCTTGTTTCGAATGCAGCCCGTGAAGAAGTCAGTGCATGGAGAATTCCTTCCAGGACCTTGTGCATGTTCTCCCAATCTTCCAGTTGAAGCCTTCATTGAATTTGCATTCACCCGAGTGCTTTCCAAAAATTTTAATTGCTCATATGCAATTAAAAATAAAAATGATGAGTTATTTACGGCAAACATTGCACTGATGCATGTACTGGAGAAGAACTACAAAAGCTTCAAGGATAAGAAGGAAGACAAGGCGAAGGCAACACCCGTAAGCAAAATTCCAGATCCAGCCGTTTCCAGATCTAGTATGGTGAGAATCAAGGGCAAAAGAATCAGTTGTATGCAGAATATGAAAAAGGACAAGACTGCAGCTTTCCTCTTTCTTCTTCTTTCTCTTATTTCCTCCGACAAAGTAATTGAGCGATCAATTAAATTATACAACTTAAGTGATTGGTTTAAAAGCCATTACTTGAAGAAGTCAACTACTTGGAGATAGGTGGCAGACGTGCAAAATAGAAGGTTCTATCTTCAGTTGCAAATCATGCATGTCATGCAAAGAGGAATTCCAGGAGGGAGATTGCCAGTTGTTTCCTTTCCCACTTCCACATGTGCCAGTTCAACTAAAAGCTTCCGACTTGTAATTGCCCCTCTACATTCTATAAGTAGAGGAAGAACCTACGGGTTAAAGATCAGAATTTGTAAGCAGCATTCTTGTGTTCCAGGACTTTGTCTTTGAAACCCCGATAGCTATTTGAAAGCAAAGTAATACAAAGGAGCAGATTTCCGAAGAACTTTGTGTCACGATGCATTTTGTTTCTAGCTTTTGTCTTAGATCTACTTATAAAGCGTGTTATTTTAGATCTAGATCTGAAACTCGCCTTTGCTTATAATTCGTGTGTTGATATCTATTGGTTTCTTTTGTGCATGCAATCAACTCTATTATCTATTGATTGGGTTGCACATCTTCCCTATTTCTTCCTGTGTTTTATTATTCCCTTCTTTAAATATTATTTCCTTTCTTTAAATAGTTGCTTACTTTGCTACAAAACTATACAAATATCGTTCATGAGCTGAATAGTTAAAGTAAAACCCCCATATAGATACTAGCATATTTTTATTGACAAATCTGACACAGGAGCCTCACCGGTAAATGAGGGAGATTTATCTCGTGATCGCTAGGTTTTCATTATGCAGAAAATCTAGCCAACACAAAGCAACAAAAACCTTGGAAGAACGGTGGCGTGCTTCCTCGATGATGGCTCGAAGAGTGAGGATGTGGTCAATGGTCAGTAGGTTGGTCGAAACCCCGCCTGTCCCTAGCTCTGCAGTGACTTTGGTCCAAAAACTCTGAAAGCCGCATGTGAAGCATTGTAGCATATAGCTTGGCGAATGTGTGACCCACCATGATCGTTTCAGTAGTTGTTGGGATCAGAGGTAGGACCGATTTGTGAATGGGGTGAATAATGTGGTGGGACCAAGACTCGGAAAACCTGTACAAACCACTTGGTTGAAGAGATCCACTAAATAGTTGTTCAGGATGCCAAGACCCTGCTTGAAGAGTTCTGCCTGGAAGCCCTCCTCATCCGCTTTTTTTTACTTGTTCATGGCTGAAATGGCATTTTTAACATTCGTGTGGGTGAAAATGTGACAAGCGAACACGAGGGCACAACCCGGATCTGGGTCTCATCGGGGACGTCGTAAGGAGTGGAGGTATAAGCATACAAGTGTTGGAATCCAAGTCTTGCGGAAGAGGGAATGTCGAGGAGGACGGTGCAGCAGTAGAAACACTTAAAAGAGTGTAAAAGGGACGTTTTGTGGCAAAGGAGGTGGCAATAAGCGGACTTGAGAGAGGGAAAGGATGGGAGAGCATGAATAGAGGCAAAGCGAAGCTGCCGGTGAAGGGCTTTACATTCTTCACCGTACCTTTAGTTCATGGGGCAAGTTGTTTTGTTAGGAAGGGTGAGGGTAATATGGGGGTAGGAATTTTAGGCAGCCTCATGGATAATGGAGGAGAGGTGCTTCATGTTTATGGAGAGCGAGGTGAACTGGAGTTCAGGGGGGAGAAGTTGACGAAGGTGGGAGGAAAAGGTTTCAGGGTCACCCTCATCAAACCTCAAAATAGAGCGTGGAGGACAGTGGAAGGGAGGTAGGACCTGGTGGGATCAACCTTTAAAGAGAAGGAAAGGGCCACATGATCAGCAAGAGGGATGGTAGAGATAGATAAGTGGTGGATGTAGGGGACCAGGTTAGGGGTAGTTAAGATATAATCCACCACGCTAGCCCCTCCATAGTGAGGTGTACAAGTGAAGAACCTGGAGTCGAGGAAACATGAAATACCATTCAGAATTAGTAGCTCATGAGACTCTCCCATCTGTAAGAGATGTCGGCCATAGGACATCAAAGGTCCCGCAGAATCCTCTGACTCTCTCTGAAGACCAATAGAGTCGGGATCCACCTCGAAAGCACAAAGCACATCACCAATCCTGTCGTGCAAAGGGACTTGAAGGTTTCTGGTCCGCGCATTGAAGTCCCCCAAAATGAAAACCTCTCCAATCACTGAAAACTGAGAAATACTTGTATAGAGGTCGAAGAAAGGGTCCCCATCTGGGCCATTATGAATGGCATAAGGAGAGGAAGTTGGGGGAAAATAACAAACCGCTATAAAGAAGTCTCTAAGGTGGGGTGAAGTCCGTCTGATCCTGACCCAAAGGAAGCAGAAAACTCATCCGCAGCTGCCACCGAAATTCTATTCTAGAAAGTGTTCTGACCAAGCAAAGCAACCCCGCCTAATTACCCGACACCATCGTAACTCCTAGTCTCTTACTCCGCAAACAGAAAGCCAATGATACCCCTAATCTCCAAGAGAGGACGAACAGGGCTCTCATGAGTCTCTGTGACAAAAAGGAGGTCTGAAAAACCCAAAGCATCATATAGTACACCTGGGAAGACCAGAATAACCCGTTACCATTCCAACATGCGATGGAAATGCCCTTGTTCCTCGTCGCTTCTCCCAACGAGACTGTCATTTGGGACCGGACCCGGGAACCCAACCAGGAGGGAAAGAGTCCCAAATAACAGGTTTGAGATTACGAATTATAGCTCACTTTCCCCGTTTTCCTAGTTGTCATCACCGCTTCACGAGATTGTTTGAGTTCGGCAACCTGGGCTCTGGTGAGGTCTTCATCAAGAAGACCTTATTAGGAAGGGAGAAAAGCTTACACTTGGCTCTGAGTTCCCTAATCCTGTTTTCCGCTGATTTGAAACGAAGGAAAAGCGTTGAGTATAGCCCAAGTCATGCCCTATCAAGTTGTACATCAAGAAGCTCCAATTGTTCAGTGAGAAAGTTAGACCCAATGGCCATCGGGTCCAAAGAAGGGGGAGGTGTGGCAGCCCCCTCACTTTGAGGTTGAGTTCCCTAGCCCGCCTGGTTCGTTCCTCTACCAACTTTGCCTACACTACTTCTTCAACTGCCAGAGGAGGAGGAATTGTGCCCTTTTCCTTCACCACTTTGGCCCAAGAGTCCGTTTGTTGTTTGAGGTTGTCATGTTGGGTTTTCAACTCTTCATGTTTGTGTTTAAAGTCCACAAGCAGCTTTCATAGTATATGCACTTGCTTAGACTAATCTACATATGCTTACATTGCATTTTCTTTATAGTCTTATATCATTAGGGTTACCATAAGCAGCTTTTACAACCACCACAATAAAGACGAAGGACTATGCATGCATTCACTTTCGAGGAAAGAGAAATCGAGGTAAGTATATTTCATTATATGTTCAACTTCTCAATTATTTCATTGCTATCATTTTCTTTTACTTTGGTACATTATTCATTTTGGTACATTATTCATTTCCTATAGAACCATCCCACGTTACGTTGTTGTGACACGTGATGAGCTTCGGGTGGGGTTGTTAGCGAGTTTGAGCATTAGGTAACACAACTCTATTTGCACGCTTAGCACTTTCAATTAACGTTATTGAGAGAATTGCTAGAATTTGATGCAAGCCGATGGAATTAACAAGGAATGTTAAACAAAAAGAGAAGAATCAACTTGAAAACTGAACTCGTGTGCAACTGTCATTCAAACCCTAATTAGCATGATTCCACTCACAAGAAACCTCCATTATATTCATTCACCAACAAGATTTACAACATTACATGCACAATAAAGTAGTTCATAATATGATCTAGCCTCGATTATACATTTCGGCATGAAACCCTATTATTACAGAAATTAGAGAACACCATTTACAACTACTCGCTCGAAACTAACTACTACTCGATCTCTTTCTAATTGCTTAACCACTCTTACAAAATGAGGATTTACACAATTACATTTGCACTCATCGCTCCACTAATTTAACCTAGGATATTTCTAGAATATTCCCTTATAAATTCTTCGAAAATCTCCAATTGGCGGTCACTTAGCTCACATAATCAATTTCATAGGATCCCATTATCTGCTCACTACCACTTCTTGCATTACCACGTGCCAAGTCCTTATTTGTCTTGCATTAATCATTTATCCTACGCCACATGTCTCACTCACATGGAAACTAGTCTTAGTGTTGTTCCCAAAATTTGCAGTCAACATTTACCCACACTAATAAAAAGATGTCCTCGAACAAGTTCTTGCTCTACGACTTCGGGCATTGGTTTTGGTGCAGCTAGTACCTCCTTTGCACTTCAACTTCCGTGACCTCCTTTGTAAGGTGGCCTCTACATCTTCGCACAACGCCTCCAATGTTGTGCACTTTGCACTCTTCATTTTATTTTTCATGGCCTTGGCTGAATTCATTGTTATTTCATCCACAATTTAACCAGCCTTATCCCAAAGTAGTTGGTCTTTTCCCCACGCTTCCTCCATGAGTAGATAATACAAGACTTCGTCAGTTCTTCCTCATCCTTCTTCTGAAAGTCTAAATATGTGGCTTCTTCCTTGACACGTCATACCCTTGCAAACTCATTTCATTGCACGATATTTTCATATACAATGTTCGCATCATCAAAAGCCTTATGCAACATTCCTTGCTCTAATTTCAAAACTTCTAGGAGATCATACAACTCCTTTAAAGCCTCGACTTTTTATGTGTTGGGCCCAAGTTGCCCAAAAAACTCCATAACTTTGTAGCCTTGTATCAACTTGCTAACGGTTTCTTGCAATTGCTACATAGAAATCATTCCCTCCGCAAAACTTGGGTACTTATTTGCAAGTGCTTGTCTATGATTTCCTGCACCATCACCTCAATTTTCTTGCACATTACAATTGCTTATTCCTTAAGCTTGGCATCATGGGACCTTTCTTCCTTTAAGTCCAGCACAAATTTTACTTTCTATGCCTCTCGCATCTAGAATGTGATGAATTTGGTTAGCTACCAATTTCAAAATTCCTATCGTTCCTAATCATTAGTGAATGTATGCGGGTTACACGGCCACATTGTGCAAACCTTGCCCACCTTCACGGAACATATCATTTCCAACTCCTACCACAGAACTTCAAACCGCAAACTTGGCCTTATCCATACAAAATCCCCTAGAGATCACTTTCTCCGGATCATTGATCAAAATATTTTTCTTCAAACGCAGCGTGGAGTGTTCCACATTATTCAATTCATGTGCATCATGGATGTCATTAGACCGCTCAACATATCCCGACATATTTTCTTTCTCTAGCTCATCCTCCACATCAACTATTTTGCGTTTCTCCTCATGCGTCTCTTCCATTTCGTCATCTCTTAAAGAACCTTTCTTTATAAGATTTTTGTGAGTCACCCCCTCCACTCTCGCTCGAAGACTTGTCACTTTCTCCACTTTTTTTCTTCATGTTCTATTTATCCCGCCTCTTCTTCTTCATCAACAATTTCTTCGGCTTTCGCCTTCTCTAATTCCTCCCGGTATTTTTCTATGCCTTTCTTCCCTTCATGCTTTGATCCTTGCACATGTTGAACACGTGTCTTTGGTGGACACTTATCATTTTGACTTGCTTGGTGACAGCTCTTATCTCTTTGGCTAGCTGACTTCTAGGTGTAAAGCTAAACCTTTTTGCACCTAAAATTTTGCATCTCCCACAAGAATCTTTGGCTTATTTGCCACATACTTTGGCTTCAATGTGTGTGATACTTCACTTCACTTGTTATTGTGCGCGCAAGGATTCTTCCACCATGACAAAAAAGAGGTATCTAATGATGAAGATTTTGAAGATGATGGGCTCAACTTTCTTGATGAAGAAGTTTTAATATAATGATTGATCCAATTTCTTCATATCCACTTTCTCGTGTTGAATCCCTTCCGACCTATCCAAATGGCACTCCAAATGATTAGTCGTAATGAAAAATGCACCATTCACCTCCTTGCATTTTCAGTCCTACCAAGGTGTTGTGTGGCATCACGCAGAATTACACATTGTCCTTGTATTCATTGACAATCTCTTCAGTTATGTGTTTTTCTACACCAAACACTTTGACTAGATTCTTGCACCAAACCAACGTTTTCGCTTTGTGGCATTCACTCATTGACCGCTTGCACTAATAATCAACATAGCTTTGTGCAATGGTCCCTTTTCTTACCGCCTTTGAATGCCAAAGATTCAGGTACCCCCATAGTTTCTATTATTATCAGCATCAAATATAGACCATATTTGAAATGCTTACCCTAGTCATGCACTATATGTAGCCTAGCAATCAACTCTTTTGCCACATACATCACAAAATTTACACAGTTTATCTTCAACAATCTACCTTGCAAGATGGATTATTTCCATTGAATTATAAGTCATGAAATTCATCGCTGTCAACTTTGCAATGATCATTCGTGCGATTAGACGGGCAGGCGCATGTTTGATCTTTTCTAGGGTTTTGTAAAGCCTCCCTTCTCCACCTTCCAATCAGGGAATTGCAAATTGGTGCACTGGCCAATTTTCCTTTCCTACTATCAAAAGCCACTTGTTACAAGTATGTCCACCTAAATGTGTAATGTGCCCTTTTCTAAATTAAAAATAATTAATAATATTTTAAGTTAGGCCTAGCCAATTCTTATTTTGGGACAACTTCATATTATGATTAAAATAAAAGCATTTTTAAATACCAAAATAAAAGAAAATGGAAGGTCGTCACTCTTTAGGAGGGAAAAGAAAATATTAAAAAGATATAAAGAGGCCTACATGGAGCGCTCCACAAAGAAAGAAAAATAAAGGCTATAAAAGCAAATGATGGGGGCTCATTTGTGGACATCATCTTATGAATTATATACTTCTCTTTTGGAAGTTGGAGCATTGAGCTCTCATTTTTACCCCTTTGAGGACGAAAACCCTCATTAGATCCTATTGGGGACAAAAACCCTCAATAGTCCCAACACTTGGGGACGCAAACCCTCATCTGTTGCATTGGTGATCTCATCCGAGAGTCACATTGGACTTTCAAAGTTCAGAATTTCATAACGACAAGGGTTTTTATCAGTGTTTGGGCACACATTCCTGCTAGGGCACGCTTTTGCGGGCTGTCACATTCATTTCCAGCTCGATCTACCAATTTGGAGATTTCGGGATCACTTTTCAGTGGGTTTTCATGGTTGGAAAATTGTGATTTCACTTTCATTGGATAGCTGGTCTCTTCAAGATCATTTTGAGCATTGGTTTGTGTTGAAACTCCAAGTATTGATGGAGTTATGAATTTTAGAAGTTTCAGCTGTATTTGCACTTGAAATAAATTTATAAAATACAATTTGCTCCAGATTTCATCTTGTTGGATTTATTAAGTATTTGGGATATTTCTATGTTAATTTCCAGCCCATATTGCATGAGAATGGATGCCATTAAGTGCTGCTATTGTGTGTTGCATTAGGAAGACTTGTTTATTTACTTTCAGCTACTTTTAATGATGTATGATGCCCTAAAAGTGTAATTTCCTGTTCGTTGCTAGGGTTTCTAATATTGTTGGATCTGCTGTTATAAAAATCAGATTATTTTCAGCTGGGGTTTGTGTAAATTCCTTGTTGGTGTGGTTCAGCCCTAAAAAGGACATTACAAAATGGCCCTTCAACAATTCTTCACGTGGTCCAACCATGCACATACTTCCATATAAACTTCCTATAGTAACCACAATGGCCCGGGAATGCATGAACATCTTTATGCACTTGAGGTACTTCCAACTGTTGGATAATAGCAATTTTTTGGGGCCCACCAACATGCCTTCTTTGCATGTGACATGCCCCAAAAACGTTCCATAAGAAACCACAAGTGTATTTCTTTAGATTCAAAGAAAATCGTAATTGTCTACACCTCTCAAACATTACATGCAAATTCTTGTGATAGTCCTTCACTAAACAATACACCGTCCATCATCTAGATACACTTGCAAAACTTGTGGATAAAATTTTTGAAAGCTTGACAACCACAATGCGTGAAAATACAATAGTCGTATTCTTCAACCCAAACAACATCGCATTAAATGCAAAATAGCCCCATTTTATCGCAGATGTGGTCTTGGACTTGTCTTCTTTTGCGATGTGAACCTGATGGTATCTAGAAAACCCATCAGTGAAAGAGTAAATCTCACATCCTACGAATCCTTCGAACACTTCCTCTGTGAATGGAATTGAAAAAATATCTTGGATGTAAGCTTCATTGAGCATTTTGTAATAAACACATGCATATCCTTCCATCCTTCTTGATACCGATAACTATCGGACTTGTCCAATTGGACTCTTGAATTGGGAAGATTACTCCTGTGTCAAGCATTTTGTCAATTTCCTCCTTTACTTTGGTGTGCAAATTTGGGCCCATCCTATAAGGTCCCTTGTTTTTAGGCCATGCTCCTTTGCGCAACTTTATATATCTTCCCAAGCTTGGATGTAATCCCTTCATATCCCGATTAATCTTTAGGAATAAGTCTCTTAATTATTTCACTAACTCTGCAAGTAATTAATAATATTTTAAGTTGGGCCCGATCAATTCTCCATTTTAGGGGCAACTTAACATTATAAAGGTATTTTTAATACTCATTTCTTTTGTCGGCAAAAAGGATTAAGAAATAAAAAGAAGGAATGGGAAAAAGAAAAGGAAAGCTTATATTTTCATAATGAGGTTGGTCTTGTGGAAAACATATGTTGAAGATAAAGGAGAAATAACTCTCCCAAGGAGGTCGGTCCTCCAACAAAGAGCATGCATTGAAGTTGGCACCACATAGAGGATATATAAGGAGATCATTTTGGCTTGAGAAGGGTATGCATCATTTTATCATTAATACTTTCTTGAAGTTGGAGCTTGTGAAGCTTCTCTTTCTTGCCTTGAAAGATGAAACCCTTTCTTGGCCTTGTTTGAGGACGAAAACCCTCATTCATCTTGGGGTGATCTCACAAGGAGATCACAAGTGAGCTACTAAGGAGATTTCTTGTGCAATTCCTTCATTTCCAGCCCTAGGTGACTTGCTTGGGTATTGTGTTTGGTGCCTTCTAGGGCACATTTTGGCATTTTGAGTTGATGTAATTGTTCCTCATAATTTATGAGGCTGAATCCACACTTTGGAGTGATTTTTGGGATTCATTAATCATTATTTCCAGCCCTGTGTGTTGGCTGTACTTCTGTTGTCATTTAATTAATTACAGCTGTGATTTATCTCTTCATTTCTTATTTATTTTGGAGTGTATTGGCTGGATAAATATTTCCATGGTTGAATAAAATATTTGGAAGCATTCTATGTCATTTTCAGCTTGTGTTGCATGGGAATTGATGCCATTACAGTTTGCTGCCCTAGGAGAATAAATATTGGTTCGCAGCTAGGGTTTGTGTGGAATCATTGTTGGCTGTCTTCACAATTCAGTTGCTGTCATAAAAAATTCAGTTTCCTTCTTGTTGCTAATTGCATTTTCAGTTTGTTTCCATAAGGGTTTGAAGTAAATTATTGGTGGCTGTCATAAACATCAGAGTTCGTTGGTTGGGGTTTGAGCCCAAACCCTTATCTTCAGTTTCGGCCCTAGATTGGGACATTACAAAGTCAAGGGAATTATACAACACCCCAATGTTCTCCTGGGTTGGCCATGCACGGTTCCTTGTCTATACCAATGTTTACTTCTTTCATGCACAAGGCTTGATTATAGTACTTGATGGGGTCTTTTTGTTGACTCAGCAACCTGCTCTACCTCGATGGTTCTATTTGTGCAAGTTCATCTTCTGCAGCAGCCTCCTCAAAACCTTCAACTCAGCAAACTCCCTGGTTGCTTCTTAGGTTGGGAGGTGGAACCTCCCCACGCTAAACCATTACTTTAATCTTCTCGGCACAAATATCTTGTCCACTTTGAATAGGTTGGGGCTGTTTTTTAGCATTTGCATCTACATTCACAATGTAATCATGCATGTAGTTTGTAGGATTTAAAAAATGCATATTGCATAGGGTTTGGTTGTAAATGGTTATGTTTTTTTTTTTAAATTACATTTTTATTTCTATTTTAAAATTTATATTATATTTGCATTTTTTAGGGGATGTTTTTTAGCATTTGCATCTACATTCACAATGTAATCATGCATATAGTTTGTAGGATTTTTAAAAATGCATATTGCATAGGGTTTGGTTGTAAATGGTTACGTTTTTTTTTTAAATTACATTTTTATTTCTATTTTAAAATTTATATTATATTTGCATTTTTTAGGGGTTGTTTTTTAGCATTTGCATCTACATTCATAATGCAATCATGCATATAGTTTGTGGGATTTAAAAAAATGCATCTTGCATAGGGTTTGGTTGTAAAATTTAAATGGTTACGTTTTTTTTAATTACATTTTATTTCTAGTTTAAAATTTATATTATATTTGCATTTTTAGGGGCTGTTTTTTAGCATTTGCATCTACATTCACAATATAATCACGCACGTCGCATATAGTTTGTAGGATTTTAAAAAATGCATATTGGTTACGTTTTTTTAAATTAATTCATTACATAATCAATCAATCATATAGTTATGGTTATTTTTAATTCATTGCAGCAATCATCACCATGAGTTCCTCTTCTGAATATGAGTATGAGTCAAAGCATGAATCGGAGCAGGAGAGGATTGAACAGGAAGTTGAGATAGGTGGTCGTAGAAGAGTTGGTGATGCCACAATGGGGGAGAGTGGAGAAGGGACACAAAATGTAGTGGAAGCGGCAATCGGCGATTCGGTTGGTAGTCTTTGCCAATTGCCCCTCTCAAATGTTGTCCGAATTTGCCACTGGACCATTTGATAAGAAGAAACCAAAGGCAACAATTTGTCCAAACAATTGATAACCCCGCCTCCAAGTCTCGAGGGGGGAGCAAAGTATGGAAGTGCAACATATGTCCACTGACTTGGCATGGCAGTATCACTAGGACCAATGCACACTTGTTGCACCTTACAGGAAGGGGGGTTGGCACTTATAAGGGCATTTCACTAGAGAAAAGAGTTGAGATGGTGAGAATCTTCAATGGACATACTACAGACAGTGTGCCAGAAGTTCGTGGTTCTACTCTAGCTGAATCTAGTTTTGGAGTGTCATAAGTGGAAAGCGAGAGGAAGAGAATTTCGGTCATGGGGGCAGCCCCAAATTAAGTTGTTGACATGTTTGATTCAAAGGCAATGGAAGAGGCAGATGACGCTATTGAGAAATTTTTCTATTTTTCTGGGATTCCATTTAATGCCACTCACTCTCCTTATTACAAGGAAGCTATGGCTAAGGTTGCAAACACAAGTACAAGTTATGTGCCTCCTGGAGACACAAAACGAGGACGACAATCTTGGATAGAAACTATTCCAAGGTTAATCATGATGGAGGAGATGAAGGTGATATGGATGTCGCATGGATGTAGCATTATCATGGATGGGTGGACGGATATTAGACACCGTTCTCTCATCAATATCAATCTCTTACAAAGATGGACCATACTTCTTGAGAGCAATTGATTGTTGGGAAGCGAAAGATGTTGAGTTTCAGTATCAGATTTTGAAGAATGCCATTGAGGAGGTTGGACCTTGAAACGTTGTGCAGTTGTCACGGATGCACTTATGTGTGCGAGCGCGAAGAGGCAAGCTAGTGGAGCAGAATATAGGTATATTTATTGGACTCCACGTTGTGTGCATGCCATGAACAATGCACCTTTGAAAGACATAGGGAAGATTGATGGGTCAACCAGATAGTGATCGAGGCCGGGGACGTGCGTAAGTTCATATGTAATCACCACACATCATTGGCACTTTTTCAAAAAAATTCAAAGAAGGAATTTTTGAAACCAGTTGACACCCGCTTTGCATCCTATTTTATTTTGTTGGAGAGGATGTCTGAGTTGCAGGAGCCCCTACAAATTATGATTATGACACAAGATTGAACTAGGTGGCGTGAGTCCAAGACAAATCAAGGGAAAAGAGTGAAGGAAGTGGTGTTGCGGGAAACATTTTGGGTTGATATGAAATACATCATATCAATCATAGCTCCAGTTTTTAGTGTCATCAAATATGGGGATTCTAACAGCCCCAATCTTGGTGAGATCTACGAGTGCATTAACAACATGCTTGGGCAAATGAAGGCAGCTATTCGGGTGAGGGACCCCACTTTGGAGTTCTATAATGAACATATACAACCCATTATTCAATGGAGATGGGAGAAGTTGAACACTCCTCTTCATATGGCTGCGTATGCATTGAATCCCAAATGGTATGTGGAGAGGCCAGGCAGAGTTATCCCATTGGATGATGATGAGGTGAAGAAGGGCCTTATGAAGGCCTTTAAAAAAATGTACACTCCACAAGAGGCTTCACAGATCAGATTTGAATGGGTCAACTTCACTGAACTTGATGGGTACAAAACATCAGCAAAGGCAGACAGGGTAACAATAGCACAGGAGAAGCCAGTGAGTTGGTGGCGACTGTATGGGCTTCCAGGACTGCTGCGACCACTTGCCATTTGCCTCCTTTCCCAAGTTTCTAGTTCCTCTTCCTCTAGGAGTAACTGGTCTACATATGGTTGGATACACTCTGTTAAGAGGAATAGGCTTACCCCTGTGAGAGCGGAGAAGCTTGTAGCTGTACACAGTGCTTTGTGTCTTATGGATCGCAAGACACCTGAGTACAAACAGACCCCAGCATTACGGTGGGATGTAGATCCCGAGGAGCCGAGGCAGGTTGAAGAGGACAATATTGTGCAATGGGGATTGATTGGGCTTACCTTTGAGGACGAGGATGCTAGTACCAAGAGGAGGAGTTCATGGATATTACTTCAGATGTTGATTCTGATTTTTAGGTTGATACTTGTAGTTGTCCTCTTTTTTTGTAATATTGACAATAGACAATTGTTGGTGTATTTGGCTATGAGATTAATGATATGAATATCAACTATTGTCACTTGATCAATCGTAATTTAGAATGGTTTTACTTTTATATTTTATAATATATTTGAAATTCTAGCTTGTCTCAAATTCAAAATTCAAATATGCATTATGAATTTTCAATTTATGACATTAACATATTGATATTATAGTATTAACTTTTAAGGAATGTATTTGATGTTTATGAGTTCAAGTTCCACCTTATTTAAATCTCAAATGGTTTTATTTCAGCTTATTTATATAATTTAGTCACTATATCTTTATATTTTAAATATTTATATTTTTTTAATTAGCCATCCCCCTACCGTGCCCAAAATTTAGAATTTTTTTGCCGTCTCGAAACCTCGTCCCCCATCTCAGTAACTATGGGTTTATCCAACAATGTGGGGTAATTATCTCTCTACACAATTTCTATAACTTCAAAATCTGCATTGAACTTCACTCCCATGATGTCCAACTCAGCTTTGCGCAAAAGCCCAATTGGCCTAGCCTTGGTCTTGTTATCCATAATGACCAAATTTGAAGTAGGGTTGAACAAGGGTCTTCCCAATATCCTTAAATCAGCTTTTGTAAAAATGTTCACTTTTGTTCTAGTATCTATCCACACATTCTTCATATCTCAGCTATTAATTTGTGCTTCCAACAATAACTCCTTGTCATACTCGTCTGATCTGCAATACACATCTTTCAGGCTAACAACACCTTCTTGCACGACCTCCAGATTTTGTTGGAGCAATGTCTTCAGCAAGGGTAAAACCCCTACCTGCTTCATCATCAAAAAAATCTTAGTTAACTACTACAACCTTCAAGTAGGGGCCTTGCGTTGCTGCTCTCTCATTGTCGCTTCCATTTCACACGGAATGTGAGCGTCACCTTGTAAAGTCTTGATCATTTTTTGCTCATAGGTCAACATAGTCTTGTATGTCGAAATATCCACCTGCTGTGAAGGTGGAGCAGTCTTAGTTTGAGTGTTTAGCCTGCTCGAGTTGTTACATTCACCTATACCTTATCATTGGTTTCTTGCACAACTACCTCTTTACGCTTCCATCTCTTTCCTTATTGTGCTAATTTAACAACTCCAATGGCTCTAGCCTTTTCACTATCCTTGATCTTTTCACAAATTCCGGGCACTCTAACATATGCTCTCTTCCATAGTGTGCACAAGTTGGGAACTTGGACAATCATGTTGATAGTGGTCTACGGCCCCACATTTATGGCAATATCCATCGAATCACCGACCACCTCATCCACCTCTGTGGCCAGCAAACTTTCCACCGTAGCCTTGGTTTTGTCGTGAATATGTGGGAGAATTCCCTTGTCTTGATTCTCTATCAGGGCCGACGAATATTCTCAATAGCTTTGCGATCCATCGTATCATCGTGTCTTCCTCACAAATTTTGCACCATGTGGTCTTGAGTCTTTTTGCACATTGCACGACAGGCAATCCCGCATCTCATGATCTTCCTAGCAAAGTTCAAAGCGTAGCTTCACCACATGAATTTTGTGTCGAATACACTTTCCTATAGTGTGTCCACTTGCAGTACAATTTATGCAACATTTCTCCATTTTTAACAAAGTCTACACACTTGAAGCTGCTAACTTCTTGAACTAGCTAGCCATCATGGAAATCTGTGCTTCCAAAAATGGGCTAACTCAATTATTGAAGCCTCCAGCTACTTCCACATGTAAAGCTACATCCAAAGCCTCATGTGGATCGTTAAAATTCTTCATTGCAACCTATATTCGGAAGGTGGTAACAAGACTCACAAATCACAACGCATTCTCCACTAGTTGAATCTTATGCAGACGACCTTCAACAACATTGTTTTGAAATGTGCATCGTAAGCACGCACACTCTTCGTTCGTTCTTTCTTAATCTCTTTCAACACAAATATTTTCCCGCTCAAATTCTAGGATGTGTAATTTCTTCATAAATGTTGCCTTCAACACATCAAATTCCATAAGCCATCCGGTTAGGGTCTCTTGGCTAGATTTTATGCATAGCTAAACCTAGCGCGACATGAGATAAATCTCCCTCATTTACCGGTGAGGCTCCCGTGTAAGATTTCTGTCAATTATATATTTTAATAACTATCTCGTGGGGTTTTACTTTAATTGCGAAGCTCATAAAACCATAGCTAAGCAATGCTTTTCTACAAGTAAGCGATTGTAAAGAAATAATTGCAAAAGGGGGAATAGTTGAATACAGAAAGAAGGAGAAGAAGATGTGTAATCCAACCAATAGTTTACAGAGTTGCTCTCATACACACGAGATAAAACAAATTGATCTCACAATACGTAATCAAAGGAAAGGAAAGTTTCTAATCTAAATCTTAGACAATGCAAAGTTTATCTAAAGATCTACACAGTAAAAAAGCCAACCCACCGTTGACACAAAATTCTCTGGAAATCCATCTCTGTTTAATTCCTTAACTTTAAGAAAAGCTATCAAGGGTTTTAACACAAAGTTTGGAACTCAAAAATGTTGATTACAAATTCTGGTCCTCTAACCCGTAGGTTCTTCTAATTTATAGTGTATAGAAGGAAATTACAAATAGGAAAGCAATAACTGAACTGACACATGCGAAAGCTATAAAGAAAACAACTAGCAATCTTTCCCCTAAAATTTCTCTCCACATGACATGCATCTGAAGACTAAATCAAAGTTTTGCATGTCTACCACCTATTCTCAATTAAGGACCTTTTCAGATAACTAAAAGTAATGGCTTTTAACCAATTACTTTAGTTTTACAATTTTGTCTCGAGAAAATAAGAATAAGAGAGGAAAGGGAAGAAGAAAGAAAATATGTCACCGCCATACTCTACGCTTTTTCTTTGTTCTGAAACTGAATATACTTGTCAAACATGTGACTCAGTGTCTTCCCATCTGCCTTAGCAAATGTTTCTTTCTCAGTTTTAAACCGCAGTAATCCTCTGGACAAGGCAGCAGTGTTAGCCTTTACCTTCTCCAAACTAGGCACATACCCTTCAATATCTGCATGATGCTTTACGAGTCTGCCAATTGAATCTAACGTGAAAGGCATGACGGCTTCATCAATCTTCTTTTACACAACCAAAATAAATTCCTCACAGGAAGAAGGCAACTCATCTGGAATGTTCTTTAGTACTTCTGTACCAAAGAATTATCCTCTTTCCCGCAAATTGACGACATATCATCAATATAGCACACTTCCTCTTCTATCACCATTAATAAGCTACATTACGCTAGTTAATTAACCCTTCTATCTAACAAATACACCAATTAATGACCTTCCGTTAATTAATCCCCTTTCTATCTAGACTAATTAATTATTATTAATTAATTAGCTTCCTCTTCCATTAAATCAATAAATCATCATTTATTTGATTAAATCCTTCTCATAGTCTAAATCATGTTAATTATTCCTCTAAAAAGCTTCTATAAGCTTGCACACATATTAATTAATCACTTGGGTTAATTAATAAATCCCCTCAAACCCCATGGGTCACTAAAGGACAAACTAAACTCTCCTAAGGTTGACTCAACCCTTTTTAAACCTTCCTTATCCACAACTAAATCAACCTAGTTAATATCCCACATGTAAAGGGATGTAGAGATTCTTTTATCCATTGGGCTACATAAGGAGCCTTCCTCCTACCTTTCTTCTCACACCTTTACACACCTTTCATGTTTATAGCTAATCTATAGGCATTTTATCTTAGAGCATCTCTCATTTGAGCTAAAAGTCTCATTCTTGCATTTCATTCATCCAAGATTTTGATTAACTAGTGGAGAATGCGTTGTGATTTGTGAGAGTAAATCATGTTAATTTAATCACAACGCATAGTCTAAATCATGTTAATTATTCCTCTAAAAGTTTCTATAACCTTGCACACCTATTAATTAATCACTTGGGTTAATTAATAAATCCCCTCAAACCCCATGGGTCACTAAAAGACAAACTAAACTCTCTTAAGGTTGACTCAACCCTTTTAAACCTTCCTTATCCACAACTAACTCAACCTAGCTAATATCCAACATGTAAAGGGATGTAGAGATTCTTTTATCCATTGGGCTATATAAGAGCCCTCCTCCTACCATTCTTCTCACACCTTTACACACCTTTCATGTATATAACTAATCTATAGGCATTTTATCTTAGAGCATCTCTCATTTAAGCTAATAGTCTCATTCTTGCATTTCATTCATCCAAGATTTTGGGTCATATGGAGATAATCAAAAAGGCCTTGTAGCCATACTTTGATGAGCCTCCATTCCCAAACCCTTGAAAATCAAACAATCAAATTTGATTGTCATGGATCTATCTAGGCTCATTTAGTGTTTTTGGTGATCTAAAGCGTAGAGATTCAAATGCCTAGCTAATTAGTTTGATTTTTATTTCAAGTTTTAATGCATAATGTTGGTATTTAGTCTTGTTTAGCTCTTAACATGATGATCTTTGTGTAGTTAGTTCATGTTTTGAAACTATTAAGGTGTTAGTTTCAATTCTCTTTGCATAGTTAACTATTACATTGATACATTTGGCACACCCGAGGGGACTTACTTCATTGTCTTTTGCACTTAATTTCAACTTTTTGTAATTAAGTTTCAATTTTGGCTACTAACCCTCTTTTTGCATATATTGACATAACTTGTTTTTCTTAACTTGTTTTGTTGAGTTTGCATGTGTTGAGTCTTCCTTATAGGTATAAAGGAGGTGAAGTGCTGTCAAAATTGGAATTGATGGGAAAATTTCAAGATTTCTCCATGTTTTCATTTTTAGAGCTTATTTTTTCAACATTCTACATGCTAGTTTTGTCAATTTTTTGAAAATCTTAAATTCTTGAACATGTAGGTTACTATTTGATATCTTTGTTGAGTCTCTATTCACATATTAATGTAGTGGGTTCTTTGTCAAAATTTAATCTTGGTGAGAAAATTTCAAGATTTCATCATGTTTTCATTTTTAGAGTTTACTTTTTCATAATTTTACATGCTAGTTTTGTCAATTTCTTGAAAATGATAAGTTTTTTTTCATGAATGTTAAAGTTTGATAGTGTTGAGTCTTTTATTCATATATTAATGTGATGAATTGTTCTCAAAATTGAATCTTCATTGGAAAAATGTGACCATTTTGCAGATTAAGGTACATTTTTTTGACATTTTTTGGGTACATGTTAAGTGCATACCCGTGAGCATAAGAGCATATGTGTAACCCATCTTCCGAAGGCCATAACTTTTGCTCCCAAACTCAAAATGACTCTGTTTTTTTTGCGTTGGAAAGATATTGAAGTGAACTATGCAATGAAAACATAAATTCATGATTTATACTTACAAAAATGCAGGTTTTCCCTTTATTGTAAAACTGGTCATTTTCTAACATGTCTAATGTTTTGATGAATGTTGTATTTTCATGCTTTACTTGATTTAGACCAAAGCTTGTGTATGCTCTTCTATTGCACTTTTTGGTGATTTTGAGAATCAAAACAACTTTGATCTCTATCTTTTTAACATTTGGATTAACTTAAAAATTTGATTATTCATTTTGCTTAAAGGAATGAACCTTTTATAAAACATTTTTTTATGTTCCTTTGATTTAAAGTTTTTCATTTCTATCTAGTTGGGCTAAAGTTTGTGTATGCTCTTCTCTTGCATCTTAAGGTGACCTTGAGAATCAAAAACAAACTTTGGTCTTCATTTTCTAACATTTGGTTAATTGGAAACTTCATCTTTCATTTTTGTTGAAGGAATGAACATTTATCAAGATTTTTGTATGGTTCATTAATTGCAAAGTTTTCCTTTACTTTTTAGTTGGATTATTTGTTGTGTATGCTCTTCTCTTGCATCCTTGGATGATCTTGAGAATCAAAAGCAACTCTTAATCCTCTTTTAAATAATGTGATTTGCTTGGAGAACTACTAACGCTTGAGTGCAGGACCTAAAAACGTTTGTCAAAGAAAGGAGTTCAAACAAAATTTTCTAACTACATGTGTGTTGCAGGTTGTCAAATGGTGAACGACTAAACCACATTAAGTCTAAAAGATAAAAAAACACCACATTCAAAACACTTGATTTGCAGGTTCGGATAAGGGTACGCCTGTCTGCTTAAAACTAAGATATAACCCTTTAGCATAAACCTTAAGCTACAACAATGAGGGTGGTCCTAGAAACCCCAAAGTAGTCCACACAAGAGGGAACCTTGTGGACGAAACGGGAAGTGCTCCGCACACCTACTTGACTAGTATACACATGAGATTTAGTGTCAAAGTTATCTGTATCGCGACCCCAGTGAGAGTACACGATGGACGCATTTATTGCCCACTATACTTGAAGGGGTAAAATAAAGCTGAAATACTCTAAGAATTAGTTAGTGCAACTTTTCTTTGCGGATCGAGCTCGCTCTTAGATAACTTGTGACACCTAGTTGAGTGAACCACCTAGGAAGCTATCTTTGACCAGGAGCCAACTTTGACCATTTCAAAACCAATTTGAGTTGAGAGCCATTATTCATTACGAAACATGTGAAGCATTACTTTGGCTTAGTTTTTCACTCACCCTAAGGTGAGGTAAAACTCTGCCAAAGTGAGGCCAACATTTTTCACCCCCAATTGATCTACTTCCTTCACTTTCTTTTGACACTTTGTTGATCAAAAGAAGAGTGACTACCTTTGCGTTATCAATTGATTTTTTCGCCACTTTTGTGTCCGTTTACGCCATCCATGTTTGCGGCTGGGTTGTTAAACGTCTAAAGTGTGTGGACACGTTTTCATATCATTGGTAGCCTTTTTTATCTTGATACCCAAGTCAAGATCGTCAATTGTAGTTAGGTTTGATTCATCATTTGATTCTCTTTTCAGAGTTATCTTGCTTGTATCAAATCGCCACAATTTTGATACTAACGTCTTGTTTTTTGCAAAACTCGACCTAAGTGTCCAGATTGTAACATTACGCTACGCGCATTGTAAGAATTCCTTGGTATACTCTAGCCTTAGTTTTCCTTCAAACATTACCTTGATTTTGAAAAGTGTTGTTGTTACCTTTTCAGTGCGAGTCGTAATAATATTATTTCTATATTAATACCTTAATTTTCTCGTAAAAGTTTTGTTAGCGTATCTTAAAGTATTGTTGCATCGTTCATATTTGTAACTCCCACTTTTTAAGATATAGTTCTTGATTGGACTTAAACTTGCTTTTAGTATACCTTGCTTGGAAATCGTATCAACCTTTTGTTATTACTTATGTCTTGTTCGTTTTGAACTTGGCATAAGTGGTGACATTTTGTTGATCATCTTACATGTCAAACTATTAATTGATCGATGCTTAGGAAGTACTCCATTTGACTAATTGGTTTACCAACTTTGCATGATTGTGTCTCATTTGTCACATCGACTTATCCATTTCGAAAATCACTTTGATTCATTGATTCTTTATCATTCATTATTCTTTGGTCATTAATTTGGCTTTGTGTTTTGAACTTGCATGTGATTGTTCCTTGTGTTTATCCGCCTTATAAACTCATTTCTAGGACAATCCTTTGTTTCAAACCTTCGCAAAACATTTCCTATCAAGTAAATTTTGCATCAATCAAACATAGGAAATCTTTCCTTTATATCCTTTATGTTGTTTAAATTTTGATCAATCCTTTGACATTTACGCCTCCAAACCTTGTTGGATTATCAATCTTGAGTCATCACGATGTATGTTTTCCTTAGCTTCCCTTTTGGAAAATCACACAAGCATCCCCATCTTTACGAAATGTCTAGTTGGTTGTCATTATGCTTCCCAAATCAACATGAAACCTTCTTCACTTTGAAGAAGTTTGATAATACAATCTAGGTCTAGACCTTTGAACCCAACACACACCGAAAATGACTGATTATCGCAAGGTCCCTTATACATACAACAATAAGGAATCAAAGTTTCAGCGTTCACATCAAAAGATGCCCATCATGACCAAACCTCATTTGGTTCTTCACGCTAGAGAACCCATCTAGGTAACCCGTTCCCCACCTTCATCTCATAGTCGGTGGTATGGTTTTGAATTTTGATCCAAATTGTTATTTGAGTTCCCCACTCTTCTTCTCTTTAGACTTCGATGCATCTGCATATTGTGAGAAAAAGATTGATTCCTTTTATCAAGAAATGGAGGAAGAGCCTCGATTATGCAACTTGATCCTCCTCTTATTCTTCCATCTTCACATTCTTCATTACGTGATGAAACTCTTGGGTCTTTCATTGATCCATGGCCTATCTTCTCATCACCCAATCACTCTTTGTCTATCACAATCTCTTATGGGGTCAACGCCAAGTAGCCCTTCATCTTCGTCTAGGTGTGGGTCACCTTCTAGTAGCCCTCCCTCTGCTATTTGTGGGACATTTTCGAGTAGTCCACTATCTTCTATTCTTGGGGCACGCCAAACTAGCCCTTGTCTTCTATGTATGGGTCATCCCCTGGGTAGTCCATCATCTTCTATTCTTGGGCCACATCCTAGTAGCTCATCATCATCCAAACCTATGAGGTGCGCCCCATCCCTTCTCCTTCTTCTATTCTCAGGGCCACATCCTAAGAGCCCTTCGTCTTCTATCTCGTGGCTCACCTCCTGTGAGCCCATCTTCTTGAATCCTGGACCGTATCCTTTTCATCCATCACATTATTCTTCTACCAAAGATTGTGGCAAGCCCACCGTCATTTCTCACATCAATTATAAACGTCCACATTCTTCTCCCACTTCCCAGGATCGAAAAGTCACATTAGCTTATAAAAAACCTGCAGACAGGTTCTTTATCAAGCCAAGATCAAAAATTTGAAGAGCTCAAAAGATCCCAACAACTCGAATGATCATAAAATCCAAAATCAAACGTGATTCTAGAATGCACACCAACGCATCCATCAAGTATAGCGCAAAGTGTCAAACCTATGGATAGGGAACTCAAGCTCCCACATACAAAACCCATGTTTCAAAACAAATCACATTCATTTGTTGAGTGTGAACTCACCACGATCATCGAGATCGGGGATAATATCACTCTTGATAAACAAACACGCTTAATCTCTCTTATCAAAGAAATCGCGAACATCGTTGTTGGATCCTATCATGTAGAGTGACATGTTTCGCTTACGATAACCATCAAAAATCATAAAATAGTTCAAAAATACAAAAAAATGAGAGAACCTTAAAACATTACACAAAGAAAATCAAAGGTACAAAGATCAAACATCGCAATCAGGTATTTACGTACGGATGGATGTTCTTTTTCCCTTTCTTTCATGTTCCCCTTCAAGTCATCCACCATTTTCATCCCTTCAATGTTATTGTGGTTAGCATATTCTCACACATTTTGCAACATTTATCTCTACGATATCCGTTTGACCCTGGTCATGTATCACCTTGTAAATTAAAGAACGCCTAAACTCTTAGAGATTCTATCACTATCTATATCTAATAAACTTTTTGCGAAAAAAATTTGGACGTATTTGTTGACACAAGCCAATGTCGTCATCACAATCACTTCCACATCCTTCCATCAAGCCATCGTGGTTCTTAACCCTTGTCAAACCAAGAGATTTGAAATAAGTTTTCATAAAGCAAAAGAATCAAAATCAATCAATCAAAAAGCAAAAGCTAAAACAAAAGCAAATTGATATATAACTCTCTCTTGGGGTATTTCCAATAATCTCTACCGGGCTATGGATGCCTAATTGGCAATAGAGCAATGTTGTGATTAGAATCAAATGCATCTCCGTCGGGGCTATGAACGCCTTTGATGGAAATGGAGCAATGAACGGCTCTCCTTCCACAATCCATTCACAAATCACCTTTCAAACTAAATCATTCCTACACATTGGCTAGTGTCTTCACTTGTTGTCTATCAACTCTTTCCTTCAAAAGGTAATTCATTTCCACGTGCACACATGGGATCTCAATGAGTAAACAGGATTAGTATGTTACCAAGTGTTGCTTTCTGGACCTTATTCAAACTCTTGCTTTATCGCATCTCTTGTCTCGTGATTTGTGCCTTGGGCTAATCAATTTTTCATCAACCGCCTTCTAAATCTTTTCATAGCATCCTCTGTTCTTCAAAAATCATTTAGAACATCCATGTGTATCAAATGTCCTCTTTGTCATGTTTACAGGCACCTTTGTCCCCCTTTAATAAATCAATCGCCCACTTCCTTTCTATCATGTGTTTCTTGGCTAGCTTATGTTGGGGGCATCCTTGCTCCCTCATGATTGAACCTATTTTATATTGGCCTTGATCCCCTTCAACGTGTGAAGAGTTTATCTTTGAATACTCCCACCTAATCGTTGGGGCATGTCACATCTTCACTTTCTCATAGGCGTGGCATTTTTCCCTTGTACATCCCATCTATCGTTGGGGGCATCCATTTTTCTTAGTTTCTTGTACATAACTTCGGAAAAGCGTCGAAAAAATTAAAAAAACATTCAAACATGTTGAAAATCACAAAAAAATTCAAATATGTTTCAAGAATTCAAAAACAAAAATATAAAAAAATTCATCCAAAATCCAACCAATTCAAAAAAATCTCCAAAATCCTAAAAATTGTAAAATTTACAAAAATAGGTAAACCAACTCATAGTGGCTGAAACTCGTGTCTTGTGCATGGTATTCATTCTATATCTTGTTGGAATTTTCACGTGTTCATGAATTAAACGACTTCATGAGATCATCTAACTTACAACCATTTACAAAGCTAGCTTTCTTGCTTCCTTCAGGTACTGGGGTACATCTCGTTGCACAATCTTTGCTTTGTTGCACACAATGCTTTATCATTGGACCCTACATCCTTCATCATCTCCCCTTGCATGTATCCTTGCTAGGGGCATCATTTTTAACCCTTGTTGTCAATCACAAACATTTGGGGATCTTCAGCTTGATAACAAAACATTTGTACAACCGTCTTGACCATTGTTGGTTGGAATATGTGTGTTTGTACTTGTTTTCCTATTAAATGAGCTTGTTTCCTTCTCATATTGCATTGCTTTTTGTATGTTGCATTGAGTGGGTGTTTTCAGCAATGGACAACTATTTGTAGTATGGCTTTTCATGTCATCCTACTTTTTTCGTATGCTTATATTTTTAATAAGGACTGATGACGTAGATCTTTGGCAATATGATGACACTAAAGTTGTTTTAATACACGAGATGAAAGCTTGTTCTTTTCTCTCTGTCTTCCTTCCTCTTCTACATCACTCTCCTATCAACATTATTTTTCTAATTCACCCGAGGCATCCTGCCTTACCCATTCTTCTATCCTTTTTCAATCTTCGATCACCTTCTTTCATCACCCCATCGACACTCGAGGGGGCATCTCCCACTTCTAATTTTTCTTCTACGCCTTCAAAATTTATCTGTCTACTATCTTTGAAGTGGCGTCACTTACGCCACCCCAAAGAGGGGCAAATGTAGACACCTATAATTTAACCCGAGCAATTTAAATACTTAAATTGCGCTAATTATCCTCTTTCCCACAAATTGACAACATATCATCAATATAGCACACTTCCTCTTCTATCACCGTTAATTAGCTACATTACACTAGTTAATTAACCCTTCTATCCAACAAATACACCAATTAATGACCTTTTGTTAATTAATCCCCTTTCTATCTAGACTAATTAATTATTATTAATTAATTAGCTTCCTCTTCCATTAAATCAATAAATCATCATTTATTTGATTAAATCCCTCTCATAGTCTAAATCATGTTAATTATTCCTCTAAAAAGCTTCTATAAGCTTGCACACCTATTAATTAATCACTTGGGTTAATTAATAAATCCCCTCAAATCCCATGGGTCACTAAAAGACAAACTGAACTCTCCTAAGGTTGACTCAACCTTTTTAAACCTTCCTTATCCACAACTAGCTCAACCTAGTTAATATCCCACATGTAAAGGGATGTAGAGATTCTTTTATCCATTGGGCTATATAAGGAGCCCTCCTCCTACCTTTCTTCTCACACCTTTCATGTTTATAGCTAATCTATAGGCATTTTATCTTAGAGCATCTTTCATTTGAGCTAATAGCCTCATTCTTGCATTTCATTCATCCAAGATTTTGGGTCATATGGAGATAATCAAAATGGTCTTGTAGCCATACTTTGATGAGCCTCCATTCCCAAACCCTTGAAGATCAAACAATCAACTTTGATTGCCATGGATCTATCTAGGTTCATTTAGTGTTTTTGGTGATCTAAAGAGTAGAGATTCAAATGCTTAGCATATTAGTTTGATTTCTATTTCAAGTTTTAATGCATAATGTTGGTATTTAGTCTTGTTTAGCTCTTAACATGATGATCTTTGTGTAGTTCATGTTTTGAAACTATTAAGGTGTTAGTTTCAATTCTCTTTGCATAGCTAACTAATACATTGATACACTTCCCCATCTCGTTTTCCAAAGAATCGCATCCTTTTCAAAGATAAGCTTGAGGATCTTCATGCAGAAGGAAACTACTATCTCTAACTGCTTCCCCTTTTCTATCAATCCGTCAGGAACAATTTGCTCTACAATTAGCACATCCTCTGACAATGAATGTATCTTAGCTAAGGTATCTAGATGACTTTCAGCAGCTATGTTCTCATCTTCTATCATTGTCATTAGTTCCTTTACCTAAGATTATGTCTTGCGCATATTCTCCAAGCCAGTTGGTATTCCCTCGAACTGCTCTGAAACTTGGTGAATAATTTGATCTTTCCATTGAGCAATAGCTTTGACCTGGTTCCTTGCATCTTCAATCTCTTCAACCAAACAACTGCATACATGTTCCTGCACTAACACGAGCTGAGAAGAAGGTTTGGCAACCTTAGTGATGATCTCACATAACTGGGAGATCTACATCTAAGTATGTCTTTTTCTTCCTTCTCCTTGTCAAGTTTAAGGAATAAAGCGTCTATTAGTGTCCATGTATCTTGCTTTAATCCTTCCGTGGTGATTTTCCCCAATGGTACTTTGTCACCGATATGTCTACAGCAGTTAGCTCTCCCTTCTGTTTTCCTTCACTGGAACTAACAATTCAGTGAGCTTCAGCCCTGATTCTTCAATAATCAACCTTGAATTTATTTTAACAGCTTTAGACCTTTTGTCTCTACCTCCTAAGCTCATAAGTAGTTGCAAGTCTTCCTCTTCGAAGTTGATTTCTTCTCTAGCCTCTAGAACTGCCTGCAGAGCCAACCAAGATGAGAAATTGCTCTTTGGGGAATGAGAAGTCACCGAATGTACCACCATCTCATGCTCCGACTCTGCTGCATCCGAATTCACCACAGTGTTATGGCTGCCCTCTTCTGAATTGTCCAAAGACAATGCTCTTTCGAACTCTGCCATTTGTGCTTTCAACTTCTCTCGCAGGAGAGGTGAAGATCTGGGTGGCTGAGGAACAAATACGAATGATGTTGGATTCAACGGTGGAATAATAACATTTGTTTGAGGTCCTGGAGCTACGGAAGTGCTGTGAGTTGACACTAGAGAAGCTTCGTCTGAAAGTAGCACTGGTATAATGGATGTAGGCTTGCCTTTTTGGTACCTGAGACTTCTTGTATACTTTGAGCTTCTTTGTCCTTTTGTTACTCTCACCTTCGTGTTTTCTCTTGTTGAATCCCCTGCAATGAAATTCCCTATGATCTGGTTCATCAAAGCCTCGTCCAAGCAATACCCCTTTGTTAGCAACCAATTTGAGGTGTTAACCAAGACTACGGAAGACCTCTCCTCAATCATGTGACAACCACCCACACTCTCCTGAAGAGCAGCTCTATCTCCTCCCATTTGATGATATGTGTCAAGTACCACATGCCCATCATTTGAGAGATTTGCAGGTATCTATGCTAAACCATAGTCAGAAACCTGTTGCACTAATAACCTGCTGAAATCTCCCTTTCTGACTTCGTATTTGCTCCTACACTTCATCCAAAAGTCTTCAAGTGAAGAAACATGTGAGTATTCTTGGGAGACTGTCCTCTTTGCTATCCCATATGGGTCAAAGTTCATTCGTGCTAGGAAGAACTCATGCTCATACCCAAAAACATTTCTGCTTCAATTCCTCTGGCTTTATGGATGCTCTGGCAACTATAATGACCCACTGTGACTGGAAAGCTACCTGTAGACTTGTGCCGTTTTGACTGTAAGTCATGCAACTCTACGAGCTGCCTGCACAACTCCATGATGACCCACTTATCACTCGGGTATCTTTGCGACTTAACTGGTTCTCCTGAGAAACCACTAACCCTGAGATATGTGAAGTCCGCAAACTAGATGAAGATATAGCCATGTTGGAGACAACTTGCCAAGCTTCTTTGCTCACTCTGCTGGTTTTCGATCACTATTTAATTTGCAAATGAATCCATAGAAGAAGCCATCATTGACTACCATGTAATCCTTGTAGCATTCAGGAATTGTCAACTGAGGGAAGCACTCATAAATAGGATCTTTTGACAATATGCCCCGTCTATCCAGTTTGGAAAATATCCTTGAGAAGTTGCTGCATATACTAGGTATGAAGTCATTTTGAAGTTGAATGTCCGCCTCACACTTCGGAGTTGCTCACTGATGATCTCCGCCCAATTAATTATCGAATCAGCTCTGTTGATCTCAATGGTTCTCACAAAGGCATACATCCATGAGCAGAAATTATTGGTATTAACTTCCGCATTTATCCTGCAAAGCAATTTGGTGATATTATCTTCATGCACAAGATTGGATCATGGAAGAGTCCTCGGGAATTTCGATGGTGCTCTAGGCTTCTTCATGTATCTGTTGTTCATTATACCCACGCAATTTGCTTTATGTTTTTCCCATCTATTACCAGCATCTTGCATGCTAATTGCAATCACCACTGGTCATGCCGAAGCTTAAGGCAATAATTAATGAATTGTGCATCCAACCTGATTATTGTCTTCCCTGCAGCATCTCGAACTGTCCTAGAAAGAGGATGATAAGACCTTGCACACTCCATAACAAACTCGGCAATTGAGTTGTGACCGGAAACGCTGAAGCTTGAATAATCCCGCTACTTTTTATTGCCCGCATAAGAGATGATCTTCCGGTGGCTTTGGATTTGTATCATTGATTTTGGTAAGCCTGGAAACAATGCATTATTTTGCTTGAACCTTCTCTTTCATCATGCCTAGAATAATCTTTGTCTGAGTTCTTTTTCTTTTATTTTTGCCAAAAGATCCTGCAATTGGATCAATTTGTGCAGATCCTGCAATTCCTTCTGATTCGGAAGATATATTCAATGTATCTGACATTGATTTTGACTTCTTTTCACCAATATGAGCACCTGTGATGAATACCTGCAAATGATTCAAACAAATATGGAGTCCATGGCATGAATGCTTAATTTCTATCACCAAAATCTGCTTATAAAGCCTGCTGCCCTAAAATTTGAGACTTTGCTTGCATGCCAAGCAAGCTAAAATATTATTTAATTCACCAGGCACTTATACCAACATGCAAGATGCTCTGAATAATAAAAAGAAAGCTTCTCCAACCCTAGGCGCCAAAACTGGAAGCTTCCCGACAATGAAAAATATTCTTTAATGCAAATCACTCCTTCCCTTGGCGCCAAAACTCTCCAAGGCAGCATGCTCCACCAAAAATAATTAATTGTCTCCTCCTTATGGCGTCCCATGCTTATATAGATAATTGCATGCTATATTTAATAATTGTTTCTTCCTATTTTTGGCAATTAGTAATATTAAGTTATGTTTTTCTCTCTCAATTAGGACACCAAAGTTTGCATGCTTTAGCTTGCTTTTCCATGTAATTCTTTTATTTATTTTTAGCATGCTTCTTTGTCTTCTCTTTGGCTTTCCTTCATGCTTTGACTTTCTTCCTATTTTTGGCGCCAACTTTAGCTAGGAATAAATATTAATTAAAACATGTATTTATGCCAAAGTGGGTCGATTTTTGGCTAGAAGACATTCTAAAAATAACAAGGCAAAGCAATGGGAATTTTCACCCTTCCAGCAGCCCCAAAAAAACCCATCTTTCACTTAAGTGATTTGTCTTTAATGATGGAGAAAACAACCTTCCAGAAGCCTTAAAATTCTCATCTTTCTTCCACCACCAAAATTCTCATTGGAAGCTTAAGTGATTTCACTTTAATGATGGGAAAAAACAACCTTCTAAAGCAAGGCTTAAAATTCTCATCTTCCTTCCACCACCAAAATTCTCCAAAAGTGTGACTTGTATAAAAAGAGTTTCTTTCTTAAAAATGCGACTTTCATGGGTGAATAAAACTTCCTTGATGGGAATTCTTACCCTTCTTGAAGCCCCAAAATTCCCATTGGTACTTTAAGTGATTTATCTTTCATAATGGGAAAAAACCAAAATTCCCATCATGCAGTTAAAACCTTCTTTCCAAAAAGTGCGACTAGCATGGAAGAAGCTTATTTCACTTACATCCTTCTTTGTCAGAAATTAGCACTCCATGATTAATTTCTTCCTTGTCTGAGGTCATGGATGACTTCCAAAACTTCCAGAAAATAAACAGGCTATACAGGCGCACTAACAAACGGATCAAGGGGAATTTAATGCATAAATCATGGAGAAAAATGAAAACAAACACAAAAGAAATAAATAAAAACGAAAAACGTTGCCAGAAGTTGCAGACAATTGTTTTTAAAATAACCTGCCGGATAGCTGGTTCGTAAAAACTCTTCCCTGGTGAATACCCTATTGAGAGGCAGGAATACTGGCATAAAAATATTCAATAGGGTTCAACTGCACACAATTTATTTTAAACGAAATTTATTTATTTAATAAATAATTAAATAAAATTATCTCGATAAAAACCCGCGGAGGAGAAATAAAATGAATTTTAGCATGTGGGTATTTGTCGAAATTGGCTTATATGATTCTCTAGGAATACTTTAACATATTGGAGACAATGCAGTAATAGAAACACCAAACGACCAAGTTACTTTGGAAAGAATGAAAATTTTAAAAAGGGGTAGTCTCAGATTTCAAGGTGAAATCTCGGGGACACCAAGGCCATAGTTCCTATATCGGATATGCACTCTCCCAAACAACATAGATGCAAAATTGACTCGTCTTAGATTCTAATGAGGTAATTCCCTTCATTCACCACAATTTCACATATATGCATGTGGTCAATTGTATCTTTCATTCCATGGTACTCAGATACTTCGTAGTTACATCAAAGAACAATTGCATTCTTTGGAACCATTGGTGATTGAGTTATCACAAGATTCGTTAGCATTCCTTGTAATGCCCACTTCCCTTAGACCATTTTTACTTCACTAGATTAGTTGTTGTGGACATTCTATCTATCTCCTAGGACATTCTAACATGGATTATGATACTTGACATATTGACATTTAGACACTATTGATTTGGCACTTCATGACAAACTCATTTTGGATGACATTGATGTATATATATTTGTATGTGGATCATGTTGACTTTTGTGATGTAGGGATTCTTAGCATTTTCGTTGTTTCTATTAGTCATGTATGTGATTATATGATGATGATAATGATGACGTTTCTAACATTTATATCTTTTGTGAAATTTTTAGATGTTGAATTTCTATACTAACAAAATTGTGCTCAATTGTGTATATGGATGTTAATTGTGATGATGATTTGTTATTGAATTGATATACATTGAGTTACAATGTTAATTATATGTGTGAATGTATGATTTTGTAATATTTTTTGGATGGATTTGATGTGTGCGTGAGTGTGTAGCGATGAACAAGTTCAATTAAATTAACACACATGGGGACCAAGGGACCAACACACGAAGGATGCATGGGCCAAAACCCATGGCCACCTTGAGCAACATTGGTTGGGGGTTAGGAAAAGTGGCTAAGCCCTTTTTGATTTTGTGGTTGTTTGATTTATTTTACTTATCCTATGTTGTTGGCCCCATTTGAAAATTTACCCTTACATTTTGTAATTTGAAATTTATTTAATTTCTCCCTCTTCCCATGTGTTGATGTGACACTTTTTATGACACTTTTGGTAGGTGGATATCATATTTATGGGTCCCTAAACTCAAGGAAATTATAAAAGGTCGGATTTTAACTTTGGCTAAGTTTTTTTGGCAACCTAAAGAGATACCCCAAACCCATCAAGGGTAGAGTGTTTTTGAAGCTTTATTTATGATTTTGACCTCTTTATTGCTCCATTTTCCTTGATCTTTATTGCACTTGAGTTTCTTGCATGAATTAAATTGTTGAAGGATTTATTGCTTTTAATATTGATGTGAACTTTTGAGTGATGGATGTAAATTAAGCTTTCTTGCTTGACTTATCCTTTTTGGTAATTTATTTTTCTTGGATTTTGTTGTGTACTCATGATTTTGTGGAGTAATGGTTGTTTGACTAAAATTTTGGAGGAAATCAATTTCCTTGGAGAATGGTGTGTACCCTTGGTTGAGGTGGAGAGAGGACACCTAGTTGGCATCCATGTGGAGCCAACTCACCCTCTCTTTTTGCAAATTCTATAAATAAGTAGTGTGCTTTGAAAATGGGGTTGGCTACACACACTATCTTGGTTATTAGGAGTTCTTTGTGCTTGGAGAACTTGGGAGTAGTTTGGAATTTAGAGCAAGTGAAGACTTTTGCTATGACTCCAAGGTAGGGTCTTGAACCCTCTTGTTAATGCATGGTTGTATGATTTTGTATCTTGCATTGTTCTACTTCTTGATATATGGTGTTCTTTGTCTTGTATGTTTTCTTGATTTATCTTATTGTTTATCCCTATTATGGCTTATTTTATTATTGAAATGAGTTGTGTTTGGGAAGGGTAGTAACCCCTAGGTTAGGTGTTGGAGGGGAGTGTGAATGGTTGGTTTGGTGGAGGGAAAAGGAAACTAGGTTCTTGTTATGGATGTGGATGTTTATTGTGATTTTGTTGGAGGGAGTTGGGGTAGATGGGAATTAGGCCTTGGTGGAGAGAAAAGGGGTGGTTATTGGCGGTATAAGGTGTAGTGGAGGAATAAGGAGGGTTGGTTTTATGGAGGTTTCAAGGCCTAATTCACTACCCATTTGGAGTGATAAGGAGACCAACCTTCATCCCTCCCTCTCCCACTTGGCTTGATTTCAAGCCATTGTTTTGCTTGCTTGTTTTGGTTGCATTCTTGTTTGGTTGTGTTTTGTTTTGGGTCTATTGGAGCAAGGCCAAATGTTTAGTGTTGCTCAAGGGGTTTTAGCTCTTTCATGGTTCGTGTGTTAGGGCTCGTGGGCCAATTGGGAAGTGCTCCCCTTCCCCATTGGATACTGATTGGACGGTGAGCGTTGTTTGGCTCCCCTTGTGTGTTCTTGGACAACTTGTGAAAACCTTTGACTCCATTGTTGTAGCTACCAAAATCCTTGTTGATGGTGGAGACTTGCTCTAAGTTGTAATCTTGCAAAGTGATGGATTGTGAGCTAGTGTATTGTAACTTGAAAGGAATGTATTTTGAAACAAATGTATTGTGAACAAACAAATTTCAGATTTGAGAAGTCTTGCTTAGTGTTGTAAACGAAAGGTTATTTTGGAATATTGTTGTAAATTTTGTAAAGTGGGAACTAGTGCACTTTGGCAATGTAAAGCCATTTAAATCAGCAATTTATTGAGTTCTTGTTACAAAAGGATTTTGGGAAATTTGTGTGTTTTATCATGGTTATGGGAATGAATTGGAATGTGTTGTGTTGCTATATTAGTCTAAAAATATCAAATGTTGCAGTTGGTGCATCCCAGCTAGTAAGAGTGCACTTTCATGGTGAGTGTACTCTTACTAGATGGGATACACATGGGTATGGCCATCCTTTCATGCAAAATGCATGAAAGGATGACCATATCCATTATGCACCACCCTAGTTTCTTTTTCCTTGTTGTTTGTATTACAATAACTTTGCAGCTTGTTGTTTTGTATTTCTTTGTTGTTTTACATCATAATAAATTTGAAACATTGTTGTTTAATATCTTGTCAAATTTTAACATTGATGTTTTGCATTCCGTGGCATTTTGGAAAAAGGAAGGAATATTTGTAGGATGGTATATAATATTTACAATATGAAAATTAGGCTTGTTGTTAGAATGTCATCTCATATATATTAGTTCATGATGTAAAGTATGGTTGTTTTCCCTTTACACCCATTGTTACTTACTCAGAATTGTTATATAGTTGTATACAATTCCAATGAACCTTCTAGTGATAGACAATTTCATGCCAATCTTTTGCATTGTTAATGCCATGAATGGGCTTGAGAACACCGCAATAATTTATTTAAACTTTATAATCTTGTTTCAGTAAAACATCATTTTTTTAACGATTTTCTATCATATTGTAGAAATTGTTGAGTAAGGGTGGATTGCCTTCAATGTTGCATATATATAAACAAAACTATATACTCTCACCAAGGTATGGGGTTGAAACCATTGTTAATTTGCAGACCGTTTATACACAACTTGATCGGTTAAAATAACTAAGGATTTCAACAATGGGTTATTCTAGGCCATCCAATCTCATAAAATTTCCAACCCGCCAATCGAACCGACTTAAAATTTTAGAGGGTTTCACCTACAACCCCATTTTGTGCATATCCTACAACCATGTTATTAATGTGTGTATATATATATATATAATTATATTTTTTTAAATAATAATAATCTTACTCGGGGTGGGCAACCCACCACCCAACCCCTACAAAAAAAAATGCGTTTAACATATTATAGGGGAGTATTGATATAAACGTGGGGTGGACGGGCGGCTGGACCGACCCACCGCACCACCCACCATACCCCGCCATGGCCGCCCCCCACCAGTCGGCCCACTCCACCCAAACCCCTATCAACCCCCACCGACCTTCACCCTTCTCCCTAGCTGCCTTAACCCCGCAACCTCCACTCTATCCTCCTCCTTTGCTCCATAGTCGCGCGCCACTTCCCTTTACCTCCACTCCTTTCCCTCTCATCCAACATCGCCTCCCTCTTCTTCCTCCTCCCTCTCCATTCTCCCTTTCCTCTTCCATGTGCGTCGCTCCTTTCCCGCAACCCTAACAAATACACAAAATAAAAACCAAACCTATCAAATGGAAATAAAGCAAAAAAACAAGGCTAAAACTATACTAAGCAAGGCACATAGTTAGCTATTAGGATTCGATTTTAGGGTTAGAAATAAGTAGGTAATGTTGATTTTAGATTAGATTTAGCTAAAATGCCTTGTATTATGAATGATATAATAAATGTAATAGAGTACAAGACATTATCTATATTAAATCTAAACAACGAATGGTGTGTATAAGTAACATAAGATGGAATATATTACATATTTATAATATTTTTCATAATATTATTATATAGAGAATATTATATATAAAATATAACATTAAGATAACGTTTAATACTATATTATCTATAATATTTTTATTATATACAATATAGCAATATATTAACGTTGTAACGATTATCGAGTTATACTTAACATGTTATAATGTTTTAAAATTATTAAATTATAAATGATAATAATGTTATAAATAATATAATAAGATTATAATAGTTATAACGTTATAATGATTATAACATTTTATAATGATTATATTAGGTGTGTAAAGTTATAAAGATTACTTATATATAGATATTATAACGTATATAGAACCATATATAATGTATAGGATAATGATTTCTATTAGGATATCAAATGTCGAAATCTCTACGAAGACATCTGATAAAATTGGAATGATACAAAGAATATTAGCATGGCCCCTGCACAAGGAAGACATGCGTAAATCAAGAAACGATTCGTCAAGTATCGTAACAACACAAAACAAAAAAATTGCTTGGTATTTGGGTGAGAATTTTAGGGCGTGACATTCCTCCTATGGCAACCACGGAAGCTATATGTCCCACACTCACTCCGAAATGCTTGTTCCACCACTCAAATTCATCTTTCTTTGTGCATAGTTCATCAATCTACATTCAATGAATCCTTCGCTAAAACCATTTTTCCAAACTCCACAAACCCTAACTCCTACGAAAACTTTTTTTCACAAGAGTAAGATACAAAAGCTTCGTCATCCACTAGGGTTAGGGTAGATATTTCCATTAATCTTGCGCTCACTTCCAACCGCAACTCCCATACTCCTACCTTATCACATCCATCATCCAAGGAACTTCTTATACCTAATCCATCACCAAAGGAATGTGTCCCACAATAACACGAGACTTGTTTTGTGCCTCCCCTTCCACCTAAGGTTTCAAAAGCATCTGCAAGATCAAACCTCTCCATTTTCCGAAATCATCAACAACAACCTCAACAGGCTCACCACCTCAATTCTATATGACCCTTTCTTGATGACAAAATCCTCCATTTTCAAGTCAATCCGCAAAGATTCAGCGCGCCTCAAACCATCCCATTTCCTAACACTTGCACATCACAAATTTAGTCGGCCATGCTTAGGGTTTTGACACAAAAATTCACATTCTCCACAAAAACTTGCAATCGGAGCTGATCCTTTGAGCAACTAAACAGCTTACATCAACCCTCACAACCCTAAGGAACGCAGCAACTCTATCTGCACTAGCACTTTCAATCAAGCTTTTGCTTGAAAGTCTCACCAAGCATATTAAAGAAGCCATGATGACCTTATTATTGAGAGTATTACAAGGATCGAATGCAAGCCAATGGAATTAACAAGGAATGGAAAACAAACAAACAAGAAACGAATAAAAAACACACCAAACGCATGCATATTTTTCATTAAAAAACTTAATTAACACGATTTAGCAGAAAACTTTCATTATTTTCATTGATCACCAAGATTTACAACATTACATGCATAATTAAGTGGTTCATAATATGATCCGGCTCAACAATTATGCATTTCAGCATCGAAGAAATTACGAACATTTATAATCGCCGCTCAAAATTAACTATTGCTCAATCTCTCTCTCTCTCTCTCTCTCTCTCTCTCTAACAGCCTTATCCACTTTTACAAAATGAGGAAATTAAGTATAATATAAGCACTCATGGCTCCACCGATTTAACCCTAGGATATTCCTAGAATATTCCCCTCTAATTCATCCGAAGTCTCTAATTGGCACTTAGTTGGCTCTCACATTCTCTTTCTCAAGATCTCAAACTATCACGCTCATTACCACTTCCCCGCATTGCCACATGCCAAGTCCCGATTTGACTTATGTTAATTAGTTATCCTACACCACTTTCCTTACTCACATTTTGCAAGAAAATGGCCTTATTATTGCAACCAAAATTTGCGGTTCAACAAGGGTATATGTATTCACCGTATTTTTGCTTACTAACATTGTCTTTTCAGTAGTACTCGTAGGCACATTAATCTCCCGAATATACATCCTAAGGAGTACATTCGGGACTCACGTAAGTCAACTTGTAGCATGTCGTGAGAGATTCAATGTGGCATTCCTTCCTACAAAGATTCACTGTGGCATTCCCTTCTTACAACCACCTTATCATCGCCTTCAATTGTCTTCCTAGGTTCCCATTCCCTTCTATTGACTCTCTTCTTCCCTCTTCCTCCATTTATGTGCACTTAGCCGATGTCATCGGCCCGACCAATGACATCCTACAAACGCCTTGATTTTGCCAACGTCATTTCTCAAGCCAATAATGTTAGCTAAAAATTGAGTTGTGGCTTGCAAGACCATATTTATAGGGTTCCCATTTGTTATTTCTCAACATACCATCGAACAATCACTCTACTCACGCTCACAAATTCACTTTAGAAAGAAGAAGACTTTGGGTTTAGAGGAGCTTGATCAAAGAAAACTAGTTAAAGCATTGGGCCATTAAAGATACCACGCATAAATATTGAACTAACAAGGTCTACCTTAGTCTTTGGAGTCCCCATCTTGAGGTTTACTTAGGTCTTTTACCCATTATTTTGTCTTCACAAACAACAATCTCTCACAAGGTTCTACAAGCTGTAGGGGGAGATTAATGTGTCGACAAGTCTACCCCAGGTAAGTATCATGTAATATCCCTTTCTAGGGCTGAAACACACAAACAAGGAAATCACACAAACCCCAAACTGAATGCAATCTCATTTTTATAACATGGTGTCCCCAAATTTCACCCTGAAATCTGAGACTACCCCATGTAAAAACAATTCGTACTTTTAAAATAATGCGTCATTTTGTGTTTTAATTGCCAGAAAATGTCTGTATTGTGTCAAGATATTACCAGAGAGTCATAAACGCCAATTTTGACAAATACCCAAATGCCCAAACTCGTATCCTGTTGTTGGGGTTTGCCTGCGGAAAATTTTTATTTAATTATTTTAAGCCCCGTTTGAGGTAAATTGTGCTCCGGTTTAACCCTGTTGAGGTTTTACATGTCAATATTCCCATATACCAGTAGGGTTTCCACCAGGAATGAATCCTGGCTTTATCTGTGACTTCTGGCAACGTTTTGCGTTTTTGGTATTTTTCTCGTTTTGTTTTCTGTGAAATTTCCCTAGGTCTATTCCTTTGTCGGTTCAGTCTATTTTCTTGCCTGGAGTATCTGGAGATCATCTACGGACGTCATGCCAGAAGGAATTTGCCACAAGAAGTTTGGTTCTCTCTAAAAAGACGAAGTCATGCACAAAAAGGCCTCTTCTGGGCAGGTCGCATTTTTGGGAAAGGAAGGTTTTAAGCTACAATGGGATTTTTGGTAGCAGCAGGCAGGTGGGAATTTTGTACCTACTTGGTAGGGTAATTTTTCCATGGAAGCGAAGCCACTTAAGTCATAATGGAAAAATTAGAGGCAAGGCAGCAGAATTTCTTACCTGCCTTGCAGGGTGAAAATTCCCATTGTGAAATAAAAGAAAATCACTTAAGGCATTGATGGGAATTTCTTACTTGCCTTGCAGGTAAAAATCCCATTATGAAAGTCAAACAGCTTAAGTGGATCATGGGATTTTTGGAGCTGTGGTGCAGGGTGAATAATTCCATTGGAAATTGACTTTTAAAAAGAGAAAGCAGCCATGTCAAAAAGTGCGACCCCTTTTGGAATAGAAGGATAGCTTTAATTGCATTTATTAATTGTTTCTATTCCTAATTTTGGCGCCCAAGCATGTGGAAAAGTCAACACATGATGAGAGGATAAAGGAAATTGGAAATAGAATTCTAAAATTAAATAAATTTAATTTATTTAATGCAGTCCTCTCTCATACAAAAAGTGCGACCCACCTACAGGAGAAATAATACTTTTAAAAGTATTTATTGATGGAATTAATTCCTATTTTTGGCGCATGAGGTCAAAGCATAGTGTGAAGTCAATGTAGACTGAAGTAGAAAGCTAAAATTAAATAAATTTAATTTATTTAATGCAGCCATGAGCATGCACAAAATAGGCGCCCAAGTTTAAAGAGAAAAGCATGATTTTTAATTAATTAATTGCCGGAAATAGGAAGGGCAATTATTAATTATAGAATGATCAAGGTTATATAAGCATGGGCTGCCATATTAATGGAGTTATTAATTCTTTAGCAAAGAAGTGCAGCCCAGGCAATTTTGGCGCCCAAATAAGGAGGAATTTTGCTCAGAAAAGGTGTTTTCACTGTCGGAAAGCTTCAAAGTTTGGCGCCTAGGTTCATTTACGAGGTTGAAAGGGATCTCAGCTATGAATTCTTGAATCAAGGCGAGTGAAGTGAAGGCTTCACTGCATATGCTCTCATAATGGATCATAGAATCCTCGAGAAGCGTCTTCCTTGATTTGAGATGCAGACACCAAAGAAAACGTGTCCCTCGATGTTCAAATTCGAGAATTCCTTCAATGGCTAAAACTGAGGATTCCATACTCGTCATCTCCTATAGATTGGGCAATATCTCATCCAAATTTGATATGTTAGAAACAAAAGTTTCCTTGAAAGAAAGAATTGGATCAAGATACGCACTGACATCTTCATGGAGCTTAACCGCTATTTTGATCGTCCCTTGGCCTAAAACGAGAATCTTTGAAAGCCAAGTTTTAGTGACATGGCCCAATGTGTTTATTTCTTTTGATAAATTGAGAGTTTCTTCATCAGGGGCAGCCACCGCATCGAGATCGAGAAAGTGGATGATATGGGATTTATCAGATGTTGAACATATTCCACCAATTGATTCTTTTCAGCCTTGAGCTGAGAGTTTTGAGACTTATATTTCTCAAGTCTCTTTAGCACGATATCAATTGAATCTCGAGCCATTGCCATGTCACTTTCCAATGTGGACCTCCCTAGTCCAAGTCTGGAAACTTCATAATCAACAGATGTCATGGCATCACGCTCCTTGTCAGCTTGTGGGATGGCAAGATCTGCAAATTTGTTTCCATCATTATCCACCATTATTCGAGAAAGCACCTTAGGCTTCTTGGGAATGACGTCATTCGAAAGTTTGAAAAGGGCATCAAAATCAATGTCAATTGCCTTGACAACCCTCTTCCTTTTCTTAACCTCTGAATCAACCCAGGAAGGAGTATCATTCACTATTTCTGCATACAAAAGCCTGGAGCTCAAAGCAACATTCTCATTGTTCTCGTCATCATGAGATTCTGCAAGAACCCTTTCCACGACCCCGATTTCAGGAGAAATAACCTCGATATCCACCTCCTGCTCATTTGGGAGATTTTGGGAAATCTCTTCGTGAACTGTATGCTCCGAAGTGTTCGATATTTGGACTACACTGTACTGAGTGGACGTTTGTGCAAGGCATGGCTGAGGATCCTTTGTCACTAGCTTTTGAGAACTATTAACAATGTGAGTAGAAGAATCTCTACTTGAAGTAGAAAATCCCGATACACATTCTCTTCCCTCACTGGGCTAGGACCCTTAGGTTTTTCTCCTTGTGACACATTATTCAGCGAAGGGGATTTTGGCAACCACTCCTTTCTTGTTGATTGCGTATGATTGAATGGCACGGAGGTCGATTGAGAAGGGGCTTTGGTTGAATGAAGACCTCCTCGAGTTGGCAATTTTTGTGATCCTGAAGTATGATCTTGAATTGACTGTAACTTGGCAAGTTCTCTTTCGTACCACGATATGCTTCTTTCAAGGATCGGTTGATTCTTGCTATCAAGAGAAAATTCATCTCTCTTGGTCCAGTCAATTCGAGGCAATGGGTAAAAGCAATTGCATCATATGAAGGATCAATAACATCTTCATCATCATTTATGAATGAATCTGGAGGGTTCTTAATGTGAAAGGCCTTGATCTGAGCAAGGGTTAGGCAAGAAAACTCTCGTCTTCTTACTTCATGCTCGTCTGAACAGGCAGCCCAAAAATCTTCCATGGTAGGATTATGTTGATACTTTGCTCCAAGAATCTTCTGCATATATCCATTGATATCAAACTAGGCTCTCTTCACATATGGATGAATTGTGATGAGGGTGAACTCTTTTTCCATGAGTTGTGCACTAAAAAGATTTGGACATTGGTATTCCCCAATTTGGATTGGGAAATGAATTCTGAACGATGCTTGTCACTGAGAAGACAGTGAACTTGGAATAGTTGCGCGCAAGCTCCATTAATGCCCATTTGTCACTGACGTACTTAGGAAGTTTCCATGGGGTACCCGCAAAGCCGCTTACGCGAATGTAGGAAAAAGATGAAAATTGAATAAACCATGTTCCCCATTGGGAAATGACATTCATGGCTTCTTTGGAAAATCTTTCCTCTGTATTCCTATTCAGGTTCCGAATCATGCGGAAAGTAAATGCATCGTTGACCCTTCTGAAATGGTGAGAGCTATTTTTGAAACTTAGTTGTGGGTAATAATGAAAAACACTATTTGATGGCCCCATGACTCTTATTTCGAGTCCTAGAAAATAGCTTTCTTCTTGCTACTGCATAAGTCAGATACGATGTCATGTAGAAGCATCCAATCATCTTAACTTCTATCAATTGCTTGTGAAGGGTATTACTGATGATGGTGGCCTAATCCACAAACTCTTTCTTGGCAAGGATGATACAGATAAACTGATACATCCATGGGTGGAAAATCTTGGCAGAGGGTAAACCAAAACTCAACTTAGGAGAGTAATCATGTCCCCGATTTCTTCCACAAACTCAATGCGGTACAGTTCTTTAGGAAGCCAGGTCAATTTGAGGCCTCTTGGTCACTAACCATCTTGCTCCACCTGAGGGGTTCTTCATCCCAAAATTCTTGTGTTGACTGGCGAGTGATATCCGCATTCTTAGGAAAGTCAGGTATGCCGAGCAATTCCTCAATGTGCTCCGGTGTGATTAAGAGGAAAGGCTCGCAATTATCTTTAAAAATTCCTTGTCTCTCAGGATCATAATGCTTCGCGCAAGCGATAACCAACTCTGACACTACACCGAGACAAGAAATGTTGTTGCTTGGGGTAGACCACTATGGTAAAGCCTATCCGAGAATATGGTTTTGCCTTCATTTTTCACTCGTTCGCAGAATTGTTGCACATTGATGTGACCCAGATTTGTATCAGTGATATTGTCATATGCTAACTTAATGGAACTGGGAGGGATGATTCCTTGGAATTCATACTTGAGCGGATTTGTTCGATTTCTCCACTGGCTTCCTCGATCTTCCTGCAGATTTAATAGATTTTTTTGCCATTATGAATTTTATAGAAAAATGACTCAGGCACGCAAAATCATGCAAATGGGGTCAGTCACAATCTCTGAAACTCCCGTAAATGCAAGAAAAATATGATACGTTTTAATATTATTATTATTATTATTTTAAAAATAATAATAATAATCGGTGCCGGCTACAAATAAATTATTATTTTATTTTATTTTTAAATTGTCGAGCAAATTCTCCCTGTATGCGTGACTATACTTGCTAAATCCTCCTGCAAATGCGTTGATACTCCTGGAGAATGCGTGAAGATCTTTGACGTGGCTTCTTGCTTTCTGTCGAACTGCGCAAAGACTGCTTTCCTGATCTTTCCTCTGCATGGTGTTTCCTTAAACTCCAAATGCGTTGACACCCTTTTTATATTTGCTTTTTATTTGTTTTGTCTAATCCTTGGGCATTAAAAATTAATTTCCTCCTTGTATGTTGCATGGACAGACCTGGAGAATGCATTGAAAAGCTTGGAGAGTGCATGGAATCTCCTTGTTTTATCATGGATCGCTCTTGGAAAATGCTTGAGGAATCGCTTCTCTTACCCTCAGTAATAGCTCTGCGTGGAAACTGTTTTAAAAAATTGTTGCATTTAAATTACTCCTGCCCAATGCGTGGGCTCTTGTGCAAGACAAACAAATGCTCCTTCCTTGTCTTTTGCGTGGAATCTTCTTTGTTGTTTTTCCTTGGGTTGTGTGTAGCCTTCTTTGGACTGTTTTACATATTGATTTCCCAATCTTTATGTTGTCCCAATGCGTGGGAAGAGAAAAACGTTTTTCTTTTTCTTTTGCCTGATTTCCAAGCTAGGCATTGAAAATTCTTTGGACTTTCTTTTCAATGCGTGAGATTTTCTTTTTTAAAACATTAACTTATTACTTCCCCCTTCTGGTTGTGCATGGAATCTTCTTGGGCCTACGTTGAAAAGCTTGGACTGTTTTGTCTTATTCCTTAATGAATGCGTGGAGCAGAGCTTTATTTATCTTCTTTTTTTATTCATCTATTGTTTTCCTTCTACATGCGTGGGAAATTTTTGGTAAGACCTACGTTGAATACTTGCCTTGAGTGTTCTTTGGCCTCCTTATTCTTTCCTTCAAGCTATTTCTCCTTTAGACTGCTCCTTAGCAAATGCCTCGAGGAATTCTTTATCTCTCACACCTAGTAATAACTCTCTTTTCCTTGGCCAATGCGTGGAGACTTCATTTACTTGTGTGGAAACTCTGGTAGAATGCGTGGAGAGCTTTGGGGAAGTTATTGAGGGATGTGATAAAATATTACTTTTGGAAAGCTTCGTACGACTTCTTCCAACGAGTTTGACGGAAGAATTTTATGAGGATTAATTCGTCCCGTTAAAACAACTTCCCTCTTTCCCGGTAGTGGCATTAATTGCTAGGGGGAAGTGGGGAAATAAATTGCCAATTGCCAGTAGAAATGGCAAGGTTGGCTGGCAATCCCCGTTTTATTTCCCCATGTGGGAAATCGGGATATTTTTGCTCGTTTGCCAATTCATTGATTTGGCAATTGGTGGAAAAAATCCCACAAGCGGAAATTAAAATAAATTTGCCAAGAAAGGGGAAATCCGGGTGCAAGCCAATTTGGCATTCCCGGCAATTGGAAGCAGAAGCTTACTTCCCCGGCAATAAAATAAAAAATTTGTCGAATGACTTTTAATAATTATTATATTAATAGTTATTTAATTAAAAACCCCAAATTTAATAAAAATTTGATTTTATCAAATAAAGGATAATAAATTAATTAAATATTAATTACTTAATTATTAATGCATTTTAAGACTGGCAGGAGTTCTCACCCGAAATGGACGAAACGAAGATAGAACGATCACAAAAATGAGACGATCGCAATGAGAGCGATAGATCACACAAAGTAACACTTTAAAAAAAAATCATTTTTATTAATTTTGCGAAGTCAAAATTGGCTTATTATAGGATGCCACATGGGAAGGTGCTTCGATTTTGGAGCACCCAAGTTTGCAATTGCTTGAGGGCAAGAAATTTCGGAAAGGGAGGACTGTAATGTCCCCTTTTTCGAATTAATTCATTTTGAAGACTTCTAGCCCATTTCACTTTCCATGGGCAAGAAGGAGCTGAACAAGGGAAGTGCCTGTCATGTTTTCGGTTTTTTATAAGCATTTGCATTTTCTTTCATGGTTTCTCTCATAAGCTAGGTTAGTTGGGTTGGAGGAGTAAACAATCAAAGACAAAAAGAAAAGCAACATCATTATGAGGTTGGTCATGGGGGAAACTCCCTCATGGGGTTTGGCGCCACCAAGAAGATATATAAGGGGTCACTTGGACTCATTTTGGGCGAAAATCCTTTGGTGTGGCACACAAGGAGGACAAAACCCTTGTTCAAATTGGAGAACGAAAACTCTCCAATTGGTGGTTCCTAAGAGCTTCAAAGAAGGTGATATTGTTGGTTTGCAGCTTAGGGTTGAAGGAGAAAGAGCTAATAAGGTTTCTACATTCATTTTGCACCCTCTCCTATGGCGGACTTGGGTGGAGGAGGAATTCAAGTGCTTTCTAGGGCACATTTTAGTATTTTGAGTTGATATTCTTGTTCTTCATATTTTATAAGGCTGGAATCTACATTTTGGTGATTTTTGGAGAGTGTTATCTATCATTTCCAGCCCTTGGTATTGGTTGTACTAATTACAGCCCTAATATTGGTTTATCACTTATTTCTTATTTATTTTTGAAGTACATTGGCTGGATAAATATCTTCATGGTTGGATAAAATAGTTGGAAGCATTCTATGTCATTTTCTAGCTTGTTATTGCATGAGAATTGATGCCATTAAGTGTTGTTACAGTTCGCTGCCATAGGAGGGTTTATTCACTAATTTTCAGCTGGTTTGAAGGGTGTTTGATGCCCTAAAGGTGTGATTTTCAGTTCGCTGCTAGGGTTTGATAGTTGTTCCAAAAGTCTGATTTCTCTCATTTGGGTTTGAGCCCAAACCCTTATTTTCAGTTTCATCCCTAGAAAAGGACATTATAACTACGATGAATATAGAGCCCTTCCAGTTGAGATCCGGAAAGAACTACCACTTGCCAACTTCATGGGATTGAAGAAAGATCGAGTTGGAATTGGATCAAGACCTAAACCACGAGCTACACAAGGAGACTTGCAACATGTCTTAAGGAAGGAAGAGGAAAAGAATTTCCAAATGGTAATGGTGGAGCAAGAAGAACAATCAAAGTTGTTGGACATGGAGAAGGAGCAGCCCATGGAAGCCCTAGAAGCACCGGTCAATCTTCCTAACATTGCAAAGTTTGAGACATTACCTTTTGAGAGTGATTTAAAGAGTTCTCCCTTAGAGATGAGGAGAGAGGAAGAAATCCTGGGGCATGAACCGAAGAAAGAAAAATCAGATCTGCAAGAAGGTTTTGAGGTGGAGTTCCAAGAAGACCATGTTGAGGGGCATGCACATGAGAAAAGGGCTTTACCGGTTGCTAATGTTGATTTTCAGCTTGCTGGAATTTTCAGAACAACCTATGGGAAGCAAATTGATTGTGTTCATGACTTTAACAAGAATCATGAAGATGTTTTATTGACTTCTAATGTTTGCATGTATCAACAAGATTCACTTGTTAAATGTGAAGAGTTCAAGGTGAAGGAGAATGTTGATCCTAACTCAGAAATTCTGAGTCACAAGGATGGAGGTGTTGAAGATATCTCAATCATTCTTCATCCGGCAAAGGAAGGTGAACAAGTTGTGGACAGCCAAAGGTATGAAAGTGTTGTGGATTTGTTGCTTCCTACTATGTCATTTCAGATGTGTTGTCATGGACAGCATAGTGAAAAGGATGATAGAGTGAAGGATACAACTTGCAGCATAGGGCATATAGATCCTTTGATTCAAATTCATATTTGTTTGTGCCAGATGGTGTGGGATCCTGGTAATATTCTGAGATCTATAAAGGGTAGCAATTCTGATTTCAATAATTTTGTTGTTAATTTCATCAGAATTGACTTCATATGAGTATAAGAAAAATACAGTGAATGATAATAGGATTCAGTGGTTGGAGCTCATGGGTCAAATGCAGGGAATCAAGGCATGTCACCACACATCTGATAGTACTCTCAAGGCAAGCAGCAATGGGACAATTCAGAGTCCAGGTAAACAAATTCATATCATTCTTGTTGGGTTCAGATTTGATATCCGAACTATGATTGCATTGACAAATGCATATGACATGGTAATTGGCAATAAGTTGGCAAATGGCTGTTTTCTTTACAAGATCCATGGTATGCTAGATAAGGCAGCAGTTTTTTCTTCTTATGTTGGTTTTGATTTAGTTGCTAGTTTACCATTCCACATGGGCATGATATCCTCCATATATAATAAGTTGTATTTGCGTGGAAATAATATCACATTTAAGGAAGGACTGTTTAACAGCCTCAAAGTGGAAAAGGGTAATGGTGATTTGTTGTGTTTGCATCCTCATGATCTGTCGGTTGTGGTCAACAGTCAAGAATGGGCAGCACAATGTTTGGTAAGATCTACAACCTTTTTTTCCGAACAACAGTCATATCATGAGGTCGTACCCAATATCACTTCCCTAAGGTGGTCATCAAATGTGATATTTGCAAAATGGAGCTCTCTTGTTGGAAGTCACCAACTATGCACGGTAGGGATAAGTATGGGCAGCGAGATACATGAACCAAGGGCCACTATGAAAGTGGTTTCCAATCTTAGATCTGTTGTTCTCAATATTTCCAGCCTCTTCCATTCTGTCATTACAGTCATAAAAGAGTTTCCAGCCACATGGTGGAAGGATTTTCAAATTTCAACCTGTCATCAATGTTGAGGTATGTACAGCTAATGCAGGGTCGTTTCCAGCCATTACAAATCAAATTTCAAGCAGGAAAATACAGTGTAACAGCCATGGTATGGAAAAGGACTCTTTGCTTGATGTTGTGTGTAGGAGGTTTCACCTTGTGGGGTCACTAAGTACAAGTTTTCCAGCCTACACATTGCTGTTTAGAGGGAAATTCCGAGCAACTTATGACTGTTACAGCCATTTTACAGCCCACATACAATATGATCCATGTTGTTTGTCAAAAGGTACAGCTTGGGAAATCATAAAAATGGTTATGGGTAACAAGAACCATGACCCATGGATCATTATGGGAGCTGTCTACAATTTTAGAACTGCTGTTACTCACACTACCAGCTTGTCCCATCCTCTATTTAAAGTCATAAAGGAAAATTTTGTCACTTGGGAGATGTATTTCCCACCCATTGTCATTATTAAGGTATTTGCAGCTGATACAAAATGGTTCCCAACCTTTACATTCTTGATTTTGAGTAAGGGAAACCAGTTTGACAGCCATGGTTCTATATTCTGTATGGTCACTTTGACAAATTCATGTTTTGGGATAATGACATCTGTCATAGGCAGTCATAGATCTGCAGGTACAGCATTGGGTGTCATGGTAAGAATCATTGGGATTGTTGTCATCATCATTCCCCACTATTGCAGTACATCATTTGCAGCCACACAGGAGTTTCATTTTATGACTATTGATGGAGTATTTTCAGTGCTTATATGGTGTTTCACAACCTCTATATGGCTCACAATTTTGTTTTTTGCACGGAAGTCCCAACTATGCAACGGTTATACCATTGACATGTTGCTGTTCTTGAAAACATCAGAGCTGGAACAGCTGTTATCAGTCATGCACAGCTGCAAGAATACACATTTTACGAGGCTTTTATCATGGAAACCTCAAGGAGCAGGAATCAAAGTAGCACAACGCAAGCATGAGGGATGTATGAAGAAGACTTCAAGGGCAGCTACAACATGGGATATTATAAGGCAACTTAGGTTATGTTATATGGCAACTTATGTTTATAAAAGTGACTTTTAAATAAAGTACATCAACTTATGTTATATTATAGGACAACTTATGTTTATAGAAGTGACTTTTAAATAAAGTAAGTGAGCCACCAAAATTGAAAGAAACAGGAAATAGAAAAGGAGGATGAAGGGGTTCATTTGGGATCTATCATCTATCTATCATCTTGATTTTAGGAGTTGAGCACTTGTGCTTCTACTTTCAGCCATTGAGGACAGAAACCCTCCTTGGTATCCTATTGGGGACGAAAACCCTCAATAGATTACAGCAATTGAGGATGAAAACCCTCAATTTCTGCATTGGTGGCTTCATCCAAAGGTCACAATTGGGCTTCACTTCAGTATTTCAGGGCTGCATTCAGAATTTTCAGTGCTAGGGCACCATTTCAGTAAGGGCTTCAAGAAGAGATCAGATTTGAAGAGTTTTTGAGTGTGGAATAACCACACATTTCAGTATTTGTGTTTTGCAAGGGTTTGTTGATCAATTTGTGCCATTTTTCAGCCTATTGTAAACCCTCTCCTAGGGTAGTGACTTGCATAGTGGTGGAGTTTGGTGATATCTAGTGCACGACACTTCATTTCTTGTTGATATTTGGATTGTTCATAATTTCTAAGGCTGGTTGCATTTGTCGGATTGAATTTTGGGCCTTGGAATCTCAACTTCTAGCCATTTTTGTAAGTGGATTCACTGTTGTTGCAAATTTAATTAAATATACTCCAGCTGAAGGTTTAAAGCTCATTTCTTGGCTTGTACTTGTTCTAAAATATTTATAAAGTTTCCTACATGCTTTGGATATTGTAAAAGTGGTTTTGCTAGTGAGTTTGTAATGTCCCATTTTTCCATTTGAGAGCTGGGAATTGGTCTTCTTGCCATCCCTTCTCCATGAAAAAGAGGAACAATGAAGGAGAAGACCCTTGAGCATCTTTATAATATATTTCATCTAATATTATTATATTTTCTTTACTGTTTTCTTGCATTATACAAGTCAGCTTTATCTAATTGAGCATCAAGCCTAAAAAAGGAGATTAGAGACTTCATTTGCATCTTGTCTTGGCGCATTTTGTTATACTTGAGCATAGAGAGCTAGTTGTTCCTTGTTCATCCACTTGAGGACGAAAACCTCTTGTGAGGCCTCATTGAAGGATGAAAACCCTTCCTCATTGAAGGACGAAAACCCTTCATGTGGCTTAGGTGAAAGACAAAACCCTTCATCATTGTTGAGTCTTGAAGAAAAGCTAATTTGAAGATCTATTTGTAATTTTCAGCTTGTTATTGAATTATTTAGGTCGAACGACCTACCTTGGGTAGGGTTTGGGAGTGTTGGTGGAGAATTTGAGAAATCTGGTTTCATATTTTGATTTGTAATTGTGAAGGCCGGAATCAAGTTACATGAATTTAGAGGGTTTCTAGACCCATATTTCATATTTATCTTGTGGCTGCAATTCCCAAAGGTGCAGAATTTAATTTCAGCAATTTATTCTTCGGCATTTCTTTGTGATTTTGGCTTCTAATATTCCATAAAATATATAAAAATATTGGTGAGTTGGTTTGTGGTGTTTTATGGTGATTTTGGCATTTTTTGGCTGCAAGTACAAGTCGTTGATTTTGTTCTTCAGTCTGCTGCAATTTTGTTTTCAGATCTGCATTTAGAATATTTGATTAAAACCCTCAAAAGGGTTATTACAGTGGTATCAGAGCACGGATCTTCAAAGGGCCTAGGGTTTCAATGGAGGATTTCAAGTTTGAAGAATTGATGGCACGGAAGGGTAAGATCTCTATTTTTGATGGCACTAACAAACTTTCAGTGAGATCATGGTTGTCGAATTGGAGACATACTTGCAATCAAACCCCATGTGTGTGGAGGATGCCCTGAATTCATCCCTTGTCATTTGGAAGGGATAGCAAGAGATTGGTGGTACCATGTGATAGAGACCCAAGGAGAAGATGCGGTTTGCTTCTTGGATGATTTCAGTCAAAAGATCATAGGAAGGTTCGATGTGCAAGCTTTCCAGGATGAGTCCCAAGGTAATGGTTCATTGGTATTTAATGATATTCCTTTGGTTTCTAATGATTGTATGGGGCAAAGTGTTGAAGAAAATTCAGATTTGCATAAGGATGAAAAGGATGAGGTTGGGGACTCGAGCACAAGCCATGAGGATGGTACATACATGTGTGTACGAAGTACGAATGATTGCTATGTACACTTCCGGATTTTTGTTTCCACCTTTGCATTCATTGGGACATGTCTTGAGTAGTGATAAGAGGGTACTAAAGAAATTGCTAAGCTTGCAAGTTCCTAATGGCATGCACATGAAGGAATGGGATCCGGGTGATCCTAAAGGAGAATTGGTGAGAAGCTTCCCCCTTCCAAAGACTATGGTATGTTTAAAAGATAATCAATTCCTTCTTTCATTTGATTCATATATCAGCTATTATGTATGTGCTTAGAAAGGAATTTCTGGATCACAATGATGAATGCATTAGAGATAACTCACCCAAATTGATAAGGGCAAGGATAGAGAAAGAATTTCTCCATGGTAGGCCGAGGATCACAATAGATGGAGTTGTTGATCTGTACATAACAGCAGTAAAAGGTCATTTGAGGGAAATATCAGCCTTATGAAAGATCAAGGACATGGGGGAATTGTCAGGCAAGCATCAAGCAAAGATAGAGTGAAGGTAAGCACCCGGAAAGCAAAAGATCATGAAGGTAAGGTGTTTTTGAAATATTGTTTGCATGCTGATTTAAACTCAGAATTTTTGAGTGTTATGGGCAGCCCCCGGCATGGAGGTATTTCAGTCTTTGCCTATGCATCATTTCAGATTTTCTACCATGAGTGGATGGTTAGGACTACTCATGTTTCATATATGTTGTGTCCTCTTTTGTCACTAATGATTGAACACCTTTGTGCACATCATACTTCAAGGGGTATTTATTCTAATGATCAGCCTATGCCAAGAAGAAGGAAGATAAAAAGTGAAGGGTGTAGCAAAAGGTGCAAGGTATGTGATGCTTTCCTTAGAATAAAGCCAGCTGAAGTTACAATTGTTCATGAGATGCAATGGATTCAATTTTTGGGGAAATCCGTGATAGCAAAGCAAGGGATACTACATGTTCAAAGTCACCATGTTGGACACTCCAAGGTATGGAAACCAAATGTTCTTCCACTTTTTACAAAGATAATCAGATCTGATTTTGTGGTGTTTACATCTGATCTCATGAAGATTAGGGATAACTCAAGGTTATCTATGGCAAGTATAAGTGTGGGCAAGCATAATTTGGCCTTAGGAGATCCGGAAGGGAGAGGGGAAAGTATTTTTCAAAGTGCTAATGGTGATTTTCTGATTGGCAAACTTGTTATGGCAGCCACTACGGGTAAGCAAGTTTATTGTCTTCCTAACAAAGATTTTTTGTATCATCATCATACCTTGTCCTTGCATTATGATGATCATCATAAGGATTGTGCTAACTTGAAAGATGAGATGAAGGATACTAAATGGAGAGAGGGTAACAAAGAAATATTCCAGTTGTACCATCCCTTGGGAATTAGTAAAGAGAGGAAGATTGGCCAAGTTGGGGCAGCCACATGTTTGGTTCATACCCAAGTCGGTTCAGCCGTTAAGCATGCATACAAACAAAGAAATGTGGGATCTGAAAATGAAAGTGTTGTGTGGGCAAAGGAAGAGTTCATGAGGGAAAATTACAAATGGATTGCAAGGCATGAAGGCTGGCCTACTACTTCAGATCTGGATCAGCTTGTCTTTCAATGGGCAAAAGAGTTTCCTACATGTTTTGATGATGGGGGTAATAAAGGTATGTTTGGGACGGAAAAGGTTACAATATATTTCAGATTTGTTACTCCTTATTGCATGCTTGGCACTTACCAGGGTTGGGAAATATCTCATATCGAGGATGTCATTGTTTCTCACATTTTTGGTGAATTTAAGAAGGCTGTTTGCAAATGGTTGACTGCTGTATTTTTCATTTTCAGTCAGTTATTCTCACACTTTTTGGTCATAGAAGGACAACATCACTATGGGAACTTGAGTTTTCCATTTCGTGGCATGTGGGTAGTATTTTGGGCAATTAATAGTGAGTTTTTAGCCTTCATAAGACCCCAGATAAGTAGAGAAATAGCATGCCACAGCCAAGGCATACAAATGTTATCAATTTCTTATGATGATATGATGATAGAAAAAGGTCAAAGAAAGAACTATCTTGCTGCCCCAAGCAAGAAAAAACAGGTTTATGTAGGAGACTTGATGGAGAATGGTAAAAATCATGATTCTGTGTTAATGGTTCTCACTGCCATACACTATAAGACTGCTGTTTTTCTCATTTTCAGATTAACTTCTCTTGCATTTGCTGCCCAACAAATAGGAACTGTCATTAAATGGCTGAGTTTCCAAATTTTTGGGGTATTTCGAGACACCTATGGCGGGCTACTAGCCACTATAGCATGGGCAGATTGTAATTTTCAGTGGGCGGTTGAATTGTGTCTCTGCTGCCCCCTTTTTCCCACTATTTGTTACAGTTGTTACAGCCCTCTTATGGCAGCCATCAAGGGGTTGCAGATCACAAGGGATTTTCTTCAAAAGAGTGGCATTCATGAGATATGGACAAGCAAACTAAGGGAGCAGCTGAAACTTGTTTGGGATCCGGGCATTGGCAATTGCTTGAGGACAAACAATTTTGGGAAGGGAGCACTGTAATGTCCCTTTTTTCCATTTAAGAGCTGGAAATTGGTCTTCCTGCCATCCCTTCTTCATGGCAAAGAAGAAAAATGAAGGAGAAGACCCTTGAGCATCTTTTTAATATATTTTATCTAATATTATTACATGTCTTTTAGTGTTTTCTTACATTATACAGGTCAGCCTTGTCTAATTGAGCATTGGCGCCAAAAAGGAGATTAGAGACTTCATTTGCATCTAGTCTTGGTGAATTTTGTTATACTTGGGCATAGAAAGATAGTTGCTCCTTGTTCATCCACTTGAGGATGAAAACCCTCTTGTGAGGCCTCATTGAAGAGCGAAAACCCTTCATGTGGCTTAGGTGAAGGACAAAAACCCTTCATCATTGTTGAGTCTTGAAGAAAAGCTAATTTGAAGATCTATTTGTAATTTCCAGCTTGTTATTGAATTATTTAGGGTAGAGCGACCTACCTTGGGTAGGGTTTGGGAGTGTTGGTGAAGAATTTGAGAAATTTGGTTTCATATTTTGATTTGTAATATTTTTGAAGGCCAGAATCTGAAGTTACATGAATTTAGAGGGTTTCTAGACCCATATTTCATATTTATCTTGTGGCTGCAATTTCCAGTGCATATTTAATTTTCAGCAATGTATTCTTCAACATTTCTTTGTGATTTTGGCTTCTAATATTCCATAAAATATATAAAAAATATTGGCGAGTTGGTTTGTGGTGTTTTATGGTGATTTTGGCATTTTTGCTTCAAGTACAAGTCGTTGATTTTATTCTTCATTCTGCTGCAATTTTGTTTTCAGATCTGCATTTAAAATATTTGATTAAAACCCTCAAAAGGGTTATTACAGAATTATTACAATTTTCCTCTTGTTGTCATAAGATTTCAGACTACTGTACCTTGCTGTCCAAAAATTCAGTTGATTGTTATGAATATCATTTTGCTTCGAGTTGGGTTTGTGCCATTTCCTTCTTTTTCAGTTTCAGCCCGGAAAGGGACATTACATCAAGCTCATATCTTTCCTCTTCCAGCCTTCAACCCCATTTCACACACATTTAATCAATAGTCAACTTGCAACACCTAGCTCCTCCCATAAGTCACAAGAATTATTCTTCCACAGTTCCTCCTCTAGCTCCCACTCTTTGGCTCTAAACTCACCCCAAGTTTATCCCATACAAATTTTTAATCAGCAGTAGCCTCTCAGACTGCTTGAGTCATGGCCTTTCCCCCACTACTTTGTTGCTATTAGGTGTCATACCCCTTGCAAACCCTAACGCTGGAGTTTAATTAATTAATCTATATTTATTTATCCATACACATATGTTTCTCATTTGATGTGGCTATTTTTGTCAAACATATTATCTTAAGAGCATGCTTCGAGGGAGAGTGAAAAATGAAGTAGGAAAAATAAAGTGCTGATTCTGGAGCATAAGCGCAGGCCAAATCAGCATGCACAAGTTAATTTTGGTGGTTAAGTATTGTTAACTCACCATGCAATGTAGGCGCTAGATAAGAAATTCTCTTCTATTCTAACTTCTAAGTGCTAGAAAAGTCTATAAATTCGGGCACTTGGGAACAGAGATAAATATACAATTAATGAGACAAGTATTCTTGGTATTTGCAAGAAAAGGATAAGCGGCCTGTGTAATTTCCAGCTGTGCTGATTGGGACTGTAGGAGTGGATACTCTGTCATTGTATTGTAACCACAGATTGCTGATTACTGAATAATACAATTGAGTGCTCCTTGGTTGCTAGGTTTTTCCCAAAAGGGTTTTCCCAGAGTATATGTTATGTCCTATATGAATTATATGTGAATTTCATGTTGTTGTAGGTTACTTGCATGTTTATTATTCTTACTGAATTTGAGAGATCTAGGTCTGTTTTGCACTTCTTTCCTCTAAATATTAAGTAGGAAGTTGTTCCACATTTGTCTAGCTTCCTTTCATTTGGTATCAGAGCTGGCCAGCTTTTGAGATCCTAGGTTAGGAAACAGAATTTTTGCTTTAATCTTGGTTTGAGTGGGAGTTGTGCACAGCAGAGATCTTATTTCAGCATGGCAAGTACATCACAGTTGGAGATAGATAAATTCAATGGCACAAATTATGAGCTTTGGAAGCTGAAGATGGAGGATCTGCTCATAGACAGAGATCTGTGGGCTGCTGTTTCAGGTAGCAAACCAGCATCTATGAAGGATGAAGACTGGGCAGTGATGGATCAGAAAGCAAGGAGCCTGGTTTAGCTTTTCTTGGCTGATTTGGTGCTTTTGAATGTATCTGGAGAGACCACCACAAAGAGCCTCTAGAAGAAGTTGGGGAATCTTTACCAGGCTAAATCCCTGGTAAATAAGCTCTTTCTATGGAAGAAGCTCTACTCCTTGAGGATGGGTGATGGCGACTCGGTTGCAAGCATTTGAATGCGTTCAACATCATTGTAAGCCAGCTTCAGTCCATAGGCATGCAAATGGATGATGAGGATCAGTGCATCACACTCTTGTGTTCTTTGCCAGATTTGTGGGACAACCTTGTGATGGCAATCAACAACACCGCCACTAAGCTAAAGCTTGAAAAAGTGGTGGGTGCTTTACTCTTGGAAGAGTTGAGACGGAAGACTTCTAACTCCATCAAGGATGCATTGGTTGTTAAAAGTAGATCAAAGGAAAAAGGCAAGAACAAGAAAAGGGCAGCAAATCCAAATCTAGAGAGAGATCCAAATCTCCTGAAAAGTCCAAGGTGAAGTGCTGGAATTGTGGCAAGCAAGGCCACATCAAGAAATGCAAGGAGAAGAAGAAGAAGACTAAGAAGGAATCAGATCTAAGATTCAATTCAGACTTTGGGACTTCTTAAGAGGATGCGGGGATGCATGGTTGATTGACTTTGGAGCTTCCTACCACATGACTCCCAATCGGGAGTGGTTTTGCCCACTATCCCACTGATTTTGATGGTGGGATGGTCCTACTTATAGAGTAGGCTCGCCTATATTGTCGTGGAAAAGTCATGCTCACACTTGGAGATGGACGGACCAAATCCCTCTCCAACGTACTGCACATTCTTGGTTTGGCGAGGAACCTGATTTTGTAAGTAGATTGAATGATCTTGGAGTGCAGGTGGTCTTTAGCAAAGAGGGTTGCAAGATGGTGCGTGGAGCCATGGTCTTGGCTAGGGGAGTTCGGGTTGGAACTCTATTTCATCTTGAGGCGAGCACCATTGCATGTAATAGCACTGAGGTTCCTGCTATGCTGAGAACCTGAAACTTCCTGCTGAGAAGACTATATTGTGGCATGAGCACATGGGCCACATTGGTGAGAAAGGCCTTAGGGCCTTGAAATGCAAAAATATGGTAGAGGGGTTAGATGATTGTTCTTTGGATTTTGACTTTTGTGAACATTGTATATATGGAAAGCAAAATCGTGTTCAGTTTTACTCGAGCTCTGCTAGATCATCAAGAACTTTGGATTTGATTCATAGTGATGTATTTGGTCCTGTTAAAGTACCTTCACTAGCAAAATCCTTGTATTATGTTTCCTTTATTGATGACTTCTCCAAGAAGACATGGGTCTACTTCCTCAAGCGGAAATCTGAGGTCTTTGGTCAGTTCAAAGAGTTTAAGGCTCTTGTGGAGAATCAAACCAAAAGGAAGATCAAGGTGTTGAGAACAGACAATGGTGAGAATTTGTTCTGTACAGTTCAATAAATTTTGTAAGGACAATGGCATTGCCCAACATAAGACAACTCCATACACCCTCAACAGAATGGAGTTGCAAAAAGGATGAACATGACATTGATGGAGAGGGCTAGGAGTATGCTCAATGGAGCTGGTTTGGATCAAAATTCTGGGCAAAAGCAGGTTAGTACAACATGCTATTTGATTAATAGATCTCCTACATCAGCTCTTGTTGACAAAACCCCACAGGCAGTTTGGATGGGCAAGAAGCCCTCACTACAGCATATCAGAGTTTTTGGTTGTGAGGCATATGTGCATGTGCCTAAGGAGAAGAGATCCAAGTTGGATTTCAAAGCAGAAAAATGTATCTTCATTGGATATGGTGATGATGTGAAGGATACAAACTTTGGAATCTTTGACATGGAAGACAGTGTATAGTCAGAATGTGATCTTCAAAGAGATCAAGTCTTCTTCTAAAGTTGAGCAACCAAGTGATAATGCAAAGACAACAATGCAGCTTGAGCCAAAGACCGAGAAGGCTGCACCTGAGGCTGAACTAGAAGTTCAGGATGGACCAGATAAGGAGCATGTTCCAGAGAGCTTGAACAGTTCAAAGGAGGAACAACCTCAACCTCAACTAGGTGAGGAGGTCCACTTGGCAAACAAGCAACCAAAAGGTATAGCCCACCTAATTTTAGATGTATATTTGCTTTGTCTACTAATTATGATGAGCCTAGAACTGTGAAGGAGGCAATGGAGATGAATGATAGTGAGTCTTGGAAGATGGCCATGGATGAGGAGATGGCATCCTTAAAGAAGAATGGCACATTGACCTAGTTCAATTGCCTAAGGAAGGAAACCTGTTGGCTGCAAATGGGTTTTCAAGAAGAAATTCAGTTCTGAGGGCAAGATAGAAAAGTACAAAGCAAGGCTGGTTGCTAAGGGTTATTCCCAAGTGGAGGGAATAGATTTTGGTGAGATCTTTTCTCCAGTTGCAAAGCTTACATCCATTAGATTTCTTTATCTGTTGCTTATGGCTTTTGACCTTGAGGTTGAGCAAATGGATGTGAAGACAACCTTCTTGCATGGAGACCTGGAGGAAGAGATCTACATGACACAGCCGGAGCACTATGTGGTAAAGGGTAAAGAAGAATTGGTTTGCAAGTTAAAGAAATCTCTTTATGGTCTCAAACAGTCTCCTAGAATGTGGTACAAGAAGTTTGATTCTTATGTTTTGAGATTGGGATTTGTTAGATCCAAATCAAATCACTGTGTTTATTATAAGCAGGATGGTGATCATTTTATTGTTATCACTTTGTATGTGGATGACATGTTGTTGATTGGTAATAGTAAGGATATGATAAGGGTTTTAAAATCTCAGCTTTCATTACAGTTTGAAATGAAAGATTTAGGAGCTGCTAAGTTTATCTTAGGGATGGAGATTACAAGAGATAGAGCTAACAGAAAACTTTGGCTAAGTCAGAAGAAGTATGTTACTCTGTGTTGCAGTGATTTAACATGAAGGATTGCAAACCAGTGAGTGTTCCTATTTCTGTGGGAACAAAACTTTCAGTTGAGCAGTGTCCTTCTACACCTGCTGAGATGGAGGACATGAGTCATGTACCTTATGCTAGTGGTTGGGAGCCTCATGTATGCTATGGTCTACACCAGACCAGACATTGCCCAAGCAGTGGGAGTCTTGAGCCAATTTATGGCTAATCTTGGAAACATCATTGGGATGTAGTGAAGAGACCATTCAGATATCTTCGTGGTACTGCAGATTGCTCTATTTACTTTCAGAGATCCTTGGCAGCCGGGAAGTTCCGCAATGTATAGGAAGATATACAGAGATTTGTAGACTCAGATTGGGCAGGAGATGTTGACAGCAGGAGGTCTACCAGTGGCTATGTGTTTAGCATGTTTGGTGGTGCCATTAGTTGGATGAGTAAGTGGCAAGTTCCAGTGGCTTTATCCACTATGGAGGCGAAGTATATGGCAGCTACTCATGCCTGTAAAGAGGCAGTTTGGCTTCAAAGATTGTGTTTGGATATTGAGCTGACTCGAGGAGCGGTAAAACTTACCTGTGACAAGCAAAGTGCCATCAGCTTGGCAAAGAACCCAACATTTCACATGCAGGCAAAGCACACTCATGTGCCATACCATTTTGTTCATGACATCAGGGAGGATGGAAAAGTTATAGTTAAGAAGTTAGATACTTTGGCAAAGGTTGCAGATGATTTGACAAAGCCTGTCAGCGTGGTGAAGTTCGGATGGTGCAGCAAGGCTATGAGCATTTCTGCCCTTAACAGCTAGTACACTTTTTTTTATGTTCCCTTTTGGTATTGAAAGGTATATGACAAGTGGGAGAATGTTGTGATTATGTGCCATACACCTTGCAAATCATAACGTTGGAGTTTAATTAATTGTTTTGTATTAATTATAGGTACACATGCTTCTCATTTGAGATGGCTACTTTTGTCATATGTATTATGTATTAAGACATGCATAGAGATAACATAAAAGGTGAATAAGGAAAAAAAATGTGTTAATTCTAGAGCATAATTGTAGGAAAAATCAGCATGCACAAGGGAAGATAATTTTGGTGGTTAAGTGTTAACTCACCATACAATGTAGGTGTTGGATAATGTTGGCTAGATTTTCTGCACAGCTGAAAACCTAGGCAGTCATGAGATAAATCTCCCTCATTTACCGGTGAGGCTCCCGTGTAAGATTTTGTCAATTATATTTCCTAATATCTATCTGTTGGTTTTACTTTAATTGCATAGCTCATGAACCATAACTAGGCAATTTTGCAGCAAGTAAGCATTGTAAGCAATATGTGCAAGAAAGGGAAATAATTAAATACGAGAAGAAAGGAAAGGAGATGTGCAACCTAACCAATAGTTGACAAAGTTGATCACATGCACATAGACGAAACAAATAGATCTTGAAATGCAGAATTTGAAGCAAAGGAAAGTTTCAGATCTAGATCTAAGACAACACAAAGTTTATGCAGAGATCTAAAAAGAAATAAGAAACAAATGCACCGTTGACACAAAGTTCTCCGGAAATCTGCCTCTTCTCTATTCCTCCGCTTTCAGAAAGCTATCAAGGGTTTCAACTCAAAGTCTGGAACACAAGAATGCTGATTACAAATTCTGATCCTTTAACCCGTAGGTTCTTCCTCCATTTATAGTGTATGGAGGGGAAATTACAAATAGGAAACTGCAACTGAACTAGAACATGTGGAAGTTGTAAAGGAAACAACTGCAATCTTTCTCCTAGAATTCCTCTTTGCATGACATGCATGATTTATAACTGAAAATAGAACCTTCCATTTTGCATGTCTGCCACCTATTTCCAAGTAATTGACTTCTTCAAGTAACGAATTTTAAACCAATCACTTAAGATTGCTCAATTACTTTGTTGGAGAAAATAAGAGAAAGAAGAAGAAAGAGGAAAATAAATTAGAAGAAAGTTGCAACACTCTCAGTCTTGTTCTTCTTCCATATTCTGCATGCGGTTGACTCTTTTTTGCCTTTGATTCTCACCAAACTGGATCTGGAAGCAGCTGAATGTGATTTTGCTTACGGGTGTTGCCTCTGACATGTCTTCCCTCTTATCCTTGAAGCTTTTGTAGTTCTTCTCCAGTATGTGCACCAGTGCAATGTTTGCCGTAAACAATTCAGACAAAACTCATCATCTTTTATTTTTAATTGCATATGAGCAATTTTAAATTCTGAAAGCACTCTGGGTGAATGCAAATACAAGTAAATTCAATGAAGGCTTCAACTGGAAGATTGGGAGCACATGCACAAGATCTTGGAAGGAATTTTCCATGCACTGACTTCCACACAGGTTGCATTAGAAACAAGAGGATGAATTTTTACCGAAAGCCTTTGCAATTATGAGATTTGGATCTGTCAATTAAATCGGTGATAGGTTCAGGGCCTATGTCTGTATCATTGACTTCAGCAAATCTGGAAGTTATGCATGATTCTGTTGATCCTTCTCTTTCATCATGCTTCATTATGCCTGAATAATCTTTGTCTGAGCTCTTTTTCTTTTAATTCTGCCAGAATCCTTTGTAATCGGATCAATTTGTGCAGATCTGCAATTTCTTTAGATTCGGAATATATATTCAATGTATTTGACATTGATATCAACTTCCTTTCACTTAAATGAGCACACCGTGATGGATAAAAAAATGGAGTCCATGGCATGAATACCAGGCACATATACCAACATTGGTACGAGACACTTAGAATAATAAAAATTAGGCTATTCCAACCCTATGCGCCAAAACTAGAAGCTTCTCGGCAATGGAAAACACTCTTTAATGCAAAATCCTCCTTCCCTTGGCACCAAAACCTGTCTGGGCTGCAAACTTCATCAAAAAGAATTAACTGCTTCTCAATTATGGCATCCCATGCTTATATAGCCATCTGCATGCTATTTTTAATAATTGCCCTTTCCTATTTCTGGCAATTTAATTAATTAAAAGTCATGCCTCTTCATCCAATTTGGGTGCCCAATTTTGCATGCTTCTGATTGCTTTTTAATGAATTTATTTTATTTATTTTTAGCATGCATCCTTGACTTCTCTTTAGCTCATCCACTTGCATTGACTTTCTTCCTATTTATGGCGCCAAACTCAGCTAGAAATACCATTAATAAATATCATTAAATACATGTATTAATGCCAAGGTGGGTCGCACTTTTTGGCAAGGGTGACTGCTAAAAATAGGAAGTCAACTTGATGGGAATTTCCACCCTGCACTGCAGCTCCAAAAATCCCCTCTTCCACTTAAGTGATTTGTCCTCCATCATGGGAATTTTCACCCTGCAAGGCAGGTAAGAAATTCCCGTCACCTCCACCATCCAAAATTCCCCCTTCAAAAAGTCAGCTTAAATCATCTCCCAAAAAGTGCGACTTGCATGGGTGAATAAACCTCTTTGATGGGAAAAGTTAGCCTGCTAGCAGGTGCAAGAAATTCTCATCGGTGCTTTAAGTGATTTTTCTTTATAATGGGAATTTTCACCCTGCGTTGCAGATAAGAAATTCCCGCCTGCCTGCTACCTCCAAAATTCTCATTGCAGCTTAAGTGACTTTGACTTGATGGGAAAAAGTAACTTGCAAGGCAAGCAAGAAATTCCCGCCTGCCTGCCACCAAAATTCCCACTGGCAGCTTAAAGTCTTCCTTCCAAAAAGTGCGACTTGCATGAAAGATAGCTCTTTTCCAAAAGTGTGACTTGCATTGTGACTTCTGCCTTTAAAATTGCATGAAAATTCGTCACTGAAGGCAGCATGGAAATTGGACGCGGAAGGCAGCTTTGAAAATTGCGACTGGCATGAAGACAACATTTCTTTCCTTTTTTGGATTTTTGGTGAAGAAAACACAAGCATAGAATAAAATTTGCCATTTTTGGAAAGGGTCCGGAAGATGTAGCAAAAAACTTGCATGTGCCATAACTTTCATTTGTGGCTCCGTTTTAGGTGTCGTTTTCTCTAAAAGTGCATATTTTCTCAAGCTCTACGCATTGATGGCAATATTTTTCTTATTTTCATAGAATCCATTTTTGCACCTTTTGGACCAAGCAACTTCTTGCAATCTTCTAAAAGAATCTTGGGCTCGATCGCCTTGAGATGATTACTAATTAAAAATACTGGATAGCTTTTCAAAACCCTAGGCCTAGGGGAAAGATCTGGGGAAGAATGAATAGGCTACAAGAATTGCCGGAGAAAACAAACCAAAACACAGACAAAAAGAAATAAAACAAAACAAAAGAAGTCAGCAGCAATTGCTCGAAAATTTCTCCAATTAGCTGATCTGCAAAAATTCTTCCCCTCGGGTGAATGTTCTATGGTAATAATGATGGGGTGAAGTGCTTTATATAACCTAAATCCTCCAATTTTAGCTCAATCTATTTTTAAAAGAACTTTATTTATTTAATAAATAAATAAATAAAATTCTCTCAAACAAAACCTGATGAAGGGATAGAGTGAGTTTTAGCATGTGGGTATGTGGAATTTGGCTTTTATGACTCTCTAGGGATACCTTAGAACAATGCAAACAATTGCAGGCAAAACAAACACAAAACGACCCGTTACTTTGAAAAGAACAATTTTTTTTTTTAAAAAGGGTAGTCCCAGATTTCAGGGTGAAATCTTGGGGACACCAGATATAGAACTGTCTATTTTGGGGTCTTTGTTCCATCTGACTACAATGTAAAGACAATTTGACCAAAGAAAATATTATTGAGGCCAATTTCTCTCTACAGAGTGCGAACATTGTTATGATTCAAAGGACATGATGGATAAAATCTCCTAAAAACTCTATTGTGAACCTATGTCCAACCAGCATCAAACTTGTAATTGCTCTTCCAATCTCCAACCCCATTTCATACTCATTCAATCACATGATGGATAAAATCTCCTAAAAACTCTATTGTGAACCTATGTCCAACCAGCATCAAACTTGTAATTCCTCTTCCAATCTCCAACCCCATTTCATACTCATTCAATCAATATTCAATTTACAACACCTAGCTCCTCCAAAACTCACAAGAATTCTTCTTCCGCCATCCCTCCTCTAACTCCCACTCTTTGGCTCTGAACTCAACCCAAGTTTATCCCATAAAATTTTTTATCAGCAGTAACCTCTCGGACTCGCCACAACCCCCACTACCCTCTTTGTCTCAAATTTTCTAATTCATGTTGGGCATGGGTGATCTGTCGGCACATGTTGAAATGAAATTGGGGCTTCACTATCACTTGAGGGATACATTGTTTGAACCAGACTCTAGATGATAATCTAGTCAAAAACTGTTAGTAACCTCTATTGGAACAAAAATAATCAGGAACTTGCTTTTCCCCTAGTGATGAATTCTATGACCACACACATCAAGAAACTATGTAACAAGTTGGACAAACGTGACTTAGAGCACAAACAACTGCATGAAACCATTATGCTCCGTAGTCAAATGCGCCTCAAACAACAACATAATTACACCAAGTTGGAATCTACTGTGGACATGAGCAGCCACCCTAGGACCTCACATAAACATCATTTGTGCATCATGGACACTAGTCTCTTTTCTCCCTCTCCTTCCAAAAATTCACAATGCATATTAGCAGCTCTGATGTCTCTTCTAACATTGTGGACATGGAAGGTTGTGCTCCCAGCTGCATGTCTTTGGAGCTGTCCAACGAGCCAATGAACATGAAGGCCCCTAGCCAAGAGGGATACACAATTAGCTCTTATGCCATCATCAAATCGTTCCTCATTTTGTCTATGGTATCTTATAGTGTTTTGAATGTCCATGGGCCTACACATTAGATTTGTCCTTTATTACTTTTAATTATTTTAGTTAAAGCACTATTCATTTTACAAGATTTGAGTGGCTTTTAATCTATGTCTTCTATTACTATAACTTCTTTTGGTTAAATTGTTATTCATTATGCAAGCTCAATATCTAACAATACAATGGCTTACTTAATAGTTTATGAAGATGGGTCCATATAGAGCACTCCCAAGCATCGGAAATTTTAAGCTATAGCACAATGATCCCAAGAGCCCATAATAACAAAATTGTATGTCGCGAAAGCCTGTAAAATTAGCACAAGTCTATAACAATTAGCTTTCATTTAGCTCAAATATTGCTTTTTGCAATCAATTTTTGAAATTCCTTTCATTTATTAATATAATTCCTACCTCTGGTTTTATCATAAAAACATTTCGTTAAATACTAGAGCTTAAGAAAGGACGAGGAGGACATCTCAAACATTATTTATCTTAATTACCTTGTATCGCCAGTTTCCCAAACAAGGACTTAATTTTTTTCTCGAATGAGGTCTTGGGCAATTGTTAAACTCAACTTATGCACTCTCCTCTCAAATGAGAACACAACTATGACAGATAATTCCTCAACTTACTTTCTCCCTATAGATTGGGTGCAAAACTTACCCTTGGACCATCGACCTCCTCCCCTTTTTTTGTGGGAGAGAGTGACGACGTCATTTATGCATTCAACGAACGAAACAAGGTGAAGGGTCCTTATGTCAAAAATGACCTTACTTGGATTGAGTACTTATAGATTTGAACTTCGAACCCTATTGACTCCATTCGTAGTGACAAACATGTTTAGATTAACATTAACAGGCCATGATGCACATTCCACACTTGTCAAAATGACACAAACAATTCGATAGGGATAGAAGTTGTACATCAACCGAGGTCTCTCCACAATTACCCTATGGATTCTCATTGACCTTATTTTTCAGTCATGTTGGATGAAGGTTTCTCGTTTCCAATAGACCTCATTCCCCAAATCTTGTTGATGAGCTTCTCCAATTATATGGAGCTTAACTTGATGGAAATGGGCTTAAACAAAGTCTAAAGGCCTTTATTAGAAGCTTTTTCCAACTTGCTCAAAATGTTTCTATACAATGGCTTGACGCATACTTGATTAATTTTGACAAGTCCAAGGAACAACAATTTTCTTAGACACGATATACTTTCGCCAAGCCAAAGTTACACGATCACCTTCATATAACAACTCATCTAAACATAGCTGCCAACTCCTTGATAAGGTAACCAATTACACATCTAAGAACCCAATAAGCTAGAATTGGATGCATTCCAAAACATGCATTCAACACGTGAAAATGTGAAGAACTAGATCTAAACCAAATGAATCTAATATGCGACATGCGTCCCTCTATTAGGGATGTAATGTCGAGGTTCCTTCAAAATCCAACCCAACAAGTATTTGAAACCTCGCTCGTGGCAACCCCCATTGGTAACTTCCTTACATGCTACCATCTAGTTACCATTATCAAATCTATACCATACTACATGAACCTAAGAAAAAGAAATTATATTAATGTCTACATGTGACCAACAAGAGGTCAATGTGATTCGAAAAACAGATACAATTCTGATAGAGAAATACTAGGGTAAGAAGACCCTAGGTTATGAAAAATAGGTAAACATTAAACATGAAAGAATTGTAATCATAACAAAAGGGGTAAATCCATAGTTACACTCTGGGACGCGTCCACCCAAAAATGACACATTCTAGACGTCACGGGACGTGGGGAAACGCGTTACCCCCACGTTTTCCTTTGTTTTCTTGGCTGGGAAACGCCCGGGGGCGTCTAGAAATGATGGGAAACGCTGGGGGGGGAAACGTGGGGGACGTGGGGAAGTTGGGGGCGTCCGGCGACGCCCCCACGTGGTCAACCGCATTTCCAAACATAAAAACAGCACTTTAACCTTTTTTTATGTGTAAATCACTAATAATAGAAAAAGAGCATTACTAACCTAACCCTAACCCTAAAAGTGCAATTTTATGTTATAAATTTACATTATGGGCTCATTTCATATTCACACCAAGCAAGAGCAAGAGCAAGAGCAAGAGGGAGAGCAAGAGCAAGCAAGAGGTATTTATATTTATAATTTTATTTGCTTACAATACCCGTAAAAGTTTTTTTTTTTTTAATTTAGATTATAATTTATATTTGCATTTTTTAGGGGCTGTTTTTTAGCATTTGCATCTACATTCACAATGTAATCATGCATGTAGTTTGTAGGATTTAAAAAAATGCATATTGCATAGGGTTTGGTTGTAAATGGTTACATTTTTTTTTAAATTACATTTTTATTTCTATTTTAAAATTTATCTTATATTTGCATTTTTTAGGGGATGTTTTTTAGCATTTGCATCTACATTCACAATGTAATCATGCATATAGTTTGTAGGATTTTAAAAATGCATAGTAAATGGTTACGTTTTTTTTTTAAATTCTATTTTTATTTCTATTTTAAATTTTATATTATATTTGCATTTTTTAGGGGTTGTTTTTTAGCATTTGCATCTACATTAGGCATATAGTTTGTGGGATTTTAAAAAATGCATCTTGCATAGGGTTTGGTTGTAAAATTTAAATGGTTACGTTTTTTTAATTACATTTTATTTCTAGTTTAAAATTTATATTGCATTTTTTTAGGGGTTGTTTTTTAGCATTTGCATCTACATTCACAATATAATCACGCACGTCGCATATAGTTTGTAGGATTTTAAAAAATGCATATTGGTTACGTTTTTTTTTTTAAAAATTAATCAATCATATAGTTATGGTTGTTTTTAATTCATTGCAGCAATCATCACAATGAGTTCTTCTTCTGAGCATGAGTATGAATCGAGCATGAATCGAGGAGGAGAGAGTTGAATTGTTCGCGGAAGTTGAGATAGGTGGCCATGGAAGAGTTGGTGATGCTACAATGGGGGAGAGTGGAGAAGGGACACAAAATGTAGTGGCAGCGGCATTGCGGTAGTTCGAGGCTTAGTAGTGTTACTAATTGCCCCTCTCCAATATTATCCAAATTTGCCATTGGACCATTTGATAAGAAGAAGCCATTGCAACAATTTGCCCAAATTGTTGATAACCCCATCTCCGCTCCGATGTCTCGAGGGGAGCAAAGTATGGAAGTGCAACATATGTGCACTGACTTGGCATGACAATATCACTAGGACCAATGCACATTTGTTGCACCTTACAGAAGGCGGTTGGCACTTGTAAGGGCCTTTCACTAGAGCAGAGAGCTGAGATGGTGAGAATCTTCAATGGAAATACTACGATAATGTGTCGAAGTTCATGGTTCTACTCTCTCTTTGAGAAACAAACATAGTAATACTCGGTTGGTTCTAGTTTTGGAGTGTCGAAGTGGAAAGCGAGAGGAAAGAGAAAGGCCATGGGGCATAGCCCCAAATTCGGATTGTTGACATGTTTGATTGAAAGGCAAGGGAAGAGGCGAGATGATGTTATTGGGAAATTTTTCTATGCTGTTGGGATTCCATTTAATACCGCTCTCTCTCCTTATTACTTACAAGGAAGTATGGCTGGGGTTATAAAAAGCAGTACAAGTTATGTGCCTCGTGGAGACACAAAACCGAGGACGACAATTTTGGATAGAAAATATTCCAAGGTTAATCTGTGATGGAGGAGATGAAGGTGACATGGATGTCGCATGGATGTAGCATTATCATGGATGGGCGGATGGATATTAGACATTGTTCTCTCATCAATATCATTGTCTCTTGCAAAGATGGACCGTACTTCTTGAGAGCAATTGATTGTTCTCGAAGCGAAAAGATGCCGAGTTTGATATCGATTTTTGAAGAATGCCATTGAGGAGGTTGACCTTCAAACGTTGTAGCAGGTTGTCACCAGATGCACTTTGTGTGCAGAGCGCAAGAGCGAAGCTAGTGGAGTAGGAATATAGGCATATTTATTGACTCCACGTTGTGTGCATGCCATGAACAATGCACTTGAAAGACATAGGGAAGATTCAATGGGTTAACCAGATATAGGACTGAGGCCGAGGCCGGGATGTGCGTAAGTTCATATGTAATCACCACACATCATTGCACTTTTTCGAAATTTTTCAAGGAATTTTGAAACCAATGACACCCGCTTTGCATCCTATTTTATTTTGTTGGAGAGGATGTCCGAGTTGCAGAGGAGCCCCTAACCCGATTAAATTATGATTATGACACAGATTGGGCTTCGGAAGACCATCATACACTAACCAGCCCAGGAATTCCATTGTATATCTCAATGAAGTGGAGTGCCCTTCACCATGTCGTAAGCTTTTTTTGAAGTCGACTAGGTGGCGTGAGTCCAAGACAAATCAAGGGAAAAGAGTGAAGGAAGTGGTGTTGCGGGAAACATTTTGGGTTGATATGAAATACATCATATCAATCATAGCTCCAGTTTTTAGTGTCATCAAATATGGGGATTCTAATGACCCCAATCTTGGTGAGATCTACGAGTGCATCGACAGCATGCTTGGGCAAATGAAGGCAGCTATTCGGGTGAGGGACCCCACTTTGGAGTTCTATAATGAACATATACACCCATTATTCAATGGAGATGGGAGAAGTTGAACACTCCTCTTCATATGGCTACGTATGCACCGAATCCCAAATGGTATGTGGGGAGGCTGGGCAGTTATCCCACCGGATGATGATGAGGTGAAGAAGGGCCTTATGAAGGCCTTTAAAAAATGTACACTCCACAAGAGGCTTCACATGATCAGATTTGAATGGGTCGACTTCACCGAACTTGATGGGTAGAAAACATCATCAAAGATCAATTATAAGGTCTTTAAACAAGGTAACAATAGCACAAGAGAAGCCGGTGAGATGGTGGCGGATCGATGGGCTTCCTTCCAGGATGCTGCGACCACTTGCCATTCGCCTCCTTTCCTGTGTTTCTAGCTCCTCGCCTCCGAGAGGAACCGGTCTACATATGGTTGGATACACTCTGTTAAGAGGAATAGGCTTACCTCTGCGAGAGTGGAGAAGCTTGTAGTTGTACACAGTGTTTTGCATCTTATAGATCGCAAGACACCTTAAGTAAAAAACAAACCCTAGTTATGTCTCGATTACGGTGGGATGTATATCCCGAGGAGCCGAGGCATGTTAAAGAGGACAATCTTTGTAGCAGGAGGATTGATTGGGCTTACCTTTGAGGACGAGGATGCTAGTACCAGGCGAGGAGGCGTTCTTGGATATTGCTTCGAGACGTTGATTCTGATTTTTAGGTGATACTTGTAGTTGTCCTCTTTTTTGTAATATTGACAATAGATCAGATGAGCTAAGAACTCCTCTTGTTCCGGAGGATCGGCAGTGGCTTAGATCTCTGTGGGGGCCTCGAGGGATGGCCACCGGTTGTGATGTGGAATGCTACATATCATCGACGATAACATTTTTTTGTTGTTTATTAGTATTATGATTAGCTTCTCCGCCAGGTTCTACATTCATCGAGAATTAAGTATGTGCCGTCTTCCCAGAGATTGGATCATCAGGAACCTGGTAAGAAACCGCCCACAAGCCTTGTTGGTGTATTTGGCTATGAGATTAATGATATAAATATCAGCTATTGTCACTTGATCAATTGGAATTTAGAATGGTTTACTTTTACATTTTATAATATATTTGAAATTTCAGAGTGTCTCAAATTCAATATTCAAATATGTATTATGAATTTTCAATTTATGACATTAACATATTGATATTATAGTATTAAGGAATGTATTTGATGTTTATGAGTTCAAGTTTCACCTTATTTAAATCTCAAATGGTTTTATTTCAGCTTATTTATATAATTTAATCACTATATTTTTATATTTTAAATATTTATATATTTTTTAATTAGCCGTCCCCAAAATTTAGAAATTTTTGCCGTCATTATAAAAACCCCCGTCTCGGGATAACCCCGTCCCCTTTACAAAACGACCAAGGACCATGAGATCCGATAACTATGGGTAAATCAAAGCGGTTGAAACCCAAACCATAATGAAAAAGTTGAAGTGCTAACAACGATGCGAGGATGCAGGACCCTTTAGGAAGCAATGAGAAAATGAAGATGAAAGTCAAAGAACATGATGAAAGATCCATAAAGGTGTCCAACCATGTTGTGTGTATAGCAAGGCTCACGCAAGAAGAGCCAACAACGCCATCAATCACTAAGAAAAGGCTAATGTAATATCTAATTATCATCATAGGGAACATCCAAGGTTAGATAATCCTTGGAGGAAGTCCAGTACTCAGCCTGAACCTTTAGTGGCAAATAAACCTAGTAACGTGTGCCCAACTCTGTGATCCTGATTGCTGACAAGGGGAAGGCCCTTGGCACTGAAACGAAACAGATACACTCTGCCTAAATTAAACCTAAGAGGGTTGGGATGCTCATGTAGCAATAGCAAAGAGGGACGACATCTCACTGTTCTCTCCCCATCTGTGTGAATCGTTGTATTCAATGAGTGTTCACTGCCTCTAATGCACCTCTAAGGGGCTGGAAGAAGAAAAACTTCTCCCAACAAACCTTGGGATCTTGTACAAGGATATACACCTGAAACGATAACCTCCCCAAGAAAAAGGCCAAGCACCTCTAGTCAAAGTAACAAACAAAAGTGGACGAAGAATTTTCCAATTCTCTATACAAACAATGAATAAAGATAAACATAAATGAACAGAAGAAACAATTATACCAATAATGTTTGGTCCCTCTTAAGTTTATACATGCTATACATATGTAACAGCAATAAGCCTCTATTTTAAACTGAAAATTTCTTTACAGCTGCAAATAGCATGCCATCCAATGCAAGCTCCAAAGCTACCTGCACTAAGTGCAATCAGGAGAAAGCTGATTCCCAACATATATGTTGTCTTTCCTTACAATTGTAATGCCTAACAAATTGCAAAGAGGACGACATCTCACTGATCTCTCCCCATCTGTGTGAATCGTTGTATTCAATGACTGTTCACTGCCTCTAATGCACCTAAAAGGAGCTGGAAGAAGAAAACGCTTCTCCCAACAACTCTTGGAATCTTTTACAAGCATATACACCTGAAACAATAACCTCCACAAGAAAAAAGGCCAAGCACCTCTAGTCAAAGTAACAAAGGAAAGTGGATGAAGAATTTTCCAATTCTCTATACAAACAATGAATAAAGATAAACATAAATGAACAGAAGAAACAATTATACCAATAATGTTTGGTCCCTCTTTAAGTTTATACGTGCTATACATATGTAACAGCAATAAGCCTCTATTTTAAACTGAAAATTTATATACAGGTGCAAATAGCATGCAATCCAATGCAAGCCCCAAAGCTACCTGCACTAAGTGCAGTCAGGGAGAAAGCTGATTCCCAACATATATGTTGTCTTTCCTTACAATTGTAATGCCTAACAAATTCTAATGTGAAGAGTACCATCCCACATACAGGATATCCTGAGAATAACTTGCCTAATTTGTTAAACAAATATCAAGAAAAATGAACCATTTGCTTCCAACCACTCTTGTTAAGGCTTTTTGATATAATTTTAAACATAGAAGAAGCAATGATGTAACATCATCTAACCAAGAAGCCCCACACAAGTGCTTCATGATCTAAATCATGTAATTTCTAAACAATCTACGAAGGGATCCAACAGGCACATGTCTAGGCATTATTATCAATTTTTATGGAAAAATCACCATAGAGTTTGACTCTGCCAGAAAATGGAAACACATAATAGCCTTGCTGCTTATGCGTGTATCAGGCCACATCTACACAGTGGCAAATTATCTAAATTATTCTGTCTGCATAGCAGACTGTAGGCTCTCTCTCCAACGAGTTAGGGTCACTGTCTGCTATTTTATATGTAGCAGTGCCAAAATAGGAACATTTTTCCTATGCAGACAAACAGCAGAACCAAGCTACAGGATATGATAATTATGTCCTAAACCTTGCTAGACAAGAAATACAATATTATCCCCTAACATTGCCAGAAATATAAGACACATCCAGGAACCCAATCAAACTGTGAATTTCAAATTTAGGATCAAGCCAGGAGAAACGCAATAACAGAATCTTATTGGATCATACCCTGTAAACATGTGATTATAAACTATGCTTCTTGAGAACTAAAGAATCAACGGAATACAGTTGCAGCTTACAGCAATTTAAAAATTTGTCTTTCACAAACCAAACATCTAAAAAGACATGCCAAAAGAGGAAACGATGTACACTGGATAAGTGAAAGGAAAAAATATTAATAAAAACTGAATACCTCAAACAAATCATCAAGAAGCTTATTCCTATATTCTGTCTCCAACAAAGGGCTATTTGGGTGCATTCCATTTTCAGCCACTCCATTGAAATGGCTTGCAGATAACTGCACTTCATTGGACATTTCACCTACAGCTCCTGAAACATCTTCAATACTAATATCCCAGCAGATTACTGGTTGAACAGCTTCAGATGCTCCAGTATCATCTACATTCCAGTCTACCCCACCATCCTTAGTATCTGAAGACTGAAATTTATCATTTAGAGCATTTTCTGCCGATACAAAGTCTACATTTTCAGTCGCTGGCTGCACATCCTCTTGCATCATACTATTTTCAGAAGTCTCAATTTGTTCAACAGGTTCAATTTCCCAATCAATTTCAGCCATCTCATCTGCTGCTGCATTGACATTCCACTCAATCTCATTCAAAGAAATCTCTGCCTCGGTTATGTTGACTTTCTTCGAGAGAGTAGAATTTATGTTAGATGGCATAACCATGGTAGTTGAAATCTCATGACCGAAAAACACATCGAGAATGAGATGACCAGCATGAATATCTCTTAGACTTGCAAGCACATTGACAGAAACTTTCTGCAATTGCCATGACAAATATTAGTCTTCACAAAATCTAATGCCTGCTGGTCTGATACAACAAAACATCTCTAAAAACTGCAACTTCTGAAATTCTTCGCAATTTAAGATATAAAACAATACATCCTTTAGTCCAAACAAAATATATTGTGTTGTCACTCTTACCCCTTTTTCTGTACGTGCATGTTCGATTTAATGCTTGATAGTATTCCAATGCTTGATTAACAGTGTTGCCACATAAAATCTCCACAATCTTGGCAAATGTTGTTGGGAGTGTTTTGGCAACCTCCAGGAGTTCTACCCTGATGTTCTTCCCCTGAAGAGCAGATGTATTTGGGCATGAATGAATATAAAATGCAAAGGAAAAATAAGGGCATAAATGTGATGGGGACTTTTCACAAATTCCAGTTCAGAGAGAGCTTGTAAATAGTGCCATTGAAAGACAATCTACTCAAAAACCACCTTAAGCCAAATGAAAAGTAGATGGTATGAAATTATGAATAGCAAGTGAATGATTAGCATAGTTCGAATGTTTGAAAAGTTGGAGAGGTTTGAATGTGAGGGAGCTTCGCCAAAATGCAGAAGTTCAGAAGGATTCCAAAAATGGTTTGAAACAATAGAGCATATAAAATTACACATCACTGATATTAATCACCAAATCAACTAGTAAAAGTCGTCTCTTGTCACTTTTTAACAAAAATACTCTACTTTTCAAACAGTAAATATTTTTGTTTAGGAAAACAATGTTTCCTCTTTTATATTAAATTGGTGGCTTTTGCCAGCAATTGCAACCAATGTGGGTTAATCCCGCATTGGTAAAATTGTAATCTCATAAGGGTGATTTATGAGGCACAACACTCACCAAAAGTTTTTCCCATGGGGAACGAGGCTAGAGGGTGAGAAGCCCGATTTGGTGACATATATTCATCGTTCCTCCCCCTACTAACAAATGTTTACGGTGTTTGTGTGCTCTCATGGGTCCCCTTGCCTTGTTATTATTACCAAAAATACATGAGGAAAAATGTCATTGGAGTAATGACTACTCATGGAGGTCATTTGGGTAATGACTAAAAATCACACAAGTAAAAATTCCACAAAAATACATTATCTGATTATATTTGCACGTGATCAGGGTTATAATTGGGTTAATCCCAAATTGGTAAAATTGTAAGCCAAGGATGATTTATTAGGCACTACATTCACTCGAACATTTTGCCAATAGGGAAAGAGGCCGAGGGTGAGAAGCCCAAATTGGTGAATTATATTCACCTCCTCCCCCAACAAACAAATGCTTACAAAGGTGCTTGTGTGATAAAGTGCATACCCTTGCCTTATTAATATTACCAAAAACGTGAGGAAATGTCATTAGAGTAATAACAACTCATGGAGGTTATTTGGGTAATGACAAGTAAAAATCCCACAAAAATACATTGTCTAATTAAATTACTAATTGAAGCCACTGGTTTAACATAAAAAAATATAATCGGTTAATCCCACATTGGTGATAATTGTAAGACAAGGGTGATTTATTAGGCATTACACTCGCCAAAAGCTTTGCCAATGGGGAAAGAGGCTAGAGGGTGAGAAGCCCAAATTGGTGAATTATATTCACCATTCCTCCCCCTACTAACAAATGCTTATGGTGCTTGTGTGCTAAAGTGGGTCCCCTTGCCTTGTTATTATTACCAAAAATATATGAGGAAAAATGTCATTAGAGTAATGACTACTCGTGGAGGTTATTCGGGTAATGACAGCAAGTAAAAATCCCACAAAAATACATTATCTAATTAAATTGATAATGAAAGCCACCAACTTAACATAAAATACATGATTGGGTTGTAATTGTGTTAATCCCACATTGGTAATAATTATAAGACAAGGATGATTTATTAGGCACTACACTCACCAAAATATTTGCTAATGGGGAAAGAGGCTAGAGGGTGAGAAGCCTGAATTAGTGAATTATATTCAACACCCCCTACAAATAAATGCTTACAAAGTGTTTGTGTGATAAAGTGGGTACCCTTGCCTTGTTAATATACCAAAAATATGTGAGGAAAAATGTCACTAAAGTAATGACAACTCGTGGAGGTTATTTGGGTAATGACCACAAGTAGAAATCCCACAAAAATACATTATCTAATTAAATTGCTAATGAAGGTCACAAGCTTAAAATAAAAATATATAATTGGGTTGTAATTGGGTTAGTCCCACATTGGCAAAATTGTAAGACAAGGGTGGTTTATTAGGTACTACACTCACCAAGAGTTTTTCCAATCGGGAAAGAGGCTAGAGGATGAGAAGCACGAATTGGTGAATTATATTCGGCATTTCTCCCCTCTATTAACAAATGCTTACGATGCTTGTGTGTTAAAGTGGGTCCCCTTGCCTTTTTATTATTACCAAAAAACTTGAAGAAAATTGTGATTAGAGTAATGACTACTTGTGGAGGTCATTTGGGTAAATGACTAAAAATCACATGAGTAAAAACCCACAAAAATACATTTTCTAATTAAATTTCCTATAAAACCACCAACCTAATGTAAAACATGATTGTAATTGGGTTAATCCCTCGTTGGTAATAATTGTAAGACGGGTGATTTATTAGGCACTAACTCAACAAAAGCTTCACATGGGGAAAAAGGCTAGAGGGTGAGAATCCCAAACTAGTGAATTATATCAATCATTTCTCCCATACTAACAAATGCTTACGGTGCTTATGTGCTAAAGTAAACTCCTTGCCTTGTTATTATTACCAAAAATATATTAGGAAAGATGTCATTAGAGTAATGACTACTCATGGAGGCTATGATCCCGTGGTTCATCCCCAAATACCAGTCTACTCGATACGTATCCGGTACGGATACTTGAGGTGAGTTCGAAACGTGCGAGGGTATGTGTGGGTTCGTCAAGGTACATCTCCGGTACATTTAGACATACCTGGTATGAACCCACACGTACCCGCCACGAACCCAAGCCAAAAATTGACCTTTAAGGCATTAAAAAAATTTTTTTTTGACTTAGTAAATGCAAAAAAATGAACCCTAACATTTAAATGAATAAAATATTAAACCCTAATCACCTCAAAAAGCTATAAAAAGCACTCACCCCTTCGTTTGAAATCACTCAAACAATTCATTGTTGGATTTTGCAAGTGTATGAGCAAAGAGCCAAAGAAGAATCGAAGAGCTTAGAGGAGGCAAAGATTGGAAGGAGGTTTTGCAAGGAGGAGATTGGGGGCAGTCATTACTTGTTTTGTTTGAGTCCACCATTGCAAGGAGGAGGAGAGGAAGCAATTGTTGAGACTTGAGAGGAAGAGATTGTTTTAAATTTATTGCACATTCAAAACTAAAAGAGTAGACATCACATTTGGTCCTTGGAGGTAGCATTTGTTTGGAGGCAACAAGGATCTATTGCAACAAGGATCTACACTACAGGTATTTTTTTAATTCATCCTTTTATTTTTATTTTTACGGTTTTTTAATTTATTTTGTTACATTTTTTTAAAGTTTAGAGTTTAAACACGTCCTAAATCTGTGTATGCTCTCACCTCGCACCTTTATGGTGATCTTGGTGATCAAAAATAGATTAGGATGGCATGGTTTAGGGTTTTTAATTTAATAATTAGTAAAAATTATTTTTTTATTTTTAAATGCATTGTTCAATGTTAATATATCTATTTTTTAATTTTTTTAGCTTCCTAAATCTGTGTATGCTCTCACCTCGCGCCTTTATGGTAATCTTAGTGATCAAAAATAGATTAGGATGACATAACTAATTTATTTATGTTAAGGCAAAATGTTTTCATTATTTTAAACATCCTAACTCTGTGTCTGCTCTCACCTAGCACCTTTATGGTGATCTTGGTGATCAAAAACGGAGTAGGATGGCATGTTTCAGGGTTTTTAATTTAATAATTAGTAAAAATCATTTTTATTTAATTTTTAAATGCATTGTTCAACATTAATAAATTTGTTTTTTTATGTTTTTAGCTTCCTAAATTTGTGTATGATCTCACCTCGCACCTTTATGGTGATCTTGGTGATCAAAAACATTAGGATGACAACTAATTTATGTTAAGGAAAAATGTTTTTAATTTTTTAAACATCCTAACTTTGTGTATACTCTCACTTTGCGCCATTATAGTGATCTTGGTGATCAAAAACAGATTAGGATGGCATCAAGTTCTGCTTCAGTTGGAGTGCAAGGCCAAGAAGCTTCTAAAAACACATCAGTTCCTATGAAACATGATCCTAATTCCCCTCTTTGGAGACATGTGACAGTGGTAGACAACCTTGTTGGTGATGGGGGTCGGATTTGGATATGTCATGGTTGTCATACTCAATACAAATCCTCATATAGCCGACTGAAAATCCATTTGACTAGGGTTGAGGTGTGGGGATAAAGAAGTGCCCTAAAATATCAAATGAAAAAATGGCAGAGTACCTAAGAGAGCAAGAGGAGGCTAATATACAATCTAAAAGAAATAGATCTAGAACAATTCCATTGCAAAGAAGGCCTTCATCACGACCACCCACACCTAGATCTACTACTCATCCTTTCATCCAAGCTCAAAGTCAACCACTTGATTCCCCTTTTGATGAAGAAAGTTCAAGAGACCTCACGAAAAAGGCCAAAAGGAGCATTGGAAAAAGCATTTAATATTCGAAGAGGGAGGTTGTTGCTCGATGCATTTATGCATGTGCATTTCCCTTTAATACATAGAGGTCTCCATATTGGCATCAGATGGTGAAGGTTGTCAATGAAGCTCCACAAGGGTACAAATCCCCAAGTTATGAAAAGGTTCGAACCACACTCTTGGCAAAGGAAGTGGAACACATTCACACCACTTTGAAGCCAATCAAAGTATCATGGAAGGATACAAGGGTTTCCATCATTTCATATGGATGGAAAGATGTTAGATATAGACCCTTCATAAATGTTGTTGTAGTATGCCCTAAAAGGGCAATGTTCCTAAAAGCTATTGATTGTGAAGGGGAAGTCAAAGATGCACAATTTATTACCGACATTTTGATAGAGGCAATTGAGTCGGTGGGCCCCCAAAATGTTGTCCAAGTCATCACGGACAATGCTAAAAACTGTAAAGCAACAGGAATGATCATAGAGGGTAGATATGAGCACATTTTTTGGACCCCTTGTGTTGTCCACTCCCTTAATTTGATGCTCCAAAAGATTGGGGAAAATCTCATGGATTGGGCAAATTTACACTGAGGCAAATGACATTCAGATGTTTATCACAAACCATCATATGTTACAAGCCATATTCAAGAGATTCTCAAGGTTGGAGTTGTTGAAGGTTGTAGAAACAAGATTTGCTTCTCACTCGCTCGTTTTGAGATGACTTGTGAAGGTGAGAGAGGCTTTAAGTAGTATGGTGATCCGCAATGTTTTAAAGTGTGTGGAGGTAGTCAAATACAGAGAAAACTTCAAGGGTAAAATCATGGGTCCTTGATGATGATTGGTGGGCAAAGGTTGAGTACTTGTTAAGTTTTACAAACCCCATTCTCTCCATGATTAGATTCGTAGATACTAATGAAGCATGCATGGGAGAGATATATGATGGAATAGATTCTATGCTTGAACGTATCAGAGATGTAATACAAACAAAAGAGCAAGATCCAAAAGAGACCTTCTACAATGAGGTCAAGAGTGTGGTCATGAAGAGGTGGAATAAAATGACCACCCCATTACATCTCCTTGCTTATGCACTGAACCCAAAGTATTATTGCTCTGACATACTTGGGCTACCTAATAGGCAACCACTATTCTCTGACTCCAAAGTTGGAAATGGAACTAGGCAGCATTCAAAAGACTTTTTCCTGATCCATCTATAGCCAATCTGGTCAAAAGTGAAATGGGCATGTTTGTTGCTTCAGAAGGCAACATGGGAGCGATTGAGGCTCTTTTCGACAAGAGCAGCTTGACCCAACCACATGGTCGCATGTACATGGCCATGATGCCAAGTACTTACGTCCTATTGCTATAAAAGTTCTTTCACAGGTATAACATTTATAAATTTATAATCATTGAATATTTTAAATTTTATTTAGTAGGATTATTTTTCGCACATTCTTAGTATGTTACTAATTTGAATTTCAATTTTTAACTTTATTGTAATAGGTGGCTAGTAATTCTTCCGCAGAGCGGAATTGGAGTACGTATACCTTTATCCACTCAGCTAAATGAAACAAGTTGGCATCTAAAAAAGTTGAGGATTTGGTATATGTGCATTCCAATTTGCGCCTCTTGTCACACAAGTCTGAGGACTATGCTAAAGGGCCTCACAAACTTTGGGATCTTCTTCCAGAGACCACAGACTTGGATGCCTCCGCAGCCACGCTTGCCCAACTTTCAATATTTGATGGCGAAGATGACATTTAAGGGAGTTCGCAAGGAGTGGAGAGTGGAGCTAGCGCAAGTGGCATGCAAGAACTTGATTTTGAGGAAAATCTAGATGATATATTCTAGATTTGTTTGTATTCATGTTGACATGATATTCCTATATCATATGTATGGCAGCCACATGATCAATGAAATGTAAAATCTTAAGTATATTGTATGTTTTGAAAATTTGAACATTGATCCTAGTATATTTTTCAAGTTTTGTTTGTATTCATGTTGACATGATATTCATATATCATATGTATGGCAGCCACATGATCAATGAAAATGTAAAGTCTTAAGTATATTGAATGTTTTGAACATTGATTCAAGTTTTGTATTACTATTTCAGTTTTTATGGACTAAAAAATGAGAAAATGAGTATATGTATATGTATATGTATATAAATATATATATATATATATATATATATATATATATATAATATTAAATTTTTTAATATATATGTACGGACGTATCCAAGACGTATCGTACCCAAGGGTTTTTTTAAATTGACGTATCCGCGTATCGAACTATCCTATCAACTGATACTCGTATCCGTCCCAAGGAGGTTATTTGGGTAGTGACTAAAAATCACACGAGTAAAAATCCCACAAAAATGCATTTTCTAAAGTTTCCACTTGATTAAAACATTGTGAAAAGAGGCTTTAATTGACTTAGGGAACAAATGTTAGATAACAAGAGATGACTTAAGTGGAGTTCCAAAATGTGCAACACTAAGTTTAAGATATTTTAATTACATGTAAAATTCAGCCCCCTTTCAAATCTGAAATACAATTTTGTTTTGAATTTTAGGGAACCCCATTATTTAAAGAGTAATACACCAGTATATGCAGAATTAGGTTTTGTGAAGACCTTATAAAATCAAATTGTGCAGATACAATGATAACTCTCAACAATGAATTTTGCTTCCAGTCATACTAATTTTTCTGAAATCCCCACACTTCTATGCCAATTGGTTGCTCTAATGAGATCAAGCCACATGCTATCTTCATTAGGATTTTAAGTCAAATTAGGGCCATGAATTTTGATCTTAATAGGCATGATCCAAAGGTGTTCATCAACATTTCCTATGGTTATGTAACAGTACTGATCCAGAAATATAAACAGGTAACTTTACAAATGCAGCAAAGTGCAGCGGTGTAATAATGTTATATCATTTCAATGAAATGGTATGTAACAGTTCTAGCAGAACATGAAACCTTTGATATATTAATTAAATTTATATGCAAGTTTGAAGTGACTGCAACGTGCTTAAAGAATAACACTCTAATGTCCAACATGCATAGAAAAGCAATACTTGGCATTTAATCTATCATGATGAAAGCCTGAAGAACTGCCCGAGGGGATCAAGCCACGAGCATCTTCGGGATACTATGTCAAATTAGAACCATGAACTTTGATCTTGATAGGCATGACCCAAGGGCCAAAAGGTGTTCATCAACATATCCTATGGTTATGTAACAGTAAGGATCCAGAAATATATGTGTAGCTTTACAAATGCAGCAGAGTACTGCGGTGTAATAAAGTTACTTTCATTTCAGTTAGAGCATCTAAAACATTTCTAGCAGAACATAAAACCTTTGATAAATTAATCAAATTTGTATGCAAATTTGAAATGACTGCAGAATTTGGGTAATGTACTGCAGGATAACACCTTCTAATCTCCAATATGCATAGAAAAGCAATACTTGGCATTTAAACTATCATGGTGAAATCCTGAAGAAAAACCTTTAGTCCCAGCTCCTGGCAAGCTTCCTGGTATTTCAAACTTGCTGAAATGTTTGCACTCCTTTTAAGCTCCGCTTCTTTACGTTCCAGGTCAACTAGCTGTTGCTGAATTTTCTGAATATGCTTTTTTCATATATGGACTATGAAATAGCATACAAAAGAAAGTAATTTCAGAAATCTGACTCAACAGATGAGAAAACCAAGGGTCAGAATTTTAAATCCCTAGACACGAGAGAACATAATATCTAATGAGAATGTCATACAGTTCATAGTTGACATTTTGAACTATAATTTAAGTGCAGCTTCCCCAAGATAAAGACAGTCTTTCTCAAAAGCTCGGACAATAGCATCCCATTCTCCTGGTAATAAAAAGTATGTTAAAATGGCAATACACTTCACTGGTAAATTTAATAAAAGAAATGAAAAAAAAAGTTATAAAAGTAAAAGCTTACTGCAGCTCCTGAAAGCCGACCAAATATGTTCCGAATTTCAGGAGTTGATTCTGATAAGATACCAAACACACGCTTTGCCTCCAGGTATCCAATAGATGACCAACACATGATATTGACAAATAGAGATTTTGTTTTTCATAAAGACACTGCAGATAAATTAAAAGCACTTACAATGTCGATAAGAACGTGTAGAGATTTAAATGTGCAAATGCATGTTCATGATTTTACTTCTCTTTGACAGACATGTTTCCTTTATTCATTGTCTCAATGGTGTTAAATTGATTTCTCCAATATTAAGCATTTTGCTTTCACTGGGACTGCCTTAAATTTTTAAAATTTCTGTGAAATGTTTGAATAATCACCCCTCAGATACCTGCAGTTCATTTGATTATTCCTTTGCTACAATCAAGTAAATTACTTCAGATGGGCGCAATGAACATTTAGATCTACGACAGTACTTTGATTAAAGCTGTAGGTTATGATAAAGGCATGCCCATTTCTATAAATGTGGAACTACAACATCCTTATGCAATTAAAGTGTTTTTATGTAATATTACAAGTACATGTTTTCATGCTTCAATCAATTCATCAATATCTTCTACCAATTCATCTATTACGGAGGTATTACATTTGTTTTGTGTACAATCTCATATTGTGCTCACCTATGAACAAAATAAGTAAAATGAGAAAAATTAGCAATGAAATGAACACAAAGATATTGCTGCAACTGTACACTGTTTTACTATGTACATATAAATAAAACAAAGGATGTACAAGGAAGCTTGTAGAAGTACAGACACATAAATATGCCTGCAATACATAAAATACACGATAAAATACAATTAGCTGATTTTATCATCATTTCCTCCTTGCTTGAAATTATCCCCAATTTCCAATGTAGATGTAAGAAGTACTGCTTAAAGGTTGACTGAAAGAATCACTTGGCTTGAGTTGACAATGAGCCTTTGCAAGCAACAAACTGGTATTGCAGTTGAACCTAGTGGTGCATGTGCAGGTATCTAGAATAATATCATCAACACAAAGTATTTTGTGATACATAAACAAAGAAAATAGACAAACGACCAGTGCATGGTAATATCATTGATCCTCCTTTATTATTCATTCACAGATATATATAGTACATGAGAGTGTACAACTACCCGACCTCTCTCAGGTAACCAGACCAATGCGTGGTAATATCATTGATCCTCTTTATTATTCATTCACAGATATATATAGTACATGAGAGTGTACAACTACCCGACCACTCCGGTAACCACCAAAACCAACCCATTAACAATAATATGTCAAGGGTGAGTTAGTATAAGACTTAAGATTAATACTTTGAATATATAATTAACCCATTAACAATAATATGTCAAGGGTGAGTTAGTAGAAGACTTAAAATTAATACCTTGGAATATTATATCAATATATTCCGAACAAACCCCTGTAAACCTAAGTCTATGTAATGTTCTTTTTCCCACTTACGGATCAGATTTTGAACTTCTTGCTATTCCTTTTGCCATGGCAAAGAAGTTGAGCAGTTGGGAAAGGAAATTGAACTCCCTTATGCATTTGTTTTTCTAATTTTAATGTTTTCTTTTTAGTGTATTTACTCTTGAATCAAGTCGTCTAGGCTTAAGGCATTTGAAGAGGCTTAATAAAAGAATATGTAATGTCCCCTTTCCAATCGAAGACCTTTGGCCTATTTTGTCAACCCGACGGCCAAAGGAAAAATATAAGGGTGACTTAAGTTATAATAAATTATTATAAAGTGCTATAAATAAAATAAAATAAAATTATTAAAGCACTTATATTAATTTATTTAGCTTAATAAAAATAAATTGTAATCCCTATGGAAAATACGATTTGCCTTAAGGGGCAAAAGTCATTGTAAAGGGATTTATTATATTTTATTCCTCCTAGAAAGGATAATGGCGACTTGGGCCAAAGGAGAGTAATGAAGCCTAGGGAAGATAAAAACATAATTAATTTATGTATTTCCCCTAGAGAAATGCAACTTGCACTAGGAGGGAAATATTGTTGGGAAAAACATTTAATATGGGAAAATATTAAATGTTTGCATAGGAAAAATCATGTGAGCTCATTGGCTGATTTGGAGGTTGGTTGTTGGCTCTTTTCCTTTAAAAGGGAAGTCGACTTGCCTCTTCTATAATCCAGATTTTTATATGATATTTCTCTTGCATTTGAGCTTTGAGCTTTTGCAAATTATATTCTAAGGACGAAAAACCTTAGTTTATACCTCTTGTGGACGAAAACCCCAAGAGTTCTCTTGTGGACGAAAACCCCAAGGGATTGAGAGGGTTTTTCACTCAGAAATTCCCATTGATGGTAATCAGATTTTCAGTGTTATTTTCAGTCATTTCCAGCAGTGTAATTTGAAGGCATTTGAGGAATAAAATTACAGCAGTTCATCTTCTATTGGATCGACCCAGTTGGGGCAGATTTGGCTTTGTATTTTGGAGGTATTTAGATCTGATTTTAATTGCTAAACCATCTACATATTTTTGGGAAATAAGCCAATTAGTTTCATAATTTTTCAAAGGGTTTTTACCAGTTTTATAATCAGATTTCAGATCTGATTTCTGAGTTGATTTGGCATCCGCAAATTCTGATTTTTATATGAATGAGTTCCTAAAAATATAAACAATCATCCGGGATAGAGAAAATAATTTTTGGGGCTCATTTGATGCCCTAAATGTGTGGGCCGAAATAGTAGGAGGGTCAGATCTGCAAGGTTTGGTAGTTCTTTATTATAATTTGGTTTACATCATCTTGTTCCTTGTATTTTTCCAAGTTTGGGCATATATCATTTGCCTAGATCGGAGTTGTGTAGAGAAAGTTATGCTATCTTCAAGATTGCAACAGATTAGGGTTTCAAGTATAAATTATTTTCCAACCTGTTGTAAAATTTGATTTTTGCCATAAATTCTCCGGTGGTTGTTCCAATGGTTTGGGAATAAAAATAATTATTATTTGCCCAAATATGAGATTTTCCCACAAAATAATAAATATACTTTTGGCAGCTATGGGAAATAATTATTTTTATATGCAAACACACCCAAAATCAGCATACAATAATTATTTTTATTCCCACTCGAACAACTCTCGTTATCCAAATGTGCCCTCTCGCTCATTTTGTGGCTAACTCCTTTCATTCTTTCCTTCTATTGTGCCTTAGTCATAAATTTTTACTTTTTAGGAACTCAAAACCTTCTCGAAATGACACCATTGGATAGAGGTCTTTCTCACTTTCCGAAAGGTAAAGTTTTCCTCCTAACTCCATGTATTTTTCAAGTTATGGCTCGGCAAAGTTTTTGTGGGAAATTTTCCCGTAAGGTCCGCAGCTACCAATCGAACTCGCCACGTGTCCAGTCAAAAATATCAAAGCGACCCGATTTGGCCTGTTTTGCCCTAAAACTTCAAATCGCCATATCTTTCGATCTAGAGCTCGGTTTTTAGTTTTTTTATATCAATGGAAAGTGGTGAAATTCTCTACAAGATTCCGTGGTCATTTTTGCATTTTGGTTCAGTTTGGAGAGAGAAAATCAAGAAACATCTCTCGCACGTGTAATGGCTAGAAATGACGTTTCAACAACCAGCTTTATGCAAAATGGGTCGCATTCTTCTTCAAAGATGACCAAAAATGTCGTGGCATGGGTCCTGTATGGACGCCCCATGCTTTGTTTTTAATGCATCTTCATTCAATGGGGAATGGCTCCCACGTTTTTACACGTTTTCTCTCTCTGGCTCGACCCATGCATTGTAAAAAGCCGATTTGGCTCATTTTTTTAGGGTTGAACATTTTTGTGTATGGCAAGCTCCTTTTTCACCTTGAAGCGATTTAGTGGAATAACAGACCTTTTCTAGAAACTCGCAATCGTATTTTTGCCTTTCAGGTGTTTGAATGCAAGTGATTTTGATGTTAAAATAACAATACAGGCCATGTGATTAGTTTTTATCCTCTGCTGGTGTTGTTTTCCTAATTTCTAACACTTCATTACAGCTATCAGTTTGTGCATGTTGTTTTTTTGTTGCATTTTATGAACTGTGTCAATTTGCAGAAGTAAAAATGCTCACCACTCCTTTGGTGCATCACCTATTAGCATTAGCATTAGTTCTTTCCTTTTTGCATTCTCTATCTCTGTCTCCTTGGAATTTAGAGTAGATTTAGGAGTTTAAACCTCTGCAATTGTGCAAGTGATAAATCTGATCAGAGGAGTTGAGGAACCACCTCTCTAACTGAGATTCCCTTCCATTTTGCAAGTCCCACACTTGGGAAGAGGATTCAATGTTGTGCAATCACACTGGATGCTAGTATGATCAAACTAGAAATCTGATCAACATCCAGGGGGTGCTATTGATTTGCAACAACAGTTTTGGCACGCCCGGTGGAACCTTAGAGGTCTTCCACTTCATCTTTTGCAGGTTGGTGTGTTCCTGTGAAGATTTCAGCCTTTGGAGGCACTTGCAAACACATCTGGTGACTCCATCTAATCAACGCAACCCATTTCTCAAGTCAGGACTGCTTTTCATCCATTTCCATCCATTATTCTTTCCATCTCTTTCATTCTTTTCCATTCCATGAAGTTGTGCAATCATAACTTCATTTCCATCATGGAACTCACATTTACAATAAGCAACAATGTTTCCCACCTCCAACATGTTTTTTAAAACCTTCAAATCAACATTTTGAACAAATTCAAAATCAGCATACATACCCATATGAGCAGCAATGCCAAAATCAGTTTGGCTATGGAGCTTTCCAAGAGCAAGGGTGTGCATACAATGAAGACAATCGATGCAAGATGCTGGTCTCATGGAGAAAATCCAAAAGATGGAGGTAAACATGGTGCAATCCAGTTTCAAGCACAAATGAAAGCATTTGGAATCGGTCAGAGCACCCTGTCCATGTGTGGGACCTTTCCCAAGGCATTACAAATCAAGAGAAGCTTGACTTCATGATTGCAACGCTACCATTGCTTGCAAAGTGGATTGAAGGAATAGAGGTGTATGAGAGGAGTATCCAAAGCAACCTTGTCAACGGGTAAGCACACCATCTCATGCCTTTTCTTTCCTCTTTCCCAATCTGCTTTTATCTCAAGCAGTGTCAAGTTTTAAACTCTCCATCTGCTGTCCCAAGTGTTGAATCCATTTCTCCACCCCCTAGTCTTCCACCTCATCTCAATTCTTCTGTCCTTTTCCCTTCCAAACAGTCATCCCCTCCACAAGAGCTAAATGAAACACCCTCTCCTCCAAAGAAACAAGAGGTTTTACCTCCTCCACCACCACAAAAAATTGCAAAAATCAGTCATGAAGGACAGCAAAAAGAGAAGCCAAACAAGGATGAAGAAATTCAAATTTTGAAGAGTTGGGCTCTTAAATTTGGGATGAAGAAGATCCCTTTGCTGATGAAACCTTCAGAAGAGGTTGGAGTTAAAGAACAAATGGTGGTCAGGACTGATTTTGTTGCAGCAGAAGAAGAGCAAAAAGGAGTTGCAGATCAGCAATCAATTTGTTCAGAATATAGTGTCCATGTTGGCACCCTATTTGAAGGAAATGCTGATCCAATTCAAATTGCAAAAATCAGTCATGAGGGACAGCAAGAGGAAGGAGAAGCTGCTCCAAATCCAAAAGAAGAGGAGCACATTCCAGCTGTGGGGGAGAAAAGTGTAGATCCAAAGGCTTTGAGCACAAAGCAGGTTATAGAAGAACCTTCAGTTCTTCTCTCTACTTCATCTCTCTCAAGTTCTAGTACTGAAGAAGAGTTTGATCCCTCAAACTCAATGCTGGAGGATGAAAGAAACCATGGTGATCAAGTTGCAGATCAAGAGAACGCCATGGGAGAGGTTGAACATTTGCAGCAGGACAGCAATGAGGCAGTTTACCTGTCTGATTTGGAGGATTGTTTTGATGAAGAAGAACCGGTTGAGTTTCCACCATTCTCTCTTTCATCATCCATCTTCCAAACACAAGAGCCTGCTGTCATGGAGGAGAGTATTCATTTGCAGCAGCCTGCATCTTATAGAAGCTCTTTGGAACCAAGATTGGAAGATTTTAATCTTTCATGTCCTTCATCGAGGAAGAGAAAGGGCGTAAGGGTTCTACCCATTGCTTCCACACCATCCATTCAAGGTCTACAAGAGAACTCCATTCTTGGAGTTGAAAATCAAAATTATGGGCATACTCAACGGATCGAGACCTTGCCCAATCAGTATTTAGTTTCATTGGAGCCAAAGGAGAAGCCACAACCACCATGCTTGCTTCTAAGCATGAGGATGAGCCGCAAAGTTCCAAGGATCAGTCATCATACCTCTCCAATCCAAATGCGAGCAACTAAAAGAGGTATTGGATTTGTTTTTAGTTGACACCTTGCTAATTTGGGTAGAAGACCAGCTTCTTGTTGATTTTCCACTCATCCAATCAGCCATACTCGGTTCCCAAATCATTTGCATGGCTGCCAATTTTGAAGAAAGGAAGCTATTTTGCACAACCATTCATAGGGGTTCGTTTAGCTCACATTTGTTTCCAATTAGAGTAGAGTAGGTAGGTTTGCTTTCAAAGGTAGAAGAAGTGCTTGTGCACACTCGCATGTTCCATTTAGAGCATGTATGATTTTCAATTTGTACATAGTTTTGGTGTTACTTGGTTTCGCTCTTGCACAGCTTCGTTTTGATGGCATTTTGGTGGGAACAACTCCATGTCCAAAGAGATTCAAGCGGTTCGGAGGGAAGTTTTCAAAGTTCGATCGGTTTCAGTGCTACTACTCATGACTCCATGCCCAATGGATTGCTTCAGACTACCGATCATTCATCCAAAGAGTGATGACCCTCTCGAGTCGCCAAAATTGTTATCCAATGTGCCCCCGCTCATTTTGTGGCTAACTCCCTTTCATTCTTTCCTTCTATTGTGCCTCGAGTCATAAATTTTTACTTTTTAGGCACTCAAAACCTTCCTCGAAATGACACCATTGGATAGAGCTCTTTCTCGCCTTTCCGTAGAAGGTAAAGTTTTCCTCCTAACTCCACGTATTTTTCAAGTTATGGCTCGGCAAAGTTTTTGTGGGAAATTTTCCCTTGCAAAGTCCGCAGCCAATCAGAACTCGCCACGTGTCCAGGTCAAAAATATCAAAGCGACCCGATTTGGCCCTGTTTTGCCCTAAAACTTCAAATCGCCATATCTTTCGATCCAGAGCTCGGTTTTTCGCGTTCTTTATATCAATGGAAAGCTGGTGAAATTCTCTACAAGATTCCGTGGTCATTTTTGCATTTTGGTTCAGTTTGGAGAGAGAAAATCAAGAAACATCTCTGGCACGTGGTAATGGCCAGAAATGACGTTTCAACAACCAGTTTTAATGCAAAATGGGTCGCATTCTTCTTCAGCATGGCCAAAAATGTCAGGGCATGGGTCTGTAAGGACGCCCATGCTTTGTTTTAATGCATCTTCATTCAATGGGGAATGGCTCCCACATTTTTTACACGTTTTCTCTCTCCTGGGCTCGACCCATGCATTGTAAAAAGCCAGATTTGGCTCATTTTTTGGGGGTTGAACATTTTTTGTGTATGGCAAGCTCCCTTTTTCACCTTGGAAGTGATTTAGTGGAATAACAGACCTTTTCTAGAAACTGCAACTGTATTTTTGCCTTTCAGGTGTTTGAATGCAAGTGATTTTGATGTTAAAATAACAATACAGGCCCTGTGATTAGTTTTTATCCTCTGCTGGTGTTGTTTTCCTAATTTCTAACACTTCATTACAGCTATCAGTTTGTGCATGTTGTTTTTTTTGTTGCATTTTATGAACTGTGTCAATTTGCAGAAGTAAAAAATGCTCACCACTCCTTTGGTGCATCACCTATTAGCATTAGCATTAGTTCTTTCCTTTTTGCATTCTCTATCTCTGTCTCCTTGGAATTTAGAGTAGATTTAGGAGTTTAAACCTCTGCAATTGTGCAAGTGATAAATCTGATCAGAGGAGTTGAGGAACCAGCCTCTAATCTGGAGATTCCCCTTCCATTTTGCAAGTCCCACACTTGGGAAGAGGATTCAATGTTGTGCAATCACACTGGATGCTAGTATGATCAAACTAGAAATCTGATCAACATCCGTGGGGTCTTTGCTGATTTGCAACAACACAACCCCCGGAGAATTTATGGCAAAAATCAAATTTTACAACAGTGGAAAATAATTTATACTTGAAACCCTAACTGCTGCTGATCTTCAAGATAGCATAACTTTCTCTCGCACAACTCCTATCTAGGCAAATGACATATGCCCGAACTTAGAAAAATACAAGGAACAAGATGATGTAAACCAAATTATAACAAAGAACTACCAAACATGCAGATCTGACCCTCCTACTATTTCGGCCCACACATTTAGGGCATCAAATGAGCCCCAAAAATTATTCTCTATCCCGGATGATTGTTTATATTTTTAGGAACTCATTCATATAAAAATCAGAATTTGCGGATGCCAAATCAACTCAGAAATCAGATCTGAAATCTGATTATAAAACTGGTAAAAAACCCTTTGAAAAATTATGAAACTAATTGGCTTATTTCCCAAAAATATGTAGATGGTTTAGCAATTAAAATCAGATCTAAATACCTCCAAAATACAAAGCCAAATCTGCCCCAACTGGGTCGATCCAATAGAAGATGAACTGCTGTAATTTTATTCCTCAAATGCCTTCAAATTACATTGCTGGAAATGACTGAAAATAACACTAAAAATCTGATTACCATCAATGGGAATTTCTGAGTGAAAAACCCTCTCAATCCCTTGGGGTTTTCGTCCACAAGAGGTATAAACTAAGGTTTTTCGTCCTTAGAATATAATTTGCAAAAGCTCAAAGCTCAAATGCAAGAGAAATATCATATAAAAATCTGGAATATAGAAGAGGCAAGTCGACTTCCCTTTTAAAGGAAAAGAGCCAACAACCAACCTCCAAATCAGCCAATGAGCTCACATGATTTTTCCTATGCAAACATTTAATATTTTCCCATATTAAATGTTTTTCCCAACAATATTTCCCTCCTAGTGCAAGTCGCATTTCTCTAGGGAAAATACATAAATTAATAATGTTTTTATCTTCCTAGGCTTCATGACTCGCCCTTTGGCCCAAGTCGCCATTATCCTTTCTAGGAGGAATAAAATATAATAAATCCCTTTACAATGACTTTTGCCCTTAAGGCAAATCGTATTTTCCATAGGGATTACAATTTATTTTTATTAAGCTAAATAAATTAATATAAGTGCTTTAATAATTTTATTTTATTTTTTTATAGCACTTTATAATAATTTATTATAACTTAAGTCACCCTTATATTTTTCCTTTGGCCGTCGGGTTGACAAAATGGGCCAAAGGTCTTCGATTGGGAAAAGGGGACATTACAGTCCTCCCTTCCCAAAATTGCTTGCCCTCAAGCAATTCTGATCTTGTTTTGTCCAAGTGTCATGCACAAGAGACAAAACATGCTGAAATGTTCTACCAACCTGGCCCCTGTACCTGTCAAGTGAGCTATAACTTGCCACCATATTCCATCAACAAGTTGCTCATATATTTGGACCAATGGTTCAACAAACTCCAAAATGAAGACTTCATCTTCTACCATATCATGCATCCCATGATGAAAATAGATTGGACTAGGCAGCAATAAATAAGATGCATTATTATGTTCATCATACCTTGGAGTATCGCCAACATCCACGTCAATCTTGGACTTCACAATGGCTTGACTTTGTTGCACCAATTCCCCTTCATTCTTGTCTGGAATGGGATGAATATTGTTGTGAACCAGCTGCTGCGATAAATGAGACGGCATATCTTCTTCCACGCATTCATCAATCCTTTTTTGCCTTGCTATGTTGATGAGATTGATCTTTTCTTGAAGATGTTGTCTTGCATTGGCAGCCACTAATCTAGCCTCTTTGGCTTTTTGTGACCACATATCACACAAAAGTTGTGTCTTTGTCACATCCTCCCAAGTCTGATATAAAAAATCAGAGTTCTTATGACTTGAATTCATCACACAAAACCCATTTTTAACACCCAATTCTTGGATGCCACCTATGGAAGACCCCATGGCATTGTCATCCTCATGTAAAATGAGCATCCTCTCATGATGGGGTAAAGAAACATGACTGCTGTCATAAAAATCAGAATACCTATCATACTCTTTTGCCATGTCTTCAAGCTTCACAAGTGCATCTTCCGTGGAATTTTCATATCCAACACATGTACTTTGAATGCCAACACTTGTAGACTCTTCTTCATTCTTTTCTCCATGTGTAAGGGCTGCCATCTCATGAGAGTGGGGAGATAAATTAATGCTGTCCCAAATCAGACTCTTGGGATCCTCCTTCACGCTTTCATTGCAAGCATCAACCTCTTCCCAAATCATAGGCCTTTGTTCAGAACATCCATGGCTGTTATAATCTGATTTTTCTCCATGTGTAGATGATATGACCAAATTCAAATCAGCACTATCAAACTCATCATATAAATTTTTGCATACCTCATTGGAATTTGAAGACACCAAAGCCCTCTCGTGAAGAGTTGTATCATCCATATGTGAAGACTCTCTATTCCTTCCACGTATCAACCATTTAGAAGCTATGGTGTGATATTCCTTCCTTGCCTGCTCAGTCTTGTAGCCAATACTTGGGTGCATGTCCATGTAGTCCATGAAAGGAAGATTCTCCTTAACATCTTGAGGAAGAATGCTATACTCCTCAAATATGCTAATCACTTCCGCTTCTTTGTCCTGTGGTGTTGGACCTCTGTGAATAGAAAGTGATGATGATCTAGGCCTCCGATCTGTCTGGCCCTCAAACTGTCTCTTCTATCTCTTGACCTATCCACGTCCATTCTCTGCATAATCTGTTGCATGGTCCGTATCATCTGTTGATGGGTAGTAATCATAGTCCTAAGAAGATCGCTATCCATATTCCATGGAAAGCTTTTCTGTCTAACTTCCATGATTCAGCTCTATCACCAACTCTCGTGGCTACATCAAATCAAAAACCCTCCAGGTGGGAGGAACATTGCTCTGATACCACTGAAAGATCCCCAATAGATCTTTTGCCCAAATATGAGATTTTCCCACAAAATAATAAATATACTTTTGGCAGCTATGGGAAATAATTATTTTTATATGCAAACACACCCAAAATCAGCATACAATAATTATTTTTATTCCCAAACCCTTGGAACAACCACGAGAATTTATGGCAAAAATCAAATTTTACAACAGCTGGAAAATAATTTATATTTGAAACCCTAACTGCTGCAATCTTCAAGATAGCATAACTTTCTCTACACAACTCCGATCTAGGCAAATGACATATGCCCGAACTTGGAAAAATACAAGGAACAAGATGATGTAAACCAAATTATAACTACCAAACATGCAGATCTGACCCTCCTACTATTTCGGCCCACACATTTAGGGCATCAAATGAGCCCCAAAAATTATTTTCTCTATCCCAGATGATTGTTTATATTTTTAGGAACTCATTCATATAAAAATCAGAATTTGCGGATGCCAAATCAACTCAGAAATCAGATCTGAAATCTGATTATAAAACTGGTAAAAAACCCTTTGAAAAATTATGAAACTAATTGGCTTATTTCCCAAAAATATGTAGATGGTTTAGCAATTAAAATCATATCTAAATACCTCCAAAATACAAAGCCAAATCTGCCCCAACTGGGTCGATCCAATAGAAGATGAACTGCTGTAATTTTATTCCTCAAATGCCTTCAAATTACACTGCTGGAAATGACTGAAAATAACACTGAAAATCTGATTACCATCAATGGGAATTTCTGAGTGAAAAACCCTCTCAATCCCTTGGGGTTTTCGTCCACAAGAGGTATAAACTAAGGTTTTTCGTCCTTAGAATATAATTTGCAAAAGCTCAAAGCTCAAATGCAAGAGAAATATCATATAAAAATCTGGAATATAGAAGAGGCAAGTCGACTTCCCTTTTAAAGGAAAAGAGCCAACAACCAACCTCCAAATCAGCCAATGAGCTCACATGATTTTTCCTATGCAAACATTTAATATTTTCCCATATTAAATGTTTTTCCCAACAATATTTCCCTCCTAGTGCAAGTCGCATTTCTCTAGGGAAAATACATAAATTAATTATGTTTTTATCTTCCCTAGGCTTCATGACTCCCCGTTGGCCCAAGTCACCATTATCCTTTCGAGGAGGATTAAAATATAATAAATCCCTTTACAATGACTTTTGCCCCTTAAGGAAAATCGTATTTTCCATAGGGATTACAATTTATTTTTACTTAAGCTAAATAAATTAATATAAGTGCTTTAATAATTTTATTTTATTTTTTTATAGCACTTTATAATAATTTATTATAACTTAAGTCACCCTTATATTTTTCTTTTGGCCGTCGGGTTGACAAAATGGGCCAAAGGTCTTTGGTTGGGAAAAGGGGACATTACAAAGTGTGAGGATGTAAATGAGTTGTTATTTAAACAACTCATATAGCTTATTGGTTAATTTGTTAGACCCGTAAAACTATTAAATGGGTAAGTTGTTTGAAAGACTTCCTATTTCGTAGGAAGTGGTTTCCCTATTGTAATGGCTATAAATTAGCCAAATACATTGTCTGAAAATATATAGTGAGAGGTTTTTTTATTATTCCGCTATGTCAAACTGATCCAAAACTATTATTTAGTATCACAAAGGTGATATGCATACACGAGAAGCATGGAGGGCAACACCTGTCTTATTTTGCCCCGTGTATGAAAGAAACTTCTCTATTGTTTCTATATATGTAATGTCCTCTTTTTCAAGTAAAATTAAAATAAGGGAAATTCGATTTGCACATATGGATTTAAAAATCAAAATATATTTTATTTGTGCAAATCAAAAATAAGAGAGTGAAATCGATTTACCTTGGGAGAATTAATGATGTTTGGAGGTAAATCAATTAATAAAGGCAAGTCGCATTTTTTAGAGGATGATTTATTATTTCTTTGGGCACATTTATCTATATTTTTGGCATGGGTCGATTCCTTTTGGGCATCAAGTTTAATATTAAATTCTCCTTTGTATTTTATTTTTAAATATCTTGCCTTGAGAATTAACTTTTGCATTGGAGTTTGACTTTCAGGCTATTCAAATTAAAGGCTCTCATCTCTAGACTTTGGCCAAAAATGGAGAAGGAACTTTGGAGATTGAGCAAGGAAAAGATATAAAAGAAGATGAGGGCACCCCTTTTCGCATGTTGACGGTTATTATAACTTATCTTCATGCTTGAAGAGGGATGAATGCCCACTAGTGATCAAAAAATAAAAGGTGTTCATTAACACCACCCATTGTGAAGTGTGTGTTCCTTCTTGAGCTATGAATTGATGGGTCTTGCCCATGTCAAGTAGCCATTATTGTGAGAGCGAAAGCTTGTTTGTGAAGGGTTTTGAGCTATCTTTTTGATAAATAAATCTGAAAATTGTTGTTGGTTTTTTATAGTGTAAAACGATTTGCTTGGAGGAGGTTTGTGGCATTTTGAGCGGTCTTTGGCAAGGATTTAAATCTGAATTGTTCTTGCTAATTTTTCTAATGCAAATGCTCTTTATTTGATGATATTTTGGGCTGTTAACATTATTGGAATTACTTTAAGAAAATCGACTGGTTTGGGGAGTTTTATATCACATTTTGGAGGGTCTTTGAAGGATTTATAATCTGCTGTTATACAATAATTATTGCAGATCTGAAAGTGGTAATTTTGAGTGTTGGGGAGTTAAGGATAAGACTGTAAATTATTTAATATTTTTCCTTTAACCCTAGCGACTGGTTTTGCAGTTTGGTGGGCAGATTTGAGTGAATTTTATGTTCGAAAAAATCAATTTGATATATCATTTGAAAGCTCATAATTTCTTCTTCATTGTGCAATTTATTTCATGCAAAAATTTCAAGTATTGCATGAGATATTAATTTTTAAGTTTACAGCTATTTTCAGCATCTTTAATTTATTTTACTACAAATACAATTAAATTAGTTAAAGAAGTGTTTACTCCAGCCAATTAGCCCATCTAAACCCTTACTTTGGCTCACTCCAACCCCATTTGGGTTGTATTGAAGCCGACACTGGGTTAGTTGAGGTGAACCTAGAAGGGTTTCTCTTCTAAGTTTGTTTTTTTGCAAGTAGTTTAATAAATTTTAATTAATATCCCAAAAGGGGATATTATAGTGGTATCGAGCTTTCTTTCCTCTTTTCGTGTGCATATTTTTATGGATGTAAGGAAAGAAAGACTTTCAGTTTTACAAGAGGAATAAGGGAAATATGGATGATGGGGCATTCACAGAGAATCAAGTAAGGTTCCTACAAGAGCTCATGCAAGGTTGTGGGTTGGAGCTTCAAAAAACCATGAGTGAACAAATGACCAAGCTCATCACGGAAGCCTTGGGAAATGGCAAAACACCAAACTCCAATGGAGAAGGGAGTTCCCATAGTGGGGAAAGGAATTCAACACAACCCCCTCCTAAGTTCTTCAAGGGCACCTTCCTTCCTAAGGAGAATCATAGAGAATTTGAAGCACCATCAATGGTAGAGACCATTGAGGCATGTAACAAGGAATATGGTACCTTGCATCCGGCCACAAGGGCCATACTTTTGATGAGTTTTGTGCTTTGAAGATGGGAAACAAGACCAAGAGAGCCCACAAGCAACCCCATATGGATGTTCAACAAAGATTGGGCAAGGTCTCTCTCCCAAGCTTTGATGGAACTAACAAGATAACGGTAAGAGCTTGGTTGCAAAAGATGGAGACCTATTTCTCCCTCAATCCCATGCAAGAAGAAGAGGCCCTCAAATTTGTTACTCTTCACCTTGAAGGCATGGCACATGAGTGGTGGTTTCATGGTATGCACACCCAAGGACATGACTTGATCCACACAATGGAAGAATTTAGCCAAAGGATCATGGAGAGGTTTGATAGGAAGGATCCAGAGATTCATTTTCGAGAGTTGGCTCAACTGAAACAATTGAGTAGTGTTGAGGAGTATGTGGTGGATTTTCAAAGGATTGCAGTGATGGTGTCGGATGTTAGTGAGAAAAGGTTGATAGTCCTCTTTACTGAAGGTTTGATGGAACCTCTAAAAGGTTTGGTAAGAGCTTTTAACCCTATGTCTTTGCAAGATTGTATTACTAAATCTCTAGATTTAGAATGTGCAGCTTATAGAGGGGATTATGGGCCAAAAGGGCAGCGTTCTAATGTTTCACAACCGCTGTCCAAAAGTGGATTTAGAGGACAGCCAAGGTCTGATTTACAGCAGCCCACAAAAGTGCAAGGAGGGAAGCCCTTGGGTCATCAAAAGAGGCCCAATCAACCTTATGTGCCACCACATAGAAATCAGCCCCAAAATAATTCACAAAAAGATGAAAGAGATGAGCTAAGAAGAAGAGGTTTGTGTTTTGATTGCAAGGCCCCATGGGTAAGATGTCATAATTGCAAAGGTAAAGGGCAAATCTATTTCATTGAGGTAGTAGATTCAGATTTTGATTTAGTTTCAGATTTTGATGATGCTAATGATGTGGTAAATGAGATTGGTGATGAGCATGTGCAAGAGGAAGAAGAAGAAGTTGGAGGTACATTGGCAGCCCTTTCCGGCACTCCTAAGTATCTTCCTTTCCAGGTGGAAGGTATGCTATGCAAGCAAAAGGTAATTATTCTAATTGATAGTGGAGCCACCCACAATTTTATTAGTGAAAGGTTGGTGACAAGGCTTGGCTTATGTGATGAGGTCTTTCAAGGATTTAATGTTACCATAGCTGATGGGTTTATTTTATCATGCACTAGAAGGATTTCCAAGCTTTCCATTTCCATAGGAGACTATGAGCTTATTGATGATTTTTATATGATTAACATGGATGATATGGATCTTGTGTTAGGAGTGCAATGGTTGCATTCTTTGGGGGATTTCACCCTCAATTATAAGGACTTGTTGCTTAAATTCATGGTGGGAGAAAAGAACATCATTTTCCAAGGTATGACAAGACACTCTACTCTTTGCAATCATCCTCCAAGGGAAGTAGAAATTTGTTCTATATCTTTTATATCAGCTGATTGGAAGGATTTAATCACTCTTGAATATGCAAAAAATCAGTTTTCTAATGATGTGATTGAAGGGTTGATTGTTGATGAAAGGTACAAGGTGGTAGATGGCCTCATACTCTACAAAGGGAGGGTGTATTTGACCCCAAAATCAGAAGTAAAAATCTGATTTTAAAATCTGCACATGACGCTCCTACAAGTGGACACCAAGGATACTTCAAGACCTACAAATTGGTAAGGGAAAGATTTACTTGGAAAGGTATGAAAGGAGATGTTCTTAAGTATGTTAGAGAATGTGTTGTTTGCCAAAAGAATAAGAATGAGCATGTTTTTCCAGCTGGTCTTTTGCAGCCCCTACCTATTCCCTCTCAAAAATGGGAAAGTGTGTCCATGGATTTTGTTACCGGATTGCCAAATGTTAATGGTAAGACTTGCATGTATGTAGTAGTGGATAGACTCACTAAGTATGCTCATTTTCATCCACTTCCTACTAAATTTGATGGCCCTATGATTGTTGATTTGTATTTCAAAGAAGTTTTTAAATTACATGGTGTGCCTAAGAACATTGTGAGTGATAGGGACAGCAGATTTATGAGTCTCTTTTGGCAAGAATTATTCCGGTTAGTTGGGACTGAACTCACTCCAAGTACTAGTTATCACCCACAAACAGATGGGCAAACTGAAATAGTGAATAAATGGGCAGAGGGATACTTGAGATATTATGTTTCAAGACAGCAGTTTGCTTGGGTAAAATGGTTGCATCTAGCTGAGTTTTGCTATAATACTACACATCATATGTCCATTGGAATGTCTCCTTTTAAGGCTTTGTATGGTTATGATGCTAATTCTTTCATGGATGTAATGATGACAGATAGTAGAGTGCCTAGTGCACAAGAGTTGGTGCAACAAAGTATGGACATTATGAAGGCTCTCAAAGAAAATTTGCACCAAGCCCAAAATAGACAAAAATTGTATGCAGATAAGCACAGGAGTGAGAGAACTTTTGAAGTGGATGATTGGGTGTTTCTTAGATTGCAGCCCTATAGGCAATCTACACTCAAGCAAAGTGGCAAGGAAAAGTTGAAGCCACGTTTTTATGGGCCCTACAAGGTTACTAAAAGAATTGGTGAGATGGCTTATGAATTGGACCTACCCGGAGATGGTAAGATTCATAATGTTTTTCATGTTTCTTGCATTAAAAAGGCACTTGGGCAAAATGTTGTTCCTTCTTTAGAGTTGCCCCCTTTAGATGAAGAAGGAAAATTGATTTTAATTCCGAAAACCATCATTGATACAAGAGAAAGGAATTTAAGGAGACGATGTTATCAAGGAATATTTGGTGAAGTGGAAAGATTTACCAATGGAGGATGCTACATGGGAAAATGTTTCAATTTTAGAGCATCCAAATTTACAATTGCTTGAGGGCAAGCAATTTTGGGAAGGGAGGACTGTAATGTCCCCTTTTTCAAATAAAAATTAAAATAAGGGAAATTCGATTTGCACATGGATTTAAAAATCAAAATATATTTTATTTGTGCAAATCAAAAATAAGAGAGTGAAATCAATTTACCTTGGGAGAATTAATGATGTTTGGTGGTAAATCAATCAATAAAGGCAAGTCGTATTTAATATTTTTCCCTTAACCCTAACGACTGGTTTTGCAATTTGGTGGGCAGATTTGAGTGGATTTTATGTTCAAAAAAATTCAGTTTGATATATCATTTGAAAGCTCATAATTTCTTCTTCATTGTGCAATTTATTTCATGCAAAAATTCCAAGTATTGCATGAGATATTAATTTTTGAAGTTTACATTATTTTCAGCATCTTTAATTTATTTTACTACTGCTGCAATTAAATTGGTTAAAGAAGTGTTTACTCCAACTAGTTAGCCCATCTAAACCCTTACTTTGGCTCACTCCAACCCCATTTGGGTTGTATTGAAGCCGACACTGGGTTAGTTGAGGTGAACCTAGAAGGGTTTCTCTTCTAAGTTTGCTTCTTTGCAAGTAGTTTAATAAATTTTAATTAATATCCCAAAAGGGGATATTAAAGTATATTCTTTTTAAAATATTATTTTAGCATAAAAGGTGCATGTTGGTTTACTTTGGCATGGTGGCACAAAGATCTATCAAACAATGCAGATCATTCATCACTGGTCATCCTTGTTTTGGCTCGTGCCATTTCCATGTATTACTAGTTGTTCACACAATTCAAGTCTATTTATTCTTTCTGCATGACATATAACTCCAAACAATCGTTTCATTGCCACATCCGGTTTATGAATTTTATTTGTATATGTTTATATACTCAAACTTGGTCACCGCAACTCAAGGTTATCTCGATTTAACATAGGCGATTCAAACCCCGGATCGAAGATCAATTTTTTTGTAACTCGACTCATAGCTTCTGGAACTACGGATTGTTGTCCAAACTTGATAGTTCTTTTTTTTCCTTGAAGAATTCTTACGTGAGCCTGAGTGTGGTTGTCGACACCATTCATATTGTTTTATATGAAGATCTGCTCACCCATATATGTCTATTCGCAATCTTGTGAAAGTGCTACTTTCGAATATTGGCATTTGAGATCTTCCACATCTCCACCATATCGATCCAAAGCTTCACATATTTGATTCAACGAGTCCTTCGCATGCATTTATTGCATTCAAGAAGCTTTGTTGGAGCAATGGCATTAATGCTTCCAAGAATTTCGGTGTCGGAAGCTCGTTCCCATTTACGTGAAAGATTAAACAAGCTCGAACATTATTGAATTCCATTCATCAAGAAGCCCGCCGTATTTTTATAACATAGGTGATATTAGGTATTGTTTATTTGTTTTGTTTTTAGTATAAAATGTCATTGGTGTCCTTTTGTAATTCAAGAGAACTATGGGTTATGTCTTTATTAGGTATTACTCAAAGTTTGTTATCTCTTTGGAATTTGTCTTTACGTTTGTAATTTATAGATCATTAAGTAAGTAATTAAACATTACTTTCTTAGTAATAGATTTTGAGTCAATTATATAAGTGTCAATAAAATTGGATGTTGTCAAACATCAAATATTTTGTTGCATTATCATTTCAGAGTCAAAGGTTATTTTTGTGTAATAGAGTCATCATCGTTGTTGTCAAGTGTCGTTAAAAGAATCAAGGTCATGTAAAAGAGTCGTAACATTTTTTTAATGGTATTGTCATTTTCAAAGTCGTTTTCATTTAAAAAGTAATCTCATTTTATTACTTTTTAAATTTCTAGTCCAGTCCTCATATTGTCAAATAGTGTCAAATGTCATAAAGTCATCATTTGTCATTGTAGTCAAAAAGTTTGAAAAATAAAAAAATTGTCTTATGGATGCATTTTCGGTGTTATCCGACGCGTCGGAAAATAATCAATTTCACATTGTGGGGGAATAATAAACAATGTGGAAATCTTTCTGAGCATCATGATCACATTTCGCTAAGGCGATCAGATCATCACTTTGGAGGATGGAGGCACAGAAGGCTGGAGGTCAATCAATGCGACCTCTCGTCGATCACCAACGACGGTTCGTACCAAGCTCACGTGACAGTGTGTTTGTGAGTTTGCTTTCAGTATTTAATTTCCAGTGTGCTTCTTTTTCAGAGTTCCAGTTTCAATTGTGTGCAGTATGATTTCAGAGTTCCTGATTTACGTGAATAAGTGGAAAGTTCACATTGAGGAGGGGAACATGGTCTCAATGTTCCATTTCCTTTTCTTCATTTTTTAGATTTGTATTCAGTGAGAAGTAATTTCCTACATAATTCCCTGATGTGAAAATATAGTGGAAAATATGAAAGCACAAGGAAAAACAGCATCATGATATTTGGGTTGTTGGTTGTCCTATAAAACCATCTGTATGTTTTGGGTTGTTGGTTGTCCTATAAAACCATCTATATGTTTTGGGTTGTTTGTTGTTTTGTAAAACCATCCTTGCAGATCATTGGCTGTCCTTGGAAAACCATCCTTGTTGAGGTTGTTGGTTATCCTGAAAAACCATCCATATCATGAGCACGCACGGGCGGCAAGCTGCAAAGTGTGATTTTTTTCTCCCATGTTCCCACTAAGGGGGAATGTTAGGAAATATTATTAGTGCTCCACATTAGACTAGAAGTTATTATGTGTAAATGTAATATTTATTACATTAAGTGTGAGGATGTAAATGAGTTGTTATTTAAACAACTCATATAGTTTATTGGTTAGTTTGTTAGACCCGTAAAACTATTAAACGGGTAAGTTGTTTGAAAGACTTCCTATTTTGTAGGAAGTGGTTTTCCTATTGTAATGGCTATAAATTAGCCAAATACATTGTCAAAATATACAGTAAGAGTTTTATTGATTATTCCGCTATGTCAAATTGATCCAAAACTATTAAGATCAATGGCCTTATGCGATCCATTGGGCATGGAGTCAAGCCCGGAAAACCTTGAAAAAGCTGATCAAAACATGAAAAGCTCACCCCCGAACTGCATGAAACACTACATGGACTTAGCTGATTTTGTGGGTTTTGAATACACTTGAAAATTGCCCAACTTATCCGATTCCGCCATGAAACTCACTCAAAGCTGATTTTTGGGAGTTATTGATTAAAACTTTATAACTGTCCCAAAACACTACATTTTTAAACCAAGGGCACGGAGACAACTTTGTTACCTGTAATTGATCTTTTGAGACTGAAAAACAAGCATCCGAAAACTGCCCCATATCCGATTAGCCTCATAGGAACCTACTCAATCGAATGAAGGTGTAACAACAACAAAATCGAGACAAAACTATGTACAGAGACATGAAAAAGCAAACATGCCCCAAATGGAACATGCAAAGTGTGCATAAGCACTTCTTTTGTTGAAAACAAACCTACCTAGCCTACTCTAACCAAAGACAAAGGAAGCTAAACAAACCCGATACAAGTTGGGAGAAGTAGCTTCCTCTCCTTACAAAATGCGGCCATGTAAATAATTTGGCAATGGACACGGCCTTTAATGAGAGTGGAATATTGTCTAAAATTTGGTTTTTCCTCCCATTGCTCAAAGTATCAGCTGAAAACAAAAGGAATACCTCCTCATTCTGATTTGTATTTGATTGGAGGTGTAAAGAACTAACCTTTGACACATTGAATCTCATCCTCATGCTTTGAAGTGAGTATGACCGTTGGCAACTCGATCTTGGCTCTAGATTAGCCAAATTTTTGATTGGGCATGGGCTAATCCTCCGAGTTTGCCCATCTTCTTTGCATGTAACCCCATGAATGGAGCTACAAGGAGCACTTTTCTCATTTCCTTGGATGTTTGCAAACTGATTTGTGCTTTGTTCTTCTTCTTTTGCAAACAACTTCTCTTCCATGATGACCTTTGATTTGGCAATGGGGTCATCATTCTCTTCCTCATCCTCAAGCACAAGGCTTGAAAGATCAAACTCATCCTCAAAAACATCATGAAGATCAAATGAATCAGCTGGGCTGATCTCTTCTTTGCATGTTCTTCTTCATGATTTTCCTCCAAAGCTGATTTGGTGAAAAGAGGCAAGGAAAGATTTGCATTTACTGGCATTTCTTGCTTCTTTTCAGGTCCAAGGGAGACTTCAGTAGCAAGAGGTTCTTTGTGTTGGAAGATAGATGATGAGAATGCAAAACTAGTGAGTTCAATGGGTTCTTCCTCACCAATGCAATCTTCCAAATTTGATAAAACTTCAGCCTCTTCATTGTCAAACTTTGTAAAACACTCCCTTTGGATCTCAGCTTCCTTGTGCTCCTCCTTTGATTCATTAGATGCAGACATAGATTGATCTGTAAATTCATTTCCAACTGAGGGCAAGAAGCTCTCAGTGATCTCTTCTACATCTAAGCCTTTTGAAACTGATTCCTTCTCCAATGTTGGTCTTGCAGGTTGAGACAAATCAACAACCTTTATGAACAAGCTACCATCATGCACACTACATTCAAAGCAGACAGATTGTTGATCATCTTCTTTTTGTGTTTGTTCTTCTTCAAAAACAGCCTCCAACTTGTGCTCATCAATCTTAGCCTCTACTTTGTTTGGCTCCTTCTCAACCTGCCCCTCTAGGTATGCATGTGCATTTTGTTGTCCAGAAGAATGAAGAACATTCCCACTTGCCATGAAAGATTCAAGATATTGTTTAGTGAGGAATGGATAGTCAAGAATCCAAGTAATTGGGCACTCAGTTTGTTGATTAATCTGCAGTTTTTCATGGTTTGAGTATGATTCTGTATGAGGCCTAGGCACATGTAAATCAGGTTTTTTTTTTTTTAAATGAGGAAGGATTGAGCTCTTGGTTGAGCATGTGGAGATTCAAATGATGGAGGAGGTGAAAAATATTGTTGTGGAGGAGAAGGGATGGCAGGAGGGTTCTTGAGAAAGCTAGGTATATGATATTTTGGTTGAGTAGGTGCAGGTTGGAAAGAAGGAATGGAAAAGTTGCTTGGTGATGGTGAAGGATTACCCCATTGACAAGGTTCCTCACAACTAGATGTATCAGCTTTCCTCTTTTCAATCGACTGCAACAATATGTTCAAAGTTTCAACCATTATATTTAGAGTATTAGAAAATACCTCTAGCTTTTGTTGAGGTTGTACCAACTTGGCAGGTCTACCCCATGGACAGGGTTCACTAAAACCAGGTAGTTTTGCCGCCATGATGTTATATGCCTCCTCCCCTTGAAGCAAGGTTGCCTCCATTTCTTGAATCTACATTTTAAGATCAGCATTATGCATGAAACTGCCTTCACACTTAGCATATCCCTATTTTTAAAAGCACTAAATATCAACAAGGTTTGATTGACATGCATATTCATCATGATAAGGCTCATAATACTGATTTGGAGGAGGATTTTGAAGGTATGGAGGTGGAGAGGAATGATACTATTGCTGAAACTAAGGACTCCGGTGAGGAAATGAAGACGTGATAGCATAACTTCATGGAAAGAGAACTGAAATGATGGAAAGATAGTTTGGTGAATGAGAAAATGGGTTGTTTGGAATAGTGGCGTCGCCAGATGTGTTGAGAAATGCCTCCAAAGGTTGGATACCACCAAGAACACATCGACCTTGTTGGTATGAAGATGTAGAGCACTTCAATCTTGGTCCACCCGAGCGTGCTAAAACACATGCCAAAACTATTGGAGCTCAAAATTGCACCCTGCCCTGAGTTATGGACAACCCAGGATTTTGAGGCAACATGGGGTTGTCTCCGAGTTGTGGGACTTGCTACCTATGACAGACCACCGAAGAAGGTCGACTTCCTCTACCTAATCCTAATGCTAAACTACTCCTACAACTTGAAAGCAAATCTATCTAATCCTAATCTAACATTCCAAAGGACCAAGGTTAGAAGGAGATGCATGGAAAGGAAATCCTAAGCTAAAAGAGGTGATAGCACCAAGAAAAGGGGATGAAACGCTCTCCATGAGGGAAAATGGGAAAAAATGAGCAAAGAGAGGGCAAACGAATGTGGCTCAACCTAGAACATCATTTAACTTGTCATTTTCACACAAAAACACAATCAAAATGGAACCTGCAAGTGAAAGAGAGATGCACGGCACACAACAGAGAGAGAGGCAAGAATGCAAATAAAACGAGCTAGGGCAGAGAATAGCCACAAAACATATTTTATTGCTGAGAATATGCATAGTACATTACAATGAAGTGGAGGAAGGCAAGAAAACACATTGCAGATGGCCAAAATGAAGGTTTGTAACTCACATATGCTCCTGCAACCATTTTGACATGGTGCCTTTACAAATTGAGAGGATCCATCTCTTGAAATGATCATCAATTTACAATGTATCGAGAATGGGAGAGAAAAAGAGAGGGAAAAGAGAAGGGCACGGCTTTTCCTCACTGCAACCACCAACAAGCTGCATTGAATCACTAAAAAACAGCATGAGCAGCCTTGCAGACCATTCCCACACGTCCTTTTGCTTGTAGGAGAAGATAACAACCCCATACTTCATCAATTCAGGTGGTTGAGCCGTTTGTAATTACGTTCTTTAATACCGGACATTTTTGCCTCTTTTTCACCCACCTAACCTCATCAAATCCCAAATCGATAATATCAAATTGAAGGGCTCGAGGAGATCTTTCCAACAAGACCGAGTTTGCTTGATTTAGAGCAACAGGACAAAGTTGCCATTTGAATATTTGCAGGTAGGAAGGAACAAATAGCTAACACGTGGCAAATTCGATTTGCTACGAAGATTACCTTTCGCCATGTGTGCCTATGTGTTACTTCCACCAAGTTTCGCATTGTGATTAGTTGCGGGGGGTCGGGAGTCGGTTTGCATATGCATGTTGACTGCGCTCGCTTGCCTTTTTCTTTTAACTCTTGCGGACCCGAAATGCTATCAACCTTGGTTGATTCTACGGACGTCACGTCCACCGAGCACATCTACCTTGATGTTTGTCGAATGGCGACACGCGTCCTCGCCCGACCGCCTCGATCTTCGCCACATGGCCGCCTTAAACCCCACCGTGGCCGCCCTTGACCTGCCGACCTTTTGACCCTCGCTCGGACAATGCCCTTTATCCTCCTTAGTTTATTTTGGGGACTTGGAGTCCACAGAGTGCAAATGCCTCGAGGAGGCTCGGAATCCCAACACGTGGCGTTTCCTTTTTGTTGAGATTGTGTCGCGTGTCTAGAATATTTTGCCACGGATTTTTAAATTTTTATGCCTCTTAACCAACCATTGGTTGTATTTTAAATGTTTGAACGGTTAAATTTGACAGAATTTTAGACATCCCATGGCATTTTAAATGAGTTATCCAAATTAATCCAGGAGGTTAATTTGGGATAACAGAACATCACCACAATTCACTCAACTCATGATATCTCATAAATATCCGAGAAAGTCTTTGGTGCTCAACTCAAAATCTATCTTATGATGTTCCCCCTATCGGATGAGAGTGTTGAACTAATGCATATAACCCACCTAAAAGGGAAGTATTTTGAATCAACAATATGAAGTATCATGGTACTTGTATATAGATACACAACTCAATGCGCCTTTTGGGTATTCATTACGAGTCTCTTTTAAGTCGTCGTTTCGGGTTTTCAACTTAATGAGAAGAGTTTGTAAGTTGCCCTTTCAAATTTTCAACCTACAACTCACATGGAGAAGTTTAATCAACAAGCGGCAATATCTCACTCTCCACAACCTCATATAATCTAAACACATCAATAAGGACCTTCAAGTTTCAACATCCTCATGAGCTGAAAAACAACCACTCTGCTCAACAAACCTCTGATAAACATCTTGGAACTCTCATCGAGAAGATTGTCATCATCACTATCTCAATTAGAATGAGAAATTTCTGAAACTGGATCCATCAACATGAAACATCTCAAAAATAGGAGCATCAATTGTAGAATTGGAATCCAGGGTTGTAGAACCAGGCTCAACAAGATCTACATGGTTGAGCTCATCATTAATAAGATTGACACCAACAAGATCAACATCCTCATCATGAATAGAAAAGTCATCATTTAATATAGGGGACTACACTCTCTTATAGGATTTTGAAAATAAACGAACCTTAGATTGCCTTCTGGAATGATGTAACTAGCCAAAATACACACATCTAGAATTTGTAGGTGGATCTCAAAGGTAACAATGCTAGACAAAATGAGTATGCTAGCCACATGATATCTGACAGTGTAGGTCAAAACATTCACTTTGGAGGTATGACCTCAACGTCTACAATGACAACATATTTGGACTTTACGAGGTTGAATGCAAGTTGATTTTTGACGACTTGACAACAATTTTGCTTCACTAGGATGACCAACAAATAAATATTCAACTTTTGTTCAAAATCCCTCTCGAGATAAAACCAATGGGTTTAGAATACTTTTGTATGTGAAATTCCACATCACTCTCAAACCCTACACCAACACAATGTGTGTTAGGTTTTATTTTATCCTGACACACATACAACAAGGGCAACAAACCCAACAATGAGAGCATGAATGTTCATAATTGGTCTAGATGGCTTTTGAATAATCTTTGATCCTAGAAACAATACAGTCATAACATTCTTTACAATAGGAGTTTTTGCACTAGTAGATAGTTTATCATAGTTGACCACATTCTTTACAACTGGTTTGATTATTGGTTTGACAAAACATTTGACAATAGGCTTCTTGACAAAAGGATTCTTGACAATGGTAGCATAAATTGTGCAATTGAACTATCTACTGTTGCAACAAAGTGTATTGATTACAAAATTGTATGAACATGGGCTTAAATTGCTTCCAACACTTTAAAATCAACTGTAAACTGATTTTTATTACTCTTTAAGTTGCAAAACAAATTCCATTTGAATACAATGTATTAAATATCGAAAAAATCAAGCAGAATAGTGCATGACAACTTCTGAGTCGAATGACACCGAAAGTGCTCAGAAAACAAAATTCTTGACTTAACAAGGCTTAGATCAGCTAAAAGTTGTAGTATTAATTAAAAAATTTGTTATTCTAACTTTAACGACATATAAAAGCGTTTTTTCCAGCTCGGCCGGTTCAAAACCGAACCAGACCGGTTAGACCAGTTTGGTACCGAACCAATCCACAGGTCCAGTTTTAATGCCAGTGTGTGCCAAAAAACAATGAACCAGTCGATTCTGGTTTCGATTCAACCGGTTTTAAAAACACTAGTTATAGGTCTAGGAGTGTGAGACTTAGTGAGAGTGAGACCTATGTAGGATTGCAAAGACAGCTTATAACAATAAGGTTTAAAGTAAGTGAAGATGTCACCTAGAAGAGAAGTCAGTAGAGGTCTTGTTAATGCAACCATAGTGGGAGTGCGAGATGAAGTGTTAAATGAGTTGAGGAATGTGCACACCAGAGTGGTGGTGGTTAAAGAAGACCGTTGAAGCCTATGGACAGTGTGAAGATGGAGAAAATGACGTTAAAGAGGATGGACAGCGTGAAGATGAAAAAAACAATAAGGTGAAGAAGAAGCATATGTTGATGAGGCTAGGCCTTTATGGGCTATATCTAAGATGGGTCACAACTCAAAGATATATGTTCCATGTTTCTCAAGAAGGTTAGATCTGGAGGAGCTTGTTGACTACATCACCAACATGGACGACTATTTTGAGTTTGAGGAGAAAGACGAGCCCCAAAGGGTGAAGATTGCGCAAACCAAACTTAAGGGTCATGCAGCATTATAGCGGAAGGAGGTTCAAAATGAACGCAAAAGGAGAGGAAAGGAGAAGATAGTCAAGTGGGACCGGAGGGTAGAAAAAATGAAGAGTAAGTTCTTACACGATGACTACCAAATGGATCTATTCAAGAAATTGCGAAATTCATGTTAGGAGTTGAGTGTCCAAGAGTATACTGAGGAGTTCTATCAGATCACTATCAAATTTGGACACAATTAGATTGGCTAGGAAAGTCATAAGATATCTAAATGGTTTAAGGTTTGGTATATAAGAAGAGTTGAGGAAGGCGCAGATCCAAATAATGGAGGAAGCCTTTCAATTAGTGCTTCATGTTGAAGAGAAGCTATCGCCCAAGAATCAAAGTAGCGCGCAATGGAGAGGCATATTTGCATGCGCCAGAGTAAAAGCAACATTGGAAGAGGCCAATCAAAACAATAAGAGATTACTGTGTCAGCAATGTGCAAGTGTAAGAACAAGGATTTGCGTATGGGGGACGGTACTTGTTTCAAGGACATAGGAGATTTGTGTAATGGCCCTTTCAAGGGTTTTAACCACACAAGGGAATTTAACCAAACACTCACATATGCAGATCTGATTTCTAAATTGCAGTAGACTGTAAATGCAAAATCAGCAACTATATCTACCATGAAATATGCCAAAAACACCATGAAACATCTTGAATCCACTTGCCACAATTTTATATATATAATGAGATAATAAAAGCCAAAATCACAAAGAAATACTGAAGAACTCACTGCTGGAAATTAATTATGAACTGAATATTGCAGCCACAAGAAAATTATAAATCTAGGATATAGAAACCCCAAAATTCACCAAACTTCAGATTCCGGCCTTAGAAAATATTACAAATCAGATTATCAAACCAAATTACCCAAATAGTTCACCAATTGCTCAAAACCCTACCCAAGGTAGGTCGCTCCACCCCTAATAAATCAATAACAAGTTGGAAATGACAAGTATCTCTCCAAATCAGCCTCTAATGTCAATCCCAAGCCAAGGAGAAGGGTTTTCATCCTTCCCTTAACCTCTAGAAGGGTTTTCGTCCTTCTAGGCAAGTCGCATAAGGAGGTTTTCGTCCCCAAATGCAAGAACAAGCAACTCTAAGCTCACTTTGCTCCAATAAGATAAAATGCGCCAAAGTCTAGATAGCAAATGATGCCTTAGATCTCCTTTTATATCCTTCAATTGGCGCCAAAGTACAAAAAGGCAAGGCCGACCTGTATAAGAAAGAAAACACTAAAGAAAATATAAAATATTAGTAAAAACATATCATATAGATGCTCAATGTTCTTCTCCTTCATCTTTGCTTCTTTTCCATGGAGAAGGAATGGCAAGAAGACCAAATAATAGCTCTCAAGTGGGAAAAAGGGACATTACATTCCTCCCTTCCCAAAATTGTTTGTCCCCAAGCAATTGCAAACCCAATGCATCCGCTGTCCCATCTTCTTCTTTCCCTTCATTATGAAGTCCCACATCCTCTAATGATGAAGGTGGCATCCTTGATAGAGCATCCACAACCACATTATGCTTTCCCTTCACATACTCAATATCAAAATCAAATGCTTGGAGTCTACTCATTCCATCACCTATACCTACATGTTCTCCCTCAATGGAGCCTTTTATCCGGATCATGAGAACATCATTCAACATAGCTTGCATGTAGGCTGAAAATAAATCATAACAGCAGTAAGTCACTTGGGATTCCATCCAATTTAGCACTAGGGTGGCTTGGGGGAGTGTCTTCACTAGTGGAGCTTCACCACTATCCTTGTCATGCAAGGAAACCTTCTTAAATTGCACATGGACACTGTTGTTCATGACTGAAATTATTGTGATCAACAACATAAAAATGATGCAAATATGACAAACCCATGTGAGCTTTAGTAATATGATAGATGTAGAAGTATTAGGTACCCAAACAAGTACCACAAACTCACCATCTTCAGCTGAAACCCCATACAAACTTAGCTGCTCCAAATCCTTGACTTCTTCTTGTGAAGACCCTTCTTGATTCCCATGAAGAGTTGGTTTCCAAGATAAGGCATCCGCTGCTACAATGTTTTCCTCTTGACATATCTGATGTCAAAACCAAAAGCTTGTATATTGCTGACCCATCAACAAGATATGGCCTAAATTTGACCAAGACATGCATAATGGCCATCATCTTCTCATCATAGTTGTGAAGATTCAGCTCATGTTTCTTGAGTTCTTTGTTTTCCAATGCAACAAGATGCTGATTTTGCATTAGAACAGCCCCTATTCCTTCACTGTATGCATCGAATTCCACCATAAATGTAAAAGAAGAATCAGGTACAGCAAACACTTGGCATGAATACATTACCTTCTTGAGTTGATCAAATGTTTCTTGAGCTAGAAGTGACCAGCGGAGTACCTCCCTCTTAGTTAAATCAGTTAGAGGGGCAACAAGATGTGAAAAACCCTTCTTAGACCCAAGGAACCTTCTGAGTTGTGAAATGGAGATGGGAGGAGGCCAACCAAGTATGGCATGTATCCTTTGTTGCTCCACATGTACCCCTCGAGGCTCTATGATATACCCTTGGTCCAACATTTTGCTCCAACCAAATCCACATTTAAATTTCTTTGCAAGGACTGTTGTCCTAAAGCACTCATTATTATGTTAAGGTGTTGTAGATGTTTCACCCATGCTTTGCTATATCTCAAGACATCATCAAAAGAAACAAGCACAAATTCCTTTAAGTACTTACCGAATATGAGGTCCACATATGATTGGTAAGTGGTAGAAACTGAAAATGGCTCTAGAGGAACTGAGAATATGCAATCAGCTGTTATATTCATTCTAAAATATGTGAGAAGTGTACCTTCTTTCTTCGCACATGTATGGGTGTGATTGCTCCAATGACTATGTTTCATTTTCCCTTCATTCTTTATCCTCCTTATGATATTGTTTGCAACATTCCTCTTTGCATTCTTAGCTAAAATCAGTCCCCTCTCTACTGCTGGTAATGAAATGAAATCAGATTTTCCTTGCTTAACATGACTACCCTTTCCATAGCTGATTTCAAAAATTCTGACTTCTTCATTTGGTGGGTGGAACTTCAATCCTTTCTTGTGGATTTTGAAGATTTATTTCCCCAAAGTTTGGAGCTCTTGAACCCCAAAACCCATAGGTTCCTCAGCTGAACTTAAAACAAGGAAGTCAATGCAAAACTCATACCTTTTCATGGGAATAGTGAGCTGTGGTATCTTCCTTGTGTAAAGAGTATATGCTCCATAAGTTATGGTGACCGTGAAGCCTTCGAAACCAGCTTTGTTTGGCTCCATCCTTCTTGCCAATTCTTCTCCAATAAACTGATGCATATTGCCATTTTCTATAAGCATGGTGTCCCTTTGGTCATGAAGAAGACTCCTTACCGGGGTGGGTGATGTGTGCCACATTTTATAGTAAGAATGTTGCCCATCCATTCCATTCTTTCTAGCTTTCCCATTATTATGGGATCATGGGTTAACCACATATGAGACTGAAAATTAGAATCACCATTATTTCCTTCCATACTGATTTTGAAATCAGGTATTCCTTCTTTTGAAGGACTCCTCATAGCACTTATATACCACTTGTGAAAACACCATAGAAATTGAGCCCAAGTGTCTATATGTTCTTTGCAAAAACAACACTTCTTACCTCCTTACCCCATGAAGTATGATGTGCACAAAGGTGTTCAATCAGCGGTGACAAAAGAGGATACAACATACATGAAACATGAGTACTCCTAACCATCCGTCCATGGTAGAAAATCTGAAATGATACATAGGCAAAAACTGAAATACCTTCATACCGTGGGCTGCCCATAATATTCAGAAATTCTGAGTTTAAAGCAGCATTCCTTCTTGACATGATTCCCTTGCCGGATGGAATAGTTTCTTCCTTGCATTCATTCATGACAAGATTCCCTTGCCGGATGGAATAGTTTCTTCCTTGCATTCGTTCATGCCTTGTTGGCACATGCATGGGGCCTCTTTGTGGTCCTTTCCCGAGCCACGAACACCTTCAATTTGCCTCTTAGGAGTTGCTGTCCTAAACAGACCAGCAAGTTGATTGTTGTCATGTTTCATCGGAGAAAGGTCTCCAACCATAAAACTCTCTCTCCCAACTTGTAGATCTGATTTTTCTTCTTCCTTTGGTTCAAACTCCATGACTCCATCACCTGTTACTTCACTATCATGCGAGCAATCATTAGAAGACATATGAACATCTTCCACCAATAAAAATTTATTACTTTACTCGTGCTTGCAAGATTGCACATCAAACCTTTCTATGATCCTTTGACTGAAATCATCAAAGAAACAAACCAATTCTTCTCCTTGGGTTTCTATCGATGGTGCCACCAATCTCTTGCTATACCTTCCACATGACAAGGGATGAATCCGAGGGCATCCTCCACACACATAGGGTTTGATTGCAAGTATGCCTCCAATTCTGACAACCATGATCTTACTAAAAGTTTGTCAGTACCATCAAAATTAGAGATCTTACCCTTCCATGCATCGTTGTTGCTTCCTCTACGTGTGATATGGTTCAGTCGTGCCATCAATTCTTCAAACTAGAAATCTTTCATTGAAACCCTAGGCCTTTGAAGATCCGAGCTCTGATACCACTATAATGGCACTTTCAGGGTTTTAACCACACACAAGGGAACTTAACCAAACACTCACATATGCAGATCTGATTTCTAAATTGCAGTAGACTGTAAATGCAAAATCAGCGACTATATCTACCATGAAATATGCCAAAAAACACCATGAAACACCTTAAATCCACTTGCCACAATTTTATATATATTTTATGAGATAATAAGAGCCAAAATCACAAAGAAATACTGAAGAACTCACTGCTGGAAATTAATTATGAACTGAATATTGCAGCCACAAGAAAATTATAAATCTAGGGCATAAAACCCCAAAATTCACCAAACTTCAGATTCCGGCCTTAGAAAATATTACAAATCAAATTATCAAACCAAATTACCCAAATAGTTCACCAATTGCTCAAAACCCTACCCAAGGTAGGTCGCTCCACCCTAATAAATCAATAACAAGCTGGAAATGACAAGTATCTCTCCAAATCAGCCTCTAATATCAATCCCAAGCCAAGGAGAAGGGTTTTCGTCCTTCCCTTAACCTCTAGAAGGGTTTTCGTCCTTCTAGGCAAGTCGCATAAGGAGGTTTTCGTCCCCAAATGCAAGAACAAGCAGCTCTAAGCTCACTTTGCTCCAATAAGATAAATTGCGCCAAAGTCTAGATAGCAAATGGTGCATTAGATCTCCTTTTATATCCTTCAATTGGCGCCAAAGTACAAAAAGGTAAGGCCGACCTATATAAGAAAGGAAAACACTAAAGAAAATATAAAATATTAGTAAAAACATATCATATAGGTGCTCAATGTTCTTCTCCTTCATCTTTGCTTCTTTGCCATGGAGAAGGAATGGCAAGAAGACCAAATATTAGCTCTCAAGTGGGAAAAAGGACATTATAATTTAGCGAGAGGAAGGGAAAGAGGATTCCTAGAACATGCTTCAAGTGCATACATTGGGCATACGAGTGTCCCCAAACACAAACCGAAAGAAGCAGGATGAGGCAAGTGCACGTGTAGCATGCAAAGATGAAGAGTCAATAGGATTTGCGAAGCATTCGGAAGAACTAGAGCGTGAAGAAGCTCTCATGATGAAGAGTGGTGTTGAAGCCGGTGCAAAAGTGGATGAGCCTATGTAGAGGAAAAATCTCTTTTGAACGATCGGTAAGTATGGAGGTAAGTGTTGTAAATTGATTGTTGATAGTGGAAGCACGATAACTTGATTTCTTGTGAGATGGTAGAAAAGTTGGGTTTGAAGAAAATGAAAATCCCAACCCATATAAGGCTTCATGGCTATGGAGGGCTATTTGATCTTGGTGAATGAGCAAAGCCTTGTGAAATTTCAGATTGACACATATTAGGGTGAGGTGTTGTGTAATATTATGTCGATGGATGTTTTTCATGTGTTATTAGGGAGGCCTTTGCGAGAATGACCGGAAGGTTGTGCATAATGAAAGAACCAACACTTATCGCTTAGAGAAGGATGGAAAGAAGTTTAACTTGTCTCCTTTGAAGGACAAGGGACAAAAGGTGTGCAATGGAGTTTGCGCGTGTATGTTGATGGTGACATGAAAGGAATTCCTGCGAAGAATGGAAGAGGATTCCTAAGGTCATGCAAGAAAAGCACGCACTAAAGGGGAGGTTCCAAGAGAAGTATGTGGATTAATGGGTGAGTTTGCATAAATAGTTTCGAAGACTTGCCAAATGGATTGCCACCCATGTGAAATGTTAATCATCGAGATAGACTTGATATCTGGATCAAATTTTCCAAACAAGGCACCATACAAGATGACATCTCGAGAGAATTAGGAAGTTCAAAGACAAGTGCAAGAGTTGTTGGGTAAGGGGTTGATCAAAAAAAAAGTTTAAGCCCGTGCATGTTACTTGCAGATCACTAGCACCAAAGACAATAGGAGAAGAACACATGTGCGTTGATTCAAGGGCCATCAAGAAGATAGCGATCAAGTATAGATTTGTGTTGGCGTGGATGGACAACTTTGATGGATTGCATGAGCGAGGCACAATGCTTCTCAAAGATAGAGTTGAAGAGCGGATATCATTGAATTTGCATCAGAGAAGGGGATGAATGGAAAACAACATTCGAAATAAAGGAAGGATTGTATGTATGGTTAGTAATGCCATTCGTGCTAACTAATGCACCAGTACATTCGTTTATATCATGAACAAAGTTTTGAAACCATTTATTGGAAAGTTTTGCATAGTGTACGTAGATGACATTCAAGTGTTCAACAAGACGAGGGAAGAGCACCGGAGTGTTTGCAGAGAGTTTTGCAATGTTTGCAAAGGAAAATTTGTTGATCAATGTGAAGAAATGCAGCTTTATGGGCAAGGAGTTTGTATACTTGGATTTTGTAGTATCCCAAAAAGGCTTGAAGGCGGGCCCAAAGGAGGCGCGCACAATAATGGAGGGCCAAAACTAAAGAGTGTGACCGAAGCGCAAAGTTTCCGTGGGCTTGCCAACTTCTACGAAGTTCATTAGAAACTTTAGTGGAATTCGCGCAACGATTAGCGAGGTGATGCTTTGGAGATTGCACACATTTTGTTTGGACGAGGAAGCCAAATACAACTTTCAAGAATGAAGCATAGAATCACGGAGCAGTCAGTTTTAGTGCTACATGACTTCAACAAAGTTTTCCAAGTGGATTCGACACAAGTGGCACGGTGTTAAGTTGGGAGGGTAGGCCCATAGCTTACTTTAGTGAGAAGTTGAATGACGCAAAAAGCAAATAGTTGGTCTATGACCAAGATTTATATGTGATCTTGGAAGTGTTTAAGAAGTGGAGACACTATCTACTAATTGAGAGAATTTGTATTGTATATAGATCATGCATTGTAGTTCATTAATAGTCGAGGGAAGTTGAACCAGAGACACATGAAATGGGTTTTTCCCCTGCAGAGCTACTCATTCGTGTTTGAAATATCCCTTGTGGGATATAACTTGGAATTTGACAAATTAATAAAAAATTGCAGCAAATGATATTTTGATTTTTCTGGAATAAAACCCAAATAGGGCAGCGAACTGAAAAATAAAGATAACTTGCAAACCACTTGTCCAAATCACATGAAAATTTATAGAGAGATTGTTGATATGATAACAAACACTAGAAAAATATTTTTGGATTTTTCTGAATAATAGATAACTGCCAGTAAATTTTAGAATGCCCTAAACTGCTGAAATATTTTAAAAATTCATAACTACCTGAATACAACTGATAAAAATCTGATTTTCTGGAAATAACATCTACAACATATATAGAAATGATCCCAACCTCCAAATCTGAAAATGGGCACCTGAAAACCCTAGAAAAACCAGCTGCAATCTCCTAGGGCTGATGTCACCCTATGAAAGGGGCTGGAAATCCTCTAAAACTCCTCCAAAAGTTGTGCCAAACTTGCCCTAAGCGTTGGGAAAAATCTAAAATGCAAATGGCTGAAATATATGGGAAAATGATCTCCTTCAACCTCTGAAATCAGCCTTTAAAACCCTCTAAAACTCTACCTCGAAAAACCCGTAGAATCTACCTAAAAATCTGCTCTGAATGGGCTCCAGTTAGCAAACTAGGGTAGATCTCTCACCACCGACGAGTGTTACGCTGCTAGCCAGAGTGGATCTCTCACCACCGAAGCTAGGGTTCCTGTGGGATCTTACTCCACAAGCAAAGAGAAATGCAAACAGCAATTGCTCCAATATCAAAAGATGTGTGTGTATGAATGCCTCCTTTTCTCCCCCAAGCACTTCCTTTTATAATTTTTCATTACCTTTTTCCAAGTTGGGAGCTCCATGTGGGACTAAAAGTGACTTAAGTGACCCCAACAAAGAAATAGAATAATAAAGTACCATGCCCCCTCAACGACAAAATATAACAATAATTCCCACCAAGTTGCCCAATACTAATGTCAACAATAAAATATAACATAAAGCAAGGTGGTAGTTAGACATTCATACCCAATAGCCTCCAACATCGTTAGCCCCTTGGGTATGACCAAGGCTAAGATTGAAAAATGGCTGTTAGGCCCTCGGTGAAGGAACGGGTGCATTATAGTGTTAAAACATTGAAATGGGGAATCCAACAAGGTTGCAAAATGCATTGAGTCGAAGGACTCTTTTGTTGAGTGAGATGAGAGTATAAGTCTTAGGTTTGACACCATGAAGGAGATATATGCAAAAGATGAAGATTTTCGGATGCTTGGAAAGCATGCGTAGAACCAAGTGTGGATAAGACACCATGGTTAGATTACTTTGTGCAAGAAGGGATGTTGTTCAACGGAAAAAAGTTGTGCATACCAAGAGGGTCTATTCGCACAAAAATGATAAGGGAGGAGAAGCACAATGGAGGCTTAACAGTGTCACTTCGGATGTGATAAGACTTTAGTGCAATGCGAGGAAACTTAATTCTAGCCAAGAATGGGTGCAAATGTGTGCAAGTATGTGAGGAGATGCAGAGTTTTCCAATTAGGAGGCGACGAAGCCAAAACGCAAGATTGTATTGATTGTTTCCAATACCGAAGAGGCCTTGGGATAATATCATCATGGATTTTGTCTTAGGATTGCCAAAAACACAAAAAGGGAACGACTAAATATTTGTGGTAGTCAATAGATTCTCGAAGATGGCACATTATATTGTGTGCGTGAAGACAAGTGGTGCAATGAGTATTGTCAACTTATTCTTCAAGGAAGTGGTAAGATTGCATAGATTACCACACAACATTGTGTCAGAAAGGGACACCTAGTTATTAGGTCATTTTTTCAAATCTTGTGGAAGAAATTGAGAAAAATCTGAATTTTAGTTTTGCATATCATTCACAAATTGATGGACAAATAAAGGTTATGAATAGAAGTTCGGGCAATTCGCTAAGATGTTTGGTTGGACATAAACCAAAGCAAGGGGACATGGTATTGGCACAAGTGGGATTTGTGTACAACAATTCAATGAACCGAAGTACTCGAAAAACACCTTCCCAAACTATGCATGGAGGCAGCCCTCAAGGAGCCACAAAGTTGAGAGAAATCAAAGGAATTGAAGGAAGAAGTGCAGAAATGGAAGACTATGCAAAATTAATGCTAGAATTCATGAGGAAGTGTGCAAGAAATTGGAGTAGATCAGCTTGCGATACAAGGAGCATGCAGATGTAATGCAAAGGAATAAAGAATTTGAGGTTTGAGATTTAGTGTTGGCACATTTGCGCAAGAAGCAATTTCCATGAAGAATATATAACATGTTTAAATCGAAGAAGATAGGGCCATGCAAGGTGTCGCGCAAGTTTTCAGCAAATGCATATGAGATTGAATTTCGGAAGGGTTGGATATATTGAGTGTATTTTATGTGGCAGACTTGTATGAATATCATGAAGGGTAGAAGGATGAACATAGTAAAAGAGAGTTGGAAGCATAGGTACTTGATTGGAGAAAGCAAGTACCGAGAGAAGGAGAAGGAAGAGATAGAGGCTATCTTAAACTCTAGAGTGGTGATGCCGACATGGGGAAAAGAGTACAAAGAATACTTGGTGAAATGGAAGAATCGTGTAAAAGAATATGCATCATGGTTAGATCTCGCAGAGATTGGTCGTTATGGCCATACTCTCGAAGATTTCAACTTGTGAGTCGGAGCTCTCCCAAATGAACAAACAATCTTGCCAACCAAAATGAAGTTGACCTTTCGAATATGTCCAACTCTCAAAGTGCAAAAGAATGGGTGTACGGCAAGTTGGAGATCTTTTGTGTTTTGCAATTTTGGCTAAGGCACGATGTGTGCAGAAATATTGGCACAAGAGTTGAAGCAATGTGCAAGCAATTGGAGCTCAAAGATTTACACCGACGATGCATAAAGGGATGGAGGACTTTGAGCCCTAAAAATAGACTAATGGTCATAGAATGTCTATCATGGCAAGTGCGCAAGGATTAAGGGTCAGGCGAAGAACAATTACAAGCAAAGGAAGCTTCAGCTAACTAAAGAGACTCTAGAGATCTTGGATTGACTCCAAAGACCTTGGAACCGCCTTAGACTCCAAGATCATTGGAGACACACATTAGATCTCTATCGCCCATGGATTCGAATTGACACAAGGCATTTTTGAGGCCATTAAAGAGGCATGTTGAGAAAGCATTGAAGTAACTTAAAGAACAGGAGGGTCTAAAGAGATGCAAATTGGTCTAGAAGCTAAAGATCAAAATGGAAAGTGTGTTTCGGGGGGAGAGACCAAAGAGAAACCATTCATTAGCACTTGCCCGAGCTGGAATCGGAAGGCACGAGATCAAAGAGAAACCAGGATGGCAGAGTTGGTTGAACTTGAAGAATCAAGAAACTCTGCCATGATCAAATTAGAATGGAATCAACAATCAACAAAGAAATGGTTTGATAGAAAGGCTAGGCCTTAAGCTTTCAAAGTTGGGGACTTGATCTTAAAATGGGATGCTTGACAAAGCCAAACCAAGGCACCATTCAAAATTTGATGCACTTTGGAGTGGCCCATATAACTTTCTTGCAAGGAGGCTAACTCTTTCGAGTTATCTCATCTTGATGGAGGCACGCTATCAATCCCAGTCAATGGGATCTATCTCAAACCCTTCCATTAAGCTTGTTGCATTATTTTGTATATATTAGAGTAGTTTCAATTCCTCCAAGTGCGTTGCGCGCACATTGTTTGTTTGTACATAGTTTTTTCTTCCCGCGTGCTTCTTGCGCATGCTCTTTGTTGCTTCCAGGATGTCAGTCATCTTCCAAGCGATTTTGATAGCCTCAGAGGATTCAAAATGGAGGTCGAACATGCTTGAAGTGACTCAGCGTAGTTCTTCAAAGTTGCAAATCAAAGGTTCATATATACGCCGACTCCATGCCCAATGGATGCTCCAAGCTACTGATCTCCTTCATCTAGCAGAAGATGGCCCCGAAAGTTGCCAAATTGTTATCCAAATAACTCCCCTAGTTATTTGGACAACTTATATTTCCATTCTGGCTTTGAGGTTCTATATTGTAGGTTGCGCGCACTTCAATTGTTCTCTTGGCATGTTTCCTTGGCTCTTGTTCCTCGCACGCCCTTTCGCGCTCTCCATTTGCTTCGCACCTTCCATCTTTTCCTTCTCCTTTCTTCTATTTTGTTCCATTTTCCCTCGTGCCCACTCTCGGCGCATTCGCATTCCTCCCAGCAGTTCATGCACCCTTCGCGCGCACCTCAGACTTGCTTCCCAAAATTAGCTAAGTCCTTGGCATTCTTGCGTGCCCCCTTCCTTCATTGCCACACATTATCTTGTAATGATTGCACCTCTTCCATACGTACCTCGGCAAGTGTTCCTCTCATTCCTCCCGCGTGCATTACTTTTGCACGCCTCCTTCGGCTCTCTTCTTCCGCGCGTTGTCGCACCTTCCTCTGCACTGGGCCATGTGCCACGTGGACTATCAGACATTGAGTAAAACACACACAACCTACCAAAGCATGCCAACAGGGCGCCGAATCCTTGCGACCAACCAAGGTGTGACACGTGGCAAAAGATGACAAAATAGCTGATGACGTGGGTTACACTCCAAATCACTCAAGTTCAAATTTCGGCGGGATTGGGTAGGTGAGAAGCTGAAAACGTCTCTCATGCCATTAAATGCAGGATCTGATTGCTCCAACCACCCGATTTGATTCAGATCTCACCCTTTCCTTCTCCTACATGCCAAATAGACATGGGGAAGTGCATTTGATAGATTTGCAAGCGGATTTGCAGCATTCATTGCTGGTTGTTGGTGGTTGAGTTTTCAAATTGGATTTTCCCTCCTCTCATCCATTCATCTATAAATGTAAGAGCATTGCTCATTAATAAGGGTTGGATTCTTTCAGTTTGTAAAGGAATTGCCTTGCATTTTGAGTTGCAGACCTTCGATCTAGTCCTTGCATGTGGATATCGGCCTCGAGACACAATTGAATCGATCCATGCATTTATGGAAGTAATAGAAGCATTGTTTTGTGGCTATCTTCTGCCTTAGTTTGTTCTTCTTTCTTGTCTCTCCTTCATGTTGTGTGTTTGTTGTGCCTTCTCAAGTCCTCGTATCTCTATTTCTGCTTGTGTTTCACGAAAACGACCGCAAAATTGTTTTTTGGTCTTGCTACGCATGTCTAGCTTTCCTCTGTGCATTCTCCTTCGTTTTCACTCAAAGCTGATTTTGTTCATCCCCCTTCCTTCTGGTGCTATCGCCTCCTTTAGATTAGTTTTCCCTTTACGCATATCCTTCTATCCCTGGTCCCTTTGCATGTTTAGCTTAGGATTTCCTTTTCAGCATTCGAAGTAGGAGTAATGGGAGAAATAGGTAGAGGAACCGGCCTTCTCCGGAGGTCTGTCTCAAGCGCAAAATGTCCCACAACTTGGAGACAGTCCCATTGTTGACTCAACGACTCAGTTCTACCAGATCTGAGACACGAGTGCAAGTTTGAGCTCCAACAAAACCCTTTTGGGACTTTCAATCATAACCTCTGTTAGGATGGTTTGTGTTAAAAGAGACTGTTGTTTGTATTAAAAATGAATGCAAGGGATTAAGTATTAGCCACTTAAATACCATATGAGTGACAAGACCACAATCCACAAAGACCCATGGGGTGGCACATATGGGTTCTCGACAAGCATGCAAGCTTATAACCTCTGCCCCTACTTTGTTGAACTCTTTTGGGACTTTCAATCATAACCTCTGTTAGGATGGTTTGTGTTAAAAGAGACTGTTGTTTTTATTAAAACATGAATGAAAGGGATTAAGTATTAGCCACTTAAATACCATCTAATTAACCAGACCACAATCCACAAAGACCCGGAGGTCCTTATAACTTAATTAATTGCTATTTAGCACACCTCGCGGAAGATTAACCAATGGCAAGTGCTATATAGGGACTCAATTGTGGTCCTGAAGATTATGTGATGATTATTACAATTTGACTGTTGGCAAAATTATGATGACTGAGAGAGTAGTTTAAACAATTACTTGAACCCATCTCCTAACAACCTGAGACATAATGATGTTTATTATCATAAATGTTTAAAAGATGCCCAATTATTGATATGGGTATGTCCAACTAAATGATGACTTGAACAATAACTTTTGTAAGGCTTGGACTTCGCAAAGATGGGGGTGACATTGATAAGTATGTGTTACATCCGAAATTCGTGGTTTAAATTACTTACCTAGGAACCCCAAAGATGCAATTCTTAGGACTAAGAGCACAGCATAATGAAGCCAGATAAGGGCAAAGAATTCTAGAGATAGGTTGGCATGCAGGTTAGAGTTGCCAAGCAGCAAATCAGAGCTACACAGCAGTAGTATAGTAGGTCCAACCCATGGGACACCCAACAAAGCAAAGATTAATTGATGGATATTCAAGTGTAATTAGTCTATGAGCAGTTAAGAGACCTATTCACACAAACCTATAACAAATTTATTAGGTGAAATCAACTGTGAATTAAACAAAGTAAAACTTCTCTTCTGATGGATGATTATAGAAAATAAAACAAATTAGAAAAAGAATCGGATGTATTTCCTGAGTTAGGATGAGGGTAGCTACAGATGGTGAAATGAGAGGAACCTCTCCTCAGAGAAAGACTGAAGAGAAGGTTGTTAATCCAGTAGAGCATGTTCACGATGCTCTTTGTATCTAACCTTTTTATGGTATCTGAATCACTAGTTAAACAACCCATTGGAGGCATACGGGTGGACAAAGTTAAAAGTAAAGTTGATGGTACTTTGGACAAGTACAAGGCTCATCTTGTTGCGAAAGGTTTTTCACAATAGGAGGGAATAGATGAGGATTTCTTTGCTCCTACTGTGAATACAGCAAATATGGTAACATTTTGGTTGGAGGATTACTTGGTGCAGCCTGAAAGTTTTCAGGTACCTAGTCGTGATCATTTGGTTTGCAGATTGGTTAAGTCCCTGTACGGACTTAAGCAGGCTCCATGAGTCTGGTATATTAAATTTAATCAGCATCTCCAAGATTCTGGATTCAAAACTATGGAGGTCGGGCTGAAGTTATCAACCAATGATGATCACCAATCAGTGAATCATTCTACAAACAATTTGTGGACAACCTAATATATCTTATGTCCATACAGCTGGAATTATGCTTTGTTGCGTCTGCCAAAGCTCATACATTGGATAGCGGCAAAACATCATACTGCAGATTTCAGGTTAATATCTTTGGAGCAATCTGTAAATTTAATGACTAAACTTCCTGGTTTTATTGTATTTGTAAAATTTTAAAACAAACTTGTCTCCAATTTAGTCATTAACGGAGTACCTGAATATATTAAAATCTATTTGTTATACATTAACTAATCATCAATTAAAAACTACCCCAACCATATTGTAACTCCTTTCAGCATAATAAAATGACGGACATGCACATATCTCAGTGTGCCTTCCAATTTCACTTCATGCTCTCTTATATCTTCTAACATCGACAACAGATCCAAAATGTTGTGCTTATTTTTCATTCAAGCAATAGATTTTGCGCTATCCTAGTAAGCTCAACAATAGAATACTCATCACACCAGCATATCACTTAGGAAGAAGGCTTAAATGTTCACCCAAGCCACAAAGAGAGATCACCGTGTCCCCCATTATGAGAAAGACAAATGAAGATCATTCTTAAATATTCATTCTATAATCAAAACCTACATTTGACAAGATTCAAACCCTAATATATGTAGAATTAAACATGAATCATATTAACACAAAACACAGGCTAAGATTCATCATAAGTGCGGAGATCTAATATATTCATATCATAATCATGACATTCTCAGTACAAGGAACTCCATTAGAAAGCAGGAGCAAGCTCTCATCCCAAAACTCTATCTCAAAACTAACAAGTCTCTATCCTCTCAATATTATTCTCTAATAATAATGATCAGAAGTTATTAATCTCTTGAAACAAGAGAGTTTACATAGGTCCTTGTCCACCACCGTTGCCTAACAGTCAGTATCTAGTTGGATATCTTCTAGAAGATTTCCTTGCTCTACCATGTGTGCCTCAAAGGGGATCTCTCCTAATAATCCGTTATGACTTGTGGATCTCCATCTGTCAATCTTGCACAAAGCTCCTCTCCGTTAGTGCATTGTGCAAGAGTCCAATGAGTAGCCTTCTTGTTTTACACATTACTTTAGTATAACCTTTTGTTTTGCACATTTCTTTTCACGCAATACTATACTTAGTCAAAAGCCCAAGATTTTTTTCCTAATGGTCCCAACCTTGGTGTCAAAATTTCCTCGCATAAAACTCTAGCCAGTTCTCCTTAGCATGTTGGACAAAGACCACACCTTCCAAGGGTAGCACTCATTCATATCCATCAGCTCTGCCACAAAGTGAGTTGGGTTGTTGACAATTTCCATTAAAAAGACCTTATCATTACTTGGAACATTCCACTACTATGCAGACCAGCCGCTTAATTTGCAGGCATGTTTGCCTCTAGGAGGAGCAAAAATGTTGTACCTTTCCTAGCCAACCTAGATATGCGATTGTCACCCAATTTGACGAGGGGGCTTCATTCTTGATCTTTGTCTCCTCTTAGCAACTGAGGATTCACTTGGCATTTGTTGAGTAGCTTCTCACAAACACCCACTTGTTGCTCTAAAGTCATAACTCTGACATCCAACCATCCATCCTTTCCAACCTTTCGTTCTTCCGATTACTTGTGCTAGTGGGGCGACAAACTAGGAGCTCCTCAGCTCCACCCTTCCACAAGAGAATGTGTTTTCCTTATTTTAGATAGACGGAGCTAATGCATGTCAGAAGATAAGACTAAATCTCCTTGAGCTCCCCGCTTGTGTAAAAGCAAAGGGAGAGAATAGGGTTTCCACCAAGGGTCACAGATGAGCTAGCTTTCCCAAGAATTCATCCCAAATGTTGTCAATTGTGCACGAGACACCAAGGGCGTCCCAACAACCGTCCTCTCCTAGAATGTGATAAACTAAATCTTCCCCAAGGCCATCCAAAATAAAACAAATGCAAAGGTGAGCCAATGATATAGAACCCATAACTACGTGTGACCCATGGGAAGAATCAACTTCCACCGCCATCAAGCAACAGAGGATGAGTATATCGTGGGACAAAGTTGTGAGAGGGTAAATAACAGACTAAGGGCAAATAGGCAACAATCCTAACAACAGTGTACACAACACTCTATGCGAGGTGACCGAGACTTGCCACACCCGAGGGAAAGCCATGTCTCATCATTGCATTTAGGTAAGGTGAAAAGAAATCATAAGGCAACAACTGCAATGTCGCCCAATAATAATTTTTTCCATCATGGAATAAATATCGCCAATGAGGGGAAATCACATGAACAGACATATACCGAATAATACTATGTTCCACGGGGATGCGTCCCCTGTGTTTTTGGGACTATCCCCAACAGGGGGACATTTCTGGGACTTGGGGATGGGTAAGAAATGTCTCGTACTGTCCCCAATTTACTCTAAAAATCGAGGACGTCCCGAGGACGTCATGTTTGTGAAGGGGGGAAGGCGGGGACGCCCGGACATCCCAATACGGCCAAGGACTTCTACAAGTCCCCCGACCATACCATACCAAGGACATTTAGGCATCCCTACGTCCCAACGAAGACAACTTAAAAAAACTCAAAATTAATAAAAATAAAAGGAATGTGGGGGCCACAAGGACCCCCACACTCATTCCTAACTAACCTAAACCTAAAACAACCTCTCTTACAACTAAAACAAAAAAGAAGCTCATTTTTGTCATTTCCCATATTGTGAAGGAGAAGACAAAGAAAGAAAACAGCAAAGAGAAGAAAAGAGAACAGCAATGAGAAGAAGGCAAGAGAGCATTATTCTACACCATTTGAGGTATGTTTCACATCCATTGTTCATTTTGCAAATTTACACAAATTATTTTTCATTTTTTTGTTTTTTTCAAGTGTTCCACGGAGATGCCTCTCCCCAAAAAAATTCCAACCCGGAGACGGTGTTGTCCTCGGAGACTCGGGACGCCATGTGGACATCCCCCACCGTCCCTCCACGGCAACCAACCAACAAGAAACGTCCCCGAAACGTTTGCCCCAAATAGGGAACATTTCAAAGACATTTCCACCTTTTTGGGGACTCCTAGGAGTCTCGAGACGTCCTAAAGACTTCTAGAAGTCTCTCGGGCTGTCCCAGAGACTCCCAAGCGTCCCACGTGGCTAAGGCTGCTTTAATTTTTTTTTAATTGTTTTAAAATTTACCCCAACCCTAACCCTAATACTTAATGGGCCCCACCCACCCCCTAAGCACTCCAAAAGAAACTATAAATAAGTGTTACACCCTCACTCCAAATCACAATAAAAAAATCAAAGCAAGAGTGAAAGCATTGGCAAGCAAGAGTGAGAGTAATAACATTAGTAAGCAAGAGTGAAAGCAATAGCATTAGCAAGCAAGAGTGAGAGCATTAGCAAGCAAGAGGGACAGCATTAACAACTCAAGTGCCAAGTATTCATTGCTCAATTGTTCACGTATTTTCAACACGTTCATCAAGCCTTCAAGGTAAGCCATGACCCGTAGCACCACATAGTTTTTTTAATTTTTAATTTTTAATTTCAATTTAGAAGCATAAATTATTCAATAAATTAATTAAAATGCTGATTTTAGGGTTGTTGAACTGTTGTTTTTGAAAACAGCAGTTACACAACCCTAAAATCAGCATTTAAGTGTTTCCAACTTTCCATTTAGCTATTTAAGTGTTAGATTGTTTTACTATTTTTAAATTTATTTATTAAATTATTAAAACTATTTTTAAATATTTTAATTTTGTGTATCCTCTATCTTATCCTTTACACTTCAAGCTAATCAAGTAAGAAAAACAAAAGTAAAATTCTTGTCTTTACTATTGAGCCATTGCAAAAAAATTATTATTAAATTAATTTTTAAACAATAAATTTTATTTCTTGCAGTGTCACCTTGAATTCTTCTCACAATATGAGTGATGAAGAGGGATAGTAAGATCTTATGGGGGTTGAGTATGAGACTCTGAGTACAAATGTGATGGGGGTTGAGGGAAGTAGTTCTATTAGGAGTGCAGTGGACAATTTAGTTGCCCTTTCAAGTTATTGGAACCTTTTGCCAAGGGTCCCTTTGAGAAGATGTCTCAATTTGCAACGAAACAAGTAAGATCTAGGGTAGCAAGGGGGCACTAGGTCATGGAAGTGTCATTTTTGTCAAGTTGAATTTCAAGGCAGCATTACAAGAGTTAATGCACACCTCCTTCACATCCGAAGCAAAGGTGTGGGGGCCATGTGACAAGTTGTCACTAAAACAAAGGACTGAACTTAATAAATTGTGTGGTTAAAATACAGAAGATAAACATGTATCTACTACTTTGGCAACGAGGAGTGTTACTCCTACTAGTGCTAGAACTTTCCAAGGTGCACAACCTCCTACTTATCCATCTGGTTCAACTTCAACGGCAATAGAACCTAAGGGGAAACACAAAATGACAGGTAGCAGCGATGCTGCAAACACAATGGCAAAGTTATTCAATGTGCAAAATAAAGATGATGCAGATGATGTCATTGGCAAACTCTTCTTTGCTTGTGGGATTCTGTTCCATGTGGCTCGGTCTCCTTATTATAAGGATGTTGTGGCAAAGATAACAAGAGTAGGACCATCATATGTGCCACTAGGGAGACAAAATTGAGGACAACAATCTTGGATAAGAACTATTCCAAGATTAATATTCTAATGGAGAAAATGAAGGCTACTTGGGTCACTACTTGGATGCAACATAATCATGGATGGGTGGACGGACATTAGGCATCATCCACTCATCAACATCATGGTCACATGTACAGAGGGCCCTTACTTCCTCAAGGCTATTGATTGTTCAGGGCACGTCAAGGATGTTGATTTTCAGTTCCAAATCCTTAGAGATGCTATTGAGGAGGTTGGACCGGAGAATGTGGTGCAAGTTGTGACGGATGCGGCCCATGTATGCAAAGTTGCAGGAAGTTGATTGAGGCAACCTACAAACATATTTGGTGGACTCCTTGTGTGTGCATGCCATGAATAATGCACTCAAGGACATGAAAAAGATTGCTGGATCAAAGAGGTTGTTGATAATGCTAGAGATGTGCAGATGTTTGTCTGCAACCACCACACTTCACATGCACTCTTCAGGACCTTCTCTAAGAAGGAATTTGTGAAACCTGTAGAGACTAGATATGCATCATATTTCATTCTCTTGGAGAGGATGCTTGAGTTGCAAGAGCCATTGCAACTAATGGTCATGACAATAGAGTGGAATTAGTGGCCCAATTCCAAGTCTGAGCAAGGGAAGAGGGTGAAGGAGGTGGTGAAGAGTGACACATTTTGGGCTGATGCAAAATACATTGTCTCTTTCATTACTCCAATCTTCAAAGTCATTAGATATGGGGACTCTAATGCACCTAGCCTTGGAGAGGTGTATGAGTGCATTGACAGTATGCTTGGGGAAATGAAGGCCATTGTACAAGAGAAAGACCCTACATTGCAATTCTACAATGACCATATTCAACCAATCATTCATCGGAGATGGGAGAAGCTCAACACTCCCTTGCACATGGTTGCCTATGCATTAAACCCAAAGTGGTATGTGCAAAGGCCTGGCAAAGTTACCCCTATACAAGATGCAAAGGTGAAGAAAGGGTTCATGAGGGCTATTCAAAAATGTACAATTTTATAGGTGCAAGCACTATTCGTATGGAGTGGACAAAATTTGCCACTCTTAGGGGATATTAAAAAGAGGCCAAGATGGATAGGAAAACTATGGCATATGAGGATCCAATTGTGGTGGACTATGCATGGGCATGATTCTTTGACAACCGCACTAACTATTCACTTGTTGTCCCATGTTTTTAGTTCTTCTGCTTCTGAGAGGAACTGGTCTACTTATGGCTTCATCCACTCTATGAAGAGGAACAAACTTACCTCTAGGAGGGCGGAGAAGCTTGTAGTTGTACATAGTGCCTTGTGTCTCATTGACCACAACACACTTATGTGCAAGGAGATTCCAACAGACCCGATGGAATGTAGAGCCAAAGGAGCCATGTCAGATTGATGATGATGTGGCACAAACAGGGTTGGTTGGCATCAATTTGGAGGAGCTTGATCATGAGGAGTCTAGCAGCTCGAGTGATGAGGACATTGAGGAGTTTGGCGCAGCTGCAGACTTTGGGGATGAATGATGATTAGACTCATTACGTTGAGCCACTGGCCAACTATACTTGAATTTTGAATGTAATCATCATTTTGAATATAAATATAAATATATTGATATTTGGCTTTTTCACTATTCAATGCAATGTGTTTAGTATTTCAAAGTTTCATTTGTTGTTCCTTATACATTTTTATAACTAATTTTTCAAGTACCATATATATATATTTGTGCCGCCGTCCCCAAACCAAGGTCCTTGGTCCCCCCGTCTCCAAGACCCGTCCCCCCGTCTCAAGACTCCGTGGAACACTCGCTTTTTTTTCAAGGTTTCAAAGACTTACGGAGTTTTTGTTTGCACTTGCAATTGCAGTTGTGTTTTGCATTTTCAATAAAAACAATGAGCAAGTGGTGAGGGTAGTGAGGGTGAAGAGATTCAAATGCAACATAGAGGTAGAAATAGGGTTTCTTCAGGGAGTGAGAGTGTTGTAGCAATTGTGGGTTCAAATAATCCATTTGAATGCCCTTCTCAACTCCTCAAAATTTATGCAAAGGGCCCATTCAATCCTAAAAAACCCCTTTCACAATTTACACACAGTACCATTGACAAAGAAAAAAACTCAGGGGGGAGTAGAGTGTGGTTGTGTCATATTTGCAACAAAGATTTTAGGGGCAACTACACAAGGGTTTATTGTCATCTTTTGGGCATAACTGGACAGGGGTAAAAGGTTGTGAAAAAATAACATTAGCTGAGAAGGCCGAAGTGACTAGGTTGCACATGGAGGGTGAGGCAAGAAAAAAAGGATGTCATTGGAGACTATGCATGGTACACAATTGCCTACCCAATCCGTGGATGTTGAAAGTCAAAGGGAGAGGATTCTACCAAGGGAAAGAGAAAGGCTACTACTGTTGCGGGGATGTTCAATGTGCAATCACAGGAAGTAGCTGACTCTTCTATTGCCAAATTCTTCTTTGCCAATGCAATACCATTTCATGTGTCACGTTCCCCTTCAAACAAATGTTCAAGAGATGTAATTGTTGTTGGTTCCTTGTATGTCCCTCCTAGAGAACATAAACTACGGACCAGCCTCCTTGATAAAGAATATTCTAAGGTGAGTGTGGTGATGGAGGAGATGAGGCAAACTTGGATACGGGTGGGTTGCTCTATCATCATAGATGGGTGGACCGATATTAGACATCGGCCACTCATCAATATCATTGTCACATGTCCTGTTGGCTCTTATTTTCTTAGAATTATTGATTGTACAACAGGAAGAGGAAGGATGCAACCTTCCAATTTCAAATTTTGAAGAATGCCATAGAGGAGATTAGGCCCTCAAATGTTGTACAAGTGGTGACCGATTCAGCCGTGTATGTAAGTTACTGGCTTGATGGTGGAGGGTGCTTACAAGCACATTTTTGGACCCCATGTTGTGTTCATGCGTTGAACAATGCATTGAAAGACATTGGAAAGATAGATTGGGTGAAGACAGTGGTGGCAAAGGCTAGAGACATACGAGATGTTCATTTGCAACCATCACACCTCACTTGCTCTATTTAGGATTTTTTCGAGGAAGGAATTCCTCAAGCCTGTGGACACTAGATATGCCAGCTATTTCATTTTGTTAGAGAGGATACTTGAGGTGCAGGAGGCTCTACAATTAATGATGGTTAATCAAGAGTGGGGTAGATGGTCGAGGCAAACATTGTTGAAGGAAAAAGTGTGAAACAAAAGATCCTTGACGATGATTGGTGGTCCACAGTGAGGTAAGCAATTGCTGATTTTATATATTTAATATTTATATTTTAATTTTTAATTTTTTAATATTTTTATCCATGTTTCTAACTTGTAAATTATTTTAGTTTTTCATTCTTTGTAATAGCATTCTGATTCACTCTTTGAGTCTTAAATTCTTAATCTTTTCTGAATTTTTTTGTAACTTGTTTGCAGATATGTTTGCTCCATCATCTCACTTGTTGTGGGGGTCATAAGATATGTTGATACAAACTCTCCTAGTCTTGGAGAGATTTATGAGACATTTGACAGCATGTTTGGGCAAATGAAGCAAGCCATTTGTAGCAGGGATCCTACTTTGGGATTTTATGAGGAGCATATCAAGCCCATTGTGACACGGGTGGTGGAACACAATGAACACCCCGCTTCATATGGCAGCCTATGCTCTAAATCCCAAATGGTATGCAGCACGGCCTAGGAGAATGCCTCCATCTGATGATGAAGAGGTGAAAGAAGGGCTCATGAAGGCCTTTCAAAGATGTACACTGATGAGGAGTCCACTTTATTGTGGACACAATGGCTAGCCTTTGTCAATCTCTCGTGGTCCAACATTTAGCAAACTAGAGGCGAGGACAAATAGAGCTACATTAGCTCAAGTAGACCCTATTGGATGGTGGACATGGCATGGCAAGGATGCACCAGACTTGAGGATTCTTGCCACTTGCCTCCTTTCACAGGTTGTCAGTTCCTCTGTTGCAGAGAGGAATTGGTCCACATATGGCCTCATCCACTCGATTAAGAGGAACAAGCTTACCTCTCAACGAAGCAGAGAAGTTAGTGGCCGTGCATAGTGCCTTGCGACTTCAAGATCGATAGACTCTTGAGTATCGTCAGACTCCAGCTGCACGTTGGGATGTTGATCCCGAAGATGCCACAGGTTGATGAGGAGAAGGCACAGGTGGGATTGGTTGGGGTTCCATTGGATGAGGCAATCCCTCATAGTTCTAGTGACTCAAACTCAGGGTCTGATTTTGATGCCATTTTAGTGGATTTTGATTAGGGGCAGCAATAGATTTTCATTTTCTATGTTTCAGACATTTTGTAGTTGAAACTTGCAGCCCTTGGGCATTTCATTGTAATTATTATTGTAATTGAAACTTGAATCTTATGTGAAATCTCAATTCAGCTCCAATTTTATGTATTAAGGTTCTATAATGTGTGTGATGAATGCTTTATCAATGTTATCATATGAATATTTGAAATTTCCTATATTTTTTAAATTTTCCCTTATTTTTAATAGCCGTTCCTTATCGTCCCCTAAAAAAAAGGCCTCCAAAAAAATCCGTCCCGAAACACGTCCCCGTCACCTGTCATCCCGTGCATCGAAACTTAGTGTAACATAGGAATAATACCATGCATATCAAGAAGAATGCCATTCAAATAACTTGTGCAAATTTAGTTTGGCACAATGAGGCATCTTGATGGAGTATAAATTCTAATCCCTGCCAATCAGATGGGAGAAAGCTCTCAACTTTCGAAAATACGCCTAAATCAGCACCAGCATCAGCAAGAAGGTTCATTGTTCTGTTTGCTTCTTGATAGCGGCGAAAGAAGGAGATGCAAGTGAACTGTTGATGGCAGTAGGAGGTGGGGTGAAGTGTTAGTTAAGTTGGGAATCTTACCTTTTGACATTGCATTTATGACAAGGTGAGAATACTCCTCAACTTCCAAACATTCAACACCTTGTTCTCACGCAAAGCTGAGACCTTCCAACAAAGCCAGAGCTTCCACTTCATTATTGGTTCCAAGAGGAACAATGAAGAAGATGCTATGATAAATCTTCCCTAGGAGGAATTGTAAGATGCATCCTAGTCCAGCAGTTCCCGAATTGCCTCTGGAGGTACTGTCGAAGTTGAGTTTAGCCCACCCTGTCTTAGGCACTTTCCATTTTATTTTAGATCTTGCCGATAATTTTACCCTTTTCCCATGAACGGAAAGCCTGGAGACTTTGTTAACAAGGGGGAGAAAGAAACTTTGGGTGAAGTCATCTTTAGATAGATATATATATATATATATATATATATATGGCCATGAAGGGCAAGGGTAAACCTGTGGTATGATTTTGGGGAAGCTCTTGAGAATGTTGGAGGTCCTGTCGACCTTGAGGTGGCTGATGAGAAGCTCACTGTTTTCCACAGTGGTTTGGTTTCAAACAGAAAATCTAAACTAGATGGTGCTCAACTTCTTTTGAAGATGTTTTGGTGAAGGTGTATCCAGCCCGCAGAGCTTCCAGATTCAAGGTAGTTGAAAACCAATTTTCAACTGCAAGATCTACTGTGAAAGAACCTGGTGGTTGGCTCATTATCAGACCTGCTCCTAGGGGCAAAGTCGGTTAGATACCAAGGGGCCACTTGGAAGCATGGAGACAGTGAGTCATTGGGAGTAAATTCGTATGTAATGCTCAGCTCATGGTATAAGGCGGCAGTTTGGCTGGGATGGGCAATGGTCTTTTGCTTGCACAATCAACTATCGCAAAGAGAGGAAAATATCTTATAGACACGGGATATAACTAATATCAAATCATCATGAATTCTTATAGCTAGATCTCCCGTTCCAACCCCTGGTTGCAGCAGTAATTGCAATTTGAAGATGTGACCTTTTCCTGCTCATGGAAGCTTTGTGACTAGCTCTACTGTTCAAGCAGAAAGGAAATGTACTAAAGCATGTGTTGCACTGGCCATGTGGCAAGTTACCTGTTTGGAGGATGCTAAAGTGTTTGTGGCCTTGGTAGCATCCGTCAATTTAAGCATGGATGCAGATCAACCTTTTCCAAGAAAATACCATTTAGGTTGATCTTGAGGGTAATTTGGTTTGGTTATGCTTAGCTTACTTGAAAGTTCTGTTTTGATCTGACCTTGATCAGATGCCATATAAAGACTCAGAAGAGAAATATTAGTGTCTAAACCTCTGAATCCTGGTAGCACTTGGAACATTCTACTTGCTACAGTTAGTTTAACTTTTAACGATGACCAAACAGCAGGCATTGATAAGGAAACGGAGGCTAGTTATCAGTCTTGACCTGATTTTAAGTATAAGCCTCAAATACATTGTATGAAGGATCAATACATTGAAATATCGATTTCATGTGAGGTTAAATTGGTAGCAACAGACGTTAGAACATTGGCATGCATTTAGAGATGTAACATGAATGTCTGAATGCAAGCATATTATTTTCACAAACCGTAGACCCTGGGGATCATAGTTATAGTGCTCAGAGTTTGTGCCACTTCAGCAAGATCGATTCACCAAGCCAATCCAGACTCGGCAAATGAGGCAGCTACTCAAAATGAATTCTTTAAACTGCAAATGAAGGCTTCTATCGCTGTTTTGCAAGTGGTGGAGTCTCGTGCTCTGACTGGAAGAGACTCGCTGGAACTCTGAGTGTCTGAGATCCCTCGACTGGTTTTAGGTCGAGAGATTTATAAGTAGCTCATATTGGGAAGTTTTATGATTGACTCGGGAGTCTCGTTTGAAGTTTGTAAACTAACCGACCGAGCACTACTAGTATATTGTGGCCCTGGTTCAAATTCTTGAATGTGTATCCTAAAATAATTATTATTATGAGAGAGAAGATAACAAGCACATTAGCGTGGATAGACTCACACTCTGGATGTAAGGTTTGGAACCAAGGATCCAATTCTTTAGGCAATGATTGAAGGGCAGATGCAATGCGAGCCTTCAACGAGCTCAGCCTTTTCCGCCAATCCGAAGAAATTCTTCTCCGATCAATCAGCCACTCTGCAAACCATAAAAACAGAAGTTAAATCTAACTGCAGGTTAATTTTGAAGAATTGTTTACTTCACCATTTCTATCAATTTTACTTTACACGGAGTATTCTGGAAATTATTTATAACAAATAATAATTAAGGACGTTAGTTGAATTTGAAGCTTGAAAACCCCACGGAAGATGGAAATAAAAATATAAGATAGAATCTTTGCACCTCCGAGCCTGGAAAAACTGATGTCGATAGGAAGGTTCTGCAAATCAGATGAATTCTGCATTTTGTATGCCCCGATGTTTCTCCACAAAAACAAGTTTATTCCTGGGCCGTCTAATTCGATCGCTTTTGGTTCTTCTCCTACTTAGCTGTGGCGCTTTCTACTTATTATGGAAGAGGCATCAATGTAAGGAATATTTATGTATCCTACTAAGGTATGGTGCTTTCTACTTATTATGGAAGATGTAATGCAATCTTTCTTTTTTTTTCTTTTCCTTTTTTTCGACCACCGTGTTGCTAAGTGTTTAACATTGTTGTGCCCTGTTATTATTTTGTTGGATTTTCCCTTGTCGTAGAGAATGATTGGAATTCTCCCTCTTCATCTTTCCTACTTGTGTTGGTGTCGATGTTTTTGTTGTTGTTGGCCGCCCGCGTTCCTCGCGATTATCCTATTAAAAGAAAATCTTGTTCTTGCTTTCTCAATCTTTCCTGTTGATTGTTATTAATATGATTAATTATTATCATTATTTTTATTTTAATCCTAAAAATAATAGAAAATATATATATATGGTAATAATAGTATTACAAAAGTAATTTTCGATTGGCGATTATTTGATTTTAGTGTCAATTTTTATCAATACTATTATTAATTACCTTTAAGATGTTCTATTTTATTATTGATATTTTCATGTAGCGTGAACCTCATTTCGCATAAAGGAAGAGTTTTTCCGTTGCGGTGCCATAGTCAGTCGTTGCCTTGTGTTGCCATCGTAATGACAATCTCTAGTTCTCCGTCGGTCGTTGTAGCTTGCGATCATGTTGTTTTATCATTTAGAGTAATGGAGAAATTAATTCTTGCTCGTTCTTGCTTGGCCGTTTGTGTGCGATCCTATCTTCTCGGGTTGTCTTGTTCCTTTTTTTTTCAAACTAGATAACATCATATAAAAAAATAATAATAAATAAAAGAAATCAAGTAGCTTTGACACTAAACTTATGGTAGAATTTTGCACCTTCTACAACATGTATAATTCTTCCCAAAACCGTAGTTTCCTTAAGAAATCTGCTTCCACATGTAATAATGTTTTTAAGGGCGTGTTGCTTCACACTTCTTTGGACAGATGGAAGGAGGAGGTCGTTGTGATTTAGTCTTGTGTGTTTAATGCATTTCAACTAGCAAAATAAAGAAAACATTCTAACTTTTTACTCTTTCCCTTACTCTCTGGGCGCCACTTCATTCCTTGCCTAACTTTGCAATTAAATTGGGTTGTTAGCTGGCGGTTGGTGGAAAGTTATGGACTCCTGCCTTTTCCTTAAATGGTTTTGTTGAAAGCACACGCATTGGATTCTCTTCTGCAAAACGAAATCCTGATAGTATGATGCCGCAAGGACTGTAGTGCTCTAGTTTTATGCAGTTTTGTGTTGTGTTTTGAAGGGGCGTTGATCCTATTGGGAATGTGTATGGTTGGGAGGCGCTTGGCTCGTTCTTGGGTCTGTGCGGACTGGGAAAGGTAGATCACATTTTTAGTTTGGCCGCTTCCTTATCCTGCTCTAGCCACGTGAGATTTTCTTGTGAGGATATTTTGAATCCTCGCTTAGGCTATGAACCTTGTTTCTCTCTAAATAAATTTTCCTTAATGCTGGTTATTTCGAGGTGGAGATTTGTGTAGTAAAGATAACGTGTGAAATCTATCGAATGGTGTAAATTGAGACAAATCTATGGTGCTTGGACGGAAGAATTCAAACCTATTGCCTTACCACTTGGCCACACTCCTTTTTAGTCAGATGCTAATTAATATTCATATTACTAAAAATTCGATTCTATATTTTGAATTAAATTCAAGGAATGTTTTATTGTCACCTGAATCGCATTAGATAGGGGTTATAAGCATGGGAAGCTTTAGCAGAAATTCTGTAGTTCTGCTCAGGAGAGTATCTATTATATAACTTGGGGTTCCAAAGCACTATGTCTTGGATTGCGGCCTGAATTGGAGGTCTGTAAATTTGACAGCAATTTGGCTTTGCTGCAGTGGATGTTTTCGACACAACTAAGTACCTGGTTCTCAATGTTTTGTTTGGGTGATCAAGGGTAAACCTGTCTCTTGGCGTGGGACAACTTCTACAAAGGTCAAATTTCCATCCAACGTTGGTCTTGATGCAGAAGATGTTATAACTGGTGGATGTCGCTACTTTTTCGGAAGCCCCATTTAGGCATGTTAAATCTACACCTTGCAATAATCTGCTACCTTCTTTTAATATCATGAAATGAATATTCTTCTTTCCTTAAATGGCGCCCAGACAAAATGTTTTCGTGGTTGTTTAAATTGTTGCCTGAGTGTGTTGGTTGTTCCTTTAAATCTCCTTCCAAATTCGTTGGTTTTGCATGAATTGCTCTCTTTTCCCTTTTAATGGCTTACTCCATTTCACGTTGGTATAAATGGGCTTCTGCATTATTTTGTGAATCGATCCAGTTTGAAGGAAAGGAAATACTACTAGGATTTGTTTGTTTATCTTACCCAGATAGCAACTGTGATGGTATGTATATATTCTATGGCTTACTTTATTGACGGGTAATGTGCGTAGTGCCTTTGGGTTTTGAATAAATAAGAATTTTTTCTTTGGGTTTTACGTTCTAGGAACTGATTGTTTGAAATGGGTTTTACTAGAATGATAGAAGAATTATGATTTCGACTTACCATTTCATGGTATGCAATTAGGCTAGTAAATATAAATGGGTTTCTTCTGGCTTCATCGTAGGGTTAAAACTGTTATGTTTTTCATATTCTCTCTCAGACCTATGAGGTGACTCCATGTTTAGGAACCTGGAACAAATTTTATGACAAAAACCCATAAGGTTTCCTAGAGTTCTGAATAAGTTATTCCAGCCCGCCAGTTTGGAGAGTGTATCGTCTTACCGTATTTTCTTGTCCCTTAAAGTCGATCGATTGGTTACCCATTCGGGGCTTTAAATAATGAGGGTAATCTGAACGATTGATCTTCAACTTGTTAATTATATGCTTTAAAAAAAAAAGAGTTTTAAGCTACTTTCCTGGAATCTCCTCTTTTGTTAGCATGTTAGTGAGGCTATGAATATTTTGTGAATGTTTTGCATAGATTATTACCACTCCCGCACATGTCTGAAGTAGGTAAGATGTTCTCCATCCTCCCCGAATCCTTTTCGCTTTATATGGCTCCTAAATTTGAGTCTATTGTGAAAAGAAATTCCAATGTATTTGTACTCTTCCACTATTTCTAGTAGATTGTCTTAAAAATAAACGTAACTTGTTGCTTCTTCCTTTTTAAGGAAAAAATCATGACTTTGGTCTTGCTAGTGTTCACTTACATCCCGACCTCCTGGCAAAAGAGTTATGAGGCCCTTAAATGTTCCCTTAAACCATGGGTAGTTTTTGCATTTAGAATAATATCATCTACATATAGAAGTAACTTCACCACATAGCCCACCAGTTGGATACCACACCCATCTATTTTGTTTAACCATTCCTCAAGTTTATCTATGTATAATCCAAACAAAGTAGGAGATAAAGGACATCCTTGTTTGACTCCAATGTCACTACCAAAACATTTAGACATGCCCTCACTAGTTTTGATTTTAGCTTTAACTTGCTCATAAAGTTTATGCACTGCAGCTCTATACTCATCTAGAATCCCAAGTTCCTCCATCATGTTCCATAGTTTTTCCTATGCATTGTGTCAAAGGATTTTTAAAGTCAACAAAGCAACAGAATACTTCCTCCCTTTAGGTGTCCCAAAAATTTTCAATCAAATGTCTAAGAGTGATACAATGATCAATGGTGGAATGCTTTGGTCTAAAGCATGCCTACCCTTTAGCTCTTTTTCCCTCTTTTTCCACCCAACTACTGATTATGCGCTCTACCATGCTCCCGAAAAGTTTTCCAAGAAGAGGGTTGACCATAATAGTGTGGTAGTTAGAAGGATTATTGACATCACCACTTTTGTAGAGGGGGATAACTATGCTAGTTGTCCATTATGTCGTGAAAGCCATCTTGTGTGATGTTGTTAAAAACTCTTGTGATGTGTGGAGCAAGAGGTTTAACTCCCCATTTTAGAAATTCAACTTGTAGCTTGTCTTTATAACTACGTTGGGAGTGTTGTTTTATTAGTTATGTAAAATTTTCAATTCTTTTAGGTGTTGGATTTTTAAGGGAATTTATACTTATTTAGGTTCTACATTATATTAAAGTGTTAAATTAATATTACAAAATAGTTATTTGTCTTGTCTACATATACATTTTTTATTGGTGTTTATAGTACATTTTGTGTGATCTATAGATCATATATTATATGTTGTCATTTAAAGTTAATTTTGAAAGATAATATAATAATTTTTACCTATTTACCGAAATGTTGAGAGGTTTTGCATCATTAAGGAAACTTTTCTCACTTATTTGATGTGTATTAAAGCACATCCAACTTGTAGTTTTCCATTTCAAATCCAACTTAAAAAATTTCTTTACATTTGCATTCATCTCTTTATGATTGTGTGGAATTTGAAACTCATGACTCTTGTGGCACCCTACAAGCTTCAGGATCTATATGGGATCGTAGTGGTTTTTGGGTATATAAATTTCATGTTGAAATGTATTCTTATTTTTTTAAATGTAAATTTATGCAAGAAGTAACAATCTTAAGCAATTTCTTGATCGTAATTGTAATTCAAATCTTTGACAGCTAATTACAAATGGGGTTGGGATTATAAGCGACAAACATAACACAGATCTTTTTAAATCACCACATATTTAGCATTTTATTTATTTAAGTAGAATTTAACGTTCATGTTCAAATGTTCATAGTAACCCATTTTTTGAATTTCGCAGTTGGAGATTAGAAGGGGAAAAAATGGTTTTTCCACTTCTTTGTATGATTTTATTATACTTTATTTTGGCATATGTTAAGATCATTTTGAATGGGTTGGACTCATATTAGTCTCAATGGCTTATGAGTGCCACCACATTTTTTGGATTCCCCTATCCTCTAAAATGGCTTCCCATAAATACAAGTTTGCAATATTTGAAGACACAGAGAAGATCTTGCATGAGGTTGTGTATGAAAAATATATAACACCTTATGCAACCAATTATCTCTACATAATGATGTGATATTGAATTTGAGATTGGCCCTTGATACAATAATATCAAAAGTAAGGTTTATCTAATTCAGATATTACAATATGTGTAAATATAATTCAAAACTTCAAATGATAAACAAGACAACCCTAAATTATGTAAGGATAGATATTTCACAAAAAGTAACTTCTAAAAGTAGATTATAGAAATTAGGGTTAGGGTTTAGAAAAAAATTGTCATTTTACCATACACATAGGTGTGACGGTGATTTAAAATGGGCTAAGGATGTTGTGTAGAGTGTCAATGTGATGTTTGTAAAATTTTAGAGCTATGAACTAAGTCGATGACAAGTTTGCCCACTGGGACTAGTTTGTTCAACAAATGCATCTTATGGTGGTTGAATTTGTCCTCTGTTACTGTGACCTAAAATATGATTATGGCACATTGCAATTTTGTCTATATATGTGGGATTTATATCTAGCTCTATTTCCTGTAAATGTGTTCTTAGTTATGTTGAAGCCTTACCTCTCCTCTTGTGCGTGAAAAGGGGTTAGTTTGCAATTAACTCAAGCTTCATAAGCACCTCTATGATGATTGAGTACTACCTACATAGAAATATTCTAAAGAGTACCTAGACCTATGTAGTTCTCCCTTGTGGTAGGTGTGTGAGAACATGTGAAAATGATGTAAATAATATGGATCCCTAATTAGGCCCTCAAAATTGTCAATGATATTTGGTTTGGCTCTTTGCACGTGATGATGATATAGGGTAGAAAAATGATGATGTATTCAAATTTGCATAGATTTTTGTGACGTGTTTTTTTATTATGGGTAAATAGTTTTTGAAAGGGACTATACCCTTTTACAAGAAGGCTCAAAAATCTAGATGTGAACAATTAAGGCACAAAAAAATGATCAAAATCAAGGTAAAACGTGAGCCCAGCAGCAGGAAACAACCTGCTCAGAATAAAACCCAAAACCAACAACACATCAACATAAAAACAATTGATTTACAACGACCAAAAATGGTTTCCGACAAAGAAAAGTGAAGCAATAAGGAGCAGCTCAAACAACAGTGGAAAACTAACTAGGCGGAGAAGCGGTATTCTTGGAGATAATTTTTTTCTTTTTATGCACCGTTATCCAGCCCATTGAAACCTCCGCAATTGGAGGATTAAATAAAGGAGGCATATTTTCCTTATCCTCCATGATTCCAAATGGGACAACGGAATTATTAGCTTCTTTTTTATTTTCCTTTATGTAACCAATTGAATGAGATTCTTTGGCATTGTCAACAACTTGAATTTACGAAAGAGGGTTTCCGATGCAATGGGTGGAATCATCTTCAGTATCTGCATTTGAGTCTAGATCCTCTTTGGCTTCGAAAACCAAGTGTTCTAGGAGGGCATCTTTCCACCAGTTGTGTCTCTCATGTTGGCGCTTTGTTATCCCACAATCAGTAGAGGTGTGACCTAGACAAAAACACCTTCTACACCGAAATGGTAGGCCTTCATAATCTAAGGGTTGTGACCAAGTTCTGATTTTATACTTTGAGATCAATGGTTGCAGGAATATTTTTAGCAGTGTCAAGTTCCACCAAGATCCGGGCATAAGTAGTATGGGTATAGTCAGAGGTTTGAGAATCTATATAAAGGGTAGTTCCCAAGGTGTTGCCAATAGAAACAAGACAATCGTGACTCCAAAATTGGAGAGGTAAATGGGGCATCCTGATCCAAATGGGTTTGTAGGAGAATGATTTAGTGAGTGGGTTAAAGGAGGGGAACCAGGGTTTCATAACCAAGTATCTAGACTAGCAAACCCAGAGCTTGGATGCAATGGTGTTCTTATCAGCTATTGAAGAAAAAGCAACAATAAAAATACCTTTAGCACACGGTACAGATCTATCCTTCCAACTAGTATCGAGTCCAATGCTTGGATATCCAATCATGAAGTGTAGGAAGGTTGGGCCATAGACCTCCAAATCTGCATATTAGTGTGTGTTCCTCGTAGTATTTTTCAGAAGAAATAACCTCTTCCCCAAATGAAACACATGGGGTAATGCTAGCAGGTTCCATGGGGAATCTCCTACCATTCAATGCATCTTTGAAGGATGTGTTAGTGACACCCTTATCAACCCTGGCAGCCTTAGGAGTGCCGCCATCACCACCAGAAGGAACCTATAGAACATCTCCATTTTTGCAAAGAGAACCTTTGCTTGCACTCCACGCCCGGAGTTTGAGATTTGACTAGATCCCTTAAATGAGGTAGGAGCAGGATGTTGATTAGAGCACTGAAAGCCATATTGATCTAGGAAAAATTCGGTTCTCTGAGTCATTAGAACCTCCTCCGCTTGTATCCTGGGTAGTAGTGCCCCACACCATCATCGTTGGATCCATGCCTGTCGCCCTAGTTAGGGATTTTTTCATATAGGGTTTTGTGACGTGTTCCAAGGGAGATATGCTTCAATTATAGGGCTCAAAGGCCTTCTTAGAGGGTGCTTAAATATTGATATCCATAGATACTCTTGACTTTTCAAGTCACCTTGCCTAAGTTGCCTTTTTATTTGACTATTTCCTTGCAAAATTCATTTTTACTAAAAACCATTTTTTGAAAAATCTCAAAAAAATGCTTGAATATCAAAAAATTTATTTGCATTTCAGATTTTGGGTTTTGGGAAACAATTTGTAATTTGCATGCAAATTACATGAAATCCAATCCCAAAAACCCAACTTCCCAATACATTTCAGGTTTTGGGATTCAAATTGCAATTTGCATGTAAATTGCAAATGAGAACCCGATCCCCAAAAAATAAAGAAATCAATGCATTTCGGGTTTCGGGTTCTCATTTGTAATTTGCATGTAAATTGTAAATTGAAACCCGAAACTCGCCAACTTATAAAGATGCGGTCAAACCTCAACATCCGGTCAACATATTAATGTCACCCACTCGCATGTGTCACCTATGTGTAATTGATGTGCCATTTTCTATTTATAGTTGGATTTCCACGTCATTTCCACTGTCCTTTTGTATGCCCGACTCGTAGATGACCTTTCAACTTCTAACTGCACTTTTTCTTGAATTTTCGTAACTTATCCTTCAACCCATCAGATTTATTGGTAAGATCCTGTGTTCTAACGTTTTTGCAAGATTTGAGTCATTTTTTAGGGATTTTCCCACATTTCTTGAAGTAAATTTGGGGTTTCTTGTTTAATTTTGTTTTTTCCATGTCATATTCGGGGTTTTCCTTTTATTACAATGTCTCATTGTATGCCCTTTCTCTTTTTTATCATGGCTTGGTGTGAAAACAAGTTTCAAATTTTCTTGAGCATTTCTCAAAGATCACAAAATAATGGAGGATTATTCATCATGAATTACAAAGCGGGAGTTCACAAGTGAAAAACAAAGTTAGAGTTCTGCTAAGGCTAAGTCATAAGTTCTTGGTTGTATTACAATTCCTTACCTCTGCCAAGACCAAGTCGGAAGTCAGAGGTTGCTTTCACGGCAAGGTCCGAGTTCCTCCTTTGTATTTCAAGGGTTGACATTGCATTTCAGGACCCAACTTCCGCCATTAGTTTCAGGTGTTTCCAAGGGATTTTTAGAGGATTTTCAAGAAAATGACAGTCTTTGTCAAAAGGAAAGGGAAAAATGAAATACAAATTCCAAGGGGTGACTCCCGTGTCAAGCATCACATTAGACTTTGATAACATTAGAGATACTGATCTTGGTCATATTTACCTACATGAGTTTTGGGAAAAATAAAAGCTCCATCCAAGTCTGTTTGGATTAAAAGCATCTACAATAGTGGTATAACATTGACAACTACCTTCCCACCTTCTATACAGTGCCCAAAATTTGTACACACAATAGCTACGTAATATGATTCAAAGTCTCAAATGGTTAAGGATCATGATAGAATGATAGTGATTAGATTGGATACTAACTACCTTAAAGACTTGTTCAAACTTCCTGGTGTTAAGAATTATGTGGAAATCTCACCTAAGATGGCTCTTGATTATTGGAAAAATAATTTTGATACTTACATTAAGATTCTCAACAAGAGTTACCTTACAAAACAGAGGCTAATGGTAACCAGGTTTCCAAAGACCGTTCCCCATTCGAACTTCATCCAGGAAGTCAATGACCTAATTACCTTGCTGAGCAAAGTTGTGGGCCTTCCTTCTTCAAGGGATTTTCAGGAGTGGATGTACCAATACATCTCCACTATCTGTAAAAATACCACCCTCATTCGATGGGCCGAGCATATAGTAATGCCTTACACTCTCAATTGCTAGAAGTTCGGACATGAAATTTGTGCATGAATTCTTACCTTATGTGTTCTGCAATAGGGATGAGGAACTATCCAGGGATGACATCCATTTGTTTAAGAAACCAAGTGCAAATATATGATTTTTATCCCCAATTGACAATGAAGGAAGGACCAAAACATTTCAGAAGAGTGAATGACACCTTCTTCTATGTTATTATGTGTGTATTTAACGAGACCTATATAACCATCGGGTCATCGATGAATCTTGGAATGTTGTAAGAATATGGGGATGCATCTTCTTACGCCTCCCAACCTTCGTAGGGGGTTTTTAGGTGCTCCTTACAAGCTTCCAAGGTTCCCTACCAACAAATGGGTTTTGATGGAATTAGTTAGGTAACTACTCCACCTCTATAAGTATCAACAAAGCAAACATAAGGAAGGGGTTTAGTTTCCTATCACGTTGGGTTGATACGTATGTGTGTCATCCTACAAGGCCAAAAATGTAGGAGAATTGTAATATATGACAATAAAAACCTTCCATCCATGAATTAATTTTGATTTTTGGGGCGTCGTCAATGGACTCGGACTAGCCAGTGTTCACATGCATCAATTAAAGGATATATGGATTGATTACATAGATGTGGTGGCTATAATAGAAAATTATTAATGCATATTGACACTTAGATAGGTGGCCAAATACGGTATTATAGATGTTCTGAAGGTATACTCAGTGACGAGGAGGAGGTCATGGACCCCGTATACATTCAAATGAATATAAATGCATAACTACTTCCCTTAATCAATTGGCCAATTCGAGTACACAGTACTAAGGAGCACATGGTGAGCATCCTCAATTACACCCACCGGTGGATACTTTCCTTGGGAATATTACCCAAGGATCTAGAACATGCTTCAACTACCAATCCACAAGTACTACCAAAGTGGTTTTCCCTCCTATTGCTACAAAATAAAGGCCCCTTCCCAAGCCTCGTAAAATAAAATTTGTAAGCAAGGGCACAAGACCTTCTTCTTTTGATTTTGCTGAATTAATAGATTTCAGTATTTCTCCATCTTCTTCCACCCAAGTGATGCAATCTCCTCTCCCACCTCCTCTTCCTTCTTCCTTGTTTTCAGTTCCTTCCCCTCCACCTCTCACACTTCCTCCACTCACAACCTCTATTCCTTCTCCTTCCACTTCCTCTTCTCCCATCTTGTCCACCTCCTCTCCTTCCATGGCCCAAGTATTTTCTTCCCTTCCTTCTCTTTCATATGGAGATAGTCTAGTTTTGATTTCTCCCTTAAGGAATCCTCTTCCCCAACTTTCTCTTCCCACTACTCCTCTTATCACACTTCTCATTTCATCCATATATGTCATCATCTTGTCCATTCCTCCTCCACTAGTTACTCCTTCCTTTCCACTCATTACCGTTATGGTAACTATCCCTTCATCACCATTCTTTTTACCCCCATGTTTTCCTTTCCCTTTCCGTCCTCTCAAAGAAATGATTTCTTCCTTCACTCCTTCCTGAGATAAGCAAACAAACCCCAAATAATTAGAAGAAGTTATCCATTACTAACAAATTTGATCTCAACACTCTACATCTTACTCCCTGATTCTAATCAAAGAAACCAAATACCATCTCTCATATATCATTTGATCATTCTAGGGAAAGGTTTATCAAAATCACAACACCTGCAAAATAAATCCAAAGAATATATCATAGCGAGAAGATTACCAAATCTCCAAGGTTTCCTTGGGAAATGCTACACATGAAGGTGGAAACCAAGATGTCTAGATTACTCTTGCAACCTTCTCGGAAAATTTTGATAAAAGTAAATTCACCAAAGATGAGCTAAAAAATAAAGTGGAGCAACTAACAGATTATTCTTCACAAGATCACACACCCACTCATTCCACCACCCTCACAATTTCAACAAGCTTTGACACCACTTCCTTATCTAAGGTAAATAAAATTGTTCAACAAGGGTGAGCGGTTGGATTTTGGATAGACTGTCTTATCCGGGAAGGAGAACAGTGATCGAGATATTTTATGATTATGCATGATGAACTTGAAACAGAAAAGGATACTATGACCAAGATGTGTAATATTTTGGGAGATGAATGTGATAATTGGGAACTCACTCTAGAAACTTGGAGGGAGTTATGGAAAATGAATCATGATCTTCTCCCCAACGAAGGGGTCATTGATGACCCTTCCAATATCTTCAAATATTTAGAGGCCATCGAGTTCCATATTCATATTCTTAAGGAATTAAACCAGAAATTGGCTAGTGTAAGTAATGAAGGAATTGATGTTGTTAATGGCATCATCAACAAGTTTGAAAAAATCCATTGTAAAATCTAAGATAATGATCTTAATTCACTTCCAAGAAACAACATTGTTGTTGAATCCAAAAGCTTGGTTGAGGAGGCTATAAGATTATCCCTGGATCTTCGATCTTTAATTTATTGATAGGCTAGTGTTATATCAAGGGTTTTTAGGCCAACTTCATAAGATCATGGGTAGGGTTAAGAAGGTTCCTAGAAGTGTGAGTCAAGCAACCGACTCCACCAAAATCCTAAATCGCTACATGTGCGCGGTTGACAAAAAATAAGTACAAGAAATAATCAAACGATCTCTTAATTATCGACAAAAACAAATGAAAGAGGATATTGAAAAGGCCGATACAACCAAAGATCGGGCACACAAGCAAAGGGTGGCGCCAACTCCAACTGATTTTTTCCTTTAGATCACTTTGCCATTTTTGCACAATCCTCCAACCGTAGTCCACCATTTTGAGAGCCGGGTTTGATTGATCAAATCTACACAATTACCCGACTATTTTCAAGGAGTACTTCTTCATAGTTTTGAATGCATCCTATTTTTAGAATGTAATTAGTTAAGAAGATCAGTTGATATTTCTCAACCTCTTTAGCTACATATACAAGGATGCACAATGTATTAAAGGACTTTTGATCCATTTTGTAAGGAGGCTCTGCACTTTTAAAAACTTATACACGAGCTCATGCCTTGATATTATACATAGAACTAAAATTTTACCTTCTTTCACTTGCATGTGTTGTGTATATCAATGGTTGATTATTGTACTTGTGAATATTTCTTTCCTAGTACTTATATGATCCATTTTACCTTCATATGAAGTTAATTCTTCTCTTGGCAAGTTGTATGTTGTGAAAAATAAATCTTATTTTTTATAGTTTTGGAATTGCATGTGAATCCCTTCTATTATTATTTAAGTTTCTAACCTTCATGCAAAATACTTATGTTAAGAGGTTAAGATAGGGAGTTGTGCATATTATTTTCTTTTTGTTGAATGTTTTGTGTTTATACAAGTTGATCATTTTGTTCCTTCACTATTGGTGCATCACCACATTTTACTTTCAGTTATCCTTCTTCCCCTTTTCTTAGAAAAGAATTGAATATCTATATCTAGTTTATTTCCGATGAATCGTAGGTTTTGCATCTTGATATTTAATTAGATGCACATAATTTAGTAGGAAGTTGGCCTATTCCAAAGGTTCATCCCAAGGAGCCAAGGTCCCACACCTTGGGGATGTTCACATGTTGGATTGGATCCCTTAACGATTTAGAGGGTACATGATCTAAGTGACAATATATATACTCTTAATAGGACACGGTGCATGTGTTTACCTAATTGACTTGAGTAAATGATTTATTTCTCAATCGACCTTAAGCTAATTAAGGTAATGTATACATTTGAAAATTTTAGTGTTACATTTACAATGGACAAATTCATCATCCTCAAACATATTTGTCATATGAAATTATCCCAGGATAGAAAACTCATCCAAGCTTAGGATGGAATCTAATATAAGACATGATGGGGATTATTGAGATTTTGAAGATGTGTTATCTATAAGATGCATTTATTCTAAAGGTGTTAAGTTGAAGAAAAAGCCATGACCTAATGGAATCAAAGTGTGGGATTTGAGTTAGACACATTTACGTTTATTTAGTAAATGTGTAAATGGGATAACATTGAGATACATATTAAATGATTATTGCCAAGTGCCACATTACCAAAGTTTGGGTAATGTTATCCAATTTTACACCCCCTACAAATTGGCTAACTTGAGAAATCTGGACTTGGGAAGTTTCATGGGATCTTGATGAAGAAACTAGAGAAATCAGGTAATTTTCATGTTTTGGGAACTTGCATATGTTATAAGGCTTCCCCTCTCCTTTGCGTAACTCATCGGTTCCATGCTTAGCCAAAACCAATAAAAATGGAAATTTTTGGTCTTCTTTAGTGTATTTGCAGAAATTTTGAGCCTAGGTGGAATAGTTCTTTCGGTTCCACTGATTTGCCGATTTGGTAGTAAAACAAAGAAATTTGGATAATTACAATATATTGTGGAAATGAGTGTGAAAAATGGAACTACGGAACTAGTTCCCATGAGATCTAGGTTCTCTGCATGAGCCATTGATCCAAAACGAAAAGGAATGAGGTACAAAATTAGTGTGTTGTGGAAATGTGGGGGTCAAATGGAACAACATAACGCCTTCCATTTGAGGAACGAGTTCCCCGCAAGGGTATCTAGGCCAATAAACAAAGATAAGTAGAGCGATGCACTGTTGTGGGAATTAGTGACGGGGGATGTTCTATATAGTGTAAAAATTCTCTCATTTGTGATGAGGGATGTTCTAAATGTGAAGGAATTCTGTCAAAATTGTTTGAGCATCTTTGAGTTGCAGGCCTTAGATTTGGACATCTACATGGTGATCCTTGCATTTATCTTTCATTGTAATGAATTGTGCATGTACTTGAAGCAATAAAATACTTATTTTTTGGTTTTTATCTACTCTAGCTTGTGTCCTATTGCATTTTCTTGTCTTTCATTGCATTTGTAGGTATATTGTGCATGTTTTATTCTCCTTACATGGTTTAAATTTGTTGTTCCCCATGGAAATGGTATTTTGAATGTTGTTTTGGACTGTGGCACTCATGTTTTCCTTTCCTCCTTTGTTTTCCCCCATTTTCACTCATTAGAGTATCCCCACCCCTTTTCTTGGTGTTATCACCTCTTTGTTGGCTTAGGATTTCCTTTTATGCATCTCCTTCTCACCGTGGTCCCTTGGAATTTTAGAGTAGAGTTAGATAGTTACATTTCCTTCCTTAGGAGTAGTTTAACATTAGGAATAGGTAGAGGAACCAACCTTCTCTGGAGGTATGTCTATGTGCAAGTCCCACAACTTGGAGATAGTCCCATGTTGCCTCAAAGCCCTAGATCACTTTGATTTGGGACAACTGCAATTTTGATCTCCAACAGGTTTTGGCATGCTTGGTGGGACAAGTTTGAAGAGATTTACATCTTCATTTCACCAAGTTTTATGTGTTCTTGGTGAGATTTCAGCCTTTAGAGGTAATTTTCAAGCACATCTAGTGACTCCACTGGTTCAACCAACCCATTATCTCATTTGTAGACCTTTCCCTTCATTATTTCATCCATTTATTCCTTTCCTTTCACCCTTCCATTCATTTCATGTTTCCACTTCATTCATGGCTCTTCATGGAGCTCTTCCATTTTTACATTTCAGTTCTTCTCCCCTTCACTTGCAGTAGTGGGATGATATCCCCAAAACAACCTTGATAAACTTGCCTCTTTTCAATGGAAATGGAGATCAATCTCCTATTGATCACATTTAAGACATAATCAACCATTGTTCCATTCATAATGTCATTGAAGAAAATGTTTGCCTCATACTTATTGTTCTATCATTCAGAGGCAAAGAAAATATTAGTTCAACAATTTGGCTCCACAATCCATTTCCACTTGGGATTAATTGGGAGAAAAATTCTATAATTGGTTCAAGGAAAATGCAGATGTCATTGTCCTCATGGAACATCTCATCATAATACATTGGGTTTCAATGAACAACATCTCATATTTCAATATCAGATTTAAGAGGACTGGCACAAAATTCCTCAGAATTTAGACCCTCACAAGGTATGACATTCTTGTTTTATTTGAGGGCCTTTGATTTTGATTTGGTTGTATTGATACAAGCTCTAGGAGGTAACACTCTTCCTCAGGCATTTGACATTTCCATATTAGCTGAGAAGAGTCTCATTTAGGCTAGCCAAAGGAAATCCATTCCCATTTCTCCCCTTCTTCCATCTTCTTCCACATCCTTTGTGTCTAACAATGCAATTAACCAGTAGTCCCTCACTTATGTATCATCCCCAACAAGTCTCATCATGTTCGATGATTGTAGAACTATTGAAGAGTGGTATGACTCTGATTAGGAATATGAGATTACACAAAGTGAGCAAAAGAAGACGTCTTCTTTAAAAGAGAATCAATTAGACTCAGAGGAAGATGATTCACAAGAGGCATAGTTGTTTGTAAAAGCACCACAAAGTTCGGATGAACTGTAAATAGTTTCCTTGAAGAGGAGGTTCTACATGATAGTCCCATTTGTGGGATTGAGCTTCAAAGAAATGGTCAAATCAAGTGGAGAATCTCATGTCTAATCAGATATCTTGCTAGTTTAGATCCAAAAATAGAGTTGTCACATGTCATGCTTATTTCAAAGCATGAGGATGAACTTTAGCACGCCAAAGCTCTGCAATAATGCCTCTCAAATCAAAATATATAACAATTAAATGAGGTATTTGTTTTATTTATTGATGATAATTTGAGGAGGGTGGAATACTAGTTGTAAGATATTTTTCACTCTTATTAAAGACCATGTTCAGTTCCAAATCAGTTACATGGTCTCAATTTATGAGGAGGGAAGTTATTTTCCCTACATGTTGCAAGTTTTGTTTAAAGATTCCTTTGCTTCTGATTATAGTAGGGTAGTGTAGGTTTGTTTTCAATAAAATAAGTGCTTGTACACACTCTGCATGTTTCCACTTGGAACATGTATGATTTTCCATTTTGTATATAGTTTTTGCGAGATTTTGTTGTTTTTACACAATCCATTTGATGAAGCAGAGTTTAAGGTTAAAGCAAGATGTTTAGGACAATTCCAAGTGCATGCATCAATCAACATGTAATTCAGAACTCTGTAATGTTCATCTTTTCCAAGAAATCAATGTTTGGGCCCCGAGGTTTAACCATTTTCCCACTCTTATTAGGGACCAAATTCTCCAACTTCTTCAAACTTGGCAAAATTAGATTTGGAGATAGTTTCAAATGCTCGTTATTTGTCCCAATAGATTAGTTATAGGGGAAACATGGTGATAAGATCGATTCAAGACAATTTTCCACTCTCATAAAACCTAATTCAGAAAATTCTTATAATGAGAATGGTCAATTCAAGCAATGATGCGGATCAACTTGATTCGGGTAGTACTTGGATGGATTCGGGGTGAGAGATTCAAGTTTAAATTAGTTTTTAGATTATAAGGATTACTCCAAGACCAATGGATGCTTCAAGGCCATTGATATTTTCAATCTAGCAGACATATTACCATATGAGTCATCAAATTGATATCCAATTTTACACCCCTGTGAATTGGCTAACTTGAGAAATCTGGACTTAGGAAATTTCATGGGATCTTGATGAAGAAACTAGTGAAATAAGGTAGTTTTCATGTTTTGGGGGAACTTGCATATGTTCTAAGGCTTCCCCTCTCCTTTTCATAACTCATCAGTTCCATAATTATCCAAAAACTAAGAAAAATGGAAAAATTTGGTCTTCTGTAGTGTATTGTGAAAATTTTGAGCCTGCGTGGAACAATTCCCAAGTTCCTTCGGTTCCCCGATTTGGCCGAAAAACAAAGAAATTTGAAGAATTGTAGTATATTGCAGAAATGCGGGTGAGAGACAGAACTACATAACTAGTTCCTATGAGACGTAGGTTCTCTTCACGAACCATTGATCCATAAGGAAAAGGAATAAGGCACCGAATTAGTGTGTTGCAGAAATGTGGGGGTTGATGGAACAGTGAACAACTCCATTGAGGAACAAGTTCTCCGCATGAGGGTATCTAGGTCAATGAATAAAGAAAATTGGAGTGGTGTAGTGTTGGGGAGTTAGGGGCCGTGGGAACAAAGAGCTCGGGTGGAACAGTTCCTAAGTTCCACCCGGAGATAATATTCTAACTCAAATGTGAACTCTAGACCCTTGCAAACAATGAGGGAAAAATGGGCATAAATGACACAGTTCCATAATTCCACCAGTTCCTTGAATCTCGAGACCCATTTACACCACAAAGAGAAAAATCAATTAAATGCATCACTGTACTATGTGTTTGGAACTGTGTTCCCTCCTCGACCCCCTAGATCCACATGGGCATAAATTTCACCTATGCTCCAAATTTGACAAACTTTATACCATTGGAAATATCTCATCATGAACTACATCATGAAAATTGAAAATCTTGATTTAGGCGAGGGTAGGTGGGTGAAAAAGAGGAAAACATATCCAAAATTAAATATGTAGTTTCATGTTGCTTAACAACTATATTTAATGAAGTATGGTGCCCATTTCTTCTTCCACAAGCAAAGTATCATTGGGGAATGGATTTGTAAGGGTGCCCATACTTGTTTTCAGAGAATTAATGCATGTTGTTGGTGGGTGGAAGAAAGAATTTGAGTTTCCCTCTCTTTTCTGTTTTCACTCTCTTTCACATTCTTTATATATTGTGAAAATTCTCTCATTTGTGAGGGGGGATGTTCTAAAATGTGAAGGAAATATGTCAAAATTGTTTGAAAATAGCTTTGAGTTACAGTCCTCAGATTTGGACATCTACATGGTGATCCTTGCATTTCTCTTTCATTGTAATGAATTGTATATATACTTGAAGTAATACAATACTTGTTTTGTGGTGATTATATACCCTATCTTGTGTCCTATTGCATTTTCTTTCCTTTCATTGCATTTGCAAGTATATTGTGCATGTTTTATTCTCCTTGCAAAGTTTAAATTTGTTGTGCTCCATGGAAATGGTAGTTTGAATGTTGTTTTGGATTGTGGAACTCATGTATGCCCTCTCCTCCATTAATTTTCTCCCATTTTCACTCATTAGAGTATCTCCACCCCTTTTCTTGGTGTTATCACCTCTCTGTTAGCTTAGGATTTCCTTTTATACATCTCCTTCTCACCCTGGTCCCTTGGAATTTTAGAGTAGAGTTAGTTTTATTTCCTTCCTTAGGAGTAGTTTAGAATTAGGAATAGGTAGAGGAACCAAGATTCTCTGGAGGCATGTCTCTGTCGCAAGTCCCACAACTTAGAGATAGTCCCATGTTGCCTCAAATCCCTATATCACTCTAATTTAGTATGGATGTAATCTTGAGCTCCAATAGGTACTACAATTTCCAACATTATAGTCTAGTAATGAAATTGTTGCATTAAAATTGAAAATTGATAAGAAACATAAAACCTCTCACTGTCCTAACCCTAGGGGTGTGATGTGTGAAAAGCTAAAAATTGTTCCCCACATCATAAATGTGAAAAATCCAAATCACATGTCAAATAATTGTATTAATGCTCATTAGAGATGTATAAAATCAATAAATAAAAACTAGAATTTCAAATACTATTAAAAATATAAAACACTTACACTCGATTGCTTACTGATGTGCTTTGCATAGGAAATTTGTGAGCCAAATATATAAGAACTTAGAATTTAATCTCATTGTGTTTCCATCTAATATTAAGGTAGTTTCTGTCACCATATAGTGTTTGGTAACACGTGTCACCGTCTAGCATTAGGTAGCATGTGTTACCATTGTATATGATGTTGATATATTTGTGTGTGTAACGATGCATATGTAACCTAATATAAATCTATAATATGTCCTAGTTCATTATGTGGATACCCCCACATTGTCTATAAAGTAGCATTATGGTTGTGATCTATGTGAACTAATGGAATATCCCACAATATGCCCCCTTTTGAGATGAGGGGTGCTACAATGTATAACTTATCTCAAAAGAGACAGTGATAGCTATAATAAATATATAATTAAAGCATCTAGGATGTGAATCATATATAACATGTAAACTAAACATGGTGATATTAGGAATGTGCATAAGATATGATTAGAGAAAAAGTAATAGATTTCATCTCATGGGTAGGTATATAGTCAACATATCCAATAATTTAGAGAAATTAATATATAAGAGTGTAAAAGTGAATGATAGAGTAATATGACAATAAGCATATGATTCAACACCTAATGGATCCATTGGGACCATCACAAGACATGACATGAAAAACCATGTAATTAAAAGAAATTTGAAAAGACACGACAACGTGATGAGTTTTATTAGTAGTTAGTTGTGTGTGTGAAGAATGTTTCAATCAATGTGCTATGGGAAATGTGTGTAAACCAATAAATATATTTATCAACGTGATATGAGAAAATAGGTATAGATTGAGATATGTGTTAAACATTATTCTACAAACCAGATATGAATCATTCAACATGTTATGATAAAAATATTTATTAATCAAGACACGTGTAAAATAATATGTTATGAGAAAGTATGTCCGTAAACCATGTTTTCTAAGCATTGTGTGTCATATGTTATGTGTGTTTAGATAGATTGGATCAAACATGTTGTGTCTCATGTGATATGTCATAAGAGATGTCCTCCAATCAGTATATGTATCTAGTGATATGTCCATAAATCAATAAAAATGTTAGGAACCATGTGTAAATGATAAAAAGACAAGTAGTGAATAACCAATGTATAGAAAAAAAAATGACACAAGATAAAATAGAGAATATAATATACAATGGCATGGAGAAAACATAACATAGAGTATCTGATGACATAGAAAAAACATAACATAGAGCATATAATGGCATAGAAAAAAAGAGCATAGAGCACATATTGACATACATCAAAGATCATAGAGCATACAATAACACAAAACAAACATAACATAGAGCATGCAAGAGTGCGATAAAATAAAGCATATAACATACAATGACGTAGAGAACATTGATGCATGGATTATACAATGACACAGAGTAAACAAAACATAAAACATATAATGACATATAAAAATAGATGCATGAAGCCTAACATTACATAGAGAATATAATGACATAAAGAAAATAAATGCATAGAGCATACAATGTCATACATAGAAACACGTGCATTGGAGTATACAAGTGCATAAAGTAAACAATTGTGTAGAGCATACAATGGAAAATGCTCAAATATGGACTAGATAATGTATAATAAAGACATGTGTGTAGCGTAACTAATGTATGAAGTAATGTGAAACAACCAAAAATAGGAGCCTAGTGCCAATAATAGTCAAATAAGCATAACACTACACAAAGTAAACAAGTAAAATAAATTATCAACAAGTAGGCATTGAGCATGTCAATCAATACACAAAGGTAAGAAATGGGATCATCAAATGAAGAACAATATATTACTTGTCATGAGATATAAGGTGGTGTAAGATAATTAAGTCTAGATACCTAAATTTGGTAATTTATCACGTGATAATGTTAGTATTGGATGAATCCTTAAATCACAAATTTTCTGCACATTTTAAGCTCAATTTCCTATCCTTAACCCTATCATATGACTTAATATCCTCATTTACACTACTTGATCACTAACAAAATCACTTACATAAGTCCACACAAAGGTTAGACACTTAAATTTGGTAACTTATTCTTTTGTAATGACAAGTTTGGTTATGCTCCCTTGCTAAGAAAAATGCTCACATTATAATTCCAATCAACACATATCTCAAGCTCTTTATTGAATTTCTCATCTCCACACTTTTCTTTGTTTTTCACGCAAGAATCATCAATTACCAAAGTAATAATTTATATTTGTGCATCGTTCCTAACTCTTGATTTCACATTACACAACCTAGAAAAAATCATACGATTTGAGCTAAAGTGGACTACGGTTCTGTTGAATTATATGCTCCTGTCACCTTTCATATTTAAACTCTAATTTCAATATGAATATCTTAATTACATAATTTCATCTTCCTAGGTTTGACCTTATCATAATATTTCACATGTGGAAGGCTATAAAAGGAAGTAAATATCACTTTATTACTCCCTTGACACTTTTATAAGCTCCTATTACAATTATCAATCCAAAATCACTTAAAGATATCCTAGAATTTACTAAATTAGTTGTATATCACTTAGAGTAGTCACTACTACAATTTTGAAGCACTCAACTAGGTGTAGAAACTAAAATCTATTAATATGTCCTTGTGTAATGCCAAGTTTGACCTTGTATCATTGTTAAGATAAATGATCACAATAGAAATATAATCTCATAGTCTCTATAGTCATTCTACAACTTTCATATCTTTGCATCATCCTCTCATTGAAAAATCTCAAAATATTATTCAATCAAATAGGCATAAAACATTTTATATTCATTCCACCACTTCTAGTTTAGGAGTTTCTCCCTCATGTCCAAAACCTTACAAAAGAGTCGGGATGTGGGGTTCAGTCTTGGCTAACATATAAAACCATATCCCTTCTCGATCAATGAATTTGATTTTGATGCTTATTCATTCTTTTGGTCATTTCATCTTTCTAAGGTCAGCTTTATCATAATACCTCACCTACATAAGGTTATATAAACAAGTCATTATCACATTATAACTCACTTGGTATTCTTACAAGCTCATATTGTAAACATCATTCCAAAAGTACTTAAATGGTTCTTAAATCTACTCAAATCAACTACACATCATCTAGGGTAGTCCCTACTACAATTCTAAAGCACTCAACCAAGTCAAGGAATCAGGTAATACCCATCTACAACAAGTAAATATCATAAATCCATGTCATAAGCAAGAGAAAAGTCACTCCAAGAATTGCACAAGGGTTTTAATCAACACAAGGGTTAGGTCACATAGTTAAGTCACACCACATATCACTACTACTATGTGGGGTACATTATATATCATGTAGTTAGCCTATTATCTTATCACCAATATGCATGAGGGAAATCTAGGGGGTTGGTTATCTTTACACACTTACACAAACACCTAGGAGAACTACATGAGGCTTGATTTTACATTGAGGATATGTAGTATAGCACTGATATTGATTCAAGAGTTGGGAGTCTAACTACCTAGGGTGGTATAGCCTCAAACACATGCACATGTTTTTCTCCTTTTGTTTACTAACTCTCTGATGAAGGGTTCTATATGTTATTAGGGTTTTTAATTTGTTGTATATCATCAAAGGTCCTCCTAAGGTAGTGCAAAGAAGAGTGACACACAATGAACAACATTTCTAGATAAGCAAAGAACCCTAGAAATTTTAAATCCCAATTTTATTCTAGTAAAAGATCATATAATCTATGTCTTGGAGAGTACAAATCTTGTCCTAGACCATACAAGTCCTACCTAGACCGTAAATATTATGTATGGTTCTACACATGTAAATTTTTAATTTCTAGAATCTTCTCTACAAAAGCCAAAGTCTCAAATTCTCCTATTCCACTACTTGGAACATCCAAATCATTCCAACATCTTCCTAAACAAACTAAATCTCTCTCCCTCTTGTATTTTGAATAAGGTGTAGTCACTAAATCACACACTTACTATGTACATCTAGCCTCTAAATACTTCATTTATATGCATGATTCCTAAGCAAGAGAATTAGTCATTGAAAACACTTGTTTTACTTTGATATTATTTTTATCCTTCTTATCTTTATTACTTGTCTTTTCTATATTTACACCTTACAGTTTTCACAATAACCAACATCCTATTTAGCTCTGATTCCATTATTTTATCTTTCTAGCACCTTGTATAAGACGCTATTAGGGATAGGAGCACACTAGGCACTCTTGTCTCCTTTGGGAAATTTTGTCCACTTTATCTCTTTTGCTGATTTTTTAGATGTTACTTCTTTCATGTCTTTGTTTACTACCTTGGGTTGGCATTTCACTTGTTAATGACGAAACTTAAGTGAAGGAATCATATATATATATACACATGTCTTATTTAACCTCATTAGGGGGGAAAGAATTCAAGAGGCACATACTATTACAAGGAGCTAATATTTTCTATCTACTACATCAAGGACTGCATTTTGGGATTGCATACTTCACTACATAGGAGGGTTTATTCTAAATTTCATACCACACATTTTGCATTGGGACAAAGTAGTTGTAGCCCATTATTCTTTGTACGATTAAAACTAGAGAATTGATTTAATTTAATTTAGATTAATTAAATCTAGGTATTGAGAGTAACTAATGTATAAACAAAAAGTATACATGACACAAACAAACTAAGATTTAAATTATAAAACCCTAAGAAAGAGATAGAGAAAAGATGACTTAGCTAATACTCGAGAAATCTGGAACTATTTTGGGAAGGGAGAAGTGATGAATAATATGTGAACATTGTTATAACCGATCTCTATAAATTCTAGAGCTCATGAACAAGGCTAGGCAAGGACGCCGATGACTGGATCTGGGTGCCCGTGACTACTCAAAATCTCTGGATCTAGTTTCTATTGTGTCATAAGGTCTTCATAGTTGATATATGTTGATCACCTGTTGTTTGAACTATGATCGCCGATGATACCTGTAACCTACAAAAGGGATGTTCACGTGCATATGCCCACAAAAAACATCAAACCTAAAAAGAAAGATGCAAAATAGGGAGTTGGATTGACCCTGATGGTCACCCCGAGAGTGAAATTACGACCGAGCACTTCACTACATCTTAGACTCCATGTAGTTCTTATGAGTATGTATAGAAAGTGTGCCCTAGTATGCACTTGTGCAAGTTTCACAAATGATAACAGGATGTAGTAATGTAATAGTATGTGTAGATGGAATAAAATAGACTTCCCCTTCCTATGTTGTGTAGGTAGCCTTTGTCCCTTAAATATACTAGATGGATGCCTTTGGAGTGCTTTAGTTCCTTTGGAATGCAAGATTAGGTGATGATAGTAATGCTTAGTGCTTGGTCCTTTATTTTGAACACATAACTATGTATTTATATGATTCCCTTGTTTGAATTTCATAATTGACAACTAGAAGGCCAACCCATAAGTGAAAAATATTCCCAAAAGATAAAAGAGACCCAAAAGGAGAGAGTAAGGTGAAAAAGGATAAGGGACACCCAGAGGGGATAAGGGTGCCTGTGCAACTCTGCTTCAAGCTAGGCGTTGGTGTCAAAGCCGTAGAAGATGAATCATGATAACCCCGACTGGACCGTAGGGTGTGCACAATATTCACCCAACTTAAGGATAAATTTTTTCACCTGTACAATTTCTAATACATCTAGATATCCGTTCGTTCCAGTATAAATCATAGCTATTTGTTCTTCCACTGTCAAAGGATCTGATTGAGATTGTTTGAGCAACTCGCGTAATCGTTGACCTCTTGCCAATTGATCTTGAGTGCCTTTATCAAGGTCAGAAGCGAATTGTGCAAAGGCTTCTAACTCTGCAAGTTGAGCTAACTCTAGTTTTAATTTTCCAGCTACTTGTTTCATAGCTTTCATCTGAGCCGCGGATCCTACTCTAGATACGGAAAGACCCACATTAATGGCAGGTTGAATTCCTGCATTGAATAGATCGGCTGATAAGAAAATTTGTCCGTCGGTAATGGAAATGTGCATATTTTATGGGATGACTCCAGAAAAGATCAAAAGTAACAGATATAATCTTTTAGCATATAGTTATCTCGATTATATGAAAGAGGATACTCACGGATCCCCTATACACTATATACCAAAACCGGACAATCAAGCTATTACCAATTTTCAAAGAACCGAAAAGGATTCCGATTACTCCAAGGATTCCGATGACTTAGAGGATTCCGATTACTCCGATTCCGATTCTTCTAAAACTAGGAAGAGTAAATAAAAGCAAGAAAAAAGAAAAGATGATAAATATAGTTGCCAATTACTAGTTTTCTTTCTTAGGAATCATGTAAATGCAAATATGCTTTTAGGGCCTAGAAATGTACCAAAGTGCATTATTTTTTATTTACATGAATCCTAGCTCAAAGGACACTATTCTAATCACACACACACTAGTGCGGTGCTCAATGATAATCATGTTGGGGTGATCATCGAGGTCATGACTCAAGCGTATGTATGTTTTTAATTATTTAATGTTTGCTTGAGTATTGTGTAGGTAGATAAGGTTTATTTTGTAGGTGTAGACATGCCATCAAGTATGTTGTTATATGCATGGATCTTAAGTGAGAAAAGTATTCATTGGTGACACAATCCCTTGTCCATCCACTTGCTTTGATTGTTTCTATTGTCTTTCTCTCTCTCACATCTGTCATTTATGCACCCAGTTTTGGTCAGGTCACAGGATCCCTATTTGTCTGTATTTTCACATATCATCATTTATCCTAGGACACCAACGCCCATTTTAGAAACTAGCGTCCATGTAATCCTGTCCATTCTGGGTGCTTCTATCCTCTTTGTTCTTGTTTACATTTTTGACATTTGTGGTTGGCCTTTTTAGTTTTCTTATCCTTATCCGAGGTCATAGTCGGCATGTCATGTCACTAGTGTCAAAATTCAAACAAGAGATCCATATATATACACAACATACACTTTATTATTTTGGCTGGAAATTAAAGGGCAATCTCATCTACATACTATCATTACCATCAAAGGGATTGCATTTTTGGGGTGCATACACATTTGCACATTTGCATAGAAGGGGAAGTGGTTGAATTCCATCTCACACATTTACATTTTATCTAGTTATAGCCCACTATCTTGGCGTCATTAGCGTGAGGGTAACCTAAGGAAACTATTTCACACACAAACACAAAGAACTACATGGAGTCTGGAATGTAGTGCAGCACTTAGTCATAAGTTCACTCTTTGGTGAGTGTCGGGGTCAATTCGACTTCACATATTGCATTTTCATTCCAATTTGATGTGTTTGTGAGCTTGTGCATAGTAGTTAGGGTTTTTTTGTAGGTTACAGGTACCCTCGGCAATCCAAGTGTGAATATCAGGTGATTAACAATGAATAAATGTGAAAACCCTAGTGACACAAGAAAAAGTAAATTTTTGATCATTTACATAATCACCGACACCCTAGAAGATGCCTTTGGCGCCTAGGTGCCCTGCCTACCCAGCTTGTGTGTCTATGTATAAGTTTTAATATCATGCTTATGACATCTTTCCCATCTTTCATCAGTTTTTCTAGTTCAAATATATTCTAGGATAAATAAAATCATAAGTCTTTTATCTCTTCTCTTTTTCTTACATGATTATGCATCATTAGAGTGCTTAACATTTGTATTTTATTGTGTTTTTATCATATTAGTGACTCTAAAATTATATTTAATTCAGATTTTATTAAATCATTTGGTGAACCCCATCTTAGTTAAAATCCTTGCCCTAGGATCCCCAAAACCCTCATGGCTAAAAATATCCTCTTTTCCCAAAGTAGGTTATGGATCATATTAGTGTGAATCCTATCCTTGATGATGTTGTTGTACAAGATGAACTTAATGATCTTTATCACAATGCTCAATTTGATAACAAATCCTCCAACAACTTCTTGCTTTCCAAGACACCATTCCTCTTGGCACTGATAACCCTCATATTTGCATGCTCTCTCATGATCAAAGCTATGTTTCATGTTCTCCATCATCATCATTATAGTCACCCATGTTGTTGTACCTTCTTCTCCTCCTCTTGTAGCACATGATAATGTTATTATAGATCCTTTGTTTGGTGACATTTTTACTTGTATAGATGCAAATAAATCTACTTCTAAGGTTACAAATGTACATGTGCATGATGATGTTTCCAATAATAGTCAAGATGAATGTAAAGCTATATCTCATGTTTCTTCTATTTCTGTAAAAAATGTTTCCAATGATTGCAATGATAAATCTCATGTTAGTTCTCCTACTACTTCTTTATATGTTGATGATACTCTTGATGAACTACTTGCTTGTGAAAATTTGACTGATAGTGATGTGGATTATACTTCTGATCATGAACATGTTAGTGAGGATGTTACTTCTCTTAAGACTTTGAATGTGAATTTACCACTCCTCTTTCTTCTTCTACTTCGAGGTTGTTTCTAATATTCTTCATGATGATTCTCTCCTTCCATTAGTGCACCTCTCATTATGACTCTTGAGTCTACATCTAGCATTCATGTAGAGCCTCCATGTTCTTTTCCTCCCCCCCTCCTTCTCCTCCTTCCACATCCACTCCTCCTTCTCAGTCCCCATGATCACTCATAATGGAAAATTCAACCTCTCAATGTGCCTCTCACTTCTTCTACCATCCCTCACATGATATTCTATCCCTCATGCATGTTGTTGGTAATTTTCAAGCTCAAGTTCATTCTCTCACTCTTGAAATAAAAATCCTATTATGCTTCCATTGATCAATAATTCTCTTCCAGGCAATCCAATCCCTAAAAATTCACAATTCAACTTTCCTAAGGATTTCATCATGCCTACCTTTACATGTTTTGATGGCAGAAAACCCTTATTTGCATCTCAAGCATTATCATTTAGCAATGGCTTCTTATTCTAATGATCGCTTGCTCCTAAAATATTTTCATCATAGTCTTGTTGATCATGCTCTTCAATGGTACACTCATTTTCCTTATGGATCTATTAACACTTACTATGATATGGAGGATGATTTTCTTAGATGGTTTATGGTTAACAATGGTCCTAGAGTTACATATGATCATTTACCTACTTTGCATCAAGGAAAGAAAGAACCCATTATAGATTACATCTTACACTTCAATTCTTGCATGCATCAGTTATTATTTCAGCCCATTGATTTAGAAATGCAATTTATCTTTTTCATGGTTTAATTCCTACATTAAAAGAAAAACTATTATATGATACATGTGAATCTTTTATGCTTTTGTGTTATAAAGTTATTGATCTAGAACAAGATTTAATTGCAGCACATGTTATTCCATCTCCTTCTACTTCTTCCACTACTCCATTTCCCACTACTTCTTCTCCTCTTCCATCTATTGAGCATCCTCCATGGTCCCCATCTCCTCCTCCACGTAAGCATCTTCCTTCACCTCCACCGCACGTTGGTCTACACCTAAGTCTTCTCCACCTCCTCCTCATGAACCATTGCACTTTCCATATGTTGTTAAGCCTCATGATGTCTTGTGTACTTTTTTGATAAGCACTTAATCCACTTTCCTTCTAATCAACATCCTCCTCCTCATCATTTGCATCACCAACATGATCACCCTTATTGTAATTTCCACCACATCAATGGCCATCATGATAATGAATGTTGTGTCTCTACATGATAAATTACAACAATTAGAAGACAAAGGTGTCATTTCCTTCAGCTCTCACTCTCATGAGTGGTCTCTTTCTCCCATTCCACATAAGTGTGCTTCCACAACTATTCACTTGTCTCCTCCACCCACTTCTAAGGTTTCATTCATCCACCTCCTAAGATCATTATCCATCCACACCCTTCATCTAGCTCATCTATTGCTACATCATCTCATCCTCCTCACAGTGCTACTACATCCCATTGGCTTCCTAATCCATCAACATCCATGTGCTTCCCACCACTACACCTCCCATGATCAGCACCATTTCATCTGACATTCAGTTTGGCTCTTACACTCATGTTGCTATTTTTTGCTTCACATGCTTCCACCATCCCTCATGCCTCTCCATCTTTGGTAGGTGATCTCCATATGATCACCTCATTACCCGATGATGATGCACTCATGTTTCTTAAGGTTCTTACATGATTGTTGAGGGATCTGTTACAAAAATGAACCTCCCTTCACTCACTCTTCACACTCTTCGCTTCATGATTATATTTTTTAGAAATATCTCAAACCATTTCCCGATGACGCACTCTTATTCTATGGTTCATTCTTGATTGTCAAGGGGTCTTATATAAATGAACCTCATTTTCCTACACATATGTTGGGGGCATTGCTCTTTATCCCCCCCTCTTCTTTCATCTTCATTACATGTTATTACATAACATAATCTTACATCTTCTCATTATACACCTATCACCATATCATTATTCTAATCTCTTATACTATCTACATCACATTACCATTTACACTACTTTATCACATTACATATACATACATACATTTTTTTCATATTATTATACTATACTATTCATTCACATACAAATCATATTCAATTCACTACTTACCTATTATCTACATCATGATATGTTTCAAATATTCAAAATCAAGAAAACCATTTCAAAAATGCATACATCATCTAGCAAATCAAAATACAAATGAAAACATCACATCATATACAATACAAGTGCATAACACATATGATATCCAATATATATATATATATATATATATATCATCAAAAAAATCATAGTTACAAAAATACAATCATTGGGGCAAGCCCCCATGCATCACTACATCCATATACATCATATATCATCCTCACTATCACTATATACAATCATGGGAGCTCTAGAACTAGATGCTTCACCACTCAATCTACGCCATTGTCTGGCCTCTATATCTCTCCACTTGTCTTCATAGTATCATCCACCTCAGCTCGGTCGACTACTTCTGAAATCAAGTCATGTAGCTCCACATATCTCACAAATACATCCTGAGCTAGGGCCTCCTCCTCCTATGGCCTATCTAGCTTGCTCAGTCTCCACATGAGCCTCATCACACTTACTCAATAACACAATACACATGGGCTTCCACTATAGCCACCAATCAAATAAATGGGCATGCTCACCCACAATAACATCCACTCACTCTAGCATACCACCTCCCATGAGCACATCTGAGGCACATTTTGCATGTCAACATGTGTATCGATGAATCAAAATCAATGACCAATAGGCATCACCTGCAACCACAACAACACACATTAGTTACTACACACATTTACAATATCTAACAACTAAAAACAAGTGACAATTAATGAAATATCAATGAAACAATACTTATGCTACATGTGTAGTGCTACTACAACATCTCCATCAGGGGAAGGCACATGTCCCTCTACTCCTCCTACCAGTGGCACACCCACCACATCTACTACAACTAGAAATAATAACACCCATCGATGTGTTCCCACCACTCACTATAGGCTTGGGTACCCCGCATCATCAACTGTATCAGCTCTATGGCCACATCTACCTCATCTGGACCAAGATGCACTAGTTGTGCTCTATAGGACTGGCCTCGCTCTGCTCCTCTCTCTCTCTAGTAGCTCTCACCCATACATATGGCTCGGGGGCACATCCTGAGCCATACCAAACTATCTAGATACACACTCTCACCTAGAATAACTCTGTCACCCTTGGGAATCGGTCCTCTAACCACATGGTGCATCAAATGCACCACAACTCTACTCCATCCTCTACCCAACCACCATAGTCTCTATATGGCCTCCATATGATGGCCCCTGACCCATCCGATCTAACATCACCTATAGGTGGTCATGTCCATCCTCCTGCTATGGGTACCCACCCACCTCTGTTAAAAATCTCTGGGTCTAGCCCACTCATCTCATGGCCCACTGAGTGGCCTCAATATCACAATGTGCTCATATGCCCATACATGTAACAAAGTGGTGGATCCTAGTTCCACCCCATGATCCTCCTATGTGAATCTATATAAATCTCTTATAGTGGGCCAACACACATCGTGCCCATGCATATCTCATCCCATGCTCCTCTATACGGTGACAAATATCATGCATCTTATATAATATACCAACTCCACCACCCTCTACTACCACTAATGAAGCTAAAATCACTGCATAAATTTCCACAATTATGGAAAACTCTAGATCTCAATATAGCATCCAAACTAATATGAGTCTCTGTATCTATACTCATGTCCCTATGAAAATACCACCTCATTCCCTCATCTAACTATGGGCATCCACTATACTCATCACATGTACTCTCTCTCCTACAATCGAGAAATCGTAATATACATATATACATCCTCTAGGGTCACCGTCATCTCACCAGTAGGAAACCAAAATGTACATGTATCAACACACCATCTATCACATAATGTAATCAACATAGGCATATTATGGGGAATTTCCCCCAATCTAGCAATGTGTCATAGGATCAACATGGTCTAATATATCCCACTCTTCATCGATAACCCCAAAGTCAACAAAGTGCTCAAATGGTGACCCCACGGAAACTCTCTCGAGTGTATATACCTATGCAACACAAAAAAGCAAAAAAATTCTCATATTAGTCCCTCATACATGTTGCAAAACATCACATTATAGTGTAAAATTACTTTGAATCTACAATTTTACAACCATAATGCCAAAAACCTCTTCTGGGGATGCCAACACTAGGAGTAGGTCACGGGCACCCCAAATAGGTCACCAAAGCCTCGAGATGGGTTAGTGTCCCAAAAGACATCAATGCCCCTGAACCGCTCTTTTGCCTAGTCAAAAACATAAAAAAATACAAAAATTCAAATTTTACAAAAATTGACAAAAATAGGCAAATTTCACACAAATTTTCCAAAATAATCATACTCACCAACTCATCGGTCATCTGCATAGCCATGACAGCTGCTACTCTCTCGAACCTAGTCAAACTTATTACTCTAACACACGACATCCTCACAACTCAAAGCTCTAATTTCACTCAATCATGGTATAAATGAAATCACTATTCACTTTTCACTATTACTATATATAGTAATTTTAATTTTCATATACTATAGTTACTATTTACAATCATTTTCCAACTAATACATGACACACATGGTTTCACTCATATCTTGAGCCTCATTACTCCATTTTTTTCCCTTTTACGATCATTCGGATCAAAATTTCTCTATCACCACCATACATATACACATTTCAAATGTTATATTCAAATATCTGCACATACACTAATCAACTTATATGCATACTTAGCAATATATCTTCTATATATATATCTCTCATCTACTATTACACTCTTTACATACCTTTCTTTTTTCATTCAATGCTCATTTCTCCACCCCTCACCCTTTTTTTTCCAAAAGGGGCATATAATCGATCACCTTACGATCCTCTCAGGATATAATAAATCAATCGATACTCTTAATACATCACCATCAAATTTTCTCTAATTCTATTCAAACAAAGGAACAAATCACTTCTATTCAACATTCAAATACTTTCTACTATTTCAAATCTATTCCCCCTAATGACCTAATATGGGGAAAAAAGCAAAAAAATATCTCTCATGAGTAATCTACTAGATACATCTTATTTCAAATCAATCTTCTATCATTCAAATCAAATCAATCAATCAATATAATAAGCACATTCTATATTATCTCTCCCAGATGACCTAACTTGGGAGCTACACTACATTACTATCTCTCCCAGATGACCTAACTTGGGAGTTACATTACATTATTCATTCTTCCAGATGACCTAACTTAGAAGCCATTAAATACTATTTCAATAGAATAAATTGGAATTCAATCGAACAATAATTAAATAAGAACTAAATTTGGTCTCTATCTCATCTGTAATGGTTGGACCTTTTGGGGATGTAGTCATAGATGGAGAGAAAACTAGACCTCTCTCCCTAACACTCTTCCTCTGGCGGTGGTAAGATTCCCCAAATCCTCCCATTTTCAAACAAAAAAAATTAGGTTGGGAATTGATCACTCCCTACCTCTTCAATCTCCATTGGAAACAATCCAAAATCTCCAAATTCTACAAATCATTTCAATATTTCTCCAAGTGCTCCTTACGATGGTTCACTATCTCCACTTATGCCACATGGATCAAAATGTTGATCCATGGTTCACCACGCTACAAGTTCTCTACACTCTACGCACTTTTTCAACATGGCTTCTCCGACTTTTTATAGGTATGTTCCTTACTTCCTTTACACTACTTGAATTTCATTCAAATAACATAAAGGGGGGAAAATGTAGACACAAAATCACACACATATTACTATTTTATTATGCCATCAAGTATGTTGTTATATGCATGGATCTTAAGTGAGAAAATTATTCACTGGTGACACAATCCTTTTCCATCCACTTTATTTGATTATTTCTATTGTTTTCTCTCTCTCATCTGTCATTTCTACTAGTTTTTAGGTCAGTCACAGGATCCATGTATGTTTATCTTTTCACATATGTCATCATTTATCCTAGGACACCAACACCCATTGGACATTAGCACCCAGGTGATCATGTCCATTCTAGGTGCTTTTGTCCTCTTTGTTCTTGTTTACATTTTTGACATTTGTGGTCAGCCTTTTTAGTTTTCTTATCCTTATCCCGAGGTCATAGTTGATATCATGTCATTAGTGTCGAAATTCAAATAAGAGATCCATATATATACACAACATACACACTATTATATTAGCTAGGAAATTCTAAGGGGAAATCTCATCTACATACTATCACTACCATCAAAAGGACTACATTTTTGGGCTGCATACTCTACATACACATATAGGAAGGGGAAGTGTTGAATTCCATCTCACACATTTGCATTTTATCTAGCCATATCCCGCTATCTTAGTGTCATTGACATGAGGGAACCTAAGGACACTATTTCACACACAAGCAAAAGAACTTACATGGATTCTGGAATGTAGTGTAATGCTCGGTCATAAGTTCACTCTTCGGTGACCACCGAGGGTTAGTCCGACTTCACATATTGCATTTTCATTCCAATTTGATGTGTTTGTGAGCTTGTACAGGTAGCTAGGGTTTGTGTTGTAGGTTACAAGTACCCCACGATGTAAGTGCAAATATCAAGTGATTAACAACGAATAAGTGATATCAAAACAAACGAAATCAGATTTTGAGAATTTTCATAGTCACCGACACCTAGAAGAGCCTCGATGCCCAAGCACCCTCACCCTTGCCCAGAGACACCCATGTCTAGCTCCATCCGGGAAGTGTAGAATTTATATTGAGCGTTTATGACACTTTACCCAACATGTTCATCAGTTGTTCCAGCTTTAGATATGTTATAGGATAAAAGAAAATTAGATAACTATTATATCTCTTTTATTTTCTTACACAATTGGATCATTAGAGACAAGGAGCAATAAGAAACGACATAGAAATAACCATGACCAAATCTCTTTTACATACATGAATGCCCATAATAGATGCGAGCGCCTAAGAGACCCTGTTCTCTCCTAGACACTCTTGTCACCGAGATAGTTACATTCCATTTTCTAACACAGATCTTACACAATCCAAAATCTACCTCCTCAACCTGTTCATCAATCCAGAATCAATCCATACCTACAATTACAAGCTAAGTCATCTTTACCTCCTATCTTTCACTCTTACTTGTACTTATTTTGCTAGATCATGCTTGAATATTGTTATATTTATCTGATCAATAGTTTCATTACATAATATTTAAATCTCATTAAATCATTTAATGAACCTAACATTCTTTCATGCTTATCTTATTAGATCCCTTCCTTGTTGGTGTAGGTGGTATATTTATTTCTTTATTTAGTGTTATTCCACCTCACCAGTGAGTCATCTCACTTAGGTGGACATGGATCTAGGCGTCATCTTAGTTATGACAGATTATCTTACAAAATATGTCATATGTGTAAGTGTGTCATAGGAGTTACATTCTCATTTGGGAAAGTAACTCCTCTTCTCCATTATGGAGGAATCTTCTCTTACATGGGAGTTACACATTCAATCCCCTATATGTACACCATCTTTTTGATCTATGTGATGCTAATACAAGCTAATACAAGCCAATACAAGCTGAGCTAAGGCTTCCATTCCACTCCAATATTCGAATCTTGAGCTCTCATATGCATGCACATTACTTTACAAAGCTTGCTTGCTTTAATCTCGCAACTCCTACACTTTGGTGAAGTGCAACTATTCAATGCATTTGAATTCCTTCCAGGTCTTCGTCCTACACTCCTTCATGGTATCAGAGCGTGGGGACTGGAATCACATTGCTCACCATCATTGCTCCACCATGTAGTTGCTTGTGCAAGCTCTCGCTTTTGCATGTGCTTTACTTGCATATTTTCAAGATTCTAGTGGTTGTTTTTTTTGTGGGTTATTTTTGTATTACTTGGTGGTTATGGTTGTGTTCAGATTCAACTCTTGCAGGATAAAAGGAGTATCATTTCTTGGTATTTGAGAAGTGTTGTGTTGGGTCCTAGAACTAAGCTTGGAATGTAGCTCGTAGTATTGTCTTCATAACATCTCAACTGCATTCCCTTTTCAGCTCACCAACTCAGGTTATTAAACCCCATCTGCAACGACTCAACCATTTGTTGTGTGGGTTGTTTTACACCTTGGGTCATGCACTGATTGTTTCTATGCTTGTTCTTGGTCTTCAGCTCGGCGTAACTCTTGCCTGGGTCTTTGTTTAGCCAGCATGCCCGAATCCCTTCAAGGGTTGCTTGCTCGTGCTATTCAGTGTAGTGACTCAGCTCGACTATCTGGACCAAGATCATGGTGTGAACGTGTGGGTTTGTGGACTGTTTGAAATCTCGGTTCATGTTTGGAACCTACAGGGTCGTTGCATTGTGCCGCTACCTTGGTCTTCAAAACTCTGATCTTGTGAATGATCTCTGGTTGATGCTTTGGGCATAGCTTGAATTCCACGGACCTATGCCTTCTTCCACCACTGTGTTTGAATTAAGGCTTCTATCACCTATCACACCCTCTTTCACCATTATTTGCCACTGTAACTGCTTTCAACCTCGCGCATTATTCTTTCTACCATTCTGTTTGCTCCAGTTAGCTCCTGACACGTTTTCCTGGACTTCTCTACTGCCCGAAGGCTCGTTGTTTAGTGGTGTGGCCTCTCTGCCACAGTCTGACTTACTAGCTCAACTCAGTTAGGTCCTCACCTACTTGGGTGACTGAATTCCTTGCATGCCCCGTAATTTGTCAATAAAGCTCCTACGACAACCTACAACACCCAACGGTGTTTCACTCTGCAATGGGAATCTTACCGACAGACCTGCGCATTTTCTTGTGGATTCCACCGGTGGTTTCAACCTCTCCTTCAATGTTTAAACCTAGTCTGCTCACTTGGTGTCGGTTACCTACATTTTCTCATTCGCTGCAACTTCAACACTTCTGTTGGTATACAAGGGGTAGTGGACTTGCATCTGACATGGGGCAGTGGAGTTACATCTAACACGTGGACAACTCATCTCTGACCCCATCCCTTTTAGACATTGTTTAGAGGTTAAAACAATCCATTTTTTAATGTTTTGACGATAAAAACACTCTATGGCATTGTAATAATTTCTGGGTTCTAATTTTGCTTGTATCATGCCCTTCCTACGTGTGTCGAAGACGGAGGGCGAGGTCCGGGGTTGGCAAGAGGCTAATCCCCCTCATAAGCAAAACAAACCCTACCTAAAATTTGATGCCATTTCCAACGAGTACCCACACGATACCCTTTGCACCCATCTTATGTACTTTTTTAATGCATTTGTAACATCTAGTGTATTTTTCCATTAGTTGCGGGAATCATTTTTATGCTATAACTTTTGACTCGTTGCTCATTTCTAAGCACTTCTTTAGTCAAAGTTACATGTTTTCTCACATTCTAAATGATAGAATTATCAATTTTATAAATTCACTACTTTATAAAGTGCCGCATTCTGGGGGGGTTGATTGTACTCTTGGGCCTACACACGCAGACGCATTATCGGCCGAGTCCAACGTCTTGCTTTTGTGCACCTTGCATCTTGCATTTTTTTCATCATGGTGAGTGCTCTTTCTAGACGTGTGCATCGTAGGATCACCTTACAGCCTCTGCCACTTCTCACCGGAGAGAGAACTATTCAGCTTGGTGTGCTTCCATGGAACGTTACTTCACCCACGAGGGTCTTTCAACCTTCTTACTTGGGCTAGTTCTTGCACCCTCTGATCATCATCATCTAGAGGATTTTCTCGACACTTGCGACCACATCTATGGTCACATGATGATGCATGTCTCTTGTTCTCTCTGGTTTCACGTGGCAGACTCAAATCCACCTCACCGTGTCTAGAGCATTCTTCATCCTTTTATGGAGACCCTTCACATACTGCTGCCATTATTGCTACTGCTGATTCAGTTGTCTCCTCCATTTCTTCGTGTGATGACAATTCCACTGACACAGGCTCACTTGGTTCTACTTCTGATGACAAGGATTGTGCATCCAGTTCTGATGTCGAGAGTACTACAGAGGACTCTTCTCCTCTTTCTCTCACTATTCCAGACATTGTTGTCACCCCCCACATCTCATCAGATATCGAGCAGTCTCCTACTTAGTCTCACACCGTCATTACACCCGCCTCTTTTCCACCTTCAGTGTGCGAGGCCCCTTTCACTCCTTTACCTTCATTGGATGACTCATACCTATCTGACATCGCTCTTCTGTTTGTTGAGCCCCCTCATTGGGACGAGTATCTACCTGACCTTAGTCATCTTTTCGTAGAGTCTACTTGTGATGCACTACAGGTTCCTCATCCATCTACAGGTTTTTCAGAGGAGTTCATTATCTCCGTTGTTGGGAGTGCCCCTTCTGGGACTCTTACCACTTCCACTTTTCTAGAGACCTTCATTGATCCACCCTCAGCTGTGGATCCCTTTTCTATTATGGAGGATGTTTTTTTCCCTTCACATCACTTGGACATCCTTTCTGTGGGTGTTTCTCTTCACTCTGACAATTCTACGCACGTGGCATTACCTTCGGTTCCTTGCACACTCACTCACTAGACCTATGTCACACTTTCGTGCACCCTGTGCTCGAGTTCTTCATGTTTACCTTCGGCTTCCTTTGTGGAGTGGGTGGACTTCCAACATGTCATTTTTTTCCTTCCTAAAGGCAGTGACACACATTCGTTCAGGTGGCTCTTCTTCACCCGCAGGCAAAGGATCTCATCATCAACATTCTTTTGGGGAGACTTCTTAGAGTCAGCAGAGTTCGATTTGTCCATGGCATCTTCTACATTCCTCTCGTCTCCCTCTTCTTCTCTCTTCTTCTTCTTTCCGAGAGATTGCCTCTTTATACATGGGTACCCTTTCAAGCTCGTCTAGAGCTGGGACCCATATTTGGGATCTTTCTTAGATTAGAGAGTGTGTTGTTCTCTTGTGGTGGATGTTTTTCCCACTGGGTTTTCCTTCACTGCTTGGGATCTTCTTCTTGTACATGGGTACCTCATTAGGCTTTGTGCCGGGACCCATTTCTCATTTCTGACTTACTGCCTCATCCTAAGTTACGATGAAGGGGGGTGTTGGTGTAGGTGGTATATTTATTCACTTATTTAGTGTTATTCCACCTCACCAAGTGAGTCATCTCACTTAGGTGGACATGGATCTAGGTGTCATCTTAGTTATGACAGATTCTCTTACAGAATCTATCATATGTGTAAGTGTGTCATAGGAGTTACATTCCCATTTGGGAAAGTAACTCCTCTTCTCCATTATGGAGGAATCTTCTCTTACATGGGAGTTACACATTCACTTTCCTATATATACACCACCTCTTTTGATCTATGTGATGCTAATAAAAGCTAATACAAGCCAATACAAGCTGAGCTAAGGCTTCCATTCCACTCCACTTTTTGAATCTTGAGCTCTCATATGCATGCACATTGCTTTACAAAGCTTGCTTGCTTTAATCTCGCAACTCCTACACTTTGGTGAAGTGCAACTATTTGATGCACGTGAATTCCTTCCAGGTCTTCGTCCTACACTCCTTCATTCCCATCATGGCTAGTACCTCTCGTGACTTCTCTACCAAGGATCTCAATGAACTAAATTCTTATCTTGTTGAGCACACCGAAAAACTAGACCTTTTAATTTTTATACCCATGAGGAAACCCAAAGGATTTCTACATCCACTTCTCGACACCACTATTTTTACTATTATCACATCTTCTGCTCCTCTTTCATCCCCTCCTACCAATGTGGGAGCTTTTATCAGCCATATTCCTACTTCCATGCCTAATCATAATATTTATTCTCCTCTTATCTCCCACATTCAACCTATTTACTCTTCAGGCACCCATGCTTTAAAGTCTATTTATCATGATTTACAAGCACAAATTCATCAATTTCAATAAGTTACTTCTTCTTCCTCTCCATCCCTTAATTATTCCCTTATTCTTCACAATCCTCTTGCACCCAAAGTGTCTTCTTATTCACTCCCTACTTAATTTTTTTCACCAATTTTTCTTATAATCGATGGCCATGGAGACCGTCAAGAGCACCTTAGATCCTTTCATGTTGCTTTCTTGGACTATACATGTGATGACACCCTCTTAACCAAGTTGTTCCCTAGGAATTTACATGCTTATGCTTTGTGATGGTTCTATGAATTTCACTTAAATTTTATTAAATCATTTACTACTCTTGCTGATTTGTTTCTTAGCTCATTTTTCTATGAATATTGGAATGAAAATATCTTATGCACAAATGGATAAAATTAAACAAGGATCTAATGAACATATTAGTGATTATGTATTGTGTTACAAGAAAAATCTTTCTAAAATGAACAATGTATTAGCTAAATCTGAATTGCAAGATATATTTATTCAAATTCTTTTTCCTCCTTTGTAAGAATGTGTGATTTTTGATTCCTATCATTCATTTGACCATTTATACCATACCTTAAAGACTTGTGAGACTAATCTACTTTCTTTAGGAAAAATCAAATATGGTTCTAATACTTCCGATCATTCCTCTTCTAAATTTCTAAGAAAGGTTCCCTTTAAACCCAAGTCTAATGATGCTAAGTTTATCATCAATGTTATTTCTAAACCTCCTAAGTTTCAAATCCAAGCCCCTCGATGTAAATTTACTTGATTTCCTTATCCTCTCGGTATGCTATTTCCCTAATTCATTGAAAGCAATCTGATTTCTCTTCCATATCCTCTCAAGTATGATCCTAATAGGTCCCATAACAAGATTTTTGATGAGCATGCACAATGTGATTCTTGTAGTCCAAAATTGCACCCCATGCAATTTTGAACTACTCATCGAATGGGACTTAGAAACCTTTTCTCAGAAATCGGTGGGACACCAAGTTAGTATTTCACATAGTGTGTAAATATAGTGTTCTATGGGTTCTCATAATCCTCCAAAAAAATAATCTCAAGCTCATGACTTAGGTGGATTTCAATGTTGTCAGTCCTTCACAGTAATAGGGTAAGGTCAAGTACCACCAAATTTGCATGACCTTGGAAGGTAATAAATTTTCCTAGGAAAGGATATGTAGAGTAAAGAGGTGGGGAAGTATAGTGCTTCATGGCATGAAAATATATTGTTATACGTACTAAAAAATACAAGGTTATGCGGAATTAGTCGGTTTCGTGAAACTATGGTCATAGATCGCTAGGGTTATTCAAGATGCGGGACAAGTAATAAAACATTACATGTAGTCCAATACATTACGGAGTTCAAAAATAACTCCACTCATCATTGAAAGAATGTAGAAGGCCGCAGAAACCATGGATCGATGAGAGTTTGCGAGGCACATGAAAACCACTCATGTCTCTAAACTAGATGCATAACCACCTCAACAACCAAAAATTAATAAAGTATGGGTGCCATCATCATCGATCTCGTAAATTTGATGGTGTGTGTTTGGGAAATGTCGGGACTCCATACCTAGCCTATGAGTAGTCCTTGGGATGTCGAGTGGTTGAATTCATTAATCAATGGATGTGATCGACCCTTATCCCACTTTTTCTAAAAAATGTTATAAATGTAAGTGCCTTGGCACATTTTATGGGTTCTTTTCTATTGATTTGAAGTTCCCCTTATGATATTATAAAATCCTTACTTACAACTTTGTAAACATGCATTTGATGTTTTCTTGCATTGGCCTGTTTTTGTAAATGGTTAAGTGTTGATATTGATGTAAGTGTGAATTCATTTCTTTGAATGTTATGCATTCCATGTGAATACTTTTGTCTTCCTACAGTTTTCACTCTTTTCCATTTTATTTCCTTCCAACTATGTGCATAATTTAAATATTCATTTACATATTTACATCTTGCATCTTTTGGATCCAGAATCGATCCATTTATAGTTTGGTGTATCACCTTACTTTCTTTTAGTTCTTTCCCTCTCTCACCCTATCTCTTTGGAATTTCTTAGTTTAGACACGAGAAAAGAATTGGTTAAAATAGGTTGTTGCAAGATAAAATCAAAAGAAAATACCCTTTCATCTCAAGACGTCTACCTTTTCTAGAGGTTTTTTTCAAGATGAAAGTTCTACACTTGGAGACATTCCCATTTTGGCCTAGAATTATGGGTTTTCCATGATCTAGGTGCGGTGAAAATTCTAAGATCCAATATTTTTACACTCCCGATGGGACTAGTTTTATTATCTTGACAACATCTTCACTAAGATTGGTGTGTCTTGGTGGATTTCTACCTTTGGAGGTATCTTTTTACACATCCGATGACTCCAAGTTTAAGTCTATTGATTGAGCAATCTATTACCCACTTTCATGAGAAGGACAAAAATAAGGTGAAGTGTATCCAGAGGTGAACCTTTTGAGTATCTCAGAATCTCTCATCAAGAATAGGAAGACAAATATCATTGCAGAGATCTCCATTGCTTCCAAAAAAAAGTATTTCCATGCCTCCACCTAGTAGACCCTTATTTATTCCCTTTAGGAACTTAAGATCCATTCCCTTTATGGAGCATCAAAGAAAATTTCCTTTGTTAGCTTCAATGGTAGTACTCCCTTATCCCTAAATGCCTAAAATGATATATCGTGTCTACTCTAAAGAGTATTCCCTCCTTCACTGGTGAAAAATTACTACCCCTAAAATCATATTCATGATGTTGTTAATATGTGTTCAATTCATCCGATTCTTCAAGATGATGTTACAATTAGGATTCTTTCTTCTTCTCTTAAAAGAAAATCACTTTAGTGGTATAGTAGCTTGCAACATGCTTCAATTCCCACTTGGGATGATCTTAGCACAACACTTTATCAACAATTTGATGATAAAATAAATAAAATTTCCCTATTAGAACAAATAACAACCATAAAAAGGGGCCCAAATGAACTTATGGCGGATTTGAACTTTAGATTTTAAAAACATGGGACAAAATTTTAGTTCTTGTAAGACCAACTCCTCAAGGTGTTTTTCTTTATTTCTTAAGAGATTTGAATTCTATTTGGCTGTGATGATATAATATATAGGTGTTATTCAATTACCTGATACATACCCAATAGCCATTAGGGATGGAAATTGTTTGATATAAGCTGAGAAAATAGTTCTTATATTTCTTATGCCCTTATTTCCTGAATTATCTCAAGCTACTCAACCTTCTTTTGTTCCCATTCATGAGCTAAGTGCCCCATATGTTGCCTCCACTTCCTATCCTTCCCAAAGACATGATTATGACCTTAGAAACCTAGTTAGAACTTGTCTATCACAATTGTTTCTCTCAAAAGGCAACAAGCCCAATCCTATAAAAGATACCTAGGTTCTAATAAAGGATAATCTCTAGACCAAAATTTTAATCAAGATCATCAATCATATAGAACCCAATATCCAAATCAAAGATATGGAAAAATCATCAAATTGATAGAATATTAGGACAAAACCCACATCTTCCCCTTCAAATAGTTGTTCATGTACATATGCTTCATGCCGCCAACTTAAGCAAAGCACTTGGTCCAGAGCAAAATAATGTAATATGAGAAGCAGATCGGTGTTTTTCGTGGCAATCACCACATAATCAAAATAATTGTGCAAGTGTCTTACAATTTTAGGCCCTTATGGTTCAAAATTATTCCAATCAACATGAACCATTAATGGAAGTACCGATTCTAATGTTAAAGAAACACCATAAGCCACCCCTATCATGCCCATAATTTGTGACTAAAATTTACCATCCAAAGGATGGTAAGAATTGGGATAGATTTTTTTCAAACGTCGGTCAAGAATTAAAAGAGATTAAACCAATATCATTTCTAATCAATTAACTTTACTATCAATGAACCGAATCAATAAGGTTTTAATTGTGCCTTTGTACTATTGTTTTGCGTGATTAGGGCTAGTTAGGTTAATTACAACCTCTGCAACTAAGAGGTTGAATGATCATCTTTGAGTTACATTGTGTAACTAAGGAAAATCAAAATTAGGGAATAATAAAGATGACTCAAGTGTTACTTACACCATTTATAATTTTTTTCAATCAAATGCTAAAGAAATTCAAGGAAAATAATAGATCAATACCATGTTACTATTTACTCCGTTAATGTTAGCTAAGTTTGATCCAAAAATGAATAGCGCAAAAAAAGTTGCTAATAAAGTTGGTGGCGTCCCGAGGCACTAATAAGGTCACTTAGGTTTAATGTGAATGATTTAAGGAATTATATAATTATATTTATAGGTATGAAATCTATGAATCAAAGTAGGGAGTATAAAACAAAACACCATCACATTTTAGCATTTTCAAGTAACACTTGAGTTAAACCACATTATTTCCACATTATATCCAAAACAAGATATGATTTAATTATCTATAGGATATTTTATAATAAGTTAATGATATTTCAAGACAAATAGCTAAGTTGTGGTATGTGAACAAAGTGCAAAGTGATTTTTACTCTTAACATGGCTAGATCATTTTTTTAATTTTAATTTTTTCCCCATGAAAATTCATTTAGTCAAGTAGAAGATTTATTTATCTCATAAATGTTTCATATGTTTGCAAAGGTGAGGTTTATTTCAAATAGGGGTCTAATATAAAACATTTAAGTACTTTATTAAGTTTAAAGAATCTTTCACTAATTATACATGTAATACAATTTTAAATACAATTCCTCAATCACATTCTAGATTTGTTGTGAGCAATTGGATTAAAGGGATCACAACCATAGATCTTCTAGGGTTGAAAATAAGCCCTAGTTTTCCTTAATCTATCTTCTCTCCCTTTTTTAATTTGCTCATTTCGCTTGTTTTCTTTTTAGTTGTATCTTGGTCAAGATGGAGGCAACCATGGAGGAAAATTATTTATTTGTTGATTTAAACATCTATTTTATTTTCCATACTCTCATTATGGTTTTTAAAGGCGATTATATATCTCTTTAATGTCCACGAATTTAGAGTATATATTCTTGTGTATATACCTAAATGTATACATCCTTTGCTAAATGGAAACCAAACATTTATATGTGAAGCCATATATATACATATATACATACATACATATATGTATGTATACATGTATGTATGTAGATGTATATATATGTATACATACGCAATATACATACATACACATATATACATCTACATGTATATATATGTATATACATATATATACATGTATTATACACACACACACACACACATATGCATATATATATATATATATATATATATATATATATATATATGTATATGTATATATATATGTATATGTATATGTATATATATATATATGTATATATACATATATCTATATGTATACATATATACATGTAGATGTATATACATGTATGTATGTATATTACATGTATTATACACACACACACACACACACACACACACACACACACACACACACACATATATGTATGTATGTATGTATATCTTTTTATGTATATTAGATGTATATATGTGTATGTATGTATATTGCATGCACATACATACATACATACATACATATATCCATACATATGGCTTCACATATAAATGTTTGGTTTCCATTTAGCAAAGGATGCATACACACAAGAATATATACTATAAATTCGTGGACATTAGTAGATATACAATCTCCTTTAAAAACCATAATGAGATTATGGAAAATAAAATAGAAATATATATATATATATATATGATATATATATATATATATATATTGTTAGATTAAAGTAAAGGAAGATCAACAGAATATATATATATATATATATATATATATATATATATATATATATATATATATATATATATATATATATATGTACACACACACACACACATATTGGAGGGATTAGATTAAAGGATAAAGGAAGATCAACGAGTAATCATGCATTTTTCAGTTTGGTCGCCATTTGAGCTCCAGGAAGCTTGGAGATGCATTTTTGCATCAATTTTCATCAATTTTTGACAAATTCATGTCATTTTTGCCTTTAAGGATCAATGGAATCAATTTGAAAATTCAATTTGTAGATCTGAGGTACTTTTGAAATGAAATTTTGTTTGGGCTTGAGCAGAAACGTGAAATACCAGATCCAAAAGTTGTAGAGGAAAATTTGGAAAGTGTAAAGGTGAAATGATGAAAGAGGAGCATGCTACATGAAAGGAGGAAAAACATGCTCCCAGTTGAAATTATGATGCAAAAATCCTCAATGATTCACCTTTTTCGAAACACCTGGCAACTTTTGTTGCAAATATGTTAAACGTCCCTGTCTGCGAATCATGATGGAATTTTGTAACAAACTTGATGCTTGGCATATTATTTTCTTGGGAGAGAAGGCTTGAATGTAATAGAGAGATATATAATACATGTAAAAGGTTGAGAGTTCATTTTCTCAAGAAATTTTTGAAAAAGCTCATCTTCCTCGAGGAAACTTTATGAGAAACTAGGTTAAATTCCTCTCGTGTCGATTTTCATTCATGTTGAGTTGGTTACAAATGTATAGCCATCAACAATCTCCGAGATTGTTTAAATAACTCTCCTATTTGATGAATCTAATAAACTTTGAGTTAATTTGTGTTAAATATCCGGTAATTTTGTGTTTATTTCATTTCGTAATGTCTCGCAGTAGTTGTATATATATATATCTACCTACCTACACACACACACCAAATGCGAATGGAAAGGATAAGTGTTAGGGGGTTTAGAGCCCTTACCACTGCATGAAGGGTTGAGGCCACGTAGGAGTGACATGTCTTTTAAAAGTGGCCATGGTGCGGGAATTCTTAGAGAGGGATAGTGTCCACAGGGCTAATCCTAATTCAAAATAGAGGGGAGGATCAGCGCACAGGCCAAGCCCCAAAGAAATGCCAAAATGGATGCTTGGGGTCTTGACCAAAGCCGCGCACCCGCTTATGAGTTCATTTTTATAACAATAAACTTCTTATTAAAGTATATATAATGGTACATGTATATACATATATACACACAGATTCAAATTATTTGAAAGATTTCCTAATAAGGTAAAACCATTAAATCCATAAGTATAAAATATTTCTTCTATATAATCTAAAATGAAAAATTTGTTTGAACATAGATAAAAACATGCATAGATTTGTTAACAAGATTGAGGAAAATCCATATATTCCTATGAACCCAACTCTCGGTTTTTATGATATTTTCATAAGAAAGGGATCTTATAATGTGAGGTAATTTCAAACAATATATCCTCTCAGTAAATAAATCTCAGATGCAGATGAAGATATCCATATAAGAATTTTTATTTTGTTTAAACTCTTCTTTCATTATCAAAGTAATATTTTTCTTGAGAGAAAGTGAATTGAGATAGAGCAATAAGAATAAATCATGAACGATTGTAATGTAGAAACTTATTTCTTTGGAATAAAGTGAGGAACTAAGAAAACATGAAGGAGATGCTAAATTTCTAAGCAATTGTTTTTAGAAACCTTTGGATTATCACTACAATCATTCACATTCTTCCTTTTTTCAAAGTATATCCCTCAACTAATAATTAGTAAGTTTGCATGATTCAAAAGTCTTCAACAAAACATTTCATCAACAATTATGAATTAAAAACATGGATTTAGAAGGCCTTTCAATAGAGTCAAAGGATTCCATTAAAAAAATTGTTTTCTTCTTCTTTTCTTTAGAATCAAACAAGAACTCCTTTAGGAAATAAAAGCAAAAGGTATATTTCCTTATTTCACAAGGTAAGATTTATACAAAAAAATTCATACCTATAATCCACCCAAGATATTACAAATCTAAATTAACTATCGTCATTTTCAAAACATGAATAGAATTAAAATAACAATACTATTTTCCATTATATTACAACACATCCTTCTCTTACAAGTATACAAGCCAATACAAGTCCATAAGCCCAAAATATTCATACAATTTTCTTTGATATAAATAATAATGTGAATAAACCCAAGTTGCACAAGATAATCCTTCCTTGATTCAAGTAGGAAAGGTCCATACAAATTATATAATTCCCTCTCCACAAAAGGATACTACAAATATGAAGTTATTTTCCTTGCTACCAAAACAAGATTTACAAATGTGGCTTCCAAACTTACCAACAAACATGAAACTAACTAAGTTCCTAATCTTATTAAATACTCAAGAATATGGTATACTATAAAAATACAAGTACATAAGCCTCCTTAAAAGGGAACACCATGACAAAATTTTCGGTGAATACTCATTTTATCCAAGTAATGAATATTCCATGCAAGGATATATAAACATGCTTTGTCACCAAGAAGTAAGTATACAAACATAGGAGAGGTGGTTTGGTTGTCCACCCAACCAATTGGCATCATTACATGCCATCTCCATAGAATGGAGGACATGTTATCCTCCCTCTAAGCCCATGGGAGAGAGAGGTTGCATGCCTCCAAGATACACAAGGAGAGTGAGGGAAAGATAAGACACCAACCATAAACAAAAACAAATTAAGTTTACAATAAATCATTAACACACACATATGAAGCACAATAATTCCCAAGAGGGGAAGAGGGGGAAAGATTAGTTCCATGGTATCCACATTTCCATACAACCAAAAGGGTTTCAACACCTTGCCAAATGACCCCAAGTCACGAAGGCCCCCTCAATCCTTATAAGGTCTTATTCCCTATACCTCCCAAAATGGAGAAAAGTAAACATAAAAATGGAAAAACTAAGGAAAGTAACAACCCAACACTTTTCTACATATCCCTTTGACATTGAAACATAATCAAGAAAACAAACAATGTACCATGCTAAATCAACAAGAATTTGTGAGGCTTACCTCTCAAGATATACAATCCAAATTCCAAATTTCATGACTAACCTCCATAAGCTCGATTCTTCTTTCCTAAGCTTACCATGAGCTCCAGTGAAGAAAGAGGAGCCACCAAGTCCCTCCAAGCTTATATCTCCTCTTAGTTCTCTTCCATCTCCTCATGCAAATAAATGATACCAAAAAAATTCCCTCCTCCCTTCAAGGTGGAGGTATAAGAAGAGAAATCAAGGATTCTCACTAATGAGAGGGTGACATGTGTCACACTCTTCCCCCTCAAACACAAGATTCGCTTAAGTCTCCATCATGTTTAAGATAAGGGTCTTACTGAGAGGAATCTCTCAAAACATAACAAAAACAATTTTTTAATTCCAAAATCCAAGAAGGCTCACAAAACAAGTTAATAAATTTGGATGTGGACAAGAAAGGCTCAAATGAGAGGAAAATTTTTCACTCGAACCTTGAAAAGGTCCCCCTACCCATAGGTAGGGTCTAAGGGGTCCATTTTTATGTAAATGGAACCCCCAATGATAAAAGCACCCCTTACAATTTCCCATTTTAGCCCAATTTCGGGCTTGGAAAAATTGGTCCACTTTGAGAGGTGGTGGGGCCCACCTAACCCTTGCTTAGGTGGTCTCATACCTCCTTAAACAATATTACACTAATTTAATCATCTCTAAGCAAGTAGGAACCATTTAACTCATAAAATTGGTTTAAACTAAAGATTAAAATAATTAATACAAAAATGAATCCAAAGGAGACAATCATCCAAGGTGACCAAGCCAAAAGAATAACACCCAAGCACAATGATGGATTTCCATTTTCATCCCAACCAATGACAAACAAGGTGAAACTAGAAAAACAAAGGGTGGGGATTTGGCCCAGATGACCAATTATGCAATCTTGGAGGTGCATCTCTAAGTCCCTTGTTCTATTTTGGTGAACTTGTACCCTGCACACTCAATTCACATGTCATCATACCTACTCGATACAATAAACCAAGTGAAACGATTCTACATACATCTAATTGATCAAATCAATTACGAGCTAAATCATCCAATTTAAGTAATCAATTAATATCCATACGGAGATAATAGCAAAAACAATATACATCCATATTATATAAAAATATAATCCATTTAAATCTCATCTCAATAACATCCATAACAACATCACCAAAACAAACAATAATGGTAACAATAGTAAATTGGCACCATGTGCCTCATACACAACCTATCAAGTCAGGTTAACATATTCAAGATAAAAAGATCACACACACACACACACACACACACACACACACACACACACACACACACACACACACACACACACACACACACACACACACATTTAAAATAATTAACCATTATGAACACTATCCAAAACATAACTCATGTAAAAATTAGATCAATAATACCCATAACACTATATCAAAACCAAATGATAATGATAAGGGTAAAAATTGGCATTGTGAGCATCATATATCATCCTACCAAGGACAAGTTGACAGCAAGTGATAATATGATAACAAAATCATAGTAATTTAATTCAATAATCATGATATGATCCATTTAAATGTCTCAAACATGAATATATCATGGATTCAACCGTCATGTAAGGGAGTGAAGTCTGGTGGGAACTACAATCCCATATCGTAACCTTATGTTTTTGGGTCCGATGACCTCTGTGTGGTTAATCAAGTCATATAAAACTTAAACATATCACAACTCCATGTGGCAGATCACACAAGATCAAAGTGAAGTTATATTGAAATGGATACTCCATCCCCTCCACCGTAGAAAGTATGAATCCTAGAAATAATCAAGTGTGGACTTAGGAAAATATTTAGCTTCATCCAGGTTAGCCACGAGTATCACTCTGTATCTTCATAACAAGCAATGTTTTCTAACACAAAATATCCACAAAACACTATAGATCCATGGAACATACAAAGTACATCAATCAAAGAAATCCCACGGGTGGAGAAGACAAGGAAGGAGAATGCCACACCCCGTGTAGACACAAAATAACACACTTGGGTACATTCATAGGTTTTAAAAGCATGCTAGCATTTACATGATTCCTATGCAAGAAAAATAGTGGTTGACAACTATGTTTTTCCTTTTTTCTCTTTTTCTCACTTTTTCTTTGGTCTTGCACCCCCATAAGCCAGCCAAAACTTTACTTATTTATCTTTCATGGCTTTAGACACCAACGCCCAGCAAGGATAACAACACCTAGGAACTCTTGTACCCTATGGAATCCCCTGAACCGTTCTCATCTTACTCACTCCTTTTGGGTTTCTTTTATCTTTTGGGCATCTTTTTCACTTATGGGTCAACCTTCCAGTTTTCAATTATTAAATTCAAACAAGGGAACCATATAAATACATAGTTATGTTTTCAAAATGAAGGACCAAGATCTAAACATTATTACCATAACCTAAGCTTGCATTTAAAAAGAACCTAAATCAATTCAAAGAATCCATTTGGCATATACTCGAGGGGACAAAAGAATACATTTTTGCATACACTTTGTATAAGACGAGGAAGTATATTCTATTCCATCCAAACATTTGCATTATGTAGAAAATATATCTCTCTATCTAGTGCATCTTGCACAAGGGATTCCTAGGGCACAATTTCTACACACACTCACAAGAACTACATGGAGTTTGAGATGTATTACAACACTCGATCATAAATTCACTCCATTAGGTGACCGCCAGATCAGTCCAACTCCCCATATTACTTCTTTCTTTTTTTGGATTTGATGTGGTTTTGGGTTTTGTAGGTGAACATATCTTTTGTAGGTTATATGTACCTTTGAAGATCAAGAAGTGACATACATGTGATCAATAGAAAATATTTGCGACACTCGTGTGACACAAGAAAATTAGGTTCCACCATTTTCACGATCACGGGCACCCAACAGAGTATCTAGTATCTAGGCACCCTTGCCTCACCTGATGTGCCCTTATCCAACATCATCCTCAAGCTCTATAATTTTTCCCGAGAATTTATGACATTGTTTACTTCATGTTCGTAGTTTTCCCGATCCCAGAGAACTTCCATGTCAAGTGCAAATCCACTAAATTATTTTTTTCTATATCGTTAGGGTTTTATAATTACTTGCTTATTTTCTTGCATCATATTGTACTTAGCACTTATATATCATTGTTTACATTAGTTACTCTACAATTAGTGTTTAATAAAAATATACTTTTGTTAAATCATTTGATGAACCCATCCATTCGTAGACCTAATGTTGCTTCTACGCATTTTTTGCAATATTTCTATCATGGCTCAATCTTACGTACCTTTACCGATGAAGACATTCATGATATCGTTGCTCATCTTTGTGAACATCCTCAAGATATAGATCTGCTCTTATTCGTTGCTCATAAGGAGGCCACCAACCTAGTTGAGCTCAATGTTCCTACTTCTACTACCGCTTCTATTCCTATTGCTACCCAACCTCCTAATTCTACCACTCTACCTACTTCCACTATTCCTGTTTCTATGTCTACTCCTACTAACCATTTTACTCCGCCTATTACTTCCTACACACAGAAAGTCTTTTCTTCTGGAACTCAAGACCTGTCTTCTCTATATCAGGATCTCTAGGTTCAAATCATCAACTTCAGCAAACTACTTCACGTTCCTCTCCATCTCTTGACTCCTCCTTGCTCCACATTCCTTTTGTACCTCCCATTTCTTCCTATCCACTTCCTCCTAACTTCATCACCCCTAAGCTTCCCACCTTTAATGGCCATGGTGACCCTCAAGAGAATCTTATATCTTTTCATGTGGCATGTCTTGATTATGTGGATGATCATACTTTACTAGCTAAGTTATTTCCTAGAAGTCTACAAGATTATGCCATGCGTTGGTTCTATGATCTACCTATTCACTCGGTAACATCATTTACATATTTAGCTGATGTTTTTCTTTCACATTTTTCAATCAATATCGGTTCCAAAATATCCTATGCTCAACTTACACAAATCAAACAAGGATCCAATGAACATATAGTTGATTATGTGTTTGCATTATAAGAAAAATCTAGCTAAGATGACCAATGTACTCGCTTGATTTTGAATTACAATCTATTTTTGTCCAAAGTCTCTTACCTCCATTGCAAGAGAGTGTTATCTTTGAAACCTCTCCATCATTTGATCAACTATGCCATACACTTAAGTTACGTGAAAGAAAACTATTATCTATGGGAAAGCTTAAATATCATGATCATGATTCATCTTCATATTCTAATCGGTTTCAAAGAAAATATACTTTCAAGCCATCTCCTAAGCCCACTGAAGAAAAAGCTATTGTTAACATTGTTTCTACTCCTAAAAATCTTCAATGGAAACCTCTAAAGTGTACATTTACAAAATTGACTTATGCTCCTCCTTTCTTATTGCCAAAACTTATTGAAAAAATTCTTATTACAATTCCACCACCACTCAATCTTGATCCATCTCACCCTTGTGGCCGAAATTATGAAAAAAATTCTAAATGTGACTATCATCAATACATTGGGCACTCTACTGATCATTATTTCAAACTCAAGCATCTTATTCAAGATCTCATCGACAACAATGCAATTGATCTCCCTGAGCCTTCTACTTCTAAAATGGTCAATGAAAATAAAAAGCTAAAAATATTTAATGACCCATTACCTATGCATGACAAGAAATATGTTGATTCTTCTCACGATCATACATATTGTGCTGTGCCTCCTCCTTCATCGGGGCCTCTTGATTTTATAGTTCTTTCTTGCTGATGTATCTCTGCCACTCATTACATTCTTAGATCGTGACTATTATGCTACATTTTATTCTAATTCCTTACACATCTATTCTTTTATTAGATCTTATACTACCAATAAAATGATGATCTATCCAACGAATCCTATCAACGTGTGCTCTATTGCACTCCTTGTAGCTATCAACTGTCCATTATCTAATATTTCATATCTAGTTCCAAAATCCTATGGCTACACCAGGGCTTTCCAGGTTATAGTTGGGCCTCTCACCATGCTTGTGTCATTCACTATGCCATATTCTATCATAGGATGTGACACGCTCTTAGGTATTCTTTGGCTCCGCGCCGCTCAAGCCATCCCCTCCATGCATCATTTGTGTCTCAAATTCATTCACAATAAAAAATTGTCACTATTAAAGGAATTCCACCATGTACACCATTACCTTAGCCTACTCTTGATTTCATCGTTCCAAAGAGGTTGCGACATCTAGGCCCCCTAAGCCTCTCAAATCTAAGGCACATTCTACACCTAGCTCTCCTATTCGCACATGACCTACTTCATAACCTTTTCATCCTCATTGGTCCACTAGTCCATCTCATCAGCATAAGTCCCCTACTCGAGAATCCCCTTCACATAGATGTTCATCACATCCTTTACCCCATAGGTCTACTTCACATAGGTACTCATCACCTCCTAGGTATCATTTGCATAGGTGGTCACCACCTCTTTCACCACATAGTATTCCTTCACGTGTACATCATCATTCTCATACACCATTGATCTTAGATCATTGTCACACACCTTTATCTCCTCGGACATTGGGTGGAGGACCCTTTCCCTTCACTCTCATCGGATAGCTTACTTTTCATCACACACTTGGGGGCATCACACTTACTTCCCCTAATATCATCAATTTTCTATCATTTCTACTATTACACTTTGTAATTCATACTTCCTATTTTTAAGCACTCTTACACACCTTGATACACACATTGTATCATCATTACCCTATGAAACACTCTAGTTCCATGGTTCATACTTGACTATTGAGGGTATAAATATGAAATGAACCTCACCTATTCCACATTACATGCTCTATGATGCATGATATTTATTTCTAGCGCACACTCTAAAGCCATTTCTCGATGACACATTATTGTTCTACGATTCATTCTTGATTGTTGAGGGGCATTTATAAATGAACCTCATCTCAAACATATCTGTTGGGGGGCACACTACTCCTACCATCTTCACACATTACATACCATTCCATCACAATCACTCACAATACTTACATATCTTAGTTGGACTTACTTTTTCTAATCTTATTTTACTTACATGTTGCACTTTGCTTACTATGTTATCCAGATACTCAGTATGTCATTATCTTTATCATATGCACATGCACGTTCACTTGGTCTCTAGTTGTGAATGCAGATTCCTTATAGATTTTCACATGTTGCAATGATGCTTAACATTGCAAATTTTACCAGTCCCACCAAGACTCCTAGGAGCATCTACATTTCCTACTCTCACACATTACAGGTGTTATTATTTCATCATTTACTACTACTTTTTAGCTTATTACTTTCCATTGATACATACATGTCTTGACATACTTTTTATCTTTCTAACATGATAATAGGTGCTTCATGTGTAACATTTTCTTTGTAGGACTATATACCACCATGGTTGTGTGATACATTTTACTTGCCATTAATTTCTAATGTATGCTATTGTTTGTGGGAATTTATGTATGTCTTGTTTAATCACTGCTTTTCTTTCTTATGGCCACTTCGACCTTGATTATCTATAACATCGTGAGCAATGTCCCACGTATGAAACCTTGTTTTTGTGGTCTACTTTGTTTACACACTTGATTATTACATTGTCTTCTATTGCATGGCTGATAATTTTTCTACTAACACATGTTACTAGCCACTTTGTTTTCACGTGCCTTGGTTTCTACCATGCACGTCCCCTATCCTGTAGGTATCAACTTTAGTTTAGCATTAGGTCATCTCCTTTCAACTTCATCACTACTATAGTCATCACATACACCCTAAACAAAGGGGGAATACATTGAGTGAACAAATAATCCCTACCGTAACTTAGAGCTATAACACGGATCTACATAGTACAAGAACAAAATAGGAACACATTTACAAAATGACCCAAAATATGACTTGCATCCTCAACATAACACAAAAACCAACACCCAACATCGACAATAGTTTGTCAGGGGCCCGTTTCCTCCCATGGATGATAATGTCTTGGGGTCACACATAGTCACTTATCAGATCAACATAGTTCACAAAAGCCTTCAGAGTAGTTTCACAATTATAGGCACAGTCATCTAGTTACATAATGCATGCAATCTCCTATTATTAACTTCAATCGATATAACTTAGAACTAATTCAGAACAATCGAGACAACAAGAAAATATCAAGAATTCACCATCTGTAGTGGTGCTTATCGGGAAGAGTCATGGATGGAGAGTAACACTATACCTTTATCCCCAACACTTTCTCATTGGCATGAGATTGCCCAAAAAACTTGCACTTGGCATGAGATTAACCAAAAAAATCACTCTTGACGTGAGAATTCCCAAAAAAATTCTCTTCATAGCATTTTATGAAACATTTCTATCTTTTACACTCTTTTACATCAGGTGCACACTTTCCTTTACTACTACTTTTACACACTTTTACACAATTTTATGTACTTAGCTCAAATTTTTCAAATACATGACTTTGACTACTCTTTCAATCTTCTTTTGGAGGTCCATCCTTAATACACAACAAAAAGAAACCTAAAACAACAACTATAAACACAACAACAAGTATAAGGAACACATATGCTTCACCCTAGGGCCACTTTCCTTTCCTAGTCTCTATGCTTCACTTGTCCATTTGACACACATTTGACCGTACACTCTATAGTATCATAAGGTACATATATTCTATCTACTTTATGTTATTGAGTATTCACTCAACAACATAAAGTGGGGAAAAATATATACACAAAATCATGCACTTGGTTATATTTCTAGGTTTTAAAAATATGCTAACATTTACATGATTCCTAAGCAAGAAAAATAGTGGTTGAAAACTATCTTTGGAATTTTTCTTTGTTTCTCACTTTCTCTTTGGTTTTGCACAGCCCAAAGCCCAATCATAACTTTAATTTTAATATTTCTTGGCTTCGAGACACCAATGCCCACCAAGACAAAGTAGTGCTTAAGAGCTCATGTCCCCTATAGGTGCCCTTGACCCTTTCTTATCTTACTCACTCCTTTTGGGTCTTGATTAACTAAAATGTGGAATAAGGTTAGTTAATCTAACTAGGAACAATAGTAAATAAAAATAGATAAATGCAATAAATAAATATGGAAAGTGACCCAAGCAACTAAACTAATGAAAATGTGAAACCCTAATTGACAAGTAGGGTTGGAAGGAGCTTAGTCTGATTCGAAGGTTGATCTGGATTGTGTTGTGAAATCAAATTAATATTCTAGAGTCGGGAGAAAAATGTAGAGGTCCCAAAAAGTATGGATTTGAGTTGTTTGAAGGGACCGGGGCACACGGGAGATGATAAGGGTGCCCAGTAGGTGCCCTAGTATGGATTCTGGGTGCTATGGTTTGTGCAGGAGGTCCAAAAAATAACTCTAGATAGTCAGAAGATGATATGAATCCTTCACTTCTGTCGCATGTAACTCATTTCTTGTGATGGATGTCACCGATGATTAGTGATGGAAGAAAGACCTACAAGACCCCAAAATAAACATCAAACCCTAAAAAAAAAATGTAAATGAAGGGGTCAGACTATCCTCAACGGCCACAATAGTGGACTTACTAACTGAGTGCTACACTACATCTCAGAACCAATGTAGTTCTATGTGAGTGTATGTGATCATGCCCTAGGTTTCTCTTGTGCCAGTTGCACTTTGTGAAAGTAGCGAGTAATAACTATGTGTAGGAAAATGTAATAGAATGGTGGATGAAATAGAATAAAATTCCCTCCTATGCAGTGTGATGTAGATGAACCAACCTTGTGCCTTTGTGATGAAGCTAGATGGATATAAATGAGCTCTAGATGGATGTAATCCTTAGATGATGATAATAGTGCCTAATGCTTGGTCCCTCACTATGGTCTCATAACTTTATATTTATGTAATTCTCTTATTCTAATTTCGTAATTAACCCTAAAAAGGATGACCACCAAAAAGATAAGAAGTTTGAAACAATTATAAAATGCCCAAAATTGGTAGGAAAGTATAAAAAGGATCGGGGCACCCCAACCTGGGACCAAGGCACCGATGGGCACCTTAGTACTAGCCTGGGCACCCCACCCAAGGCTAAAGTGCTGGAAAGTGTCAAAAATAGACTGAGCATATGTGTGGTGAAGGTTGGGATTCACAACATAAAGTAAATAAAAATGACCAAGAGATGGGGTTAATTAGTAATTTATTCACTCAAAAACCATATGAATAGTAGTATAAGACTAAGACTAAATAATGTCTAAAGTGCATGATTTTGTGTCTATATTTTCCCCCACTTTATGTTGGTGAGCGGAAAGCTTGGTAACATAAAGTACATAGACATATGTACATGATAATCCATGTAGAGTGATGTAGAAACGCGTTTAAGGACTAGACAAAGCATGGGAAAACAAAAAGATGATGGAGCATGGGAACTAAATATGCAAAAGTGCAAAAAAAGTGATAAGAGTGAGCCTAGGGAAGAAATAAGCATGTAGTTTCCGATGTGTGTAATGTACCTGCATGGTTAGTATGGTGTGTGCTTGCCACAAGATGTTGTTTTTATTGCCCCCATTTGTTGTAGTTTTTGTTGTTGATTGTTTGTTTAAATGATCAAGTAGTCAAATACACATGTATATGTAAAAACACATGTATATGTATGTGAAAGCATGTAAATGTAAAGTACGTAAATGAAAAATGGAACATGTGCACCTAATCCATGTCGAGAGAAAGAGTGTAGAAAGAGGATATCTTGTCTTGGGTTTTTTGGGTGATTCGACACCATAGGCAAGAAGTGTAGGGAGGAATTCTGATGTATGCTCCAATCTATAAATGCTTCCTTGATAGTGTGTGTGAAGAGATCTCTGTACTACCTAGTTTTTGGGTGATATGACGCCACTAAATGAAGTAGTGTAGAGAGGAATTCCGCATTATCCTCTAACCTATAACTACTCCCAAGAATGCTAAGGACAACCATGTCCTATAAAATACGCTATGTATGAGGTTCATAGATAGGTCTAAACCCACTAGCTATATAACCCACAATGCAAAGGGTGGAAAGTGTACTAAAATGAACCAATGTAGAAGTGATGTGTAGAATGTAAAGACAAAAATGATTCCCCCTCTTTGGGGGTGCATGCGATGTCATCAAAGGAGTATGTGGCCCCAAAAGAGGAACAATCACATGAAATTTGTAACTCAACCCTATAGGGGGGAAGGGAATACACTTGGTATAAACTAAGGCACACACAAACAAGAAGGCTAGATAAGTTAAGTATTAGTATGAACAAACATGCATGTATAAGAAAATGTGTAATCTACGCAAACAGGGTAAAAGCTACCAAGAAAAGGAGTAATGTAAACATGAAAGAAGGTGAAATAAGTAGTACAAAGTGGGTTATAAACATAAGACATCACTCATGATGTCACAAGAAATGCAAGGCCATCAAAACCACATATAAAAAATAAGTGTGCACACCAAACATAGGGCAAGGCCCACATACAAAAACAAGTAATAACAGACAATGTAACAAACACGTATGGAACTAAATATCCCTACATAACAAATACTACACATGAAGCACCCATTTTCATGTTATGAAGATATCTAATATGTCAAAATCATGTATAACCAAGTAATGTAAAGTGCTAAGTACAAAATGAAACAATAGAACCTATGAGAGACGAATGTGGATGCCCCCAACGACCAATGTAGGAAGGGTAGAAGGAAAACATTCATGCTGCGTGTAAGAGACCTATATATTTGTGATCACAACTAGCCAAAGATGTGAATGCACATGTGTGTATGGTATAGATAAATGACATACAAGAGATCTATCTAACATGTGTAATAAAGTAACCATGAACAAACAAATGCAAGCAAAAGTTAAAGAAACCATGATATGCGATATGTTATGGATGGATGGAATGGAATACAAGATGGAATGAAAAGAGCCATGTGCCCCTTGAGTGAATGGAAATGTATTCAATGAGGTTCATTTGGTTCGCCCCCTCAGCAATCAAGAATGAACCGTAAACGAGAGTGCGTCATCGGGAAATGGTTGAAATGTGTGTATTGTGTCTAACATGTTGTGATGAGTGTGTATGTGTATTGATAAAATGAGACCTAGAAATGATATGTGTGTGAACCTTATAGCCAAAGCATATATCACGAAAAGATTAATGTAGGAGTAATGATGTAGCCTAAAGTGTATATCACTACTAGATGAATAAAATGGAGTGGTGATGTAGCCTAAAGTGTATACCACTACAAGATGATAGAATAGGTGACCATTTAGCCTATAACATATGTCACTAACCTAGGAATGTTGCATGATGAAATGTTGAATGATGAATGTGTAAGTATGATAAGGTCCATTTGATTTGTAAACCCTTGGTAGTCAAGTATGGACCAGAGGAACTAAAGTGTGTCATAGGGTAGTGAGTACAACGCGTAGAAGACAATGTAGTATGCGTGATAATAGATGACCATATGATGTGTAGAATGTGTAGTGTATGATGTATAAGATGTAATGTATGTATACTAAAAATAATATGTATGATGAATAGTGTGGCACACTGGATGCAAGTATGCATAATGAAGATTAGTATCATGTATGATATGTAGCTATGTAAGTGTCACAATGATATAAATGAGCTATAGAATGTGTGATGTAAGATGCATGAGCGTTGACATAGTGTAGACTAAATGTAGTATGTATGATGTAAGATGTAAGACATACGACGTGATGTGCAATGTGTAATGCCATATGTTTAAATATTCTAATAATGTAGTATGTGGGTTTCATGTGGAGTAAGCCCTCAACAATCAAGTGTGAACCGAAGCACAAGAGTGTTTCATCAGGTAATGATCGAAGCTAAAATGTGTGATGAGTATGTATAAGCTAGGAGATTGATGTATGATAATGCAAAAATGAGAGATGCACTTATGCTGCTATGATGATGAGGGAGGGGAATGTGTGAGTGCTATGCCCTCCCAAGTGTGTGTAAGAAAATCATGTAAAGTCATCAAGAAGATTTTCATCCTCTAGGTCATAATCGAATGGATAAGCATTAGTGACCTGGTAAGCTATAATGTCTAGCTGATCATGTAATGAACCATTGAGGTGTAAATGGTACATACCCATGGCATATTCCTCATCAATGAATGAAGGAAGTGGACAACTGTGCATATACCAATGAGTGATATTTTGTGTATAGCCAAGAAAGGAACTATTGCAAATGAATATGTGACTGAAGGGCATAGGAAATGAAATATCAATATGATCAGGATCCAATGTTCTCCCTATATAAGCAAGCTAATACTCTCCTAATGTGAGTGGTGAAGAATGATGAGTGCACAAGAGATGAAGACAAGTAATATGAAAGACACGTGAACTATAAGCAACAATAATAGTGATGAAACCATAATATAGATGAGGATCATGAGTAGGAGGATAAAGGTCCTCGAAAGTGAAACCAAGTCGAGCTAGACCAACATGTGGACATATAATAACACCACAAGTAAGATCAAATGGAATATGTTCCCAATACGAATCATTCATAAAAATTATGCAAGTGAATGGTGGGCATGCTAATGTAGGTGGTATATGTGAAGGTGTAGGTGATAGAGTGACATCCATAGATGGACATGCCCCGATAAGGGATCATAGTAGTAGTAGTAATAGGTGGCATAGAATAAATTACATCTATCACACAAACAACACCCTCAAGTGGTGGAAAGTGAGGTGGTTCATCCATAGGTTGAGGATCGTCTATAGTATTAGTGCATGGAATAGGAAGACTAGTATTAGGGGCACAATCACAATATTGGAATGGATTACGATCACAAAAATAGTATGCTCAATACCCTCATGTAGGAATTTGACACAATGATGCATCATAGATGCTATAACTTGCATGGCATGAAGCCAAGTAAGTAGTTATAGGAGACTGGGAAATTAATGATGAAAAACATGGTGGGGATAGTCTTGGGTCCTATAGTGATAGGTAGTGTAATGTGAAAAACACATGGAAACATGAAACCATCATAAGCACAAAATGAAAGACAAGATGGAATAACATCACGAGCTAAAAGACCTATGACTTCAAGGAATGACATGGGACATAAGTTGAGTTCAGATCCATTATCAATTAAAGTGCGCTTGACACCTACATTCTAAATATGACATATGATATGTAGGGGTGGGTCATTGTCAAAAGTAGCGAGGTCAACATGAGGAATAGATGGAAAAGCAATATGCTAAGAAAATGCATTCACAAAGGTATTATAGAGCACATCTGGATGAGTGTTGTCAGAATATGAGTTGTGAGAAGAATATTGATGACTTTAGCTCATAATTCAGGATGAAGAAGTAAAAATTCATGAATGGAGATAGCCATGATGAAGGAACCCTAAGAAGAATGAGGATCCTAGGAGCGTATAAGTGGAGTTGGGTTCACCAAAATTATTAACTAAAATGTGGAATAAGGGTAGTTAATCTAACTAGGAACAATAATAGATAAATGCAATGAAATAAATATGGAAAGTGACCCAAGCAACTAAACTAATGAAAATGTGAAACCCTAATTGAAAAGTAGGGTTGGAAGGATCTTAGCTGATTTGGAGGCTGATCTGGAACTATGTCGTAAAATCAAATGAATATTCTCAAGGTAGGAGAAAACATGTAGAGGTCCCAAAAAGGATGAAAAGGATGGCTATGACTGTATGAAGGGACCTGGGCACCTGAGGAGAGGATTAGGGCACTGTGGGTGCCCTATTTTGGATTGTGGGCACCCTAATTTGTGCGAAAGGTCTAAAAAAAAACTCTGGAGGGTCGGAAGATGGTCTTAATCCTTTGCATCCTATTGTGTGTAAACTCACTTTGCTCTATGCCGGATGTCACCAATGATCAGTGATGGAAGAAAGACCTGTAAGACCCCAAAATAAGCATCAAAACCTAAAAAAGAAAATGTAAATGAAGGGGTCAGGCTGTTCTTAATGGCCACAATGGTGGACTTACTAGCAGAGCACTGCACTACATCTCAGACCCAATATAGTTCTATGTGAGTGTGTGTGATCATGCCCTAGGTTGCTCTTGTGCTAGTTTCTCTTTGTGAAAGTAATGAGCAATAACTATGTGTAGACAAAATGTAATAGAATGGTGGATGGAATAGAATAAACTTCCCTCCTATGTAGTGTGATACAGATCAACCAGCCTTGTGCCTTTGTGATGGAGCTACATGGATACAAATGAACTCTAAATGGATGCAATTCTTAGATTATGATAGTAGTGCCTAGTGCTTGGTCCCTCATTATGGTCTCATAACTTTATATATATATGGTTCTCTTGTTCTAATTTTGTAATTAACCCCAAAATGCTGATCACAAAAAGATAAGAAGCTCAAATGGCTAGAAAGTGCCCAAAGAGTGGTGGAAAAGTGTAAAAGGATCAAAACACCCCAATTAGGACCATGGCACCAATAGTGCCCCAAGACTATCCTGGGTAGCCCATCAAGGCTAAAATGCCGAGAAAGTGTAAAAAAATAGGGCATATGTACGGAGAAGGTAGAGAATAATGACTGAAAGTAAATAAAATGACCAAGATACGAGTTAATTAATACTTTCTTCACTCGAAACCATATGAATAAAGCAATATAAGATCGGGAAGAAATAATGTCTAAAGTGCATAATTTTATGTCTACATGTCTCTTTTATGTTTTCAACATCTTTTTCACTTATGGCCCAACATTCCAATTGTCAATTACAAAATTCAAACAAGGGAGTCATATAAATACATAGTTATGTTTATAAAATGAAGGATCAAGATCTAAACATTAAGACTATCATCTAAGCTTGCATTTAAAAGGCACCTAAATCACTTCAAATAATCCATTTGACATACACTCAAGGGACAAGGGACTGTATTTTTACATATACTGCATAAGAAGGGGAAGTCTATTCTATTCCATCTACATATTTGCATTATCTAAAAATTCTAGCATGTTATCTAGTGTATCTTGCACAAGGTCTTCATAGGGCACAATTTCTAAACACACTCATAAGAACTACATGGAGTATAAGATGTAGTGCAATGCTTAGTCATAAGTTCACTACATTGGGTGACCTACGGGGTTAGTCTGACTCCCCATATTACATATTTCTTTTAGATTAGATGCGCTTTCTGGTGTTTCACAGTGAACATAGCTTTTACATGTTATAGTTACCTTCGATGATCAAGGAGTGACATACATGAGATTAATAGAGAATATTTGTGTCACTCGTGTGACACAAAGAGAACATAAGTTCTAACCATTTTCGCACTCATGAATACCCATTATCAGTCTCTAGCACCCATGTACCCTTTCCCTACTTTATGTGCCCTTGTCCAACATCATCTGTGAGCTCCAAAATTTATCCTAAGCATTTATGACATTGTTCACTTCCTATTCAACAATTTTCCTAGTCTAGTACACTTCCGATCAAGCTTAAATCATCTAAATTATTCTTTCTATATCTCTTGCTTAGGGATTTATAATTGATTTCTTATTTTACTGCATCATATTGTACTTAGCACTTGCATATCATTGTTTTCATAAGTTACCCCGTAATTAGGGGTTAATGAAAATATACTTTTATTAAATCACCCCGATGCAAACATTTGCGGGTGTCCCCTTTAACATTGTTGAGAAAATGAAAAGGAAAAAAATTGAATGTGACAATTTGGGATGCCCTATTTATTCCATCACAGAGGATCTCTTACATTAATATCTGAAGTAGCTTCCCCAATCTGAACCAGCCATGCAAAGACCACATTCCATGGTTAACTTGCTAACCAAAGGAGGAGAAAGTAAGGAAAACTAAGAAAACCCCACCCTTTTACACACCTCAAATTTTAGGAAAACACCTAGTGCATATTTGCATGATTAAATTAGGTTTTAGCACCTTTGTAATGCCTAAGATTTTTTATTTTATATTTTTGGCACTATGTAAAATCTAGTTTCTAAAGGTGTGTTGCAACTTGATGGCTCAATTTTAAATATTTTAGGAGTGATCAAGGACCTTGAGTTAACCCTTCATGCTTGTGTAAGTTTAACCATAATTCAAGATGTATGTCATTAACCTTATTTATTTTCCATTTGTGTATCAAGAGATTTTATAGCCAAGGAGGTGGGTGGTCTCACACGCTCCTAAGAACTAGATATGGTACTAGATTTACCATAAAATCCAAACCAATATTTTCTTATCATATTGAGCTTATGACCCCACTCCTCTATAATCTAATTACATGATATATGAAGATAAAGAATATGGGTCAAGATCAATACAATAGTCCACTCTTCCCAATTCAGTCCATGATTTTTATTTGATGAATAGGCCAAAGAACACTATGAATTTGACTCTTATGACACTTTTGTTGAAACCAGCCTAAGCACTGCTACATTCGGAAGAGGATTTCACTACCCCATGCTGCATAAAGAAGAAAAGAATGCTTATGGATTATGGAAAATGTTTTGTGATGGTTCTAGAAGAAAAAATAGAGTAGGGGTGGGTGTTCTTATTTTTGTAATGGACGAGAAATTATTTTTCTCATAGGCTATAGTTTGCGTGTTTGAACAATGTAGCAAAATGCGAAGCATTGGTTCATGGGCTGCTCATTATAAAAAAGAGGAAAATCAAGGCCTTACAAATATTTGGGGACACAGAATTGGTTATCCACCAAGTCATAATGAAACTTGATGACAAGAATAAGATTTTGAAAGCTTATAAATATAGAGTTTGGGATCTTTTGGAGAGTTCTAAAGTCGTTAACCTTTAAGAGGTGTCATGGAAGTTGAAAAAATATTGGATTATAGTTCTCTCTAGCTGAAAATCTTATCCAAGGTAATGAACAACATGTTAAGATGATTATAAGACCATCCATTCTAGATAATGAAGTCAACTAGCATATATTTGATAGTGATGGAAAAATTGTTTATGATGAATTTCAGTTTGTTACTATTATACTAAAATACCAAAAAATCTAAAAGAAGAAAGATTTGATAATACTTGCGTTGACAAACATAATGTTAGGATGAGTGGATATGCAAATGATACAAAAGACTCCTCCTTTCATCGAACAAGAGGACCTATATGTAAAGATAAATAAATAAAAAGGATATTAGATAATGATTAAACAAGTTGCTTGGCAAAGAAAAATCCTAGGAAATAACGAGATTCCTTGAGGGATGTCAACTCATTTTTGTAATCAAGTGATATTATACACAAAGGTAAAATGACAATATGATTATAATTCTAGAGGGATAGAGAGATATTGTTCCACGTAGTAGGTGGCCCAAGCTAGGAGCAACTAGTTCAAGTTCTTCAAAATATTCAAGCCAAGCTTGTTCCATCACATCTTGTATTTCACATATGATCTCAAGTTACTCTTTGATGTCCTCAATCCTAGGTTTAGAGGCAATGACACACATGCTGAGTTCATGTGCGATGTCAAGCTACTCCCACATAAAGGGTTACTAAACAATTGAGATGCCATAGATACTTTTAATGAGGTGTACTTGTTTTGAAATAATCATATAATGACAATACATGATTGTAAAGATGTTTTTTTATAAAAATAAGATGATGAGATGTAACTATAAGGATAAAATATAAGGATTGACAATTATTATGGATTGGCGGTAAAATGCTCTATTTCAATAAAAGGTAACAAAACAGACTATGATTGACGTAGGTCGGATGTTGGAAATGTTAAGGTGAAATACATATATCAAGGAGACATAATGAATGCAGAAATATGAGATTGAAATATGTGTAAAGAGATAAATAAATTATAAAAGGATTGAGGATTAATCAATGATGATTGTGGATCCATGATGATCCCCTGGTAAAATGGAAGATTAACTAAAGAATTGAATTGATGGCTATAAGAAAGGAATAATGTAGGATGGCTATCTAGGAGGATGAAGACAAGTATTTATAAGATACAACTAATGTAAATTATGATTGAAAATGATAGAAAGAAGTGCACTATACCTTATTAAATAAGGATGAGGATGTCATAGATCTAATGACAAATTGAGTACTGGATAAGGACTTCCAAAGGATGACAACAGACTGTGAAAGATCTTACAATGTCGCGAGGTCATCCAAGGTCTCAACAATTCATTCATGAATCTAATTTGTGCTGGTTTCTATGGTTTCCAAATCGAGAAATGAGGTAGGATGGTATTTAAATAGGATCGAACTCATCCATAAATATTACCTCCGCATGTGGATTGTTGTTGATATGGTCAAAAAGGTTAAAATAGACAATGAAAGGATGAAAAATGGTTGAAACCACTTTCCATAGGATGATTGAGGTTTATTTTGGAATAGTTGGAGGTTAAGTATCTAGGTAGGAAGAGATTAGAAGGTTAGGATGATTAGGGTAAAATAGGTTAGGGTTGTTTTAGGTGGTTTGGAAGGGTAAATGGGATTATACATAGGTAAATTAGACTAAGGGATAATGGACTTAGGTTAGGACTAATAGTATAATAATGATAATGTAATTAATATGTGTAGGGTCACCTAGGGGTGAAAAATCACTTTCTACACAAATTATTCAATTTATCCAAAATGAAGCAAGTTCTCCTCAAAATTGCAATCTGCTTTACATGATAGTTATGGTGATTAAGTCATTCAGTTGAGGACAAATACATTACCCAAAGGATTGGTCACCCTTGAACATATTTTTAGTCTTAATGATGAGTTCAAAGGAGAAGATAAGAATATAACAAAATAAAAGAGAGGATTGTCAACCAGTCACTATTACACAAGATAAGGAGAAATTTCTTAGAAAAGTATGTGATGAAGCTAAAAGAAAGCTTTTATCACCTTATGTCAAAAATAAAATGATGCCATATTATGGAATTATGAAGATCTGAATGGTTTTGACCCTAAAATTTCTCAACACACTATAGATCTTGATCTTAGTACCAAGCCAATCGGACATAAGCAAAGGCACACAACCCTAGAGTCAAGGCCCTCATGAGAAAAGGGTTAACCAATATCATTTACGTAATAATTATATTCCCCATTAAGTACTCCTCTTAGGTGGCTAAATTGGTCCATATTAGGAATAAAAATGGAGAAATCAGGCTATGTGTGGATTTCAGGGATTTGAAAAAGGCCTCCTTAAAATATCACTATCCTCTACCTTTTATGGATAAAATTTTACAAACAATAGCAGGAGCTGAAATATTTTCTATGCTTGATGGCTATTCAGGTTTCAATCAGATTAAAGTTAGAGAAGAGGATCAATATAATATCACATTCACAACTAAGTGGGGAACATATGCATATCAAAAGATGTCATTTGATTTATCAAATGTGGGTGCCACATTTAAAAGAGAAATGGATATTTCTTTTAAAGGATATATCAATGACATCATCCTCATCTACTTGGATGCTATCATTATTTTCTCATAGAAATTAATTATCATATCAATCATCTTGAGAAAATGTTTGAAAGATGCAAAGAGTTTGGGGTATCTCTTAACCCTAATTTTTTTGCAGATTTAAGTAGGGTAATAAATTGGGTCACATTATTTCTAAGGATGGTATTTCCATTGAACCTAAAAGAATATATGCCATTCTTTCTCTTTCATTTCTAGTTCACAAGAAGGATTTAGGTCTTTCCTTGGAAAGATAATTTTTGTAGGAAGTTTATTCCTAATTTTATAGGATTGGTTAGGTCCATCACTCGATGCTCAAGAAGGATGTGGTTTTTAAATAGTTTGTGAAAGGAAAATAAAGCTTCACTAAGATTAAATAGCTAATTCTCCCTCTCCCGTAGCCATCTCGAATTAGTACGGGTATGACTCGCATGACACGAAGGTCATGTCATGATTTATGCCTCGATTACTAATCATGTTAAGAAAGGTACACTTATTTTATTATGCGTCATTTATTAATGATTAGAAATCATAACATAGCAGTGAGATATCATTTATTATGATTATCTCTTATCACGTTATCACAACATTAGGTTGTCGACATTGTTTATATGATTAATCATTGAGCATATGATTGACCAACATACCTATATATTTTAAAGCATAGCTAAATGTGTCGTCATATTAAATAAATTACAAATGTAACTTAACAATGTTGTATTTTTTGTAATAAGCCGTCTCATCTTATCATGAATCCATAATCTAATCATCATGAATAAAATCATCAAATTGTACTCACAATATTGCATTCATAATCTACCATTATAACATTTTGTAAAAAATAAGTACGCTGTAAAAAATAGCCGTATATATTCATATAATGGAGGTTTAAACCTCATTATTATAGTACGTAATAATATTGAAGTCAATCAATAAGTTACATCAGGCCTTGAAATCCCATATTTAAAACATGTGAAGTAAATACTTTCATTTTAAAACCAATTTAAGTACATTTATTTCATCACATGAATTAACACAATAACAATCAATGCATGATCCATTCCTTAATCATTTTGTTATACTTTTACAAAACATGCAATCTAAAAATGATACAAAGATAACAATGTACATGGTCAGTTCACAATAACTAGTATGGAATTACTACTTACATTGATTATTATATTACAAACTAAATGTACTTAACCCTTTTAATTAAGATACCTCACATTACTTTATTTTTACTATATCATGTTTACATATCCAACAACCATGAAGAGATATCGCCAAGATACTCTAAGTTTCCAACATCATAATTTTAATCTTTAATTATATACAATTTCATACATATTTACATAGCTTATTAGCTTATATTCCAAAAATAATAGAGATACCTATTTATTGTAACTTGTGGCCAATTAGTACACCTTTACTCTATAAATCATCCCCATTAACATGGTAAGAATGTCAACCAAACATTTTATTCACATTATAATTTCTATCATAAACATTTACATCCATTTTCCATCCAACTTATAATATTACACCATAAAAGATATATATTAAGAAGAAGCAACCACCATGCACTCAAAATAGATTACCCATACTTGTATTGATCATTATGTGGACAACCTCAACTTAGGCAATTAGATAGACAACTAATTTCATTTAACAAAAATGCATACCAAAACCATTTCATAACAAAAAATGATTAATCCTCGAGAAAGTAATAATCACTATACAAGAAGCCAATATGTTCCTATTTCTTTACCGATATCCATTTTCAGTTTAATATTTAAACATATTTCATGTTTTAGAGAACACGGTTCAAGGATATCAATTTTTCCAACCCACAAGCTCATATATTGATCTACCAAAATATATTTGGGACCTAGATCTCGAATATTACCAAAACCATACAAAAGTATCTACTTCCTTTAGGTCAATATAGATGAAGAAAAACTTCTCATGATGGGTACCCGCATTCGAGGATTGGTACACTTGACTACAAATCTGCGGATAGTGAATTGGAAAAAGGGATTCGTGTTCAACCTAGGTCTTGTGCCATGTAATCGTCTCCTTAAAAGGGAAGGGAAAAATATTACATATAGGGTCAAGGTGGTTTAATAATTTCCATGGAATACTAAGTACTCAATGATCATATCTGACCCATATTGATACCGAATCAAAAAAATGGCTTAAACCAATATCAACTTATCCTAAACATGAATACATAAATTACCAAATACCCATATCTATCCTACAACACAGATAAAAAAATAAAAATCATAGTTTCCCCCAAATGTGAGTTCAAATTCCTAAATCCTTCTTAAAAATGTAAAGTACCCACATAACAAGGTTTTAAAAACTCGATAGAACCAATAATTTTCCACATAAAACAAATGAGAAACCAAAAGGAACAATGTATAAAAAAATAGAAGTTATTCAACTATTTAGAAAATAAATAAAAAGAGGAAGAGGAGAATCCATACAAAAGAACTAAAAATCCCTTATTCCCTAATTTGAGTCATAAGGTATGCATAAACAACGACCAGTCATTTGGAAACAACCATAATTTTGTTTGTTTCCCCAAAACTTAAAGTCATTGTTGACCATATATGACCCGAAAACATTAAAATGCATTTCCACCAACTCAACCCAATAACAAAAGACTTAATACCAAGTAGGCAATAACTTCCACCATTAATGCCCTTTTGTTAGAAAAGACGAGGATACCCAAATACAAAAATTATCATACGTAGTCAAAACTAGAGTCCCATTTCCTATTCAAACTCAAACCCACGAGTGACTCCGATTCTAGATATATCATGAAATAATTTTATTAAATCACGAGATGAAACACTCGGGGATGAACCCATTTAGGTTATAATTTAATAAATAGAAAGTAAGTAAGAAATTCCATGCCTGTAGTTTAGGGGCTTTATGCACTTTCTTCATGCAAAGATTTTCCCAAATAACAAGTAACTCAAACTATAAGATGTCCTCAATCTCCCATAAAGATGAAATTTTTGATTCCTTTCACTTATATATATACACCTTATCGTAATTACCCAAATTTATTAACTGGAAATAACTTCTCTAATCTCACGGAGAAACCCGCATGCACAATTAAATGCAGTACTGAGCTTTACAAAAACAACAAAATGGTCTACCAATTTCACATGCAAAGATGACAACTTCTCAAAGAAGCTTAAATATTTTCAAGGGACTTGTGAATGCATTTACTTCCTACCATGCCATATAGTGGCTATTTTTAAATTTTCCATCGCTTCCTCCTAAGTTGGTGGCCGTGCTTGAGCGGTTGAAGAATCTCTCATAACTTATCTTCAATATAACAATTTGCATGGTCGATTAATTGGCCTTAATAATTATTTAAACAATCTCTTGACCATTCGGATAAGGTAAAACCCACATTATTCCAAACTAATTAAAAACCATATAATGCACAATGGGGTTGATTTGACCAATTGACAAGATCATTGCAAATCTAAGCCTCGAGACAATCAAATGACCATTAACCAATAATTTAGTAATTCTCATTTGAATATGATTGAACTCATATTACCTCTAAAACCCAAAACTATGAAACATTTGATATGAAGTATGGTCAAAGACCATATATTATATTGCCATGGTGAGGTCAAATAGGAGAATGGGAGTGAACAGAGGAAGTGAAGTTTTGAATTTGGTAACGAGTGAGAAAATGGACGAGACCAGGTTGCAGGGATTCATAAGGAGAATCCATTGGATGACAGGATATATGTGTATTTCACAGTAGATAGGGACAAGGTGGAGCTGGAGAAGGGGTTTGGAATCACGTGGGCAAAGAGGGAGGTGGAGAAAAAACCTAAACGTGTACCTCTCTTTAACCTTATCCCTATCTGTAATGAGAATGGAGTTTCTTTAGACATCTTGGAATAGGTTCATGAGCATATTTGAGCTTTGATGAGTAACACTATTTGAGAAAAGATTCCAGAAAGTTGATTAAAATATTGAGGAATTTAGAAAATGGACCAGTAGGAAGTGGATGCCCAAAGGTTCAATGGAGATTGTTGCTTATGTAAATTCCTTTTTCTGGTCACTCTATCACTAGATGAAGATTTCTTAAAAATTTTGGTTGGAGGGCCATGGTTTATGGGAAGAGCGGTTGTTCTTGTTCAAAAGTGACAACCCAACTTCAATCTGCTAGAGATAGTTATTAAGGAGTATCCTATTTGGGTCAGACTCCCAAGATTTCCCCTAGAATATTGGGATATGGAAATTTTATAGGGGATATCAAAAACCATTGGTGCTCTAGTCATAATTGATCCTATTACATGCACCAAATCCTGACTCCTTTTTTCCTGATTCTATGTTAATGTGGTGCCAAAGTAATCCCTCTCTAGAATAATTGAAATCAAATCTCCATGGGGATTCCATAATAATAAAATCAACTATGAATTCACACCTTTTATGTGCTTCTCATGCTTCAAGGTGGGGCATAATATTAAAACCTGTCCAAAGGCTAAGGAAGATGTTACTCTGAAAGCCCAACTTAAAAAGAACAAGGAACTATTAAGGAGGATCTAAAAGGAAAAGGAATTATGTATCCTAATGCCAGTGGCCCTCAAAGATAAACCCCATTTGACAGCAAGTCAAAAAACACTCAGAGGTTATGGTTTAAGGAAATGACCAGTCAAAACCAGTTTAGAGAAATAACGAGGATGAAGGTCGGAAAAGGCTAGTGACAAGGAAGTTGAGCTAGAGACAGAAAATGTGGAGGAAATAATGATAGTTGAAGAACTACAGGAAGACAACATCATAGGATCTATTGTGTAGGATACAATGGATGCTAGTTTTTTTCGCAAAGACCTAAGGAAGATGCGTTAGTTACTAGTAATATGTTTAATGTGATGGATATCAACTTGGAATATAATACCATAGTGGAAGATGATCTAAAGAGTATTTCAGAATCAAAAAGGTCTCAAAACTAAGTTTAGAAGAGTCTCAATTTGAGGAACCTAATGAGAGCTTGTTGGCAAAAACATGATAAGATGGAAATGAAGTTTTTAGAGAAGTGGCATCCCGACTCGAATTTAGCGGAGGTAAAGAGAAGTCCCAAATTGTCACCAAAACTAAAAGTAATGCCGAGGACTAGAGGTAATAAGGTGGATGTGGGATCCAATAAAGCATCTCCAGGACGCCATTTGAAAAGGAAAAAAGAGAGAGATCCATTAGAAAGATATTATGGAAGGACGACAAAGATCATTGGTGGTAAGCCAAAAAATGCTTCTTTTAGATGATTTTTATATCATGGAATATAAGGGGCTTAAAAACCCTAGTAAACATAGGATTTTTTTTGATATTAGAAGTAGAAAGAAACCAAATATCATTATGATTCAGAAACAAAGATGAACCAGAAAGGATGGAAGACTTTCACATGTTATTTTAGAAAGAAGTGGGTTTCCACTAGTAATCCTCGGTGGGGGCATCAAGGGGTCTAATGTGATTTTGGAATAAGAATGTGTTGAAAGGTTTCCCCCTTTTCAATAGTCAACATCATATAGCTATTAACTTCACCTCTGTCAGCTCCAGAAATCAATTTACTCTTTCTAATATTTATGCCCCTAATACTACCTCTGGTAAAAGGATGCCCTAGGAAGAGTTGATCACTTTCAGAAGGATGTTCAATGATTCTACCCAGATAATTAGGGGAGAGTTCAACACTCCTTTTCTCTCCTTTGAAAATAAGGGATGAGTCAATTTGTACATTGAGAGCATGAAGATATTGCTATTTTCTTAAGTTGGAATGAACTTCTAGATCTGGATCTCAGTGGCTCTAAATACACCTAGACTAACATGTGAAGGGGAGAACTTGATTCAAATAAAGATGGATTATTTTTTGGTGAATTTTCAATAGATTCAGGAACAACAACATTTCTTTCCACTTTGGCTCGCATTGGCTCAAACCATTACTATTTAGTCCTAAATTTAAGTGAAAGGGGAAAACTAAAGGAAGACCTTTTAGGTTTGAAAAAATGTGGACTACACACTGGATTTGGAGGGAATGATAGAAGAGTGTTGGAACATTGAAGTTAAAGGAAATAGTGTGTTCCAAGTAGTTGCAAAACTTAAAAATGTCAAGTCCAAAATCAAGACTTGGAACAAAGAAATCTTTGGAAACATTTTCCTTCAAAAAAAAAATTTCTGAAGAACTTAAGGAATTGGAAGAAATTATAGATCGGGAGGATGGAAATATTGAAGATAAAAAAAATAAAAATATCTCCTCATGGAATACCACAACATCCTAAGTAGAGAAGAGATCTACTGGAAGTAGAAATCTAGAATAAATTGGCTTAAAGAAGGAGATCGAAACATGAATTATTCGACATATTTTCCACCATTAAATAAAAAAAAGGTAAGATCTAATAAATTAAAAAAAAATGGTGATTTGGCTATAGATGATGAGGAAATCTCTAATACCATTGTTTCTTCTTCTAAAACCTCTTTGCTAAAGGTCAACCTCCCTTAGAGACCTCTATTTCTGAAATGCTTTATCTTTTCGAACCAGGATATCAACCATGAGGAAAATAGAGAACTCATTACTATACCTTTGGAGGAAGTAAGTGAAATAAATTTTATCTGATATGGAGGGGGAAAAAACTCTAGGGCTGAATGGCTTCCCTACTTTCTTCTTCTAGATGTATTGGGATATAGTTAAAATAAAGGTAAGAATTCTTTTCATGACTCTTTCCACTCTAAGCTTGCTAAAGAAAATTAATCACACCTTCATTGCTCTCATACCCAAAAATCGGGAGCTAAAGATATGGGGATTTAGACCCATATGTCCGTGTAATACAATGTATAAAATCATCTAATTTTTTTGGCTTTGAATGAGGGAAATCCTTGGTAATTTTATATCTCCAAATCAAGGGGCCTTTGTGCCAGGTAGAAAAATTATTGACAACATAATAACCATCCATGAGACGATCCATTCTATGGAACAATCCAATAGAGAGGCTATCATTGTAAAGCTCAACATGTAAAAGGCCAATGACCGTATCTCCATGAATTTCATGATTCCTCTTTTACATAGATTGGGGTTCCACCTTATTTCATTAAAATGATTCAATCTTGTACCATCACCCCCAATTTTTCAATCATAATAAATGGGAAACCGAAATGGTTTCTTCAACTTAGAAAGGGTCTCAGGCAGGGGGATCCCCTTTCCCTTTTCTCTATATTATTGTTGCTGAAGCTTTGAGTAGGTTATGCTCAAAATCCCAAAATGAGGAAGAATTGAGGACATCAAAGTTGCTAATGGGTTGTTAACCAAAGTCTACATCAATTTGTGGATGATATGGTTCTTCTTGGATAAGCTATTTTCAAGGAGGCTTGCAATTTCAAGAATATCACCAAAAAGTATGATGAAGTTATAGAGCAATTAGTTAATTTCAGAAATAGATTTTACTTCTTCATCAATGTGAAGGAGGAGCAATAGATCAAGATTTCTAGTATCCTCTAGTGTAGCATCAAAAATATTTTAGACACCTACCCAGGGAATGTCACTTTGTGGGAAAAAACTGGAAGAAGGGGGATGAAAAAAATTGATAGAGAGATTCCACAAAAACTAGCATCCTGGAAGGGCTCTTTGCTTTCACAAGATGGAAAATCTCAGCTTCTTCAAAGTTGTTTGTAGGGAGTTTCTGTGTATGTTATGTCTATTTTCATCATCCCTATGAGAGTTAGAAAAGCTATTGAAAGTATCCAAAAGAGGTTCTTATGGATTGGCTCAAAAGAAAAGACAAGAATTTCGTTAATAGCTTGGGAAAAGGTCACTTAGCCCAAGGATAGGGGGTATGGGTTTGATGAACATCTAATTCATGAATCAAGCTCTAATTACTAAGGTTGGTTAGAGATTACATAAAGAAGAGGGTACCTAGAAAATATTCTGAAAGTGAAATATTTATGGCACTTTGGTGGTACTTTGGTTTTCTTCTCTGAATAGGAGCTACCTAGAGGATCAATATTTTGGAATAACCTCTACCAGAATAGGTAGTTGTTGGTGAAAGGGAGTAAATGGAACCTTGGGGATGGAACAAAAATTTAATTCAGGAAGACCCATGGATCAAGGCTAAGTCCCTAAAGATGGAATATCCATGGAGTCACTTAAGACATTTCTATAATTGAAAGAAATGGGGAGCCGGTTTGCAACTATTGGAATGAGGAGAGATATTGGGCTCAGATTTATCCACACCCAAACTACTTAGGTACTCTACAACCCTTTGATGACATTAACCAGATCCTCAAGGATATTCACTTACCCTAAAATAGGGCTTCAAATGAATTAATATGGAGGAATAAATATTCTGGGGAGTATGAGGTTAAATCCGGATACCTATTGAATTTTGAGCAAATTAAACCAAGTAGCTACTGGAAGAAGATATGGAACAAGAACCTTATACCCAAAATAAATTTTTTCTTTTGAGAGGTTGTTAAAAAAAGATTCTTATTGTGGACAGGTTAAGGAAGAGAGGCATGATCATAACAAACAGATGTAACTTGTGTAAAATGCAAGAAGAGACGATCCAACATCTTTTTTTTGAATGTATCTTTTCCTTTCAAGTTTTCTTTGTTGTCTTGGGGTTCTTTAGGATAAATATGGTTCTGCTTGGGGATTATTTCCTTACTCCTAGAATAATGGAGTTTCAATTTCCAACATGAATTGATAAGAGAAATATGGAAACTGGCTCTGCTTGCACACCTTGTGGGGAATATGGATTGAGAGAAATAATCGGATCTTCAGAACAAATATTCAAGTATGAATAAAGTCACTAAAAAGAGTGGGATAGGCCTTAAATAAAATGCCCAAATTATTAAGATAAAATCATCCAAGTCCTATCTAGGTTGGGAAAGATGCATTCTTAATAGCTTGAATCTCATTTCCTTAAGCCCCCGTGAATAAGGAGGACACTCATAAAAAAAATTTAGGTGGCCTAGACCACCCGAAGGATGTTTCAAACTCAATTTTGATGGTTCAGATAAATAAAGTGAGGGGTCTTCTAGGGGCAACCTTGTTCGTGACCATCATGGTAGATGTTTGAGTGCTTTTATGGGACCCTTTGGAAATCAATCCAACAATCAAACAAAGGCCATAACTATGCTTTAGGGATTAAAATAATGCATTTCCTTGAATATAAAATCCCTCATCATTGAGGGAGATTCACTATGTGTCATCAATGCCCTCAAAGATCAGAGAAAATGTGGGTGGAGACTTAATAACATAATCAGGGAGGCCAAGACGATGATGGAATCATTTGATAGAGTGGAAATACAACATACCTATAGGTATGAAATAAACCATCGATGGGCTTACCAATCATGGTAATAACATGACTGATTTGATGATATGGCCAGGGGAACTCATACCTTGGAAGAATATCTTAAAGTTGATAAATGATGATAACATCTTAGAGGCAATGCAATGATGGTACCCGAGTTTCTCATGCTTGGTATCGATATAAGTCTTTTCATTTTTGGGAAAGGACAATCACCATGTTTATTTTCTTTTAAACTTTTGGTCTAGTTCAAAGGGCTCCTTTTTTTGTTGTTTCTAAAGGTAGACATGGTTTTTTCTTAGGATGGGTAGAAATAGGCTCAGACCGAGCTTTCGTGTACCTTCACCTTAAAAATGACTCTTTCCTTGGGAAAACATCTGCGAGGAGGGCTCACCAAGTTCATCTGATGATTAAAAGGTAATGATCCTTAGATCTTTGTGGATTTTGGAAATGCATGGGATGAAGGGGGTTTTAATTTGAGGGGGGTTGAAATAAGGGTTTCTGAGGAGTCGATTGTTGAGGAAACTAGTTTAAAAATGGAGGGCCTCAAAATTTTCAAAGATAAAACTAGGAAGAAACATGAACTTGCTACTTTTTTGGTCTTGGTGAATGTATTGTGTCGTATGATGATGGAATTTCTCACACTTGTCTTCTTGAACGTTGGGAAGATGTTTTCCTTGTGGTGATGAAGTATTTGACCTTAGAGGAAAATTCGGAAGATATTCTCTTATCACCTCTCTATCATGAATTATCTTTGAAGGGATCAAAAAATGAGTCTAGATTTATTCCTTTTAGATCTCTGAATTCCTCCATAATCAACTTTAAGAACAAGAAAATTGACATTCACCTTCACGGGCCTGATTCTTTTACTTGTTTAGAATGGTAAAATTTTTATTCCTACCCAATTGGAAGATACTAGGGATACTGAGTCGGATAATGAAACTCTGGCCTCTACCATGAAACTTCTCAAGAAAGAGAGTGGGAAAGACAATTTAGAAGGGATTTCCAATGTCCTCTGTAACTTGAAAAAAGGGGTCCAGGAAAGGGGTGAGGGTTCTAGTATCAATAAGAGAGAGAGGGATTTGAAAACTAGGAAGGAAGGTTAATGCATCTGAGTCGACTACCGAAACTATCCTCATTGTTAACAAGAATTTGGTTCAAGAGGTTAGAGATTGCCATCATAAAATTGAGGTCCAAAGTAAGAGGATCGAGGTATGCACACTAAATTTTTTTCTGCAAGAGCAAAATATATCTATCATGCGGGATGAAGTGGCTAAGGAGGAGGGAAGTAAGTAGAAGACAAAGCTCATTCTTAACATCTCTGACGTAGTGAATATTCCATGGACATTGAGATCAAGGATAGAGCTGAAAAAGGCCTAAGAGGGTTATCATAAAGGTTGCGAGGTTGAAGGATATTGGGCCAAGTACCACAACTTGTAGTAAGGATAATGTGAAATAATAACAGGACTTCTAGCCGACCTTTTGGTCTTTTTGTGTCTTTGTCATATTTTTCTTCATCCTTTGTTTCAACTATATTGTATCTCTATTTTTTTTAAAATTGGTGTGATATTATAGACTGTTGGTAGTTTGGCTCTGTTGGGGGGCGTTCCTCATGTTAATATTTTTTGACCTTCTTTTTTGGGCCCCCTTGTCTATTTTTTGGTTATTTTGGATGACCTGGCTTATGTTTTTGGAAAGGGTTTATTTGGTCCCTTTAAAACCAATTTTTTTTACCTTATCTAAAAAATACCTTCATTTAAAACAATGTAACATAATTCAATTTGAGTTAAAATTCAACAATATGTCTTCAGACCACTGGTATATTTAACAATTTAATGCCCTCCATCATGGTCTTAGAGCATCCATAAAAATAGTTATTAATATTTTTTCTATCAAGTATAGTCAATAGCAATCAAATCCCAATGATAATCTAGTGCCAAAGAGTATAAATAAGAAATTTTTGGTAATAAACAATCATACCATTGACTTGTTTACATGGAGTCACAATCGGTCAAAGGAGAAAATTAATACAAACAAGTTTTCAATCCCGTGCATAGTATGATCAACCATTTACCAAATAAAATGTTATGTGTAATGAGAAAGCTCACTACTTTAAGCAAGAACATGAAACTAGTAATATCAATGACATGTACAATAACCATGAAAGTATCCAATTACCTCAATCACATTCAATAAAGTAAGTAACACATAACACATTTCATAGCATGGTGCACCATAATATTTATTATAGGTTCAACAACCAAACAGTCCTACAATGCAAAGCATCATCATACCCATTAAAGTAAGTACTTACAAACATCAAGGCAAAATAGTAATAAGTTATAAATGCTAAGTGCTTTACAAATGATGGGTTACAAGTGTTGTTTCATAGTTGTGAATGTAATTATGTGTAAGTGTGTATATCCTTTTGAATATTTACATGCACACGTGTAGATGCATACTCAACTACACAACAAGGCTTATTCCCTCACCTTCGTAAACCATTCAACATTTTACGACTTATCCTTCACGAAAAATAGATCGAAATTATGGGATGTGATATACTTCACCCCTTAATGAATAATCTTCTTGATGATTTTTACTCATTAATTGCAATCGAATAATAAATCACGAGTTATATCTAATAGCTAAAGAGAGCAATCAACACTTTCATCCAAAAAATCGTAGCTTTTCCAGATTTTAGCCTATCTGTTTTCAATTTTATCATATGTAACAACTTTATAACAAGAAATTTTTTTCACATAGTCAGCAATATGACATAAGTTTTGTCTTTAATGTTGGTCATACCATACAATATATTATCTAGTATTAATAATAGATAGCCAAATACAATTTAAATATCGTATAAACAAACAAGGAAAACACTGTTTTTAACTTCACCCCGTCTTCCTAAGTCATGTGAAGTCTGTTAGAACACTTGTTTTTGAAACAGCTTAAACCATTGAATTACCTTAAAATAACCAATATTACTCGTAACATCATAAGTTCCTAACTAAACTTACATATAACTCCAATTTTTGTGATGAAGTTAAACAACGTCAATGTCGTATTGACTAACATAAGTCTGTGGTTCAAGCAAATTTCTTATGATTTGTTTAAGAAAATCAGATTTCTCATTCAATTTTTAGCTATTCACAAGATAGAACAACTTAATTATACTAGTGTTATACTAAAACAACATCAAGAATTCCTTCGTAACTTATCTGACATTGTGTTAGGAATGACTTGTTTCTTTTCTTGGCTTTTAAGCACTACAACGTTGTTATGCTCCTTCTTGCTAGAAATTACAATTTTAACCATTACGTTCATCATAGTAGTCCACATTTACCGTCATATTATTTCCACCAAATTTTCCTAAACTTGCACGTGAAGAAGAGATAATTCTCTTATTATACTTTTACTCTTTTACGAGTTGGAATTTATTGTAGATTTTTTCTAGCCTTTTTGTCTTTTCGAACACTTTGCTTCCACAATAGACACTCCACACCTATCTACTTCATCTAACCCTTTTGGGTTTTAATTCCAAAACTTTATGTCATAAAAAATAGTTCAAAAATCAAACGTTTCTATTTGTTTATTGCTACCAATTAGTTTAAGTTGTTTTAGCATAAACTAATCATTTCTAATCCTTACCAACTACTCAAAGGCAACCATTTGGTTCGAGTATCTTGAAAGATTGTTAAAATAATTTTCTAATTTCTTAACCACTTGAACCTACAAGATAATCTGGTCTAGTTTGTTTTCCATGGTACATCCTTCACACATTCTTTTTATTCATTTAACAAAGCAAAATGCTTAGTTAGCGGAAGGACCCATTACGTCCAAGAGATATAACCTTCAACTTTGACACTAAAATGTAAAACCCATATTTCACTTCATCAAACTAAGGGATTTTTTCTCTTACCCATTTAATTATCTTGATGCCTTTAATGATTTTAACACACAATGATTAAAATCCGACATACTATGCCTTGAATGATTATCAACACACAACTGATTTATCTAGCATACTAATTTAATATTCCAAAATCCATATTGATAACCTATGATAACCATGTGCAACTGCAAGGGTTTACAAATCCTTCTCGACCCCCTAAAAAACTCATTACAAGCCAATATACCCAGTATATCATTTGGTTAGACCTTTTTAAAGGTACAAATAATCATGTGCATCTTCTTAGTGTCAGCTAGGAAAGTATACAACTACTTCACTCCCACTCATGAAACAGTTAAAAGAAGAAATTGTGACAGACAATACAATTAGTCATTTGTAATACTATGGCCATAGTTTTCCGACAACTGCTGCTTCTATGAAGCTTAATATCGTAACTGCACATAGGCCACTCGAAACATGTCCTTCTATTCACTGTAAAACCATCTCAACATAGTGTTAGGATTATATTCCGTTGTTTACTGTTAATCTTTTTAAGTAATCATTAATTGATAAGTTCAAATACCAAAGTTGCAGATATCATAACTTGGCATCCGGGTTATGCGGGTCATGCCAACATCACTTGAGGATCTTTAATAGGAAAAGGTACATTCGGGTAATGATTGAAGTGATTATGTGTTTGTCCCTCTCCTGTAGCCATCCCAAACTTGTATGGGTATGAATCACATGACACGAAGGTCGTGTCATGATTTCTACCTCTGATTACTATTCATTTTAAGAAAGGTACACTTATTTTACTACACAACATTTGTTAATGATTAGAAATCATCACATAGTAGTGAGATATAATTTATTATGATTATCTCTTATCGCGTTATCACAACATTAGGTTTCTAACATCATTTATATGATTAATCATTGAACATATGATTAATCACTATACCTATATATTTTAAATCATAGATAAATGTGTCTTCATATTAAATAAATTGAAAATGTAACTTAACAATGTTGTTATATATTTTTGTAATAAGTTGTCTCATCTTATCATGCATACATAATCAAATCATCATGAAATCAAATCATCAAATTTTACTCAAAATATTACAATCATAATCTACCGTAATTTTGACATTATAACATTTTGTAAGAACACAAACATGTTGTAAGAACAACTACATATATTCATACAATGAATGTTTAAACCTCATTATTATATAGTACATAATAATATTGAAATCAATCAATAAATTACATCAAGCCTTGAAATTCCTTATTTATAACATATGAAGTAAATATTTTCACTTATAAACCATTTTAAGTACATCTATTTCATCACATGAATTAATACGGTAATAATCAATGCATGATCCATTCCTTGATCATTTTGTTATAACTTCCCAAAACTCGCAATCTGAAAATGATAAAGTACAACAATATACATGGTCGAGTTCGCAAGAATTGGCATGGAATTACTACTTACATTCAAATAATTATATTACAAAACAAATATAACTAAACCTTTTACTTAAGATACATCTCATTACTTTCTTCTACTTGTATCATGTTTAGATATCCAAAAACCATGAATAAATATCACCAAGATACTCTAAGTTTCTAACATCATAATTTAAATATTTAATTATATATAATTTCATACATATTTTCATAGCTTATTAGTTTATATTCCAATAATAAGAAAGCTCCTATTTGTTGTAACTTGTGGCGATTAGTACACCTTTACGTTAATAAGCATCCCAATTAACATGGTAAGAATGTCAACCAGACATCTTATTCACATTATAGTTTTTATCATAAACATTTGCACTTGTTTTTGATCCGACTTATCATATTTCACCATAAAATATTTATATTAAGAAGAAGAAACCAAAATCCACTCAAAATAGATTACCCATAATGTATTGATCATTATGCGAACACACCTCAACTTAGGAAATTAGATAGACAACCAATTTCATCCAATAAGAATGAATACAAAAAATATTTCATAACAGAAAATGATTAATCTTGGGAAAGTAATAATCACTCTGAGAAGTCAACATGTCCCTATTTCTTTACCAAAGATCCATTTTTAGTTTAATATTTAAACGGAGTTCATGTTTTAGAGAACACGGTTCAGGGACATCAATTTTGTCAACCCATAAGCTCATATATTGATGTACCAAAATATATTTGGGACCTAGATCTCAAATCTTATCAAAACCATACAAAAGTATCTACTTTTTTAGGTCAATAGAGATGAAGAACAACTTCTCATGATGGGTACCTACATTTAGGGATTCTTTACACTTGACTATGAATCCATAAACGGTGAATTGGAAAAAGGGATTCATGCTCAACCTAGGTCTTGTGCCATGTAATGCGTCTCCCTTAAAAGGGAAGGGACAAATATTACATATAGGGTCAAGGTGGTTTAATAATTTCAAGGAATATTAAGTACTCAATGATCGGATATAGCTCATACTAATCTTGATTGAGAAAATGACTTGATCCAATATCAACTTATATCGAAATGAATACATAGATTACCAAATACCCATATCTATCCTGCAACAAGTATACAAAATTAAAAATCATAGTTCCCCCAAATGCGAGATCAAAGGTCCTAAATCCTTCTTAAAAGTTTTAAGTGCTAACATAGCAAGGTTTTAACAATTGATAGAACCAATAATTTTCCACGCAAAACAAAGGAGAAATGAAAAGGAGCAGCAGATAAAAAAAAATATTATTCAAATATTTTGAAAATAAATAACAAGAGGAACAGGAGAATCCATACAACAAAAACTAAAAACTTCCTTCTTCCCAATTCAAGTCACAAGGTAAGCATAAACAATGAACCGGTTGTTTGGAATCATCCATACTTTTGTTTGTTTCCCCACAACTTCAAGTCACCATCAACTATATATAACTCGAAAACATTAAAATGTGTTTCACCAACTCTACCCAATAACAACTGACTTAATACTATGTATGCAATAAATTCCACCCTTGATGCCATTTTTTAAAAAAAAGATGAGGATATCCAAATCCAAAAAAATATAACTATACACAATCAAAACCAAAGTCCCATTTCCTATTCAAACTCAAACCCATGAGTGACTCGAGTTCTAGATATCGGTAAATAATTTTATTAAATCACGGATATCAAACTCTTAGGCATAAAACCATTTAGGTTATAATTTAATAAACATAAAGAAAGTAATAAATTCCATGCCTATAGTTTAGGGGCTTTATACACTTTCTTCCTCAAAATATTTTCCCAAATTCCAAGAAACTTGAACTAGAAGACATCCTCAATATCACATTAAGACAACACTTTTGATTCCTTTGAATTATATATTTACCTTGCATAATTACCCAAATTTCTTAACTTAAAATAACTTCTCTAAACTCACAGAGAAACGTCATGCACAACTCTATGTCGAGCTTCACAAAAACAACAAAATGGTCTACCAATTTTGCATGCAAAGATGGTAGATTCTTCAAGAAGCTTCAATATTTTTGAGGTAATCTTTGTGAATGCATTGAATTTATTTACTTCCAACTGTGCCATGTAGTGGTTATTGTTAAATTTTCCATTACTTCCTCCTAAGTTGGCGGTGGTGCTTGAGCGATTGAAGACTCGCTCATAACTTATCTTGAATATAACAATTTTCATGGTCAGTTAATTGACCTTAATAATTATTTAAAAAATATCTTAACCATTTAGATATGGTAAAACCCACATTATTCCAAACCAATCAAAAACCATATAATGCACGATGGGTTCAATTTGACCAATTGACAAGATCATTACAAATCTAAGCCTTGAGACAATCAAATCACCATCAACCAATAATTTAGCAATTTCCATTTGAATATAATTTAACTCATATTGCCTCCAAAACCTAAAACTAATATATATTTGATATGAATTATGGTTGAATACCATATATTATATTACCATGGTGAGGTCAAAAGACCTTCATTTAAAACAATATAACATAATTCAACTCGAATTAACATTCAATAGTATGTCTTAAGACCACTAGTATACTCAACAATTTAATGCCCTCCATCATGGTCTTAGACCATCCATCAAAATAGTTATCAATAATTTTGCTATTAAGTATAGTTAATAACAATAAAAACTCATTGATAATCTAGTGCCAAATAGTATAAACAAGACCTTGTTATTAATAAACAATCAAAACATTGACCTTTTTACATGGAGTCATGACTAATCAAAGGAAAAATTTAATATAAACAAGTTTTCAATCCCATGCATAGTATGATCAACCATTTACCAAATAAAAAGTTACATCAATGACCAAGCTCATTACTTTCAGTAAGAAAAGTAAACTATTAATATTAATGATAGGTACAGTAACCATGCAAGTATCCAATTTCCCCAATCACATTTAGTAATGTAAGTAACACATAACACACAACATAACATGGTGCACCACAATATTTATCATAGGAAAAACAACCAAATAGTCCTCGAATGCACCACACCACCATACCCAACAAATTAAGTACTTACAAACATAAAGGAAAAACAAGAATAAGTTATAAATGCTAAGGTCTTTACGAATCTTTGGGTGACAGAGCGTTGTTGCGTGGTAACACATGCAACTATGCATAAGTGGGTATATATTTTTAGGATATACATTCTCACATGTAGCTGCATAATCAGATATGCAACATGGTTTATTCCCCCCTCCTTGTAAAACATTCAATATTTTACGACTTATATTTCTAATAAAACAAACATAAATTATGGGATGTGAAAATTCTTTGACTTACTAAAAGGTATTTGGACCTCCTTATCTCGTTGTTGACCACAAAACTCAATTTTCTCTCCAAATTAGGTGTAAGTATCAAGGTTAATAGAGAAACCTTTCTTATGATCCCCAACAAGGATATCATCACGTATCCCCATGAATTATACAATTTCTTCCTCATTCTAAAAGGTATGTGTTGTTGTTGGTCCTAATTAATGAGGGATGGATGTATAAGGTTTATTTCAGGGATAGAGGGGGATAGGGTTAAAATAACCATATCAGGAAACATGTTCATGGATTAAAGGTCTTCGTAAAGAGTATAAAGGGACTTTGTTTTGTTATCATAACCAAAATACTATCCTCATGTTTAGAAGAGGCGCGTCGACTTTTGCAAGTGGTGACCCATCAGGTCAAATACCAATGCCATACCTTTCCATCTTCTCATGTGTTGGAAGAGGTTCCCGTAGGCCTTGTTCATTGATGCCGCATCCATATCCTTGGTATCCCATGGCATACATCATCTTGTTAGGGATGACATAGTCAAGGGATTGATAGTAGGAGGACATCCATTCATCAGGAGATTGGTATGTGGAAGTACTTCCCAATCTTTCATCAACTAAGAGACCACCATTGGTAAATCTGTCAAGAGTTCCAAGAATTTGATCTCTTTGTGGTTGGAAGTTAGGCCTACCACATGTTTTAGGAGATAATGGAATATTAGACACAAGAAGGGCTTGTTGAAGGTCATATTCTCCACAACATGTATGAAGGATTTTCATTTCCCATGAAGCAAATGGGGATATGGAAATGGAAGTACCACATTAGTTGTTTTGAAGGGTATCTATATCTATGCAAGAAGTGAGGGATTTTGATTTTAATTCAATGACTAACTTAGTGGAAGGACATTCATATATATCCCAATAATAACCAACTAATGCTCTGCAATGAGAAAATGGTTGCGGGTCACTAGGAATGGTAAGTTCTTGTCCTTGAAAATGGAGCTTGATGCATTAATGGAAAGTGGAAGGGATGACCTACATGGTATGGATCCATGGGAAACCAAGGAGAATGTTATAAAGAAGATCCAAGTCAACAACATGGAATATGGTATCCTACATGGTAGGTCCAACTTCCATAGGGAATGTAATAATTCCGGATGACTGTCACTCTGCATTTTTGTATGCCTTGATAATGACCACATCATACTTTAACTCATCTATAGTGTGTTCCAACTATTTCATAAGTTTTACTGTGTAAATATTGAGATTGGATCTATTTTCCACAAACACCCTTTTGATATTTTTTACGAGTAATGGTCACTTTTATATATAGGGAAAGTTTTGTGTTTGATTATCTAGTGGATTATAATTTTGGCTAAAAATGATGTGTTTGATGGAGTGATTTACACAACCAAGGCTTGGAAGCGTGAAGCGTCAATGTTAAAAGGAACTCTTGACTCCTGGAGGGCCTTATAGAGGATATCCTTATGAACAATAGATATCTTGAGAAGGTCCAAGATAAAAATCTTAGCGGCCGTGTTCTTAAGTTTTTCTAGGAGATCATAATGACCATCTATAGGAGTATATAGAGAGGGTCCTGGGATAATAAGATGAGTGTGTTGTGTTGTAATGACACACTCTTGAGATTTAATTTTGATGGTATGGATGTGGGTGTTAATGGGATGGACATAGCCAATGAGAGAATCAAAGGGATTGGAAGTTTGAACAACAACATGGTTGGTACTTTTTCCTTGAGAGGAATGACCTTGATCTAGCTTCTTTTCTATATTTTTATGCTTGGGAATGGTTCCTTGTAAATTCCCTTTGTTAGAAGTTTTAGAGGACTCTTGTGCATCAAGTTCAATGTCTCCTTGATCTAGGAGATCTTGAATGAAGTTTTTAAGCTTCATACATATATCCATAGCATGTCCTTTAACATGATGATACACACAATATTCATGGTCTTTGTACCATGATGGTTTAGGTGCATCTTCAGAAAAGGGTGTAGTGATGGGAAATGTGACCATGTTGGATGAATCCAATTACGTTAAGATAGATGATAATGAATTCGTGAGTGGAGTGTATTATCTATGTTTCACTATGGATTTAGATGATGCACATGTGAGTTTTAAGTGTGGAGTGATTTGAACCATTTGTACATGCTTGGAATCAATGATTCCATATCCTACAACATTTTTGTTTTTGTTGAGATTTTTCATTAGGTTTTGAGTCGTGGTTGTCTTTTGAAAGGGTTCCAGATACCCTTTAGCAAGTAAGGAGTTTTTGATTTGAATACCCTTTTTAATGAACTCTTCACATGTGATAACAATATGAATTTGCAAGTGGAAGGCTATCTCAGGGTGTAGGTTGGGTACAAAAATACTAACAAGTTTTTTCTTAGTGATAGAACAAGGGAAGCGACTAGCTAACCCTTGCCATCATTGTAAGAAACTAGTGAAGTTTTCATTATTTCTTTGTTTTGCATTACAAAGGTCAATCATAGTGACATCACTTTCCATGTTGAATGAAAAGTGGTGAAAACATTCTCGAGATAAGTCAATGAAGGTAGTGATGGAAGAAACCATTCAAGTGTCTAGCCTCCAAGACTCTAAGGAAATAAGCGAATGAGGTAATTATCACTGTATGCTACTTCTTGGAAAGCCATAAAGAATTCCTTGACATGGTCATGAGGATCACCTTTTACCCTATATTTGTCAAATTTAGGAAATCAAATATTTGTGGGAAAGGAGTATGAAACATTTCCCACTCTAAAGGGTAGGGGAATAGTTCTTTGAACCGACATTTCTTAATACGCCCTTGCTTATTTTCTTCGGTAGAATGATGAGGGCATATTTCATAGACTACCATTCTTGGTCAAAAATTTGGTTGTGTGATGGCATGGTTGGTATATACACATAGTTAGATTTGGAGGATTTTCCATCGCGGTTTTCAATATAGCTTTCAACATATGTGACTCTAGGTTTTTCGGTCCTAGGAGCTCTACCAATGTCTTGATTGACATGAGAAGCTAACTTTGATATTTGCTGACTAAAGGCTTCCAATTGTCATTGCATAGTGGTGTCCTCATTGTGAGTCTCACGCTCTACTTCCTCATGTAGGGGGACTTCATCTTCCGCTTTATCAAAGGTATTCGTCCTAACAAAGGGTATATGATGATGGGTTCTAGTTGGAGACATATTGACATCCTCATCCTAACCTCTATGATGATAATACGTAGAGGCCCATTCACGATTAAAAATATCCTCATCATTCCTAAGAGGATGAGGATCCTTACTCTTCATTCCAATCATATGAGAAAGGAAATTAGGATCAAAATCAGAGGGAAATCTAGCCCTTAACTTCATAAGACGCAGAAGAATTGATCCTTATTTTGAAATGAGTAGTTTTCTATATGAGCGGAGGTATCTGTAAAGGGATTTTGAGGTATCTACCACTCACTAGCACTATGGTCAATAAGGTCTTGTTCCTCTCAAAAGAGAAAAATATAGGATTTCTAAGGGGATTGGAAGCACACTTCCTATAACCCACCCGAGTTTGAGGTTTCATGACTCAATTTTTTTTCTACAAATATGTTTGAATGTGTGTAAACGTCACAAGAAATCCAAAATAAAATGGGTATCATGATGATGCTAAAGTAATAAATATATAAGTATAACGGATATACAATATCGATATTGAAAGAGATATACTCAAATGCGGACAATGTAACAATGCCTTTAACAACGCAACTCAAGTTTTTAGGAAAACAAGGTATAAGTACCAAAATGGGTTAATATAATGTGAGCAATGTAACAATACAATGCCAATACTTAGATCAAGTTTCAAAGAAACAAGGTGTAAGTATCAAAATAGATTGGTACAATGCAAAAATGTAATGATCAAGAGATGAAAATATCCTAGGGGTGAAATGTCCCAATGTTGGTTTAAGACTACCACCAAAAATATGAATACGTACCAACACACTTTCAACACTTAAATCCTTATTTTAAGGAAAAATAGTTTTAAGTGGGTGCAAAAGTGGTGGATAGAATTTTGGCAGCACTTTGAGGTGTTCTCTTTTGACCAAATAATGTCAAAATAACAAGGGAATGTATGAGTGGTGATGAAAAGTACTTGGCGTAACTTTGGTAGAGTTTCACCTTGTTCAAACAACAAGGTTTTAACTTCGAGGAAGTTTGGCTAAGTATGATTCATGATGAAATATATATGAGGCACAACTTCAATGGACTCTCGCCTTGTTTAAAAATAAGGTTATGAATACAAGAATTTTTTTCTTTGTAATAGCTCTTTGAAACATGATTTTGGATATGGTCAAGTTGGCCCCAATGCCAAATGGCTCCCTAGGATTTTGTTCTCAACACTCGCTAATAACTTGTCTAAGAGAGGTACGATTTTCTAGAATAAATCCTAGAAAAAGGACCATTACCCCACAATCAAATTAATGAAAGAGGCCTCATATGAACAACATTTAGCACTCCTTACGGGTTTTGTAATTAAGTAGGTGATGGGGAACTTCCCATTTCATCAACTAGTTCTCTCAATGTGTGGACTTCTTTGGGGTTCCTGTGGTAATCCTCATAATGAGTTTTATTTATTTTTCTAAGATACTTCCCATTGTTAAAGCAATTGGGCGATAAATTTTCAATCATACACGAAAATACAGTGTGAGTGAATGGTGTGTTTTTTTATCTTGATCTTAATGTGGTTTTTCATGCCATTAGCAACCCACACATAGTGTAATTATTTTTTTGTTATTTTTTCTTTGATGAGTGATTGGTTCTACACAAAATTTTTACTAGTTTTTCCATGTAAAAAAGGATAACAATTGTTTTTGATTCTCAAGGTCGCTTGAAAGTGCAAGATAAGAGCATACACAATGTTGAATCCAACTAAGTAGAATGAGAAAAACGTAACTAAAAAAAAGTAAATCCTTTATAAATATTGATTTTTAAATGACAAGTCAAATGATTATTTTTGTGCGTGTAAACCAAAATGTTAGAATGAGGATCAAGGTCGTTTCAGATTTTGAAAGCGCAAGAGAAGAGCATACATGACATTTGATCCCACTTAAGAAATGGAAAAAAAAAAAAATCAAAGCATTTAATTTATAATTCCAATTTTTTCACATAAAACTTGCAAGTTAGAAGTCAAAAAACCTATAAAAATAACGGAAATCAAAAATTAAATTATGGAAATCTCAAATTTCGAGCCAAAAATGTGACAAAATGCTAGCGCATTGAATGAACACTAGCACATGTGGTATGCTAGTGTATACGAGACAAAACACATAGGAAGATATAATATGTAGACACGTATAAAAGTGACAGGTAGTATGTGAAAAACAACACTAGTGCATGAAAAACAACAATAGCGCATGCGGTGCATCCGTAAATGCATGCAAGGTGATGTAGATGCATGCAGGTAAATGGTGACACGTGAAGGTACTCTAAATAGACAAATAGTAAAAACACAACGAACGCAGCTAGCACAAATATAGATAACACTAGCGTAGATGCACAAAATGGTAGCACATGAAGTCAAACGCAGATGCAAACATAGTGAATGACAGTGTGTGAACTTAAATGGTAATGCAAGAAGTTTAACACAGACACAAACAATTTTAATGTTAACGTATATAGGCTCAATGCTAGCACAGACATGATCTATGCTTCTTAAAAAACACAACCATTTTTTTAAAAATATCATTTTTTTGATGATGAGCTCCAATTTTGGCAGCACTTTACCTCCTTCTCACTTGCAAGAGACACTTAACACATGAAAACTCAACACAAAATGTTTAAGAAACATTAGTTAATTCAAAATATGTAAAAAGAGAGGGTTAGTATGAAAAAATAAACTCAACATAAACAAATGCATGATTAACAAATGTATGCATGATAAACAAGCTTATATAATTACTAGAACCTAACACTAAGTAGATTCAATAACTAAGATAGTTTAACATAAACATCAAGATAAATCCATTAAAAGGAAAGCTTAAACTAATGCATCTAATATTAAAAACATAAAATGCAAGCCAATTATTTGATGTTTTTGATGGGATTTGGATTGTAGACACTTCCTTGAGCCAGTAAATGCGTAGCCATGTGCGATCAAAGGATTTCTCCAAGAAAGAGGACGAGATATAATCAATATGGATTAATTGCCATTTTTGGTTCTTGTCTTACTACTCTTACCAAGTAGAAAATGGAAAAGGGTTGCTAGATCAATAAGATTTCCAATTGAGAAATGCTCTTATCATATGTAGATGTCTTAACAAGGACATGGTGTAAAGGGATGGTGTAGAGTTCTTTATATAGTTTTCCATATTAGAGAAACTTTTATTATCATGAATGTGGGACAAAAATAAATTTATGTAATAGCAAGAGCTAAATAGATTTATAAAAGGTTAAGTATGATTAGGGGAGCTTAATTAGAATTTCCAACTTAAGTGAGTTGGGTATGATTTAAATTAATCAATTAGATTGATTAATAGACCAAGTTAGGATTGTAAAATCCAATTGGAGAGAAGTTGATGGATTTTGAAGGATTAGAGAAGGGGAATGACCAAATAAGAGGGTAAATTCTTGTTTAGAGGATTAATTAATCAATATTGGTCTATTAATTAATTAATTAGAATAGGATTATAACTAACAAAATAGTGTTAATTTGCATCCAGAATGAAGGGGGAGACTAGTTAATTAACGAAGTATTATTAATTGATCGAGACAGAGGGATTGTTAGATAATTAGTGAGAAAGACACTAATTATAACCAAATGATAGAAAATAGGATAAGAAGTGCAATTTTAGTGTTAAAACATCGTAGTTAGATTTATGTGTTTACACATCCCATTTAGGCGGATGGACCCTTCTCTCAATGGGGAATTGAATTTATAGCCATGATCAATCCTCCATCAATTATGGGTCATAAATTGGTCTTGATAATGAATAACTACTTTAGCGGTGGAAAGAAGTTATGACACTCAAATAAGCTAATGAGTCAACCATCCTTGATTTCCTTGAGGACATTGTGAAAAGGTCTGGGGTTACCCAAACCATTATTTATGATAATACAAAATCCTTCCTAGGCTCTAAAATTTCTGATTGACCTTTTAGAATTGGAATATGTTTGAATACCTATTCCAATTACTACCCTCAGGGTAATGGTTTGATAGAGTCCACTAACAAGAACTTGATCATAATCATGAAGATAAAAATGGAGATTAATCGATACAATGGCATACTAAGGTGAGAAATGCTCTTTAGGTTGATAAAATCACATCAAAGGAAGCAATTCACAATTCTCCTTTTATCCTTGTTTATGGCGGGGTGGTTAGGCTTATTTTTATCTATAGAATTGCCTTTGTTAGAGCTGGTATAAAAGTTAGAATTTGAGGGATAAGATCAAAGAAAAATTAGAATGGAGGAATTGATTAAACTAGAGGAATTAAGGCAATCCATCACGATCAAATTGGAGGAACATCGGAGGTCAACCAAGCGGTGGTTTGAAAAGAAAGCCAAAACTCGGGCTTTGAAAGAAGGATATTTGGTCCTAAAATGGGATTCAAATAGAGCTAAACCAAGGAGGTACTCCAAGTTTGATGCACTTTATAATGGACCATACATTATCACTTTTGTAAGAAAGACAACTCTTTTTAGCTATCCAAACTTGATGGGGAGGCACTTCAGATCCTAGTTAATGGGTTTTATCTCAAACCTTCTCTTTAAGGTTTTTTTGCATTTTGTATATAGTTTTTGTTTTATTTCCTTTATTTGTTTTTATTAGAGGTTACATTTTTTTTGTTGTGTGTTGATCAATGATTAGGTCCCTTTCCCTCAATCCTTTTGGTGATCATCCTTGTTTGTAATAAGTGCTTGTCCACACTCTACATGTTTCACTTGAAGCATGTATGTTGCTCTTCTTTTGTATGTAGGTTTTGGGAGTCCATTGTGGTCATGCACATGCCATTCTATTTTCTTCCTATTAACGTGAAATCACAACACCCCCAAATGAGATCTAAAAATATGCTTTTCTAAGGTAGACTCATTTGGTGTGATTTGCATAACATTGGACCATCTCTTAAGCTGTGGGACTTGCGGACTTGAGATGGCCCTCCAAAGAAATCTGAATTCTTCTTCTCTTTTTGGATTCACCTTTGGAGGAGTGCCATTAGGACACGTGGTTCCATCTGCTAGCTCTTCCATACTTAGTCGATTCTGGATTATTTCCTGAATGGTTTTGAGCCCGAAGACCTTGGATCCTTTCCATTTTTCCTTTCTTACTCCTGGCCTCTCTTGCGGCACTTCCCTTCTTCTCTGACCCTACAATTCCATTGTTGAGTCCTCCCTCGACCCTTTAAATAGATTTAAGACATGGAAATGTCCAGAAGAACCGTTTCTTCTATTTCTTCTTGTACATGGTCAAATTTGACTTTCTCGAGCCTCTATTTTCACTTTGCTTGGTTTTGGAACTCAAGCTCATGGGTCTGAATCATTTCCCTTCATGTTTTCTTTATGTGTAAGGCTTGTTCTGACCAAAATTTCGGGGAAATTTGGGATAACACTTCCCTCCATCCAAAAAATTTGGGTAGTTTTTAGGAATTATTTTAAGCTCCAAAAGATCTACATTAAGGGTGAATGCGAGATCATTGTTAAGTTGATGTGGATTCAAGGAAACTTATAAATTTCTAAAGATGATATTCAAATTTTGGGCTTAACTCCATTCCCAATGGATGATTCAAAGCTACTAATCTTAACATCTAGCAGAAGATGTCCCATGGAGGTCAACAAATTATTTTCCAAAATTACACCCCATGCAATTTTGAACTACTTGTCGAATTGGGACTTACAAATTTTCTCAAGAAATCGCAAGACATCGAGTTAGTCTTTCATGGAGTGCATATATCTAGTGTTTCATGGGTTATCCTAACCCATTGAAAAAGAAGATCGAGCTCATGGCTTAGGTGGATTTCACTGCTATTAGCACTTCATAGCAATAGGGGAAGGTCAAATACCATGGAATTTTCATGCCCATGGAAGGTTAGAAATTGGCCTAGGAAAGCATCTAAGGAGTAAAGAGGTGGGGAATTCTAGTTCTTCGTGGTATGGAAATATACTTTGTTATGTAGAATCATAAAATACAAGGTTTCACGGAATTGGCCAATTCCAAAAAACTATGGTCATAGCCTGCTAGGGTTAATACAGCCACAAGGCAAATAATAAAACACCGCAGGTATTCCAATGTATGGCAGAGTTTGAAAATAACTCCATTCATAATTTAGGGAATGTAGAAGGCCATGAGAAACCATGGATTGATGAGAATATGTGAGGCACATGAAAATTACTCCTATCTCTAAACTAAATGCATGACCACCTCAACAACCAAAATTTAATAAAGTATGGGTTTCGTCATCTTTAACCTATAAATTTGATGGCATGTGCATGGGGAAATGTCAAGCAGTGATGCATGGCATGTGAGTAGTCCTTGGGATGGAAGGTAGTTGAATTCATTAATCACTAGATGTGATTGAACCCTTTTACCTCATTTTATAAGAAATTATATAAATGTAAGCTCCTTGGCATGTTTTATGGGTTATTTTATGTTGATTCAAATATCCCCTTACGAGCTTAAAAATCCTTTCTCACGGCCTTTGTAAACTTGCATTTGAATTTTTCTTGCATTGGCCCTGTGTGTTTGTAATCGGTTAAGTGTTGATATTTATGCAAGTGTGAATTAGTTTCTTTGAATGCTATGCATTCCATGTGAATAATTATGTCTTATTGTGTGTTTTCACTCTTTTATATTTTACTTTCTTCTAGCTATGTGCATCATTTAAATCTTCATTTGGATATCGACATATGTGTCTTTTGGAGCTAGAATCAATCAATTTACTATTTTGTGTATCACCTAACTTTCTTTTAGTTATTTTTGTTGGAAGAAAAATAGATAGTGGGTGGGGTGGGGGTGAATTAATCCTAAAAATTTTCTACTTCATTTACCATTGTTACAACATCCATCAAACATCCATTCAATCATATACATTCAACATTAGCTTATTATGTGTGCACCATACATTCAAATGAACATGAAACAAGAGAGAGAACACATAGACACAAGATGTAAGTGGGAAACCCTCAAGGGGAAGAAAATCTACTGAAATTTTTTCTTATATTACACATGACAAAGACTCAAGTGAATATTAAACATCACAAGAGATTTCTTTAGTGAGGCACCAACCCCACAAGGAACACTAACCCCTAAAACCTTGTTGATATTACTCACAAAAAGAGACTCCTATGAATATGAATAATCACAAGATACTTTCATAAGAATGACCACTTAAAATATGCTATACCACAGCTAAAATCCCAAAATTCAGCTCCAAATTCCTTCAAACCCTCTTCAATCTCTCTCTTCTTCAACTCACTCTATCTTGGATATTCATGAACTCATTTGGCTTCTAATTATTACATTAATCTACTATAGCCTACTTAAATTTTTTCACACATTCTCGATTCCTTTTTATTCCCTTGATCCACTTTTTCTTCCTTATCTAGGTCATATTTTCCCTCAGGAGCACTATTTCAAATATGAACACAAAACCTTACTTTTATAATATTTTCTCCCTCTAAATACAAGAGAAATCGGTAATTCATGATGATTTTTACTAATAAAACATTATAATATCCCATTAAATTTATAAAAATGGTCACATATAACCGATATAGGTCAGTCATGCCCAAAACCATCCATCTTGCACCAAAAAGGCTCAAAACCCCATCACAAGGATGAGCTAAAACTAAAAATTCCAAAACCATGATTATTCAAGATCCAAAATTCACCATACATATGTATTATAACATTTAAAAATCAAACATGGTTACAATTTTAGTTCGAACAATCAAATAAATCATTAAATGGGCCCATTGGCTCATATCCTTCACCACACAGTGTTTCCAACACCACGATTTTACCTCTGGGCCTCAAGACCCTTGAATATGAAAAAATTATGGTATACTAAAATCAAATGTAATCCTCAGGAATTGTACAAAAATTCATGAAAGTTAGAGATCTTGAAACATCCATAGGTTCAAACCACAACTACTTTCCTCTTCTCCAAATCATGCTTCTCGAAACATTTGTTTTGCAAACTCAACTAGTGTACACCCTTACTAACTATTAAAATACATATATATTCCTTTATTAGGAAAAAAATTAATCCCTCTTCCTCTCTAGGTGATATAAAGCATCGAACAATCCATATCATGCCTCAACCAACTTAATCTTCCAACTTGAGAAAACTGTCCTAAATTCCAGCTTACCTTCTCGCTTGAAAAATTGATTTGAAAGAGCCATTAAATAAAATAAACAAGAAAAAAAAACATATATCAATGGAAATAAATATGAATATTATTTCCATAACATATTATAACTCCTTCCAAATCCAAGTGGAAGGCCTTCAACCAAGCCAATCTTTGCAAACTACTTTTTATGCCTTCTAGGACTCAAGAACCAAGCTTGAGCTCAACATGATCCATCACACCAAAAATAAATTCCACGCTTGAAAAAACATAGATCACACTTAGAAATAATTTATAAAAACTCAAAAAACTTCACCAATTATGAAAAACTTAGAAACATCAAACTTACCTCATCAAGCCACTTAACACCCTACTAGAACAAACATCCTTCGATTTGACCTTCAAAGAACAGGTCATAACTTTTGCATACCATATCAAAAACAAAATTTTTATATAAAAATGGAAATATATTTAAACCATATTCACAACACAACTTGAATCAACTCCTAACTCATCCGTTAGCTCCTGTAATTCAAATCTTACCATATCTTGCTCCAAAATGCCCCCAAAACCAATATTCACAAATAGGGCACACTTTTCACTTTTTAACCTCAAACATGATCTTAAAATATCATGGAATTATAAAAAGTCTAGGGATAACATAAATTCCAATTTATTTCATACCTTCTTTAGAGAAATTTGCCACAAACTAGAACTCTTCGAAATAAGCCTTTTCGGATGGGGCCCACATACCGTCACATGCTCTAATATAGCTTTCTAGAAATATGGAAGATTCATGTATAACATAAAATAATTATTTTTACAAAAAAATAAAAATTGGCTCACCATACCTCTTCTTCCCCAATTCACTCTTAGTTAGGGTTTAGCTAGGGTTTCAAAACAACTTATCTTCTTAACGATCGTTCATAAAATCATGACAATAAAACCACTTATTATTTTTTTGAAACCTTAATAAATAAACTGATAAGATATCCCAAAGATATCATATCCTCATATAAAGCATACAATTAAAAATGAGCATCGAAGGTCCAATTTGCTTCAAAAAACACATCAGAACTTACCCAATTTTTCCAAAACTTACATATCTTCAAATTCCTTCATGCTTTGACTTGAAACTTGTCATGAAGCATCATGAAAACACCCTATAAATTCTAAAAATCACAACATATCCCAAATACAAGTGAAACTCTCTATCCATTTAGACTTACTTGTGCTAACTTGTCTGCTTTCTAACCTATTTTTTCCCAAGGACCTAAAATATGCATCATATCTCTAATTTCTAACCTAAAAATCACTATACATGACCTATATACCATCACCATGATACTACTATGCTTCAACATGAACTTTTTGGTCTAAATCTCATACCTCTATCTCATTCTGCATGCTCTAGGGCTAGAAACAAGCTTGGAATGTCTTTGAATCAACCATAAAACCTCATGACTTGACCATACGGACCTCATGCAGACCCATATACATATATAAAAACCTCATGCACCATGAATTACCTCATGAAAATATCTAACCAAATCTAGAGATCTCAAACAATCACTATACTAGCTCAATCATGCACCAATACCTCATAAAACTCACTAAACATAGACACTACTAATCAAACTTTATGTTTGACCATTTACTAACATCTCATGGAGAATCATACAACACCATGACACAACTTTCCATAAATTTACTTGACATCAATGAAAACACAATCACACAATGACCAACAATTTCCCCCTTTGTCATTGATGAAAACCACCTTCAGAAACATTGATGGCAACCAACATGACCAACACACATACATGACCTTAATCCCATGTTTCGATGATTATCTCCCACTTTGAAATCTATGTTAAGACATGGAAAATGACATCACATGACTAGACACAATGACAAAAATGCAAAAATTCAACTTACTTGCTCAAAAGACTCTCCCTTGGTCTGTAGTTTCTCTTGTCTAATTTCAACAACAAAAATTAATGTTTCTAAGGTCCTAATAAATCATGCAAAAAAAATCTCCTGAATTTATACTCCATTTTATAATTCATTCATGTTATCCATATCTTTCTAGGCCATTTTCATGCTCAAGAACACAAATCCATTCTTCAATGCTTACAAATCCACTTTAGGACCACTTTCCCTAAACCACATCTTCAGAGTAATTTAGACCAACATTTTCCTACTATGAAAACCAATACACAACATGAATCCACTCCTTATAGCTCATACTAGGATCATTCTACCCTTCTTTAACTGAAAACTCAAAAAATAGAGCTCTTACCTTGCATATATGCCATATAGGGTGATCAACTTCAATTCCTCTGTCTTGAATCAACAATTTAGTGATTTCATCCTTCTTTGCATGTTATTACAACATCCTTCTCTCTTGGTCTCTATACCTACAAACATGACTAATACTTCCTTTCTAACTTCTTTGGCATCTTTTCATTCTTACTATATGATCAAGATGGCTTCCCTCTATCTTGATAACCTTTCTTAGACCTATGGTATATCATAAAAGTCTATAGCTTACTACCATGACTTCTTGAACACTTGATTAACTCTTATTTGAAGAAAAACTACAAAAAATCATGAACACTGCCATACAAACCTCCTACCTTGCCTTTCAAGCCACTTAGACACTTTTCACACCTGTTGAAAGTCATAACAAACTCCCCCTGCTCTAGGGGACTCCCACAGCTTGCATCATATAATTTGATGCACTGATATCATGCACTCTCTACTTCAAGAAAACAACTATCCATACAACTCTGTAATCTCCATAATTCTACCTTCATATCTTCTTAACACCTAAAACACTTGTTTGGGATCAAAACTATCCCCCTTTCCTTGATAGGCCATATCGGACCTATAGCATACCATATCTCCTCATACAAAACCTACAAAACTCATATGTTGGCTTGATAGATTGCACATAAAATTAGAATCCCAATTTTGTACCTTGTTAAAAAGCAATAGAAACATAATAAAATTACTACGAGAATGTTAGCAGAATTGTAATAGAAGAGTAAGATCATCTTGTAGTAATTCAATATTAATTTCCTCATACATTTCTTCCTTGATAATCATGGAACTTGTCTCCCCGCTTCAATAATCCATTATTTACCTGTAGCTTTCTCTTTCACACCTTTAACATTCCAATAACTTTGCAACATACCTCTTCTAGAACCTCTTTGTATACCTGAGTTGTATCAACAATAAGTACCTAAGAGTCCTCATTCTTTCAAATCTAATTTTTCTCATCACATACCCGATATGCATTGATTTTTTTTTCTTCTAACATGTAGCTCATAATAGAACCTCTTAATGCTATCATCACCATTTATACATCCTCAAATCCTCTTGACCCTTTTTAATCATTGTAAGGAATGGTGTAATATATCTCTCACAAATGATTAAAAATTTAATTCAAGACCAAGAATTAACTTTTGACACATGTAGCTTATCATTTCCCATCATTTAGACACACCAAACCTTGTAACACCACTTTATGTTTGATGCCTTGATGAGATGGAATAGCTTATTTTTCTTTCATGGGACTACAACTCAGAGACTAACTTATTTCCTTTGACTAAGACAAATTTTTATCAGAGAATACAAAATCTTCTTCTTCATGAACATATGATGCATGAAAATAGGATTTTCTTCTTATTCACTTGACCACATGAGACTCACAGGACTAATAACTCAACCATAAATAACATATCACTTTTTTAGACTACATGACAAACTACTTATGACCAATAACACCTTGAAGAACTTTGACATTCAAGAATAGATCAGGATACTTGATCCTAGAAAATGAAAGAGTAATATCAGAACCTTAAACTCGAGACTAGCATACCATGGAAACAAAAATATCATCAACACATTTATGGACCAATAACACCTAACATATGATCTTGATGCATGAAAATAATTGACCAACTAAAGACAAAGAAATCATAATATGATGAGTACAGATCTAATAGACTTCATTAAAATATATGAATTTGAAGAACACACCCACAAAATTTGAGCAAAAAAAATTCATAGATCTAGATCAAACATAGTTAATATCAAACCTTAAAGTACCTAATTACTTTATCACAACTTCAAACTTAGACTCAGAATTTTGACTTTTTTAATATATACTTACTCATGACACTAAATTGAAACACATGGACTAACAACTCTTTGAGACCTAACATATCAGACACCTATCAGAACAAATACTTAAGAACTCATGAAGAGGTTACTTCACATACCTTATTACACTTGAAGTGTTCCAAAAACCTAGTTCCTTCAACTTCTCATGTATTGAAGCATTGAGACACATATGCTATTCTTCAACTAGAGAAAACATCCCTCCTTGAATGAACTTGTCTCCTATCTTGATGCCACTAGAACTCTCCTTGAAAAACTTCATTGGATTAGGCTTCATGATATGCATTTCAGACTTTGAACCAGCTCTCTTGACATCTTTAGCTTGAACAACATCCTTCTTGACCATAGGAGATAACTTACAATGAACCTCTTCTTGTTTTGACAAAATCTTGCTATATGACTAGATTTTTGACAATTGAAGAAAACAACATCCTTCTTTTCTCTTAGATCAAATACACTAAGATTCCATCCACATTCCTTGGATCGATGACCATACTCACAACATGAAAAAATATCACCTTTTAAGAGAGCTTCACCATTCCTAGAAAACTTCCTTTTGAAATCTATAGCTCTATGACCAAAATCATGACACACAAAGCAATATCCATTGAAGGAAGTACTATACCTCATAACATTAGGTTGTCTAATTGAGTTAGACTATCTAAAATCAACCTTCTTGGTCACCTTATCATCATATTTAGAGATAAAATATAGTATTTAGCCACTAAATGGAACCCTCAAGACCTGTACAACACATCCATGCATGTTAGATCTCTTGAAACATCCACAGGTTCAAACCACAACTACTTTCATTTTCTCCAAATCATAATGCCCAAAAACCTTTTTGCAGACTCAACTAGTTTGAAACCTTTCTACCACTTCCAAGACATCCAAATTCATTTATTAGGAACAAAATTCATCCCTATTAAGTCTCTAGGTGATAACAAACATCAACCAATCCATTTCATGCCTCAACCAACTAAATATTTCATCCTGAGAAAAACTATCTTCAATTCCAACATACCTTCTCGCTTCACAAATTCACTTGAAAGAGCCATGAAATTAAATCACCAAGAAAAAAACCATACATCAATGGAAATACCTATGAATCTTATTTCCATAACATATTATAACTCCTAACACCAAGTGGAAGGCCTTAAACCAAGCCAATCTATGTAAACTTATTTTTATGCCTTATAGGACTCAAGAACCAAGCTTGAGCTCAACATGCTCCATCACACCAAAAATAAATTCCACACTTTAATAAATCATGGATCACACTTATACATGATTTCTACGCACTCAAAACCTTCAAAAATCGGAAGAACTCTAAAAACCAACTTACCTCATCAAGCCACTTAGCACCTTGCTAGAACAAACATCCTACATATTTGACCTTCAAAGAACATGTCATAAATTTTGCATACCATATATATATATATATATTTTTATATACCAATCAAAATATCTCTAAACCAAATTCATAACAAAACTTGAATCGACTCTCAACTTATCCTGTTGCTCTTGAAATTCCAATTTACAACAGACACCCCTAAAACTAGTCTTCAAAAATAGGACACACTTTTCAATTTTTCACTTTAACCATGATCTGAAACTATCATGGACTTCAAGAAAAATCCAAGGATAACATAAATTCAAATTTAGTTCATACCTTCTTTGGATAATTTTGACATAAACTGGATTTCTTTAGAAATAATACTTTTCAGTGGGGGCCCACACACTGTTACTTTTATAATATACCTTTTTGGAGATTTGGAAGAGTCTTGTACAACATCCAATAATCAATTTTTCAAAAAAAATCGAAACTAGCACACCATACCTCTTCTTCTCCAAGTCACTCTTAGCTAGAGTTTAGCTAGGGTTTTAAAGCAAGTTATCTTCTTAACGATCATTCATAAAACCGTGATGATCAAAACATGATCAAACCACATAATTATTTTTGTGAAATTTTAATAACTGACTTAATAAGATATTCCAAAGATCTTAGGTCCCCATGCAAAGATAGAATTCATAACGAGCATTAGAAGGTCAACTTTTGCTTCAAAAACACACTGTAACTTACCCAATTTTTCCAAAACTTACATATCTTCAAATTCCTTCAGTACTTTGACCTAAAACTTGTCATGAAGCATCATGAAAACATCATATAGCTTTTAAAAATAAAAAAAATCCCAAATACATATGAAACTCTCCATCTATTAATACTTGTGCTAACTTGCATGTTTTTCACTTGTTGCTTCCCAAGGACCTCAAACATGTATCATACCTTTGATTTCTGACCCAAAACTCACCATACATGACTTGTATACCCTCACCACACTTCTACCATTCTCCAAAAAGATATATTTTGTCCAAATATCATACCTCTATCTCATTCTGCATGCACCAGGGCTAGAAACAAGTTTGGAATGACCTGACTCAACCATGAAACCTCATGACTTGATCATACTGACCTCATGCAGACCCATATACATATGTAACACAACTCATGGACCATGAATTAGCTCATGAAAGTATCCAACCAACTCTAGAGATCTCAAAAATGACTATACTAGCTCAACCATGCACCAGACCTCATAGAACTCACTAAACATAGACACTACCAATCAACCTTCATGTTTGACCATTGAATAACACCTCATGGAGACTCATACAACCCATGAAACACTTTTCCATCAATGGAATTGACATCAATGACAACATAATCACATGATGACCAATATTTTCCCTCTCTCACCTAGTCTTCTTGGAATTTCTTAGTTTAGACATAGAGTAAGAGCTAGTTAGAATAGGTTGCACAAGCTAGGATGAAAGGAAAAACCCTTTCATCTAAGGATGTTGGTACTCTCCAAAGGTTAGTATTAAGATGGAAGTCCCAAAATTGGTGACAATCCCATATCGGCCTAGAATTCTAGGGTTTCCATGATCCGGATGCATGTGCAATTCTAAGCTCTAACAATTAACATAGATGCAATGACCATTCTACTAAAAAGTGTATCAAGCTTCACCATTTGATTCAAGATATCATTGAAAAAACACAAAACTGATATCTCGTTACCCGAATCCACTAATTCCAATTCCAAATCTAGTAGTGATAATGGAAAGTTAAAAATCTCTAATGACCCATTACTCAACATGAAAAATCAGCCCTTGAGTCATCTTCTAATCATACCTACCATGTAGTGCTTCCTCCCAATTCTTCAAATCATCCCTTGGATTCATTTTCAGTGCTACTTATCTCCCATCACCTACTATCAATTTCAATATTTATGATTTTAATGTTTCATTATCCTCCCATAGATTACATATTGATGCTTTTGTTGGACCTCATGTTGTCAACATTGTTATGGTACATCCTGCATGCAAACACAATATATGCTCATTATCTTTCTTGTAGTTAATTAGATTCCATTTATCTTATATGACACACATGTCTCCCACTTCTTATGGCCATGTTATTATACCCATTACTATTGGGCATATTACTGTTTCTATGTCATTTATTGTTGGATCTATTGTTATGCATTGTGACATGATCTTAGGAATCCCTTGGCACCAAGATACCAAAGTTGTTCATTCTATTATTCACTTATGCCTTAAATTCATCCATGAGTTCCATCTTATTACTATTCGAGGCATTCCACCATAGATAGCTTTGTCCTTGGATCCTTTGGCCATCCCATATTCAATTGCTCCTACTCCTAGTACATATTCTCCTATTCATGATAGTTCATTTTCCTTAACACCTCATATGGTATCTAGATCCCTTAATCCTCATGTAGCACCTTTTGCACATCTATCTCAGTTTCCTTCACACATGGCTCCTACTCATAGGCCTCAATTCATTTGTAGATCACATAACCCACACCATAAGGGAAACTCTTCACATAGGTCATATGCTTCACATGCTCCATCTAGACATATTTTGTGTTCACTTTCTCCACATGCTTGGTCTAGGCCTATTCCATACATGTGGCCTCACGTAATCTATTGTGACCATTGATCCCTATATCACGTTTACATGTGTTGTTCATTTACATTAGATGATTGTGGGACCTTGCATAGTACTCTCATTTCATAGATCCGTTTGTCATTCAAAGTTGGGGGCATCCTAATTCCCCACACCACCCAATGACACACTCTTTTTCTTGGTTCATACTTGATTCGCTGAGGGTATTCCTACATGAACCTTACTTTACACACACACACACTTTATGTCTAATGTGTATTTGTTCTCTTTCACATATTTACAATTAAAAATCTAATAAACATGTTTTAGTAGATCTTGATTGGATGTACTCTCACTTCCTTATACTAATATATGTTGCACCTTTTCTTATCATGTTACTATTGTTCCTAGTACGCTTTATAATTTATTTCATACACACATGTGTGTTCACATGTTATATTGAGTTGATTGCAGGTCACTTACAAGTTGTTACATGATGCATGATGTTTGGAATTGTCCATTGCTAGTCCCACTCGTGATCCAGGGAATATACCTTTTCTCACTTACTATCAGGTTCTATCATTGTAATATTTCACATTTTTCATTCCTATATTCAGATATTACATTGTGGTATACTATTTATCTTTCCTAACATGTTAACGGGTGCTTCATGTGTAGCATTTTCCTTACAAGACTCCTTCCAATCATGGTGGTCTAATTTGCTAGTCTATTGTTTGCTATTGTTTGTAGGCTATTCCCTATGTTTGTTTGTTTCCTTGTTTGCACAAGAATTAATGGCTTCAATTTTCTTATGAAATATTGAGTGGTGTCCCATGTATGTAAGAAAATACTTTCTATGTCCTTGTGTGTCATTTTACTATATGATTTTACTAGTTATTATTTCTCGTGTTGCATTGCTTGTTTCCCTAACACTTATATGCTAGCATGTTCCATTTTTTTACATCATGGTCACTACCATGCATAATACATATTCCCCTATAGGAATCCCTATATCATATTTTCATATTAGTTTTTATCCTTCCTTGTTTAGGCTCCATTCACTTTTTTTCATCTCACACACCCTAAGCGAGTGAGTGTAAGAATTAGATAAAACCAAAACCAAAATGAATAGAATTGGCCATTAAAATTAGCCTAGATAGAATTTTACATTACAGACAAGTACCGTCGGTGCTCCTATCTTGGGGGAAAAATAATTACAAAGTAGTTTTCAAAAGTTACACAGTCAGAGTCTTCTCTAGTTTCAACAGTTGCACGGTCGGTTTTAGATTGCAATCAGTTACTAACAAGGAATTAACTACTTACTTAGGAACCAAAGTAGGAAGAAATAAAGAAGTGACACCTAGGGAATATGCGCAGACAATAATATTCTGGAACAATGTGTCACCCGAGGAAATTAGAAATTAGGTTTATGATCATTTGCAACAACATTTATCAATGGGAAAATGTTAATGGTTGGAGGGAAAATCCTATGAGATATCCTTATACACTTTCCCTTACTGCGACAAGAAACCTAAATATGATTTTTAACATCAGTATGCTCAAATCCCTAGTTTGGTGACAAGACACCCAAATCCTTCGTATTATTCCAACCAAATCCTAAGTAACAAGTCTACAAGTAGGAACAAATTTCTTTCTCTTTATATTTTACCATTTTAGGTGCGCTCTAACTTAGGGCTTGGTTTAGATTTTTCCAATACACATTTCCATTTTACATAATATTCAAGTTAAATTTCAATTGCATTTACCTAGAGAATTAACTACACTTTTTTTATTTTGCAAGTCCTATCTTATCGCAACAAAGGCAAAAACACAAGAAACCATGAAGCAAATCTCAAGAATGCTTTGGAAAAGATGATATTCCAAGGAACTACATGCACATATCATTATCACTCCACACATGCAAAGGAAACCCCTAGGATCCTTATCCTTTCCTTCCCTTTGAATTCTGTGGTACATATTTCGCACTATTCCATCCAACACACTACAAAAATCATTCGACAAACTAATGGGCAAAATATTCTTTCGAATCTCCAAGGTATGATTTTATTTTCAACTTTATGATACTAAATCATTATTCACCAACATAAAGTGGGGGAAAATATAGTCAATAAATCACACACTTACTATGTTCATCTAGCCTCTAAATAATTCATTTATATACATGATTCCTAAGCAAGATAATTAGTCATTGAAAACACTTGTTTTTCTTTGATATTGCTTTTATCCTTCTTATCTTTGTTACTTGTCTTTTCTAGAGTAACAACTTACAATTTTGTACAATATCCGACATTCTATTCAGATCTAATTCTATTGTTTTATCTTTTTGGCACCCTATACAAGACCACCCATTAGGGATAAGAGCACCCAAGTGTTACTTGTCCCCTTTGGGTGCTTCTATCCACTTTTTATCTTTTGCCATTTTTTGGATGTTACTTCTTTCATGTCCTTATTTACTACTTTAGGTCATTCTTTCACTTGTTAATGAAGAACCTTAAGCAATGTAATCATATTGTAGAAACAAGGTATTAGTCCCCCTACGTGATCCACTTATACCCCACACATAATTAAATTATTAAATATAACATTCTAACATAACCTAATTCATTACCCTCACCTCGTAAGATCATATTTTTGCCCCCATAAATATTATTTACCTATCCTTACTTACCCTAACCCCCCTAAAACCTCCTAACCACTTACAACCCATCAAACTACTTAACCGCGCCTAAAATATTCCATAACCATTTCCCCTTGCCCCCATACCCAAAACCCCCATTTTGGAAGTGGTAGAAACCACTTCCAAACGAGTTTATCCAAATTTTCCGATCGCAAGTGACTCTAACAAATCACTAGTGATTATAAATAGAAGCTTAGAGCTCCTACTTTGGGGATATTTGAATTTGGTAGCGAAATAATGTCACTTCAAGAATTTTCCAAGCATTGTTGTTGTCACTAACCCAAAAAATGTGCAATTTTTCATTTTTAATTTTTTTTTTGGTCAAGTGACCCATTTTCTCAATTTTTTTTTTCCTTCGTGAAGTTCTAAGGAGTGAATGTTTTTAAGTACTTTATCATTTTCAACGTTTTGGGTTAGAATCCTTTGTATTGAAGTAATAAAGGATTTTCAAGGAACAAATGGATCATGTTCCATAGGGTCTCTTATTCCTTGCATCACCGCTCTACCCACAATGCTCTAATTATTATTTGTGTGGAAGTTTTTATTTTTAGAGAACTACTTTTAATGTCTTTGTATTGCGGTATTATCGGGTGTTTTGTGCCCTCACAACCCTTATTCTTGTAGGAATTGTGTTCCCGAATGTTTGATTTATCCACATTACTCAGTGATCCTTTGTATTGTAGAGGTTTTAGATATTTCAAGAACTCACAACCATTGTTCCTCTTGTGACTCATTTCCCCACATCCTCTTGTTCCCCATATTCATTCTCAAAACCTCAAAACTATAACCAATACTATAACAGAGATTCCAATACTATAACCAAGATCCAAGCTCAAAACCTCTTTGAATAAGAAAATGAAATATATAAGGCTATGATATCCAAGTCATGGCTTAAGGTCCCAAAGAAAGGAGGTTCTAAGATATAAAAGGTCATGTACAAATCAGATTTCAAGGAAGAATCGTCGATACAATCACCCTACTGGATAGATTAATGGGCCTCCCTTACACTAATAAATTTCAATTCTAGATGTGTCCTTATGTCAATATAATCAGTGAGGGAAAACAAATTCTGAATTGGGGCGAGATAATTTGTGAAAATATCAGTGAACAACTGGTCAATGTGTAACAAAAAAAGACATTCTACATGACCTCCTACCTAATGTACACAATTGCAGCATATAGGGTATGGGTAGGATTGTCTCCTCAAGAAGATAAGAAGAATCAACTAGTTTATGAGTATTACCCTCAACTCACCTTGGAAAATAGCAAACATCATTTTAGAAGGGTGAATGATGTTTTCACCATGTACATAGTGAGATTGTTGGAGGGAAACATAGCTGAGAGAGTGTGTATAGAGGCAAAACAATTGATCTCCACATATGGCAGCCTCTTTATCCAATTCAGAAGATTCTCTTACATTAGGTTAGTTGGGTTTGAGGGTTCACCAAACAAGCTACCTATGTATTGCAATGAAAAACTAGTTTTGGTATAAGTCTATAGGTAATTGAACATGTTGTATACAACATATAGAGATATAAATATAATCGGCATTCGGTTCCCTATTTCCTGGGAACTACATTTGTAGGATTGGTTTGGATGCCCAAAATGTGGAGAGGACTATTACTGATTTCAAATTCTATTCCTATCATAAAAGATCTTGCTTTTATATCAAGTTTTTTTATCTCTAATCATCTTAGAATGTCCTATTATCTTGTATCTGATCTAGAAGATAAATGAGAAGAATTTTCATATGAGTATGAAGTGAGAAGAAGATACTTTGGTACAATTTATTTACAACATGTCAGAGATTTCAAAGTGCATAAGGTTCTAGAGGACCTATAGGATGACAATGAAGATTTGTACTTTGTAGAATATATTAAAACCATTAAGTACATGCCCTTTTTACTATTGATTGGTCACAGAAGGAGAGATATGATCTCACTAAGATAATTAACCCTGTGTTGGTAAGGACTAAAGTTTGGTTCAATAGGAAAATGAGGGCATACAATCCAAATGTGGCACAATCCTCTTCTCAAGAGACTTCTTCATCATAGAAAGGGGTTTCCATTTCTCCTTCGAAGGTATAGACTAGATCAACTCCTTCCTCATCACTTGTGGACTCTGCAACTAAATTTTATACAAAAAAGGATAAAGTCAAGGAGACAAAAGAATTTAAAAAGAATCATGGAAAAGAGGTAGGAGAGGAGGATGTTCAAATTTTATCAGGAGAAGCCGTCTCACTCCTAAACAAGTGACACAACCTCTGGAAAAAGAAATTAAAATAGTTGAAGAAGAAAAAGATGATATAGAGAAAGCCACCACAGAGCAACAAAAATATGAGAAAGAGAAGAATGATGATGAAGAAGAGAGTGAAGAAAGTGAAGAGGAAGAAGATGAAGTAAAGATCATAGAACCAGACACTGGGAAAGTGAGTGTTCCCAACCTCCAATCACTAATCAAAGAAGTGTATTATTCTACTATTGAGGTGATTTCCTTGATATTACCTCCACTTAGTCTCTTGGTTCTCCTAGTTTTGTATTTACGCCACCTCCTCTTCCATGCATAAGTGATTATTTCATATGGGTCTAGCCCATGATTGATAGAAGAAAGATAAAATTTACTTCCAATATAGTTGCTCCCGATTATGATGCTTTAACTACCTTGCTTGGTACAACTCCAACTCCTCCATCCAAAAGAGACAAGACAACTTCAAGGTTAGTCCCCGATTAAAAGGGCCAACAATTTCTTGAAATTTTAAAGACAATAGGAGAAAAGGATGAAAAAGATATAACTATTATAGATCTAGAGTTGACTAGTATTCCACTTAATGAATCTATTCCTGAGGGATATGTTTAGAACTTAAAAGAGATAATTTATAGAGTAATTGAAAGAGTGGAAAAAGAAAAACAAACATAGGAGCAATTGGAAGAACCGTTTCAAGTTATTTCCAGTTTTATTAAGTCTTTTCTCTCGGTGAAAAGTTCTTGACCCAACTCCTCTATCCTTAATGCCCCCTCCCACTATTTTTTCTGATGAAGATGTCAAATCCATCAAGGAGATTCATAGAAATGTTGCATATGGTAAAGATATTGAGGCATTAGTGGAAGGAATCGTGATTATAGGATCTAATAAGGAGCTTAAAATTTGGCTAGAATGTATTCAAGACCTGAGGATCACGAACATAACAGATGAGAAAATCCTTCTCTCTCACAATTTTTTTGATGATTCAAAGAATAATATTTCTAAGAAGTGGGTATTTGGTGTTGAATTGAAGATTAAGATACTTTAGGAGGAAATCACCAAACTTAAGAGCATGTTCCAAAAAAAGAGAAGATTTTGTTGATGTGAAATCACAACACCCCTAAATTTCCCGAGTTTGAATGGGGCATTAAGCATAATTGCACAACATGGATTTTTTTGTGAAGTGTGAGAACTTGTTAATAAGAAAACTCTCTGGAGAAGTCTGGTTCTTGATCTTGACCTACCTACCACTAAATACTCCAAGTGTAGGAAAACTACTCACCGATCCTAAACTATAGCTTCCAAGGGGACAGGGATAGAAGGATTACATGAAAGAAACCTACACTATGAGTGTTGATATACCAAGAGAGAAGTGATAATCACTCATCTCAACCATAAAAATGGAAAGGGTGAATCTTGGGGTCGTTGGAAAAATACAACGCAAACTCAAGTTCCACCAATGCATGAAGGGAGGTTAGGAAGCTGAAAAGAAACCCAAAATGTAAACAATCTTCATTCCTGAATGAGCACAACCAAACAAACCCTGCAATGGACAAGAAATATGCACGAGATCAATGTTGTATTAGAAAGAGGCATGAATCCATTACAAGAATATGAGGAAGGATTAAATCCCCAAGAGGAATGGGGTACATGGGGGAAAAAAAGGTGATCAACCCTTTGGATGTCCATCCCCTTACATATTTATAGAAGAATTTTGAAGGAGAGGAGAGAGAAATGAAAATTTGAAATTCCATAGAAACCCATAAAAATCCATTCTTTAATCTACAATGGGTGCTTGAAAATGTTCAAAAATATCCCATCGATTAATGGATTTGTTTTGTATTTGAAGAAACCTACTCTTATTTCACTTGGGTTTAGTCTAGTTCCCTGTAGCTCATAATGACCTCCGCCTTTTCACCCACCTCCATTAATGGTCTTCAAATACCTAGGGGAACTACTCATGTTCCCAAATTTTGGAGGTAAATAACCCCAAAAATCCCAAAATCCAATGTTTCCAAGCTCTAGATCTAGAAAATACCTTTCCAATGACTATAACTTTGTGAGAAACGAGTAAGTACATTGGAAGATATCACCATTTTTCTCTTGGTGCTTGATTGGATTTCTTCTTCACTTGCTCTCTTAGAAAATGGATTTGGCCTCCACCATTGCATTCCTATCTAAATTACATTTCCGAAAGCATAAGTTTTTGCAATTTAGGTAAAAATGCTCAAGACATGTGCTTTTGAATCATGGCTAGATTAGGGTTTCACTAGCTCTATTGAGTTGTTTCTCCCATCCATCGAGTGGTTCCATTCACCTGAACTTCTTCATTTATTTATTTTGAATGCCCATCCCCAAATAACCTTTAACCTAGTGGCTAATACAACTCGATACATCCTCTCCGACTCGCCACTCATGTGGCTTAGTTCCCATGCATGACTTGGTAGACATTTTAATTTGTGCAGTGGGAACTTGCCTTGCGATTCGGGTTATCGAGGATATCCATTTTGAGATCCTAAGCTTCTTATTTCAGACTCCACGTTGTTTCAAAATCTGAAGTACCAACTCAAAAAAACCAATGAATCACACCTTCAAACCCATGACAATTCACCATGTCATCAAGCTCTTCACAGCTTTCAGTCCCGTTGTTTTATAAACCTCATTACGCCCATTTCGGGCTTCTCGTTGTCCCAACCTTGAAATTCAACCCCAAATCTAATATTGAAATCTTATAAACCCGAATTCAAAAAAATCACCTTGTATTAACCATGATCCCAAAGTTGACCCCGAATTGACACGTAATCCATGTTTTAGAATTCAGGATTTTTCCCTTTCGAGAGATCTTACCTCTACCGCTTCGGGTTTGCACTTGCCAAGTTCCCAAACACTAACCACTAAAAGCCTAAAACGGCACTTCGACCTCACCCACCTCAAAATCTTGAGCCTTCTCCATAAATTTATTGGCCAAACCGTGCCCTCCACCATTGCTTAAATTCCATCCGAGCCATGCTCACAATGAGCAAGACTTTGGGACTTGACCCACTCGATGCTCGAACTACCAATGCCAATGTTGATCTCATCTGCAGTTATCGAGCTTCATCCGATTCAGCCCTAATTCCCTTATTCTACCATGACGAGATACTCGTATTCTAAACCCTTGCTCAAGTGATTTATTCCCATTGAGCCCTCATTCCATGAATACCTTTGCTCACTTGAAGCCTTGACCGATCCTAGAAGTGATCTTTCAATTTACGAGTTGAATCGATAATGCCGACTTCATTCAACTCGAGTTCCTTCCTCCACATGCTTGTTATACCTGCTAGCTTTCCATCAAGATATTTTCCATACCTATACTACATCAAGTTCACTTCCAAGTGAGCTCCACATGTCCCAATTCGACCACACCTACCTTGGTTGCTTGAGCGAGTTCTTCCACCCTCCTTATACGGATTTTCCCGACTCTCCCGAGCGAGCCCTTCCATGAGCTCGGCGAGCTCATAGAGTCCCATAAACACCTATCCAACTCGGCTTTCTAAGTAGCTTTCCGATCTCCTTGGCGAGTCACTCCTTTTATTCCATGCTAATGTAGACCCCCTGGCCCTTTTTAGCTTAGTGAGCAAATTTTTAGCTTGGTTGGCCCTTGAGGACAAAATGGGATTTTTGATTTCTTTGAAGCCCATTTTGGGATTTTTGCATTGTTTGATTGAGGGAGGGAAGAAGAATGCCCAAGATACAAAAATTTAAATTTCTTCATCTTAGGCCATTTTTCACCATATTTGGGGGCCGAGAGACCATTTTTACATTGTAATAGGGCCGTGAGCCTAATATGACACCGAATGGCCTGATTTAGCTTGAATGTTCCAAAACACTTGCAATTTCTTCCCAAGACCTTGAAACACTGTGACTGTTTGTAACCTATGGGACCCACTTAAGAGCCTATGACCATTCTCGGGACCTGGTTGGATAATTTTTCCCTCGGGGCCAAAATTGTCAACAATTTTGTGACTTGAGGTTAAATCTTCCTACTAGATTTTCTGAACCAGTAACCTAGGCATATCCATTGGGCATGGAGTCACTACTCACTTGCAATTGATCCCAAATTAAATAAAATGAAACCCAAACACCACTTGCACTTGCTGAACCTGAACCTACTCACTGCTTTCGTGCTCTCAATTTTCATAATAAAATCTTAAAAATAAGATTTTTGAGAGTAGAAAATTGCCTTAATTGAAGATTTTCACCTATTCCTCTCTAACCTTGTTCTGTGAGACTAAAATGGACTGTCTCAAAACTTGATTCTACCAAGTATGAAGCACATAACTGATGATTTCTTGGTGTGTATTGCATGTTGTAAAGTTTTGAATAAGATAATTTTTAAATTTTTACATCATGGAACTCTATTAAATTTTACATTTTCTCTTTCTTTTGAAAGTTCCATTCTTTGGCATAATGTTAGATGATGCTTTGACTTTTCAGAGGTACCTAGAAGTTCACCTGTGATTGGCCTTGAAGGAATCAAAGAATGAAAACTCATTAAAATCAGTCCTTAACCTGATTTTAGTTGCTCTGCATTTGTTTTCTTTTAAAATTGCAACTATTTCCCACAAGTATGAACCTTTTCTGCATGCGGGAGGCCCACTAAAACACCATTTAATGTGTTGGAAAAACATGAACCAAAATATATGTACAAAATACAAAATCATACATGCCAAGTAGACATGCAGAGTGTGCCTAAACACTTGTGATGCTAGAAAACAAATCCTACTCCTACCCTACACTAACCGAAAATAGAGAAGATTTCAAACAAACCCTACCATTGGTAATGCAAAGTATTTTCTTTCTTGAAACTTGAGCCATGGTGATGATTTGACATTGATCATGGTTGTACAAATGAGTGAAAAATTGACATGGACCTAATTTTGCACTCAATTCTCAAAGAACCAACTCGAACATAAAATAAACACCCCTTCAAAATGATCCACATGAGGCTCTTGGAGATGTTGTAACTGATGCGAAACTAATCCTCGGTGACTATGAAGATCACAATCATGTTTGGAAGTGAACATGACTAGTTGTGGAAACTATGGTTTTAACTCTAATAAAGCTAGATACACTATAGGACATGGCTGAATCACCGAATGTACTCACTACTCTAAGTTTTATCGAGAATATATTCATTTAGAATTTCTTAGAGAGGCAACTGATCTCGTGATTGGATCTTCTTTTCTTTCATATCTATAGACAAATGATACATCACCTTGGTGGATGGTATGGAAAAGCAATGACCTCCTTGTGCTCTATTCCTTCCATGGCAATGTGGAACCCCTCAATATATGCAGCTATTTTGGATCACTTATAGCCTCTTGTTGAACCATTGATGACTTGCTACAAGTTATTAAATGGTGCTGGTCATGGGGGCTATTATTAATAACTAGGTCTTCAATACTCTCCTCCATAAAGTGGATTCATTAGGCAAGTCATATTTATCAAATGATGAAGGAAGAGGGAAATCTACATTTTCATCATTATAAGAGAGCAAGAATTTCTCAATGATCTCTTCTTCCTATAGAATCTCTGCAATTGGCTTTCTCACTTTCCTAGTGTCTTTTAGGTTTGTAATTTGTTCACCATGAGGTTCCTCATCCTCAAATATAAAATTAGAGAGCTCAAACATAACTCTGAAATCAAAATTTGGAGAGGGTGAAGTGGGGAAAGAACTTGGAGCTTCTTGTATGACTTACCTCATGCTCAAATCCTTTGGGCCCATTTGATCTTCCTCCAAAAGAAGAGAGTGATCTTCTTATTTTTGATTTAGAGAAATTGTTTCTTCCCCCTCTATTGATTTTACAGATGATGATTGATAAAAATTCCTATAAATAGAGTGTCATTATGGACATTACACTCTGAACATTCCGATTGTTGATCTTCTTCTAATTACTCTTGCTTTGCTTCCAAATCAGCCTTCACCTCTTCTTATTTGTCCTTGACCTCCTTTGAAGGCTTGACTAGAAGAGGAATTTTTTCAATTCCAAATTTTAGAGCCAAGCTCACCAAAGTTTTCATCATTTGTTCCTTGTTTGGATCTTCTCCTTGTTGCTCCTCTTGACTGATTTTTTGGTTTCTTCCCGACATGGACTCGGGATTACGAGAGGAGTGGTGGGTGGTTTTCCAACATATTTTTGTTTTTTGGTGGTGGAGATGATGGAAGGGGTTTACAAATTTTTTTCATGTGGAGGGAATTGGGTTTGGAAGGGAAAATGGTAGAGAAATTGAGGTCAGTGAGAGAGTAGAAGATGAAGAATGGGAATCCACAATGGGGGCAGTAGACGATAAACTTGGGAATTGAGGCTCTGAATAAAATGATGTGAATTGGGGAGTGGAGAGAGTATTGTGGGATGGCAATGTAAGGGTTTCCCATTGATGGGATTGAATGACATTGTTTACAAAAGCTCCTATCTCTTGGATCCACTCTGTGAGCCTTGGAAATGTCTCAACAATGAAGTCAAGCTTCTCCTGCAAGTTGTAGTAGTTTGGAATAGGACCTACCCATGGAAAAGGGGTCTTAAAACCAATCTTACATGCTTGTATCTGAGACATAGCCCTTTGATGCACCATCTTTTCCTCTAATTTCTACACTTTCAGCTACAACTCATAATCCTCAGGTGTAGGATATCCTCCATAATTCACATACTCATGTTCTCCAATGACTGCATAGTATGACATGTAACCGAATTGGTTTGAATTTTACTCTTGCTTGTATGAGTCTATATATTGCTGATAACCATCATAATATGGATCCGGAGATGGCTGGTAGTACCCTGAAAATGAATGTTGCAATTATGAAGGAGGGTTATATTGATATTGTTGTTGTTCTAGATGTGAATCCCAAGAGGCGAATGAAGCCATGACTGCAAGAATTCATGAAATGGAAGAAAATGAAAGAGATGGAAAGGATGGAAATGGATGGTGAAGAAATGGAAAGGTATGCTACTCAGAGAAATGGGTTTATGACCCATATGGAGTTTCTAGTTGTGCTTTGTATGTGTGTCTCTGAAGACTGAAATTCCACCAAGTGCACAAAAACTTGATGAAATGAAATGGATACTTGTATGCACACCTTGAAGAGCTCAAAAATTGTTGTGGGGTTGTATTTGTTTATTGCAAATGGTCTCCAAAGTTCGAAAAGCCATAGTCTCTGAAATTCAAAGTAGAAGAAACTCTAAAATTGGAAACCTCTAAAATCCTGAAAAGCCAACAACCTCTGAAAGTTTGAACCACTGAAATTCTAAAATCTTGAAACCCAAAAATGAAAAAGGTACAAAATTTATGGTTTTCTGAAACTTGAAACCTCGAAATTCAAAAATCTTGGAAGGTTTGAAATTTTGAAACCTAAAATCCCAAAATTGAGAAAACCCTAAAATTTTGAAAGTCAAAATTTCAAAAATCTAAAATACCCTTTTAAATTTAAGGTCCCGATCTATCATTTGGTGAATTTTGAGCTCATTTTACACATGTTAAGCCCTTCAAAAGTGATTTCAGACTTTGATCTGTAGTGCAAACCTCTGAAATCCAAAATATGCAACTCCTGAACTCTGAAACACAAGGAAACCTCTGAAAATGCTTTTTTACTTGACTTCAATGTGAATTAGATCTGCAGTAGAAAAAAATTGTTAAAAATAACAACTTTGACTTCTTGTTGTCCCACCGGGTGTGCTAAAACTATTGATGTGGAATCACAACACTCCTCGAATTTCTTAAGTTTGAATAGGGCATTTAGTGTGATTGCATAACATGGAATTGTCATGAAGTGTGGGACCTCGCAAATTATAGAAAATGTTTGGAGAAGGCTAGTTCTTACTCCTAACCTACTTGCTACTAACTACTCCAAGTGCAAGAAAAACTACTCACTGATCCTAAACTACAAATTCAAGGGGACAACGATAAAATGATTACATGAAAGAAATCTACACTCGAGTGGTGATACACCAAGAGAAGAGTGCTAATCACTCTTCCCAACCTTGTAAAATGGAATTAAGGTGAATCTTGGGGAGGTTGGAAAATACAACACAAAATCAAGTTCCACCAATGCATTAAGGGGAGGTTAGGCAATGAAAAATAAACTTGAAATGTAAACAATCTTCATTCCTAAATGAGCACAACCAAACAAACCCTACAATGGATAAGAAATATGTAAAGATAAATGTTTTAGTAGGAAGAGGCATGAAGCCATTACAAGAATTTGAGGAAGGCTTGAAGCCCCAAGAGGAATGGGGTGCATGGGAGAAGAAAGGTGATCAACCATTTAAATGTGCAACCCCTTACATATTTATAGAAGAATTTTGAAGGAGAGGAGAGAGAGAAATGAAAATCCAAAATTCCACAAAAACCCATAAAAATCCATTCTTTAATATGTAATGGGTGCTTGAAAATCTTCAAAAATCTCTCCTCCATTAATGTATTTGTAATGTGTTTGAAGCAACTTGATCTGATTACACCTGGGCCTAGTCTAGTTCCTTGTAACTCAAGATGACCTGCATCTTTTCACCCACCTCCATTAATGGTCTTTACCTACCTAGGGGTATTGTTCATGTTCCTGAATTTCAAAGGTGTAGAACCCCTAAAATCCCAAAATACCATGTTTCCATGATCTAGATCCTGAAAATACCTTTCCAATGAATATAACTGTGTGAGAAATGGGTAAGTACATTAGAATATATCACCATTTTTATTCTGGTTCTTGACTAGATTTATGCTTCACCCACTCTCCTAGAAAATGGATTTTACCTCCACCATTCAATTCCTCTTTGAATTAACTTTCCAAAAGCATATATTTTTGGCATCTGGGTAAAAAATGCTCAAGATATGCCCTTTTGAAGTTCGGGGCTTGATTAGGGTTTCACTAGCTCCATCAAGTTATTTCTCCCATCCACCGAGCCGGTTCCATTCACCGGTGAGCTTCTTCATTTCTTTATTTTGAACACCCACCCTAACTCTCCTTTAACCTAGTGGATGATAAAAATCGACACCTCCTCTCGACTCCGACTCGCCACCCATGTGGCTTGGTTCCCATGCATGAGTTCGTAGACATTTTAATTTGTTCTGGAAGGAACTTTCCTTTTGGTTAAGGTTTTTCGAGGATCTCCATTTTGGAGATCCCAAGCTCCTTATTTTGGACTCCACATTTTTTCAAAATACAAAGTGCCAACTCCCAAAACCCTAATGACTCGCACCTCCAAACCCATGAAAATTTTTCACATCACCGCTCTTGAGTTTTGGGTCCAGCCATTTCAGAAACCTTGTTGTGCCCGTTTCGAGATTCTTGCCATTCCAACCCTAAAATCCAACCCCAAAATCTTATAACCCCAAAATCTGAAAAATGATCAACTTACATTAACCCAAATCCTGAAGTTGACCCCAACTTGACACGTAATCCATGTTTCAAGATTTCAGGCTTTTTCCATTTCAGAGATCTTACCTTTGACACTTCGAGTTTCCTTGCCAAGTTCCCAAACACTAACCACCAATAGCCTAAAATGGGAACTTTTGACCTCACCCCACTCAAACTCTTGAGAATTCTTTGTAAATCACTTTTCCCAACTATACCCTCTACCATTGCTTGAATTCCATCTGAGACATGCCCACAATGAGCCAGACTTTGGGACTCAACCCACCCGATGCTCGAACTACCAATGCCGATGTTGAGCTTATCTGTGGATTGACAAGCTTCATCCAAATCGGCCTTAGTTCCATCATTCTGCCATGCCAAGCTACTCGGATTCCAAACCCTCACTTAGGTGATTTATTCCCATCGAACCCTCATTCCATGAATACCTCTTCTCACTTGAAGCCTCCGCCGAGCCCATAAATGATCGTTCAATTTAGAAGTTGAATCATAAATTCCGACTTCATTCAACTCACAGCTTCCTTCCTTCACTTGCTTGTTATACCTTCTAGCCCACCATTGAGATCTTTATCATCTTTATCTTGCATCAATTTTGCTACGAGTGAGCTCCATATGTCCCAACTCGACCGCACGCTACCTTGGTAACTCGAGCGAGTTCTTCCACCCTCATTGCATGGATTTTCCCGACTCTCCCAGCGATCCCTTCCATGAGATTGGTGAGATCTCGGTGGACACCTATCCAACTTAGCTCATCGAGCAGCTCATTGAGGAACTTGGCTAGTCACTCCTTTGATTCCTAGCTAATGCAGACCCTAGTTTTTCGAGCTACTCGCAAGTAGCTAGCTTACGCAGTTGTTTTTAGCTTGATTGGCCCTTGACAAATGAGATTTTTAATTTCATGAAGCCCATTTTTGGGATTTTTGCATTTTCTGACTGTAGGAGGGAGAAGAATGCCCAAGATAGAAAAAGGTTGAATTTCTTCGTCTTAGGCCATTTTTCACCATTTTTGGGTGCCAGAGACCATTTTTGCATTGCAATGGGGCCATGAGCATAGTATGACCCTGAATGGCCTAATTTTTCTTGAATGCTTCAAAACACTTGCAATTGCTTTTAAATAACTTGGAAACACCTATGACCTATTTGCAACCTATGGGGACCACTTAGGAGCTTGTGACCATTTTAGGACCTTGTTGGACAATTTTTCCCATGGGGGCAAAAATTGTCAACAACTTTCAAATATGAGATTTTGGCTGACTTACAAGCTCTTAGATGCTAAGTTTATAAGGATAATTCAACAGAAAGGTATCCTGTGGATGAGGTCAAGGAAAATTTCAGTGCACTCATCAAAGAATATTTATTCAAGGCTAAGGTTATTACAGGAAAAGATGGAGGATATTACAGAGTTGCACAATGTTGTCATTGAGGCCACCAAAGGTTTGTTACAAAATGCAGGCATTGGAAAGGAAATGGAAGACTCTTTGGGCAGCTAGTTGAATGCTATGGAAAACACAACTATCCCAAAGGTCATGGAGATTGTTGGTGCCTTAGAAAAATTTAGGCATCATATACTCAAAGTGAAGACTCCAGCTATGCCATCCATAAGTGCTCCTTCCTCTAGTTCTTAAAAATTTATCTCTAATTGTTATATTTCAAAAGTGGCTTTACAATTTCAGAAATATGAAATTGTAAATAAAGCTAGATGAATGTAATTAATTAATTAAGTGTTGGTGTTTAATCAAATGTCAATTAGTTAAGGAAGTTGGTTACAACCACCCCTCGACAATATAAAGTTTATTTTCCATTGTAAAGGGGTTAGATTTTGGTGTCATAAGAATGTAATGATACAAATTTTTGAAATCAATACAGAAGAAGATTTTCCCTCCTACTCTCTCAGTATTATTTATGTTTTTATCTCTTAAAGTTGTAAATGTGAATTGAGTATATTTAAATATTGAAACTTTGTGTTCAATATATTTGTGTAGTGTGGAGAAATTTGTGTCTCTTTGTATCTATGTTTAATGGATTCTATAATATACCAATTGATATGTTCTTAAAGTTCCATGCATGCATCAATAAGATATTATTCTGAAATCTCTATATCTAAAAGTGTTACCTTCCTCACTTCTTTTGTTACATAAGAAGTAATATTTTACAAGCAAGGAGAATATTTATATTCTTGATTGGTGGAGTAGATTGAACTTGGTGTCCTTATTTCATCTGTCTTATTCATATAAGCTATTGTTTTCCTCCTCTGAAATACTTCTATATTTTCATCTTCTATATTGAGATTATTAGAATATAGAGACATTTTTACACCAAAATCCTCTTGTAATGATAGTTAGGTATATATTTGTATATCCGTAAATTCCTAAGTTATGGTGAATAAGGGAACCTCTCCCACAAAGAGGAGGGAATGTTGTCCCTTGAAATGTTGCTTGTATTAAGAGACAAAATTTCTAGCCAACAATTTTTGGCACCCACCATGGGGTAGGTGCTATGTTTCCCCACTAGAAAATATTAAAAGTAAATCAACAATCACAACACGCTGGTGGAAAGAAGATACACATGAGGAAAAAGAGCCCTAGGTTTTAAGGATACTAATTTTCAGTTGCTGGAACAACAAGGTTTTCAATTAACTCTACAAAGAAGAGGTAAAGGTAAAAGGTCTTTGAGCACTCTTCCTTAAAAATAAAGAGGTGTTTCATCCTCTTAAGAATATGTTAACACTCATCCACAAGTAAGTCCTAGTGCTCTAGATTTGGATTTAGCAAGTATTTCCATTCCTTTACAAATATCTTTCCTACAATGGCTGCACCTTTTCATTGGGGCCAACGAGTTTGACCTCTAGCCCTTTCACAACCTCTTCATGACCTGCCTAAAAAGAATAGGAAGAATTTACCTAAATTTAGAGGTGGTAGTAAAGTACACCCAGATGAACACATAACAACCTTTATTATGGCGTGTGGAGTTCTTGGAGTGGAGCACAAAGATGTTTCAGTTAGAATTTTTGTCGAGACTTTGTAGGATAATGCCACGATTGGTTCTACTATCTCCCAGATGGTACTATTACTAGTTAGAACACCATAAATACTTAGTTTGAGAGTAAGTTCAAGCCAATAGAGGATGTTCATGCTCTCTTAGCACAAATTTCTCGATAAAGAAGGATCCTTATGAACCTATGTGGGAATTTTTGCTAAATTAAATAAATTGGTTTAGAAAATTCTAGCTATTACTCGCTCTTTTGATAAAATCATGAAATATTTACTCCTCAATTATCGGTTTCTAGAGGTGATTTATGCATGAAGAAGAGCCACTCATGCTACTTTGGATGATGATCAAAGGTTAGCCATAAGTGTAGAGGATGACCTGATAATGTCAAGAAAGTTAAGAAAGGAACCACCCAAGGCTAAGGCCTCTACTTTAGGTACAAATTTTTTTGAACAATTGGTCCAGAAATTAGTGAATGATATGCTTACAATCAAGAAACAACTTGCTTAGAACATGCCATATAAGGATATTCCATGAAGGAATTTTCAGCCAAGGAATCATCTCCCTCCTACTCAACCAAAGTTGGCTATAGAAGATCCTCCTATTAAAGTCCTAGTGAATGCAACATGTGAAGTCTAGGAACTTGATGATGAACAAGAAGCAGAGGAGATGGAAAAACTCGAAGAAAAACCCAAATAAGTTCAAGAAGAGGATGCAAATGACTCCCAAGTCAAATTTCTCACTACCGAGGGAGTTGATGATGAAGATGATGATTACGATGAAGTAGTTGTAGACATGAACAATGAGTCCTATGTTATCATGACCGGAGAAAAATTGATCAATAAGAAAGATATTATGCAGCCCACCAAGAAAGAAGTTCTAGTCACCATTCTAGTAGTTGCAAAAAGAGGAGCACCCATTCCTACTATTGCTACTAAGAAAGTAAGTACTACTTCTCCATCTAACACTCCTTCCACTTCCTCTTCTATGCCTAAAGAAAGAACACCTTCTACTCCTATTTTAGAACCACCCTTAGCCTTAAAAGCTGATAAACCCAAAACATCTGCTTCCAATCAAGAAATCTTGTCTACCTCAGGGTATTTTGATATTATTAACCACGTTAAAAAGAGAAAGTCTTTTGAAGTTGAATTTTACCGAGACTCACCTTGAAGCCTTTTCTCAAGTGGTCAAATTTGTCAAATCTAAGCCTAGTCAATCACCTATAACTTCTAAATTTCTTTTCGTACTCCTTGTTCTTCTTCCCCATAGAATTTGATGGTTGCTGCACCCTCTACCTCTGAAAAGATTGAGCCCTTTTATGTCACACTGCTGATAGCTGGCCACAAACTTAGTAATTATGTCATTGACTCTAGGGCATCTAATAATGTAATTCCCACTAAATTTTCCCATGCCCTTGGCCTCACCTTAACCCAAACCTTTGGCTCATGTTATTCCATGGAGACTAAGGAGGTTCCCCTAGTTGGGAGAATAAAATATGCTCGGTAGCTTTTGTTGCATTCCCAGAGAAAAGATTCAAGGCCATAATTTTGGTCATAGACATACCTCTATCTTATGGTATGATTTTGAGTAGGAAATTCTGTAAGGAAGTTAGAGGGGAGATACAAATGGATTGGTCTCATGCTCTTATTCCAGTTAATGGAAAAATGAAGAAATTGTTTCCGAGAGAGACAGGTTGAATATATTGTCCAAAAGACAGATGAACCTAAGGATCAGATTCTTTATGAAGATATTGGTCATGGAAATTACATGGTGATGTTTGAAACTGAGACCAAATTTTCCAAGGTGGTTCGGATGATCATAATGGTATTTGGATTATTGAATTTGATGAAAGTTGTTCCATGACCGGTTCCCGGAGTAGGAGTTGTTTTGATCTCACCTAATGGTAAGCTCCACCCTTTCTCTTACAAGATTCAATTTTCTAACACTAACAATATTGTTGAGTATGATGCCCTTCTTATCAGCCTAGTAGTAGTAAGGGAAATGGGAATCAAGAACCTCTATGTTTGAGGGGATGTAAAAATGATTGTTATACAAGTTTGACGAAATTTTCAGGTAAACAACCACAAAGCTAAAGCACTATCAAAATTTGGTATGGGATTCTATTGAATTGTTGGATGCATTTTCAATTAATGTTGTACCAAGGGAAAGTAACTCTAGAGAAGATGCTCTAGCAGTTTCTGGGTCCTTTCTCATTCCTCATCTAGATTTTACTCAAGATAAATTTATAGTGGAGATGATTTTCAGACCCGGTGTCATAGAAAATACGAGATAGTTGGTAAGTGTTCAACAATGACCAGCACTTGATTTCCTTCCTTGAATTAAAAGATAACTTCAGCCAATTGTTTTTGAGGGAAGCAAATCTCGTTATCATGAATCCACATCATCTTTAGTCTTTAAAGGAGTTGAGGAAGAATCTGACCAAGATGGTTATATTAAGCTCAAGGGAAATAAGATACCTAAGGGCCTTGTGAGTCTAGAGGATTTGTTTGAAAAACATGACAAGTATATAAAAGAAAAGGTATCACAAGAAGTTTTCCAATTAGCTAAATTTGAAAAGGTTAACATAGGAAGTGACGAGGAGCCCAAATTTGTCAATATTGGCAAATGTTGTTCTGGTGAAGAGAGAAAGAAAATGGTTGAATTTTTGAAGAAGTACGTAGATGTTCTAGATTATTCATATGATGATCTAAAAAATTTAAACCAAGGGAAATGCAACATTACATTCCCTTAAAGCCAGGTATTCAACCATTTTTCAAAAATAGAGGCAATACAATTCAAGATTGTAGACACAATTTTATAGGAGATACTAGAATTTCTAAATGCCAGAATGATTTTTCCCATTCATCATTTAACCTGGGTTTTCAACATTGTGTCGGCGAGAAAGAAAAATGTAAAAATCTAGATTTGTGTTAATTTTTGAAACTTGAATCAGGCCTCTCTCAAGGTTAACTATCCAATCCCTATGATGGACCAAATTCTTTAGGTTGTCTCTGGTTCGAGATGCTGTCCATGCTTGATGGATTCTTGAGCTATAAATTGTTGGGTTTTTAAAATTATACTTTTAACAAACCACGGTCGAGGATAATGAGTCCCTTCTCTTTAATGGGAGAGGTTCCCTTATTAAAATAAAAATCAAAACTTATATACAAATGTACAACTTTCAAAGTGTGGATTCCTAATACTTTGAAATGTTTTATGCCCAAAGATCATCAATATGAAAGAATGGAAGAATTAAGGAGATGAGGAAGGAAGAACATAACAATACCTTCAGGAAATATAGATAGCAGAGTATAACCTTATACGTATTGAACTAGGGAGATGCATAATAGAATCATTCACTTTCATAACCAATATAATTCCACAGACGCAAAGTTCCAGAAATCATATAAACAAGAACACAAAGTTTCCTATCATAAAATATGGATGATTCCAAAGTTTCAGACAAGGAAAGAAGAAAAGTAGAGGAAGAAAGGGAAAAACTTATGTATTGATTACTTTGAATCTATTACCTTTATAGAGTACCAGGATCTAACCCTAACAATGACGTGGAGAAGCCAATAAATAGTTTCCAAGAATGGTTACATTTGGTTATAAAAATGATGAAAATTTATTCAAGAAACCAATGTCTGAGTCTCTCTAATGCCTCAATGCATTTCCATGCCTGGCGGAAAAACCAGACGCATTGAATCACAACCATTCATCCTTTGCAAAATTTGAATTCGAGTCATCCATGTGGGAGAGATTTAAAATGAAGTGGGCCTGAGGATGCCTTTTGCATTTTGTTCCCTTTGGAGAAATGACACTTTGGAACATTTTGGCCCGCCCACCCACTTTTGATATGGTCTTGACACATGGCCTTACTTGAGTGGGGATGGAGTCACGGTTCACTTTTATAATTTTACCTCTTTTCAATGCGGGCTCAAAAATCAAATTGCTCCGCCGATCCTACCTCCCCACTTTGACTTTCGATGCGGGCTTAATATTTGACTTTCTCCCTTGGCATGGGCGGGCTACAGGTCACTTTTTAACTTTAAGATCCTTTATGAAATCAAATCTCAAATTCTCAAATCACTTTGATGGCCTGCTTCTCCACTTTGACTTTTCAACGAAATCAAAACACAAAAGGGCCCACCTCCCTGTTAACACTTGAAACATGGCCATGTGTCCTTTGCGGACCAGTTTAGTATTTTTGCATTTTTTGACTAAGTCCCTTTTTTGAGGTGGGGCCGTCTATCGACCCAAAAACGTGGAGGCTCAGTGCACATTTGGGACTTGCCTCCAGATTTTTCCTTTAAAGTTGTGCCAAGATGACATGTGGAGGCTTCCACAAACCCTTCTATACTTATCCAATTAAATGGTCGGCTCTACCCATTATTTGACTCTAACCACATGGTGAGCTCGTGCACACTTGGGAAACTGCTCTTGATACTTCCTTTGAATTTACATCATAAAGACACGTGGAGATCTCTATCGGTTCTTTTATACTTAGCCGATTCGGGCCTGATTCCCACTTGAATTATGTTGAACCCTAGACACGTGGACAACTAGAACTCATTTGGATTTCCGCTTTGGATTTACTTCCGAAAGGGTGCCGAGATGATGCGTGGATCCTTCTGCCACCCCGGAATTTTTAATGGCCAAATCTATCTCTCTCTTGACTCTAACCACATGGCAAGCTGGAGCTCATTTGGAGATTTTCCTTTTGGTTTCACTTCTAAAATTTCGCCATTGAGGCACGTGGAGGCTTCTATCAACCCCCTCAAACTTAGTCAATTAAACAATTGACTCTGTCTCTTTTTTGGACCTGGGACATGTGGAGGGCTGGCACAAATTTGGGGAACTACCCTTGGCTTTGACCCTTGAAGTTGTGTTGATGAGGCACATGGTGCCGTCCATTGAACCTTCCATACTTAGCCAATTCAAGCTTGTTTTGTTTTCATTTTGGACCTGGGACATGTGGAAAGCCTGTGCTTATTTGAGAACTATCCCTTGGGCCCTACCCTTAGAGTTGTACTATTGGAACATGTGGAGGATTCCAATGCCACTTGAAACATGGCCTTGCTGCATCTAACCGAGAGATGTCCATGTACTACCCATGGATGTTGGGGAAAAAATTGATAGGGAAGATACGCTGTCATCCACAAATGTGAAAAAAAAACAAGAAAGGGAAAACCCCAATTTACGCATGAATTTCTAATTTTTCTCCATGGAATGAAAAATTGCAAACAATACTAGGCTCGACGCGATCCATTACTCCAAGGTACCGACTCAAAATTTTCAAAACTTGACTTCAAAAGAGGGGAATTTTAAGGGCGACAAAAACTGACACTTTCCAGGGATGACTTGATAGAGGAACAAGGTAAGATCAAGGACCATAGAAAAAATATGGGAAAGTAGACCAGTGCCATAGCCATTGGGCAAATAGAGTCAAAGGAAAACCAACACAGAAGACAAAACATATGAAAAGGGAAAAAAAAAAACCAAAAAGGAAAAATGGAAACAAAACACAAAGGAACGACCCAAAACCAACAACACTTTGTACACAATATATAGAAGGACCACCTAGTCACCTAGGACTTGAAAAATTTAGATACTACCCACTATAAGGAAGTGGGAGAGGACAATCATTATCCAAAATTCACCCCCCAGGGTAATTTTGATAACATGCATCAGATTATTCAGGTCCAGAAAGCAGTAGATTGATTCAAGGCAAAAAATCATGTTTCTGGGGTCCCCTCGGCTTCTTTCTAACTCTCCCATCCAAGAAGAAATCCCAACGAGTTAGAAAGAATGGAAAAAATACAAAAATAAGGTTGCAGGACTATTTTGAGGCATTTCGGGTCTGAAGGGCTCGGGTTGTACCAGTTCGGGTTGAACTGAGGTTCTTCGTACCAAGCTTGGGGCTGAAAAAAGCAAGAAAATCGGCTAAGTCCTAGTCCAGGTGGTCTGCGGGACAGTTGGGACGTCGGGACGCTACGGACGCGAAAAGCCGAAATGGCCGAAAGCAAGGAAAAAAATTTCTAAGTCTTCATCTCAAAAGTTGGGACAATGGCCCAAATGTACGCGAGGGACGCGGATCGGCCGGTTTGGCGCAAGGAAGTCCGAATCGGGCGGTTTGAAATATTTGTCCTGAGAGCAACCCAGGACATCGGGACAAAAGTACGTGGAGGATGCGAACCGGCCGATTCAGTAAAACAAACAAGAGACTTTCGTGGGAAGTTGGGACAAAAGTATGCGGAGGACGTGAAAAGCCGAAAGAGCCGAGAGCCAATGGAATCTCGCCATGTGTCTTCACCACAAAGAGGGACAAGGAAGCCCGAATCGGCTGAAGTAGGAGATTTTCGTTCAATACATCCGGGCCAAAGGTACACGAGGGACGCGTGGGACATGAAAATCTGAAAGAGCCGCCAACGAATCAGAACGTGCCACGTGTCAGAGGGAAAAAAGTTGCTAAGTGGTCGGTAAAAGTTTCAAAGGGGAAAATGGAACAGAGGGCCCGAGCCAGGTGACACAGGACACGTGTCCTAAGGAGCAGGGGAGTTTGGAGCTCGGGGAGAGATTTGGAAACTTAGCAAATTTTTGGCCAAAAAACTAAAAGGTAAAGGTTTTCCCCGCGCCCCTGTCGACGAACCAAACGATGCCACGTGTCCCAAGTGGCGGGCGCGGGGGGGAAAATGAATTTTTCCAAAGTGTAAGAAAAGTCAAAATTTTCAAGGAAAACCCACGGAAAGGGAAGGAGAGAGAATTACACGGCCAATCAGTGCCCGACACGTGTCATCCAAGTGGCAGAGTGCGGAAAAAATTCAAATATTTTCCCGCCGATCCGTTTTGGCCTGTTTTTTTCCTAAAATCTTCAGATCACCATAACTTTCGATCCAGAGCTTAGATTTTCGCATTCTTTATATCAATGGAAAGCTGGTGAAATTATCTACACAATTCTAGGGTCAATCTTGCATTTTGGTTTAGTTTGGAGAGAGAAAATCAAGAAACATCTCTGGCACGTGGTAATTGCCAGAACTGACGTTTCAACAACCAGTTTTAATGCACATGGGTCGCATTCTTCTTCAAAGATGGCGAAGTGATGTTTCAACCACTGATTTTAATGAAGAATGCGTTTTGGTCAATGGTTGGACTACTTGCACGTTTTCTGCATTTCTCTCTCCCTGGCTCGACCCATGCATTGTATAAAGCCGGATTTGGCTCATTTTTTGGAGGTAGTTCATCTTTTTCTTCTGCGCTCCCTTCTTTTCTTCTCCAAGGTTAAAAATGGAGTTTGAACCTCCTCCCCTTCTCTCGTAATGGCATTTTTTCCTTTTACCATGAAATGATGTCCTGTGTAAACTTCGAGCAACAAAAATGCGTTTCGTGATGCATCTGTCCATCCTTGCTCATTTTTCACTTGTTCTCTTCTTGCCTCTCTTCATTGCAGTATTTGTGCATATTCTAATGTTCATTACAGTGTCCTGGAGCCGTGTTCATGGAGTTTTGGGACATTTTCTATGTGAAATCTATCCTTGGGTTCGTGATGCATTTGTCCATCCTTCCCATTGCTCACCTCTCCTTGTTCCATGGCGTTTTGATAGATGTTCAAATTTCTCCTTCTCTGGTGTATCACCGTTTTAGTGTAGGATTTTGCTGTTTTTCCCTTTTCTCTCTCTCTCTCTCTCTCTCTCTCTCTCCTTGGGTTTAGATTATGGTTAGATTAGGTTTAGATTAGCTTGCCTGTGAATGGAATAGCTTGTGGCGGTAGTTTAGGAGTAGGAACCATTCACTGGAGGTCTATCTCAAGTAGCAAGTCCCACAACTTAGAGATAGTACCCATGTTATCCAATCACACTTTGGATGCTAGTAACATCAACTTAGAAACCTGATTTGCATCCAGGGGTGCTATGATTTGGTGATAACAATAACCATCCATACAATCCAAATAGAATGAATTTTCTCCAGCAAAGTGCTCGATTTTAAAAGGACCAAGCCAAAGGGAATCAAACTTACCATGGCTTCCTCGAGGTTCATGCCTTTTGTCCCATAGTAGAACAATGTCTCCCACTTGAAAATCTATAGGTCTATCTTTCTTGTCAAAAAATCCTTCACCCTCAGTTGATGAGCTGATATCCTATCAAAAACTGCAACATGTCTTCATCTAGTTTTTGGAGATACATGATCCTCTTGTCCAAGGAACTGGTAAAACTTGAATCTTCAATAACCTTCATTAAGTGCAAGGCTGGTAATTCCACTGTTACTGGTAACTGAGCTTCAACACCATACACCACTTGAAATGGAGACATCCCAATTTCTCTTTTGGGTGTAATTATATCTTCCCAGAGAGCATCATAAAGTTTCTTGTGCTAATTACTCTGAGAGTCATTGATAATCTTCTAAACGATGGTTACCAGATTCTTATTTGTTGATTCTACTTTTCCATTCCCTTGGGGGTAGTAGTCTCAAGAATGAGAAAGGGAAATTCCATAACCGTAGCAGAAATCCATCATCTTGGAAGAATACAAATTTGAAGCATTATCAATCACAATCTTGTTTGGTACCCCAAACCTTATCGATATGTTCTCCTTAATGAAATTACACACCACTTCAGAAGTAGTGATTTTGACTGGAATGGTATCTACCCACTTATTGAAGTATTTTGTAACAATTAGAACATGAGTATGTCCAACACTGGAAGGTGGGTTAAGAGTTCCAATGAAATCCAATCCCCATTGTTGAAAGGGCTCATCAATCACTACTTGGCTTTAGTGGCAAAGCAGCCAACTTAGGTCTCCCAAAAAAAGTTTGATAGGCTTCACATTTACCTACCCATTTGGATGCATCTCTAAACAATGTAGGCCAATAGTACCCAACACGAAGGATTTTATGGGTAGTGACAACATAAGAGAAATTCCCTCCATAGGCCTGATCATGAAAAGTTGAGAACAACTTCTTCTGTTGCTCTTTGTCTACACACTTCAAGAATCTTCCATCTATGCCTCGCTTGAACAAAGCATTCTCCCATAATACATACTGTGCAGACCTTAGCTTAATAGCCCTCTTTTCCTTGGCACTCAAGTGGGATGGACACTCTCCATAAGTAAGAAAATGTGTAATATCAGCATACCATTCATTTGTTGAACTGAGGAAAAGGACAACAGAACATTAACTACTTCTTTGGACAATTCTGCATCAGCTCCTTCAACAATAAGTTCACACAAGCCTTTACCCTAGACTAGCTTAGTTGGCTTGATATCTAGGTCATATTCTTGGACCTTTTCTACCCAATTACCTCTCTTAGTTCCAAACTCCTATTGTGTGAGAATAGACTTGATGGTTGTATCAGGAACAAGCACAACAAAGTGAGAATTAAGAATATAAAAACAAAACGCTTGACAACTTTGACCACTGTGAAAAGCATGTTTCTCCATCATAGTATATTTCAACTCATGAGATTTCAGAACATAGCTCATGAAGGAAATTGGAATTTCATGATCCTCAGAATTCTTCTGAGTTAGCACAACAGCCAAGGTATTCTCTGTAGCATAGCAATAGATGATAAAATCCTTGTTGAAATCAAGACATGCCAAGATGGGGTTTTAGCAATGGCTTGCTTGATACCTTCAAATTCTTCCTTACCCTTAGAAGACCAACCAAATTTTTGATTTCCTTTCATCATGTGAGAAATGCTCATAGTCAACTCTGTAAAATCAGAATGAATCTCCTCAGGAAGTTTATCTTACCAAAGAAAGAGTGAACACCCTTTTTGCTTGTGGGAAGAGGAATCATTGGATTTCTTGAACTCTTTCTGGATCTATCTTGATTCCCTCTTTGGAGAAAATATTCCCCAAAACTTTCCTTCAGTGACACAAAAGACAAACTTCTTTGGATTGAGAGAGACTCCATGTTCTCTGCACTTTTGGAGGACTGCTTCAAGATGTTGAAAGTGATCTGCCCTTGTTTTAGAGAAAACAATCAAATCATCAAGGTACACTACAACACACTTTCCCTTTAAACTACCAAAATCCAAGTCCATTTCCCTCTGAAAGGTGGCACCAACATTGATAAGACCAAAAGGCATCCTCTTGTAAGCAAAGGTGCCCCAAGGAGTAGTGAAAGTAGTTTTGTGTTGATTTGGGGTACTGAATTCCACTTGATTGTATCCAGAGAATCCATCAAACATAGACAACATCTCAAAGCCTATGACAGCTTGCAAAAATTGATCCATCATGGGGAGAGGGTAGTTGTCCTTCGAGAGTGATTCAAATTATTGAAATCCACACAGATGTGAATTTCACCATTCTTCTTCCTGATAGGCACAATGTTGGAAATCCACGTTGAATGATGTATAGGAAAGATGATCTTTGCCTTTAGAAACTTCTGGATCTCCTAAAAAATAGTGCCAACAACCTTGGGATTGTATTTCCTTTGTTTCTTCTTGAACGGTTTGATCCCAGGTTTCAGAGGGATAAAGTGTTGCATCTCCTTTGGCTAGAAAGCCTTGAGATCATCATACGAATAGGAAAGAACATCAACATACCTTTTTAGTAGATTTACTACCTTCTTCTTCTCCTCTTGAGTGCAACATTTTCCAATGTTCACCATCTTGGGTTCATCAAGACTCCCAATATTAATCTTTTCACATTCAGTAGACTGCCGAGCTCCTTGGGAAGCTTTAGACTTAATGTACCTATCATGCTTATCAAACAAATCTTCCAAACTCACCAGCCCTTTAGGGATCTTGTTACCTTTCAATTTGATGTAGCCATCTTGATCCGTCTCTTCCTTGATATCTCCTTCATTAGAGGATACACACTCTCTAGGAAAGGTCTCACTTCCTTCAAAATATAGCTGGTCAAAATTATCCCTAAGCTCCAAGAAAGAGAGAAAATGTTGATCATTGTTGAAAACCTACCAGTTATTTGCATTATCTGGTACACTGGGCCTATGAATCATTTCAATGGTAAATTTCTCCTAAGAGAAATCTGGATGAGGAATCAACAAAGATCTTGAGACAACTAGAGAATCAACTCTAGTGTTCCTTTCTCTTGGCACAACTTCAATGGAGAAAGCATCAAGAAACTCAATGGAATCCTAGACAAGATTTTTGTAATGTTTCAATCTCCTATTCTTGACTTGAAAAAGATCTCTGACTTGTTTCACAATAAGCTCTACATCACCACGAGCACAAATATTCTTCACTCCCATTTCTTTTTCCATGTTCAATCCAAGTATGAGTGCCTCATATTCAGCTTGTATTGTTTGTATTTTCAAAATAGAGCTTGAAGGAGAAAGGATGAATGTTCCCTTTTGGAGATGTCAACACCACTCTAGCTCTAGAACCAGCTAAAGAGTAGCTTCCATCAAAATCTAGAGTCCAAATGCCATTGGGGTCATGAATCACTCCCTTAGGAAGCCTTTCCTCATCTTGTGACATGATCATGTAGTTACCATGCCCTGTATCCTCATAGAGTATCTGTGCTTTTGGATCATCAGTCTTTTACACAATGTATTCAGTTTGTTTCTCAGGTAGCAGCTTCTTCATTTTTCCATTGACCGGATCAAAGCATGTAACCAATCCATTTGAATTTCACCTCCTACCTCCTTACAGAAATTTATACTCAGTAACATCCCATATGAGGGAGGAATATCAGCTACCAAAATGGTGGCTAAGACCCTTTTCTCTGGAAAAGAAGCAAAAGCTACTTGTGCATATTTAATTCTTCCAACCAAAGGCACTTTCCTACTTTCCATGGAATAACAGGAACCAAAGGCATGTGTTAGGGTCAGACCCAAAGCATGAGCTACTTTTGCAGGCATTACATTGTCTGATGCTCCTGAGTCTATAACACAATTATTGAGTTTATGGCCAGCTATGAGAAGTGTCACATAGAATGGTTCAATTTTCTCATTAGGGGAAGTGACTGCAGCCACAAGGATTGATTGAGGGAGGAAGAGGGAGTGGAAAAAAGACCCTTAGAAGTATTAGATGAGACTTTAGATTTGGAATTAACAAAGTTTACCATATTATAAAAAGCTTATGGACGGGTGCTGGAAAACTCTTCCTCAAATTTAGATTTTGGTCTTTTTAGGTGATCAATGATATCAAAAGATCCAGAGGTAGATGGGGCATCATTGCTAGGAACTTGAGAGAATTTTGATCTATCAGTTTTAGGATTTGAAGGAGAAGGAGTTTTGGAAACAAAAGTAGAAGAAGGAGGATTAGCATTACTCACCTTTTGTGTGGAGGCAGTGGGAATAGGAGCTCCTCTTCTTACAACAATTGGGATAGTTATAGAAACTCCTTGGACTTCTTAGTAGGCTGCACCACTTTTTCTTTTCTGTTCGTTTGCTCTGAGTCATAACAACATATGAATCACTATTCATATCTACCACTCTTTCATCATATTCATCTTCATCATCCATACCTTCAGTGGTGAGGAAATGAACTTGAGACCCACCAAGCTCTTCCAATTCTTCATCAACCTCTTCTTCTTCTGGTTCTTCATAGAGTTCATTACACTCCTCATCATCAGGTTCTTCAACTTCACAAGTTACATTGACTAGAACCTTGATGGGTGGGCCTTCAATAGCCAATCTGTTTTGAGAAGAAGGTAGACGGTTCCTGGGCTGAATTTTTTTCCTTGGAACATCTTGGTAAGGGGTATGTTGAGCCAATTGTTTCTTGAGAGCAATGAGATCATTTGCAAGATTCTATACTAACTGATCAAAATTGGCTCTAGGGGAAGAGGAAGAAGAAGAAGCTTTAGATTTGGAGGATTCTCTTTTCATTTTACTAGACATGATTAAATCATCCTCAACATTGATAGCTAAATGCTGATCAACATCCAGAGTTGCAAGGTTAGCTCTCCTTAGTGCATAACTCACTTCAGAAACTGGGAATTGAGGAAGAAGAACTTTTGGATTTGATCCACTGGACAAGTGTTCTATGGAATTTTATTAATTAGATTGTTGAATTTAGCCATAAACTCCCTCATGGGCTCAAATGGTTCCTTCTTGATATGAGAAATTTGTGCTAACAGAGCATGGGCATCTTCAACAGGTTTGAAACGTTGCTCAAACTAAGTTTTCATGGTATTCCAATTAGTGATCAACCCAACAAGAAGATGATAGAACCAATCAACAACATTGTCCTGCAATGTCTCCACAAAAATCTTGATAGAGACATCTTCATGTTCAACCCCAAGAATCCCACATGCAATAATGAAGGCTGCAATGTGTTCATCTAGATGAACCTTCCCATCACCCTGGAACTTGGGAAAATTTTTCCTATTACCCCTAGGTAACTCATGCAATGGATGAGGAAGAGCAATAGGCCCAACCTATTATCCCTAAGGAAAAGGGACTGCAATCTTTGGAAAATTGACTGAAGGGGATTTGAAACACCAACAAGTATCAAAGCACAGATTAGGACTGAGATGTTCCTGAGGAACGCTATCCTTGGAATTTCTGTCTTTAACATGAGGTGTGCTTGTAGAACGAGTTCCTCTATTCCTTCTTGCTAGAAGAGAGAAGTTTTATTGCTCTAGAAGTTGAAAATGGGAATCCTCAACCTCGAGATATTTCTTCCCACATGTATACCATAGAGTCACCAGACCAACAATGATCTTAAAGTTTTTCCTTTAGAAAGGGATTCATTTAAAATGAAATCCCTAGCGGATTCACAAAAAACTGTTGGGTTTTAAAATGATACTTTTAACAAACCACAGTTAGGGGACAACAAGTCCCTCCTCTTTAATGGGAGAGGTTCCCTTATTGAAAGAAAGCAACAAAACTTATATACAAATGTACAAATTTCAAAGTGTGGATTCCTGATACTTTGAAATGTTTTATGCCCAAAGATCATCAATATGAAAGAATGGAAGAATTAAGGAGATGAGGAAGGAAGAACATAACAATACCTTCAAGAAATATAGATAGTAGAGTATAACCTTATATGTATTGAACCAGGGAGATGCATAATAGAATCATTCACTTTCATAACCAATATAATTCCACAGACACAAAGTTCTAGAAATCATATAAACAAGAACACAAAGTTTCCTATCATAAAAGATGGATGACTCCCAAATTCGGACAAGGAAAGAAGAAAAGCAAAGGAAGAAAGGGAAACACTTCTGTATTGATTACTTCGAATCTATTACCTTTATAAAGTACCAGGATCCAACCCTAACAATGGCATGGAGAATCCATTAAATAGTTTCTGAGAATAGTTACATTTGGTTACAAAAATGATGAAAACGAATTCAAGAAACTGATGTTTGAGTCTCTCCAATGCCTCGACTGTTTCCATGCCTAGCAGAAAAAGTAGAGGCATTGAATCACAGCCATTCATCCTGCCTTTACAAACTTTGAATTCAATCCATCCACGTGGGAGAGATTTAAAATGAAGTGGGTGTGAGAATGCCTTTTGCATTTTGTGCCCTTTGGAGAAATGGAACTTTGGAACATTTTGGCCTGCCCACTTGCTTTTGATATGGTCTTGACACGTGGCCTTACTTGAGTGGGGATAGAGTTGCGGTTCAATTTTATAATTTTACCTCTTTTCAATCTAGGCTCAAAACTCAAATTGCTCCACCGGCCCACCTCCCCACTTTGACTTTCGATGCAGGCTTAATATTTGAATTTCTCCCTTGGCATGGGTGGGGCTACGGGTCACTTTTTAACTTTAAGCTCCTTTATGAAAACAAAGCTCAAATTCTCAAATCACTCCGATGGCCCGCTTTCCCGCTTTGACTTTTCAATGACATCAAAACACAAAAAGGCCCACCTCCCCACTAATGCTTGAAACATGGCCACATGTCCTTTGTGGGCCAGTTTAGTATTTTTACATTTTTGACTAAGTCCCTTTTGTTTGGTGGGGCCGTATATCCCACTGACACATGGAGGCTCAACGCACATTTGGGACCTGCCTCTAGATTTTTCCTTTGAAGTTATGCCAAGATGACATGTGGAGGCTTCGCAAACCCTTCTATACTTAGCCAATTCAATGGCCGGATCTTCCCCTTCTTTAAATATGACCATGTGGTGAGCCCGCACACACTTGGGAACCTGATCTTGATTCTTCCTTTGAAGTTACACCGTAGAGACATGTGGAGAGCTCCGCCGATTCTTTTATACTTAGCTGATTCGGCCTGCTTCTCACTTGACTTATGTTGAACCCTAGACACATGGAGAGATGGCGCTCATTTGGATTTTTGCTTTGATTCGATTTCGAAAGGGTACTAAGCTAACGCATGGCTCCTTCCACCAGTCCTGGACTTTTCAATGGCCAACTCTATCTCTCCTTTGACTCTGACCACATGGTGAGTGACACTCATTTGGATATTGGCCCTTTGGTTTCACTTCTAAAATTATGCATTGTTGAGGCACGTGGAGGCTTCCGCCAACCCTCTCATACTTAGTCAATTAAATGATTGGCTCTATCTCTTTTTTGGACCTGGGACACATGGAGGGCTAGCGTAAGTTTGGGGAACTACCCTTGGCTTTGACCCTTGAAGTTACACTAATGAGGCACATGGCGCCATCTGTTGAACCTTCCATACTTAGCCAATTCAAGCTTGTTCTATTTTCATTTTGGACCTGGGACATGTGGAAAGCCTACGCTTATTTGAGAACCATCCCTTGAGCCCTGCCCTTGGAGTTGCGTCATTGGAATGTGTGGAAGCTTCCGCTATTGCTTGAAACATGGCCATATCGCATCCAACCAGAGATGTCCATGTACTACCTATGGATGTTGGGGAAAAATTGACAGGGAAGATACACCCGTCATTCACGACTGTGGAAAAATAACAAGAAAGGGAAAACCCCAAATTTACGCTTGAATTTCTAAATGTTCTCCATGGAATGAAAAACTACAAACAATACCAGGCTCGACGCAATCCATTACTCCAAGGTACCAACTCAAAATTTTTAAAACTTGACTTCAAAAGAGGGGGATTTTGAGGATGACAACATAACCAAATTGAAGTGGATGTATATGATCAACATAAAAATACTTTTACAACTCCCTAGGGCACATTTTCCTATAGAAGGATGTCATTTGGTCTCATTAACGCATGTGTAAAATTTTAGGGGAAATGGACTTGGCCTTTGGTGATCTCAAGAACAAATGTATAGTGATCTATCTTGATGATCTGACTATTTTCTCAAAGAAAAGAGAAGATCACTTTTAACACCTGAAATCAGTGCTTCAAAGATGTAGGGACCATGGAATTTCTTTGAATCCAAAGAAATATATCTTTGGTGTGACAAAAGGAAAGTTTCTTGGGCATATTGTCTCAAAGGATGGAATCAAAATTGATCCTGAATGTGTTCAAGAAATCCAAAATATTCCACTTCTGACAAGTAAGAAAGGTGTGCATTCCTTTCTCTCGGAAAGATTAATTTGCTCGTAATATTTATTTCTAATATTGTAGAATTGACTATAAATATAGCCCATATGATGTAAGAGAAGCCATATTTTTTTGAGTACTTGAGGGAAGAACTCCTTTAAAAATATAAAAAAACTTTTACCAATACTCCTATTATTTCTTGTCCAAAATTTGACAAAGATTTTATAATCTATTGTTATACATCTAAGCATACCTTGGCATAAATTATAGCATAGAATAATTTTGAGGGATGTGAAGTGCCAATTACATTCATGAGTTATGTCTTGAAGGTCCATAAACTGAAGTACTCTCAAATGGAGAAACATGGCTTTGCTATTGTAAAGGCAAGTGAAAATTTTCATTTCTACATCCCGAATTCTCATTCCACCGTATTTGTACCAAATACAATAATAAGTCAATTCTTACACAACAGGAGTTTGGACCTAAATGAGGTAATTGGGTGGTGAAAGTACATGAATATGAAATTGATATAAATCCTACCAAGCTTGTTTGAGGTAAAGGCCATTGTGATTCAATTACCAATGTTCCAAAGGATTGTTCAACTGATAAGGAAATTGATGATATACCAACTTTACTCTTTGTTAGTTCAACTGATGAGTGGTATGTAGACACCACTCATTTTCTTACTTATGGAGAATGTTCAACACATCTAAGTGCCAAAGAAAATAGGGATGTTAAGCTTTAATCTACACAATATGTTCTCGGGGACAAGTCATTTTTCGAGATGAATTGATGATTGATTCCTTAGGTGTGTTTATAAGGAGCAAAATAAGATATTACTGAGGGATTTCTATGATCGGGCTCGTTGAGTCCATTTTACCTCCTCGGAATAACTCATAAAATTTTCTCACAAGGCATTATTGGCCAACACTTTTCAAATATGTAACCAAGTGGGTTTCAAAGTGTGAAGCATGTCAAACCTTTGTGGGAAGACCCAAGTTGGCCACCTTGCCTCTTAAACTAGTGGTTATTGAAGATCCCTTCCAATAGTGGGGGCTAAATTTTATAGGAAATATTAATACAACTTCAAGTGCAAGACATACACATGTGTTAACAACCACTGAATATTTCATGAAGTGGGTTGAAGCAATTCTAGTCAAGAGAACCACTTCTGAGGTAGTATGTGATTTCATCAAAGAAAACATATTGGTCGGTTTGGAATTCCAAAAATATTGTCACAGATAATGCCCCCAAATTTTCTTCCCATGAGCTTATTGATTTTTGCTATGGATATGGTATTTCCCTTACACACTCATCTAGATTATTATCCACAAGGGAATGGGCAAGATGAATCGACCAACAAAAACCTGGTAATAATTATCAGGAAGCTTGTAGATGAATCACAAAGAAATTGGCATAAAAATTTGTATGATGCTCTCTAGGTAGATAGGATCACACCAAAGAGAGCCATCGGGATGTCTCCATTTCAACTAGTGTATGGAATGGAAGCTCAATTTCTAGTGATAGTGGAGTTTCTTGCACTTTACCTTGTAAAATCTATTGAATATGAAGAGTTCTCAAGTGCCATGGAAAAAAGGTAATGTACCTATAGAAGTTGGATGAAGAAATATTGCAGGTTGTTGATAGAATCACTACACACTAGCAGAAGGTCAAAAAATTGTTTGAAAAGAAATCTAGGTCTACTTCCAAGTTGGAGATGTTGTCCTACTTTGGGACAAAATCATGAACCACGAGGAAGCCATGGTAATTTTGATTCACTCTAGCTTGGTCCTTTCAATTTTTGTCATTTCTTGGTGAAAATTTTTACTATTTAAGTTTGTATGGATGGAAATTTGCTTCCATTTCCATGTAGTGGAAAATACTCGAAGTTATTCCAGTCTTGAAGTAAATAATAGTCCTTTATGTATAGTCTTGTACAATCTTTGTTTTTGGTTTTTGTTGTGTTGTTTTGTTTCTCGCATTCTTCTATGTGGTCTTGTTCTCGATAAATTACCCAATGGATAAGGTACTTATCTTGTAACCATAGATTCCGGGTTCTTTGCTCAATATTTTTTCACTATGTGTCAAGTCAGTCCAATCCCTAGAAAGAGCCATCTATTGTCACTTACCCGAAATGTACATTTTTTCAAAAATTTGGTCGGTGAGCCCTTTTGTCAATTTTTTTCCTTTTTGAAGTTCTAAGGAGTGAAATAATTTCAAGTAATTAGTCATTTTCAATGTTTTGGGTCGAATTCTTTATATTGTAGTAATCTTGGCTTTTCAAGGAACAAATGGAACTTGTTCCTTTGGGTCTCTTTTTCCCCACATCACCGCTCTACCCATAATTCTCTAATTATTATTATTGTGAAAGTTTTTATGTTTTGGGGAACTACTTTTAAATTCTTTGTATTGTGGTATTATCAAGTGTTTTGTGCCTCACGACCTTTATTCCCGTAATAATTGTGTTCCTCGAATGCTTGATTTACCCACATTACTCGGTGATCCTTTTTATTGTGTAGGTTTCATATATTTCAGGAACTCATGACCCTTATTTCTCTTGGGACTCATTTCCTTGCATCTTATTGTTCCCCGCATTTGTTCCACCCATAAGCATTTGCCCTAAGTTTAATATGTATTAATTTGTATTGTGGAGATGCAGATATCTTATGACCCCACAACCCTTTGTTCCCATGGGAATTATGTTCTCTGTGAGCCCAATTTATCTACACTTCCTTCTTCCCTTTGTATTGTGTCGTTTTCAAATGTTTGAAGAACTTGTGACCCGTGTTCCTCTTGGCATTATGTTCCCTGAAAACGTATTTCTTTTTCACTTGTGAGAATTTATTTGTATTGCGGGTATTTTTAAAGTTTGATCCCTCATGTCCCTTGTTCCCTCAGCCCTCATTTCCCCACATCTCTATCATATCCTCAATGTAAAGGTAAAATGAGTAAATTTTTCCATGAAACTTTCCGTTTTCCACAAAATACCGTGAAAACCTTAATTGATCTTTTATCTAGTCATCCGTCAAATGGAAAAGGTATAAAATAAGGTAAAGTAATTCATTTTTACCATTGCAAATCGAGGATTTCAACTGTGCAATGTGCTCTTTTCTTTCCTAGGCCCTCAAGAACGTTTTAGTCTTAGTTCACGTGTTTTCCAGTCATTTTGAAAAAAATTGAATTGTATTGTGATCCTAAGGATATTGCCATTATTCTTGTGAGAAAGGTAAGTTGTTCAAGAGATTCCTAGTTTATTTTATGTCAAATCAAGTCTAGTGCACAACCATCCGGTTCTTCTTGAAAACCATTATTGGAGCCCTATCCTTCGAGTGTGTCTATTTTTCCATATTGCCGCATGAAATTTCAGAGGGGGTATGAACACATCTCTTCTTTGGAAAGATCTGTAGCTAATATCATGGATAGTGATATTCACCACATTGACCTCAATGATTTTGGGGTCATATATTTGAAGCTACTCCTACTCCCATAGCTTAATGCATCAAGGATAGTGGAATTACCCATGATATCGGTTTTCCCCTCTCTATCTAGTATACATTCACTATCTTAGCTTGTGCCTCCTTCTTTGATTTTGATACCAGATAAATTAGAGATCCCTAGGGCCAGGTCATTGCCAAACTTGATGTCAACTTGCATAAATGTTGCCTTGATAATTCCCATTACTGAAGATTCTAATACTCTAACCAGGATCCAAGCTCAAAACCTCTTTGAGTAAGAAAAGGAAATATATAAGGCTATGATAGCCAAGTCATGGCTTAAGGTCCCAAAGAAAGGAGGTTCTAAGTTGCCAAAGGTCATGTACAAATCAGATTTAAATGAATAATTGTCAAATATAATCACCCTACTGGCTAGATTAATGGGCCTCCCTTGCACCAATGAATTTCAATTCTGGATGTGTCCTTATATCAATATCATCTGTGAGGGAAAACAAAGTCTGAATTGGGGTGAGATAATTTGTGAAAATATCAGTGAACAATTGGTCAATGTGCAACAAAACAAGACATTCTACATGACCTCCTACCTAATTTACACAAATACAACATATAGGGTATGGTTACGATTACGATTGTCTCCTCAAGAAGATAAGAAGAATAAACTAGTTTATGAGTATTACCCTCAACTCACCTTGGAAAATAAAAAACATCATTTCAAAAGGGTGAATGATGTTTTCACCATGTATGTAGTTATATTGTTAGAGGAAAACACAATCGAGAGAGTGTCTATAGAGACAAAACAATTGATCTCCACATATGTCAGCCTATTTATCCAATTTAGAATATTCTCTTACATTAGGTTAGTTGGTTTTGAAGGTTCAAAAAATAATCTACCTATGTATTGCAATGACAAACTAGTTTTGGTATAAGTCTATAGGCAATTGAACATGTTGTATAGAGCATATAGAGATATAAATATAATCGGCATTCAGTTCCCTATTTCCACTGGGAACTACATTTGTAGGATTGGTTTGGATGCCCAAAATGTGGAGAGGACTATTACTAATTTTAAATTCTATTCCTATCATTAAAGATATTGATTTAATATGAAAGGTTTTATCTCTAATCATTTCAAAATGTCCTATTATCATGTACCTTCTCTGGAAGATTACTGAGAAGATTTCTTAGATGAGTATGAAGTGAGAAGAATATACTTTGGTAGAATTTCTTTACAACATGTCAGATATTTCAAAGTGTATAAGGTTCCAGAGGACTTAAAAATGAATATTTGTACTTTGTATAATATATTAAAACTATTCAACACATGCCCCTTCTTACTATTGATTGGTCACAGAAGGAGAGAGATGATCTCACTGAGATAATTAACCCTGTGTTGGTAAGGAATAAAGTTTGGTTCAATAGGAAAATGAAGGCATACAATCCAAATGTGTCACAATCCTCTTCTCATGATAATTCTTCATCACAAAAAGGGGCTTCCATTTCTCCTTTGAAGGTACAGACTCAATCAACTCCTTCCTCCTCAGTTTTGGACTCTTTAACTAAAGTTTATACAAAAAAGGATAAAGTCAAGGAGACAAAATAATTTTAAAATACTCCTAGAAAATAGGTAGGAAAGGAGGATGTTCAAATTTTATTGGGAGAAGTTTTCTCCACTCATAAACAAGTGACATAGAATCTGGTATAAGATATGAAAACAATTGAAGAAGAAAAATATGATACGATATAAAGCCACCATAGAGAAAAAAAAAGATGAGAAAGAGAAGACTAATGATGAAGAAGAGAGTTAAGAAAGTGAAGAGGAAGAAAATGAAGTAAATATTATAGAACAAGACACTGGGAAAGTGATTGTTCCCAAGCTCCAATCACCAATCAAAGAAGTGTCTTCTTCTATTATTGAGGTACTTTCCCTTGATATTCCTTCTACTCAGTCTCTTAGTTCTCCTAGTTTGGCATTGGCACCACCTCCTCTTCCATCCATAAGTGATTCTTTCACATGGGTCCAGCCCATGATTGATAGCAAAAAGAGAAAATTTACTCCCAAGATAGTATCTCCTAGTTATGATGTTGTAGCTTCCTTGCTTGGTACAACTCCAACTCCTCCATCAAAAAGAGCCAATACAACTTCAAGGTTAGTATTTTATTCAAAGGGCCAACAATTTTTGGAAATCACAAATACAAGAGGAGAAAAGGATGAAAATGATATAACTATTATAGATATGGAGTTGATTAGGATTCCACTTGGTGAATCTACTCCTAAGGAGAGGTTCAGAACTTGAAAGAGACAATTTCTAGAGTAATTGAGAGAGTGGAAAAAGATAAAAAAACATAGGAGCAATTGGAAGAACAAGTTCAAGTTCTTTCCAGTTTTATTAAGTATTTTCTCTCAGGTGAAAAAGTTCTTGACCCAACTCCTCTGTCCTCAATGCCCCCTCCCACTATTTTTTTGATGAAGATGTCAAAGCCATTAAGGAGATTCATAGACATGTTGCATATGGTAAAGCTATTGAGGAATTGGTGGAAGGAATGTTGGTCTCTAGTTTAAATTTCATAGATGAGGCCTACAAAGTGTATGAAAACATTTCCTTGGCCCAAAGTCAATTTGATACAATGATTATAGGATATGAGAAGGAGCTCAAAATTTTGCTATAATGTATTCAGGACCTGAGGATCATGAATACAATAGATGAGAAAATACTTCTCTCTCAACATTTTTGATGATTCAAAGAATAATATTTCTAGGAAGTGGGTATTTGGTGTTGAATGGAAGATTAAGGTACTTTAGGAGGAAATCACTGAACTTTAGAGAACGTTCCAAAAGCGATAAACTTTCAAATATTATATTTTAGTTGACTTGCAAGCTCTTAGGTGCCAAGTTTATAAGGATAATTCAACAGAAAGATATCATGTGGATTGGTCAAGGATAAGTTCATTGCACTCATCAAAGAAGATTTATTCAAGGCCGAGACAGTTACCAAGGAAAATATGGAGGAGATTATAGAGTTGAAAAACATTGTCATAGAGGCCACCAAATGTTTGTTACAAAATGCAGGCATTGGAAAAGAAATGGAAGAATCTTTGGGAATTTGGTTGAATGTTATGGAAAACATAACTATCCCAAAGGTCATGGAGATTACTTGCACCTTAAAAAAAATCGGAATCATATACTCAAAATGAAGACTCCAACTACACTATCCACAAGTGTTCCTAATTTTAGTTCTTAAAACTTTCTTTCTAATTGTTATATTTCAAAATTTAGTGTTGTTCATCAAACTTGCATTTGTGTCTCGGATCTGGAAGAACTGATTCATTTTTGAAAACAATGGAACTGTCCCCAAGTTTTGGGACCTTGCGTGCTTGAGATGGATCTCTAGAAAAGACCAGCCTCCTCTATCTAATCCTACCACTACTACTACTCCTAGTGCTTTGAAAGGGAAAACTGAGCTAACATTGCCAAGGGACTAGGGATAAAAGGATACCATGAAAGGAAACTATACTAAAAGGTGATATCACCAGAAAAAGAGGGATGGACACTATTTATTCTAAGAAAAAATGAAAGGAAATGCATGAAAGAAGGCTAGGCATGTGCAACACAAGTAAAGCGTATTTACCAAATCAGTTTCATGGAACACAACTAGAAAGGGGACTGCAAGGTACATAGAATGGCACAACGAGCACATGATGCAAAAGAAAATGCAAAGAGAAGGAATATAAACACATTAGGACATAAAGTAGTCATGAAACAATGCTTCTATTACCATCGAAATGCACAAATATTTTACAATGGTGGAAGAAGTCGATATCCACATGCACGAGCAAGATCTAGAGGTTTGTGACTTAGAATACATAAAATATGAAGTCCTTAGCAAAAATGTGCAAGGATCCAAAATTTCCAACATTAATAATGATCCTAACTCTTACATTTATAGATGAATCCATGGAAGAAGAAGAGAAGGAGGGAAAACCTGAATTTGAAACACAACCACCAACAAGAAGCATTTAATGCTTGTAAATCCACCTATAAATATGTCAAATACATTTCCCCAAGTCTGTTATGCATGTTGGAGAAGGAAGGAGGGAAGATCATATCAAATTAGGTGGTTAGAGTAATTATATCTACTCATTAATGCTCAGAAATATGTTTTCCATTTCTCACCTACCAGATCCACCAAGAATTTGAATTTGAATGTCTAGTACTATAGCATATGTCAGCAACTATTGATTGAGACTAGGTGCATTCTGATTGGAGATATATAACAAAAGATACGGCTATCATTGTTGTTAGCACATGCAAGAAATATGGTGCATGCCGATCGGTTGTGTGTGGCACACTCGAGTGTGTTTGAGGATGACTTGACACCGAAAGGTGCAAAGGATGGCACAAAGATATGTGTGCGGAAGAATGAGGTGTGGGAAGAAGGTAGAAGGAAGGCACATAAAGGGAAGATGGAACAAATAAGAAAAGGAAAAGGAAGGGAAGAATGGGAAGAGGGAAAGGGTGTATGAGAAGTACAAAGGTGCACGAGGAATATACAACCAAGGGAAAGTGCCAAGTGAACTTGAGCATGCACAATATTGCAATGAATATCTCAGAGCTAGAACATGTATACAAGTTACCCAAATAACTAGGAGAGTTATTTGGATAACAGGCTTAGCTTTACCATTTTGGAAATATGAAATTGTAAATAAAGATAGCTAAATGTAATTCATTAATTAAGTGTTGGTGATTAATTGAATAACAATTAGTTAAGGAAGCTGATTAAAACCACCCCTCGGCTATATAAAGTTTCTTTTTCCATTGTAAAGGTGTTGGATTTTGGTATAATAATAATTTAATGATACCGAACTTTTAAAATCAATGAAAATAATATTTTCCCTCCTACTCTCTATGTTCTTTCTATTTCTATCTCTTGACATTGTAAATGTGAATCTAGTATATTTGAATATTGAAACTTTGTGTTCAATCTATTTGTGTAGTGTGGAGAACTTTTTGTCTCTGCATCTATGTTTTATGGATTCTCAAATATACCAATTCATATGTTCTTAAAGTTCCATGCATGCATCAATAGGATATTATTATGCAATCTCTATATCTAAAAGTGTTTCCTTCCTCACTTCTTTTCTTACAATAATGAGTAATATTATATGACCAAGGAGAATATTTATATTCTTGATTGGTGGATTAGCTTGAAATTGGTGTCTTTAATTCATCTGTCTTACTCATATAAGCTATTGTTTTCTTCCTTTGAAATAATTCTCTATTTTCATCTTCTGTATTGAGATTATTAGAATATGGAGACATTTTGTACACCAAAATCCTCATTTAATGATAGTTATTTGTATATTTGTAAATAAGTAGATTCCCAAATTTTAGTGAATAAGGGAACCTCTCCCATAAAAGGAGGAACCACTTTGTCCCTGAACTATTGCTTGTATTAAGAGAAACAATTTCCAACCAACAACCTGCAATGAAGCTCTGTCACTCTAGGAAGCCATACCACATCATTTTGTGTATCCACACATCTCTAATACCCTTGTAACATCATCAAAAATTTAACAAGACATCATAAAAACTCAACAAACTCTAGTAAGAATTTTCACGTCAACAAGAAATCCATATACACTTATTCTTGTTTCTATTCTGTTTACACATACAAACAACGCCAAATCAAAAATCTTAGTATTTATTTTCCATTAGTTTAGCATTTTGTCAAACATCAAGTTTTTCACATGAATCTACTATGATTCCTTCAATCATCAATGACTATTCCAAATTTCCTACGATTTATATGAATCACCTCGTGATTAATCTCAATATAGTTAATTTTATTAGCCATTGCATTTTATCAAAATTTTATATTTCTATTTGGACTTAATCTTTCTATTTTTGAGATGTGTCTCATGTAGATGATTGTTCTAGGTCAATCAATCCCATCTAATCAAAAAAATTGATGATATTCCAATTATCTAAGAACTGTTCGTATAGGAGTATCTTGACATCCTCCATGAGATAACTTTGTGTGCAATCACATTTACACAAACCTTCAAGGATATTGAAGAATAGTTCAAGATCCTTAACAAGATACGAGAAGGAATTGAGGTATACTAGTACGACTACTTCGAGCTTGCCACAACCCTAGTCTCGAGACACCTACAAAGCTAAACAAGATCCCTTATCCACCTTGAGTTTTAGCTTCCTTGTCTTATATCATCTATATTGTCTTTATCTAATTAACTTAATTGTATCAGCAAGTTGGCATCCTTCAAAGAAGTCCTTTTGGATTCTTGGATCGGACTTTGTCGAGTAACTTGTTATACTATTTATCTAGTATATCTTATTTATCTGTCTTTGTTTACAAATTTCTTCACTCAATGAAAGGAGGAACACTTTCACATTGTCCACATTTTATCATCCCGACATTGAAAATGTCGGCACAAGTATCATTAAACCATGTTCATTTTGAGTCTTAGGTAATTTCCAAATTTGATAACATTAACTAAAAACTACCTAATACATTCTTAGCACACCGGTGGGACCCAATTCCCTTTATTTTCCTTAATTTTTTAGTCATTTTGATCTTTTCTCTCAATCACTCATGATTTTAGTAAATCACCAATGATTCCTACAATCTCGACAATTCCTATGAATTGTTTCGATTACTCGCTTAGTTTCCTTTTACATCATTTTTTTATCCTCTACTTTCTTCTTTCATCTAATCTTATAGGTTCTCTACTATGGATTTTTTTTTCATTAAAAATAAGCTAAAATCAAAAATAAAAAAGGAAAAGTAATCAATAGTACACTTTCTTCTTTTCATCATTTTATTTTCTAGCATTGCATTTTATTTTTTTCCTCATTGAATTAACATTTCTTTTGGGATCTAAAATGAACATTCATTTTTTCACCACATAGTTTAATTAGGAGTTAAAGAATTACATAATTTAATTACAGGTTTTCTAGACCGTTGGTGACTTTTGGTGAACTTCTGCAGTTTTGATGGTTTAGGGCCGGTTTTCTTTTTCTCTGTTTTACTCTCTTTGGTTAAATTCCTAATCTTCATTATAAGAGTTAAGCATGTTTAACTCCTTTTGTGGACTTTTCTGTTTCTTTCTTGCTCGTTGGTTTTTGTTCCTCATTTTGTAAGGCCCCTGGGAGCCGATCCTATTTTTACCTTATCTAATAAAAACAATCACATAACTCCCCTCACACACAACCAAACCGCATTAAGTACAAATTACATCTAAAAAATCCTTCCTAGGTGAACCTACTTGGATTTCATCACCAAGACAATAAGCTAACTTGGTGTTCTAGCTAAGTATAAATAATATGGTGGGTGGTATATTGGCTAAGCACCTGACACCCTTATCATTGTGGGACTATGAAGTGAGGGGTAAGACTTAATACCATGTATCGTCGACACCAAAATAGATTCACGCCTTATGTATCTTTGGGTATACCGAGGACTCCACCCTTTAAAATCACCTGAAACTAGCCATATATTACCATTTATTAGTACCTCTTAACCATTTTTCACATTTTATGTTTTTCTGACTTAATCAACATAATACAAAATTCTCTTGTGTGAGCTGTAATCAACTCTTTTTATTTTTAGTGATTGTTTGTTTATTTCATGGTCCTAACCAGACAACAAAGTACCATTTATAGAACTCGAGAACATGACCAAACATTTACAACATACCTTAGAAAATGTCTAGTCTCACCTTGATGACATTCCACGTTTGATCGACCAATATCGATCACCTTCAACAGATGACCAAGAACCCCCACATTCTCCTAGTAGTCAATCCATCACATCAAAATTACCCGATCCACCTAGTCCATATTTTTTCAATAGTGATGATCTAGTATTCAATGAGATTCTAGATTTAAACCCCGTGGCTCTCAATGCCCACTTAGCTTCCCCGGGTGTCCTTATTCAATAATTTATACCTAAATAACGACTTCATGTTACCAATGTCACTTATGACTTTTCTCACCTTATTGATCCTAACCATAGATATAAAATCACGTACGTGGGTATATTTCTAGGTCCTAAAAACACAATAACATTTATACAATTCCTAAGCAAGAAAACTAGTGGTGACACCAGCACCCAGTGGGACAACACCGAGGAACTCCTATCTCCTCTGGGTGCCCTTGACCCTTTCTTATATTAATCTCTTCTTTTGGGCCTCTTTGATCTTTTGGGCATATTTCTCACTTATCGGTTGGCATTCTAGTTGTTAATTACAAAATTCAAACAAGGGAATTGTTTTTAAAAATAACTCTCCTAGTTATTTCACAACTTACAATTTCATTCTTCCCCGAGTTCAAGTTTCCAGGGTTGCATGCACCTTTGGTTCCCTTCCTTAGAAGATTTATTTCATTGAAGTTATTCACGTGCTCCCTCGCGTACCCTTCACACTTCTTCCTTCTACTCTCTCTTCCCTTTCACTTCCTTCTCATGTGCTCCTTCCTTCCTCTTTTTATTCTTTTACCCTTCAATTTTCCTCTACGTGTACTCCTTACACATTCACTTCCATTCCCTAATCATTGTGCATTCTTCTTTCATGCACTTGCTAACTTGCATTATATTTTTCTAAGTCCCCAAGAATTTTTTTTTTGCACATGCCTTCCTTCTTAAGTTACATGAATCCCTTCATGTGTAATAATTCCCCTTCTACATAATTTCTTACACACTTTCCTTATGCATTTGTTTTCGCACACCCTTATCTTTCACTCCCTTCCTTATTACATACCCGTATACCCTTGAAAAAATGTACCTTTTCTTCCCACTCCTTGTGCACCTCCATTCACACACTATAGAACTTTTCAATCCTTATTCTTGTGCCTCATAATATTGTGCATGTACCAAGTGTAACCCTTTGTGCCAATCTTTGAGTTCCACGTGTTGTAAACAAAAAATCACACACTTGGGTACATTTATAGGTCCTAACAAAATACTTGCATTTATATGATTCCTAAGTGAGAAAACTATTAATTGACAACTATCTTTGGCCTCTTTTCTTTGTTTCTTGTCTTCTTTACGGTCTTTCAAACCCTACAACCTAGTTGGTACTTTAATGTTTTATATTTTATGACTCCAGCACACTAGTGCCTATGCACCTCGTCCCTTATGGGCACCCCGAACTCTTTCTATTTTACTCTCCTCTTTTGGGTCTCTTTTATATTTTGGGAATCTTATTTTCTTATGGGTTTACCTTCTAGTTGTCAATTACAAAATTCAATGAAGGGAATCATATAAATACAATGATATGTGACCAAAATAAAGGACCAAGTTCTAAAAATCTATTATCATCACCTAAGATTGCATCCAAAGGCATCCATCTAGCATCCATTCAAGGGGCAAGGGGATACATTTTCTACATACACTTCATAGGAAGGGGAAGTTCATTTTTCAATCCACACATCTATTTACATTGGTACATCTAGCTATGACCCATTATCAAGTGCACTTACAAAAGGGATTCTTAGGCCATGATTATTTCAAACTCACACAAGAACTATATGGAGTCTGAGATGTAGTGCAACGCTCAGTCGTAATTTCAATCGGTTAGGTTACCGCTTGGGTCATTCCGACTCCCCATATTACATATTTTTTTTTGGGATTTGATGTAGTTTGAGGGTTTTACAGGTTTTCATCTCTTTACACTTACGGATGAATTCAGTGATCATCCAATGACACAAAGGTGACAAACATTGACCATCGGTGACCATATTGTGTCAAGAAAAAAACCAAGTTCGGAGATCTTACATAGTCACGGACATCCAACGAGAGGTCTTTGATGCCTATACACCCTCGCCCTAGTCTAGGTGCCATAGTCCACTCTTATCTCGAAAGTTACTGAAATTTACCGTGCTCAATTTTGATAGTATGAACTTCTTGTTCATCATATTTCCAGTCTATATTAGCTCCATGGATAATGTGAATCAGCTTAGAATTCATTCTTTTCCCTCTCTTGCACTTAGGGTTGCATATTTATCTAGCTTATTGATTGTGTCAAATCTATACTTTCGCATTTATTTATCTTACACGTGACTCTTTCAATATCTAGGGTTTAACACTAAGAATAAATACATATATTTATTCAATAAATTAGGTGAACCCCACTATTCAAACCCTACCTTGCACGAGAATGCATCAAAATATCTATCCTTATTCTCAATTCATGAATCCATATTCTTATTCTTCTTTCACCTCGACAAATATTTACTGGATGATTACTACCATTTGTTGATTTCATGAAATTTCATACTCAACATCCTCCTCGCTTCATCATTCCCATGGCTGATCCATCCATCAATGTAGTCACTACTCATCACACTCACCTTCCTACAGCCCACCACTTCTAATCCCCCCCAATTCTGCTACCATGCCTATCACCATCTCTAACGACTATGACATCATTCAACAACTTAAGAATACACCTAAAAAAATTATCTTTATGATCTCTTGCGTAGTGCACCTGATTTTCGTTATACATTAGAGGCCACAATTATTTCTATCCAAATTGAAAACAATAATCCAACTATGGCCTTCACACATCTTATTCAATCTCTTAAAAACATGCCACATGTTATATCATTTAATGATGAGGATATACCTCCATATGCTCAAGACAATTCACTTACACCTTTGCTTATCACCACTATTATAGGTGCCATTTGCATCAAACATGTACTCATTGACAATGAATCCATTATGAACTTATGTGTGCATTCCCTCTCGGAAAATTGGTATTACTGATAATCTAATTACTAAAAATCCACTCTCATTCATGGATACGAATCTAATACTTGAACATGCATGGACACCATCACTTTACTTATACAAGTTGGTCCTAAGATTGTTCTTATGGTATTATTCATTATTGATGCCTCGTTTTAGTTTAATATTTTATTGGGTAGACCATGAAATGTGTGTTGTCCCATCTACAGTTCATCGGTGTGTTAAATTATTACATGATGGCTATGAGAATACCATTTCTAATGACCTTGATCCATTCAAATTATGTTATATAGACCTTCATTCTTGCTATGCCTATTCCTCCATTACAACTTATCCCATATAACAATATTATTTCATATGATTTTGGTCAATCTAGTGTATCACGCGCTTCTTCCACCTTTGGAAGCATGCCATATATTCCCACCGACACTATTGATATCATTTTAACCATCCTATCTACTCTCATACCTACTACTATTCCACCTCCCGAGAATCCCTCTCACTCTTACATCCACTCCACTCCTACCAAGATCCTTGATACTTGCTATACAACATGACAATGTTATCACTAATGATTTTGATGATGAGGTAGATAACATCGAGCTTACTAATGAAAAATTATGCAATCTTAAATTTACTCCTATCGAGATCGATGAGTCATATTTCAATGATAATTTCATTTCTATTGGTCTGGTGAATAAATTCAAAACCCCCTCCTTCTACTAATGTTATGGTAATTTTTAGGGGTATGTCTATACATTAGATGCCATACCATCTTCTTCATCTTCGCATGTACACCATGTATCAACAATTCCTCATTCCTCATTTACTCTTTTCATAAACAACTCTTATTAGCCTCACATTCCATTTGATCCCACTTTCTTTGAAACTATCTGCACACATGATGGCTTGACTCGACTACAATTTACACTTGATGATCTCCTTTCTCCGCCTCATTCTAATCACCTCTATCATGGATATGTTCTGCATCATTTCTAGTTATGAAATTTTCATCTTCCACTTATTAGTCTTCCTCTTGCCCACTTATCATAGTTATCCACTTACACTTGGGAAATCTTGGCTTGACTACATTGGTGGCACTTAGATCCTGATCATATTGATATCACATTTCCCATGCCTTTTGGCCATGTTATATTTGTAATGATTCATTTCTTAGCTATACACAAAATATTACTCATTGGTATGCACATGGTTGTCCACTACCACCTTTCACTAATGAAGAATATGTTATGGGCATGTACAATTTACATCGCAATGGCTCTTTACATGATCAACCTCATACTATTTCTTACCAGGTCTCTGACGCTTCTCCGTTTAGCTTCGACCATGAAAATGATGATCTCTTAGACAATGTTACTTGATTATTATCTGCATCATCATATAATTGGGGGAATTGCACTTATTCTCCCACCTTCTTAGCATTATTGAGTGTCTATCATTTTTACTTCTACACTATGTGCTTCATAATTCCAATTTCTACGTGATCTTACACAACTTGATACACAACTTGTATCGTCATTACCCTATGATGTACTCTAGTTCCATACTTCATACTTGACTACCGAGGGTATAAATCTAAAATGAACCTCACCCCATTCACTCTTGATGCTCTATACTTCACAACCTATCTTTCTAGCACATGCATTCAAACCATTTCCCGATGACATACTCTTGTTCTATGTTTCATTCTTGATTGTTGAGGGTATTTTATAAATGAACCTCATCTCATACATACACATCCACTCGGGGGCATACTACTCCTATCATATTCACATTGCATACCATTCCATCTCATTCATTCACAACATATTGCATATCTTGGTTGCATCTATTCTTTCTTACTTATACTCACATGTACACTTTTTTTTCCATTCTAGAATCATGTATACACATATGTCATTATATTTTCTATAAACACATGCATGATCACTTTGTATTTTATCATGAATGTAGACTTTTGTATATCCTTACATGCAACAATGGTTCCTAGTGAAGTACCTTTTACCAGTCCCACAAAGGATCCTGGGGGAATTTACTCTCTCATATATCATAGGTGCTATTGTTTCATTATTTAATACTTCTTATTCTTACTAGCAATCTACTTTTCATTGATCTATACACACCTTGACATAATTTTTAAAAATCTTTTAACATGCTAATGGGTGCTTTATGTGCAAAATTTTCTTTGCAGGACTATATGCCACCATGGTTGTCTAATTTATCTTGCTTGCTATTGTTTTTCATTATATGTTATTGTTTGTGGGCTATTCCCTTTGTCTTGTATGCACACTATATTATTTTAGCTACTTGGTGCTGATTTTCTTGTGATATTGTGAGTGATGTACATTGTTTGAAACCCACTTTTCACAACCTATCTTGTCTTATTTCTTATTACACTATCTTGTATTGCATGTTTTCTATCTTTTTTACTAACACATTTATCTAGCCACTTTGTTTGCATGTGCCTTTGTTTTTATCATGCACCTTCCCCCTCTGCAGGGATACAATTAACCTCGGTTTTAGGTCCTCTCGTTTAGACCACATACTCCTATCTCGTGTCACATGTGCCCTAAACAAGGGGGCATATATTGGGTGAATCACTCACCCCATACAATAGCTCGAGCTATAGTACATTCTGCACAAGATACAAGAACCAACTATAATACAATTAAAGAAATGGCATAGATTCTGACTTGGGTCTTCAAGTTAACATGGACACCAAAGGCCCAGATACAAAAAAGTCCCTTGGAGCACTCCTAGCCTTTCTTGGGTGCCTATGACCAGTGCGATTGCAGTTCATTTCTAAGTTCAACATGGTTCACAATAGGTTTTGAGAGCAATTTTCACAATACAAGCACAATCCTCTAGTTACTGAAACAATGCATTACAATATCTCCATATTTTAAATTGGAATAATATGGAACTAAACATGAAACAATACAAGACAAACACAAGATGTACCATCTACAATGGTACTTATTTGGGAAGAATTCATGGAAGGAGAGTAACACTAGACCTCTCTCCCCAACACTCTTCTACCATGGCGTGAGATCTCCCAAAAACTCGCACTTGGCATGAGATCACTTGAAAAACTCGTTCTTGGTGTAATATCACCCAAAAACTCTCTTTTGCGTGAGATCACGTAAATTTTTTTTCTTCTATAGAATTTCAAGACATTTTCTATCCTTTTCACTCTTCATGGATCAAATGTACACTTTTTTTTTTTACTAATTTTTCACATTTACATGCTTTTACATATTTTTACAAGAGTTTTCATAATACATGACTTTGACTACTCTTTTACTCTTCTTTTACAAGGTATGTGTCCGACCTTAATACGTAATAAGAAACACCCCTCATCAAGCACAACAATAGGTAAAATACAATACAAAAAACCATACGCTTCACCCCTAGGGTCATTTCCTCTTTCTTAGCTTCCACGCTTCATTTTTATCACTTCACGCTTTCACTTGTCCACTCGGCACGCTTTCGCCATCAATCTATAGGGAAAAATTGGTACGCATCTTCTAACTACTTTATGTTATTGAGTATTCACTCAAAAACATAAAGTGGTGGAAAATGTAGACACAAAACCATGCACTTGGGTACATTTCTAGGTCTTAACAACATACTTACATTCATATGATTCTAAGCAACAAAACTAGTAGTTGACAACTATCTTTGGCCTCTTTGCTTTGTTTCTTGTCTTCTTTATGGTATTTCACACACTATAATCTACTTGACACTTTATTGTTTTATCTTTTATGACTACATACACCAACACCCATGTCGGCCCTAGGATGCCCTCTCATCCCAAGTGCCCTCGACCTCTTTCTATCTTACTCACCTCTTTTGGGCCTATTTTATATTTTGGGCATATTATTTTCTTATGGGTCGGCCTTCCAGTTGTCAATTATGAAATTCAACCAATAGAACCATATAAATACAATGCTAGGTGACAAAAATAAAGGACCAAGAATGAAGCATCTAATATCATCACCTAAGCTTGCATCTAAGGGCATATAAGAGAATTAAAGGCATCCATCTTATATCCATTAAAGGGACTACATTTTCTATATACACTTCATAGGAAGGAGAAGTTCATTTTCCATCCACACATATATTTACATTGGTACATATAGCTATCATATGCTATCAAGTGCACTTACGTAAGGGATTCCTAAGGCACGATTATTTCACAAACACAAAACTACAAGGAATCTAAGATGCGGTGTAGCCCTCGGTCATAAGCTCATTGATTCGGGTGACCTCTGGGGTTTGTTCGAATCCCCATATTACATATTTTATTTTGGGATTTGATGTAGTTTAAAGGTTTTATAGGTTTTCATATCTTTGTAGGTTATAGGTGAATTTGGTGATCATATAACGACACACACGCGAACAATAACAACCATCTTGTGATACCAAAAAAACTAGGTTCGAGCTCTGCATAGTCACATGCACCCAACAGAGGTCTCTAGTGCCTAGGTGCTATCATCCCAGTCTAGAGCCATAGTCCATGCTTATCTAATAATTCCAAAATTTATGGTGCTCATTTGTGAAAATCTTCCTTTCTTATTCATCGTGGTTTCTAGTCTAGATAAGTTCAAGGATAACACAAATCAACTAAGTCATTCTTTTCCCTCTCTTGCACTTACGGTTTTATATTTATATAGCTTATTTATTGTGTCAAATTTGCACTTTAGAATTTATTTATCATACACAAATCTGTAGTATCTAGGGTTTAACAATAAGCATAAATCCCTATATTTGTTAAATCATTTGGTGAACCCCTCCGTTCAAACCCTACCTTTTGAGAATGCATCAAAATCTATCTCCTTCTTATGTATTCATGGATCCATATATTCTTATCCTTCTTTCACCACGACTAATATTTCGGGATGATTACTACCACTGGTGATTTCATTATAGTTCATAATTAGCATCCTCCTTGCTTCATCACTCCTATGGCTGATCCATCCATCAATGTAGTCACTACTCACCACACTTGCCTCTTACTTCCACTGACTTATATTCCACTGCCAATTACTTCTACCATGCCTACCATCACCTTTAAGGGCTATGAAATTATTGAGAAGATTAAGAATACACCTACAAAAATTCTCTTTATGATATTTAGCACAGGCACCTGATTTTTGTCATACATTAGAGGCTGCCCTTTGTTTTATCCACACCGAAAGCAATAATCCACCCGTGGCCTACACACATATTATTCAATCTCTTAAAAACATACCACATGCTATATCATTTAATGATGAGGATATACCTCCATCTGATCAAGAGAATCCACTTGCACCTTTGCTTATCATCGCTATTATCGACATCATTTACATCAAGCATGTACTCATTGAAAATGGATCCACCAGTAAACTTATGTGTGCATTCCCTCCTTAGGAAAATTGACATTTTGATAATCTAATTACTAAAAATTCCACTCTCATTCATGGCTATGATTCTACTAGCCTTATATGTATGGGCACCTTCACTTTACCTATACAAGTTGGTCCTAATATTATTCCTATGGTATTCTTCATTATTTATGCCTCATACTAGTTTAATATTTTACTATGTAGACCATGGATTCATGTAATGCACGTTGTCCCATCTACATCTCATTAGTGTGTTAAATTCTTACATGATGGATATGAGCATATGATTACCATTGACCCTGATCCATTCTAATTTGTTGCATTGACCATGTTACTTCTATGCCTATTCCTCCATCGCAGCTATCCCATATAAATATATTGCTACATATGATGTTGGTAAATCTAGTGCTTCACAAGATTCTTCTTTATGTGCAAGCATACCATCTATTCCCACTCACATTATTGATATCATTTCACCCACCATGTCTACTCCCATCTCTATTAATATTCTACCTCATGTGAATCACCTCACTCCTTCATCCTCCACTCCTACCAACATCCTTGATACTGCTATCCAACATGAAAATTCTAGCAAGACGATGATTCTAATGATGGGGTTGATAACGCAAGCTTCTTGATGACACATTATGTATTCTTAACTTTAATCCTATCAAGATCGATGAGTCATATTTTAATGATACTTTCGTTGCTATTGGCCCTAGTGAATATCAATTAAAACCCCTCCTTCTAATAATGTTATGGTACTTTTTTTTTGGGGTCTATCCATACATTGGATGCCATACCATCTTCTTCATCTTTCCATGCACACCATGCATCAATATTTACTCCTTTCACATGTAATATTTTCATAAAAACTTTTATTATCCTCACATTCCATTCGAAACTAATTTTTTTGATATCATTTACACACATGATGGCTTAGATCAGCTAGGATTTACACTTGATAATCTCCTTTCTCCACCTCATTCTCATCTCCTTTATCATGGGTATGTCTACATCACACTTTGCTACTTATGGCCTTCATGTCTTCCACTTATCACTCTTTTTGGCACATACTTCTTGTAATTTTCCACTTACACTTGGGAAATCTTGGCTTGACTACATTGGTGGCGCATTGGATCCTCGATCATATTGATATCAAATTTCCCATGCATTTCGATGTGTTTATATTTACAATGAATCATTTCTCGACTATACACAAAATCTTACTCGTTGGTATGCATATGGTTTTCCACTACCACCTTTTATTGAACAAGAATATGCTAAGGGCATGTACAATTTATTCTGCAATGGTTATTTACATGATCAAGCTCATAGTATTGCTTACCAAGTATATGGCACTTCTTTGTTTATCTTTAAACATGAAAACGATGATCTCTTAGATGATGTTACTTGATTATTCTCTACATCATACACTTTGGGGGTATCACACTTATTCTCCCCCCTTCTTAGCATTATTAGGTGTCTATCATTTCCACTTATAGACTATGTGCTTCATAATTCCAATTTCTACGTGATCTTATACAACTTGTATTGTCATTACCCCATGACGGAATCTAGTTCCATGGTTCATACATGACTACCGAGAGTCTAAATCTGAAATGAAACTTACCCCATTCACTCTTCACGCTCTATGTTTCACGACCTATCTTTCTAGAACATACATTCAAACCATTTCCGATGACACAATCTTCTTATATGGTTCATTCTTGATTATTGAGGGATCTTTTATAAATGAACCTCATCTCATACATACACATCCACTTGGGGGTATACTAATCCTATCATATTCAAATTGCATACCATTCCATCTCATTCATTCACAACATACTCTATATATTGGTTGCATCTATTCTTTCTTACTTAAACTCACATGTATGCTTTGTTTTCCATGTTAGAAAGATACATAATATGTTAATATATTTTCTATATACACATGCACGTTCACTTGGTATTTTGTTGTGAATGCAAACTTTTTTATAGATCCTTACACATAACATTGAGGCCTAAAATAATAACTTTTACCAAGTACCACCAAGTCTCCTAGGGGCATCTACTCTCTCACACATCATAGGTTCTATTGTTTCATTATTTACTACTTCTTATTATTACTAGCACACTACTTTCCATTAATCTATACACACTTTGACAAATTTTTTATATTTCTAACATACTAACGGGTGCTTCATGTGTAACATTTTCTTTGCAAGACTATATGCCACCATGGTTGTTTGATTTATCTTTCTTTCTCTTATTTTTCATTATATGCTATAGTTTGTGGGCTATGCCCTTTGTCTTGTGTACTCTTTTATTTTTATCAAGAGCAGCCCAAGGTGCGCTTTAACACATCGCTTAGACAGATCTAAGCGCTCACCAAAATGCACAAGGGTACCAAGTCCCTCTTTATGTCAGCTCTGGAAAGGGGTTCACATGCACAACCACATATTCCATAACCATAATAACCAGATCAACAAACTCCAAGTAGAAACATACATAAAGAAGTAAACATACAAATAACACAAAAATAAAGATCATTTTCATCATACAATTACCATGTGAATGCTTAGGTCAACAATCAATATCCATCCACAAAGATCCATTATATTAACTCATAAAAACACAATAGCTGAATACATCACCATTACCATATCAAGATCATGCGTGCAAGTCTACCCGTAGCATAACCATTACATAATATCACCTCTCTCACCATCTCGCCAAAGCTGTGTAAATCAATACATATATATAGGTAGTGGGGAATTTCCCTTCACCACTCATGCTAGCCTGCATGCTAGAAATAGCCATGTGTGTGTTACAAGCCAACTACAAGAGCATGTAAGCTTGGTAATAATAAATTATCTTCTACTATAAAATGTAGATCTAATCCTATTAATATCCTAAGCCCTACATGACACTTTAACTTCCTTCACATGAGATCTATCTCAAAATAGAATTTACTTGAACTTTAAGTCTTCATGTTTTATTCTTATCTTCAAAACCTTGCTTGGCTGCTACGCCAACCCTTTATCTTCCCAACTTCATTCATGCCTCAAAATGTGGCTATGTACGAAACATTATCTGTTAGGGCATGAGTCTTTGTGCGTTGTCTATCTTATTCTGCGTGTGCCTTTATGGACAACTCTTGTAAGCGCCAAAACCACTTGCACCGCTTATACTTAGTATCTTGTAGGGGCCCAAAATTACCACACACTAACTGGATTTCCATCCCCGACAATTCTTGTTTCTCCAAGTACAAAATTTTTATGAAGTCATTTTTTTAAAGAGCCTAAAAAATGAACATCATACCAAATACCCTTCAAGGCTCCTAGAGGATCTCGGGAATTCATCATCTACTTCATTTTTAGCTTCTGCAACTCCTCAAACTCTTTCAATGCCTTCCCTAGTGCTTCCTCCATAATATCCAAGACTTGACGTGGTGTTATTTCCTCAAATTTTCTCTTTAGTTCATATATGACCATTACTAGCTTTACGCAAGCTCCATAAAAACATTCATGTGTTCCAGTATGGAATTATGGAACTCGCCAATCCTAAAATAAATATTCTCATGTTTTGTCTTGATTTTTTCCTTCTATATGGTGGTATCAATAATCAGTTGAGTGTACTCAAGTTTTTTGGTGGGGACCTTCTCTTGTATGGCTTTCAGGATTGCTTCCTCATCCACCATTCTAGCATCAATAAATGGCTCACACTTTCTACATCGGTTGAAACCCATATCTACAAATGTATTTGCTTCCTTGAGTTAGTTTAGCAAGTTTCCAACTTAGTAATATGGGCTTCAACTGCTATCTTGTTGTTCTCCTTTTCCTTGGCGAGCTCTTCAGCAGATGGTCCTATGCCCTTTTGAATGTTAACCAATAACATTCCCACCAAGTCCTCAAGATATTCCATTTCATCACCATAATCTATCTGTGCCTGACTAACCAAGGATGGACATTGAGCCAAAATATTCTTAACTTGTGCGCCAACCCTATCATATGCTTATTTTCATTCTTATCATCCACAATTGTGTAAATAGTGGCACTTGAATCCAAGTTTCTCTGTACTACCTTAGAGGAAAATTTATGCAACACACTACATGCTTGCTCATTAGTCAGGTGGTTTGGGTCCACCGCTTTATATGTCTCTCCCTATTTACTCTTCAAGTAGATAGTATTAATTACATGGTCATTTACCTAAAACTCGACTCCTTGGAGTGATTGTATAGGTTCCGATCAACATCTTATTTGTTTTGGATACCCCCTTATTGATCTAATATCTCCCACACATGTAGTTTGTCAGTGGATTCATTCTTTGCAAGTGCATGCGAAGAACCTTCAAAGGATCATCAATATAGTCCATATGTGGGGACCTTGGGGTCCACCGCTTCCTTTGTGCCTTCCTCTTTGTTCTCTATTTCTTCGGGGTAGAGGTGTTGGTTCTTGTTCTAAGCCTCTTGTCCTATTTGATCACAAAAATATCACCTTTATCTTCCTCCTCATGCTCCATAGGTTGTACTGGAGTATTCTCCCTCACCAAGCTCTTATCATTTTCTACATTTATAGGTTCTTTATTTTTCTCACGCACCGTAGTATCTAATTTATCCTTAGCTTGATTCTCCTACTCTTCAAATTATTTCTCCAACTCTTCACACAAAGAAGTTCCCAACTTCTCCAAATCTTCTTCTTCTCCTGTCTCTATCTTTGAAATGGAGACACCTTATACCTTAGTGTGCTTACTATTTTCTTTCTTTGCACTACCTTGTTGAGAGGTCCCATCACCTCCACTATTATTCCTGCGAGTATAGAAATTTATTTTACGGGAAGTGTCAAGATTCCCCTCTTCTTCACCTCCTTCTTCCTCCTGCACCTCTTCCTCCTAGAATAATTTGATGAGTGGCACTAGTTTTCCACTTAGCTATGGAAAATTGGAGTTTGTGACCTCCAATTTGACCCCTCCTTGAGTCTTTGGGTGCAGTTGTACAAATCATTTATGAATAAATCCTCTAATCATCACATTTATTTATGGGTGTAGATCCAAATTTTTTGGCTCCAAGACCTCCAAGTATGCAGTGCAGTGTCATATATGTATGTGGTGTGCAAAGTGTGTAGGTTAGAATCCACCTTGTCAGCGTCATATGTCAATTTTTATAGATCCTTTAATCTATTGACATATCACTTCAAATACTTAGCTATGAATGGAAATGGGAGTTTGCATTATGTCCCCATCTCTCCATTTTCCATCTTGACTCTCAAGACTGAAATGTTGCATTACTGAAAACTTTACTTGGTCTCTAATGAATGTGGGTAACTTGCACAGAATGAACCATTCATTATCAAAGGTCCCATGTAGTCTTTTGTACCACTTGTTAATCCTTACCTTGTAAGTACTTGTGATGGAGCTATCACAAGTGAACCCTACGAATTGAACTGCGGGTGATGGATCTATTGGTGGGTAGACCCACATATTCCCATCAGGCCCATCTGGAACACCTATCTCAAAATATGATCAAGATAAAGATGAAACCCCATGTAATATTTTCTCCTTCCTCATTCTGCAGCTTTTCCTCCTCTATAATATTGTCTAAAACATACTGGGCCAAATTTTAGTGTTCCCTCTTTGAGATTCTATAGGCTACGTATAAGAACCTCTTGTTTATATCACCAATGCTCGACACACCCAATTTATAGCTCATGAGTCAAGAAGCGACCCTAAGTTCTTGATCATCCAAGTCCACAATAGTTTGTACCCTACCTCCCTTCTCATAGCATAATTTATTTGTGAGCTCCTCGGTATTTTTGTAGGATACAAATCTAGAGCCATGTATTCTCCTGTAGTTTTCAATCCTGTAACTCGTTTAATTAGCCGGACTGGTTTGTGAGGCACATCCTTTTTCCCGCAAAGTAGAAGAATTCTTCACCCACCCATGACATCAGTCATTGAAACAAATGTGTGGGTTTTATAAAGAATGAAAGCTCCCATAATTGCAAAATGCCATTTTTCTAGCTCTCTCTACACGATTCATCAATTCAAGGATTTCTAGCCTCATCTACTCTTGGGAGTACCTTTACCAAGTCACCCCTCATCTTCTTTTCATTTTCCTCTGTGTGGTGGTTAAAATCATTAATTTTACAATGAGTGAGCTTTGATTTCCACAATTCCACCCACAAAACACCAGGAGGGTAATGCATTTTAGAATATATTTTTGCTAAAGGCTCCTCCGCCTCCAATTGAGGTCTTTTGATTCGTAACTTCCTTGGTGCCATTCCTCTATGACTGTGTACCCTAGGTGTTATGACTTTCAACTGTTCATTACCCAAGCCCTATTTCTACTCACTTTAATTATAGGAAAACCTCCATTGCTTCGCTACCAAGTGTAATTCACCTCTTTGTAAGGATCTCTGTCAACTCCCAAACACTTCTCGGTTCATACAAACTCTATGTCACTCTAAGCTCTTCGCCATTCTTCAATCCGCTCGAGCACTTTTATTTCTTCAAAAGCAAGGTAGCTAAATGACTACCGTAACCCTCTTATTTTTAATTTTTATGGCCCACAATGGTCGAATTGTATTTCCAACCAACATTATTTTGTTAAAGTCACTTTTCAACTAAGTACCTTTTCTATTTTTGAAAACTTTCATGACTTCACCTTCCATGCTACGCTTATAACCTTCTGGCGCGTTATACTACTTCTTGGCCACATAATCCCTCCATGCGCCTCCTGTGCAAAAGTAAAAATCCTCTACGTCGTATCCCAAATAGTTCACTATGCCACTCCATACCTCACGTTACACCGCATGATCACTTTCCCTACTTGGTATTCAATCATCTCATCCTTCCTCAAAACACTTTTTACATAGCACATAGAACATCTTTTCCATTTTTACGCCAACATCCCGAAGAAGCCTCAAACTAAACCAACCCGTAACAAGAGGGCACCAAACATTTTATTCTCTACACTTCAATCCTCTCCACACTAAAATTATGTGTGGTCCTCTATGCATGAAATAACTTAGAGATTACTCAACTACTAGTGCATAAGTGTGCTTATTACCATAAAAAAATGAACTAAATTAATAAAGCCAAACAATGATGAAAGGAAACACATATAAATAAAATGCATTAAGGAAATATAATCTAAATGGAAATAATTACTTATTACAAACACCAAGAATAATTATTTACAATAAGGCTTCACCTACTCCCATGAAGTAACCAGGCAAGAAAGTTCCATCTAGCACCTATAAATGGCAAGTTCCTAATTCCAATATATTTATTAGTATGAATGGTCCCAAATAATGAACTTTCAGCTTTCCAGAGGTGGTGCAAGAACTTTGAATCATACAAAAAAACCATCTTTTCCACCTCAAACTCCTTATTCCTAATATGCCTATCATGTCATGCATTCTATCCCTCTTTCTCCATTTTCTTACTCCATTGAGAAATGGCGCGCCACTCATCCAACTACATTAGCTTTTCTATGTGCTCTTCCACTATTTGTTCATCATCTAGGACTCCTACACACACAATTTACAGAGAGAAGGAAACATAAACTAAGTATGAAAAATAACCTCAACGTAAAACACTAACTGAAAGGGTATGGCCTTATTCAACCTCTTATAGGTAGTTCTATATCCCCAAAGCATGGTAGAGACTTTTTCATCCCAGTCCTTTTGTTTAACATACAAAATATTTGTCAATGTATGGCCCAATATCTTATTGAATGCTTCAACAGTCCCATTGGCCTGTTGGTGATAGGGTATTGTCTTGTGGTGCACCACCATGAATTCTAGGAACAAAATCCTTATGGTCTCATTCAAAAAATGTGTACGCTTATCACTTTGGTAAGACTTAACGAAATCCATAATGAATGATAATGTTCTCTCATAGGAATCTCACTACAGAATCGTTGTACAATCCTTTGTAAGCGTCAATTCCACCCATATTGTCGGATAGTTTATACAAGTTATAATGTAGCGTGTGATAATCCTATGCGTGGGTGGGATATAGGAACCATGAAGTCAATTGGCCATTTTTCAAACTGTGCAACACTTGGAATTGGTCTCAGAGGCATCTCATCCATTTTTCCCGTAGTCACAAAATCACACATTTACTATTACATTTATACCTCCGGGTATGTTAACTTACATATGGATCTTGTGTAATACAATTATTCACGAGTGACGTATTTCTAGGGTTTTTGTGGTCGGTAATTCAATCATCCTGCTTATTTGTTTGGTTAAGTCGTCAGTTGTCTCTACAGTTTTGGCCATCTCTTATAGTGTGTCAGATGTCATCTTTTAGTCTACATCTGGGTGCCTAGGGTTGCACCGGGGCACCCCAGTCCATGATTTTAGGTTCCTATGTCATTATAATTTGTGGTCTTAATTTCTTTATTTGAGATCGGTCCTAACAGTTACCCTATGTATTCCCCTAGGTCATAGTCGGTAGTTTCAGGTCACTAGTGTTGAAATTTGAGCAAGAGATCCCTATATAAACAAAGCATACTCACCACATTATGGGCGGACATCACACACATCAAGGGCAGCTATCTACTAAGGCAAGGGACTACATTTGGGCTTCTTCTACATCTGCATCACATCTACATCACACAAGCACAAGGGGAAAGGGTTGTATTCTTTCCATTCTATCCATTATTTTGCATTTTACATCTAGTTATTTCCCCTTATTACCGCGTCATTGGCGCTAGGGCACCCTAGGCACAAAATTACACACACACGCACTAGAACTACATCAAGGTCCATAATGTAGTGCAGTGCTCAACAATAAGTCCACTAGTTTGGCGGTTGAGGACAATCCGACCCCACTAACCTTTTGTTTTATAGGTCACTATTTAGTTCATCTGGTGAATCTAGCATGACAAACATCAAGGGTTTCAAACCTCCTTAGGACATTGTTGAATACAGACCACAGTATTTACAGATTCACAACGCCCAAAATATAGACCAGTGGAACCCTGGGGTCCCCAAGATACTCCCAGGTGCTTCAATACAGATAGACAGTCAGCTCTCACCCTTCATGAAGTCATTCAATCATAGCCTACCCAGTCCACATACCAATCTGCTACAATCCAACGCACAGTGAGGTAAGTTATATACAGGTTAGTAATATATCCCTCTCATTTCTATTATTCAAATACAAAAGAAAAATATTTAGTTCTATCACTTTCATATAACACTTAGTTTCTATTTAGATTAGCTCATAAAATAGTTAAAAACCCTATTTTAGTTAATCATTTTGGTGAACCCGTTATTTCAAACATTGTTACTTTTTTATTATCTATCATTAACATAGCTCTTATTTTATTATTATCATGTCGCATTTTAGTGTCAACCCCATTTACGATGAGGCTACCATTGTTGAACTTACAGCTTTATATAGTACTCTTATGACCTTACCCGATGCCACTCAACAACTCCTCCTAGAAGGTCAAAAACATGTGCCCACCAATCATGTTAACTCTCCTATTGGCATATGCCTTGTTGATGACCCCGTTGCTTTTACTCGTTGTATGCCATGTCATCTGGTGGCCTATGATCCTTCTTATTCTTCTTCTGATATGTCACCGATGTTTTAGATCCTTTTATCATTGATTATTTGTTAGGCATTGATTCCCAACATAATCTACCTCTAACTCTCCTTCGGCCACTCCTCTTGCTTCTCATCATGTTTCTCGACATCCCATTATGGCACATTCTTATTACCTTGATGATCCCATTGATAATAGTGTTTTGGCTAGCATTAACCATACCACTCTATTTCCTGTTCCTAAGGAGTCTCCTTCTTTCTACACTGCTGAGAGTGCTTCACCTCTTCCATCTTCTTCTTCTCATATTACTTCTACCGTAGTGCATGAGTCTCTACCTCATGTTGTTTCTTCTCATTCTACTCCTACCTTATCTACGCTTCCTTATTCCACTTCACCCACACCACATGTTACTTCTAGTCAAATTTCTTCTTCCTCAACTCACATGGCTCTTTTGACTCACATTCCTCATGTATCTTTAGCTTCGAGCCTATTGTCTCCCCTCTTTATATACCTATGATCACACACAATGGAAATCTCTAATATCTTAATACATTGTTTCCATATTCTTCTATTCCATCACAAGACATTCTATCCCCGATGCATTACGTCGACAACTTCAGTCTCAAGTTCACTCTCTCACCTTATAAAGTAGGGTTTTCTACGCGTCTATAGACAAAAATTCCTTACATGGTAATCCCTTTCCAAATATAATGTTAGGAAATAATTTTTCACAAGTGTGAACATATGGTTCAAGTAATTGTATTATTTAATATTTAAATAAATCATAAGTGTGCACAAATAGTTGTCATGCACAACTCATAGATAGGGGTGTGGGAGTAAGACTAGGGAATAGAGGAGATATTTGGGGATAAAAATATAAGAATTGTCTCCATGATTAAAGGAGCAAGAAATTGTATTAAATTCCCTTCCTATTCAATATAAATTACTCAACTATTTTCTATATTTTATTTCTCTGGATTTTTCCTATTTTCATGTGCTAATATCAAATTGTTGTTGCTAAATTTAATCATCAAATCTAGAGTTTTGTTATCATTTGGTATTAGAGAAGGTTAGGAATATTTATGAGAGTGATTGCAAGACAAAACCACAGCCTCAAGGATGTAGATCTGAGAGTTTTGAAGCTTCTGTCGCCATTTTCTAGAATCTGATCTTGAAAAAAACGACTAGTAAATCATATTTTTCTCAAAAACCCAGATTCCAAATCTTCTAAATTTTTTTAGGTATCAAGATAAATATTTTATTGCTCTACGGTTAAAATTTCAGAATAACCCAGTTTCTGGTTTAAGATAAAACGTGAAATAGATTCTGGCATCTGAAGCAATTATGGAATTTGTATATGATTAAAACAATTTTTTTGTCAAAGTTTGTTTCTGCATCTGTTTGGAATGGAAATTAGATATGGTGTGATTTTTATCTAATCAGACATATTTTCACTTGTACGTGACGTTCATAGTGAGGGGGTGCATTATCGGTTGAAACCGACACCCAATAGAATTATAAAATGAGACTCAAAGACAAATTCGGCTGAGTTAGCAACATCACAATGGAGGCTGGAGGCATAGGAGGATGGAGGAAAATTGGCATCTCTTGTTAGTCACCAACAAAGAGATTGCATCATGGTATTGGTGACATTTTATTTTTGTTGTGTGATGTGTTTACTTTATGTTGTAATAATGAAAGCAAGTAACATTCTGTTTAAAGCTCTGCATGAGCATACTTTTTGTTTTGTAATCCCTCCAAGTTAGAAATAATGATGTGAGAAAAATAATGTACGCTTCTATGTAGTGGTTGGTTCCACTAGAAAACCATTTTCTAAGTTGGGGTTCTCTTTGAAAACCTCGTATTGTTTGAGTTGTTGGTACTCATTGAAAACCTTTATTTTTATGTAGATCATAAGTAGGTACGGAGATAGCTTTCCCCATGTTCACACTAAGGAGGTGAGTGTTAAGAAATAAGTGTTCATAGTGTGAACATATGGTTCAAGTAATTGTATTATTTAATATTTAAATAAATCATAAGTGTGCACAAATAGTTGTCATGCACAACTCATAGATAGGGGTGTGGGAGTAAGACTAGGGAATAGAGGAGAGATTTGGGGATAAAAAGATAAGACTTGTCTCCATGATTATAGGAGCAAGAAATTGTATAAAATTCCCTTCCTATTCAATATAAATTACTCGACTATGTTCTATATTTTATTTTTCTCTGAATTTTTCCTATTTTCATGTGTTAATCTCAAATTGTTGTTGCTAAATTTAATCATCAAATCTAGAGTTTTATTATCGGAAAATTCATGACTTAACCTTTCCTAAGGATTTCACCATGCCCAAATTTACTTTCTTTGATGGTACTGGTGACCCTCATGCTCATATTGCACATTATCACACTCTTATGGCCTCTCATTCCAATGATCAACTATTACTTAAGGCCTTTCGGTTTAGTCTAGTTGATGATGCACTTCAATGGTATACCCATCTCCCTTTTGGTTCTATTAGCACTTTCTATGACATGGAGGATGCCTTCCTTCGTAGGTTTATTATCAATGATGGTCCTAGGGTCACATACAATCACATTCCCACTCTCCATCAAGGCTCTTCTGAACCTATTCAGGATTACATCTTATGCTTTAATGCATGCATACATCAACTTATATTTCATCCTAGTGACTTGGAAAAGAAGTTCCTCTTCTATCATGGTCTTATTCCTCCTCTAAAGCAATGCTTACAGTATGATACTTGTGATTCCTTTATCCTTTTGTGTTACAAGGTTATTGATCTAGAACAAGACCTTCTTGCTTCTTCTCTAGCAAAGCCTTCCCACGTTTCTTTGATTACTAGGCCCTTTCTCTTCCACCTACACCTCCAGTTCTACATCCTTAGCAACCTCCACCTTTAGCTACAACTTAAACAAACCATACTACTCCTACTCCACCTTCTCGTAAAAATCAAAAGCAACCCTTATCTAAACCCAAAGTGCAAAGGAAATAACCTCAATCTCCTCCATCTCCTACACATGTCTCTTCACCTCTGTGACCACTTAACACTAATCCTACTTCACCTCAGTATTGTGAGCCTTTGTTTTTTTCACCTAATGCTCAACCTCACGATATCTTGCATATATTACTTACTGAGTGATTAATTTGGCTTCCTTCCAATCACCACCACCCTCCACACCGGTTACAATGAAAACATGATCAATATTACTATAATTACCACCATATTAGTGGCCATCATGACAATGATTGCCTTGATTTACATGAGAGGTTGCAACATTTAGAGGAAAATGGTGTCATATATTTTGCCTCTCGTGAGCGGTCCTTATTTTCTCCACCACAACATCATCGACATACACCCCCTATATCTCCTATGCCTAACACTCAGTTTGTTCATAAATCACCACTATTGCATGCTCGACATCTACCATCTCCATTGCTTCCACCTCCATATTCATTACATCCGCCTCACTCACACTATCCATCACATCCATCCCATGGGTTTCCACTAGTCTCTACATATCCCATGGTCACTCCATATGACACACACTTTGGTCCATACACTCATGCTCCATCTATTTCATATGCATCCACCTCCACTCGTCATCCTAGTCATCGATAGGTGATCATTATCACCTTACCCCCGATGATGCACTTGTGTTCTTACGGTTCTTACACAACTATTGAGGGATTAGTTTTAAGAACCTTTCATCACATGCTTCGTCGTTCATCTAGCGCACCTCAATCATTTCCCGATGATGCACTCTTGCTTATGTGGCTCATCCTTGACTTTGAGGGGTATTACTATATGAGCCTATTCATCCATACACTTGGGGGACATCATTAATCCCCCTCCTATTTTCATCACTTTATCATATTACCATTATATTACATTTTCACATCTTCATTACAATACATTTATCTATTTTCACATTTATTCTATTATCACCATTACATTACCTATGCGCTACATACTTTATTCATCTCATCAATTACATTACATTCATTATCTACATCATCATATTTTATCTACCATTACTAACATCATCATACAAATTTATATTCATCACATACACCACAATACACATGCTAGAACAATAACCATACAACCATACGATTTCCATTACATCACAAATAACAAAACATCTCAATTATTGATCACATACATATCCAAAATAGGTGTCCATACATATAGCGTTCATACTGATCATCATCACAAAACATGTTTCATCACTGGGGACAAGGAACCTACATCATATACAATCATCATTATCACTCTCATCTATCGTGAGAGCCCTATAACTCAACACCTCACCACCAACATGACGCAACATTTCGTGGCCCCTAAACTTCTCCACCTATCTATGTAACATAGTAATCTCCATGTTACGCTCCATGATTCGATGCTACAAATCTACACATCGGGTGAACACATCTTGAGCTAAGGGACCACCACCTAACGCCTCTCAGGCATGACAAGTCTCCTCATGTGCCTCATCCCTCTCACTAAGCAGCCTGCCAGTACATGTACGCCGCTGTTATGGCTACTAGCTCAAATAGAGGGGCATGCTCACCCGCGATGTCATCCATGTGCTCTAGTATCCCTCCACATAATACATTGCTAGCACATTCCGTGTTAGCATGTGGATCGATGTGTCTACTATCAACGAATAATAGGCATCTCCTATATACATTACATATAAACCTTGTGTTAGTCTACCACTTACAATACACAAACATAAAACAACTCATTAACCACTTTATCATACACAAATAATTACAATTTTCTATCACCCATTCTTTCTGACGAGGTCGGGATGCCTCCCTCACCCTCTCCTCCTCTACGATAACTCTATAGGACCCACACATACTTGGGTATAGTAAAACCCATTGATGGGCCACCCACCATGATCGATAATTGTCCATACTCTTCACATCATCGCCATCCAAAATTGCTATCACTAGGTCTACCACATCTAATCCCGGTGGTATGAACTACTTCACTATGGGCCCGGCCTAACACCTACCCTCCTAAGGGATATCATAGATCGTAACCATATATATGGCTCTAAGGGCACATCCTGTGCCATCCCAAACTTCTGCGATACTCTCTCCACCTGAAATAGCTCTGCTACACTTGGAAAGCGGTCCTCTAACCACATGGTCCTCTGAATACATCGCAGCTCTGTCACATCCTTGGGTCATCCCCGTACTTAGGATACAGACCTCCATGTCACTGACTCGGGCCCCATCCTATCTATCAATGCTCTGAAGCTATCCGTGTCCATCTTCCTACCACGAATATCCACCCAATGCTGTGTAAATATCTCGGGCCACATCCACTCTCCTTGTGGCCCTCCAACTGGCCTCACAATGACTATGTGCTCATATGCCTATACATGTAGCAGTGTGGTGGCCCCTATACCCCCACCATGCTCATCATGCGTAAATCGATACAAGTCCCTACATATGTGGGAAAAAAACACCGTTCCCACACATATCTTGTCACATCCTCCTCTATCCGCTGATATATTTCATGTATATTATACAAGATATCAACACCCCCTCCCTCCATTGCTATATAAGATGCTATCACCACTGTGATGAACTTCCACAAACACGGAAGCCTTGACTGAAATATCGCATCTAGACTAATATGGGCCTCCATAGGAACCTGGGCCCCAACAAAATATCACCTAGGCAAGTGCATCTTCTATTCTATGTCCACTACTACCATCACCTGCACTCTCTCCCTAACCACTTTGAAACCGGAGTTTGCGATATACATCCTCTAGAGTCACTGTCATCTCTCCCATATGAAACCAAAATGTGCATGTTTCTACACACCATCTCTCACACAATACAGTCAACATAAGCATATTATGGGGCACATCCCCCATCCGTGTTATGTGTCATACGCTAGCTCACACATCCCACTCATCATCTGATAAACCCAATCCCAATAGTGTACTCAAGTTCGACCACTTTGCGGAACTCCCTCGAGTGGATATCCCTTTGCACAACACAAAACATTAACAAAAACAACGATTAGAACACTTTCTATGATAAAAATAACTACTCAACATATTAGAAACACATTCCATAATAGTACCCACAAAACCAAAATTTCTTGGGCGAGGGTGCCAGTCGTCGGGATCAGGGTTCCTAAAATAGGACACTAGTGCTGGATATGGGAGCTCTAGTACCACGGGTCACTAGCTCCCTCGGCATTCTTATCTAGGCCCCAAATGCCGAGAAAACTAAAAATATCCAAAATGTAAAAATTCAACTCAACAACCTATTCCACCCTACATTTTAGTAAAAATAACACACTTACCAACTCCATAGTAGTACGTGACACTACCGTGGTCACTACTCTCTCAAACTGGGTCGGACGTAGTGGTCTCACTTGAGGCATCCTCACTCGCTTCACATACACTCTTACACTTGTGCCAAAACAAATGAAGTGATAAGTTACCTTTTCACTTTCCTATTTATAAGCCCATTACAAATGCCACCTTTACTATGGCCTACATTTTGTACTTATCATCACAACTAATACATACAACACCATTTTGGTCATATCTTGAGCATTTTTGCTTTGATTTGCACCCCATTTGTGACATTATTTTCAATTCCTCCTACCATCATACTACACACATTTCACACACATTATACACCATACTTGATATTTTCTATTCCTTACAACCATGTTTTAACCTCTTGTCATTACTTTTGGCTTAGAGTCTGTTCCGCTCACCACTCCCTCTTTTACCGAAAGGGGGGGCATATCATTGGGGGTCCCCCTATAATCCCCCTTATGTCACCATGTATCCCAAAATCATGAATCCAACACCTTGCAACTTATACCATGACACTTCACCATCAATCTCCCCTAATGACCTAATATGGGGGAAACAATCGTTTAACATTTTCCAAAACACCTTCACGTATCATAACTTATCAATTCCCCCCCTAATGACCTAACTTGGGGAAATAAGTGACTAAAAACCATCTTACACGACATCTTATCAATTCCTAGAAACCTTCCCCTAATGACCTAACCTAGGGAAATTAGCGAAAAACCTCTCCATGAGTAACTAACTAAAAACAACCAATCAACCAATCAAAATCAACACGTTCAAATCAGACCATTCAAATTCACGAGCAGTCTCCCAGATGACCTAACTTGGGAGTCAAATTAACCATTATATTCCTAAATTATATAATTTGGGATTTCATTCTACTCTCTGCATTCACTTTTAGATGACCTAGTATGAAATCCATCTCATTTTCTATCATGCTCACTTTAAGATGACCTAATATGGAATCCATCTCATTTTCTATCGTTCTTGCTTCCAAATGACCTAACTTGGAAGCCATCTCATTTTCTATCGTGCTCACTTCTAGATGACCTAACTTGGAAGCCATCTCATTCTCTATCACATCCACTTCCTCATGACCTAACTTGGAAGCCTTTACATTGCGGTGACACCGTGAAGTGGGGGAAAGAGTGCCTTTCCCCTTATCACTCCTATATGGGTCAACTGTTTAAACCGAATTATCTTAGATCTAAAATCATGACTTTTTGATATGAGTTCGTCTGTAATGGCTAGATCTTGAGGATGTAGTTAGAGCTTGGAGAATAACACACTTTTCTCCCTACACTCTTCCTTTGGCATCAAGACACCCAAATCATCCCATTATTCCGTTCATATACAATCGTTCGGGTTTGGAACTGATAACTCCCTACCCACCTATTCAATATTTAACCACGTCCAAAATCATCTAATTATCATTTTCATTTTCCACACTTCATCGTGACATTTATACTTTTATGTTACATGTATCAACTCATTGATCCATGGTTCGACACGCTTCTACTACACATCTACGTAATCTTCTATAGCTTGGGATTCTCTGAGTTTTTCTTAGGCACGCATCTCTATTTACTTCATGTTACTGAGCTTTCCACTCACCAACATAAAGTGGGGAAATGTAGTCACAAAATCACACATTTACTATTACATTTATATCGCTGAGTATGTTAATTTACATATGGATCTTGTGTGATAAAAGTATTCACTAGTGACCTATTTATAGGGTTTTTGTGGTCAGTGAGTAAGTCATCTTGCTTGTTTGTCTAGTTTAGTCGTTAGTTGTCTTTGTAGTTTTTGCCATCTCTTACAATGTCTCAAATGTCGTAATTAACTCTTTTTCATATTTTAGTCTACATCTGGGCACCTAGGGTTGCCTGGGGGCACCCCATGGCACCATAGTCCATGATTTTAGGTGCTCGTGTCATCGTAATTTGTGGTCTTAATTTATTTATTTGAGGTTGGTCCTAACAGTCACCCCGTGTATTCCCCTAGGTCATAGTCGGTAGTTTCGGGTCACTAGTGTCAAAATTTGAGCAAGATATCCCTATATAAACAAAGCATACTCACCACATTATGGGTAGACATCACACACATCAAGGGAAATTATCTACTAAGGTAAGGGACTGTATTTGGGCTTCTTCTACATCTGCATCACATCTCCATCACACAAGCACAAGGGGAAAGGGTTGTATTCTTTCCATTTTATTTCCATTCTATCCATTATTTTACATTTTACATCTAGCTATTTCCCCTTATTACCACGTCATTGGTGCTAGGGAATCCTAGGCACAAAATTACACACACACACACACCAAAACTACATCAGGGTCTGTAATGTAGTGCATCGCTCAACAATAAGTCCACTTTGGTTTGGCGATTGAGGTCAGTCTGACCCCACTAACCTTTTGTTTTTAGGTCACTAACCGAGTTCATTTGGTGAATCTAGTGTGATAGAAAGGAAGGGTTTCGGACCTCCTTATGACACTCCCGAATATAAACCATGAGTATTTACATAGTTCCAAATGCACAAAATCTAGACCAGTGCCCCGGGTGCTCGAGTACACTCTCAAGCACCTCGGTGCAGGACATACAGTCATCTCATGCCCTTCCTAAAGTCATTTAGTCATAGTATGCCTAGTCCGTATACCGATCACTGCTCTGATCTAGCGCATAGTGAGGTAAGTTATTTACAGGTTAGTAACATATCCCTCTCATTTATATTATTCAAATACAAAATAAAACTATCTAATTCTAGCACTTTCATATGACACTTTTAGTTCATAAAATAGTTAAAAAACCTAATTTAGTTAATCGGTTCTAGGCTTTCCAAGGTGTTGAAAATGATCATAGGCCTTGGCATACTCCTTAAAATCCTTGTATATTGTTTCTCACCTCAGCCAATAAAATCTTTCATGCGGTGGCATCTCTAGAATAATATCTTCTTGGAATCTTACCATGAGATTCTACCATTATCCCCTCATTCTCATGTTCCAAAACACATTGGCACAAAAATCATCATGACCAAGTTTATACAAGTCTCCTCCTATCAATTGATAGGGTGCCACATGTATGATAAGTTATTTTCTTTCCAAGGTTTTCATCCCCTCAAGCACCTCACCAAAGTGTGTAAGAATACTGTAATATCTTCAATTTCAATGGGCACATGATTCAATCTAAATAGCTATGCATCTGGCATTGTATCCTCAATGCTCCATGCATCTTGACCAAATTAATCCTTAACAAGTGGTCGCAGTCTTGAGTTACTTTTTCTTGGTTTCACCATAAGCGTAAAATGAAATTATTACAAAATTAGGATCCACCTACATATGTGCCCTTGTAAAACATGGTTGTTAACCAAATACTTCAATGCCATATGATCTGTGAAAAATATAAAAGGTGTATCGACAAGTGTTTTATGAACTTGTGCAATGTGTAAATCATAGATAAAGTGTTGAACTTAGTAGTGGTATAATTTTGTTCGGTTGGTGTCAACTTCCTGCTTACAAATCAAATGGGATGATCAACAATACCATCTCCAGGATGTTCTAAGACTACGTCAATGGCCATGCTAGAGGCATCAACATGCACATGAAATGGCTTATCCAAAGAAGGAAAGTACAAAATGGGTGCAAAAGTAAGTCTCTCCTTCAATGTATCAAATGTTGTCTCTTTGCATCTCATTCCAATGGAAATTCCATTTACTTTTCAAAAATTCTTCCAAGGGCACAAAAATCTTAGCATACCCCTTAATAAACTTCCTATAATAACCTTTATGTCCCAAGAACCCATGCACCTCACTTTTATTGATAGGATCCTCTAAGCCTAAAATAACTGCAACCTTAGCCGAATCTACCATCAAGAATTCCTTACAAAGAGTGTGGTAAAGATACACTTCTTAATGTTCAAAGAGATGTTTATCTTCCTACATCTCTCAAACATGAGTCTCAAATTGTCACAATGGTCCTTCACCAATCATGTACATAGTCTATTCATCTAAATAAACTTGCAAAAATTTATGAATGAAGTCCTGAAACGCTTGTACCATAATGCAAAAGAACACTACAGAACATTTTTCAACCCAAAAGGCATCACGGTGCATGCAAAAATTCCCCACTTTGTGGTGAATGTTGTCTTTTCTTGGTCTTCCTTAGCAATCCACGCTTTGATGATAACAGGATAACCCATATGTAAAAGAAAAGATCTCGAGCCCATAAACCCCTTCAAGTATCTCTTCTGTAAAAGGGGTGGGAAAAGGGTCAATCACACATGAAACATTCAACTCCCTATAATCCACATAGATCCTTATCTTGCCATCCTTCTTAATGTTGATGACCATGGGACTCACCCATTCATACTCCTTAATAGGCTCAATTATACCAGAGTTGAGCATCTTATCAATTTCCTCTTTCACCTTAATGCATAGATTAGGATTCATCCTATGAGGCCTCTTCCTAATTGAGCATGCGCCTTATTTAAGTTTGCTTCACATATCCCCTAAATAAGGGTGTAATCCTTTCAATTCATGGTATCCCCTTAGAAACAGATCCTAGAAGTATTGCAGGAGCTAAATAATCTTGGAAACCTCCTGCTTCAACCAATAGTAACCAAGAATGGCCTCCTTGGGCTCTACATCTATCCCAATGTTAATTTTATTCATTTTTAAAGGTTCATGATATACATGCGCCTTCACATCTGTGTATTCATCACCTCATGTGTACCTTCAGTGTGATCAATAACTAGATTGTTATCCTCATCATCTTTACCATCTATCATATATAGAGCATCTTACCCTTTTATTTTTATTCCTAGGTGCGAGCCGATTCTTAATCCTCATTATCTTGAAGGTCAAGGCATGCCTCGAGATCCAATTCTTCAAACATTTCAAACAAGAGGACTTTAGGTTTTGCGCTATCTCCCATAGCAAGTTGCTTCACAATTTGCAATACTTTATTGACTGAGGCTTAGTTGAAAAATAATCAAAAGTATGAATCATACCTGAGGTCATCTCCTGCCAATTTATTGTTACTCTTGTTAACTCTGCATGTACATACCATGTGTACTTACAACTACCTAAGGTAGTGTAGAATTTGTGTACCCATAGTGAGGGTAGCAAAGCTTCCTCCCCCTCGCTAGAGGTTCTCACACTTCTAAATGTGGTGCGAAGTGTAATCCTTCCTATGAAATTCATAAAGTTGTGAGATTATGTTATTCTAAGAAATTGTGTAGAGAAGGCGATTCTCACTTCTTTCCACTCCACAAGGTTATCTCTGTGTGCTACCCACCAGTGGGCTAGAGTCCCATGTAGAGTATATACAAACATATTTCTTCTTTCTACTTGATATGTCTACTGGGATTCCATGCCACGTAAGAATATGTTAAGGATCCCTTCAGCAGTGTACCAAGGTACCTAGTTTAGACCTAAACACCGACCAATGCACTGCCTCACTATGTGAGTAACATTATTCTTAATATCATGGCCTACTACTTCATATGTCCCATGTGCCCAATTTTCACAAGAAATACTGGTGGTATCAGTAATTGAATGAGCATCATCCCATTATATCATGCCTTTCTTAGATGGTTCATTTTCTTCAAGATCTGTGATAGTGGGCACGTAAATTCTATTCAAGTCCTCACTCAAGGGCTCAACATAGGGAGAAACCTTTGCATTTGTTAATGGTATAATGATGTACTCTTATTTGTTCTCAAACCTAATGTACCCATTATTAAAGTACGAATTTGCATTATTTGTATAACACTAAGGGTGACCAACTAAGGCTAGAAAACTATCCACTTCGGTAAGCTCTAGTACCTCAAAGCATCTAGTGAACTTGGCCCCTTGAATCATAATAGTAGTATCCTTTAACACTCCAATAGGATTATCCCTAGTCTGATTTACCATGTACAACACATTTGTAGATGTTTACAATGGTTTTCTTCCCATATGATTAAAAGTATTCAAGGTGAGCACATTAACTTTTGTACTTGTATGTATAAAAATATTACTCAAGAGCCATGCATCTATAAGCGTAGTCAAAGTAATATATCTATCATACTCGTGATTATGGGGAGGTAGATTTGCATGGAGGATCTGCCTCTCATGTTTAGATTGTGTGCACAATACCTTCTCTCTCAACCATTTCCTAATAAGGGGACGATGTTATCTTATCGCAACATCCTACATACTTCCTTTAAATCATCCATGTCTTTCTTTGGGATGTTAACCTGCTTCACCTTGTCGAACACGTGTTCCTGTTCCTTTAAGCCTTGAATCTCTCCTTACAAATTCCTAATCACCTCCATATTTTCTAGGTAGACTTGTTTCTAATGTTCAACATCATAGTACTTCACATTGATCACCTCTTTATTTGTTATAATAGGTTTGTTCCTCGAGGCCTTCATGCATGCACGCCACCTCAATTCGGGTAGTTACTAACAAAGGATGTAGTATAGTATCCAGTCCCACCTTTGGCATCCATTGTTATACATTGGCCTTGCTTGTATCTTAATCATAGCCATGCCCTTATCTTGTTTATGTTGATTACTCATGTTTTCATACAAATCATATCAATCTTCAAACTTGTTTATTTCCTACACCAGGAGAAAATGACATTTTGAGGGAATTCACGCTGATAATGATTAGGTGATCCATATTTAAAGTAGGTCCCTCTAGGGAATCCTTCTCTTCCTCCATCAATACCACAAAATTTTTAACCGTCATGCAATCCTCTATTCTTGTTATCACCATTATTGTGCCCTTCATTATGTTTCTCTCCCGATATTTAGATCCATTTGCTACACCGGTGCCGGTGCACACTAGTCTCAATAGCCTCATAAATATGATCGATTATCTTGTAGTTAACAATGTCATGAGTATAAGACTTGTAAATTTTATAGTACATGGATACATTCTTATGGACCATGTGGTGTAAGAGGGGACATCTACTCACATCATGATCCAAATGACATATCTCACAATCCATCAACATGGTGCACACTGACTTACGAGGGTATCTATCCTTAGTACGCCTTTCCACCTTGCAATATATGCACCAAATCCCATCGTGCATCTCATGAGATGAATTGGCTGATATTTTTTCCAATTAATTTTCCATCGATGTGATCTGTGCCTCCAGAAATGGGATAACTCTAGTATTTATGCTTCCCACTACTTTAATGCATAGAGCTACCTTCGAGTCCTCACGCAGATCTGTAAAATTTTTATAAGTGACTGCCCTTTTGAAAGGTGTGATCAAACTTCCAACAAACCACTGTGCATGCTGGCTAGGGTGAATAACATAAGATAACTTTGATAATAAAGTTTTAAAATGTGCATCATACTTCCTTATGCTCTAAGCCATGCCCTGCTTAATGTCCTTGACAAAGACACTGATGATTTTCTGCTCAAACTTGGGTATATGAAACTCAACTAAGAACACATCATGTAGCACATTATATTTTACACAAGTCTCATTTGGATCATATTTCCTATACCAGCTATGTGTGCACCATTGTAAAGTAGTAGAAAAATGGATTGACTTACACTCGGGGCTATAATCCATTTCATGTGCCATAAAACTTTGCACATATGAATGTGCTCTTCTGGATCCTTAATTCCTCTATATTATGGGAGGTGAAGTGATATTTCATAGATCACCTATTGGGGTTTGTGTGGACCATGCCCACTAGATCCATAACTTGTATTACCTCTTGTGTTTCATCCACCTCCACCGGATCCACTAGATCCTGAACCTCCCGATCCACCTCTTGTAGCAGGCACTAGACTAGAGGATGAGCTACTCTACATTCCAACTATTATACTAAATTAAACCCCATGGTCTACAAATTTGTGCTATTCCCAAATGTGTTACCAATGTTCTATGCACCCACGCCTTGTCCAGATGATGCACCATAAAATATACTTCCAATCGGACCCCTAAATAAAAAGGATGATGTCTCACTTGCCATCAATAAATTTACTATCTCGATTAACTCCTAAATTTAGTGGAAAATGAAATATACTTGTTTCTACTCTATTGAGCACTAGCTTTCTTATCAACAAGCTGTTTTAGGAACTGGAACACCAAGCGCAAGGGCTAGGTTGACAAGTGGGACTAAATGCATGCCCACATCTTTAGAATTTATTTTAACGCACTCTCATCTAAAGTGAAGAGGGTTCTCTATGATGCTTACCCAAATGGGGAGTACTAGATGCTCCAAATCCACGTCTTTTACGTGAGCTACAAATCCTTCACAATCAATCTCTCTCTGCAACACCATTCACTCCTCAATATCATGTTGCTTTGCCAATTCCCTCTCACATGCTTCATTAAACTTAAGCCACATTTATTCTCTCTTCCTTTCTACCACGATGTCCACCATATTTCACCACAACTACTCCTTCCCCTGCGTATGGTGATAATTTTAGCTAGCCATAGGGAGGCACTCTAAATTCAACACCACCATCAAGATCTTAATTTCTAAAGGAATAATGCGAAGGTAAGATCCTCTGGGCTCATGTATAAACTCAAACTCTACAAATTCCAGGAAATAATACATGGAAACAATGTATTCCAAAGTATAACTATTCACAACACCATCCCACCAATGATCTAAAACACATGTCTAAGGTTCATCATCATCAAACAAGGCTTTATTTTATCTCTAATTCCAAACCCTTTTTCTATAATACCGGCTCCTCATCGATGCATATGCAGAAAACCACTCATATAATTCTATAGGGAAATAACTAAAGAATGACTCATAAAACTCATGATACAAGTTTTCCTCAACCCAACTTCATGGATTGAAATCAGGTCTAGAACCATATCTTTGAGCAAACTGATCCTGGCCATTATCAACCCATTCTTGTATGTTCGTAAGAGTCAAACGATAAGCCATAATTATACATCATCCTTGTAGTAGCTTGAAAAGAGGTCCCAACAACAGAACCAAAATGTAGTATTTTATTTTATCAAGTTTAACCCAAGGTGCGCTGGCACATCACTTAGACAAATATGAGTACTCACCCAAGGGGTTAACATGCACAACCATATATCCCATAATCATAATAACTAGATCCACAAGCTCCTAGTAGAAACATGCATAAAGAAGTAAAATTATAGATCACATGAAAATTAAGATCAATTTCATCATACAATTACCAATAATAGTTAGGTCTATAATTAATATCCATCCATAAAGATCCATTATATTAATTCATCAAAACACAATAGTTGAATACATCACCATTACCATCACAAGATCATGCACACAAGTATACCAACAATATAACCCTTGCATAATATCATCTATCTCACCATCCCCTCCAAGCCATGCAAATCAATACATACATACATACACACACACACACACACACACACACACACACACACACACACACACACACACACACACACACACACACACACACACACACACACACACATATATATATATGTAGTGGGGAATTTCCCTTCACCACTCATGTACTCTCCAAAAATAGCCCTCATGCTGGAAATAACCATGCGTGTGTTATAAGCCAACTACAAGAGCATGCAAGATTGCTAATAATAGATTATCTTCTAATATAAAATATAGATCTAATCCTATTAATAGCCTAAGCCCTGCATGACACTTTAACTTCCTTCACATGAGATCTATCTCAAAATAGACTTTTCTTGAACTACAAGTCTTCATGTTCTATTCTTATCTTCAAAACCTTACTTGGTTGTTACTCCAACCATTCATCATCCTAGCTTCTCTCATGGCTCAAAATGTGGTGAAGTACGGAACAAAATCTATCGGGGCACAAGCTTTTGCGCGTTGTCTATCTTACTACCGTGTGTTCCTTCATGCCCAACTCTCGTGTGTCAAAACCCCTAGCATTTCTTATACTTATTATCTTCTAGGGCTAAACATCTTGTATGTATACTTTATGATTTTTCCACCTTGGCCTTGATTGTCTTGTGACATTGTGAGTGACGTCCCATGTTTGCAACCCACTTTTGGAGGTCTATCTTGTCTTCTTGCTTGTAACATTATCTTCTATTGCATGTTTTCTAAATTTTTCTATTAACACATGTATCTAAGCAATCATGTCTATATGGGCCTTGGTTTCTACCATGAAAATTCCCCCTTCTCCTTTGCAGGGATAAAATTCATCTCAGTTTAAAGTCCTCTCCTTTGGACCACATCCTCCTATAACCGTCACATTCACCCTAAATGAGGGGGCATAAATTAGGTGAATCAATCAACCCATATAAAAACTTAGAGCAACAATACATGCTTACACATTATAGAAACTAAACATAATAGAGTTATAGAAATGACCCAAATCGACTTGGGTCCTCGGTTTAACACAAACATAACCACCCAGGATACGAGACACTAGCACATGGGTGATCTTGATATTTCCTAGGTTCCTATGACCAAGGGGAAGTTACAATTATTTTCTCATTTCACCATGGTTTACAACAATTTTCACAGTACATACACAGTCGTTTGACAATATAATGCATTTTATCTCCCACAATATTTTCAATTGGAACAATACAAACTAAACAAAGAACAATACAAGATAAGCATGGTACATACCAACTGCAGTGGTGATTATTTGGGAAGAAGTCATGAAAGGAGATTAACTCTAGACCTCTCTCCCCTACACTCTTCTCGTCATTTGTGGCATGAGATTTCCCAAAAACTTGTACTTGGTGTGAGATCACTTGAAAAACTCATTGTTGGAATGAGATCATCAAAAAAACTCACTCTTGACATGAGATCACCCAAAAAACTCACTCTTCTATAGTATTTCATGACATTTTATATCCCTTTTCACTCTTCACGGATTAGGTGCATACTTTCCTTTTACCACTTTTTCACATTTACATGATTTTACAAGAGTTTTCATAATACATGACTTAGACTACTTTTTCGCTCTTATTTTGAAGGTTTGTCCTTAATAAAAAACAATAAGAAACCCTCCAAAAATTACAACAATAGGTACAACATGGTACAACACTATATGATTTAGCCCTAGGGTCCCTTCCTCTTTCTTAGCTTCCACACTTCATTTTTATCACTTCACGCTTTCACTTGTCCAATCGACATGATTTCACCATCAATCTACAAGGAAAAAAAGGTACGCATCTTCTAACTACTTTATGTTATTGATTATTCAATCAAAAATATAAAGTGGGGAAAATGTAGACAAAAAATCATGCACTTGGGTACATTTCTAGGTCCTAAAAATATACTAACATTCATATGACTCCTAAGCAAGAAAACTAGTAATTGACAACTATCTTTGGCTGTTTTGCTTTTTTTTTTTTGTCTTCATTTTACTCTTTCACACTCTACATCCCAGTCGGTACTTTACTATTTTATCTTGTATCACTCGAACACTAGCACCCAGTCAGACACTAGCTCCCGAGCACCGTCAACACCTCTGGGCGCCCCGACCTCTTTCTATCTTACTCGCCTATTTTTGGGCCTCTTTTATCTTTTAGGCATCTTATTTTCTTATGGGTCAGCCTTCTAGTTGTCAATTACAAAATTCAACCAAGAGAATAATATAAATAAAATGCTATGTGACCAAAATAAAGGACCAAGCTCCCAACATCTATTATCATCACCTCATCTTATATCCAAAGGCATTTAATAGCATTAAAGGGATTCATCTAGCATCCATTCATGGGACAAGGGAACACACTTTATGCATACACTTCATAGGAAGGGGAATTTCATTTTTCTATCCACACATCTATTTATATTAATACATCTAGCTATCACTCGCTATTAAGTTCACTTGCACAAGGGTTACCTAAGTACGATTCTTTCCAACACACACACACATAGCAACTACATGGAATCTAAGATGTAGGGTAGCGCTTAGTTATAAGTTCACTCATTCATATGAATGCTAGTGTTATTATGACTCCCCATATTGTATCTTTTATTTTTGGGATTTGATGTAGTTTGAGGGTTTTATAGGTTATCATCTCTTTACGGGTTAGAGATAAATTTGGTGATAATCTAGCGACACATAGGAGACCAATAATGACCATCATCAACCATCTTGTGACACCTAGAAAACAAGGTTATGATATTTTACATGGTCACAAGAACCCAAAAGAGGTCTCTACCACCTAGGTTCCCTAGTCTAGAATTATCTGACAGTTCTAGAATTTATTGTGCTTAGTTGCGATAGTTTGACCTTCCTGTTCATTAGGTTTTTAGTCCAGATCAATTCCAGGGATAATGCAAATCATCTAAGTCATTATTTTACCTCTCATGTACTTAGGCTTTCATATTTATCTAGCTTATTACTTGCGTAAAATTTATAATTTAACATTTATTTATCATACATGACTCTACAATATCTAGGGTTTAATAATAGCGTCAATCCTATATTTGTTAAATCACATGTCACTGGGGGAAATTATCGGATGAATTTCACAACACAAAACCTATCAAAACATGCTAGCTGCATGTTGAGTTCTTATGGAAAATTAATGCATGAAACGTGGAAGAAAATATAATATAAATAGGCATTCAATTGTCATTCATCCGATTAGATCGTGACACACGTCATGTATATTCATTTTATCTTGCACATCTTCAAATCATCAGTAACTTTTTGCTATAGATCTCGATTCGGAACACTTGGTTGTGTTGGAAATATGATGATGTGGGATATATGCTAGAATATTCAAAATTAGATTTTGGGTGGGATTTGGTAGGTGAAAATTGAGAAATGTGACTCAGGCCAATAATGCACACATCCAATCAACTCAACCACCTAGATTTGATTAGATTTGGTCTCCTTCCTTCTTCTACAAGCTAAGATGACATGGGGAGGAAGATCTAATAGTACTAAAGGCATATTAAAATGTATTCATTTCATTCTATTAGTGGTTGGATTTGAAAATATGATTTTCTCTCTCTTTCCCTCCTCTTCTCTTCTCCCTTCTTCTATATATTGTTGAATAATGCTCATTTGTAAAGGTTGGACCCTCTTGGTTTATTAAGTCATAATTCAAAGTATTTTTCCTTTGCATTTTGAGTTTTAGGCCTCATATCTAGATCTTTTCATGTGGATACCTACCTCTTTCCTTCTTTGTAATTGATTGTGCATAATATGGAAGTAATAAAAATCTTGTTTTGTGGCTATTCTCTTCCCTATATTGTATTTTGTTGCATCTTCTTGCCTTTCCCTTTACTTTTATGGTTTGTTGTGTATTTTCATATCCTTTGCAGGTTTCTTTTCTATTGTGCTCCTTGAATGTGAGTGTGTGAGTGTTTTTTCATACTATGGTACATTTGTTTTCCCTCCCTTTGTGTAGTTTCCTTTATTTTCACTCTTCTGAGAGTGTTCATCCCCATTTTTCTGGTGCCATCACCTCCCCTTAGCTTAGGTTTTCCATTTTATGTATCTCCTTCTCATCCTTATCCCTTGGAATCATATAGTAGTGTTAGGTAGCTACATTTCCCTTCCTAAGAGTAGTTTTAGTAGTAGAAATAGGTAGAGGAAGCCAAAGTTCTTCGAAGATTTGTCCCAGTGCAAGTCCAATAAATTAGAGATAGTGTCATGTTTCCTCAAAGCCTAGTGCATCCCAATTTGGGATGGGTGTAATTTTGATCTCTAACAAGAATCATATAAATACACAATTATGTGTTCAAAATCAAGGACCAAGCTCTAAGCATTACTATTACCACCTAAGATTACATTCAAAAGGAACCTAAAGAACTTCAAAGAATCCATATAACATGCATAAAGGGTACATGGGACTGCATACTCTACATACATAACATAGGAAGGGGAATTTTTTTCTATTCCATCCACACATTTACATCTTTTGGAAAATATAGCCCATTATCTAGTGCATCTTGCACAAGGGCATTGTCTGTAAATCAACACGTGACCTTCTTCACACCTAACCTCCCGAGGTCATGCTGAGACAACCGGTGTGGAATTGAAATGGGAGTGAAAGTGATGGTGATGACCAAGCTAATTGGGCAACCTTATGTCTTCAACATGCAATAACAGAATCTGTGAATCTAAGGCAAAGAATTCTCTCCTAACCTGAAGGGGTGTGATGGTATAGTCTGATATGATAGCTACTCGGAGACTCCAATCGATGTCTAGTTTAGCCGAGATTCTATTGATTGGTTACGGAATACATGGAAAGTAACCTGCAGGTGCCTTGTATGGGTTTCTAGACAAGGTCATGGAAATTGAGACAAGAGATGTAGTGGAGCTGTAGGAACTAAGGGCGATTCTCTGGTCTTGTCCAAAAAGTCTTAGCCTGATCGACTACTATATTCAACAATGAAATCTATTTAATAATATCAAGTGGAAGTAGTGAAGAAATGAATACTAGTGTTCGTAAGCTAGTGTCGACATCTAACTGACTAGTAGACCCGTTAGGTTACAGGACCTGTGGGTCACAACCAAAGACTCATTGAGGTTGAGGCCATTGTATGGTCATGCATGCAATAAAATCATATTTCTAGGAGCATTCTAAAATTCATAGGCCTAGTTAGCAGCTATGTTCAATGTCTCTAACTGTCTTACTTTCTCTGCGTATGTGGCATGTGTGCGTAAGATTATTAAGCGTAAACTTGTGTCAATGTCAATTATTAGCTCGACCCATTAGGTTGTGGGACCAGGGATCACAACTATAGGTATTTTCCTATTGTGGACCATTGATGGTCATGCAAGATGAATTGATTTGTTTTCGGTAAATAAACTATCTATCAAAGGAAATATAAGCTATATTTTTGGTGTTTTCTCAATATATTAGAACAAAGCAATAAAACAAACTAATCTATGGAAATAAATATTTTTGTGCTTTTCTAACTTTTTAGACAATGCATCTAATCTAATAAGAAAATTTAAAACAAATAACTAGCCGGATGTAGCTAGCTATCTGATGCAGATGTGTGAATCTAAATCTAAGATCTATTCTAATTCAAATAAAATATTTCCAACCCTACCTCAGAAGTGAAGAAAAATCATGACTCTAATAGAGCTATTGTTCCCCCACAACTTCCCTAAAAATATTGAAGAGAAAAATTCCTATTGATTTGATCTACTTGCAACTATCTAACTAATTGAAATGAATTGTTTCTCTACTCTATTTGATATGTAATTGAAAATTTGAAAAACAAAGAAAACAAATACACAACCCCAACCTAGAAGAGCAAGAGCTTTGGAAAATCCAATAGTATCAGTATCTGTCCCCTCAATTCTTTCCTTTCTTTCTCTAAGTGTTTATGTGAGTCCAAAGGATTGGGAATGAAAAGAACAAAAACAAGAGGGTGGTGCTTGAGTGATGGTAGCTTGGAAGCAATGGACGTAATGCAGGTAGAAGAAAGATAGCACAAGAGATTTGAACTTGGCTATACAATTCCTAGAAAGATTATGGCAGCATAACAATGTAAGATACACAAAATTATAAGGCCCTTTTGCTGGAATACAAGAATGAAATATATAGGAATGAAGGATAGAAGGTTACTTCATACACAAGGAAATGAAGATGCGATTACGCTCATTAAATCTATTTAAAAATAGAAGGAAAAAGGAGAACCAAACAAAAAAATCTATTTTTAGAAAATTCAGCTCACAAATGCACTCAAAAAGTAAACTTAAGTGAATCGTCGCATGCAATTTCATGCATGAAGATTATGGAAAAATCGATTAGGATTGCCGCCCTACGTAGGGCGGTAGTTTACACTTAAAGACAAAACGAGCACAAAAAGACGGGAGGAGATGGAAAAATGCAAGGAAAAGTTAAGTAAGGCTATCTAGGCTACAAATATATACTGCAAGTGGGTTTTGGAACTTGAACACCTTCTTGAAAGGATTTTGAATCATCATTAGGGACCTTTTTAACCATTTTCCCGACAATGTAGCACATGAAATTTTAGGTGTGTACAAGCATCCTAAAGCACAATTTCTATACACACTCACAAGAACTACATGGAGTATGAGATGTAGTTCGGTGCTCATTTGTAAGTTCACTCTGTTGGGTGACCACCGAGTTCAAGATATGACTCCCATTTTGTATTTTCCTATTTAGGTTTGATGTGGTTTTTAGGCTTGTGTAGGTGAATCTATATTTTGTAGGTTATAGGTATAATCGGTGATTATAAGATGATTAATAGGGAACAAATGTGATGCGGTGATAGTAAAATTTCAAGATCCTTTGCGAGTCATGGGGACCCGATTAAAGTCTTTACCACCTATACGCCCTTGTCTTGCTGCAGTGCCCTTATCCAACATTTTTTGCAAGATCTTGAATTTACTGAGAGATAAGTTATGACGTTGTTTGCATCCTATTCATCACTTGACCTTGCCTAGATCACTTTCTGACCATTTGTAAATTAGAAAATTCCTCTTATCTCTTCATCTTACTTAGGGTTTCATACTTTACTTGTTTATTTTCTTGTGTCTTTAGCATTTGAATATCATACATTATAATATTTACTATGAAATTAGATTTAATTCTATTTTTATTAAATCATTAGCCACGATTCGGTCATCCAACTAATCCATATCTATTCCACTACTAGTGGGTCAGAACATCAAATCCCACATCATCAACCCCTTCATCACTTTTTACAACAAAGTCATTTCATCAAAAGATAAAACTAACCAACGGTCATCGTCCTCACCGGATATCGATCTGTCTCCTCCTCCTCACAAAATAAAATCAACCCATCTTATTATACCTTCGGTCATATAGTCTCTAGTAGTCCCCAAACACCTCCTATAAGCTCAATATCCATCCCACTTTGTGTGTCTTAAACTACTTCTTTACAACAACCCACATCATCCATTCATAACGTAGTAATGTCCATCCTAACATCCATACCCCTCATTAATACGAGTTCTATCTCTAGTGTTCACCCTTGTTCACTACGAGATATCAACTTCCCTATCTCACAAATACCCTCTCGGTACATACTTCAACTATCCCAACCATTTATTAACACCTCCATCCCATCTCAATACATGTCACAATAGTCTCAACCATTTATCCACACTTTCATCCCATTTCAACATTTAACATAACAATCACAACCTCTTACAAATATCTCAATTCTAATCTAGTATCAATACATCCAACCCTCACAACCTCTAGTCTCACAACCAACATACAACATTCCTATGAGTACTCCACTCCAACATAATATCCCTCTACCATATCAACCATATAAACAACTAAACCCACATACATATAATCAACCAGGCCCTTCATCATTTAATCCCCAACAACAACCATCACAAAATGATCCATTGTAGACATTAATGAAAATGGTATATAGTTTTGAAGATGTCTCTACAAGTCCCAAAAATACACCATATTATGAAAATATTTGCAACAAACCCATCTATCCCTCCGTACCATACAAATCATACCCTCCACACTGGGAACTCCCTAAGTTCCTTAAATTCTATAGTAAAGAGGACCCTCAACAACACATTTGGGCCTTCGCCATGCCTATTATCTTATCGCACATGACGATGACCTCAAGATGATAAAATTACCTATATCCTTAGCTGAACCCATTAGATTGGTATAACAATATCCCACAATATTCACTCTTCTCCTTCACACATATTTCATAGCCTTTATTAGAATAATTTTCAATAAACATCTCCCCGTAAAGTCACCATTACCGATGTTTATGCTATCACCCACACATGGGGAAATCACTTCTTATTTTTCAGCCTTGCTTACCAATACAAGCTATGCAAGAAAAATGAGCAAAATGTGAGACACTAAAATTAGGTCATACCACCCTTATAACACCATTAATTAAATTAACCATACCTTACATATTCATATCCCATAGTGCACATGATTAATTGAATTAATTACTTTAATTAATTTAATTAACATCCTCACTTGACCACCTCACCCAGCCACATCACCTAGACACCTCATCATGAACCTATTCTTAGCATGTTCATTTTAACTAAAACTCAATCTCTACTTACCTAAACTAACTAAGACTTAGTTTAACCCTAACATTAGATGCCTATTCTTTCTCTAACAACATGCCCAATTACTTAAGTAGAAAACAACATTTTATACCTAGACTAATGGCTAGAACTTGCCAAATATTTCAAAGATCTATCATTTTGGAAAACCTAGGATTTCCTGCCGCAATTGACGATGGTTTATCCTAAACTGACACTGGTCACCATAACCATCATCGATTACTATATAATATTTTTGGAAACCTTATTCTATAGGTTGGAAATTTTGATTTCTGGAGAAAGATCTGTATGCAAGCTTGAACCAGGGTTCTCTCACGTATCCAGAAGAAATAAGTATACCCAGCCAGAGACCCAAGCAAGCATTGGAGTCTCATATGAAAGTGTTGGCATTCACAGGAGCATTCTGGGAAGCACTTTGCCATTCATAGAATATTTGGGCTCTACCAAAAATCCTCAAAACTTCACCATCATTCATTCAGAACCTACAAGCATGGGACATCGAGTAATTAGAATTCATTTTTACTCTTGTTTGTTCAAATACTGGTATTTCCATTCATTTTTTCTCTGTGTTACTCATCTCCCAACTATCTCACACCTTTATTTGACAAAAAATCTACCCATCTGCCTTCTCACCTCCATGAAACCCTTATCATTCAACCTCTAAGACCTCATTTATTCTCTCAGTAACTACATTCAATTCCTCGAAGATCCTCTGTATGACCCTAAAGAACACGAAAACCTCCATTGCCACATTCGGTCCTTTTCCACGGTGGTGATATTGGTCACCCTTGACCAACATCGATCATCCCCATACCATCATCAGTCCACAACGATAATAAACCAAGCCATATTAGTAGACCAAAACTCATCCCAAAATCTTACAAAAGCCCTACCAAAATCCATTCAAACCTTCTTGACCCCTTTTCCTACACTTATTAATCCTAGACACACTCTCTTCGAGTTCTGTGAAGTTATAAAAGGATTGCACACCCATTTCTAACCTTCTGTGATTTTATACATGACCGATACTAGTCACCCTTGACTAACATTGGTCATACCTACATCGACATTGGTCTTTATAACTGGTAATCTTGCCTATAACAATGACCTAATAACCTTCACCCAAATAACCCAAAACACCAAAAATCGATCTTGACCTATTTTAATCACCTTGGCTAACTACCTAACTTGAAATATAACCTAACCTCAGTTAGATCTAATTTTGTATTGCAATATTCAACTTAATCTAATATATTGTTAATAACTTGAGATACCGAAATCAACTTGTTAGCAATAGGACCTCTATTTCTTGCATTTCTATTCATTTATTTGATAAACAGTGGATTGACAACCATCTAGGAAGTATCACACTTCCCAAATCTAGCATACACTAGGAAGTCGACTGACATATATTGTTTAATATTCTTCTTGTGGTCTTGTTTTACATTCACAGGTAGTTCCTCCTAGCAAAAAGGAAGTTCTCATAATCAACATTGGATCGGGAAATTAGAATGCGCGCATTATACCTTCCACCTTCATTTCAAAGGTATTCCTCGTCACCTTTACCTTATCTATTTTGTTCATACGTATGCAACTTATGGTGAAACATTTTGGCACGCCTAGTGGGACCCTCTCTTGGGTTCATTGCATTTTTCTCATATAGGGAAACATTTGTTTATTTCTTTCTTTTTGAAAAATACACATTTAATATTCTCTTTGGTAATATTATTTTCTTCTAATTATCTAAATGACATTTGTGATTTGGTGTTTTAAAAAATCATTTCTTTCTTCTTGCATTTACATAGTTGTGAAAGAGCACGTTCTTGACCTATTCATCATTTGCTACATCAAATTTAATTGTTGATTTGGGTTCTAAAATCTGTTACATTTCATCCTTGTATGCTTTGTATTTTAGCTCACATTAAAAAATTAGGGCAACCTATACGTTGGAAGTCATGCCCAACTGATGGTTGACACAATTGAATCGTAGAAATCACTTTCTCTTCTCTCTCTCTCTTTCCCAAACTGCACAAATACAAAATTCACACATCTTCTTAAACAAAATCTTACTTGGAAGAAGTTGTCAACAATCACATGATCAGAGGATTGATAGTGGGCACCCAGCTAGTTTATTTGTCTAGTCATTATCTCAGAGAAAGGACCACCCCTACAAAAACATAAAATGAAACCACCATTTATAATTTTCCTCTTCATAGGATGCCTTCCCAACACAAAAATTCTATTTTGAATTCATAAGTCAGTCTTAAATAGCATAAGATTTGAACACATAAAATTCACTTATAGGATTTGTGTGTTTTTCTTAGCTTTTTCCTGAGTTACATTTTGAGTTGTGAGGTTACGTTCTCCACTTTCCTATTCCTTTCACACTCCACCATCATAGTTGGAGTATTCTGACTATTTCTGAGTGTGTCAGGGTCTAATACTATCATCCTCAGACTTATGGGTTGATACTCAATCTAACTTAATTCACAAAAATATATTTTTCTTCATTTCTTCAAATTTCACGATGCTTAGGTGTTTGTCCAAATGACCATCATTAGTTTATATATGACCATCATCGGTTTACCTAACCGGTGTCGATTCAACTATTTTTGATCATTTTACCCAAAGATAAAATTAATCAAATCTTCATTCTATTTGAAGTTCTCAAAACATCATCATATCCCCAGAAATTTCATATCAAAACTTAGTACAGTTTCCATTATTTTATTTTCATTAGTTTTTGCCTCATTTGCAAAACTATTGATTCCCCACAGTAACTTGTATTAGTTATCATAACCGTCATTGGATCCCCTTTAACCATTATCGATCAATCTGACCATCATTGGTTGCTATATTTGATTTTTAATTAAAACACCGATCAAATTTACCTCCATGAATTCATCCTTCCATTTCTACTATTTTCTGTGTCATCTGCAAAGTACAATTTTACCAGGTCAACGATAATTCACATGGTGTTGACTCGCAGCCAAACCAATGCCATTTTATTTCATTCTAGCCTTCCACTCCCACCTACCCTATCACCACCTTCTATCTTGTCACCTATAGAACTAACTCAACCTGTCACCATTAGTACTGGTGATGAGGAGTTCACAAGACTCCTTGACCAGAATCTCACTGCCTGCAGTACTACCTTGCCCATTCCTCCACCCAGGAATTCTCGGGATAGTTGATATATGGCATTCCCGTGTCTATCCCTCCTACCCTCACCCCCACTTCAACATTAGCTACCACTAGCTCAGCATTGCCTTCATCTACCTTACCCCCTGTGGTATCTCAACTAGACCCCACATCCACTAACCTGCTGCACCAACGGAATCTATCACATCTATGGTGTCAACCATCCCTTCACCAACCACCTTAAGCATGGCCCCATCTGTACCCTTTACCTCATATGTACCAATTACATCACAACCACCCATGGTGTAGAAAACCCACAACACATTTCAAAACCTCATCCTTTCCATCCCACAGTCTCTACCCCCAATTAATACGATAGTCATTACGACTACACCACCTATTTACGCACACCACTAATGACCCCCAATTTTGTCTATCACTTATTCAGGATATCTTCCTCCCACATCTATTCTCCCTTTGCATTTTTCATATTCAACACCCCCATATACTATGATGTCATCCACATCATACACCCATCATCAACCTCCCTTTACTATAGGAGGTGCCCATCCCTCACATCTCACCAATGACCTCATTAATATGATGATGGAAAAGATGCAAACATTAGAAGCATCAGTTTCCTACTCTCGCAACTCCTTAACTTATGAAAAATATGTAATGATCCTATTCATCTATCTATCCCCATTTTCCCATACCCTATACATTGGGAAACACCCAAGTTTAACCGTTTCAATAGTAAAGAAGACCCGCAACAACACTTGCGGTCTTTCAAACATGGGTGATATCTAATTTCTCATGATGATGCTTTACTCCTACAAACATTCCCCATGTCCTTGATAGTACCTGCCTTATTATTGGTCCAATGGTTTACTTAGACATTCCATCTACTCCTTTAACCAAGTGGTTCAAGAATTCCTAGACCACTTCTCAATCAATGTAGTAAAAAAAGTCACCATGACTGACCTATACTCGACACGATAGTATGATAGTGAGTCTATTGCAGATTTCATTACTTGTTGGAAAATTCTTATCAACCAATTAACATTTTAGTTACCTCAAGTTGAGCTTATAGAGTTGTTCACTAGAGCTTGTGCTAGAAACATCTCACCAAATATATAGGTACAAACCTTCCATACCTTCAAAAAGCATATACCATAGTGCGAAAGCTAGAGATTCGTGCCATTAAAGAAAAGAAAATCCAATTGTGAAAAAAATGTCGCCTTCAAATCAAATGACACCTCTTCATATTCAAAGCTCCAAAATAATTATTCAAAAGCCAAAGGATCTGTCCCATCCATATAATAAGGACAAACCTTCCTCCAATATCTCTCCCATTCGGACTTTTCGGTTCAGACGGGAACAACTAAACTACACTCGATTGGAGAGACCTATGCTTCGATCTAGGAAAAGCTTCTTAAGGCCGGGAGCCATTACACTACCCCCATAAAACCTCATATTGGTTTAGATACTACTCTCCCTATGCCTGCATGGTATAGGGAACATGACTATTATAATTATCATTCGTCAAATGCCATAGTGATGGTAATTGCATAAATTTTAAGAACATTGTCCAGAAATGTTAGATAATGGAGATCTTGTCTGGACAACCCGAACGCATGTGAAAAATCAAAACTTGCATACCTTTAAGAAGTCATTCCCTAACCATACACCATAATCTAATCAAAATGGTGAAACTTCAACTAATGAAAACAATTTCTGTGAAGTCCATGCTATTTTTGATATTGTACAAGACATTCCTCAATTTCCACCTGTTTCGTCTATCAAGGAAAATTTTGCATGAAATCCTCTACCCACAGAGGATCATACCTCATCCAATGCTTCACCCACGAGAGGAGTCCTCTTCATCTCCCCTTCACCCATGGAGGAGTCTATAATTTATGTTGATGATGTTTACCCATCTACCTCGTAACCTACCGAACAATCAATACTCTTAACTCTCCTACTTGTGGGATAATCATCGTCACTTTCTCCTCCATTAAAAGAGGAATCTACCTCACACCACCTACCATATCTCCTATCCATGGGAGATCCTTTAGACACACCACTACCTGTTGGGGACAATTCCCCACTAGCATTCTAGGATCCCATTGATCTGGTCTCAGATATTTTACCCATAGATTCCGAGGCTAACCAATTCCCTGTCTCACAAAAATATTTTATAGGGATTGCCGCTAAACCAACTACATCTCCTCTTACAGCAATGCAATTTTCATGACTAGCTGATTGCTTAGATTGTGTTGATAATTACATGCTTTGGGGACATCTTCGGCTCCCCTATTCGACTCAAATGTAAATATTTCCTACAGATACCTCCATGATCTAGCCAAAGGTATTTCAAGCAATTAGATTGACCACGACTATGCCTATCGAAACAACTTCTTCTTTTCACCTTTACCTACATCAAAAACTTTACCCATGACTAACACCATTCCTATCCCTAAGAACCTACCCACACCTACATATTTTTCCATATCTAGACCCATCACTACCTTGGGTGTCATGCCGACATCAAGCCTTACCCATCCACCCGTCAAATTGGATTTAGCCTTGTCTTCCCAACCCCACACCAAAATTATTCCTCCTCCTAAAAGGAAGAACTTACCTTCTAGGCCTTACACCAGATCTCACCTACCACACCTTTGTCACCTCTATCCCTTCTATCCATCCTAGGACCTCACCCATCAACCTTATCCAAACAACCCCCTACCCAAGGAAAATCAAAAGCTAAGAAACATGACTCTTCATCATGATCCTTTGTTACACCCAATTTACCTATACAATACACACCCTCATCCTCACCTGTACATTCCTTACCACCTATACCTCCACTAGCTACCCATAACCCCAACTTTTCTGTGTGACTTCAACCCATACATTCCACCCGACCTCCACCAACCACTTCTACCACAACTCTATTGTCCCCATGGGTAACCCATCCTCTTCCACCATCTAATTTTCCTTCTACATCATGTACGACCACCTCACCTTTACCCAAGAAGATGCAATCCAAAGACAAGAACCCAATATCATCCAATAGTGTAGTTAAGCCAACAATACCTTCCATTGTTATTTCTTCTACCACACCTTTAATCAAGAAGATACCATCAAAACCTAAGACGATTACCATGTACTAAACATATGGTCAAACCTATTCCACCACCTATAACACCTTTTCCACCATAATCATTCACACCTTTACCCAAACCCACACTCACTTCCCACTGTCGTGTTGCATTGGCAGGGTCCTATGCCAACATTTTATCCAACCTCTTAGAGACCTCAGTCATCACATTACCGCCACTTATACCTTACACCCCCTCAAACCGAAACCAAAAGGGTTTGATGAAACTAGAATTTGTGCCTACAATCATGTGCCAAGACATGATGTAGAGGGTTGTAAGGCTCTCAAAACCATTCTCCTCCAATTATGTCCTCCTGAAGAAAATTTTGATGATGATGATCTTCTTGATGAGGACCCTGTTCCATCTTCACCTATCACCATACATCCCCACCCACTACCTATTTAGTGACCTACATCACCACCTCCATAACCCTTTTATCCACCTCCAAAATTTTAGATCAACATGGTTCATATCAAAGAGTTGGCTAAACCACCACCTAAATTCTAGTGTGCCCTACTCATTTCGCAAGGTTCTTACCCCGCATTAGGTTTTTGTCCATCATGTTATTATACTACTCATGACATACCTTCTCCATCTACCTCTTTCCCTCAGATTAACATGATCCAAGTTTCCAATTGCGCCCAAAAAGGATAAAGGAAAAGAAAGAGTAAGTAGCCCATCAACCAATCCCGTGCCCAATATACCTTTTATACCCACACCCAAAATCACCATTCGAGGACCCACATACCCTATTTCGATGGGGTCACCCATCATACAATGATAAAACAATTACACCAATCCCCTCTAAAAATGTCTTTATACAATCTCATCCAAACCTTTGAATCTCATTGACAAGCCCTCATGGAGGTTTTACAATCCATCAAGGTTTTACCTAATAACCCCACACTAGTAGCCTCTATTATCACCCCTCACCATGTGGCCTCTCTTACCAAATCATCTCCTTCTTCTACCCCCACACCCACTCATCAAGTGGCCACCCTCAATTTTTTTTGATGAGGAGATCGTACCTCTCTAATCAAATGACCTTGATCCCACCTTTTTCATCTTCGTCTATATCGATAATATGCATGTATAGTGCATTATGATCAATGGTGGTGATAACATCAACATCATATCCTCCCACGCGTATAATCAAATGCACATCCCTTCAAATTTCATGCATAATAACCCAATTATGTTGCACTCCTTCAATGACACCATCACTTCCACCCTTGGCACCATTATTCTTCACGTTTGTGTGGGCCCTCGCACTATCCCAAAATTATTCTACATCTTAGAGGGGGATTTCTAGTATAACCTATTACTTTGCTGACCTTGGATTCACGTCATGGGTTATGTTCCTTCAACTTTACACTGTTGTGTAAAATTTGAACATGAAGGACATAACTATACCATCCCAGTTGACCCATCACCATTCAAAACTTGTAACATGTTGTACCAACCTAATGATTTCCTTGTACTAGTTAAGGCATCTACCACTACCCCCACTTCTCCTTCACCCACAACCCCATCCACCAATGCTTTCACCACCTCTCCCACACCTAACTCTTCTATTCCTACTGCTTTCGCAACCTCTGTAGCTGGCCCATCTACTTCCCAACCAACCAATACCCCTCCTACCTAATCACCTAGTAATTAATCTATTCTTGCTACCAAAATATATACTACCAATCCCTTAGAGGGTGTTTTTCAATGCCTCACTCTAGGGAGTACCGCCTCTACAATATCAACACATTCCTTACTTTGAAAGAGTATGGTAACCTACCCCAACATCCTCATTATGACTATTGTATATGAGAGGTATTCCCTTATGGTCCTCCCCAGCCTTAGCACCAACATAATGTATGGGGGACTTGATACTTCCACTTATTCACCTGAACTGCCATCCTAAACATGACCATTTTTACTTGACCTCCAATATCTCACCAACCACTGCTTCACCCACACTTTTCTTCACTCTGCGTGGAAAGAATTTGGCTTTGGTTTTTACAAACAAGGTTGTCATACCATCTTCTAGTGCTACACATGATGAGGCCAAAATATGCCTCATCAATGTGCAATAAATGATCTCATTTTACTCTCCTTTTAATCAAGTTTGACTGCATTTTGTGGCTTTTTTTTTGATCTAGTATAAGTTAGGATGTAATTTTCCATCTTTTGTTTAATTTAGTTATAACATCTAAAAACTCTGTAATTCCTAACAAAGTGTGTGGAAATGTAATTTTGGAATAAAACAGTTACATTTAGTCAGATAAGCAAAGTATGAAGCAACCAACACCTTTTTGAGAACATTGGATTCAATACGGCTTAGCTCCAAAACCTTCAGGCTTAGTTCCAAAACTCCATCACTCAACTAATGGACTCTATCACTTAGCTCCAGAACCTTCAGAATTAGTTCCGAAACTCCAACACTTAGTTTCAAAACTCCTGCGCTTAGCTCCAGAACTTTTGCAATTAGTTACAGAATGTTTCCCTTTGGTTCCATAAGTTCTCCAAAGTTCCAGAATCAATAGGAATCTATTTATTTTGACAAAATTAGGTGATAGAGAAATTAATGGACCCTCTGATCGGGATCATATCAATAGATTGTTGATTCTCAAACTCTAGAAATACTTACGTAAGACCAAACATCTAAATGTCCAGTAAGGTTTCTAAATTCCACATCTACTTTGAGCACTATTTTGTTTCACTAGAACCTATATGTGGATAGAAAACTATTGAATACTTATGATTGTAAATGCATCTTCAGATAATGAAATATATATAAAGACCTAGAGGTATATTAAAGATATATATGATATAGATATACGAGACACATACATGGTGAAGTTTTGTAAGATGGAACAGTTTAGTAAAAAGATAGCCATTTAATTTTTAGAGTATCATACTTTGTTAAATCCTGATTTAAGGTGGAGCAAGGGCCCATTCCTCTAAGAAACATGATCCTTATTTTATTGGTATTTATATTTTTAAGAAATTCATGTAAATATGTTAAGTATTAATTCTGTAAGTGCTTTTGATTCTTCAGTTGAAATTTGTTACGTAGTCGTCCCTGTAGGTGTTGTAGATTAAACTCTTATTTATTTGCAAAAATTTCAACAAAATTTTAAAATGTGTTTTTATTTCCAAGTAGTGTGTTTAATTTTGCAACATACATTTATTTCTAGCAATTTGTTTCATTCTACAAAAGTGTGTTTATTTCCAGCAATTTGTTTCATTCTGCAAAGAGTGTTTATTTCCAGCAGTATGCGTTCAATTTTGAAAGATTTATTTATTTCAGCAATGTGTGTTTATTTTAGAAAGTTATTATAGTTTATCTTTAATAAGGCTTTGGCTAAGAAATATTAAAGACACTTTGAAACCCCCCAAAAAATAAAAAATAATAAATACCTACAATCAATTACTAGATCACTAAGATTCTTCTTACTTTGCATATAGCTTCATACTAACCCTGGTTTGAATATGACATCTACCAAGAGTTGATTAAATGAAGGGAATAAAGACACCCATCACCACCCATAAACACAAAGACCATAGTGGTATCGGCTTCACTGAACTATCCTCTAAGAAGGCTCGTGTTGAACTCATTCAGAATATAAACCTTCTCCACCCTGTTCACCAACATCACCACCCTCACCCACGAAGTCTATGGATCTATAATCCATTCCTCCTAATTTTTTTCTCGTGAAAACCATTTCCTTGGGACCTTTTACTTATCAACGTGATGGCGAGGCTCCCTCTTCTCTTTCATTCTTGTATCTTGACATGATCGATGATGATACACCATCCATTAACATAATTCAATGTCAGGATGATGAGTCTATCATCACCTACCTTGACAAAGAATATTGTTATATTCACCAGTCATTGCCTTCTGAGACACAAACCATGTTAAATGAATCAACCATTAAAGTCAATATTAACACTCAAGACGACCCGCACATTCTAAAGATAGGCCAATATTTAGATACTGCTGAACAAGAATATTTTACTTCTTTCCTCTAGGATCATAGCAACACTTTTTCTTGGTCCTATGCTGATATTCCTAGTATTGACCCAAACATTGTGGTCTAAAATATCGTAACCATTCCTGAAGCCAAACCCGTAAAACAGAAGCTAAGGAAAATGTAACTTCACATTGCCCTTCTTGTCAAAGAAGAACTTCAGTACCTTCTCTTAGTTTCCTTCATCCTACCCATTGACTATCCCCAATGGATTTATAACATCATTATTTTCATAAAAGTGAAAGGGGGACTCTACATTTGCATGTATTTTCATGACCTCAACTTAGCTTGCCCCAAAGACAACTTTCCTCTACCAAGTATTGACCAACTAGTTGATCTCATTGCTGGTCATGAGATGTTATCACTCATGGATGGTTTCTTGGGTTATAACCAAATATTACTCACCCCATAAGATCAACACAAAATTTCCTTCATCACTCCTTGGGGACCTTCTGCTACACGAGTCATTCCTTTTGGCCTTAAAAACGTTGGTGCTACATATCAGTGGGCTATGAATTATATCTTCCATGACATAATGCATCACATATTGGAAGATTATGTAGATGACCTTCTTGCCAAATCCAAACATCGGGCCGAACACCTTACAATCCTTAAGGTCATCTTTGACTACCTCATCAAGTATTGTGTTCACCTTCAACCTAAGAAGTGTGTCTTCATTGTGCTCTCAAGAAATCTCCTTGGTTTCATCATTTCTTTGCATGGCATAGAAGTCGATCCTACTAAAATCAAGGCTATTATCAAAATGCCTCCACCTACTAACCTTCACCAACTTCATATTTTACAAGGAAAGTTACAATCTATTCGTCATTTTATTTCACATCTTTCTATCCCACATGCCAACCATTTCACCACCTCCTTAAAAAGGAAATATCCTTCAAATGGGATGATGAATGCCAAAAATACTTTGATGCCTTAAAATAATACCTTCTCCAACCACCAATGCTCATTCCTCCTAAGGATGACCAACCCTTTTACCTATACATTTTTGCTACTGATCATTCCTTAGGTGCCATGCTCACTCATCGTGACGAGAAACATAGAGAGCAAGTGTTTTATTACATAATCCATACCCTTTTGGACTATGAAACTAGGTACACCCACACCAAAAACTATGTTTAGCCTTAGTTTTTGTCACAACTAAACTTCGTCCTTACTACTCAATTAAAAAACCTTTATCATCACCAATACTGACCCCTTTCATTACATGTACACCAAACCCTACCAACATCAGCGTGCTACACATTGGCTCATGCTTCTCACCAACATGGACCTCAAATTCATCCATAAAAAATACATCAAGGTCCAAAGCATTGTTGACCAACTTGCAGATGAACCCCTCTCCAGAAATCAATCCTCTAACTTTTATTTCCCAGACAAATCCATTGCTACCCTCGCTTTGGATGATACCATTTACCAAATTACCTTATTATTCGATGGTTCCAAGTGTCAGTGTGGGGGTGGTGTAGGCATTATCCTCATTCCTCTTGATGGTGAACCTATTCCTTTATCTTTCAAACTATATTTTTATTGTACTAATAATATCGTTGAATATGAAGCACTTGTACTAGGTCTCCAAACTGCCATTTCCTAGATGTTAAATAAATTAATATATTTGGTGACTCTCAACTAGTTGTAAACCAAGTCAATGGTATATACTAGTGTTGTAATGAAATACTTCAAAAGTATAAACACCATGTTGACATAATTTTGACTACCTTTGACTATTACAAACTTCAAACCACTCCACACGTAACTAAAAATTTGTGGAAACCATGGCACTCTTGTGTCTTAGATAATTACTTCACCCTTTGACTCAAAAATCTTTTTCATAGTACAAAGGTTGCAATCACCTTCTTATTTATTTCAAAACGTCAACCTCATTAGAACCGTTAAACTTGACCCACATGACCTTTGGTATAAGCAGTTTGCGGACTACCTTTCCCTTTCAATTCTACCTCCCAACCTTACTCGTAATAGACAATGTGCCTTTCTTAAAAGTGTTTCTCACTATGTCATCATGGGTGGTATTCTTTATAAATGTGGCTTTAACGATATTCTCTTACGATGCCGTACAAGTTTGTAAATTCCTACACCATCAAGGAAGTTCATGATGGAATTTTTGGAGGTCACTTTAGTGGCCTAGCTATCACTAAACGCATCCTTTACCTAGGCTATTATTGGCCCACCCTTAATCATGAATGTTGTGACTATGTCAAATGTTGTGTGAAATGACAACAACATGCTAATCTTCATCACACACCTAGTCATGCCTTACAAGTCGCATGAGACCTTTGGACTTTCTCTCAATGGGGTTTGGATATTTTTGGAGAGATCAATCCTCATTCTTCACAATGCCATCAATGGATTATAACCACTACTGAATACTACACTAAATGGGTAGAATCCATCCCCCTCATCTCTACAAAAGCTGAGAAAATTTGTGAATTCATAAACCATCACATTTCAAAAATTTAAAAGACAAATGACCCCATTAGTTACATGGAATTTGAAAATAAAATAATAGTATGTTAAACCATTCATAGACTCAAGGAAGATATGAATTTTAAGATTTAACATACGTTTTATAGGAAAGGGATAATAAATATTCTCTGGCCTTAGGATTAGATACAAGAAAGTTATATATTATTAATATCGAAGGTTAATTCAAAAATAATATAGAACAAAATACTTCCTAGAAGAGTAAGGTTTACAATTTCCAATTTAATGTTTTAAATGAGTCTACAAAATTGTGTAAATATTTTATAATGAAAAATAACAAATATCAATGAACATTTTCCAATGTTTCAACACACAAAATACAAAATTTTAACATGTATTTTCAAGATTCAATGGCTACCACTTCTAATATTATCTTAAAACAAGGTTACTCATATAATTACTATTCAAACTTTTCTTGTTCACATAATAAATAGATATTTAATTCTTCCTTTCATGGAAATAAAATACATGTTATGTGTAAAGTAGAGATGGTTCAAGAAAATTTACATTCTAGTAGAGATGGTTCAAGAAAATACATTCTAGTAGAGATGGTTCAAGAAAATACATTCTAGTAGAGATGGTTCAAGAAAATTTACACAAAATCGTAACATTATAATTCTAGCATTAAGTGATGCACCATCATGGCTGCTCAAAAGTTTTCTTAAAGAGTTATATTTATTTATTTCACAAATTGACCTTATAACCATTAATAATAACCAAACACACTATGATATAGTGACCCATTATAATAAAATTTTACCATACAATTGCTAAATGTAGCATACCATAAATGATTCATGAAAGGTTTTATTGTGATATCAACATTGATGATGTACCAAAGGCTATTCCCACATATCAGTTCAACAGTCCCAAAAAAATTGAGAAATAGAGTTGAAAGTTAGTTTAGAGCATCTTATGGAATTCTCAATTATTGTAAATTAAAATTCCTATAAAATGACACTCAAAATAAATAACCCCATAATTAGAAACCAAATACATCACTTTTTTAGAGTTTTCTTTCTTAGGGAAATAGTAAGGGGAATTCAACAAAAAAACAGCACAAAGTATATTCATAATGGTTACAATCACCCCTAATAATAATCATAACCCCTACTTTAGATTGATAAAAAGAGGCACAAACGAGGACAAAAATAATAGGTAATAATGGTTACTGATCGCCCCTACTAATAATCATAATCCCATAGTATAAGCTTAAATTCATTAGAAATTCATATCAAGAAACTTTAATCCATAACATATAGGAGGAGGATATAAGTTTTACTTCATAGCAAGAAATTTTTCAAATATATATGCCAAAGTGAAAAATAAAATAGAGAAAATATTCCATTCGAAGACATCAATATATAATATTATAGGTCCTTCTATATAATACCAAGTGGCTCAACTCATTTTTCAATAACTTGTAAATTTTTTCATGATCTTCTATATTTAGTCTCCATTTTTGCATCCACGTGCATTCTTCACCTAATGCTATTGTAACTTGGTAGTAACTATGTGATGGGTGTAATGATATACCTTGTTGTCCAGTTTGTAATCAACAAAGTGAATCCCAATTTGGAGGACTTTCACTTGTTGTAAATATCTTCCAAGCACTACAACTGAGCCAATATACATTTTTTTCTCCTCGCTTGTTATGTCACTTATTAGCTTTGTTCTCTCTTTTGTGAAATGCAACAAGTAGTACTCCAATTTCTCAAGATTGTCTTCTTTTGCAATGATTGCAAATACATCACCTACAACAAAATCATTATACAAACAAGTTTTTTTGTTATAATTAAATTTAAATAAATATTCAATGATCTCGTATAATATAAATTATATATATTAATTCAACGATTAAAGATAATCCTATTAAAAAAATACCTTATTTAACAAGTCCTGATATGTGGTCATAATCAGGTGAAATCAAAGGAAAATATTCAAAACTATCATCATGATCTGATCCATATGAGTCATCCAAAACTAAAGGAACTTGATTTCACTCACGCACATACCCACATTTTTTACTATTGCACTATGTATATGATTTTGTCATGCATTCATAACAAAAACAAGAATAATCTCTTGTACAAATTGTCTAGTTATTACTATCCACAGTCATCACAAAGTGTAAAGACATAGAATTATGAATCCTTTCACATCTATGTTTTGTCCTTTGATCAATACATGATTAATCATAAAAAATCAATAAAGTTTTAAAAACATCAAATTAAGAAAAATAAATGTAAATGTACATAAGTTTATGTGTAACTTGTAATCAATTTCACATCAAAATACATATGTTTTAAATGAATGTACTTGTTATCTCCCAAAACACTCTGTGTGGGGGCATGTTACTCGATGTGAGGTTGAATTTTGAATTGATTTTTTTTTCCTTTAAACCGTTCAACAACAGGTGTGGGCATCAATCAATTGATCTCCCTAATAATCAAAGCTTTGTTTCTTTAGAGCATGTTTGATGCATGCACCCACACCATTGCATTCTCCCTTCCCATGACCAATCTAAAAAAATCCATAAATGAATTATTTTGAGATAACGCGATAGCGATTAAGTGCGAAAGAAAGGGAAAGAGGATTTAAATTTTTATGCGTAACCATCCGACCAAACAAAATGTTGATCTATTTATACTCCTCGCTGATTAAGATATTGCAAAAATAATTCAAAACAATGTTGTACAAAGTGGGTGTCATGTTCCTTGTCATCACTTATATAGAAGTGATACTCCTTAATCACTTGATTCACATATGTACTTTCAACCCCATCAAAATCCAATTGTGCATGTCTATAAAATACGAGAACCGTGATTGTAACTTGATGAGTATGATTATATTGTGTTTGGATCTCTTTTTGATGAGAAAACTATTAATTCTTAGCAAAATCAACCACAAACAATATGGAACCAACAAGGAATGTGTCTCTATTGGTCTTAAATTTCATATCTTACCACTTTACATAGTGAGAATGTTTGACGTATGGAGTAATCAAATTTCAAAAACTATGCATGAATGTTGCAATAGATATTTCCTCTTCTACCGAGTCCAACATGGTTGCATTCTTTCCAAGTTGTGCTGAATATTTTACGTATTTGAACCTAAAAAATCAATACATAATGGAAAATTTTTTATATTCATTTACAATAAACATAAAAATAAAAATAAAATATATGTACATCCAAATTTAAAATTAATTAAATTTTATTTATTTAATAATCAACTCTTGAAAGTCACCATTTTAAGCGTGTCCACGTCTTCATTTGTTTCTAGAAATACTTTCAAGTCCCTAAAATTTTCACAAACACCTTTGATGTAAGACACATGATTGTCTACATTATTTTTTTGATAAAAGGTAAAAAAGGGTTGAGGGGACCCTACCCGTACAAAGTCAAAGCTCCATATGAGTAGATGAAAACATTACATACCCAACAAAAATATATTATAAAAGTCCATAATAAATGGGCTCCACCAGAGAAATAGAAAAGAGTAGTTAAAAAAACAACGAAAAACACGGATGAACAAACAACATCAAAGAAAATAACAGCCAAAAAGACACATAAATAGTAAATAAAACAAAACACCCCTCCTCAGATAACTTATAGGATTTTTCAAGCCCCTCCAACACCTTTTCCCATTCCTTAGCTAGAGCATATATGTTTCTAGCCAAAGAAACCAAGTCGAGACCTTCAAGTGTCACCTTTCTTTTTATGCCTTGACTCTCCACAACACTATAAGCATTAACGAGTTGACCCAAAGTCTGGAGACGTTACAGAGTTGTTTTGAATTTGACTACACTCCACTCCATGTAGTTGTGAAGAATAACATGAATATGGTCCAACTCATTGGTTATGAAACCATAGTTGGATTTTAGAACTTTGATCTCTCCACCATTCCCATTATTAATAGCTTCCTCAACCTTGCACTTTCATCTTATGCCAATCGTTGAACAAAAACTACACAGAGCTCTTAGTGAGTCTCATATCTCCCTTAAGTTCTTCAATGTCCACCGCCATCTTAGCCAGATGGTTCTCCCCTTTCACAGTCCAACATGCCCCATAGCCTCAAACTACTGTTCTAATTGCACATTAACAGGAGCCTAAACATCCTGTTTACTAGACTCCCCTTTGGTATTCAATGAAACACTAGGAACCTACTTAGATTTCATCTCCCTAAGATTATTGTCTGTCATGATTTCAATACCATCTTTATCCTCCTTTGAGTCACCTTCCCAAGAGTCAGAATCATCACTCGACTCTTCTTCCTCCAAGTTTGAGTCAACCCCATCCGCATAAGCTTCCAGGGTTTTAGTAAGGGAACCAGACTTGCCAATATCCAAAGTTGATCTTTTAACAAGAGTGAGAATAAAGCCATGGTGGAGTGGGATAGATACCCTTCTACTTTTAAACTGAGAGATTAAAGCACCCAAGGAGTGAAAAATAAATTAGGGGAAGCTAAAAGCATGGCCATGCATGAAATGATTAAGCATAGGTAGGTGGTAGGTGTAAATGAATTTATGATGGCCTTGAAGAGTGAGAAATTGGATAAGGGTGAGAGCCACATCATCAAAAAGTTTAGGTAAAGATAGGCGAAGATAACCAGCAAAGTGGGGAGTGAGATTTTTGTTACCTCTAAGAAATAGGTTCAGCTCGTCGGAGGCTTCTTTTTTGGGTTTATAGACCTCCCTCCCAATAGTAGGAAGACCCATCACTTTAGAGATTGAATCCACAGAAATATCAATACTAATCCCTTTCATTTCAACAACTGCTCCTTTTTTGTGGTCTTCCAAGAACTAGCAAAATATTTACTAAGATTTTCAAAATGGCCTTCAAAAATTTTAAGGAAGGGAAAAAAACCTTACTCTTAAACATCACCATGTCTTCATGTGTCACCCCTTCAAGATATGCAGGTTTTAGTTCTAACTAGATCTCCTCCCATTTGGTCACACAATAATCCATTCACAAAAGAGCCAGAATTCCGGGTAGCTAGAGGATTACACACAAGCTCGAAGATATTACTTTTCATGCTTGGAAGGCAAAAAGATTTCAAGAAACACGAGTGGATCCTCTCCCAAATCTTCATATCATTCAGAAATAAATGCCCATTATTCATACGACATATGAACATGATGAATTTGACACACCATGACCTGACATTATTTGATGACGTGTCCATTTAAGTCATTATGTAAGTGTTCTCACACCTTGAAATCAAGAGCTTCAACTTCATTGATAAGTGTCAACTCATTACAATTAACCCCCATGTTAGCAAAATAATCAACAACAAAATTTAGCCTCCCTATAAACATGCTTGAAAGTAATAATTTCAAAAAAGTTTGACATTTCCTTTATACTATTTATAGAGTTTTGGATGGAAATTGAAGTGGATCCTTTCCCATAAATGTTGTTAATTATGTTCATAGAGTCTCCTTCCACCTCCAATTTAACAAAATTGTATTGAAGAGATATTGACACCCCACAAAAAACCATTGCTTTTGCTTCAACATGGTTTGTTTGAGTGCCAATAATGTGATGGTACCCTAGAATAAATCTTCCTTCAAAATCATGAAACAGCCCACCACAAACCCACTCTACCAGGTTTCCTTTAGAAGCACCATCAAATTTCAACTTAATACACTCCTTGCTAGGTTTCACCCAACCTTTGAGTCTAGGGTTTAGAATAGGAGTACTAGTTGATGAGGATCCCAAACCCCAATTTAAGGAAAATATAGCTTCATTCTAAAGGATAGTCTTCTTTTGAGATTCTAAATTAGAGAAATTAGCATGGATAGTATTAACATAATGGGTTCCAACATGCTTGATCGATTCCTTCTTACTTTTGAAAATTATTCTATTTATCTTTGTGAAAATATCCCCTGCTAAATGCATAATAGAAAAGGTCCACAAATATTTTAATCCTTGGCTCTTAAAGGGACTAGACCATTGAGACCATAAATGTTTAATGGAATATGGGAAAACCCAATTGATTTCAAAAAGATTAAGAATAGTCCTTCTAACCGAGGCTAGATAGGAAAAATTGAGAAAAGGTGCGAGGAGTGTTCACTCTCTCTTTCACATTAAAGGCATGTCTTGAACCGATCTTCTTCTTTCACCATAATCTGATTGTACCACTGAATAGCCATCAAGTAATGAAAACCTCTCGAGCCAGCAACAACTTTCAAAATCTGCTCCATGGAAGGAAGTGGGTAATGATCCTTGAGAGATGCCCTATTCAAATCTCTGAACTCAACACACAATCTGATTTCCCCACTCTTCTTTCTAATTGGAACCAAGCTGGATACCCAACTAGAATGCTTGATAGGGAATATGATTCTTGATTTTATTAAATTATTCAATTCCTTTCTCATGAGAGGCTCTATGTGTGGATTGAATGGCCTTTTTTTTTCTCTGATGGGTTTAGTACTTGGATCCAATTCAATGGTGTGTTGAGCTAACTTGGGATTGAAGCCCTTCAAATTGTTATAGCTCCAAGCAAACACATCGGGAATTCTTGAAAAGTTGTATGAACTCATACCTCTCTTGTTCGATTGTGATCTTACCAACTTGGAGTGATTTTCCTTCTTCCACCGAGATGGACACTTTGAATCTTCTCCCTTGACTTGAATGTTTGCTTTCTCCTTCCTAAACTGATCATTAGGATTGAAAATGGACTCCAAAGTAATAAGTCCCTTTGGAAGTTTGTTGGTTCTCATGTACCACTTGGTCACCATCTTGCTGCTCCAAATTTTCTGATTTTTAGTGAGAACTCAGCCTCTTCTTGCAAGAAATGGATGATTTGCTAATCATTTTCAAACACTTTCAACATACATTGTTGTCTGCAATCTGAAGGCCTCACAATCACATGGATTTTTGGATGTAGCTTATCTTTTTGAATGCTTTCAACAACATCAAAGGCTGCCCTAATCTGTTGCAAACGTGTCGGCAAGACTTGGTTCTCTTTTCTAGGAATGGATTTTATGCCAAAACCCTCAAAATCTTCAATGAGGTCCCACACCCTATTTTTGTAGAACTTGAGTAGATCATTCTTGACAGCATGTTACCCCTTAACTTGGTTGACAATCAACTCATTGTCACCAAAGACTTACAAGTTCTTTATCCCCTTTTGATTGACCAATGCAATCCTTGTATCAAGGCTTCATATTCAGCAGTGTTATTAGAGCATGAAAACTGAAATCTAAAATCTAAATAATACTTAACTCCTTGAGGTGAAACAAGCATAGCTCCACCTCCTACACCTTGTCTACTCCTTGATCTATCAAAAACAATTTCCATACCTCATTGTCATCCTTGTGGTCGGCTTGGTGATGCTATGAATAGACTGATTTTCTTCATGCATGCAATAGAATCCTAGCTCGATTCTTCTATTTCTTGATAAGGATCAAAAGCATGCACCTTATTTGCCCATTCATCAAGAGTTAGATCTGGGATGCTTCTTACCCTTGTGTAAGTTTAATCCATGCTCGGATAATCCTCTTGATCAAACGCTGAACAATTAGTATTGATCTGACTTGGAGTGTAAGGCTCAATGTGAAAGTTTGCAATAGGCTTAGATCTAATTGTGGCTTTAGTTCCATACCTTGTTCTGAAAAACATGTGTGACCAATTAGCGAGATAAGTAACCTCCAATCTTGGATGTGAAATCCCTTGACAGACATAGGGTGAAGAGTGGTGGAAGATCTATTACTTGAGACATCTTGCAAAAACAACAATGTTGGGGCATGCATGCAAAGTAAGAATCAAGTTTTTATCACTCCAATCATTATTCTTGCTGCTGTCCCATCCAATTGCACTAGCCCTTTGGATATGACTTCATATTGAATTCTAACTTTGATCAGCTATTTTCTTAGGCATTACTGAACTACTTGCCTCGGAATCAATCATGCAATTGTGTATTAATTGGTTTCTAATGATCAATGAAACATAGAATGGAGGGGGCTTCAACATTTTACCTTGTTGTCCTCCATGATTCCCTTCAGGCTGGGCAACATTTGTGAGCACCTTTTCTTGCATTTGGACTTGCTGATTTGAAGTTGACTAGTCCTTCATGGCAGCTTGTAGCAAATCTCTTTGGCCTAGGATAGATAGTGATTCCCACATTGATATGTTCACATTTGTCTTCTTCATCTGATCAATGATGTTGAATGGAGATGAAGCATCTCTTTGTTATCCCTTGGCCTGCACATTCATTCCTTGCATATGGGCAGCAACAACTGGCATTTGAGTTGGCCTAGGAGTTGTTTTAGGCAGCCCTTGTGTGTTTGGAACTGAATTTTGTTTGCCAATAATTTGTGGAATAGTAGGAGGTTGTGGATTATTTGGAGCCAATGGCTGTTCTTCACCCAAATTCCTCCTTTTTGACCTTGTGTTGGCTGCAACACTTTGGGAAACTATTTGATTCATGCCACAAAAATTTTCTGCCTCGCCAGTTTACAAGTGTAGTATCATTTGGAGCTGATTGCTACTGGAATGTTTCTTGTTGCTAGTTATTTCCTTGACTACCTTCACCCTCCACACCAGTTTTTGTCACCGTTAATGCTTGATTTAAGGAACCGTTGAAACACATAGATTGGTTATGAGGTTCATTACATGGGAAAAACCAATCATACTCTTGAGCTATGTTGTTTTGCACTTGCACTAACGCCTTAGAGGCAGATGTAACGTTGGGATTATAGGGCTCAAATGGTCTGCTTGGAAGGAGGTTTTGCTTGGTTTAAGTTTTCAACTGGATTGGGTGGTCTTTGAGGTTGGTATGGCTACTTGTTAGGCTAAGCTTGAGGCTGGAAAGGATGTCTAAAACCTTGGGATTGCTACCTCTTGAGTGTAACCAGCTCATTACCTAAACTTTGCAATTGCTTCATGACTTCTTGAAGTTCATTTGAAGCACTAGAAGATGAAGTAGAAACTTCACTTGAATTCTGATTTCTAGGAGTGGGAATAGGAGCTAAAATAGGCACTTGACTGGTATTTGGGCTATCTAAAGTTGGAAACAATGGCATTGGAGGCCTAGGAGCTAGCTTTCCAACTTGAATCAAACAATTTTCAGCTCTAATGGCAATGCTATAAGCAACAGGGATAGTTGTGCCTCCCATGGATTGAATCAACATAGAAATATCAGAATTTAAAGCTTTAAGGTAATATAGAAAAGCACCTTCTACTGCTAGCCTTACTGCCACTGGAATTCTCTCCCAAGTCATTTGAAATCTAAAGTTGAAGTCAGATCAGCTGCTCCAAAAGGGACAAGTTGTCTCCCTTTTCTCCAAACTACTCATGGAGGGCTATACATAGCTGGTTCCAATTTTGGATAGAACCTGAGGCAAGACTCCTGAACCATTACAAAGCTTTCCCTTTGAATGAAGATGCCAGTAGTTTGACAACAACTTGCATCTCATTGATCTCATGGATTGCACAAATATTAGCAATATCCTTAACATGATCACCAGGAGTGGTCTGATTCTCTCCAGTAAAGTATGGGATTTTCTTCAATGCTGCAACTGGGATTGGATTTTTTTCGTTGAGAGAAAGTGGGCTACTGCCAGTGAAATTGACATAGGGGTTGTTTTGTGCCATTCTGATTGGCCTTAGAACCCTTGTTGATTGAATGAAAGGCCTACCAGGTGGAGGAGTTGAGAGAGTTCTGTTTGGTGGAGATGGAGACCTTTGAATTCTCCTCCCTCTTTACCTTCTTCTTAGAGATAACTACAGATACTCAAATAGCACCTCTTATTCTCCAACTCTTGACCTTGTGGTGATTCTTCTCACGAGTTTTCAGGTCTGCACTACTAAAACTAGCTGATTCTTCTTCCTTGGAGTCACCGATGTGTAATTCAGGGATCTTTTAAGCAAGAAACTTGCAACAAATGCACATCAATTTTGTTGCAATGAAGATGAAGACCTCTAAGGTCCCACCGAAATGCCAAAACTGTTGTTTCAAATCAGTAGCACCCCTGGATGTTGATCAGACTTCTAGTTTGACATCTTGTACATCCAATGTGATTACACAACATTGAATCTTTTCCCCAAGTGTGGGACTTGTAAAATGGGAAAATAATCTCTAGTTTAGAGGCTGGTTCCTCAACTCCCCTGATCAAATATATTGCTTGCAAGTTACACAGAGGTTTCAAACTCAAAATCCTACTCTAAATTCCAAAGTAGACAGAGATAGAGAATGCAAAAAAACTGAAACTAGTGCTAATAAGGTGATGCACCAAAGGAGTGGTGAGCATTTCTTACTTTTGTAGATTGACACAGTTCATAAAAATGCAAAAAAACTTCATGCACAAACCCGATAAGCTGTAATGGAGGGTCGAAATGGATCAAACAACGCAAATAGAGGATTAAAACTCATTCATAGAGCCTGTATTGTCATTTTTACATCAAAAACCACTTGCATTACAACACCTGAGAGGAAAAACAGGTTGCAGTCTTGGAAAAGGTCTGATTTTTCCACAAAAATCACTTTTTAGGTGAAAGAGGGAGCCTACAATACATAAAAATGTTCAACCCTTTGAAAATGAGCCAAATATGGCTTTAACAAAGGCAAGCCACGACACCAGGAGAGAGAAACATGGGAAAACATGGGAGAGCTTCAAACACTAACCCAAAATGCATTAAAACAGCATGGGCATCCTTACAGGCCCATCCCCTGACATTTTTCACCATGCTGGGAGAGAATGCGAGCCATTCTTCATTAAAATGGCGGTTGAAATGCCATTTCATCCATGACCACGTGTCATAGGCGTTTTTCAATTTTCTCTCTACAAAATCCATCAAAATGCAAAAGTGACAATATAATCTTGTATATAATTTCACCATCTTTCCATTGATATAAATAATTTGGAAAATTGAGCTCTGGATCGAAGGATATGGCCGTTTTAATTTTTAGGGCAAAATAGGACCAAATCAGTTAGGCGGGCAAAAATTTTAAATTTTTCACTTTTTGGTCATTTGGAAATTTTTCCAAAAATTCCCCATGCTCCACCATTTTGGGTGCCACGTGGCATGTTTTGATTGGATGCGGGCCCTCTGTGCTTCATTTCCCTTTGTTTTTTCCATTGGAAAATTTTCCAAAAATTCCCACGGCCGATGACCTGAGGACACGTGGCATCACATGATTGGGCGCGGACCTTTCCTTCCTAAATTTTCCGTGGGCCTGACTAGTATTTTGAAGCCACTGGACACATGGTGAAACCCCATTGGATGTGGGCTTTCCCCTTCAAATTTTCCATGCGGGCTTGGTGATGCTTTGGTCGCCACCGGACACGTGGCAAGATTCTATTGGCTCGTGTTTTGGGAGGGGCAATTCACTTTGAAATTTCCTTCTTTTTCCTTTGGGAAAATTTCCCAAATTTTCCCCACCTTCCATCGATGGGGACACGTGGCATTGTCTTCTTGGATGCGGGCCTTGGGAAAATATTTTTCCTTTTCATTTTAGTTTTTTTGGGAAAAATCCCAATCTCCCCCCTGCGCACCGCTACCCCATGTGCCCATGGACACGTGGCATAATATGATTGGTCAACGGGGCCATGGGCCAAAAGCTTCTTCATTACCTTTTACCAAAAACTTCACCAAAATTCTAAGTTCACCTCCACCCTCTGCCATTCCGACCTCCGGTGACACGTGGCAAAATGTGATTGGGCGCGGGCCCTCCCTCTAAAATTTCTCCATGGCGCCAACACTTAGTCGATTTTTTCAAAATTTTCCCCCTGGACACGTGGCAAAATCTGATTCGCCGGTGGGCCTACGGGCAAAATATCCCTTTTGAAAGCTTTGCCAAACACTTGGTAAAAAACCAAGTTTTCCTTCGACCCCCACCACTTCCTTGGACACGTGGTGCCATTTCATTGGTTGCGGGCCTTTCAGGGAAAATTTCCCACAAAAACTCCACCGGGCCATAACTTCAAAAATACATGGAGTTAGGAGGAAAAATTTACCTTTTTGGAAAGCTGAGATAGAGCTATATCCAATGGTGTCATTTCCAAAAAGTTTTGATTGCCTTAAAAGAAAAAAATCATGACTGAGGCACAAGAGAGGGAAGAATGAAAGGAGTTAGCCACAAAATGAGCAAGGGGTACATTTTGGATATAATTTGTTAATCTTTAATGATAAATCATGTTTCCATGCTTTACTTGAGTTAGACTAAAGTTTGTGTATACTCTTCTCTTACACCATAAGGTGATCTTGAGGATCAAAATAAACTTTAGTTTTCAATTTTATAACATTGGTTAAATTGAAAACTTAATCTTTTATTTTTTTGGTTTAAGGGAATGAACAATTTATCAAGAATTGTTTAAATTGATTAGATTAAAATTTTTCCTTTACATTTATCTAGTTGAATCAAATCATTGTGTATGCTCTTATCTTGCATCCTTGGACAATCTTTATAATCAAAAGTAACTTTGGTTCACTTTCTAGTGGAAACTACTAAAAATTTTGTGCACATGACCTAACACTTGTCAAAGACTTGGGATCTAAACAAAATTTAACTACATGTGTGTTGTAGGTTGTCAATGGTGTACTAAACCTTATTAATATCAAAGATGAAAATACACCAATTTATTCAAAACACTCTATTTGTAGGTTTCAATTGAGGGTTAAAACCCGTCCGCTTTGAACTAGGGGAAGTATCTTGGCATAAGCCATAAAAATCATTGTGAGGATTACCCCAGGAACCCCAAAGTAGTCCACACCTTGAGAGAAATTGTGGACAAAATGGGAAGTGCCCCGCTACCCAATTGATTGGTACGCATTTTTGAGATTAGTGCCAAAATTATCTTCATGCAACCCAAGTGCGATAAAACTAACTTTAATTTATTGCTCATTATATCAAAGGGGGTAAATTAAAGTTGGGATACTCCTTGAATATTCCTAATGGGATTTTCTTGGAAAACCATGCTTACAGAGGTATTTTGTGACACCTAGAGAGTGAACTAATAGGAAGATTTTGGCTTGGGGCCAACTTGAATTTATCCATCGTGTTTTATCAAGCTCTCATGAAGAAATAACTTATTTTGGATTCAAAACCTTGTTATTTCAAACAAGGAGAGAGTCCATTGAAGTTTGAGCCTAGTGTTATTCATCATGAAACTTACAAAGTGTTACTTTGTCCTAGTTTTTCACTTTTCTTAAGACAAGGTGAAACTATGCCAAAGTTATGCCAAGTATTTTTCATCACCACTTGGTCTACTCCTTTGTTTTCTTGTTACCCATTTTGGAAAAAGATAACATACATACATAGTGCTATCAAATATTGTGTCCACCACTTTTACACCCACTTACATCCTTCTTTATTGTAACTGTGATAGTAAGCGTTGAAAGTGTGTTGGTACATCTTTATATCTTGGTAGCCATTATATTGATACCCACGTCAAGATTATAATTGTAGTTAGGTTGTCTCATCATTGAATTCCTTTGAGTTTTTACATTTCTCATATCGTATCAATATAATTTTGATACTTACGTCTTGTTTCTTTTGTGAAATTTTGTCTAAGGCTCTAAGTTGTATTGTTACGTTGTTTACATAAATAATAACTTATTGATATACTTAGACTTAGTTTTGATCCCAAAATTGCCTTGAGTTTTGGAAAGTGTCGTCGTTACGCTACTCACATTGTGGTAACATAATTTTGATACTAAAATCTTGCTTTGTCTACAAATCTTGATTAACGTGTCCAAATAGTGTTGTTGCATTGCTCGCATTTATAGCCTCGATTTTCAAGACTTGGACTTTGTTTCTAAACTTGTTTTAGTATACCTTGTTTGGAGATCACGTCAACACCTTCTTAGTATTTAGGCCTTGTTTATTTTAAACTTTACCTAAGTGTTGATATTGTGTTGTCATTATTTGCACCAAACTTATCTTTGAGAATGTAGGAGAAGTTATTCTTATGATTGGATCATAGTCTTGTACTTGATTATTTTTCCTAGATACTTCTTGTTATATGGTACCTTATTCAGTGTGTCATTCTTTATTCTTTGGTATTCTTGGTTCATATTTCCTTGATCCTTTAGATTGGTTACCATTTATTATTTGACATTCTTTGTGATGATTTGACGTCATTATGTTGCTTGATTTTACATAGGGTCCATTTTAAATCAACCTTAGTGAAACCTTTCTTATTATGCCTCCTATCACAAGGATGGGGCATAAAAAATTAGGGTCAAATCCCTTTGTAAATGAAAAGATAAACCCAATTTTTGAAGACAAGACCATGGTTAATCATAGTGGTGGTGAGGATAACTCTCCTTGGACAGAATTTGAATTTATTCCTACTCAAATAGACAAATTTTTGTTTAAAAATAGACATGAGGTTCTTATGCATGTTGTAGAGTTAGGGTCCAAGTTTCCATCTACGTTTGATCCCTCTCTCCTTTCCAACATGTTCCATGAAGAGGAATAAGTAGAGAATCCTCCACGTAACACCGATGAAATCCCAAACCTAGGGCATGCTTTTACTTTTGGTTAGCGGAATGAGGAAGAAGTGACTTTTTAAATGATGGAGGATATTGCATCCCCATTGTTAAAATTCATTGTGAGGATCATGAAGAACATGCTAATCATGAACAACCTCCTCCTCATGAGAATCACGAAGAGATACCAACCAAAGAGGTTACCTTATAACAACAAATACAATATCTTACTCGCCAATTGGAAAGTTTGGCTTCACATGTTAATAAGGAATAAATGAAGACTCCTAGAAAAAAAAACCTAAGGCTTCGTATCAAGAAGTTTATACCAAGACTCCTTGTCAGGAAAAATGTAAAGATTCATATGAGGAGTTTTAAAAGAAAATACATGCGGTGAAATAACTAGAATTAACCTCTTATATAGGCCAACCCCACCTACATAGTCGAAACTCTTCGACTAAGAATGGTTATCCATAAATAAATCCATTACTACTTTGCAAGAAGGAAATGTAGGAAATAGTAAAAATTATCAGTTTGAGGAGTTATACCCCTATCCCTTTGATAGGGCTATGTTACAAGTACATTTCCTTCATTACTTTAATCATCCCAATTTTGATAAATATAACAGAAAAGGTAAACCAAGAGATAAAATTAAGGAATTTTGCATGGCATGTCAAGAGGTCACATTTAATGATAACTATCTCATTTGCCTTTTCCCACGGAGTCTAGGGGGTCTAAAACTTGAATGATTTTTATATATACCTAAATGGTCCATTTCTACATGGCCAGAATTAGTAGAAAATTTTGTTTATCACTTCTCCTTTAATATGGAAAATTATGTTACCATGATAGATTTGTACAACGTAAAACAAAAATATAATGAAATCTTCGCTAGTTTCTTACAAACATGGTGAGGGCTCACTATTAACTTACCTTGCTCCATATTGGAGAAACATCTGTTCAACATATTTGTACCTAACTTACACCCCGAGATTACTTTCCACTTGCAGAAGAATTATAGAAAATCATTTGAAGAGGTCATAGAAAAGGTAGTCAAATTGAAAAAGCGTTGTTGGCAAAAGGGACTTAAAACCCTCTTCACGTGATAATTACGATCCAAAATGTAATGAAAAACTGAATTTTATTCCAAAAAGAAAAAAAAACATCATAGGTGACGGTATATTACACTCCAAATGAGTACAGCTGTTTAAAACCATGCTCCTTTGAAACTTGTTACGGACCTCCGACCCTTGAATTCAAACGTCGTGCTTTCACCTCTCTATCTGAGTCTATGTCATAGATTTTGAAATATTTGGAGGTGGTTAACATGGATAAATACCTAAAAACTATACCCTATGGATATGATGCACCTAATCCATCATGGTTTATAGAAAATGAATATCACATGTTTTATCGTGTTAAGGGTCACAAAATTGATAAGTGTTTGAAGTTGAAACACTTCATCCAGGACTTAATTGATAGTGGTGATGTGGAAATGGATTCATTTGCCCTAGTAAATCTACCAACAAAAACTTGGGAATTTACAAAGAACCTTTCCCCAAGCATAAAAAAGGAAAGGAAAATTCGGATCAAGGATAGTCATCCCAAACTAAAAATGCCAACTATGTTGCAAGAATGAATAATTATTTTGATGCCCTAATTGGTTGTGTTAACCCACCTTTTGAGAATATCAACACCATTAAGATTAAAATGAAGGAGTGTGTCATGGAAATACAACATGCTCACCTTGTTATCTCATAACCTCCTTTATCTACCCCTTAGGATAGTCATTATGATGTTTTAGAGAAACTTGAGAAAACTACTGCTAAGATTTCAATCTTAGATCTTCTTAAAATCTCTAATGTTCACAAGGACATCCTTTGTAAAACATTACAGGGGTCAGGAGTGTCAGTTGATATTGAACCTACACACTTCCAAGCCATGGTCATGTAGATTTCTCCAATAGAGCACATAACCTTTAGTCATGAAGATATTCTTGAAGAGGATCCTAGCCATAACTTACCCTTACACATTGAATTCATTATCAATCATAAGAAGATAAAAAGGGTACTTGTGGATGATGGATCAGGTTTGAATATTTATAATTTTAAAATGGTTTGATAACTAGGTTGTACTGAAACTAATCTAGAAACTAAGGTCATTACAATCAAGGCGTATGACAATGAATAACATCGCTGAGAGTAGGGCCTACTACTCATGATACTAAGTTCCATGTTTTATACTTGGAGCTTCCTGAAAACATACTACTTGGTCGTCCATGGATTCATGCCATGTAGGCCATACCTTCTATATATCATCAATGTTTGAATTTATATCATGAAGGACAAACCATCACTATTTAGGGGATTCTCAACCCTTTTCTCATTGCAAAGAATTTTCGGTTATTTTCCCACCACTTATGAATTCCCTTCTATAGATATGGTCGTTCCAATTCAATCGAAGGTGCTCACCTCATGATTTGATCCAGATACCTTATCTATTAATGATAATGGTGCTTCTATGTTAGATTCTCCCTTTGCTTCATGGGAGATGAAAGTTGTTGCAAATGGTGTGAGAATATGATCTCCAATAGGCCCTTTTAGTTTCTAACTTCCCCTATCACCCAAAGCATGTGGTAGGCCTTGTCATAAATATCAATGGTCCAGAGATAATTGAAGAATAAATACTTTTACTCCTGGTGGTTTATTATCAGATGAGATGTTACTTTATAATATTGTAACCAATTCTATGGATGATGAGATGGATCCATACTATTAATCACCCAAGTATGTTATCCCTAATAAAATGATGTATGTTATGGGATATAAAGGATATGGATGTAACATAAATGAAAAAGGTATGTGGAAGCTCTTTTTATATCACATTGTAAGGTTTTTAAGTATGGTATTTCCATTTGGTTGTATGGGTCTCATCCCCCGAAAGTCTAGGTTTACTCTTCTAAATGAAAAGATAGTTCATCTAAATATGAACGTAAGATGCATTCTCGGTGTAGTCTTTTATGAAGACCTTTCCTCCATGAACCTATTTTTTAACATCTCTATTTTGACTATAACCCATATCATATCCCCTACCATTCCAAAATTAAACCTTGTCTACCCATCACATGTTAGCTAGGACCAAAAACAACATATACCAATCAAAATATTTGAAAACAATTTTTTTTGGTGAGTTTATGGGTCTTTGTGACAACATTCTAGTGGGTGATCATAAGAAAGGATTCTCCATCAACCTTGATGCATGTGCATTGTTGTCCAAATTTATCATTTGTAATGAGGTTAATGCACTATCTAATAAATAAAACATTAACTTAGAAATGATGGAGGGTTTATGTTACCTTGGATGTGATACGGGCACTAGATGGTTGATTCTCATTGTTGCAACTTGATATACTTGTAAATAAGAATGAAAATGATTTTGATTAGATAGACAGATGCAAAAGATTCATGACTAAGTGGATCTAAGAATATTTTGATTTCCTTGGTGGATGTCAACCCCCATTTGTTTAGATAAATTGAAATAAAACAACAAGAGCATGTAGAAACAAGAGCAGTATTGAATTTGAAAAATGACAGAAATTGATCTAAAGTTGATTAGATGGCGATAATTGTAAAATAAATGTTACATGGTCTAGTTCGATGGTGACCTAGACTATGTAAAATTAAATTGATGATAACCTGGGAGCATGAATGTGATCTTGTAGATGAAATATGTAGACATGGGAGGTTAGAGAGTGATTTGGAAGTGATCGGGACTTGTAAATATTGTAAGAGGATCTACACAAGAGAACCAGAGTAGAGAAGTAGGATAAAGGATGGAAAAGATAATTTAGATAGGTTATTGGATAGACAAGGCCTTGTTTGAGGATGACTAGGGGATTGACGAAAACTATATCAGAAAAGGAAACACCGAGAATGAGAAGATAAGAATGACAACATGTAAGCAAGAGAAGCTATAAGAGAAGGTTGCTAAGTGTTTTTGAATCCACTCTATATGAATGATGATCATGAATGATGCAAACATGCCAGAGGTATGTCCAAGAGGTTTGTTGATGTCTCATAACTTCTCGGGAACACGAAGGATGTTTAAGCTTAGAGAAAGCTTGAGAATGGCTCGTATGATTTTCTGATACAAAATAGAAGGAAAGAAGATAGTTTATAGGGGTTGACGGTGACCATGATGGGTAGGTTCCAAACATGGGGAAATTTTCCGTAGTGGGCATGATTTTTTACTTTTGATGGGATTTTGGTGTTTTTAAATATTGGGCGAGTGCTTTAAAGCATGTAGGTGGGATTAGGTTTCTTAGGGATGAATTTAAGTTAGTTAGGGCATAAAAATAGATGGGAGAAAAGATTAGAAAAGTAAAGGGATGAATTTAGGATAAAATCATCCTAAATGACAAGATGAAGGGTATTAATTAATTAATAAGAATTAATTAATTAATAAGAATAAGGATTAATATGGATCGAGATAATTGGGCATGTAGGATATTAAAATTATTAATTAATTAATTAATGAGGATTGGGGCGATTTTAATTAAATAAGGGGATGATTGAATAAATATGCTCACATGAATGACGAGGGCATAGATATTGAATTTAGGTGTCTACATTTTTCTCCTTTTTGTTGAGTGGTTAGGACTAGCAAGTCGTGAGACAAAATGATGAGATTTGGATAAAGATAATAAGAATTGATGATGAGATCCCCTTCAAATAGGGGATCAATGACATTAAGGGAAATCAATGACATGTTTAAAAAAGGTAAATGATAAAGGGTGGGTGGGTGAAGAAAGGATGGGTAAAATGATTACCAAGGCAAGATGCCCCAAGCAAAAAGGATTCATAATAATGATGAAAACTATGGCGGTGACTCCAATATCACATCGGTAGGGGAAAATTGTGGTATCAACAGAGATAGAAAATAATGTTCTACATATCAATGATTGGGTGAATATCACTACACAGAATATGGATGCAGGCGGGATGACCAATAGGTCATAGGAAAGTCATCAAAGTATGCACAACTATATGAAAAAGTATGTAAAATCCTTTGTACACGAGGAATCAAGTGAAAGAGGATACAAGGATGAATGATATGGTGCCCAATGGGACACAAAAATGGTTGATAAGGAAAAATGAAAAAGTGAGTGATGAATTAATATGCCCCAAAGGGGGAAAGAATGGCCGCAAAGGCGAAAAAGAAGAAAAGTAAAATATGCCCCAAATGGGGAAAGGTATGGCCACAAAGGAAAAAAAGGAAAAGTATGCCCCAAGAGGGGAAAAGCATGGCCACAAAGGTGGACTTTGATGAAAAATAATGGTGCCCTAAGGATGAGCATGAATATGGCCACAATAGTGGACTTGATATAATAAATGTAATGCCCAAATAGGAAGATGAGTATGGCCTCAAAAGAGGACTTCATGTGTGGATTGGATAGGATTATAAAATAAAATGATCAATAGAGGAGTGATTATAGCCACAAAAGTGGACTCAAGGAATAATATGATTAACACACCCAAAGGAAAAGATATGGCCACAAATGTGGACTTGAAGAGTTACATATGCCCAAAGGAGGAGTGATTACAATTGAAAATGTTGTATGAAAAATGCCCGGAGGGAAAATAGAGATGACCATAAGTGTGGACTTAATGGTCAACAATAGATGATGCCCTAGAAAGGGATGCAAGAAAGAGGTGAGAAAGACAAAAATGGTAACTACTAAGTCTGCAGGCGACGGATCGAGGAAAATTGATGGCGACTAGGTGTCAGTGGGCTTTATAAGCCTAGGTGTCGCCAACAATGCTCATTTTCACGCACAAAATTAATGAGAGAGAGAAATTCAAGAAAAGAGATATTGGGGAAATGGAGGTCATTGGAGCTGTGAGGAAATGCTAGAGGGTGTAGAGGATGGTGAGTAACAAAACTAACACTAGTTTTTATTTAATTTCTTGTTTTATTTTTTATTTTTATTTTTTTTGTAAAAAGTGGATGATACCAGGGGTGGTTGGTGGCGAACGAATTGGGTTGATGTTGACCCAGCCCTTAAGCGAGTTGGACTGCCCAAAGATGCATCGACCCAACCTAGGTTGGGGTTGAATATGGCTATATTGGATAAAAAGGTATTAGATGGACTTTTATGCACTTTTAAAGGATTTTTGGATTAGAGATCTAATGGATGCATACTTTGTTTATGACTGCAGATAGAGAGACAATATATCTAAGATATTGGGTGTCTTCTCTATATGAGTAGATCGAGAGGATGTGACAGATGCCGAGTGGGATCATCTCGTGCATGTAGTTGGACTAGGTGGTTTTAGAAATTATCAGAGGATCCCATAACAGAAAGTTCCCATTACTAGTGATGATAAACTGGTAGTTTTGACGTGGCTATTTGGAGCCGATGCACCCCAAATCATAGTTTCTTCAAGGGATTTTACATATGAATTGAGATATGAGGCTAGGGTGTCATGCAGCTAGTTGATTTTCATGGTGATGATGGTGGTGTTCTGCTATGCTTTTCCAGAATTAGGAGGAGCTCATTTTCTATGGGCATTGACTGGTGTAGTGGTCGATATTTTTACCACCAGATAATATTTTCATTTGGGACCACCTTGTTAGCTCAAGTTTACCATGAGCTATTTGGATACAGGGTGGGTAGGAGGTCAGGGTTGGATGTAGGCTTCTTACTTCACTATTAGGCCTATGAGCATATTTATGTGATTAGGCCACCAGGGCTTCCATGGGTCACAGAAGACCATATTCAGTTAGAGGTGGGATTTATGAGATGGAGGGCCAATTAGGCCTTTAGAGACAGGGGTGAGAGAGGGGTGGATTGGTATGTGGATCAACTCACAGAGTTGGATGTTGATCAGGTTAGGTGGTGGCCATATTAGAATTTCCTGCCTTACCTAGTGTGGTTATGGAGCTAGTGGGGATGAGGAGGATGAGATGGGTGCAGGGGAGATAGCCAGAGATGATAGAGGTCATTCAATTTGACAGGGTGAGATGATAGTTTGGAGTCGTTTAGTTAGTGCCTCATGATCTGATTTTGTATAAGAGGGAGGAGATGAATAGAGAGGTTCTAACTCTTACTATGGTAGACCCATTGGAGAAGGATATTGTGCCATAGAATGATGATGACAATGTGGGATTAGAAGTAGGATAATTTTTTTGGCATATGGCAACATGGGAAGCTCGGGGGTTGAAGAGGAGATAAAGGAGATAGAGCTTGAGGTTGAGGAAACTCTAGGTGGTGGTGGAGACGGATCGGGAGAGGCTACAAAGGTGGCACACTTATGTGCCAAGTTAGATAAGATGAGAATAGAGAGGGATACAACCTCATAGCAATGGATATAGTTACTTAGGAGAGAGACTAAATTATTCAGGAGAGGGACCCTACCATAGGCATAGGGATGCCTACATGGCCCACTTTAGATATTTGGATATTATTATAGCAACATAGTCAACCGGCAGGTGTTCAGGAATCACTAAAGGGATCGGCACAAATAACACCCCCGGCATGATTTATATTTATAGATATAGGGTGATATCCGTAGAGGCTAGATATTATGAGGGGATTTTGTTTTAGAAGTTTCCAAATACCCTACACTATTAGGATCATCTTTATAGGATGATGAATGGAGGACCTGGGCTATCTAGGAGCACAACAAGTGTGACATAGACATAATGAGTAGAGGGAGGCCATGAGGGTGGAAAAGATGTATAGGGATCATGAGTTGTGCCTACCCCAAGAGATGAGGACTTTAGAGCCTCAAATATTCACTTTACATATTTTGATAGCATTTCTACTTTAAGGGAGCCCCTAGAGGGCCATGATGTATTGATATACATTTTGATATATGATATATAGTTTTATCGTGGATTATCATGTGTTCATTATGTGATGGATTTTAATTTGATATGATGATGATTTTATATTATATGTCATGATGATCGGTTTTAGATTAGATCTGATGGTGATTTTAGATTATGTATTTGTTTTATATTTGATGATGATGATGATGAAATAAATATATGATTATATGTTTGTTTGGATGTGCATGTATATGGATGATGATATGAATGTAGGATGTGGTAAATGTGTTTTGTGTTTAAATTTGATCATGATGATTAGAATGTATATGGGTAAGATGTGATGGAAAAAATTAAGAATGAATGTGATTAATGATAAATGTGTTATAAGATAGATAGATAGAATATAGGTGATTGAGATGAAGAAAGATGTGATGAAAGACAAATGCAATATGATTAGGATAAAAATGCTTCGCAATAGTGGTGACTTAAGGGTGCAAACAACACATTATAGTGAGGAATGTATGAGGAAAAAATGTCTCTAACTACATTGGATGTAAACAAAAAGGGGATCCAGGTAACACAAGGCACATACGACCAAAAATAATGCTAGAAAATAACCAATGATAGTTAGTCATTTCATAGATCATTTGGAAGAAAAGAATGAGATGATCTCATAAAATTAATGTTGACATGAAAAAAGGTGTTTAAGATGAACCTTGTACAAGGAACGAGGGTTCTCCAAAAATGGTGTTCCCTAAACTATGCCCTAGCTCTGGGAAGGGGAAAGAGAAAGCTAATCAATGCAAGAAGCCTTCAAATTCCATAAGGAGTATCCATCCTTCGAGGGTATGGTATAATTTATACAATATAGATGGAAAGAATAAATGATAGCCGACCTTCGAGGGATCAATCTATTTGTTTGATTTTTATTTTGATTTCATGTTTTTTATTTTTTTTCTCTTTTTTTTTCATGAGAAGCTGTCCTTTGAGGGATCAGTATGTTTTTGATCATTTTTATTTTTGATTTAAGCATCCATGAATTTTGATTTTACATAGGGGAGAGTTGGGACTAGCTAAGTAGACCACTTAGGAGGGGATAAAGAGTTTATAAGAGACACCCTTAGACCCTTTGCATAGTTCCAACAAGTGAATAAGAAGGTGACATATGTGATGATTGCAAATTTATCACCAAAGGGGAGAACCTATCCATAAGGAATATGCTATGGTAAGAGACATGGTATCCATACTTAAGGTTACATGTAGGAAGTGACAGAAGACCACATAATTCTAAATCATCATGATTAGATATAGAAGGGATTTAGATGGAGGAATGATTTGAATACGTGAATAAGGCCACATTGGTAAAAATTCTAACAATAGAATGGTCATAAGTATAATACAATAAGTGATTCCACTTCTGGTTTACCATCAAGAGAAGCCAAACGATAGGATCCCAACCCATAATTGTGTGCAATAGTGTATGAACCGATCCAGTTGGGGAAAACTTTCTGCATTGGTTGATTTCTAGAGTGGTGTCACTCAAGTAAAGTTACGAGGCCACCAACATTAGCATCTCATTAGGAAGATGGGACAAGTGAAAATACGAGCAATCACTACCTATTCGGAAAGAAAATGATATGCATTTAAGATGAATAAATGGTCCCCCTAGAGGGACAAGATAAATCAAGATCAGATGAAATGAGTTAAGTAAATATTAAAAAATAGGCACCGCAATGGTAGGTTTCAAGCCATGGTGCTTCTAAATGGAAACACACATATGATCATAAAGGTGTTTGTAGGAAGAGGGGGTGAAAGTACGATAAGATAAACTGAACTAGATGACATGTGATGATGCCAAATTTGAAAGGAACTAATCCATTAACAAACAATTCCTAGAAAGAAGTCCCCTAGCATGGGAGGATGAATCAATGAAGATGAGAAAAAAATATGCTAAAGGATCAATAATGGGGGAAGATGCTCCCCTAGTGAAAGGGATGTAAATAGGATAGTGTATTTAGAAGGATATAGATGTCAAGAAAATGGTGTATCAAGGTGAATAGTATCGATGAAAAAGGGAGGACCCTCATCAAGAGGATTGATGAGAGATGATGTAGATGGGTGAAGAGAACCAGGAATCTTATCGATGAAGATGTGGTAAAAGGGATCAAATGTGTTATGGATGAAGCAGTAGATGGAGAAGGGGACTCGTCAAGGAGGTCATCTCACTCAATAAGATCATGGATAATGGTCTGAAGGGCCTTATAATGCTTAGTGTCATGACCCAGAGTACAATGATAAGCATATATGTAATAGGGATCAAACCCTAGGGGCTTCGAGATGGTTAGGGTTGAAGGCTCGATAGGTGGGAGTGTGATGGTAGAAGTATGAAGTAAATGTTAGAGGACCTCCACATATGATTTGATGTGGGCACCAGGAAAGTTTTGTAAGATGGTGTGGATGGTGATGGTGAAGGTGGATTGGGTTGAGGTCTTAGTGGTCTAGAAGAAGAAGCGATGGGGATGACTTAGGCCTAGATGGCTAGATAATTGGAGGTATTTTTGGTGAGGGGGCTGGCCCTAGGAGGGAATCAAACTATTTGGATTTAGATTGGTTGATTTGTTGTGATGGAGAAGAGGGTACTATGACGGAGGGATGCGGCCCCATGATGGAAGATGTAGATTTGGTCTTGATAAGAGGGATGTCAATCTTCTTGTGAGGATGCTCAAGGGATCATTGTGGAAGGATACCAAGGTTTTTAGATTTGGATTGTTGAGGAGTGCCCTTAGCAGGGATAACAATGATTTCAACAGGTGGATTAGAAGATGGGGCTACGGATTATGGACGAAATAATTTTGGCATGATCTTTTCAAGGGAGGATGGGAATTGGTTCGATGTGAGAATGTCTGATTGTGTGGATGAGACATGAGGATCACCTATGGTAGCTACAAGTTTAAGTGATCTCTAATATTTCTCAAATGATGTAGGTGGTGTAGAAGAAGAAGGATATAATGGGGATGTGGTCATAATTGTCGTTATGGTAGGTGTGGGCAACATAGAAAGAGGAACCAATATGGAATCTAAGGATGGAACAATATGCAAAGGTGGAAGAGATGTGGATGGGGGAATAGGGTCTGATGTAGTGGTTTGAGTAAATTCAAGTGTGGGATCGATAGTAGGAATAGATGTGGATATGGAAATAGAAAGGGGTGCTTGGATCATGTAGTTAATAATGTCTATGTGAGATGGTGTAAATGGAGAATGGGTTAGGGTAAGGATGGAAGAGGGATGAGTGTCAAATATGTTTATTTTGGGTGTCTCAAGAGACATATAGGTGGATTAAGGAGATGTGATAGGTGTGATAACAAATGTGGATGTGGGAATGGTAAATGTTGGAGGATTGGATGATGTGGGCATGGGTAAAGAAATATGTGATATTGGTGTCAACATACACTAGGGTCGACTCGTGGGTGTGGAAGAAATAATCATGGTGACAAACATGTGAGAGAGGTGTCGATAATGGTTTGGACATGATAGGTGTGGATAGAGAGACGGGTGCAGTCAAGGCTAGTGCGGATGTGGTAAGAGTAGGAATAGTTATAGATGAAAGAGAAGCAATGGAGGTTAAGGTGGTAGGTAGTGGGATCATGGATATAGTGGATGTGAGGATAGCCCTTGAAGGGGTGGTTGGAACAATATCTAAGATAGGGGTAGATGATGAAGATGGTAAAATAGATGTGGGAGAATATGTTTGATGTATGGTGTTGATTGAGAATGGGTTAAATTGATGTGATGTAGAAGGTGAAGATGAACTCACTGGTGGGGGATTAGGAAATGGCTGTTTGAAAATGTCACGTGGTGAAGATGGGATTTTTTGGGGGATGTAGGAGCATGGTGATAAGTAGGGTCATGGTAAGATGATAAGGATGGGGAAAGAATAGGAAGGTATGATATAGAAGGCTCATAAGGGATGTCCCTAGGTGAGATAGGTATGTCGGATGAAGGGGAGACACCATAAGGTGAAATGATATTTTCTGATTGATATCTATGGAGGAGGAAGTCATGGATGGGGTTCTCATGAGGAATATCCATAAGTGAAGTGGGTATGGTGATTTCGGATGATCCAGAAGGGCATGAGGTAATGAAGAAAAATATGGTGGGGTAGAAGTAGGAATGGTGTAAGGTGATGGGGATAAGACAAGGGCTACTTGGTCTATGTGATCGAGAAGTAGAGGGATTACATGAGATATAATCATATTTGGGATTGGAAGAAGGTTTGGAAGCAACCAATGGTCTAGATGGGGTCATGGTGGATTGTTGAGAATTGCTCAAGGAAATGTTTGGTTCTATTATTAAATAGACAAGTCAATAAAATAATTCCTTTTATTTTTTATTAAGAATGTGAAAAAGAAAAGGGAGGTGGATAACAAAGGACCTAGAAGAAGGCGAACTATGTTTGGTTTCAAGTAAGTTGTGGCTAGGGAATGTAAGAGGTGGATTCTGTTGGGTGATCAAATCCCAATCAATTTACTCGGGAAAAGGAGTGTTTTGATGTGTGATTTGATTTGTGTGGTTTAGGTTGTGTGTGACAAGATATGTAATGCAGAAGATGAACCCCTACTTAGACTATGTGAGCAAGTAGGATGCGAGAAAAGAAGGGTTATTTTTAAGCCAAAATGAAATGTTATTTTCGATGAGAACATAGACATGAAGGGAAAGTACAATGCAAAAGGAGAAAATAGGGAAAAGAGGAATACTTAGATAGTGATTTTCCTATTTATCTACACTTTTGAGTGATGAGCGATCCAAAAGGTGAACCCAACATGAACAAGCAATAAAGTGGAGCCTCACATTACAGTGTTAGTAGGAAAAAAATAGAATATAGAAAAGAAAGAGACCACCTAAAGGGTATCCCACTGGGCGTGCCAGGATTTTTGTCTAAATTTATCGTTCGTAATGAGGTTAATGCACTAGATACTAAAAAAACTAGCAACTCAGAAATTATGGAGGTTTTATGTTACCTCGAATGTGATACGTGGCGCTAGATAGTTGATTCTCACTTTTACAACTTGATATACCCATAAATAAGACCTAATATGATTTTGATTAGATAGACGAAACAAGGGATACCCAAATAAGTGGATCCAAGAAGCTTTTAACTTCCTTTGTGGATGTTGACCCCTATTTATTTAGATAAAGTGAAATAAAACAAGAAGAACATGCAAAAAAATGAGCAATAATGAAAATAAAAAATGACTAAAATAGATCTAAAGATGATTAGATGGCAATAACTGTAAAATAAATGTTACTACGTCTAGTTCAACGCAACCCAAACTATGTAAAATTAGGTTGAAGGTGACCTGGGAGGATGAATGTGAGCCCATATATGAAATATGTAGACCTGGGAGGTCTAAGAGTGATATGAAAGTTGATCGGGACTCAGTAGTTGCTTTGTAAGAGGATCTGCAGAAGAGAACCAAAGGAAGAGAAGTAGGATAAAGGATGGAAAATATAATTTAGATAGGTTATTGGATAGACATGGCCCTAGTCGGCTAGTAACCTGTGGGGATCAAGGAGACTATATCGGGAAGAGAATGAGAAAATAAGAACAGAAACATGTAAGAAAGAGGAGCTATATGAGAAGGCTGCTAAGTGTTTCTAAAGTTGCTCTATATGAACCATGATTGTGAGATATGCAAGCACACTAGAGGGATTTCTAAGAGGTCAGTGGATGTCTTAGAACTGTTCAGTTGTGGAGCTCAATTACTTGATTTAGCATGTAATGGAAAATTGATGGAAAATATAGTAGCCGTCATCGGTTAGTGGAGAACTAGCATCGGTCACTCAAGACCGGCATCGGTCAGTATGACCGGCATTGTTAGGCAAGGAGGAATCGGAAGTGGTTAGGTCTAACCGACATTGGTTACCTATGTGAGGATGTTTTAATTAAATCTCAGGAATTAAATCTATTTTTAGAATTAAATTATTTCTATTGATTATAATTGCATGGCTAAGTGCCCTAAGTACATAAACAACTATATAAGTATAAAAGCTATGGTTTAGAAGTGAGATGATTAATAAGAATTAGAAAGAACTTGAAAATATTGGTGAGAGAGAATTCTTGGTGATGAAGCAAAAGCTTGAGAGAAAGAAAGTATTGTGCATCCGAGAGGTGTGGACAATTGTAAATATTCATTGTATTTCTTGTCAAAGCTTTAGATAATAGATTGGATTGTTTGTTGGTGAAAGTAGCCCACACTAGATGAACCACATTAAATATGGTGTTGATTTATGTCTCTTGTTTTGTATATTTCTTCTGGTAGAATATCCGCTTTTATTTGCATGTATGCTTAGATCTGATATATTGTCTATACAACCGTGTGCTTGACCCCAACAACTGGTATTAGATTATTTTTGAGGGTTTTGTGTGTTGACATATTTACTCACAGAGGGTTTTTGATTGAGTGGGAGATACAACAATGATAGAAGAAAAAAATACAAGGTAGAGAAATTTGATGACTGAAATTATCAATTATGGAAGATGCAGATTGAGGATTATTTATATCAAAGAGATTTGTATTTACCGTTGGATGAGAAGTCTAGACCTACGAAGATGACTGATGAAGAATGGAAGATTCTTGACAGAAAGGCTTTGGGATCTATAAGATTGATCCTGGCAGCATCCATGGCTTCCAATATTACAGAAGCAACTTCTACGGTAGACTTAATGAAATATCTTGCTAATTTATATGAAAAACCTAGTGCTTCAAATAAATTTTATTTGATGAAGAAACTATTTAGTTCTAAGATGCATGAAGGTGCATCGGCATCTAGTCATTTGAATTATTTCTGATCTATTATAAATTAATTAAAATTAGTTGTTATACCATTTGATGATGAAGTAAAAGAACTTTTATTCTTATGTTCTTTTCTTGATAGTTGGGATAACTTGGTAATGGTTATTAGTAATACAACATTTGCTAATAATATTTTTAAGTTTGATGATGTGGTTAGTATAATATTGAATGAAGAAATTCACAAGAAGAGTACATACGAATCATCATTTGGAAATGCTTTGAATGTAGAAATCAAAGGGCATGAGAAGGAGAGATCAAAGAGTAAGAGTAATGGGAAAGTAAAGTTAAGGGATAACATATCTAAATCTAGAAGTAAGGGAATTAATTGTTGCAAATGTGGAAAGAAAGGACATGTAAAGAAATATTGTTGGTCAAAGGATAAAGAGAAATAACAACTAGACAAAGGTAAAAAGAAAATCTTGCTGCATCGAGGTAATACAAGATGCTCTTATTATTTCTTTAGATAGTAAAATCGAATCATGGGTTTTAGATTCGGAGCTTCTTTCCATGTAACCCCTAATAAGGGTTATTTCATAAATTATGTCTAGGAAATTTTGGGCATGTTTATTTGGGTGATGATGAACCTTGTAGTATTACTATTAAAGGGGAAGTTCATCTAAAATTGCAGAATGGAAATACATGGGTATTAAAAGATGTGAGGCATGTGCCAAGCCTCGGAGGAATCTTATTTCTACAGGGAAACTAGGTGAATCTAGTTGCATGGTTACTTTTATAGGAGACTCTTGGAAATTCACCAAGGTTGCTTTTGTTGTGGCAAGAGGTAAGAAGGTAGGAACGTTATATTTATCTACCTGTATTACTAATTCATTTTCTGCATTATCTACTTCAAATTCATATGCATGCATGTGGCATAATCGGTTGGGTCATATGAGTCAAAAAGGAATGCAGATCTTAAAGGCTAAGGGTAAGTTATCATATTTGAAAGATTTAGATCTTGATTTCTATGAGCATTGTATCTTTGGAAAGAAAAAGAGAGTGAGATTTCTCAAAGTTGGGGCAACTAAGAAGGAGAAGAAATTAGAGCTTGTACACTCAGATGTGTGGGGACCAACTTAGGTAGCTTCTCATGGAGGATCCCAATATTATGTTACTTTCATTGATGATGCTATAAGAAAGGTATGAGTTTATTGTATTAAATGTAAATCTAATGTTATTGAGACTTTTAAAAGATGAAAAGTCCTTGTTGAGAATGAATCAAATTCTAAGTTAAAGTGCCTTAGATCTGACAATGGTGGTGAATATTGTAGTAAGGATTTCAATGATTATTATTCAGTGAATGAGATATGTAGAGAAAGAATAGTTCAAAGAACACCACAGGAGAATGGTGTTGCAGAAAGAATGAACAGGACAATCATAGAACATGCTAGAAGTATGAGGATACATTCTGGATTTCTCTTACATTTTTGGGCAGAAGTAGTTGATACAAAGGGTTTATTTGATTAACTGTGGGCCTTCAATTTCACTATATGGAGGACTACCAAAGGAAGCTTGGAATAGAAAAGAGGTAGATCTTTCTTTTCTTAAAGTTTTTGGTTTAGAAGATTTTGTGCTTGTTGATAAGGAAAATAGGAAAAAGTTGGATGCAAAATCCAAGAGGTGCACTTTCATTGGTTATGGATCTGGTGATTTCGGTTTTCGTTTTTGGGATTTAGATAATTCTAAAATTATTAGGAGTCATGATGTTGAATGGAATGAAAAGAGAATGTACAGGGATCAAATTTTGGTACCCAAGGATGAACTGGTTGAGAAGTTTGTGAATGAAAATGAACTCTCGGATTTAAAAGAATTACCGACAGGGTTACACAGTAACCAATGTCGGTTGACCCCTAACCGGCACTGGTCAAATGAACTAGTATCGGTTATAGAGGATCCAAACTAGCATCAATTAGCAGAACCGATATCGGTTAGAGGTGACCAACATCGGTCACTATCAGATTTGGATAGGAATGTTCAGAGGTCCAGATTGAGCCTCCGGTACCCCAAACTCCTATGAGAAGGTCACAAAGGGTAAGTAAACTTCTAGAAATATTTACACCTTCTCTATTTTATTTATTATTAATTGATAATGGTGAACCAAAGAGCTTTGACTAAGAAATGTAGGATAAAACTCACATTTAGTGGGAGCAATACATGGATGAGGAGATGGACTCCTTGGAATAGAACCAAACTTAGGATTTGGTTAAGTTGTTAGTAGGTAAGAGAACATTCCAGAACAAGTGGGTTTACAGGATCAAGGAAGAAGAGGGAGGATAAAAAAGGTACAAGGTAAGGCTTTTAGTAAAGGGATTTACATAGAAAGCATGTATTGACTTAGGTGAAATATTTTCTCCTGTTGTTAAGATGACTTCTATTCGTACTGTATTGAGTTTAGTTGTAGTAGAACATTTTCACTTAGAGCAACTAGATGTGAAGAGGACTTTCCTTCATTGTGATTTGAATCAAGAGATTTATATATGCAGCAGGCTTGGGTATTAAGTCAAGGGTAAGGAGAAACTAGTGTGTAGGTAGAAAAAGATCCTATATGGGATCAAGAAAGATCTAAGGCAATGGTACATGAGGTTTGATAGTTTTATGCATGAGCATGGTTACTTGAGATGTGAATTTTTCCATTGTGTTTATTTCAAGAAGCTTAAAAATGGGAGCTATATTATTTTGTTACTATATGTGGATGATATGCTCATTGCAGGATCTAGTATATAGAACATTGGTGAGATTAAGGAAAGCTAGCTCACACATTTTTTATGAAGGATTTAAGAGCTGTAAAAAGAATCCTTGGCATATAAATACATAGAGACATGAAAAACAAGAAATTGTATTTGTCTCAAGAGGATTATATCTACAAGGTGTTAGGAAGGTTCAACATGCATAATGCAAAACCTATAAGTACACCTATGGTGGACACTTCAAATTGAGAAAATATCGTGTCCTTCATCATATGAGGGGGTCAAATACATGACATGAGTGCCATATGCTTCAGTAGTTGGAATTCTCATGTATTCTATGGTTTGTACATGACTAGACTTTTCACAGACATTAGGAGTTGTGAGTAGATATATGGCTAATCTAGGTAAAGAGAATTGGAAAGCAGTCCAATGGATACTCGGGTATTTGAAAGGGAAATCTATCATGTAGTTATGCTATGTTGGTTCGTATATTTCATTACATGGATATGGCTGGATATTTTGATGGTAGGAGGAGCACTACTAGATATATTTTCACAATAGGTGGGATGACAGTTATCTAGATTTCAAGATTACAAAAAGTTGTGGATTATTCTACTACGAGAGGAAGAGTAGGTTACAGCTATATAGAGGATAGCAAGGAGATGATATGGATGAGTAGGTTCATGGAAGAGTTGAGAAAGGAGAAAAGTGACTGTAAATGGTTTAGTGACAGCTTAGAGTGCAATTCATTTGGAAAAGAACTTGACATTTCATTCAAGAACGAAACACATTCAATTAAGGTATCACTTCATATGGTAGGTATTGGAGGTTGGACAATTGAATCTAGAAAAGATTCATACGAGCAAGAACATTGTGTATATGCTAATGAAGCCATTAGCAAAAGAGAAGTTAGAGCTACACTCCACTTTTGTTGGTCTTCAAGTTTGAGACTTGAAGAGGAAGAAACAAAGCTAAGGAAGGATCCAAGAATGACATTGTACAGGTATGGTGCAATAATTAATCTCCAAGTGGGATTTTGTTGAGTTTTGGAGCTCAATTACTCCAGTTTAACATGCAATGGAAACTTGTTGGAAAATCTAGTAACCGTCATCGGTTAGGGAGAACAAGCATCGGTCGAGCAAGGGAGGAACTGGAAGTGGTTACCTATGCGAGGATGTTTTAATTAAATCTCGGAATTAGATCTATTTTTAGCATTAAATTATTTCTATTGATTGTAATTGCATGGCTAAGTGCCCTAAGTACATAAACAAATATATAAGCATAAAAGCTAGGGTTTAGAAGTGAGATAATTAACAAGAATTAGAAAGAAATTGAAAAATTTGGTGAGAGAGAATTTTTGGTGATGAAACAAAAGCTTGAGAGAAAGAAAGTACTATACATTTGAGAGGTGTGGAAGATTTTAAATCTTCATTGTATATCTTGTCAAAGCTTTGGATAATAGATTGGATTGTTTCTCGTTGGATGTAGCCCACACTAGGTGAACCATGTTAAATTTGGTGTTGATTTATGTCTCTTGTTTTGTATATTTCTTCTGGTAGAATATCTGATTTTATTTGTATGTATGCTTAGATATGATTTATTGTCTGTACAACTGGTGTGCTAACCCCAACAAGAACTACTCAGAACACAAAAGGATGCTTAGGCTTGGAGAATCCTTAAGAATGTCCCACATCTAATTTTTGATACATAATATAAGGAAAGAAGCTAGTTTATAGGGAGTCGATGGTGACCAGTGCCGGGTCACCACCGACTATGGGGAAAGTTTCTGCAATGGGCATGATTTTATGCTTTTGATGGGATTTTGGTGTTTTTAAAGATTGGGTGAGTTCTTTAAAGAATGTAGGTAGGATTAGGTTACTTAGGGATGAATTTAAGTTAGTTAGGGCATAAAAATAGATGGGAGAAAAGATTAAAAAATCAAAGGGATGAATTTAGGATAAAAGCATCCTAAATGGAAAGATGAAGGGTATTAATTAATTAATAGGAATTAATTAATTAATAAGAATAAGGATTAATGTGGATGAGATAATTGGGCATGTAAGATATTAAAATGATTAATTAATTAATGTCACTTAATTAATTAATGAGGATTGGGGGTATTTAATTAAATAAAAGGGATGATTGAATAAATATGCGCACGCAGGTGATGAGGGTATAGATACCGAATTTAGGTGTCTACACACATATTTCAAGGAAGAGGCCGAGTTCTATGGTTTTCAAAGTAAGCAAGGGAAATTTTTCCACAGAGAAGCCTTACAAAAATAATAATTCCAAGTCCTATAGTGAAATCCTTTTTGAGACACTAACGGACAAACAAAAAGAAAAATCAGTGGACAAAGAAGCTGACTAGCCTAAGGGTGAAAAGCTCATTTAGACACCCTTAGAAAAAGAAGATCTTAATATCCTCTTGATCCTACAAGTATGGAGGATGAATCCAAGTTTCTTGTGGAGGAGACCATAGATGTAAACATTGGTACAGAGGAATTTCCTAGAATGGTAAAATTGGGGGCTTTGCTCTCAGCCCAAGGAACAAAAGACCTTTGTGTTGATTTTATGTGAATTTTCAAATATCTTTTCTTGGTCCTACATGGACATGCTAGGTTAGATCCAGAATTAGTAGTGCATAACCTAGTTGTGCATGAAGAGGTAAAGCCTATAAAACAAAATCTCATAAAGATGCATCCTTGTGTCACCTTGTTAGTAAAAGAAGAGCTGGAGAAATTATTAGTAGTAGGCTTCATTAGGCCTATTGATTATTCAAATTGGATTTCAAATATAGTCCCTGTACAGAAGAAACCCATCGACATTAGAATACATGCATTTTAGAGATATAAATAAAGATTTTCCTAAGGATGAATTCCCTCTTCCTAACATCAACATGATTTTCAACTCAACAACTGGTTATGAAATTTTATCACTCATGGATGGATTTTCAAGGTATAATCAGATTAATATTGCTAAGGAAGATCAACACAAGACACATTTCACAACCCCAAAGGGAAAATTTTGCCATCAAGTCATGCCCTTCGGCCTTATGAATGCAAGTGTAACATATCGATGGTATATGACTATCATCTTTCATGATATGATCAATGATATAATGGAAGATTATGTGGATGGCATATTGGATAAATCCAAGAGTAGAAAAGATCACCTAACTATCTTACAGGTGAATCTTTCATTTTTTTAGAGATTATAAGGTCAGACTCAACCCAAAGAAATGTGTCTTTGATGTGCTATCAGGCTAACTATTAAGGTTTATTGTTTCGAGGAGATGAATTGAGTAGATTCTGTAAAGGTTACTACCATAACAGAGATGCCTCCTCTAAAGAACATCAAGTAACTGTGTAGTGTACAAGGGAAGATTGAAGTAATCAAAATATTCATCTCCCATCTCACAGATAAGTGCCACTTATTAAAACATCTTTTGAAGAAAGATGTTGATTTTAATTGGGGTCCAGAATAACAACAAGAATTTTCTTTACTTAGGGAATATTTGTCTAAACCCCCTTATTCTAATGCCACCTACGGTAGGAAAAACACTACTATTGTACATTTCTACTACTCAATTTGCAATTGGTGCAATGTTGGCCCGATATGATATAGAACAGAAGAAATTTTTATTATTATTATGGGTAAATAGTTTTAAGGGATTATACCTCAGTATACAAAAGGCTTAAAAGCCAAATATCAAAAGAGGTAAAAACATCCCAAAAAGAGCAAAACGTCCAACATCAGAGGGCTCAACAGCTAGATAATACAAAATAGTAATAAAACAGGATCAAGATGTACAATGATCCAAACAAAAGTAGAAGAGACAAAAAATGAACAAGAGATAACCATCACTGGACATCTCATCCAAAAGACAACACCAAAACCGCCAAATCAACAAAGAAATTCGAAACGATGAAATGAAGAATGAACTCGCATCACTTGATAGCCCAGTCAATCTTGGCTTTGATCATTTGAAGCGAGATAAAGAATGCAATGGTGGTGGCCTGGGAAGGGTCTTTCAAATCCACCTGAGCAATTGCAATATCTCTTTTCTCCTTAGAGCCCCAAATGTCCTCGGTAATACCGCTGAGACTGCAAATACTACGAACATGTTGTTCAATGAAATTATAGATACTTTTAAGGGTAGAGAGGATACATTCATTACGTCCTTTTTATTTCCAAGTCTGCCATCCAGAGATTGGAGCTTTTTGAAAGTTTCAGCAGTGATATCCTCCTCCTCATCGGTAGAAAAGAAAAAGTTGTTTTCTATCTTAGTCATACATTGATTTCTTATGAGCTCAACTACCCATAGATTGAGAAGGCTTTCTTGGTCGTATTTTTTTATTTTCAAAAACTTTTTCATTATTTGTTGAGTAATAAGACCAAGCTCATATAAAAATTGGACCCATTGAAATACCTTTTGTGAAATCATGTGCTTACAAGAAGGATGGCCAATTGGATCATCCTACTTAGTGAATTTGATATTAAGTATGCTCATCAGAAATTAGTTAAATGGGAGGTGATGGATGATCAACTAGTGGAAGCCCCTTTTCTAGGTAATCTTGAACTGTTGAGTCTATAACTTCAAAATGCTTCTACAATGTATCTTGAGGAATATGTTACATGGCATCTATACTTTGATGGCTCCTTTACATTTCATAGTTCAGGTGCAAGAGTTGTGCTGATCACTCCTTCAAGAGATTTGATCCCTCAAGTATTTAGACTTGGGTTCCCATGTACATATAAAATAGAAAAATTTGAAGCCCTTATTGTAGGGATGAAATTGGCTATTAAGTAGGACATTAGACAACCGAATGTAATAGGTGATTCTATGCTAATAATTAAATAGGCAACTGACAAGTAAAATGTTAAGGATGAAAAAAAAATTCCTTACAAAAAAGGTTGACACTCAAGGATTTCTTTGATAAAATTACATTCGAGAAGATCCCTAGAGGGTAGAATCAAGTAGAAAATGTTATGGCTATAATTGGGTCTATGTTAAGCATCCCACCTAGAAATAATGATATGTCATTCTTCATTGAACATTTACAAACACCAAAGATATGACATGTCGGAGTCCTATTTGGTATGTGAAGTTGTTGGTCCCTTTTCCCCTTAGTATAGTGACATATTCAACTACCTTCATGATGGAACCTTCACTCCAAAAATTTCCCATTCTGAAAAAATAAATCTTATCCAATGCATAGCCCACTACACATTATTTGGGGGCACTCTCTATTGTAGAGGCTATGATGGGAATCATTAAATTGTCTCAATGCGATTTAATATATCTTAGTAGTTAAGGAGGTGAAAAAAGGCATCTGTGGGGTCCATATAACTAGGATATTCTTGGCTAAAAAGATACTAAGAGTAGGCTATTATTGGCCTAATATAGAGACTGATTGTTGTAAGTACATAAATAAATATTTATTATGTCAAAAATATGGAAACTTGATACATGTGTCGACACAACTGTAACACCCCGTTGACTTATCGGTTTCGTGTGATGACTATGTTTGATTTAACATGCCTCTATAGTGGAATTGTATTATGCTTAGTATTATTTGGATGACTGTATGTGATTACATTTTGGTAGCATGTCGGGCAATGTGATTTTACTCTATTGATATAACATACTTGCATATCTTGGTTATTAAGATTAAGTACCGATGATATGTTGTTGGATATGTATGATTAATCGTGATCACAATGATTTTATTACTTACCTTTCCTTTTTATAATCATTTTGATAAGTTTGGGAACTTCCAAGTACTCGGTCAATATGATCTAGACTCGGAACAAAATAATATTTACATAGCTCAAGGTAAGCTTTAGTGTGATTACTAATTATAAAAAAATTAGTTTTATACTTTAACAAGACCGGGCATTGGTGTTTTGAGCCTAAACTAAATCCAAGATAAATTCAATGTCATTCGAATAAATGGTCTCCAAATACTATGTTCGGTCTAATGTTAAACACCTTTACTTTTAGATTTTACTTAAGCCCGACTTAGTTAAAATGGGAACTATTTGATTAATGATCATAATGATGTCTCTCTCTCTCTCTCTCTCTCTCTCTATATATATATATATATATATATATATATATATCATGACTCATGTTTAATATGAGTAAATTTTAAAATGTCCTAAACTAGAATCTAGAGCCACCATGTGGATGGGAACTTATGTTTTGTGGTAAAGATATTTAAGAGACCTAATATTGATTATTAAGGTTTATATGTATGGGGGCCTAATTTACTATTGAGAACTAAGGACTTTGGATTCAATTGATGGGTGAGTTGTCACTATTTTTCTCTCGTATGTACTCTTTGATAAAATTTATTACCCTCATTAATCAACACCGCCAACAACATGGTGGAAATATAAGTTAAATTTGGTACTCTTACTAAAGTGTTGGTTAACTAGGCTTACCAGTTGTTAGAAAAAATTATAACCTTTGCTAAATTTAATTAGTAGTTAGGTGGTGGAGGAAAAGGTAGGAAATGCCACTATCCCTCATGCATTGAATGCCTTAAACAATGTAGCACTACCTTGGGAAACCATCAGGTGGTTTTTTGTGAAAAAGGAATGGGTTTCATTGCATTTTTGTTTTTCCATATTGGATGTTTCTATTTCAAGATTTGCATGTTCTCCGTTTGTAGTATTTTTGGGTAATCTCCTTGATTCAATCTTGCATGAAAATTTAACTATTTGTGAGATTTTTTTAGGTGGTATTAATGTTATGGGATCAATAAATATCGAGAATAATATGGAGGTTTTGGTTGTTGTTGAATCAATCCTTCAACAATGACTGTGAAGGAAATTTTGAAGTAGAAGGAAAAGAGCAATTGTAGTCAATATAGGCATGATATAGTCTTTCTCCTTCTTGAAAGTTTGTCTCTTTTACCGTAACAACCTCATTTGTCACTTCAATTCTAGAATTATTTTTATATTACTTTATGCTTCATTGATTTAAATACCCATATATTTAAACCCAAAATAATCTTAATCTCATGTTTCCCTATTCTAAATTAACTTAATTTAGAACCAACATCATCTTAGTCAATATATCCTATAAGTGTCATAAACCGTGTGCATGAGATTATATATATCCTAATTGATCCTCCTCAAACACTCTTTATGAGTGTGTTTAATCTTTACGAGTGTGTATACAAATTATACTAATGGTTTCTTCATCTATCAAGGATAGTCATATAATGCATTCTAAGTATCTACATAGGTATATGTCATCCAATCCCATCCGACATCCTATACTTATATCTTTAGTGACTACAAGATAGTGTAATCAGCAGCTTACACTACTTTGATCAAATTTTTAGAGTCATGTATGCTATGCTTAGTTCCGTGATGGAACATTCATCATTAGGAACTTGTCAATCACCTAGTTTAGTTATATATATATATATATATATATATATATATATATATATATATATATATATTATTTTCTAGTCTTAAGGTATTATGTTCATAGTTAACAACTTAAGCATTCATTAATATCCCTTTCCTATTTGCTAGGTCCATTTAGTATACTAATACTGGTAAGTACATTTGTACTAACCAAGTAGTCACGAAGTGCCTAAGCTCCCCATTCTGTACCATCGTGATTTTTTGTTCACGAAGGTACTCTACCACACAATTGTATGTTGCTGATATTAAGTAATAACATCCTACTAGTATTCATCAACACATACAACCCGCCTTATATCACACATATGGTTATCATGAAATTTATGATTTCTTAACAAAGTATAATACAACCATAACCTAAACTATTTTTCAACTTAACCCTCTGGGTTTAGATTTTTTCTCAACCAAAGTGAGTTGAATATCTATGATTTATTCAAGTGACTCAATTCATATCCTTCTTACTTCCTACGTGATAAGATATAAATTCATATCTATTATTGATTCTTTTGAGTATGCGATATGCTCTTGTTTCTTAAAGTTTATAACACATTTATTTGGCTCATTAGTTATTTTTTCTGAATAAAATCATAATCGACATCTTTGTGATTCATTCATTCTCTCAAAAAGAAGTAGAATACCAATTATTATAACCATGTATATCTAGGTCAATTCAGCCTAAACATTTATAAAATCATTCCCTCCTTCATACTTAATCCTTCCATTTTAAGGTTGAGACTATAAGCCAATAATGTAATCCACTTTATTAATTTATTATAAGAAGAATCCAACTAACGAGATGCTCGTGTCTTTTTATGTATTCATAGATTAAACATATGTTTACATATTAATGCAACAAACATGTCAAATATTATATCATTTAGATTATTTGATTGAGTACAACAGTCCAAGTGTTTCATTTCCTTCCATTGTAGACTATACAATCTTTTTAATTTCATAACATAATTCATTATTTATATGCTTAACAAATTATCACAACTTGTTTCAGGCACATTTCCATACTCAACAAAAATCATATTATAATATCTCACCACTAGTGACCAAAAGTATATGCTTATATTCATGATAAGTAGCTAAGCAATCATTTCATAACATATACTTGTTCGAACACAACACTAATGAGACAAGTCATGAGCACATTTTCTAATGTTCATGTTATTAAATTGATCTCAGATTTTTACAAAGGTTCATAGACAAAGAGATCATGACAATCATGGATAGTCTTATAATATAATAGTAATAAATGCCTTAACAAGTCAAATATTTCAAACACATTCATGCCCAAAAGTTAGAACTTCATTCCACATCTCCATACAACACTTCTTCAATATTGGCATACATAAACACTCAATAAATTCATTCATTCTCATCTTTTACCATCTAAAGACCCCTGAACCTGCAATTGAAATGTTAATGTACAAAATGCACATGGTCACCCAACATGACTAGCATGGAAAGTTGTCAAATTTATCGTTATATATTATATCATTAAAATTCCTAAACAAACACACACACACACACATCATCATCATCATCAAAGATCAAGAATAAAGATCATTAATCATTTTCATTTCCTTTACCCATGTCTCTTCCACATAATTAAAACAAAATATTTTTAAGACTTTATCTCAAAAAAATTTAACCAATAATCTTGATTGAAATCTAGAAAAAGTTAACCATTTATACATTAGTTTTCATTCTAAAATCACATAGCTTGCCTAACAATAAAAAATTTATACTTTAAACTCTTATGAAAGTAAATTAATTAATATATTAAACTATTACATGACCTTGATTTACCATAACTGACCCTGCAATACTTCAATCAAAGGCCATTAACCATGCATAAATATAAGACCTATACCTTATAATCCAAAGGCATTCCTTATTACCTTATTATAAATGTAAATTACAAAGACCATCTCAACCTTTCTTATTAATTACAAGACTATAAGTAAATTAATCACATTGATATCATACAACTTCCACTTAGCTAATGTAATCATCAAGAGGTAATTTAATCACAAAAAACACCAAATATCATGTAGTTCATGAATACTAATGTATTGAAGATTTCCTTTAAACTGTGGACATTTACCCAAAAATTTATAAACTACCTCCCATTGGGGTCCACTACAAGAATTCCGTTGACAAAGTTGATACCTTACATGTTATATACATAGTGTACATGCCATTATGATAACCCTAGAGTGCTCCCTTTATGGTATTAATATAGTAACCTGTTATTTCATGCCGAACCATGAGATTCTCACTTAGGGCTTCCAAGATATCCTCCTAAACTTTTTGACTAGTATCCACCAATACCACTACACTGTATACCCAAAATGGGTTTAAGATCAATTGTTGACAAAAATCAGAAACTACGCATTGAACCCATATGGGTCTATCAAATCGATAATCATGAGGAAAGAATAAGAACACATTTCTATCAATGCTCCCACACACATTTTATTTTTAACGAAAGTGACAGTGTTTTAATACCTCAGATCCCTGGTTTAACCCATAATTTAATGAAATACTCTTCCTATAAATCATAACGAAACACTTGAAATAATTTCATCAAACCAACAAATAACAGAACACTACTCATTATGGTAAAAATAGAAACCTAAAACAATGGGAATTCTCCCAAAAGACATGACATAAGCTCATAGAGAGAGTTGTAAATTTAATAATATATCCATAAATGATATAACACATAATTACAGTCATCGTTGTGTCTTTCCAAGGCTCGTATAAATATATATATCCATGTAGACACCTAAATTATACTTTTACACTCTTATTGCCAAAACACACGTAAATCACTCTCATCCTTTCCAATTCTATTATAATTAGTTCTCTTTGCTAATTAACTAACGTTTCTTACCCCTTTTGCATTCGGGATGCCACTTTATGAAGAATCGTAAGTCAAAATCCTCTTCAAAATAAACAAGTGGCATTTATATGCTAATTAAGCCTATTTTGCCCTCTATTTGGTCAATATACCCTAGTATTAGCTCAAACCCCTCTTCCAACCACTCAAAATCACCCCATTCACCTCCAAAACATCTCAAAGAAGCTTCAAAATCTTATCCTAGCCTCTTAGTTGACCCTAAGCGATTGATTAAGGCTTCACACCTCTTAATCACTTGGTAATTCACTAATTGTGATTAGAAAGGCCTAATCATGATTAACAATTCTAATCTAATTTGGGGCTTTTAGTCCCACATGCACCAAAATACAAGTTTCTCCCAAAAGGAAAACTATAAAAAGGGTGCACCTCATTCCTTTATATTTTACACCATGCTTTGATTTGCATCTCATATAATAAATATGATATATAGCCAAGTTCAATCCTTGCTTAAAGCCTTCAATGGGGTTAGTAGATGGATATCCAAAATGACCAAGTAGTCATTGGGAGAGACCATTTCACCTTGTTTGGAGTAACAACCATAACCATTTGATTTCCCTCTTAGGTCTATTTAGGCCCATGTTAGGTAATTCAAGCATATTAGTAGGCATGTTTAGTTAGATTTTGTATTGTTTTCATGTTTTTAAGCATTATTTTAAGATTCTATCTTAATGTTACATTCCTAGACTTATAACCTTAGCTAGATGGATGAAAATGGTGTTAGATTTCCTTGTTTAGTCATGCAATTTGCTTTGTAAAGTTTAGGGTGTCATCATTTGGCATGCCTGGTGGGACAATACCCCATTGCATTCAATTTTTAAAGCTTTTTAACTTAGTTTCAAAGTTTTTTATTTCAAAATTTATAGATTATTTTCAAGTTTCCTAGATTAATTTCAAGTTTTCTAGTTTAATTATAAGCTTTCTAGAGTACTTTCAAGATTTTTAGATTAGTTTCTCAAGATTTTAAGATTAGTTTCAAAGTTTTAGAGATTAATTTCCATAGATTCGTTTCAATTTTCCTAGATTAATTTCAAGATTTCTAGTTTACTTTCAAGCTTTCTAGAGTATTTTCAAGATTCTTAGATTAGTTTCTCAAGCTTTTTAGATCAATTAAAAAGTTTTAGAGTAATTTTCAAAGTTTTATAGATTAATTTTCATTTTTGAAAGTTATTTCAACAAGATTAGTGGTAAAGGTTGTGTTTTATTTCTTTTTTAGGATTCAAGGAGGTGAAGCCCTGTCAAAATGGCCAAAAAATACTAAATATTTGACCTTTTTGAAGAAATTCTTGTCAAAACTCAAATTTTGGCCACTTCCAAGTGAAGGAGCGCACCTCTCTCTAGAAGTGCACACATTGGCTCATCTTTTCCAACTGTTAGTTTTTTTACAAGGGGGAGCACACACATCGATAGGGGAGCACATGCATCAAAATAAGTGGCACCCGCTTCTCTAGAAGTGCACACATTGGCTCATCTTTTTCAACTGTTAGTCATTTTTGCAAAGGGAGCACACACGTTGATAGGGGAGCACATGTGTTGAAACGAGAACACACACATCAACAGGGGTGTACATGTGTGTTTGTATAATTTTTTTCCTGTAAACTCAAGGTTACCATTTTTTATTTTTAGGATTTTTGTTACTTTTAGAGGTTTTTAGATTCCATTTTTGTCAATTTCATAGATTTAGAGTAAGTTTTCTTATAAAATAAGTTAGGGTTTTGAAGGAATTAATCTCCTTTCCATGCTTTATATGAGTTTGGGTTAAGGTGTGTATGCTCTTCTCTTATACTCCATGTGATCTAGAGAATAAAAAGTACTCTTAAACCTTCCTTTTCTATCATTAGAGTAAGTAGGAAACTTTGTTAATCATCTTTTAGTTTAAATGCTTTTTCCTTGCTAAATAACCACAACTAAAATTTGTGTATGCTCTTCCTCTTGCACCTAGTGTGATCTTGGGAATCAAAAAAAAATAGTCTTTTCATTAAAAAGCACTTGGATGAATTGGGAATAAACCTTGTTTTTACAAAATTTGATAGTAGTTAGTTGATTTACAAGAATTTTTCATGGTTATTTTCTTATGATATTGTGAATCTATTTGAAACTACTAACCATTTTTGAAGGACCTAATGCTAGTCAAAGAAAGGAGGACCTAAACAATTTTTCTAACTACACGTGTGATTGTAGGTTTCCAAAAGGAGTACAAAAAAACCACATTAAGTATAAAAGATAAAAATACACCACAATCATCACATTGTATTTGCATGTTTTGGTTAAGAGCTACGGCTCGTCCGCTCAACTAGGACATAACCCCTTTGGCATAATCCTTAAGCTACAAAAATGGGGGTGGTCCTAGGAACCCTAAAGTAGTTCACGTAAGAGGGAACCTTGTGAACAAAATAGGAAAGTGCTCCACACTACCGATTTGTCTAGTATGCCTTGGTGATATTAGCGTCAAAGATATCTATATCGCGACCCCAGTGAAAGTATAACTGAACACACTTTGGTGCTCATTATACTGAAGGGGGTAAAGTAAAGCCAAGATACTCCCAAATTAGTCAGTGTAAATTTTTGGGTAAATCGAGCTCACTCATAGATATCTTGTGACACCTAGAGAGAGAACCACCTAGGAAGATTACCGGCTTGAGGCCATTGTTTTTGTTTTAGATAGTATACTTGGGAGCTCTCACAAAGTGACAACCTTATTAGATTAAAACTCTTTTTTTCAAACAAGGGAATTAATCTCTTAAAGTTGAAACCGTGTGATTTCATCACGAAATCTACTTCATGTCATTTTTGTCCTAGTTTTTCACTTGTCTTAAGACAAAGAGAAACTCTACCAAAATAACACCAAGTTTATTTCAACACCACTTGCTCTACACCCTTGTTTTCTTATTGTCCATTTTTGGAAAAAGGAAACAACATATATGGATAAAACTAGATATTATGTGTCCGCCACTTTTATATTCTACTTGTGTGACTAGATTGCAATGCCGGAGCGTAAGTGTTGAAAGTGTGCATGGTATGTTCTCACGATCTAGTAGGCCCCCTTGTCTCAAAAACCCATATTTGAGACTTATTATCATCGTAGTTAGGAGATTTCATCCTTGTTTTTTTTTTGAGTTGTTACGCTGCCCACATTTTATCCATACAATTAAGATATTTACGTCTTGTTTCTGTTGTGAAATTAGGCCTAAATCTCTATATTCTAGAGTTACACTGTTTACACGCATAACAATTTCTTGTTATACTTAGACGTATTTTTACATCCTAACTTTCTTGTGAATTTTGTGAGTATTGAGGATACATTGTTAGCATTGCGATAACATCATTTTGACACTAGAAATATTGTTTTCCCAAAATATTGGTTCACGTGTCCAAATAATGTCATTATGTTGCTCACATTGTTATCGTCCATTTTATGAGACTTGGACTTTGTTAGTGTGTAAAAATTGGTTTGTAGTATATCTGGATAAAATATCACGTCAACATTCTCTTATCATTTAGGCCTTATTTTTGTAAACTTGACCTAATTAGTGATGTTGTGTTGTCACTATTTAGTTGTAAACCTATCTAGATAGAAACTTAGAGAATAAACTATTTGGTGTAACTAAAGTTTGAGTGTTGTACATCATTTTATTATTCTAAGGAGAAATTGTGTCATATAATACATTTCTAGGGTAGCTTGTTCATCATTATTTAGTTCGTACGTTCGTTTTGAACTATCACTTTTGTGGCTATTCTATAGTCACCTTGTTTTAATAACTTAGGATCATTACAGTACACAAATTTGATTAGGGTCCCTTGTTAATAAACCTTAGTGGAAATATTTTGTGTTGTACCTTCTATTCTAAGAAATTCCTACTACGAGAATGGGATCATGAAAGTTGGCAGCAAATATATTTGGAGGTGACAACCCTCTTTTGGAGGATAATATCATGGTTGACCATAGTGGTGGATAGGAAGAGTCTCCTCATGTGGATGTAGAGCTTCATTTCGCCCATTTTGATGACTACATTTTTCATAACAAACATGAAGTTCTTATGCGGGTTATGGAACTAGGATCCCAATTACCTTCCACAGTAGACCCTTCTCTTATTTCCGGCATGGTTCGAGGAGAAGAAGAAGTATACCTCCCTCGTCACACTCTTAAAAAATTTTAAATTTAAGTCACACTTCTACTTCTGCATGACAAAATAATGCGGAGATATCATTTGAAAATAATGGAGACTATCATTTTCCTCCTATTAAAATTCATTGTGAAGACATTGAAGAATATGTTCATCATGCACAACCTCCTCCTAACAAATATCATCATTAAATACCTATTAAAGAGGTTACGTTAGAATAACAGGTCCAAGCCCTCACTCATCAATTGGCCAGTTTGGCTTCACATATACAAAAATAACAACCAAAAGTTGTGAAACAAACTATACCAAAGGTAAAACCTAAAGCTTCATTTTACGAATTCCTAATAAACACTCCTTGACAGGAGGCACAAAGAGATCCTTATGAAGAGATTCTCGCAAAAAAAAGCGGGGTGGGCATACACCTATGCCTAAACCTTTGTATAGACCTATGTCGCCACCCACGCAAGATCCACTTTTTAATCAATAGTGGTCAACAATGAAGAACGCCCTTCAAGCGTTACAAAAGGAAAAAACTAGTAGAAATAACAAGAAGTATCAGTTCGATGAGTTATGTGCTTACCCATTTGACAAATCCATGATGTAGGTACCCTTCCCAAGACATTTTAATTTTTGAAAATTTGATAAATATAAGGGAAAAGGTGACTCTCGTGATCATATAAAAGACTTTTTATATGGAATGTCAAGAGGTGGAATTTAACGACAATTATCTTATGCACTTGTTTCCAAGAACTTTAGGGGAAACAACGCTAGATTGGTTTGTGCATATCCCTAAGGGATCCATATCAACATGGACAAAACTAGTAGAGAGTTTTGTACAACACTTCTCTTTCAATATAGAAAATGATGTTACCATGTTAGATCTCTACAATGCCAAGCAACGAAATAACAAAAACTTTCTTTGTGTTTTTACAAAGATGGAGAGGGTTAGCTAATCACTTTCCTTGATCCCTACCCAAAAAGTAGTTGATAGGCATATTTGTTTGAAATTTCCATCCAGACATTACATTCCACTTGAAAATGCATTGTGGTAACACGTTCAAAGAGGTAATAGAAAAAGGGAGTCAAATTAAAAAGGCATTGTTAGCTAGGGGGACTCTAAAACCTTTCTCCCACGAACACAATGATTCTAAATCTAATGATAAAACAAATTTTGTTCCTAATAGAAACAAAAATGTCATTAGTGATGGGATAGTAGACTCTAAATGGGTGCAAGCCGTGCAGAACCACACACCTTTGAAACTTGCAAAGGGTAATCCACCTACCAAGTATAAACGCCACACTTTTACTCCTCTATCTGAATCCATATCATCTATACTAAAATAGTTAGAGGCTATAAACATGGTTAAGTACCCTAAAACGCAACCCTACAGGATGATACACCCAAACCATCATGGTTTAGGGAGAATGAATTCTACAGGTTCCACCACGTAAAGGGTCACAAAACTGACAAGTGTTTAAGATTAAAACACTATATTCAAGACCTAGTTGACATCGATTGATATTGAAGTAGACTTTGTTGTCATTGTAAAATATCCAAATGCAAACTTAGGGATCTTCAAAGAGCCTTTTCCCAATCAAAAGAAAGGAAAAATCCAGATCGGGGACAATCGTCTCAAAATAAAAATGCTAACTATATGTCAAACAAAGACCATTTTGATGCCTTGATAGGTTGTGTTGACCCACTCATTGAGAAAATCAATATAATTAGAATTAAGACAAGAGAGTGTGTTGTGGAAACATGACAGGCTCACCTTGTTATAAATTATGAACCTACTCCCCTCCTCCTCAAGAGAGTCACTATGATGTGTTAGATCAACTAGAAAAAACTACAACTAATATTTCCATCTTATACCTTCTAAATATCTCTAGCGTCCATAAGGATATAATTTACAAAACCTTATAGGGATTAAGAGTATCCATTGATGTTGACCCAACACATTTGCAAGCCATGGTAGCATAACTTGTTCCTTTGGAACACATAACCTTCAACACTACAAAATCCTTAGTTGAAGATCCTTCACATAACCTACCATTACATATTGAGGTTATCATTAAATGTAAGAAGGTTAAGAGAGTGCTTGTGGATGGAGGATCGGGTCTTAACATATGTACTCTCAAACTAGTCTGCCAACTAGGCTGCATAGAAGCTGATATGGAAACAAAGGTCATCACCATTAAGGCATATGACAATGAAGAATGAACATCAGCTGGACTGATCACTTTCTTATTAGAAGTGGGTCAAATAACACATGATACAAAGTTCCACATTTCATATCTGTAACTCCCTTACAATATCTTTCTCGGTCGCCCATGGATTCATGCCATGCAGGTCATGCCATCAACATATCATTAGTGTTTAAAGTTACAATATGAGGGACAGACACTCACCATATAGGGGGACCCTCAACCTTTTTCTCATTGTAGAGCATTGTTGGGATTTTTCCCTACAATCTATGAGTGTCCATCTACAAAGATCATTATTCCTATCTAGTCAGAGGCCCTCACTTCATGAGTGGATCCAAATACCCTGTCTATCAATGAAAATGGTGCTTCCACCTTAGAAAATCCTTTGTCTACATGGGAGATGAAGGTCAAACCAAGTGGTTGTGGAGAGTATGATCTACAACAAGCCCTAATGGTTCACAATGGTCCACTATCAACCCAAGCACATGGTAGGCCGTGTTTCAAAGTTCAAAGATCAAGAGAGGCTTTCCCTTTCAAGAATTTTACTCTTGGCAACTTACTAGAAGATGAAAGGTTTCTTATGGACATTATATTCCATATCGATGATGATGACATGGCTACATGCTATAAATCACCTAAGTATCCCATTCCTAATCAAATAATGCTTTTCATGGGGTATAAAGGATGTGGCTATGGCCACCAAGAACAAGGCCCATTAGAAGTTCTCGTAATACCTCAAAGCATATAGTAGGTAAATCAGGTATAGGAATCCATTTATATGAGTCTCACTCTTCAGATGATGAGTATGCTTCTTTTGAGAGTGAGGATAGTTTGTTTGGAAATGAAAGTGAAATAGATTCCCAATGTAGTCTTTATGAAGACCTTGCCTCTACAAACCTATTCACCAATATGGCTATCCTTACTATAACCCCTATTATACCCACCATATCCCCTATAAATCAACCATTAACCCTCACCTACCCATCACTCATGAATTGGGATCAATAAAAACATGTACCTATTGACGTGTTTCAAAATGATGAGGCCATTGGTGAGTTCCTAGGAATCAGAGACAACATTCCAAGAAATGATCACAAGAAGGGGTTCTCCATTCAACTTAACACATGCACATACTTTGGAGAGGAAGTAGAGTTGTGTGGGAATTTAAGTAAAAAGTGAGAAAGGGAAAAATTTCCAAAGAAAATCCTTGTGGAAATAAAAAGGGGAAGTCCTATAGTGAAAACCTCTTTGAGGCGCTTGTGGAAAAACATGCAGAACAACCTATGGAAAAGATAATGTACCCTGCTTCAAGATGAAGAGCTCCCGAGCCACCTGTGATAGAGGAGGATCTCAATCTCCCTCTTGATCCTACATGCATGGGGGATGAATCAAAGTTATTAGTGGAAGATACAATAGATGTTAATATTGGCATGGAAGAACTACCACGGATAGTTAAGTTGGGAGCTTCCCTCTCAGCCAAAGAACAAAAAACATTCACATGACTCTTAAGAGAGTATGTAGACATCTTCACTTGGTCTTATGCTGACATGCTAGGACTTGATCCTACACTAGTGGTGCACAATCTTGTGGTACACCCAAATGCCAAGCCCATCAAACAAAAGCTCCAAAATATGCATCCTCATGTCACCTTACTGGTAAAGGAAGAGCTAGAAAGGTTACTAGAAGTAGGCTTTATCAGGCCTATTGACTACTCAGAGTGGATCTCCAATGTGGTCTTGGTTCAAAAGAAGCCAGTTGGTATTAGAGTGTGTATGGATTTCAGGGATATAAAAAGCTTTTCCTAAGGACAATTTTCCTCTTCCAAACATCGACATGATTGTCGATTCTATAACAAGCTATGAGATGCTTTCACTCATGGATGGCTTCTTAGGTTACAATCAAATAAATATTTTGGAAGAATATCAGCACAAGATGGCTTTCACAACCCCATGGGGGATGTTTTGTTACCAAGTCATGCCTTTTGGCCTTAAAAATGTAGGTGCTACATATTAAAGGGAAATTACATAATCTTTCACGATATGATAAGTGACATCATGGAAGATTACGTAGATGATATACTAGCTAAATATAGAACCTACGAGGAACACCTAGAAATTTTATGGCGTATCTTTCAGCGTTTAAGGGATTACAAAGTCCAACTTAACCCAAAGAAGTGTGTCTTCGGTGTGCTATTTGGGAAATTACTAGGATTCATTGTGTCATGGAGAGGAATAGAAGTGGACCCTGAAAAGGTCACGGATATCACAGAAATTCCTCCCCCTAAGAATATTAGACAACTACGTAGCTTACAAGGGAAAATTTAGGCCATCAAAAGGTTTATTTCACAACTAGCAGACAAGTGTCATACATTTACACATCTTCTTAAGAAGGATGTTAATTTCAACTGGGGACCAGAACAACAACAAGCATTTGCTTTGCTAAAAGAATACTTGGCCAACCCCCCTGTTCTCATGCCACCCACGGTAAGAGAACCCTTGTTACTTTATATCTCTACTACACATTTTGCAATTGGAGCACTATTGGCCCAATAAGATGAAAAATAGAGAGAAAATGTTGTATACTATTTAAGCAGGACATTGGTAGCATATGAGCTAAATTATCCACAAATCAAGAAGGCTTGCCTAGCCATGGTGTTTGCTTTCTAGAAGCTACGTCATTATATGCTTATAAAATCAATATAATTTCAAAGGTTGAACCTTTGAAATATTTATTTTCCAAACCAACACTAACCGAAAAGATGGATAATTGGATCATCTTATTAAGTGATTTTGACATTGAATACGTTCATCAAAAGTCAATAAAAGGACAAGTGTTAGCTGATCAATTGGCGTAAGCTTTCTTTGTGTACTAAACCCTTGAGTCTAGAACTACTAAATGCATCCATTATGTACCTCAAAGAATCTATAGTTTGGAAAATGTACTTTGATGGCTCTTTTACCTTTCATGGTTCAGTGCCGAAGTTGTGCTAATCACTCCCATGAGAGACTTGATTCGTAAGAATTTTGAATTGGATTCCCTTGCACAAACAATATAGTGGAATATGAATCTCTCATTGTAGGAATGAATTTGGCCATCAAATGGGATATCAGAAAAGTAAAATGCATTGGTGATTCAATGCTTATTATCAAACAGTCACGAGATGAATATAAAGTTAAAGATGAAAAGTTACTTCCATATAAAAGAATGGTTGATTCCTTGAAATAATTCTTTGAGTAGATAACATTTGAGAAAATACCAAGAGATCATAATAGAGTAGTACACGCCATAGCTACAAAGATAAGATATGTGCATCAAAGATTTAACAAGACACCGAGAGATAGATGATCTTATTATAAGTCATTTTATAGCCGGGGAGGGATTACTATGAATCTTTTCACTCGGGCATCGGAGAAATGGATAGCACCTTCATTGAGGATTTGATCTATCCTCACTACTTTAGGCCATGCCTTTCGACCAAGGTGAGAGGACCCATTTTGTAACCTCTGTTGGTGAAGGAGAATGAAGATATCCTTCTTTACACAAATTTGGAAGGGACCCTTGAGAAAATATGATCAATGCACCACAATTTAACTCTCACAAGTTGTCACTTCTAAAGAATGGTGATATTTCCTAGACAAGGTTAAGGTTACTAAAGACATTATGGAATCTTGATTGCTTCTACATATTTTAGCAGTAGAATTTATACATTTGTGGACACACAGGAAAACAGGGGTAGTTTAGGATGGATTCATTGTTTTTGAATAATTTTGGTGGGAGATTAAGTAGGATAAAATTGATTATACCATATCTTTGAGAGACTTCACAAAAATTGGAAAGCTAAATGACAGAAAGCTTTGGAATAGCTAAGATATTCCTTCAACTAGAAGGTGTGCATCAATGGAGGCCCATATTTTCACATGGTTTCACACAATCTCCAAGAATTTAACACAAAATCTCAAGATAAAGACTCAATAAAACATCAAAGACCCCTGGTTCCTCATGCCTAAGATACACTCAAAGGCTTACAGACAATCTTTATCAACAAATGACAGTGAAGTGATTTTAAATTGTTTATCTCATCACAAGATGAAAGCTCTTCTTGAAATGAAATTGCAAATGCCACTAAATTGTCATAGGATGAGATCTTGTGTGATTCAGAGGGAATTTAACACAAGATTTCAATAGGAATAAGAAAAACTACTTGCAAACATTTTGAAACAAAGCAAACAAAAATTGCTCCAAGATTGACATAAATTAACTCAAAATTGATTAGATTCATCAGGGGAAAGTTTGTTCGAACTAGTCTCAGAGCTTGTCAATGGTTGTACACTCACAACCAACTTGACGTGATTGAAATCTAAAACACAGGAAATTAATAGGTTTCTCGATTGGTCTCTCGAAGATGGGTTCTCTCAAATTTTCTCTTAAGAATTTAACCCCCGACCCTTTGTAAGAGTATTCTCATTTCATTTATACATTTCACTTGCACTCACTCATCCCAAATTTTCCCCAAAAAGAAGAATATTCGAGGGACCTTTGCTTGTTACCAATTTGCCTCAGAAAGTGATGTTTAACAAATTCACATCCGAAAGCTGCCAGTGGACCAATTATGAACTGATCACATTTCTCAAACCCTTGACTAATGACTAGGATGCCATGCCACAACTTTTTTGACAATCCTTTTAATCATTCTTGATTTTTCATGCGATAAATCCCATTTTAATCATTCTCTAGAGGCTTTGTATAACTAGATCTAATAGGTAATCCTTTTTTTCTCTCAAGGTAACACCTTTTTCATCTTTTACACCTGCAACCTCCATCATTTCATCCTTTTCCCTCTCTTTCCTCTACAACTCTTCCCCGCATCCATCTTCTCTGGTAATTCACATTTTTGCAAGTGCCCGAGCAATTCCAATTTCAAAATATCAACCTTAACAATCTTTGACTCACAAATTAAGTTCTAAATCCATTCAATGGAACTTTGCAGATAAAAATGACAAGGAATTTCATCAAAAATGATGAAAAATAGTGCGTATTCGCATCTCCAAGAGTCTTGAGCAAAATGGTGGAAAAACAGTGAAATGCACATCAACCATTGATTCTTCCCCTTCTCAACTCTAGATTAGAGTCCATCCATGTTTTCTTGGTGCAAACTACAAAGGTGAGGTATAGTGGCAAAGTTTCCAAACAAGTGCGGGCCTTCCACGTGCCCTGGGCCCAAGAAAATGCATTTTGGCCTTTGAAAAGTCTCAAAAAAAGGAGCCAGCGGAAGCCTCCACGTGTCTCAATGGCACACCTTTGGTATGGTCCTCAAAAGTGGAGACCCCAAACAAGCACGGGCTCACCATGTGTCTCAGTCTAATAGAGTTGTTAAAAAAGTTGAAGGATCAACGGAAGGCACCATGTGTCTAGGGTCCGAGACAGTTTTCCTTAGCCGTTGAAAATCCAAGCAAGGGAAGAGTGAGGAAAGCCTCCAAGTGTCCTCCTAGAACTTCTTCAAAATAAAATTTAGGGGCCGGTCCCCAAACAAGCACGGTCCCTCCACGTGTCCCAAGCCTTAGAAAATTACTTTGAAAATTTTAAGTATAGAGCGGAGCCGGCGGAAGCCTCCATGTGTCCCCTCCCAGCAACTATTAAGGTGGGACCCTGAGGTGGATCCTCAAATGAGCATCGGCCCTCCACGTGTCCATGGTCTACCAAAGCTACACCATGAAAAAAAATGTCTAAGTCTTGGCAAGGCAGCGGAAACCTCCACGTGTCTCCCGCACAACTCCAAGGTCAAACCAAAAGGTGAATTTTCAGATGAGTATCGACCTCCACATGGACAAGTTTTGAGTTGAAGTGGGCCTTAGAGTTTCAAAGTGCCCTCACCAGCCGCATCCAACTAGAAAAGGGCCACATTTCCATAGATGTTGAGATATAAATTTGATGGGGAAAACACACCTGTCAAACCGTAAAATGCAGGAAAATCACCATTTGCACTCGGAAATGAATCTTTCTTTCAAGAAAAAGAATTTGGAAATGATATAAGGCCCAAATATGATCCTTTGAGCTTCATCCAATCAATCATTTTCCATAGATATTGGGACAAAATTGACAGGAAAACAAAACGTGACTATGGAAAATGGAAGGAAGGGAAAAACTAGATTTTATGCCCAAGTTACAAATCTTTTCACATGGATAGAGAAATGAAAAAAAAAAATTGTGACTTTAAAGTGATCCTCGACCAAAGGAAGGACTGATCATGGAAACCAAATGGAGGATAGAGCTTTCATGCATCAATACGGGGAGATAGAAAAGATGACAGAGCCCACAAATTGAATAATTTCAAGGACAAATGGGGCGAGATCAAATTGAGCACCAACATCAGCTCCGACTTGGGGATGGGCACTCCTGTGAGTGCCACAAGAACAAATAGTAGACCAAGTGCCAAAAATAAACCATTGGGAAACAGAGTCAAAGAATAAGCTTGTAGAGTAGAACAATAATAACCAACTCCCCCAAGGATGAACCGAGAAACCAAAAAATGGCCACCAAGGACTAGATAAACAAAAATAGAAAAACATGAAAGTAGAAAGAAACCAAAAGACTATACACTGTATAAATGGAGTATACCTTGATTCTGAGAAATCAATCAAGGAAATGTTTCAAATGCCTACCATTAACAAGAAATTCAAGCAATTCCCCATCTAAGTCTTTTAAGAAGAAAGTATGTTCACCAATTCAATGTCAATTGAATAAGGGCCCATCCACAATGCATCAAACTTTCCATGTTTTCCCTTATCCTCATGCCTATTGTCCCATAATAACACAAGATCTCCCACACTAAAAGCTCTTGAGTCACTTTTTTATCAAATAACTTCTTCAAATTTTCTCTAAACTTCACATGCCACTGATGGGATGCCCTTCTTTCTTCATCTAACTCAATAATCTGATTGATTCGAGCATCATATGGACTAACTTCTTGATCTTCAATTTGTTGAACAAACTGAAATGAAGACAATTACAAATGAAGGGGAAAAAATCTTGAGTTCCATATACCAACTCAAATGGGCTTTTACCAATAGCTCTTTTGATAGTGATTTTGTCAGCCCAAACAACAAACTTCAGTTTCTCACCCCACTTCTTTTTTCAGCTCCAAGGTTCTTCTAATGATCTTCAACAAGTTTTTATTGTTGGACTCAGCTTGTCCATTTCCTTGGGATTGTAGTTAGAAGCATATGTCAAATTGATTCCATACCCTTTGCACATTGCCACCAAAGGGTTTTGGCTCTAAAACTCATGGCATTATCAGCAACAATCTTAGTTGGCACTCCAAATCTGCATATGATTTGATTCAACATGAAGTCCATGATGACTTGGTGTGTTGCTTTCTTGGTGGGGATTTCTTCCACCCACTTAGTGAAATAATCAATGGCTATAAGAATCCATTTATGACCAGCACTAAGGATCTAAAATCTCACCAATGAAATCCATTCCCCATTTCTTAAATGGGGCTTCAATTGACATAGATGCAAAAGGAAGGGAACCTGAAGCTTTCATTCTTCCAGAAAAATGCTGGCAACTTTCACATTTCCTAACCAATAGAGTTGTATCCTTGAAAAGAGTTGGCCACCAATAACCAACCCTCAAGATTTTATGTGTTGTAACTCTTCCAAAAAAATGTCCCCCACAAACTCCTCCATGGAGATCAACAATTATTTTGGGGGCCTCATCTTCAGTGATGCATCTCAAGAGCACTCCCTTGGGGTTCTTCCAAGCTAACCCAAAATTAGTAATGACATATTTTTGGGAGGCTAACTTAAGAGCTCTTTTTTCTATTTTTAGTCAAATGTTTAGGGCAGCATAGATGTCTGAGATAAAATATTATATCTTTGTACCATTCAAGAGCTTACCAACTTTTCAAGGACATCCACCCTTTCTCCTTCTACTTCATTCACCTCAATAGTTCACAAGTTTCTCTCAGCCATAAGCTTAGCTAGGCCCAAACCTCTTATCAATTTTATGGTTTGGATATCCATGTCATATTCCTACAACTTGTTTACCCATCTGCATATTTTTCTTGAGACCTCCATCTCTGATAAGATATCTTTCACCATGGTGTGGGGAACATAAGCAACAAATTTAGAGCTCAAGATGTAAGGTCTGAAAACCTTTTTGTTGCTTTCACCAAGGAAAATTCTTGCTTCTCCATGATGGTGTACTTCAACTCAACTCCTTGTAATGCCTTACTAAAAAGGCAATTGGTCTCTCAGCCCCTTCATCATCCTTCTGCAACAAGACAGATGCAATGGTGTTTTCTAAAGCAAAAGAAAACATTTGAAAAGGATTCTTGTAATTTGGAGCTGCCAAAACAGGGGCATGCTTTAATGCTTCTTTGATCCCATTGAAAGCTTGAATGGAAGCTTCTTCCCATTTGATAACTTGGTCCTTCTTCAACATGCTAGTAATGGGGATGGTCAGCTCAAAAAAGTTAGACACAAATCTTCTGATAAAGTTTATTTTTCCAAAGAAGGATTGAACTCCCTTCTTAGTTCTCGGAATTGGAACCTTGCTTGATGGCTTCCACTCTCTCGGATCAATCATGACCCCTTCCTTTTGATACAATGTGACCAAGCAGCTTTTCCTTTTGCACTCCAAAATGGAACTTCTTGGGATTCAATGATATGCCATACTCTCTACACCTTAACAACATTCTCTCCAAGTGTTGCAAGTGATCATTTATTTTTCTAGAAAACACAGTTACATCATCTTGATAAACAACAATGAAATCATTAATATAACTAGCAAACGCTACATCCATTGCTCTTTGGAAAGTTGCTCCAACATTCATTAAGCCAAAAGGCATCCTGACATAGACATAAGTTCCCCAAGGAGTGGTAAAGGTAGTCTTTATTCTTTCTAACTCCTTCACAACAACTTGATTATAGCCAGAGAAACCATCCAAAGTGGATAACAATTTAGAACCAGTTACCAATTGTAGCATATTCTCCATGTTTGCAGAGGGTAATTATCTTTCAATGATGCTTTATTCAAGTTCCTAAAGTCTACGCACAACCTTATATCACCATTCTTTTTTCTAGACAGGTACTAAATTTGTAACCCAAGATGAGTACCTTGTGGGCTGAATGATCCCTCCATCCCTCAACTTCTTCAATTCTTCTTGCATCTTCAAAGAAAGGAGCGGATTGATCAGCCTCTATTTTTTCCTAAAAGGCTTGGCATTAGATTCAAGAGGAATTTCATGTTGGAACAAATCTTCCTGTATGCCTTCAACTCAGAGTAAGACCAAGCTAGGTAGTCTTGATATTTCTTCAACAATTGAACATAGGACTAGCTTCTCTTCCTTGCTCAGATTGCTTCCTAACCAGATTTTACATGGTTTTTCCTTTGTGCCTAAGTCGTGCTCTTCCACATCTCTTGAAACCGACATACTTCTGTTAATAATGCAATCAACATTATCAAAGTTTGATTCAAGTGCCACCAAACCTCTGGGAATCATGTTTGTCTTCAACTAGATGATGTCTTTTCCAAATAAAGTTTCCTTTCCTTCAACAACACACACCATTGGTTCCCAATCTATATTTTGGTCAAAAACTCACCTTGGTTCTATAGAAACCATTTCACCTGGGCATCATCATCGAACACTTGCCAATTTTTAACGTTGTCAGGGATAGATGGCCTTGTTAGTATTTCAACATCATACTCACAAAATGGAGATATTGTATAATTTCCAAATCTGATCCTAGCACTGCTAACTTGTTCTGCAACAACATTAAACTTTCTATCATGGTGCACAATATTAAATGAGTCAAACATTTCAATCAAATCCTAGATTGCATGCTTGTATTGTTTCATTCTCTAATTTTTAGTAGCATACAGTTTTCTAATCTCTTGACAATCAGTTTATGAATCTCCTTTGACAATGATATCCTTTACACCATATTTCCATGCAATTCTCAAACCCAATAATAGTGCTTCATATTCAGCAATGTTGTTAGTGCATTCAAAGTTGAGTTTGAAAGAAAAACAAACTCTTCTTGGCCTGAGAAATCATAAACAATACTAGTACCATTTCCAAACTTGGAACAAGCTCCATCAAATAACAAGGTCCAAGGAAAACCTACTTGTTCAAGACATTTACATTGATCAATCTTGTGCTCTTTTCCATCAAGAAAATCCAACAAATTTATCAACATCTACATCAACATACAACACTTCATAAGAAGCATTATTGGGATCTTCAATGAGGTGCAACATCTTCTTCTCTCCATACAACTTTACAAGGTTACCTTCAATCGAATGGTGGAAAAAGACATATCCATCTAAATAACTTCCACCAACACTTGCAGCCCACTTTCTTGATAACAACATGCCCCATTTGGTAGGGCAATCAACAATAACAACATCAAGTTTCAAGTTCTTACCCAGATAAGTTGCAAGTTGTACCACCAAACCTTTTACACATCCTACAACTAGCACCTCTCTAGAATCCATCATAAGTACACTTTCCATAAGTTTTTGTCACTTTAATGTTCAATTCATTCATGACCTCTAGAGGCATAACATTGCATGATGCTCTGGAATCAAACATACAATTGTGTAATAGTCTGTCCTTAATAATCAACATTGTAAAAAATGGATCAACATTTAATTGAGACTCAACCAAAGATGTTCCCAAGTAAACTTTAGGTGGTTCACCTATCTCCTCCAATGCTGGTGGTTTTTCTAGGTCTTGCAATGGTTGGAGGAGGAGTGTCTACATTATTTATATTTCTACCTTGGGTACTCCTATCTTCTTCCAATCCCAAATACTCAAAGGCCCTCTTCTTGTGCTCAAGAATCCTAAGCAGTTCAACAATTGGAATAAAATCTTGATCTGACTCAAGACTTGGGCAATGTCATAAGGAATGTATTTGGGAAAAGCAACATTTGGAGAAAGATTGACAAACTCATCGATGGCACAAGATTTTTCACATTTTGGGCATGGGTGGGAACACTAGTTCTACTTGAGACAACAAGGCCTTTTCCAGATGCATCTTTCTTTGGAGTTTCTTTTGGGATATTGGTGAGAACTAGGTTTTTGGTTTGGCTTGAGGCCCTACCCCTTTGAAAACTTTACTTCTTGTGTTATACTCTTTTTCTTGGGCAACAACAACATTCATTAACAACTATTTATCCTCTTCTGATGGGATTCCTCCATCATACTTCTTAATCATTAGAGCTCTTAGGTACTCAAAATCATTATTAGGAAGTTCAAAATCTTGTACCATATCTATTTCTAAAGTATGAGAGGGAGGAAGAAGAGGTACCCGTGAATGCAATCCCAAAACTTGCAGCAGTTCTTGCACTTATTACTTCAGTTGAAGTTTCTCTTGCTGTGAGCTTGTAGAGAGAAATCCACCATGCATGCATCATCATCAGTGTTATCATCATCATCAGCTTCTTCAACTTGTTGATCTACTTCACATGGCGGGTGGGGTAAGAAACATTTGTCACACCAATCAATTTCATTTGTCTCTTCAATAACAACAACTTTGACATTTAGAGGATCAGACACTACTCTATTTTCCCTAGCTTGGGGTTGTCTAGCTCCCATGGGTCCTTTACCTCTCATCATCGATCTCTGATCATTTCTAGGATGATTTGTAAATCTATCTTGTCCTTGTTGCCTATGCTGACCTTGAGAACCTTGTCCAATTCCTTTCTCTTCCCTAGCTAGCTTGTAAGATATTTCTTTGATAGCTCTAGCCAAAGTCTTTACAACTTCCTCAAGATCCACAACCTTACTTGATTGAGGCTTCTCTGGGTTGATCATTTTAACACCCTCCCTCTTAGGAGGTTTTCCAACTACTTTAATGTTGTTCTCAATTTGCAGAGCCATGGTAAAGGCCTGCCTCAAAGTTGTTGGGTTCTTGTCTCTTAAATAATAGGTAACTTTCTTATCAAAAGCATCAAAGTATTTTATCAAACAAGAAACATCACTTGGCCTTAGGATCACAGGAAGCCTATTTAGGGTCTTATTGAACCTTGTATTGAAGTCATGAATAGAATCATTAGGATTCTTTTTATATTTTCAAATTCTGATAAAAGAAACCTAGGGTCTATTTTATCTCCATACTATAATCTAAAATCATTCTTCATTTCTATCCAAGAATCAATGGAATTATCTGAAAAGATTTATACCAGTCCCTTGCATCTTCTTCTAGAGTATGGATAAACAATTTAATGTACACATCCTCAAATTCTATTTCAAAGTCCTCCATCATATTGAAAAAGATTTAAGTGTTGATCCCCAGTAATGGCATTATTTCCTTGAAATTTAGGCAATCTATTTCTAACATCTTGGGGCACAACATTTGGATATCCAACCATACCTCTAAAATCTATAGACCAAAAGTGTTCACAAAAAATGGAGGTCTAGGTGGGGGCTAGGCCATATTGTTTTGGGAGGTGATCTTACATGAGAAACAAAATGATGAGGAGTGAGGGGTCTGATGGGGCACATGAATACAATTCTTAGAATGGATGTTCTCTAAAAACTTTGTTTCTTGGAAGATCCTATCAGCTTTGGAGAATACAGGGACAAAATGAGATGCAAATATTTCAAATACAAAAGAAGGACCCTCTCCAGTTGGAGAATTTAGATTTACAAAGAGACTACCTGATTCAAAAGCACTTGAGGAAGTATTGCAATCTTCAATCACAGGATGATCAATTTCACCAATGGAGATCTCTTTTCTTGATGCTTGATCTCCAACAACCTTCCAAATTCTTCTTCCTTCTAATTAGACTTTCCCAACTCTAGAAACAACCTTCTACTAGGGTCCTTGGTGAAGAAATATCTTCTTCCTTCCAGCTTTGTAGAGATTAATGAAAAATCTTACTTGATATATGTTAAGACACTGGTATTTATTAAGAATTTAAATAACACAGAGTCACCACTAAGGATTTTCACCTTAGTTTGTGCAAATGCACTATGAAATGTCTATCAATACTAGATTCATGTAAATATTACAAGATCTGCTCTTCTTCTACCCAAATTTGTCAATGATGATACAAACTTTAGTGCAATAACTGTATAAGTTGGAAATATTGCACTCAAAACTTACAAATTTGAACAATTCTTACAGATCTAAATAGATAATGATGTTTTAACAATGTATTTACAATTAAGATTACATACCGTAAGAAAATATTACCCCAAAAATGACCATTCATTCTTGTGTTTTTTCCACAAATAAATCTTGAGCTCAAATAATCCCCAAAATGACACCATTAACAACGTTTATATATACTTATTTGTAAAATAATTCAAAGATTCCCAAAAACAGGTCCTCCATTCTTGGCGTCATTCTTGTGTTGGTATCCAAATTGATTCTCCCTTGGAAACCGAGCAACATCAAATATTTAAAAGGACACTGAGAGATAGACAAATCTTATTATGAGTCATTTTTGTAGTCCGAGGGAGGGATTTTCTCGACTCTTTATCACTCGGGCATCGAGAAATGGATAACACCTTCATTAAGGATTTGATCTATCCTCACTACTTTAGGTCGTGCCTTTCGACCAGGGTGAGAGGACCATTTTGTAACCTTTTTCGGTGAAGGAGAATGAAGATATCCTTCTTTACACAAATTTATAAAGGGGACCCTAAGAAAATATGATCAATGCACCATAATTTAACTCTCACGAGTTATCACTTCTAAAGAATGGTGATATTTCCTAGACAGGGCTAAGGTTACTAAAGACATTATGGAATCTTGATTGCTTCTACATATTTTAGCAATAGAATTTATACATTTGTGGACACACAGGGAAAATAGGGGTAGTTCAAGATGGATTCATTGTTTTTGAATAATTTTGTGGGAGATTAAGTAGGATAAAATTGATTATACTAGATCTTTGAGAGACTTCACAATAATTGGAAAGCTAAATGATAGAAAGCTTCGAATAGCTAAGGTATTCCTTCAACCAGAAGGTGTGCATCAATGGAGGCCCATATTTTCATGGTTTCACACAATCTCAAGAATTTAACATGAAATATTTAGAGCTAAAGACTCAATAAAACATCAAAGACCCCTGTTCCTCATGCCTAAGATACACTTGAAGGCTTACAAACAATCTTTATCAACAAATGACAAGTGAAGTGATTTTAAATTGTTTATCTCATCACAGGATGAAAGCTCTTCTTGAAATGAAATTGAAAATGCCACTAAATTGTCACAGGGATGAGATCCTATGTGATTCGGAGGGACTTTAACACAAGATTGCAATAGGAATAAGAAAAACTACTTGCAGACATTCTGAAACAAAGCAGACACAAATTGCTCCAAGATTGACACAAATTAACTCAAAATTGATTAGATTCATCAATAGGGGAAATTTTTTTTGAACAGTCTCAAATATTGTCAATGGTTGTACACTCACAACCAACTTGACATGATTGAGATCTAAAACATAGAAATTAACAGTTTCTCGGATTGGTCTCTCAGGAAGATGGGCTCTCTCAAATTTTCTCTTAAGAATTCAACCCCCGACCCTTTACAAGAGTATTCTCATTGCATTTATACATTTCACTCACTCACTCATCCCAAATTTCCCCCAAAAAAGAAGAATATTCGAGGGACCTTTTCTTGTTACCAATTTTCCTCAAAAAGTGATGTTTAACAAATTCACATCTAAAAGTTGCTAGTGGACCAATTATGAACTGATCACATTTCTCAGACCCTCGACTAATGACTAGGATGCCATGCCACAATATTTTTGATAGTCCTTTAATCATTTTGATTCTGTCATGTGAAGAAATCCCATTTTAATCATTCTCTAGAGGCTCTGTATAGCTAGATCTAATAGGTAATCCTTTTCACTCTCGAGGCAAACACCTTTTTCATCTTTTGCACTTACAACCTCCATCATTTCATCATTTTCCTCTCTTTCCTCTTGCAACTCTACCCCACATCCATCTTCTCTGGTAATTCACGTTTTTACAAGTTCCCAAGCAATTCCAATTTCAAAATATCAACCTTAACAATCCTTAGACTCACAAATTAAGTTCTAAATCCATTCAATGGCACTTTGTAGATAAAAATGACAAGGAATTTCATCAAAAATGATGAAAAATAGTGTGTATTCACATCTCCAGGAGTCTTGGAGCAAAAATGGTAGAAAAATAGGTGAAATGCACAACAACCATTGATTTTGCCCTTCTCAACTCTAGATTAGAGTCGTCCACATGTTTTCTTGGCACAACTACAAAGGTGAGGTACAAAGGCAAGTTTCCAAACAAGTGCAGGGCCTTCCACGTGCCCTGGGCCCAAGAAAAATGCCTTTTGGCCTTTGAAAAAGTCTCAGTAAAAAAGGAGCCAGCGGAAGCCTCCACGTGTCGCCTTGGTGCACCTTTGGTATGGTCCTCAAAAGTGAGAGACCCCAAACAAGCATGGGCTCACCACGTGTCTCAGTCTGGAAGAGTTTTAAAAAATTTAAAGGATCAATGGAAGGCGCCATGTGTCTAGGGTCCGAGATAGTTTTCCTTAGCCATTGAAAAGTCCAAGCAAGGGCAGAGTGAGTGGAAGCCTCCAAGTGTCCTCTTGGCACTTCTTCAAAATAAAATTTAGGGGCCAGTCCCCAAACAGAAGCGGTCCCTCCACGTGTCCCAAGCCTTAGAAAATTGCTTTGAAAATTTTAAGTATAGAGCGGAGCCGATGGAAGCCTCCACGTGTCTCCTTGGCACCACATGTTAAGTGGGACCCTGAGGCGGATCCTCAAATGAGCACCGGCCCTCCACATGTCCATCGTTTTCCAAAGCTACACTAACCACATGAAAAAAAAATCTAAGCTTGGAAAGGCAGCAGAAACCTCCACGTGTCTCCCCGGACGCAACTCCAAGGTCAAACCAAAAGGTGAATTTTCAGATGAGCATTGGCCCTCCACATGGACAAGTTTTGAGTTGAAGCGGGCCTTAGAGTTTTAAAGTACCCCATTGAGCCGCATCCAACCAAAAAGGGCCACATTTCCACAAATGTTGAGATATATATTTGATGGGGAAAACACACCTGTCAAACCGTAAAATGCAGGAAATCACCATTTGCACCTAAAATGAATCTTTCTTTCAAGACAGAGAATTTGGAAATGATATAAGGCCCAAATATGATCCTCTAAGCCACATCCAATCACGTTTCCATAGATATTGGGACAAAATTGATAGGAAAACAAAACATGATAGTGGAATAACGGAAGGAAGGAAAACACCCAATTTTACGCCCAAGTTACAAATATTTTCACATGGACAGAGGAACGAAAAAAAAAAATCTAGACTTTATAAGTGATCCTTGACCAAGGAAGGGACTAATCATGGCAACCAAATGAAGGAAAAAGCTTTCATGCATCAATATAGGGAGGTAGAAAAGACGACAAAGCCCGTAAATTGAAAATTTTCAAGGACAAACAGGGGCAAGATCAAATTGAGCACCAATAGGATCTATGTTGAGCATTCTACCAAAGAGCAATGATATGCCATTATTTGTTGAAAATATAAGAATAACGACATACGACATACCAGAATCTTGTTTAGTGTGTGAATTTGTTGGTCCCTTTTCACCGTGGTACACTGAAATCTTTAATTATCTCCATGATGGAACCTTCCCTATGAACATTTCCCATGCTGAAAAGTACAACCTCATCCAGTGTATAGCCCACTATACCCTACTTGGGGGCACCCTCTTCCACCGAGGCTACGACGGGAATCATTGCGTTGTTTAAATTCTGACGAATCTATCTAAGAAATCAAGGAGGTGCATGAGGGAATTTGTGGAGCTCATACTAATGGGATTGTCCTTACAAAGAAGATACTCATAGTAGGTTACTATTGGCCTACCATGGAGCATGATTATTTTCAACATGTAAATAAATGTGTGGATTTTTAAAAGCACAGAAATTTGATACATGCACTAGTATAATCCTTGCAACCAATCATGACACCCTAGCCGTTCTTAAATTGGGGTCTTGATCTAATAGGGAAACTTAATCATGTCTCCTTGGATGGCCATAAGTTCATTATAACAACCACTGAGTACTTTACAAAATGGGTAGAGGTAGTTCCTCTTACTTATACAGAAGGTCCCCAAATTTCAAAGTTTATAATGAATCATATCATCTACAGATATGGTATCCCTTCTTCCATTATCATTGATAATGGTAATTCATTCAAAAATAAAAATGTGAAAGAACTCTACAAACACTTTCAAATTTCCCTTAAGTTTTCAACCCCTTATTACCCTCAAGGTAATGGGCGGTGAAGCTTCCAACAAAACCTTAATTCACATTATGGAGAAAATGGTGAAACAGCCATAACTAGCATCTACAAATTCACCTTGCCCTCTGGGCATTCATAACTTCTATCCGCACCCCTACAGTGTAACTCCATATTATTTAGTATTTGGTTCGAAGTTGTCTTGCCTTTAGAGATCGATATCCCTTCTTTACGTATCAAGCTAAGGGATTACCTAAATGAAGAGGAGGACTATAGAGTAGCCCCTGACTGTAAGAGTTAGAACTATTGGATGAGAAATGGCTTCACGCTCTCAATAACCTAAAAGTGTATAACAACCGAGTATGAAGGAGCTACAACAAGAAGGTCATACCTCATCAGTTCGAGGTAGGGGACATGGTTTTGAAAGAGAATTAGAAGAACACCAATAAAGATCGAGAAAAGAAAGGGAAATTTGAGCCCAACTAGCTAGGACCATACATTTTGGTTGCCAAGTTTGGTTCGGTGCATATAAGTTGGCCTATTTAGATGGATAAGAGATTTGAGAATCTAGGAATGTAACGTATATTAATTGCTTCTATGATTAAGTATGGGGTCTTGCTATAGAATACTAATAAAAATAAAACAAAATTTATAAAAATAGAAAAAGAAAAAGAAAAATAAACAGGTACGTCCAATAGTGAAAACCACACAATGGTGGCACTTTGGACAAGTCATCATGAAAATCGGCTTACGGTGCGAGGAGGGTCCATTGTTCACAAGCAGTCTAGGTTTAAGGAGTATGGAAACTTTTCCCTAAGTTAATCTTTACCTTTTTTGAGCCCCTTGTGAGCCTATCCTTCTTTTCCTTGATCCGGCTAATCTAACCTTCTGAGTGTGGAGAAGTTAACATTGAATGAACCCATCTTACATTGAGGGAAACTTTGCAGTGTCATTTCTAGGTGTATACCACATGGCATTCTGCCCTTTTACATCCCATCTAACATTAGGGGCATCCATGTTTCTTTATTTCCTTGCACGTTTGCTTTGGAAAACTATTGAGAAAATGTCAAAAACATTCGTATAACTTTTGAAAATCCCAAAAAAATACAAATATTTCCTTTGGAAAAATCAAAACATTCAAATATGTTTCTTAGAAAACTCCAAAACAATAGAAAATTGTCTTAGAAATAAAATCAAAAACATCAAAAATGTCCCAAAACTGTCCCACAAAAACAAAGTAGTGGTTCACTTACTTTTAGTTGTTGGTTTGTATGGTTTTGGTTGCATTACTTGTTTATACTATATGCTTTAAATTGGATTCACTTGCTTACTTAGATTGAATATCACTTTAGTCTATAGTGTATTGCATTGAGTCCATTTTATATTGCATACTTGTAAATAAATGTGTTGCTTTGATTAGATTTGTTTAAACTTGTGCTTGTTAATTTTTACTTGTACATTGTGTTATAATTTCATCATCATATCACACATATCCATCACATCTATACATCATATATCAAAAAAAATATGCTAAGTCTACATCACACATGTATACTAAAATCTAATCATAAAATACCGTATCACCAATGGGGAAAGAAGGGTTACACATGATAAAAATCTACCCCCACACCAATATTAAAAATATAAACATGTTGCTCAAAGGTATCTCATCAAACATACAAGTATGATATCAGCTAAAGCTATCTCATAATATAACAAGGTGATACAAATCATATAACAGTCAAAATTGTTTAAAATAAATTAAAAATAAAAAAATGATAAAATCATTAAAAAATCCAAAAAAATTGTAAAAATTTAAAATTTTACAAAAATTGGTAAACAACATATATGTAGCTAAATCTTGTGTCAATTACATCATCCTCGAACATTGAAATATGTCTTACAAAAGCATCTTTCTACGGTTCTTTCTTGTTCTGGTCTCAAACGACTTGTGGATCATTGTGATCTACCTCCATTAACAAAATCTTGGCTGCATACTACATCGGTACTCCCATGCAATAGTGAGTTGCCAGAGATTGTGTCATAGTGCACGAAGTTTTTCCATAGGACTACTTGTGTCCTCTATTTTTCCCTCGCATGTGTTATTTCTTGGGGCATCATTTTTAACCCTTGTCGTTACAACACAAACATTTGGGAACTATAACTTGATAACAAAAACATGGGTGCAACACGTTATTTTCTTGAATACGTGTGATTGTACTAGTTTCTTTGTTAGGTTAGTTGGTTTACTTTCTTGTATTGCATTGCATAAATGTATGTTGCATGGAGCTAAATATCATTTTACTTTCTCATATTGCATTGCATAATGTATGTTTCATGGAGTTACATATTTTTAGCAATAAACAATTGTTAATAATTTAGCTTTTCATGTTATCTTACACTTTTGTTTATTTTCAATAAAGGCTAGATGATGTAGACCTAGGGAAAAATGATATAAACATTTCTTATTGAAAGGTTGGATGCAAAGATTGAGCTTGTCCTATATTTCTCCATTAATCATTTCTTCTCCATTATCATTTATTACCACTACTAATTTTTCTTCCAAATCACCCGGGGTAATAAACAACCATGTTTATCCCTATCATTATTCCTTTTCAATACCTAAGGGTTTCGCGCCCGTTCTGACCTATTTTCTTCTATCCATTTTAATCATATTTTTGATTGTCGATTGACTTCTTCTATCACCCACTTGAAAATCGAGGGGCATCCTTCATCCTGCTAATTTTTCTTCAAAAATTTACCTATTTTATGCTTGTCTACTATGTTTGAAGTGAATTCACTAACTTCACCTCAAATAGGGGCAAATGTAGACACCTAAATTCTGCTTTTGCAATCTTATTGCCAAAAGCACGTAAATCACTCTCATTCTTGCCAATTTCATTATAATTAGTGCTCTTTACTAATTAACTAATGTTTCTTACCACTTTAGCCAATTAACAGTACTTTGTTGATTACATAACCCCTTTCACATTTAGGATGCCACTTTACGGAAAATCGTAAGTCAAAATCCTCTTTAAAACAAACAATTTACGTTGATTAGATAATTAATCCTATTTTCCTCTTGATTTGGTCATTATACCCTAGTATTGGCTCAAACTTCTCTTCCAACCACTAAAAATCACCCCATTCACCTCCAAACATCTCATCAAGATTCAAAATCTTATCCTAGCCTCCTAGTTGACCCTAAGTGGTTGATTAAGGATTCACACCTCTTAATCACTTGGTAATACACTAATTGTGATTAGCAAGGCCTAATCATGATTATAAATTCTAATCTAATTTGGGTATTTTAGTCCCACATGCACAAAAATACAATTTTCTCCTAAAAGGAAAACTATAAAAAAGGTGCACCTCATTCCTTTATATTTTACACCATGCTTTGATTTGCATCTCATATAATAAAATATGATATATAGCCAAGTTCAATCCTTGCTTAAATCCTTCAATGGGGTTAGTAGATGGATATCCAAAATGACCAATTATTCATTGGGAGAGACCATTTCACCTTGTTTGGGGTAGCAACCATAACCATTTGATTTCCCTCTTAGGTCTATTTAGGCCCATGCTAGATAATTCAAGCATATTAGTAGGCATGTTTAGTTAGATTTTGTATTGTTTTCATACCAGTTAAACATTCTTTTAAGCTTCTATCTTAATGTTACATTCCTAGACTTATAACCTTGGATAGATGGATGACAATGGTGTTAGATTTCCTTGTTTAGTCATGCAATTTTATTTGTAAATTTTAGGGTGTCATCAATCCAGGACATCAAATTCATTATAAACAACACCCGATCAACACAATACCATATAAAAACTCGAAGTACATTGTCATATATAAATATATTGTGGAAATCCTTTATAGGCGCATATGAATGATTAAATATACAAGAGAAAGGGAAGATATTTCCATTCCTAAAACAACAGAATGATTTCTTAAAATCTCTTTGCAAAATACTTGTTGATTGTGCTAGCCAAACCCATAATTTCCCCAATATTCTTCACCAATAAATTTGCACACTCCTTTACAAAATACAGTCTAGCTTCCATGACTTGCACAAATTTATATAATAATAGAGGCATTTATTATAGCAGAAAACCATTTTCACATAACTAGAATTACTAATAATTAAAATCATTAGGTTAGCCATAAAGGATTTCTCCTTAAAACCTTCATAGAATACCCTATAAATTGCATGCAAAGTTTGTGCAACTTGTAGTTCCAAAGAGGGAGAAGAGTTCAAAATTTCCAACATGTAAAAATAAAACAAAGAATGGGAAATAAACATACATGATAGCTTCTCCGGAAGCTTCATGTTATCGAGAGAATTTAATGCACTTTATTGCATGGCTTCCACATCATGGTGTCTTAAGTTTATCCTATACTCCATCAAAGCCAATAGTGGAGGGTCCTTCGTAAATGGCGAGGTGATTTTCATTTGATTAAAATGATATTCAAAAACATATGATAATATGCCATATATTAAAACCAACCCTTGGTGCACGATGTAGATGGTCCATGACCATTGGCTATCACTTATACATAAACAAGGGTCCCTAAAATAAATATCTTCCTAGACAGGTTCCATATTAACATGCCTTTTTATAATCTAAGGTTATGTTAGTTTTTTATTTGAATAACATAGAGATAGGCATGACCAAATACAATTGAATAAATAATGCTACCCTCCGGGGTTCCTTGAAAGTTTCAAGTAATCAATAAAATGCCTATATGATGAAATCCCATTGCCACAACCTTACCAAACCAAATTTACTAAGCATTTGGTAATAATCAAAATGACAATCCAAGAGTTCAATTGTCCCTTAGATAATAGCCACTATTTCTATGACATGGTTCATTTTAAGAGACCTCTTGGAAATCAGAGGTGGAAAATACCTGGCGAATATCCCCGGAACCGGTTTTGCGGGAAGGCAAATTTTTTGGGGGTTGTATGAAAAAAGGCTGATTTTCAAGTGGTATGATAGAAGGTTGCAGATGCACGATGGGAGATTTGTTTTCGTGCATCTACAACCTTCACCCTCTACTTGCGTATTGAAAAAATCTCCGTGTCACGCATCAACAAACTCTTTGTTTTGCGTCTGCTATGCGTCAATATCTGTAGTACCTCCTTGTCGTGTGTCGATTATCTGTCAGTGTCGCATATCAAAAAAATGCATTGACGCACGTCAAAAGACCTCATTGATGTGCGTCGCAATGTTGTTGACGCATGTCAATGAGGTGCATGCTGATGCGTGTCAATGCATTTTTTTGATGCACAATAGAAAATATCTGTCGCACGCGTCTGCGACCTCTCTCTCGCCCTCGCTTACGCATCAAAATCTCGTGTCACGCATCAACAAACTCTTTATCATGTGTCTTCTATGCGTCAATATCTGTAGTACCTCCTTGTCATGCATCAACTATCCGTCAGTGTCGCGCGTCAACAAATAACCCCATTGTCGCGCGTCTGCAAACCCTCCTTGTCGTGCGTCAATAACTTACCCCCTTGTCGCACGTCTGTAATACGGGATATATCATATTGTTGACAAAATGTGAAGTAGAAGTTTTCTACCTAGCGAATAATCTAGGATTATATAGGGGATATTTTTCAAGGGTAGGCGAAGCCGACCCCTAAAAAAATTAAAAGTGTAATTTTTAGGTGAATAGGTCACTAACCCATGCCAAAAATTCACCTTTTCAAAATTTTCAAAAATGGAATATTCACTATATTATGAATATTCGCCACAAAAATTTTCCTATTCATGACCAATGGCCTAAAGAATAAATTAGTTAATCAACATTTATTTTAACCGTATCAACAATAAGAGATTATCGATAAGAAACATCAATGCCCATGATCGAGTCAAGTAAATGGGCCATAAATATTTCCCATAACCTTTACTTGAATTTCCAAGTTTATACCTTAACTTACCTTATTTCTGCAAGTGATAATTATAATAGTGACACAAAATTATTGGTCTCATATAAATATATTAATCATTATTTTCTTGCAGCCTCATCATATGCTAATCAAATCCATGTAATAGATTTATCACTACTGAGACATCATTTACGAAAAGTAAGAAAGAATAGTCATCTGGTATTGCTACATGGCCATCCAATAGGGTTAATGAAACCATCATTTTTAGAAAACGAAGTAGTATACATCCATTACTACCGGCATGTAAAATGAATCGAGCATTAATCGGTTCGTGACTACGTGACAATGATAGAACCGTTTGCGATGTCATGCGTATAATTGTGCAGCAGTATGCATACCCTTTATTATGCGTATGTGTGCACATCGGTACATGAGAAAATGTAGTGGTATCGATTTCCTTTTCTCATAAATTATTTAATGCTTTAATTCATTTTACGAGAAAAGAGAAGGAAATATTTAGGGATATGACATGCTTCCCATCTTAATGAATGATCATTCTTGATAATTTCTATTAATTAATCACAATAAAATCATTCAAACATAGAGTTATATATAGCTTCCATGGATAAAAATAATTATTTTCCTCAATAACATGTAATTTTTTCAATTTCGATCATCTCTTTTCAATTTTATTGATTGTAACAACCTTTTAATCAACATAAAATTGTCATATAGTCAAAAATATGACATAATTTCTATCATTTAAGCCAGTCATAACATATGATATTATTTAATATAAATAACACAAACCCAAAAACAAGTTATTTATCACGAGAAAAAAAACAAGGAAAGCACTATTTTCTATTTTCCTTGGTCTTCCCGATTTTCTTGTTATGTTATTCCACTTGTCTTTTCAAACTTTACCTTATGTAATTCTCAATTTTCTTGAAATGTAGTTAGCGATTTACCTTTTACGGTTGGTTTTATCCAAACACATTCATGGTTTTCACCCTTCGGTTATCTTCAACATAAATTCATGATCAATGATTACTTAAATCATCGAAACTATTCCTCTCTTTGCCATTTGCACGATTGTTTTTGCATACCCTCCGGGTATTTTTAGTCCTTCTTATCAACAAAACCATTGATTTACATCAAATAAATCAATTTTATTTACTATGTCTCGACCTTTTTGTATGAACTCACTTATAATCTCCAATTTCTATGATGAAGCTTTAAGCAATGTCAATATTGCATTGACAGGACATAGGTTTATAGTTTTAAACAATTTTCTTTTTCAATAATAAAGAAATCAAATTTCAATTTTTGTTTTAGTTAATCACTAATTCAAGAGCAATCAGTATCAAACTTAAAACATCAACATGTATTCCTAATTAACTTACCTGGTATCATCCTGATATTTTCATGTTCCTTTTCTTGACTTTTTGTCATCGCAACGTTGTTTTTCTTCTTGCTAGAAATTACAACTAGTCTTTCTTATTTAACTCATCCTAGCTATATACCTTTGCTACCACATCGTTTCCATTAATTTTCCTAAAGTTTCAAGTGGAGAAGAGATAACACTCTTGAATATTTTTTCTCTTTTCGAGTCATAATTTATTACAGATCTCATTCTAGCATGATTAGCCTTTTAAATCACCATTGCTATATTAGATAGTCCTCTTCTCTATCTACTTCATCTACCCCTTCGCGGGTTTTATTTGATTTTGGATTCAAGTTCAAAAATCTACCATTTTGACAATTCAACAATCGTGTAACCCTCTATTGATTTTTATCATTCAGTTCAAGTTGTTTAACTTGGCTAATCATGTTCACACTTTACTAGTTACTCCCTGCATCCTTCTAGTTTAGTGTGTCACGAAGGACTATTAGAGTGTTATCTAACTTATTTACCACCAAACCTGAAGCATAGTTTGGTCTGGTTCGTTATCCATGGTACATCCTTCTCACATTCATTTTAATCTTTTAATAAAATCAAAATTCAGTAAGCGTAAGGACCCAATAAGTCCAAGAGATACAACCTTCAACTTTGATATCAAAATATAACAACCTCATTTGTCACTTTAGTTCTATATATATTTTATCTTACTTTATGATTAATTGATTTAAATAACCATATATTTAAACCCAACATAATCTTAATCTCATGTTTGTTTGTTCTAAATTAACTTAATTTAGAACCAATATCATCTTAGTCAATCCATCTTATAAGCTGTCATAAAATGTGTGCAATTGCATGAGAGTATATAGATCCTACTCGATCCCCTCAAACATTATTCGTGAGTGCATACAACACTTCTTGTTTTAGACACATTGCCTTACTCAATACAAATCATATTATAGTATCTCACCACTAATGACCACAACTATATACTTATATTTATGATAATTAGCTAAGTATTCATTTCATAACTTATACTTGTTCAAAAACAACAACGATGAGACAAGTCATGAGCACAATTTCAAATGTTCCTTTTAATCAATTGATCTCATAATTGTTACAAAGGTTCATAGTCAAAGAGAGCATGATATTCATGGATGGTCTTATAATATAACAGGCATGAATTCCTTAAAAATCAAATATTTCAAACACATTCATGCCCAAAAGTTAACACTTCCTTCCACATCTCCATATAACACTTCTTCAATATTTTCATACACAAACAATCAAGAAATTCATTAGTTCTTCTCTTTTACCTTTCCAAAGACCCCAACACCAGTAATCTGAAATGTTAATGCACAAAATGCACATGGTTAATACAACATGACTGGCATGGAAGGTTGTTCACTTTATCGTTATAGATTATATCATTAAAATGCCTAAACACATATATTTCAGCAACATATATATATATATATATATATATATATATATATATATATATATATATATATATATATATATATATGTATGTATGTATGTATGTATGTATGTATGTATGTATGTATGTATGTATGTATGTATGTATGTATGTATGTGTGTGTGTGTGTGTGTGTGTGTGTGTGTATGTATGTATATATATACATATGTGTGTGTGTGTGTGTGTGTGTGTGTGTATATATATATATATATATATATATATATATATATATATATATATATATATATATATATATATATATATATATATATGTATGTATGTATGTATATATATATGTATGTACACACACACACACACATACTCATAGCATCAAAGATCAAGAATAAAGATCATTAATCATTTTCCTTTCCTTTACCCACGTCTCTTCCACATAAGTAAAACAGATAGTTTTTAAGACTTTATCTTAGAAAATTTTAACTAATAAACCTGATTGAAATCTAGAAAAATTCAATCATTTATACATTAGTTTCCATTCTAAAATCACATGACTTTCCTAACAACAAACATTTTCTAGTTTAATCACTTATGCAAGTAAAGTACTTAATATCTGCTGCTGCTACTGGGACCTTGATTTACCATAACTAACCCTATAATACTTGAGTCAAAGGCAATTATCCATGCATAAATATAATACCTATACCTTATAATCTAAAGGAATTCCTTACTTCCTTATTAGAAATGAAAATTATAGAGATCATATCAACATGAAACCTATCCATTTCTTCTTAATTACAAGACTATAAGTAAATTAATCACATCAATATCATACAACTTCCACCTAGCTAATGTAATCATCAAGAGAGAAATTAATCACACAAAACACCAAATATCATGCAGTTCATGAATACTAAGGTATTGGATATTACCTTTAAATTGTGTCTTTTTACCCAACAATTTATAAACTACCTCCCATCAGGGTCCACTATCAACAAATTCCCTTGGCAAGTTGATACCTTACAAGTTATATACACAATTTGTAGGCCATTATGCTAGCCATAGAGTGTTCCCATTATGGTATTAATACGGTAATATTTTATTGCATTGCGAACTATGGCATTCTCACATAGGGTTTCTAGGATATCCTCCTCAAATCCTCATTGGTATCTGCCAATACCACTACACCGTATACCCCAAAACCCCAAATGGGTTTTGGATCAATTGTTGACAAAAATCAGAAAATATGCATCGACCCCTTATGGGTCTAGCAAATCAATAATTAAGAGGAAATAATAAGAATGCATTTCTATCTATGCTCCCACACGCATTTTCTTTATAACGAAAGTGACACATTATTTTAACACCTCACCCCTTGGGTCCCTAGTTTAACCCATAATTTAATGAAATAATCTTCCTATAAATCATAACAAAAACCCTTGAAAGACATTCATTAAACCAACAAATAGCATAACACTACCCGTTACGTAAGCATAGAAACCCAAAATACTAGGTATTGTCCCAAAATTCATGCCATAATCTCACGAGTGAGTTATAAATTTAATAATATATCCATAAATGATATAACACATAATTACAGTCATCATTGTGTCTTTCGAGGTCCCGCATATATATATATCAAGGCATCAATATTCATTATCAACAACACCCAAATCAACACAATACCATATAAAAATCTCGAAGTATAATTCCATTCATAAATATACTAAGAAAATCCTTTATACACACATATGAATGATTTAAGCTACAAGAGCAAGGGAAGAGGTTTCCATGCCTAAAACAAAGAAAGAAAGCTTCTTAAACTCTGTTTATAAAATACATGTTGATTGTACCGAGTTAAACCCACGATTACCCCCAATACTCTTCACCAAAAATTTACATACCCCTTTGCAAAATACAGTCTAGCTTCCATGACTTGCATAAATTTATATAAGAATAAAGGCATCCATTATAGCGAGAAACCCTTTTCACACAAACTAGAATAACTAACAATTAAAACTATTGGGTTGGCCATAAAGGCTTCCTCCTTAAAACCTTCATAGATTACCCTATAATTTACATGCGGGGTTCATACAACTTGGAGTTCTAGAGAGGAGAAGATTTCAAAATTGCCAACATGCAAAAAATAAAACAAAGAATGTGAAATAAACATGTATGATAGTTTCTACGGGAAGCTTCGTATTATCGATGAATTTAATGCATTTTATCATATGGTTGTCACGTCATGGCATCTTAAGTTTATCGAAGACTCCCTCCAAACCGGTGGTGGAGGGTCCTTCATAAATTGAGGTAGTTTTCATTTGATTAAAATGATATTAAAAACATATGATAATATGCCATATATTAAAACCAACCCTTGGTGCACAATGTAGATGGTCCATGGGAATTGGCTATCACTTATACATAAACAAGGGCCCCTAAAATAAATATATCCCTAGGAAAATTTCATATTAACATGCCTTTTTTTATAATCTAAGGTCATGTTAGTTTTTATTTGAATAACGTAGAGATAGGCATGAACAAATAGAATTGAATAAATAATGTCACCCTCAGGGTTCTTTGAAATTTTCAAGTAATCAATAAAATGCCTATACAATGAAATCCCATTTCCACAACCTTACCAAACCAAATTTACCAATCATCAGTAACAATCGGAGTGAAAATCCAAGAGGTCGATTGTCCCTCGGATAATAACCGCTATTGCATGGCCAATGGCCCAAACAATTAATTAGTTAATCAACATTTATTTTAACCATGTCAAAAATAAGATATTATTAGTAAGAAACATCAATGCTCATGATCGATTCAATTAAATTGGCCATAAATATTTCCCCACACCTTTATTTGAATTGCCAATTTTTACCTCAACTTACCTTGTTCTTTGCCGCCAGTAAGTGACAATTATAACACTATAGCCATAAAATGATTAGTCTAATATAAAGATATTAATATTTATTTTCTTGCATCCTCATCACATTCCAATAAAATCCATACAATAGATTTATCACTACTAAGACATCATTTACGAACAATGAGAAAATGAATTGTTCATGTTTACATTAACTCTAAACATGTATATGATATTCGTGAAACTCTCATTATATCCTTAGGTATGAAACCAATAATTATGAGAGTATCATTGAAAGATGGGAATTGACCTGTAATAAAATTTTCCAATATAATGAAATAAGTATGAAATTTCTAATTCACATGTCATGGAATGCCAACTTTGGATGGTTGTTGTAGTGTAGAATTCATCAAATGACACATGTCATTATTTTGATATTGCCATACAACAAGTAACCCAAGTTTTCCCTCGAGTTCCATTTATTATATCTATCGTAATCTTAAAAATAAACTAGAGTTATGTTAGGTTGCGAGGTTTTTTTCCTAGTGAATGAATACCTTGGTACTAACTTATGTTGGCCTTGGGGAGAAATAGATTACCCGACAAAGCAAGTTGTTGCATGAACTCTTTCTTTCCCATAACAAACCTAAGTGTACACGGACGTGTTCAACATGCGGGGAGAAAAATGTTGCACCTTTTCATAACTTGGAATTAAATTAATTTTAATTAACTGATTCAATTCTAATAATGGAACCAAGTGACATGGTGATGGGACATGTTTCAGAGACTTTGTGCAGTCTAGAAACAGATAAAACTATTTTTCCACTTTTTAGCGAGAAAATTCACAATTTTCTAGGACTTTATAATATTTTATGATTACTTTGAATAACTACTTTTAATTTTGTTTTTTCAAGTAAAAACTTAAAAAGTGTTGATTACAATGAACTTGACATTGTTATGAAATTCTCAAAACTTGATTTTATAAGTTCATACTATATTGTTTGGATAATTGATGATGGAATATGTGATTTATTACTTGTTTTGCTTATGTTTTTGGATAAGAGTGAATCATTGGGATGATGATGCCTTTAAGGGGGAGGTATGTAACACCCCTGTTGACTTATCAATTTCTGTAATGAATATGTTTTGTTTGAGATGCCTCTATAGTGGAATTGTATTCTGCTTGGTATTCTTTCCATGACTATATGTGAATGCATTTCTATAGCATGTTTGGGCAATGTGAGTTTTACTCTGTTAATCTAACATACTTGCATATCTTGGTTATTAATATTTTGTACCGATGATATCTTGTTGGATATGTATGATTTAATTTGATCACACTGATGTTATTGCTTACCTTGCATTTTTTTATCATTTTGATAAGTTTGTGAACTCCGGGTACTTGGTCAACATGATATGGACTTTGGAGAGAAATAGTGTTTACATAGCTCAAGGTAAGCTTTAGTGTGATTACTAATTCTAAAAAAATTGGTTTATAATTTAATAAGATTGGGTATTAGTGTTTTGAGCCTAAACTAAATCCAAGCTAAATTTTATGTCATTTGAATAAATGGTCTCAAAATACTGTGTTCCAGTCTAATGTTGAACACATTTTCTTTTAGCTTTGAATTAAGCCTGGCTTAGTTAAAATGGGACCTATTTGATTAATGATCATAATGATGTCTCATTATGATCATTAATCAAATAGGTCACATTTTAACTAAGTTAGGCTTAATTCAAAGATAAAATAACTCATGTTTAATATGAGTAAAGTTTAAAATTTCCTAAACTAGAATCTAGAGCCACCATGTGGATGTGAGCTTATGTTTCATGGAAAAGATATTTAAGGGATCTAATATTGATTACTAAGGTTTATACACATGGGGGTCTAAGATTAATATTGAAAACGAATGACCTTGGATTTGAATTTATGGGGGATTTTTCACTACGTTTCTCTGTATGTACTCTCTAATACATTTATTACCCTCATTAATCAACACCGCCGGCGACATGATGGAAAGTTAAGTTAAATTTGGTACTCTTACTAAAGTGTTGGTTAACTAGGCTTACCAGTTATTAGTAGAAATTAGAACCTCTACAAAATTTAATCTGACAGTTAGGTGGTGGAGGACAAGGCGGGAATTGCCACTTCCCTAACATATTGAATTCCTCGAACAATGTAGAACCACCTCGGGAAACCATCATGCACTTTTTGGGGGAAAAGGAATGGTTTTCATTGCATTGTTGTTTTTGCATATTGGAGTTTTCTATTTCAAACTCTGCATGCTCTCTGTTTGCACTATTTTTGGGTAATTTCCTTGATTCAATCTTGCATGAAAATTTAATTGTTTGTGAGAAGTTCTTGGGTGGCATTAATGTTAAGATATCAATAAATATCAAAAATAATATGGGGTTTTGGTTGTTTTTGAATTAAGCCTTCGAATAATGACCGTGAAGAAAATTTTGGAGCAAAAGGAAATGAAGAATTTCAGTCAATACAGGACATGATATATTCTTTCTCCTTCTTGAAAGTTTGTCTCTTTTACTATTTGAATAATGGGGTTTCTGCAATAGATCTATGGTTGATATATTTTTGGGAGATCTTGTTCTTGGTTTTAATCTTGAATGATTGATATGTGTTCTTTTCTTCATGATGGGTTGTGTATGGAATGCTATGGTGAGGTATGAACCATTATCTATTTTTTACTTGAATGAATATACCATATTTTTAACTTTTTGATCTCTGGGTCATAATATATGTGTACCCAAAACTTCTGGGTCTTAATATTTCTTACAGGAATTCCCTAGTTTGAACGTAGTTGTGTGAATTTTTTTAATGTTTGAAAGCATTGATATTCGGTTTTCTTGGACCAACCCAGATCTTCGATTCGAGTTTTGAGGAATATTTATATCTTCTCGGTATTTTATTTTAACTTTATTTCTCGAGTCTGTGCTAAATAAATTAGAAAACTCAAATTCTAGATGTGTTCTGTAATTTTCGATCCTAATGTGTAATTGTTTCATTTTTGGATACTTCTCCTACTAGTAATGCTTTGTGAGAATCCTGGTTTGGTGAGGTCGTGGGTTGATCCTCTTTCGGTAGTTATTTGAGTTATATGTTTTTACGATTGGGTATATTTTTGGCATTGCCTTAAGGCTTCAGGTAATACTAGATCTCTTGAGACTAGTTACTTTAGAGTCATGGTCATAGGTTGTTCATTCCCCTTTATAGTTAACGATAACGTAGAGTTACTGTGCATATATAGATTATTTGTATGTGTGGTTGTATGTTTATCCATAGACCCATATGATATGGGGAGCCTATTATGGAGTATGCCAAATGAATGCATTAGCATTTGAACTTGTGCTTATGCATGTGATAATATGATGTGATGGTATTATTAAAACATTGACTAAATAGTTAATGAATTCTCTAGGTATTTCGAGGAAGTTAAGGTAAATTGGTTTTAACCTTAAGGTTATTATCCTTCTATTATTTTAAATGATAACGATTGCGAGATAGGATACTACTACATTGTAGTGGATATAAGTACTACCGTAACCTTAGGTTGGGCACAGGTATTTGTTGGTTTGTTCATGGAAATAAAGGTGCCTTTGGGGGCTTTTTTTTTTTTTTAAGACTTACAAGAGTCGGTTATGAAAGGTGACTTAGATAGATCCCTACTCTGTCATTTGGTAACTCTAAATTGTATGATACTTTGTAATGGAAGGATTTGATTTGATATAATTTACTTATATAACACACACACAAACACACACGATAAATATAACATCGTAAATACCTATACAATTGATATCACCAGAAGAATATGAAATAAGTAAATAAGTGCACACTTTGTTAGCATATAAATGTGTTGTCTTGTGATAAATTATTTAATTCTTACGATTGATAGAGTTGAACATCTATGAGATTTGAAGGATATTTTTATAAACCTGTCTTGAGTCTTTGGAATGTTGGAATCTAATTACTAATATAATTATTAAATTGTTTGATAACAAAAGGTTATACTAGGTTACTTGTCATTTGAATTTATGGGTGAAATTTATTTGAATGCAATATAAACATGAATATTATAATGCTGCCATGTTGTTGTCTTAAATTGTAATATTGTGATGTCAATTTTAGAAGTATGTATATTATTTTTAGTGATTGTTAATATTCTAGTAATCTAATTACTCAAATAATAAATGACACAAATAGTTAAGATGGAAAAATGATGTATCATGCCGCTTCTTTCAAATTTACCATTGTTAACAATTTTGCAAATGGATTACTTGAAATGTGAAAGACGAATGAATTTAAAGAATTTCCTTTGATCATTTTGAATGATGAAAGGTGAACTATATATTACTTAATGCATTTAACATTAAATGAAGTGTCATTGTATTGATTTATTAAACAGAGGCCAAGTTAGCCTAATATAATTATATCAATTCCAATAAGGGAATTTATAAGAATTATTTTGTCTTAGTCAATGTTATTGTATTTGTTCTAAAAAGGAAAATGAATAAGAGGTAATTTTATCTATTCAAGTCTAGGCTTGTTTAAAAATGTTAGATGAAATATGTTGATCTTAATTGATTATGTGAAGAGAAACTTATATGGATTAATGATATTACTATTAATGAGAAACTATTATAAGTATTTCCAAATACATACAATGTGACTGGAATTATAAGTAAATTTATGCACTACACAAGCTCATATATGTTAAGTAATAAAGTTATACCCAATTATGGTACTTCATTTGAGAGTTATACCCATATATATATATACTTCATTTGAGCACATAATATATAGTGATATATATATATATATATATATATATAGTTGTTATTGGATGAACATAATTTAACATTATTGTTTGATACCTTACTTAGAATTCTATTAATAAATAGAAGGATATTTTGTTAAATGGATCAAGATATGATATATGAGATTAATATAGTATGCAGAATTATATCTCGTAACTTGCAAACAAATTGTTCATGTTACATTAACTCTAAACATGTACATGATGTTCATGAAACTCTCATTATATCCTTAGGTATGAAACCGACCATTATGAGAGTATCGTTGAAAGATGGGAACTGAACTATAATAACACTTTTCCAATATAATAAAATAAGTACAAAATTTCTAATGCACGGGTCATGGAATTCCAAATTCGGATGGTTGTTGTAGTGTGGGATTCATTAAATGACACATGTCATTATTCGGATATTTCCATACAACAAGTAACCCAAGTTTTCCCTCGGCTCCATTTATTACATATGTCGTAATCTTAAAAAGAAACTAGACTTATGCTAGGTTGGGAGGGTTGTTTTCCTGGTGAATGAATACCTTGGTACCAACTTATGTTGGCCTTGGGGAGAAATAGATTACGCGATGAAGCAAGTAATTGCATGAACTCTTTCTTTCCCATAGAAAACCTAAGTGTACAAAGACATGTTAAACATGCGGGGAGAATAATGTTGCACCTTTACATAACTTGGAATTAAAGTAATTTTAATTAACATATTCAATTCTAATAACGGAACTAAGTGACATGGTGATGGGACATGTTTAGAGACTTTGTACAGTCTAAAAATAGATAATGCAATACACGACTCATAAAATTTGGCCAAATTATTGTATGGTAGTATAATTTTAGGTTCACCTAGTTATAACTAAATGTGTGATGTCAGATGGGATTCAATTGACTGAACCCTAGGTAGACACTTTGAACAAACACTTGAAAATCAATGTTGAGAAGGGCACTAACAAGTATACTAAGTATACTAACTCAAAAGAGTACTTAATGGGGGATCGAGTAGGATCTAGTTATCCCATGCATATGCACATGTTTAATTGATTTGTTATATGAAGAATTGTAATTATATGATGTTGGATTTAAATGTTAGATTGTACATTTAAATCATTGAAGGAAATATGACTAAATTGGGAAACAATTTTTTTTCCCCCACAAGTTATGGTGTTAGAAAGTGGATTTTACACAATCACTGCAACCTATTACCACACCGTGAGATTTTTCAAAGTGGGGAATCAATCTCATTAGTAAGATTACCTCTACATCATTTGATGGCCATATGTTCATTATTACTTTATGCAAATAAATACTTCATGAAGTGGGTAGAGGATATTCCTCTCACCTATGTCATTGGTGCATAGATATCCAAGTTCATAATGAACCATATCATTTGTTGGTATGACATCCCCTTTGCCATTATAGCTGAAAATGGTAAGTCATTCAAGAAAAAAACTATGAAGGTGTTGTGTCAATGCTTTCAAATCCAACTCAAGTATTCAACCCATATTACCCTCAAGGTAATGGACAAGATGAAGCCTCAAATAAAACCCTTGTTCATATTATGGAGAAGATGGTGAATAAACATATCCGCAATTAGCATTTACAGATTCATCCTTCCCTTTGGGATTACAGAACATCCATCCACACCCCTACTGATGTTACTCCATATTCTCTAGTTTTCGGCACGAAGCTATATAATTCCTTGAGATTGAGCTCCCCTCTTTTCACATAGGGCTAAGAGATTACTTGGATAAAGATGAATACATAGTGTCTCAGCTAGCAGAGCTTGAGATATTGGATGAGAAGCACCTTCATGCCCTTGATTACCTCAAAGTGTATTAGAATTGAGTGCATCAAGGTTACAAAAATAATCATACCTCACCAATTTGAGGTAGGAGACCTTGTTCTAAAGGAAAATTAGTTCAATACCACCAAGGATTGTGAAAATAAAGGTAAGTTTGAGCCTAACTGGTTAGGGCCATATGTTGTGGTCACTAAATTTGGTTTAGGTGCATACAAGCTTGCTAACTCTGATGGTGATGAAATTAGGGAACCCATGAATGCCATACATCTCAAGTGTTTATATGCTTAAGTATGGGGTCCCTCAAAATATCATAAAATCAATAAAAAAATATATAAAATTAGAAAAAGTAAAGATAAATCAATGCATCCAAGTGTGAAAACCACACAATTGTGGCACTTTGGACAAGTCCTTTGGTGGCCATTGGGGGTCTATTTTCACAAGCATCTCATACCTAGGATTATAGTGGCTTTATCCTAAGCTAGTATTTTCCTGTGTTTGAGATACTTTTGAGCCTATCCCTCTTGGCCTTGATCGACTGATCCTACTTTTGTATGCGAAAGAGTTTACCTTTTTATATTCCCATCTAACACCAGGGGAAACTTTACATCATCACTTCTTGCACATATACATGAAATTATTCCCTTGTACATCCCATCTATCATAGGGGCATCCATGTTTCTTCATTTTCTTGCACATAGCTTTGGAAAACTTCTAGAAAATGCAAAAACATTCATATAACTTTTGAAAATCCCAAAACATTCAAATATGTTAGTTGAAAAAACACATTCAAATATGTCTCATGGAAAACTCAAAAATAATATAACATTGTCTTGAGATAATACTAAAAATAATGCAAAACATTTCAAAAAACTATCCCTCAAAATAAAGTAGTCATTTTGTTTACTTTAGTTGTTGGTTTGTATATAGTTTTGTTGGTCTTCCTTTTCATATTGTGTGTTTTAAATTAGATTAATTTGATTTCTTAGATTAAGTGTTACTTTAATCTTTTGTGGAGTGCATTGGGTTCATTTTTATCTTGCATGCTTGTATATAGTTATGTTTTTTTATTAGATTTGATTAACTTGTGTTTGTCTTGTTTTCTTGTATAGTTTGTTATCATTTCATCATCAATATCATCTATCATCACATCTAAACATCATCACATATCAATAAATGCTAAGCTACATCATCATAAAAATGAAAATCAAACATGTACTCTAAGCTAACATTATATAATATCATCAAAAGAGGGGCAAGCGGGATTATGTTTATCTCCCTTGTCATAGACCATAATAAAAACATAGGCTAAACATGTTATCTCATATAACACAAAATGCGATAAGTAAACACAATCCATCATAATTATATATCCATGTAAATACAAATGTCCATGTATACAAAACAAAGTATCTCGATAATACATTAGAAACAATAAGCCATAATGGACATGGGCTAAAAATGTGCCTTCATCTCAAGGCATAATAAAAAAAGAATATACACATGTGATCAAAATTGTTCCTTCATCATGAGGCATACATCAAAAATAAGTACTACTCCATATTCCTTAGTTTTTGGCACATAAAAAATAGTGCATCAATAATCTGAGTCAACCATGACTCTCGCCCATACCCAAATTGCCTGGTGGAGCCAATCGACGACATCTCAGTAGAGCTACACCACGTTGTGTGGAAGCTCCTGTTGAGGGGATAGCATCTCGTACTTACCTCATTGAACCGGATGGCTGTGTGATCTCATTCTATATTTACTTCCTGAAAGTTGGCTGAAAGGTACTACTCTCTATCCCTCTAGAACTGTGGCATGATATAGAGCTTTGTAGTAAGCTACCTCAACTGATGATACTACAAAATCATATATCAAGTCTGAAGACCCTGCTGTTAATGATATGTGATGTAAAGTATCACGATTTTACTGTGATTCTAGCCACATCTACCTGTAACTAAGTCCTCTCATCTTCCCACTTTGTACCTTCTCAATAGCCAATTATTCTCCCTCGGATACCAACCGATCCCACTTTCCGATGACCTACTATAGTTCATCGCCTCAAGGTAGCTAGATCCCATGTACCCTAGGTAACATGTTTAGGAGGTGATCTTTGGGGTGATTTGTATGTTGATCTCCATCCTCCACCTACTGGACTATGTGTTGGAGACCCCCATCCATACCATCCATATCCTCCATCTCCATCATCCCCACCTACTGTTAAGTGAGGACTCACTACTTGCAAGGGTGAAGGCAAAGCCTATACTATGGGAACCTATTATGCCTGCACCTATATACCATGTATAATAACCTATTGTAGTTGTACATGGAGTCATTGTTGTACAAACTCCTATGAGGGAGGACCTTGTGACAACACCACATGCACTGTGGACCACTGCCATGTTATCATAAAGTTGTCTCGACCCTAGGTTGGCACAAATGAATTATTATGGCATACCAAGCCCCATAATCTATCATATTCCCGGGGTCTACTACTCGAGGATGTGCAATCCCATCATTGTGTGGTGACATAACAAAATATATCCCGAGCTCATCGTAGTCTAATCGGTGGCCCGAAATTAAAGGTATCTTGTGTCCTATGCGCATACCACATCTCATCCCCTGGTATTTCATGGATATATTTGAGTTTTCGATGTACCCAATCAACATGGTATCACTCTCTAATGTGATTCTAGCTCCCAATGATGAAGTGATCAACCTCTGCAGGTGTTAGGCATTATACCGTCATCACGCCACTGATATAATATATATGGTCTCCAAGTGATCACGTGCAACTCCATGTCATCAAGTGCCCTCATGTAATATGTAATATCCCTTATGTACAAGTGTCCTTGCCCACTAGTTCCCATCCCATAAAAGAAGGCTTATCTATAGCCTTGACTCATAATACTATGTGTGGGTGACCAGGTAGAAATATGATCCCATGCATATATATGTCGTAATGTACCTAATATGAGGTTCTTCGACCTCAAAAAAACCAAATGCGAGATCCCAATACAAGTGGGCCAAGATACATTGGCCCCAACAGAAGACCTCTCCATCCATCAACCTGTGCACTACTCCCATCAAACCAAGTGGGAAGTGCATTTCATTCTTGTCGGACAGTAACCGCTAACAAGAGCCATCAAGTAAATTGGTATCTATGTAAACCATCGATCTGCGAAGCATTCATAAAGATCTACAACCATACCCTTTTGGGGTATGTCTCGGCATAAAAACATGTCATAAATGCTAGCTCAGATTTGGGTGTGATCCATGTCATACTCCTCCAAATTTCTTGTATTGGCACTCTAAAGATCTTCCAAACACCCTCTAAAGTCACTATCACCTCGCTAGTCGAAATATTAAATTTTGGCTCTTACTCCACCATCTCTCGATAAGGCATTCAAGAGGGTGTGATCTAATGTAATGTGGGGTACCCGTGAAATGTGTGTCAAACTAGTGGTAATTAGAATGAACATCAATCCTTGCTACTCCCATCATGTAAATGTCTACTCATAGGCTCTAACGCACCCATGCTACTTTCGTGCACATCCACATTGCGTAATCTCACCCGCAATATTGCATGAACACTTGATTAACATCATTTTCTTATAAATAGCTTCCTAAGATATTCAAATTGATTATACATTCCTAAATTTTTCAAAAACTTTGAATCTTCTTCTAAACATTTTCCTATGGTATAAAATTTAGACTAGCATAAGCCTAATTATGCAAGCTTGCACTAACGTGAGCTTTTTGCACTAACTCATTCTTATTTGCACTATTGCAAGCTTGCACTAAGCACGGCATCTTCCTCACTAGCTCACCTAGTTTCACACTCACACGTGCCTAAACCGACCTAATTCGAGATGTTGAGCTAGTGCACAATCCCTCTACACCGTGGTACAACCCGTTCGCACCAACGCACCCCTTTGCACCAGCGCTCCCTAGGGATTGCATTGACACGACCACTGTAATTTTCCCCTAGCTATAAATGCACTCAAACATAAAAGTTTTACTTTACGTACTAGTGTAGGGTTCGTCGGATGCCTCTCAAACTCTCGTACTCAATCTACACAATGTTTCTTCCTTTGAATCTATGCCATTTCTCTCCAAAGTCAGAGAAAAACTCTCTCTAAATCTCAAAAGGGTATAATAACAAATAACTCGCCACGACGGATTTTACCCTTCTTGGCCTGCTATATATAGTTGTTTTATCCTAATTCATCATTTCTCTTGCCTCCGAATGTTATATTACCACCTTGGTTCTTTTATATTCTTTTAGCACTTTTCGCGATGATTATTTTTATTAAATAATCATTTTTTGCCCATTTTTACTACGTTGGGGCATGTTTTTGCTTCTCGATGACCTTTTACTGCTACCTTGGGGAATATTTTTATTTTATATCATTTTTAGTGGTGTCCCATGATATTTTTAATCTTCTACTGAATTTTTTTTTGGAAAATTTAAAAATTGAAAAAATCCAAATAAATTGTAAAATTCATTTTTTTCAAAAATTAGTAAGCGACATGCATGCATGCATCTGAAGCCTATATCAAATGCATCATCCTCAAAAATCAAAATTTTTCCTAAAAAAACATATTTCTTTGGTCCTCATTGTTCTCAACACGACTTGTGAATCATCCGGATCTACCTCCATTAGAAACGCTAGTTTACTTACTATGTCTGTACTCCCTTACACAATGAGTTGTTTAGTACTATTTCATAGTGCATGATTACTTTTTCATAGGACCCATGTGTCCGCCATGTATTCCCATCACATGTATCCTTTGTTGGGGCACCATTTTTTAACCCTTGTCATTAAATTAAACATTTGGGAACTAAATCTTGATAAAAAATAATATTGGTACAATTGTCTTGAATGTTGTTTGTTTATGTGTGTTTGTACTTGTTTTTCTGTCAAGTTAGCTTGTTTACTTTCTTGTATTACATTACGTTATGTATGTTGCATTGAGTTAGTGTTTTAGTAATGAACAAATGTTAGTATTATAGCTTTTCATGTTATTTTACACTTTTGTTGTATGCGTATATTTTAATAAGAGCCGATGATGTAGATCATATGAGCAAAGTGATGAAACAAAGTTGTTTATTGAATGAGATAGATGCAAAAGCTATTTCCATATTCTTCACTATCACATCTTATCATAATCAATTTGGAAATAGGCATCATTTTTATCCCTCCCCCACCTTGTTTCTTCTATCTGTTTCCTTCATATTTTTGATCGTCGATCGACCTCTTCTATCACCCCATCAACACTCGAGGGGGCATCCTTCATTCTACTAATTTCTCTTCAAAATTTACTTGTTTATACTTGTCTACTATCTTTTAAGTGGCATCGCTTATGCCACCTCAAAGAGGGGCAAATGTAGACACCTAAAATTTGCTTACGCAATTTTATTAATAAAATTGTACTATCCTCTTTCCTATCATTTCCATTATAATTAGTTATTTTCCACTAATTAACTAGCATTTCCATCTATTTTGGTCAATTGACTACACTTCATTACTTAACTAGCCTTTATCACATTTTAGATGCCAATTAACAACACTTCGTTAGTTATAATCCTATTTGAATCAATTACTTAACTATTATGAATTAATTAAACCTTTTTAACAATGTATTTAATCAATAAACCCTTTTATTGGATAAATCCCTCTTTAAAATGCTTATTATTATATCAAATTCAACCTAAATCATCTCCAAATAGCCTAAAAATTTTATTCTAGCCTATTCATTAATCCTAGTTGGTTAATTAAATCAGCTCCAACTCCCATGAGTTTCGATCACTTGTTAATTACTATAATCAAGATCAACAAGTATAAATCTACTTTATCACTTATCCCACATTAATTGGGATTCAAGCTTCTCCCAAATGGAAAGATATATAAAGGACCAAACTCCTTCCTTCACACCTTACACCATACTTTTGACATATTTCATATAAAACATATGATTAAGAGACTTTATCCATTGATGTAATATCTTGCTCATCTTTGCATCCATTTCTTCATGCTTGATTATTAAAGGAAGATCTAAACATGGCATTGTAGCCATTTTAGTGAGATTCTTTCATCATCTTGAAGCAACAACACAAATTTGATTTCTTATGATCTTCATAGGTTCATAGTTTTAAAGGCAATCATACATAAATAGAGTAGGAATGGTTGGTAATTAGATGAGGTCTTTCATGTTTTTACATTAAAAATATAGTTTCCTTTAAGCTCTAATCATAATGTTAATGTTAGATTTATCTTTTCTTTGAAACTACTAGGTGTTATTTTCTTTCAATTAGCATAGCAATTTTAATATGAATAGATAAATCATCTAATAGATGTAGATTTTATTAGAATGTAGATCTAATAGATGTAGATAGTTTCTCACCATACATATTATCATATTATATTAGTCTCACATATTTTGACCATTTGGTGCATAGTTCTTACAAGGATATGAAGCTATAAAACATGACTTTTTCCTATTCTTACAAGGATATGAAGCTAGAAAATTTAAGCATAAGTAAGCACTCAAAATGGGTTAATCTGAAAATTTAGGAGCAATCTAATCTACACTCTAATTTTTTAATGATGAAAATATTTATGAATAAAATACTTTCATGTTCAAGAAATAAATGAAACATGCACTCATAAAGTTGGAATTAGCTTTGAGATAGGGGATAGTTTGTATATTTATTATATAAAGTGTGTAGTGATTCCTAAAGTGCTAAGATGGATAATAGTAGTGACCTAGTACATATGGAAAATCTTTTGGTACTACGAGTACATACATATGAAAAATATTTTTGCACTACACAAAATGTGCGAGTACCAGAAATCATAAATGTCTAAGAAATGGTGTGAGGTGTTACTAAAATCCTAAGGATGTAAGAGTAAAATTCAATCCTAAGAGTAAAGGTCTTGGGTAAGTGCACCAATATAGGGGCCAAAAGGGGGTCTTAAGTGGACGTTTTTTCTTCTCAAAATAAAAATATTCAACTTGTATGAGTTATTTGAAATAGTTACACTCAAAATTGGAAGATGTTGTAAGAACATGAATCGTATCATTTTGAGTCTAATTTCTAAGAAAATAAATTTTATTGAAAACGGTTAAGTTTAAGTGGGTCAAATAACTAAAATACCAATATGTGCTCTTGTTTTTGTTAAAAACATAGTAGAGTGACTTTCATGCCCCCCACCATTTTTTTAGCACTATTTAGTATTTTTGAAAACCCTTTAGTAGAAATATAACTAGGAGCATCTAGTTCGGGCTCCATGTTTTTTAGATTTTTTTAGCAAGTATTTTTTATGATTTTTTTAGTACAATTTTTTTTTAATTTTTAAAAATAACGAAGCTCTGACCGTGCCCCCTAACAACCTCAAAAATATAAAAAGATTAGATGTGTGTGTGTGTGTGTGTGTGTGTGTGTGTGTGTGTGTGTGTGTGTGTAGAATTAGGCCTATTTTGGGTTGGTATAAAAATTTCAATTTCGATGAGCCAAAAAAAAGATACACAATGAAAGATAGACATGTTTAAACTTCAAAAAATAGCTACAAAAAGGCATAGTTAAAAAATAAATAATATAGAAACCATATATTACTCAGAAAATTTGAAATATTTTTAGAAAGAATAAAGTTTTCTCTATGTCGTAGTCATATTTTTATTAAATGAATCGATCATTTTAATGTGATTTATCATGGCGGAATAGGCATTTTAACATTTTTCTACAAAAACATGTTGTTTTTTGTGTTTGTGCAAGTCCATGCCTCGAGATTGGGGATCCAAACCGGATCCAAGATTAGAAGCATGCCTTGGAATAGGGGAAAAGCATAATGCGTACACATTATGATCTTTACATATTTTGTTTGTAGTTTCACAAACGCGCATCGCGCTATAGCAAGCACACGTTATAATGCGTATGCATTTTAGGTTTGTGAAGCACCGGGATAAAAAAATTAAAATGCATACATGTTATTTCAAAACGCGTATGCGTTTATCTGATTTTCACTTTTGTGTCCACTTTTTGGCCCCTCGTTAGTGCACTTACCCTACTACTAGATTCCTATGGCTGTTAAAAAAATAGATAAAAACATTACACAATATTTGAGGAAATACAATGAGAAAATTCTATGGTTGATTTGATTTTGTCAACCTACAAGAATAGATAGTTTATACTGCTCCAATTTTAATGAATTCCCAAAAGCACCACCAAACTAATTATGAATTACCTTACTCAATAGATAGTTTATAACTTCCAATATTTATCTCTCAACTAGATATGCTACCCATGTGACATATTTTTAAGCCTCCTATATTAAATGTGAATTATAAGTCTTACACTCTTGAAGAGCATACGCATGTTATGTACACAAGAATGTGAACCAATATTCCAAGTAACTCCCTATGTGTTCAATCAAACTACCTCTAATGTATTTTGGATTTCAACGATAGATGTTCACCATCAACATGAACCTTTGGTGATAACATGAACTTTTAATAATGAATTATGTGATACTTCACATGAAGAAAAATGGAAAAATAATGTTTTTAATTGTATATTAGGTTTTAATTGTAGTTTTTATGTGTTTAATTATGAAATCATGAAAAAAAAATATTATACAAATGAAATATTAGGAGTGCAAAAAAATAAGGATGATGGAAAGAATGAGGATACACTTGTGTGCATGTTTCATGTATATGCAAAAGATGAATTTAAAGCTCTACAACATTATGATAATATGAACATTGTGAAAAATAATGTGAACTAGAGAAGAATATTAGTGTGTTTCATATGGCATGATAGATAAAATTTACAAACTAGGTATTACGAAATTATACTTAACTAGAGATATAAAAGTATATACTTTTGTAAACCTATTATAGTTCCATCACAAACATGGAAAGAGATAATATGAAATATAATTTATAACATTATAACATTGATAAATAACATATCAAAATAGCAACCGAGAAAAAATAGTAGAAATAAACCCTAAAGATTTCATGATCCTAATACATAAATCATGAATATAAAAGATTATAAGTGGATAAATAATAATAGAGAAGATCAAGAAGTGTGAATTTAGTAAAATATTTTCAAATCTTGTTAGGGGTAGCCAAATTATTATACTACATGGCCTTTCTAGACTAAAGATGTATGGAGAAAATAAAGATGTGTGAGAAAATGTATTATGAAAATAAAATGTAAGAAAATAAAGGGTAGTATGAGGACATGTGGATGAAGAAAAAATAGGTGGATGAATTTATAAAATATCAAGTGAGAAAAAAATATAGTATAAATAAACCCTAATGATTTCATGAGGAGTATGTAAAGCATGAATATAAAATATTGTAAGTAGATAAATAGTACTAGAGATAAGATCAAGAAATGTGAATTTAGTAAAATATTTCCAAATCATGTCACAAGGAGCCTATTAATTTATATATGTATAAGCAACATGCCAAAAGATATAGGAATATTTATAAATGGTAAAATTATATCTAAAGGCATAGTAGTATGTAAATTGTAAAGCGTAAGTAGTAAAGGCATAGTAAACATGTGTGATCTAAATAAAATATGAAATATAAGTAGATAATGTAGGATTTTAAGGGGTAGTGAAGATAATTAGAGAAACCATCTTGTCTAAACTATATATTATAATGGGTATAAAGAAAATTAGTTAAACTAATTTGTATAACCTATATAGATGTTAGGGGTAGCCAAATTATTAGACTAGATGACCTTTCTAGACTAAATATGTAAGGAAAAGATAAAATAACATACTACTTGGACTATCTAAACTAATGATTATAATTTGCAAGTGTGAGAAAAAGTATTACATATGAAAATAAAATGTACAAAAATAAAGGGTAGTATGAGGACATGTGGACAAAGACAAAATAGGTGTAGTATATGGTACTTTTAAGTTTCCTCAATTACCTCATGAATGTATCATTGAATATCATAACTATAGTCATCTTTTATACCCTTAGACCAATATCATAATCCCATGCATGTCAAACTATCACCTAACAGGCATTGGGCACTCACCTAAGGCATGCATGGGCACTGAGTCTCTCCTTTATGTGAGTTTCATGAGAATGCATCATCTTAGTACAAATAATCAAATGCAGGAGACAGAAAAATAAATATACAACATTCTTAAGAACTTATAACAAGTTGTCATCTCATTGTATGTAGAAAAGAGAAATAAAAAGCAACATATGGAGATGGTTCATACAAAAAAGAAATGCATAAGTATTATACTCCTTAACACGTAGATGATTTATAACAGAGAATTATATTCATAAAAACAGAGTCAATAACCCACATTACATCTCTTGAGGTCATAACAGATCCTCATATAACTATGTAGAGCCAAATCATGCATCGAGTTATATTATGCTTATCATATTACAAAAAAGAATGATAACACATCCCCTAAATGTGTCATCACTCACAGAGCTCTCCTAATCCTTAACCCATAACATCCTCCATTCTTTTTCTACAGGGATTCACCTCCCTTTTCTCTCCTTCACCCTCTACATGTTTCTTCTATCGGGTGTTTGTATTTATAACCTTAGCACCCACCACCATGCCTTCCGTGAGTTCTGATCGATCGCCAAGTGTTGAAGTGGTCTTACATGGGAGCATGCCTTCATAGATCTGAGTTCTCCACTTTGTAGGATGATTCTCTTCTGGAACCTTAAATCACATGCCTAGGATATTCCCTTTTTGATCCCACAGTCACCAAGATGGCACCTTATCCACAAGGGTCATGTTTTTCTCTGTGCTGCCTAGGGTGCCAAATATAGCTAAGTACAAAACTTGTTTTTCCTTACGCACGTGCGTCATATATTTTGGAACCCTTCCTTATGTGCCTTCAACTCGCACGCCCTTCTTTAACTAGGTCTCGTGTGCCTATGTGCCTTCCCATCCTTAGCCAATATTCTAGGGCCCAACATCACCCCACACTACGCATGTTTTTCGTCCTCGAAACACTCTTCAATAAAGAAATAAAGAGTGGCGGATCCTTACAAATGATTGGAATGGAAGAATAAAGGAATGAAGAAATGGGAAGAGAATGAAAGAATGGGAACTTTGTTTATTTATTGAGGAGGAAAGGGAAATCCTTCCCTAATTCTTCTTCTAACTTTCCCCGAGCGTCGACCTCATTTTGAGCTTGTTGATAGAGGTCACCTACCAGGGCACTCACTTCTTCAAAACTCAGCTCCTCCCCCTTATCACTCATTATATCCAAGATCTCCTCAAGTTGTTTTCCTAAATCCTCAAGCGTATCCATCCTCCAAGTGATTTGAGGCTAAAATTCCTTTAGCGGGTTCTTGATTGATCCCCTTGAAGGTATCAATGGCCTTTGATTTATTTTCCAATTCGGCTAAGTTTTTTTCTCACTCAACCCTATTCCCCTTGTTATTTTGTAGGAAATCCTTGATTTTCGCATCATGGTGGAAACCATGATACTTTCCACTTTATTCCTATCCACGTAGTTGTCATAGGAAGCCTTAACAACTTGCGTGATGAATTTTACCTCGGCGAGGATCTTTTTATTGAACAAAAATTTCCACAACCTTCATCTTATTCTCTTTTTCTTAGTGCGCCAAATCCTCTTCTCACGTTCTAAGGAAAGTGGTTTCCTCTCCATAGTGAGTATGCGGGTCAAGTCCTCTAGGAATTGCAAGGATGATCCATAATTTTATGCGGGTGGTGTTAAGTTTGGATGCTTTAAGACAATGGCATCCATGATCATATCTATATTCTTATATGCCTCACACACTCTTGCCTTCTCATCCTTTAACTCATGCCTTAATTGAGTGCTGATTAGTTCCTCCTGCTTCAGGTCCTTGATTTTCTCAAGGAGCTCTTCCTCCTTTTTCTCCATCTCTGCCTCTAGGAACTTCACCCTGTCATTTCTTCTAAAGATCTTGGCTTCAACCTCAATTGAGACTTTGTTGAGCACATTGCAGATTTTCTCATCTGATAATTGTTGGGTGTTTACCAAGGGGTTTACTCCCTTTGTTTTTAGAACCTTCAACAATGCTCCTTGGCTTACTTCAAATTCGGGCTCATCAATGTGGGACTCAAATGCCCATGATAGCATTTTCCTTGTCTCGAGGGTATGCACCTTCCTCATCAAATGAAGCCATGGCTAAGAGTTGTTCCATTGCCACGGTGTTCGTGCTCTAGAAGCGTACACGCAACACCTTCTTTAGGTCATTAATGTATCCCATTATTTTACCTTGTGTTGCTTTTGTGCTCTTCCTCCCTATGTGTGTGGCCCTTGGAAAGCTTACAGCCAAACTAGGATCTCCTCCCATGCTTTGCCATATTATTTTCCTATGCTTTCCTCCTTAACTTCCTTCATCACTACATCTACATTACATTCAACCTCTTATTCTACCAAGTCCTTGATGATTTTTTCCACTTCTCTCTCTCTGTGACCTCATCTACTTGTTCCTTTATGAGGCTTGGGGTCCTTTGATCCTTTGTATTTTCTTCTCCGCTTACCCCCTTGCCTTAAGTCTTAGCTTCTTCTTCATCCTTCTCCTCATCTCCTTTGTTATACTCCTCATCTCCTTCTTCCTCAAAATCATGTATCTCATAGATAGGATGGTCTTCTCCTCCAAGTTCATCATCATCATCCCTCTTGCCGATGTAGGCATCTAGGCTCTTCATTTCTTCTGAGTCGGCCTCATCCATCACCTTCTACTTCTTCCTTATTGGGGATTCTAGTACAAGAGATTCTTCTTTTTCTTTCTCCTTGACAGGTGATATCTTCATTGGTGATTCCTCATGGGTGAGGGTTCTTCATGCTCTGGTGCCTCTTCTTATGGAGTCTTCACCTTGATAGGAAACTTATTTCTTTGTGTGTAAGTACTAGGCTTTGCGATTTTCTCTCGACGCGCTCACTATTTATGTGGTTTGAACACTTGGTGCCTTTTGCACCTCTTCTCTTTCTCTCTTTCTAGTCACGGAATTCTTCCTTCCCGTAGGGTCTTTAGGGATGGAGACATCATTCTCCAAATAAATGATCTTTTCAAAAAAATCCTTATGGACAGATACACCCTTGTTGTGGTCCTTCCTACAATCGGTAGCATTAAAGGCTTCATCATCTGTATCTCATGGGAGACATATCTCTCCACATACGCATGCTTATTTGGGTAGATGAGCTTTTGGTACATCTCGTGGTGGTCTATATCTACGTCACAAAGGTCTAACCTTAGTCTCTTGGCCTCCTTGAACTGATTAACTTTGGCTTAGAAGTATTGTGCGGTGAAGTAGAAGGGTAGTTTGCACCATGTACTCATATTCCCATTTGTCAATGTAAATCTGCCAATGCAGAAGTTTTGATATACTACAAATTCTACCTCTCCATTCATGAGCATGGGAAACTACTCTGGGATCCTCCACTCTACCTTAAATGCATCACACATTCACTTATACCATTTCTCTAGGTGTGCCTTGTGAGCGGCCATCATGGTTTCACAAGTGTATTTTGCAAACCTCTTTGCGGGTGAGGGATCCTCTTGGATACTCCCAAACAAAATTTTCTGGCCCATCAAGCACTCTAATCTTTGAAAATACAATGGTGAGGAGGACATTACTAAATAGTATCTTCTCTCCCTCCTACGCGCTACTTATAATTTCATCCGCGATGAAAGAAGACAAGTTGTAGATGGTTCTTTCTGATATCTTTCGGCATACATTCAGCCATGCCTTGTTCACTTGTTTTCATCATTCTTGGTCATTTATCTTGGTGACCAAGTGTGCAGCCATCCTCATCACCGAATCTAGTATCTCGGTGTTTTCAAAGGATCGCAATCCCTTCTTGTAGTCATATGCAGCTATAGTATCCTTGATAGCCTCCTTGTCACTCAAATCATCATCAATGTTATCTCTTTCACAATTGAGGCTGTGAACTTGGATATTAGTTGTGATGTGATGTGAATCTTGCACCCCACGAAATAAAAATGATCCTCATGCACTCATGCAACATCAGCCAGCGATAAAGGTGCTTAGGAAATCCAAAGTAGGGAAACTCGTACAATTGCAATAATCCAGCCTTCTCCAATTTGAATTTTACCTCATCCTTGTAAATGGGGATTCCATCCGACGTCCTCTTGTTAGTTGGTCGGACCAAATCTAATATCATTTCTTTCTCAATTGTGCTCGTGAGATGATTATAATCACTCACGGCCATCTTTCACAAGTGTGACTCCCACTCTTTTCCTAGAAATACCCCATCTGGGCTTTGCATTTTTGTGTACCATTCTTCGTTGGTACTCATGATGGAAGTGATTTACTTTTCCTTTGCCCTTTCTCTTTATTTTCTTTGGTGGAACATTTGGTTTCCTTGGTGCCATTCTTTTGGTCAAGCTGAACTTAAAACTCCATCCTCTTGCTCTGCTCTACTACTCTCCTCAATCCCAAATCTCACTCCAAAGCTTCAACTCCTGAAATGAATCCTCCTTTCTCCGTGCCCTAGATACCAAAACCTAACCAGGAAAAACTTCCACAAGATGATGCTCTTCACACAACCTTTCCTCACACCCATATACCCCTTCCTTTTGGTTCATAGATCTACTCTAGATGCACACTCAAAATTTTCAGATTCTCCTTTCTTTACACAAATTTCTCTCTGGATGCTCTAGTTTGCAAGAGTTTCTCTCAGTTCGTAATCATAAGGTAACAAATGACTTTCCCAACCTTGTATTTATATTTTTCCTTCTTTCTAGCGTTAAATGTTATACCACCTACCAACGTACTTTAACATTAAATGTGGATTTTTCCACTAAGTTGACTTTAAGTGACCTTACCCATGCACCACATCTTACACGCAAAACCCTTTACAACCTTTTAGCACGTAAAAATCCAACCTGACCAAAGAATATTATGCGTACATCTATAGCATTGAAGGTACTTCTCCTGTCCTTAACCATATTTTTGTCCTCGTGATCCATAGGGATCCAAAATGACTCTACTTTATCAAATCAGCCAACACGAAGAAGAAAAAAATGATACACAGAGGTTCTATCTATTTAGTGATAGGACCATCACCCCGTATAGGGTGGTAGTTATAGAACCACCACCCCACTAGGGCGGTAGTCTTGGGACCACCGGTCTACATTGGGCAGCAGTCCTAGCTCTTGCGGATAGAAAATAAAATATGACGCAAAGCAGTCCCAAAATTCCAAAGGGTGTCCATGTCTCTTCTTCTGTATGACCTTTCCCATTCTCCAGTGCATGGGAGAACATGAGAAAGGCTATAAATTCATGTTATGGAAGAGAACAAAGACATCGAAGCATGAAGCAAGTGAGTAAGAAGATCTTAGTGTTGGAATTGTGATTTGTAGAAGCAAGGAGTAATTGAGACAGAGCAAGCAAGTAACTAGGAGGAAGTGTGAGATATTATCTACTTCTTTTTCATACTTATTGTAATTTCTGTACTTATTATTGAATTGGCCAATAAAAGTGGGAAGAAAGAGAAATTTCTCTTCCCAACTAGTTTTTCTTCCTCTAGATGTTTTCCAGGATCTAATTGTTGGTGTATGAATCTATATTCTTTCCCTTTCTACAAATTTTTGCTTCTAAGCACAAGTATAATTCATTCACTTGATATCTCTATTATTTTCTAATAAAAAGTAGAACAATAGTGTTTAATTGTGATTAATGTGGATAATTTCAAAGTTGAAGAGTTTACTGAGATCATTTTGGTATCGAGCTAACAATTATCTAGGATTGTGGTATTCGTTCTTGGATTTGTATGACAGGTGAAGAGATCTAAAGGCGAAGAGGCTTTACCTTGCGAACTAGAAATTTCTAAAAAGAAGTGGAAGCAGAGAATTCTTGGACAAATGAAGGAAGATAACTTGTTCTGTTGAATCAAGATGTTGGAGATCATGATGGATAGGATTTTTAGAAGGCAAGAAGAGCTGGCCGATTTAGAGAGACATCTTCTATCAAACAAGACTCCTCGGAATCGGTGGTTCGGGGCTTAGTTGAAAAGTTTGGCATAGGAAGGAGCCACCATGAGGAAATTTATGGGCAAGATCATGAAGAAGAGACTTCTAACACAAGAGAAAAGGTAAAATATGATCATACTCCTTTTAAAGTTGAAAATAAAGTTGAGCTTAAAATCTTTGAAGGACAAGTAGATGCATAGTTGCTTGATAAATGGTTAAAATAGTTAGAAGTCTACTTTAGCATCCATAATGTCACTAAGGCACAAAGGATCACCTTTTCACATCTCAAGATGGAGGGACATACTCTGGTTTGGTGGGAAACCCATCTAGCCACTTGTGAAAAGAAGAAGCGTCCTATTGTGAAATCTTGGCAATAATTTAAAGAATTACTTAGAGCTAACTTCTATCTTATTGGCCATAAGACTGACCAAATGATTAAATGGCAATATTTTAGACAAGGTAGTGGTCAAAGTGTGCAAGACTATACTATGGAGTTTTGGAGGAAAGCCATGTTGCTTAACATGGACTTGGAGGATGAGGATATTCTAACCAAGTACTTGGGAGGACTTCACACTCACCTTCAAAGAAAAGTCATCTCCACAAAGAAAAAATATCTCAACAAAGCATGTGTACAAGCATAATACATAGATGATGAAAAGAAGTAATGAGAAGCGAGCCAAGGGTAAAGTAGTCAACAAATCAGCAAAAAAAAGAGTTTGGGAAAACAAGTAACAAGAGTAAGTGGAAAGGGAAAGGTAAACAAGCTACAACTACTTTGAATACTTGTAAAGATCCCAAGAATTTTTGCAAGAATTGTGATATTAATGGTCATGTTGATGCTACATGTTAGAAGTTACATTTGGAGTTGCATCCGAAGAACCGAACCAAGGACTCAAAGAAGTCCATGATAGCTGTGAAAACAGAAGGGGAGGTGGAAATCGAAGATGAATCTGATGTAGATGAGAGGCTTGGATGCATGGCCACCAACATGGATAGCTAGGAAGAGGAGATGAGTAGAATATTCCAGATCAAAATCCAGATCAAGAGAACTAAGGTAAATGCTTTGGTTGATACCATTTCTCAGTATAACTTGATTTCTGAATAAGTTGTAAAGAATCTTGGTCTTGAGACTTACTAACATCCACACCCTTATCCTTTGGTTTAGGTTAAGAAAGGTGTTGAAATTTAGGTAACAAGAAGATGTAAGGTTGAGTTTAGGATAAATTCCCAATATATTGATGTTTTTGAAGCTGAATTTATTCCACTTAATGCTTTTGATGTTGTATTCGGGAGTCCTTACTTGTATGTTAGGGATGTTATATTTATGAGGAGGGAAAATTGGTACGAGATGGGTCAAGGATGGGATCGGCTACAACATCCGAGCACACTAGCGTAAGGCGTGGAGTTCTTATGGTAAGTGCTAACCAAGAAAAATGACTTATTCGGACAAATCATAATCAATTTTGTTTACTTTTATTGAAGGATAAACAAGATGGGGTAGAAGTTGCGAGAGATTTCTAACCGGGTAAAGCACGATTTGGATAGTATTATTCAATATTTTCAGGAAGTATTTTAGGCTCCTAGCAGGTTACCACCAAAATGGGAAGTAGAGCATGAGATTTAGCTATTTCCAGAATCCCCTCTACCGAACATCGGGTTGTATAGGAAATCCTTGCTTGAGAGTATTGAAGTAAAGAAACAACTTCAAGAACTAATAGACCAAGGGGTGATACATCCAAGCACCTCACCATGCGGTTCACCTATCGTGATGGTGCCAAAGAAGGATGGTTCTTGGAGAATGTGCATCGACTACCATGCTTTGAACAAGATCACCATAAAGAACAAATATCCACTTCCTGCATAGATGATCTCTTGGACCAGCTTCAACATGCCAAATTTTTCATGAAGTTGGATCTCAAGTCAGGTTATCACCAAGTCATAATGAAGGAGGAGGATATATGGAAGACTTCCTTCAAGACAAAACAGGGTTTGTATGAATGGTTAGTACTTCCTTTTAGGTTATGCAATGCACCTGCTAAATTTATGAGATTGATGAATGATGTATTGCGGGATTTCATAGATTCATGTGTCATTGTATATCTAGATGATATCTTGTTTTTTAGTGCCACGTGGGAAGAATATCTAACTCATTTGCAGCAAGTCTTACAAGTTCTCAGGGAGAAACAAATACTTTGTAATATGAAGAAATGTGAATTATCCAAACAGTCACTTTTCTATCTTGGGCATGTGGTTAGAGGAGAAGAGCTATGATTAGATCCAAAGAAGGTGGAAGTCATCACTAATTGGCCAACACCAACAGGAGCCATAGAAACTAGGAGTTTTGTGGGAGCAATTCAAGTACATGTAGAAGTTCATTCCAGGATTCTCTATGATTGCAACACCTCTACACACAGTAGGCTGCAAAGAGTAAGAGTTTTGACTGGGGTAAGGAACAAGACAAATCCTTTGAGTTATTGAAATACAAGATTAGTCATGCTCTAGTACTTGCTCTTCCTAATTTTTAGCATCCTTTTGAAGTAGAGACAAATGTTAGTGATTACACCATGGGCACAGTGTCGCTTCAAGGAGGTAAACCCGTATGTTATCATTCTGAAACTTTCACTTCAGAAGTTAAAGGATATTCAATATATGATAAGGAAATGTATGAACTAGTTCAGGTAATTAAAAAATGGAAGCATTATTTTTTGGGTAAATAAACTATTGTGCACACTGACCACAAACCTCTCTAGTATTTGCAAGCATAGTCTAAATTACAGCAAGAAAGGCACTACAAATGGATGGGGTTCCTTCAACAATTCCATCTGGTGATTAAATACAAGAAGGGTAGTACAAAATTGGTGGTAGACATGTTGTCTAGGCCACCCACATAGGATAAGTTTTCCTATTTGTCCACTATCTCTCAAATTGATCCCTTCACAAAGGAAGCTTACAGAGAGGTATATTCCTAGGAAAAATACTTTGGGGTGACATTTCAGTAGTTGCAGTCCCAAGGGGCTGAAAGGACAGGGATTGAAGATTGTTATCTCAAAGATGGGCTGCTCTACCAATGGGTGAAGCTTTGTGTGCCAAATAAGAGTGAATTCTATTGATGACGGAAACACATACCTCAAAAGTATAAGGACATTTCCGTGTTCGTAAGATCCTATCCCACTTGTAAAGGTACGTGTATTGGCCCAATATGCAAGAAGAAGTATCAAAATTTATACGGGGATGTAAAATTTGTTGTACTAGGAAGCCTAAGACTAGAAAGGAAGGTTTGTATATGTTGTTGCCATTACCTACTCGTCTATGGGAGGAAATTTCTATGGATTTTTTAGGAGGATTACCTATGTCTAAACATGGTCATGACTATCTCTATGTGGTTGTTGATAGATTTAGTAAGATGTGTAATATTATGGCATGTAAAAAGATAGTAAAAGAACATGAGGTGGCAAATATTTTCTTTACTAATGTATGGGTGCATTTTGGTTTACCAAAGTCTATTGTTTTTGACAAGGATTCCAGGTTCTTGGGAATTTTTGGACTACTTTGTGGGACAAGATGGATACCAGGTTACAAAGGAGCACAACTTTTCATCTATAGAAAGATGGATAAATAGAGGTGGTAAATAGGACTTTGGTACAGTTGATCAGAGGGTATAACAAGAAATACCCAAGGACTTGGATGATTCCTTAGCCTACATTCAACATTCCTATAATCGGGAAGTACACACATCCACTATGAAGTCACTGTTTGAAGCATGCTTGCGATATCTACCTACAAATCTGTTGGACATAGCATTTGGACAACATGATGAGAAGGATACATGAGACACATAGGTAAATAGAGCAAGAAAATTCATTAAGAGGATCAGGAAAATCCATCTTAAAGTCAAGGAACAACTAGAGAAATCTTAGGCCCAGTATAAAGCTAGGCACGATCAATAGAAGGGAACATAAGCTTCATGTTGGAGATAGAGTGTGGCTTTACTTGAGAAAGAGACTACAAGGTTGTTGGCGAGAAAATTTATCTTATGGAAAAATTGGTGGGTTTCAAGCCAATGCTATGGGAATCTAAGTCCCTCTACTTGAATGGTGCAGATTCCATAGGTGCATGCATAAAAGGTGGATTTCAATGGTGGCCTTTTGACCAGAGATCCAATAGGGGCACTCCACTGACCCTATGGCAAAGCTAGCAATGTCTCACTAGAGAAGAAACTTTGTCTTGGAAAGGGGAAGGGGAGTGGAAAAGGAGGTAGGAGAAAAAGAATTTTGTGAGTAGAATATCATATGCCCACACACATTAATTAGAAATTCTGTTTACATTCATTTATAGTTAGAAGAAAAACAAATCCGCAAGAGAAGCTACAAGACATAATGAAATTCATTAGTCGCAAGGTACCAATCAATCCCTCAATCAAGAAGAGAAAAAACCTTCTTTTATTATTGAAGCTAAAGAAAAAAATTTACAGAGCTTTGAGAATAGAGGAAAATCTATGGAGAAGGGAAAATAGAAGAAGTATGGTGTTTTCTGTCTTTTCTAGGTACAAAGCACTCTGGTCTTTTTGAAAATAATCATCAACCCTTGGAATGGCTCTAGGAGCCATTATATATCATGCCAAAATAATTACAACTTTACAAATCATTTACGCCTCTTCAAATTCCTCCATTGCGAAGAAAACACTCATGGTGGGTTAAAAACCAGATCTTGCAACGCGAACATTACATTTGATTTTCCAATTTGAATACAGACCATTTAATTTATTCTTATCACTTTGAAATCATGTCATCCACATGGTAGGAAGAGATTGGAGCAGGTACAGGGGAAAGCCCTTTGCATTTTCTTATTTTTTAGAGATTTGACAATTTGGCACAAATTGGCCCACACCCCCGCTTCAACTTTTTAACTTAGGCACGTGGCACATTTTCATTGGAAATGGGGTCGCGACCATTTTCTCAACATTTTAACCTTTTTTAATAAAGGATAAAAACTCAAAGTTCTCCACCGTTCGCTTTCCCACTTTGACTCTTGACATGTGGCACGTTTGATTGGAAATGGGGTCACGGCCCTTTTCCCAACATTTTAACCTTTTTTGAAAAAGGCTCAAAAATTAAATTCCTCTCTTGACTGCTACTCCGATTGAAACCTTGACACGTGACGTCATTTAATTGGAAATGGGGGTGTGGCCCTTTTCTCAACATTTTAACCTTTTTTGGAAAAGGGCTCAAAAACTCAAATTCCTCCGTCGACCCGCTCTCTCGTTTTGAATTTTCACCATGAGCTTCACCTTTGAATTTTTCCTGTAGGCTTCAACTTTGACTTTTACACTGATCGGGGCTGCGGATCATTTTTTAACTTTTCACCTTTTTTGAAAAAGACTCAAAACCTCAAATTTCTCCGCCATTGCGCTCTCTCGCTTTGAATTTTCAACGGCGGGCCTGAGACCTTGGTGGAGCCACAGAGCATTCTAAAACTTTTACTTCACTTTTGGGAATTTGGTTAAATTTCCAAAAGTTCCCTAATGGCCCACTCATCTACTTTGACATTTCAATGGTGGGCTTCACCTTTGAATTTTTACCTTTATAGCCTAATCAGGGCTGTGGGTCACTTTTTAAGTTTTTGCCTTTTTTACAAAGAGGCTCAAAAATAAAAATAAAAAAATTGACCGCTTCCAATTAGGTATGTCCATGTACTGTAGATGATGGGGCCAAAATTTGACGAGGAAGAAAATGTCCATCATTCCCTATGTGGGAAAAATACACAAGGGAAGATAACTTCATTATTTTGAGTCCAATTTTTGAATTTCATTCGCGAGCCGGAGGCATGGAGGAAAAAAATGATTTAATGACCCAGACCATAGAATAGGTGAACAATTTTGATCATAAAAGGATATTGTAAAGAGAATATTACGTGCATAGACCAGGAGATGGAGAATTTCTCAAAATGAGAAAAACAGAGATTTAAATAGCATTAGGGCACATATTTTTCTATTTATTCAAACTTTCAACTCAATTTAGATACTTTATGAGGCGAGAGCTTGAAATTTTGAATTTAACTTGGAAAAAGAATAGCAATTTTCAGGAGACAACAATTGGCTCTAGCTTGGGGACATAACATGGACTGAGCATGATGAAGACATGGTATGAGGATCCAAAATATCAAAAAAATTAAAACTCTATAGCGTTGACTAGTGCCTTATCCATTCAGCCTTGCAGAGTCATGTATATTTACGAGAAATAATGGAAGAAGGAGGAAACACACAAGCCAAACCACACACAACAAAAACTGAATAACAACTAAAACCAAAACCACGCAACAGAAAAGGGAAAAACACACCTACGCAAATCACCTATGGTACAGGGGTGGGGGACAACCCACTTTCACTGATGATACATTTTCAAGTATTTCCCACTTCGAGGCAATTCCAATGGCGTTCCATCCAAGTATGAGAGAAGAAAAACATTCTCGCCACAAGCTCCATGAATTTGGAATGGTCCCAACCAAAATGAATCAAACTTTCCATGGCTGCCCTTTAATTCTCTTCTTCTGTCCCATAGCAAGACAAAATATCCAACTTCGAAATTCCTTGCTTTGGTCTTCTTGTCAAAAAATTTCTTCACTTTCAACTAATGCTTCTTAATTCTATCCACCACTTGACATTTGCTTTCTTTCATATTTTCCAGGAAGAGGATCCTCTTGTCAATGGAGTCTTTGTATTGACCATCTTCTATTTCTTGCAGCAACTTGAGAGCTAGCATCTCAATTGTGAGAGGAATCTCTGCCTCAACTCCATACAACATTTGGAAAGGTGACATACCTATTTCCATCTTAGGAGTGATCAGATCAGCCCACAATGCATCATATAACTTCATGTGTCGGTTCCTTTGATTCTCATCTCGCGACACTTGAAACAATGGTCACAATGTTCTTGTTGGTTGACTCATCTTTCCCATTTCCCTATGGGTACTAGTCAAAAGAGTGAGATGGGGAGATTCCAAATCCATAAAAACTCTGTGAGCTCCTTGGAAGAGAAATACGTGGCATTATCTACAATAATTTTCTGTGGTATTCCAAAATGAACAATGATATTCTCCTTGATGAAGCTGCAGACAGTTTTAGAGTTGGCTTGCTTGGTTGGGATGGCTTCCACTCATTTAGTGAAGTAATTAGTTGCAGTGAGTACATAAGTATTCCCTACACTAGAATGAGGATTCAGAACACCAATAAAATCTAGCCCCCATTGCTGAAATGGTTCTTCAATCACCACAGACCTGAGCGGCAATGCAACTAGTTGTGGATTTCCAACAAATTATTGACATGCTTTGCATTTGGAAACCCAATCCTGAGTTTCTGCAAAGATGGAGGGCCAATAATATCTCCCTCTAAGGATCTTATGTGCATGGTGACCATTGCTAAGAAATGTCCACCACAAGCTTGATCATGATATGCCTTGAGAAACTTTTCTTGTTGCTCCTTATCTACACACCTGAGGAAACAACCATCTAGGCCTCTCTTGTAAAGTGCATGATTCTAGATCACAAACTTGGCTGCCTTTAGCTTGAGTTTCCTTATTTGTTTGTAATCAAGATGAGGAGGGAATTCTCCATAAGTGAGGTAGTAAGCAATGTCAGCATACCACTCATTAGTAGTGGTGAAAAAGAGCACTGTGGACTGTCTCCTGAACAGGTTGAGCAAACACCATCTTTTTCTCCCTACTAAGCCTTGAGAGCTTCATCTTCAGCAATCAGCTTGCATAAACCATTTCCTCTTACTAGATTAGAGGGTCTAATCTCTAAGTCATACTCTTGGGTCTTTATAATCCAACTTCCTCTCTTATCCCCAGGATCTTGTTGAGTCAAAATGGACTTGATTGCACTTCCAGGGACCATCACCACTGTATGGGAATTGAGAATGTAGAATCTAAAACTTTTAACAGCTTTGACCATTGTGTAGGCATGTTTCTCCAATTGGCTGTACTTTATCTCATGATTTTTCAAAGGACAGCTCATGAAAGAAATGGGTGCTTCTAAACCTTCATCATTTTTCTGAACAAGGACATCAAAGAGTGTATGTTTTGATGCATAGCAATACATGATGAACTCCTTGTTGAAATATGGAGATATAAGAGTTGGAGCTTTGGCAATGGCTTTCTTGATCTCTTCAAAAAAAAAATTCTTCCTTATTCCACTTGAAACTTTCTTGAGGCTTCATCATGGAAGTTATATGCTTAGTCAATTCATAAAACTCAGGCACAAAATGATGAAGGAAGTTTACCTTTCCAAAAATGAATGAACTCCCTTCTTTCTGGTTGGTAAGGCTAGTGCTTGATAGCTCGATCCTCTCGGGATCAATGTGTGCTCCATGTTTGTTCACAATGTGTCCCAACAACTTACCTTATGTGACTCCAAAAATGCACTTCTTTGGATTTAGAGAAATGCCATGTTTCCTACACCTTGTAAGGACTTTCTCCAAATGACATATATGATCTCCCCTCCTCTTTGAAAAAACCATGTGGTCATCAAGGTAAATGACAATGCAATGTTTGAAATCTTTGAAGGCCAAGTCCATTGCTCTCTAGAAAGTGGCTCCAACATTGATCAAACCAAAAGGCATTTTGTTGTAGGAAAAATTACCCCAAGGTGTTGTGAAGGTTTTTTTGTTGTAATCCTCTTTTGCCACCTTGATTTGGTTGTACCCTGAGAATCCATCAAGAAAAGAGAGCATTTCAAATCCAAAGTGATCATGCAAAATATGATCAATGATTGGAAGAGGGTAGTTGTCCTTGAGAGATGTGTGATTCAGATTTCAAAATTCTACACAAATCCTTATTTCCCCATTCTTCTTCCTTCTTTGGAAAAATGTTGGCCACCCATGTTGAATGGGGGATGGGGAAGATGATTCTAGCATTGAGCATATTTGTCACCTCTTCTTTGATAACATCGGAAATCTTTGGATTGTAGGGCCTTTGTTTTTTCCTGAAGGGCTTAGCTCCTTACTTCAAAGGAATAGAGTGATGCATTTCCTTTAGCTGAAGGATTTGAGTTCATCATAGGAATAGACCAGGACATCTCGAATAATTTTTCTGAGTGAAAAACTTTCTCTTCTCTTCTAGTGAGTAGCATTTACCAATGTTAACCATCCTTGGATTCTCTGAAGTGCCAATGTTTTCTTGATCAAAATCAGATGGACACCAAGAAGACTATTTTCTTTCTCTTGGATGAACCTGTCATGCTTGTCAAAGAGGTCTTCCAAAGAAACTAGGCCTTTAGGGATTTTGTTTCCTTTTAGTTTGATTACTCCCTCTTCATCAATTCCCTCAATTCCTTCCTTCTCTTCTTTGGGGACTAATTCACGGTGTGGGTTTTCACTTCCTTCAAAGAAAAGATTATTGAAGTTATCCCTTTATTCTAAGAAGGCTAGGATCTGATTGTCATCATTGAAGACCTGCCAGTGATTTGCATTGTCTGGTACACTGGGTTTGAACACCATCTCAATGGTCACTTTATCCTTTCCAAAAGAAGGATGAGGTGTCACTAAGGAAGCTGACACTGCTAGAGAATCAGCCTTTTCATTCTACTCCCTAGGGATAGCTTCAATGGAGAATGCATCAAAGGATTCAATGCAGTCCCACACTCTATTTCTATAGTGCCCGAGTCTAGGGTTTTTCACCTGATATTGTTGGTAGACATGCTTTACCATAACTTGCATCACCTTTACATCTCAACTTCTTTATTCCCATGTCCTTTGTTGTATTCATGCCTAAGAGTAATGCTTCATACTCTGTTGTATTATTTGTATTTTCAAATTGCAGCTTGTAGGCAAAAGGATATACCTCATTAGAGGGAGAGTATAATACTACACTAGCTCCTAAACCTTCTCTGGAATGAATGCCATCAAACTCCATTGTCTAGATTTGGTCTTCTTTTTCCTTCATGAGAAGTGGCAAGTCCTCATCCTTCTGTGATGTAAGGAGGTAATTTCCAATCCCACAATCTTGAAAAAGATATCAGCTCTTGGATCATCATACTTCCTTACTTTGTGAACTTCATTTTTCCGATTTGGCAGCAGCACTTCTTCATTTCTCTTTTCACTAGGATGCAGATGACCAATCCATTTTTATTTCTCCACCTAGATCTCTCGCAAAACTTCTACTCAACAACATACCAAAAGATGATGGGATGTTTACCACGAAAATGGTCAGGAGAATCTTCTTATCAGGGTAATCAGCTAGTGCAACCTGAGCATCCTTAATCCTTCCTACCAATGGAACTTGTCTAGATTCTATTGAGTAGCATGTGCCATTTACCCGGGTCAAAGTGAGGCCAAGAGCATTTGTAAATTTTGTTGCCATCACATTATCTGAGGCTCTAGAATCTATAATGCAATTGTTCAACTAGAAACCTTTGATAAGGAGTGACAGATAAAAAGGCTCAACTCTATTGGTGGTGGAGGCACTGAGGGATAACATGTTTTGAGAATATGGTGTGGGAAGTAAGCCTTTAGAATGAGAGATTGGGGATGTAGAGTTACCACCCCGAATTGCCTTGATGAATCATTAAATTGGGAAGGATGTGTTTGTAGGTATTCAATTTCAGAGATTTGGACTTTGGTTTTGCTAGCATGCTCTACAAAGTCAAATGAAGTTATGGTGGATGAGGAATTAAATGGTAGATGCGTCGTTACTTTTGGTGTTGGGTTCTCCTTTTCAAATATAGAAATTGGTTTGGAAGGAGATGGGGGTGTAGCCTTTAATTGAAATTTAGATGTTCTTGCAGAACCAACATTTAGAAGAGAATTGCTCTTAACAACTTTTGAGTTGGGAGAAGAATCAGATAAATTACTTGGCATAGCAGTGTGATCCTTGACAACTAGTGAATCTGATTTCTCTCTAGCTGATTCCATGGAAGGTGGTAATGGTGATCCCCTGCTGATGATTTTGTTTAGTGGAGGCTTTGAAGAGATATCTTCTTTGTTCTTCATATTCTCAGTTACAACTTCTGAGGTTGAAACACCATTCTTGGATTATGCACGAGTGAAAACTAAACATGAAAAACTTGGAGCTTTTTCATCACCTTCCTCCTCATCATTAGTGTATTCAATCATGCCATTGTGCATGCCAACCTCTTCAATTTCAAGATAGTTTTCATAGTCATCCATGCTTTCTTCTTCAGTTTCCTCAATGTCCTGCCTTCTTTTGATTCCCTATTGTCATAGATGGCATTGACTGGTGGTGCTTCAAGGGAAAGCCTATGAGGAGGTGGAGAAATTCTTGGTCTATCAGGAGGATTTTTGGAGCATTCCTCGTTATGATTTGTGATGGTTTCTTCTTCAAAGCAACTAGGTCATTTTCCATTTTTGGAACATTGGATCGATGTGGTGACTGAATTTGAACTCGACCTTTTTCTTCCCATTTGATCCTTTCAATTTACTAGAAAGAATTAGATCATCAGTCTCAATTGCAAAGTCTTGAACTTCCCTCAATGTTATTAGTTGGGCTCTTCTTAGGAAGAAACCAACTTATGATGGCAAAGCATTGATGAAGAACCTTTTTAAGTTATTTTTAGGGGTACCACATCTTCTGGGATCCTTCTTGTCAACCTATCATACCTTTCTACAAAATATCTCATTGATTCAGAGGTCTCCTTCTTCATCTCGAACCAATTGGACAAGCAAATCCTGACAATCTTCTGTGCTCTTGAACCTATGTTCAAATGCACTTCTTATATCTTCCCAGCATGTGACAAATCTTGGGGGCAACATGTAGAACCATTCAATAGCTCTTTCTTGGAGTGACTCTACAAAGATCCTAACTGAAACATCTTCATTTTCAACTCCCAACACTCCAAAAGTAGTGATGAATGTTGCTACATGTTATTTGGGGAGCTGAGAACCATCCCCTCTGAATTTCAGGAAGTTTTTTCTCGAGCCTCTCAGTAGCTCATGGAGTGGTTGAGTAAGATCCAATGGACCGATGTTTCCTCCCCATGGTACATTAGGCCTATGGGCTTTACGATCCCGTTCACACTCACAATCCCAATCCCCCATTCTGTGTTTGTTTCTATCTTCTATCCTTGATAAGGCTGCGGCTTTTGTTGCTGCTCTTTCATCTGCCTTGGCTTGAAGTCTCTCTTTCTTCGAGTTGAGATCTTATTTCTTCGTCAGTTCTTGCTTCTCTTTCTCTAGCTTCTTCTACAGTCTTCGCATCATTTAATTCTACAAGGTTCTCGTTTATGTATGAAAATTCACCGTCCAAAGGATTAACAACACTCAGGTTCCCAATGTGATCGGTTGCTTGAAAAGGAAGCCTCTAGATTCCAAGTAGCTCTTGTCTCCTTTGAATTTCCTTAAAAATGGGATCAATTTGTCCTCATTGTCTCTGTTGTCGGGTGAATCTTCTATCTGCCAGCTTGAAAATCTATGCTCTTCTTTAGGGTGCTAGAATTTGTCTCTACCTTTCCAATTCAACAACACGTTCCTCTTCTAGGTCCAGAATCCTTATGAAAATGAAGTAATGATTAACACTTCGTCTATTATTCCAAATAGCTTCTCTCAGATCAGAAGCAATGTCTTCTTGGATGTGAAAGAGTAAATCAAGTCTCTCAATAGGAGGATTTCCCGAATATCCATGATTTACATCCATGTAGTTTGTGTGATTATTCAATTTCCAAATACTTTTCTTCTAGAATTTTTTTTTGTATTTTATGACCCTAAGGTCATTTTTAAGGTGCAGATGCTGCAAAATCTACCCCACGGTGGGTGCTAAAACTATTGGCGAGAAAATTTTTCTTGTGGAAAAATTGGTGGGTCTCAAGCCAACGATATGGGAATCTAAGTCCCTCTACTTGAACGGTGCAGCTTCCGTAGGTGCATGCATAAAAGGTGGATTTCAATGGTGGCCTTTCGACTAGAGATCTAACAGGGGCACTCCACTGACCCTATGGAAAAGATAGCAATGTCTCTCTAGAGAAGGAAATTTTTCTTGGAAAGGGGAAGGGGAGTGGAAATGGAGGTAGGAGAAAACTAATGTTGTGAGTAGAATATAAGATGCCCACACACATTAATTAGAAATTCTGTTTACATGCATTTATAGTTAGAAGAAAAACAAATCTGCATGAGAAGCTACAAGACCGAATGAAATTCATTGGTCGCAAGGTACCAATCAATCCCTCAATCAAAGAGGTGAAAATTCCTTCTTTTATTATTAAAGCTAAAGCATAATTTGTACAGAGCTTTGAGAATAGAGGAAAATCTAAGGAGAAGGGAAAATAGAAGAAGTATGGTGTTTTCTATCTTTTCTAGGTACAGAGCACTCTGGTCTTTTTGAAATCAATCACCAGCCCTTGGAATGGCTCTGAGGAGCCATTATATCTCATGCCAAAATAGTTACAACTTTACAAATCATTTATGCCTCTTCAAATTCCTCCATTGCGAAGAAAACGCTCATGGCGGGTTAAAACCAGATCTTACAATGCAAACGTTACATTTGATTTGCCAGTTTGAATACAGACCATTTTATTTTCTCTTATAACTTTGAAATTGGGTCGTCCATGTGGTAGGAAGAGATTGGAGCGGGTACAGGGGAAAGCCCTTTGCGTTTTGTAATTTTTTAGAGATTTGGCAATTTGGAACAAATTGGCCCGCACCCCCGCTTCAACTTTTTAACTTAGGCACGTGGCATGTTTTCATTGGAAATGGGGTCGCGGCCCTTTTCTCAACATTTTAACCTTTTTTGAAAAAATGCTAAAAAACTCAAAGTTCTTTTCCATTCTGCTTTCCCGCTTTGACTCTTGACATGTGGCACGTTTGATTGGAAATGGGGTCACAACCCTTTTCTCAATATTTTAAACTTTTTTTGGAAAAAGGCTCAAAAACTCAAATTCCTCCGCTGACCCATTGCTCTCGATTGAACTCTTGACACGTGACATCCTTTGATTGGAAATGGGGTCACGACCCTTTTCTCAACATTTTAACCTTTTTGGAAAAACCCTCAAAAACTCAAATTCCTATGTTGACCCACTCTCCAGCTTTGACTTTTCAACAGTGGGCTTCACCTTTGACTTTTTCCCTACGGCCTTCAACTTTGAATTTTACCCGATCGGGATTGCAGGTCATTTTTTAACTTTTCACCTTTTTTGGAAAAAGGCTCAAAAACTCAAATTTCTCTGACATTCCGCTCTCCCGCTTTGACTTTTCAACAATGGGCCCAAGACCTTGGTGGAGCCACGAGAGAATTCTATAACTTTTACTTCACTTTTGGGAATTTGGTTAAATTTCCAAAAGTGCCCCATGGCCCGCTTCGTCTACTTTGAATTTTCAATGACGGATTCATCTTTGAATTTTTACCTTTATAGCATGATCGAGGTTACGGGTCACTTTTTAACTTTTCACATTTTTACAAAGTTGCTCAAAAACACAAATTTCTCCACCAACCACTTCCGATTATGTATGTCCATGTACCCGTGGATTATGGCGCCAAAATTTGATGGGGAAGAAAATGCCCATCGTTCTGATCAGGGAAAAATACACAAAGGAAGAGAACTTCATCATTTTGAGTCCAATTTTTGAATTTCCTTCGCGAGAGAGACAGAGGCATGGAGGCAAAACAATGATTTGATGACCCGGGACATAGAAACAGGAGAACAATTTCGATCAAAAAGGATATTATAAAGAGGATATTACGTGCATGCATCGAGAGATGGAGAATTTCTCAAAACGAGAAAAATAGAGATTTAAACAACGAGTAGGGCACGGATTTTGCTATTTTGTGTTTCCCTTTATAAAAAAAAAAGATAAGAACAATCAATGAGAAAGGGAAACATAAGAAAGGAAAATTCATAAAGGGAAATTTTAGATTAATTGGAAACATTGTCTTATAAAAACACCAAGAAGACTTGTTTATAGTAGGGCTTCAACCTACTCCCATTGAAGTGACATGGTAACCTTGTCCCATCTAGCGCTTAGAATGGAAAGAACCTAAATAAAAATGTATAAGATGATGTAAGGTCCCAACTAATGGAATTTTAACTTCCCAGGATGGCATAGATACTTAGAATCATAAAATAATACCATCTCGCCCAACTTCAAAATTCTTGTTCCTAATATAATGGTCATGCCATGCCTTTTGTCTTGATTTTTCTATCTTTTGACTCCATCTAGCAAGTGATCACCTTTCATCTAATTGTATCAAATTATCAATTCTTTCTTCTAGCACTTGTTCCTCAGCTAACCCTCTTTGCAGATGCTATACACAACAATGGTAGCATGAATTCCACTGGTAAAACAGCCTCCATGCCAAACACTAATTGAAATGGTGTGGCCTTGTTCAACCTTTTATAGGTTTTCATGTATGCCCATAAAACAACTGATACCTTATCATCCCAATCTTGTCTTCCAACGTCATAGATCTTATTTAACATGTGACTTAGTATCTTGTTAAATTCCTCATCAGTCCCATTTGCATGAGGGTGATAAGGAGTAGTTTTGTGATGGGCTGCTATAAATTCTGCTAATAGAATCCTGACTATTTCATTGAGAAAGTGTGTACCTCTATCACTTTTTAAACTTAAAGGACAACCATACCTATTGATTATGTTCTCCCATAAAAATCTAGCAGTTGTCGTTGTGGTGCAATCCTTTGTAGGTGTTGCATATGCCCATCATGTCAAGTAATTAGTGCAAGTGATGATATACCATGAACTGTTCCTTCGCGCGGCTGGAAAAATTGGCCCTACAAAGTCAATTGCCCATTTTTCAAATGGTTCAAGACTGGCTATTGGTCGCAAAGGAATTTCATCTCTCTTTCTGAGTTTTCCAAGGCATTGGAAATGGTCACATGCCTTGCAAAAATCAATGCAGTCCTTGGAGATGCTCTCCCACCAAAACCCTGTTAATAAAATCTTCTGCATGGTAGGATTTACTACATAGTGTCCTCCTACAATCCCACCATGCGCTTCCTCCATAATTGTCATGTGCTCATGCTCCAATATGCATCAGTATAGAACTTCGTCACGACCTAACTTATATAGGTCTCCACTAATCAACATGTAGGGTGCAACATGTATTGCTAATTGATTTCTCTCCAGAGCCTTCATCCCTTCCGCGCCACACCTATTTTTAAGAACACTGCGATATCTTCCAAGTCTGAGGGCGCGCACCGCAACCTAAATAGTTATGTTTCTTGCATGGTATCCTTAATGCTTTACACGTCCTCCCTTGAATTAATCCTTGATAAGTGGTCAAATCTTGAATTACTTTTTCCTGGCTTCACCACCACTGTGAACTCAAACTCCTGAAATAGAAGGACCCAACATCATATGCGCCCTTACAAAATGGGTTTGTTGACTAATTATTTCAATTCCATGTGGTATGTGTAGAATATAAATGGTGTTACCAATAGATACTACCTAAACTTATGTAGCGCGTAGATCATAGACAATGCTTCATGCTCAGTAGTTGTGTAATTCTACTCTGTTGGTGTCAACTTTCTACTTACAAAACACAAGGGATGATCAACAATTCCCTCACTAGGTTTTTCTAGCACTGCTCCCATAGTTGTTCTTGAGGCATCAACATGCACATGGAAAGGTTTTTCCCAAGAAGTAAAATGTAATATGGGCACCGTGATAAGCCTATCCTTCAAACTGTTAAAGGCCTTCTACTGCATCTCTCCCCAATGAAAGGCACTTTTTGTTTCAACAATTCCTCCAAGGGTGTGGTGATTTTGGCATACCCCTTGATGAAATTCCTATAATACCCCGTATTCCCAAGGAATTCGTGCACTGCACTTTGACTAGTAGGCTCCCCTAATCCTATAATAACTACAACTTTGGTGGGATCCACTAGTAAGATGTATTTGCATATAATGTGTCCTAACAAGGTTCCAAATGGAGTAGAAAAGACACATTTTTTTATGTTGAGGGATATCCTTAATTTCTCGACATCTCTCAAACATCAACCTTAAGTTTTCACAATGGTCTTTCACTAATCCATACACAATCTAGTCATCTAGGTAAACTTGAAGAAACTTATGGATGAAGTTCTAAAATTCTTGTACCATAATGCACGAGAACATAGTAGGTGCATTCTTCAATCTAAAAGGCATAATCATGTAGGCAAGCCTTCCCCATTCAGTGGAAAAAAATTTCTTTCTCTGGTCTTCCTTTGCAATCCTAACTTGGTGGTACCCTGAGAACCCATCTCGTGAAAGAGTAGACTTCACACCCGGCTACTCCCTCCAAATTTCTTCAGTAAAGGGGGTTGGGAAAGGATCAATGAAACATAGTGCATTCAAATCCTTGTAGTCAATGTAAATTCTTATCTTACCATCCTTCTTCATACCGATAACCATTGGGATTATCCATTCGATTCTTCCACTACCTTAATGATACCATATGCTATCATTTTGTTTATTTCTTCCTTAACTAGTACGCGCAAATTTGGATTCATCTAATAAGGCCTCTTCTAAATCAGGTGTGCACCTTCATTTAACTTGATCTTCATCTCCCCTAAGGAATGGTGGAATCCTATGAGTTCATAGTACCCGGAGGAAATAAATCCTAGAACTCACACAAGAGCAATGATATTTGAAACTTATTTTTTCGACCAATAGTTCCCGATGATAGCTTCCTTAGGTTCTATCTCTGTTCCAATGTTAACCTTATTTATTTTCAAGGGCTCATGGTAGGCGCGTGCTCACTCATTAGCACTATCTATGACTTTGTGCATACCTTTTGAATGGTTAACATCCAAATTTTCCATTTCTTCTCTCGTCTATTACATAAACCATTTTTATTTTTCTTTTTCCATGCACACGTGCTCAAACTGTACTTCCTCTAATTCCTCTTCATTAAGGTGCGTCTCTAAGTAAGGCTCACCTAGTAATTCCAACATCCTATCATATTCCATAGCACTATCTCCCATCGTAAGGTGCTTGATCACTTGTAATGCCTTATCTACTGATGGCCTTGTACTTCTATACTCGAAATCTTAAATGAGGTCATCTCACAATTCTTTCAAATTACCTATTTTACGACACATCTCTCGAATGAATATACCATGCAAGCACATATCCTTGTAGGGTGGAATATAACTTATGTAGCCATAATGAAGGTGGTAACACTTCTACGCTTCCCATCTAGACCTTCTCACACATTTAGATATGAAATGAGGTGGTCTCTTTGACATGGTATTCTTGTATGACCATGGGCACATTGCTCTTGGAAAACCTTATAGAAAATGTAATCCTAACCTCACGCCACTCTAGGATGTTCTCCCGATGTGTATCCCACCAATGCATTGTAGTTATGAGTAGGTTATAACTAAGCACTACCCTCCTCTCGTCCTCATTTTTCCACTGAGCTTCCATTTCCTACAAGAAAATTTCAAGATACGCCCCTCTAGAGTAACTTAACTTCTTTCCTCCTAAGTGTTTGGCTGAGTGCGCCCTTGTTACCCTTGTTACATATCCTCTCAAGTTTCACCCAATTAACTCATAAGTCACATGCACCCAATTATCACATGCCACACTACTGGTATCACTCAGGGATTGAGCATCCTCAAACTGGATAACTCCCTCTATGGGGTGAATTATTTTAGGATCTATGATGGAGCACATATAGATTTTTTCAAGGAATTATTCTCCTGAGGGCTTAATATAGGGAGCTAACTTCCCATTTGTCAAATGGAGATGATCGCCCTTTCTTCCTTGTTTTCAAAGTTTATATACCCTTTCTTAAACCATAGGTTGACACTATTCTTGTAACACCATGGATGCCCAAGTAACGCTAGAAAGTTGTCTACCTCAATGAGCACCAAGAATTTGAAGTCTCCAGTGAACTTGGCCCCTTAAATGGTGATAAATGCATCCTTTAGAACTCCAATGAGCATTGCCTTAGACTTGTTTGCCATATACAACACATTTGAATATGGCTGCAATGCAATGCGGGCCGTCCCATCTCGATGTAAGGCATCTAAGCTAATAACATTGACCTCTTCTCCTTTTTCGATGAGAATATTTCTTAGAAGCCATCCATCAACAACTGCATTCAAAGTAATCTCCTTATCGTATTCAAGGCTATGAGGAGGAAGGTTTGCATTCAAGACCTATCTTTCACTCTCTACTCTAGTGTGTAGTACCTTCTCTCTCTCGTTTCTCTCCTAGCAAAGGAATACTATTCTCTTACCTTGACATTTTACATACTTCCTTGACCTCATCCATGTCATTCCTTGGAACCTCCTTATCATTTCATTGTTCCACCTACCTCAGTTTCTCCTTAAGACATTGGATTTCCCCTTGTAAACTTTGAATCATGTCCGTAGTCTCTTGGTACACTTATTTCTAATGGGAAGGGTCCAAATACTTTCCACGCACCATTTCCTCTCTTGAAACTAGTGCCCTTTGTCTTAGCATCTCCTTGGCACGTGCGACATCAACTCACATCATCACTAGTACAAGTTCTAGCTCTGACTCACACACCACTCTTGGCATCCACTGTGAATCAGCCTTCTTGATGCTTACCATCCCAATGCCTTTGTCTTTCCGGTGTTGCTGATTCATATGCTCATAAATTTCTAGACACTCTTTGTACTTGTGTTTCTTTTTACACCATGAGCATTGTAATAGTTCATGACACTTGCATTTATAATGCTTTGTAGATCCACATTTATAACACGTTCCTTGTGGGAATTCACTTCATCCTCCACCGCGATTACTATGACCACAAAATCCTCCATGAAAACCTCTTCCACATGCTCCTCCATTTGTGTTCCCTTCATAACTACGGTCATCATCCTTTAAACTGCTTACAAGGCTAGTCTAGCACACACCTAGATTGATAAAATCATGGATTTGATCAATCAGTCTGCAATCCTTGGTATCATGGGTCGTAGAGGTATAGATCTTGCAATAGAAAGAAACATTCTTGTGGATTATGTGCTGGAGTAGAGGGCATTTACTTGCATCATGATCCCCATGGAAAATATCATAGTCTACCAACATAGCACACACCAAATTCTGAGGGCAACTATCCTTTGCATGCCCCTCCACTTCACATTCTGTACACTAAAGCCCACTACGAACCTCATGTACTGAGTTTGTAGAAAAATTCTCCAACTGCTTGGCCATTGCAGTAATTTGAGCCTCCAAAAAGGACTAACACTAGTATCAACGCTCCTAACAGCTTCGGCATGCAGGGAAACTTCCAATGCCTCACGCGGGTCTGTGAAAGTCTTGTGTGACAGATCCCTTCTAAATGGTGTTATTAATCCTCTAAAAACCATTGAGCATGTTGAGAAGGATGAATGTCATAGGATAGATTTTACAAGAGAGTCTTGAAATGCACGTCATACTCTCGCACACTCTCTTCCATTCCTTGTTGGATCTCCTTTAGAGCGTTGATGCTTATTTTCTCAAACTCTAGGATATGAAAATCTTATAGGAAGGCATTCTTCAACGTGGTGTAGTCTACCACTGTTTGATGGAGGTCATACTTCATATACCAACTATGTGCATGCTCTTGTAATGTTGTTACGAAATGGCTTGCCTTATGCCCTGGGGTAGTGATCCCCTTCACGTGCCATAGTAACTCACACTTGTGTACATGCTCTGCAACATCTTCAATACCCCTATAGTTTGGTAAGTGAAAAGACATCTCAAAAACACTTGGGGAAGTGGTTGGGGTCCTTGTCCTCTTAATCCAAAGCCTTGGTTCCCTTCGATGTTCCCTCCTCCACCGATCCACTAGATCCACTAGGTCTTGTTCGTCCCGACTATCTAGATACACCCCCGTAGTCGGAAAAGGGCCTGAAGTGGTTACGCTAAGGGTTCCCAATGTCCCATTGAACTATGTGTTGATGGTCTGTGATATTGTCCCACTACTAGTTGTGTGTCCTGCGCCACTCCCAGACGTAATACCCAAAGCTTGTGTACTTGTACCTTGTCCAAAGATTCCTCTAAATACAGGAATGGATTGTGCAACCATGGATGTTCCAAATGAGAAATTATATCTCCTAGGTGTAGATCGGTTACTCCCACCGATACTAACTAGGTTAACAATACTTCTCCCTGATCCGAAAACCAAGGTCCAGGGTTTGGTCTCCAAGTGGGTTAAGATGCACGCCAATTGCTCTTCTTTCTCCATGCGTTGAACTCTCATTACAATATGAAGGGGCTTCTATCCCACACTTGGCAAGATGGAGTAGCACAAACTACTTAGGTTCCACATCCTCTGCATGAACCTAAACTCCTTCCAAAGAAAATCTACCTCCTTAGATCCGTCACACTTGCAATCTTTTGTTGTCTAGTCATCTCCCTTTCACAATATTCACTATACTTGAGTCATCTCTCCTCCCTTTCATTTTCAACCACACTATCCAACATCTTCCTCCACCCTAGATTCATCTCCTAATGCTCAAAGAATCTTAGCCGGCCATGGGGAATGCTTCTAAACTCAAAGTAATGACCAAGATCTTTATAGCCAAAGGAATAACATGTAAAAATGATCCTCTAGGCTCCCTTAGAAACTCAAACTCAACAACTTCTGGGAAAGAATACAATTCAATGGCATATTCTAAAGTATAATTGGTCAGCACCCTCTTCCACCAGTGATCAATAACACACGTCCAAGTTAGATATGCATCCTACAGCCTCTGATAGTCATCTTGGGTCCACATGCATGATCTATAGTACTAGCTTGTTCTGGATGCATATGTTGAAATCCATTCATATAGTTCTATTGGGAAGCAAAAAAGAATGTCTCATATAGCTCATGGTATAGGATCTCTTCTATCCATCAATGCACATCGAACTCGTGTCTATTGTTGAATCTTTGAGCAAACTCATCCTATGTGCTCTTGAACCATGTTTCAACACTTTCTAAGGTCAGGCGCTCTGTCATCACACATCACAAGAAAAATATGCATGTCATTTCTCACAACAACTTCAAAAAGAGGTCCCGGCAATGGAACCAAAATGTAGTCATATTTTATACCCTTAGACCAATAGTCTAATCCCATGCACGTTGACCTATCACCCAGTGGGCATTGGGTGCTCACCCAAGGCATGCGCGAGCATCGAGTCTCTCCTTTATGTGAGTTTTGTGAGAATGCATCATCTTAGGATAGATAATCAAATGCAGGACAGAAAAGAACTATACAACATTCTTAATAACTTAGAACAAGTTGTCATCTCATTGTATGCAGAAAAGAGAAATAAAAAGAAACATATGGAGATGGTTCATACAGAAAGGAAATGCATAAGTATTATACTCTTGAACACATAGATGATTTATAACAGAGCATTATATTCATATTAACAGAGTCAATAACCCACATTACATCCCTTGAGGTCATAACAGATCCTCATATAACTATGCAGAGCCAAGTCATGCATCAGAGCTATATTATGCTCATCATATTACAAAGAAGAATGAAAACCCATCCCCCTAAATGTGTCATCGCTCATAAATATCTCCTAATCCCTACCCATAACATCCTCCATTCTATTTCTGCAAGGCTTCACCTCCCTTTTCTCTCCTTCACCCTCTATATGTTTCTTCTATCGGGTGCTTGTATTTATAACCTTAGCACCCACCGTCATGCCTTCTAGAAGTTATAGATCGGTTGCCAAGTGTCGAAGTGGTCCTCCATGGGAGCATGCCTTCACGATCTAATCTCTCCACTTTGTATGATGATGCTCTTCTGGAACCTTCCATTGCATGCCTGGAATATTCCCTTTTTGATCCCACAGTTGCTAGGCTGACACCTTATCCACAAGGGTCATGCTTTTCTTGTGTGCTTCCCGGGGGTCTGAATACGAGATAAGTACAAAACCTTTCATGCCTTGCACACACGTGTCATATGTTTCTGAACCTCCTGCTAGAACCCTTCCATGCGCACCTTCAACTGCGCACACCTTCTCCAACTAGGCCTCGTGTGCACACGTGCCTTCCCATCCTTAGCCAATATTCTGGTCCCAATAATAACATGTATGAATTATGGTGTCTTTCATCTCTTCAAATGCATGAGATACTTTTTTATGGATATCATAAAATGCATACACCATAAATTCATTCACTCTTATTGAAATATGAGGAATGATATCTTGGAAAAAAATCATAGAGGGTGGGAGGGTAGGGATAAAAAGAAGAGGGATATCTACCTAAAGGGTTTGAAAGTAAGGATTTGATACTTCATCTAGTAAAAAAATTCATGTGTTTATATAGATGGGTAGTATATAAGGTACTTAGTTTAAAATTTTAAAATGAAGTTAAGAATTGTCATAGACTTTTGGTGTTAGATGGTTTTATTAGGAAATATAATATTTTAATGTGATATTGGAATTAATAAATGGTCATATGAGTTTGATAAAATTTAATATTTCTACACCACTTTTAGGATATCATTATACCCGTTCCTTTTGGATTATCATCATTATGCAAATATAAATTGAAAATAGCTTAGAAGATTAAGGTTTTTATTTTTTTGAGGAAAATTTAGAATTTGAGTTATGACATGTCTTGAAACTATGTAAATCTATGATGATTTATAATTATGTGCAAGCTATATTTGTTGGTAGGAGGAAAGGTTTATAGCCAAACTTGTCTAAGGGATACTAAGCTCAGAGTTAAATACACAATACTAATGATAGATTGTATTCTAAAACATACAATACCAAAGCACAATACTAATCATTCTATTGTATTTACAATATAATATTCTTCTCTCTAGAATGTTTGTTGAAGCTAAAACTTAAAATTTACCTAGACAATAAAATTTATTACAATATCAAGGGTTTTAAGTATGTATCTACCAATTTTTGCAGCCATCTCTCTCTCTCTCTCTCTCTCTCTCTCTCTCTCTCTCTCTCTCTCTCTCTCTCTCTCTCAAAGTGATCTTATAACATTCTCCTCTGCTTTCCTTTTCTCGGTTTATTTTTTATTTTTATTCTTCTTATTTCACATGATTCCTCCACTTTGATAATTTTCATGTACACACAAAGTGAGCTAGATCTGGATCTAAGAATAAATTCAATGGAAAACTATACACATGTAACTCTTATTATATAGAAATCAGTATAGAAATTGGGTTATTTTTAATTAGATGCTTTTCTAACTTTAAAACTACTTTTCTAATTTTAAAACAATTTAAATCTAATATACAATTATTTAATTTTTGTAATGTCTTTTAAATAAAATTAACTATGTTTTAAAGTTAATTTAATTATATATAAATAATATAATGTTTTTTTAATTTTTAATTTTTTAAAATAAAAAAAATATAATATACTTTTGATTTAAAACAAACAAAAATAACATGAAAAAGTATATTTTAAAATTAAAACCATTGAAATTGAATCTAAAAATAAAATAAAAAAAATATTGAATTTTTTTCTTTAAATCTATACTTATTAAAAATTATATTTAAAAATTCAATTTGAACTATCAAACATATTGGTGGCGCTCGGGTTTTGGGTTTTAGGGAGTTCGCACAAATGGGTGTTCATGCGAACACCATTCGCAAGAAACACCCTTATGTGGCACATTTTGACCCTTAATCCATTTCGAGGATAATTATTGGCCAAAATGTGCCACATAGGTGCCACATATTTAGGGTAAATTAATTAGTTAAATTACAAAAATTTACACCAAAATACAATTTTTTATTACCTTTCTAAAAATATAATTTTCATTTTTAAAAATTTGTTTTACTATTTTTAAAAAAATCCAATGTATGGTATTTTACGACAATTAGTAGTACACTTTCAACACAATTTGAAAAATAGTAAAATATATCAAAAAAATTGAAATAAATAATCTTACTATTTTTAAAGTCTTCTTTGTAGTTATGAAAAAATTAATTTCAATATAAATATAAAAATATATTGGCATTAACATATGTAAGTCCTTAATCTAAAAATATTTTCACTAAAAATTAAATAAAAATATAAATAAATAAAATACAAAAATGGTCATGAACTCGATATTCGAATCTAGAACATATATCTAAAATTTCATGGTGAAAAAAAAGTTTTCATTTAAAAACACGACACCGGATGGTTGTTGCTCTATTATAAAATAAGAAACAACATATGAATAAAATTAAGAAAAAGACCAGATTTTTTTCTAAAAAAAAATAAAAAAATTACATGTATTCTACACTCTAAACACAACATTTCATTAGTTCATGGAATTTCATGAATGTGTACGGTTTTGTGGCTATTACCTTTGGAATTTCAATGAAACTAAAAATTCATGTTTATAAAGGTACAACAAATGCAAAAAAGTGGGACACACTTATATGTTTTCACCTAGATATAGATGGAAAATTTGGAAGATTAACAACATCCTTACATAAATTAGACACATTTTCTTTGCCAAATGTCATGGAATCCTACATAACATGTCATCGTTACCTTATTGAGAAAGTGTACAACTTCAAGGACTTTGTGGAGCCATTCTTGTTAGATGGAAACCATAAGATAATGGGTATAAAAAAATTTAAAATGTTCAAACTTCATGTCGTGGATGGCATAATAATGATGGATTATAAACCTACAATAAAGGATTTTCATCGGTCTTGTCCAATCCAAATATGGCGTACAAAGGATAATTTTGAACCAAACTTTCTAGAAGGGAAACCTCCTTTAGAATCTTTCAAATAATTAAAAGAAATGGAAGATATGAAAAAGGGAATAAAAGCATATATATATAACATTTGGGGAAAAGCACAACATGTGAAGGTAGTGAGTATTGGATTCCAAAGATAACGTATTGGGAGAATGTTTTACGTTTATTGGTTAAACCATTTGTAAATTGTAACAAGATGTCATATGTTTGTTTTTACCACAAAAATATAGGACAAAGATATTTATGACCGATAACATGAGCCCCACATATTCGGATAGAATACTACATTAATCAACATATCCTAGGTAATAATGATATTTATGTTGGGCCTATTTTTGGAAGATATAAACAATAATTCAATCCATTGAAGGATGTGTTCAAGGGAAAAATGCTTCTTATATGACCGGAAATGATAGTGAAAAGATATGGATGGGGAGAGAAGATGGGGATATTTTCCTTAAAAAGGTGAGAGTTCAATATTGGAAACCTACAGGAGAGGAGAAGGTGCAACATTGTATCAGGATTGTTTAAGGCCAAATAAAACATGGATCATCTCAGATGAATGTAAAGAAGATATCAATGTGCATAACATCATCTGGGTATGGACACCAAACAAAAATTGGAAAAGTGGCTTCATAAAGATACCTGATAAAGGACATGAGGCCATTAAAGCATACCTTGAACTTCTTGAATAGGGTAATGAATGTTAACTTGGAGAAATAATTGAAGATCATAAATTTGTAGGTGAAATCATCTTGGCCCGGGATGTGGGTTTTTTGAAAAAATTATGCCAAAGCATGCTCCAATAAAAATTTATAGTTGTACAATTATTTGATATTTATATGGAAGATTGAGTATAAAGTAAGGAAGATTTTTCCATATAATTCTATAAAACATCATGTCATTTATGGAAGTTGAATCTTATCAATGTCTTACTAATATAATTTCCACCATGCAATTAATTTAATTCATAGAAAACATAATAATTCCTTTATTATGCTAAGAAGTTTACATGGAGTTGGTTGTGATTTACAGGGAATTTGGTATGATTTACAAGGAATTTGTTTTCATGCTTTAGTTTTTTCAAGGAATTGGCCATAATTTATGATTTCATTACAACCAAAAAATTAAATTCTCTTTGCCTAAAGTTATGTTCATAACCCATAACATGTGCATAACCCATTAATTAATCTTTGACACTAATAAACCTAATAATAAATGAATCCATGAAACATATAATTCTAAAAACACCAATTGCACTCATACCATTCAATTATGTATTAGACTTGGTGAATTGAACATTATTAAGTGTTCATAATGCATGTTCTCCCCTCCATCTCAATCCTTCTATTAAAAATATTTCTAAGTTACTTTTTTAGAATGGGCACATATCCATTCTAAATTAACTTATTTTTTAATTGTTATTTAAATAACTTTATAAAGTGTAAACCTTTCAAGTCTATATACTCTACTATGTGGAAGAAAATTTGGTTTTATAGAGAAATGGTTATGGTTTATGATTTCATTACAACAACTAAATTATATGTGTTGAATCCCCTAATTCTTTAATTAAGAAATACAAAATTTATATGCATAATTACTCATTAATTAAGCTTAGACATTGATAAACCTTAATAAATGAAGCCACAAAACCTTTCAATAAAAATATTCTTAAGTTACTTGTTTAGAATGGGAAAATGCCCATTCTAAATTATCTTAGATAATATTATTCTAATATTATCTCTATAAAGTGTAAACCTTTCAAGGGTAAAGTGGGATGATTTTTTTACTAATAAAAAGAGTTTTCTAATTACTTTTACATAGTGTAAATATTGGAATCCGATATTACACTACTTAAAAACTAATAATGACAATATTGGAATCTAATATCACACTAGATAAAAACCAATAATGGCAATTTCATAATCTGATTTCAATAATTATAAAACCAGAAATGATGATACTCTAAGTCTAGATTCTTGGACATATGTCCAAATTTAATGAAATGTTGGTTTTTACGTGTTTTCTCAGTAAAGTGAGAGGTACATTTTTCTCTAATACTTAGTCCCTAGATATGACTCCATAGGAAGAAACTATTTTTTTGTCAAACTCTACTAAAATAGATGAGGTGAAGGTACGAGGGATTTGAACCACTCGAATTACACCATTAGATAACACTTCCTAATTTCACACATTTGTTGTACTAAAAGATGTATCGATGACCCCCTAGACACCTTGTTTATCTTAGTTAGGCTATTACTACCATAGATTGTGATTATTTGACACCTACATTTTGTTTGTAAAACTTAAAATGTGTTAATCTACATGTTTCAAACCTTGATTATCCACAAAGAAAAATGTGTCCGAGTTAAATCTCATTTTTATCAAACATCAAGACCTAAAACACTACCCAAATCAAACAAGCATACCCAAAAAAATTTCAAGTGAAACAAAAAAATTTTAGAACGTCAAAAACCTAATTTTTACCCTATTTTATCAAAGAAAAAAATAATTATTCTATTAAAATTTACCTAGATATCCCTAAACAACAAAACATCATAACATAGGTCAAAATTAGAACCTATCACACAATAACTCCTACCACACGCCAAATCTATAAACATCATGAACAAAATTGTGTTGGTGGTATAACCTTCCACATTTCCAAATATGAGGCTAGCCCTACATATCAAAGTGAGGAAGAAGGGGCCCGTGATGTTTTTGAGAACAACCGTGCTCATGTAGATCACTTCTTGTATCAATATGAAGACATTATCCTTCTTTGGTTAGTGAAATTAGGAGCTAAAATTATTCTACTTTGACCATTCTTCCTTACAACCATGATTCATAAGGAAGAAACGTTAAACATAAGACCTCTTGATCCAACGGAAGTCCCATTAGACCTAGAACAACCTTGTATAGCTAGAATCAAAGATAAATATAATGAGGATTCTAATGCAAATGAACCCCTAATTCATCCAAAATAACACATAATAGAATAACATTTATCAAAATAATTCACAACGAGGAGGATGAAGAACAATCCCAAAATCCTCATGACGAGAACCAAACAATATAAGATCAATTGCAAAACCTAAGTCATTAAATATAAATCCTAGCTTATCACATACACAATAAGAAACCTAAAATGAATTACAAAGCGTCTAAATCAAAAAATTGGGTTGAGAAGCCACCAAGTCTAACCTCATAAACACCTACTCATGATAAGTCATTTTCTCAAGAATGACAATCAATGAAGGAAAATTTAGTAGGTTTATAATAAAATAGTAGTGGATATAGAAAGAAATGCCATGTTTAAAAGCTATTCCCTTATCCCTTTGATAGGGACATGTTATGCCCCCTTCCTCTAAGAATTGACCAACCTAAATTTGAAAAATACCTTAGAAATTGTGACCCTAAGGATCATCTTAAGTACTTATTTATGGATTTCCAAGAGGTTTCATATAATGAAAATTATATTATATGATTGTTCCTACATAGTTTATCAGTGTCGAATCTTGAATGGTTCCTCCATCTCCCTAAAGGATCTATCTCAACATTTGTATATGTGTTTAAGAAATTTGTTAGAAAATTTTCCTTCGATATGGAAAATGGCATTACCATGTTATACCTTTCCAATGATAAATAACGTAATAATGAGAACTTCTTTACATCCTACAATGGTGGAGGGGATGAGAAAACCATTTTCCATGTTTTATCAACATCTTATTAGAGTATTCATGCCGAACTTACATAAAAAAATAGCCTATTACCTTCAAATGCATTATGTTTGTTAGCAAGTTAATACATTAGTTAGTATTTGTTATCCGACAGTTGAATAACCGTCTACCTCTCGGCTCTCCTCCTATCGGCCTATTTAATGGCGTGCATTGTATTCATTTATATAGCAATAGCAATATATCTTCTTCAGCGTCCATCATTGGTATCGAGCGTGGTTGTGCGTGAGAGGAAGAGAGCAGACTGCTGGTGCGCGTGGAAGAGCAGACTGGTGCGCTGTACGTTGGAGGCGAGGAACCCGCGTGTCTGTCCCGTTTTTTTGGCATTTCTTTTACTGTGCGTGCCCTGGTTGAGGCGTGAGGAGGAGTGCGTGCCCTGCGTTTTCTCGGCCGTGCGTGCGTGAAGGAGTCCGCCATTTCTACCGCTCTATGCTTGGAGGAGACGATGCCATGCCACGTGAAGGAGGTCAAGAACAAAGTGCGTGGAGGTTCTCACACATGCGTACTCAAGAACAAAGGCGTGGAGGTCTGTGTTGTTACTGTGCGTGAGTGCAAGGAGACTGTGCCGCGTTTCTTTGCTGTACATTTGAGAGGTATTTGGACCCTGCCTCCCATCCATTGGTGCAGAGTAAATTCCCAAACCCATTTGAATGTATCGTTCCATGCAAAAGATGGGTCTGTGAATCCAAAACACTGGCTGCCACACCTTCTAAGCAACAGAGGCACCCTATCTCGGCAGTTGGGACGCACTCAGAGGCGTGGCGCCAAGGAGGCCGTGCTCAAGGAGAAGAAAAGCCGAGCTAAACAGCCATTTCTTTTCTTTGAGAGGAGATCGAGCTCGTCCCTGCGTGAAGGAGGAGTGTGCCTGTCCCGCGTTTGCGAGGAGACTGAGACCACCATTTCTTTGTTGTGGAGACTGAGACCACCCAATTGCTGTGCGTGCGAGCTGTGGAGACTGAAACTGTCCCGTTTGTGCTGTACGTGGAGATTCAGAGAAGAGACTCATTGCTGGAGCAACTGTCCGTCCTCTACTCACGAAAGGAGACATTGCTAAGCAAGATCCGTGCTTGTGACTGCTACGTGTAAGCAAAGTCGGCAAATTGCAAAAATGTCTGCTCCAAAAATATTGCTATCAGATGCCCAACTCTTGAAAGGGCCAAATTTCGCCGCATGGAAAACCAAAATGCGGACGATTCTTCAATTCGAAGACCTTTGGGGGATTGTCTCTGGCAAAGACGCCCCTCCTGCAGACGATGATCTGTTGGAAAAATATGAAAAGGCTGATGCGAAAGCACTCATGCTCATCACCCTCAGTCTTTCTGATGAGGTGCAGCCATACATTCGAGAAGCAACTGCTTCTTCTCAGGCATGGAGCGCATTGTGTACCATCTACGAAGCTAAGAATCTGACGTCAAAGTTGCAACTTCAGACAAAGCTTCATACGATGAGTATGCATGAAGGCGAATCAGTAGAGGCCTTCTTGCGGCGTGTAGCTGAGTTACGTGCAGAACTCTCTGCACTCGGTGAACCAGTGGACGACAAGTTGCTTGTCCCGCTCACCCTGCGAGCTCTTCCGTCACGGTTTCGGACACTGATCACCACGTTGACAATTACTCAACAGGAGGTGAGTTTTGCAACCCTGGTGAATTATCTCCAACAGGAAGAAGCCATGCAAAATGTACAAGAAGCCTTCGAAGACAAGGCTCTCATCACGAGGCAAAAACATAAGCCTCGGAAAGGGCAATCAGCCCAAAATCAGAAGCAGCATGCTCAGCAGCCATCATCACAGCGGCCACCATAGCAGCCACCCCAGAAGCAGCATAATCACAAGGCGGATCGGTGGTGCCACATTTGCTCCACGGATACGCACACGACTGCGAACTGTTATTACAACGGTCGCAAGTATGGAAATTCTGGCGAAGAGAGCACTTCTGGCCGCGGATATTCTAAGAAATCCCGATGGCATGCTCGTAATCAGAGGCAGAAGGGCCACATTGCTGCTCAACAGGAAGCCACCTCAGATGAAGAGGTACCAGATACAACTCATTCTGACATTGTTCTAGTCTCACAGACTTCGCAGCCGTCAGAAGATGTCTGGTTGATTGATTCAGGTGCCAGCAAACACATGACTGGCAACAAGAAGTTGTTCCATACTCTGAGTGACCGGCCCACTGGAGATCGGATCACCATTGCAGACAATCAAGAGTATATTGCAGCAGGGATTGGTGATGTCATCATTCCTCTTGGAACACGAAGATGTACACTGACAAAGGTGCTCTATGTTCCAGGTTTGACTTCAAATCTTTTGTCTGTAAGTCAACTTCTTAACCATAGAATGCAGGTTGAATTCTTTGTTGAAAAAGGGGTCAAGTCCTGCATCATTTCCCAGGGAGAGTCAGTCCTTGCTCAAGCATTTCTGAAGGGCCGTCTATTTGCACTGGATGCGGTCACTTCATCTAGCGTTGCTCTCTCTGCATCAACGGCAGAGTCCACTGCACTTTGGCACTTTAGATATGGTCATCTTTCTGCCGGGGCTCTGCATCAACTCAGTGCGAAGGAAATGGTAAGAGGGCTTCCTCCACTCTCCCATTCCTTACCTGTTTGCTCGGGATGTCTTGCGGGCAAACAACATAGAGGTCCATTCAAACAGAGCTCTTATCATTCTACAGAGCATCTTCAGGTCGTTCACACCGATCTGTGCGGACCCCTGCCAGCTAGCTTTCAAGGTTTTGTGTACTTTCAGCTCATCATTGATGATTACTCACGGAAAATGTGGGTATATTTCCTTCGGAAGAAGAGTGAGGCACTTGCAAATTTCCAAACCTTCTACCAGCAAGCCACCAGGCAGTCTGGGAAGCCTCTTCTTCTCCTCCGCTCAGATCGAGGGGGGGAATTTGTGTCAAAGAAGTTCTTAGCATACCTGAAGCAGCATGGCATTCAACAACATTTGACTGCTCCCTATACGCCCCAACAGAACGGGATTTCCGAGCACCACAACAGGACTGTCATGGAGATGGCTCGTTGTATGCTCTCGACCGCCAAGTTGGAGGATCAGTTTTGGGCAGAAGCAGTCCAGACAGCAGTGTATTTACTCAACCGGGCACCCACGAAGATCTTGCAGAACAAGACACCGGAAGAGGTATGGACTGGTCGTAAACCTTCTATTCATCATTTAAGAGTTTTTGGTTGTACTGCATATATGCATGTTCCAGATAAAAGAAGGAAGAAGATCGATCCAAAGACACTGCCATGTCTTTTCTTGGGGTATAGTACTACCTCAAAGGCATATCGTCTCATGGATCCTGAGACGAAGAAGATCTACGAGAGTCGAGATGTGGTATGTGATGAGTCGTCCTTTGACTCCTTGCCACACAATGGAGATCCAGTACCGACCTCGTCACATAGATTGCTCACACATCCAGATGATGAGCAAGATGATTCTTCTCAGAGAGAAGAAGAGCTGAGTGGAGATTTGTTCGTTGATCTTGGCACACTGGAAAACACATCTTCACATCAACGGCGCAACGTCCGAAATGGGTCCAGTACTTATCGGGGATGCACACCAAACTCACTTCCTGGTACTTCTACGGGAGTTAGAACACGAAGTCAAGCAAGACATGAGGTAAATTTTACACTCATGAGTTCGGGTTGTTGAGAGCACCAAACTCCGACACTGCTCGTGAGGCATTAGACCAACCACAAGTGGAAACAAGCTATGGATGCTTGAATATGATTCCCGATTCGAGAATCGGACGTGGGAACTTGTCGATCTGCCTCCGGTAAGAAATCCATTGGCTGCAAATGGATTTTCAAAACAAAATATAAGGCGAGATGGTTCAATCGACAAACACAAAGCATGACTTGTTGCGAAAGGGTTATGCTCAAAAGAAGGAATTGACTATGACGAGACCTTTGCACCCACTTTGCGAAGATCAAAACCATCGAGTTGTATGTGCACCGGCAAAGCACAAAATGGATGGAAACTTCAGAGATGGATGTCAAGAGTGATTTTCTAAATGGTGATCTAAAAGAAGAAGTGTACATGGCCCAACCTGAAGGGTTTGTAGACGAGCATCAACCACACAAGGTATGTTGTCTGATAAAGTCTCTTTATGGACTCAAACAAGCACCTAGGGCATGGTATATAAAAATTGATGATCACCTATTGCAGCATGGATTCACTCGTAGCCCCTCAGATACAAATTTGTATATCAAGAAGGTAGGAATAGAGATTGTCATTCTGGTTTTGTATGTAGATGATCTTGTGATCACAGGAAGTTCTGACAATCTTGTTGATGATGTAAAGAATGATCTGAAGAAATCCTTCGACATGACTGATTTGGGGCTACTTCACTATTGTGTCTTGGCTTAGAGATATGGCGGAAGAAGAATCATATCTTCGTCTCTCCCGGATGAAATATGCCAAGACACTCCTGGAAAAGTATGGGATGTCAGATTGTAAACCAATGTCCACACCTATGGAAAAAGGTTTGCAATTATCTAGATTCCAGGATTCACCACAGGTAGATGGCACTCACTACAGGCAGCTTGTGGGGAGTCTCATTTACTTGACTTATACCAGACCAGATCTTTGCTTTGCGGTGAGCTATCTCTCCAGGTTTATGCGGAGCCAAAGAAATGTCATTGGATAGCAACATAAAGCATGTGTTGAGATATGTCCGAGGTACAGTTGACTTTGGTCTGGAGTATCAGAAGAACACTCAGTTCTTCTTACAGGGATATACAGACTCGGACTATGCAGGATCCGTTGATGACAGGAAATCCACTTCAGGATATGTTTTTCATCTCGGAGTCTGGACCTATCTCGTGGATCAGCAAGAAGCAAACTGTTGTTGCTCTCTCATCCACTGAGGCTGAATACCGCGCTGCACGAGGAGCTGTGTGCGAAGCAATTTGGTTACGTCGCATTCTTGCAGATATAGGGATTCCTGAAGAGAAACCTCCCATCATTCACTGCGACAATCAAGGTGTGTTGAAGCTTGTGAAGAATCCTGTTTTCCATGAACGAACAAAGCATATTGAGGTCGAATGTCACTACATTCGTGAACAGGTCTTGAACCACCAAATTCAGCTCCAGTACTGCCCTACTGATTCTCAGGTTGCAGATATTCTCACCAAGCCTCTCGGCAAGGTGAAGTTTGATTTGTTTAGGGGGTACATTTGTAAAAGCAATGTATTAAGGGGGGGAATGTTAGCAAGTTAATACATTAGTTAGTATTTGTTATCCGACAGTTGAATAACCGTCTACCTCTCGGCTCTCCTCCTATCGGCCTATTTAATGGCGTGCATTGTATTCATTTATATAGCAATAGCAATATATCTTCTTCCAGCGTCCATCAATGTTAACACATTTAAATAGGTTATTAAAAATGGTAGTCTAATAGAGAATCTTATTCTTACAAAGGGAACCCTCAAATCATTCAACAAGAACTACGAAAACAAACCTAATGATAAACCTAAGTTCTTCAATAAGAATAAAAATGTCATATGCAATGGAGTCATGGATTCCAAACATTTCCAATCATGTAAAAACATCCCTCAACTAACTATCATTTTGGGGTCTCCCAAAAAGACTTCAAGCCCAAATAATATACACCCCTAGGTGAACCTCTCCTTGTCATATTCTACTAACTTGAATTGGTTAACATGGTCACATTTCTAAACACGAAGCCATTTGAAGACTCAAAACCCAAATCCACATGGTAAAAAATAAAATACGTACTTATGACTACCATTTTGTAAAGGGTCATGTCATTGATCATTGAATGAATTTAATTGACTATATCCAAGACCTATTGGATCAAAAGACATTAAGTTAGATACACAAAACACTTCTAAATAAAAAAACAATAAACTAGGGATATACAAAGATCCATTATCCAAGTATAAACAAGATATCCTATCTCCCGAGATCCCAATGTGACATAGGATATAAATCTTATTGAGAATAATATTTATGCATCATACCACTATATATATCATTATTTACTGAGCCTTTTTCCCCTACATGAGCCATACTACACCGTGTACTACTCTATGCACACAATGTCTCACTCTTTTTTCATAGTATTACGTTATATAGGATATGAGAATATTGAGATGCCACATCACCTATCTACATGACAAGATCTATTGTGATTCATTCTACCTCCACCGTAAGGTGAGAAACAACTACATATATTTGTTCACTAGGATAAACAACCATCAACATCTTATCTTGTCCTCTTGATCATGCAGCTCAGTAGTCACAACCTATATAAAATGTTGCAGTCATTTTCTAGTGCTAGAGGGCCCTGATCCATCTCCACTTGTGCTTAGACATGCAGACCCTCCTATGTCCACATACATAGGGGCTATAACCTCCCCTCTATCTCTCTTATCCACCACTAATGTCAATTTTCAACCTCTCTATACACCATATTTTTATGCTTTCAAACCATTTCTTTTGTGTAGGGGATGGTGATGCATTCTCCTCTTCTACAGGTGCCCTAATGGGTATGTCATGATTAGGGTATGATCAGACTTGGTCATGTGGGCTAGACCACACCGTTTGAGAGATGTTACTATTTTCCTTAATCATCGTATACCTTCCTTGTTTCTTCCCTTTATTCACACATTGCACTAATTATGTCCACACACATCCCATTTTGTCTACTTACCTCTCCTTATTGCACAAAGATCATCATCCATTCTTTCGATCACCTTGGACCTTCTTCATTTGTCTTCATTTATCTCCTAGCCTCAATTCCTCATATATTTACACCCTTTGACCTTAGGGTTTCCCCAAGGCCAATACTATCACTCATTGATGTTGATGTCTATTTTAGAATTTCCATAGTTCAGAAAATCACCCATGGGTGATGGTCTTAAGTATATGTATGCTCAACTACCTTCTTGTTAAAACCATCAATTCACAACCAATCACTATAAAATTTATCTTTCTATCACTCACTTACTCTTACTCGCAATATTTCACATTTTTGGCTAACTTTGGAATCTTAGAGTGTACCTCTATTGTATTTCGGTCATCATAGTGAGTTAGTAATAGAGATATTCTTATTGAGCTTTCCCCTTCTCCACCTATAAACATTTTCTCTCGGTGTTTTTGTCTCTAGGAATTATCATGCATCAATAGTCACACACACACTACAAGTAGTATTTATAACCCTCTTTAGTCTATTATTTTTATGTATGTTCTTTTTTTTTTTCATTTATTTCCATAGAATAGAGTAGATGTATGTTTCCTTTGGTTTATTGCTTTGTCTTATTATCACTACACCCTTTGGATTTATCGACCCTTTGGTTATTTATTCTTATGTTTGAATCCTAGTAGGATACCTATATTTATATTAGCTATAGGAATTAGAAACCTATAACTATCCTAGGGCTAGAAATATTATCCTCTAAATTTATGACATTAGCACTTCTTTAGCACCTTTGTATTTACATGGTGTTTCCAGCCTTAGATTGGATTTTGATATTTGAAAATATAGTTGGGAACCTCCCTTTTTCCCTTCATACAGTTTGATGAACTCAACATGAATCTTACTCTACTTTCGATAGAGGATTTATGATATTAGCACTCCTTGAGAAACTTTGTATCTACATAGTGTGCCCTGTCTTAGATTGGATTCCTATATTTGAGAACATAGTTGGGAACATCTCTTTTACTCCTCATACGTTTGGTGAATTCGACATGAATCTTACTCTACTTTTGATTATGTCAAATTCACTCCCTTTTAATTTTTATTTCTTTTTTGAATTCCTTTAACCCCTTTATAAAACCCTACCGCACGATGGATCCAGTATGAACATCAATCTTCCCCTCCTGAAACTATTTTCCATTGTGCAAACTTCCTATATGAACAATCCCAGTTTGAAAATATTTACTTCCTTTATATTTTCCCTATATGAATCCATTGGGCCATGTTTATATTTCCTACATGGCGATATCATTTATAAATGCTCACTTATCATCTTCTTTATGATGCCATTGACTCTTATGCAAGCTTATTGCATGGGTGATCCCATTTAAAAATATCTCTAATAAGTCTCCTCCGATCATTTCACTCCGCCATGGAATACTTTCTTGGTGATTCTATTACATATTTAGTTGATATGTCTTTGAATCATCATAAAAATCTCCAAAATTAGGGCCTTCCTACAATAGTTCCACATTATTGTGATTGTCTAGCCATAAGAGCCAATCTTAGTGTTGGCACAAAATTGTGTGCACCCTTCTAATTTAGGTAGATATTTGGATCTCACCACAACATGGGACTACCTATAAGGCATGGTGATCTTGGCTCTTTAAGGTAGACCTATGGAGTGGGTAATCTTCCCTTCACTAAACTTTGCTCTAATACTAACCACTAAACTAGGTGTAACTAATGAATGGCAAAGGTAAAGGTTAGAAATAAACATGGAAAATAAAGTGTTGATGCACCAAAGTGAAAGTGGATCTCCTCTTGATGAGTTCAACAAGTGTGAAAAATATCCATAGAATAAATATCCATTAAATATCCATAGGAAATATAATAGACTCATAACTAAAAATGCATCCAAATTAGATTATTACAGAAGAAGAGAAATCTCAAATCATGAGACACGCTTAAATGAGACCTTGTGAAATATACAAATGCCATATAAAAAAGACTGCTAAAATAGAGAGGTTCAAGGAGATAATAAACAAAAACATGGAAAGAGAGTAAAAGAACCGAGAGAGAGCCATAAGACACAATCTGCTCATTGATCATTAAATGATAAAAAGTAAAGATGAGTCATCAACATAATCTGTTTTACTCTTTGCTTATTTCATGTTACAAAAACTCGTTTGTGTTCTTGTTTCTAGGTTAGAGTGCTTTGATAAACTCGCTCCTCTCTCTTATTCGGCTTTTAGGCCTCCTTTTTGTACACAAGGGTATAGTCCCTTTCAAAAACTATTTACCCCAAAAGAGCATCAAAAATGCATCAAACTTATTAATCTCAAATCATGGAGAGAGATTATTTATGCCATATAAAAAAGGCTAAATTTATAGAGATAATAAAGGAGAGAAGCCATAACCAAGATTTCATCATTAAATATGCTCCAAATCAAGAAGTTCACTCAAAACCACCATTTGGCATAGTCCCCAAAAGATATCTAAAAGAGATTATGATGACTTTATGAAAAGGAGAGAACCATTTCAAAATGCTCCAAATCAAAAGTTCACTCAAAACCACCATTTGGCAAAATCTAAATTATGATGACTCATGATGAATATAACTCATGCATATAACCACTAGTAAATGTTTGTAAGAAGATAATTAACTTCCTTGATCACTAAGAAAAGGGTAGATATTTTTTTGCGAAGATAAGATCAATGGTTGGATTAATGTTTTCCCACAAGATCAAATTTAAGCTAATACTTATTTGTTTTAACCATGATTACAAGACAAGACCACTGTAATAACTTAATTCTTGTTAAAAAGATAATACAACTCCTCTTTATGCTTTTTGGTGGGCCAAAGGAATATTACAACCTAAAAACACCATTGCAAGTGACGAGATCCATTTGGAATCATATTATAATATTTTGGGAGTCATTTGATGGAAAAAACTAGTTAAAACCACCAAACATTATGTCACTAAGATCTCTCTCAAAATTCCATGATTCTTTGTTAAAATGGTCTCAAAAAAATATATTCTCATGACCTTTATGTTGATCACATGTATAGGTGAAAGGATCTCTCGAGTCAAAATATATGAGCCAAAAATGAGTCCCAAGTCATGCCAAAAATCCTAGATATGAAAATGGAAGTTAGCACTCATGATCTCAATTTGGTCACAAAAAGTTGGTGAAAGTGACATAAAACTACCCCCAATACGTCTTTCTTTTTAAGAGATTTCCAATGAGAATAATGTTTTTTGATTTAGTGGCCCCAAGAATAAGTTATTATCAATGGAATATTATCATGATGTTTAATATAGTTGATAGCCATAGGGCCAACAAATTCAATATCTTCCTTTTTCCATGTGTCACATCCTTATTGGTAACCCAATTGATTTTTCCCACTCAAACTTTGTGCCACGTGTTATCCTCATGTTGGTTACAGACCTCTCGTGTTCACTAATTCATGGGGTCTCCCTCTTCCTTCACATTTTATCCTTCCCGGGATTTTTAAGTGACCCATGATTGGTCCATGTGGATCAATCACATTTTTTTATATGATCTCAATGTTTCTTTTATCACTTTTAGGACCTCCTTGGTGTCCTAGGGATTTCCTCCTACCTTATCTCGCATTGAAATTTTTAATGGTTAGGACCACACATTGTTATCATTGGTCCACTTAGACCAATCATAGAATTATGTAATTTTAGTTCTTCTTGGGATTTATGGGCCTTCTACAACTCACCCTCTTCTGTGCCTTAGACAATTTCATCAAATTCAGGGCTTATCTTTGTTCTCCAGGTCCTCACACTATAGGGGAAGAGTCCTCAAAGTATTAGGATTTTGGGGTCCTAATAATTCTAGCCTTTAGTGTTTCTACTTGATCCCGAACCCCGAAGACCCAAAATTTCCATGATTGGTCCATATGGACCAATCATGACATTTTATTTTGGAAATCAATACTATTCTTAGGCTCAAGTGGATTGTCGATCATTCAAACCTTAGTTTCTCCTTGGTGTGCTCAATCCCAACTCGGTAAAATTCCCATCTTGGTCCCAAATCAAATTAGGACTTAAAGGATTTGGTGACCCCGTGACAAACTCGACATGGATCCCAACTCGGTTGCGAACTCAACTTTCCTAACTCGACTCGACCAACTCAACTTCTTTCGAGCTTAGGAAAATGAGAACCAAAGATATTTTATCCAATTGAAAAATGTGATCACCTTGGCTTCTAATCCCGATTTGGATCTCTCTCCTTGTGCATATATGAGATTAATCCTCAAGGTGTGTCAAAACATTTAATATTAATTGTTCTTGTAAATAAACTATAGTTTACTGATGGAATAATTTAGAATATATACTATTTTTAATTATTTAATATAAAATCCATGTTTATTATGTTAATTGGTTATTTAAAATCAAGTAATGTTTTTGGGGTACTCTGTGAGAATTCACACCCTTTAGTTTTCTTTATATTGAAACATGAGGTATATTGACTTTTATGATATGAATGTATTTTGTGATTTTACGGGTAAAATTACTTTGGAGGAGAGAAGTGAGGGGAGGAATTGTACTACATTGGTTTCTCTTATATGGAAAATTATTTTTCTATGGTTTACCCCTTGGGGGTTTTCCACGTTAAACCTTGGTATCTGTGTTATTTGAATTTATTTACAATTTTTATAATGTTATTTGTAATATTGTAAGTCAATTTAATTAATAATAATTTGGTTAACCCCTCGGACCTCACATGGTACTAGAGCGGGTTTAAAAGTTTTCAATTAATTTAATTAATCAACGCAACCGTTTGGTTGGTTGGGTGGTTCAAAATAAATACCCCCTCCCTCCATTTTACCAACCCTCTCTAAAATTCACTCTCGTAAGTTTTCATAGCGTGAAACATAATTGGTAAGTTACCTTTGAAGTTGAAATCATCTCCCTCTGGGCCCGTAACACTCCAAGGTAACATTTGAAATCATTTGATATTTGTAAATATTATAATTTTTGGTTAGTTGATGTATGTGTGCAAGGGAAAATAGATTATTCTAGGTAAAAATCTCTGGAATGGAGACAACTATTCTCGAAAATAGTCTTCATGTTTTTGTGATTGGACGGTGTTAAAAATGCTTGATATGGGGTTAATGTTTAGTGAATTCACTTAGAGACACATTTAAAATTATATTTTTATAATGTCCTACCCATGACCCCCTATTATAGCACCTAGGTTTATTTATTTTATAAACTTATAATCTTACCTATATCTAAACCTAATAAGTGGCCTATGGATGATTTAAATATTAATGAACCTAGAGGATTATAAAATGTTTATTTAAAAACCACTTATATGCTAGCACCCAAGACTATGGGATTCATATTATCTCCAAGAAATGAGGCCCACGCACCCCCTCCTATTTATACTAAGTGGTTTTAATAATATATGGTTAGAACATAGTTTTCTTAGCCCTCTATGTGGTTTGGTCGGCGATATGGGTTCGCAAGTATTGGCAATTGGAATAAGGTCATGATATGGCGAATACTGCCGAAGGAGATGGTTTTAGAGATGTGGGAGGAAAATTATATATGAAAAATATTTAAACAAATTCAAAAGGAAATGGTCTTTTTAGAGTTTAAGTTTATGAAGTTAATATTTTACATACACCAAAGTATGATGGAGATAAGGAGTTTAGGGTAGATACACATGCGAAATGTAGAAGCATACAAGTGGAGTGCAAATTGGTGTGTGTGTTATATTTACATTTTTTTGTAATTGCAGCATGTAGATTGCTAAACTCATGCCACCACCGAGAACTAATTGAATACAATTATTTAATTTTTGTATAAATATATTTTAAAATTGTATTGTTGATTAGTTTCATTTGATTTGCAAGCATAATGCAATTTTCATAAACATTACAAGCATATATGTTATAAATGGTCAGCTAAATTCATTGAAGAATATGATGAAACAAAAATCACACATTATGAAAAAGGTCTAAGATAAAACAATATCAACTATTTAGGGCACTTTACTCTGTTTAATTACATATATACAAATTTGCATAGCCGAATACGCTCGTATACCTAGGAGGACATATATTACCAAAGATAAAATTAACAAAAAAATATTCATAGAACAATTCAATCATTAAATCTTCATGTTTCAACAACTGAAAATAGACATGAAATAAAATATTCCTTTTAAACTACTAAGAATATTTTTCGTGAAGCCAACAAATATTGTTTTGGAGAAAATGTATTTCTCGTCCAAAATTACGACTATACACTTGTCAATAGAAATACTTTTTCGATCAGCTTTAAACTTCACTATATTGAAAATGAGAATAAATTTCATATTTAAAATAAAAATAATAATACAATTTTAATCTGAATAACTCACTTTTATTTCAAAGGCGAACGTGACAATGTCCAAACATGCCCGTGGACAAGGTTACAGAAGCATCATTGAATCATGTCTTCCCAAACTACATGTTGTGTCAACGCCACATGCAGTTTACACTTTAATCTGCCACGCCGAAATATTATTGTACGTGTTGCTCATCCAAACAGCCCACGTGCATGTGTATCCACCAAGGTAATTTTTGTCCTGCTTATATGACGTGCATGTGTGTTCTTCTGCTTCGTTCAAGCACATTAATAGTTACATACAGTCGGCGATCAACAACAATGAAGAAGCAGTTGGTGTTGAGTTTCTTAGCAGTAACTCTTATAATTTTCATCTCTTTGACCCCCTTCACATTGGCAGACTGCGATGAGAGCAATATGGATGATGAAAAATCAGAGGTGACAACAATCATCTAACCCCCACAAATTGTACAAGTTCAAGGATTTTTAAGAGGATGACAGAAATATGAGCAACAGTATGAGGAGGAAGAGGAAAATCACCTAGCTGAGTACATTGAAAAGACAATTTTTAAATATATTTCATCCTACAAGGAAAATTCATAAGATATATTTCTTCACTATTAGATAACTCATGGTGAATGGAAATCTTAACTCAGAGTGATAGTGTACAGAAATATTCCATACTTCAAATAAGACTGGTAAAATGGACATTCACATTCATAACATATGACTGGGTTTAATTATAGAAAAAGCTCTGGAATAGTGTTGTTGTAGTATCATATAGTAATTGTAGAATAACGTTGGATGAAGGAATATAGTAATTTTTTAAGAAAATGCAACTGTATTCATATTACGTATGTATTTTTTTTTTTAATTTTTGCCCCTTTTTTACCTCTGTAGAATTAAAGTTTGGGTGGGTGTGATCTGACAGAATGCAGAAGACAATGACTATCCACCATATGTGGAACTAACATCAGAATTTGTGGTTACTACTAGAGATATCACTGGTGTGGGTGCCTCTGCTACTTGGTCTTTAACAATGAGAATGGCTTTAGCTCGAAAAACATTGAATCTCTATGCAGTGTTGGAAGCGACCAAAAAGGAAAAAAGACTGGGAGGTTACATTGGGGAGAATGGTATCCATTCTGCATCGATGCCTGTAAATTCCATTGTTTAGTGCTAATAAAATTATTTATTCTGCAATTATAGGAAGGTGTTTTTAGTAAATGAATTATGGGCATCTTGCATTCCAAGCTGGTCATACTTGACAATACTTGATTAACAATCATGTAGTCTATGCAAAATCAAATGCAAATAGAAAAATACTAAATGTAGAGCCACACACCTGCTCCAAAGCCACAGAAAAATAAATTAAACCAAGCAAATGTCAAGGTCTACACAATTCTCAAGCCACTCTATTACACCTCGAACTCGATCTGTTGAAAACCTCTTCCCTACCACTTGTTGAACCAGATAATCTTCAATTCCTCTCTGAATATTCACAATGTCAGCTACAAATCTGTTGAAAAATTAATTCTGATTATGCACGAATTTTTTCATTTGTAGAGGCCCTGATAAGATTTTAAACTTTTGTTTCCATTCTGAAGATAAACACAATGGAGTGAGAATGTTGAGGTCAGTTGGGTAAAAATAATTGGATTGCTTTTAAGTAAAATTATTCATACAGCCGCCCATCTTTGACAAACAACAAACAACCATTAATTCGCATAGGAAAAAATAGGCCACCACAATTAATGTTTTTGCACAATGAAGAATAAAGGTTTCAACCAATCAAATTGATGCAAACAATTAAATTTGAGTATGAAACTTTAGGTAAATGTCACCCAAATAAAAATGGCATTATTGTATTGGCTTTTGTCAAATTGATTATTTGGTATTGTGAAGCCAATATACTTTCCTTCGGCAACATAATAAAATGAAATAAAATTTAAACTTCATACCTAAGCTCCAAACATTAAATGTGACTTATAATTTCTAATCACTTGTGGTATTGAAGCTTGGGCATGCTTTTATTGTCGTGACAGCCATGCACATTGTGTGGAAATTAATGTGGCTTTGGTTGTTTTAATGCGGCTGCTTAAACTACTCCACCCTCCGTTTATGCATAGGCCTCACGTGGAGCTTCTAATCTTAAGAAAATGTCTTAGCCCTCCTTTCATCGCATTCAATTAAATATTGTCCACCTTTATTTTTAAAATTTGTGAATGGGATTTTTATCCCACCTGGGAATAAAATGTTCTTAATTACTAGCAACCGCATGTGAAATATGTTATGGAAATGTCAAAGGAAATTACAAGTTAAAATGGAGGGAATGAAACATCATGATTGGAAGAGGGGCAATGAAGAAGGGGTTTAAGGGAGGTTAAGACAAGGGGTGGGGTAAATGTCGAGGGGAGGCAATGTGAAACTTTTCTTTCTTACAACCATGTGTATATGAAATGTGTGTGGTGTGCAGGTCATCGAGGAAATGCACTATGAAGATATCTCATAAAGCAAGTTGTGGTAAATGAATACATTTAAGGGAAACTTGCATATGTTTGAATCTCGAACTCTGCATATGTTCACTATAAAAAAATATGTTTAAGTTTCCTTATGTAACCAATTTCATACACATTCCAATACTAAATTCGATTGAATGCTAGCTATAATGAATAAATAGACTTACCTTTTTTAGCATCGTACATTGGAGAGAAACATGTTTTCTTGACAATGCAAATTTTAGCGATACAAATGCCACATGAGCAACAAAAATTTCATAACTTTAAACATTATTAATAAAATGTATATTAGGAACATAGTTACATAGAGGACAAAGACTCGTAACATACAACCAATAAATTTTTTTACCGGAAGTATAATATATACATTATTGAATATCCAACATTATTCAAATATCTTGAAGGAAAAATGTGTATACATATACACTACCCCAAGAGGTTACATTGAAACTCCAACATTACTCAAATATTTTGAAGGAAAAATGTGTATACATATACACTACCCCAAGAGGTTACATAAATATTCTTTTAAACAAACATTGTAGAGATATGTATACTCATCCCTACTACAAGAAAAAATGCAAAACAATATACCACGGAGTGGAACCCTTACGAGGAGAGGAACATGATGTTGATTGTCACCTCACAAGAGAAATGTGTGGCCTCAAACAAATTCCTGAGCTGATGTGAAAAGGGAAGGAAGTGTAAACAAGGGAAAATATGGTCTTCCATTACAAATTGATAAAGGATTTTGGTCCCTACTAATTTAAACGATGTAACAACATTGAGATATTTGGAATCAATAAAAGATTGTGGTCCCCACTAATTCTAGTTACGTAACAACTTTGAGAGATTTATTAAAATACCAAAATTTTAAAAATAGTATGCAAAACATGAAAGTTGATGGGAAACAAGGTTTCCTGGGTCCAAGATTCCAAATTCTAGTAAAAAGTTACATATATATTTATCATTTGAAATATTAAATGCCACTTGATTATCTTTTATCATAAAAGGAAGAGCTAGACAAACCATATACAACTAAACTGCTGTTGCAATTGTTAAGTTCAGGAAATAGTATCTGCTCAATGAGATCATTCCAAATAAACCAGTGGAAAACCTAGACTAATAAATTGTAAGTTGCAACCCATGCTCGTATTTATGCACATGTTATTGTTGCTGGTTATTGCACCTTCAAAATAAAATACCATGGAATGATCAATAATGAGAAAGGTTTTTTTACATTTATTTGTTTTTAAATAAACAAATTAACCATAAATGATCATGTAACAATGCTTGGTCCAACAACAAAAAGACTAGTGGAAACACTTCTGTTGCGTGAAGGTACATGGTTCCACCAAATGTGTTTATCTTCTTCTCTAATAGTAATACTAATTCTAAATGTTTGGTGGAAACTCTGATGTGACTATTTTTTCTTCTCTACTTTTGCCAGAATTCAAACAATCTCGAAATGTTTGGTAAAATGGAAATGTCATGTAAAAAGATCTTAGTTAATCCATACACATGATATAAGCCCCAAAAGATCATACCGATACTATAAACGCCACCATGCCTTCCACCAAGGTTATAAATTTTGTATTTCTCACATTCACCACCAACTTTTCACATTCTAAGAGGTTCCTCATACTCATTGTTTTTAATGAAATTTGAAAGAAAAGTGAAATACATTAAAAACTGTCTCAACTACACTGGAAGATAAAATACGGTCAATTCCACCACAAACTTGCATATACCAAGTGTTAAGAAAAATAAGAATCAAAGCCATGGAAAAAAATTTCAAAACTAATTTAATCTATCCTACAAGTTTTTCAAAAGAATTATTTTGTTCTTCTTGACAGAAGCCGCAGGGGCATTTCCTTCGGCATTCTCTTATGTGGGCCTTCTTCAGAACGTCGTACAAAATTTTCTCGGTCGTGACCATTTAATGGCAGCGTCATCTCTGTGTTGGACAAGAACAACCTTCTAACAGTGACGGAGCGGCTACCCTCCACTCAATTTGCACCCATGTATGTGGGTAAAAAAATCATGCGTCATGTGTTGACATAGCCCATTGCCTCCACCGGAAAGGACTGCTCTCACCAGAAACTATGATGTGATGTTGGCGAGACATGACATTTGGAATGAATTTAAATTTTGATAATTCCCACTGGACATTTCAAATTACAATAGACACTGCCCCGCCCAAGCATTTCAAATTATGCATGATGCGGAACAGGATAACCACACGGAAGATTCCCACATCCAAAAGCATTGAACAGAACCTTCCATTTTTACAGAGATTTGTGAGCACAAGCTTCCATTTTTACAGAAATTCTGCAGATTGAGAGAAAATGAAACGTGAGGGGTTTGATAGGCTCATGGGGATTGATCTTTCTGTTAATCTCGCAGAGAATTCTAATGGTGATGGAAATCAAGATGACAATCGCAAGATTGCAAAGGATTGGTTGGGTTTCAGTCTGTTACCAAATCACCGTGACAATGAGGCCAAGGAATATAAAGCCTGAAACCTATTGACATCACACCTCCCTCCTGCTCCTGCTACTGCTGCTGCTGCTGCTGAGGATAATCATCCCGATTTAGTTGCAAATGTTTCAGTAAGGAATACTGTGATCATATTATTTGATTACATATATTGATTTGTAAGGAATAAAATGATTAACTACTGCACTTATATTTAGAGTTTCTGGTGAGCGCTTACATTTAGAATAATAAAAGATTAACTACTGCAAATTTTAGATGAATTGTTGGTGTATTTGCAGAGAAGTTTTTTTCCCATTTTTTTGTTTTTACTATGCCTCCGTATGCAGGAAAGGGCTCTAGTTTTGTTTGTACCAATCATGCAAACTTTCACCTTTCTAAACTACCAACAATTTCATTTTGTGTCATTGCAGGATATCAATCATATTATATTATTTTATGTTAGCTTTCAAAAACAGGGTTGTACATAAATAGCTATTTGAATTGCAACTATTGTTGTTAGTATACAATTGTGTGCAAAACCAAAAGGCCTGTGAATTGTTTGACGAAATTCTTTGAAGTAATACCTGTGAATTGTGTTTTTTTTGTTGATTTGGTTTCTTGGTTTTTTATCAAATGAAGTCCTTTTCATTTGTCTTGACCCTTCGGAGTCTATTGACAATATTGAATCTCACACGAACTTTCCAAGGTTCAATTCCAGTCAAAACCCTGTGGCATGTGCGGACGCGGTGGGTATATAAACATAGTCCTTTCAGAAATGGAGAAACTACATTTTTTTAGGGCATTTTTGCAAATATCTCGCATGCTTGGATGTTTTACAGGCAAACCTTTCCTGTGACGTTTTCCCTTTTTTTTAGTGATGTTTAGAAGACATTTTTGAGATAGCATTTTGTAAAACAGTTTACAAGCTTCCACATTTTGCATACATAGTATCATTCCTGTGGTACTTATATATATTTTACAAAACTCAAGCAACACAAATTCAGTGACTCTCACTAGTGATAGGTTCTACATTTTGTAGGAGTATGGAGATCTCAAAAACAACTTGAATGAGGATAAGAAATTCAATTTCTAAATGGGTAAGCATATTTATGAAGATATAACAAAAGGTACGTTTGTTGTTTAGATCTTTACGTTGGTAATGATTTTGTTAAAATATATGCTGAATGTGGGTAAATAGGGCATGCATGCAAAATGTTTAGATCTTTACGTTGGTAATGAATTTGATAAAATGTATGTTGAATGTGGGTATATAGGGCATGCATGCAAAATGTTTGACAAAATGCCTAATGAGAAACAACTTCATGGAATGTAATGATTTCTGGATATGCAAATGAAGTGCTGGACCTGTTTAGACAAATACCTGAATAGAATGTGCTTGTCATGGAATTGCAAAGACGTGTACGAGTGTTCCACTTCCAATTTTGCAAAACGTATCTACAGAAATCAAGCTTGGAAAACCTGTACCAAAGGTGAGAGGTACTTTATGTTATTCCTGTAAACATTTAGTAGTTCTGGTGTTTAAACCAATCCACAGTTTATCTTCATTTATTTATTTGGAATCATTTTTGATGATGCCATCTCTTCATTTTCACAATCCTCCTGAATTCAAACTTCAAATTAGTTGCTCTTCAACTATTTTACAAATTTCCTTAATTGATTGAGAGATCATTTTCGTGTCGTCTAATTGTTTGTAGGCCACTAAGAAACCCAAATTTAGTAGCAAGCGTTCTAGACTCGTACTCCAACTAGCAAACCCAATTTCAGGAAAAAAAAGTGCAGATAAGGCCATGCCATTCGCGAGCACGGATCAAAAGCCTCCCACGTTGGAGGAGCATTTTATCATATAGACTTCCCTGCCATCCTACACGGCGTATATTTGCGCCCTAAAAACAGGCAAGCTGCTAGTAAGTATTTTTGATATATTAAAAAAATGCTATTAGTAGTTATTTTGCATCATTTTTGAGAGCATGATTTCCGTTCTAAGATGGGTGGTTTACTCATTTTATATTACATATATAATGAGAATCTAACTCGATTGTATTTCTAATAGTAGCGGGATTTGAACCTTTGAAACTATGACTTGATAGTCAATTCAGTGAGCGAGAACCATTTAAGTATTGAGAAAGAATGTTTTTTTTTTTATTATTGGCAAATAGTTTTTTGAAAGGGACTATACCCTTGTACATGAAGGCTCAAAAGCCAAGATTGAATCATGAAAGCCCAACAACAGAAAACAATCTGCTTAGAAAAGAACCAACACCCAGTAACAATTCAAAAAAAAACAGTTGAAAAACAACAACCAGTCAGCAACTGCACCGCAGCACCATGGCAAATCCAAAAAACAATGTTCGGCAAAGACATGGGACAATGTAGAACAGCCGAACACCAAAAGAGAGACAAATCATCGAGGCGGAGAAGTGGCATTCTTTAAAATAACCTTTTTCTTTTTACGGACAGTTACCCACCCTGATGATGCCTCCACGAATGGAGGGTTAGAAAAAGGAGAATCCTCCAAAGTTGCAAAATTTCCAACTGAAACAACATCATTGTTTTCATGAGATAATTTTTCCATGCTGTCAACAACTAAATGAGATAAATTTGTTGCAATTTCCTTGTTGTTGGCAATAGGATTTTCCGATAAAGGGATTTCAGGGACAAAGCCAGATTCAACCTTAGCATTTGAATTTGAATCAAGGTCCTCTTTTGCATCAAAAACCAAATGTTCTGGGAGGGCATCTTTCCACCAACTGCGTTTCTCATGCTGGCTCTTTGCCAACCCACAAGCAATAGAGGTATGACCTAAACAGAAACACCTTCTACATCGAAATGGAAGACCCTCGTAATCTAAAGGTTGTGACCAAGTTCTGTTTTGCACCCTAAGATCAATGGTTGCTGGGAGGTTTTTAGCCGTGTCAAGTTCCACCAAGATTCGAGCATAGGTAGTGTGGGTGTAATCAGAAGTTTGAGAATCTATAAACAAGTGTAGTTCCCAAGGTGTTTCCAATAGATTTCAAACATTCACCGCTCCAGAATTGGAGGGGTAAATGGGGCAGTCGGATCCAAACAGGTTTGCATGAAAAAGACTCAGTGAGCGGGTTAAAAGAGGGGAACCAGGGTTTAATGATCAGGTACTTAGATTGGCAAACCCAAAGCTTGGAAGCGATGGAGTTTTTATCAGCAATTGAAGAGAAAGTCACAATGAAGATACCTTTAGCACACGGATATAAGTCTAACCTCCCAACGAGCAAAGGAGTCCAGTGCTTGGAAATCCATGCATGTGTAGGTCAGGAAGGCTGGGCCAGAGTCCTCCGAATCTGCAGATCAGAGCATGTTCCTGATAGTATTTTTCAGTTGTAATGACCTCCTCCCCAAATGTTATGCATGGAGTATTGTCATTGGCTTCATAGGAGAATCCTTACCCCTTAATGCATCCTTGAATGAGGTTACAGTGGGGCCGTGAATAGATGCACCTTGGCCATCCGTCGAAGAGCATGGTGAACTCCCAGGATGTGTGCTCCATCTCCACCAGGGGGAGCCTGACCGGTGATTGTGCCGCATCCTCAGAGGATGTAAAAGTGAGATTAATCCAAGATAGGGCCGAGTCCTCTTGATTAGCCTCCAAGGCCGTGCCGCCTCCAACTACAGAGTGAAAGGGTCGCGTTACAGCCAGACGTGCAGGAGCCGAATTACGAGCCTGACCATCGCCAGGGGAGGAAGGAGATCCGCTGCCCACCCTAGCCCTGGTGTCTCCGTGAAACCCATACCCGCAGCCGCATTGTTTTCCCGTCCAGGAGCAGAGCCGCCGCCATGGACGCGATTAGGGTTAGAGGTACGTCTGGTAGCGACCATGGAGCGATCGCGAACAGATCCGGAACAATGAGCGATCGCGGAATAGCGGAACAACGGAACTTGAGAAATAATGTTATTTGTGTGGGTGGAAGGGTAATGTGGCCTAATAGTAGGACTTGAGTGTTTGTAAACCATCTATTTGTGTTTTAATCTTCTACATTCAATCCATTGCAGACTTGGTTATTCCCCTTTGCTCGAGTAAATGACAACACTAGAAACATGGCTAAGAGGTTTTCCTGTCACCGTGGAAGCAAATGAAGAGTGAATACAAGCCAAGGAAAAATTGGGAAAGCTATGCCTACAAGTGATTTTCCAGCCAGTGATCTATTCTATGTTGTCTACCCTTTTTCTCTACCCAATTCTCGTATCTTATGTTCCATACTTTTTTAAAATCTTCTTGCAAACTTTTATTTGAAATATGCTTTTCTTCGAGAAAGTTATCATGGTTACTAATTGAAGTAATATATATTTATATCTATGAATAGTTAAAACAGAAATATATGTTGTATTATATAAAGATTTGCATATTGATATGTTTATAATTATATTGGTGATATAAAATATTTGTTTTCATTTCGGTATACACACAATCTTGCATCATTTAAAAATAGTTTGTCTATAAATTTACAATTCGACATGTGTTATATTGAATTTAGTTTTAGTACAAGAGAGTAAACTTGTTTGTGATCCACAATATCTCTCTAATTTGGAAACATTTATAGAAGTTGGTTCAGTTTTCATGCACAAAAAACTAATCACATAACACCGGAAATAATACAAGACTCCAATTTTATTCATCCGGGATATTTTATTCATATGAGAGATTACATTATATAGAGATTGACCTTCCTATTATGGTGGAGTCAAATCTCATCTTGAATCCACTTATCTCTCCACAAATCTCTCTCCACAAATCTCTCAACTTATCCCACATATCTCTCCTAATCCCCACAATATCTCACTCAAACTCTCAATCCCATTATTTTCTCACAACAAACATTATCTAGTTACAACTATTTACATGAGTTAACAACTCATAAATAGTTGTATTACATTAGACTATATTATTTATTTCCACACTCATAATAATGTTCACAATATCTAATATTATTCCTAACATTCACTCCCCTATTGTTAACATTATTATTTCCACACATACACTCCCCTAATGTGAACAATGTAGAAAAGAATAGTTACACTTTCTCTGCAGCTTGCACACCCCTGTTTGCTCATGATCTTGGTACACATATGGACCTCAGTCCAAGGTAAGAACCCCTGTTCATCAATACGAACCCCTGTTCGACAATAACGGACCTCTGTCCTAGGTACGAGCCCCTACTCATGAACCTCTGTTCATCCTCTTCAAGAAAAACATGATGCTGCTTTTTCTTGTGCTTTTATCTTTCTACTACAACATATTTACATCAGGAGGTTATAAAAGGAAATACAACTCTGAACAGGAATGTGACATTTGTTCTTATTACAAACAATGAAACACACAACTGAAAATATGCCACAAACTCATTATGCGGCCCCATCACTTGTTGTTTATTTATAATAGAAAATTGTCACAATTATAACCATCACCCAAAGGTTCTTCTTTATCACCGTTCTTCTTCATTAGCAACCATGGCACTTTCTTCTATTTTTCCATCAAGTAAATCTCGTGCTCTTTTCTACAGCAGTTTATAAATAGATGTCCATCTTGTTTACAATAATGTAACAAGTGATATGTTTCTTTGTATCTCGAAAGTTGATCTTTGTTTAAAAAAAGATTTAAATCTCCCTTTATCATATGACTTGTTTTTACCATACATTGCGAGTTTCTTAAGTGCTGACATTCTTATTTTCTTCATCTATCGGTGAAGAAATTAGATCTTCTAGGCTGGGATTGATCTTGCTCAAAGTAAAAACAATGTTTGAATAGCGAGATGGCATACTATTCAACAAAACACATTTTGCATCATCATCCTCTACTTTAATTTTTATCCCTGACAATTGATTCAAAATAGACCGAAACTTACTTATATGTTGTACCATGTTTTCTCCTTCATCCATCTTGAGTCCAAACAACTTACTTCCTTGAGGTCAACTGCTTTGCACTTCCGGTTTGGGATCCAAACAACTTGTTTAATGTTGTCCAAATGAAATTTGAACTTTTTGAAAGGTCTATATGATGCAAATATGCATCAGATAACCCAAGTCCAATGATTGTTGTTGCTTTATGATCTCTACTCTCCCATTTGGTTGCTTCATCAGCATTGGTTGGCTTCTTGAATGTTCCATCCATAATGTCCCACAAATCTTTGTTAATGAGTGTCAACTGAGTTCGTACTTTCCAAGTGTGAAAATCCTTTCCATCAAATTTTTCAACATAACCCAATTTATCCATTATGACTCTCCACAATTTGACACAAATAGGTGTCGGTTTCAACCGAAAATACACCCTTACAATAATAATCAGCTTTATATTTATTCAAAATAATAAAGCATATCAGATTTTAATTGCTAGAAATCGAGTCACTATTTTTTTGACGTATAAATAGAAACTGCCGAAATTGTTTCCACGATTTCTCATAAAATACGAAATGGGTTTTACGTAATTTTTGACAGAAGTTTTAAAAATATAAACTAACAAACCCAAAAAAATTCAATAAATTTAGAATCTAGGTTTTTGAGAAAAACGTGAATTACCAGTCATTTTTTTTTTCAGATCAGAATTCTGAAAAAGGTAATGAAAGCTTCAAAACTCTCATATCTGCATCTTAGAGGCTGCGATTTTGTCCTGCAATGAATCTCATAAATTTCCCTAGCCTGCTTTGATACCAAATCTAGAAGTTGGTTCAGTTTGCATGCACAAAAAACTAATCACATAACACCGGAAATAATACAAGACTCCAATTTTATTCATCTAGGATATTTTATTCATATGAGAGATTACATTATATAGAGATTGACCTTCCTATTATGGTGGAGTCAAATCTCATCTTGAATCCACTTATCTCTCCACAAATCTCTCAACTTATCCCACATATCTCTCCTAATCCCCACAATATCTCACTCAAACTCTCAATCCCATTATTTTCTCACAACAAACATTATCTAGTTCTGACTATTTACATGAGTTAACAACTCATAAATAGTTTTATTACATTAGACTATATTATTTATTTCCACACTCATAATAATGTTCACAATATCTAATATTATTCCTAACAACATTCTACAACAATATCTAATAATGTGCATCTAAACTAACCATATGATTAAATCAACCTTCCATTACTTTTCCAACTTCTATATTATCAACTAATCCCTCTAAGAGGAAAACCTCTTTCAAGTATAAACATGTATTTATAAAAGTACATGATTCACCTACTTACAATATTGCTCTCATCTACATCCCAATTGTATAACATCAAACAGATCCTTCGACCCATGCCCCATTAATAAATGTGTTATGATTATTAAATTAATGTTAATGACCGAATGTTTCATAATGAATCACAAGCATAACACAACTCAAAGAAACATAATTCCACTCAATAACCACAATATTGAGTTGGGTAAACCCTCTATGTTGGATCTTTATCGTTATATTCCCTATACTTTTGAGTAAGTTGTTAACACTCTTGCACTCCCTGAGGTCATGTGTGCACAATGCACATTTGTGCAAAGTAGTTCACTAGAAAATTTTCAAGTTGTTTCCCTATGCATAAGTTCTAATGATATTTAGTGATTAGTAAATAGATGCATACCAAGAATACCGAGTTAGGTAAACTATCTTTATTAGCTCCCTCTGGTTACATTCCCTATAATTCTTAATAAGTTATTCCAAACTCTTGCACTCCTTGACGTCATGTGTGTACATCACACATCTACACAAAGAAGTTCATGGTAAAAGTTTTAAGTTGTTTCCTTGTGCCAAATTCCAAATCATCTTTAGATATTGGTAGATATATGCACACCACCAAGATGAGGTTATGGACATAATGTGATACTCTAAAAAGGAATATGTTTATTATGTGCATAATTGATGATTCTTAGGATTGTGTAGTGTTTCCAGTAATCTATTGAACATTCCTACCCCACGTCAAGCATAGAAGTATTAAGATAGCGCACAAAATTGTTTCATCCTCACTTAAGACTCTAAAATGCATATATGTACAATGAAGAGGTGCCACAATGCATTGTGAATGTTCTTTGGCTACACAATATTTTAAGATGCCATATCTCCATTTGTACATTACACTATTAAATATATAGTTGCATTGACTACTAGGAAGTATTTTTGAATGAAGAATCTACTACAAACCTTGTGGATCATTATTTAAATGAAATAAAAAATAAGTATGAAAACCCACGATACTACTTATTCCTACTTGTGGCCTACTCTAAGTATTTTTGAAATTATTTGATGGCCATCAAATCTGATTCCTTATAAAATAATTCCATCCAAATTAGGTTGAAATTTAATAACGAATCATGTAAATTTTGGTAGAGATTTATCACAATTATACTAAATAATAATGTTTCATTATATTTTAATCATATCCAAATTGGTTTGTTTGTGGCATATTTAGATTTTGATTGGCTTCTTCATGGAATATTTCTTATCAAAATTGTAGGCCATGGGACATGAAGTGGGACATAAAATTAATATTGGATAAAATTAATATGGTATTCGATCAGTGCATATTATGTCAATTGTGTCCAATGTACAATTTGATTTATTTTTTCAACCAAAATATACTTCTTTTGATTGTATATGTGTTTATAAATTTGTCTCTTGTTAATATATTTACATGTTAAATTATTCTCTTAAGGGTTATGTCTATGCGTGGTCTTCATTAATATATGGTGGAGGGATTTGAGTTGTTGGGGGATTTCAATTGGGCTTACCATCTCCCTTGAATTAATTTATTAGATCCAATCATATTATGTGCACCTCAATCCATGTTTGATAGGATTCATTAGAAATATCACTTATGTCACAAATTATCAAATATTGCATCATCAAATTTGTTGTTATCCCTAAAACAATTTTTCTTCTTTCTTCGTCAAATTCATCTACTTTATGTGAGTCCAAAGATGCATTTCGGGTATCTTATCTAAAAGACAATAGGTCTCATGAATGGCTAAAACGCTCATGAAAATTCATACAATTCATAATATTAGATTAAGCACAAATATATATGGTTTATTCACAACTTTTTAAATCAAAATCCTAGAATGAACATTTAAGACGATGTTGCATCGGTATGAATTACCTCAAATTTTTATGATGTATGATTTGATTGAATTTTAATCATTGGTTTTTTGAAAAACATATTAATTTATTATCGATATACTTATTTTAACTTGATGTGTATGTGACTTTATCTCCTACTAATATACATGTACATGTTATAATATTCTCTTAAGGGTTATGTGTGTATGTGGTATTCAATAGATGGTGGAGTGGTTTGAGTTGTTGGGGATTTCAACTTTGCTTACCATCTCCCCTGACTTCATTTTAAATCCCTTTTCATTCCACAACGAAGATCAAGAATACTTAATTATAACTGTTTATATATATAATAATTACTATTATGAATATCTTAAACACATCTATCGAGAATAAGCCTAAAGATATAAATCTCAAAGTTATTTTTTGATTTTTCAAAAACTACACTAATCACTAACTCCATTATGTTTTCCTTAGTTGCAGTCATTGATAGAGACATCAAGTAGGAACACCAAAAAGTGGATTGAAAGGCCTAATTGAGAACGAGTGGGTTCAAACCTTGTAAAACATATGCCCACACCAAGACACTAAACTTGGATGTTCAATAAAACAATAACAATTTTGATTTATCAACCCTCTCTTGAGTAAGGTTTAAGCTCGCCTTACCTAAATAAGTCATTTGCAATTGAGATAATATAGAACTCGGGACAATTAATATGTAAATGTAAATCCACACCAAAACACCAAATTACAGTGATGTGGTGTAGAGTACTAAAGTATATGTGGAGGTATATTGGTGTTGTGTAGTTATAGGAAAGTTCACATCTTTTTTTAGGATTAGTCTACTTATCTTATTTTTGCACCTTCATGTGTTTCTTGTTGCGGAAACTTCTCTTTCCATTGGCTTATTATATGGGAGACAATTCACCAAGATTGCGACATGGTTGAATCAACTTGAAGGTCAAGGGAATAAGAGGCCATAGAGCTAAACGAATGGGCAATACATACAAAATTTTACAGGGATAGATAAAAATGAGCCATGTTTTTTTCTGTTCATACATACTCAGTCGTGTATCCAAGACTAACTTCAAGAATTATTTGGATGTGTGTTCCATAAAATTTGAATCACTTTCTATCATCAAACCACCAGCCCCAACTGTTTTAGGAGTCAAACCACCAACCCCAAATGTGGAGTCAAAACCTCTGCTCAACATAGTATACCACCCAACTATCGATGCAAAATCCTAAGGGGCAAGCCCCTTCATCACGCAACAATAGTTGGGCATATCGATGTGGCATCCTAAGGGGAAAGCCCCTTCAACACACATCGATTCCTATCTTTACAGAGGCACTTTCCCCATATGCCAAATTGAGAGTCAGAGTATGATATCACATAATTTTTATAGCTTCAACTTTCATCAAACATTCACAACATTACAATTACCAATATTTAACAACTAATAATATATATATATATATATATATATATACAAATGATCTCCACATTTGTAATATTTACAACTATAATGCATCTAGGAAATCAAACTTTTCCTAATGTATTTAATTTAACACAACTAAGAGAAATGAAATTACAACTAAGAACTCGAAGATCACATGCATATTTAACCAATACCAATGATTAATAAACACAAATTGTAGAAATTACCGAATCCTCTATCATTTATTAACAAATACGTGAATACAATAATACCATAATAATAAACTAGTTCACACTATTATTTAGTGTCTATATACTAAACAAAATATTTGACCACGTCATTCGTTTTGAAAAGATGCTTCCAAACAATTGTTCGATATATTTGTACTTAAGATAAAGTGTCATGTTATAATTATCCATGTGTATATCAAGAACATAGATTTATTCCTATTTACAAAGTATTAGGTAATAGATATGACATCAAATTGCTGCCTTTTCTTATAGTTTCAAATATATTAATTAATAATAATAATGAAAACTATAATTATTTTCTAAAGTATAAGGTTCAAGGTTTAGGGTTTTGGGCTTAGGGTTTAGGGCTTAGGCCTCAACGTTCAGGGTTTAGGGTATAAGGTTTAGGGTTTAGGGTTCAAGATTTAGGGTTTATGACTTAAGGTTGAGGGTTTAGAATTTAGGGTTTATCCTAAATAACATAATTAGGAAAACTTAACACTAATATGACACCGTAAACAATCAAATGATATCTTAAAAACTAATGTGATACCCTAAACACTGAAATATTGATATGACATAAAACACTAATGTGTCACCACCAATAATACATTTGGGACACACTATTCACTAATGCGACATCCTAAACATTGATATGACACCCTAAACACTATTACGAGACCCTAAACAATTTATAGAGTCATGTAGAAACCCTAAAAATTCAAAATTCATACCTATTCCTAGTCATACCTATCATGTGCACAATGTTCCAAATCAAATCTAGAATACATTTAAAACCATTATCCTCCCACATTCTAGTAGAATTCAATATAAGCCCCATACTCCATTTTTTACTATCATTTGAAGAAGAAAAGGGGTTTGATACACATATTGTTGAGTCTTGTACTTTCGAGATATCTTAGAAAGAAAGTATTGCATTTTTCATAGTGCTGAAAAACATCGTGCATTTTTCAACTTGTTGAAAATCACTCATTGTTTTCTAGCATTTTGAAATAATTCAACCCTTCTCCACTTGATAATTAGTTGATGTGGATTTCATCGTTACAACAAGGAGGAAAAGCACCGTGGGTTACACCTTGTTATAAACCGAATTGCATTTTTCAAAGTGCTGAAAAACACCATGCATTTTTCAACGTGTCGAAAAACACACTTTGTTTTCTAGCACTTTGAAAAACTTCAACCTTTCTCCACTTGATAATTAGTTTATGTGGATTGCATCATTACAAAAAAGTAGTAAAAGCACCATGGGTTGCACCTTGTTATAAATTTAATTTAATTTTTCAAAGTACTACAAAACACAGTGCATTTTTCAACGTGTCGAAAAACACACTGCTTTTTCAACACTTTGAAAAAAATCAACCCTTCTCCACTTGATAATTAGTTGATGTGGATTTCATCATTACAACAAAGAGGAAATGCATTATGGGTTACACCTTGTTAAAAATTGAATTACGTTTTTCAAAGTGTTGAAAAACACCATGTATTTTTCAACGTGTGAAAAACACACTCTATTTTCCAACACTTTGAAAAATTCAATCCTTCTCCACCTGATAATTAGTTGATGTGTATTGCATCATTACAACATGGAGGAAAAAAATCATGGGTTACACCTTGTTAAAAACTAAATTACATTTTTCAAATTGCTGAAAAACACCATGCATTTTTCAACGTGTCGAAAAACACACTGCTTTTTTTATAGCACTTTGAAAAAAATCAACCCTTTTCCACCTGATAAGTAGTTGATGTGGATTTCATTGTTAGAACAAGGGGGAAAAACATCGTGTATTTTACTTTTTGGAGAATTGAATCACGTTTTTCAAAGTGTTGAAAAACACCGTGCGTTTTTCAACGTGTCACAAAATAAACTCTATTTTTTAGCACTTTGAATTTTTTCAACCCTTTTCCAACTGATAAGTAGTTGATGTGGATTAAATCATTACAACAAGGAGGAAATTCATCATGGGTTGTACCTTGTTATAAACCGAATTACATTTTTCAAAGTGCTTTGAAAAACACCGTGTGTTTTTCAACGTGTCGAAAAACACACTCTATTTTTCAGCACTTTGAAAAAAATTAACCCTTATCCACTTGATAATTACTTGATGTGGATTGCATTATTACAACAAGGAGGAAAAGCATTGTGGGTTACACCTTGTTATAAACTGAATTTCATTTCTCAAAGTGTTGAAAAACACCATGCGTTTTTCATTGCGTCAAAAAAACACTTTTTTTTAGCACTTTGAAACTTCAACCTTTCTCCACTTGATAATTATTTGATTTAAATTGCATCATTACAAAAATGAGGAAAATCACCATGGGCTGCACCTTGTTATAAATTGAATTTCATTTTTCAAAGTGCTTTGAAAATACCGTGCATTTTTCAACGTGTCGAAAAACACACTCATGTTTTCATCACTTTGAAAAAATTCAACCCTTCTCCACCTAATAAGTAGTTGATGTGGATTGCATTATTACAACAAGGAGGAAATGCACCGTGGGTTACACCTTGTTAAAATTGAATTGCATTTTTCAAAGTGTTGAAAAATACCGTGCATTTTTCAACGTGTCAAAAACACACTCTGTTTTCCATCACTTTGAAAAAATTCAACCCTTCTCCACCTGATAATTAGTTGATGTGTATTGCATCATTACAACATGGAGGAAAAACACCATGGGTTACACCTTCTTAAAAATTGAATTATGTTTTTCAAATTGTTGAAAAATACTGTGCGTTTTTCAACATGCCAAAAACACACTTTGTTTTTCAACACTTTGAAAAAATTCAAACCATCTCCACCTGATAAGTAGTTTATGTGGATTACATTGTTATAACAAGGAGGAAAACATTGTGGGTTGCACTTTTTTGAGAACCGAATTGCATTTTCAAAGTGTTGAAAAATACCGCGCGTTTTTCAACATGTCGTAAAACAAACTCTATTTTTCAACACTTTGGAAAATTTAACCCTTCTCCACCTAATAAGTAGTTATGTGAATTGAATCCTTACAACAAGGAGGAAATGCATCGTATTTTGTACCTTGTTATAAAATGAATTGTGTTTTTCAAAGTGTTGAAAAACACCATGCATTTTTCAACATGTCGAAAAAACACTCTATTTTCTAGAACTTTGAAAAAATTCAATCCTTCTCCACCTAAAAATTAGTTTATGTGGATTGTATCGTTACAAAAAGGAGGAAATACGTTGTGGGTTGCACCTTGTTATAAACCGAATTGCGTTTTACAAAGTGCTAAAAAATATCATGCATTTTTTAACGTGTCGAAAAATACACTCTGTTTTTCAGCACTTTGAAAAATTCAACCCTTCTCCACCTGATAAGTAGTTTATGTGGATTGCATTATTACAACAAGGAGGAAATGCATCATGGGTTGCACATTGTTAAAAACTGAATTGCATTTTTCAAAGTGGTAAAAATCACCGTGTGTTTTTCAATGTGTCAAAAAACACAATCTTTTTTAGCACTTTTAAATAATTCAACCCTTTTCCACCTAATAATTATTTGATGTGAATTACATCGTTACAATGAGTAAAAACATCATGGGTTGCACCTTTTCGAAAACTGAATTACGTTTTTCAAAGTGCTAAAACATTGTGTGTTTTTCAATGTGTCAAAAAACACTTTGTTTTCCAGCACTTTGAAAAAATTCAACCATTTTCCACCTAATAATTAGTTGATGTGGATTGCATCGTTAAAACAAGGAGGAAATGCATCGTTGGTTGTACCTTGTTAAAAACCGAATTGCATTTTACAAAGTGCTGAAAAACACTGTGCATTTTCAACGTGTCAAAAAACACACTTTGGTTTCATCAGTTTGGAAAACTTCAAGTCCTATGTACCTAATAATTATTTGATGTGGATTTAGTGTTTCTAACAAGAAGGAAATGCATCATGTGTTGCACCTAGTTATAAACCGAATTGCGTTTTTAAAAGTGTTGAAAAACACACTGCTTTTCCAAAGACTTTGAAAAAATTCAACCCTTCTCCACTTGATAAGTAGTTGATTTGGATTTCATCATTACAAAAAGGATGAAATGCGTCATGGATTTCACCTTGTTATAAACTCGAATTGTGTTTTACAAAGTGTTAAAAACATCGTGCGTTTTCAACGTGTCAAAAACACACTCTATTTTTAGCACTTTGAAAATATTCAACCCTTCTCCACCTGATAAGTAGTTGATGTGGATTGCATTGTTACAAAAAGGAGGAAATGCATCGTGGGTTGCACCTTGTTAAAACCGGGATTGCATTTTTCAAAGTGGTGAAAATCACCGTGCATTTTTCAACTCAAAAAACACACTCTGTTTTTCAGCACTTTGAAAAAATTCAACCCTTCTCCACCTGATAAGTAGTTGATTTGGATTGCATTGTTACAACAAAGAGGAAATGCATCATGGGTTGCACCTTGTTATAAACTGAATTACATTTTTCAAAGCGTTGAAAAATAGTGTGCATTTTTCTGTGTTGAAAAACACACTCTTTTTTCAACACTTTGAAAAAAATTCAACCCTTCTCCACCTGATAATTAGTTGATATGGATTGCATTGTTACAACAAGGAGGAAATGCATCATGGGTTGAACCTTGTTAAAAATTGAATTGCATTTTTCAAAGTGGTGAAAAACACCGTGCATTTTTCAACGTGTCGAAAAACACATTTTGTTTTTCAGCACTTAGAAAAATTCAACCTTTCTCCACCTGATAAGTAGTTGATGTAGATTACATCATTACAATGAGGAAAAACATGTGTTATACCTTTTCGAGAACCGAATTGTGTTTTTCAAAGTGCTGAAAAATACCGTGCATTTTTCAATGTGTCGAAAAACACACTCTATTTTTTACAGACTTTGAAAAAATTAAACCCTTGTCCACCTGATAATTAGTTGATGTGGATTGCATCGTTATAATAAGGAGGAAATGCATTGTGGGTTGCACCTTGTTAAAAATCGAATTGCATTTTTCAAAGTGCTAAAAAACACCGTGTATTTTTCAATGTGTCGAAAAACAAACTTTATTTTTCAGCACTTTGAAAATTTTTAACCCTTCTCCACCTGATAAGTATTTGATTTGGATTGCATCATTACAAGGAGGAAATGCATCATGGGTTGCACCTTGTTATAAACCGAATTACGTTTTTCAAAGTGTTGAAAAACACTGTGCATTTTTCAACGTGTTGAAAAACACACTCTATTTTCCAGCACTTTGAAAAAATTCAACCCTTCTCCACCTGATAAGTAGTTGATGTGGATTGTATTGTTACAACAAGGAGGAAATTCATCGTGGGTTGCACCTTGTTAAAAAATGAATTGCATTTTACAAAGTATTGAAAAACATCGTGCATTTTTTAACGTGTCGAAAAACACACTTTGTTTTTCATCAGGTTTGGAAAAATTCAACCCCTATGTACCCGATAATTATTTGATGTGGATTCAATGTTTCAACAAGGAGGAAATGCACCGTGGGTTGCACCTTGTTATAAACCGAATTACATTTTTCAAAGTGCTAAAAATTACAGTGCATTTTTCAACGTGGCGAAAAACACAGTTTGTTTTAAGCCCTTGTCCACCTGATAATTACTTGATTTGCTTTACATTGTTACATAAAGGTGGAAAAAATCACAGTTTGTACCTTGTGGAAAACAATGGTTCATTTTTTATACTGGTGAACCGGATTGCATTTTTCAAAGTGCTGAAAAACATTGTGTGTTTTTCAACGTGGTGAAAAACACACTCTGTTTTTCATCGCTTTGGAAAAATTCAACCCCTCTCCACCTGATAAGTAGTTGATGTGGAGTCAATTTTTACAAGAAGGGAAAATACCATGGGTTGCACCTTTTGGTGAACCAAATTGTGTTTTTCAAAGTGCTTTGAAAAACACTGTGTGTTTTTCAACGTGGCGAAAAACACCCTCTATTTTTCATCGCTTTGGAAAACTTTAACCCCTCTCCAACTAACAAGTAGTTTATGTGGATTCTGTTAGCATTAGTTAGTTTAATACATTGTTATTTTCATTTGTTTGTGAACAGTTATTTAATTGTTCCTCTCCTCCTTCCTCCCGCGCCTTTATATGGCTCTGTTCATTGAATATTATTTTAAGGCATTCTATCAATGTTTATTATATCTCTGCCTTCATTGGTATCAAAGCAATGGGGGAGATGGCTGTAGAGGAGAAGCGTGATGCATCGAGGCGATCTAGTGTAGCATAAAACTAGCGTAGTGGTGTGGTGCTTGTTTTTTTGTTACCGGTTTAATTCTGGCCCTTCTTCACCAAGCCACAATCTACTTTTGTCTTCCTTCTCCCGCCTCTACGCCGCCATGAAAGTTTTAACGATGTCCCATCAGTAAATTCTGTTTTATTTATTTATTTGTGTATCCTATTTCCATGTCTCAACCACGTGAAGGAATGTGGAGAAAACGATTGCATAAACTGATTATCCTTCTCTCCTCGCAAAAGTTGAGGTTTTGGCTTTATTTAAAAATGATAAGAGGATAAGGGGAGGCTCGTTGAAAAGAATGTTGTGAAAGATAAGACCATGCCTTTGCCAACAAAAAAGGGTGTCAAGAAAGTAGACAATGGAGAAGTGTGGAACATATGGCGGAACATATGACAGAGAGTCCTTGACTGGTAATTTACTTTCTACTTCACCATTTTTTCATTTCTTTAGTAGTTATTATGGACATTCACTTGGAAAAATACTCGGGGTTAAACTTTCATACATGGAAGGTGAAGATCCAAATGCAACTTATGCATAAAAACTTATGGGGTATAGTAGATGGGAAAGAGAAAACGCCCACAGACGCCGCCAAATTAGCAGAATGGCAGTGCAGAGATGATAAAGCAAAAGCCATTATTGGCCTTGCTCTCTCCGATTCTGAACTCCATCATGTTGATCTCAATAAATCTTCCAAGGACATGTGGGATAATTTAAATCAATTATTTGGAGCGAAAGCAGTGAACGCGAAGTTTTCCCTAAAACTTCAGTTATATAGATTCAAAATGGAAGAAAGCGTTTCTATGTCTAGCCACATTAATAATCTTTGGTCTCTGCTCCGACAACTAGCAGAAGTCAAAGTTGTGATAGAAGACGAGGATGCCAAAGCTATCCTATTAAACAGTCTATCTTCCAAATACAACAATGTTGTTTTTACTCTCAGTCAAATTCAGTCTAAATATTTAGATGACATGATCGTGGCTCTTCTCACAGAGGAAAAATGCATAACTGACGATGCTGCAGAAGGTGATACTCAACAAGTAAGTGCACTTTATTCCACAAACAAAAAATTTCACAGGCGATCGATAAAAATAAACAAGGGCCTAAACAAGAGATTGAATGCCACTATTGTCAGAAGAAAGGTCATACAATGTGGAACTGTCATAGCCGAGCAAGAGATGTTCTATAAGGAAATATAAAACACAATGGAGCTAATACTGCTCATATAGAAGATCAACAAGATTCTGATGAGAGTGAGGAAGTTGTTGATGAGATTGGCTTCACGTCATCTCTAGTACTGTAAGCAGCAACACAGGAGGACGGAGGAAAATGGAGGCTAGAGGAAATCCAGCGACCTCTTACAAGCCACAAGTGACGAGGCTCACCACAGATATTGTGGTGAATAAGGTATTGAGGACCAATTCCTCAATTTTGGTTTGAGTTTATTTCAGTTTCAGTGTTGTTTCCGTGTTCTGTTGTTTTGTGATCGGATGCTGAAAATGGATTATTCTAGAGCATCATTTTCTGGAGCATGTTCTTTGATGCGATTTATTTCTCAGTGTTCTTATTTCACATTATGGGCAAAAAATGACTTAGTCAAGGGCAACATTCAGTGGCAGTGATTTGTTTCCTTTGTTGTTGAAGATTGGCTAAACGACAATTGACATCAGTGGCTATAACTAAGAACATGATTGCTATGATTCTTAGAAGTGAATGTGGAATATTTGTCAGTATTGTTTGTTGTTTTCCTATGTTGTTTGGTTGTTCAATAAAGTGCAGATGGTGCATAGTTTCCTATTTGGGACCTCCAAACTGAAGAGCGTCATGGGGAACAGAAAAGCACTAAAAGCAGCGCATGGTACTCACACTAGGTTTGTGGTAAACCTATAAAACCACCGAGGTAAAATCCTCTTGGTTCGTGGTAAACCTATAAAACCACCGAGGTATCATCCTCTTGGTTCGTGGTAATCCTGTAAAACCACCAAGGTGAACAGTCGGAAAGTGCTCCTGTCCCTCTAGGTTTATGGTCAACCTTAGAAAAACCATGTGTATTGAGACCATGTAGGCACATGCTCGTGTGAAGACCCTCTTTGCGGTGTTCTCATTAAGGGGGACATCCAGTATCAGGAAATGTATGTTTGTACAAACAATGTAATAAGGGGGAATGTTTGCATTAGTTAGTTTAATACATTGTTAGTTTCATTTGTTTGTGAACAGTTATTTAAATGTTCCTCTCCTCCTTCCTCCCGCAGAGTCAATGTTTACAACAAGAAGGAAAAACACCGTGGGTTGCACCTTTTGTGAACCGGATTGCGTTTTTCAAAGTGTTGAAAAATACCATGTGTTTTTCAACGTGGCAAAAAACACACTATTTTTTTCATCGCTTTGGAAAACTTCAACCCCTCTCCACCTGACAAGTAGTTGATGTGAACTTCATTACCAAGCATTGATTAAGTGTTTAGAAACACTCTCATAAAATATGCATTATTTGTGAGACTGAGATTATTTCCACCATCACTCCTGGTGGCTCTTCTCTTATCGTGCTCCTGATGGCCATTCCCTTGATGATTTGAATCTTGATGAAGCTCTTGATGTTTCAGATCTTTCATAGACCTCATGATGCAGGGGCATCAAAGCAAGAGGTTACAAGAATGTCCAAATTTCTTATCATCATGTTTATGGAACCAAGAAGTCATGAGAAGGGATATAAGGTGCAAAACCAAGTGCTAGTTTAAGCCAAAATGCTCATAATTTCAAATTAGAGGTTTTTCCCTCCAAGTAAAAAATTTAAAATCTCTAAGTATGTAAAAAGTGACAAATATAGTTTCTAAGGTGTTTTGAAGGATTTATAAGGTATGTGACTATTTAGATATGTTATGTTAAGTCTTAAAGTGGGTATGATACAATAAAATGTTGTCAAACAATGTAAATTACCTCATTATGGATGCATGGGCATGTGAAAGGTCCTAGTGAGTCATAGGGATAGTTAGGGTTGATGAGAGGAGAGATATGGGGAGAAAGAATCAGTTAGAGGATTCATTCCTCAAGGAGGAGGAACTGAGGGGAGAGGCAAAGAGATAATTTTGTATGTAAAGCTATAGACTATTAAATAAACTCTATTCTAAATTGCATATGGATCTCCTTCTTGTACATTGTTGAGATTTCCCTTGATGTTGTGGTTGAGGCCTATGATTCTATTGATGGGTATATAGAATTATTTGTTTCTTCATAGACATTTCATGGAAGTTAAATAGCGGAACTCTATTTCAACATGTAAATTCCTAAATAGAAAATGTAAATGTGTATTGTTGTATGTTTGGGGTATATTGGAATGTGAATATGGAAGAGTCTTTTCTTTGAAAAAAACCATGTGATGAGGGATGTGGAGCTCTACTACTTGAGTTTTAGAATTGAACAAGTTGTTATTATGTGTTCCATGCATGAATCTCTAAGAGAATGTGGACTGATACAGTGAGAAACTGATTGAAGGAGTTACTTTGCATGTGTGTGGGAACCATTAGACTTGAACAAAGGGGTAAGAAGACTATTCTCATAAGTATTTTCCTTTGATTGAAGAATAAAATCATAGGTAAGCCATTATGTTGACTGTGACTGTATTGGTGTACAAAATTTAGTATCCTGGGTAGAGGTAGGAAGAAGTATTGAATTCAGTAAGAAGAGTAGAGGAATATTATTTTAAAAGGTTACTTTTGATGCTTTTAAGGTCAAACAATGCAGATAATGTTTGTGTTATTATCTATCCTGAATATAACTAGAGGTTAAATAGACAAACCCTACTAAGACATTCCTGTAGCTACAAGTCAAATGTGATCTAGAAGATTAACTAGTGCAAGAACCTTCACTACTAAGATAGAAACAAAGGAATAGTTGGGACCATTCATGTGTCCAAAATTCCAGGTTTAAAAATGATTATAACTCTTTTTACAAGCTTATTTGCTTTCTCGGGTTGAAGGCAGGGTACAACTAGGGCTTAGGTTTTTAAAACCCAAATCAGGGAATTTAGACCCCAAATTTTCAAGAATAAACAAAGACAAGGTCCTTGAAAGGAATATGAAGGAATTTTAAGTTTTCTTTGGTCAAAATTAGTGATATCATTGACAGTTAGCATGCACATTACAGATCCACAATTTGAAGACCTAAAGGGAGATTGAGACATAGGGTTTTGAGGGATGTTTTGCAAAGAAGCACATATTGAAATATTGCATAGAGGGAGAAGGCATAAATGGGTATCTAGGAAACCCATAAGTATGGTTTGAAACCCCCTAGATTGAAAGGTACACTAGAAAATGCACAAGACCAGGGCTAGAAGAGAGTTAATAGGCTAAAAATGAGACAAGGTGATAACAAAAGAAGTTTAAAGGGTTGAAATTTAAAAATTTCATGCATTACACTGAGCCCAAAGGGTATCTTAGGATGTTTTTTGTTTATTTTTGGATATGATTAGATGTGTATAATCATGGATATTGCATGGGAATGACTCTTGATAGCTAAAACAGGGCAGACTTGATTAAACTTGAGAGGATTAATGATTTCTTTGATTAATTGTCACTTTTTGAGTGGTTTCATGTTATTCTGAGCATGGTGAAACAATATAAAGAGTTGGAAGGAGAAAATGGAAAAAAATTCAAAATTTGTGTTTGATTTGGAATTAGGATACTTAAAGCTAGTGAAAGGAATAGAGTGGAAGTCTGAGAAAATGAGGTTTTACAAGAAAGTGAGTCATTTTAACAGTTGATTGGGCTTGTTTACAAATTGTGAGAGCAGGATATGGGGTTGGAAGGGTAATTTTTAGGTTTATTGTGTCATTTTTGCATATTTGAGCCTATAGAGCTTGTTGGAAAGACTTCTAAAAACATGATACTAATGAGAATGATTGAAATTGGTTACTATGAGTTGATGAATGCATGCAAATGTGTTGGAGATCTGCATCACCTCATGATGTTTCAAATCCTTCACAAACCTCATGATGACCATTCCCTTGATTATTTGAATTGATAAAAACTTACATGTGTGTTTTAATTTATTATGTGTTATAAGGAATTGCATGAGTCCATATATTCGAGCAATTGTTGCTACCTTTAGGAGTTGTGAGGTTTATAAAATATAGTTTTGACACATCTAAAACTCCTAAAAATGTCAATAACCAATCAAGAAGACCCCAAAACCTAAACAATGACTATATTCTTTCACAAAACAGATATCGATTATATAATTTAAACTTTAAAACTTTAGACCGAATGCTGAAATCCTAAAAATACATATGTACTGACCAGATTAAAATATGAAAAACTATCTTCTAAATTGTGTAAGATGGAGCTATGAGACTAGTTCCATAAGGTGCAGAGTGACCCTAATTTATTATATTTACTAAAATAAATTTAAAGTATAATTTTATCTTTTATTATTATTTCAAAGAAAAACTTAAACCATTTATTTTAGTAAATATATCCCTCCCATTAACACATATACCACATAACAAACAGGAACATGAGTGCGTTATAACGTGCTTGTGTTATATCACGAGTGCATTATAACATGCTCACATTTTAAGATTGGTAATTATCAATCCTAGAAATCCATAATGCGCTTGCGATTTCTCAAAAAGTGCTCGCGATTTCGCTTAAAATCATAAATTTGCTGTTTTTTCATCCGCCATCTCCGTGCACTTGCCCGAATATTTGCTAGATGAATTATTTTTTTTTGTATTTCATGAAACTTCACCTACTCTATAGTTATCATAAAATTTGAATCAAATATGAGGATATATAAGATATATTTTGGAACCCGTAAGGGCCATATGAAATTAATAGTGATGTCTTTTGGCCTTACAAATACACAATCTACATTTTAGAGTTTAATGAACTCCATCTTTCAACCATTTCTACAAAAACAATCATCATATTCAAGAGTTATTATTCCTCTCTACTAGTGATGGTGCATATGAAGGATGAGATTTGGGGCATGTGTCTAGACTAAAAATAACTCAACAAGTACTCCATCAAAGATAAGTTCCTAGTGCTTCTAGTTGATGATTTTCTCTGATAATTTACATGGTGTTGTTTATTTCATGAATAATGACCTATTATTTTGATATCATCAAATTAGAATTGAAGAAAAGGATAGACATAAGATATCTTTTAATACATATGAGTTCCACTATCAATTTATGCCTAAAAAATTCATCATCTACATTTTTTTCTTTCAACCATTTATTAAAAATTCCTATTAATGTTTTTTTATGAAATTTTAATACAATAAAACCTGGAGGAATACTTAGATCATGTGAATCAAGTATTTAATAATCTTAAACAACATCATCTTTAAGCCAACCTTCTAAACTTGATTTTGGAGTCAAGGATGTCGATTATTTAGGTCACATTGTTTGTCATAAAGGAATGAAGGTGTAACCTCACAAGATCAAGACCATGGTAAAATAGTTATTTCCTAGACCATTCAAATACCTATGGGGATTATTAGGGCTCACAAGTGATTATCATTGTTTTGTACAAAATTGTGGTAGTATAAAAACACCACTGATAGATTTATTAAAGAATAACTCCTTCTATGGGATTGAAGAATCCATTGGGGTATTTGAGAAGTTGAAGGAGGCCATGTGCACCACCCTTTCTCTAGCTACCCTATACTTTTCCAAAACCTTCATTATTTAATGTAATGTTTCGAGTATGGAATGTAGACAATGTTGATGCAAGAGGGATGACCCATTGCATTTAAAAGCATCTAAATCAAAAGTAAGATTTTTTTGAATCCCGTTTATGAGAAGGATGTGATGGTTCTCCTTCATACAAAAAAATGGTGACCATATTTTATGGAAAGCACTTTAAAGGGAAGATAGATTTGAATAGTCTAAAATACTTCTTGGAGCATATATTTTCATCATAAGAAAAATAAAAATGGATCATGTAGATATTGTTGTAGAAATTACTCCATATCGAAGAATTTATTTCTTGTGAAAGAGCCTAAGGCTCAGATGTGCACAACACAAAATGGGCGTCAATCAACTTCATTATTTTACTTGAATGTAAGCATTACATATATAGTGTGAATATCTCCGATAAGAAAGGAATCAACACTTATTCTTTTATCCCTTACATTTCTCATTCTATTCCATACATCTCTCTCTTATTCTCTCCTAAATATTTTCACTCAACCTATCTTCTACGTGAGTTGCATTTTCAACTCATTATTATTCACACACAAATATTAAATTATCTCTTACAATAGTATTGGTCACCATGTGAGCACTAATACATTTATTTCCTAAAATTCCCCCAAGTGCGAACATGTGGAGGGGAATCGAACATCTATATCACCCCCACAAGTTTAATGTCAGATTTGGTCGAGAATGCACCCAATACAAAATATGTGATTAGTACATTGAATCGGAGAGATTTATTACGTTGAATATCATTCAAGATATTGTTTTATTAAAAATCTTACTTTTAAAGACTTATTTTACACTTTCAATAATAATTGATTGATGCTCAAAATGACGAAAGACATAAATAATGACTCAAGTCACAAAACTATCAACTATAGACACAAAAAATAACTATAATCGACAAACAACAAATATTAAAAAGAAAATACAAAAATCAATTTTTTTATTTAAATAAAACTAAACTTATATGAAACAAACAATATAATAACATATTTAAAATTATAATATATAATAATAATAAAACTTAAAACCTAAAGTCTATAAATCTAAATAACACGAACCATTACATAACAAAACCATTTAATCCTAAAAACTATTATAAATTCAGAAAAAGTAAAAAGCACATACATGCTAGTCACCTCCACATTGACAACTTGAAAGGACGCCTTCAAGCTTCCCGCACCAGTTATTATGGGGCTGAGCCTATCTCTCACGCACGTTTGCAGAGAGATAGGCGGGTTCGAACTTGCAACCTGCAAAATACAAGGCAGGAGGCCCACCACTCTGCCACAACATTGGTTACTTAGAATTTTGAGCTTTTTTAGTTAAATATTCCCCCACGAACGTGCGTAAAGGATAGGTAGATCCGTTATTATGGTGCTTTTTTAGTATATAAGCGGTGCAAAATGAGTGGAGGGTAGCCATATTTTTTGAGCCCCCATTCGCGGGATGCTAAAAGACTGATATTTTGTTGCTGTCGACTGGTTTGGGGATCCAAGTCTCACCTCCCCGTCATGGTAAAAAAGATTAAAACATTGGGAAGGTTAATCCTACACGAAAGCATTGCCTGATCCCACACAATTGTATGATGAATGAAATATGGATTCTGCCATTTTCATATTGAAGACTCCAAAACACGACAATTCCATTTTTTCCGCAAATAATAATCATACGAAAAATTGATCATTCAATGGTAAATCGTATAATGCACGACATGATCTGTAAATAAAAATTTAACAGAAACTGAAAATCTCTTCGAAAACTGAAGATGAGCAATTTTAAAATTTACGGCGGCCCTAAAATTTTGGAGGAATGGCAGTTATAAATTTTCGTCGGCTTAGAATTTGGAGGATGTTTAAAAAATTGTGCTTATATGGAAAGCAAATGTGTGTCTCTTTGAATTTTTTTCAGTTAAAAAAAATTCATTATAGTTGCCGCTCGTCAAAGTATATACATATACGCCTATGTAAAAATACAAAACCCTCTGTAAATCGAGTCTGCTAGTGGTTAACGTAGAAGACACCTCCACGTAAAGTATTATGCAGTGTGTTCTCATATGCTGTTGTTTTACTACGATTTTGTGAAAAAAATTCCATCCCTAAGAACGGAACCTGCGCCGAGTGAGGCTGCTGATAATTTTTACTACCGGGTACACAGAATGACTGGCGGAAATGATGGAACTGCCCATCATCCACGAAGGCATCGTCACCCTACTAACAGTTGTAATTTGTGGCACCACCAATATGAGACGGGTTGGACTCTGGAATCTCTGAACATTATCCTTGTTTTTCTGCTTTCACTTTCCTCGCTCGAAAAACATGCCCAGGCCACAACGGTCCAACAATATATCCCATATTAAAAAAATTCAGAAACCGGCACAAGTTTTTGGAGTGGGCGACAGATGTAACTTCCAACACATTTCGGATCCAGTGCCCTGGCGTCTCCAGTTTGTTGTACACTTGCAATTTTGCAAATGTACAACATATTCTCAGAACCCATTTCGAAAATTATCCAAAAGGCCAACGCTTCACTTCTCTGGCAAAGGAATCTTCAATGTCGACGGAGAGCTCTAGAAAATGCAGAGAAATTCCGCCAGCTACCTACGAATTCAACACCAATTAGTGGAAGATATGCAATCGCCTGCTCTATAACGCCACCATCGACTTGCAAAATGTCTTCGATAGTATTTGCAAGTTGGTTGCGTTTGCAGGGTTGGATCCTATCCACCTTCTCTCGCACATGCCAACGATGGACCAAACGAAGGCTATCATTCCACGTGGGTTTCGAATTGTATTTTTCCCTATTTCCTGTGTGTAATGGCGGAGGATTTACCTGGACAATCTGTTCTGGGCGTAGTTCGGGCCTGAACGACGGTTTCGAAGGTCCCAGCCCACGCATCTCTCTTGGTCAAGAAATCAGATTTCAGATTGAACATCTTTTTAACGGTTGCAGGTATCGACGAATGCTCGAATTGGGAAGATGGGTTGGGCCCGTTTGGTCCATGCACAACTGTAAACAATGCCATTAGCGTCAAGCATGCACATTAAAACACATATATAGGTTCTGGAGAACTCGATTTAAGATTGTCACCTGTTCCTTTATTGATCCAGGGAGAGATCATGATCGTCGGGACTCGAACCCCCAACCTGTCAAAGTTGAAGAAGAAGGGGTCAGGACCCACAATATTATCAGGAGAGGGAACATTGGTTACAGGCGTGGGAACATGGTCGAAGAAGCCACCGTGCTCGTCGTATGTAATGAGCAATAAAGTCTGGTTCCACTGAGGGCCGGATCTGAGAGCCTCGTAAACCTCTTTCACAAATTTCTGCCCTTCAGACACGTCGTGAGAGGGATGGTCATCGTTGGCAGGAAACAGTTTGGTGTCCATATGGTCACCCTTCTCTTTCTCTTTCTCTTTCTCTCTTTCTCTCGCACATGCCTTGTTGATGAATTTGGTATGGGCATAATTCATTTGAGGAGGAGTGAGAAAGAGGAGGGGCGTGTGAGGAAGGATCTTCTTTCCAAATTCATGGCGGCTGTGATGGCTAATCCATAACTGATGATTGTAGGATGTGATGGCATGAGAACTATGGTAGATAAAAATCATGTTTTTTTTAGGGATATGGTCGTGAGTTTAAAGTGTTCGGTGCATCTATAGATACTACAATGGTCAATATTTTCCTCTTTCTCTGGGATTCGTGAAACGAATGTGGCGTGCCTTGGACCATGTGATTTTCAACACATGTCCTACCGTAATTTGGTCCCTCCATTATCTGATATTTGTCAGAATCAGTCAGGCTGATCTCATAGAGATACGCTTGGCATAAATATTTAAAAGAAATAGTGTTGTAAGGTGAGTTGTGGATATGACCGTGTTAGCGCATTGTTAATACATTGTTGTTAGAAGTTGTTAGTAAACAGTTATGTAACTGTTTTCCTCCTATCCTCCCTCTCACAGCCTATATAATGGCGTGCACTCTGTATTAATAAAATATAGCAATCAATAAAACATTGTTGGAGCGCCTTCATTGGTATCGAAACGATCAGTCCTGTACTGCGTGGAAGCTTGACAAACAATTTGTGGCGTTTCATTTGGCGTTGGAGGCATTTGTTTGAAGATTTGGAGTGCCAGGTGCTGTTTGTAACCTGTGCGTGGTGGAGAGTGTGCAGAGTTTAAAACCTACGTGCAAATTTGGTGGACAAGTGCGGGTTTGCTGAGTTGCTGTCAAATCATTGACTGCAAACCATAGTGTTGTGCAACACGATTTCTTCCATCATTGATTTTCAGACAAACCATAGTGCTGCTGCCGTGAAGATTGGTGCCAGTGAGTACCATTTTTTTCATTCCTCTAACCGCCTGAAGCTTGGCACATCTGTTTTGGCATTTTTGTACTCCTTGCTGGCATAGAGGTGTATCTGTGCGTGGAAAATAAAGCCAAACCTGGAGTGACTTGTGTGGACAAAATGCGACTTTGAGGAAGAAGCAAAGCAGTGATATTTCATTTGCTGCTCTTGCTTGGTTTATTCAAACTTGGCACATACATTTTGACCTGCTTTGCTGAGCAAAATGTGTGTAAGCAAAACGTGGAGAATAAAAGGAGCGTGGCAGAAGAAAGAAGAGTGCCCAGGAGCCAAGGAGAATGCCAACACCAGCAAAGCGATCTCGAAACGAGGCCAGCCCACGTATGTCGCAATTTTTAGGATGCAGAAAGCACCACGAGAAATGCACCAAATATTTGGGCATTGAGTGACAATGAAGACACCACTGGACTATTCTTTTCCTTGGTCAACGAGCTACACAACACTAGGAATATTCTCTTTGACGAGATTGTGCGCCGAGGACTGTTGGAGTATTTTTGGTTCGATGTTCGATGTCAAGCACGATGCAAATTATGCAGAACTTGAACGTGGTTATGATGCAGATGATGAACGTGAAGTAGAATGCCCACAGGAGCGTCCGTGTCTCACTGCACTGAGCCTATAGAGCCCATCTTCGGGACAGATTCCTTCAGTAAGCATTGTAGCCATTTTTGAAAATAAATAAATAAAATACAATTTTTGAGTTTTTGAAAATGTCTGCTCCAAAAATATTGCTATCCGATGCCCAACTCTTGAAAGGGCCAAATTTTGCACGCATGGAAAACCAAGATGCGGATGATTCTTCAATTTGAAGATCTTTGGGGGATTATTTACGCAAAGATGCCCCTCCCACAGACGTTGATCTATTGGTTAAATATGAAAAGGCTGATGCAAAAGCACTAATGCTTATCACCCTAAGCCTTTCTGATGAGGTGCAACCTTACATTTGGGAAGCAACCACTTCCTCTTAGGCATGGACCGCATTGTGTACCATCTACGAAGCCAAGAATCTGACGATAAAGTTACATCTTCAGACAAAGCTTCACACGATGAGTATGCATGATGGCAAATCAGTAGAAGCCTTCTTGCGGTGTGTGGCTGAGTTACGTGCAAAACTCTCTGCTCTCGGTGAACCGGTGGATGACAAGTTGCTAGTCCCGCTCACCTTGCGAGCTCTTCCTTCCCGGTTTCAGACATTGATCACCATGTTGACCATCACTCAACAGGAGGTGAGTTTTGCCACCCTAGTGAATTATCTCCAGCAGGAAGAAGCCATGCAAAATGTTCAAGAAGCCTTCGAAGACAAGGCTCTCATCACGAGGCAAAAGCATAAGCCTCGGAAAGGGCAGTCAGCCCCCAAAATCAGAAGCAACATCCTCAGCAACAATCTTCTCAATGGCCACCACAGCGGCCACCCCAGAAGCAACAAAAAAACAACAAGGTGGATCGATGGTGCCACATTTGCTCCATGGATACGCACACGACTATGAACTATTATTACAACGGTCGCAAGTATGGCAACTCTGGTGAAGAGAGCACTTTTGGCCAAGGATATTCCAAGAAATCCCGATGGCGTGCTCGTAATCAGAGGCAGAAGGGTCACATTGCTGCTCAGCAGGATGCCACCTCCGATGAAGAGGTTCCAGACACGACTCATTCTGACATTGTTCTAGTCTCACAGACTTCGCAGCCATCGAAGATGTCTGTTGATTGATTCGGGTGCCAACAAACACATGACTGGCAATAAGAAGTTGTTCCATACTCTGAGTGACCGGCCCACTGGAGATCGGATCACCATCGTAGATAATCAGGAGTATATTACGGCGGGGATTGGTGATGTCATCATTCCTCTTGGAACACGAAGATGTACACTCACGAAGGTACTATATGTTCCAGGTTTGACCTCAAATCTTTTTCTGTGAGTCAACTTCTTAACCATCGAGATGCAGGTTGAATTCTTTGTTGAGAAAGGGGTCAAGTCCTGCATCATTTCCCAGGGAGATTCAGTAATTGCTCAAGCATTTCTGAAGGGCCGTCTATTTGCACTGGATGTGGTCACTTCATCTAGCATTGCTCTCTCTGCTTCAACGGCGAGTCCACTACACTATGGCACTTTTGATATGGTCATCTTTCTGTTGGGGCTCTGCATCAGCTCAGTGCCAAGGAAATGGTAAGAGGGCTTCCTCCACTCTCCCATTCCTTACCTATTTGCTCTCGGATGTCTTGCGGGAAAACAACATAGAGGTCCGTTCAAACAGAGCTCTTATCATTCTACAGAGCATCTTCAGGTCATTCACACCAATCTGTGCGGACCCCACCAGCTAGCTTCCAAGGTTTTAAGTACTTCCAACTCATCATTGATGATTACTCATGGAAAATGTGGGTATATTTCCTCTGGAAGAAGAGTGAGGCATTTGTAAATTTCCAAACCTTCTACCAGCAAGCCACCAGGCAGTCTGGGAAGCCTCTTCTTCTCCTCCGCTCAGATCGAGGGGGGGAATTTGTGTCAAAGAAGTTCTTAGCATACCTGAAGTAGCATGGCATTCAGCAACATTTGACTGCACCCTACACGCCCCAATAGAACGGGATTTCTGAGCGCCACAACAGGACTGTCATGGAGATGGCTTGTTGTATGCTCTCGACCGCCAAGTTGGAGGATCAGTTTTGGGCAGAAGCAGTCCAGACAGCAGTGTATCTACTCAACCGGCACCCACGAAGATCTTGTAGAACAAGACACCGGAAGAGGTATGGACTGGTCGTAAACCTTCTATTCATCATTTGAGAGTTTTTGGTTGTACTGCATATATGCATGTTCCAGATAAGAGAAGGAAGAAGATCGATCCAAAGACACTGCCATGTCTTTTCTTGGGGTATAGTACTACCTCAAAGGCATATCGTCTCATGGATCTTGAGATGAAGAAGATCTACGAGAGTCGAGATGTGGTATGTGATGAGTCATCCTTTGACTCCCTGCCACACAATGGAGATCCAGTACCGACCTCGTCACATAGATTGCTCACACATCCAGATGATGGGAAAGATGATTCTTCTCAGAGAGAAGAAGAGCTGAGTGGAGACTTGTTCATTGATCTTGGCACACTGGAAAACACATCTTCACATTAGCAAAAACACCAACATCTGAAATGGGTCCAGAATACTATTAGGGATGCACACCTGAACTCACTTCCAGGTACTTCTACAGGAGTCAGAACAAAAATTCAAGCCAGACATGAGGTAAATTTTGCACTCATGAGTTCAGTTGTTGAGAGCACCGAACCTGACACTGTTTGTGAGGCATTAGACCAACCACAGTGGAAATAGGCTATGGATGCTTAATATGATTCCCTAATTCAGAATCGGACGTGGGAACTTGTCGATCTACCTCCAGGTAAGAAATCCATTGGTTGCAAATGGATTTTCAAAACAAAATATAAGGCAAATGGTTCAATCGACAAACACAAAGCATGACTTGTTGCAAAGGGTTATGCTCAGCAAGAAGGAATTGACTATGATAAGACCTTTGCACCCACTGTGAAGATCAAAACCATCGAGTTGTCTGCACCTGCACCTGCAAAGCACAAAATGGATGGAAACTTCAGCAGATGGATGTCAAGAGTGCTTTTCTAAATGGTGATCTAAAAGAAGAAGTGTACATGGCCCAACCTGAAGGGTTTGTAGACAAGCATCAACCACACAAGGTATGTCATCTGATAAAGTCTCTCTATGGACTCAAACAAGCACCTAGGGCATGGTATATAAAAATTGATGATCACCTATTGCAGCATGGATTCACTCGTAGCCCCTCAGATACAAATTTGTATATCAAGAAGGTAGGAACAGAGATTGTCATTCTGGTTTTGTATGTAGATGATCTTGTGATCACAGGAAGTTCTGACAATCTTGTAGATGATGTAAAGAATGATATGAAGAAATCCTTCGACATGACCAATTTGGGGCTACTTCACTACTTGTCTTGGCTTAGAGATATGGCAGAAGAAGAATCATATCTTCGTCTCCCAAATGAAATATACCAAGACACTCCTGGAAAAGTATGGAATGTCAGATTGTAAACCAATGTCCACTCCTATGGAGAAAGGTTTGCAATTATCTAGATTCCAGGATTCACCGCAGGTAGATGGCACTCACTACAGGCTAGCTTGTGGGGAGTCTCATTTACTTGACTTATACCAGACCAGATCTTTTCTTTGCAGTGAGCTATCTCACTAGATTTATGTAGGAGCCGAAGAAATGTCATTGGATAGCAACAAAGCATGTGTTGAGATATGTCCGAGGTATAGTTGACTTTGGTCTAGAGTATCAGAAGAACACTCAGTTCTTCTTACAGGGATATATAGACTCGGACTATGCAAGATCCATTGATGACAGGAAATCCACTTCAGGGTATGTTTTTCATCTCGGATCTGGACCTATCTCGTGGATTAGCAAGAAGCAAACTGTTGTTGCTCTCTCATCCACTGAGGCTGAATACCGTGCCACACGAGGAGCTGTGTGTGAAGCAATTTGGTTACGTCGCATTCTTGCAGATATAGGGATTCCTGAAGAGAAACCTCCCATCATTCACTGCGACAATCAAGGTGTGTTGAAGCTTGTGAAGAATCTTGTTTTCATGAACGAACAAAGCATATTGAGGTCAAATGTCACTACATTCGTGAATAAGTCTTGAACCACCAAATTCAGCTCTAGTATTGCCCTACTTGATTTTCAAGTTGCAGATATTCTCACCAAGCCTCTCGGCAAGGTGAAGTTTGATTTGTTTAGGGGTACATTTGTAAGAGCAATGTATTAAGGGGGGGAATGTTAGCGCATTATTAATACATTGTTGTTAGTAGTTGTTAGTAAACAGTTATGTAACTATTTTCCTCCTGTCCTCCCTCTCGCAGCCTATATAATGGCGTGCACTCTATATTAATAAAATATAGCAATCAATAAAACATACCTTCACCATGCCGACACTATTTTACTAGTTTGGGGTTAACAGTCCCACAAGATCTGTAGTCTAATGTTGAGCGGTTTGCTGCAAGTCGTGAGTTTGAAGGCTCGGTTGTGCTAGTGTGTTGGTGATTTTATTTTGTAACATCCCCTCCCATGAGCTCGGTTGGTTTGCAATGATGAGTTGATATGTGCCTAACCTAATTTGGAGCTTTTCTCTAACAAATTTTTAATTAGGTTGCATCTTTTATCAAAAGCTTATTATTTTTTAGATTTTTATTATTATTTATGTAATATTAGAAAATTTAATTTTCAATATATTTTTAAATTAATAAAAAAATATTGTTTTGATGATTATAATTTCTTGGTTTTTTTTTCAAAAATAAGAAGTCATTGCGCGTTTCTTATACAACTAGGTGAAAATTGTTTTCAAAACTACAAAAAAATCGTTTACATTTCAATTGAATATGTCAAATTTATAATCAAATTAATATATGATGTGCAAGTATTTTTTTGAAAGGTCAATTTCAATGTGAAAAATGGAAAAATGCCGAAATATGACCCACATATTCACTTGAAAATCGTAAGGGGACTTCCTAAAACTCCTTTACAAGAACCTAGTTTTTCTCCTCATTTTGAATTGTTTGAAAACGTAAAAATGGGGTATAATCATTTACTATTGAAAAAACGTAGATGTTGAATGGATCAAATTACAACATCTAGAAGATCATATTGAAGGAAAAATTCATGGCACACAAGCTCTGACCGTCATAAATGGTAGAAAGAAGGCTCAAAAGCATAAATGCAACACTAGAAAATGTATCTACATATAAAAAAGGTATGGAAAATAATGTCCATCATATTGTAAAACATGCAGATGACTTCTTGATTCATATTGGGAATCAGGAAAGTTTGAGTGAATCTTGGACACAACTAGAATCAATGCATGAAGGTATGCGTTTATCAAAAATTATAAAATTGATTCTTGAGTTAATGACAACTCCCATGAAGGGAGATGAAAAAGTGTTAATTTTTTTAGCAAAAATTAAAAACATTAAATCTCAACTAGATGGGTGTAATTACAATTTGATTCATGAGAAACTTTTGTATTTCATTATTCAAATGAGCATCCATGATAAGTTCAGGAATTTCATTTCAAGCCTAAATTCTAAATATCAAATTGGACAATACATCCTTAACCTTTCTACTCTCAATTCTCTTTTGATTTAGAAAGAGTAGGTCATGTCAAATTTTAATTCAAAGGATAATTCCACTTAGAAGCTTCTTGCACGAGATCTAATAAAAACCCTTCAATTAACAAGAATAAAAAATAAAAATTTAAACCACCTTGCAAAGAAAAGAAACTTGGGAATTTTAGAGTCAGTTTTGATGGGAAATGTCGTAACTGTGAAAATTTCGGTCACAAGAAGGAAGATTGTAGGGTAAACAAAAAGGCCAAATTTCAAAAATTAAAAAGGGAATAAAAAAATCAAAATCAAAACAAGAATGAAGAGAATAATAAAAAATGTAATGTAGTTACCTTGTAAACTGCATTAGTCAATTCCAAAGAAAACAAATGGATATTAGATAGTGGTGCATCTAAGAACATGTCATATAAATATGATATTATAACTAATATCAGAGAATGTAATGATCAAATATATATAGGTGATCATTCCATTCTCGATATTCAGGGTCAAGGAAAAATGTTTTTAATGGTTTTATAAATAATGTTTTGCATGTTCTCAATTTAAAAATGAATTTTATTTCTTGTTCACAACTAACTCAGAATAATTATAGTATAATTTTGTTAAAAGATAAATGAGCTAGATGTTACTATTTGTTGAAGGCATACAAAAGAATGGATTATATGTTAGATGTTACTATTTGTTGATGGTTAAAGTTGTATTTATCTTGCTAATCTAGTTCAACATCAAAGAATAAACAATACAGATATTTATATGCATTTCATCCAAATAAGATGCTCATGGGTGATATAGATCTCCAAAGACTACCCAAATGAAGATAAAATTGCAGATATGTTTACGAAGACATTATGTGTTGTAAAATTTATGCAATTTTCATGCAATTGTTTGGCCTCTCAAAGTTTCCATTAAGGGGAGTGTGCATGGAAATGACACCTCCTAACGGAAGACCATGTGTTTTCTCCTTCTCCTCTATAATTCTTCTCTGATGTAAATCATTGTAAAAAATCTATTTATGATCTTATTAAACTTATAACTATAAGTTTACTGTATAGTCCAATGATGTTGCATATGTTGTAAAGGAGGTCCTTATTTTATAAAATGATCCTAGAGATGTTGGTATAGATTTTCTATGAGAAACTGTGAGATGTAGTCTCACAAATCATGCTTAGCCTAAATCATAACTTTTGATTTATGGATTCCAAATCCTTTTGTACCAAAAGGTAAGTTTAACATGATGAAGGTGTATAAATCCTTCAAAAGTGATATGCTAGCCTAAACCTTAACTATGGTTTATGGATTTGTAAATCATGTTGTATAAACATGTAACTTTGGCATATGTTCCCACTTAATATTAAGGGGGAGTGTTAGAACATTTAATATTAAGTGTTCTTGTAAATAAACTATAGTTTATAATTAAATAATTTAGAATTTATAATATTTTAAAAAATTTTAATATAAAATATGTGTTTGTTATTTTATTTGGTTATTTAAAATAAATTAATTTTTGTAGGGTACTTCGTGAGAAGTCACACCAAGTTAGTTTTATTTATATTGACCCATAGAGTAAATTGAATTCTATGATATGAATGTATTTTGTGATTTTATGGGGTAAAATTATTGGAGGAGAGAAGTGAGGGGTAAAATTCTTAACGATCGATAAATTATTCAAGAGAGGGAAACATTTTCCTAAAAGGTGTATATTGTGCATGAACATGAAGGAATCACCAAGCACTTATTACTTCACCGTTCTTTCTCTAGTTCTATTTGGAGTTTATTCTTCAAATTCATGGGAGTTAATTGGACCTTTCCCAACTCTACTTCCTATGCTTGGGAGCAATGTATTTCCCGTTTAAGCACATTGTTATCACAAAACTTTGGTTTTATCCTTTCCTCACATCTTATGACACATATGGAAGGCACACAAATCTTACATATTTGAATAAAAGAAGCCCTCCCTCTCCAGGATTTTCAATCATTTGTTTGAGGATATTAGGAAAAATATCCTTAACTTTAGACCCCTAAGAAGCAACATGAAAATTTGGAGGACATAAAGATATTTTAAATGTGTAAAATTACCCACTTCTTTAAAAATGTGCATCCTAGGGACCTTATTGATAGATCTTAGATAACTTGGCATCATCCCCCTCTAAGCTGGTGTAAACTCAACTTTGATGGTGCCTCTTAGGGTAACCATGATAAGGAAGGTAGTGGTGGTATCATCCATGATGAAAAGGTAATATTATTGCTTCCTTCATGGGTCTTATGGGGGTGAAAACCAACCATTGTGTAGAATCTTTAGCCTCCTTTGGGGCATTAGATTGGCTTGTTGCAATATTACTAATATTATCATTGAAGGTGATTCCATGAACATTGTTAATCTCTTGAATGGGTTAAACCTTACTATTTGGATGATCAAATCTATTATAAGAGGCTATCTAGGTCACTAAGTCTTTCACCAAGTGTATTATCCAACACAAGTGTAGGGAGGGGGATGAATTGGTGAATAAGATGGACAAAATTAGGGTCTTTACTAATAATTGTTAAGTATGGAGAATTGGGGAGGAACTCGGTCTACTATCATGGACACTATTCTAAATGAGAAAAGACATTATATATTCTCCTATGAGAAGGATCTCACACAAAAATTGGATTAGGGGTTTAATCCCATACTCCAACCTTTAAATCCTTGCATTGTTTTAACTAGCCTCCTCTAAATCGAGCACATTATATTTTGCAAAGTCTGGGTGAAGATTCCTCTAAATTACATTGGTGAAAAGTAAAGAATGGGAGGGGAAATGTGTAGGATGGATCCCATCTATAATGACACTTGGAAGCGGATGAGGATCTCTAGTGTATCCTTAACAAGGGTGATTTATTTTACTTTGTTGATAGGGTGCTGGGCCATAACCTCCATCTCTCCTTGGAGTTCGTCAAGAATTGGAAGGACATGACTATAACCTACAATGGAAGATACTTCAAGATCGTGAAGACCTCATAGCTATTTTCAATCGGTTACACATGAAAGGACTGAAATTTTTCAAGAATAAATTTGATAAAGAGGATGAGGAGAAGAAATATCTTGAAAAAAGTGAAATTTTGGCTCACACTTAATGTGACTTCTTCATGGATTCTCTACCGTATTCCTACAGTAAAGTGGGTCTTTTATTGATGAAGTTCATCACCTTGGACGAAAGATTCAAGGTAATGCACACAGTTAGGAAAAAATTAATAATTTATAGCCATGCACAAAATTTGGAAGTTATGTGAAGGGGTATGCATGCAAAAAGACGAAGCAAAAATATGGAAATGCATGGACGTCCACACATTATGAAGAACAGTCAGCGCACATACTTGCATAACATTTGGGATTTATCCGATTTTCAGGATACGACTAAAAATAGACAAAGGCATGATGAGTTAGTGGACGAGAAAGGTCTATAAAGGAGAACACACATGTAAACAAGTATGGAGACAACACATGAATTTAGGATATTTATAGGATTAAAAATGCTAATACAAGCTATTTATATCTTGATCTATTATTAGAAAAAGAGTTGTAAAAAACATTTAATCTATTTTTATCATGCCTATTATTAGGAAAGTTACAAGTAAATGGTGAAGGGAAAGTCCCCACCATATATAAATAAGTGATGCACTCTTGTACTTGTAAGTAATATTTTGAGTAGTAAGCTAATGCTAGAGTCTATATGAGCACTATGTGAGTACATATGGATGTAATTGAAGCGTGAATGTAATAAATGAGTATAGTAATGAATATACTATGTTATGATGGAAAATTATGTTTACATTGTGAGGATTACTAGATTTGAGTATGACTTGATGGGGATTCAAATAATTTTGGTAATTCTGTATGTTGAATGATTTCCTTATTATATATGTTTCCTTAATTGTTATTTTATGATGTATATTTTTGTATGTATCATTATCGATATGCATGCCTAACATCTTGATAAGAAAACAAAGGAGGGACTTGGTGGTTGTATGTACTTCGTAAGCATTAAGGCCTTTCTGGATGAAGTGCAAATGTGCCTAGCCTAGCTAATTATTGGTGAAAATAAAAGACTACATGCACTACTTCCATTTGGTAATCCTTCATAAATTTAGAAGACACACTCTTGTGAGTTTCCTTTTTATCCTCTATTTACTTGAGCATTCTATCAACTTGGTTAAATGGGGAAACGATTCCCTCCTCTACATCACGGGGTAATTTTTATGATCTACAAGTATTTTAAGCATACCATTCTCCATCCGCAACCCTCCCTTCAACCTCCTACTCAAAATCCTACCTTTGTGTTGTCCACCTCCTCTGGACCTACTCCCATTTCCCTTCATTTAGCTCCTATCTATAACAAGAGGCCTATATACAATTCCTCTAACTACATTCTTCACATTCAAGATAAGAAAGGGTACCCCGGGGTGAAAATACTTCCTCTCCCCTTAGTCCTAGAGAAGGTGAAGATGTTATTAGCCTTCTCTGTTTTGGAAAGAATCAAGTGGAACCTCTTAAGACCAAGGCCCCCAATATCAGAAATGATATTGATATCCATAATGATATGCTTAACTAGATACATAAGGATGTCCATGAGCTTAAATTCAAAATTAAAGGTTGAAAAATTGTGTTTGATGGCAAGAAGCTAGATGTTAATCTTCTGGAGGAGTTGAACAATAGAGTCTCAAATTTTGAGAAGGAGCAAGCTAACATCAGGTCTAAACAATGTGACATCATGTCTAATTTCAAGACCACTCTTGAATTTCTCACCCTTATCACCAATTATCTTGAGGATAGGAAAGGAAAGGAAAAATAAAGAATGATGACAACATTAAGGTCATCAAGAATGGGTTATATAATGTTAAATAGGCCTTTCTAAAAACTACGAAGTAATGTTTGTGAGGGATGTTTCTTCAATGTACACTTTTTGTGTTTTTATTGTGGTTTCACCACAACTTTGTTGTTGATTCTATTTTACACTTCTTCATCTTTATTGTATATATGAGCATTATCATCTTTGTAATTAGGTAGTGTCCCATCCAAAAACCTTTATCCTTATCTAAAAAAATAAGTGACCAATTACCTCCAGCTTCCCCATGTTTGATGGATTCATTATTTAAGGAAAACAAGGAAATGAATGTCATAGGCTTGTTCTCCGAGCTCAAAATGTGTTATTTTCCCCAAAAAATTCCCATTTTTAATTGTATAGGCTTAGATAGAGCATGTGGAAGAAACTTAGAAAAATTTACTAAAAACTCATAATCAAAGTGTCCAAGTTTATAATTTGTAATTAATTTCTTAAAAATTAAGTAGGGTGTTCATTTTGGAAACATTTTGAGTAAATCACAGGGGTTAGATTCTGCTAGATAGAATTTTTAGTAGCTTTGTGTATCCATCAGAATGGAGTCATCTTATAACTTAAGAAATTTCCTTGAAAGTCAAAAATCGCCATGAATTTACATGAAACATTTAACTTGCCTTATCTAATTTGGTTATGAAAATATCTTCTTGTAACCCAACTATGAATTATATCTCCAATCCGACTAATTTGGCTCTATCTCTTACTGGAACAACCTTCCAAAATATTTCCCAAACAAATTCCCAAGTGGCACAACAAAACTTACATAAAAAACTTAAATCATACATGTTTCAAGTGAAGACATGTAAAGTGTTCCAAAACACTTATTCTGAAAGAAAAAAACTAATACTTCTATTCTAACCAAAACCTAACTAAGTTCAAACTAATCCAAAATTGTTTGAGAGAAGTAACTTCCTTCCCGATGAATCTAGGCTAAGAACCCGACTTTGCAGACCCCGACAAGAGATAGGAGTGAAGGTGTGGTTTGTAAATATCTTTTGTCCAAAATATCAGCTAACTAAAACAAAAAATCTTCCATATAATCATTATCCTCCTTTTGTAAGTGTGGTGCAATGAAATTAATTAGATATATTATAATATCAACAACAATAGAATATCAAAACCACTAAAATATAGAGAAATTATAACAATATGCAAGTATAATGAATTAGCCACTTCGAGGGGGAAACATCTAGACCATACAATAAGACTCAAGTGATCTATATGATCCTAATATACTACTCTCTAACTCCCATATATACCTTATTATAATATCTATATCCCTTAGGCCGAACCACTAAGCATATGCAAGAATGAATAAATATGATATAACATGATAAGAGATTATGTTAGCCACAAGTCACCTATCCATAGATCTAAATATGTGACCTAAGGTTAAGGGCATAACATACCCCTCCCCGCAAAGAAAAATAGTCACCAATATTGGTAATCTATATATTATTCTCTTAGAATGATTCATCCTCCCATGTTTCATCTTCATTGTCCAAATTCTTCCATTTGATCAAATACTTAGTGATGAACCTTGTCCTCAACTTCTTAGAGTGTGCATATAGGATTCCTTCAGGTTCCAAGATGATATGTCCCTCTTCATCAATCTTTGGTAATATTAATTGAGAAGACACCTTCTTCCCAATGACCTTCTTTAGGAAAGAAACATGGAAAAATGGATGTATTTTACTTGATTGAGGAAGCTCCAATTTATATGCCAAACCGCCATTTTTTTGCAACACTTGATAAGGACCATAGTATTTGGGTGAAATCTTGTTATCTTTTTTATGTTTTTTCAAATACATTTTCTTATATGGATGTAATCATACAAAAACTAAGTCTCCAACTTCAAAGCTTTTTTCATTGTGGTGTAGATCAACTTATTGTTCCATGTGGTTTTGTTCCATGACTAAGTTCTCTTTTAGGCTAGCAAGAACCTCTTTTTGGTGTTGAATGTGACCTTCAAGTGTTGTTACTTTAGGATAGACTCTTAACTTAGAAGTCGGGATGGTGGATGGTAACCATATAATTCTTGGAATATAGATATTTTAGATGAATTATTAAATGAAGTATTATACCACCATCTTACAAGTGATATCCACTTAAATCATCTCTCATTCTTATCTCAAGAAAAACATCATATATACCCCTCAAATGATTTTTTTACTACCTTATTTTGTCTACCATTTTAGGGATGATGTGATGAACTACGGGATAACTGAATATCCAAATATGACAATGAATAAGTAAAAAAATTTCTAGTAAATATAGGATCACAATCACTAACTATAATCTTGGGTGTTCCATGTAGCTTTTGAACTGTATCCATAAAATATATGGAAACTATACTCATTGTAAATGGATGTGACAAAACAAAAAATGAGAATACTTAGCGAGTCTATCCATAACCACCATAATTAAACTTTTCCCTTTAGAATTTGGAAATCCTATTATGAGATCCATGGAAACCTCTTCACACCGCTCACTAGGAATAGATAAAGGATGGAAAATTCCTAGAGACTTAATAGTTTCACCCTTGTTACACTTGATTTAATATAAATGGAATTAAATCTGATTTTCAAAGTAAATTTACTATAAATAATGATATACAAGATGATAATATTCAATATTGGACATGCAACAAGCATTCAAAGATATGAAACCCTAAGCAAAATGAAAGAGGAAGATGACTTAGCTGATTTTTATGCAATCTAGAGATGATCTAGACTATGTAGCTGTTGAATGTGGATGGAAACAATGTCATCAAGGCTCGATTAGGATTTTGGAACTTAGAAATGCGTCAAACATAAGTGTCCACGGGAGGATAGGAGCACATAGGTGTTAATTATTGGAATGGGTTGTAGTGACTATTTATATACTCAAGTTTTGATCATTTCTAGGCAAGAGGATATTCAATTTTATGCACTCTTTCTCAATTTGGTTCAACTATTAGATAGTTGGTCATACCTGCAACCTAAAAATAGATAACTACCTACACATGTCCATAAACCACATTAAATATAATAAAAAAATGTGTAATATGGATTCAAACTAACCACGAAGGTCATTCAAGAGTGAAATTAGTACCAAGCGTTGCACTACATTTTAAAATCCATAGAGTTTTGTGTGCTTGTGTTTGTAATGATTCCTAGGATGACCTTGTGTAAGTTACATGATGATAACGGGCTAGATCTAGAATGTACTAAGTATATAGAATGTATGTGATGGAATAGAATGAAATCCTCCTATGTTGTGTATATAGAATAATGCAGACCTTGTCCCCTATATGAGTGTGCTAGATGCATGCTTTGTAATGCTCTTGTGCCTTTGATGGAAGATTAGGTGATTATGGATAATGCTTATGTGTTTGGCCCTTATTTAGTAGAAGTAACTATATATATATATATATATATATATATATATATATATATATATATATATATATATATATATATATATATGATTCCCTTGTTTAAATTTCGTAATTGACAACTAAAATGCCAACCCAAGTTTTAACAGTGACCAAAAGGTGAAAAGGAACCAAAAAGAGTAAGAAGATAAAAAAGGAGAAAACGCCAAGGAGGGACAAGAGAACCCGGGCTCTTCTCCTTGTTGGGTGTTAGTTTCTTAGGTCACTAAAATATAAATCAATCAAGTGTCGACAAAGCTGTAAGATGCATAGTGAAATAGATAAAGTAATCAAAAGGCCAAAAGGAGTTTTTAACCACTATATTTATTGCATAGGAATCATGTATACATTAGTATGTTTAAGGACCTAGAAATGTACCTAAGTGCATAGATTTTATGTATACATTTTCTCCCACTTTATTATGTTGAGTGAATACTTGATACCATAAAGTAGATAAAATATGTATACCTTGTAATCCGTAGAAGAGTACAAGTGATATCATGCCGAATGGACAAGTGAAGTGTGAATTGATTGTAATACGAAGCATGGAAACTGGGAAGGGGAGGTAGACCCTAGGGGTGAATTTAATGTGTAATCATGCTATTAGAGCTTGTGCTTATAGACGTGAGCTGATTCTTGTTGTATATAAGGACAAACTTAAAAAGAAGAGAAATAAATTAGTCAAAGTCCTGTATATGAAAAATCAAAGTATTATGTGTATACATCAGAAAAGTGTGTAAAAGTAAAAATGAAAGTGTGCACCTAATGTATGAGAGAGTGAAGGATAAAAATTTGTCCTAATTTTCTTGGAGATGTTGAAGATTTGGGTGTCTTGCCACCAAGGGTGAGGTTTTGGGAAAATTTCACTCAAAGAGTGAGTGTTTTGGGTGATCTCATGCTAAGGACAAGATTTTTGGGAGATATCATGCCAAGAATTTTTTTTTTTGGGAGATATCATACCAAGAGAATAATGTTGGGGAGAGAGGTATGTTTTTATCTCCTTTCATGAAGCTTCTCAAATAAGTGCCACTTTAGGTTGGCATGTCCCGATTTTTAACCGATTGTAACCGTATTATAACTAAATTGTTGATGATTGAATGAATTATGTAACTGAAGGTAAGTTCCCGATAATGTAGATTTGTGTTGTAAAGTTCTAGAAACTATGTTAAACTGAAGAAATGTCTATTTTTTACTTTATGGAACAAGCGCCCATAGTTCATGTTTGATGTTAGGTGATAGTTTCTTCTCTGTGTTTGTGGCACAAGTCGATTCTAGACCATTATGTGACTATGTGTTATTTCCAATTCTGTACTTTTCTTTTCTATTATGTAACTTTGTACTATTGAAGGGTTATTTTTCCACCTAATAGATTACCCCTCATTTGGGGTGCATGTGAAAAATATAGGAGAATGCAGCCCAAACGAGAGGATCGGAGGTTGATATGAATATTTGAGAGTGGATACATGTTGTGGGTAGGGGATGTGCATGGTAGAAACCAAGGCACATGCAAACAATGTAAGATAAAAACAAGTGCTAGTGTAGTAGAAAATATAACATGAAATAGAATACAATGTAATAAAAACTATGCGAGATAAAAGGGATTACGAAAATTGAGTTTTGTACATGGGACATTGCTCACAATGTCACAAGATAATCATGGCTGAAGTGGCCATAAGAAAAAAATGGGAAAACAAGACAAGGAATTTCCCACAAATTATAAGGAACAATAAAAATAATAAGAAGTAAAATGTAACAGATAACCATGGTTGTATAGAGTCTTGCAATGCAAATGATATACTTGAAGCACTCGTTAGCATGTTAGAAAGATAAATAGTATGTTAAAACAAATAAGATCAGTGAAAATTAAGTGATAGTGCCAAGAATTAGTAAGTACTAAAATGATAGAACTTTTGTTGGATATAGTATGATAGTAGTAAAAGGTAGATGCCCTTAGAGCCTCAATAGGACTAGTAAAGAGAAGTGTCATGAATCTTGCATTGTGTGAGAATATGTGAAAGTCTTGCATTCACCTCAAGAGACCACATGAACATGCATGTGTGTTTAGAAAAAGATAATAACATAATAAGTATCTAACTAGCATGGAAGAAAGTGTAATATGTAAATAATATAAGCTAACAAGAATAAATACAACCAAGATGTGCAGATTTCATGTGCATGTAATGGTGCGTTGCGAGATATAAAATGTGTATATGAGAGGGGCCGCGTTATCCCCCAAAAATGTGTATGAGATGAGGTTCATTTAGGAATGCTCCCTCAAAAGTCAAGTATGAACCATAGAACAAGAGTGTGTCATCAGTAATGAAGGTAAAGTATGTGAACCAAAGATATGGTGATGCTAAAAAGATAGTCATGAAGCTTGGAGTGAGGAGGAGTAGCTAGGATGCGACAAGTGAGGTTCACGGAGGGATTGTACTTTCAAAAGTCAAATGATTTAATCTAAATATAATTAAATCTAATTTTTAGAGTAAATTTACTGTAGCTAATGATATACATATGATAATATATAATAATGCATAAAAACATTTAAAGAGATGAAACCTTAAACAAATGAAAAAGGAAGATTCCTTAACTGATTTTCATGTAATTTGAAGATGATTTGGACTAAGTAACTGCTGAATTTGGATAGGATCAATGTCATCAAGGTTTAGTGATGATTCTGGAACTTAGAACTAACTAGATAGAAGCTCCCATAGAAGGATAGGAGTGCCTATGTGCTAATGACCAGACCGGGTGCTAGTGTTTTCTTAGGTGATCAAGTTCGATCCTTTCGCCTAGAGGAGCTTTGCTTCTACTCTCTCTTTGTCACTCTGGTTTGACTATTAGATCATCACCATACTTGTAACCTCTACAAAAAAAAAAATACCCACACATTCCCAAAACCTAAATCAAATCTAATAAAAAAGATGTATAATGTGGAGTTGAAATGACCTTGATGATCACTTGAAGAGTGAAATTAGTACCGAGTGTTGCACTAAATTTCATAATCCATGTATTTCTTTGTGCTTGAGTGTTTAATTATTCCCTATGATGCCCTTTTGCAAGTTTCATGATGATAGTGGGATAGATCTAGAATGTACCAATAATGCGAGAATGTGTGTGATGGAATATAATGAACTCTTCTCCTATGTCATGTATGCAGAATAATACAACCCCTTCCCTTGTATGAGTGTGTTATATGCATGATTTTTAATCTCTTATGCCTTTGATGCAAGCTTAGGAGATGCTAGATAATTATTATGTGTTTGGCCCCTAATTTAGTAGAAGTAACTAAGTATATATATGATTCCCTTGTTTTAATTTTGTAATTGACAGCTAAAAGGCCTACCCAAAGTTTTAAAATGAGACCAAAAGGTGAAAAGGAACAAAAAAGAGTAAGAAGAAGATAAATAAGGGTAAGATCACCTAGGAGGGAAAGGATTGCTTGAGTGCTTCATACTTGTTGGGCACTAGTATCCAAGGTCATTAAAAGATAAATCATTTAAGTGTTCATAGAGTTGTAAGATGTGTAAAGCTAGTAAAGTGTAATAGAGAAAGCAATCAAAAGGCCAAAATGAGTTGTTAACCACTAGTTTTCTTACGTAGGAATCATGTATACATTAGTATGTTTTAGGACTTAGAAATGTACCCAAGTTTATAGATTTTGTGTCTACAACACGACACAACAAAAATTCTTTCAAAAATTTCTAGACATCTGATTTTAACCCTTCCTAGAATAAATTCTTCTTAAATTTGTGATAATTTTTAGGAATTTAGAATGGCCACCCATTCGAGAAGCATGGAGTCCGAGATAACATGACCGTTAAGGGTATATTTTTACATAAGTACAACTAGTCCTTATAACACAATGCATCCTCGATCCATAAATTTTTCTCTAAAGTGCTCGAGATCATGTTGGATTTTTTGATGAGTTTGGGTCTCTATCTCATTCTTCCATTTGGATCTTGCCTAATCTACCCAATTTTCTTGTAGTATAGAAACATGATTTAATAATGCCTATTTGGACTCATCTCTCTTGGATAGTGCATCGAATACAACATTTTATTTTCATTTATTATAAATGATATCAAAGTCATATCCCATCATATTAAAGACATATTTTTCGTTATTCTTTATATGAGAGTATTTTCTATAAGAAGTATTTCAAGTTTTCATGATCTGTCTTTACCTTGAAGTGATGACCCATGAGATACAATCTCTACTATTTGAATACATGAAGAATATCCATCATTTCCTTCTAATAAGTTGGTTTTGAGAGGTTCTTACATTTGAGTTAATTAATATCAATTGCAATGGGGTGTACTTCTTGCATGAGTCCTGCATCTATGCCACACCCGAAAGCATCACATGTAACAAATAAGGTTTTGAATAAGTATGGGGTATCCAAAACTAGAGTGGTACACAGCCTTCTTTAGTGATTTAAATTCCCAGGTTTCTACCTCATTCCAATGAAAATATTCTTTCTTTAATAATGTTGTGATTAGTGCTATAACTATACCATAATTCTTCACAAACCTGCGATAATAAACCGTAAGCCCAAAGAATCCCTTAAGTTTTTTTAGGGTTCTAGGAACCGACCAATCCACCATGGCTTGGATCTTATGAGGATCTACTTTTACACCTTCATAAGGCATGATATGAACTAAGTATTCTACCTCTCTTACCCCAAAAGCACATTTGGATGGCTTTTATAAAGGTGGTGTTGTTCAAGCATGTTAAATACTTTATTGACATGTTGTAAATGTTCCTCCCAAGTATTGTTGTAGATTAATATATAATCAAATAATACTAAGACAAACTTCTGCAAAAATGGCTAGAAGATTGAATTCATCAAACTCTAGAAAGTAAATGGTGCATTTGTAAGGCCAAATGACATTACAAGAAATTTATAGTGGCCCTCATGTGTTCTAAATGTTGTTTTATGAATATATTCATTAAAATTCTTATTTGATGGTATCCTAATTGAAGATATAATTTTGTAAAATAAACAACACCATGTAATTCATCTAACAAATATTCAATGACAAGAATAAGATACTTATCTTTCACTGTGTATTTGTTGAGATCCATGTATCTGACACATGCACCAATATTCATCCTTCTTTCTAATCATCAAAACTGGAGAAGAGTAAGAAATTTGACTATGGAATATAACACCTACTTCTAAAGCATCTCTTGTACCATCTCACTCTTTTCAAGATAAAAGTATTGTACACTTAAAAATCAGCATGCGATTTTAGATGCACTTGACTTCCTAAGGTTATTCCAGAAAAACCAAATTAAGATAGATGGGATCAGAATGGGATAAATAAATAATGTATAAGTGATATACGTGGGAATGATGTTAATACCAAGATCTATGATCAAAGAAAACATAGATTCTTGAATCGCAAATTGGGAATTTGCTTGTTAAGGGAAACAAATGACCACCTAACCTATATAGGAGGGGTACTATAGTTGAGAATGATTTCCATCCCTAGGTCTCAATCTATGTCAGTGAAACCGAGTGTGTCTCGACTTAGTTGAAAAATTTGAGGGAATAACTCTTCAACCTCTAAATGCACTTCTCCAAAGAGGGTCATATAAGATCGAGAGAGGATGTTTTGATGGAAAAATAAGGGTTTCATTGTCTAGTCCTATTAGATACATCATCCCAATATTTTTATATTATGGTCACTTAGTTGTTAAGAGCATCAAGTTGGTCGATGATCTCCGGTGGTATGGGGATGCTCTAAAGACTAGTGCCCACAAACCTAGGTCTATGTCTCCTGGTATCGATCAATGTTGGGTGGGTTTATGATTGGATCGAATAGCCTTCTACGAGGTTTAGGTGGACCCGAGATGGTCATATGGGAACCAAATCATGAGAAATGAGGAAGAAAACGGATAATTGATAACCGAAAGGGCTAAGGGCTAAGTACGGGTAGCCTAGGCTGCTAAGGAAATGGGGAGTTGTGTTCATTCCAATTTCTAATCTACTTTTAGTTCCTAACTTTAAATAAATAAATAAAGTGAATCCAAATTAAATAAAAGATGATTAATTCACCCTTTAATCTAATTAAATTACATTTTCCAATATTCAAATAAAGTAAAACAATAACAAGTTAACTATTTATTTTTGTGTTTTTAACAAAGCTTTTCAAATTTACTGAAATGATTAAAAAAATTATTTTCCTAAAGTTTCTTTCTATATTTTATAGATTTAAAATAATAAAATAAAATAAATTACTTACAGACACAGACACAAAAACCTAATCTAAAATAAAATAACCTACTTCTAATGAAAAATAAAATAAAACATGGAATAGTCGGATGTGGCTACTCCTATGTTTCAAGATTGTAAGATAAATTATATTCTAAATAGAAAGTGTATTCAAAAGTTATTACTATATAAAATGGATCTTCTTCTCACTAAAATTCTACCTCAAATTATCGGAAAGGAAAGAAAAAAATCTTGGAAGCAATTTATTCTTTACCCAAAAGCTTTCCCGACAAAGTGGTATTAAAATATACAAAAATTAATAATATTTAAGAAATAATAAAAAGGATTAGAGAAACATAATATTATTCCAACTTATTTCCCTTGTGGATCCAAAGGGATAAGAGAGAAGAAGATAGAAAGGGAATTTTTGTGGGCGATGCATAGAAAAGAATTTTTATGGGGAATGAAGAAATCTTTAATTCTACCAATTTAAAACAATGCACTTCTTCTATTATAACAACTACAATTAACTAAATATTTAAGAATTCAAATACACCCCTAACATGTTCTTTATTGAATGCGATATAAATCTAGGTATGGTGTTGTGTTTTTTTCCTCATATTTATTTTCTTCTCCAAAAATGATTTTCAATTGATCCAAACATGTGTAGTGTGATGTCCGGTAATAAGAAGATATAAGCAAATTGTTGTGGCTAGTTGGTTGTAAGAAGGTTATGGAGAAACATCTAGCAGAAGAAGCAACATAGAAAAGAGCAGGTTTTCTATGTAATTATCCTACAAAAATCATTAGCATAACTTTACATCCAAAATATGAAAACTCCAACCCATCATTCGGGTAAAATATGGGATTTTATAAAACTTTGGGAAAGAATGAGTCTAACAACACATGTCTAATAATAATTAACAAAACATCCAAATACGGGGTAGTCAACATTCTATACATATTAAATTAGGGAGCTAATTCCAATACAAATCCAATGAGACCAAAATTAGGTGAAATGGTTGAGAAAAAAGTGATAAAATCACTCCCAAACTCTAAACACGTGTTGAAAAAACATGTTTTTAAATCTCAAATTAAGGTGCCGGGACCGCCGATTTAGACGGACCGGTGGTTATGCAACCACCACAATGGTTGTGTAACTATTTCTGAAAAACAATCATGGAAGGAGTGAGAAATAGCATACAAACATGAAATGAACTATACAACTTTAAAAACATGGACACATATGTCATAAAAAGAATGTAGAGGCAAAGGGTACTGATGTGAATCTCAATGTTACTATGGAGAAGATGTTCTTCATCATTGGAGACTTATCACGTTCTTCTAATAACACCGTGTAATTTTCGGTGTGTACACATTTCTCCCTTAGAGGAGAGTTTTAGTCATGAATGGGCTCAAATGTAATTTCTAAGTATGACGTTCCTAAATAAGAGGGCTAGAAATTCATGGAGAGTGATATATTACTCTAGATGATGTATACAAGATTCTTGGAGTTCCCGTTACTAGTAGGAAGTTGAATATAAAGAGCGTCGGCTCGTCGAGATAAGGCCCGCATATGGGAAGCTTATTTGGTTGATGCACAAGCACTTGATAAAGTACCAAGTAGGGAGTTAGACTTGTTACTACCAAGGGTGTGCCTATTCCCACTCTTTGTAAGGCCATCATTGGTATTCTGACCTTACGTTTGATATGGGATAATGGTGATGACAGGTTCCTATTTTTCCGGGATCCCATTATAGAGGGAATTGAGAACCATGGAAGGAAAATTTCCTTGTGAGAAGACATATTAGGTACTACCTATCATGACTTGTACCAGAATTTTAGGTGTGGGGCCACTTTACCTAGTCACCCCACACTAGTTATGCCATGTATCTATGAGCTAGTGATCCCTAATAGAGAGGTATTGGGATAACGGATCCCAAAAATATTAGAACAAGTAAGTTGGGTTGATATCTCCCCTCCCAAGGCTAGATTACAAATAACAAATACATCACTACCATCAGTAGATATGGTATCTCACCATATCGGGGCATGACGGGATATTGGAGTGAGGAGATCATGATATGTTAACTTCAAACTTTGGAAATTACCCAACCACAACTATTACTATTTCTACTTTCAATTTTGAAAATGACACTCTTTCAATTATTAATTGTGAGAAAAAGTGAACTTAAAGCTATTTCAGCAAATGAAATAACAATTCAACACAATATTTATCCTGGAAAACCCTGAGTTGAGGGAAAACTAGCCGGGAAGGGAAATTTCTCTTTCTTCACAAATTTTATTGGCCAATTGTAAATGAAATATAGATTACAACAAGAGGAAATGAAGAAAACAATGTAAAAAATTCCTTTCCATACTTGGCTTCTCTTCTCTTCACCTTTCTTCTACAAAAAAATCTAGTTCTAATGGTTTCTTTATCCCTTCTTACATCCAACTCTTATTACCTTCGATAATTGATTCTTTCCTATTATCCTCATTAAATAAAATTCTTCCCATGTCCTCCCGCACCTTTGTAGAATGAGAAACATCCTCTAAGGAAGATACACATAGGAGACACTTGAATTCCATATCCATTCGTGGCTTCATTTTTATTTTTTGACCATAAGTGATAAGAGCGTTGGTTACACAAAAATTGGGGAGGTTGTGAAACTGTCATTCTCAGTAAGGGTGGTTACACAACTACTAGGGTGGTTATGTAACTACCTCTCTACGCAGAGGGATAGTTTTTAACTTTATAGCCTACTCTTCATTCTTCTCAATTTCTCCTTTTGAAACTAGTTTTTCTAATGAAGTAGTATTTATTTGTATCCCTATGGATCACAGCTCCCCTTCTAAGGAGGATTTTTCTCAAATAAAATCTTAGTGGGGTGTTTCCTCACTTACTCCTTTGAGTACCACCGGGCCTCGCCTTGTGACTTCCCTTTTAGTCCAGCCTTCCAAGACTCCTATGGACCTCTCCTTGTCTCTCTAATCTTCCATTGCAGCACTATGTCCTCCAATTCTCCTCATGAGTAAAAGAAAAAATATTCTATGGAAGGTAGCAATTGACATTCTTCTTCTTCATCAAGCATGGATGACTCATATAGGTGAAAATTATCGTAGTTTACTACTGAGTACATCCGCATGAATGGTGGAAAATCAAGCCTGGTGGTATTTTCTCCAACCTACTCCAATATGGTGAAGGGTCCATACCGTAGTGGCTTGAGTTTCCTTGTTTTTCCTTGCAGTCTCTCCTTTCACAAGTAAAGCCAAAAATTTCTCCAACATGAAGTTTTCTCTCTCCCATGTTGATCATGTATAGCATTATAATTGGCTTGAGATTTTTCCAACTATTCTTTCACCTTGAGATGGATTTTCTGGATCCTCTCAATGAATTTTTCTGCCCTTGTCACCTCTCGAATCACATATATTTTTTTGCTACTACCCAAATGCTATGTCTAGAAGACTCATAGTAAGATACCCAATGCATGCTTCAAGTGTAAACTTCATAGTGCATGTTTGTACTTCCTAGTTGTAGGAATTTTTAATGTAGGCTAAGGACTCATCCCAAGTCCATGAATATTTGCTATTATACCCTCTAATCAGTTGTACCAAAGTCCTATTCACCACCTCTATTTTCCCATCTATCTATGGATGGAAGGCCATGCTCCTTTGTAACTTGGTGTCCATCTTGTCCCACAAATTAGTATAAAACTTCCCCAAGAACCTAGAATATTTTTCTGAAACAATAGAATTTGGTAAGCCAAAATATACCCATATGTTAGCAAAGAAAAGTTTAGTTACCTCATGTGAATTTATTGTCTTTTTACATGCCATAAGAACACACATATTAATAAATCTATCTACAAAAACATATAGATAATCATGGGCCATATTTAGACATTGGTAGTTCTACAAAATCCATAGAAATATCTTCGCAAGGACAATTAGGGATCGATGAAGGCATATATAAACCTTCCTTCCTGATTTTAGGCTTGCTTGTACAACAAAGTTTACATCCTCTTATGAATTTAGATACTTATTCTTTCATATTGGGACAATACATGTACCTTTACAAGTGGGATAAGGTTTTACCAATACCGAAATGTCCCACTACTTTCGAGGTATGTGCTTCCCTCATCAACATAAGCCTTTCTTCTTTCGGAAAAAAAAAAGGTTATAAAAATATTCAAGTCCTATCCTTTCAACCCCTTGGGAATTTAACTATTGATATGTCACCTAAAAATATTTGTCTCGAGCATATGCCTCTCCATAATCTTCCTTCTTTAAGGGATCAATTTGAGAGATAGTGGAAAAACTAGAGATCTTTTTGTGTGGGCGACCTAGACAACATGTATGCCACCAAATTTTTGCTACCTTTCTTATATTTGATGACCAAATGGAGTTGTTGAAGGAATCCCATTTACTTGTAGTTCCTTTTTTAGAAACTGGAACATTGAGAGGGGGGTGAATCAATCTTTAATTAAAGTTTAAACCAAACCAATCATATTGATCACTTAATCGAAATGAAAATCAAAAGACAAAAAGTAAACACACACACGAAAGTTGAGGATATTTAAGTGGAAACCCAATTTGGGAGAAAACCCACTGAACCACAACACTATAGGCTAAATATTACAAAATATGTTGAGCTACAACTCAACTACTAAAGCTACAACTTCAAGTTAAGAAAAAACTTGACAATATGCTATCCACAAATTTCCAAAAAGTACCCACTTCCTAATTAGACCGAGCTTCAACTCAGTAGATACATAAAGATCTGACCATACTTCAAATTTGATGCTAAAAACACTTGATTGTGATCCTAGATTAGCAAACTATCCTATAAGAATTCACCTTTCTTTTAACCTACTATCTTTCCAATTAATGAGTTCTCCTATTCACCTTGAATTTTTGTTTGAGATAAAATTTGATCCTCAAGTTTCAACAAAACACCTCCTCAAGTAGGTCATTTTTTCACCATGATATTACTGCTTTGTTTCAGTTTTCATAATGTCAATTTTTCAACTTTCCTTTAATGCCTTTATCTTGCTTGTTTTGTTGATTCAGTATGGTTAATAGCTTCAAGTTCAATGTTTTATATTGAATGCATTATTTCAGAACTGACAATGTCTCTACACTGATTACAATGTTTAGGGACTTTTACAAGCTTCTATTCAGTGTCTTACTCTAACTTGAATTGTTTTGGGACTGTTTCTGACTTTCTTTTACACACCTTCTACCACACCTTCTTGTTTCAAAACTATATACTTCTTCAATGTTTATCATTCAACTAGTATCTATGTTTTCACATCTATATAGGACTCTATCCTCGCACTTACTCACCTTTTCAATTTATCCTTAAATATTTGAGCTCCTTTATTCAGCCTATTTCACACCTTCAACTTGAAATCTCATAAGACTCTTCATATTTCCCATTGTAAGTTCAAAAGTGAAGGACTCATATAAGGACAAAAACAATGTCTCTTTCTCTTCTTCTTCAAGAAGATAGGAAATTGAATGAGTTTGAGTCTAAGGATGACTCATTACCTTCTCCAAAAGTTGCACTATTTTCAACATAAGAGTTTGAAACAAAATTTTCCTTCATTTACTGTGAAACCACTTTGCAATTCATCCATTTTACAGATTTTTAGAGGGTGTAGTGCCAATTTTGCATTTAAACATGAGTTCCACTGAATTTATGCCTCCTTGATCATTTATAGAGATCAAAAGTGCTTTGAAATATTGACACATTATTCAAACATTTTCTTCAACTTCACCTTTTACAAAGATAAACACTGATACAAACTATTGTAGGAGAATTTATTGCACTCAAATGAAATAAATCTTAGTCAAACATCAAGAGTGACTTTTGACACTCATTCATCCCTTTTAGAATTTGATTCAACAAAATATTGATCTCAATTTGCAAGAATCTACGTATAATTTGAAGAAATACTAATTTGTGATCAAAAACAAGCTGTGTAGAGCTACTGGTATCTATTTCTCCTTTGAAACTCCACTAGAACATCTGAAAACCTTTTACAACATGGTCATAAAGGCTATATAGATATTTCTACAAAAAATTGAAATTTTGGTTGGATAAAAGTGAAGTTATGCTCGAAACCCTCCTTCGAACCCTAGAATCAGGGTATGGTGAACAGTGGAAGCCTAAACGCACTCAAAATTCAATTTCTCATTCAATTTTGTATGAAAAACAAAAATTCAAATTTTAGAATCTTTGTGAGACTAAATTCCATTTGTTTGAAACAAATTTGTATCTTGAAGAGACTTCAAACACTCCTAGAAAACAAAATTACAGAGTACAATGAAGTAAAGAATGGAAATACAATGGTTTTTAGGAAATAGACCAACTTTGATGACTTGGGAGAATGTCTACATGTTGAAATTAGATCAAAGATGAATAGAACATCTTGAGAAAAGATCACAAACATCACCTTTAGTCCCAGAACTCACATTCACTATTTTGTTCATCTAGCAAGTTGAAGTACAATTTGCTTCTTAATTGTTTTTCAAGCACAAAGCCTTACTTAACTCAACCTTTTCACCATATCCATTTACAAAGGTTAAATTTTCCATTATTACCATGAATCTTTAAGAAATATTGAGGACATACTTCTCTAAGCCATGATGTTTTCACGCAACTGCATTTTCAAGGTACTTATATCATCAACTCAAGCATAAACACATTAGAGGATGAACCATACTATAATATTTCACTTGAAGGATTTCAATAAAATATTTTTCTCATGAGAAGAGATAAAACACCCTATTTACTCTAGAAAAATTTTGAGAGACACCTTATTAAAGAAATGCAAGTTTGGAGGCTAAAGAACATGACTACCCCAAATTTAACCCTACACAAAGACAAACATGCTTATGTGGCAAAAATATCTTGAAAGTAATGGGATGAAAAAAATTATTAGATGAGGTACATTATTCTTCTAAGAAATATTTATATCTTTCAAAATGATTTAGAGTTGAAAAACTCAAATTTTCCCACTTAGCTCAAGAAGTTGCCTTGAAGAGAGACTAAACACCAACAAAAGAATGCTCATAAATTTCTTAAAACATGTCCAATTGACCTAAATATATTTGCACTATCTCAATATTGGAGTCCTCTACAAAATTTAATTATATTATTTATTCAAGGATGAACTATATTTTTTCTTGAGTGTTAAGAATCTAGACACCTTATTATGCAATTTCCAAAAGCATGTTTTAGAAAAACTAACATAACTTCCACATACCTTCTCAAAATCTGATGAAATTTTTCCTAGAGCACCAAAAATCACCCTACTACATGTTACATAATAAGATAATTTTCCATAAATATACCTATAATATTATATTCCATCTCATTTTCCTTTCTTCCCACTACAGTTCTCAAAGCCAACTTTTGTGCAATTTTGAATTTTGACTCTTGGGGCTAAACTGAGCCTTATTTTTTCTCACATGTTATATACACTATTCCTAGGCTGTTACCATGATCATATGACCATTAAAATACCTATACCAACTTCTCACACCTCTTCAAGCATTAGAAACAGGCCTAAATGGCCGAGTTTCAATTGCCACTTCTTACCAAATGACCTAAAACACCCTATGGGATCTCTTTCTCATGCTTGAAACACTATTACTGGCATGTAGACCATTTGAAACAAGAAATTCAACCTATAATTTGTCTTTAGATACCAACCACCTCTCAATTTGAGCTTGTAGCACCTTGAAACCAACCTGAAACATGCTTGAAGCTTCTTGAGATCAACTTAAACCACTGAGCACCATTAAACAACACCTGACCTACATGCTCTTGCACTCTTCCTTTTCCATCAATTTCATGTGACATAAATGACAACAACCATCAATGAAATAGGGTTCAACACCTTTCATGCTGCAATTTAGACCATGCTTGCAAATACTGGAGAGGTTCAGGGTAAGTGTGCACAATAGTTTCTTTACCCATAAAATAAAATTTCCATTTTTTAATGGCCTGAACTAGTGCATAAATTTATTTATCATATATTGAATATCCTCTAACTTCTAAAGTGAAAGTTTCAAAATGATAGCATATTGGCTTACCTCCATATAACATTACTACTCACATAACATAATCACTGACATCTATCTCTACTTCAAAGGGCTACTTTGCAAACTAGGAAAATCAAGTAATGGAGCATGAATAATATTATATTTCAACAATTTAAAATCCTTATGATGTTCTTTACCCCATTAAAAACCCTTACTATTTGAAATCACAGTGTAGAGGTGTTGCATAGAGGAGAAGCGCATAATGAACTTCCTCATGTATTGTACTACTCCCACAAAAATCCTAGTCTCTATGGCTCCTGTTGGTGTTGACCAGTTAGTGATGGCTTCCACCTTCTTCAAATCCACTCATATCTTTCCTTCTCCAACCACATGCCCAAGATATATAAGTTACATTTTGGTAAATTCAAACTTCTTCATTTTGCATAGTAGTTGTTTCTCCTTGAGAACTTTCAAGACTTACTCCAAATGTGTCATATATTCCTCCCATGTGGCACTAAAAATAATAATATCATCTATATAAATAATGACACATAAATATATGAATTCCCACAATACATCATTCATTGGTATCATAAATGTAGTGGGTGAATTACATAAACCAAATGGAAGTACTAACCAATCATACAAACCCTATTTTTTTTTTAAGGAAGTCTTCCATATATCCTCCTCCTTCATTCTAAATTGATGATAGCCTAACTTGAGATCAAAATTTGTGAAGAATATGACATGCTGAAGATGGTTCAAGAGGTTTTCTATGTGGGGAAGTGGATATCTATTCTTTATGGTGATCTTGTTCGAGACAGACACTTAGTCGATGCACATCCTCCAAGAACCATCATTTTTTGAAACCATCACAATATGCGAACCACATGAAGAGGTGCTTAGGCGTATCACCCCTTGGTCTAGTATCTCTTGGATTTGTCTCTTTACCTCTATACTATCCAACAAGGATTGCCTATAAAACTCTATATTTGGTAAGGGAGACTCTGGCAACAACTGAATCTCATTCTCTACCTCCCATTTTGGTCGTAACCCATTGAAGCCTAAAATACTTTTTGAAAATATTGAATAATACTATCAAAATACTTCATCCCTTGGTTAAAAACATCTAAAATTTCCACCCCATCTTGTCCATGCTTTAATAAAAGTAAACAAAATTGATTATAATTTTCCTAAATAAGTTTTTTTTCTTGGTTAACACTTACCATAGAATTTTTTGCCTTACATTGGTGTGCCTCGAAGTTAGAACTGATTCCATCCTTAACCCATATGTATCAGTTCTCCCTTATCACAAATATATCATCCCTGATATACAAGTAAGGACTCCCAAAAATACATCAAATGCATCAAATGGAATTACATTAGCTTCCAATACATCTATATATTGAGAATTTATCCCAAACTTGAACTTACATCTTCTTGTCACCTGAATTTCTACACCCTTGTTCACCCATCCCAAAGGATGTAGATGTGGATGTTAGTAAGTTTTAAGACCAATATTCTTTACAAGAACATTAAAAATAAAATTAGATTGAGAACTAGTATTAATCAAAGCATTTACCTTAGTTATCTTTATTTGGATTTTGATCTCGGAAGGGTTTACTCATCTCCTCTTCTGTTATTGGTTATCCATGTTGGTGGATGTGTGTCCAAGCCTCGCATATACATCTGAATCATCCTTTATTTCCACATCCCTATATATCTTTACAATTGTCATGGATTTTTTTGAATCCTTGGTTCGGTTCTTTGATGTAACTCCAGATGTAACTTCCAACATGTAGCATCAATATGACCATTGATATCACAATTCTTACAAAAATTATTGGGATATTTACAAGTATTCAAGGTAGTGGAAGTTGTCTTACCTTTTCCTTCCATTTATCTTTGTTACTTATTTATCCCTGCTCTTTCTTTTCTTCATTTGTTGACTACTTTGTCTTTGACTCCGCTTCTCCTTTCTTCCTTTCATCATCTATGTAATATTCTTGCACATAAGCTTCATTGAGATCCTTGGGCTTCATGGAGATGACCTTCCTTCAAAGGTGAGTGTGAAGTCCTCCCAAATACTTGGTCAGAATATCCTCATCCTCCAAGTCCATATTAAACAACATGGCTTGTCTCGAAACTCCATAGTATAATCCTGCACACTTTGACCACTGCCTTATCTAAAATATTACCATTTAATCATCTAGTCAGTCTTATGGCCAATAGGATAAAATTTAGCTCTAAGAAATTATTTAAAATCCTCCCAAGTACTGATAATATGACATTTCTTATTTTCACAAGTGGCTAGATGGGTTTCCCACCAAACCAAAACATGGCCTTCCATTTTGAGATGTGCAAAGGTAATCCTTTGTGCCTCTATGAAATTATGCACACTAAAGTAAACTTCTAGTTGCTTTAACCATTTATCTAATAACTCTGCATCTACTTATCCTTCAAAGCTCTTGATTTCAACCTTAGTTTCAACTTTAAAAGGAGCATGATCAGATTTTACCTTCTCAACTGGAGTTTCTTCACACTCTTCCATATCTTCTTCCTCTTCGTGGCTCTTCCCTATGCCATTTTTTTGCCAAGGCTCGGACCACTAAGTCCATGGAATATTTCTTGAATAAATTTGTATTTTACATATCTGAGATTTCTTATTGGTGTCTATACAACCTATCCATCATGGTCTCTAACATCTCAATTCTACGAACCAAGTTCTCTTCCTCCATTTGATCTCGAACTCTTTATTTCCACTTCTTCGTAGATATTTATAGATTGTCAAAGGTAGAACTTCTTCGCATTTAGACCTTGTCACTATTATAAAAATAAAAATAAAAAATACCACATTCCTAGATAATCATCAACTCTGATACCAAAATGATCTATAAAATTTAGACTTTGGAAATTTACCTGACCATAACTATTATTGTTTCTACTTTCAATTTTGAAAATGACAGTATTTAACTATTAATTGTGAGAAAAACTAAACTTAGAACTATTTTCAGCAAAGGAATTAACAATTCAACACAATATTTATCCTAGAAACCCCTCGAGTATAGGAAAAATCAACCAGAAGGGCAATTACTTTTTCTTCCCAAATTTTATTGGCCAATTGTAAATGAAATACATATTACAACAAGAGGAAAGGAAGAAAACAATGTAAACACTTCCTTTCTATACTTGGTTGCTCTGTCTCTTCACCTTTCTTCTACAAAACAAATTCACCTCCAATGGTTTATTTCTCCATTATTGCATCCAAATCTTACTTCCTTTGATAATCGATTCTTTCCTATGATCCTCCTTAAATAAACTTCTTCCCATGTCCTCCCATGAATTGGAGAATGGGGAATTTCCTCCAAGGAAGGGACATATGGGATGCTTGAATTCCACATCCGTTTGTGGCTTCATTTTTATTTTTCAAACATAAGTGACAAGACCTCTGGTGTCTACACACCAGTGGTTACGTAACTATTGGGGCGGTTATGCAACCGTCATTCCATGCAGGGTGCGGTTACATAACCACATCTCTATATAAAGAGGTGGTTTGGTAACTTTACAATATGTTCTTTATTCTACTTAATTTCTCCTTTTGAAATAGGCTATTATGATGAAGTAGTGTTTATTTTGATCCCTACTGATTAGACCATGGCATTTTCTACCTACAAATACATTACACATTTAGTTGACTATGGTGGCTAGGTTGATATTCACTTATTCATAAGGCTACCCTAGAATTTTAGGTTACCCTTTTCATATCCACTCCCTGCAGTCAACACCATGTTTCGAGGTATCAGGGAGGCCAAGCTAGCCATATGGATAGACTTAGATGGACAAGCTGTAGTGCCCAATGTTACGATTGGGACACCCATAGTTGCACTAGATTATGCTTTCGGAGGTGTGCTTAGACCATGACATAGATTATAGATTGGAGAGGCTACAACAGGGGAGAAAGGAGGAGGAAAATATGAAGTATGGTTTAGGTGAGGACATAAATCCTAACTGGGAGGGTGGAGGAGAAGAGTCAATAGAATCACAAATGTAAGATATGAGGAGGTAGAGGAGGATTCCATACACCTAGAGGAAATGGAGGAGGAGGAGAAGATGGAGCAGAACTTGTAGTGGCTATAGAGGTGGCAGGAGATCTGTTCGATTCACTAGAAATACTTGGTAAGTATTACTACTCATCTATTTACTTCTACTTCCTAGATTAAATGTTAGCAAATTGCTCTTTTTTATTTTTACTCTTTCTAACTCATCGTTGTATGTTTTTCTCATTTCAGCTACGTTTACCAAGGAGGTAGAGGATGGTTCCATCCACCCGGAGGTGATGGAGGAGGAGGAGAGGTAGGAGGAACTCGTAGAGGTTGCAGAGGTGGCGGGATATCTTGCTTGAGTAATCGAAGATCCCGTAAATAGCAATACTCATCTATTTCCTTCTACTTTGTAGATTAGATGTTAGCGAACACCTCTTTTTATTTTTACTCTTTCTAACTTGCCATTTTATACTTGTATTTTTACAACTACATTTTTGTTACAAGTGGCAAGAATTTATTCTACAAACTAACCTAAATATATTCATCATCCCTTTTACATATATCGTGAGTATCTTTTTGTGGATATGAGACTTATAACATGAAACAATCACCACACAAATGTTGTTACACCAGCCTGACATACGACACAAGAGATTTCTTAGTTAAATAGTGAGAATTTAGTTCTGACACAACATGTGAAGGACCTTCAGGTATGATGAGGTGGCGGTTCCCCTCACGTAATGAGACCACTACCACTGGACATTATCACATACATTATCACCTCTCTACACTCATAGGTTATCATGCTACACCCAATTAGTCTCATCATAGGAGCTGTAGTAGGATTCCTCACCCCGATCCTTCATATGGATCTCGAGAGACAGGGGATAGACTAGGGGTCTTTATTTCTTTGAATTCATTTTTATGTGTATTCCATTTTTTTAATTTTTGGCTCATGATTGAGAGTTTTACTACACTTTTCCTTTTGTGTGATGGTATTATACTTGAGACATCTCACACACACACACACACACACACACACACACACACACACACACACACACACACACAAATTATATTTGACTTGGCATTTATTTGTAAAAGTTTATTTCATTACGCTTTATCTCTTTCGTGAACTCTTATATGACCATGAATTTCCAATGTTTTCATAGTTTTTTAATGTACATTATGGATGATAGTGTAATATGATAAATATAATGATGTATATGGCTACACACATGATAACAAATTGTACTTAGGAAAATTTATTTCTCAAACAATGCTTAGAATTTCTATTCCATTGGCAAAATATGTTGAATACGATATGATGATAGGATGATCTCACTCTATTCTTGACCCCACACAACTAGTAATATGTAAGGGCTCATCACCGAGAGCCAAAAATACGTGAGATGTATGATTGTAGAATGTGTGAATCGAATAATGATCAATGTACAAGAATTTTGACAAATATTTATTCGAATCTCATAACAAAACCCCAATCAGGATTAACTAACCAAGTTCAAAATGATTTCTACTTATAAGCTCTAACTAGACTTAGATATGTGAATGGCCTATTGATTGACATGATCTGGTTAAGGAATGATTGTCTCTCCTAACATGTGCATCTAAATCATTTTATTTTGAATTTCAAGAACTTTTATTTATTTGATTAATTAAGGCTTTTTATTTTTAACACGACTCCCTACATCTTGCCCCATGATACTAGAAAGTAGCATGGGCTCATCACTAAGGAAAAACATAGACGAGTATCCTTTCCCAACCTCATGCTAATAGTAAAAATCTTGGGATCATCACCAAAGATTGGGTGGGATGGAAAATGTAGTTATTTGAAATAAGAATATATGTATATATATATATATATATATATATATATATATATATAATCTATAATCACATTACTTCAATTTTTTATTTTTGGGAGTGAATATTTTCTCCCAATTTTAGTCACATGTAACTAGTAAGATGCAAGGGCTCAACACCGAAGACTGATATGGTTGAAAAAAAAATCCAGTGAAATTATTGGAATGTTTTTGTTATAGAGAGAGATTTTAGGGATAGACCTATCATCAGAAGCTTTTAGAGAAAACTATAGGTGAGAAACACCCGAATTGGAAGAAACTATAAAAATGATGAAGCATGCAAGTCCTTATCATACCAATGTAAAAATTTGTCTCATGATTGGAAATAATAATGAAAATCATACATTTTAAGAGTGTGAAGAAGTTGTAAAAGTGTCATGATTGAGATTTTTTCCAATGTTTATAATCTTAAGAATCACTTGAAAAATAAGTTTCCATAATATAATTTTAACAAAATGAAAATGCAAATGACATGAATAATGAGAATGTAAAAGGAAAGTGTGGAAATGCAATGACTATATGTAGAAGCATTTGAGGTGAAGCAAGTTGAAAGATTCACCAAAATCCTCACCTTCCAGAGTGCACAAGCGATACACACCATTATTAAAATATTTTGTTACTTGGTAGGGGCCTAACCATTTTGGCTTCGAACTTCTTACCTTCTTCAAATTTCTTATCTATTCAGCTATCAAGTATTAATACAATGTGTCCTACGTAAATTAGATGTTCATAGACCTTCTTATTATATTGTATACACATTATATTTGTGTAAACCCGATGATGTTTCTTGACTCTAAGCCTATTCTCATCTAGTATTTCTAAGTCTCATTAAATGTGCATTTTTATACTCGTCTTCATCTAGAATCCCTTATAGAGACTCACGAAGACTAGGTAGTTCTACCTTCAGCGCTAAGAGCTTCTTCAACACTAAAGAATAAATAAAAGGTGGTTCCCCCTTTGGTATACTAATTGAATTCATGTATACCCAAAATGCCAAAAATAAATTTATATTCCAATATATTTTATTTTGTTTAACCGTCTTAAGGAGAATGGACTTCAAATTTTTATTATTTACCTCAACCTATCCATTGGCATAAGGATAATATAAATAGGTTGTATGATGATATATTTTTAACTTAGAACATAAATCATGCACCTCATCATTATTGAAAGGAGTTCCATTATCTGAAATAATGACTTGTGGAATGCCATACCTATAGATAATATGATTCAAGATAAACTTGGCTATGATGGATCTATGTACCATGGTTAGAGGCATAAACTCAACCCATTTCATAAAATGCTCTATGGATGTGATTATGAAATTGTAGCCATCTATTGATATAAGAGAGACTTTCCCTATCAGATCCAAATGCCAAGTGAAGAATGGCCAAGGTGTCACTATAGGTTGTAAAGCTTGAGCTGAGACATGTATAGCATGTGATAATTCATGACATTTTCAGAATTTACACACATACTCCACAATTTCATTCTCCAACGTGGGCTAGAAGTGACCCATGTAATGCATCTTATGAGTATTTTAGTGCCCTACTGAAGTGACCACCATAAAATATATTGTGGGCTTTCAAGATGATTTTCTCTACTTCTTCTTCATCAATGCATCTAAGAAACATATCGTTAAAGGATTTCTGATATAGGACTTGTTCTACAATCACATATTTGGTAGTTATGACGCAAATTCATAACATTTGCTGAGAATTAGCCCTTCAGGATACATCCGATCTACAATCTGATTTATTATATCCAAATACTATGGACATGAAGAAATGAAATGTTTATCTATGTAGTAGATGCATTCATCAAGGAAATCCAAATCAACTAACTCGTTAGAGTCTATAACATTCACAGCTAGCCATTCAACAATAATTTTGTCATTTGACATATTTTTGATAGACATAGGTAAGTTCAAACTCATTCATCAATGTGATGAACCTACTATATTTATTGGACAAATTTGTTTGGGTTAGAAATGTTTGCAACTAATCAAATTTAATAATGACTCTCATTTCTTGATTGAGCATATAATGTCTCAATATTTTAGTTGAAAATACAACATCCAAACATTCCTTCTCTTCTTGTGAGTAAAGAGTTTCATAATAAAGGATTATACAACTAATAAAATAGATGGCTCGCTCAAGACCATCATCATCTTCCTACGCTAACATGTACGTAATTGAAATGTCTATGGCTCTAGACTAAAAAATTAGAGGAAGATCAAATTTTTGTGGCATAAGGGTTGGCGGTCAAAGAATAAATCACTTAAATGATTCAAAAGTGTTGTGACACTTTTATGTCTAAATATTGCAACATGTTTTATTCAACAAGCCATTAATGTGATGGATAACATATGTGAGATTGAGGAAAAATCTCAAGATTTCCCTAAGATTACATAGAAAATATATGATACTGGACTCATATATTGCTAGAGTCATATCAAGGATTTCCCGAATATTTTTGGGTCTATAATAATCCCTTGAGAGGAAATGATGTAACCTAATAGCTTACCTCCTGTAACTCCAAAGACACACTTTTTGGGTTCAAGGTCACACCATACTTGATCAAGCGTGAAAGGATGATTCGAAGAACCTCAAGATGGTCACCTCTCTTCTTAGCCTTTGCTAAGAGATCATCAACATATGTTTCCACAATCTTATGAATAAGATCATGGAATATATAGGTCATGGCTCATTGATATGTGGTGCCAACGCGTTCTTTAAGCCAAAAGGTACGACCATATAGTAGAAGGTTACGTAGGGAATGGTGAAGGTGGTTGGGTTCGATCCTCATCGAGATATTCTTATCTATTTATATCCTAAAAATTATCCATGAGGGATAACATCTTGTAACCGGCTATAACATCTACGATGGTACCAATGGATGATAGTGGAAAATCATCTTTAGGGTGGGCCTTATTTATACCTCTTAAATCAATGCATATCCTTATCTTACCATTCTTATTAAGGACCGAGAAAATTTTGGACAACCACATGGAGTATTCTACGATTTTTATGAACCCTACTTTTAGAAATTTTATTACCTCTTATTTAACCATCAAATAAACTCTAGACTTCATGGGTCTCAATTTTTGTTTCAATGGTTTGACATCGGGTTTTGTAACCGAGTTGTGAACTACTACATTAGGAGACACCCTTGTTATGTCTTTATAGCTGAACATAAAATATTAAGAATGCACTTTTAGCACCTTGTTGTGTTCTTCTATCTCTTCCACTGATAATGAATAACCAAGATTCAAAATCCTGAGCTCTTCCTCTGTTTCAATATTAATATTGATTGTACCTTCTATCAAAGAATAATTTATTTCTTTGAATTTAGGGGAGATGGAGGTAATTCCAAATACTCTTCCTCAACCTCATATATCTCTAAATATTTTCGTGAGGAAAAAGACATTCTTTTTCCCAAAATATGAAGAAGGTTGGGGAACAAGAGAGAAACCCTTCTTGTGATGCATGGAATGGATATTGGTATAAACACATAGAAACCCTAGGATTGTCTCATAATTTTATAGCAAAGTATAACATGATAGGTTCATTCTTGTTCTCTACATATGATAATATCATGTTGTTTGGAATCCTTCAAATTAAGGGTTCAAACCTAATAGATACTGTGAATTTTTTTCCTTCAAACCTTCATTAGGGTAGAAACGAGAAGAAGAAGATGCCATGGAATCAACAAGCTGGTTTTGTTCTCTAGGGACTACTTCAATCTAGGTAAAATAAAATTATTTGAAAATTTCACACACAACATATTTATATAGATGGAGATGTGCCTATCTAGTCTGCACCATATCGACACTTAGCTCCATCATAGTGGAGTATCCAATAGTTGATAGGAAAAATTTACTCTTCATTGTTATTAGGAACTTCTTTCTAGAATTCAAATACCTATACCATACATATATATATGAAATGATCTACTAGGGGAGGCTAGTCCAAAAACATTTTCGATACCTTGAGAGTCAAAAGGTAGCATGACCAGTAAGTCATTTTATAAGATCTTTACTATTTCTACTTGGGTTTAGTAGATATAATTTCTCTGCAGAAGTGGTCTTACCTTCACTCTTGTTTACTCCAATTGTTTTAGGTTTGTCAACTTTTTCCACTTGAACTGGTATTACAATGGAGATTATCTCTTTGGAAGGAAGTGGTTTATTTAGTTGGTTTTCTAGGAGTTCAAACTCAAAGTTTTGTCTTGATATTTTCCAGTGAATGTCAAAAGGTTTAGGGTCACCTTGGGCAACAAAAAGCTTTCCTAAATGAAGGAACCTTACCTCTTAAAACAACTTCGATGGAATGAAATTAATTATGTGGATCTATGGTCTACCAAGATTCATATTGTATTTGGTTTCCTTCTCTATAATATTAAACTCAGTCAATATATTTTTGGGCCCAAGGGTTTCTAGGAAAACTAAGGTTCTAATCGATGTGGCTTTAAAACTGTCATAAACTCTCAATGTATTCTGGTAGAAGAGAAATATGTTTCTCTCGTACCCTATTTTTTATAGGAAGGAGAAAGGAAAAATATTCACTCTAGTCCCATCATCAACCATTTCCTCTTAACCTAGTTATTGTAAGCCCACACTTGTAATTATAATGCGGATCACCTCTTCATTCCAAATTTCTCGCATATGAAGGAAATATATTCACTATGGTCTCGTAATAAATCATTACCCTCTTGAAGTAGTTATTGTAATCCCACACTTGTAAGTATAATGTAGGATCACCTCTTCATGCCATCTCTACATTTAAAGGAATCTTTCTTATGTCATACACAAATCCTGTGTCCTCTCTCAAGTTGTCCTGAGGACAAACCTAAAAAAATATATGGTTTATTTGAGCCTCGGGAGGAGAAATGACATGTAATAGATGGCCAAGGACAAATGATTTCAACAAAGAGGATCGATGAACTGGATAATTCTTCAATATATCTAAAAGCAAATGTGATAAATGTCTTATTAAGATATGTGATTAGATCATAAGCTCATACGGGCTTAGGAACAATCGACAAGTCATCCTACACTAGAGGATAAATGAGAAGAGGGTGTGATATGTAATATAAAGTATGAGTGGTCACATTAACTTATGGCTCTATTTTTAATTCAACTAAACCTACAATTTTTCTTTTTTATTTATTTGGTCAAGGTTCAGAAAAACTCAAGGATCGGTAGAGGTAAAATCCTCATGATCGTGATTCACCATAGGAATACCTTTGTTAACATTTTAAGGGATAGGCTTCTCATTTTCAAGATGTTTGGGAAAATATCTCGATAAATTCATAGGTTGGAATTTTGGGGTGCAATAGGTCCCATATGAGTGTGATGAGGGGTTCCTCAAGGGTTGGATAAAAACTTATCAATGAAAAGTTTTCATTAGTCTTCCGGGATTCATTCAATGAAGTTAGTGCAAACCCTACCAGATTGATCATCAAGACCAATTAATCTATGAAACATACAATATAAATTGGGATCATAATCCCATGGTATCTTATTTTGACCTTGTTGTTGACCATATCTCCAGCTTTTTTTTAGGAATTGGTTGTTATAATTATAATTCGCAGCCCCTTGTCTAGGGTTCAAATATTGGTTTTGTCCTTGGTCTTGAACCTACTAAGGAGGATGACAAATGAAATCAACCATGCTAACAGAAGGAGTGGAATTATTAATACTTTGGTTATTCATATTTCCATTTTTATTGTTTTCATTATTGGTGTTCACAACATCGGGATTTTTAGGTTGATTATTCATACCGTATGTGGTGGAAATTTGGTTACGGTTCGGAAACTTGAGACCTTGGTTATTGTTCACGTTATTTTGGTAATTTAAAGTTCCATGATTAGATATGACTAACCTACCATTGGGACCATACATCTTTCACCCACTATCAATATCCACTTGATCAATGTGGAGTGTGCCCTCTAACACTTCCTTGTAGCTACGAAGGGTAATTTTTACACCTCCTCCTTAGTTTCTCGATTGAGTAAGTAGAGAAAGAGGTCATAGAGTATCATTTGATCCATATTTAGCTCACTTGTGAAAGAGTAAAGGACTTAACACCACCTCTAAATGAAGTGAAAAATAGACTCATTTTTTTTAATATTCAAAAACTCCCCGATCCCCATTCATAACAACTTGTTCATATCGAAGAATTTAATGAATTAGAAACAAGTTACTTGAAGGAATTTATAAATGCTTCAAGGATTTGGTAATGCCAATCAAAATAAATTCTTTTGAGGGTTTTAGGAAATATTTTGGCAACAACCGCATCCCATGGAAGTAATTATCTGATTGCAGTAACATAAGCCTTGATATGGGTGTTGAATTCTCCATCTCCCTTAGCTTAGGAAGGTCCAAAAATGTTGTGGAATAATAACACATCATATTGTGAAATTGAGAGGCTCCTTCAAATATTAGGTATAGGTTCTCATTGCATAAGACTCAACCATAGAGGTTACCTAAGGAAGGAGAGGAGGAGGATGAGGAGGAAGAGTTTGATAAAATGAAGCATAGGTATTGGCTGAGGCATAAGGAATTGTTGGCACTCAAACTTGCACCAATATTAGATTAGGGAGAACTTAGTCATTGAGGAAATAATGGGACTATCTCCAAGTTTTGGGACCTTGCGTGCTTGAGATAGACCTTTGGAGAAGGTTGGTTCCTCTTCCTAATTCTACTGCTATTTACTCCTAATGCTGAAATGGAAATCCTAAGCTAAACATGCCAAGGGAATAAGGATAGAAGGATATGTGAAAAGGAAAATATAAGGGAGACAATAGAACTAGAAATAAAAGAAGATGAATATGATCAACTTTGAGAAAAAACAAAGGTAGATGCATATAAGAAGGCTAGACATGTGTAACAGGAACAAGAACACAACAACACCATTGTTTCCATGAAACACAATTAAAAAGGAGGTGCAAGGGACGTGAAGAAGCACAAAAAGCACACAACGTAAGGGAAAGGAAAGAAAGAAGAATAAAAAAAGATAAGGTAGAAGATAGCCACAAAACAATGCTTCTATTACTTTGAAAATGCACAATCGATTACAATGGATTTTCAAGGCCAATATCCACATGCAAGAACTAGATCTAAAGGTCTATAACTCAAAATGCAAGGAAATGCATATAAAAACTAAAATAATCTAACCCTTTACAATGAGAAATTATCTTACATTTATAGATGAATGAATGAGAGAAGAGGAGGAAAAGGATGGAAAATAAGATTTAAAAATTCAACCACCAACAACAAACAATGAATGCCTATAAATCTGGCTATAAATATTTCAAATGTTCTTCCCCATGTATTTTTGGCATGTAGGAGAAGGAAAAGAGTGATATATGAATCAAATTGGGTGTTTGGAGAAATCATATTCTCCATTAATGGCATGAGATATTTTTCGCAACTTCTCACCTACCCAATCCTACGATCATTTAAATTCAAAGGATCTAGAGTGTAATCCACATTATCTGTTATTTTGTAATTTTCGAAACAAGTCACACTTTAGATGGTTGTAAGGATTCAATACCCTGTTAGAACGCTTTAGTAAGTTGCATGTAATACACTCAACTCGACTAGAGATTACCACATAGCATAAAGATTGGTGAAATAAGAAGGTGCAAATGTGTGCATGAAGGAGAGATGTGTGGAAAGAAAACAAAGGATGTTAAAAAGTAATGTGTGTGGTGGAAATGGAAAAAATACTTATAGGAGGAAAATATAGAAGAGGGCATGATCATCACAGGGTAATGTGCGATGCACAAGAAGGCAAAGTGCGCAGGATGTCGAGAAACCATGCTTACTAGGAAACAAGTCTGAGGCACATGCAAAGGGAAGATAATTTGCACGGAGGAAGGAGAATGTGAAGAGAGTGCATATAAGACGAGTGAAAGAAGATAGAGGAAGGGGAATAATGTGAAAGGAATAAAGATAAAAGAGAGTGCGAGAGGGTGAGAGAGGGAATGTAGCTAAGAAAACTATGCCAAGGAAGCAACTAGAGGGCGTGTAACCTACAATGTTGAATATCAGATCTTGAATAGGGACATGAGTTGTCAAAATAACTAGGAAAGTTATTTTAGACAATAGTTTGGTAAATTTTGAGGTCATGTTCCTACTAGATGAATGAGATTAGTAGCCTAGAGAATCCATTAGGCATGGATCCATCCTAAAAATATAAAACTTTGATCTCAGTAACTTTGAATAATTGTCCCTTGGGTCACTTTGAAGCATTTCTAAACTCTATTTTGAATCTGGAAAACTGCTGAAAATTGTTGGAAGATTACTAGCATTATGTAAGTAAAATAAGAATGCACATAAAAAGCACACAAGAAGAGAGAACTATGTACAAATTAAACAATGTGCATGCAACACACTGGAGGATTTAAACTACTCTAATTTATACAAAATGATGAAGCAAGCTTAATGGAAGGGTTTGAGATAGATCCTATTGACTAGGATCGGTAGCGTGCCTCAATCAAGATGAGATAACTCAAAGGATTTAGCCTCCTTGCAAGAAACTATGATGTATGGGCCACTCCAAAGTGCATCAAACTTTGAATGGCACCTTGGTTTAGCTTTGTCAAGCATCCTATTTTAATATTGAGTCCCCAAATTTGAAATCCCGAGGCCTAGCGTTTCTATTAAACCACTTCTTAGTTGATTTCTAATGTTGTTATAGCTTGATCATTGTAGAGTTCCTTGATTCTTCAAGTTCAACCAAATCTATCATTCGATTTCTCTCTGGTATGTGCCTTCAAATTTCAACTTTTGGGTGAGTGCTAATGAATTTAAATCAAGTGAAAAGAAAGTGTAGCCTCCTTTGCATAAACAATATTATAAGGAAAAGTGTCTATTTCCTTATTAATTATAATTTTTCCACCCATAGTGCACGTGAGACCTTTGTGTGTACTATCTTTGGTTGATATTCATAATTCACTTCATGATCCTGATCAGGTTCTTGTTTGGTGAATCTTCTAATCCATTTACTTAAGGGTAATAGTTGAAAGAGGTCTTCAAATAGATACCAAGACTAAGATCCTAATCGTCAATTTTAGTACCAAGGAAGGCCTTTGCATTATCTGAAATAATTATTTGAGGAACACCAAACCTTGTTACTATACCTTTGAGAAAGTCGAGGATGACTAACTTAGTTGATTCCTTGAGTGCGATAGCTTCTATCCATCTAGTGAAGTAATCCATAGTTGTCAACACCCATTTATGCCTAGCACTCGAAGGAGGATTTATCATGTCTATGAATTCAAGATGCCATTTTACAAAAGGTTGATCCGCTTGGATCGTTCTGAGAGGAAACATTGCTAATTTCTTCTTTTTTACAAATAAAGTGCATTCTTTGCACTTCATGACCCACTTGTGCATGTCTCGCAAAAATGTAGGCCAAAAATATAATTCCTTTATAATCTTCATTTCTATTTTCTTAGCAGAAGTTTCCACTAGAGAATCTATCGTGAGATTTTACCAACACTTTTTCTATTTTTATGTCATCAATACACTGCAAAACATGATATCAAGATTCCTTTTGAAGAGAAGGCCATCAATCAAAACATATGGAATAGAATACAACCTTAGATGTATTCTCTTTGCTTTGTTCAAGCCATGAGGGTATACACCCTTGGAAAGGAATGTAATCATGTCCTTCATCTAACTCGTATGCACGGGTCTTCATCCTACTTAGGTTGTGCACGTGGGAGATCTTCATCTAGGAATAATGAAGTCTTAAGTTCAATCTACGAATCCTCGGTGAGATGTTTACAGAGCACATTACCCCTAACCATATTTTTGCTTTGATATTCACATCATACTCCATGATTTTTATCACCCATCGCGCTCTCTTCTCGCTAATCTCTTCTCCCATGATGAAGTCTCTAACACCTGAGTGTGAAACTAACACCTTGATGTGGTTTGTGGAGAGCATGATTTTTAACTTCTTAAGTACGTGCATGATGTCATATACTTTCTTCTCTGTGTGTTTGTATTACAACTCATAATAATTTAGTGTTTTAGTGAAGAAAGCTACTGGATGTTCTAGTCCTTGTTCATTTTCTTGTGTCGGAAAAAACCAACACTCGCATCATCTACATAAGCATAAAGGATGAAGTCAATAGAATAATCTGGATTAATGAGTGTTGGCATGTAAGAAATTTATTTCTTGATCTTGTTGAAGTTATCTTTTGCTTCTGCTATCCATTTGAAGGTTGTATCCTTCTTGAGCATGAGGGTGATGGGCCTTACTAGTCCTACAAAGTTAGGGATGAAGTGCCTAACAAAATTTATTTTTACTAGGAAGGACTGTAAGGATTTCTTATGCACCGACATGGAGAGGGAAAGGATGGAAAAAATGCACTCAAGATCAATAGTTATTCCATACTTCGAGACTATATGGCCCACTATATTGCCATGTGCCACAAAAAATTTACACTTCTTGGGGTTAAGAGATACCCCAAACTCTCTACATCTTTCAAATACTTTCTCTAGGTGTGCCATGTGATCAACACTCTTCTTTGAGAAGGCAGTTATGTCATCGAGGTAAACTAGGATGAACTCATTGATATATCCTTTGAAGGCAATATTCATGGCATGCTGAAATGTTACGCCTACATTTGAAAGACCAAAGGGCATATTCTTATATGCATATGTCCCCCACTTAGTTGTAAACACCATTTTGAATTGATCTTCTTCCTTGACCATGATCTGATTGAAGCTAGAATACCCATCCAATATAGAAAATATTTTCTTACCAGCCACAGTAAAATATTCTCCATAGAAGGCAAAGGATAATGATCCTTCAAAGATGCCTTGTTCAAATATCTGAAATCGACATAGAGTCTGATTTCACCATTCTTCTTGTGCATTGGAACAAGATTCACGACCCAAGTAGAGTATTTGATCGGAAATATTATTTTTGCCTTGATGAGTTTAGATAACTCTTTCCTCATGAGGGGCTTTATCCTTAGATTGATTGGTATTTGATTTTTTCTGATGGGATTGATACTAGGATCAAGTTCAATGGAGTGTTGAGTGACACTTGGATCAAATAATTTTTCAAACTCCCATGAGAATATATCATTGTATTTCCGACATGAGAGGTAAAGGCATACTTTTTTCATGCGCACAAGCTTTATTCAAAGAACAACTTCGTACCACACACAATAGTGAATGGGAGTAGTCTTATTACGCCACTTGCATATACTTTTCTTCACATTTAAACTCATCATCAGGGCTAAAAATTTTCTCTAAGGTAACCATACCTTTAGGAAGCTTATTTTCCTTGAGTTAAATCTCTTGGTCACTACATATATCATGTAAGTCACTTGCATATTTGAAGAGAACTCAACTTCATTTTGAATGAACAAGACAATTTGCACATTGTTTTCAAACACTTGCCAAGTAGTATTAATGTCTAGGATAGATGGCCTAATCACCATTTTGACATGTTGTGTGTTTCCCTTGATAAAATCCTCCACAGGAGAAAATTGTGATCTAATCACGCTACGACCTAATCAAATTATTTGTTCATTTTCCTTGGCACCACCTACAGATTCAGAGCATCAAAGATCTCAAGGAGGTCCTAAAATCTATATTTATAAGCTTTAAGAAAATTATTATTTGTCACACACTTGTTTGTGACCTAGTGGATAACCAATTTTATGTATCCAAATATGTACAGCCTCCTTAATCTATTTCTTTTCAACAATGAGAAGGCCATGCACCAACACTTTGTATTCTACTACATTATTAGAGCATGTAAATTACAACTTGTGCATGAAGAATAATTTCTCATCCTTGGGATAAATGAGAACAACACATGCGCCCGCACCATTCTTATTCTATTTTTGTAATTGTCAAAGTACAACTTCCATAAACCAGAATTTTCTTCATTTTGCTTGAGCGCGCATGACAATACAACTTCTTCTTCAAGGATGCAATAAGTGCCAAGCCTAGTTTCAAAATCTTTAAGCTCTTCATCATATGGATCAAATTTGTGGTGCCTTTCCACCCACTCATCTAACACTAAATCAGGTACAAGAGGGGGAACATGTTACTCTTCAGAAACTAAAACTTGTTCTTCTTAGATTAAGCAATTGGCTTGGAGATGAGATGGGTCATATGAATCAACATGATAGGAAAATATTGGCTCAAATTGTATGGTAAACTGGGTACCATACCTTGTCTTTAGTAACATATGGGACCAATCAGAAGAGAAGTAACCACCCACTTTAGCAGTAAAATCTCTTGATATACACAAGGAAAACAAAGGAGGTAGGTTAATGATTGACACATCTTGAGTTATTATAAGGCTTGGACATGCATGAAGGATTAAATCAAAATCCTTTATGACTATTATAGTGGTTACATTTTATCCATCAAGATGTAATACTCCTTTGGAAAAAGGTATGTATTTAAGACCTAAGACATCGACAATTTTCTTTAGCATAATAGAAGTACTAGCATACAATTATGTACAAGGTGTTTGCCTATGATCAGGGACATATAAAAGGGTGGGTTTTTGACAAACTTACTTACTTACTTCTCCTCTGCTTGATAGATATTGACAACAACACATGGGTTTTGAATAGATGGACTAGTGCGCAAAATCTTGGACAAAGCTTCATGCAATAGGTCACGCCGAGATGGAATAGCCAGGGTGTACCACATTTTGACATTGAAATTCATTTTCTTCTTATCATCCACAATATTGAATGGAATGCCAATTGACTTATGAATTTAGGGCACAACAACATATTTTCTTGATTGTTCAGGCGCAGAGGCAGGGATTTTAGCTTATGTAGAGGCTTGACCTACCAAAGGAGGGGGGAACACTGCTTGTGTTAGAGTTTTGTGTGGAAATCACATGCACATGAACTTGCACACCTTTACTATTAGATGAATTTATACTTTTGATGATCTTCCTACATGATATGAGCCAAAGGTTGCGCTCTTGAATCCAAAATTCTCTTCTTGTATCTTGTGTTATTAGCAGCCTTGGTGCACGGTCTATTATGAATTTTTGCAACTTGATTAATTGCACAAAAGTATTCAGTGCCAAAGAACATCAAATTAGCCTGAGGAGGAACCTTTGTCTTTTCTTGGTTTTCTGCTTCAACTGCGCTAGTCGAAGGATCATAGTTGGAAGCATTCTAGATCATATAATCTTGGGTGCACAAGGCATTGGCACGGTGATACTGACTATGAGGCATGTTGCAAGGAAACCACCATTCTAACTCTTAAGCCATATTTTTCTAAATTGGAACTAGTTTTTGGCTTGCGTTGGGTGCTAGAAGAGGTTGCATAGAGGAATAACTTACCAGGGAAAATGTGCATTAGCATGCCATCTATCATTTTGTTGGTTTTGCCCATATCTTTTATTTTCATAATTATTTCTAAAGGGCTAATGGATTTGACTATACCCTTGATTATTATTTCTTTTAAAGGTTTGCGCCTAGTGTCTCTCTAAAGATATAAATTTATTATAAAATTTCTTAATCAAGGCCTTCATTTCTTCATCTTCCTTTTTCTTGGTGGGAGAATAGGATGTGGATTTGGAAGGTTGAGTTCTCTGGTTAGGAAGAGGGGCAACATAAGGTTGGGGTGTGTGAGGATTTTTTTGGAATAAGGGAGCGGGTGGCCTAGGAGCTAACTTTTCTTCTTGAATAAGACTATTTTATGTACTTATTCCAATATTGTAAGCAATGGGTAATGTTCTACCTCCTATGGAATGAATCATAACTGAGATATCACTATTCAAATCCCTCAGATAGTACAAGAAAGTGTGTTGAGTGTTAGGCCTTACCACTTGAGGGATTCTGTCCCAAGTCTTTTGGAATCTAATGTTGAAATAAGTCATCTTCTCATTGGGCAATATTTTTTTTGTTTTTAGCTTCTCCACCAAGGATAGGTGATCTTATTTGTCTTCAAAATAGTTGCGAAAGAGATGTTGCAAGAAGATCATCCCAGTGGCAATAGATGTGAGTCTCAAACCTATGTACCATTGGAGCTATTTTCCTTTGAGTGAGGCTACAAGAAGTTTGACTGCTACATCATCACATGTGATCAAATAGAAAAAGCACACATTTACTACATCTTGGATGTGCTCAACATCGGTGACTTGATTATCACCAAAGTGAAATATGGAATACTATTGAGTACGGCTCTTTGGCATATCATGCATGTATTTAGAATGAGAGGACTACCTCCAAGTGAAATTGGCAAAGTTCCTCGAGAGGTGGTGGAGGAGGAGCTACTATGATAGGTTTCACAAGAGACCTACTGAGAGGAGTGGAAATTTTTGTGGTGCGTTAGAGATGGCATTATGCACGTGGGTGTTCTGCTATGTATATTTCTCGATATAGATTAAGGTATTTAAAGAACTCTTCAACTGTTGTGCTTTGTCTCGTACGCACTGTTCTCATGAATGATGTATGGAAAACTAGAAATAGTATATCTAAGTGTTGGGATTCATCAAATACATTCAAAGGATCCTCAAAGGATGGAAATCACTAAGTCACACACCAGAACTTAGTAATGATGAAATTTAATATTTCGATGATTGTCCCCACCTGTTCCGTAACCTGTTGAAGCTCAAACTTTCACCCATCTTAGATCAGTTTTAAATTATTCATTATGGAAATAATGGGAATATGTCCTAGTTATGGGACCTTGCGTGCTTGAGACATACCTCTAGAGGAGGCATGTTCCTGTACCAATTTCTAATGCTACCGCTATTCCTAATGTTTAAATGGAAATCCTAAGCTAAACATGCCAAAAGGCCGAGGATAAAATAATATGACAAAAGGGAAAAATAATCTAAGGGAGATGATAAAACCAGAAAGAAAAGGGGATGAATACGATCATCTTTGAGAAAAAAATGAAGGCAAATGCATAGAGGAAGGCTAGAAATGTGCGAACAAACCAAAATACAACAACAACGTCGATTCTATGAAACAAAATAAAAAAAGGAGATGCAAGGTACATGAAGTAACACAACAAGCACACAACGTAAGGTAAAGGAAAAAAGAAGAATAAAAATTCTAAGGAAGAAGATAGCCACAAAACAATGCTTCTATTACTTCCGGAAATGCACAATCGATTATAATGGAATTTTAAGGCCAATATCCACATGTAAGAACCATATATAAAGTTCTGGAACTCAAAATGCAAGGAAATTCCTATATAAAATAAAATAATCCAACCCTTTACAATGATAAATGGTATTATATTTATAGATGAATGAATGAGAGAAGAGAAGGAAAAGGAATGAAATTCCTATTTGAAAACTCAACCACCAATAAAAAGCAATGAATACATACAAATCCACCTACAAATCTATCAAATGCACTTCCTCATGTCTATTTGGAATGTAGGAGAAGGAAAAGGGTGAGATCTAAATCAAATCAAGTGGTTGGAGCAATCAAATCCTTCATTAATGGCTTGAGAGATGTTTCCCATATTCTCACCTACCCATTCCCACCATCATTTGAATTCAAATTATTTGGAGTGTAACCCATGTTATCGAGATATTTTTTTATGTTATGTCATGTGTCACACTTTAGGTAGTTTCAAGGATTTGGCACCCTATTGGCACACTTTGGTAGGTTACATCTAATACACTTAACTCTGAAAAATTACCATGTGGCACAGACTAGTGCAAAATAAGGTGCAAATGTACGTGTGAAGGAGAGATGTGTGAAAGGAAACTAGACAACGTGAAAAATTAATGTGTGTGGTAGAAATGGAAAGAATACTTGTAGAAGGAAAGTATAGAAGAGGGTGTGATCATCACAAGGTAATGTGTGGTAGTAAGAAGGAAGGAACATAAGGATTCTAGGAAATCATGCTTAATGAGAAGTAAGTCCGAGGTGTGTGTGCGAAGGGAAGATGAATTACTCGGGAGGAAGGATAATGCACAAAGAGTGCACAAGAGGAGTTAAAGAAGATAGAGAAAGAGGAAGAAGGTGAAAGGTGTGAAGAAAATGGAGAGTGTGAAAGGGTGCGTGAGTGACTTACAATGTTGAATCTCGTAGCTAGAATGGGGATGTGAGTTGTAAAAATAACTAGTAAAGTTATTTTAGACAACAATAACCCCTTAATATTGTGTGTAAGGACCAAGAAGAGTATACATGTCCATTTGGGGGTATTTCAAATACATATGGACATAGAGAGGGACAATGACAAGATATGAGTGAATGGGTGTAACACTAAGGAACGTTACATTATTTGGAGGATTTTTTTTTTGAGAATGTACTTCTAGCTAGACCTTGTGTGGGATATGAATAGGAAGGATGAGGAATCATTTATAGCATGAATGAGCCCACAAGGAGATCACTTAAACTAGGAATAACCAAATGAACATGTTAGATGGATTTTACACCCGATGAACATTAGTACGAGCATAGTTTTAGTTCTAGATGTGATAGGGGATCTTACCTTTCCCGTAAATTACACAGTTACAAAAATTTTGATATCTATAACTCTTTAATCCTTCCCACTAATGTCAAAATAACATCATTGGGTGAAGGATGTGGACCTTGTTTAGGTTCATGTTACACGTTATTCAGTTGAGAGAGTGTATGATACCACCTTATGAATTGATCACAACTAGATCCCCCTTTTGTGGTGTGTGTTCTATCTTTGGAAGGGGTGAGGAAGCATTTTTTGTAAAATAACATTGGTGTATGAATGAATCCTATCTAAGGATCCATCTATAACATTAAGGTGGTTACCTCTTGAGGAAAACCACATTAAGAGTTCATTTTTGGTTGTAAATAGGATGGAAATGACTCATATTGCATATTGATTTGGGGTCTTGATAAAACCCATGGATATAGGCCTTATTCTCCTATGAAATTCATATTGTTGGAGCTTAACAACTCTAGTTGTGGACCATTATTTGATTGGTATATTTCCTCGATTATTATAGTTGAAGTAGTGTTCAACCCTTGGATAGGATATGTGTGCAAAGATAGAAATTTTTGGGAATAGTTATCAACCCACCTAGATAATGAGGGTGAGTGTTGAGTACTCACATGATTGTAGTAAGCTTCAAGGCCTAGAATAGGCCCGTTATAATCCTAACCCAACATATATGGGGGGTGTATAAAAACCCATAAAATAAAATAATGGCCTAGAGGAGGAAGGTGAATGGAACAAAGGAAAAGGAAATGGAAATGAAAAGGAACTAGTCTTTCATGTTGGGCTCACTGAATTTGTACACCTGAAAATCAACATGTGATTTTAGATGCAATCAAATTTTGAGGTCATGCCGAATAAGTGAAGTAAGATATATGGGATGGGAATGGGATGAATAAATATGGTATAAACAAGATAGGTGGTAATGATGGTAATACTTTTATGATCAAGGAAAACACAAATGCTTAACTTGCAAATTGGGAATTTCATTGTCAGGAAATGAACACCCACCTAACTCATTAAGGAGTGATACTTGTGGTGGAGAATGATTTTGTCCATAATTCTTGGTCAATGTCGGTGAAATCGAGTGTGGCTCGACTTTACCGATGGATTTGAGAGAATTATGTTTTAGCCTCTAAATGTACCTCTCCAAATAGGGTCATGTAAGAACGAGAGAGGATGTTTTGAGGAAAAACTAAGGGTTTTGTGGTCTAACCCTATTGTCTAAATCAACCCAAAAATTTTCTTCTATGGTCAATTGGTTGTCAATAGCATCAAGTTGGCTAATGATCTCCGGTGGTATGGGGATTATCTAAATACTAGTGCCCATAAACCTAGGTCTATGTCTCCCTGATATCATTCAATGTTGGGTGTGTTTATTATTTGATCGAATATCCTTCTACAAGGTTTGGGTGGACTGAGATGGTCATATGGGCACAAAATCATGAGAAAGGTGGAAGGAAATGAATAATTAATAACCAAAAGGGCTACGGGTAAGTATGGACAACTTAGGATGCTAAGGAAATGGGGATTTATGTTCGGTTCCTAAATTTAAATAAATAAAGCAAGTGAATCTAAATTAAATAAAAGATATTAATTCACCCTTTAATCTAATTAAATTGCATTTTCCAATATTCAAATAAAGTAAAATAATAACAAGCTAACTATTTCTTTTTGTGTTTTCAACAAATATTTTCAAATAAACAAACTGATTTAAACAAATTAAATTCCTAAACTTTCTTGCTTTTACTTTATGGATTTAAAAGAATTATATAAAATAAATTTCTTATAGGCACATACATAAATAAACAAATCTAAAATAAAAACTAGCTACTTCTAATGAAAAATAAACTAAAATAGGGAATAGCCGGATGTGGCTACTCCTCTGTTGCAAGATTGTAAGATAAATTTTATTCTAAATAGAAAGTGTATTCAAAAGTTATTATTATGGAAATTGGAATTTCTTCTAAATAAAATTATGCCTTAAATTCTCGAGAAAGGAAAGAAAAAATTATTGGAAGCAATTTCTTCTTTAACTAGAATATTTCCCCAACAAAGTGGAATTAAACTATATGAATAATAATAATGAAGAAATAAAAAAGGATTACAGACAAAAAATATTCCTCCAAATTATTTCCACATCTATAGGGATAAATAGAGAAGAATATTTAAATGGAAAATTTATGTGGACAATGCACAAACAAGACTTTTGAATGGGAAATGAAGAAATCTTTAATTCTACTAATTTAAAACAATATAGTTGTTTTATTCTAACAAATGCAATTAACTAAATCTTGAATAATTCAAAGACATTCCCAACCTGTTACTATTGAACTGAGATAGAAATCCAAGTATAGTGTTGTGTTATTTGGCCCCTCGCTTTCTTTTCTTCTCCGAAATGATTTCCAATTGATCCAAAGGTGTGTAGAGTGTTGGTTAGCAACAAGAAGATATAAACAAATTGTTGTGGCTAGCTAGTTGTAAGAAAGTGATTGAGAAAAAATGTAGCAAGAAGGAACAAAGCAAAGAGCTGGTTTTGTATGTAATTCCCCTAAAACATTCAGTTGTATAACTTTACATCCAAAATATGAAAACTCCAACCCATCATTTGGGTAAAATCTGGGATTTTATAAAACTTTGGGGAAGAATGAGTCTAACAACACATGTCCAACAAGAAGTGACAACACATCCAAATAAGGGGAATTCAACATTCTAAACATAGTAAATTAGGAAGAGAATTCCAATACAAATCCAATGAGCCCAAAATTAGGAGAAAGGGTTTTGTAACGAGTGAGAAAATAACTCCCGAAATCTAAATATGCGTTAAAAAATACGTGTTTTTAAATCTTGGATTAAGGTAATAGGACTATTAGTCTAGATAATCTGAAAGTTATCAAACCGTTGGTCTCAGCCACGACAGGTTGTGTAACTATTTCTGAAAAAAACATGGAAGGAGTGGGAAATAGTTTGCATGAGCATGAAATGAACTCTATAACTTTGAAAACATGGAAAAAAAGGTCATAAAAAGCATACAAAGGTGAAGGGGAAGGATATGGATCTCATTGTTACTCTAGAGAATATTTTCTTCATCATTAGAGACTTATCACATTCTTCCATGTAGCACCATGTAATTTTTGGTGCGTATAGTACCTATAAGGTCAAATGTTGGGTGGTGACTTCTTGGTATTAGTTGATTAGTATGATCATGATCTATTTTAGGTGGAAACCCTTTCAAGATAACCCTAAACACAATTTAGTTCTCATTAATAATGACCTTTATATCTAATGATATAGGGCCTTTTAATGGTTGAGCTTTTATTGAGAATAATTGTGCTAAAAACTCATCTATACCATTCCTAAGCATTTTTGCATTTTATGTGAAATTACCAATTGTACAAATTTTTCCTTCTTCTCATGCAACTCAAAAGTCCTTCATTTGGAATGGAACCACATGAACAAATATTGGAATTTAATCTCAATAGTTTCTAAAGTTGAAAGTCATTCGACCCCAAACACAATGTCTAGTCCTCCCATTGAAATGGAATACATGGGACAATCTAAAAGGTAATATCCAATTGATATCTTAATATTATAGATTATTCTTGAATAACTAACTTTACCTCCATCTACAACCATGACCTAAAACTCTAGTCATGTATCAATAAAGCAATTTAAGCATATGGCCAAATTATGATTGATGAAGTTATGAGTACTTCCCGAGTAAATTAATCTGTCACCATTTTCTTTCATGAACCTAAAAAAATTGAGTTTTTCTAGGGTGTTGATTCATAAAATGGAATGCTAAGATATAGTTGGTTGAGATTCTTCAACCTTGATCTTAAGAACCTCTTCCTCTACATCAATTGTTTCCTCCTCATCTTCTATTTCATTAGGACCCTCAATGTAGAAAAATTATTCTCGGACATTTATGTCCTTTTCTCCACTTTATATCATAAGTCTAAAATAGTCATTTTTCTCGTTTATCTTCTATTTTTTGAGGAGTAAATTGTGTCAATTTGGAAAACATGACACTAGATTAATGTGTTCATTGTGATTAGTGAGGCTCCTTCATTTTACCATATCTCTTTCCTCCATATGACAAGAAATGATAATGGATCATGACAATGAACTTGGATTAAGAAGGTGAAAATCATATTGAATGTTATTTTTAATTCGACCCAAGAATATATCATTTATATGATCATTTGATATGTCATTCAACCATAAGGATAAATTTTCTAATCAGTGGATATAATCCTTGACTAAACCTATCCGTCCGTAGCTTGGATGTCCGGATACAATATTTCTCTGTAATATTATCAAAATTATTAATATAGTGTATTTGGATCTCATCAGTGAACATAAACCAAGTAATAGAGAGACCCTTATTATTATTTTTCTCACACATTCATATATACCAAATGAATTATTCTATTTCCATCTACAATAATGCCATTACCACCTTCTATCCAATCGGGACTTGATGCAAATTAAAGATATTATCTATTTGGTTGATTGAAGTGATCATATCATTCCCATTTAAATTATGCATATCCACTTTAGGGATAATGATACGACATTATTTAGAATACCCAGTTATATGTATAAAGGATCCAATATGGTTGGTGTGGTTTGAATATAAGTGTACATTACTTGAAGAACCCATTTAACTTGAATGGAAATTATTTCTAGAGTTCATGCACGAGCTCAACTGTAGATACTCCTTTAATGACTCACATTTCATTTTCAAGTCACCCTTCACATTTTCAATCCATAATCTAATTTTGACATCACTTCACCTTTCATTACATCTAAGATATAACTAAACTCTACTTACACATTGTTCATCCCATTGTTCACCATGTCCTTAAGCTAGAGACTATCTATGATACCCCTATGTTTGAAGATGAAAAATCCACATCTTCATTATTAGGATTTTGACCCTTCTCTTGGCCTTTGGTTTATATCCCTATCATGATGTAGGGTTTGTGTCTTGGAATACCGGGTTAGGGTAAACCGTAGGTCTTGGGTTTTGTAAGGTTATTGGCCAAATAGAGACAAACTTAGAGAAAAAAACCTAACTATTTTTTTGCAAGATTTATGAAAATATAATAAACATAGAAAAATTCAAAAAAATCAGCATATGGATTGAATTTATGAAAAACATAAAATGGGTATAACTTGCAAAAAATAAGTCCAAAAATATTGAAATTTTGGGAGAGACTTACATGAGTGATTTCTCCACTTTCGTTAGAAACATTTTCCCGTATGTTGAAGATATAGCTGAATATTCAAAATTAGAGTGTTGAACTAAATCTATCTAGATCAAAGCTATGATACCAATTTTAATGAAATTTCTTAGATAGATATGAATATCAACAAAAATAGATCACCAAAATATAGAGAAATGATCACAATATACAAGTAGAATGACTTAGTCACATGAAGGGAAACCTCCAAAGCATATAATAAGACTAAATTTCTCAATATGATCCTAATATACTACTCTCTAACTCCTAAATATACCATAATTTAATGCTCGAATCCCTAAGGTGACCCACTAAGCATATAAAAATATACATAGATATGATATGATAGGATAAGAGATTATGTCATCTAGAATTTGGCTATCCATATCCCGATATATGACCTATGGTTAAGGGAATAAAATGCTAAAGGTGACTTTTAATGATTTTAGGATCTTTTTAATGCTCTAAAATGAGCACGACAGGTGGAAACTCAAAATAGAGATATGAAACACTTAGATATCTGATTGGGCACACATTTTTTAGAGTTGATCTCTTGCATTCTTGAAACATGCCTCCATATTCCTCTTCCTTCTCATATGGAATGATTACAAGAATTTAATGTAATTTTTCTCCATTATTTGATCAACAAACACTTTTGTTTCAACACTTGGCTTAAATGTTTCTTTCTTATCATTAAACAAGAATTTTATGAGGCTAAAATCATCCCCAATGTCCTCACAAATCTCCATATGACTAACTTTAGTAACTAAGGAAACTCTTGGTAAATCACCAAAATCCTCCATAAAGGTAAAAACATCTAAAGATGAAAAACAATAAAGATCACCACATTAAAAACACCATGCTCACCTTCCACTTCCTCCTCAACCTTTGTTTGATTGCTATTAGTGTTAAAAAACACTTTCTACTATTCTTCAAGATCAATCTTTTTTTTTCCAATTCTACTTGATTTCCTTCCATGATGGATGCCTCATTTTTCACAATTTAACACTCTCATCTTCTAAATTAGATTCTTAAAAATTTACTGCAACTGTGATATCATTGTTTCCTTTGGTAAAAATGGGTTGAACCGGATATAATACGTTTGTAAAGGTATGTTCATTGATTAAAATTTCACAATAAAGATGGGTTGAGCTCAAGCTTTTTGATCTAATCCTATGAAACCTTCAAATAATTATCCATCATATTCTATAATATTTGAAACTCAAGGGGTTTAAGGAGATTGTGTTTGAATTCCTCTTGTTTATGATAATCTTACAAATCAACCGAGTGATTTGGTATTGAAATATTCTAAGAGTGTTACAAGGTCTTAAATTTATTCTCCTCCTCGTGATAGTGACAAAAAACCTAATCTACCAACACTTTGTGGGATTATTTGTCTTGGTCAATATTGGGTAGAGGATAAGGATATCTTGTGAGATGCCACAGGTTCCTCGATATTCATAACAAGTGTTAGGGGGACTGGGTAATGCCATAGGTGGAGATGGGAGGGAATTTTTACAAAATAAAGAGGATTTTATGGATAGAATTATACTTTATGATTGTATAAACTCAAAATTTGAAATCTATCCTTTATCACACCGATCTTGACATTGCACACTCATATGGACAAATGCACTTTCCTCACTTTTTCTTAGCACACCATGATGCCACTTCATGTACTTTCTAAATCTTTGCACACCTCTCTATCATAAATTTATGAAAAATAATTGAAAAAAATACATATATAAACATATATTATTATGACCATAAAGTCAAAATAAGATTTTCTCCCTCCTGTCAAAAAATGTCACTTTCGGGAAGTTTGTAAAATTACATACCGACCCTACTGCATGCTTTTTTCATTGACATATCATGCATTAATTGTCTCAATTCCATCACATTCATATGAATTTAGTTTGAATTTCATTGCATAACAACATTTATAAGCATATATAAGGAAATAAATCATACCCCATCTAGGGATGTGACACTTTATGAACTCATACAAAAGACAACACAAAAGGAATACAAATCTCCCTAAACTAAAAACATCTCATGAAAATCCATTAGGGTAGCACCTTCTACTAGTATGAAGTATCCTCCCAAGTATAAGAGTCTCCATCTTCATCATACAAGAAATAAAAGTGACCCTTCCCAAGCATTTGAGAAAGTGTGAAACTCAAGCAAAGCATTGTCAAATATTTATTGTTCTATGATAGATATAATATACTAGGAGAATGATGTGTGGTTTGATCCTCTTTAGAGTAGTGATGACATCAACAGGCATAGAGGTGTCCACATCCCACCTAACTTTTTTATAGGAACTTATTCTTATAATACAATGGTTTGATGGTTTGAGCAGATTTTATAGAGCCATTTTGTAGGAGATCAAAGAATATTGACAAATAGAAACACACATTTATAGGAAGGTAAATCACTCAAGAAATTATAGACCCATATTCCAAGCTAGTAAAATACCATACAAAATATTCAGACTATACAAACACTATAAAATAAGTTGTACGGTTTTTAACAGTGCTCGCTTTCAGTTACAATTTCATTGATGAAGTATTTCTAGGTCTATATCTATCTATTCATGGACGTAGACCACCCAAAATCTTCCATATCCACATAAAATTATCTAAGTGTTGTCTCTCCCTTTTGTTTTGGCATTTTTTAAGTAGCTAGTCACTTTGAAAAGCATTATTATGATTTGTGAAATTAATATTGGAATTTAAATAAATCAATATCCACCGTAACATTATCCATCCTTTTTATGTATGTTACTTAAAACATGCTTGAATTAAAAAGGGTGAAATCATTTTGTGAACCCACTTTGATTTAATCCTTTAACCTAATCTAGGATCTTACCAAAGTTTCCATATGTTAGGCCTACTACTTTTAAAACCCTACCGTTACCTTAAGGTGCATGTGTGTTTTCTTTTTGTGTAATATTTTACTTGTCTGGTGTGTGTGTGTGTGTGTGTGTGTGTGTGTGTGTGTGTGTGTGTGTGTGTGTGTGTGTGTGTGTGTGTGTGTGTGTGTGTGTGTGTGTGTGTGTGTAAGAGAGAGAGATCATGGATTATTTTCATGCTTTACGTAGTCATAGTGCTTATTATCCCTCTAATAAAGTCCATACCACTTATGCGGATGTAAATCATGTCACTCCATTTTCACACTCCTTTAGAGATGATGTAGTATTTGATTCAAATTTAGATCCTTCTTTTCAAACATTCACTGGTCATCCTCCCCAAGTCCGCACATCACCTCCTATGGATACTCCTTAATAAAAATTTCTAGATGACCTAAATCATTTCCCACATCTTGCTACTTATGTAAATCCTAAGGGTATTCTTATAGGTTGGAATAATGACCATGAGAAAATACAATCTCCTCCACATGTAGATCATGACATTAATGTTATAGATGACCTATATTTTGGTGATGATGTTAGTGTTTCTAGTGCACATACGAATGATTTTCCTTCTATTTACACTTTAATTGATGATGTCCCTTATGTTTATGATAATGAAGAGGAAGTAATGCATCATAGTTACAACCATGATGATGATATGCATGATGTTTATTATTCTAATGAGTTAGAAAAAAATTATTTGTTTCTGCTCTTGAATGCAAAAATAATGAGCTTGATTGTAGCATCTCTAGTTTTCTTACACATAATGACCATTACACTTCTATTGTTCCATTTGAATGTGAATAAACTAAATTTTCTTTACGAATGTATCCAATTATTATAAATGTTAAAATTATAATATGGATCATGTTTAGGTTAATACACATTGTGTTTCTAGTTATCCTCTTACATGCAAGTGTGATGTTTCTACTATCACTTCCTCTCTTCCATATATAGATGCTAATGTGCATGGTGATATTATTAGCAAAAATGAGCATGTTGATTTTATTTAGTTACACATAGTACACATGTTGATATATCTCCTAGTGTGATTTGTTTAACTATTTTTGACGATGATATCACTTTAGATCCTAATGATGAGATCAAGATTATTCAACCTATGCAAACTTCATATGACTCGTTGTTTAATAATCTTAATAAACCCGATAGTGTTCCCTGTAGATACTATTCATGGTATGGTCAAACCTTTGAATTAACCTCTAGGTGTTTATGATATACCTCCTCAAGAGGTTATTTCTCTTATGCATGTGGTAGGTGAGTTACAAAGAAATTTCCACACATTTACTTTAGAAAGCAAGGCCTATTATGCTAGTATTGATTCTAATATTATTCTTGGAAACCACATTACACGTAGAATATTTCAAATAAAATTCCTTAGGTATTTTGAGATGCAAATTTTAATTGTTTGATGGAACTTTGGGTCCATATATACTTCTGAAGTATCATTTGATAGTCATGGATCCTTATGAAAATGAAAAGATGCTTCTTAAAGTTTTCTCTAGGAGTCATGGGTGAAATAATTTATTGCGGTGCATATTATTAGTTTTTATCAACATTCATAGGGCTAAGACCCTCCTTCTTGGGTATGGGGAGGATCATATTATTGAATGCAAAATAAATAAAATTATGGGGTGGTTGTTAGGCCAGGTATCACACAATAATACTCCACTAAAATTGTGGAAAAGTTCTTGTATAGTGTACAAGAGAGGACTTTGCTTTGAAAATAGGAAAAGAGGAGTAGTAGAAATAGGAGATAGGGTTAATTATTGTGAGTAGGAACTACCATATTCTCACAAACAGTAACCAGAGTAGATCCATAATAGAATAACATAATAATGTAAGAAAAATCAAGACGAAGAAATTATAGACACAAAGCTCTATAAATCCATTAACCAAGGAAACAAAGTTCCTTCTTGTTTGTACAATATTACAATGCTTGCAAAGTTGGAAAGTAGAGAGAATGGAGGAACATAGATAAGGATATAGAATAAATCTATATTTTATTACTTGTAGTAGTAGAGTAATACAACATCTTATAAAAATTAAAAATTACAACTCTTTAGAATGGAGGAACAATTCCAATTTATAGCTTAAAATTTGTGTATTCCTCTCCCCATGTGACTTTTCATCTCACCACCATGTGGCTTTTCAAATTCCCTAGGAATGAAACTAAGCCCTTTTCTTATTTTGTAAAGGGAATTTTACAATGCAAAATTAAGTCACTTAAATTGAATGAGATGAAAGAGTGAAAAAGTAATTTCCCAATGAATAAATATAATGTTAAAGAGAGGGGGAGGGGAGAGAGAGAAATGAAAATATGGAGATGGGAAAGCTTCTTGCTGATGAAGAACTTGATTCTAATGGATTTTGTGGAAATGCTTCATGAATGATATTCTCTCCTTTGAACTCTTTTGAACTAGAACATGGTGATTGCAAATGCTTCCTCATGTGAGATGAAAAATTATTCCAAAGAATTGAACGAGTGTTAAAAAAACTACTAAGATAATTGCACCATGTGAACATGAAATGGTTTCACAATCATGAAAACATGATGATCCTTTTGAACACAAGGTCAAAGTCAAAACATGGAGATCATCACCTTACTCTCCTTGGATTTAAAATTCACCTCTATGAAAAATATGTCGCATTTTATAATGGAATCATCTTTAGGATGGTTAGGCACCTTTGTGGTCATCTTTTCCTCATTGAAATAGGTCATTTTCAAGATAGAATAATTACTTGTTGAGTGAAACTATGTGCCTCTAACCTCATGTTGGATAGAAACATTGTGGTTGTAATATCCTTCTTTTGTGAGATGCATGCACACTCTAAAGCATTGAAAAAGTGTTCGAAACACCATTGTAAAATTTACACCGAGTGGACTGTGGTGTCTTCTTAATCCTATAAACATGATGATATTGAGTACTTCGGTATCCTTTCTCCTCGTGACTCTCTTGAACTTAAAAATATATGTAATGACTAAGATATCTTATTTTTTAATGTAAAAAACACCAAAATTCTTATACACCTTCTTTCTCATTTGTTACTCATTGGATAAATTTTTCTTCTACAAATGGGGAAATAAGTCACTCCACATTGACCATTATACTCATCAAACAAATTCCCATGCCAGATCCTAAGAAGATGATTGAGAATTGGATCTCACCTTTATAGACCCTATTTGATATCACTTTCCTTTCATGGCCCGCATCACTTTGAACATGATGACACCTTTTGTGATTGTTAGGATGAACTAGAACACATAGTCCCGAACTTTACCTCGAGGATAAATATTTGAGAGTTCATAAGGGATTTATTCCCCCTTTGAGCCATGAGACAACTCCTTAGCCTTGCAATTGTGAAAAAAATAAATGAGATATGTGTAATGTGATTTTATATAAGTGACTTGAGCTCAATTGCAAGACTTCCTATTTTTGGCGTGTCTTGTCTAGGATAGCATTTTTAGTATGTTTTCATAGTTTTCACCTTCTAATGGTTTTTTCTTGTTTAGAGTATCAAGAATGCTCCAAAATTCACTATTTTGAAATTTTACTAAATTTACACATGTGTATCCTTACAAAGTTAATTTTTTTAGACAAAGGTCTTCTAGGTGTTAGACTAGAAATGAAACTGGTCTCTAAATATTGGGTTTTGTATTAGGATGTTTTTCTCCGATTTTCAAAGATTTTCATTTGCTAGAACTTTGTAGAACTAAAAAAGAAACTCCAGGGATAAAAATTTCAAATGGATCCTAAAAATTACATAGAGTATTAAATAAAATGATCTTTAAGGAAATTTTGGGAGGAGTGCATTGACAAAATTATGTGGAAATCAGTACATCATTTTGTAAATATGAGTAATTTTAGTTTTGGGAGTATGTATGTCAAGAAAATTAGAAGCGTAAATGATGAAAATGGAGGATTTGGGAGGGAAACAAATCATCTTGGATTTTGAAAAATTATTAAGTGCTTTGAGAGGAGAAGTTAGTCATTTCATTTGCAAAATTTCAACTCACCACTTAACCCGACAACTCAACCATGGTTAGAAGATGGTTCACATGGTGTTGCACCAGTGTAAGAGGTGAAAGGGTGCATAAGGGGAAAATAATTGCACTTTTCACTATATTTTAACTAGTTTCTACTTCTATTTTAGTGAGAATGAGATACAAGGAGCTGAAATGGTCATCGAGAGCTAAAAATGGGTTTTTGATGTGACCAGAGGTTAAGTGGTTGAATGGGGAATAAAATTTATTTTCCCCATTGTCCCCTTTTCACTTGGTGTAATCTAACGGGAAAAATTTGGTGATAAAATGAGCCATGGGGATCTGATCACAAAGAGAGGCCAAGGAGTTAAGTTGTTTGTAAGTTTAAGGTTCCCTAGGTGTAGAAGATGTAAGTTGTATGTTATGAGGAAGGAACCAACATGTGGGGGTAAAAATTGGCATCCCATTTTCCCAATTACACCTTAGAGATAATACAAGGTGACGACACATGCTTGAAAATTTTCTGAGGGTCAATCCATCATGAGAAGGGAACATGACAACTTAACTCCTCCATATGCTCTACCTAATACCTTAAGTCATGTTCTAATTGATGAAAAATATTAAAATTATGAGGGAGTGAGATTTGGTGTCCCCATTGTCCCTTTTATTATTATTTAAATCAATATGGACATGAAAGGTGAAAATATCCGCCCAAGCCTTTTTGAAATGCTAATGTCTTCTACAAAGTGCATTTTAGGACACCGAGAGTGCTTTTTCTAGCCGAGAGCATATAATGGTGGTTTGGGGTCAAATATTATATTATTTTGACTAAAATAACCTTTTAATATCATAAAATTAATTATCATGAGCCAATTCTTCTTTAAATTTGAAACTTGGCACCATTCACCCTTTAAGCACGAAGGAGAAGTAACAATGACTTGAGCTATCACAAAAGATATTGAAGAATTATTAAAGTATTTATATTTCCATAATGTGGAGGATTATAATACCTTTCCATTGAGTATTTTATGACCTTAAAACTTCTCTCATAACTTTGAGAATCATCTTGAAAATTTAACTTTCATCACTAGAGCCTTCATTCCCTATGTCCAAAATAACCCGATCTTGCTTGCTTGATTCCCGACATCAATTTATTCCAATTTTTACCCTTAAAATGACTTGGATAATGTCCTTTATCTCCTATAAAAATCCTATATGGCTTGAATCTTACATTTCACATTCTAGATGGTGTTCAATAATTACAAAATGGCTAGAAATGGCCCTTTCTGCAGACCTCTCGAGGATAATTGTTCTTCCGTACAAATCTCAACAACTTCTTCAATTACCTTAGGAATACCTACTTGTACATGAAACAAACTTTAAAACATGTTATAACTTCCATATTTTATGGAATGAGGTTGGTATATATCCGGAGGGGCTACATGAGCCGATAGGTTGGCCGAAGGAAGGGTTCACAATGATCGGGAAAAGGTTTTCAAAGGGTGGGCTTAGTTTTCATGGCCAAAATTTCCAACCTTGCATGATATATATTTTTAATGAAAACAAATGAATCTAGATTGGGGACATTAAACCATAAAGGGTAATGAATAACCTCGGGTATCTCATGGGGATGCAAACCAATGTCTTATCCATTGGGCCATAAAGTCACCATACTGGACAACTAGAAAAGTTACAAATACAACAAAGAACCAAACAAAAGAAACACACGAAAGAGAAATGAAACACATAACGGGAAGGGAAACACACATGATAAAGGGAAACCATCATACAACATACCTAAATCACATATGGTACATTCGGGGGACAAACTGTTTTCTTTGTAGCACTAATTCTTTACTAAATGTTTACCATTGCACATGTATCACAAAATTCCTCTATTCTAAAAATCCATTGAATACATCAAATAAATATGACCCGTTTCTCATCTTACGAGGAAATTTTCATGAGTTTTTATTATAAGTGAGGGTCCACTTAGACATCTTAATGCCTTTATTGCTTTGATATCATCTTTTCATTCATTTGTTCATATGAAAATTCATCCCAATTTTTGATCTTCTATTGCTACTACAAGAACAATTTTTGATCATATCAAGATTTTTATTTTCATATCGAGGCTTATGTTATTTAATGGTAATTTTACATTCACTCTTCATCTACATCATGAAATTTTTTTCCATGAGTTGGTTCTCAACAAATGTTTTAATATTTTGGACACTATCACAAGCCTCTTGATGCTCTATGTTTCTCAACTGCTTTGAAAAATTGTTCTTCACATAAATTTTCTCACCTTTGACTCAATTCTCACTATTATGTGATGTCCAAAATGCTTCATCATCTTAGAGACTAAAATAACACTAGGTTAAGCATGAAATATACAAATAATCATTTCCCCCATCTTGACCATTTTGAACCTCAAAATACATTTCCATGTCCTTGAGTAGATTCTACTTTGAAAGATTCAAGCATCTTACTATTCATATATTCCTCATTGAGAAGGTTTTCCATCTTAAATGGAATCAACCTTGGGAGAGTTAAAAACAATTTCATCTATTTTTTTTGTACTGAAAAGGTCTTCATCTTATCCTAATGGGAAAAATAAGGTTTCAAACTCACAATCATTTTCATACTCACCATACAAGATTTCATGTTGGACCTTGTGGAAACGATTTGAAATAAGGGATACACCCAACAAGTGGTAATTTGAGGTCACTTTTCCTTCTTGATCTGAATTTCTCATCATCCGAGGATTACTTTAATACAAGCCAAGATTTCCATGACCTCAGTTATCAACAAGTAGAGAATATGCATTCACACTCAATGGGAGGTACACACTATAAAATTGTTGATCCATCAAATCATCATGATGCTTTTCAATTGGCTCCATCACATCTATGTACTCCTCCATTAGCATGGGCAGCTCAACATCTTCCTCTAAAGCTATGAAAATTTTTCCATACCTTGAAACAAGATGTCCACCCTTTGGTCATGGTTTTGAGCCTTGTATGTTTTTCTTGATGGGAAGGAGATTCTTCATTTTACCATTTACAAGTATGGTGGCATACGACCAAAAATATTTTCTAACATGCTAATAGAAACTCCATCTCAACAACATACCATATGAAGCTGACATGTCTTGCACCATTATTTTCATTATGATATTCTTATCAGGAAAATATACAAATTACACTTGAGCATCCTTCACTTGGCCAATGAGAGGTAATTATTTGGTTTGCATGTATTAATAATGGCTAGTAGTAGGAGTGAGAGAGAGACTTAAGTGATTTAGCAAAATTTTTGGCATGACATTACCAAAGGCACCGAAGTCAATAATGCAGTTATATAATTTATATCCATTGACTAGAAAGGATAGATAGAAAGGTTATACCTTCCTAAAAGTGGAGGATTTGGAAGCAAGAAAGTTATGAGAAAGAGTGGTATAAGGAACATAAGACGGTTCTTTGGTAGAGAAATTTTTGGAACATGAATTTGAACTACTTCCTTTGATAAAATAGAAAAGTTTATCAAATTACTTGGGATGGGTTTTCAAATAATTAGATTCAAAAATTTAAATTTTAGCTTTCTTAACATGGTTAATAATGTCAAAAGGTGAAGAAGTGATAGATACATTAGGAATTATGATAGCCTTGACAAGATTAGGATTTGTATTCTTAGGATCAATAGAAGAAGAAACTAATTTGACAAGAGGAGATGAAAGATACTTACTCAAAGAGGTAGATGGAGTATTGACTGAGGTAGTCTTAGGATTCTTCTTGGATGACCTCGTGGAAGTGGAAAATAATGATCCTCCTTTTGTTTTTGTTTTTGTAGAGTCGTCATTCAAGGGTTTATGTTCTTTACTTGGGAATCAAAATAATATGATTATTTCTCTATTTTTGAGGGAGTAAACATTTCACAAGAGTAGTGTTGTCATGTAAATGTGCAAAAAGGAAATTAACAATTTATGAGCATGATAACTATACCCTTGTGTTAATTTTTTCAAGTCTTACCATTCTAAGGCACCTCGGGTCTGCCCAATCAGTCCAAGTGACCTACCAAATAATTTTATCTCATCCCCCTAGGTGATTTAGGAAATTCCATTCATTCCCCCTAGGTGATTTTAGGATTTCATTAAAAGTCAGCAAGCTTCGGAAGTTGTGGGAAGGGCTATCACTGGCTTTCCTAGGAATGCAACAACCCCATAGAGTAGAATAAAAATAAAAATCAGACATGAAGTTGATTCAAAGGCCTTGGGACATCATGGATGTAATTCAGGAAGATTTTGTAAGGACTTAGAAAAGTTGGGGCAGTTTCACCAAAATTAGGGTTCACAAGCTCATACGCAGTGCACATGACAAAAACATTTCGAGCTTCGGAAGGTAATTCTGGGAGCTCTAGATGGAGTTAGGATAAAATAGAAACATATTTGGAAAGGGAAATACAAGCCATAAAAGTTGGTGAAATTATTTTTTCACAACACTTTGGCGCAATGGTTTTGCAAGTAGTTTTTCTCATGTATAGTGCAATACCATATCAAAAATCTATTTTTTAGGGATCACATGGATGAGTCAATACTTGAAAACAAAACCATTTTCTTTATAATTCCATTTATAGTAAATATCATATAAAATTTCATCAAAAAATCCATCAGGAGCTCAAGATATTACCGTCACAAGTTGTCCTCAAGGTTCGTGGATTTAGTCAAGTTTTCACTCCGTAAGCTTTGGTAGGATTTTGTGTCCCTCACATCCCATAAGGTCATGGATATCAACATTGGAAAAAGATTCCTAACCCCTCATGAAGCCCTCTAGACCCACATATGACCTCCAGGATTGCCAGTTCATCCCCAAGGTGCTTGCAGGAGCTCAAAGCCTTCACCATTGGATCGCTGCCACGTGTCATCACCTGGATCATTGTTGAATTTTATGTCCTTCATGTCCCTTTGAGTTGAGGGACATAAAACATGTAAATATGAACCTATACCATAAGGAGACTCTTATTCACTCATTTGACCTCTTCAAGAGTGAAATTCCAGCCCCTAGGTGCTTGTCGAGCCTCCATTCTCAAACATCGATCTCCACCACGTGGCATCACCTTGCTCATGAAGGAATTAAATTTCCCTCATGTCCCTTTGAGGTGAGGAAAATAAAACATGTAAAAATTCTCCCCACCCTTGTGTATTCTTTTTGAATAATTTAAATTCGGCACTTATCCATTTTCCCCCCATTTCTTCTTCACAGCTTCATTCCTTGCCATGGCTTTGTTCTCATGATTATCCAGACACCCTACCACCATTTTTTCTCTAAAATAGCTCTGCCAGCCAAAAAAACCATATAATCCATGAAAATTCATAGGCCTCGAGAGAAAAATGGGTCAAAAAAAGAGAAATGACAAAAATTAATAAAAATGAAGTTTTTTCACCAGATAAACACGAAGTCAACGAATCGAAAAATCCTCATATCCTGAAAAATACAAGTCCAATTGAGGTGACGTATTTTGTGGACTTCCACATTTTTCAAGATGATAAAGATGCAACAAATGGGAGGTCGAATGGTGCCTGAAGCATTTTTTCCAAAAAAATCCCCATTTGTGCACAGACTCACATTTGTCAGATTTCCCATCAATCTGTAATGGAAACAAGCTAAAAACTTGCACATGGAATCCAAATGGAAAACCTATCGCAATAGAGTTTTTTTAGCTGAAAATGGAGAAAATACTAGACCTAAAAATTTCAAGCTCCATTAATGGCCACCATGGTAGCTCAGTTCTCGAAGCCACTACTAGGTGAAAATTTTAAATTTTATTTCCAAGCATTCTAGTGGGAAAAATAAAGTGAAATTCGAAGGACATGATCTGTGATGATGAGATGAGTTTGAAAAAATATGTTCCATCACAAACCGAGTAGTGGAAGTCCACTTTCTAAAAATAGTAAGTTTTCCTATACAGACTCACTATGTTTGGAAATTCGTCATCAAAAGTGGCTATGGCAAAGGCAGTGTGCACTAAAGATCACCAAGAAGCCAAAATGATTTTCCAGAGCATAAAATAGTGAAAATGACCACTTACTAAAAATAGTAAGCTCTATATGGGTTCTTACTAAAAATAGTAAGTCAACCCAAGAAGTGGCTAAGGTGAAGGTAGTGTGCACAGGATTAAATGAAGAATTTCATCACATCAAGATGGTCAAGAAGAAGCAAGAATCACCTCTTACTATAAATAGTAAGTCTCCCATGTGGGTACTTGCTATCAATGGTAATTCATACTCAAGGGGAAGTTTTGGAACAATGGGACATAGAGGGATGATCATTCAGGTCAATACCATCATTCAGATCATCCATGGGCATTGCTCATAGGGAATTTGAGACTCATCTCAGAGAATTCAATAGTATCTCTTGACACTCACTTCATGGCTTGAGTTACAGGAGTATCTTGTGCGGGGTGGAAGTTGTGATCATCGAGAAGAACCATTCGGCAGTTTTTTTAAACACTCATTCCAAAGCACCTTAGAGCTAACTTGAAGGAGTTTCACATGATTTTTAAGATTCAGAGTTTCATCACATTGGAGTCTTCCATCAATGAGGATCATCGGAATTCATCACGGGAAACATATTCTCTTCTTATTCTCTCTTTCTTATCTTCATCCACCCAATTTTTTTGTGTCTTTTCAATGTTCTAATTTTGCATTGGTGTTGCACTTTTTCATATGTATTAATGTTCCTAATGTAATAAGTTACCTTTATGTTATAAAAAGGGACTCAAAATTTTCGTAGGAAGTTGAAAAGTTTTAAGTTGTGCGAGGACATATGAAAATACATTGGGGGTAGATGAAGAGTCATATCTCATTCTATAAATTATAAAGCCATTCCCATTTCAAAGGGTTGGTGATTGATTTTGTAAACTCAAGAGTGTATTGTACTTTGAGAGAACAAAGGAGATAACCATTTTCTTCCATTTTCCCCCTCACTAGTTTTCCTCCATTCCCACACTATGTACAACTTTTGTTTAAAAATCAATACAAGAAGGAGTTTCTATATTTCTTTTACTAAGGGGTTTCTTGATACTTTGTGATCAATAAATTCTATTTGGTCTTATTGTTATTTATAGAGTTGTTTCTTCCCATAAATGTATGTGTTAAAATTTCTAACTAGTGTGTGCAGGAATCTAATTTTCTACCTTGAATGTTAGTTTTCCCATCTCATTTCTCACTCCCCTTTCTGCTCTTCAGACAAATTATTCCCTAAAAAGAGATTGCTAGCTTTTTCGCAGGGTCAGTGGAGTGCCCCTATTAGATCCCCAATTGTAATGCCACCCAGAGAAAACTTACCTTCACTGCATGCATTTATGACATATGCACCGGTTAAGTAGAGGGACTTAGACTCCCAGAGCATTGGCAAGGAACCCAAAAATTTTCCCTAACAAATTTTCTCACCAACTATTTTTTTGGCACCCATTGTGGGGTAGATTTAGTAGCATCTACACCCAAAATATGATCGCAAGGTCACAATTTGTTTTTCAAAAATGAAATATTTAAAAAAAAATTAGAGTTTATGGAAGTCCATTACCAAAAGATATGATGTTGATTATTTCAAGTGACATTTCATATCCCACAGCTTTCTTTTCATATTCCTATTGCAAAAAAATTCAGTGCTAGAATTTGCTTTGAACTAAAAGTTAAAGCGAAACAATGGTGGATGAAGCAGAAAGACATCAACCCATTGTTCCATGGGGAATAAATATAATTCCTCTTGCTCTTGAACCACATCTTCATGATCTACCAATAGATTCACGTAAGAAAATTCAAATTTTCAATGACGATGACACACAGATACCTGAAGAACACATCACCTCTTTCACCACATCATGTGAGATTCTTGGAGTCGAACATGAAGACGTTTCTATGAGATTTTTCATAGAATATCTCCAAAAAAATTTAAAAATAGTTCTACCTCCTGCCTTCTCGATCTATCACTAGTTGGAATGACATCAAGACTGCCTTTGAGGAAATATTTAAATCAACTAAAGACTGTTAGGACCTCTTGGTGCAGTTGGCTCAAATGAAGAAAGGAGAAAGTGAAACTATGAGAGACTTTGTGGCTCATTTTGAATGGTTGCTTCATAGGATACCTTGGAAGAAGATTCACCATCTAAAAACAATATCAAGAGATTCTTCATCAATGCTCAATCACCAAAGGTAGGATTTTTCCTACGAAGAGTTCAACCAAGGAATATTGTAGAAGCACAAAGGATGGCCATTGAAGTTGATGATGATCTCATCCTATCGGGAAGATAAATAATCCATCAAAGGGCAAGGCCCAACATCCTAGAGACGAGAGAACCAATCCATTTCTACAAAAATTGGAAAATGAGATGGCATATTTGAAGAGGGAATTCTTTTAATGAGTATCTTCTCAAAGAAATAACACAAATCAATTTGTAGAAACACCTCGAAGGCTTGCCTTGGATGCCCCACCTATAAATGTAAATTATAGGGTTCAGGAAAGTGAAGTTAGAACTTGAACAAGAAAGTGAAGGTGATGATCTCCTAGAAGTTGATGAGCATGAGAATGATACAAAAATCAGATTATGTGAGTATTCTGGAGGTGATGAGGATGACGAAGAAGATGCACCTAGTTTCTCATGTGTGGTATTCACTGTTCTTAATATGAGAAAGGAGCCTCTTCCTCCACTGCTGATAAGAAAAAGAAGACCAAAGATCCTTCTATGGTAACTCGTTAAAACAAAATAATCAGTCAAGGATCTCCTTTCCCACCCTCCATGGATTCTCGTATTGTTAAATCCTGTTCTTGTAGCAAATAATAAGTCTCTAACAATTCCAAGCAAGTCTTCTGATGCCTCTTCTAATTATAAATCTAAATCTACTCTTGTAAAATCTAGTAATTTGAAAGCTCCTAGTGTACCTTTCAAGATCCCCTCTATTTCCCAAAAATATACTCTTGTTTGTAAACCTATCCCAACTCCAAAATCATTCCCTTCAATACCCTTGTCTATATTTTCTCCCTTTGACTTCGTAGAACATGCGAACAAAGCCAAGGTGTAGCTTACTGAAATTGAATATATGCGGCCTCACCCCAAACAATTTGAGAGGTTTGTTTAATACATCATGAGTGGTAGTTTAACACCCAATGATGTAGCTCCTAGTTCTAAAGGAATACTACCAAACCCACCTACACCTCCCTCACAGAACATGATTTCTTTGAGTGCATCAAATACTGATAAGGTTGAACCTTTCTATGTATCCCTTCTTGTTGGAGATTATGTATTAAACAACTACATAATAGATTTTGGTGCCTCCGATAATATAGTGCCTATAAATGTCACCAAGGCTATCACACTTGCCACAAATCCACTCGGTGGCTCTTATTACTCTGTGGAGTAAAAATAAGTCCCACTTGTAGGGAAGGTCAAAGATGCACAGGTGGCTCTCGCCAGATTTTCAGACAACAAAGTTTCAGTGATGATTTTGGTAGAAAAAATTTCGAATTCATTTGGAATGTTGCTAAGTAGGGGTTTCTATAAGTAGTTGGGGGGTAATATCGAGATGAATTGGTCTTCTACAACAATTCTAGTAAAGCGAGACATGGAAAAATTACTTCTAGAGAAGAAGATGATGTACACGGTGCAAAATTTCAGAATTCCAAGAACCGACATCTTGTACCAAGATACCAGGTGGATGAATCAATTCATGAAAAACAAAGAGGAAGAGGATATTCCCATCTTGATAGGTCCAAACATGCTTTTCCAGAGAGGTATAGACCTTGAAGAAGCATTGAGGAGATTTAAGCTACAAGAGGGAAGCCCCAAATTACCGGATGATACAAACCATGAAGAAGAGGAAAAGGTTCTTGGTGAATCTCAAATGGAAAAATCAGCTTGTGTGTTTATTCATGATGAAATTGAGGTATTTTCATTCCCATTTGGAGATGAATACGATATTTTCCAGACCATTCATGGAGGCACAAGACCAACTTGTGATGAGCCCGTGAAAGGTTTGAAATAACGGTCTATACAAGAACTGCTAAGAGCCACGGAAGAAATAAAAGACCCTGAGCTCAGTCTTGAAATCCTGATGTAAGACATAAATATTCAAGACAAGTGTAAATCTAATTTGAAATCCTTAACCGGTGTGAAGGTTGCCCATGTTGAAACAAAGCAAGATGATAAATATAAAACCCCTCCTACTCCAATGGTTGATGGATGTAATGATGAAATTGAGGTATTTTATTTCCCATTTGAAGAGGAAGACTCTTTCCATGATGAATAAATTGAAGTAAGGAGTTTTGAGGCCTTTGAAGCTGAAGCCCCTCTGGACAAAGAAATGATAGAATTCTCGATTCCCAAGATGATGGAGTAATCCCTTCGATATTTACCTTGAGTTGTAAAATAAAGATCCTTCGAAGGCATACAAAGATGAGCTGTAGGAAGTAACAAAGGATATCTCTGTGTAAGAACTATTGGATGTAATAGAAGTTGTGGAAGACCCTGAGATGATTCTTGATCTCTTAACTCGTGTCATGGTCATACAATGCAAGTATGAGTTTGCCTCGACCCTCTTGTCGGTACTCAAATGCCTCACAAAGGAGTAGAGAAAAAGGATGACTCTAAGGTTTCTCATGGAGAAGACGTTAATGAGCATAGGCTTGTGAAGTAAAGTAACTCAAAATATTTAAGAATTTTGAATGAAAATCAGCTTTGGGGAAGCGATGAGATACTCAATGAAAAATCAGCTATGTGGATAAACATGGAAGGCAACTGACACTATGAAACTGATTTCAAAGAATGTGAAGGAAATGGAATTTCTAAGCGAAGGCATGGGCATCAAGAAGCTCACATGGAATCACTCCTACAAAAAAACACAAATGGTCATGAAAGCACCCAAATTTCATAAAAATTAAGGAGAGGAGGCTACTTTTTGGAACCAGTCAATGGCTTCACAAAACAACATCACTCAGGGTTTCCCACTCAAGGGTAACTTTTGAGGAATGAAAATTTCTTCAGTGAAAGTGGGTTATCCCCCACCTTGTACCATAGGTGATTGCTAGGTGTGTTTCCCTTTCTATTGTGTGTGTTTCCCTTCCTGTTGTGTGTCGTTTGTTTCCTTTTCATCATTTTTTTGTGTGTGTTTCCTTCTTTGTTATCTCTCTCTTATAAATTGTACATGACTCTGAAGGCCCAATGGATAAGGCACTGGTCAATGGATCATATGGTCTAAAGTTGAGATTCTAGATTCCCCATGTCATGTCTTTGTTGCACTCAGTCCATGTCATGTCCCCAAGCTAGAGCTAGATGTTGTCATGCAAATGTGCAACAAGGAAATTAACAATTTTCGAGCATGAAAACTATACCCTTGTGTTAATTTTTTCAAGTCTTACCATTCCAAGGCACCCCGGGTCTACCCAGTCAGTCCAAGTGACCTCCCAATTAATGTTATCTCATCCCCTAGGTGATTTAGGAAATTCCATTCATTCCCCCTAGGTGATTTTAGGAGTTCATTAAAAGTTGCAAGCTTTAGGTAGTTGTGGGAAGGGCTATCACTGGCTTTCCTAGGAATGGAGCAACCCCATGGAGTGGAGCAGAGAAAATCCAAAATGGAAATGGAGGTGATTCAAAGGCCTTGGGACATCATGGAATTAATTCAAGAATATTCTAGAAGGACTTGGAAAATTTGGAGTAGTTTCACCAAAATTAGGGTTCATAGGCCTAGGTAGTGCATAGGCCAAAAAAGTTGTTGAGCTTTAGAAGGTGATTCTAGGAGCTATGGATGGATTTAAGAGAAAATAAAAAAACTTCAGAAATTGAATTACAATCCCTGCAAGATGGTGAAATTAATTTTTTCACAACACTTTGGTGTAATGGTTTTGCAAGCAATTTTTCTCATGTATAGGTGGAGTATTAGATCAAAAATATTATTTTTAGGGATCAAATGGATGAATCAAGACCTAAAAATCCCATAATTGGATTTATAAGGTAATTTCCAATAATAAAAATATAAAATTTCATCATAAAAGTCCATCAAGAGCTCAAGTTGTTGTCGTCGCAAGTTGTCCTCAAGGTTCGGGAGTTAGTCAAATTTTTCAGCTCTAGGAGCCTAGTGGGATTTTTTTCTCCCTCATCTCCCTCAAGATAAGGGACATCAGGGTTGGAAAATTTTACCCAGCCCCCATGAAGCCCTCTGGACCCACATATGACCTTCAGGATTGCTAGTTCAACCCCAGGTGCTTGCGAGGAGCTCAAAGCCTTCACCGTTGGATCGGCCGATATGTGTGTCATCACCTAGAGCATCACGGAATTTGATGTCCCTCATGTCCCTTTGAGGTGAGGGAAATAAAACATGGAAAAATTCTCCCATCCCCTAAGGAGACTCCTATTCACTCATGTGACCTCTTCAAGAGTGAATTTCCAGCCCCCATGTGTTTGTCAGGCCTCCATTCTCAACCGTCGATATCCACCATGTGTCATCACCTTGCTCACCATGGAATATGATGTCCCTCACATCCCTTTCAGGTGAGAGAAATAAAACATGAAAAATTTGCCCCACCCTTTTTGTGCATTCTTTTTGAATAATTTAAATCCGGCACTTAGCCATTTTCCCCCCCATTTCTTCTTCACAGCTTCATACCTTGCCATAGCTTTGTTCATGATTGTCTAGACACCTAGTCCACCATTGTTGCTCCAAACCAGCTCTTCCATGGCCAAAAAAACCATCCAATCCATGAAAATTCATAGGTCTCAGAGAAAAATGGGTTGAAAAATGAGAAATGGAAGAGAAATGAAGATTTTTTTCCAGATAACCATGAAGTCACCAAATCAAAAATCCTCATATCCTACAAAATACAAGTCAAATTGAGATGCCTTATTTTATAGACTTCCAAATTTTTCAAGATGATCATGATGCAAACAATGGGAGTTCAAATGGTGCTCCAAAATATTTGTTCCAAAAAAATCCCCATTTCGTGCATCGACTCACATTTGTCGGATTTCCCATCAATCCATAATGGAAACAAGCTAAAAAATTACACATGGAATCCAAATGGAAAACCTATCACAATGGAGTTGTTTTCATCATGAATGGAGACAAAAACTAGACCTGCAAATTTTGAGCTCCATTAATGGCTATCATGGCAGCTCCGTGCTCGAAGCCACTACCAGTGAAAATTTTAAATTTTATTTCCAAGCATTCTAGTGGGTGAAATCAAGTGAAATTCGAGCACATGACCATGAATATGAGTAAAGTATGGAACAATATGTTCCATCGCAAACTAATTAGTGGAAATCTAATTTCTAAAAATAGTAATTTTTCCTATACATACTATGTTTGGAAATTCGTCATCAAAATCGACTATGACAAAGGCAATGTGCACTGAAGATCACCAGAAGCCAAAATGATTTTTGGAGCATAAAATAGTGAAAATGACCACTTACTAAAAATAGTAATCTCTCTATATGGGTGCTTACTAAAAATAGTAAGTCAACCCAAGAAGTGGCTGAGGTGAAGGTAGTGTGCATAGGATTGAATGAATAACTTCATCACATCAAGATGGTCAAGAAGAAGCAAGAATCACCTCTTACTATAAATAGTAAGTCTCCCATGTGGGTACTCACTATCAATGGTAATTCATACTCAAGGGGTAGTTTTGGAACAATGGGACATAGAGGGATGATCATTCAGGTCAATACCATCATTCGGGATCATCCATGGGCATTTCTCATAGGGAATTTGAGACTCATCTCAGAGAATTCAACAATATCTCCCAACACTCACTTCATGGCTCGAGTTGCAGGAGTATCTTGTGTGGGGTGGAAGTTGTGGTCATTGGCATAACCATTCAACAATGTTTTTAAACACTCATTCCAAAGCATCTATGAGATAATTTGAAGGAGTTTCACATGAGTTTTAAGATTCAAAGTTTCATTGCATTGGAGTCTTCCATCAATGAGGATCATCGGAATTCATTAGGGGAAACATCTTCTCTTCTTATTCTCTCTCTCTTCTCTTCATCCCCCAACTTTATCTCTCTTCTGAATGTTCTAATTTTACGTTGGGGTTGCACTTTTTCATATGTATTAATGTTCCTAATGTAATAAGTCACCTTTATGTTATAAAAAGGGACTTAAAAGTTTCCTAGGAAGTTGAAAAGTTTTAAGTTGTGCGAGGACATATGAAAATGCATTGGGGGTAGATGAAGAGTCATATCTCATTCTATAAATTGTAAATCCATTCCCATTTCAAAGGGTTGGTGATTGATTTTGTAAACTCAAGAGTGTATTGTACTTTGAGAGAACAAAGGAGATAGCCATTTTCTTCCATTTTCCCCCTCACTAGTTTTCCTCCATTCCCACACTATGTACAAATTTTGTTTAAGAAATCAATACAAGAAGAAGGATTTTCTAGCTTTCTTTGACTAAGGGTTTTCTTGATACTTTGTGATCAATAAATTATATTTGGTCTTGTTGCTATTTATAGAGTTGTTTCTTCCCATAAATGCATGTGTTGAAATTTCTAACTAGTGTGTGCAGGAATATGATTTTCTACCTACAACGTTAGTTCTCCCATCTCATTTCTCACTCCCCTTTCCCACTCTTCAAACAAATTATTCCCTAGCAAGAGATTGATAGATTTTCCATAGGGTCAATGGAATGCCCCTGTTGGATCCCCACCGTAAGGCCACCCGAAGAAAACTCACTTTCACTCACACATGCATATATGACAGTTGCACCGGTTAAGTAGAGGGACTTAAACTCCCAGATCGTTAGAAAGGAACCCACAAATTTTTCCCCAAAAATTTTCTTACCAACAAGTAGCTATCCATGGATTATTCAAAATATTCATCCGGTAAGTATTCACAATACCCAATCCATACACATTCATCATCTTATTCTTCTTCAATTTATGATTCAACAATTTCTTCTCCTTCATCTTCATAGGTTTCACATATTTCATTAATTAGTGGAGCTTCCAAGAAAATTATTCAGTGTTCTCCCATAATTTGATTCTTATTCCAGGTTATGGTATGAGGTTTTCTAAGCAATTTCCTTCTTCAATGAATTCAAATCATTGACCAATTTTTGTAGAAAAAAATCAACACTCTCCTCTTTTAAACTCTTGTGTATATTCCTCACTTTGAATAGTTATTGATCTTATCCAACATGAAAATGTCATCTTCTACTTCAAAGGAAATTTCTAGAGTGTTATCCAAAGTGTTCGATGAGATCTCTACAACATGAACCCAACTTTAGGAAAAGATCATTAATGAAGAGCCTTTGTTAATTATCTCTAGTAGGGTTCTTGTTGATCAACTTATTGAATTTTTATACAAACTCTTTGATGGGATTTTGTGGTTCTTTCTTTATCTAAGCCAATTGAGAAAGGAGGGCATGTGTATCTTCTGAAATCTTGAATTTTTCTTCAAAATTTGTTTTCATGTCATCACAATCAGTAATGGAGTGAGGTGGTAAGTAGTAAAACCATTCGACAATGACATATTGCAATGAAGCCATGAATGGCCGAATGATAAATTCTTCATGTTCCACTCTAAGAATGCCACAAGATGCGGTAAAATATGTAATATGATCATTTGGTCATTACTTGTCATTTCCATAAACTTTGTGAAAGTTCTTTCTTGATCCTTTTGGTAATTTATATAGTGGAGGAGCCAATTTTGGTGGACTAGTGTTTTGTCCCCATGACATGGGTCCAACCATTTCTTCTTCTTCTTCTTTTTCTTTCAAAGGAAAGATAGAAATTGGTTCTATAAATTCTTATTTTTGGGATATTTAAGTGGATTGTTGAGATGATGAAATGACTAAGTGTTGGATATGCACACAATTTGAAGAGTGTGTGAAAATTTCACATGGAATTACGATAAATAATTCATGAAGTTTTGTACGCAGGGACATGAGATAGTCGACCGTCAAGAAAGTTTAAAATAGGAAAAATAAAAAGTTGACATGATCAACAAGACATGCCAAAAAGAGAACGAGCATGGATCAAATTTAGAATATTTTTTTGGATAAGGTTAAAAAAATTGTTTTGAAGGGACCAAAAAACCCTTTACATAGAGAGAAACAAGGTTAAACAAAAAAAAAACAAGGAGCCAAGGAAGCAGAGTAAATAAAATTGACAAAATTTCCTCTCAAAGGAGAGCCAAATTTATAATATGATAGGATAAGAACATGTAGGGTTAATTATAGACATGGAACACAAATAGATAAAAGTAGAGATATTTATAGCACAAGATGGAAATAAATTAGATATATTTAAAGAGATTCCATAAGAAATACAAACATTTGAGGAGAACCGTGTATATGTGTTTAATTATAGGAAATTGTTAGCCTGCAATCTATGTATAGGATTGGTCTATTCTTAGACTGTAGCTTGATTTAGTAGTGAAGGAAAAGTTACCACCCTATATATATGTTTGTAATATAAATGTAATGTATTCTATGATCATCATGTATACAAGGGATTGGTTTGTATGGTACTGATGTATTTATTCCAAGGTCTATGTCAACATATGATGTATGCTACTGGTTATTGTATTTTGTAAGAGCATCATGATTATAATGGATATTCAACTCTCTTTTTTTGTATATAGTTTTATTTTACATATGATGGGAATATGTGAACATATGTTCTCCATTTCGTATGTTTTTTTATATTGTGATAACCATGAGTGTAGGAACTGCATATTGGAAGGAAACATGAGAATGCACTTAGTAGGTTTGTGTGTGCATTAGTGAGAATCTAGAACTCTATCTAGGTGAAATGCCAATGTGTCAAACTATGTTTTTCTAAACCTAAACTAAAACAAAACGTTTTGGTTTTGTCATTGGGACATTTTAATTTAGACTCTCAAGATGTCGCGTGCACATGGAATTTCAGCTCTTTGTGGAGAGTATTGAACATTGGCTACATGAAGGTGAAGATGAATTTTCACTAAGATATAATATTGGTGATGCAAGCAATCCACACAAATGGCTTGAGGACAATATTTATGATCTGATTTATGAGACATTATTCAATTTCTTTCCTCGGGAGTTATATGATTAGTTAGTAGCATATGCACATAATAGAGGGAGTAGGCCAAGACAGAAAAATATGGAATCGGAAAAGTATCAAGCATTATCTGATTTGGACAATCCATGGATGCGTGTAGTAGATCACTTTGGTGGGAAGGTGTTTTGAGGAACTATACTTTAGAGTACACAATCTCAACTTATTCGTGTCTAGAGGAAGCTGAATTCTAGTTTCTTCATGATCCAAGAGGATCATATTCACGCACACTTCTAATTACCGTTAAGATCTTGATGATAGAACTTGAACTTGAATATCTTACTATGGATGGCTTAAAAATATTTGGTGCTCAAGGAAATGGAAAGGGTTTTACATCCTAAGAATATTTCAGTCATGTATGATGAAATAGATCTAAGGAATATTCAAAATAAGCATGAGAGATATAGATCCAAAGTGTTGTATCTAGTCACTTTGAAGCCAAAATGTGATGAGTATTTTCTCATAGGGAGCTATGTGAATGAGTTAAAGCTAGGTCTATGGATGATTAATAGTATTTGAAGATAAGAAAGTGAACATATTCTCAAGGGAGATTGCAAGTAAGTATATATGCATTGTTTTTGTTTTTTAAAGTATCATTTGTCATTATATGTCAAAGGGGGTGATTGTACTTAGAAACAAGATTTTGATGTTATTTGGTGCTTATGTGCTTGGTTTCCATCAATGTTTGAATATGGTTTCCATCAACGATAAAGTGGGATATTTTTGGGCATTGTGTCTGTGTAGTTTTCATTGATGGTAAGTCACATTGATTTCAAATGGAGTCTAGGTTACATAATTGTATCTATGAGGTTTCAATCAAAGTAAAGGATTAAGGTTGATTACTAGTGAAGTGTTCTTGTGTCATGAAGTGTTGAAGTAACATGATATCCAGGTGTGTATGCATGGTTTAGGGTATGGTTCATGAAAATAAGTTGTTGTCTTTTCTTTAGTATGATATATAAAGGTTACATAAGGTGTGTTACATGTCTAAGTATATGTGTACAATGTTTTAGTGTGTCATGTATGGTGAATAAAATGTCGGTTTCAACGAGTCATGTGGTGATACAAGTCTAACTAGGTCTAATCCTTGTCTTAGTGTATGTAAATGGTGTGGTAACATGAAGTATGAGGAAGATAAGGCTGGTGTAACTATGTGGTAGGAATTGATACATTGTATAATAGGTGTAGATGATGTATAAGAACAAGTCTAAGGTTCGAGTGCATGTTCAAGGTAATTTTGAAACAGGATCATGAAGACAATGCTAAGATGCGAGGAAAATAATGGTGCTTGGAGAGATTTAAAGGTGTGCAAACATAAATAATCATTAGTGATTATAAAGGAGGTTAGTACATATTTTAATTCCAATTTTAAGGTCAGGTTTCAAAGGAGGAAGCAAGAAAACTTTTTTTGGCCTTACCAAGCTCCTAGAACACACATTTCCATGCACACCAACTAGGTCTTCTTCTCCAACTAGGTCATATATGGATGACCTTATTCAATATAACCATTTATTATATCAAAATCATAGAATAATTCTCCATAATTTTCAAGGTCTCATCCTCTTCATTTCTTCCCTCATATCCTGCTCATACATCCTTCCAAAATTTGCTACACACCCATCTCTCTAACACACACAAATGAGCCTCCTAAACTAGCTTATATACATGTCTTGTTCATCCACATCATATAGGTCAGACTTCATAGAGAATATATCAATAAAATATAGTCAAAAATCATGAGGAAATAATGAAAAATACTTTATAGGTTGGTCATATCACCAACATACTCAAATTTCTCCATTAGGTCTCCAATAGGCCTAATTACACCAAAAAGCCATATCAAAAAAACTAGACCATTTTGAGCCTACTTTATCATCAAAAATCATTGAATAACTTTAGGAACATCATAAGAGACCTCATCATGATTCCACCATACCTGAAAATATTTGCATCATCACCTCATGCCATGAAACCATCCCAAGAACATGTTTGTAGCACTTATTTCACTAAATCTGGACATCTTCTAGTGAATCTCGACTCCAATATTAGAATTATTGGAAGAAATCCATCTCCAATTTTTGTATATTGGATTCCATTTTTCCTATACTGGATAACATTATTACTATTATTGGATTCTATTAGTAGCAATATTGGATTCCAATATTGTCATTATTGGACTTATTCGAGTTCCAATTTCGCTATTATTGGATTCCGATTTCACTATTATTGGATTCCAATTTTTCCACTATTAGAATCCAATTTCTAAATCCCAATTTTTGGATTTCAGTTTCATTATTTTAAGATTTATATTTTATTATTATTTGATTCCCCACATAAGCCTTTGACGGCCTCCAACTTACATAATCCTAGCGGTTTCTAACTTACATAAGTGTAGCATCCACTAAATTACTTGATGAAAGTCCATACTCGGTGAAATAAGCCTAGTGGTGTCAAAGTTACATCTTCCTTCCAACCACTAAGTTACATTTGCCTTGCGGCCACTAAGTTACATAACCCTAGCGGTCACTAAGTTACATAAGCCTTGTGGTTGCTAAGTTACATAAGCAGCCGATAAGCTACATAATTTTTGCGGTCGATAAAACACATGAACATAACATCTGCTAAGATACATCTTATCAACACTTATTTGATAATTTTCTAAAATGGAAATCGTTGTGATGGAAACTAGTGGTCACTAGGCATTTCAAAATAGAAGATAATTCAGATAATGGGAACTACTTTTATGATTTTCTAGTCTATAAATCATTCGAACAAGAAAGAGTTAAGAAAAACACGTTGTTTTGAACACATAGATTTCAGTGTTTATTAGTTCCTACCTATTTTAGGTCACTATACCTTTCACCACAACTTATTAGTTCTTACCATATCCTCCAATCAAAGCATTTTGTTTTAGTGTTTATATTTCAAATGTTGGAATATAAATTAAACAATTTCATAATTTTAAAAAATCAATAAAATTGATTTTCTTGATTTTCTATTGGTTACTTTTTCATGATAAGACAAATTATGGGTCGTATTCAAGTACATCTTTTTCAATAATATTTGAAGGAAAAATCTTCAATTAATAAGTGTCACAAAAATTATGATAGCTTTAACATCAACATTTTATAAGTGTACAAATGAATTTTTCTTCATTTTAAAAATAAAATATTAATAAGTACATGCCACCTATTCAAGAATGCATGATGTCATTATATTTATTATCTTTTCTTATCAAGCATGTCACACTCAATATTTTTCTAAATCGTTTATCATAACTTTATTACATTATAATTTTATTAATATTGTGAATTACAATTTCCCACTTCGATATATTGTGATTGAAACATGGGACAAATGTCCCACTTAATGAGACATGTGTGGTGATATATCATAATTTCTCTCCATGTTACAGATATCAATGCAATAGTTGTGAAAATGCTTGGCAGTTGTTTTTGTTTTCTTGTATTTCCCTTTGTGTTTTCTTGTATTTCCATTTACTTCCCTTTGTGTTTTCCTATATTTCCATTTACTTCCCTCCTCTCTCCATTCATCTAAGATTTTTGTATCCATAATGGGAACTCTTCGAGATTACATGAAATCAATACAATTATCCCATGTTTTCACTTTCTTCCAGGGTTTCACAACCATTAATAATGTATGGCAATCTCACTCTGCCATTAAATACAATATTTATTGTGATCATGAATAAGCTAGATCACATTTCTCTATGCAATGAAGTGTAGTTCTTGTTGGATATACACTCTTTGGAAGGTAAATTCACATATTCTCCTCCTTCAAATAAAGAGTTAATTTTCAACTATATCCACACATAAAAAGAAAAAATTATTAGCGTGGCCACTTAAATCTTAAACCTAGTATAGAGAATTTGAAAATGAGAAATATCAATAACAATTCCAAGGTTAAATCAAATGCTTGAAATCACAATGAGAAAATAAAAATAAACATCTTACCTATATGAAAATATCTTAGACCTCCTTTAATCTAAACATTGAATAAATGTCGAATTTGGGTAGAATTCAAGACAATGTGTAAGTGATTAACGTAAGTGATTGTTGTCATTTATGCCACATATAAATCTTAATATCATCAAACATATAAAACTATTTATGCATACCTTATTCAAATCAATAAACATCAACATTGTAAATCCTATCCAAATTATACGCTAAGATATATGTCATCTATTTTAGAACTTAACATCCTTAAATGGTGTTAAATTTGATGACTGTTTAGATGCGTTTTTCATGATTTTAGACGTAACATACTTTCAAATATTTTGTAGAACCGTCACATGTGACTTGCATGTTTAAATGTTACCATCAATTTTTATATATATATTCATATAAAAAATGTATTTGTATATATTATGCATAGTTAATAAAATATTGAGTAGTCATTTATAATTTTTTTAAATAGTGTATAAGTAACATTGTTTTGTACACACAGTCATGTAGCTATTTACTAGATTGACAAGTCAAAATGTAAGTGATTGAACTTACAAGTGTGACTGGTCACACTTCTAAGTGTGAGCCTCGATTCTCACTTCTCTCGACTCGCACTTCTAAGCGCATGTCTTGACTCACACTTCTAAGTTTGAGGCTTGACTCGCAAGACTTCTAAGTGTGAGTCTTAACTCACACATCTAAGTGCAAGTCTCGACTCACACATCTAAGTGCAAGTTTTGACTCACACTTCTAAGTGAGATCACTCACATGTCGAAGTACAAGAAAAATAATTAAGGTCTTTATTCTACCCAAATTATATAAGGGCTTTGCATAAGGCCTTTTATTTACATTACAAAAATTATATTATTAAATTCTTCCATTAATTTTTGCAATACCAAATGCAACATTAACGAGAACCATTTCATAAGAAAAATTAATAATTAATGTTACGGTTATGTCAACATTAATTATCCATTAAAACAAACTATGTACAATTCTCCATTTAAAAGTACATGCACCATTGGAAATATGTGCGCCATTTGGAGCATGTACTTTTTTCAGCCATTAATTAGCCATTTAATCGAAAGCAATGTAAAATCATATGTGTTCCCTCTTAAATTTGTGTGCCAAAGAAATAGGCAGTTGGATTTGTTAGTTGCATATCACTATAAATAGAAATTTTTTGAGTTTATCTTTTTAAAATTTACTTTTCTATTCTCTTCGCCAATGCATAAGCGAGACACTATTTTCATTAATAGAAAAATCTGAGCAGAGCAAGCATTTACGCTCAATTTCTAGAAACATTTTAATTTCCTCTCCATGCCAAAAATTGGTATGCGTTTTCACCATCATCCCATCAAAAATTACAAAATTCTATTAATGTAAATTTTCCATATCTAATTAGGGCTTATATTCATTTAGGTATTTTCTAGATAATTAAACTGAAGCAAGTTTGTAATTCAATATTTTATAGAATTTAGTTTTTTATCAAATAAATAATTTCATAATGTATTTAACAGATTGGAAGAGTTGTGAAAGAGGATGGAATGGAGCACATTTTGATAGATAAATGATGCAAATTAATTAGTAATAACACGAGAGAAAGATTTGTAGAATTTTTACAAACCCATAACACTGCTAAGAACTTGTTCTGTTGTGTTTTACAAAATAAGCCTAGTGGTGTGGATGGTGGATGAATTTATGTAATAAAAAAATAATATCGAAATCTATTTATGGTCATATTGGTGCACTGAGGAATCGATGAGAAGATTAATTTGATTAAGTTAATATTATTTTTTGGCCTTATTTGTGTCCATGAAATGATCCTTTCTTTGCACATAATCAGTAAAATTCAATGGCTACAATACCTTTGAGATTTTCACTGACAATTTTTTATAAGATATTCATGTTAAGAATGAGTTTCGATCAATTTTTGGTGTTATATTATAGTGAGTTATTTGTGAAAAAATATGGTAATCCAAGAGTGGGAGAACCAAACAAATTTTGGAGAACAAAAGAATGAATAAAGATTTGTGGAAGGATATTTCAATGAACAATTCAACTTTAAGATGTTGTTTATTATTTTTCATAGAAGAACCACTTTTTTACTATGGGAGAAAAAAATATCCTCAAAAGTATTCACAAATTATAAATTTTCTCTGTTTGGGTCGTGCCTTTGTGGTTTTTTTCTTTTTGCTTCCTACGATATTTCTCTCTTTTATGCTTCAATGTCATATTTTTCCTTAAGGGCCATTTTGTAAAAAGAATGTGGGTCCTTTCAAAACCCCCATATTTTCCCTTTTCTAAAAAATGGACATAGTAGTTATACATCGAAATATGTTTTTGTGGCATACCCTAGCAGACTCTATGCTAAAAATATCTTACTTTATTTTGTTAAATCCTATCGATCGCTAATATCTAATTGCTATGGTGTGGCATAAGCTAGCAGACGCTAAGATAAAAATATTATTCTTTGACTTGTTAAATGCTAGCGATCCATAAGCTCAAAATATTATATTGTGGAAGTATTAGCTTACCTTAATGGGTGTTAAGCTCAAAATATCTTACTTTATTAGTTCATGCCTCCTACAGGAATTCTATACTTTTCATTCAAACAAATAATTTCTCCTAAAAATGTAAATTTTCTCTATTTGGGTTGTGCCTTTGTGGATTTTTGTCTTTTGCTTCCTACGGGATTTCTCTCTTCTATGCTTCAATGTCTTATTGTACCTTAAGGGCCTTTTTGTAAAAGGATGTGGGTCCTTTCAAAACCCCCATATTTCCCCTTTTCCAAAAAAATGGACATAATATAACTTTTCAAATTTCTAATGTTCATATTTTATTTAAATATGTTTTTAATCTACAAAACTTATTTATCTTTTTCTTTTTTGGCTAGTTAGTACTGATTTGACAAATATGAGGCCTTGTTGCAACATTGATTTATTCTATTTAAGAAATTAAAATTCTAAGAAATACATTTGTACAATCTTTAAATAAGATATGAATTTTAGAAAAAAATAAATGTTAATAAAATATTCACTGCATTTAATGTTTATCCAAAAAGGAAGACTTATTTAGGTTCTAAACTTCCTTTTTTTGGGAAGAAAATTGGGACAGAGACATATTTGTGATTCATGGCAGATCGAAAAATTAATCTGCACGGCCTAAGCAATAGTTCAAGTCACACACTCCCATAATCTCTTTTCTCCATCTGAGATGAGTATCTACTTAAATTCTTTGTATTGTATTAGATAAAGTATTGTATTAGATAAAGAATACTTAAGAGAAAGTAGAAATCCGATAAACATGGTTTATTATTTCCATCTTCCCAATTATATGGAAGAATAAATATTCGCGGCAATGATATATCGTTACTAAAAATAACTTGGAAAAGAGGAACATCCAAAATAGTACACTATTCATAAAAATTAATAAGATTTATTTAAGAAATCACATCATAATTTTTTTAAATTAAATCCATCTCACTAATATGGGGGTAAGAATGATGGGTAGTGAAGGAATTTTCTTAAGGAAATGGACAAATAATTTTCCAATGGCCTTACAAAAGAATTATTTAAATCATTAATATGAATTACATTGTCTTGAGCCTCCCACTTAGGGTTGATATCCTTCACTCATGTGGCGGGATTAATAGCAAGGAGGTGATTAAATGAAAAATTAGGTGAATTGATTGTCTCCTCCACCTTCACTTTAAGTACCATGGCATCTAGGACATTTGGCACGCCATTTTGGGAAGTTTGGAAAGATCGATTCGCCATTTTTGAGATGAAAAGTAGTGGAATCTAATGGAAGATTCTACCGCTGTTTGGGTCAAGCCTTTCATTTGGATGTGTGGTGCTCTGTCGCTCCCCATTTCACAAAGCTGATGTGGAAGCTTCATTTGAAGAGTGGCTAGATGGAAATATTCAAAACCTTGCTATGCACCAATGGCTCTCACAGATTTGGTCAATCGCTTAGGATATCGATGGGTGTGAGGTGGAGGAGATTCATTCCCATTTGCATGGGTTAATGTTGGACCCCAAGCAGTCAATTAGGAGGCACAATATATTTGATGTGGTATAGGGTATATGTAGTGCCAATATGCTCTCAAATGCCTCTGGTTAGTTTTCTCTGCATTTGGACCATGTTGAGCTTGAGAAAGTAGGGGAAAAGAGGGGAGTTGAGGCCAATTTTCACACACATGTCATCCTTAAGGATCAAAGTGTTGGTTGCGGGGTGAAAGGCCATAACTGATCACCTAGGACTCACACTTCCTCCTAAAGAAACCGTAAATTTTCCTGTGAGGTCACCTCTAGTGAGTCGGAGCGGGAAATGTCTGTGTATCCCGACGTAGTAATCCTCAGCGTAGTAGTGGTGAAGGAGTTGGCGCTAGAAATCTTCCATAATTCTATGTAATTATATATTTTTTGTATCTTGATTATGTATACAACTTTGATTTTTTTAATTAGGTTGGTTGAATGGACAATGTTTTATTGCGAGGGTTGATGTTTAGACTAGGGTTGCTGCGAAAAGAAGAGTGATGATATCTTTGGAAACTTCATGTAATATTATTTTTGTGGGTGATGAACCCCATTTTTTTATGTTTAAGAAATGTCTAGCCTTATAATATTTTGACGTCATAATTCATGATATATAATCTTAAATTCTTATATTTAATACTTAAATATGTTTTTAAAGGAATTATTGTGTATATTTTTGTTATTTTTATCTTGGTAATTCTTCCTCGAAAAGAGATTGAATTGATCTATTTATAAGCATCGACTTCACTTTTGAAAAGCATATGTTGAGTATCATTAATAGCAAAAGACTTAATTCATGCACGATGCGGGACTCCAATTGGCATGTTGGCACGGAATCACCTCCATGTTGATAGGGAACTCATAGTCTTGCTTTGAGCTCCTCCAAATCATCAATTCTAAATTTTCTAAAACAAGGTATTTACGCATACATATAGATAGCTTGAACTACTAGTATCATAGTTGGCATCACCACATCATGGAAAGAAAGTGACACCATTAACTCAACATATATTCAGGACAACTTTGAGGATTAATTACTCCAGTCACTGGGAGACGGGATGCGGCCAACAACTAGAGACTTACTATCACCACAATTCTCTTTAATCAGTTAATGATATGAAGAATCTTCCAGTAGTGATTGACTCCTTCAAGGGAGCCAATCACGGACCTCCTCTTCAGTTGTCAAGAATGATTCAAGTCCAAACACTTTAAGGACTGCTCCTTCCATTAATGTATTTCTCAAAATAGATAGTCATTATTTTAGTTAAGTAGAATTTATTTATTATGAATAACTACTTCTCTCCTAAAGGGAAACAGAGATTCTATATTTATATTTAGTGGTTCAGTTCAACTATTTTGATTCATTGTATAAGCGTAATTTCTAGTTCAATAAAGATAGCGAGATCCAGGAGATTTATGTTGTGTGAATTTCAGTACTAACCTGATTGAAGCGAAGGAGAAATGTCCACTCCTACTCAACGAAAGGGATACTTACATTTATTTCCTTTCTATATTCTTGAATGTATTTCTGTTCTAGCATTGATTCCATTACTTTGATGCATTTATGTTTCCATAGTTAATGACTTTAAGAACTTTCCAATTTTGTCTTTAATCTTAGTTTTCCTTTCAAGAATTTTATTTTTTAATCACGATCAGTTTAGTAATTTCTTAGTTTTTGTTATTAAAATATGTGATGTGAAATTTTTCCTACCATTTCCTTTATTGCAAAAACCATGGACACCACCCTAGATTGACATAATATTATGATTAAAGTACAAGTATCAATGACACTCATCACTTTTTGGCACCATTTTCATGGAGTTCAAGGTAATATCAAAGGTTTATTTGCTAGCTACAAGTAATTATTGGTTATCTAATAAGTTTGCATTCAAAAATTTATTTCCATAACTCTTTCTTTTTAAGATTAGAAGACCTTGTAGTGACAACAAGAATCCTCTGAGTTGGATTATGTGGAACACACACAATTAAGTCCAGTGTTGATAGTTAGGGAACCATTCTTAGTATGATAGGATTTTATGTTTAGACCTAGAGACCATAGAGGTAGATTCATTAGGTTAAATCTTCAAAACCCCCCTCAAAACCATCATGTGGAATAACTTGCTGACCAAGGAAGAATAGTTAATGAAGTACATAACCCCAATGGTGCAAAAATGAAAACCTTTCATTTGGAAGGATGTTTACCTACCCTATTGAATTGGATCCTAGCAAAGATGCTCATATGGAAAATTTATCCCCATCAATTCTACCAATCTTCTGGGGATTAGTTTCAGAAGACCCTGGCCAATTCCTTTTTGAGTTCAAGGTTCTATGTCAAACATATGACTACACTTCTGATTCCCAAAATCTTAAAATATTTCCCTCCACTCTAAAATATGTAGCTACAAGGTGGTTTATGGGGTTAAACCTGAATTCCATCTATAACTGGGAAGAAATGGAAAATATTTTCTTGGACAAGTATCAGGATTACTATAGAGTGAGGGATAGGAAATAAGAGCTCTTCTAAATTCAACAAAAGGAAGATGAAAGTGTAGAATATTACCTAGATCAGTTCCTTTTCCTTCATAGAAGGTGTGGTACTTGGCTTGGATATTAACCTACTTAAAACCTTATTTCTTAAAGGGTTGGATGAAGACACACAAGAAGTGTAGTCATTTTTACTCCTATCACAAAAGGAAGGAACCCCATGCACGTTGGCCTATCACCTAGCGAGAAGATAAGCGCTCACTCGAGGCACGCGCGAGTACCGAGTCTCTCTTTTAGGTGAGTTTATTAGGAAGCATCAATTTTGATTATTATAAGATTTTTAATGAGGTAGGTTGAAACATACAAGGACCATAGGGCTCGAGAAAAACCTCTAGATCTTTGCGGTCACCTTAGATAGAGTACTTTAACAAAACCCGGAACATGCATTATGATAGAAAGAATTATACAAGCATTCATACATAGCATGAAAGGAAAGATAACTCATATGAGAGAAAAGTGCATTAAAACCATTGATATCCATGTCTATTTATATTAGGTAACCTCATGATATTCATTGATTCATTCTGAGTGTCACGAGAGAGCGGACCACGGTCATTCTTATCCTTTGGACATATGTAACTAAGCTAACGAAAAAGAAAAATTAAAACTCCATGCTTAGTGAATTCTTTCCTAAATACAAATATCCACTCACAATAATAGTCTGCAGAGCTCCTCTCACTCTCTAACCTTTGCTATACCTCGTATTTCTTCTCCCCTTTTTACTCCCTAGGCACTTGTATTTATAATCCTCCTACACTACCAACTCTCCTTCCAAAGATCCTCGGATCTGGTGCTAAGTGTCGAATGTGGTCCATGCGAGCATGCTTCTTCGGGCCTAAGCTTTCTACTTTACCTCATGATGATATTCTAGAATATTCCATCTGAGGCATGCTCTTTCCTAGGCCATCTTATCTCTAGGTGACATCTTATCCACACACAACTAAGCACACTTTTCACGTGTTCTACCCTAGGCACTCAAATTGACTAAGTCCTGAGCCTCCTTTTGTGTGTCACACATGCTATGTGCTTTCCTAATCCTTTCTCTCTCACACTTTTTCCTTGCGCGCCTTTTCATAATTGGGACCCTATGTGCCCACGCGCCTTCATACTTGGTTAAGATTACAGGGTTCTAACATCACCCCACACTACGTCTGTTCTCCATCCTTGGAACATTTCACTTGACCAAGATGCATGTTGTCCAATGAAACAAATGAATCATCTTACACTTTACAAAAATAATAAGGAATGAAAGAATTGGGAAAAATAATGAAGAATTGGGGGGAGCATCAACTCAACAAGCTAGGAAAATCTTTCCGGAGGTCTGCCTCTAGCTTATTCCATACTCCGACCTCACCCTGTGCCTTCTGGAAGAGGTCTCCCACCAGGGTGCTCACTTCATCAAAACTTAGGCCAACTTCCCAGGGTGCCCAAAAGTCCACAATCTACTCCATCTCTTTTCCTACGTCCTCAAGTTTATCCATAGTTCTAGTCATCAGGGGTATAATTCCTTTAGCCGACCCTTAGTTGAGCTCCTTAAAGCTTCAATTGCCTCTGATTTCTTCTCTACTTCGGCCAAGACCTTGTCTCTCTCTCGCCTTGTTCCCCTTGTTCTTTTCTTAGAACTATTTTAGCTCTGCTTCAAGCATGGTGACCAAGAAGCTCACCACCTTATCTTTATCCACGCATGTATCATATGCGGATTCTACATACTGGGTAGCGACCTTAACCTTCATGAGTACTTGGTTGTACTTTGAAATGAGCGCTACCACCTTCAATCGGTCCCCCTCTTTCAAGCACGCTACCACTTCTTCAGTAGAATCCAGGGCCAAGGGTCGTCTCTCCATAGTGAGGACACGCGTTAGGTCTTCCATACACTCCAGGAGGGATGAGTACTTTTGTGTGGGTGGCGCTAAGTCAGGTGCTTCAGGAGGATGACACCCTTGATAGACTCCATTTTCTTGTATACTTCTTGCACCTTTACTTTTTCTTCCTTTAACTTGTGCCTTAACTATGCACTAATCAGTTCCTCCTACTTCAAGCTCTTGGCCTTCTCCACCAGTTCTTCCTCCTTATTCCCTAACTTCACCTCTAGCATTCTAATCATGTCATTGTGCATAAATAATCTAGCCTTGGTCTCGACCGTGACCTTGTTCGGTGCATTACAGACTTGCTCATCCGAGAGCTCTGAGCATTCACTAAGGGATTGACCCCCTTAGACTCTAGCAATGTGATGAGAACTCCATGATAGACTTTGAAGTCTAGCTCATCAACGTGGGACTCAAACACCCAAGAGAGCATCTTCTTGGTTTTGGGGTACATGTTGTCCTTCTCAAAAGACCCCATGGCTATGAGCCTTTCCGTGGGTACGGTGCTCTGGAATCACGCACGTAACACCTTCCTTGTGTCATCAACATAGCCCATTACATGTCTCTGTTTTACATCCAAATTTCTTCTGCCCGAGCGTGTGCCTTTGGGGAAGCTTACTATCAGAGTGGGGCCTCCTAGGTTGTCATGTTCTTTTTCAATGTTCTCCTCCTTCCCCTCCTTCAACACTATGTCCGCGCTACACTCCAACTCTTGGTCTACCAAGACCTCAAGCATTCTTTGTGCTTCTCTCTCTGCCACCTCCGTGATCTGCTCTTTTGTAAAACTTATGGCTCCCTCCTTTTCCCTAGAAACCTCCTCATCCTCCATGTCTTTGGCATCTTCCTCATCCTGTGTGCCCTTGTGCCACGTGAATACAAACTCTTGCTTCTCATCTCCACTCTCCTCTCCCGATTCGTAGACACTAAACACATGTGGATCTTGGTCTTTCTCTATCTCTTCTTCCTTTTCGCCATCTTCTTCACTTTCATCCCCTCTTCCACCCATGTATTTCTCCAAGTTGTCGGTTGCCTCCGAGTCAGCTTCTTCATCAACCCTCTACTTTTTCTTGAGAGGTGGCTCCTAATCAGGGGATTCAGCCTTATCTTCTTCCTTAGGTGATTCTTCCTTGGAGACGGGTTGCCTAGGCACCTCTACCTCTGGCATCTTCTCCTTTACCGAGACTTCTTTCTCCGCATGTAAGTTCTTGGCTGAGTGCTTGTGGATGGCATGCTCACTGTCTAAGAAGTATGCGTAATTGGTGGTTCTTCTTATCCTCTCCCTCTTTTCTTATATGTTGGCTTCTTCTTCCCTGGGGTCTTTAGGTATGGAGACTTCATTTTCCATATACACACCCTTCTTATACTTTGGCCTTATGTGCAGTACACATGCATCACGATCCTCCAAAGTGATGGGGAGATTCATTGGTTTTGTCATTTGAATCTCGTGTGATACATACTTCTCCACGTACGCACACTTGCTGCTGGGGTAATTCAGCTTCTTTCTCATCTCCTTGTGTTCCCGGTCCAGCCTACCTAGTTCCAATCTTAGCTTCTTTGACTCTTTAAACTTGTTCACTCCCGCTTGGAAGTATTGGGCAGTAAATGTGAAGGGGAGCTTGTACCAAGGGCTCCATGATTCATCTATCAGCTTGAATCTTCCCAGGTAGTAGTGTTGGTAGACCACGAATTTAGCTTCTCCCTCAGTGGCTGTTGGGAGTTGTTTAGGGATTCTCCACTCTACCCTGAATGCATTCCTCAGGCGTGTGTACCATTTTTCCAGCCACGCCTTGTGGGGTGTTGTCATTGTATTGTAGGAATATTTTTCAAACCTCTTTGTGGGTGAGGGATCCTCGGTAGGGTACTCCCATACAAATTTGTCTAGTGCGTCAGGCACCCCAATCTCCATGAATACAATGGTGAGAAAGACATTTCTGAAGAGGATCATGTCCCCTTCCTTCATGCAACTGACAATTTCTATGCAATGTACGCGAATAGGTTATATATAGTTCCCTCTGCAATCTTTCTACAGACATGTAGCCAAGGTTTGTTGACCTATGTCCATCTTTCCTGGCCATTCAGCTTAGTTACCAAATGTATGGCCATTTTCATTACGGGGTCCTTGATGTCTGAAATGTCATAGTACCGCATGACCCTTTCTTACAGGCATACTCGGTGATGGTCTCTTGAATAGCTTCCTTATCGCCAAGGTCATCTTCTACGCTATCTCCCTCACATATGAGGCCTGTAAATTATGAAATCAGCTAGGGAGTCATGCACATCTTGTGCCCTGTAAAGTGGAAGTAGTCTTTGTGCACCTGTGACATCAACCACTAGTACAAGCACTCTGGCTTTCCAAAATAAGGCAACTCATAGAGTTGCTAACAGCCCTGCCTTCTCCATTTTAACCTTAACATCGTCATCGTATATAGGAAAACCCTTAGGTGTTTTTTTATTGGTGGGTGTACTAATCCCAACACCATTTCCTTTTCTATTGTGTTTTTACGATGATTATAGTCACTAACAAGTACACTTCTCAAGTGGGATTCCCTTTCCTTCCCCATCTGGGTATTGCATCTCTGCATACCATTCTTCATTTTTGTCTACGATGGTTTCTGGTTGTTTAGCCTTGGCTTTTCCTTTTCCTTTCTTGGGTGCCATGGTTGAGGTATTTTTATCACTCCTACCCTCTCCTTGTTATTCTATCTTACTTCTCCCAATCCTCCGATCTTAGATTTGTGATACAACTCGTCTAAACTATGCCCTAGTTTGTCAAACCCTAACTGTGATAAAATCTTCACAAGATAGCGTTTCTTCACTCTCTCCACGCCCGTGTAACCCCTTCTGGTTCACAAATTCAAACTGGCTGCTTCAATCTCATAGATCTTCCTTCACTCGATCAAATCTGAAAGCCCTAGTTTATGGAACTCGCTTATATCTCAAACTCTTCTATTTTATAAGGTAAAAATGAGAGTGCCTTGACCCTTTACTTATAGTTTTTCTCTTTTTGAACATTAAATGCTACTTCACCTACCACCATACTTTGTTCATTTAATGCAGATTTTTCAAACAAATCCCATCTTCAGTACCTTCCCTTACGCACCCAACCTGTGCGAAAAATCCTCCAACCTTCTGTCGCACAACCAATCCACCCTGATAGGACACTCTTACGCACGTGTAACCCGCACAGAAGGCACTTCTTCTATCCCAATCCTTTCTCTTTCCTACCTCATGTTACTTTCAAATGTGCTTTCTCCTCCTTAGTATGTGGGATCTACAAGTAGTTGTACCCTGGCACCAACCATTCTTCCATCTTCCTCTTTATATACCTCTTTCAACCCGGCTACTCAACAAGGCTTTTCAACACAACTTCCTTGGTACTTTGATCACATGCTTATTCACCTTTCTCCACCCCACACTTAAAGTGATCCACGGTCCTCTGTGCACTTACAAATTCTCAAAAAATAGCAATAAGGTTACTCGCCCAAGGCGCAAAACAAATCAAAAACGCAAAAGGAAACACAAGAAAGGGAAAATGTATAAAAGAAACTTCTAAACTAACTAGCAAAACTACCTTATTTACAAACATCAAGAAGAATTATTTATAGTAGGGCTTGACCACTCTTTGCCATTGAAGTGTCTAGGAAACTTTGTCCCATCCAGTACTTGTAACTAGCATGCACCCGAATCAAGGATGTACAAGATTGTGTAAGGACCCAACCAATGGACTTTCTACTTCCCAGGATGGCACAGAAACTTAGAATCATATAATAAAACCATCTGCCCAACCTTAAACTTCTTTTTTCTAATATGGTGATCATGCCAAGCCTTTTGCTTTGCCTTTTCCACTATTTGGCTCCATTGGGCAAGTGATCATCTCTCATCCAGTTTCATTAGCTCATCAATTCTTTCTTCCAACGCTTGTTCATCAGCTAACCCTCCTGTGTGCGCTATTCACAGAGAAGGCAACATAAATTCAATCGGTAAAATAGTTTCCGCACTAAACACCAATTGAAAATGTGTGGCTTTTTTAGTCTTTTATATGTTATCATGTAAGCCCATAGTCTTTGTTGAGACCTTGTCATCCTAATCAATTCTTCCGACATCACAAATATTGGTCAAGGTATGACTCATTATCTTGTTGAATGCTTCCGCAGTTCCATTTGCTTATGGGTGATATGGCGTAGTCTTTTGATGAGCTACCATGAGCTCGATAATAGGATCCCATGAGTCTCATTCAATAAATGCATATCCTATCACTTTGGTCAAACTCAATATACATCCATACCTCATGATAATGTTTTCCCATAAGAACCTTGCCTCTGTTCCTACCATGAAATATTTAGTTGGGGCTGCCTTTGCCCACCTTCTGAGATAATCTATGCAAGCGATGACATAACATGACCCAGTGCTACGTGTTGTTGGTGCAATAGCTCCTATAAAGTCTATCTCCCACTTTTCAAAAGGCTCTGCGCTAGGAATAGGGCATAAAGGAATTTCATCTCTCCTTCCTGGTTTGCCAATGCACTGACAATGGTCACACGCTTTACAATAATCTCTACAATCCTTGTACAAGGTTTCCCACCATAAACCTACCATTAATATCTTACGTATGGTGGCATCACCTACATAATTCCCACCCACACTTCCTCCATGTGCTTCCTCCATGATGGCCAGCGCTCATGCTCTAAGAAACACCTATGCAAAACTTCATCACATCCCAATTTGTATAAGTCTCCACTTGATTAACATGTAGGGTGCGGCGCATATGGCCAACTGCTTCTTTTCCAATGTCTTCATTCCATCCAGTGCCACACCTTCCTTTAAGAATACTGCAATCTCCTCTAAATCCGAGGGTGCATGCCATAACCTAAAAATTATGCGTCTGGCATTGCTTCCTCAATACTCTGCACGTCCTCCCCTGAATCAATTCTTGACAAATGATCGGTCCACAGTTGCTTTTTCCAGGTTTTATTACAACGGTGAATTCAAACTCTTGAAAGAAAAACACCCATTGACATATGCGTCCTTGTAGAATATGCTTGTTCAATAAGTACTTCAATGCCATGTGGTCGGTGTAGAACACAAAGGGCATTTCCAACAGGTACTGCCTAAACTTGAAGAGCACGTAGATCATTGACAATGCCTCGTGCTCAGTTGTGGTATAATTCTACTCTACTGGTGTCAGCTTCCTACTTGCAAAATAAAGAGGATGATCAACAATCCCTTCACTGGTTGTGTAAAGCACTTTGCTCCAATGGCAGTCCCCGAGGCATCTACATAAACATGAAAGGGCTTTTCCCAAGAGGGAAACCATAAAATAAGCGCGGTAATAAGCCTATCTTTTGATGTATCAAACTCCCTCTGTTGCACCTCTCCCCAATGGAAGGAACTTTTATGTCTAAGAAGATCCTCTAACGGTGTGACGATCTTGGCATATCCCTTAAAGAATTTTCTATAATAGCCCGCATGCCCAAGGAATCTGCGCACTTCGCTCTAGATAGTAGGATCCCTTAACCACACAATAATCGCTGCACTTTAGCGGGATCTACTAGCTAGCCCTCCTTACATATGATATACCCCAATAAATTCCCAAAGGGTGTATGAAACACACATTTCTTAATGTTGAGGGAATCATCAACTTCCTACGCCTCTCAAACATTAACCTCAAATTGTCACAATGGTCTTTAACCGGACTATATATCGTCTAGTCATCCAAATAGACTGTGAAATTTATGGATGAAGTCTTGGAATGTTTGCACCACTATGTGTGAAAAGGCAGTGGCGCATTCTTCAACCCAAAGGGCATGATCAGTATATGTAAAACTTCCCCACTTGGTGGTGAAAGTTGTCTTTCTGGTCTTCCTTTTCAATCTGGACTTGGTGGTACCAAAATCCATCCGTAAAGGAATAGATTTCGTGCCAACGACTCCTTCTAAAATTTCCTCGGTGAAGGTGATCGAAAATGGATCAATGACACCAACGCATTCAATTCCCTATAATCTACACAAATTATAATATGCCCATCCTTCTTGATGTTGATTACCATCGGACTTATCCACTCGATTCTTCCACCGCCTTAATGATCCCGGAAGCTATCATTTTGTTTATCTCCTCCTTGACCTTTACACACAAGTTGGTATTCATTCGGTAGGGCCTTTTCCTAACCGAGTGCTCACCATCCTTTAGTTTTATCTTCATCTCCCCCAAGGAATGGTGAATGCCTTTGAGCTTGTGATACCCGCGTGGAAATAAATCCTCAAATTCACGCAACAAATCAATGATTTTCAATACTTCCTTCTCTCGTCCAAAGATCCCCAATAATATCTTCCTTAGGTTCTTCTTCTGAATTGATGTTAACTTTCTTCATCTTTAAAGGCTCGTGGTAGGCATGCACGTGAGAATCTACACTATCTACTACCTCGCATGTCCCTACAGAATGGCTAACATCTAAGCTTTCCAATTCCTCTCCGTTAATCACATATACCAACTTCCCTTCTCTTTTTCTAAACATGCACACTCAAGTTGTAACTCTTTTGTTTCCTTTTCTTCTTCAAAACATGCCTCCAATCCTAGTTCACCTAGTAATTCCAATAACCTATCTTTCATCTTGGCACTATCCCCCATGGTAAGGCAATTGATACCCTATAAGTCCTTATCAATCGATGTCTTGGTACTCTGATATTCAAAGGTTTGAATAAGGTCAGCCACAAGTTCTTGCCAATTCCTTGTCAGGGGCATGTTTCGAATGAATGTACCATGCGCGTACACAACCCTACGGTGTAGAGATATAACTTTTACACCCGGAGGGATGGTTGCAAAGTTCCGCACCTTCTCTCCGGACCCATTCACACTCATGAATAAGGAAAGAGGTAGGTTCCTTCCCATGGTACTCCTTGATGATGGTGGGTACATTGCTCCTAGAAAATCTAATAGTGAGAGCAATTCTTACCTCATGCCACTCTAAAAGGATCTCTGATGTGTGGCCCACCACCGAGCTGTTGTGTCAAGCAAGACATAACTTAACATCTCCCTTTGTTCCTTCTCATCCTTCCACTAAGCTTCTACCTCCTACAAAAATGTCTCAAGGAAGGCTACTTCAATACTTGGGAAGTTCTTTTCCTCCAAGGTGCCTAACCGTGCGCGCCTTTGTTACCTTGGTCACCAAACCTCTCAACTACCATCCCATTAATTCATAAGTTCCATGTGCCCAATTGTCACATGCTAGACTAGTGGTATCACTCATTGACTGAGTATCTTCAAACTGGATAACCCTGTTAGTAGGGTGTATCATCTCAGGGTCTCTGATTGAGTGCACATAAATCTTGTCCAAAACTTCTTCTCCCAACAGTTTAATATAGGGTGTCAACTTCCCATCAACCATGGGTATAATGACCCATTCCTCCTTGTTCTCGAAGTTAATGTACCCTTTGTTGAACCAAAGGTCCGCATTGTTTTTGTAACACCAAGGACGCCCAAGTAGTGTTGGGAAATTATCTACCTCGGTGAGCGCCAAGACTTGAAGTCCCTAGTAAACTTGGCTCCCTAGATAGTAATAGCCACATCCTTCAAGACACTGATGGGAATTTCCTTAGTATTGTTTGCCATATACAACACATTCGAAGATGGCTGTAATGTAGGTCTTCCCATCTGATGTCATGCATCCAAAGTCATAACATTAACCTCTATGCCTATGTTAATGAGGATATTGTTGAGGAGCCATCCATCTACAACTGCATTCAACGTAATCTCCTTGTCATAATTAAGGCTATGAGGGGTAAGGTTCACGTGTAATACCTAACTCTTGCACTCTTCTCTCGGCATGCAGTACCTTCTCTCTCAACCAGGGATCCTAGCAAGGGAGTGATATTCTCTTGCCTTAGCATTTTACACACCTCCTTGATCTCATCCAGGTCATCCTTTTGCACCTCGAATCTCCTTCCTTGTTCCTCCCTCTTGGATTTTTCCTTTATATAATAGATCTCCCCTTGTAAGCTTCGAATAACATCCATGGTGTCCTGATATATCTCCTTTTGATGCGCGGGGTCTGGATACTTTCTATGAATGACCTCCTCCCTTGAAACCAGGGTTTTTTGTCTTGGTACCTCTCTCACATGCATGGCTTTTACCCTTGTTGTTACCAAGACAGGATCCAAACCTTCATCATGTGTTACCTGGGGCATCCATTGTATGTCTGCCTTCTTAATACTGACCATTGCAGTGCCCTTGTCCTTCCAGTGCTTTTGATTCATGTGCTCAAATAATTCTGGGCACTCCTCATACTTATGCTTCTTTCCACACCATGAGCACTGCAACAGGTCCAAGAACTCATGCTTGTAATGTTCTATAGATCCACAGTTGAAACATGTTCCACGTGGGAACTCACTCCTTCCTCCTCCATGGTTACCTCGACCACGAGAATCCTCCTCAAAACCTCTTCCATGCGTGCCTCCATCTGCGTGCTCCTCATAACGACGATCATTATCCTTAGAACCACTAGCAATGCTGGTTTGGCACACCCCATGATCAATGGCCTCATAGATCTGATCAATGAGCCTATAGTCCTTAGTGTCATGGGTTATAGAGGTGTAAATTTTGTAGTAACAAGATACATTCTTCCTGATCGCGTGCTGCAAAGTAGGGACATCTACTTACATCATGGTCCCCATGACAAATTTCACAATCCACTATCAAAGTGCGTACCATCCTCTGGGGGAAATTATCCTTAACGTGTCCCTCTATTTCACAATCTGTGCACCACAAACCACTACGGGTCTCATGGGTTGTGTTCGCAGATAATTTTTCCAACTATTTTGCCATAGCAGCAATTTGAGCCTCTAAGAATGGGCTAACACTAGTATCAATACTACCAATTGCCTCGGCATGTAAGGTGGCTTATAATGCTTTGTGTGGGTCTCTGTAAAAGTTTTATGAGACAAGGCCCTTCTAAAAGGGGTGATTAATCCTCCAAAAAACCACTATACATGCTGAGAAGGATGGATATCATATGATAATTTAGACAAGATATTTTTAAAGCACACATCGTACTCCCGCACACTCTCTGACATTCCTTGTTGAATCTCCTTCAAAGTGTTGATGCTCTTCTCGCTCAAAATCGGGGATGTAGAACTCGCCAAGAATGCATTTTTAAGGGTAAGATAGTCTACCACCATTTGATGATGGTCATAATTCCTATACCGACCATGCATGCGCCCTTGTAACATGGTTGCAAACTAACTAGCCCTCCGTTCTAGGGTTGTGACACCCTTCACATGCCATAGCAGTTCACACTTGTGAACATGTTACGTAACATCCTCGATGCCCCCGTAATCTAGCAAATGTAGATATATTTAAAATAATACTTAAGGTGGTGGTGGGGTCCTTGTCCTCCCAAGCTCGAGCATTGGTTCCTCTCCGGTGTTTCCTCTACCACCTCGATGCACTAGGTCCTGTGCCTCCAGAGCCACCAAATCCACTAGAACCACTGGGTCCAATAGGGCATGTAGGAGTTGTGCCAAGTGCCCCCACCATCCCACCGAACTATGCATCAATAGTCGTGATAGCGCTCCGCTACCACTACTTTGTCCCGCGCCACTCCCTTATGAGAGATCGAAAGCTTGTACACTCATTTCTTTTCCAAAGACCCCTCCAAATACTGGAATATTTGTAGCCATAGAAGAAGGGATTGTAAATTATATCTCCTAGGTGTGGATCTGTCTCTTCCACCAATATCAACTGAGTCAATAACACTTCTTCTTGGTTTGGGAAATCCAAGTGCTAGGGCTCAGTCATTGGGTGGGTTCAGATATGTGCCAATGAATATCCTTTCTCCATGTGATGAACTCTCACTAGAAGCCACATGGGTCTCCCTCACGTACTTTCCAAGATGGGGTAGCAGACAGATCGCTCGGGTTCCATGTCCTACGCGTGAACCTCAACTCCTTCCCGCAACATCTATTTCCATAAATCCATTACACTAGTCGCTTTACGTCGTTGAGCAATCTCCCTTTCACACACTTCACTATACTTGAGCCATCTCTCTTCCCTCTCCTTCTCTGTCATGATATCTACCATCTTCCTCCACCCAAATTCATTTACCTAGCACTCGAATGGTTTAGCCAAGCATTGGGAAAGCCTCTAAACTCATGGTAGCCATTAATATCTTCATAACTAGGGGAATAACATGTAGAAATGTTCCTCTAGGTTCTAGCAGAAATTCAAACTCAGTAACCTCTGGACAAGAATACGTGGAAATGGCATATTCTAGAGTGTAACTAGTCAGTACTCTTCTCCACCAATGATCTACATCACAAGTCCATGTCAGATCTACATCCTGCAACCTTTGGTAGTCTTCTTCGGTCCATACATGCGATCCATAACACCAACTTGATCTAGACACATAGGCTCAAAGCCATTCATATAGTTCTACTATGAAGCAGCAGAAGAAGGTCTCAAATAGATCATGGTAGAGGTTCTCTTCTACCCATCTACGTGCATTAAACTCAGGTCCAATACTATATCTCTGAGAAAATTCATCCTCCGTGATCTTGAACCATGACTCAACAATTTCAAATGTCAACCACTCTGTCATTACTCATTACACAGATAATGATGTATGTTATATCTCACTACAACTTTGAAAAGAGTCTCGAAATGAAACCAAGATGTAGTAATTTTTACTCCTATCACAAAATGAAGGAACCCCATGCGTGTTGGCCTATCACCCAAGAGAAGGCGAGTGCTCATGTGAGGCACGTGTAGGTACTGAGTCTCTCTTTTAGGTGATTTTAGTGGGAAACATCAATTATGATTAGTGTAAGAGTTTTAATGAGGCGAGGTTGAAACATACAAGGACCATAGGGCTCAGACCGACCTCTAGATCCTTGTAGTCACCTTAGACTGAGTACTTTAACAAAACCCAAAACATGCATTATGACAGAAAGAATTATACAAGCATTCATACATAGCATGAAAGGAAAGAGAACTCATATGAGAGAAAAGTGCATTAAAACCATTGATATCCATGTCTATTTATATCAGGTAACCTCATTATATTCATTGATTCATTACAGAGTGTCACAGAGAGTAGACCGTAGTCATGCATATCACTGGACGTATGTAACTAAGCTAACAGAAAAATAAAAATTACAACTCCATGCTTAGTGCATTCTTTCCTGAATACAAATATCCACTCGCAATAATTCTGCAGAGCTCCGCTCACTCTCTAACCTACTATACCTTGTACTTCTTCTCCCCTTTTTTACTCTGCAGGAACTTGTATTTATAATTCTCCTACACTACCAACTCACCTTCCAACGTCCTCAGATCTGGTGCCAAGTGTCGAATGTGGTCCATGCGAGCATGCTTCTTTAGGCCTAAGCTTTCCACTTTACCTCATGATGTTATTCTAGAAGATTCCATCTGGGAATACTCTTTCTGGCCAGCCTATCGCCAGGCTGGCATCTTATCCATGTGCAACCAATCACACTTTTCACATGTTCTTGCCCTAGGTGCTCAAATTGACTAAGTCCCGAGCCTCCTTTCACACGTCACACATGCTATGTGCTTCCCTAAGCCTTTCTCTCATGCGCTTTTACCTTGTGCACCTTTTCATAACTAGGACCCTGCATGCCCATGTGCCTTCATACTTGGTTAAGATCACGGGGTCCAATAAGAAGCATTTAATTTAATGGAAAAGGGAGACATGAACAAGTTAGAGTTCACATACATCATCAACCTATGTAAGAATTATTCTCGAACTCACCCCAATTTTAAAAGACAAAAAGGAAAAATGACCAATGGGGACATATCGAAATTGAGGGAAGAACTTTCTAATTTGAGAACAAACCTTTTGGTTTAACTCAATACAACTATGGATACAAAGAAGGCTACGAATACATAGCCTTTGTTCATATACTTCCCAAGGTGTAGAGCCAAACATGGACTCAAGGACTTCCCATTAGGCAAGACATACACATGTCTTCTTTGTGAACTCAAACATGTCATAGAATAATGTGGATTGCTTCCCTTGATAACCACCTAAAATAAAATAATCAAGAGGAATCTGAGCTTAACTATATGGCTCGAGAGGAAAGGAGTAAATTTTCATCCACCCAAAATAAACCACACCCAAAAATACAATGGCCCCCAAATCAATGGAATGTACCATGGTCATATCCTCCACCTTAGGTTCAAAAATTTCCACTTGAGTGGAGCCCATAGTTGAATACCCCACCTAATTATTATAAAAATCTTTGGCTCATGAGGCCATAAATTGGACATAAATTACAATTATTTTATCCTTCCAAGTTACCTTTGAAAATGGATTTAAATGTAATCTAGGAACTTATAGTTTTCTTAAGATAGAGTATAGGATATATATCTTGATCATTCTTTAGAAATATTTTGTTATCTATCTTGTTTACTAATCCTATTGACTATTTGGGAAAAGATGCAAAGTCTTGCGTATACGCAGCCATAAAGGAAAGATAATGCTAGTATTGGGAAAAGTGGAATTGATCATGAAAAATTATACAAGTTCAAAAAAAATCATCTCAATTCGAGGTCACATGCAAAAGTTATATTTGTTTTAAGTTAGTTGCGAACTCACAGAGTTAGTTCTAGAACTCATAAAGTTAGTTCCGGAACTTGCAGGTTTAGTTTTAGAACTTGCAGGTTTAGTTCTAAAACTCATAGATTTAGTTCCAGAACTTGTATCAATTGAATGATAGTTAGTTCTAGAACTTTCAATTCGTGGACAAATCAGATTTAGTTCGGAACTTGCATAAAAGGAATGACAACTTTAGTTCCGGAACTTGCATCAACAGAATGACAGTTTTTGAGGGATTGTGAAAACTCAGAGATTCCAATGGGAAATATGAGAGATTTTTTTGTTCATAGAAATTTTTTTAACAAAAACCTCATTCAGATTTGCTACAGTTTTACCAATGAAGAGAGATCTAACTTTTAGTGAGTTGCAGTCTGAGGAAAAGTGTATCGATGAGTACTAAAAGTTCCATAAACAGAAATAGAAAATTCAAATAAAAAATATGAGAGAGGTTTTTGTTCATAAAAATGTTTTTAACAAAAACCTCATTCATATTTGTTACAGGTTTTACCAATGAAGAGAGATTTAACTTTTAGTGAGCTGCAATCCGAGGAAAAGTGTATCAGACGAGCACTAAAAGTTCCATAAACATAAACAGAAAAATTCAAATGGAAAATATGAGAGAGGTTTTTGTTCATAGATATTTATTTAACAAAAACCTCATTTAGATTTGTTACAGGTTTTACCAATGAATATAGATCTAACTTTTTAGTGAGCTGCAGTCCGAGGAAAAGTGTATCAGATGAGCACTAAAATTTCCATAAATAGAAACAAAAAATTCAAATGGAAAATATGAGAGAGGTTTTTGTTCATAGAAATTTTTTTAACAAAAACCTCATTCTGATTTGAAAAATAATTACCAATGAAGATAGATCTTACTTTTAGTGAGCTACAATCCGAGGAAAAGTGTATCGGAAGAGCGCTAAAAGTTTTATAAACAAAAACATAAAAGTCAAATAGAAAATCTGAGAGATGTTTTTGTTTCTAACAATGTTTTTAACAAAATTCTCATTTATATTTTTAAAAGGTTTTACCAATAAAGATAAATTTACTTTTAGTGAACTGAAAGTATGGTCAGGAAAAAGCGTATCAGACAAGCGTCAAAAGTTCCACAGTCAAAAACAACAAAGTCGAATGGAAAATATGAGAAAGGTATTTGGTCAAAATTATATTTTGAGAAAAACCCTCCTTCTAATAATGTAGAAGAATAAATCATTATGATTCTTGTTACCAAAAAGTAAGGATAAGATTTGGGAACAAATCTTCCTAAAATAAGAAAGATAAGATTTGACTTCAATAATATATCTCTCTCCATATTTTGTGGAGATGGAGATCTTAGTTGTTAGGATTGGAATAAAGATAATATTAGATTGTATTTCCTAAAATAAGGAGTTGGTTGGATGCATGAATTATAAATGCAACCTTCCACACTGAGATATGTAATTCTTTTCCCCAAGTAATCAAGATCTGTTCTTTCTTTCCAATCTTTGGAAGTAAAGTTTTTCTGCAAGTTTTGAATTAAAAGTATGAATTAAATTACCTTCCAAGGAATGAGCTAGCTACTCATTCCAAGGAATATGGATCAATGTGTTAATGTTTATTTCTTTATTTCTGTAGTTTTCCTTTTGTTGTAAATTTCTTTTTTTTTTTTAATGTTATGTAATTTATTTTGTGAACCTGCACGTGTCTTTTCCTCTTTCCTTTATTTTCAATTCAGAAATTTCAATTTATGCAAGTGTGTTTTATTCCTACAAGTTTGATTTCTTTTATGCAAGTGTGTTTCAATTTCTGCAAGTGTGCTTTAAATTTCTGCATGTGTGATTTCAATTTATGCAAGTTTGGATTGTGTTTAAGGGAGTTGCTTTCTAAGATCTTCTTCTCTTAATGCATACAACCTTTGGACACCAACCCGGATTGACATTATTAATGGCAAGGATTGATGACTCTCATCGGGCTCCACATCTAAACATTCCACCATATTAATAGTTTAATCCTCGGTACCAACAATAGTGGAATGCACCTCAAGGTTACTGGGAAACAACAATATAAACAAAGAATACCTCAAGGATAACAGCCCCGTTAACTAGTCCCATGAATGCTTCCAAACCTGATCAACCTACCTAGCTAAAAAAACTCGCACAAACTATAGCCAAACCCAAAAAAATGATGCGGGAAACCAAACGTATATTGTGGAATAAGATAGAAATCCCATAGTAAACTTGGTGGATTGTAATAATATTTTGTTACGTTCAGGGAAAGTTACTCCAAAACCTTCCTCTCCTGTGATAGAAGAAATTATGAAGAAACAAAAAAATAGAAGAAATGTAGCCTAGTTCTATTGAAGAAACTCCTCAACCAAATAATGACATTCCCTTTCCATCTAGGCTCTCTTAGAAACCAAGTATTATAGTTCCTAAAAATCCGAGTCATAATTAATTCAAAGATTGAGGAAGTTGAGTATTGGCATTCCCTTATTTCAAAATCTTTAGGAAATCCATGAATTAAATGAAATAATTAAAGATCTTTGTTTCAAGGCTCCAGGAAGAAGGAAGAACCAACCTAAAACCATCCATGTTGATGGAAAGTTGGCTAATATTTTGGAAGGGAATATCCCCCTCCGATTACAGAGACCTTGAAATCCCTCTTATAAAATTTTGCATAGGAGATGTCCAGATTCCTAATGTTTTGATTGATCTAGGAGTTGTCATCAATGTTATGAAAACAAATATTATGTCCACATTATCATTTCCTAAACCACAATCCACATTTATAGTTTTGCAAATTTGTTCGCGAGAAAAATTTTCAGTAGACAAATCTATGGATTTATTTCCAACACTTTGGGAGTCGAAGTCCCTCTACTCAAATGGTTCAACTTCCATATTTGCGTGCGTGAGTAAAGTGATTTTTTTCTATGGTGAACTTGCAACCGAGGATATAACATGGGCACTCTACTAACCCTGCGGAAAAGGTAAAAATTGCTTGCTAGAGAGGAATTTGTCAAGAGACCGGGAAAGGGAGTGAGAGTATGAAGTAGGGAAAATAAATTTGTAAGTAGAAACTTAGATTCTTACATACATCAATTAGAAAATATTACACATGCATTTTAAAAGAAGAAATAACATGATTTTTTGGACACTTGCTAGAGGAAACTATACATACAAATACATACACATTCATATGCCTTGGAAAACACAAAGTTATTCCTTTATTAGCTTACAAAATCATAGTTGTACATAGTGAGGAATTGAGGAAATTAAAGAGGGGAGATAACAGAAAATAAATAACTCTTTTTTCACTCAAAAGTAAGCAATAGCTCTCTCATGAATTTACAAGAATACAACTAGCTAGAAAGATAAGAATTTCAGAAGTTTAGAAGATTCAGAAGAAGCTCAAATGAGGAGCTCATTACAATTTATAGAAGAGGAAAAACTCTTCATCTTCCCGATGACCTTTCATATGTCCTATTTTTTACTTTAGACTATTCACATTCCTATCAAATATTAAGTCCCTTTTATAAAAACAAGGCAATTTAATTTTTACATCATGTTTCTAAAGTCACTTTTAATTTACTTAAAGACATATTAAAAGTACAAAACCCCAATGTGAAATTATAATGTTGAAGAGAGAGAAATTTGGGAGGGGAAGAGAGAGAGAGAGAGAGAGAGAGAGAGAGAGAAGGATGAAGAAATAAGAAAGAATCATGTAGAATAATGAACTGCTCCAATGAACTTGATATCACTTCCTGACCGGTCTCCATCTCATGTTCTTTGAGAAGATATCTATTTCTCCAAATTCCTTGCTGAAATGAGCCATTGCAGGTTCCACTCTATCAGCGTGGGGAATATGCGAGATAGCTTAGAGTATCTATCAACCCCTCGAAACAACGTTGATATCTTTGCACTTTCCAAACCATGATGGATGTTTTTCTGTAATGAGTACAATGACGGCACGAATATCTAAGAGGAATTCTAAGGTATCCTTATTGAAGGATAATGGATTACATGCCTTTTTTTTAACATATTCTTTGAATGGCTTAATCAAATCATTGGTTATTATGTCTTCTCCCATTGCAGGCACTCCATGTTTCGAGTTTTGTGATTAATACTATCTTACTGCAACTTGTATGATTTTTCTTCTTTATGATCTAACTCGCGATGGCTTATTTTATTGCTTCAAACCTGATTTATAAGTCCCTTTCCCATACGTATGATAAGCCTTCAAAAGGGGTGCCAAAAACTTCTTGCTAATCAACTCTTGAGAATGAGTGTTTCTCATTTTTCTCACCAGGGGGACACAAAGGACCCCAAATGATCCCTTTATTTATCTAAATCATATCTGAGATCCCGGGTCCTATTTATAGTTACACACATGTAGGCGAAGAGTTTGACTACCTCTTGGATCACCAACTTTCCCTTTTCAGAAATTATTCCGATCCATTTGTTATTAGATATTCCTTGCACCATGAGTTCTTGTGCACTCTTGGTATATTCTTGGTTGAAGTTAATGATGGGTGAAAATTCTTCGTTAGTAATTACTAAGGCATTTAGACCCACCGGTGTTGTACATAGGATAAAAGAGAGTTTACACCCATTATTTTAATGCATCAATATTTTTATTATATTCTTTGTTCCTTTCCACCAAGCGAGTAGAAGACTATTGGTACATATGCAAATCCCCTTCATGAGTAGTTGGCTCTAAATAGATTGTGCTCATTTCATAATCAACCAGTTTGATTTCATCCACTAGCTTGATCACCTTAGGTTGGGCTACCTCGATATATTGGTTACTTATTTCTTCACTGTAGAACTATGAAGCCATGTGCATGAACTTTATTTTTCTTCCCTTGGCCAATGAGGCAATTGCTGATAAATCGGGGACCATGACCTATTGAACAGTGTGTGTATTAGGTGTTATTGTCTCTTGCATCCATGGGAACATTTTAATGGACTTAGGATATATGAAATGTATATCAACCATTCCCTAACTGGGTAGAGGAGGCATATCTTTGATGGGAGAGGCAATAGTATGGACAAGAGGTGAGGCCTCTTGTAGTGGTTCAAGACTAGGTCTTGAACTCTTCTTCTACTTGTGTCTCTGCACAAGGGTATTTATCTTGCATTTCTACAACAGGTTCTTCCTTTTTCTTTGATCTTTTTGGTGAATTTTAGTGAGAAGAAGTCTCCAATTATGTGAGTATTTTCTTTGAACTTGCTCCAAAGTGTCTTGAATTTTAAGTAATTTCCACCACTTTTGATGATGATTGTTGCAAAGCTTGTTTCCTACTCATGGGGACACATTGTGATTGAATTTTTGGGGTTAGTACACCGTTGTACAGACAATATATCAGATCCAAGCATACAAGAAAGCATACATTAAAAGTGGATATTCTACCAAAATAAATATACAAAACAAGAGATATAAAACAACACCAGATTTAATATGGTTCACCTAGTGTGGGCTACGTCCACCAATAAACAAGACAATTTACTATCCAAAGCTTTAACAAGATATATAATTGAAGATTTACAATCTTCCACACCTCTCGATGTACAATAATTTCTTTCTATCAAGATTTTTCTTCATCACCAAGAATTTTCTCTCTCACCAAAATTTTAAAATTCTTCTTAATTCTTATTAATACTTACTTCAACCCTAGCTTTCATGCTTATATAGGAGTTCATAAAATTAGGGCACTTAGCCATGTAATTACAATCAATATATATACTTTAATGCTAAAAATAGATATAATTCCTGAGAGTTAATTAAAACATCCTCACACAGTGACTGATGTTAGTTCTCCCTAACCGATGTTGTTTCCTCCTTTCCTAACCGATGTCGGTCCTAGGTGACTCGATGCCAATCCCTTATAATGATGATGGTTACTATGTTTTCCAACAAGTTTCACATTGCATGCTAAGATAAAGTAATTGAGCTCCACAACTCAACAATCTCCCAATTAGAGATTAATTACTGCACTATACCTATACATCGTCATTCTTGGATCCTTCCTTAGCTTTGTTTCTTCCTCTTCAAGTCTCAAACTCGAAGACCAATAGAAGTGGAGTGTAGCTCAAAATTATCCTTTGCTAATGGATTCATTAGCATATCCATAGGGTTTTTACTCGTATGAATCTTTTCCAGATTCAACTTCCCATCCTCCAATACCTTCGTATGAAGTGATACCTCAACTGAATGTGTTTTGTTCTTGAATGAAACACTGAGTTATTTTCTAAATGAATTACACTCTGAATATCATTGAATAGTTTACAATTACCTTGATCCTTTCCCAACTCTTCCATGAACCTACTCATCCATATCATCTCTTTGCTAGCCTTTGTAGTTGTAACATACTCTACCTCTGTAGTAGACAAAGCCACAACCTTTTGTAATCTTGAAATCCAACTAACTTCCATCCCACCTACTATGAAAATATATCCAGTAGTGATCCTTCGCCATCTAGATCTCCAGCCATATCCGAATCAACATAGCCACATAATGAAATATCCAAACCTCCATAGCATAAATGCATGCTAGATGTTCCTTTCAAATACCTAAGCAACCATTGGAAATTTTTTCAATGCTCTTTACTTGGATTGGCCATATATCTACTCACTACTCCCACTTTGCCTATGCAATGTTTGATCTGTACAAACCATATCATACATGACACTCCAAACTATTGAAGCATATGGCACTCGAGTCATGTATTTGACCTCCTCATGTGATTATGGACACTGATTTTTCTTAATTTGAAGTGTCCACCATAGGTTTACTAACAATTTTTGCATTCTCGCATGTTGAACCTTTCTAACACCTTGTAGATATAATCCTCCTGAGACAAATATAATTTCTTGTTTTTCTTGTCTCTGTGTATTTTCATGCCAAGGATTCTTTTTTAGCTCCTAAATCCTTCATATCAAATTTGTGAGCTAGCTTTCCCTTAAGCTCACCAATGTCCTGCATACTAGATCCTACGAATAAGCATATCATCCACATACAATAACAAAATAATATAGCTCTCATTTTCAAGCTTCTTAAAATAAACACAAAGGTCAAATTCACATCTCAAGTAACCATGCTCATGCATAAAACTATCAAACCTCATGTATCATTTCCTTGGGAGCTTTCTTGAGCCCATATATGCTCTTTTTCAACCTGCAAACTAATTTCTCCTTACCCTTGACTTCATACCCAAGTGACTACTCCATATAAATCTCTTCATCCAAATCACCATGAAGGAATATCATCTTCACATCTAGTTACTCTAAATGAAAGCCTTCTACTGCAACTAAACTCAATACAAGATTTAATAGAAGTCATTTTAACAACAGGAGACAATATTTCACCAAAGTCAATACCTACTTTCGTGAAAATCCTTTTACTACAAGTCTTTCCTTGTATCTTTTATGTCCACCCTCTTCTTCCTTAATCTTGTAAACCCACTTGTTCTGAAATGTCCTCTTACCTATTGGAAACTTAACCAAATCCCAAGTCTAGTTTTGTTCCAAGGAGTCCATCTCCTCATCCATGCCATGCTCCCACTAGACATCAGGTCTTATCCTACAATGCTTCTTCAAATCTCTCTAGTTCACAATTATCAGTAAACAATAAATAAAATAGAGAAGTTGTAAATATGTTTGGAGGTTTACTTACCCTTTTTGACCTTCTCACATGATTTTGGGGTACCGAGGCTCAAGCTGGACCTCATGGACATTTGTATCCAAATTTGTGATGGCCTGGTCACCATAACCGATGTCGGCCTCTTACTGCTAACTCGATGTCGGGCTTGGATCTTCAGTAACCGATATTGGTTTTGTTGAATGATACCGCTTAAGGTTAAATCAACACCGATTATTGTGTAACCCTTTAGGTAATACTTTTAAATCTAAGAGTTCATTTTCATTCACAAACTTCTCAACCGGTTCATCCTTGGGTACCAAAATTTGATCCATGTACATTCTCTTTTCATTCCATTCAACGTCACAAATCCTAATAATTTTAGAATTCTCTAAATCCCAAAAATAGAATATGAAATCACTAGATCCATAACCAATGAAAGTTCATCTCTTGGATTTTACATCCAAGTTTTTTCTATTTCCTTATCAACATGTGCAAAAGCTCATGAACCAAAAATTTAATAAAAGAAAGATCTACCTCTTTTCCGGTCCAAGCTTCCTCTGGTATTCCTCCATCTAGTGAACTTGAAGGCCCACAGTTAATCAAATAAACTGTTATATCAATTACTTCTTCCCAAAACTACAAAGGTAATCTAGAATGTATCCTCATACTTCTAGTATGTTCTATGATTTTTCGTGTTCATTATTTCTACAACACCATTCTCCTGTTGTGTTCTTAGAACCATTATTTCTCTATGTATCCCATTCACTAAACAATAATAATTGAAAGCCTTGCTACAATATTCACCACCATTGTCAGATCTAGGGCACTTTAACTTAGAATTTGATTTATTCTCAAGAATTCCATCTTTTAAAAGTCTCAAAATATCAGATTTACATTTAATACAATAAACCCATAACTTTCTTGTAGCATCATCAATGAAAGTAACATAATACTATGATCCTCCATGAGAAGCTACCTTAGCTAGTCCTCAAACATCCGATTGTACGAGATATAATTTCTTCTCCTTCTTAGATACCCCAACTTTGAGAAGTCTCACTCTCTCTTTCTTTCCAAAGACACAATGCTCACAGAAATCAAGATCTAAATCTTTCAAATCGATAACTTACCCTTAGCCTTTAAGATTTGTATTCCTTTTTAAATCATATGGCCCAACCGTTTATGCCACATGCATGCATCTGAATCTAAAGTAGATAATGCGAATAGGAATCAAGAACACAGTCGATAAATATAACGTTCCTACCTTCTTACCTTCTTGCCACAAAAATCACCCTCGGTGATTTTCCAAGAGTCTCCTGTAAATGTAACCATGCAACCAGATTCACCTAGTTTCCCCTGCAAAAATAAGATTCCTCCCGAGGCTTGGCACATACCTCACATCTTTCAATACCCTTGTATTTACATTCTGCTATTTTAGATGAACTTCCCTTTACAAGTAATACTTCAAGGTTCATCATCACCCATTTAAACATGCCTAAAATTTCCTGGAAAGAATTTATGAAATAACCCATATTAGGGGTTGCATGGAAATAATCTCTTGAATCTAAAAGCCATGATTCAATTCTATTATATAAATAAATAATAAGATCATCTTAAATTACCTATGATGTAGCAAGATTTACTTCTTTACCTTTTTCTCTCGTTGTTGGTTCTCTTTGTCCTTTGACAAAAATATTTCTTTGCATGTCCTTTCTTTCCACATTTCCAACAAGTAATTCCCTTACTTCGGATTTAGATTTGTTATCCCTTGAATTTGATTTCTCATTACTCTTATTCTTGGATCTCTTCTTCTCGCCTGCCCCTACTTTCTACATTCAAAGCATTCCTAGATGATGATTTCTTTGTACTCTTCCTGCGAATTTATTCATTCAAGATTATGCTAACTACATCATCAAACTTCAAAATATTATTAACAGATGTTGTATTACTAATATCCATTACTAAGCTATCCCAACTATTAGGCAAAGAACCTAAGAATAAAAGTTCTTTGACTTCATCATCAAATAGTATATCAACTGATTTTATATGATTTACAATAGATCTAAAATCATTCAAATGACTAGATGCAAATCCACCTTCATGCATATTAGAAATAAATAGTTTCTTCATCAAATAAAATTTATTTGAAGCACTAGGTTTTTCATATAAATTATCAATATATTTCATTAACCCTATCATGGAATTCGCTTCTATAATATTGGAAACCACAGATGTTGTCAGGCTCAATCTTATAGATCCCAAATCTTATCTATCAAGAATCTTTCATTCTTCATCAGTCATCTTCGTAGGTCTAGACTTCTCATCCAATGGTAAATAAAAATCTCTTTGATATAGATAATCCTCAATCTACATCTTCCATAATTGATAATTTCGTCAAATTTCTCTACCTTGTATTTGTTTTTTTGCCATTGTTGTAGCTCCCACTCAATCAGAAAACCCTCTGTGAGTAAATTTTTCAACACATAAAACCCTCAAACAAATCTCTAATACCAGTTGTTGGGGTTAGCACAATGTTTATACAAATAATATATCATATCTATACATACATGTAAATAAAAGTCGATATTCTACCAGAAGAAATATACAAAACAAGAGATATAAATCAACACTAGATTTAACGTGGTTCACCCAGTGTGGGCTACGTCCACCAAGAAACAATTCAATCTATTATCCAAATCTTTAATAAGATATACAATTGAAGATTTACAATCTTCCACACCTCTCAGATGTATAGTACTTTCTTTCTCTCAAGATTTTGCTTCATCACCAAGAATTCTATCTCTCTTCAAATTTTTCAAATTCTTGTTAATACTTACTTCTAAACCCTAGATTTCATGCTTATATATGTGTTTATAAACTTAGGAAACTTATCCATATAATTACAATCAATAGATATACTTTAATGCTAAAAATAGATATAATTCCCGAGATTTAATTAAAACATCCTCGCATAGGTAACTGATGTCGGTTCTCCCTAATTGATGTTGGTTCCTCCTTGCCTAACTAATGTTGGTCCTAGGTGACCGATGCTTTGGTCCCTTATAACCAATGATGGTTACTATTTTTTCTAGCAATTTTCACATTGCATGTTAACCTGAAGTAATTGAGCTCCACAACTCAACATGAATGACTATGACTCTCCTCCTTTGGAACCAATCCCTCATTATCTTAACCAATTTCTCGGTTTGTTGCTTGATGTCTCCTAACTCATGAACATGCTAGTTGACTTGAGGTAATGGGGAATCCTTGATCACCACATATTCAAGATCATACATTTCTGTTCCATCATCTTGAAAAATATTCTCATACCAAGAGAACTGAATTTCCTCATCTCATCAAATTTAATACTCATGTGGCCCTTCTCCCATACTTCAAATTCATCCACATAATTGGCCTAATAATCCTCAATTTGTGGATCATGGTGTAACTATGTGATATGAAATGCATCTTGATCAACTCATATGTTAAATCTAGGTTTGACGATGTAAGAATGCAGAGTCAAATGTGTGAAGGTAGCCTCTAGATGAGATGCATCATTTGCATTCTTACACATGAACACCCCGAGAGAGATGGGAAATGAGATCAACTTCTTTTTCTATTTTTGATTTTGTTGTTTACTTGCATGAACTACGTACAAATCTCAAATAAAATATTTTTTCACCAAGGTATTTCGAAACCTTAGAGGAGCTTGGTCAAACATGCAACTCAAGTATCAGAAATTCCAGAATTATATGAAATAGGAACCATATTTTTTTATTAAGGGCACTACTTGCTGGAAACATCCTTACCTCCAAATCACCCTCCAAATTTTAGACCATGTACATTGTGAATGCATCATTCATGCAGATGAAATGTCTATGAATTTCTTCCATTACTAAGTGGGGAAATTTCTCAAACTCTGGGATTTTAGCTTCAATTTTATAGATGAGAGCCAATCACTTGAATGGCCTCAAGCTTATGAGAAAATAGACCAAATAATAAGTCATGTGGAGCTTCTTTGTTATGGGAACCCCGAGAAGATGTAGATGCAAGTTGTCACTGACTATATTTCCCCAATTAATCCGTTGTTCGAAAATTTTGGGAGGAAAAGAGCCATCCAATCCTAAAATTCCCTTATACTTGCTTCTCCCATCACCCTACTTAGAGAGTGATTGCATCTGAATAGCCTTCACAAAACTCACATCTTGAAAGTGTTTTTGGCATCCTTGAAGGATTTCTTCCTGTCTTCATCCATGACCCTAATGCAACCCCTTATAGGTATGTGTCCATTTTTTCCCACTTGTGCACAACCTTCTCCTTTGTGATGACCACCATGTTAGGTGATGTCGGGATTTGCAAGAAGAGTGATATGGTTCTGGGGGATATGATTGTCATTACCACACCATTATCAGCTTTAATTATTCGTGTGTGTCAAGTTCATAGTGATGTGAGTAGGCCAAGACCATATCAATGCTTTGTATGGACATAGGGTATCCCATAACTATGAACAACCCACTTGTGAATACTTTATCCTCAATCTTCCCTCTTTACTTTACCATCATGTGAGTTTTTAGATCATTGAGATCCATATAGGAGACATCACTTGTCATCTATCTCATACTCAGAAGAGAAAGGTTGTGCTTGTTTTGTCCCTAAAAACTTGAACTTCATGATTACTCAACACTTACTATGTCTAGGAAGGGTGACTTACTATTTTTAGTAAGTGACAGAAAATGCTTCTTCAAACTCCAACTACAGCTATCAACTTGAATGTCCAACTCTCTATGCTCCTTTTGTGAAATCCACCCTCTGGAATGACTTACTATTTTTAGTAAGTGCTTATGAGACAACTTATTATTTTTAGTAAGTGTGAAAATTTAGCTCTTTCAAACCTCAATTAGATATGACAACTTGAATTCTTTCTTCTCCCTATGTTCCTCTCACCTTCTAGACTAGTTTGTTATTTTTAGCAGGTGTTTATGGGACCACTTACTATTTTTAGTGAGTGTTGATTTCAGTGCCGAGGTGACTTTCCCGATGGTTTTCTCCTGTGATACTTCCTCTATGTTCACCACATCCTTCATATCTTCTTCAGATGATTACTTACTCAAAATAGCATTATCCCATGTAGAAAGGCCTACTATTTTTAGTAAGTATGATTCTGGTGATTGGATCACAGTGGGATGAAGTTTTTGATATGGGTTTTTCCCAATACCACCCTCCGAAATTTCAAGCTTACGTGATCACTTTGGTTAATGGGATTTTAAAACTTGAATTTTTTTACATGGCAAGTAGCTACAGACACAACATCCATTAATGGAGATTTTAAATTTTAGGTCTCCTCCTCCTTGGATGTTGATAAAATTTATATTTTTGATGTGGGTTTTTCATCTTGTTTCACCAATGAATTTTCTTTGCAAACCAATCATTGGTTTATGAGAAAATGAGCTATTTGTCTTCGTTACATGGAAAAGAGGATTTTATTGCTACAAAAATACTTTCTACAAATGGGAAATATGTTTCCAAGGATTTTACGGCCTTAAAAAATGATGAAGACAACAAAAAATAGTTCTTCGATCTGTGCCCTGGTTTGCAATTTACGACAATTTCTTTGTCTTGCGGTAATGACGGTTTTCCAATGAAATTATTCATTTTACCTCTATTTTTTCCTTTTTATATGTTTTTCTTCTAAAATATCTACATTTTAAATTTATAAGGACGTTTTGGACTTTTTGAGTGCATCAATGACAGTTTTGGATTTCTGGAGAAAATTTTCCAGAGTTCCGATAGGGTATGGAGGTGTGGGGGGATGAAAAAGCATGAAAAAAATGACTAAGTCTGAATTTATTTATCCAAAATGCAAGAACAAAGATATGGGTGAATTTTTGTGTCCCTGATGTACCTTTAGCTAAAGGGACATGAAATTTCCCATCACGCGTCATCATGTGACACTTGGGCCGGATTTGACTGACCGAGCATTTGAGTGAAAAATCTTGAGGGAAGCACATGGGGGCTGAGTTTCAGACATATGGAGAACCAGTAGGAATAGACAGGTATGGGCCCATTTTTTTTTCCCTAATATCCCTTTAGCCAAATGGATGAAAGGGACTTCAAGTTCCACATCGTGCCAGTCATGACACTTGGCGATCATCTCTACAATGAGAGGAAAGTCTCCAACTAGATCCCGGGGATAAAATGGAAATATCGAGGGTCATTTTGGTGAATTTGAGGCCAAAAAGGGCTAGGAAAATTTTCATGAAACCCCACCAGTCTCCTGGAGTTGACACATGTCCACTTGAAAATTGACTAACTCCGAGACCTCTTACCTTGAGAGTGAACTTGTGAAGGCCTATCTCGAGTTCCATGTGGAGTTTTTGACAAAATTTAATATGATTCTAGATGGAAATGGCATTTTTATTCCAATGGTGGGGGTATTAGAACTTGATTCATCCATTTTATTTCTGAAAAATCTGAGTTTTGAATTGGATATATAATGAGCATGAGAAAAATAGATGTAAACATATTGCGCCTAGGTGTTGTGAAAATATGATTCCACCATCTAATAGTTATCTTAATTAACTTTAAATTTATATATTTTTAGCTCCTTAATATGTACATAACTCCTGAAATTACTTCTTAAATCTTAGGTGCTTTTTTAACACTATGCACACCGCTTTGGCCTTAGAACCCATTTCTAGTGAACTTTTCCCAAAAACTTCCAAATATTCTCTAAATATTCCAAAATGTTTTCCCGATGTTATTAGAACTTGATTAAATCTTAATTTTTAATTTTTCTCCTTTTTCCACTCTAGGGGGTGCATTAGTCCCGGAAGGCCAGTGGTAGCCCTTCCCAAAACTACTCAAAATTGACGTTCTTCACAAGATCCTAAAATCACCTAGGGGGATAACTTTTCTTTCCTAAATCACCTAGGGGAATTGGATGGAAATACAATTGAGGACCATTACATGGACTAAGTAAGGCTTGGTGTTAAGGATGGTAGACCTGGGTGTCTTGGAAAGGTAAAATTTGAAAATTTTGACACATGGGTATCGTTGTCATGCTTGAAAATTGGAAATTTTCTTATTACACATTTGCATGAAAACATATGGCTCTAGCTTGGGGACATGTTATGGAATGAGTGTAGTAAAGACATGACATGAGGAATCCCAAAATATCAACATATAATACATTGACTAGTGTTTTATCCATTGGCCTTGCGATTCATTCATGTAAAACTTACAATAGAGAGATGGTAAAGAAGAACAAACACACACAAAAAAGAAAGGAAAGGAAACACAACACACATGCAAAAGGGAAAGACACACATAAGAGGAAGGAAAACACAACTAAAAATCACATATGGTACAAGGCGGGGGAAATCCAACTTTCATTAATGATACTACTTTAAGTATTGTCCACTACGAGAGGCAATTCCAATGGCGTCCCATCTAGATATGAGAGTAGAAACACATTTTCACTATAAGTCTCACAAATCTGGAATGGACCAAGCCACAATGAATCAAACTTGCCATGGCTCCCTTTTGGTTCTCTCCTCTTTGTCCCATAATAGAACAAGGTCTCCAACTTTGAATTCCCTTTCCTTGGCCTTTTTTCGAAGATCTTCTTCACCTTCAATTGATGTTCTTTGATATGATCTACCACCTAAAATTTGTTCTCCTCCAGATTCTCAAGAAATAATCATGTTGTTGTCATCGAATCCTTGTATTGTTCATCTTCTATTCCTTGGAGAAATTTGAGAGCCGAAATTTCATCTATGTGATGGGGATTTCCGATTCTATCCATATAGTAAATCTGGAATGGTGACATGTCAATTACTTTCTTCAGTTATCTATCCACCCATAATGTATCGTACAAATTCTTGTGCCAATTCCTTTGGTTTTCATCCATGAGCTTGTGGAAAATGGTCACGATGTTCTTGTTACTTGATTCAATCTAACCATTTCCCTATGGGTAGTAATATGAAAGAGTGGGATAGGAAATCCCATAGCCATAGTAGAACTCATGTCAACTCCTTGAAGAAAAATAGGTGGCATTATCTACCATGATATTTTGTGGGACTCTAAAATGTACTATGATGTTCTCCTTGATGAAATTTCATACTATTTCAATGTTATCCTACTTGACTAGGATGGCCTCCACCCACTTCATGAAATAATCTATCATTGTGAGAATGTAGGTGTGCCCCATGCTTGAGTGAGGATTTAGAGCACTAATGAATTCTAGTCCCCACTTTGCTGAAATGGTTCTTCAATGACAACTAGACTGAGTGGTAGTGCTTGTGAGTTGTGGTCTCCCAAAAATTGTTGACATGCTTCACACTTGAAACCCATTCTTGAGTGTTTGCGAAGAGGGTAGGCCAATAATATCTTCCTTAGAGAATATTATGTGTAGTGACCATTGCTGAAAAATTCCCACCACACACTTGGTTGTGATATGCTTTAAGAAACTTTTCTTTTTGTTCTTTTCTACGCACCTGAAAAAACATCCATCAAGACCTCTTTTGTAGAGCATGTGGTTCCAGATCACAAACTTTTTTTCCTTCAACTTGAGTGTTCTCCTTTTCTTATAATCAAGATGAGGGGGGACATTATCCATAGGTTAGATAATAGGAATGTCTGTGTACCACTCATTGGTAGTAGTTACAAAGAGAACTTGTGGACTATCTTCAAAATAATTGGAGAAAGAACAATTATCTTCACCATGTTGAGCCTTGAGAGCCTCATCTTCAACGATCAATCTACATAGACCATTTCCCCACACCAAATTAGAGGGTCAGATCTCCAAGTCATACTCTTGAGTCTTTACAACCCAATTTCCTCTTTTAGCTCTGGGATCTTGCTATGTCAAGATGGACTTGATTGCATTATCGGGGACCATCACCATCGTATGAGAGTTGAGTATGTAAAACCTGAAATTTTTACATCCTTGACTACCACATAGGCATGTTTCTCCAATTGGCTGTAGTTTAGCTCATGCTTCTTCAATGGGAAGCTCATGAAAGAAATAGGTGCTTCCACACCTTCATCATTCTTTTGAACAAGAACAAAAGAGTATATGTTCTGATGCATAACAATACATGATGAACTCTTTATTGAAATTCAGAGATACGAGAGTCAAAGATTTGGCAATGACTTCTTGATTTCTTCAAAAGATACCTTTCCCTCATTATTCCACTTGAATCTTGCTTGAGGTTTCATCATGGTGGTGATGTGTTTATCCCATTCTGAACTCAAAATGAAGCAATGAAGAAAGTTTACTTTTTCAAAGGAGTGAAATCCTTTCTTGCTTGTGGGAAAGATAGTGCTTGAATGGCTTTCACTCTTTTAGGATCAATGTGTGCTCCATGCTTATTCACAATGTGCCCCAACATCTTACCTTATGTAACTCCAAAGATGCACTTTTTTGGGTTTAAGGATATGTCGTGTTTTCTACACCTCACGAGTACCTATTCCAAATGATGAATATGGTCTCCCCTCTTTTTTGAGAAGATTGTGAGATCATCCGGTATATGACAATGCAATGCTTCAAATATTTGAATGCTAGATCCATCACCCTTTGAAATGTATCCCCATTGATTAGGCCAAAAGGCATTCTGTTATATGCAAAAGTGCCCCAAGGTGTCGTGAAAGTTGTCTTGGTGCGATCCTCCTACACCAACTTAATTTGATTATAACCTGAGAATCCATCAGAGAAAAGAGAGAATTTCAGATCTAGTGACTGCATGAAAAATGTGATCCATGATGGGGAGGGGATAATTATATTTTAGCAAAGCCTGGTTTAGATTGTGGAAATCCACACATATTCTTATTTCACCATTCTTCTTCTGCTGGCACAATGTTCACCACCCATGTGGAATGATGGATGGGAAAATATGATCCTTGCATTGATCATTTTCATCACCTCCTCTTTGATGGTGTCTACTATCTTCAAGTTGTATGGCCTCTATTTTTTCTTGAATGGCTTGGCATCCGACTTCAAGGGAATTGAGTGGTGCATTTCCTTTGGTTGGAAGGATTTAAGATTCATTGTAAGAATAGGCCAAAACATCTGAATATTTCTTGAGAAATGACATGAACCTTCTCTTTTCTTCAGGAAAAACAACACTTTCCAATGTTGACCATTCTTGGGTTCTCTAGGGTGTCGATGTTTTCTTTCTCAAAATCAGTTGGGCACTAGGAAGATTGCTTTTCCTTCTCTTGAATGAATCTATCATGCTTATCAAAGAGGTCTTTTAGAGAGACTAGGCCTTTAGGGATCTTGTTTCCTTTCAGTTTGATCACTCCTCCTTCATTAATTCCTTCAATTCCTTCTTTCTCCTCTTTGGCTATACGCTTCCCTATGTGGATTCTCACTCCTTTGAAGAAGAGATTATTGAAATTATCTCTTTGTTCCAAGAAATATAGAGCTGATTATCATCGTTGAAGACTTTCCAGTGGTTTACATTATCGGGCACGCTAGGTCTGAACACCATCTCCATAGTTACCTTATCCTTTCTAAATAATGAGTGTGGTATCACAAGGGAAGATGACACTACGAGGGAACCAAATATTTTTTTTGTTCTCAAAGAAAAGATTCAATTGAGAATGTATCAAAAGATTAAACATAGTCCCACACTCTTTTTGGTAATGTCAAAGCCTTGGATTTTTAACTTGATCTTGCTTCCAGATTTTTCTTACTATTAACTCCACATCACCTTGAATTTCAACTTCTTGATCCCCATATATTTTGCTACACCCATTCCCAAGAGGAGGGCTTCATACTCCACCATGTTATTTGTGTTATCAAACTATAGCTTGTAGGTGAACGGGTACAATTCACTAAAAGGAGAACACAACACCTTACCTCGCTCCAAAACTCACATGTTGGAAATGACTACCATCAAATTCCATTTTCTAGATTTTATATTCTTCCTCTTCCATAAGAAGTGGAAAATTCTCATCCTTCTTTAATGTGAGGAAGTAGTTTCCTAGCCACTTTCTCCTAAAATAAGATGTTTTCCCTCGGGTCATTATATTTTCATACGGTGTGCTTCATCTTTCACACTGGTAGAAATTTATTCAATTCTCCCTTTACTGGAATGGTTACATATGACCAATCCATTTTGATTTCTCCACCCAAATATCTACAAAATCTTCAACTCAGTAACATCCCAAAAGATGCCAAAAAAATTCCACCATAGATGGTGAGAAGCACCTTTCTTCTCTAGAAAATTAGCTAGTGCTACCTGTGCATCCTTTATTCTTCCCACCAATGACACTTTTTTGATTCCATTGAATAATAGGAGCCACTTGCTTGGGTCAAGGTGAGGCCTAGATCATTTGTAACTTTGACTGACATCACATTATTTGAGGCTCTAGAATCTATGATGTAATTATTGAGTTGAAGCCTTTAATGAGAAGTGATAGGTAAAAAGGTTCAACTTTGTTGGTTTTGGAGGCACTGAGGGCTATCATATTTTTTAAAGGTGGTGTGGATGGTGTTGGAAGTAGGCATTTAAAATTTCATTTTTATTCTACAGAAATACCACCATGGACTACATCAATAAACCTATCAAATTGGGAAGGGCACGTTTGTAAATATTCTAGCTCTGTGATCTAGACTTTGGTTTTACTTGCATGTTCCACATAATCAAATGGGGTCATGGTGGGTGAGGTTGAGGTTTCAGGACATGAAAATATTTACATGGAAAGGTTTTTTCTACTTTGGGAGATGCATTTTCATTCACAAGTGTGGTAACTAGTTTGGAAGAAGATGGGAGCATTGGTTTTGTAGTACTTTAGATGATTTTATAAGAGTAGCATTTGAAGAAGAATTTTCTTTAGAAAATTTAGAACTAAGGGAAGGAATAGAATACTTACTTGGTGTGGTAGTGTGATTCTTGCTAACCAATGGGTCTAGTTTTTCTTTTTCTAATTCCATTGAAGGTGGTAGTGATGATCCTCTACTGATAATTTTATTTTGTGGAACTTCTACAGGGATATCTTCCTTCTTTTTCTTTTCCTTCACCGTGGATTTTTAGATGAGGCTCCTTTTTTGGACTGTGTACAAGTGAAAACTACACACGAGAAGCTTGGGGATTCTTCATCATTGGAATCTTCATCTCCATCATCATACTCAATTAGTCCATTTTGTGTATCACCATCAACTTCCTCGACTTTGAGATAATATCATCATAACTTGTGTTTCCTCTTTAGTTCTTTCTATCTCCACTTCTTCCTCTGGTTCATCAGTGTCACAAGTGGCATTGAATGGTGGTGCTTCAAGAGTGAGCTAATGAGAATGCCGGGTAATCCTTGGTATATTCGGAGGATTTTGATTCCTTGGAGCATTCTACATTGTGATTTGAGATAGTTTTTTCTTCATGACAACCCAAGTCATTGGCCATTTTCTAGAACATTGGGTCCATGGTGACTAAGCTTGAACTCCAACCCTTTTGTTTTCCATTACGAACTTTCACTTTTCTAGAAAAATTAGATCATCTTTAGTCTTGATTGCAAAGTCTTGTGCTTCCTTCAAATCCCTAGGTTGGACTTTTCTGAGGAAGAAACCAACTTTCGATGGTAAGGAATTGATGAAGATTCGTTTCAAATTATTATTTAGGAGGAATGACATCTTATATAATTCTTATGATTATCTTGTTGTATTTTACAACGAAGTCTCTCATTGATTCAGAAGTTTCTTCTTCATTTCACCAATTATACCAAGAGATCCTGACAATATTATGTAGATTTGAACCTATGTTGAAATTTGCTTCTGATACCTTCCCAACATGTGATAGACATCGAGGGAAACATGTAGAACCATTCAACAACTTTTTCTTGAAGTGAATCCATAAATATTCAAACTAAAAAAATCTTCATGTTCAATGTCCAACACACCATAAGTGGTGATGAACGTTGCTACATGCTCTTTGGGAAATTGATAACCTTCCCCTCTAAATTTTTGGAAGTTTTTTCTCGAGCCTTTTGGTACCTCATGGAGTGTTTGAGGAAGAAAAATTGGGCTGATGTTTCCACCCCATGGTACGTTTCAATCTACATTCTTCATGGCCATGATCTGCTATTCAGTTTATGATTCTAGTTTCCAACCTTTCTAAGGTCATGGCTTTACCGCTAATCTCTTGCGTCTATGCGCTTTCTGATTGAGCTCTTTCAATCTCTTCAATTTGAGATATTATTTTTGCTTCATCTCTTGCATCTCTTTCTCTAGCTTCTTCTTCGGTATTTACATCAATGAAATCTTCAAGATTCTCATTGATTTATGAAAACTCAACGTCCAATGGATTGATAACAATTGGAATTCAAATGGAACCAATTTCTTGATGAAGGGGAGACCTCATATTTATGATCAGCTCTTGTCCTCTTTGAAGTTATTCTAAGATGGGATCAGTTTTTCCTCCTTGTCTTTGTTGATAGGTGTACCTTTTATCCGCCCGCTTGAAAATCTATACTATTCTTTATAGTGCATGAATCTATCGTTGTCTTTCTAATTCAATTATGCATTCTTCTTCAAGGTCAAGTAATCTCGTGGAAATGAAGTATTGATGAAAATTTTCCTGTTATGCCAAATATCCTCTCACAAATCTGAAGCAAGATCCTTTTGAATGTGGAAAAATAACTCAGGTCTTTCAACAAGAGGATTTCTTGGAATAGCCATGGTTTGAAGACATAAGGCTCGGTGACTATTCAAATTCCAATTTTTGATTTTCATATTTTTCAATGCTTTTTGTATTTTTCCAGGTCATTTTTGGGTGCGATGTTGCTAAATTTGCCCCATAGTGGGTGTTAAAACTCGTTGGCGAGAAAAAATTTTGGGTAGAAAAATATTTGGATTTCTTCCCAATTCTTTAGGAGTCAAGTCCTCTACTAAAATGGTGTAGCTTCCATATTTTTATTCATGATTAAAGTGATTTTTTTCCTTGGTGGCCTTACGGGCGGAGATCCAACAAGGGCACTCCACTGACCATGCAAAAAAGCTAGGAATTACTTGCTAGAGAGGAATTTTTCAAGAGAGTGGGAAAGGGAGTGAGAGTATGAAGTAGGGAAACTAATGTTGTAAGTAGAAACTCAGATTCTTAAATACATCAGTTAGAAAATCTTACACATGAATTTTAAAAGAAGAAAAAAACATGATTTTGGGGCCACTCACTAGAGGAAACCATATGTACACATTCATATGCCTTAGAAAACACAAATTTCTTCCTTTATTAGCTTGCAAAATCACAATTGTACATAGTGAGGAATTGAGGAAATTAAAGAGGGGGAGATAACAGAAAATGGCTAACTCTTTTTCACTCACAAGTAAGCAATAACTCTCTCATGAATTTACAAGAATACAACCAACTAGAAAGATAAGAATTTTAGAAGTTCAGAAGATTTAGAAGAAGCTCAAATGAGGATCTCATTACAATTTATAGAAGAGGAGAAACTCTTCATCTTCCCGGTGACCTTTCATATGTCCTATTTTTGACTTTATACTATTCATATTCCTATCAAATATTAAGTCCCTTTTATAAAAACAAGGAAACTTAATTTTTACATCATGTTTCTAAAGTCACTTTTAATTGACTTAAAGACATATTAAAAAGTACAAACCCCAACGTGAAATTAGAATGTTGAAGAGAGAGAAATTTGGGGGAAAGAAAAGAGAGAAAGAGAGAGAGAGAAGGAAGAAGAAAGAAGAAAAGAATCATGTAGAAGAATGATCTACTCTAGCGGACTTGATCTCACTTCCTAACCGGTCTCCATCTCTGCTATTGAGAAGATATTTATTTCTCCAAATTCCTTACTAAAATGATCCATTGTATGTTCCACTCTATCGGTGTGGGGAATATGCACATAGCTTAGAGTCTCTATCCACCCATTAGAAACATCGTTGATATCTTTGCACTTTTGAACTATTATGGATGTTGTTTTGTAATGACTGCAATGGCAAAGAAAATCTTTGAAAGGAATTCTAAGTTATCCTTATTGAAGGATAATGGATTACACGCTCTTTTTAATATATTATTTTAATAGCCCAATCAAATCATCTATTGTTGTGTCTTCTCCTATCATGCACTCTAAGTTTTTGAATTTAGTTCCTAATACTATCCTACAACTTGTACGCTTGTTCCTATTTATCATCCAACTTAGTAATGGCTTAGTTGATTGCTTCAAACCTAATTTCTAAGGCCCTTTTCCTTTTGCACAAAAATATTTAGAAGGGGTGCCAAAAACCTTATTTCTAATCAACTCTTAAGAGAGATGGTTGCTCATTTCACTCACCAGTGGACACAGATGACCCCAGTGATCCCTTTATTTCTCCAAATCTTCTCTGAGTGTCCACATCCTATTTTTAGTTACACACATGTAGGTGAAGATTTTGACTACCTCTTGAGCACCGAATTTATTTTTTTGAAAATTGTTCTCATCTATTTTTTATTAGCTCATCCTTACACCATGAGCTCTTGTGCCCTCTTGATAGATTCTAGGTTGAAGCTACTGATGGGTGCAACTTATTCGATAGGAATTACTTGAGATGTTTAAATCCACAAGGTGTTGTACATCGATGAAAGAATTTTCACCGCTTTTTATCACGTCAATATTTTTCTTATATTATTTTTTCCTTGCCACCAAGCAAGCAAAATATTGTAGGTAAATATGAAAATCCCCTTCATGAGTAGTCGAACCTAGTTGGATTGTGCTCATTTCATAATCAACCGGTGTCATTTAGTCCACTGGCTTGATCACCTTTGGTTGGGCTACCTCAATATATTAGTTACCTGTTTCTCCAAGATAGAACCATGAGGTCAGTGTGCACAAACTTTCTTTTTATTCCATTGGACAATGAAGAAATTTCTAATAAATCAAGGACTGTGACTTGTTGAACAATGTGTGTATCAGGTGTTATTGTCTCCTACATCTATGGCAACATTTCATTAACTCGGCTTTACGACATGCATATAAACTATTCCTCGCTCAGCTTAGAGGAGGCATATCTTAGACATGATAGGTAGCAGTATGGACAAGAGGTGAGGCCTCATGTGGTGGTTTGAAGACTGGGTCTTGAACTATGTGCTCTTATTCTACTTGTGTCTCTACCACTGGGTTTTCCTATTACATTTTTACAATTGGGTTTTCCTCTATCCTAGATCTCTTTAGTGACTTTTTGTGAGAAGAAGTCTTTGATTTTTCCATTTTTTACTTTAAACTTGCTCCAGAGTGTCTTGAATTTGAAGTAATTTCCACCACTTTCATTAATGAATACTCCAAAGCTTGTTTCCGACTCGTGGGGAGACCTCGTGATTGAATGACTATGTCTCTCTTCATTTGGAACCAATCCCTTATTCTCCTGACCACTTTCTTAGTTTGTTCCTTGATGTATCCTGACTTGCAAACGTTCCAATCGACTTGAGACAATGGGAAAGCCTTGATCACCACATATTCAAGATCATACATTTTTGTTCCATCATCTTGAAAAATATTCTCATACCAAGATAAATGTAATTTCCTCATCTCATCATCTATCATCCTCATGTGGTTCTTCTCCCGTACATTGAATTTTGTCACACAGTTGGCCCAATAATCCTCAATTTGTGGATCATGACACAACTTTGGGATATGAAATGCATCTTAATCATCTCATATGTTGAAGTTAGGTCTGGAAATGTAGGATTGTAGAGTCAAATGTGTGAAGGTAGCCTCCATATGAGATTCATCATTTTCATTCTTACATGTGAACACACAAGAGAGATGGGAAATTAGATCAAATTTTTTGTTTCTATTTCTGATTTTATTGTTCACCTGTGTGAACTACCTATAGAGCTCAAATATCACAATTTGGTCACTCAGGTATTTGGGAAACCTTAGAATATCTTGGTCAAATCTTACAACTCACAAGTAGGAGAAAGTCGAGAATCGTATGAAATAATAACCGATTTTTTTGATTAAGGATGCCACTTGTGGCGAAATCCTTGCCTCCGAATCACCCTACAAATTTTGGACCATGTACATCATGAATGAATCATTCATGTGGGTGAAATGTCTGTGAATTTCTTCCATTACTAATTGGGGAAGTTTCTCAAACATCGGGACTTTAACAACAATGTTGTGGGAGAGATCCAAATCCTCAATGACCTCAAGCTAGTAAGAAAATATACCAAATAATAATTCATGTGGAACTTATTTTTCATGAGAACTCGAGAAGGTACAGATGTAAGTTGTCACCGATTATATGCCCCAATTGATCCATTTTTTACCTTTAGTCACATTAAGAGGAAAAGAACCATCCAATCCCGAAATTCCTCATACTCACTTCTCCCATCACCATGCCGAGAAGAGTGATTGCATCTCGAATAGCCTTCACGAACTCACATCTTGAGTTCTTTTTAGAATCCTCAAGGATTTCTTCCTATCTTCATCAACGACCCTAGTGCAACCCCTCAGTAGGTATGTGTCCATTTTCTCCCACTGCAAAAACCTTCTCATTCGTGATGATCACCATGTTAGGTGATGTCAGGATTTGTAAGGTAAGTGAGATGGTTATGGGGGATATGACTGCCATTTCTATACTATTTTCATCTCAAATCAGTCGTGTGTCGTGCTCATAGTGATGTGAGCAAACCAAGACCAATTTAGTTCTTTGTACGATTTAACACAATGTTTCCCGTAGTGGCGAACAACCCACTTGTGAATACTTGATCCTCAATCTTCCCTATTTCCTTTGCCGTCATGTGAGCTTTTAGATCATTGAAATCCATATAGGAGACATCATTTTCATCTATCTCGTACTTAGAAGAGAAAGGTTGTGCTAGTTTCATTCCTGAAAACTTGAACTTCATGATTACTCAACACTTACTATGTCTAGGAAGGGTGACTTACTATTTTTAGTAAGTGATAAAAAATGCTTCTCTCGAACTCTAACTCGCACCTTTCAACTTAAATTTCCAACTCTCTGTATGCTCCTTTTTTGGAATCCACCCTCTGGAATGACTTACTATTTTTAGTAAGTTCCTATGAGACAACTTACTATTTTTAGTAAGTGTGAAAATTCAGCTCTTTCGAACCTCAATTGGATATGAAAACTTGAATTCCTTCTTCTCCCTGTGTTCCTCTTACCTTTTGGACTAGTTTTCTATTTTTAGCAAGTGCTTATGGGACCACTTACTATTTTTAGTAAGTGTCGATTTCAGGCCGAGGTGACCTTTCCGATGATTTTCTCCTGTGATACTTCCTTTGTGTTCACCGCCTCCTTCATAGCTTCTTTAGATGGTGACTTACCTAAAATAACAGTCTCCCATGTAGAAAGGCCTACTATTTTAAGTAAGTATGCTTCTAGTGATTGGATCATGGTGGGACAATTTTTTTATATGGGTTTTTTCCCAATATCAACCCTCTGAAATTTCAAGCTTACCCGATCACTGGTTTATGAGATTTTATAACTCAAACTTTTTTACTTGTTAACAAATGCACACAACAACCATTAATGGAACTTAGAAATTTTAGGTTCCTCATCCTCCTTAGATATTAATAAAATTTATATTTTTATGAGTTTTTTTTTTCATCTTGTTTCACCAGTGATTTTTCTTTGAAAACAGATCACTGGTTTATGAGAAAATGAGTTATTTGTCTTCGTTGCACGGAAAAGAGTATTTTGTTGCTGCAAAAAATCCTTGCTGTGAATAGGAGATATGTTTCATATTTTTATACGTATTTCAAACATGATGAATAAAAAAACATTTCTCTGATCTCGTGCCTTGGTTTTGCAAGTTTCAGCAATTTCCTTGTCGTGTGGCAATGAGGGTTTTCAGATGAAATTCTTCATTTTACCTTCGTTCTTCACCTTTTTAATATTATTTTCTTCTGAAATATTTGTGTTTCAATTTTAGAAGGAATTTTTGGAGATGGTGGAGTTCCTTAATGATGGTTTGATGTCCGGAGAAAATTTTCTAGATTTCCTAAGGGGTATGGAGGTGTGGGGGGATGAACAAACATGTAAAAAATGACTAAGTCTGAATTTATTCATTCAAGAAACAAGCACAAGGGGTTGGGAAAATTTTTGTGTCCCTTTAGATAAAGGGATGAAAAGTACGTGAAATTCCCCATCACACCTCATTACGACACTTGGCGGGATTTGACTAGCTGAGCATTTGAGTGAAAAGCTTGAGGGAAACACCTAGGGGTAGAGTTTCGGGTGCATGGAGAACCAAAAGGTAGAGCTAAGGTTAGGTGAATCTTTCTATCCTTGATTTCCATTTAGATAAATGGATGAAAGGTACATTAATTTCCATGTCGCACCAAGTTCCGACACTGATGATCATCCATGTAGCAAGAGGAAGGGCTCCAACTAGCTCCTGGGGGTTGAACTGGCAATGTAGAGGGTCGCATTGGTGACTTGGGGGCCAAAAAGGCCTAGGAGAATTTTCATGTACCTTATATAAATTTTCTACTAAAGGGATGAAAGTGACATGAAATCCCATGAGGTGCATGGAGCTAACACTTTTCCACTTGAAAATTGACTAATCATGCGAGAACTCTTACCTTGAGAGAGAACTTGCATAAAGGCCATATCTGGAGTTCTCGGTGGATTTTGGTGACAAAGTTTTATATGATTATTATTTGAAATTGGATTTTAAATCCAATGGTGGGGTTATAATATCTTTATTCATTCATTTGTGCCCTAAAATATAGTTAATAATTTAACAAGATTGTCATCTTCAACCGATCTTGACATCAAGCAGAAGAGGAGCAAGTGTTTTCAATAAAGGTTAAGAAAACAAGACAAAGGGAATGATATGGTAAGTAAAAACTGATATCCATCTTGTGATTATCTAAACTAAGAGTGTTGTTGCTAATTAATGCCTTAGAACAATATTATTGTTACTGGCTTAAGCTTGTAAGCACTAAGTCAATAAGTCTCACGAAGTATTGTGAACGACTTACGGGTCAAAAGTCTTTGTTGGATGATAAACATTAGTGTAAATCAATCTTGGGCCATGATATTACATTAGGCCTGGTCTATATATTTCTAAAACTATTATACATATTTGTGAGATAATGTATCATTGTGATAGCTTTAGAAGGTGATGTGATTTAAACATTAGAGTCGAGTGGAGGGATTCACTTAACCCATATTATTGATTAATCACTTTGTAGATTGGTTGACATGAGCTTGTAAATTCGGGGTCGAGATGTTAATTTTGGGACCTTTTGAATTATTGAAATTGATTTTGTGGTTTGCACGTGATCCTTTCGGGGTGCCGGAGGTTGGTGGATAATGATTAAACGACCGTAAAATGGTAGAACCAAACCACTATGTGTATGATCATTGCTAACTTAAAGAAGGTCAAGGGCCATAAGAGACTTGCCACATAATTAAAATTATGTATTTTAATCCTATGGACTCGGGAAGTATGGGGCATTTAAATAATAATGATAAGGCCATGCATGTTTAAATTAAGAGATTATAACGTGGTTTTATATTATATTGTAATTCATTCTTTCCAAAGGTCATTCGACCTATGTGATTGAAAGCAATTAAGTGAATGATATTTAGAAAATTTCATGGAAAAGTTAAATGAGGTTTAAACTACAGATATCCCACCAATTTTGGAGGATAGTTGAAGGGCAGTGGTAGTTGGATGAGTCATTGGTGTGGTACTCCAACATTTAACACCATTAAATTGTGCATTTAATATTTACGGAAATCTGTAAATCTCCCTAAGGAAGTGAATTGCATGCAACTTCTTCATTTGGTTTTGTTGATGAAATTAGGGGAAAAACTCCACTTCTGGTATTTGTGCATGGCAAGAAAACTATGAGTTCATATCACTATTTTAAGAAGAGGAAGTTTGTTTTTATGGGAAAATTTATAAATCGAGACACCATTTTGTATGACTACAAAGAAGGTTGGAATTGTTGGCTGGTTCGAGCTAGACAGTCTTGAATCCATAAGCTCTTTGTCACTATAACACTTGCTAGGAAAGATTTCAAGGATGTAGGAAGTGAATTCGCAGCAAGAAACGTTCTTATCTCCTTTATATTTTTATTTTATCAGATGTTAGAACGAATACATATTTGTAATTTTTTCTGAACTAAGAATAAGTGGGTTTGAGACAGGTTGGAGGTGGTTGCTTATATACTCTATTGTCCTGTGAAAAGAAATGGTAAAACAGTATGAATGTTGAACCTAGGTTTTAATATTTTAACTTCACTACTGCTCAAATCGTGTTACTTTTTGAGACTTGAAATGAACAAATTTGTTTGCATTTTGTCGAAGGGTTTAACCCAGAGGATAATGGGTTTCTGTTCAAATAATTTAATATTATGCGGAATCAAATTTGAATTCTTGGGTTTTCTTTTACCTGCCCAAATCCTGATTATTGGATCTAGTAATAGACCAACTGCTGATAATGGTGTTTATTCTTTTACTTTTGGTCTGTGATTAACGTCTGTTGAAAATGGAGATGTAATTGGGTTTGTGTCAGGGATGAGCTGGTGATATCTAGTTGTTGTTTCTATCTCAGAATAGGATATATTAATAGTCTACTTTTATCCCCATCGAGTTGACTATTAGTGAGTCAAGATTCTGCTAGGTTTGAGGACTTGCTAGTTGCCAATGTAATCTTTTACCCTTGATGGGTCTGCAAGAAAATTTTATTCCTCACTCTCTCTTTCCCTAAAGTAAACATAGGTATTAACCTTTATGACATGGCTCAGTTTGAATGGTGTTTTGTGAGCTAATAACACTTCATGTTATTCTAGCATGATATGCTGAACCATGTAGCTCTTAGAGAGGTTAATGGGAAGTAGCAGGGATTACTCTGGTTTCATTGTAGATGAGTGGTAACAATGGCTGAGTTGTAGAATATATGTATCGTAATCTGTCACCATCCAACTACGAGTAGGTTGTAAGCTCATCCTGAATATTCCTTTTCTTAGGATATTTAACGTGCCTTCATTCGATGTAAATAATTGCTTAGTTGTTGAGCCTTCGGCTCACTCCGTTATAAGGAGTTTAATTATTTACTATCTTCCTTAGAAGTTGTCTAAACCAGTTTTGAACTGATACTGGAGAACAACAGATGAATTTGGGGATTGGTTTTCGAAGGGCTGAGCCTAACTAATCTTCTATCGAGTACGGAAAACCATTCTTCTCCCTTCAGGAAGCTATTCGGTTCAGATGTTATAATATTTCTATAACCAATCACTTACTTGAGGAAAGCTCGATTGGAGCTTAGGATTTGATGGATAAAGATTAAAAGAGTTTTATGTTTACTAGAAATACTTAAAAGTCTAATTGAAAACAAGAGGTCTTGGTTGGTCGATGCCCTGGTTATGTTTGTAAAGTTATTACTGCTCCATTTATAAGATGCAACAATGGAACTAAAACTTAGTTTTGTTTCCATTCTTTAAATCAATTTTTAAAGAAGTTTCCAATAATTATATTATGTGGAGTATATGTAACTGATTGAATCTCTATAGGACAATTAAATTAGGTGTAACATATCTCCATTATTGAGGAGTAATATGTGCTAGTCATTGAGACAAATTCAGGGAGTTTATACTCTTTACGTATGCATAAATAAGCTTTGGAATGGTTGTGCCTTCGATTCTTATTACAACTGAATATAGTAAGACATAATTCGAGGTGATGTGTTTTATTAAAGAAGGTATAACATGGTATAAATAGGCAACAAATTCTATATTTCCTTAACTCCTTTAAGTTACTACGATATGTAACTTGAGTTGTATAGATATCATTCCTTCTTAGGATATTAATGGATAATGCAGAATATGTTGTATTATGTAGCTATGACATATAAATGTCATGTGTATTAACCGGATCTATTTGATGGATATGTTGATATTGATGAAACTGGTTGGTTTCATTCCCATAGCTTGGATTACCTTGTGTGTCCAAGGTTAATACTTGTTTGAATTGCTTGAGCAGCAACAATAGTTACAGCAATTTCTAGTTATGAATGAGATGGTATAGATACTTACCACGATTTGTAAGAGTTTGATACTCTATAAAACCTCTGTGGAATTCGGTTGTTATTAATTAGTTGATGGTCATTGCTTGACATTAACATATTTACCGGGCATTACTTAAATTTAAATAAGAGAAGTGCTTGATGAGACTTTTTCATGGAGGAATACTGAAAAAGGTAAAAAGAGCTGTATTTAATGTTTGCAAAGCAAGTTAATTAAATATGATGTTTGTTGCATTACATGGTTAAATTGTAAGAATGAGATTATTATTACAGTATATATTCATTCTAATATGTAATGACATAAATTGATAAATGGGATAAAGGAATTTTCTTGCTCAGTTCAGTCGAACTGACCTTGCCTAACCATTGCAGGAAAGTGAGCAAAGCAAACAAGAGGAAAGTAAAGAAATGCTTTGGTTATCTAATTGAACCATATGCTTACTTTTAAAGGATAAAGTGGCAGTCAATTATGAATTGAGACATTCTTAATTATGTCAAGGAAGTTATTTGTTGCCTTTGAGCAAAGATTTTATTGTAAAAAAATCTACTGGGTACATTGATGATATATTGTGACATGGTAAAGATTCCATATATATTTGGTCAATAAATACCTGCTTCATATTGTTGATGCCTCTCTGCAATCTCTATAATACATTCTACTATGTTGTAGTAGTGTCGGTATAAGAATGGCTTTATACTTGTGATATTTTATGAAAATTGGATCATTGGATGAATGTAATGGAGGGCTGTTGTAACTCTCTATGTTAGAAATAAAACAACTATCTTATGGACTAGGTGAACCTAGTAAGTTCAATGGATGAGTTGTGAAGTTATAAATCATTAATATAATGGATAGGTTAATGAAATACACTATGGAGTAGTGTTGATGAATTCTTTAATCTAAACTGATTAACTTATGGGAAATTAATATTATTGTTAGCAAGAGGTTGTGATTCCTCACAAGACTAGTTAAAGGTCAAATGCTTGGTAGATGAGAAATCATCTATGTATGAATCTTGATGTATATGCTTATGTATACATACTTAAGGAATATTCTTATAGTAAAGTTTGAGTAACTATACTAGAGATAAATTAATATGATGAACCTTCTGGATGATAAGATAAGGTTCAACATATAAGGGTTATGTCTTTTAACTTGTTGATGTTCCTTTTGGCAGCACTTAAACCTTTAAGGAAATTAAGTTGAAATACTTTGTAAACTAACCCAACTCCCGTAACATGATGGGGAGTTCAACATAATACTTCAAGGTGAAATACTAAAGGATATTAGAACACGGATGTTCTTTGACGCTTTAGCAAACTGTCTTTCCATAAATGGGGAAAATGAAATATAAAATCTATCGATTACCATCATTCGAAATATATGATGTGATGAACATTTATGATGGAGTTACTCCAACTAACAAGATGTAATGAAGATAATTCATTAATATTTAGGTTGAACATAAATGCTAAAAGGGCCCATAGGATATGGGATATAGTTGGCATAGAATTGTATGGGAGATGATTAAATCCCATAATACTAAACCTCTATGAAACCATGGGTATGATGCCCAATGCAAATGATGAGATTGTTGATGGGAACATGCAGATTGTGCTCAATTTGAGTACTTGCCATCATATTCATTATGGAAGTTTGGTGTCTACACTCCTAAAATTTGTGAGTTGAAATCAACCATGATTAAGATATGATGGTGTGGTCATATAAAGGATAACAATGATCTGATAGCTGGAATTAATGGAATGTATTTTGGATGCCAAGGAAAATTGGTATAAGGATCCAAGAAAAATGATTATACTACCAAGGTGATTGTAACCATGCAAATAAACCTAAGTTAGGGTTCGGGCATTGTTTTAGAAGTTCTCAAGAGGATTGGGAATAGTACTGAAACAAGAACCTTAAAATGATTAAGATATATATATATATATATATATATATATATATATATCAGACCTGCTAGTATAAATGCTGAAGTAAAACTGAATAACATGATTCTATTAATATAGCATAAGTTTTATTGAAAGGAGGGTAACGGGAATGACTCGTATGTCCTCAATGATGAGTGAATTATGTAGCTTGCATGATTGCTTATGGGAGTAAGAATAACATTAGTGGTTATTACTCCTTGATAATGTAAGTCATTATATATATTCGGTAGAATTTGAACCACTAATAACAAAAGAGGATTGGGAATTTAGGTCTAAAGATTGATCTATCTTATATCTGAAATAGATAGGAAGAAATGAGTATTTTTGGAACTACATTTAACCTATCGTGATACTATGGGACAAGACTCTAGATACTCTTCACTAAGCAATGAAGACGTAGGAACTAGAGAAATCTGTCATGTTTAATTTATTAAGATACCATGTTCCATTTTAGGAATCTTGATAGGTCAACTCACTACCGCCATTACGTGGTTGTATCCATTTAATGACATTGGTTGTTATTTGAATACTGCCACATAACAACTTTACTGAGTTTCCTTATCAAGATCTTAAAATGTGGTTTGGTATTGCTTAAGTACAAGCTTGTTAAAGTTACAAGGGTAGATGAAACCCCACGGGTTGGTACCCCTGATGCCAACATATGATGGCTACGGGAAGGGAAGTAGTCTAGTAATGATGTGAATCGTTACAAAGACATTTTCTTTCCCATAGGCATCATAGGATGACATCGAGGTATAACTACATGTAGGTTAATCCGAACTTGTACCTTGTATAGGACTTGTAGCTATTTACAACATCAATGACTACAAATCCATATAACTAAACAAGTGAATAAGGTGAGATGACAAGATTCCAATGGCGAGTGTGTTGTCATGGAATCGAGCATGGCATACATGACTCAAAAACCTTGCGTAAGGTAGTGTAACTACTGATTACATTGTCGATATTTCACCATTATCTAAGCTGTGAGATGCCTATGGATTTCATAGGTGGAACCTAGGTACACACTTAGGGGTTATCACTTATATATCATATCATGTTAAAGGAGAACCAAAGGGATACATTTTATGTATGGCTTATAAAGAGCATTGAGGGAGAATGAGTAAAGTTCAATATTCTCTCATACAACTGCACATGGTTCATGATAGTTATTGGAAATGGATTGCATTAAGACTTATGTTGGATTTAAATATATGGGTATTTAAATCAGCTACATAAGGTAAGATAAAAAAATCTCTAAGATTGAAGTGACAAAAAGTGGATGTTACAATGTAGAGGGTCATTGGTGACTTGGGGGCAAAAGGTGCAGGAGAATTTTCATGTACCTTATATAACTTTTCTAAAGGGATGAAAGGGACATGAAATCCCATGAGGCACATGGAGCTAACACTTTTCCACTTGAAAATTGACTAATTGCAAGAACTCTTACCTTGAGAGAGAACTTGTGAAGGCCGTATCTGGAGTTCTCGTGGATTTTTTTGACAAAATTTTATATGATTCTGACTAGAAATGGCATTTTAAATCCAATGGTTTGGGTATCAGATCTTTATTCATCCATTTTTTCCCTTAAAAATCATATTTTTGTTCTGGCTATATGACTGAGCATGAGAAAAATTGGATGTAAACATATTGCACCTAGGTGTTGTGAAAAATATGATTCCACCATATTATAGTGATCTTAATTACCTTTCCATTTATATATTTTTTAGCTCCTAACTCTTTACAAAACTCTCAAAATTTCTTCCCAAATCTCAGGTGCTTTTTTAACATTGTGCGTTGCCTAGGCCTGAGAACCCATTTCTGGTGAACTTGCCCCAAAACCTCCAAATCTTCCTTGAATATTCAAAATATTTTCCCTTATGTTCTTAGAAATTTATTACATCTCCATGTTGAATTTTTATCCTATGTTCCACTCAAGGGGAGAACATTAGTCCCGAGAAGGCCAGTGGTAGCCCTTCCCAAAACTACTCAAAATTAACATTCTTCACAAGCTCCTAAAATCACCAAAGGAGAATGAATTTTCTTTCGTAAATCACCTATGGGAATTAGATGGAATTTCAATTGAGGACCATTACAGTGAGTAAGGATGGGTAGACCTAGGGTTTCTTGGAAAGGTAGAATTTGAAAATTTTGATAGAGGGATATCGTTGTCATGCTTGAAAATTGGAAATTTTCTTATTACATATTTGCATGAAAACAAAATGGCAGAACATTTTGTGAATAAGCCCATGGGAATAATATAAGATGTTATCATTACCATCGAATCCTGGGACTATACGGTGGAATTCATGATAATAAAGAAAAAGAACAGAAAAATTGATACCGCATAATCCTAGGACGCCATTAGTTAGCTACAATTACGTCCCTCATCGACTACAGGACAGGGAATATGGTGATCACTAATGGTCAAGATTCAAATAATTCTTCATTATACCCTACTACTAAACCATTTACCACGAGACAATAAACAATGGTCTATAGATGATCATGATGATTCAGATGATATCATCTCGTATAATTCCATGGTCATAATTAAAGAGCACTCAAATCAAATTCAATGTGACTACCATGAACCTAGTGTTGGACATAGTTTGACTCTTGCACCTAAGTCTTGTTCTAGATTCAATTCGAGTCCTACAATTCACTCATGTGCTACGTCTTGTTCTAGCCTGTCTTGCTATAGATTACAAAAATAAGAGATGATTTCATGGATGAAGATAACAAGCCCATTATTTGTCCTTTTGTGAAAAATATAGATCGACATAATCTATTTTCCAAAATGTAAATTTTGTTCATAGGTTGTTACCAAATAGGTGTTTATTGAATGCACTCTTAAGAGAATACCTAGTTGTAGATTTGATTCACCCTAATACAAAATAATTACATGTTCTTCCTAGAAAACATTAACAATTAATAGTTGGCTAACTGATCAGGAGGAAAATTCCTTGTTTAAACTCCTATGCTCTCATCCCCAAGATTTTTCTTGGGAGTATAGTGACATGAAGGGTATCCACCTCGTATTTTTACACATTACATCTATACCAATTATTCTGACCCAGTCAGAAACCTCAAACAAGGATAAACCTTACTCTAAGAGATATTGTGAAAACTGATATTGAAAATCTTTTAAATGTAGGATTTATTTATCCAATCTCAGATAGTCAACGAGTTTCTCCTTTGGTTATAGTTCCTAAAAATACTAATAAATTGATAGTTTTTGTAGACTATAAGGAATTGAATAAAGCCACTCATAGGATTATTTTCCATTACCTTTTATTGATCAGGTCTTAGAAAATTTATTTGGTAAAAGGTACTTTTCATTCCTTGATGGATTTAGTGGATACAACTAGATAATAATGGCTCTTGAAGATCAAGATAAAAATAAATTTCAACCGTCTTTGGGGACATTTTATTACAGAGTGCTACCTTTTCGGTTATGTAATGCCCCTGCCACTTTTCAAAGAGCCATATTGGCAATCTTTTCTAATCTCACCCATGATTATGTAGAAATTTGCGTGGATGATTTCACGATTAATTGAGCAACATTCTAAGAGGCGGTCAAAAATCTAAATAAATTTTTTTCTTGATGTGAAAAGCATTAGTTATCTTTGAATCATGAGAAATTCTTATTCATGATGGAACAAGGTATAGTTTTAGGCCATCATGTCTCAATTGAGGGAATTAAGGTTGACCCAGACAAAGTTAATATCATTTTAAAACTACCATCACCCACAAACCAAACTAAAGTAATAATATTTCTCGGTTACTATCGAAGGTTCGTTTCGAGATAATAGTAAAATTACTTCTCCATTATTTTCTCTTCTAACTAAGGATTCTAATTTGAATGGACATAAGCATGTCAATAATATTTTTATGCAATCAAATACAATTTGATAAGAACACCAGTATTGAGAGGTCCCAATTGGAAGCTACCCTTCCATATCCAAACAAATTCCTCCAATGAAGTAGTAGGTGTTGTCTTGGGACAACAAGAGGAAGGAGAACCTATGCATGCAATTTACTACATTAGTAAAAATATTTCCCCTATTGAGAGGAATTACACAACTAAGAAAGAATTTATGGTAGTAGTATATGCAATCAAAAAATTTAGACATTATATTACATGATATGAAGTGATTGTTCATACTGAACACTCTGCTATTAAATATCTAATGAATAAACCTTTAGTGCATGGAAAGATTGTAAGGTGGTTATTTTTACTATAGGAGTTTAACATTAAAATCATTGAAAAACCAGGGAAATCCAATGTGGTAGCTGATTTTATTTCCAAACTCACCACTTGAATGATGAATTTCTAGATGAGCATATTTTGCACTTTCCACTACCTCTTCTTGGTGCGTAGCTGAAAATGAAGTATTTGACATACTTAGAACATGTCATGATGAACCATCGATGGAATTATTCAATTCAAAGAACCATTCACAAAGTTCTTGGAGTTGGTTACTATTATCCTTCCTTGTTTAAGGATGTCAAAAATAGGTGTGGAAGTGTTATAAATGCCATAGATTGGGGAAACCAATGTTTACATCAGAAATGTCACTCCAGCCATAGGTTTTCTTAGAACCATTTGAGAAGTGGGGGTTGGATTTCATTGGAAAAATGGACCCAAATTCCAAGGGTAAAGAATACATCCTAGTTTGTACTTGACTATGTTACTAAATGGGATGAAGTGCAAGCACTACCACATGTAAGAGATGAGAAAGTTACAAATTTCCTTTATAATCATATCTTCCAAAGGTTTGGAGCACTGTAACAACCTCTTTGTAAGACTTCAATACAAGGGAATTTTTTATTTATTTTTAACTTTATGATTCATTGATTTAAATACCCATATATTTAAATCTAGCATAATCTTAATTTCATATCTCATGTTTCCTTGTTCTAAATTAACTTAATTTAGAACCAACATCATCTTAATCAATCCATCCTATAATAATAAACCTTATGTATTTGTATGAGTCGAACTAATACCGATCCCTCATATCTAATTCATTAAAATATGTATACTAAGTATACCATAGTTTCCTTAGTCCTTCAAGGAATTCAAATCTTATAGTCTAAAGTGTCTATCTAAGCATCTATTATGGAATACTCATCCAAAATACTACAACTTTAGATCTACGTGAAATCTAGACTACACAATTAGCAACTTGCATTACGTTGGCCAATGTTTTAAGTCATGTTTGCCATACTTAATTCTGGGACGACATAATCATTATTTGGAATTTGGATTTCACCCTAACAACTGAAATCCATTATATAGATTAGGAATAGACCATGAAGTATTAATCATTTGTAAGTTTCGTACAAGGTACCTATTCGATCATCTCGCATGGGTAAGTACCAAAATGTCAAATTAGGATGACTAAGGGAGAGTGAGCATCTCCGTAATGATTTACATCATTACAGGTCACTCTATTTCCTTTAGTCATCATAATATGACATTGGGTACTTAACGATGTGGCATTGTCTGCATTCATACCTAGGAAAATACTTACATCTTAGTGCATTAGGACCTTCTCATTTACAAGAGCTTGATGAGATTACTTAACATAGCATCTACCCAAATTGTAACCAAACAATGACCTAAGTCATTAAGTAGATACAATTTGGAAGCAGCCATGCTTAGAGTAGTCACCGAATTCCACTAAATGGGAATGTCATATCTTATGGTTATTAAGGTTATTCGAATAAGTTACTGACATATCAATTTCCAAGTTTCAGCGAAACTCTAGCTACTATGGAATTCAAACCTACGAGATCTAAGTGAAGGTTTCACACATTCCAATTGAATGCTTAGAGACATTCCATCATGATCATTACACTTTCTAGTTGCATATTTAATTCAACATTCCACATTAAATCCCTTGTTCATATTTTACTTATTAACACTAGTAATGCATCATGTCAAGAGTAGTACTTATATCATAATTTAATCAATTTTCTCAAATAAAGTGTTAATTATAGTATTATAATTAATAGGATTAATTCCAAACATTTTCATCAATCCTTAATTTAATTACATACTTTATTCTTGTAAAATCACAACCTTGTAATTCACTCTAGTCATAATGATTGCAATACAATATGTATTCTCAAATATAATGCTTTATTAATTACGGAAAAATGTCTTTTTGTCATTATTATCACAACGAAGTATAACTTTTGCTTCTTAGTAAATACAATAAATTCATTTCATTTCTAAATTCAAGACAACATCATCAAAAATTAATACTAATACATGTCCACAACTGATTATCAAAATAATCACATCTTATTCCAAGCATCATGGCTTACTAAAATACAATTCTTTTCATCTTTTCACAACAAGAAAAATTTTATAGATTTCATCAAAATACATAGCGGTGAGAAAAGGTGTAAGACACTTATTTATTCATAATCAACTTGTAATGTCAATAACTCTAAAAATTAACCTCCAAATGCAAGAGCACGCTGGTGGCTAAGTTGTCTAAAGACATAAAAGAATTAGTCAACCTAAGTTTGACAAAGATCAACTCCGAGGGATGGGGCTAAGAATTGGCTCGGTGAAATGGAAAAATAATTTTCCATAAGAAACTTTTGGAAGAGACCAACACAAACGGTTTGTGGAGCATATCATCTCTCAAATGAATCATCCTCATGATGGGACAAGCTGGAAAATGGATCAGGGAGTAAATGATGTTAATATAACATGGGACCAGCTCAAAAATCTTTCATGAAAAGATGGTTAGAAAAATTATATTATGACAAAAATATGTCATAATTTCAGACCCTAGCACAAGGTAAGATGATTGTAATCGAGTACTAGGAGAAATTTACCAAACTCCTTAAGTATGTTCCACAGTACCAAACTGATGAGAAATTCCGCATAAGGAAATTTATTATGGGCTTAAACCTGTAATAGGCGGTGAAGTTGATGTGCATGGGCCATCAATGATGGAAGCAGTATTTGAGAAGGCCATTAGGTAGGAGCAGAAGCTCCAAGCCATTTCTTCTCACAAGGATGAGAAGTGTAAACTGAATTACACTCCTTCACCATTGTCACCTGGAAAGGCATGGGGAAAGAAGGAAGAGAATAAAACTCATAATGGTGGAAATAATATTGCTATAAACTTTAAAAAAAATGGAAAATAAAATACTTTGTGGTAGGAGTGACGGGTTTTAAAGGAAGAGTCCTTTCGCTAGTTGCTTTAAATGTGGTGACATTGGTCACTATGCTAAGGATTTCCCCTTGAGAAACAAGGAGAAAATCTACAAAAAGGATTCAGTCAGAATTGCAAAATGACAAAGCTAAAAAAGAAGTGACAAATGAAGAAGCCGAGAAATTTGGAGTATGAAACTATCATGGTGATACCGGTTAGATTGCTTTAGGTACAATCTTGAAGAAATTAAAAACAGCTTTTTTCTTGATATTTTGAATGACTTTTTTTTTTAAATAGTTTATTCTATTTTCATAAATATTTAACGTAATTGATATTATTTCAATTAATTGAGACTAGAATGGTAGGGAAATGGTCATATTTTAGACTATTGACTTTGAATGATATAGTAAAAGGATGTCACAACTGTTAAATTTGTGTTTCGATCTAATTTTTTTAAAAATTCATTAAAAATGATGATTGTTTCTACAAAGATTATTGGAATAACATATATTTGATGATCTGATTTTGATTGTCACACCCCATAAATTTTAGATGTGATAAAAAAATGGTAAATCATGAACCGATTATTTCAAAGGTTTATGTTTTGGGATATTTTGTTGGCTTGGGTAAACTTGATGTTCTGTTGGATTATTATACCTATTGTATAGGAATTTCTAAGTTAATATTAACCTTCTTTTGCTGACATGGAACCAAATGTCTTGGTTTGCAATAGTGGTCCAAAAATGAACATGTGGAGTGGTATGATCAAGGTATTATTTCACCTTGCATTTTTGAAACATATACACATTTAAAGTAGGTTTCATATCATACTATGAATAACTAATATGATGACCTAGGCCCTACTCTTATCGTGATTAGTGGAAATAATGGTATCCTTTAATTGGATCAACCCGATAAGTACAATTGAATCTAGGGCATAAGAAGATAGTATGATTGTACTTGCTATAATATTTAGAGCATGTTGTTTTATCCAATACTTTGGATCTAGACCTTATGACTAAGGTACAGGAACCATGCTTATATATTTGTAACATACCTTGGATCTTGACTAATTGATGAAGGTATAAAGTTGAACCTTAAAGGATTACCTAGAAAAATCTAAACATGTGTTCATTTGAACCCATAATGGGCAAGGCATAAGTTATTGATTCTCCTAATAATTGTATTGTCTATTTACCAAGGTAATGGTTTAGATGGAATATGGCTCACCAAAGGTATTTGGGCCATGATATGTTATTACTAATACATTGGATCCTGGTAAAATTATTACTAAGGCTAAGACATTTTAGGAGATAAGCTCTAATGGGAAAACCAAGTAGTAAGGTATGTGTTTTGACATTTAAATATTGTGAATAATTTTGTCTAATTAGCACATTAATGATCATAACATGTAATATTTAAAAAGAGGAAATTGAGGGTTATCATTGTTTAATTATTATTATGGGTCTTGGGTCAAAAGAGACCCCATGCACATAAAAATTTGGTTATAATGATTGCTCAAATTTCTAGTCAATAGACCATGCATCGTAAAAGTTAGATCATCACTAATTTAATGGTACCTCCAAATATGACATGAGATCTGAAGGTGGTGGAAATAATTTCTAAGCCACCTACATGTCACCTTGGTCTTTAATGAGCATTGATAACATCAAAAACTTGAAATATTCTTCAAGAAGCTATCGAGGAGCATGTAAGGTCTTTCAGGTTTGTTGTTTCAGTTACACTTCTTCGCTCTATATGTGATATTGGGTTTTTGTAAAGCTTGGCTCGAGCCATGCAAGAAAGTTAAATTGGTAGTGTTTTTAAAACATTATTATGGAATTATAGTTGCTGAAAAATTATATGGCATTGCGGATACTATAAATCGACGAGAAGCTGGAAAATAAGGGTTCGAATCCATAGATTTTGGGCACTTTCTGGAAAAGGTGAAAGATTTCAAGCGTTCACAGTAACGCATACATGATATGCTTAATATTTCCCTTATCATTTTATTCCATACATTATTTGCATAAAAATAAATCATTGTAGTAATTTTTTGTGTAATATTTTATTTGAGTTGTAAGTGTTATTATTTTGTTGAGTAATATTGTTTGGTTCAAATGGTATTTGGAGGTAGATGTGGGATTTGGCTGGTTATTGAATTTCATGTAGCTGTGTAGATGTATTTTATACTAGAGATCCTTAATAAACCTAGGGATTTTATTTTATGGCTTATACCATATTTTGGGTTCCCATTACTAAGAATAATCTTAAGTGTTAGATTTGAATGGAAGTAATTTGATAGCCATCATCTTTGAATGTAAATTTTTTAGGTGTTTTCGTATCGACTCTTTATTGGATTCTAGAGTTGAATAGAAATTTCTGTGAGGATCACAGTGTCTTCTTATACTTGTGGCTTGAGATATTATTTTTTGTGTGAAATCATAGGTGTTTTTATGAGCATATTTTTTGGTTACTGTATGACAAAAATCAACATGTGACCTTCTTCGCACCCAACCTCTCGAGGTCATGCCGAGATAGCCGGTGTAGAATGAATGTGAATGTGAGTGTAATGATCGGGATCAAGCTAATTAGGAAATCTTATATCTTCAACATGAAATATCGGGATCTGTGAGTCTAAGGCAAAGAATGATCTCCTAACTTAAAGTGGTGTAATGTCTTGGTCTAAGATAATAGCCACTCGTAGACTCCAATCAATGTCGCGTCTCGCTGAAATTCTATTTTTGGTTTTTGAAGACGTGGAAAATGACTGCGTGTGCCTCATATAGATTTCTAGACAAGGTCATTGAAGTAATAACGAGAGGAGTGGTGGAGCCACAGGGATTTATGGGGATTCTTTGTTCGGTCCAAGAATTCTTCGCATGATCACTATCATGTTTAGTAAGGAAAGTTGTGTAATAATGTTTGGTGGAAGTGGTGAAGATCTGAATACTAATGTATGTAAACTAGTGTCAATGTCAAACTGATTAGCATGCCCGTTGGGTTGTGGGTCCTGAGGATCACAACCAAAGACTTGTGGAGGTTGTGACCCTTATATGGTCATGCGCGGAATTAAACCCTATTGCCAAGAGTAGTCCAATAGTCGTAGGCTTGATTAGCGGTGATGTTTAGCGTATTGAGTTGTTCTATTTTCTCATCAAAAGTTATGGGTGTGTGTAATACTGTCAAATGTAAATTGGTATCAATGTCAATTATCAATTCGATCCCATTGGGTTACGGGAACAAGGGATCACAATTGTATATATTTTCCTATTATGGACTCGTTGATGGTCATACATAATGAAATAAAATGATATTTTATAAGAAAACTAATTATTAAAGGAAATCTAATCTATGTTTTTAGAGTTTAAACAATATATCATATCAAAGCAATAAAAGTAAACTAGTCTATCAAAAGAAATATTTTTGTTCTTTTCTAATTTTTAAGCAATGTGTTCTAATCTAATAAATAAACTAAAGACAAGTAATCAACCGTATGTCATTGGTTACTTGTGAAATTTTGTGAATGTAATCTAAAACAAATAACCTAATATAATAAAAACCCTTCAAACCCTACCTCAGAGGTGAAGAACAAATCATGACCCTGAAGGGGCTATTGTTCCCCACAACTTCCTTGGTAATGTTAAAGAGGAAAACTTACTAATGATTTGATCTACTTGTGATTGTCTACTCTATTGAAATGAATGATTTTCTACTCTATTTGATATGTAATTGAAGCTAGTGATTTGAAATTGACAATTTAACAAATAAAGAAAACAAACACACAATTCCAACCTGGACAAGAAAGAGCTTTGGCAAGTCTTGTTGTATCTGTATCTTTCCCCTCAATATGTTCCTTTCTTTATCTGAGTTTTCATGTGAGTCCAAGGGATTGGGAATGCAAGAACAACAGGGAGGATGATGGTGCTTAAGTAATGGCAACTTGATAGTAGTCCTGGATGTAATACAAGTAGAAGAGAGATAACATAAGAGATCATAGTTTGTCTATGCAATTCCTAGGAAGATCGTGAAAGAACAATATAATGTAAGACACACAAAATTCTCAGAATTTTGCTTGAATACAAACATGGAATATATAGGAATGGAGGATGAGAGGTGCCTTCATGCTCACAATAAGAAGAAGCAATTCCAACCAATGAAATCTATTCAAAAATAGGAGGAAGGAGAACCAAGCAATAAAATCTAAAGTTATACAATTTGGCTCACGAATGCATGTAAAAAGATAAATTAAGTGAACTGTCACATGTTAAAACGTGCGTGAGAGAATATGGAAAAAGCAAGCGGGACCACTACCCTGTAGGGCGGTGGTCCTAGCACTAAAGGCCAAAACATGGGCGAGACAGAGGCAAAAAGCTAAAAAAACATGGGAAGGCTAAGTAAAGATTTCTAGGCAACAAATATACGCTGAGAATGGACTTTGGAGCTCTAACACCTTCTTGAAAGGACCTAAATCATCATTAGGGACTTTTATAACCATTTTCTGACAATGTAGCACATGTAATTTTGGGTGTGTGTACGAGCTTACATCCAAGGTTTTTGTCTTATAAAAGAAATACCCAACAACTTAAGGAGTCGGTAGACATGAGTCTTCATTTGTAAATTAATCTTGGGGTTTGAATGGAGGGATTATTGATTTCATACAAATAAATATGTATGGGTATGAAATATATCTTAGAGATAATTTCAAATGGGTTTTAGATATATATTATGCTCTTGTGAATGTACTATTGTATATGTGAACTCTCTGATATTTCTATGGTTGTATGTGATATAAATCCTAGTAACTTGGGTGTTTGGATATATATACATTTATATTGTTAATTGAATCCTTGGATTCGGATGTCGATTTTGGGTATTTTCGTTGTTAGTTCTTTATATAGCTTTGTGTGGAATGAAAGCCTTGGAATGTATTATGTGATTTCATGGATATTGTTGAATTGTTAATGGGTAAGTGCAGTTGGCATCTGAGGGTACCTAGATATAACTTATGCTCGTAAATTTATGGATAAAATACTTAGATCCCTTGGATTTTGAATAATATATATAGATATACAATAAATTGAATCTTATATTTGAATATGGGTATTCTAGGAATTGTTATTATTGAATCTTATCATATGATCTTGTGACTTCGATTGCATTAATAGATTGCAGAAATAGTTTTCTCTATCTATGGAATGAGATGTTAAGATATAGTGTTACTTTTTCATTATCCTAATTATGTTGGTTTCCGTTTGTGAGAGAATTTACTCTTGTATTTTTTATTGGGCTTTAAGATATTTAACATTAATAGTATTTATGCCCTTTCCTTAGCTGAGATAGTATATGGACTTCATGTGTCCTCGGAAGTTGGATATAAGTACATTTGGTGTGCAATATTGATGGTTATTACTCTATAAATTTTGGAGTTAAATAAACTTTATTTTGCTATTGTGGAACATTACACACTCCCTACAAAGAGCTTTTATAAACAATGATTATTAAGACTATGATGTGATAGTCAAGATTAGTAAAATGGACTACTCGTGGTTATGAGGAATGTAAAACCGATTCTTTCCCGATCGTAATTTTTCACTATGTGAAGCCGATTCTAGATATGATGTTAATCATAGGATTCCTATATGATATATTTATTATATTATAGGAACTAATAATCTTACCCAACTAGTTGTATCTAATTCGGTGTCTAAGTACTATGGGATTACTTGTATTTGACAAGGTGATTAAATACCATTTATAATTGTATTTAACTTAGTTCACATAAACTACTTGAATTTGGTTAATATTTTAGTGATTTATCTACTATTGATTACTTGCATTTGATGTGGTGATTAAATACTATTGTTACTAGTATTTGATGGAGTGAGTAAAAACTATTTATACCTATATAAGTTATTTGGACTATATAGAATGATATAAATAATGACAGTAAAGATCTAAGTTGATAAGGAAAGGAAGATGTAAGCTAAAATGTGTACCCTATCCTTATGTAAGTAGATTTAAGGAAGATAATTGTAATGTGAATGCAAAATATCTTTCTCGTTATGTTACTAACATGGTTTTGTGTCCTAGTAAGTCAATGGTGAGATTTAGATTAATGAAACATTTCATTTTATGTTAATGTTATATGGCATAAGCTACTAAGGTGGAGATAGGTCATATCATCCCAATTCGGTTGGAACTGACCATGTACAATGGAATATTTTCCATGTAGGTTATTAACATTGCAGGTTGATTATGAAGAAATAAGTGTCTTACACCTTTTCTCACTGCGCTACATCTTTTGATGAAATCTAGAAAAAAATTCCCGTTGTGAAAACATGAAAATAGTTGTATTTTAGTAAGGCACGATGCTTTGAACAAGATGTGATTATTTTCATAATCAGTTGTGGACATGTATTAGTATTAATTGTTGATGAAGTTTTACCGAATTGAGAAATGAAATTTATTTTATTGTATTTATTAAGAAGCAAAAGTTATACTTTGTTGTGATATTAACGAAAAAAGGCATTTTTCCGATCATTAATAAAGCATTATCTTTGAGAATACATATTGTATTGCAATCATTGTGAATATAGTGAATTACATGGCTGTGTTTTTAAAATAATTAAAGTATATAATTAAATTATGGATTGATGTGAATGTTTAGAATTAATCCTATTAAGTATAATACTATACTTAACACTCTATTTGAAAAATAATATTAAATTATGATATAAGTACTACTCTTGACATGATGCATTGCTAGTGTTAATAAGTAAAATATGAACAATGGATTTAATGTGGAATGCTAAATTAAATATGTAATTGGAAAGTGTAATGATCATGATGGAATGTATTTAAGAATGGCATTCGAATGCATGAAACCTTCTCTTATATCCGTAGGTTTGAATTCCATAGTACCTAGAGTTTCTCTGAAACCTAGAAATTGATACGTCATAACTTATTTGAATAACCTTAATAACCATAAAATATGGCGTTCCCATTTAGTGGAACTCGATGAGCCTACTTGGTAAGGACATTACCACATTGTACCTACTTAATGACTAAGTTCATTATTTGGTTACAATAAGCAAATACTTTATCATGTTATCTCGTCAAGTAGAGATCCTCTAAATGAGAAGGTCATAATGCATTAAGATGCAAATATTTTCCTAGGTACGAATGCAAATAGTGCCACATATTTAAGTACCCAATGTCATCTTATGATGAGTACAGAAAGAGAGTGACCCGTAATGATGTAAATCATTATGGAGATACTCACTCTCCCTTAGTCATCCTAAGCCAACTTTGTGGGACTTACCCATGTAGGATGATCTCGAATCAAGACCTTGTATGCAACTTGTAAATGATTAATACTTCATGATGTAGTCCTAATCTAGATAAAAAATTCATGTGTTAGGGTGAAATAAAAATTCCAAATGATGATTATGTCGTCATGGAATTAAGTATGGAAAACATGACTTAAAACCTTGGCCAAGGTAACGTAAGCTGCTGATTATGTTGTCTAGATTTCACCTAGATCTAAAGCTACAAGATTTTGGATGGGTATTCTATAACAGATGCCTAGATAGGAACTTTAGAATGTAACACTTGAATGTCCTTGAAGGACTAAGGAAACCATGGTATACTTAGTATACATATTTTAATGAAATGGATATGAGGGATCGATATTAGTCCAAATCATACAGCTGCATAAGGTTTACTGTTATAGGATGGATTGACTAAGATGATGTTGGTTCTAAATTAAGTTAATTTAGAACAAGGAAACATGAGATATGAAATTAAGATTATGATATATTTAAATATATGGGTATTTAAATCAATGAAGCATAAAGTTAAACAAAAATTACCTTGTATTAAAGTCCTAAAAAGAGGTTATTTACATAACACCAAGATCCATTGTGTCAAATCACTAACCATAATTTATACTAGGAGTAATCATCTCTTTTGTAGAAAAATATCAGCTGAAGCATAAGAGGTCATCTCCCTATAATCCATAATCTAATGACCCAAAGAGAAGTTACTAACAGGAGCCGGAGAACATACTAAGATAGTGGACATCTCAAGGAAGAATTGGGTACAAAACTACCTAAAGAAGTATGGGTTTATAACACTACTTTGAAAACAACAACAAGATTTACTCCCTATGAATTATTTTATGGTAAGAATCCAATACTACCTATAGAATTTGATATTCAAACCTTAAGGACAAAAATTGAAGTGGGTGTTGATTTGACAGAAGCACAACAGAAAAGATTGTTCAATTGAATGAATTAGATGAAATTTGATTTCATACACTACATTACATTGAGATCATCCAAAATTAGAGGAATCTTTGGCATGATAAATAGATAAAGCCAAGGAAATTTTAGAAAGGGGACTGGCTTTGTTATTTGATTCAAAGTATAAAGACTTTAAAGGAAATCGCAAATGAGATGGATGGGACCCTACCAAATTTCTCAAGTGTTTGACAATGGGATTATTCAATTGGTTCCAATAGACGGATAAAAGAATGTAATGTTAGTTAATGGTCACAAACTGAGGTTATACCATAAACCAACATATAGAGAAGAGTTTCAAAATAAATTCAAGAAGATTCGATCCGAACCGCATGGGAAAATTTTCTTTTCCCGACACAACTCAAACCTGAGAAACCATCTTCTAAGAAATAAAGAGGAGATGATTGAAAACTAGAGATGGCGGTCATCCTCCTTTGAAGCATTGGTTGAAAACCAAAAATGACGGCCAATGCTTCCAAAAAGGAGTAAAAATATAAAAATAAAAATAATACTAAAAACTAGAAATGGTGGTTGTCTCCCGAATCGATTAGCAATAAAGGAAATACCATGTGTGAATGCAGAATTACACCAAAGATTGGAATGGTGGTGAGGCTTTGAAAATTTAAAATATCAAGATATGCGTAATTGATTTGCTTCTTAAATGTAGGAAAGTTTTAAATTATGAGTTTTTAATTATAAGCATCGTGCACATTGATTAACCACTCCATTTCTAGTTACTCCACTCCACACATTTTGCAAATCCCAATTAAATCCATAATTCATTTCCCCTATACTCATAACATGTGTCCAACCACTTCCATCATCACCTTGAGATACTATCATAACTTTCCCAATTCAGTTATATTCATTGCATGCCAATTCTTCTCCATTTCTTCTTTCCAAATTAGACCTTTTCACTCCTAAACCACTAGTCACTCTTGCACTTGCCAAACGCCCTAAAAATTTTAGAATGCCAATCTTGTTCCCTCCTTTATTTTTCCTATCTTTTCAGATTCGGACATGGGGTCTATATTACGACACGAACCAACAAGTTTTGTCAAACTTTTGGCTAATACAAACGCAGTTGAGATTTTTAGAAGTGTGGTATGGTTGGAATTTCTCCTGGAATATGAAGAATTTAGTGTTCAAATGACTGAGCAATTTTTAAGGAATATGGAATATGGGTACTTCACCATTCACGATAAGAAAATTCCCTTTTCTCTAACTATGATCAATCATCTTTTGGGCATACCTAATGAGGGGTTAGTAGTGAGTGATAGGACAATGTATAATGAGGTGATTAAGAGATTTACAGTAGGAAAGAGAGAGAAACTATAGTTGGTCATAGATAACAAGGGAAAAGAAAAAGGGGTTAAAATAATAACCATACCTAAACCTTGGGCCAAAGTGGCCAAATGGTTGATTAAATATTTTACATGTGAGGGACAATATGAAATTGTATTGGGTCCTGTATTAAGAATGTTAATCCATCTTCAACATGGTCAAAGCATGCCTCAGTATAAAATTAATTTTCCCTAATTTCTATATGATTCCATTTGTGTTGCTAAAAAAATTCCATTGGGGTGCTTCATATTTGAAATTTTAGGGTTTGATTCATTTAATATGTAAACACCAATTTGTCAAAAAGAAGCATGGAGTGAAGAAGTGGCTCAATTTTCAAAAAGAATGTGCCTTAAAGCTTGAGGTGGTTGTAGAGAAAACACCATCTACCTCTGAGAGACCTAAGAAACACCTTCGTACTTCTAGGCCTACTCCCATCCTTCATGAAACCCCAATTAAGAATCCATTATCCCAGGAGGAACAAGAAGCAGCTGAGATAATGCAAACTCTGGTCCAAATCCCACCTACATCTCCATGTAAACCAATATCCCCATTTGTTCCTAATGTAGAACAATAAAGTGAGCATTCCCTACATGTAGCTAAAGAGTCACCTACTAGAGATAAAGGAAAGGCACATATGGAAGAGGGAGAACCTAGTTCTCCCTCTAACTCTGATACTATCATGCCCCAAGTTTTGTCCTTATCTAAAGTTTAGTTTGAGCTACAATTAGCTCAAGAAAGAATAAACCATCTGCAGTCACTCTTGGAGGAAAAAAACCCATTTCTCCCAGTAGATAATTGTTAAGGATCAAGAGATTCAACAACTGCGGAAATAGTAGCACAATATGAGGAGGCAACTCTACAACTATAAAAAAATTAGAGGAATCAAAACAATAGATAAACTCCCTTCGGGATAGAACCGAGGAACTTGGCACATCTAATACACTATTGCAAGAAAATAGAAGAGAGAAAGAGCGGGGTTTTCCTCAAATTGTTATTTTAAGAGGTATGGTTAAGTGGATGGAAGAATGTTATAGGCTAAGGGAAGTGGTAGAGGAGAACAAAAATTTGAAAGAAGAAAATAGATTGTTAAAAGAAAATGTGGTTACAGTAAGTTGACTCTATGACCAGTTCTTTCTTACCGACCCCCTTCAAAATTTTATGCATTATTTTTAAAGGAACAATTCTTCAAATGGAAAATATCTAGGGCTTATGAAATATTGGACATAGAGTTTGAAGATGATAGGAAATTTGTAGGGTCATATACTGCCGGAAATTATGTTGAGAAAAATTATTGTGTGAATTCTATGTTCACAAGTTTCTTCTCCCAAAGAAAATTGAAATTACAATTAATATTTATGTGGGGGAAGTGCAATTAAGGTCCTTCATTTCTACACTCAGATACTAGGGTGAATGGAGAGATCAATGAGTTTTTTTGTGAAGTCATAATATACCATTCATCTTTTAATGAGGCATGATTTACTAGCACCAATTCATTTTTTCAACAAGTTTAGGTCACAGGTGTGTACTGTCTACGCCTAGTAGATAGATACATGGATATCCTTAAGAATTGTGTAAAACAATTCTCGAGAGAAAGTGATCCCAATGTTCAATGTCAATTTCCTTACTTTTCAGGTCCGATATCAGCTTCTTACATAGCCATATAAGAAAAAGGAGTTTGTTTCACCAACAAACCTCCAATGGTCATTAAAACGAGCCAATGTGCCAAGTATGAGATACATGCCCCCACTAGTCCTTACACTTGTGCCAAGATGGGATTCAACAGATGTCCAACCTGAGGGTAGCTACAAGACCTAGAGGGATAATGTTATTGAGAATTTTGGATTCTCTAACACATATTTAAATGAAACTTGGTAAAATTTTACCAATGAATATAATTGTTCAAGAATTGTAGAGAAATTGAATGCTAAGTAGCAGGAAGACGTGCTAAAACTTTAGTCTAGGGGAGTGATGAACCCCATTTTGTGATGTTTAAACCATGTCTAGCCTTATACCATTTTGATGTCATAATGCATGATGTATAATGTTAAATGATTATATTTAATACTTTACTATGTTTTTGAAGGAATTATTGTGCATATGTTTGTTATTTTTATCTTGTTAATTCTTCCTCAAAAAAGGGCTTGAATTGATATGTTTATAAGCATTGACTTCACTTTTGAAAAGTATATGTTGAGTATCACTAATATATTATATCACATAACTTAATTCATGCACCGCTTCAAGAATCCAATTAGCATGTTGGTGTAGGACTAGCCTTGGCTCATGAATCACCTCCGTGTTAATAAGGAACTCATAGTACCACATTGAGCTTCGCGAGATCATAAATTCTAAATTTCCCGAAATAGGGGATTCACGCGTATACATACGAGATAAATTGAACTACTGGTATCAAAAATGGCATCACCACGTCATGGAAAGAAAGTGGTGCCATTAACTCAAAGGATATTTAGGAAAAATTTGAGGATTAATTATTCTAGTCACTGGGAGTTAGTATGCAACCAACAACTAAATACTTACTATCACCGTAATTCTCTTCAATTAGTTAATGATATGAAGAATCTTCCAGCAGTGATTGAATCCTTCAAGGGATCCAATCACATACCTCCTCTTCAGTTGTCAAGGATGATTCAAGTCCAAAAACTTTAAGGATTTCTCCTTCCATTAATGTATTTCTCAAAATAGATAGTCATTGTTTCAGTCAACATTTAGTTAAGTAGAAGTTAGTTATTGTGAATAACTAGTTCTCTCCTAAAGGGACTATAATTTCTCTTGTATAAGAGATCTTCTGTATTTAGATTTAGCAGTTTGGTTTAGTTATTTTGATTCATTGATAAACATAACTTCTAATTCAATAAAGATAGTAGATTCATGGCAGATTTATGTTGTGTAAATTTCAGTACTAATCTGATCAAAGGGAAGGAACAAGGGCCACTCCTACCCAACAAAAAGGGAGATTTACATCTAGTTCCTTTCTATATTCTTGAATGTATTTCCTATTCTAGCATTGATTTCATTACTTTGATGCATTTATTGTTTATATGGTTAACAATTTTAAGAACTTTCCATTTATGTCTTTCATCTTAGTTTTCCTTTTGAGAATTTTATTTTGTAATCACGATCAGTTTAGTCATTTCTTAGTTCTTGTTATTAAAATACGTGTTGCAACATTGTTCATACTATTTCCTTTTTTTTTAAAAGTCATGGACACCACCTGGATTGAAAAAATAATATGATTAAAGTATGAGTATCAATGACACTTGTCGTCAATGAGCTAAGGTCATTTCCTAGGTAATATAAGAAAAAGGTTTGAGCTTTGCTTTACCTCTGTTTTCAATAAAAATTATATCTGTAAGTTATTTTTTTAAAATACATTTTTCTATGTTTGTATTAATATTTATATTGTGTTAAAGACAAAAACCATATAATATTATTATTAGTTCAACCATAGGCGATTACTATACCTTTCATCCAAGTTTATTACTTCAACAATTTCAAACCAATCATTTTTCAAGATTATTTTTCTAGAGTCAATATTTGTAATGTCTAAATGTTGGATATGTAAATTTTTAATATTATAAATATACAATTAATCATTTATCTATCTCTATATTGGTGGTTTTATATGATATGACTATGTAAAGGCCTTATTCAAATACATAATTTTAAAAAATTAAACAAATATTGAGAACATGACATGTGTTATCATATTTAATAACTTTAAAGTGATGCATTTATTATTTAGATTTTTTATATTTCATTACATATATGAGGAGACACTTTTAAAAACAAATTAAATAAAAGAAACTAACTACATATATAAAATATAAGAAATGACATTTTAGAAATTTGGAAGTGACATATTTCAGTTGTCATGTCTATTCAAAAGTTAATAAGCTTTATGAAAAGGGGACTTTCCTACAAAATATATTGAAATGACCATCATTGCATTGAATACCATTCTAAAAAATAGTAGGGAAAAAATTAAAAAGGTTTAATTATAATAGCTTTGATCATCTTCATTGATGAGGCTTGCAAAATAAATGATGTCAGCTGCATCACAATTATAGTAATTTGGGAAACTACATAAAACTAGCTTGATTTGAGTTGATGTTATTATGGGGGTAAAGTGAAGTGTGAGGAGAATAAAAGGGAACAAGTGGCGGTGTATGATCTAAATGTAAAACATTATAATTTTCAAATCACGTAGGCATGGTGACGCCATGGTTGATATGAATCAGGAAATACATCAACTGATGACTCAAAGCCAATTCCAGATGGGCATCCTTCTTCTTACCTTGGTTTGATTGCAGCTACAATTGCATTGATAGGCATAGGAAATAGGCAGTTAATGGTCTAATATCTACCAGAGTCTTAAACTGTATGAAACTTCAAATCAATTCATGCTTTCACTATTATATTGTAGAAATTTTTCAGTGAGCATGGTAGCCAAAAATTTCATCAAACCATGGGTTGCATCTAGTCCGATGATTACTAGTGTTTCCTTTTTTTCTCGATAATTTATGCAGTTTGAGGATGAATCTCATCGTGAGTTGAGTTTTTATTTGGAGTAGATGAGAATAAAAATATGCAACATGGAATATAGATGTTAAATTCTCGATTCAATATTTCCAAATAAACAATGCTTGAGATGATGTCCAATCGCTACAAGTTATGAGTTGCTTTTACAAATAATATCCACCTCCTCCTCCAGGACACAAGAACCACAACCAAGATGATGATTGATATACTCCTCTTACCATGATGCTGATTACATATTGAGAAAGATTATGGTATGCTTATAAGTGGAGTATGCTTGTTCCAGTATCATGGTTTCATGGCTTCCCATAGATTTTGATTGTTTGTATACAATATTTTTTAAAAATTAGTTGGCATTCGATTCCCATTTATATAACTACTAGAAAAGGGTAAATAAGGGTGGGTGTAAAATGTGAGGACTTATTGGGGATGAAAAAATAAGTGGAGCATAGTGAAATGGTACAATAAATTTGATGGCAAACAAGTGGGCATGAATCTTACCTGGAGATCTTACTCCTCTTGTGGATGCCCCACTTGTTAGTCTCTACTTGACCTCTCCGAACTCAAATTCCTTATAGCTAAATTTGTTCCTTTAAATTCCTTCCTTTTTTGGTCTCCATCTCATACTCAATCTTGGATTTACAAACACTACTCCCGATTTTCCAATCACTTGCACAAACACCCACTTAGTTCATCCATTTACACCCAACGCCATTCCAATTCCTCTTTCTTTCTTTGATCTCGATGACCAAATTTTCTTACGTTTTTTCCATAAAATACATGTTTTTTCCTACAAAAATGATGATAACGATGAAGATGTGGTAGAGCATTTTTATGCAACCTTGGAGATATCTGGTGTATTATTATCCATTGGTGGGAATACTGAGGAAAAGTGAGAAATATCAAGATAAACTAGAGGTCATTGGCAATAGTGAGGGAGTCGTGTTCATCTGCGCTCATTCCAACTTGAATTTCAATGATTTCCAACGCTTTCCAAAGCCCTACAAATATTGGGAAAAATTTACACAAAGTGGAGGATGATAATTTTCTCAGTGTTTTACCTCTTGTATGATGGTGGGGTGCAAATTTAATAAATGGGTACAAATATCTTCTAACATTAATGCAAGTATTAAGTCAAAAACATGACAGGAGAATTTTTTTTTTATTATCAAAATCTCATTTAAAGACTGGACACATGTCTTTATAATAATTTAAGTTTTTAAAATGAAAAAAATCAATACTGGAATAAGGCCTTATATTTTTCAAATCAAAACCAACTGACCAATAAGGAAATAGTTGAATGACTTATTTACATTAGATAAATGTTTAAATAAAATATAGACAATAGAAAGTTTGAAGTGAACTGAATTTTTTTTTTTTATTGGTGGGTTGGGAAAAATTATTTATTTGCATGAAAGGTATAGTATTCTGCTAGAGGAAGGTACTAATAATATGTTGTGGCATAACCTAGCAGCCGCTAAGCTCAAAATATCTTAATTTAACTTAGTAAATGCTAAAAACCTATATGCTCCAAATATTATGTGGTGGCATAACATAGTTAGCACAAATCTTGAAATATATTAATTTAAAATCTTAAAATCATACAATAAAGTTAACTAATTTATACAGATCTTGATTTCTATACAATTCTCCAAAGTTAATGTGGTTGATTAACTTAAAGGTAGATAAGCTCAAAAATCTTACTTTAATTTGTCAAAATGTAACAAATTATAAGATTTTAATAAAAATTGTTAGGTTATTTTGAGGCATAACCTTTTTTTACAACGACAAGAGGATATGGCATGTGTAGATTTAATGGGCATTTATGACATCAATAGATTGCATTCATGTGATAGATGAGATTGATTAATGGTTATACACACACGAGATGTAAGATGGTGTCAAAATTTAAGATTTTTAATGGGAAGCATGATATTTATGATTAGGATATCCAATCAATGATCTTCGGTACCCTCACACTTTCCTCCATTCATGTGTTTCTATGCTGGTGGCTTTATATCTTCTAGTTATGGTGGACATTTCACTACCCTTCTTTTCATTTTTTGGTCATTTTTATTCATGTCTCTTTGCGATGGTGATAGGGGTGCTAGTGGTTTCTTTGGTAGCATGGAGTGTGGTCCTAACAGAAGAGGTAGAGAGCTATGATAAGGAAAGGATGTTGGGGAATCATTTACTTCTTAGATGGATGGGAAAATATGGAACACAACTATGTGGAATTGGCTTGAGAAGGTCTAGTCGATCACGGAGTGCTTTAAAGAAGAAGAGGATGAAACTGATATTTTTGAGAGCATGTGCAAGTTGATTCTTGACCCGAACTAGTCTAAAGGGTAGAGGAACATTTTGACATGGTGCAAGGGTTGAGTGCAAAAAACATACTATCCAACTCTTCGGGGAAGTTTTATCTTGCATAAGGAGCATGAGAAGTTGGAAGATCATCTATTCAGCCTTCAATATCATGTTCATGCCTTGATGTGGGGATGAAGGCGATTGTGCATGGTCTTGGAGGTGGTTGTGGAAATTAGGGTATAGAACTCCCTACTAGCGCTAAAGTGAAAATGCCAAATGTTGTGTGGATTCATCCTCCTCCTCTAATCAGAGCAAAGGGGAATCAGATGTCGAGATCATCGGGTAGGTGGAGCCGAGAGGTCAAAAGGCCTAATCTTTCCTGGATGCATTTGTCTTTAGTTTTTTATTAAGAGGCTAGAATGGATTTCTATATAGCGAAGTGTATAGATATAGAAGTATTTGTGGTGAAGTAAAGATTATTACAACTCTTCCCCATTCATTTTGGCATATATTTAGTATGATAAGTTCTTTAATCATCATGGGAGTCCACTATTGGAAGACTTATCATGGAATGGTTCTCATGTACTATTTTTTGTAGGCTAGGGCCTTCTCCCTAGGTACCAATAGAAAAAAGAGGGTCAAAATTTTATGTGGAGGTATAAACTAGCAGAACATTAATCTATGATCAAAATCTATAATTTAAAATCTTAAAATCATAGAATGAATTCAACTAATTTATACATATCTTGTTTTGGATACATATCTTTTTTGTGATACATAACCTAATGAAAACTAAACTCAAGCTAGCGGATGCTAAGTTCAAAATATCATTCAGTAACTTGATATACTAGTCAAACTAAACTCAATATGTCTTTCTTTACTTTGTTAAATAATAGTTACTTTTTAGCTTAAAATATTATATTGTTTAAATACCTAATGTGGTCGCTAAGTCCAAACTATGTTGATATAATTTGTTAAATCCCAGTATTCACTAAGATCCAAATATTACTTTCTTTTGTTGAAACCTAGTGACCGCTAAGATCCAAATATTATGTTGTGTCATAAGCTAATGGATGTTAAGTTTAAAATATCATTCAAGTATCTTGATATACTAGCGAAAACTAAACTCATTATGTCTTTCTTTAGTTTGTTAAATGCTAGTGACTCTTTAGGTCGAAATAATATATTGTTTAAATACCTAGCAGTTACTAAGCTCAAACTATGTTGATTTAATTTGTGAAATCACAGTGACCACTAAGATCCAAATATTATGTTTTGGTGTAACCTACCAGCCACTAAGCTTGTAATATCTTACTTTCTTTTGTTGAAACCTAGAGACCGCTAAGATCCAAATATTACCTTAATTTGTTAAACCTAGAAACTTTGAAGAGTACAATATCATTTGTTTGGTTATGTTGAAACATAACCTAGTGGAAACTAAACTCAATATGTCTTTCTTTAGTTTTTAAATTCTAGTGACTCTTTAGGTCGAAATAATATATTGTTTAAATACCTAGCAGCCACTAAGCTCAAACTATGTTGATTTAATTTGTGAAATCATAGTGACCACTAAGATCCAAATATTATGTTTTGGCATAACCTACTGGCTGCTAAATATTGTTAAATATTGTAAAATATCATAATTGAAGTTATTAAACCATAATGAATGCAATCCCCAAATAATATGTTGTGGCATAACCTAGCGAGCCACTAAGCTCATAATACCTTAATTTATTTTATTAAATCCTAACAATTGCTAGGCTCCAATGATTATGTGGTAGCATAACCTAATGCGGGTGCTATGCTCAAAATATCTTAATTTAAAATCTTAAAATCATATAAATTCAACTAATATAGACATATCTTGTTTGCATCTTCAAGATTACAATATCATTTGTTAAGTTATGTTGAAACAAAACCTAGCGGAAACTAAACTCAATATGTATTTCTTTAGTTTGTTAAATGCTAGTGACTCTTTCTGTCAAAATAATATATTGTTTAAATACCTAGCGGCCGCTAAGCTCAAACTATGTTGATTTAATTTTTTAAATCCCAATATTCACTAAGATCATAATATTATGTTTTGGTATAACCTACCATCGCCATTTAATCTTATAATATCTTACTTTCTTTTATTGAAACCTAGAGACTGCTAAGATCCAAATATTATGTTGTGTCATAAGCTAGCGGATGCTAAGCTCAAAATATCATTCAGTAACTTGATAAATTATAATGCAACCACTAAGCTCGAAATATTATATTGTGGAAGTACCTAGTGCCCACTTAGCTCAAATTATGTTAATTTAATTTGTTTAATCCAACCGATCGTAAGGTCTTAATATTATGTCTTGGGATAACCTAGTGGAAAAGCAACACAAATATTTACAACAAGTTTTTAGATACGATGTGATATACTCGATGAATCCTAGTGGCCATGCTAAGCTATTCTTAAAAGTAAATATATCATTTTTATAATGAAGCTGTGTTATGAATCTTAATTGTTAATCTTTGCGTATTTAACACGAGACAAATAAAAAAGTGATCACTTGCCCAAAAAAATTTGTTTCCTATAGAAAAATCAATTATCCATGATTCTACCAAGGTAAATGAAGACTGCCTCCAAATAAGAATTATAGCCTAGTGGTGCTTTAGTCAGAAGTAGGCAAATTTTTTCATGTAGAGTGTATTCATACAAGAGTTTATATAAATGGTAAAAATAAATATAGAGTTTATATAATGGATACATAAATATACGTGTAGAATCATGTATTTTATGTGATATACAGTATACATATAGACTTGGACTAGTGACCAAGAAGTTATATAACAAGTTTTTAAATACAATGTGATCTACTCATTGTACCTAACAACCGCTAAGCTATTCTTAAAGGTAAATATATCATGTTCATAATGAATTTATGTTATAAATCTAAATTATTAATCTTTGCGTATATAATAAGAGAGAAAAAAAAAGTGATCGCTAGCACCAAAAAAAATAGTGTGTTTCCTATATAAAAAAAATTCTCCGTGAGGCCACCAAAGGTAAATGAATGTTTTCTCTGAATAAGAATTATTTCCTAGCGGGCGCTAGTGTACGCAAGTTTTTTCATGTAGAGTGTATTCATACAGAGAAATCATATTGAAAATTTATAAGTGATAACAAATAAATCTGGAGTTTATATAATGGATACATAAATATACGTTTAGAATCATGTATTTTATGTGTTATACAGGTATACATATAGATTTCTCTATTTCTTATGAGATTTTGGTAGAATTTTTTTACATTTATGACAAGAAAAGAAACTTGGACTAGTGACCTAAAAGTTATATAACAAGTTTTTAAATACACATGATCTACTCATTGCACCCTAACGGCCACTAAGATTATTCTTAAAGGTAAATATATCATGTTCATAATGAAGCTATGTTATAAATCTAAATTGTTAATCTTTGCATATATAACAGAGATAAATAAAAAAATTATTTATAGCACCAAATAATAGTGTGTTTCCTATATTAAAAAACCTTCTCCGCGAGGACGTAAAATGTAAATGAACGTTTTCTCCAAATAATAATTATAGCCTAGCAAGCACTAGTGTACGCAATTTTTTTCATATTGTATTCATAAAAGAGAAATCATATTGAAAAGATATAAATGATAACAAATAAATCTAGCATTTATATAATGGATACATAAATATACGTCTAAAATAATATATTTAATGTGTTATACAAATATACGTATAGATTTCTCTATTTCTTATGAGATTTTGGCATAATTATTTTACATTTATGAAAATTATAGAAACTCGAACTAGAACCAAGAAGTTATAAAACAAGTTTTTACATATGACGCCATCTACTCATTACATCCTAGTGGTCACTAAGCTATTCTTAAAGGTAAATATATCATGTTCATAATGAAGTTGTTTTATAAATCTAAATTGTTAATATTTTTGAATATAACATCAGACAAAGAACAAAATTGATCACTAGGACCAAAAACACTATGTTTCCTATATAAAAACAACTTGATCCATGAGGCCACCAAGGTAAACAAATGTTTTTTTCAAATAAGAATTATAGCCTAGTGGATGCTAGGGTAGACAAATTTTCCCATGGTAGAGTGTATTCATATAAGAGAAATCATATTGAAAATATATAAACGATAACAAATAAATCCAGAATTTATATAATGGATATATAAATATACGTGTAGAATCATGTATGTAATTTGAAATAAAATTCAGGTTTAGTAAATAGGTTGTCAAAACAAAGAATTATATCGTGGCTGCCTCAAAGCTATGTGAATTTTTGGCATAGATTAGTGGGCACAAAAGGAAGAATATATTAATTATTAAATACATAGTGATTAAAATTATATTTAAAATATATATATAATGTGTTTAATATTAACATAAATATTACATTGGTTAATTCTACATGGAAACATGTATATAATCGGAAATAATTATCATACAATTGAATTCTTAATATGGTTTTATAGTTTTAAAGTAATTTTTTAACCTCATATATTTTCCTAAAATGTCTAAGAGGAAACCATGTAAAAAATGTAATATGAATTAATTACATTTCTTTGTATCATCTTAATAAACAACATTAAAATATCTTGGTTTTCTCAACCAAAATAAAATTTTTTTAAAAATTATTGTATGTGCAAAAGCCATCATTATCCTAAAAAAAATCACAAGAATGAGAACGAAAATTTCAAAATGAAAATACCCAAAGAGACATAAAAAGTCGAAATCGAAAAGTGTCACCAAAGATAAATGCTAGAGTAGAAAAGGGATTAAATTTTCTTCCATTAACACACAAAAATTATTATTTTTCTTGAAGAACAAGGTGGTTTGGCATGGAGATCAAAAGAAATTGAAATCAAGGCTTGACTACGGAGCACGATTCATTAGGACAAAGCAGGAATGGTGTGGATCACGAATGGACTTCCATGTAAAACACATGAACTAGTCATCTATAGAGAAAATAATAGAGCCCACAATAAAAAAGTACACCTTTACTATAAATACCAGATTTAGTAATATCTGGGATTATTTCATACTTTATGTTGTCTTTGAAACCTCCATCTATTACCTCAAACAAACTACCTGCACGATTCTATTTGCAACCTTTGTTTCTTTCCTCTTTTGTGTGAGTCCTTTTTGTGCATCCTTTATGTGTGTACTTTTTGTTCCTTCTTTGCAAACAAAATTGTAATCATGTGCAAAAAAAACAGGATTTAAACACTCGGCCCTGCAATCTATGGCCTACGCGTATTTTTTTTAATTTGGAGACATTCTTTTCTATGTGACCAAAAAAATAAGAAACCCTAATCAATAATTATCCGAGGTATTTAATATTTTGTTTGACATATTCTACGAAATAAATTTCAAAAATAGAAAAAGAGCGAGATACTGAAAATTTGAAATTTTCACTTCTCCCTTTTAAAGAAAAAGTGTGGGCTATTGAAATTTAAAATATTCGAAAAGACGGGATTTCAAATTTCAAAATTTCTATTTTTCCATGGTGTAAAAATAAAACTAATAAGGTCAAGCATATCTTCATTATATTAATCTATAATGAAAATAAAAATCGTAGCAATTCAACCTTAAAAATATTAAAACAAGCATAATGAAAATATATATTAAAACAAGCATAATGAAAATATATATTATAAGAAAACAAAAGAAATAAGTCTTGAACATAGTTTTAAGTGTATTAGAATAATATAGAGACATTTAATTTTTAATTTTTATGAAAATCAATATCGACATTGTTAGATATAGTGTGTGATAATTTAAATTAATTATCCAATTAAAATGTGCCATGTGGAAAGTTCAAACAAGCTATTTAGGCTACATTATAATTGACACATACTTAAAATCAACTTATATATAGGAAAACAATTAGCGGCCACTAAGCTCCAATTGCTACGATTTTTATTCAAATGAAAGATTTAAAATAATAAAGCTTTAGGCCTTTGTGAGAGCTAAGATATTTATTTTTCAAGGAAAATCCTAGTGGTCGATAGCCTCTATATATTCTAGGATTCCTTTCCAGTAGTGTATGAAAAAACACTAGTGTTGGAAAATTGTTCAGTTAGTGTTTACAATGTCAAAAGGTAAAGGTAGAGCCTAGCGGAAACTAAGGTATCCCATGTTATGTTAATTTATGGAGCCTAGTGGTCTCTAAGAATTTTATTTGATAGGAAACATTGTGAAATATGTGTTGAAAAAAATATCTTATGGGAACTACATAATAAGGCTAACGATCCAAATTTGTTATATGATACAAGTATAATCAATGAATAACACTAGTGTTCCAAAATCAAAAATAGTATTTATAATGAAAAGAGATAAAGGTAGGAGTGTAGCGACCGCTAAGCTATACCATGATTTATTATTTTATGGCTATTTTCAAAATAATAATATGTTGATCCTAGGGTCTGATATGGAATTTATGTCAATAAGTAAAGGATCCTAGCAGTTGCTAAGCATTTTTATTTGATAGGAAATGATGTGAATTATGTGTTCAAATTAATATATCTTATGGGAACTACATAATAAGGCTAATGATCCAAAGTTATTATATGATACAAGTATAATCAATGAAAAACACTAGTGTTCCAAAACTATACAGATAGTGTTTATAATGTCAAGAGGTAAAGGTATTAGCATAGCGACCACTAAGCTATACCATGGTTTTTCTATATGGCATTTATATTGATCCTAGGCTCGATATGACATTTATAACAATAAGTAAAGGAGCCTAGTGGTCGCTAAGAATTTTATTTGATAGGAAATGTTGTGAAACATGTGTTGAAAAAAATATCTTATGGGAACTACATAATAAGGCTAACGATCCAAAGTTGTTATATGATACAAGTATAATCAATGAAAAACCTAGTGTTCCAAAACTATACAAATAGTGTTTAAATAAGAAACAATTGATCCTAACAAATGTTATTTCGTTCCATTCAATACTTACAGTAGCTTAATGGTCATTAAGTATTTTCTCTCATAAGAACAGATGTGAATTATATATTACAAATAATATGTCTTGTGAGAACTATATAATTCATGATCCCTCTTGAGGGTTTGTAGTGTATCACTTGTGTAGTCATTTTCACCCTTATCAAAAATAAAGGTACCCCATGCGCACCGCCTATCACCCAGCAGAGCTGGGCACTCACCCAAGGCACGCGTGGGAGCCGAGTCTCTCTTTTATGTGAGTTTAGTGGGAAACATCATCTATGATCCATATTCAAGGGTTTTGAAAGGAGTAAAACATACAAGCATCATAGAGCTCAGAACGACTTCTAGATCCTTGCAGTCATTCTAGATAGAAAATGCTTAACATATTGGATAGCTTATACCAAAACAGAAAGAATTTGTACAAACACTCATACTTAATCATAAATATAAATGCAAAAGAATTCTGAGAAAGATGTATGCATTAGAATCATCAATGTTCATATTCATTGTAAACTGGTAACCTCCTTATATTCATGGAGTCATTACAAAATGTTACAGAGAAGCAGACCGTAGTCATGCATTATATCTGGACTCATATGACTAGGCTCACAAAATAAATTTATAACCCCATACCCTTGATACATCCTTCCCTAAGCATAATTTCCCAAGCTAACAGAGTTCTTGCAGTATTTTTGCAGAGCTCCGCCCACTATCTAGTTGTTGTTTTTCCTTCTGCAGGTGCTTGTATATATAGGCTTTCTGGGCTGCCAACTCATCCTCCAGTGGCCTCATATCTGATGCCAAGTGTCTGAATGTGGTCCTCCATGCAGGCATGCTCCTCCAGGCCTAATATTTCCATCTTTTACCATGATGAGCTTCTAGAAGTTTCTACCCTAGGCATGCTCCTTCCTGGGCCAGGTTGGCACCTTATCCACTTTGCATGTGCAGTCAGTCATGCTTTTCATGTGTTCTACCAAAACACCCAAAATGGCTAAGTCTTGAACCCTTGGTTATGTCCGCGCACACACCATGAGTTTCCTTAAAACCTTCTCTAAACCCTACCTTGCGCATGCTTTGTCCTTGCGTATGCCTATGCACCCTTTCAGTAGTTAGCCAATATCTTAGGGGCCCAAAATTACCCCACACTATGCATGTTCTCTGTTTATGGGAACACTTCTCCAGGGAAGGAAATAATATGGTGGACTTACACTGTGGGATAAGAATAAGGGGATGAAAGAATATGGAAAAAGAATAGGGAATGATGGAATCACTGCAAAAGGCTAGGAAAATCCTTTTACAAGTCAGCCTCCAACTTGTTCCAGGCATTAACTTCATTTTGTGCTTTCTGACAGAGGTCACCAACTAGGGTGCTCACCTCATCAAAACATAGCCCATTTCCTCATGTGCTTATGGTGTTAGCAATTTTCTCTAACTCTTTGCCCACATCATCCAGCGCATCCATTCTCTGCGTAATCTATAGGTACAGTTCCTTCAACCGGTTTTTAATTGAACCCCTTAAGGCTTCAATGGCTTCAGATTTTCTTTCGACCTTGCAAGGATTATGTCCCTTTCTGCCCTATTCCCTTTATTCTTTTCTTGGAACTCCTTGAGTTCTCGCTTCATGAGTGGTGACCAAGATGCCTAGCCACTTTGTCTCTGTCCCATGCAATTGTCATATGTGGCCTTAGCAGTCTAGGAAGTGACTTTTATATCAGTAAGAACCTTTTTGTACTGCTACGAACACCACGACCTTCAATTTATCTTCCTTCTCCAAGTACGTGGCCACTTCTTCTGCAGATTCCAAGGCTAACAGCTGCCTTTCCATGGTGAGGACTCTTGTTAAATCCTCTAGGCATCCTAAAGCAGATCCATACTTCTGTGTAGGGTGCTAGGTCTGGATGCTTCAATACTATAGCATTATTTATAGCCTCCACCTTCTTGTATACTTGCACCCACCTTGGCCTTCTCATCTTTTAGCTCATGTTACAACTGGGTGCTGATTAGTTTCTCTTGGCTAAGCTCCTTGGCCCTTACAACTAGTTCTTCCTCTTTCTTCTTCAGGTCCTCCTCCAGATCTTTGATTCTATCATTCCGCCTAAAGAGTCTAGCCTTGATTTCAATGGAGACCTTGTTCAGCGTGTTGCACAACTGTTCATCCAAGAGCTGCTGAGCATTCACCATGGGGTTGTCTTTTGTTGGCCCTAGCAATGTTATTATTGCCCCGTGGCTTACCTCAAATTCTAGTTCATCAAGATGGGACTCAATTTCCCATGAGAGCATCTTCCTCGTCCATGGGTAGGTAGCCTCCTTGTCAAAAGATGACATGGCTATGAGCTCTTCTCGGAATCATGCTTTGGAACCGCACATGAAACACTTTGTTGGGGTCATCAATGTAACCCATCCCTAGCCTCTCCTCCCCTCGTGCACCTTCCTCCCGTGCGTGTTCCCTTAGGAATACTTACAGTTAAAATGGGGCCTCTAGTGTTGTCGTGGTCCTTTTCCGTACTCTCCTCCTTCTCCTTGTTTAACATTGGCTCAATGTTGTGCTTTAACTTCTCCTCCTCCAAGGTCTCAATGGCCTTTGTTTCTTCTCTCTCTACCACCTTGGGTATATACTCCACCATAAGGCTTGGGGCCTTCTGTGTCTATCGCACCATCTCCCTCACTTCTCATGTCTTGGGTGCCTCTCCCTTCCTAGCTATCCTTACGTCACACGAAGAGGAACCCCTGCTCCTCTTCTCCGCCTTCTTCATCTGAATCATGTATGTTGAAAATAGGTGGCCCTTGTTCCTTTTCTAGCTCATCTTCCCCACTAGACATCTTCTTCGCTAGCTTCCTCTTCACCTATGCACTTGTCCAAACTTCTAGTATCTTCTGAGGCGGTCTCCTCTTCTAGCCTCTGCTTCTTCCTAACTAGGTATTCTGGTGTAGGTGACTCTGTTTCTTCTTCTCCCGAGGACTCCTTGTCTGATGGCTTTTCTAGCTTTGGAGTATTTTCCTTGACTAAGGGCCTCTTCTTGTGCAAATACATGCTTGTCCTAGCGCTTGTCCCAGGGGAGCCTATTACCTGTGTTTCCCCAACACTTGGTATTCTCCTCTCTGGATCCTTTTCCACCTACTTGGGTGTGGGTTTCTTCCTACCAGTTGGATCCCTAGGCATAGATACCTCATTTTCCAAATATGTGCCCTTCTCTGATTTGGGTCTTATGTGGAGGTACACGCATGCCACGGATCCTCCTACAATGGGCAAGGTCATGGGATTTGTCATTTTTACTTCATGTGACACATACCTCTCCACATGTGCATGCTTGCTAGGGTAGACCAACCCTTTGCACATTTCCCTGTGCTCCCAGTCTAGATTACCAAGGTCTAGTTTCAGCTTCTTGGACTCTTTAAACCTATTTACTCCTACTTGGAAGTATTGAGCTGTGAAGGTGAAGGGGAGCTTACACCATGGGCTCCATGTCTCATCTATCAGTTTGAACCTACCTAGGTAGAAATGCTGGTACACACAAATTTTGCTTCTCCTTTGGTGGCCACTGGCAGTTGTTTGGGAATCCTCCATTCTACCCCGAATGTGTTCCTTAGGCACGTATACCATTTCTCCAGTGCACCTTGTGCATAGTTTTCATGGAGTCACATGCGTATTTTTAAAATCTTTTTATGGGCAAAGGGTCCTCAACCGGTACTCCCATATGAATTTTTTGATAAATCAGGTACTCCAATTTCTAAAAATTGATTGTTAGTAGGACATTACCGAACATGATCCTATCTCCTTCCTTCGCACAACTTACAATCTCATCTGTGATGAATGCAGATAAGTTTTAGATGGTGCCCTCTGAGATTTTCTTGCAAACATGTAACCATGGCTTATTGACCTGGGTCCATCTATCCTGCTATTCTCATTATTGGGTCCTTGATGTCTATGATATCATAATATCTTGACCCCTTTTTGTACACGTAGGCAACGATAGTCTCCTTAATTACCTCCTTATCACCTAGGTCATCTTCCAAACCGTCTCCTTCACAGATGAGGCCTGTGAAATGTGATATGAGTTTAGGGGTAATGCACATCTTGCGCCCCATGAAATGGAAGTAGTCCTCATGCACGCATGACATCAACCATTAATAGAGGTGCTTAGGCTTCAAAGTAAGGCAACTCAAAGAGTTGCAATAACCCTACCTTTTCCAACTTGACCTTCACATCATCGTTATAGATGGGAAAGCCCTCTGGTGTCCTTCTATTTGTTGGGTGCACTAGCTCCAATGACCATCTCCTTCTTAATCATGCTCGTATGATGATTATAGTCATTTACAGACATGTTCCTTAGATGGGACTCCCACTCCTTCCCTAGCATTACTCCATCTAGGTACTGCATTTCTGCATACCACTCTTCATTTGTATGTGCATCGGTTTCTTGTTGTTTTCCCTTGCCCTTTCCCTTCTTGGGTGTGCTAACTTGGTTTCTTGGGTGCCATTGTCTAGGTTCACTTCTTACTTTAATCACTTCGTGTAACTCTGTTCTTTCACTCTTCCCCACCTTAGATCTCGAATTTGTGAAGAAAATTCCTTAAACTTGTGCCCTAGTTCTTCAAACCCTAGCTGGGATAATCCTTTCACAAGACAATGACCTCCTCACAACTCTTTTATGCCCATGAAATCCCTCTTTTTCTGGTTCGCAGATCCACACTAGTCACCCACGCTCAATCTCTTTAAAAAAATTCTTCACACGGATCAGTTTTTGGAAGCCCTAGTTTGTGAAAATGCAAAAATGCTTCTTTCTCCTTGTTCACAAAGTGAATAATGAAGTTCCTTGACCCTCTATTTATAGTTTTTCCCTTTTTTAAAGCATTAAATGATACTTCACCTACCACCATACTTTTTACATTTAATGCATCTTTTTCAAATAAATCCCGACTTTAGCACTTTAACTCACGCGCCTGACCATGTGCGAGTAATCTTCCAACCTTCTGGCTCGCAACCAATCCATCTAGACAGGAGACTCTTACGCGTGCGTCACCATGCCGAAGGCACTTCTTCGTCCTAATTTTTTTCTCTCACCTACCTCATGTTTCTTATGCACTTTTTCTTCCTTTATACGTGGGATCTGAGAGTAGCCTTATCTTGACACCAATCATCCTTTTCCATATTTTCTTATCTTGACACAACTTCCTTGGAACTTTACCCATGCTCTCCTTCACATTTCTCTAATCCACACTAAAATGATGCACAATCCTCTCGTGCACTCAAAAATCCTCAAAGAGTAATAAGGGTTACCAGCGCCCAAGGCACAAAACAAAATAACAACACGAAAGGGAAACACAAGAAAATAAATGCCTAAAGGAAATTCTGAACTAATTGGCAAAATTGTCTTATTTACAAACACCAAGAAGACTTATTTATAGTAGGGCTTTAACCTACTCCCATTGAAGTGTCCAGGAAATTTTGTTCCATCTAGCGCTTGTAACTAGCACGTGCCCAAGTCAAGGATGTACGAGATTTTATAGGGACCTAACCAATGGACCTTCAACTTCCCAAGATGGTGCAGAAACTTAGAATCATATAGTAAGACCATCTTGCCCAACCTCAAACTTCTTGTTTCTGATGTGGCGATCATGCCATGCTTTTTTCTTTGATTTTTCTACTATTTGGCTCCACCTGGCGAGTGATCGTCTCTCATCCAACTTCATTAGTTTGTCAATTATTTCTTCCAGTGCTTGCTCATCAACCATCCCTCCTACGCATGTTATTCACAGAGAAGGTAACATGAATTCAACTGGAAGAATGACTTCCATGCCAAACACCAATTAAAATGGTGTGGCTTTGTTCAGCCTTTTATAAGTTGTCCTATAAGCCCATAATACAGTTGATACCTTGTCATCCTAATCTTGTCTTCCAACATCACAAATTTTAGTCAGGGTATGACTCAATATTTTGTTAAATGCTTCTGTGGTCCCATTTGCTTCTGGGTGATAAGGGGTAGTCTTGTGATGAAATACCATGAATTCTCGCTAATAGGATCCTCGCGGTCTCATGTAAGAAATGTGTACCCCTATCACTGGTTAAAATTAAAGGGCATCCATACCTTTTGATAATGTTCTCCCACAAAAATCTTACCGATGTGGATGTGTGCAATCTTTAGTTGGAGTTGCCTCTTCCCACCTTGTCAAATAATCCATGCAAGTGATTACATAGCATGATTTGGTCCTACACGATGTAAGTGCAATAGGGCCTACAAAGTCTATTTCCCATTTCTCAAAAGGTTCAGCACTAGGGATAGGGCACAAAGGCATTTCATCTCTCTTTCCTGGCTTGCCAATGCACTGACAATGGTCACATGCTTTACAATAGTCTTTGCAATCCTTATACAGAGTTTCCCACCATAATCCTGCCATTAAAATTTTATGCGCAGTGGCGTCACCTACATAATGTCCACCCGCACTTCCTCTGTGTGCTTCCTCTATGATGGCGAGGTGCTCATGCTCTAGTACACATCTACATAAAACTTCATCATGCCCTAACTTGTATAAGTCCCCACTGATCAACATGTAGGGTGTGATGTGTATAGCTAGTTGCTTTCTTTCTAATGCCTTCATCCCTTCCAACACCACACCTTCTTTTAGGAATACCGCAATCTCCTCCAAGTTTAAGGGCACACGCTGTAACCTAAATAGTTGCACGTCTAGCATAGCCTCTTTAATACTCTACGCATCCTCCCCTAAATCAATCCTTGATAGATGATCAGTCCACAATTACTTTTTCCAAGATTCACAACTACCGTAAACTCAAACTCTTGAAATAATAGCACCCACCGACATATGTGCCCTTGTAGAACGAGCTTGTTCACTAAATAATTTAATGCCATGTGGTCGGTGTAGAATACAAAGGGTGTTTCTAGTAGATATTGTCTAAACTTGAAAAGTGCATAGATCATTGACAATGCCTCGCACTCAGTCGTGGTGTAATTCTGCTCTGCTAGTGTTAACTTCCTACTTGCGAAACATAGAGGGTGATCAAAAATTCCTTCACCTGGCTACGCAAAGCACTTTGCTCTAATGGCGGTTCCCCGGGGCATCTACATGAAAATGGAAGGGCTTATCCCAAGAGGGAAAACATAATATAGGCACGGTGACAAGCCTATCCTTTAATGTGTCAAACACCTTCTATTGTGCACCTCTCCCCAATGGAAGGCACTTTTATGTTTGAGAAATTATTCTAGAGGCATGGCTATCTTGGCATACCCCTTGATGAATTTTCTATAATAACTCGTATGCCCAAGAAATCCACACACTGCGCTTTGGCTAGTAGGTTCCCCCAATCCCACAATAATTGTAACCTTGGTAGGATCTACTAGCAAGCCCTCCTTACATATGATGTGCCCCAATAAATTCCCAAAGGGTGTAGCAAAGACACACTTTTTAATGTTGAGAGATATCCTTAATTGTTAACATCTCTCAAACATTAGCCTTAAATTATCACAGTGGTCTTTTACTATCCCATATACTGTCCAATCATCTAGATAAACCTGAAGGAATTTGTGGATGAAGTCCTGGAATGCCTGAACCACTATGCGTGAAAAAATAGTAGGCGCATTCTTCAACCCAAAGGGCATGAATGTGTATGAAAAACTTCCCCATTCAGTGGTGAAAGTTGTCTTCTCCCAGTCTTCCTTTCGCAATCAACTTGGTGGTACCCCAAAAATCAATCTGTAAAGGAATAGATTTGACACCTAGTGACTCCCTCTAAAATTTATTTATTGAAGGGGTTGGGAAAGGATAGATGACACAAACCACATTCAGCTCCCTATAGTCCACACATATCCTAATCCGCCCATCCTTCTTGATGCTTATCACCATCGAAATTATCCATTCCAATTCTTCCACAGCTTCAATGATTCCATAAGCTATCATTTTTTCTATATCTTCCTTTACCTTTATGCGTAAATTTGGATTCATCTGGTCGGGTCTCTTCCTGACCGGGCATGCATCAACCTTCAACTTTATCCTCGTCTCCCCCAAGTAATGGTGGACGCCTTTGAGCTCATGGTACCCATGTGGGAATAAATCCTCAAATTCATGTAAAAGATCTATGACCTTAGAGACTTACTTCTCTAACCATTAATCCCCAATGATAGCTTCCTTAGGTTCCTCGTCTGATCCGATGTTAACCTTCTTTTTCTTTAAAGGCTTATGGTAGGCACACGCACGAGCATCAACACTGTCCACTACCTCGTGTGTCCCCACAAAATGGTTAACATCTAGGATCTTTGCTTCCTCTCCATCAATAACATATACTAATTTCCCTTTCTCCTTTTCCAAGCACGCACGCTCAAGCTGGATCTCTTCTACTTCTTCTACTTCTTCTTCAAAGTGCACCTCCAAACCTGGTTCACCTAGTAGTTCCAATAACCTATCTTCTGCCATGGCACTATCCCCCATGGTAAGGCACTTAACAACTTGCAATGCCTTATCAACTAATGGCTTGGTACTTCGATATTCAAACATTTGAATGAGGTCAACTGCTAGCTCTTGCCAATTTCCTGTTTGGTAGCATGTCTTAGAATGTATGTACCATGTGCACACGTAACCTGTAGTGTAGAATATAACTTGTGTACCCAAAGGGATGGTGGCAAAGCTTCCATGCCTTCTCTCCAGACCTTCTCACAAGCTTGGATGTGGAAAGAGGTAGGTTCCTTACCATGGTAGTCCTTGATGGCAGTGGGCATGTTGCTTCTAGAAAACTTGACAGAGAGAGAAATTCTCACCTCACACCATTCCAAAAGGCTCTCCTGATGTGTAGCCCACCACCATGCCGCTATGCTAAGTAGGACATAACTTAACATCCCTCTTCATTCCTTCTCCTCCTTCCACTAAGCTTCCATCTCCTGTAAAAAGATCTCAGGGAAGGCCCCTCCTGAATACTTAGGTAATTTTTTTCCTCCTAGGTGTCGGACTATATGTGCCTTTATTACTTTTGTTACCGATCCTCTTAACTACCATCTCGATCAATTCATAAGTCCCATGCACCCAATTATCACATGTTAGGTTGGTGGTGTCACTTACTAATTGAGCATCCTCAAATTGGATAACTCCATCGTAGGATGGATTATCTCTAGATCCCTGATTGAGCACACATATATCTTGTCCAGAATTCTTTCCCTAAGAGTTCAAGATAGGATATTGAATTCCCATCAACCAAAGGTATAATAACCCACTCCTCCTTATTTTCAAAGCTGATGTAACCCTTGTTGAACCGAAGGTCAACATTGTTCTTGTAACACCATGGGCACCCAAGTAGTGCTAGGAAATTATCTGCTTGGCGAGTGCCAAGAATTCAAAGTCCCTAATAAACTTAGCTCCTTGGATAGTGATAGCTACATCCCTTAAGACACCAATGGGCATCACCTTCATTTTGTTTTCCATATACAACACATTCAAAGATGGCTGTAATGCAGCCTTCCCATCTGATGCCAAGCATCCAATGTGAGAACATTGACCTCCACACATGTGTCAATGAGGATATTACTAAGGAGCCATCCATCTACAACTACATCCAATGTGATCTCCTTGTCATAGTCAAGGTTGTGAGGGGGAAGGTTTACATGTAGGATTTGTCTCTCATGCTCTTCTCTCGATGCATGGTACCTTCTCCCTCAACCATGCCCCTAGTAAGGGAATAACATTTTCCTGCCTTAACATTTTACATACTTCCTTGACCTCATCCAGGTCATCCTTTGGCACCTCGACCTTTCTCCTTTGCTCCTCCCTCCTGGACTACTCCTTTAGGCACTAGATTTCTCCTTGTAAACTCTAAATGACATCCATGGTATCTTGATATACTTCCTTTTGATGTGCGGGGTCTGGGTACTTCCCATGAACTACTTCCTCTCTTGAAACCAGGGTCCTCTACCTTGGTATTTCCTTTGCACTCATAACCTCTGCTCTCATTGTTACTAAAACAGGTTCTAAACCTACATCACGTGTCACCTGTGACATCCATTGTGTGTTTGTCTTCTTGATGCTTACCATTACAGTGCCCTTATCTTTCCATTGCTACTGATTCATGTGCTCAAACAACTCCGGGCATTCCTCATACTTGTGCTTCTTTCTCGCACCATGAGCACTGCAAGTGTGGGCACTCCCATTTATAATGTTTTGTAGACCCACAATTAAAATAGGTTCCACATGAGAACTCACTCCTTCCTCCTCCATGGTTATCATGACCACAAAATCCTCTACAAAATCCCTTCCATGCGTGCCACCATCTATGTGCTCCTCATAACGGCAATCATCACCCTTAGAACTATTGGCAATGCTGGTTTGGTACACCCCATGATCAATGGCCTCATGGATCTGATCAATGAGCCTACAGTCCTTGGTATCATGGGTTGTAGAAGTGCAAATTTTATAGTAGCAAGACACATTCTTCCAGATTACGTGTTGTAACAAGGGGCACCTACTTGCATCATGGTCCCCATGACAAATGTTAGTCTCATGTCACAGTGACGTACTACCCTCTGGGGACAACTACCCTTGACATGCCCCTCTACTTCACAATCTATGCACCATAAACCACTGCGAGTCTCATGGGATGAGTTTGCGAGACAATTTCTCCATTGTTTAGCCATAGTAGCAATTTGAGCCTCCAGAAATGGGATAAATCTAGTATCAACACTACTAATAGCCTTGGCGTGCAAAGTAGCTTCCAACGCTTCACACGGGTCTGTGAATGTTTTATGAGATAAGGCCCTTCTAAAAGGGGTGATCAATCCTCCAACAAACCACTGAGCATGCTGTGAAGGGTGAATATCATATGATAACTTAGACAATAGAGTTTTAAAGTTCACATCATACTCCCGCACACTCTCTGTCATTCCCTGTTGAATTTCTTTTAGGCGTTGAAGCTCTTCTTTTCAAACTCAGGGATGTGGAATTCTAACAAGAAGGCATTCTTTAAAGTAGTGTAATCTACCACCATTTGATGGGGTCATATTTCCTATACCAGCTATGCATGTACCCCTGTAACGTTGTTGTAAATTGACTAGCCTTCCGCTCCGAGGTTGTGATCCCCTTTGCATGCCATAGCAGCTCACATTTGTGAACATGCTCCATAACATCCTCAATACCTCTGTAATCTGCAAGTGTAATGACATCTCAAAGAAGACTTGAGGGGGTGGCTGGGGCCCTTGTCCTCCTGAGCCAGAGCCTTGGTTTCCTCTGGTGTTCCCTCCACTACCGGATCCACCAGGTCCACCTGGTCCTATGCCTCTGAGCCACCAGAACCACTAGGTCCACCAGGTCATGTAGGAGTTGTGCCAAGTGCCCCCAAGGTTCCAGTGAATGTGCTCAAACAGATCTGCCTCAGATAATGCCCCACCACTTCCAGATGTGAGACCAAAGGCTTGTATACTTGCTCCTTATCCAAAGACTCCTCCAAATATAGGGATATGTGTAGCCATAGAAGTGGGAACTGAAAAATTGTACCTCCTAGGCACAGATCTGTCACTTCCACTGATTCCAACTGGGTCAATGATACTTCTTCCTTGTTCTAGAAAACCAAGCGCCAGGGTTTGGTCACTGGGTGGGTTCAGATACGTGCCAATGAATCTTCTTTCTTCGTCAATGAACTCTCATCGTAACTCACGAGGGGTCTCTCTTACGTGCTTTCCAAGATGGGGTAAAGCATAGACATCTCGGTTCCATGTCCTCTGCGTGAACCTCAAAGTCTTCCCATGCAACGTCTCGTCTCTATAGATCCATCACACTTGTAGCCTCATGTCATATAGTAATCTCCCTTTCACGTGCTTCACTATACTTAATCTGTCTCTCCTCCCTTTCCTTCTCTGTCATAATATCTATCATCTTCCTCCACCCTAGCTCCCTGCTTGCCCAAGTGCTCAAAATGGTTTAGCCGGCTATTGGAAATGCCTCTAAACCCAAAGTAACAACCAAGATCTTCATTTCCAAAGGGATAACACGTAGAAATGATCCTCTGAGCTCCCACATAAATTCAAACTCAGCAAATTCCAGGTAATAATATGTGTAAATAGCGTACTCCAGAGTGTAGCTAGTCAACACACTTGCCACCAATGATCCATAAGCACGAGTCCATGCCATGTTTTACATCCTGTAGCCTCTGGTAATCTTCTTGGGACCACATGCATGATCTATAATACCAACTTGATCTAGACACATACGTTGAGAGCCATTCATATAGCTCTATTGGGAAACAATAGAAAAATGTTTCATATAAATCATGGTAGAGGTTCTCTTCTACCCATTTACATGCATCAAACTCAGGTCCAGTGCTAAATCTCTGAGAAAATTCATCCTCCATGCTCTTGAACCATGATTCGACACTTTACTGAGTTAAACGTTTCGTCATTACTCATTACCCATATCATGATGTATGCCATTTCCCACTACAACTTCAAAAGAGGTCCCAAAGAATGAACCAAGATGTAGTCATTTTTACCCTTATCACAATAGAAAGGTAACCCATGTGCACCAAACTATCACCCAGCGAAGATGGTCACTCACCCTCGGCACCCTCGGGAGCCGAGTCTCTTTTTATGTTAGTTTAGTGGGAAACATCATCTAGGATCCATATTCAAGGGATTTGAAAGGAGTAAAACATACAAGCATCATACATGACTCTCGTAACGGCTTCTAGATCCTTGTAGTCACTCCGACATGAAAATGCTTAACATATTAGATAGCTTATACCAAAATAGAAAGAAGTTGTACAAAACACTTATACTTAATCATAAATATAAATGCAAAAGAATTATGAGAAATATGTACGCATTAGAATCATTAATGTTCATATTCATTGTAAACTGGTAACCTCCTTATATTCGTGGAGTCATTATAAAATGTTACAGAGAAGCAGACCGTAGTCATGCATTATATCTGGACTCATATGACTAGGCTCACAAAAGAAATTTATAACCCCATACCCTTGATACATCCTTCCCTAAGCATAATTTCCCAAGCTAACAGAGTTCTTACAGTATTTCTGCAGAGCTCCGCCCACTATCTAGTTGTTGTTTTTCCTTTTGCAGGTGCTTATATATATAGGATTTCGGGCTACCAACTCATCCTCCAACGAGCCTCAAATCTGATGCCAAGTGTTTAAATGTGGTCCTCCATGCGGGCATGCTCCTCCAGGCCTAAGCTTTCCATCTTTTACCATGATGAGCTTCTAGAAGCTTCTACCCTAGGCATGCTCCTTCTTGGGCCACCTTGTCACCAAGTTGGCACCTTATCCACTCTGCATGCATAGTCGGGTCATGCTTTTCATGTGTTTTGCCAAAACGCCTAAAATGGCTAAGTCATGAACTCTTTGTTTTGTTTGTGCACGTGCCATGGGTTTCCTTAAAACCTTCTCTAAACCCTGCCCTGTGGGCTTTATCCTTATGTGCTTTTCTTCAAATAGGCCTTACGTGCCAATGCACCCTTTTATACTTAGCCAATATCTTAGGGGCCCAACAACTTGGATCCGCTAGGGAAGGACCAGACAATACGATACAATTTTAATTAATGAAAAAACACTAGTGATGATCTTTACTTTTATCATTATTCCTAAATTATGAAATTGTTGATCCTAGCGTCTGTAATGCCATTACTTCCTATAAGTAATAAATGTTAGCATTGATGAGAATCTTCTAGCATAAGAACCATTATGAATTATATGTTACATATAATATATCTTACTAGAACTACATAAGGCTTGATTGCTCGAGAGGGTATGCGGTAACTATTATATCTGAAAAACTTACATTCCATCCAATATAATAAAATTATAATCAATGGAAAACACTCGTGATCCTAAGTTATACATATAGTTTTTACAATGACCATAATGATAAGAGCTTATCCGTCACTCGGTTAGGTCATGATTTATTATTTTATCACTATATTCGCATTAAGAAATTGTTAAGCTATAACTATCGTACTTAGACAAGTTACATACATTTAATCTCCATGACTACAGTATGTCCCATATACATATATTTCACATTGTCTTATATAACCAAAAATGTTGAGCTACCACTAACTTTGTTAATGTGATTTTTGCTCAAACACTCTCCCCAAAATACCAAAACTTAGATCCTCAGATAGCTATGCTATAAATATATTCCTTAGTGTTGTTACAAATATTTAATTCTCTCAACTACAGTATGACCAATATACACATAAGTCACATCGTGTTGTACAAAAAAATCTGGGCTCGAAAACTACATTCATGTGATTTGTTGGTTGAACACTCTTTTCAAAATACCAAACATTAGATCTTAATGTCTTCTACACTTTTCCATTCAATATGTGTAAATGCATAAAAAATAATGTTTTAATATGTTCTTTTATATGTCAACTAGAAGCCTATCTTCCACTAAAATGTATATTTTTTAACGTTCCTATCATGTCATCTATGGAATGTTATAGATTGTTTGACTCATAGATAATCCTTTCAAAAAGTGAAAATGGTTTCTTATCTTTCAATGCATCATAATTGGCTATCAAAGTTTTAGAAAAAATTGTTATTATTGATTTGATCCATAAAATATGAATTATTGTAACTAGTTGAATGATAGATAAGATGTCCTGAAGAAGCCTAGCGGTCACTAACCATTAAGTCAATTACTCTCTAATGATACATAGTGAAGAAATCTAGAGGTTGGTGACTACTAGCATAGTATTTAAATTCCTTATCAGATAATTTCAAGAAAAATAATTTAAACTTCATAAATGTCCTAATTATTATTGTATTTTACTCTAATTATAGGTAAAATGTCTTTCATTATTTGTGCTCCGTTCACAACGATTCCTTTCATCGCAGGCAGTAATTGTTGAAAGAAAAGAGACGAGGAATGGTTTGTTGAAATGCATTCCCCTGAAAACTACCACGTCGACTGTGGTTATTTTTTTATAGACGATAATCAAGAGGAACTTGGTATTTTTATATCCTCTGAAGTTATTTATTCGGGGACAATGCATGTTCAGGTGGAACACATTGACTCTAAAAAAATAAGTGTCTTATTCTAGATATGAAGTTGGATGTTTCTTTATTTAGGAAATGGGAAATGCATGCCTCCATAAACAATGGGCCATATTCTGTTCAAAATATGGTTGGAATTTGGGGATGCTTATAGATTCTAAAAAAACTGGTTGTTCAAATGTAGACGAAATTCATAAAGGTATATTTACAATATTCAAAAATTGTATAGAAACAAAAAAACCTCTTATGTTTGTCATTTCTTGCATAGAAAAGGTTTTCTTACACCTCCAAAATATGCCAAGCTATTTACTATGCTGAGACAAACATATTTGACTAAATTGGAGATAGAACCATCTAAATAAAAGTTGCATGGGTTGAAAATGAATACTAAATCAGCTACATTGTTGAAGAAGGCAACCACTATATTTGAGAAAATAAAACCTTGGACTATTCAACAGTTTCATTTGTTTTTGTTTAATGGTGAATTATTTTCAATTGATGTTTCAAGATGTCATGTAACACCTCCAGAATATCAGTATCATCCGATAGATGATGAAAATGTTGACCTACTTTTCCACTCCATGTTGATAAATGTTATTCCTACACAGACATACACAATTCTTCTTCCCTTCTTACAGTCTACAAAAAACATTATAGAAATCCATGATCCAAATGACTTGGAAAGTGATGATGTGAAATTTTATATACTTGATGGCCAACATACAATATTTTTGCAAAAATGATTTTGGGCTCAAAAACTTACAAGTGTTTATATTCTAGGCTATGGTATCGAAAGGATCACATTCTATCTGCAAATGCATCTACCGAAGCCATTGCTAATATTTGCAAACAACATAATGAAGTAAACAAAACTTGGATAGAAACCAAGTTTATTGATTTGTTGTATAAAGCTAGATCAATTTGGCAATCGCTAGGATGTCCTCAATGACCAAGATTGATAAAAACAGAGACAAAATATTGGAAGGTAATTAATTTTAATTGTATTGCATCGGTTATAAAATTTTAATTTTTCATGTAAAAATTTAAAAAAAAGTCAATGCAGAGCTTTGAGAATCAATGCCTCTCACTTTTTCAAGTGAAAAAAATAAAGAATCTATACGATAAATGGAATTTTCTATTGTTTCCTAATGACCTATGGACTAAACAGCAGAAACAACATTTAATTTTTTAGATCAAGTGACCTATTTTGTTCACCTATTAAGGATAATCAAGTTAAATTTTAGCCAAATTTACTTGCAAGATTCACATGCAATCCATTCAGTGCAGCTAGAGGAATGACCAACAAATAACTATTAGTACTAGATGATAAAATAATTCCAGGGGATGTTTTGTTAACTAGGTCTATTAAGGCTGGTGTAATAATAGAGTTATTTGATTCTTACTACCATAGAATAAAAGGAGACAATAAAATGAGAGAAAAATTTCTACATCATTTGAAAAAAAATCATCCTGGATAATATTGTATTGACATCCTGTAGTGGATCCAATGTAATTTAAAAATGTAAATTGTATGAATCACACTACCATCATTTTTTTGTACTATTGGGTGAAGAGAGAAATGGAAAAAGAAAATTTGATTCCTAATTAGGGGAAAAATGGAAAAAATGAAAAAAAAACATGAGGTGGAAGAAGTTCTTCCCATCGCGGCTCAGACAATATTAGATAACTATGTAATGTCAATGGAAGGAAATATACCAGTGAGGATGGAAGACACAAAATATTTTCGTGTAAATGTACATATCCATTCTAGGTTCCATCAAATTTATCATCTATTCCTTTGACTAATCCTTTCAGGTCTTGAATGCATGATCACTAATTTTTGCAATTTGGCTAGCGATATATCTTCCGATTTAATAATGGAGCTGCTAATAGTTATTGGAACCAATGTCTTTGGATTTTATTGTTATTGTTCTAATACCAATTGCCTATTCAAAATGTTCACAGACATAGTAAAAACACACGTGGAAAAGGTTAAAGACAACGAGAATCAATTATGTCATGAAGCTATAGACACTTTATGCCAACAACAAGGGATATTCAAAAGTTTATGCGTTATGTACGCAATATTTGGTGTGTAAAAATGTGATATGAATAATTATTATAGAGAAGAGGCTAGGGATTGGATGGAGAAGCTACCATAAAAATTGGTAATTGTAAGTGGAATTGGCCTACAAGAGAAACACCCATCCTTTTCCTTGCAATGATCTTATGAGTTATGGAATAAGATGTTCACTCAATGTTGTTCCAAAAATTATCTAGTACTAGTAATTTACGGCGGTAGTGTCACAATCCATGCATTAGTTGATTCTGATCTATCTGTTGTTTTTATTGTTGAGACACATAATCAAGAAATGTTTATGAAACATTACTATTCTCATATGAATAAAGTTTTGTTGCAAAGACAACTTCAACAAGTTGTTTTGTTTAATGGATTTGAACCTATGTATGGTACTTATACATTTATTTTTATGCAAAAATCACAAAGCTATAAAAGTTGATGTACAACCCTTTCAAATGACACTACAAAAACAATTGGTAATTTACCTTCAATCATTTTATAAATATGTTTAATGAGATCTATTTTCAATTGCCATGGTTTTCAAATTTTTAACAAATAAATGTTTTTTACAGTTTAGATGACAGATGTGGATTATGTGGGAACATCTACCACAAACACATAATCAGATTCTGGTATGTTAGTTGTGTGAATTTACAAACAAAACCGCTAATAAGCCCCATAAATTTATAAGACAATAAATGGTTATGCAGACAACCAAAAATTGAAGAATGTAACCATGGAGGGCACGAGAGGTATCTAGCATGAATAAAATCTCACAACCTGGTAAGTTAGCCATGTGTATTTTACAACAAAATCATTTATAAGGCCCAAAAATTTATAGGAAACGATAACTAACAAAAATTAGTTTATATGATTGGCATACGGTAGAAGACAAAGTTTAAGGAAATCCATTTATAAGATATGATAACAATTTAAAACGAAGTATAGAGATTAGCAGACTCTATGCATCCATGTTCAATATAGTAATGGTTAGACTATAAAACCTTACTTTTATCAATGTCTCGTTGATTTACAACGCATATTGTCTACAATGTTTCATTGATTCACTACTACATACTGACTACTTACATTGAATTAACATTGTTTTGGCTTCAACATCATCTTAAGAAGAACTACATACGGCTTGATCCCACTCATAGGTGTGTAATGCAGACTTGGATAGCCTCATTAAATGTTGTCCAACAAAGTGTAGTTCAACCAATGATGGCATAGCCTAGTGGTCACAAATCCTCATCAATAGTTGAGGATTGTTTTCCACCAAAGGGTGGTTCAAAAATATAAGCATAACCTAGCAGCCACTAAATTTGAAACATAGGATAGAGAAAAATTGATATTGTACTTACCATATCACCACATAAACCACTATGTTTTCCAAATTAAGCTTTCATTTGCCACAACATGAAATTGATTATGAATTGATTAATTTTTATTTCAAATACATTATGCTCACATTTTCAATAACAAGAAATAGATTATGAATTGATGAATGTTTATTTGAAATAGATCTTGCATCAATGGATCCAACAGTGTGTAAAGGTGGTGTAATCCAAGCTGCAATGTCAATCGGTAACTAGTAGCCGTAACCTAAAATGTTGTTTATTTCAATTGGTTATAATTGATATGTGGTGATGAAAATATTTTTTTTACTTCAATGTAGGTAACGATACAAGTTATTTACTTATTTTAGATATGGGGACTTTCTATATGGGAAAAATGAAACATACATAGGAAGATGTCATTCGGGCTTGGTATGAAATTTTTCAACCTCGTGAGGTGGCTGTCATCAAAATTTATAAAATTATTATCACCATATTGTGAACAAGGATTACGGTCCGACAATCTCATTTCTGCCGATGTTAAAAAGATATCAATGGGATTCAATAAAAATACCGACCGTATTGAATCTAAGAATCGGTTGGGGAAAATAACATTCAATATAGTTGAGATAATAAAGCAATAAGAGACCTAGAAAAGGTTTGGATTAGAAACGATTTTTTGTATTTTCACAAATATTGTACAAAAGATGAATGGTTGATGGCCGATTTGTACAAAAAAAAAAATTAACAAATAGTGTGTCGTGGATGGAATGTTGTAGAGGGCAAGAGATGTTTGGAGCAAGAAAATGCTAAATAACTATTTATCATTTCAAAATGTTGTTATGATGGTACTCTTTAACGTTTTAAATAATATATACATTCATATGTTATTATGAAGGTAGTGCTTAACTTTATTATATTATGATGGCATTGTACAAATATAAGTTGTAAGTATTTTTATTTTCATTGATTATAAGCTAACAAAGTATGATTAAATAACTTTTGTGTGGTGAATTATCAGAAAAACTTACCTTGAAAGAAATTGTTAAAATAGTATTATTTTTACACTTTTCATAAAATAAATATAAATTTAGATTGTATATACTTAAATATTTTAAATATTTTTAATATAATTAATATATAAATAAATCTCTAGAAACGTTGACGATCATATATTAAAAAATATCCAAGTCATATTTGATAGTTATTTCAAAGATTTACAACTATTTTACAACTAAAAACATTAAAAAATGTCTAAACGGGCATCGAATTTAATGCTTGGTTGTGGCCTTTGTTACAACCATTGAAGGACATGGAAGATGTTTTGAATGTTATGTGATCAAAAACCGAATTGGAGGGAGCTTATTTTTTGGAGCTTTACTATGATTTATTTTGTTAATTTGGGATCCCAGATCTTCGAGAATAATGTTATAATAAAATTCAAACAATTCTTAAAATATTTTTCTACTTTTCTATCTTTAGTAAAGCAATTTAAATTTATTTCATATCTATAAATGAAATCACAAATATATCTGGGTTGGTTTTACAATTAATTGTAATTAATTTCATATCCATATTTAAATATGAAAATATTTATGGAATGGTTTTACAGTTAATTACATTCTCCTACTCTAAATAGTCACCCTCTTCTAGTTTCTTCATAATATCTTTAGCAATTCTCTGGTTACGCTTGAGGTTCAATCACATCATACTGAATGAACCTAGAAGTGTCAAAAATCTCTTGAATTTCATTACCCTAGTGGCCGCTAGGCCACAAGGCATTTTAATTATTCAAATATTCATAGTTTAATCTTAAAGACATTTAAACATTGATAAGAACCTTATTTCAAAACATTAATAATTCCTAGCAGTCGTAAACTTGTATAAAACAAAAACATTTTCTCTTTATAACAAAGATTAAATAATGTCTAAAGTCCGTTAGCTCGTATAAAATAGAAACATGTTCTCAGTATATAACAAAGCATAAATGATGCCTAGTGTTCGTTAGCTTGTATAAAACATAAACATGTTCTGTCTATAACAAAGCATAAATAATGTCCAGCATGTGCTAGCCCATATAAAATAAAAACATGTTATGTATATAACAAAACATAAATAATGCTCAAGAATGATCATTATCCCATATAAAACATATACATGTTTTGTTTAGTCCAAAGCATAGATAATGTTATCACCGATAGCCTATATAATAGATTCCAATATTTGAGTTTTTGGATTCCAATATTATGATTTTTGGATTCCAACATATGGGACTTTGGAGTGTAGTAAATTCCAATATATGTGATTTTGGATTCCAATATATGTGATTTTGAATTCCAATATATGTGATTTCTGGATTCCAATATATGTGATATTGGAATCCAATATATGATATTCTAGAGTGCAAATAATTCCAATATTTAACATTTTGGAATCCAAAACTAGTAATAATGGATTCTAATATTAGCTATATTTTTCAGCTACTAAGACTAAAATAAGTCTATATTTAGTGAAATATGTGTTTTGTTCTTGTGTACCAAACCCTAAACCTCAAAGATGAGGCTAAATAACACATAAGATGAGCTCAAAAATAATATTATTATATATAATTGGAAATATATTGATCTCAACTACATCACTAAGTACTAATAATGTCACAAATCAAACATTAGATTCCTCAAAAGCCCTTTGTAAGTAGTCCTTTGAAACTATCATTTCATCCCCAAAAATTGTCTTCAAAAATAGGGCACACTTTGCATCCTAATACCTCAACCATGATCTGAAACTATCATGGACATAAATTAAAAATCCAAGGATTCTATAAATGCTAATTTATACATTAGGTTTAATGGACACCTTTATCACAAACTGAAAATATCTAGAAATAAGCAATTTTAAGGGGGCCCAAACAAAACCAAGACCTCTATAATACATCAAAAAATCATCACATTTATAAAAATTAATTAATTTTGGGCTTATACAACCATTTTATCTCAAGTGGATTTCAAACTAGGGTTTTGAAATCATAATAGAGTAGTTTTGGTGTTAATGATGGTTCATAAAAATATGACGAACAAAAGAGCTCATTCCACTTGGAAAGTATTCTTAGGATACCTATTCAAATTCATCCAAAAGATCAACCTCCAAATAAAAGCATACAATTTCCAGTGAGCATCATAAAATCAACTTAAAACTCAAAAACTCACCTCCTTGAACTCGGTAAGGGAAAAAATATCATAACTTTCTCAAACTTGCAAACCAACATCTGAAAATTGGTCCATATATCAAGAATAACATTCTTGATGATCTATGATACTCATAAATGCTTTTTCACACTTGAAACTATCCATGCACCATGGTTTGAATTTTCTTGCTATCTTTGTCTTCAATTATCTACTTCAAAAGGACCTTAAATATGCATAATATATCTAAATCCTAACCTTTGACACCTCTAATACCTTACATGGAACATAATAACACACTCCATATGTATACCTTGGTCTTCCCCGCTTCATTCTTCATGTTATAATCTAATCTACTTGAAGTAGGTCTAGGACTAGGCCAATAATGGCCTATCTCACCACATGATTAACTCGAAATTCACACATCTCTAAGACATCTCTATGACCATGATTTGCTTGCATGTGGTATTAATAGGTGTTATCATTGATGTAAAAACTGCATTAATGAAAAATTGAATGTTGCATTATGGTGTTATGATGATTTATATTATTTTAACATGTTGGATCCAATGTATACTTGTTTGTATATTGGGATTTAGTGAGGTGTGCTTGCTCTTGCAAGCCTATACAGTGCTAGAGAATGTTGCATGATGGTAGGTGATTCCTAGATGCTTGAGACGCATGATGAAATGATTAATATAAGGTTTTGAGGGTGTTTTTTCACTCACAATAGTAACATGTTATATGTACAGGTGGTTCACTTTGTTATAGGTGCTCATTGGGAGCAGGTATGACAACTTGGAGGTATGACAATGAGACTTGGAGGTATGAAAATGAGACTTGGAACTATATGAGCTCATGGAAGCTTGAATTAAGTTATATGATGGTGTATCAGTTATTTTTGGGTAATTTTCATAAGTTTTATGATCAGTTATTGCATTATTTCAGTTGACCCTAGCTTACTACAAGTGAGGATCAAATGTAAAAGCATAGGTAAGTCTTAGTGACTAGAGATTTTTACATAGGGTTTAGAAATTATGATGATTGGAGATGTTATAGGGATTAGTAATTATTATTTAAGAAAAATTTAGGTTCCCATGATGTTTATTTTTGCAAGATATGACTAAATATGTGAGACAAGGTCAAAATCTAGTGAAATTCCAGCTCAAGTTGGTACTTTTGATGCTTGTTGTGAATATTTTTCTTTTCATGTGACCTTGTGGCATTCAACAAATTTTATATGGTGATTCTATAAGGTTTTAAAAAAAAAATAGGTCATTTTATCATTAGGATTTTATGAACGAATGTTAAGAAGGTAAAGTGGTCTAAAACCCTAGTTAAACCCGGGCAGCGATTTACGAGAATGAAGTATAGTGACCTAGTTTTGATTGTTTTAACAAAATAAATGATTTTATGCTGTAGTGGAATCTCTTATATTTCCATAAATGTATGGTTGAGGTCATGGTGATGAGTGGGCCCCACCTAAAAATAGTAGTTTATGAAGAAGGTTTTAGGACAAGTTTTTCCAAAGGAGTAACATGAAAAATTGATGGTCCATGATGTGTGGGAGTTTAGCTAGATTTCCATAGAGGTTTTATGATAATTTAATCTAGGTACATGGTTTTTTAGCTCCATACAAGTTGACTGGTCAAAAGGCTCATTTGGGATCTCAAATTGAGGTGCTCAGTAAAATGAGCATAACTTGAGCTACATGTGGAGATTTGAAGTCATTAAAGTTTATTTGGAAAGATAATTCAGATTTATTTCCATTTATATGAGGTTTTCCTCATGATGAGGTTATTTTTTAGTGTTTCTATGGCATTATTTGGACAAGAAGATTTCTTGCATTTTAAGACAACATGTGTTCTAATGAAAGTTTGATGTTATTTGAAGCATGAGATGGATTGGGTGATGTTTCCTATTACTTGGAATGTGAATATTGATTAATTTTTCATCCAATTAATCCATTTTTAGGTATTTAATGTTTGTATAAATTATTTTATGAGCTAACCTTTGGAAACATATTGTTTGGTAGGTTGTTTTGGTAAAGGAAAAAGTAGTTGTGGTTTGAGAATAAAGATAATTCAAGGATTATATTTTTCTTAGAAGTTATCTACAAGTTCTTCCATTTACATAAAGTGGTTCAATGTCATGGTTTTATCTTGTTGAATTAATTTGGAGGCCTTATGAAGTTTCCGAGGTGTTGAAGGCTGCATGAAGTAGTTGTTTTGAGAATTGTAAATGGAGCTAGGCCCATTAAACAAAATAATTTGATTGGCTGTTATTAATTTCGAATATGTTTTATGTTTAAATGTTAATTTAAACATTTTTGGTGATTTATGTGTCCTGAATAAGGATGTTTTTAAGTAAGATCATTTTTATCTTTGAGCCCATGGGGTTTGAGCCATTTTTGGCACATGAAACAATGGTTTAGGATAGGATGACCTAATTGGGTAACTTGTGGCTGTTATGATTTTAATTTATAATTTTTCTAAGATGTGTGGGTTGAACTAAAGGAGGAAAATGTTTTAGTTTGAATTTGAGCCTTGGAGAGGCTATAAAAGTGAAGTTATGGGCATATTGTTTCTAGATTTTTGAAACCCTTTTTATCTTATTTTGAAGAAAAATTTTGCTGAAAAGAAAAACCATTTGGGACTAGCCCAAAAACCTATAATTCCATTCTAGGACAGCAGCTGGTTGAGTTTTCATGAGAAGAATTTGAGCAAGGAAAAATTTTGTGTTGTTTCTTTGAGAGCGAGTTGGAGAAGGAGGGTAGATTTGGATGCTTATCTTCATATCATGTTGACGTAATTTTCAAGTTTATAAGGTGTTTTCATATATGATATTGAATTTTAATACATTCTCATAGTTGTATATCTTCATATGTATTCATGAGACATTGTTGATTGTCTTGAGAGAACTTCATTGTATCTTGTGGATCATTGTTGAAGACATTACTCTTTGTGATATGATTTGAATATATATGTGTGTGGATATGATTTGATTATCAATATATGTGTCTTTGATATTATATTGTGTTCCTTGCATTGAGTTTACTTCATTGTAAAATTTTATATGCTTTGATGTGTTCTACATGAGTTTGTGTGGTTAGGGTCTGAAGCACAAGTGAGTAAGTTTTACTGGGGACTGATTCACCTCCCTTATCAATCCTTATCACCTCCAACAATTGGTATCAGATAAGGTCCTTAAAATGACCCTAATAAACTAGAGGGAGATATTAAAGGAAAATCCATGGGGGATCCCTATTGACCCATGAGAGGATGTGAACTTCAACTAGAGAAATTGGTTGGAATTTTAGAGGAAGGACTCAATCTCTCTAAGAATCAATTTGAATAAGCTCAAGATGAGTTGAAGATCAAGAGATAAGAATGTCTCAATCTTGAGGATGAGAAAGAGGAACTGAAGAAATAACTATTTGCCATGACAATCAAGCTATCATATTTTCATGAGAGTTCAAAAATTTGAATAAGATGTTAGGGAAGAAAAAGGTTTATGGTGATAGGAAAGGCCTAGGCTTCAATGAGGATTCATCCAAGAAGAATGAAGAAGAATCAAGTCAAGGATAAAATGAAAGAAAGAAACAAAGAAAGGAAGAGAGATCAAGGCTTCCACACCATGGGAGATCATCTATCAGAAACTAAATGTATATAAGTATGGTGTTGTTTATGGTAATTATTACAATTGTGGTGCATGTGGACATAGGGCTAGTTTTTATAGCCTTAAGGTTGAAAAGAAGGATGATGGAAAAGGAAAAGAAAATTGTGAAGGAAATAAGGAAGAGGAATGTCAAGACAAGAGGGAGAAAAAATTAGGTCAAATATATGGAGCTGAATGTTATCATTGTCATGAGAAAGGACATCTTGCAAAGTATTACAAAAATGGGCCATCAAACACAAGAAGGTATGTAAGCAAGTTCAATGGTTATTGATATGCTTGTAATGGATATGGACATAGGGCTTATGAGTGAAAAGGAAGACAAGTGGAATGCTTTAGGTGCCATAAGGTAGGGCACATTACAAGGTTTTGTGATGCAAGTCAGTTGAAGAAAGAGACCCAAGTCTCAAGTTCAAGCATACAAAAAGAAGAATGTAGCTAGTTAAAGTGTTCAAGGGGATTCAAAGAGTGTGACTGATCAATATAAGGAGTCTACTGTAAAAATGTAGAATTAGATAAAGAGGAACTATTCAAATTCTAAGAAGATGGTTTGAGACCTTCTTAGGTCTCTCATTAAGCTTCTCCATGGTGACATATGCCTCTACTAGGCTTCTTAGAGGTATATAATTACAAATTAAGCTTTGGAGTGTGGGGGAGCTATGTTTTGGAGTATGATTATCTTCTATGTACAAGAGGTATGTCATCTTATGTCTCTAACGGGGTTCATTTTAAGAAGCCTCATGTTAATTGGAGGTGGAAAATCCCTTGTGAATATACCTAGAACCACTTTTATGCGGGAAAGGAGAATTTTCCTAGGTTTTAGAATGAAATTTTCACCTAACATTTTTTTAGGGAGAGGCATTTTTTCCCGACATGCTAATAGGAAAGAAGGTTTTCTGACAATGGTTAACACCCGCCAATGAAATTTTTATCATATGACAACAAGAGTGGTAGACACACGATAACAAAAAATTGTCGTATGTCAACAAGAATTATTGACACACAACAAGTAAACCTTATTGTTGCAAGATAATAAGTTTTGTTATCGTGTGTCAACAATCCTTGTTGACACATGTCAAAAAATTCTCATCGTCATTTTCCATCACTATTCCTTTTATGCGATAGCAGATTTTGTTGACAAGCGTCAATAATAAGTAAATCGATGCGTGACATCAAGGATTGTTGACGTCGACAACAAGCCTTGTTGTCGCATGACAACAATGATTTCTATCATGCATCGAAATCCTTATTATCACACATCACCGGTGCCCTAATTTCATATGTATCACCACCTAAACCCTAATTTCTCCCCTATAAATACCTCTCTGGACCTTATTTTCACATTTACACTTCCCGAATCACAATTTTTTTCTCTCTGTTCTCCTAGTACTATAGGTATCATAATTTTTACTCCCAGTACATCAACATAAAATAGCCAAACACAATACAACCTTTAGGTCTTAAATCTCTACCTCACATCGTCATGGATACTCAAACTAAACAGCAGCCCCCATGTCCTACCCAAGATTCAATACAGGAGTTTGATGTGCCCGCACATTAATGTTGTTTTACAAATGAATGAAAATTACAAGGATTGGGTACAAACATGTGAATTCATAGGACTGGTTAACATGTTGTAGTTTGAGATAGATCATGACATTCTTAACTACCTCCTCTCCTCGTTCAATACAAAAGATAGACAATTCATTGTTACTTTTCCTGATGGTCGTACATTCAGGTTTAGTGTTGATCCAGATTGATATCCATCAATTGACATGCCTTCCTTTTAAATATTCCCCCATTGTAACAACCAAAGCAACCATGATTGAAGATGATAAGATTTACCTTGAATCTTGTTTCGGTTTCCATGTTGATGGTACATGTAATGTGATTTCATTTGTAAGATTTTTATTTTGATATAAATTGTGGTTAATTCAACATCCAATGACTTTTTGTAGCTAATGTCAACAAATCAAGATGAGGAGTAGATACACAAGGAATTGCACACCAGTTTCTTACTGCCATGATTTATTTTTTCAATCCAAAATTGTTTTTCGGTGGTCGACAAACTGATATTCCAAATTGGGCTATTGCATACATTCTTGCATCGATCGAAAGCAAAGATTTTATTGGTGCACATTTTTTTCTAATAAGATAAAAGTTGAGATTACAAATGCTTTGGAGTTGCTTGAAAAACTAGTTGTTCATTCCACTAACTATCTCCTTGGTCTTTATTACAAGGCATTATAATTTAAAAGGTGAACCAACTCCCACTTGCATGAGTGAAACAATGAAGAAATTGTCAATTCCTATTGAAGAACAACGGTTAATAGTTTATATTTTGATGTTAGTAAGGTTATTGTCTTGATTTTTCACTTCATTACAAATATTATTCTCTCTACTAACATTATGTACTTTTATTTGCATCTTTACCATATGTAGAGAATTTTTTTGGAGGCCCTTCCATGAAAAAAATAGCATCAAGAGGAAGAGGCCAACAACATGCTGAGGCGTTGGGAGATTCCCAATCTAAAATGGAATCTCACTCATCACCTAACCCTCAAGTGTTTGCATTAGTTAAACAACTAAGACATAATACCCTTAACATTCAATATAGGTTTTTTTACACTTACCATTTAGTATTTACTATTTACCATTTACCATTTTGATTTAACATGCAAATGCTCTAGGAATTTGGACTATCCACATGATTTTCAACAAGCATCACCCACTCACTCAATCTAGTCACATGCATTTGTCAATGCTCAACCGCAGAAAATGCAACACCCTACTCCACCATACATATCACCCATAACTCCAACACAATCAATTCAAAATCCGATGCAGTTTACATTAGTACAACCAGATGTTTCCCTCAATAAGGTATAACTTGTTTCTTTTGTGTAATTTTTAACAATTTTTTATATAAGTTAGTAATGATTTTGTTCTTGGAATTTATAGTGCATTGCATTCCTTCACTTTGTCTATTCAAACAATGCCACTACCACATCCTCCACCAACAACATCATTACGATTCAAAATGACCACAAGAGGTTTAGGTAAAAAGACCATTGGTAAACACATGATGCCACTTCTGCACCTAACGGGACACTAAACATTGCCTCTAAAGGATTAAACCTCTCTTTCGGTGTCTTTCCCAGCATAACAGGAAAATTAGTTTTAAATAAAATAAATTTAGATAAAGATTGTTTGGGCACTAATAGCAATGACCCAATAAGTTTTTTTAACACACAATATGATTCAAGGCCCTCGGTATATTTCCATTTTGATGTACTTTATTTAACATTGATACATATCAATTTCTTGTCTCTTTTTAATTTTTATCACATACAATTTTAATATGAATTTATTTTATCACAAATAGGATCAGGGCACACAGAGGAAAAAACAGGAAGCATAGGTTCCTCAACCTGAAATCCCCCATACCTCTCCATCGGTAGCATCCTCTTCGGATACAGATAGTGACCAGTTGACATCATTTGCTTTGGATAGCTTGATTGGTTATGATTGTGAAGCCCATGTCAAAGAGTTTATTATGCCTCATATAAGTCAGCTCATAGAATGGGAGTGAAGGGATAAATTATTAATCAAAGAGATAAAAATTCGTTATGATAACCATTTCCAAAGGTATAATTTATATGTTGCATTATCCAAAATCAACCTGCCAAGATGGATGTCTTACTCAACCAAGCACAAGGTGGGACTGTCACATATAACAATAGTTATAATGACAATGTTTTAGATAAAGTTTTGAATAAATTAGAAAATATTAATGTTGAATCCTAGACCTATTTCAACAAATGGTCAAAGGACAAAGATTTGGTGGCAATTGCAAATGCGGAAAGAGATAGAGTTGTTGTAAGTATTATCAATTTGAAACAATATTTTTTATTAATTTCTTATTTTAGTAATATGTTTTTAATTGAGCTTAATGTTTTTATTGTAGTTGAAATATGAAAACTTAAAAAGTCAAGAAAAGGTGTTCCAAGTTCACTTGGAAATCGCTAAGAAAATTTTATCCACATCAATGCAGCTTAAGAAAACTATTGTTTTGGTTAACAAACAAAACAATACACTTAAGTGGATTATTAAATAGAATGGATTTGATGCGAGATTTTTTTCAAGTAAAAGGCATATGTAGATCCTTCTTTGGTATCCCATAGAGGTCCTTTAAAGGAATATGAATAAATCATAAAGAATCTAAACATTGTCATGGAGGATCTTATTAGTTATGTATTTATTGAAAAGAGAATAGAGGAGTGCCATACCATTGGGAAAAGTGGCATAGAAGTCACTACAAAAACTGAAAAGGAAAGTGCTAGTGGGTGTGGGGAACCTGTTAATGATTGAGAAAATAGTCCAAATCTAAATGTATTTGTTGAAAACTTGAAAAGAGTTTATAGAACTTGAAACTTGAAATATTTGATAGTTTGAATCATGAAAATTGAATATTTGTTTAATTTGAAGAATGTTTGAAGTTGAATATACATTGTAATGGTTTTAATTTTCATGAAATCTCATTTTTTCACATATTATGTTGCAATATGGAATTTATATGTTGTTATATTATATATATATAGAAATTCTAGATTGTATATATGGTGATTTTGATTTTGATTTGCTATGTGTCACATGTTTTGATTTATGATTTTGATGGTGTTTATGTTTGATATGGATGTGATGGTTATGAATATAATAGTGATATATTTAGATGTGGATATTGGATGATGATGAATTGTTTTTGGACATAGATGCAACATGATCATGATTCATGAATGATGATAATGGATTTAAACATTAGACATTATTAATTCTCTTCCAGTTAATACAACAAAATCTTCTTCTCTCTACTTGTAATGATGATAGATTTAGATATGGATGACGATGAATTATATTTTGACATAGATGTAGCACGATCATGGATGATGATAATGGATTTAAACGATTATGTTTTAAGAAAATTTAGAATGTGGTATGACTGTGATGAGATGTGATAGATTGCTTTAGACATTATTGATTCTCTTCCACTTAATACAACAAAATATTCTTCTCTCTACTTGTAATGATGATAGATTTAGATGTGGATGATGATGTTTTTTGGACATAGATGTAGCACAATCATGGATGATGATGATGTGATGCGGGGCATCATTACTCCAGGACTAGCATAGAGATAGTATAGGTATGTGTTAGACAATTTTTGGTTTTTCAAGGTCTTTAGTGTTGTATTTGAGTCAATTTTGGTGTCTTTTAAGCTTTAGAGATTCAAATATTTGAGTTGAAGGTTTTCCCTCCATTTTTGGCTTATTCAAAATTTGAATATTTCCAAAGCCATTTTTGGCTTTTTCATAGTATGTAGGGGTCTATCTAGTGGTCTTAGCATGTAATTAAGTCATTTATTGTCATTAAGTGTCTTTGAGAGCTCACTAAGATGTAAGATTAGTCTTATAGTCTAAGGTTTCCATTTAAACCCTCTTGTTTGTATGCAACCTACATGTAATCTTGGTCATATGACATGGAAATGTAGTTATGGTCAAGAAAATTTTATTGGAGGAAGATATATATTTCATCTTGTAACTATTTTATTCATTGATCAATCAAAACAAGCATTTAGAGATCCAAATAATTCAAACAACACAACTTCTTTTCTATTCCTTTCTCACAGGTTTAAGAACTGTATCTTGAGACATAATATATGCATTATTATCATTTTATTCAGAATGATGGAAAAATAAATTGGGAATTGATTTAAGTTTGTATACTTAAGTTGGAAGAATAATGTGCTTTATCACGCTTTTAGGTGAGTCTCTCCACATCGACCACGAAATTAGGCCATTTTTGCTAACTCAATCAAGTTTATAAAAAGAGAATGCTAAAACTTGGGAAGGAAGGTTTTTATCACCATGTATGACCAAAGATAATGTGAGTTATTAATTTTAATATATTGAGAAGAAATAAATGCAATGTCATTATTTGAAAAGACATCAATTGTCATGTACCGATCTGAGAAGTAAAGATCATAAATGCGAGAAAGAAATTTTTTTCCAGTGAAAGAGAGGTCCTCTGGTAAGTTTCATAGTTTTTATAGGTGATATAAAATATATTTTATTTTTAGAAGTCTTGAAAATTGTTGCAAAGAAAAGAGTAAAGAACTTTTTGTTCTCGGGCTAAAACAGATACAATTAGGGTTTCTAGTGGAAAACCCTAATAACTTTCGATTGGACCTGTGAAATTTGTTAAAATCTTGTATTTGTGACTGTGATATGGTTCTATAAATTTTTTCAAGCAATTAATATGAAACCATTCACCTCATAAAGGACTTTAATGGCGTCTTCTTCTTGTGCACTAAGAAAATAGAGGGAGACCTAGTTTAGAGACTCAAAACGTGATTTCAAGAAATTATTCCAAAGGAACACACCCTGAAAGTTTTCATGTGGAATTTTGGTCATAATGGGTGTTTTATTTTCTACTGAGTTAGATAATAGAGTCACATCATCACAAGTTATACCAAGTGTTTGTATAGGGATAGGCCTAGTAAGAAGGAATGAGCTTAAAAGGATAACTTGTGAAGGAAGTAGTAAAAGGTTATAGATTTGAATCAAAAAAATTATCACACCTATAACACATTAAATGGCACCTAAAATAATAATCAAGTTTTTCAAAGGCCTTGTATATTGTTCTAGCCCATGTCATTTTAGTGACAATGCTCTTAAGAAGACCAAATTGGTAATGTTAGTAAAAAGAGTGAGATGATCGGTTCTATAACTTCCAAGGATTTGAATGACTAAAACAAGATGAAATAATGGTAATGAACATGCTTGAGTTATTAAATGCATTGGGTTAAACCTACAAGACTATTTTTCAAGTTTTTGTTGTTTTCCTAGTATTGAGAATAAGGTGCAAATTACAAGATTGATTTAAGAGGAAGGTAATTATTCTAATAATCTTATTGAGAAGGTTATGATCTTTGATGTGACTACATAATATTTCTATAAGAGTGGGATAATAATAATAAATTGATAAACAAGAGATGGAAATGGAGAGAAGGTAATAAGTAATGAAGAGAAAGAGAAGAAGTTGAAAGGAAAGAGAAGAGTTTGATAAAATGCCACCAAGAAGAGAAGCTAGAAGAGGACATAGAGAGCACCTAAGAGAAATTGATTGGATTGCAATGTTGACCAATATCCAAGATAGGTTAGGTGCATTGGAATTATCTTAGAGAAGAGGGAAGGCACTAGAAGAAGATAGTGATGAAGAGGAAGGAGAAAGACCAATGTCGAAAAAAAGCACCAGAAAGAAGAGGATAATCCAGATGTAAAGCTCTTAAAGGTAGTTATAGGAGAAAACACAAAGCCAAATATGAAATTGCTAGAGTATGGTGGTATCCTACATCCAGAAGAGCTTATAAACTGGATAGCTAAAATGGATAAATACTTTGATTTAGAGGGGATCACAGAGAACAAGGAAGTGAAGTTTGTGAATAAAATCATATGACATGAAATAGCATGGTGGGATTTTGTGCAGTAGGAAATATTGATCATAAACAAAGAGAATATCAAGAAGTGGGATAATATGATAGCTAAGCTAAAATGTAAGTTCATTCCTATTGATTATCAAACTATTTTATTCAAGAAATTGTAAAATTTGAGACAAAGAGAGGAAAGTGTAACTGATTATACTGATGAGTTTTACAAATTGGCTATATATGATGATGCTAAAGAAGTGGAAAGGTATGTGAATGGATTGAGGTTGAACATTCAAGATGAAATCAACCTATTTCACTTGAGATTAGTAGAGGAAGCATATCAAGTAGCCTTAAGAGCAAAGGAGAAATTTTTCAAGAAAACATACTCAATTTTTGAGAGGTAGAGGAAGAGGAGTAAGAGGAATAAATCAAAAATCTAGAAGAGGAAAGTAGTTAAAGAAAACAAATAAAGAAGAATTTTCTAGTTCACAACCACAGAGCTCATTTAGAGGTGGTTATTCAAGAGGTGGATATGGATACAAAGGCAGAAGTGGTTATGGAAGAGGTAGAGGTGAATTTATAGGAAGGTGCTACAAATGTAACAAGTTTGTAGGACATAGGTATTTTGAGTGTCTTGAATACCCTCAAGAAAGTAGTAACAGGGTTAGTGAAGCAAGGAACCAAGTGGTAAATGCAAAATAATAAGGAAGTGCAACATCACAAGCTTTAGGAAAAGAGACTGAAACATGATAGTCTTTGATGATGAGGAGAGATTTGATTCATAAAAACAAACAAGAAGAACCACTATAAAGAAGAACCTTGTTTATGACTATGTAAAGAAAGAGGTAATTTTTGAAAGCTTATTATTGACAATGGGATTACTGACAATCTAGTGTCCACTTGAAATGGTAGAAAAACTAAATTTGAAAAAGTTCAAGCATCCTCATCCTTACAAGGTATTCTAGGTACAAAAATAGGATCAGGTACTTGTGAGTCAACAATGTCTAGTTGATTTCAAGGTGGGTAGATATCATGATCAGGTTTTATGTGAAATTTTACCCATGGATGCATTCCATATTCTGTTAGGAATACCTTAGCAATTTGAAAGGAGTGTCGTCCATGATGGGTAGACAAATACATACACATTTGTACAAGATGGAGATAACTATATTTTGAATCCACTGAAAGATATAAATGCATGGCCTGAGAAACAATCAAGAGTAATGTTTATGGGAATGAAAGTATTCTTTTAGTAGAGACAATAAGGTAAGGTAAGTGAGAACAAGAATAGTATAGTGAAGACAATGTGGCAGTGGCTCAGTGGAGAGCATGAGTACCAAGAATTTTTGCAAAAGAAAGAAAATGTGGAAGTTGAGAATGGAAAACCAAGTCATGATGAACCTAAAGATAATGGTGCACTAGTAGAGGTAGGTAAACAATGGAGTGACTCAACATATGAGGCCAAATCAGACTTTGAAATGAAGACACTCAATCCTATAGGAAGAGACAAAACAGTCCATGAAAATGAGAATTTGCAAAGACAAGAATAAGATGACCATAAGGGGAAAGATGGGGTATTCAAACATGAACAAGAACCTCATATTTTGAAGACTAATCCCTATTTGAGTTATGTTTGTGCATGTATGATGAAGGAAGAAAAGATAAAGAAATCATTTAGAGGTGGAAAAGCCAAGAAAATACCAAAATTTCTCAGTCTTGAGAATGAATTCAATCAACAAGAGGAAAAGGAACAAGTTAAGGTTTGTAACACAGTTAAGGAACATCAAGAGACTACTTATGAAGGCATGAATTAAATGATTAGACTCACTACTACAGGTAGAAAGAATAGTGTCCAATTTTACAACAGTTAAGGAATCTATGAAGATAATTCATGTAGAGAACTTTGCCAATAAATTATCCAACTCCATGTCATACTTGAAGCCATGTATGAGGTTCAAGAGCATTCACAAGAATTCATGACAAACTAGAAACAAATGAAGAAGAGTCTGATTGTAGTTACAAAGAAAATATAACTCCATGGAAGATTTTCTTTTCCCTTGGTAATATGATGTAGAGGAATCATTACTCCAGGGAAAGAATAGAGATACTATAGGTATGTGTTAGACAAATTTTTGTTTGTTATGGTCTTTAGTGGTGTATTTGAGTCATTTTTGATGTCTTTTAGGCTTTAAAGATTCAAATATTTGAGTTGGAATTTTTCCCTTCATTTTTAGATTATTCAAAATTTGAATATTTCCAAATCCATTCTTGGATTTTTCATAGTATGTAGGGTCTATCTAGTGGTCTTAGAATGTAATTAAATCATTTATTGTCATTAAGTGTCATTGAGAACTCACTAAGATGTAAGATTGGTCTTATATTCTAAGATTTCCATTTAAGCCCTCTTATTTGTATGTAACCTACATTTAATCTTGGTCATATGACTTAGAAATGTAGTTATGGTCAAACAAATTCCAATGGGGAGATATATATTTCATCTTGTAACTATTATTTTCATTGATCAATCAGCAAAAACATTTGGAGCTCTAAATAATTCGAACAACACCGCTTATTTTCTATTCCTTTCTCACAGCTTTTAGAATTGTATCTTTAGATGTAAGAGGTGACTGATTATAATTATATGTATAACAATAGAACATGTACACTTTGGAAATTGATTTAGTTCTGTATACTTAAGTTGGAAGAAGAATGTGCTTGTCACAGTTGTAGGTGAGTTTGTGCACATCGGGCCTTGAAATTAGGCCATTTTTGCTATCTCAGTCCAATTTATAAAAATATAATGCTACAACCTAGGAACGCATATGTTTTATCACCATGTATGACCAAAGGATATTTTAGTTATGCCTTTGAATATATTGAGAATAAATAAATGCGATGTCATTAGTTGAAAATACTTTACTTGTCATGTACGCCGATCTAGAGAAATAAAGATAAGAAATCTAAGAAAGAAAATTCATGTTTCATGGTGAAAGGAAGGTCCTCTGGTAAGTTTTATAGTTTTTATAGGTGATATCAAATCTAATTTATTTGGTAAAAGTCTTGAAAATTGTTGTTAAGTAAAGAGTAAATAACTCTATGTTCTTGGGCTAAACAAGATATAAGTAGGGTTTATGGTGGAAAACCTAATAACTTTCAATTGAGCGCTACAAATTTGTTAAAAACTTATAGTTATGACTGTGAGATGTTCTCTAAATTTTTGTAAAGGATTTAAGATAAAACACTTCTCCTCATAGAGGAATTTTTGATGATCTACTTGTGGGACTAAGAAAACATAGGGATGCCTAAATTAGAGACTCGAACTATTATTTCAAGAAATTATTCCAAAGGAACACACCATGAAATTTTTCATGTGGAATGTTAGTCATAATGGGTGTTTGTTTTGTTATTGATTTATATAATAGAGTCACATTGTCACAAGTTATACTTGAGGTTTTGTATAGGGATAGGCACAGTAGCGGGAATGAGCTTAGGAGGATAACTTGTGAAGGAAGTAGTAAAAGGTTATATCGAGGTGAATAAAAAAATGATCACACCTGTATCACATTAAAGGGTACCTAAAATCATAAACACTTTTTTCAGATGCCTTGTATACTTTTCTAGCCCATTTCATTTTAATGGCAATGCTCTTAAGAAGACCAAATTGGCAATGTTTGTAAAAGAGAGTGAGATGATCAATTCTACAACTTCCAAGGATTTGAATGACTGAAACAAGATGAAATAAGGGTAATGAACATGCTTGAGGTTTTAAATGCATTGGTTTGTACCTATAGGACTATTTTTTAAGTTTTTGTCATTTTCCTAGTATTGAGAACAAGGTACAAATTACAAGATGTGATTAAGAGGAAAGTAATTATTCTAATAATCTTGTTGAGAAGGTGATGATCTATGGTGTGAGTAAATCATGATGAATTGTTTTTGGAAATTGAATGTGGTATGAATGTGACAAGATGTGATAGATTTATTTAGACATTATTGATTCTCTTCCACTTAATACAACAAAATATTCTTCTCTCTACTTGTAAAATTCAAACTCTGTAACAGGTTTCTTCACATTACCTTTGTAAACCTTCTGAAAATCCTTAGGAAGAATCACATTACAATTTTTCATTATGTGCTGATATCAAAATATGTCTAGAATGCATTTTATTTAATGAATAAAGTTTAGTTATTTACAATGCGATGTTTTTTGGGAATATCAATTTTTACATGTAATTTAATTGACTACCTCATTTCACATGACCTGAGTACATTCAATATTTCATGTAATGATTCTCTTCCACTTAATAAAACAAAATATTCTTCTCTACTTGTAAAATTCAAACTTTGTATTAGGTTTCTTCACATTACCTTTGTAACCCTTCCTAAAATCCTAGATGTATGGAATGCATTTGCTTTAATTTTGAAAGTTTAACTATTTACGTCTAATTATGATATTTAAAAAATTGTATTCCAAAAATGCATGTCACAAAAACTACATCACAGTAGTTTGAAAATACAAAAATAAATAAAACAAGATTATTATAACTCCAGGTATGATAGGGTTTAAGGTACCTCTAGTCTTCTATATGGGTGACAATGTATATAGGCACAAAATGAGAAATGGTATTAAATGCATTGAGTTGAACCTATAGGACTATTTTTCAAGTTTTTGTTGTTTTCCTAGTATTGAGAAGAAGGTGAAAATTACAATATTGGATTAAGAGGAAAGTAATTATTCTAATACTCTTATTGAGAAGGTGATGATCTCTGATGTGACTACATCATGATGAATTCTTTTTGGACATTGAATGTGGTATGACTATGATGAGATGTGATAAATATCTTTAGACATTATTGATTCTCTTCCAATTAACGAACAAAATATTCTTCTATCTACTTGTAAAATACAAACTCTGCAATGTGTTTTTACACATTACCTCTGTAAAACATCTTAAAATCCTTAAGAAAAATCACATTACAAATTTTTCGTTATGTGTTGATATCAAAATATGTTTGGAATGCATTTTATTTAATGAATAAAGTTTACTTATTTACAATGTAATGATTTGTAGGAATATCATTTTTTACACGTAATGTAATTGAATACCTCATTTCACATGACCTAAGTGATGAGTTTCATCAATCCTCTTCAATAATAATGTCAATCGAGGGATGGTGTCTGATGGCTATATGTAATAGGAGAAAGAGATAGTTGGAAAATAAATCCTTCAAACAAAATCCAGACTTGCATAAATTAAAAGGCACACTTGCAAAAATCAAAATCAAACTTGCATGAAAGAAATCACACTTGCATAAAATAAATTTCTGAATTGAAAACAAATGAAAAATAAATAAGACACCTACAGGTTCACAAAATAAATTGTACGAAAAGAAAGATTACATGACATAAAATCAGAAATTCACAACAAAAAGGAAAATTACGAATAAAAAAATAAACATAAAACATTGATCCATCTTCCTTGGAATGAGTGGCCAGCTCATTCCTTATAATAGGATTTAAATCATGCTTCCAAGATCTTAATTCAAAACTTCAAAATATTAGAGAGAAAAGAACATATTTTTCATTTCTTGGTAAAATATTACATACAAGAGTGTGGAAGGTTGCATTTATAGTTCATGCATCCAACCAACTCCTTAGTTCACACACCAAGAACTAACTGCCTATTCTTGGGTAGATTTATTCAAAACAATAAATCCTAAACAAAATTGACTACAACAGTCCACTTATCATGGAGAATATTTCTACAACTCATCCCTTTAATCTAGGAACACAAAGTGGGAGAGTACTTATTCAACATTCCTAATAACTCATCCCTTTAATCTAGGAACACAAAGTGGGAGAGTACTTATTCAACATTCCTAATACTATTCCACTATTTTCTCATCCTTGAAACATGGAGAGAAAATGGAGGAGTGTTACTTCCATGACTTTAAACTATTCTAGGAACGCAACATGCATGCATGAATTTTGATTGGCACATATTTGGATTTGTATTCTTGGTTGATGATGTGGAAGAAAAGAGTGGACTGAATAGTTTAGTGTTACTTTACATTACATTAGAACAAACCAACAAAATTTCCCTAGCTATGCATTTTGGTAGCTGCATGAAGAATTTCGATAGCTGAAATCTAGTAGAAATTTATGAATAGTTGGGTCTTTCAATACCTGCAATCTATGATCTTGGAGTAGAGTTGCTTATGACATGTTTTCTACACACTATTGCATTCCAAATTTAGAATAAATATCAAGAAATAATTAGATTGCAAATAGATTTCTAAAGAGATGATAAGATAAATCCTATATTCTACCTTAAATATGTTATCTATTATTAAAACTACATCTAAATTCACTTGAAAGCTTGATTTTAAGAGAGAGAATAAGAGTGTTATTTGGTGATATAATGAGACATATTTTGGTCTCATCATTAGTATATTCAATATTTAATGCAATGATTCTCTTCGACTTAATATAACAAAATATTCTTCTCTACTTGTAAAATGTGAACTTTATATTAGGTTTCTTCACATTACCTCTATAACCCTTCCTAAAATCCTAGATGTATGGAATGCATTTGGAAAGTTTAATTATTTACTTCTAATTATGATATTTAAAAAATTGTATTCCAAAAATGCATGTCACAACAAAAACATCACAACAGTTTGAAAATACATAAATAAATAAAACAAGATTATTATAACTCTAGGTATGATAGGGTTTTAGGTACCTCTAGTATTTTAGATGGGTGATGATGTATATGGGTGCAAAATGATAAATCCTCCTTCACAATGAGCTAGATCTAAGATGACCTTTAAATCTAGAGAACTCAACACAAAAATCGATTAGTATATGGATGGGTGGGTTACCTGATAATGTCAGTCCCGAGAAGTGAGATCTTCCTAGGATGGATGTCAACCCACATTTTTGAATAAAAAATATGAAATATTGATTCATTGGATGAAGAAAGAAACAAAAAATGAAATACAACAAAGATAAAGTAAATCAAGATCCGATCTAAGAAAAATAAAGCAAACCAAAACCCGTGTCCTGTGAATGTTGGCGACACAAATGTCAATATATAGAACAACTTTGGTTGAAAATGCATGTCACAAAAACAACATCAAAGCAGTTTGAAAATTCCAAAATCTCAATTAAATAAAACAAAATTATTATAAATAATTGTATTTAAATAAATGTAAGTATATATACCTGTAACATCTTAAATGATAACTAGAGCTGAAACAATACATTTTCAATACCCTCTTCATAGTCGATATTTGCATCTGCAGAATTAGAGGACGCACCAAATCCAATCTCATTACAATTGTATTACATCTAACTATAAACAATTATATTTGAATCTATTACTATGAAATTGAATACATAACAAAATTTAAAATGTCAGGTGATACCTATTATCTATAAGTTTTGAAATCATATTTAAATCAAACAACCCATTTTCTTTTTAGATAAGATAAAAAGGTTTGGTTTTAAAGTCAGGACCAAAAACCCCCATACATAGAGAATCTAGATTATAAACAAAAACAAAAATATATCCATGGAGGCAGAGTAAAAAAACTTGACAATAGGCCCCAAAAACCGAGCCAAACTACGAAGTTTGCATATTAAAAAAAAAAACTTTGTAGTGACCTTTGACACAACCAACCTAAGAAAATTAATAGAAAAAAGGGAAACAATAAGATCACACTTCTTTCTTTGTAGCACTGCTATGGATCTTGGTACTCGGACCACCATCTATCCTTCCAGCCACTTTGATGATGACCCTTTTTGGGTGATTGACTTCCTTTTTCTCAATCTAGGTCTCAACATGCTCTTCCCCTCATCCTTTCCATGATTTGACTCTGTGACCATACCCGAGTTGTCACCAATATCTGAATCCTCACTGTCAGAAGAAATCAACATAAGATTCATTTTATTTTTTCCCTCCTCAATAACAACATGATCTTGCGAAGGAAATTCACTTCTCTTGCATTACATAATCAGCTTGGATACCCCTAATGGTTTTGTTTTGAGTATCAATCCTTTAATGGTAATATTTCAGCTCATGTATGAATTTTTATTGATGGTGAGAATGGTGTCAGCTGTGGACTCAACCCTCATCAGTCTAGCCTCTCAGTCAACAAGTTCTTGGTCACTTTTAGTATAAATTTCACCCAAATTCCTAATCCCCTTTTGAGATTACACAAGGCGTCCGCAATACCATTATAAGGATCAATATATTTATTCATCCTAATTTTATTGAGGTGGGAAGCAAGGGTTTTTATATCAAAATCTTGGTCATTAACTTGACTAGAGATGGCAGGTTTTCCACTTTGAACCATCATAAAAATAAGACCCTAGTGGAGGGGTATATCCACCTTCTCTTTCTTAAAATCCTCAATGGTCAAGAGAAGAGACCGATAAAGAAAATAAGAAAGAATCATAGTCTAGTCTTGATGGAAAAAATTGAGGATGGACAAATGGTGAGTAAATATTTTTTGAAATTTTCCTTCAAGGGTCAGATATTTCATAATCACTAGAAAAACATCATCCCCCTATCCGACAGATAGGTACGAGTAATTCCATCATCATAGGTTATAATGTTTTCCCGGCTTCAAAAAAGGTACCGATGTCATGTTCTTTCTGGATTTTGTTTTTAAAATTGTTGAGGTCATTAATTTTTATCCTAATAATCTCAACAATGGTATTCTCAAAAGCATAAATTTGAACCCCTCTAAAAAAACCACCATTAATCCAGGAAATCGCAAAGTCCACAGACAAGGCAGGGTCGTTACCTTTTAGTCGGTGGATGAACCTAGTAAAACCACCTTTATGTAGCATCTTCCACAGAACCGTGTCATTTTTGAGGTGAAGAAAGGTAGAGGGCTATGTTCGCACCCTATCTCGCCCATGAATCCTTTAGTATAGTCATCTTCAAACACCCGAGAAAACTAAACGAGATTGAGGAAAAAGAAAATGAATTGGACAAGGCTAGTATTCCAAAAAAGAGAAGTCCTTTCGAAGACCCAAGTGTGCAAGCTAGGGGTATCATCATGACACTGCCTCCTACATTATGTCTTCATTAATGAGCTTGTTAACCTAACCCCAGGGAGTACGTGTCCCAATCCATGTCTCCAAATCCACCATGAAAGTACCTTTTTAGCCAATACATATGTCAATTTATTTCTAGCCCTATAAGTGTAATTATAACCACTTGATCAAATGAATAAAGAATGGCACGTGCCTCCATAATCAAATTATTAATCTTCCATCCACATTTTCTACTATCCTTGAGGGAATTTATGACACACATTGAATCACCTTCGATAATCATATTATTTATCCCTAAGTCACGACATAACCTAACACCCCAAAGAAAAACTCTGGACTCTATCATGTTGTTGGATTTATTGCCAATGGGACCCAAATAAGCCCCAATACATCTTCATTGTGGTCATAAACAAGACCCCCTACCCTAGCCATTTTTTCATTTACATTGGTGAGCCATAAAAGTTAAGATTACACTCATCCTTCCGGTGGTTTAGTCCATTTGATATTATGATTCAACCTTTTCTTAATGGGGCTAGTAGCTTCAACATCCAAATTTATAAGGATGTCCTTTTCCCACTCCACAAAAAATCTAACCTATTTGGGTTTAAGGATCCAAGAATTTTCCTTTATAGCTTGTTTCATTTAATCGACCACCCTACTCAGTCTAACCGACTTGTTCCTGAAAATCCTATTGTTGCGTTTAATCCAAATTCCCTAGAGAACATGAGGCGGGATAGTTTCCACATTTGTTTGACCATGTCATTCTAAAAATTAAAGCTCCATTGACTTTGGTAAAAGGACCACGTATCCTAGAAGGACCAGATGCACATTGAAGATGCAATGGATCTCGACGAAGACTTAAAAAGAGAAGGTACATTCCATAAATAGGTGCCCAATGGATTCTTCCTTGTCCTTACATAACCCACATCTATTTATGATGATCATTCCCCTACGTCTAAGTCTATCCATAATAAGGATCTTACCTTTGATGAATTCCCAGAAAAAAATGTTGATCTTGGGGATAAGATGCTTATTCCAAACCTTCCTCCATATGATATTTGATTCCAAATGTTCAAATTTTAACAAATATCCCGATTTGACTTCATAATCCCTTGTGTTTGTGTAACTCCACATTAGCTCATCCTAGATGTTATCACATGGAATATGCATATTCTTGAGTTTTATGTTTAACTCATGAAAGGGTTTAATATCCCCATGAAATAGAGGGGGAGGATAGGAAGCCAACTCCATTCCTCATCCCAAGTAACTACAAACAAGAGTTCCCTACTCAATAGTGAAGAAATGCCAAAGCTCACTCCATGGACCTTTCAAATTGAGGGAAACATCCTCAATCCATGGATCCTCCCAAAATTTGATTTTAGATCCATCTCCAAGGTTCCATTTTCACCCCTTAATTAAAAATTTTCTAGATTGAAACAATCCATTTTCAATAGCTTCTTCATAGTCGATATTCGCATCTGCAGAGTTTGAGGATGCACCAATTCTAGTCTCATCATTGAGAACATTTGTATTTTTAGTTGTATTATTTATACCTCTTCTATCAAAAAGGGAATTCCAATGTGCAATTTCTCTATCAAAAGGAAATGTGTCCAAGGAGTAGCATGAAACATATAACCTCATGCAACTTTCTATATTTTTATCCAACTTGTTTCTTAGTTTTGATTTTATAAAAGATAAAGCACTGAAAACCATTTCATCCTCCATAGATCCCAAAATCATTGTTTGGAACAACTCATATAATATAAAATATTCACTTGATGTCTTCTTGTAACACACTACTTTGGTATATTTTCTCCAGATCCTTGTAATAGCACCACTCTCATGAGGTTCATTTAAAAATTTATATTGGCTAATCATTTTCATTACAAAATCAGTTGATTGAGAATTTATTAAGTCAATATTTAATATACCTTTGATTTCAATACCATTAACCTCTGAAGTCTTAGTGAAATGATCCATTATCATACCCATGGATTTATGAAAAACTTACATACAAAATCTACATGACCACCTTCAATATTCTAAAATTTGGATTCATGACACCCATAACTTCAAGAATTTTATCTTTACTGAAATGTTCTTTGATTTCGAGATGCTAAGGATTCTATAATTTTTAAAGTTTTATTCATGTCTCAACTGTAATAGAATCAAATAGAACACGAGTGATAGGAACTTATTCTCTTTGTTATCCTATAATGTTTTAATATTCGGAAAATCGTGCGGTGGTGTCTCCCTCCCATTAGAATTGACACAAAGGTGATCATGTATATTAAATCTCAAATAATTATTGGGATTCTTAAGATCCAATAAAAATTCCAGTTATCGAAAGCAAGTGCATCAAAAATTGTGTTGAAAAGTACAAGATATCAAGATTTTGACATACCTGCTTTCTCAACCATATAAAATCAACAATATAGATTGATCTCTCTTGTGCATGCTTCATAAATGTATTGATATCCTTCAACATTGGAAGAATGCCAACCAATGTAAGCAATGTTTCCAAATCCATTAAATAGAACAAAAATCCTTATCCCTATCAACTTCATGATGATATTTGTGCATGAAACCAACCAACAATGGATACTCCTCACGAATTCTGCATGCAAGCTCATACAAAGAAATCCACCTTGTATCAACATCCTTTAGAAGATTTTTTCCATCTGTAATTCCAATTGAAAATTTTTGAAACTCAAGAAATTTCTTTGGACTATCACATCCCGTAAATTCAGTTTTTAAGTTGTAAATCTTGAATGAATTACGAAGGCGGGAAAATAAGCCTTTCTATGTAGTTTGTGTGTGCAACTACAACGCAAATGTATATCCTTATAAGGATATAATCACACACACATAATTGCATATGTAACCGTACAACAATGCTTATTGCACGCATCCATAATGCACTTAACAATTATAGTTTACCCTTATTTTTGGTTCGAAGTAGAAGTGTATTTACCTTGTTTATGATTCTTTCGGTGCATTGTGTTATATCGATTGTTGTACTTGATATATATATGTATACACTATTTTACACCATTTGCTATCATGGGTACTATTGGCCACCTGCTCTTCCAAAAATTATGATTTGATGCAATTTGATACCTTGTTTGGTTGTTGTACATGATGTTGAAATTGATGATTTTGTATTCTTGTTGGAAATGGTAACTTACTAGGAATGAAATCATTTATTTATGGTTGCATCAATTTATTTGGAGAGAAAGTATTACTTCAACATGAAAATATGGCCGATTATATGAAACTAACCTTCCTTGTTTTCATGATGTTTAATGACCATGAAGCTCAAAATATGATATTACGGAAGGGGCGGGTTAGTGTCGACATACATAGTAAATGTATAGGTAAGCCACTAACATGGCAAAGGTCATAAATGGTTTGGCTTGATTGATATTTTAGTTCCAAAGTCATACCATATTGGGTGGATCTTCTAATATTTAATAAGTATTTTATTATTATTAATAATCATGTGGGAAAACCATAACCTCGAGCTAATATTATTGTTTTTTTATTGAATAATTATATGGTCTAGTAGAGACCCATTCATGCATAATGATAGGGGTGGCAATTTTCAAATGAAAAGGGTTTAATTGATTGTTAAATAATTAAAAAGTTGGCCAATTGAATATGATTACATGCAAATGATTGGTAGGCCTAGTTTGTTAAACATGTCATTAGTTACTTAGTTAATTGGATGACTTGACCAATTATTACTACTAATTATTGGGTAATCATGGACATGGACTATCAACATGCAAGTCATTGGTGGACAAATAACAAACCGACCAAGCAATTATAAAGGTAGAAATTGATTGAAAGGTTGGCATTATTGTTGGAATAATTGTCGGGTGGGACAAATTGATTTCCACCATGCATAACTTGTATTTTTGATTGTTTAAATTAATGTTAAACGAACTATGCTTACACATGAAAATTTGATGCTTTCTCAATCTTGGCCAAGCAAATAAGGTCAACCGCCAATGGAGAGAAAATAGGCTTTGGGTGGTGGGAGAGTTTCTAGGGCACTATGTTACATTCAGGATCGGTTATTACCATTAAAGGATATTTACTATCCCCGTGAACCGTGAACCACCCCAAGGAAGCTAACAAGATTCAATGTAGTTATTTTTTGTTATTTTTGTTGGATATCGTTGAGTGCTTATTGTGAGTTCTGCATGTAATTTAGGGGATATTTTTGTGGGAATTTTGGTGGCATGCAAGATGGTTAAGGAATCTTAATGGATGAACCATTTGCATTTAAATATGCACATGATCGATTTTGGGAAATGGTTCTCCAAATTTGGACTGTGTCATTCTAGGCAAGTGGGATGTTTCGAAGGAGGATTAGAGATTTTATAAATTGGAAAAGTTAGGAGTGTTTTGGCCTTGAGGGTATGTGGTTGGAAAAGTTACAAAAAAGTATAGGCATGGTTACATAATTCCCTTACATGGTTATTTCCTTACAAAATAATTAACTACATTCGATTGTTTAATGATTATTGTTGAATATGTATGAATTTATTCTCGCCTTTCACCGACTATTTCTTCTCTTTACGGTTTGATAGTGCTTTGGAATTGAGCTAACCCCTTTTATCCAGTGTATGCCTTTGAAAATTTTACTTTGATTGGTTTTCTCATATAAAAATGTGTATTTGAAGATATAGTCATGATGAATGCAATTGAAAACCTTGTGTTTAGGGTGTAAATCCTCTTTTCGGTTGAGGAACGTAATAGTCATTGTTGCTTCTGTAAATCCTTGTAAAAGTTGATCATGAATCGGGTGTAATCTTGAAAAATATCCTTGTATATCATCCTATGGATGTTGCTTGCAAATTTCATAATCTATTTATGTTGCTCAAGATATGTGGCATGATCCCATTATTTGCAGGTGTTGTGGGATTAATTTACAAAGTGACAACAATTACATAATATTTACAAAATGTAAACTTAGCCCCGAGGCCCAACGAATATTCCTAGGAATATTAAAAGTAAAAGGATGTAAAACAAGAAGTTGAATCTACTCTGAAGAGGTATACGTGTTAAAAGATAATTGGAGTGGGGAATCGAGGCCGATAATTTTCTCTTAATGTTAAGTTGACAAAAGTACAAAATGTAGAAAAATATCCAAGACCCGCTAAGGACACATGACATATTCTTAAGAAAAGGTCGAAGAAGCGGGGCCTTGGGTTGAAATGGTAGTTTTGTGTTTGATTAGGAAAATAGACAGATATGTAAAAAGGGCTCGTAGCTCTACCACCTTCAAGATTTAAACACATGTTAGAATAAAAATAAAATTCAAGGGTGGGTGATTGGGTCAGATGTGTAAACTTGTTTTTATGCATACATGCATAGAGGGGAAGTTTATTTTTTCATCCACACATTTATTTACATTGGTACATCTAGCAACTTCTCACTATCATTTGCACTTGCACAAGGGCCTCCTAGAGGCACGATTCTTGCATGCACACACACACACACACACACACACACACACACACACACACACACACACACACACACACACACACACACACACACACACACACACACACAAGAATTACATGGATTCTAAAATGTAGTGCAAAAAAATTCATAAGTTCACTCTTTCAGGTGACCATCGAGGTTAGTCTAACTCCCCATTTGCATATTTTCTTGATTAGGATTTGAATTGTTTTGGGGTTTTGAAAGAGACCATTTGTTTTGCAAGTTATAGGTGAATTATGTAGACATAGTATGACATTTAGGTGACTAATAATGAAGGTCGCGACCACCTTGTGACACCAAAAAATCAGATTTCAAGATCTTACATCACAGATCACCTACTAGAGGTCTCTAGTGCCTACCAGGTACCCTGGTCCCGTCCCAAGCACCCTAGTCTCACTCATCCGGAAATTTTAGGATTTTTTGTGCTCGGTTGTGATAGTCTTCCTTTCCTATTCAATAATTTTCCAGTCCAACACACTTCAGGATTAAGTGAATATCAGCTAAGTTTTAAATCCTCTTTTGCTTCTAGGGTTTCATTTGTATCTAGCTTGTTGCTTACGTCAAATATGTGCTTTATTGTTTATTTATCATATGTGACTCTAAAATATCTAGGGTTTAGCATAGTATATCTATATTTTATTAAATCACATCCCAACTCATCCCATGAAAAATCAATTTAACATTTTGATCTCTCAACAACCAACACAATCTCATTACAACCATATCTCCCAACAACAACCTATATCCCAACCTATTCAATCACAACCATTCAACTATCTCCCCCTTATCAACCACCTCCAAAACACCTACTCATCCTCAATCATATCAATCTCATCCATAACCTAACCCATCCACTTCTTATATTCCACAACCTCATCCTTTAATCTCTCATCCCCATACATCCAATGACCCCATGCATGCTTTACTAAGTAGAATGGCCAATCTCGAAGTCATTACTTTGGGTTCTAAACCCACCTTCTCTTATGAAAAAATTACAACAAACCTATTAACCCATCAGTTCCTGTCAAACCTTATCCTCCACATTGGGAACTCCCAAAATTTCCAAGTTTAATAGTAAAGAGGATCCTCAACACCACCTTCGTGCCTTTAGGCACGCATGTTATCTCATTACTCATGACCAAGATCTTATGCTTCGTACTTTCCATGTGTCATTGGCCAAACCCGTTTTGGACTAGTACAATGAAAACCCCCAACATTATCTACTATCTTTCACCCAACCTTCACAACTCTTCTTAGATAACTTTTCTATTAACATTACGCATAAAATCACCATTACAGACCTTTATGCCTTTAGACAATTTAATGATGAATCTATCATAGATTTCATCGTTAGATGGCATGGCATAATCAATAAATTGTCTTCTCCCTTCCTTAGACTGAGCTAATTAAACTCTTTTCACGGTCTTGTGAGGAGCATATTTCCTCTGCTCTTTAAATCCAATCATTCTAAACCTTTGAATAGGCATTCACCATGGCTCGTAAACTTGAATTTCACACCCTTGAGAAAGGTCATGATCCAAACAAAACCAAAACTCAAATTCACCAAGTCATATACCCACAATGATAAATCTAAAAATGCAGCCAACACCATTGTAGTCAAGTCTTATTCTGCATCTACATCCCACACCAAGCCTCCACAAAGGGATCCTAGACTGACCCCTAATTACACTCCCCTTCGAGAATTATACAACTCCATATTTAAATAACTAATGGCTATTCATCTCATCCAACTCCCCCCTAACCGACCCTAAATTTTTTCAGTGCAGAAGATCATTTCGAGAGCTTTCCAATGACTATGAGAAAGTGACAAATGGACATCAGGAGCTCTAGATATGTCTGGTCAAATTTTGGTCAACATAAAAGTCAACTCTGGTCAACTGGTCAATATTGGACCAATGGCACTGTGACACGTGGCGAAAAGGCAAAGGGAGTCATTTGTTGGTTTTCAATCTCCGGTCTTCGACAGTCGTAAAAGATTGCTCGCGAAACAAGAGGCTCAACTTTTGTTACGGAGGGGAGCCCGACCGCCGTGTGGACTATGGTATTATCGCCGACGTGGTGGGTCCACAAGCCACCATGTGGCTTACCACCATGAATCGAATACGATCGATTTTCCTATCAAGGGATGACATCAAGCTATTTAGCTGAGTCATGCAAGGACCGAGTTACATTTTAGCTCGTCGAGCTATCCATGTGATTGAGCTCATCTATGTTGCATGGGGTCTATATTATCCCATTAATCTCCAACAACCATGTATTATTGTGAAGTGGTAAGTATTATACCCACTTACCCACATAACCACCAACTTAACATGCTAAGCTATGACCACGTGGAAGGAGGTGAAGCGATGTAGGGGCTAAGCCATGCGTGGAAAGAACCACGTGAATAATGGAGTGGGTAAGGTTTGTTAAAACCTTACCCAAATATAAGTGGCACCCAATGTGGGATATTACACCCACTTAAAACATGCAAAACCGCCCCCTTCATTAAATCCGCCACTATGGAATTTTTATCCCATTAAACATGCAATCCACCCTTATATGGGATAAGCATATCTAAATGCTACGGGAAGGCTAATATTAGCCTTAGGATAAAATAATATCACATTATTTTAGGGCCCTTTTTTTGTATAAATAGGGAACCCATTCTATTGTAATGGACACACAACGCAACGAAGAAGCTCATTCCTAGAGCTCGAAAGGTGGAGAGCGAGCCAAGAGGAGAGTTAGTTGTCATGGGCATAGTTGTGTGAAGACCTGATTTATTTAGGCATTATTATTTTAATTATTATTGACCTATTATTTTTAGGCAATAGTAAATTAAAATTATTGTGGCTAGGAGTTATTAATACTACATAGTCTTCCCATAGCACCACACCAAATTATTGTGAATCCTGGAATATCAACCAGAGTGCCATAGGGTGTTACGAAGCATCTGGAAGGCCGATCAAGAACCGAAGGATTCCAAACAGTGGATTTGGTGCCATCAAGCTTGCTAAATATGCCAGGAAAGGGGAAGTCAGGTGCTACTTTTCACCCTTATCTTTTGAAGGTCTTGTTATTCTTCTAAGCAAATTCTTAATAGTTTCCATTAGGTTTTCTTGTGAAATTACTATTTTAACTTATAAGTTTTGACTAGTGGAACGGTTTGATAACAACCCGGAGACATATGCAATTTCCGAACTCCATAATCAATCATTATGCAATTTTCTTTATTGTCTTGCATTAATTTTTAAATTGATTAATGGAAAAGGAGTAAATTATTGGCAAATAATTAAAGCCTATAAGGGTCTAAGATCAGGTAGATAAAAACTTGATTATTTTTAGATCACATACAAAGCACATTCTAAGATCTCATACAACGGCTCATAGATCATGGAGATCTTCAATTGGATAATCCTCGATATACACATCCTAACTAACCTCTAGATGTCTTCAAGAAGTTTTTCCCTAACCATCTGCCAAATAATCAAACTACTCCTCTACATCTTGGGAACCCAACGCCCATAAGCATCAACATTTTAAGCCATGAATCAATATCACAACTTAGACCCATCATCCCTTCATCTATTGTACCCATGTCTACTTCAATCTCTACTCCATCTATAGTCTTATCTACATCTGCACCTACATATATTTCCATTATATCTACATCTATTATACCCATGAATATTGAATGCCCACCTAATTCAATCACATCTACTCCCCATCCATATCTACACCTACTACATCCACACCCATTACATCTTGTTCTCTACCCACATCTACCCCAACATCCATCTCAACATCCTCATCAAATATCCCTACATCTATATCCACTTCCATACCCTTACCTACAACCACATTTATAGCCATATCCCAACCCACATCAACATATGAATCTACAAAGCAAACATCCCCTCTTGATATAATCATAAGTGACATTACCACCTCATCTACACCTTCAAAAACATAACCACTCCCATAAAAACACATCCAAAATCAACACAACCCATAACTTCTTCTTATCTTATCAAGAATCTTATCCAAACATCACTTCCATCTCCACCTTCAATCCCCGCATCTACCACCAAATGTGTGTCCAAACAATCCAAACCTACCTCTAAGGACCATCCCCTGTAGAGATCATCATCATTCATGTCAAGGGAAACTCATCACAACAAATATATAAGAACCTTGGTATCATTACTAAAAACACCTCACACATCCACACAAAAATTTGGAGCTCCCTCCTCCTAAATCCCATCATTCCAAGCAATCTAATGTCTCATCATCAATCCTAGCAGCACTCCCATCCATTTTGGGACATGGACCTTCATCCAAATCTCATATCATCGATAAATATGAATCAATACCACCCACTCCACCCCTAAATCTAAATATGAATCACAACCATCCACCCCTTCTTCTAAGCCCAAATCAGAATCAAAGGCTCCCACAAATCCTCATAGAAGAAAACCACCTCTCTTACCATCATCCACCACTTCCAAATCCATCTCATCCATAACCCACACGGCTCCTTCAAAAAAACCCATCATTTCCTATACATAAATCTTTCAAAAACTCCTTCAAGAATCTGCAATGACGCTTCCCCCATCAAATATTTCAATCCACGTGGACAAAAACCCATGTGGTTCAATTCTAATGTCATTTTCACATATCATCATATACTTGGACATGATATTGAACATTATAGGGCCATTCAAGCTCTCATACATAATCTTATACAAGAGGATAATCTTCTCATCAAAGAAGATCAACTTCTTCCATCCACCGCTTCATCCACATCACAATTGTTCAATCATAGCCTCATCACCTAAGACTTCTAAATCATCTTCTTCATCCAAGACCTATGTTGTAATCCCTCCTCTAAATACTACCTCTCCCAGAGAAGGCCCCCCCATTTTCATCAATATTGTTCGATTGCCACTCATTCTCGCCTCTCATGATTCTCATCCACCTACTAAATACAAACCAAAGGTTATCGTCATCGATCCCTCTAGTGAGACCACTCCTTCCCCTTCTTCATTATTAAAAGCCAAGGTTTCCATCCTAGCTTCTCCGTGTACCCAAAAATTTGTCACCATCAAACAAAGTAATGTGAAGTAGCTCCATCAGGCCCTATTAAGATGTCTCTTTATGATCTCATCGAAATCTTTCCAAATCATAGACAATCTCTCATCGAATCTCTATAACATATCCCTATCACTCAAGCGATGAGACTCCGCCCTTTGTGCCCCTTATTGGAGCACTCATAGCTCCTACCACCATATTTTTTATGACTCTAAACATCTTGACATCTTACTTAAGGACCGTGACCTTCCTCTCTTCATCATTTTTTGCATCAATGATACATTCATCTACGTTCAATGATTGACAATGGTGCTAACATTAATATCATCTCCTTTCATACCTTTGATCAACTCAAACTTCCTAGCTCTGTTGTCACTCAATCACCCATAATCCTTTGCACCTTTAATGATGTTATTGCTCCCACTTTAGGTACATCTAACCTCCCCATTCGCGTAAGTGAAAAACTCCTCCATGGGATATTCTATATTGTTGAAGGGGAGTTTCAATACAAAGAACCTACTTGGACAACTATGGAACCACGCCATGTGTTGTATCCCATCCACTCTCAATCACTGCATCAAATATGAGCATGAGGGGAAAATTCTAACACTCCCCGTAGATCTACCCCATTTAAATCATGTCACATGACCTACCGACCAAAAAAATTACTTCTCCCTAAACAATGTTCTTCTAAAGCTTACACCAACTCATTTTTCCCTATATCTAAGCTACTTAATGATGATTCCCTTGATAATGTGATGCAATGCCTTTCACTAGGGGAGTATCGAATCCTCACCCTCAATTCTCTTCCCACACCTAATCAACTTGTTAGACTGTTAAATCTCCAATGTATCAATCTAATGTCGGGGATATCATTTCCTTCAGACCACCTCATCTCTGAACCAATCTTATTTATGGTGGCATCGATCGCCCTTCCTATCATATTGACATTCAGCCTCACCAAGCCTTATACCAATGGATTTGACTTTCTTTATAAAAAATCCTTCACTTACACCTACCTTCATCATTGTGCATGGAAAGGATTTGGAATGGGGTGTTATGAACAAGGCATGAATGATGTTATCATTGACTAATCTCACAATCCTCATGAGAAATTCATACTTGGTTTTTAAGAATGACCCACCGACCGTCTTTCATCTTCTTCCTCAACATCACCCATACATATCGATCCATCCTCCAATTCTTCTCCATCCAATGACCCAATTATTACATATGACATTATTTCCATTTCTTCTAGATTTTTTTAATCTCCACCATCACTTTGGGACCGATCACTTATCAATGTAAAGGTGAAACTATGTCCCTGCTCTTCAATTTCTTGATATGGTAGAGGAATACTCCCCTACCATTGAAATTATTCAATGCACTGACGATGATTCCATTATTTACTACATGGGGGAAAAATATTCTTATTTTCATAAGTCCTTACTTCCTGACACATCCACCTTTCTCAATGAATCCATCATCAACATCAACATAGGGACTCCACAAGAGCCTCGCATCCTCAAAGTGGTTCAATCCCTTGATCCACATGAGCTTGAATATTTCACCACCTTTCTTTTTAAACATATCCAAGCCATTGCATGGTCGCATACACTCGACATGTTAGGCCTTGATTCTTCCATTGTCATCAAAAACATCATCATCATCCCCGATGTTAAGCCGGTTAAGTAGATCTTCACCGCATGCATCCTCGTGTTTCCCTCCTTATCAAAGAGGAATTATAACCTTCTCTTGGCCAACTTCATCATACCTATCAACTATTCGCAATGGTTTTGAACATCGTACTGCACCAAATCCTCTGGAAAGCTCAGTATATGTACATACTTTAGAGATTTAAATATCACTTTCCTTAAACATGAATTTCCTCTCCATAACAAAGAATCAACTCATTGACCTTACCGCTAGCCACAAGATGCTTTCTCTTATGGATGGTTTCTCTGGATACAAATTTGTCCTCATCACACTAAAAGACTAGCATAAGACTTCTTTCATCACCCCTGGGGACCTTCTCTGCTATCGTGTCACTCCTTTTGGTTTGAAAAATGTGGGAGTTACCTATCGCTGAGGCATGACTTACATATTTCATGATCTCATTCATAAGACAGAGAGGACTATGCCAATGACCTCTTGGGTAAATCCAAACATTGACAAGATCATCTTTCCATTCTTGAAATCCTCTTCATGCATCTCATCCATTTTTTTCTTTGTCTTAATCCCGCCAAGTGTGTGTTTGGATTTTTAACTGGAAAACTCCTCGGCTTCATTGTCTCTATTAGGGGTATTGAATTTGGCCCTGCCAAAATCAAGTCCATCCTTGAGATTCCCCCTCTTTCTAATATAAATCAAATTCTTGGTCTCTAAGACCAACTTCAATTAGTTCAATGTTTCATCTTGCAACTCTCTCGACCATTGTCAACCTTTCCATCATCTCCTTCGCAAGGACATTCATTTCAACTAGGATGAAAATTTCCAAGATTCCTTTGATGACCTCAAGCATTATCTTATATCTCCACCTATGCTCACACCTCCAAGTGAGGGGAGCCTTTCTATCTCTATATCTCTACCTCTGATCATGCTTTGAGTGTTATGTTGGCACACCACGATGAGAAAGGCATGGAACAATCAATCTATTATGTTATTTGTACCCTTCACGATCATGAAGCTTGCTACACTGCTTGAAGCTGAAAAGTTGTGTTGTGCTCTTTTCTACGTTACCTCCAAACTTTGGCATTTTCATCTTAATCACAAAACCTATGTCATCACTAGCTTCAATCCTCTCAAAATCTTGCATTTCAAACCTTATCATAACAATCGCATCACTCGATGGCTCATCTTCATGACCGAGTTGTACCTAGAGTTCATCTCTCATAAATTAATCAAGGGCCAAGCTATCTCTCGATCAATTAGCCAAATCCCTCTTCCTTATAATCATCTCCTCATGAAAAAAATCCATGAATCTATTAGCACTATCGATCACGAGGACTCTCCTCAAATTGATAATTTTTGTTGATGCTTCTCGGTGTTAGAAAGGGGGAGGCATTAGCGTTATCATCATTCCTCCTTGGGAAACTCCTATTCCCATCACTTATAAGCTACACTTTGTGTGTTCCAACAACATGGATGAGTATAAAGCTCTCATCTTAGGTATTTAAATTGTTATCATTCTCAATGTCCAAAACTTCAATATTTATGGTGACTCTCAATTTATCATCAATCAAATCAAGGAAACTATCAATGTAAAAATGAGGTCCTTCAAAAATATAAGGACATCGTTGACTTTCTTCTTGAATCCTTTGACTTCTACACCATTCAAATTGTCCCCCATTCATCTAATTACTTCCTAGATACCATGGCATCCCTCGCATCCCTCATCCCTTAGACAATAAAAGAATCTAGACTCTCCATTGTTGTTCATCATATCGATCACCATCTCATACTAGCAAACTTCCTCGCATCAATCTTGTTGACTCCAATTAATTTAACATCTGGTATACTCAGATATTTGACTATCTTTCTCAATCTAAAATTCCCTTTGACCTATCCAAAAATGATAAGAGGTCATTTCTTCAATGTGCTAACTACTATGGAATCCTTGGCAAAGCATCCTTTATAAATGATGATTTTATGGTATTCTCCTTCAACGCCTTAAATCTCATGAGTCTACCCAAGCTATCCAAGAATTCCATGATGACATCTGTGGTGGACACTTTATCAGTTTGAATGTTGCCAAGCATGTTATTCGCATGGTTTATTATTGGCCTTACCTTAATCAAGACTACTGTGAATATGTTAAGAAATGTATTAAATGCCAGCAACATTCTAATATCATTCACATCCCTAGCCAGGCCTTACAATCATCTCAAGATCTTTGGCCTTTCTCACAAAGGGGCCTCAACCTTATTGGTCTCATTAACCCATGCTCTTCTCAACATCATCATTCCATCATTACTACTACTGAATACTTCACCAAGTGGGTGGAAGTCATTCTACTCGCATCCACTAAAGCTAACAAAATTATTGATTTCATTTATCAACATATCATCTTCCACTTTGTCCCCCATTAAATCATCACAAACAATGGAAATTCCTTCAAAAATAAATATCTCAAGAATCTTTGTGACTCATTCAATATTAATCTTAGCTTCTCTTCTCCTTATTATCCTCAAGCTAATAGCCAAGCCAAAGCCACTAACAAGACTCTTTGTAACGCTCTCACCAAAAATTTCGATAAATCAGGTCACAATTGGCATCTTCACATCACCTTCACCCTTTGGGCTTATCGGACTAGCATTCACACCTCTAATGGCGTTATTCCCTTATCTCTCTTCTATGGCTCTGAAGTCATCCTTCCTCTCAAAGTTTAGATTCCATTTTTTTTGTTTCCCTTCATGCAATTGTCTCTGACAAGGACTACCCTTAGGATCATCTAGTACAACTTGAAATGCTAGTTGAACATCACTTAATCACTCTTCAACATCACCATGTCTATCAAGATCACATTAAACATTCCTATAACAAACATCTAAAAGAGCATGAATTTAACATCAATGAACTTGTCCTCAAAGAAAATCATAACATCACTACTCTAGAAAGGAGCCAACATGGAAAGTTTTCTCCCAACTGGATTGGACCATATATTATCATGCATAAATATGGGTCTCAGGGCCTATCGTTTAGCCTCTCTTGATGGTAAACTGAAATGGAACCTCTCAATGCCTTGCACTTGCACTTTGTTAACATACCTACCAACATAATCTTAGTCATATTTTAGGGGTTCATTTTTATCACGGCTCTGCCCATAGCATATTTCTTATGGACAAGTTATTCCTTCTAGGTGTTAACCCCACAATCATTACATTCATCTCCTACTTATCTACCTATTGGAACCACTTAAGGGTCCATAGGTGTCTCTTGTACATCTTATTCCCCCTCCCCAAGTGGTATACTTGTCTATCCTCATCTCTGTCCTAAAAGAAAAAAATTCAAGATGCCCGTATTAAAAGCTATCTTATCCCAAAATATAGACTACTCCCTCAAAGGACAATTGTTCATATAAAGCAAATGTCAAAAATCATAGACTGGTCCTCGAAGTAAACCTATCATATCTTATCCTTCCATCTCAAAATAAATTAAAATCAAATATCCACATCACAAATCAAAATGTAGACAACTCCCTCGAAGGATGGCTATTATCTTATATCATGGTAGTAAAAGGCTTCCCACATTGATCACCTTTCAAAATCTCAAAAATTAAAAGTTTATATCCAAAAAGTAAGCATCCTAAGCAAGCTTCCTACATCTATTAGTTTATTCATCTATAGAAAATTTTCAGCATCGATAAGTTTGTGCCATATTGATCGATTTGGGGCATAGACCTAGGAAAACCACCTAAGGAGAACCTATTACCCTCATACAAGCTACGTCTAAACCCATTCTCATGTCCACACGGTAGGTGTATGAGCACACCTTCTATATTTTCCCTCATGATCCTAAGTGTGATTGATTATCGTTGGTTGTGTTAACACTTACTATAGCTGTAAGTGCATCACTTTGATTGTGTTCCATTTCACATTTTACCTCCAATCCAATCTAAGAGCATATTTTTATTTGCATATTCATTACTACAATGAAGTGTATTGTTCTATCTAAGGTCACTCAATCCTAGTCATGTCTTATCTATCGCATCCTATCCAATTATACTCTCATTTCATCATAATCTCGTCATTGAGGCCATCCTTTATTTCATCCCACCCATATGCATACTTCTTGATTCCTCATGTATGAAGGATATCACATCTTTCCTAGCCTTGCATATGCTTACACATATTTTAGATGTTTTCCTTTGACCCATTAGTCCTATGGCTTGCAGCACGCCCACAGAGTGGATTCCCATTGGACTCCCTTCATATTGTGGTGATTTTCACCGAATCACAAGTCCGTTGGACATTTTCATCGCTCCATTAAGGTCATACTTTGTTCCTCGCCGAAGTGATTCCAAAATCAATGCCATATTTTATTTTTGTTTTTGTTTTTATCCCTCTCCACCTATGAAATTGTCTCTCAACTTCTCTTTTCTCATCCTTTCCATCTCTTTCCTCAATCTATCTTTGTTAACCTCGTGATCGATTTTCCTTTTTATCCTCAATCCTTAGTTGGAGGGAGAGAACTTCAACAATCATCTTTCATCACTTCTTGTTTTTGTCTCATAGTTTTCCTAACACAAACCACTCAATAAAAGGGACAAATGTAGACACCAATTTTTGGTGTCACTTATCTCTCATCCCACATTCGCTCTCCTTTATTGTCATCTCACACATATGTCTCTCTTCTTATTCGAATTCATATTTCCCCCTAAAATCACATTTATTCCCATAATTACCATTTGTCCCATATTTATCTTATATTAATTCAACTTCCCTAATCTATCCCAAATCATACTAAATTACTCATAAACCCATCCCTAATCCTTTTATCTTCCCTAAATTCCTTTTTTTCATCCTTAGGTCTAATATTACCCTTATTCAATGCATTCTTATCCCCCAACCACTTTGTATCCTCCCAAGACAATCCTAACCCACATTAACCAGCTAAAACCCTAATTTTACCGCATAATGGCTCTTTACATCGAGCTAATCACATCTCCATCACCCAAATTAACGATTTTTCATAATCTCTCGATGACCCATGTGGGTCGTCATTGAACCTATAAATACACCTGTGCCCCTCCTCTCTTAAGAATGTCATTTTGAGATCTTGAGCTTTCTTGTGAATTTTTCTACATTTCTCTCTCTTCTTTGGAGTTGTTGCTATCATATTAAAGCTTTTTTGAAGACCTTGCATGCAATTCTTGGAGATTTGGATACTTGTAGCTAGCTTAGATCCCCTTTTTTATTCCATCCCTCTTGTAGATCATCCTTGCAGGTCTACCAAACATCTTGGAGCTCTTCCCTTACATGAGATGTCATCAATCTTTCTCTATCATTTGTTCCTCCACCCATGTTTCCCTATCAAACCCTAATTCCCCTCCCATTCTTTATCGACTTTGCACAATTGACATCAACACAATCCTTGTCTACCTTATTATGTTCCATATACCCTTTTAGCTATCTATTTTCTCATCCCATTGTCCCTCGGATCTCTCAATCTTGTTATTTTACACATTTGTTGCTTCGGATATCATTCTCATCACATCCAATCATCGTTAATTCAGCCAAGTCATCATCTACCATGCCTCAATCGGCCCTATTTTTGGTTATTTTTTCATTTGTAATCTATCTTGCTACTTTGCTTGATTTCCTGACCCCTCTACTTCTTTGATCCACCGGTTCAAAATCACGAGATCCGCCTTACAGCTCTAATTGTCATCAATTGAAATTAGTTGTCATCGACCCACTGATCAAGAGTAACATCAGATCTATCAATTTTATTGCATCATTTCTATCCTCATCATATCTAAATCATTTGCATCATCTCGAGTCTCATATCGACCCTTGATTTCCCTTTTTTGCTTGATTTTGGGTCGCTCTGCTATAGCCGATGTCGATTATATCCATTAGTCTCATGTTGTACTTAACCCACTTAGGTTTGGTTCAATTTATTGTCATTTTTGTTATTAAATCTACATCTTGTCGTGTTTATCACATCTCAAATTTTATGTTTTAGTTCGGTTATTTGTTACATCATATTAGTTATCCATTATCATTTTATCTATCTTTTATCAAAAGTGGGTTGACATCCATCCTTAGGAATTTTTCACTTCTCAAGACCGACATTGTTAGAAACCCATATTCCTATTTTTATCCCAATTTTACCCCGGATAATTTGAATAACTCGTTAAAAATTAACTTAGCCATTTTTACAAGCTTGGGACATTTAGACAAATTCTTAATTCCCTTTCTAAAATCTTGATTGTTGGCATTTGAAAACCCATGGGAGACCAAGTTTTAAAGCATTGGTGGGTTATTTATAAAATCTTGTGCGATGTTCATTTGGTAGTCAAATTTTAACAACATCATCATAGGGGCCACATGGTGATAGATCAACTATCTAGGTAGGCACACATAACAAGATTCTAGCATTCCTCAAAGTTATTAGGCTCCACAGGACATCAAGTCCCCGAAATGAACCACAATGGATAATCTTTTGGGTCTAGGCTATGGTCAAGGTAGGTCAACAAACACACATCAACCTTTAGAGGCATCCACATGGAAAGGATCCAACACCCCAAGGTGGACATGCATCACCATTCGAAAAACTTCAAGGCGGATGCACATGGTAGACTTCAAACCCCCAAAATCAACTGCATTCCATAACATTTTGGAGTGCGGATGGAAGGCAAGGTAGATTCAATGACATGAATGAAAAGAATGGATAGATGGCTTGGTCAAAAGGTGGCAGTGACGAGATATCAATGGTCCTAAGGGGACACGTGATGGCATCCATCAAAATCCTAGGTGATGGACTTTATGGCAAGTAAAGTTTGTGGAATGAATGCAAATTGATAAAAGGCATCGAGTGGGAAAATGTCAGCAAGATTAAAGAGAATAGGTGGTGCATTTCTATAAAGCCAACAATTTAAGTCTCCCAAGTTATAAATTGCAACGTGAAGGGGAAACTAATGAAAGGAAAACACCTTCCATATTTGGGCCCTCCTCATTGGTAAATGCTTCACAGGTCATTCGGGGGCTAGTCAAAAGGTGAATTGTGAAGAAATGTGGCATGGTATTATCATCTTGTATTTCATAAAAGGCAAGCCCGCTCGTAAAAGCCGAGAGGAAATAGAGGAAAACTAAAGGGAAACAAAGGCTCGATCCACAAGCCAATAAAATATTGTCATATGGAAAATGGTAAAATCAGTGCACATGCTGGTAGAACCAATCCCTGAGCTAATAAAAGGCTACCACATATCACGTTCTTGTGCTCCCAGACATGCAAAATATTCAAATGGCCATATATTTTGATCTAGAGCTCCAAATCACGCAAAATTTATATCGATGGAAATATCTCCTTGATCCCTTTAACTTGGCATAATAAAAATCTAATTTTGGTTGAATTTAATGGGCTAGAATGGAAGGAATTTAATGGGCCAAAATGGAAAACATGGCTATATAGGAGAAAAGAGTAGTTTTGAGCATACAAACTATCAAATTAGATGGATCAACCACCAAATTGATGAAGTATGGTGTCTATGGACAAATTAATGACCCTGTAATAGTGCCCATGTGTTTGTAGGTGAATTCATGAAGATGTTGGTGATTGAAATTTAAAAATTCATGCTTCTCTTTTCCCCTCTTATGTTTCTTCTTTCTCTCTCATTCCTATTATATATTGTAAAATACTTCATTTTGAAAGGGATGGACATTCTCATTTGCAAAAGAACCATGTCAAAATGGTCTCCTAAGTAGCTATGAACCATAAGCCTTCATTTTGGCCTATGTAAATGTATTCATGCCTTCCTTTTAGCTGTAATGGACTGTGCATAGCAATAAAATATGGTGTTTGTGGCTATCTTCTTCCCTATACTTGTGTTTTATTTGCATCTTGCCTTCTTTTACTCTTGTAATGTTGTGCATATCTCTCTCATTTGTAGGCTCCATTTTGACTGTGTTTAATGTTCATCACCCTTTTTCTGGTGTTATCACCTCTTTTAGCTTAGGATTTCCCTTTTATGCATCTCCTTCTAACTCTGGTCCCTTGGAATGTTTAGCTTAGGATTTTCTTTCAGCATTAGGAGTAGTTTTAGCATTAGGAATAGGTAGAGGAACCAGCCTTCTCTAGAGGTTTGTCTCATAGTGTAAGTCCCACAACTTGGAGACAATCCCATGTTGCCTCAAAATCTTAGGTTGTCTATGACTCAGGGAAGGGTACAATTTTGAGCTCCAACAGTTTTGGCACACTTGGTGGGAGAGTATTAAAAGCTTAAATTTCATCATTTTACCAAGTTTGATGTGTTCTTGGTGATATTCATCCTTTAGAGGTAGTTCTAAGCACATCTAGTGACTCCAAAATTCCAACAAACCCATTTTCTCATGTTTCATACCTTATCCTCCATCCCCTCATTCATTTCCATGCCCCTGTCTTCTCATGGCTCTCCAAGGAGCTCTTCCATTTTCACATTTCAGATCTAACCCTCTCCATTTGCAACGGTGGGATGATATACCCATAATAGCCCTAAAAAACTAGCCTCTTTTCCTTGGAAATGAAGATCAATCTCACACCGATCGCATTCAATATATAGAAAACCATTGTGTCATTCACAATATCATAGAAGAAAACATTTGCCTCAAACTTCTGGTTTCATCATTCATAGAAAAGCTAAAGATTTGTACAACAATTTGGCTCCACAGTCCATTTTTGCATGGAATCAGCTAGGAGAACTACACAATTGGTTTAAGGAGAATAAAATGTCATTTTCCTCATGGAACATCTCAGAAAAATACAACGGGCTCCAATGGAGTTTATCCCTAATTTCAACATCAGATTTACAAGGACTTGGGATAGAACTCCTCAAGAATTCATACTCCCATAAGATATGACATTCTTATATTATTTGAGGTCATTTGATGTTGATCTTGCTTAATTGATTTAATCTGTAGGAGGAAATAGTCTTCCTCAAGCATTTTCCATTGCATCACAAGTTGAAAAGATGCTCATTTAGGCTGGAAAAAGAAAACACATCTCTAGTTCTACAATTCTTCCCTCCCCACCTCAAATGCTTCCCTCCTTGTGTAATTAAAGAAAAAATCATTGTTTTTTTCCAAAAGTAGGAAGATTATTTACTTCTTTGTCCTTCATTTGATGCTCCACAATTTTATCATGCCCAAAGCATTCCCCAAACTTTGTAAAACTTCTTCCCATCTCCACCCCAAGGCACTACATGTTACGTCCTTAATCATATATAGTGTAGCGGATGGAGATGCCGACATGTGGCACACATTCCCTTGGCTAGTCATATGTTCTTATAATTTTATATTTCATTCATAACATTAGTAGGTCGGCCTCAGTGGTGGCCATAGCATATGAAGGGTATATATAGGAGATAGTGGTGTGTAATTTAGCATATATTGAATACTTAAGTCTTATTGTATGGTTTGGAGGTTGCCCCCTCAAAGTGGATAAGTTATTATACTTACATATTGAGATATTTTATCTACATTTTTTTCCTTTGGTTTTATATTATTGTTGATGTTCTAATTTATCCAAGTAATTCCATTATAAGTGGTATCAGAATTGCGATATAGGCCAAAATTAGGGTAAAAACCCTAACTTTTTGTTTCCGCTATATCTTGGCACCAGAGCCAATTTGTCATAGTTTTTTTACCGAGTTGTGAATCATTCCAAGTAAGGTTCCCTAAAAATTTAGACTTTTTTTCTTTATTTTACAAAATTTATTGCAAATTTAAGGTTTTTCATAAATTTGCTCCATAGGCTACAAATTGTGGAATTTTTCAATTTTTTTACATTTTCGAAAGAGGATAAAAAATTAGTTGGAGTTTGTTCTTTAAATTTGTTTATATTTGACTGAATTATTATCAAACTACCAAACCCTAAAATTTTACCTTGATCCCTAAATCCTACTAATTTGGGGCATCATGGCAGGGCCTTCCACAAGAGGTAAAAACAATCCCATCACTCTAGGTAAAACTCCATAAAAGGATGAGATAATAGTTGTGGAGTTAGAATCAGAAGGGGTAACTTAAAGCAGATTCCTCAATGTTAGGGTTTACTTAAATTGACCATATGGTAAGCAAGCTTGAGTTGGACCTGTGAAAACTCGAGTCTAGGGTGGCCAGCAAAGAAGATGTAGAAAGGATTGGAAAATGATTGGAGGATTTCATGTAAAATTTCAGTACACGTATAATGGGTAATCATAATTTTATCAACCAAGGTGGATCTTTAGGTCAAAGTAATAGACAAATGAGCCAGGGTGGATCTTCAAGCATGCCCAATCCAAATATAAACACTCTGTAGGCCAGTAACATGTTTCTGAAAGTGGATATGTATAAGTTGAATGGAAAGGATCCACTCAATTAGATTTAAAAAATGGATAATTTATTTTATCTACATTAGATTCTATAAGGAGAAAAGGTGGTAATGGCATCTTTGTATCTCAAACCTAACCAATTCATCTAGTATCGATGGTTATGTGCTAAGAGGAAAAAGAGTGGTCTCAATGTTAGATGGACAGTCTTCACCGAAGAGCTGCAATTACACTATAGCTCTAGTGTGTTAGAGAATTACTTCAACCAATTAGCAAAGTTAGAACAAACAACATTTGTTAAGGATTACATTCATCAATTCTAAAACCTTTCCTTGTGGGTGGAAAATATTACTGAAGAGAATCTGAATGACCTACTTCTTGGGGGTATTAAGGATCACATTGATCATGAGTTGTGTATATTTAATCCTCAAAACGTTTCTGATTCTATGATTATGGCACATCGGGCAGAGGAAAAATTGGTTTCAAGGAAGTGATACAATTTCACTAATATCAGATATCACAACACCTTGCCTCTAGAACTCCCTCAGCCAATTATATTGACACCTCAACATTGAAGAAAAGAGAGTAAAAGGTTTATGTTTTAACTGTGACAATAAATATGGACTAGGACATAAATGTGCTAAAAAGAAATTGTTCTACATTGATGGGCCTAGTGAATATGAAGAGAAGGAAGAAGATGAAGAGTAAGAGGTCATGGTCGAGCTAGAGGAGGAGTCAGGATATCCCCAACCAATGATCTCATTCCATGTAATTTCAGAGCATCAGCACCCCCAAACCCTCAAGGTGGTTAGATTCTTAAAAGGGAGAGGGTCACAGTGTTGATTGACTCAGAAGTACTCATAACTTCATCAATCATAAGTTAGAAGTGCATCTAAACTGTTTTATTTACCTAACTCCATAATGTTAAGTAATGATTGTTGATGGGAGGTATTGTTACTTGTTTCAAAAAATTCCATAAAATTAAGCCACCATGGGAGATTACATACTAAATAACCCCATGTATGTCATTTCTATTGGAGGAGAAGATATTGTGTTAGGATTTCAATGGCCTACCACCTTGGGAACCATTAAGATGAACTTCCAAGAGTTTTTAATTCCCTTTCATCTGAAGGACTAACTTTTGAGATAAGAGGCTTAAGAGAAAAGTCTCCACAACTAGTGAGCTCTCATCAGATGCAAAAAAAAATTAGAAAGGGTGCAGAGAGATTTGTGGCACAACTATTTTCATTAGAGGCACATCAGTCTAAGGACATTATACCATCAAATATGCAAGTAGTGTTGGATGCACACTCTATTGTGTTTGAAAATATGCCAAAGGGTTTACCTCCAAAGAGAGATCATGATCATGTTATTCAGTTAGTACCGGGAGCCAACCGCCCAACATTAGACCTTATAGGTACCCATATGTGCAAAAGAGTGAGATCAAGAAGATTGTACAAGAGATGTTGGAAGGAATCATTCATCATAGTCATAGTGCTTATTCTTCTCTAGTAGTGATGGTGTGTAAGAAAGATGACATGTGGTGCATGTGTCTCAATTATAGGGAACTTAATAAGTACATAGTCAAAGATAAGTTTCATATTCCTGTAATTGATTATTTTCTTGATGAGTTGCATGGTGTTGTTTACTTTACAAAGCACAACCTTTGTTCGGATACCACCAAATCAATATCAAGGATGAGGATGTTCATAAAACTCGCCTTTTATAAACATGAAGGCCATTATGAATTCTTGGTAATGCATTTTGGACTCACAAACTCACCTTCTATATTTCAAATTTTGATGAATTTTATTTTTAAGCCATTCCTTCTGAAGTTTTTTGTAGTGTTCTTTGATGATATATTATTCTATAACAAAACATGGGAGGAACACTTGCATCATGTAGATAAGGTTTTAGAAACCCTTTAGCAACATCAACTTTATACAAAGCCCTCTCAGTGTTCTTTTGGAGTCAAGGAGATTGAATATTTGGGTCACATTGTCTCTCATTAAAGTGGATCCTAATAAGATCAAGGCCATGAGGGAGTGGAAGGTTCCAAAACCCTAAAGAATCTCTAAGGATTTTTGGGGCTTACAGCTATTATCATAGATTCGTAAGGCATTATGGAAGTATAGAAGCACCTCTCACAAATTTATTAAAGAAGTAATCTTTCCATTGGAATGAGGATGTTACCAAAGCATTTGAGAAGTTAAAGGAGGCCATGTGCACCACTCCGTCTACTCCATATTTCTCCAAAACATTCATTGTTGAATGTGATGCATCAGGGTCTGATATGGGGGTAGTTCTCATGCAAGAATTTCATCATATTTCCTTTTTGATCCATCGATTCAAAGGTAATATATTTTCAAAGCCAACTTATGAGAAGGAAATGCTAGCCATACTTCATGTAGTAAAATAATGGAGACCATATCTCATAGGAAGACACTTTAAAGTGAAGACATATCATGATAGTCTAAAATACTTCTTGGAGCAGTGTTTATCATCTAAAGAACAACAAAAATGGGTCTCAAAGATGTTGGGATATGATTTTGATATTATCTACAAGAAAGGGAAGGAGAATGTAGTCACGGATGCTCTCTAGGAAAGATGAATCAATTGCAGCATTGTTATGTGTCATATCCATCTTACAGGAAGATTGGGTAGAGGAGGCAAGGTCTGAATGGAGAAATGACCCAACTACACAAAACCTCATTCATAATCTCCAAAATGATCCAAGCATGTCTGAAAATTTTGTATGGAAAGGGGATGCTTTATGGTATAAAGATAGATTATACCTATGTAAGAACTCCACCCTTAAAAATAGGGTTTTATCTGAGCTTCATGCTTCTCTAGTAGGGGGAAATCTAGATTCTTGAAGACTTATCATCGAATCAAACAAGATTTCTTTTAGGAAGGGCTCAAAGGGGATGTCCAAAAATTGTGGCCGAATGCATGGTTTGTCAACAAAATAAGGGTGAAATAGTTCGGTCCCCTGGTCTTCTACAACCTCTATTTATTCCTAGCCAGTAGTGGGAAGAGGTTTCTATGGACTTCATCATAGGATTGCCTAAATATGAAGGAAAAAATGTCATCATGGTTATGGTGGATAGATTCACCAACTATGATCATTTTAATTTCTTATCACACCCATTTTCTGCAAACACGAGAAGAATAGTAGTTCTTCATGGACATAGTTTCAAGCTACATGGGACACCAAGATTATAGTAAGTGATCGGGACCATATATTTACTAGTATTTTTGGACTAATTTATTCTTATGTTTGGGTACTCGCTTATCTCGTAAATATTCTTATCATCCCCATCGATGGGAAAACACAAGTTATAAATAAGTATTTGGAGGGATATCTCTATTGCTTCACCTCGGATAAACAAGCGAGATCGGTCCAATGGCCACCACTTGCAGAATGGTGGTATAACATTTCCTTCGATAATTCATCCAAAATGTCTCCTTTTTGGCAATCTATGGGTACCATCCGATCCATCACATCATCCTTGAGAGGACAACTAAGGGTTAGAGTAGTTAAAGAACACATTCAACATCAACAATAGGTCCTCTCTAGTCTCGGGGAGAACTTAGCCATGGCACAAAACCACATGAAGCAAAAAGTTGGTCAACATCACACCAAAATTCATTTTGAAGTTGGTGACCAGGTTTCTTTGCATTTACAACCATATAAGAAAATGTCTTTGAAACAATAATAGAAGGATAATAAAATTTCACCTAAGAATTATGGCCCCTATCAAGTATTGCGAGAAGATTGCACTTTTGCATATAAATTAGAACTTCCGCATGACAAACTGAATACATCCGGTCTTTGATGTTTCTTTCCTGAAGAAAGTAATTAGATAGAGGGTATCAGCCCAAATAGTGTTACCTGAGCTCGATGAGGAGGGAAGAGTCATCTTGGAACCTGAATGCATCCTTCAAACACACACTAAAAGATTAAGGACAAGGGTTATTACTAAGTACCTGATCAAGTGGAAGAATATGGATAGTGAAGATGCAACATGGGAGGATATAACGTTCCTACAACAACACCTAGAACTTCTCAACATTGGGGACAATTTTTCTTTGAAGGGAAGGGCATGTTACGCCCTTAATCATATATAGTATATTAGATGAAGATGCTGACATGTGGCACACATTCCCTTGGTTATTCATTTTATATTTCATTCATATCATTAGCAGTCGGCCTCGGTGGTTTCCATAGCATAGGAAAGGTGTATATAGGAGATAGTAGTGTGTAGTTAAGCATATATTGAACACTTAATTCTTATTGTATGGTTTGGAGGTTTACCCCTCAAAGTGGCTAAGCTATTATACTTGAATATTGAGAACATTTATCTACATTTTTTTGTCCTTTGTTTTTATATTGTTGTTGATGTTCTGATTTATCCAAGTAATTCCATTACATTACCCAACTTTCCTAAACCATGTGCTAATGTTTCTAAGAGTTTTGGTATTTCACATGTTGTCCCTAACTTCTACCAAACCCTTACTAAACCAATATATCTTATAATTTTGGTAGAACATGAGGTTTGTTATGATTTTGGAGAGAAGGAGCAGCCCATGCAACACTCCAAACAACAAGGATTCAAGAAAAATCATGCATTTGTTTTGGAGAAAGTAGATCAACAAAGTAGGGAGTATGTTTTGGAAGATCATTTGGTTTCCCCAATTGATCAAATAAGATCTCTTGAGTACCATACATTTCTATCCAAACATGAAACAAATCAACAACCCCTTGTTTATGCCTCTTCTCCAACCAATTCTACTAAAGAAGATAATTCCATATCTATTGAAGATTGGTCTGATTCTGATTATTAGAAAGATGAGAGGATCCAAAATGTGCAAAAGGAGGAGATGAATTTTAAAGAAAAGAAGGCAAATATGAGGTACAATCAGATTCGAACATGAGAGATGAGAAAGTGTTTTTGAACACTATTAGCATCCAAGGCCTTGAGGAAGAATTTTTTGAAAGTGGGCAAGGTGTTTTAATGGAATGAATTGATCCTCATTACTCGTATGTTGGTACCTTACTTGCACTTTTATGGAAGGGCCTCAAGATTTCAAGGAGGATGAGTTTGATCTCTATAGCTTCTTGTTTAAGGAAGCAGAGCATGAGAATACAAGGGTGGAAATAAATTTGTTTGCTGAAGAAGCAATATCAAATCCAGACAAGCTTGCAAACATCCACCATGAAGAGGAAAGTGTCTCTACCAGCTCCATTATTTGAGCTAATTTCAAAGAAGATGTGTGAACCAAGAGGATCATTCTTTTCCCAATAAAGTATTTAGCTAATCTAGAGCTAAAAGGGGAGTTACAACTAGACATGCTTGTTTCAGAGCATGAGGAACAGCTTCAAATTCCTAAAGATCAGCTTCAACACCTCCAAACAAATGCAAATCAACTAAAGGAGGTGTTTATTTTTTTTTTAGTTGATGCCTTGATCAATGAGATGAAAAATTGGCTTCAAAACAACTTTCCACTCTCATTGAATACCATGTCTAATGTCAAATCAAACACATGGTCTAAATTTGTAAGAAAGTAAAGGTATTTCTCCCTACATGTATCAAGCTTTGTGTAGATGTTTATTTCTTTGGTTAGAGTAGGGTAGGTAGGTTTGTTTTTAGCAAAATAAGTGTCCGTGCATGCTCTGCGCATGTTTCCACTTGGAACATGTATGATTTTCCATGTTTGTATATAATTTTTAGGCTTTTGTTGCTTTTTCACACTAGATTAGTTCAGTGGAAGTTTTCTTGGCGAAATTAGATTTTGGGGCAGCTTTTTAAGTGCAATTTTTGGCCCCAAAAGATTAGTTTCGATTAAGATTTCACGTGCCTCTTCCTTGGTCAAAAATGCAATGTTTTGGGACAATTTTTAAATCAAAACAAAATTCCCAAACAATCAACTTCAAGAGTAGACAAAGGTAGCCCCAAATAATTTTGAGAAATGTTAATGATGAAATCAAATAGTTGAAGTAGTTTCAAAGCTTCATTCAGAGCTCCACGAATCAATTATAGACAGTTCTAGTTCGTGCTAAGTTCATAACGGCTTGGGGTAAGATTTTAAAAGAAAAAGATCAGTTTTTCAAAAATTTGGGCTTGACTCCATGCCCAATGGATGATTCAAGGCTACTGGAAAAATTTAGCAGGAAAATTACCCTTAGAGGACTTCAATTGTTATCCCAAATTTACCCCCAGGGTTAATTTGGATAACTCATTAAAAATGGACTTAGGCATTTTTACAAGCCTGAGACATTTAGACAGTCGTCAAATTCCCCTTTCCAAAATCCCCAACCATTGGCACTTGAAAACCGGCAGGAGACCAAGTTTTAAAGCATTTGTGGGTTATTTATAAAATCTTGCGTGACGTTCATTTGGTAGTCAAATTTCAACACCATCATCACAGGGGCCATATGGTGATAGATCAACAATCCATACGAGGGATACATGGTGGTATTTTAGCATTCTACAAAGTGGTTAGGCTCATGAAACCTCAAGTCCTTGGAATAAACCACAATCGATAATCTTTCGGGTTTGGGCTATGGTCAAGGAAGGTCAACAAACATGTTTCAATCTTTAAAGGTGACCACATGGTGAGGATCCAATGGTCGAAGGTGGACACATGTCACCATTCCAACAAACTTTAAGGAAAATGCACCCGATGTAATTCAAACGCTGGAATCACCTTATTCCATAACATTTCAAGTCTTGATGGAAGGGCAAGGTAGAGTCGATAGACATGTCTGAAAAGAACAGACAGATGGCTCGATCAAAAGGCACCAGGTGGCGGGAGATCAACTATCCTAAGGGGATACGTGGCGACATTCCGTCAAACTCCTAGGAAATGGAATCTCATGGATGTAAAGTCCATGGAATGAACGTAAATTGATAAAAGGCATTGGGTTTGGGAAAAGGTCAATAAGGTCAAAGAGGACAGATGGCGCATTTCTATAGAGCCAATATTTTAAGTCCACCCAAATTAGAAATTGCAACGTGAAGGTGCAACCAATGAAAGGTGAACACATTCCATAAGTGTGGCCTCCTCATTGGTCAATGCTTCACAAAGTGGTCAAGAAATTTCTAGTCAAAAGGTGAATTGTTAAGAAACATGGCATGGTCTTATTGGCCCGTATTTCATAAAAGGCAGACCCGCTCGCAAAAGCCAAAGGAAATAGAGGAAAAGTAAAGGGAAGAAAAGGCATGATCCCTGAACCAATAAAATACTAACACATGGAAAAGGGTAAAACTAGTGCACATGTCGGCAAAGCTAATCCCTGACCTAATCAAAGGTTGCCACATGTCACGTTCATGTGCTCCCCGACATGTAAAATCTTCAAATGGCCATATCTTTTGATCCAACGCTCCAAATCATGCAAAAATTATATCGATGGAAATCTCTCCTCAAGCCCTTCAAATTGACATCAAAAAAATAGTTTTTGAGGCATTTAATGCGTCAAAATGGAAAACACTTGCTTCATAGAGAGAAAAGAGCGGTCTTGAGCATGAAAATGATCAAATCGAGATAGATCAACCACCAAATTGATGAAGTGTGGTGTTTGTGGACAAAGTAATGACCTGAAGGGTGCTTGTTATCCAAAATGGTGCCCCACTCATTTTTGTGGCTAACTCCTTGTGTTCCCGCCTCTCTTGTGCCTCGCCTACATTTTTTTGATTTTCAGCACTCAAGGCTTTCTAGAAATGGCACCATCAGATAGAGCTCTCTCTCAGCTTTCCAGAAAGGTAAAGTTTGCCTCCTAACTCCTTATATTTTTCAAGTTATGGCTCGGTGGAGTTTTTGTGGAAAATTTTCCCATTTGAGGCCCACAACCAATAGGAAGCTGCCACGTGGCAGAGGAGTTCGGGGGTCGGAGGCAAATTTGAAATTTTTCCAAAAGAGTATAAAAAGGTCGATTTTCAAAGGAAAACCCGCGGAAAAGAGAAGGAGAGAGAATTCTAGAGCGAATCAGAGCTTGCCACGTGGCATCCGACCAGCGGAGCACGGGGAATTTTTGAAATTTTTTCCAAAGACAAAAAAAGGTAAAATTTGAAAAAATTTCCCTTCGATCCGTTTTTGGGCCGTTTTTGCCCTAAATCTTCAAACGATCATATCTTTTGATCCAGAGCTCGATTTTCACGTTCTTTATATCATTGGAAAGATGTTAAAATTCTATACATGATTCCATGGTCAATTTCTAATTTTGGTTTAGTTTGGAGAGAAAAAAATTCAAAACGGTTCTGGTACGTGTCCATGGCCAGAAATGACATTTCAACAACCAAATTTAATACAAAATGGGTCACATTCTTCTCCAACATGGTCAAAAATGACAGGGTATGGGTTTGTAAGGTCCTCCATGTTGTTTTAATGCATTTTCCATCAATGAGGAATGGGCTCCCACATTTTTTACGTTTTCTCTCTCCTGGGCTCGACCCATGCATTGTAAAAGCCAGATTTGGCTCATTTCTTGAGGGTTGAACACTTTTTGGCATTGCAAAACTTCTTCTTTCACCTCCAGCAAGTGATAGTTGTAAGAATCAGACCTTTTTCATAGTTTGTAACAGGTTTATACCTCTTTGATGGTGGAATGCAAGAGATTTTTACATGGAATTGACAAAGGCAAACTCGTGAATGCTTTTAGTCCTCTCTCTGTTTGTATTGTTTTACTTCATTTTAAGACCTCTAATTACATCTATCAGCTTGTGTATGTTTTCCTTGTTGCATTTCATGAATTTGTGTCTATTTACATGGCAAAAATGTTTCACCACTCCTTTTGGTGCATCACCATCTTTAGTTTAGTTTCATTTTTACAATTTTATCCATGTCTCCTTGCAATTTAGAGTAGGATTAGGATCTCAACCTCTATAGTTGTGCAAAATATAGATCTAAATCGAGGAGTTTGAGGAACCACCTCTAACTGAGATTCCTCTCTCATTTCACAAGTCCCACACTTAGAGAGGTTTCCATGTTGTGCAATCACACCGGATGCTTAAGACATCAATTCGTAACCTTGATTTGCATCCGTGGGTGCTGGCTGATTTACAACAACAGTTTTGCACGCTTGGTGGGACCTTATAGGTCTCATTTTTATTACAAAGAAAGTTGTGCATCATCTGCTGCAATTTTCTTGCTTGAAAAGAGCTATAATTTGCATATCCGGCGACTCCAAAGGGGAAGAATCAACTAGTTTCAGCAGTGCAGGCCTGAAAACTCATGAGAAGAATCACTACAAGGTCAAGAGCTGGAGAAGAAGAGGTGTTGTTTGAATATCTACAGTTATCTCTAAGAGTAAGGCAAAGTGGGAGGAGAATCCAAAGGTCTCCATCTCCACCAAATAGAACTCTCTCAACTCCTCTACCCGGTAGGCCTTTCATTCAATCAACAACGGTTTTAAGACCAATTAGAATGGCACAAAAACAACCCCTATGTCAACTTCACAGCAAAGCAGCCCACTGACCTCAATGCACAACATTCAATTCCAATTGCAGCCTTGAAGAACATTCCCTACTTCACCGGAGAAAATCGGACTACTCCAGTGATCATGTTAAAGACATTACCAATCTTTGTGCAATTCATGAAATCAATGAGATGCAAGTGGTCACAAATTGTTTGCATCTTCATTCAAGGGGAAAGCATTGCAATGGTTTAGAAGCCTTGAGTTGGTTCTATCACAAATTGAAATCAGCTATGTATGACTTCATGAGCAATTTAGAGAGAAGGGAGACAACTTGTCTCTTTTGGAGCAAATGACAACCATCAAGAGAGCTCCCAATGAGCAAATGACCGATTTCAACTTCAGATTTCAAAAGACTTGGGAGAGAATTCCAAAGTGGCGATTATGCCAAACAACAAAGAAAAGTGCTTTTCTCTATTATCTCAAAGCTCTAAATTCTGATATTTCTATGTTGATTTAGTCCATGGGAGGCATAACTATCCCTATGGCTTATAGCATTGCCATTAGGGCTGAAAATTGTTTGATCCAAGCTGGCAAACTAGCCCCTAGACCTCCCATGCCATTGTTTCCAAGTTTAGAGAGTCCAAATACCAATCAAGCACCTAATTTGGCTCCTTCTCCCACTCCTAGAAATCAGAGTTCAAATGAAGCTTCTACTTCATCTCCAAGTGCCCCAAATGAGCTTCAAGAAGTCATGAAGCAATTGCAAAACCTAGGCAATGAGCTGGTTACTCTCAAAAGGCAACAAGCCCAAGGTTTTAGACCTTCTTACCAGCCCCAAGCTCAGCCTAACAGCAGCCATACCAACCACAAAGACCTCCTAATCCAGCTGCAAATGTAAATCAAACAAGGCCTCCTGCCAATAGACCATTTCAGCCCTATAATCCTAATGCCATATCTACCTCTAAGGCATTGGTGCCAACACAAAACAACGTTGCTCAAGAGTATGATTGGTGTTTTCCATGCAATGAACCTCATAACCAATCTATGTGCTTCAATGGTGCTTTGAATCAAGCATTAATGGTGACAACTACTGGTGTGGAGGGTGAAGGCAGTCAAGGAAACAACCAACAACAAGAAACATTCCAACAAAGAATCAGCCCCAAATGACACCACATTGGTAAACTGGCAAGCAAAAGATTTATGTGGCATGAATCAAGCAGTTTCTCAAGGTGTTGCAGCAACCAACACAAGGTCAAAAAGAAGGAATTTGGGTGAAAACGGCCATTAGCTCCAACCTATCCACAACCTTCCATGGCTCCACAAATGGTTGGCAAGCAAAATCCAATTTCAAATGCACAAGGGCAGCCAAGAACAGCTCCTAGACCAACTCAAATACCAGTTATTGCTGCCCACGGAGTGCAAGGAGCAAAGGGACAAAGAAAGAGATCCTTCATCACCATTCAGTATCATTGATCAGATGAAGAAGACAAATGTTAATATATCAATGTGGGAATCCCTATCTATCCCAGGCCAAAGAGACTTGTTACAAGCTGCCATGAAGGACTGGCCAACTTCGAATCAGCAAGTTCACATGCAAGAGAAAATGCTCACAAATGCTGCCCACTTGACTGAGGGAAATCATGGAGGACAAAGAAGGTAAAATGTTGAAGCCCCTCCTTTCTATGTTTCATTAATCATTGAAATAAGTCGGTGCATAATTGCATGATAGATTCCGGGGCAAGTAGCTCAGTGATGCCTAAACAAATAGCTAATCAGCTAGGGCTCCAGTATGAAACCATATCCAAAGGGGTAGTGCAGCTAGATGGGACAGTAGTAACAACAGTTGGGGTGATTAGAAACTTGAGTCTTACCTTGCATGCATGTCCAAATGTTGTTGTTTTACAAGATGTATCAGTCATAGACCTTCCACCACTCTTTGCCCTATGCTTGTCAAGGGACTTCACAACCAAGATTGGGGGATATTTGTCTGCTGATTGGTCACACATGTTGTTCAGAACGAGGTATGGAACTAAGGCTATAATCAAGTCTGAACCTATTACAAACTTCCACATTGAGCCGTACACTCCAAGTCGATCAACGCAATTGTTTAACATTTGATCAAGAAGACCACCCAAGGACCGATGAAGCTGACACCAAGGTTGGGAGCATCTTGGATCTAACTCTTGATGAATGGGCAAACAAGGTACATGATTTTGATCCTTATCAAGAAGTAGAAGAATCTAAGCTAGGGTTCTATTGTATACATGAAGAAAATCAGCCTATTCCTAACATCACCAAGCCAAATCACAAGGATGACAATGAGGTATGGAAGCTTTTTTTTTATGGATCAAGAAGTACACAAGGTGCGGGGAGGTGGAGCCATGCTTTTTTCACCTCAAGGAGTAAGGTACTATTCAGCTTTTAGATTTCAGTTTGCATGCTCCAATAACACTCACCGAATATGAAGCCTTGATGCAAGGGATGCATTGGGCAATCAAGAAGAAAATAAAGAACTTGCAAGTCTTTGGTGACAAAGAATTGATTGTAAATCGGTCAAGGGACAAAGATGCTACCAAGAATGATCTACTCAAAGTGCTACAAGAACAGGTGGGGACCTCATGGAAGATTTTGAGGGTTTTCGCATCAAATCCATTCCTAGGAAAGAGAATCAAGTCACGACGAGGCTTGCAGGAGTAGGGGAAGCCTTTGACATTGTGAAAAGCATTCAAAAAGACAAGGTATAGCCAAACATCCACGTGATTGTGAGGCCTTCGGTGCCAGATAACAATGTCAGTTGGTAAGTGTTTGAGAATGACCAGCAAATCATCCATTTCTTGCAAGAAGAAGTTGAGTTCTCAACTAAGAATCAAGAAAAGTTGGAACAGCAGTATGGTGACCAGGTGGTACAGCTGAGAACTAACAAGCTACCCAAGGGACTTATCACTTTGGAGTCCATTTTTAATCCCAATGATCAGTTTAGAAAGGAGAAAGCAAACATTCAGGTCAAGAGAGAGGATTCGGTATCCATCTTGGTAGAAGAGAACAAACCGTTGCAAATTGGAAAGATGACAACTGAACAAGAAAGGTATGAATTCATGCAACTATGTCAAGAATTCCCAGATGTGTTTGCTTGGAGCTACGAAGATTTGAAAGGTTTCAATCCCAACTTAGCTCAGCATACCATTGAATTGGATCCAAATACTAAGCCCATGTCAAGTAAAACAAAGACCACCAATCCACACATGGAGCCTCTCATAAGGAAATAATTGGACAAGCTGATTGAGTCAAGAATCATATTACCAATCAAGCATTCTAGTTGGGTTGCCAACTTGGTTCCAAATCGAGAAAGAAGAGTGGGGAGATCAGATTGTGTGTTGATTTCGAGACTTAAATAGATCATCTCTCAAGGACCATTACCCACTCCCTTCCATGGAGAAAATCTTGCAAGTTGTGGCTGGCTCCGAGAGGTTTTCACTACTTGATGGCTACTCAGGCTACAATCAGATTATGGTGAAGGAGGAAGACCAGTTCAAGACAACCTTCACAACCAAATGGGGAATTTTACATACAGGAAGATGCCATTTGGGTTGTCCAACACTCTTGGTGCTACCTTCCAAAGAGCAATGGACATGGCGTTCAAAGGTTTGATTAACAACGTGGTGCTGATTTACCTTGATGATATCACTGTTTTTTCCAAAAATGTAGCAGACCACCTCTCTCATTTGAGACAAGTTTTCACGAGGTGCAGGAGATTTGGAGTGTCTTTAAATCCTAGAAAGTGTATCTTTCTTACACATGAAGGAAAGCTCCTTGGCCATATTGTCTCCAAAGAAGGATTAGCAATTGATCCAGAGAGGGTTGAAGCCATAAGAGCACTACCATTGCCAAGCCACAAGAAAGCCCTTCAGAGTTTCTTAGGGAGGATAAACTTTGTTTAGAGGTTTGTCCCAGATTTTACAGCCCTTGTCAAGCCCATCACCAAAATGTTAAAGAAGAGCATGGCTTTCAAGTGGACAGCAGAAGGCAAGGAGAGTTTTGAAGCAATCAAAGAAGCCATTTCTCAAGCACCAACTCTCATCAACCCGGACTTCTCCAAGGATTTCATCCTCTATGCATTTGGAGGTAATGACACTATTTCTGCCATTTTGGTACAGCAGAACAAGGATAATGATGAGCAGCCAATTGCCTTCTTCAGCCAGAGCCTAGATGACTATGAGGTGAAGTACTCTTTTATTGAGAAGCATGTGCTGGTAGTAATCAGAAGCTTGAAGAAATTCAAGCATTTAGTCTCGAACAACAAGGTCCAGTTGTTGGTCTCACATGCTGGGGTTAAGGACTTCCTCCTCAACAAAGATTTGAATGAGAAAAGGGCAGGTTGGATCACCCGTGTCATGGAGTATGACATTGAGATCAAGATCACCAAGTGGTAAGAGAGAAAAGATTGTGTGAGCAACTGGTTTTGGGGAAGCAAAAAGAAGTATGCAATGAAGAAGAGGCTGTTTTGACAGTCTAGGACAGCCATGAGCCAAGTGGCAATCAAGAAGAAGACAATGCTACCCCCACTCCTTGCTGGACCCAAGGTATTATACACTTCCTAAGCACAAGCCTATGCCCCCGTAGAGATGAACAAGACCCAAAGAAGACACTTCAGATTGTAGGCTGTCCCATATGCCATTGTTGATGGAGTTTTGTTCAAGAAAGATGTGAATGGAGTGTTTCTGAGATGCATTAGCACAAATCAGATTCATAGGGTGTTGGAAGAGTTCCATGGTGGACCAGTGGTGGTTATTTTGCACCAAGAGTGACAAACTCTAAAAATCATGAAGGCTGGTTATTATTGGCCTAAAATTTTCAAAGTGATTGTTATGCATGGATTAAGAGGTGTAAGAATGAGCATTCTTCACAGGAAAAGAGAGACTTGCTGCCCTTCCATTGCATCCAATCTCGCTTGACCAGCCATTGATGCAATGGGGTTTGGACTTCATTGAGTCATTAATCCCAATTCAAGTCAAGGGCACAAATGGATTTTGACACCACGGACTACTTCACCAAATGGATCAAGCAAGAGCACTCAAAGAAGTAAATGAGTCCAACATCTTAGACTTTTATGAGGGGATAGTGACCAGATTTGGTATACCCGCTACAATAATCTCGTATAATGCATTGGCATTCATTGGATCCAAGGTGACCGAGTGGGTCATGTCAAGAATGGGATCTACCTAAGCACTTCATCAAACTATTACCCTCAAGGTAATGGCCGTGCCGAGTCTACAAACAAGAACTTGTTGAGGATCATTAGGAGAACTCTTGATGAGAATCGAGGTCTTGGCATACCAAACTGAAATTAGCCTTATGGGCGATAGGATAACTCCCAAGAGATCCACAGGTAACTCTCCATTCAAGCTTGTCTATGGAAGAGAGGCAATCTTGCCCATGTCACTTGAGTTGCCAACATTGGAACTCATGAAGCAATTAGAGTTGCTAGAGTTTGAGCCCATGGAGGTGAGATATGTAGAGTTGATGGAGTTGCAGGAGGTCGAAAATCGGCATCCCAAGCAATGGAAAAGGATCAAGCTTTGATCAAAAAGACCTTTGATAGGAAGGCCAAGGATAGATCTTTTCAGGTTGGAGATCTAGTGTTGAAATGGGATGTGGATAGAGCAAAACCGGAAGGCATTCAAAATTTGATGCCATTTGGAGTGGCCCATACATGGTCACGAAGTGCAAGAACAACAATGCTTTCCAATTGGCCTCATTGGATGGTGAAGAACTGCAGATTCCAATCAATGGAATCTATCTCAAGCGTTGCTTCTAGAGGGAAATTTACCACCTTGTAAATATTAGATTAGATTTTCATTCCTCCAAGTGCTTTGCACATTGTTTTGCTGTAGGTTAGTTTTGCTTTCCCTAAGTGCTTTGGCATAGCTTGTTATCCCTGGAGATGTTTTGCAGTCCTTGCTTCCATCATGTGATATTCCATCTTCCTCCTTGCACATTCTAAGTCAGTTGAGGTTCTAAACAGAATATTTGATGACTCCATGCCCAATGGACTGCTTCAGGCAACTAGTATTTTCATCTAGCAGCAGATGACCCCTCTGAGTCGCCAAAATTGTTATCCAAAATGGTGCCCCAGCTCATTTTTGTGGCTAACTCCTTGTGTTCTTACCTCTCTTGTGCCTCAGTCTACATTTTTGATTTTCAGGCACTCAAGGCTTTCTAGAAATGGCACCATCAGATAGAGCTCTCTCTCAGCTTTCCAGAAAGGTAAAGTTTGCCTCCTAACTCCTTATATTTTTCAAGTTATGGCTCGGTGGAGTTTTTGTGGAAAATTTTCCCATTTGAGGCCCGTAGCCAATAGTGAAGCGCCACGTGGCGAGAGGAGTTCGGGTCGGAGGCAAATTTGAAATTTTTCCAAAAGAGTATAAAAAGATTGATTTTCAAAGGAAAACCCACGAAAAAGAGAAGGAGAGAGAATTCCGAGTGAATCGAGCTTGCCACGTGGAATCCAACCAATGAGCGTGGGGAATTTTTGAAAATTTTTCCAAAGACAAAAAAAGGTAAAATTTGAAAAAAATTCCCGCCGATCCGTTTTTGGGCCGTTTTTGCCCTAAATCTTCAAACGATCATATCTTTTGATCCAGAGCTCAGATTTTCACGTTCTTTATATAATTGGAAAGCTGTTAAAATTATCTACATGATTCCATGGTCAATTTCTAATTTTAGTTTAGTTTGGAGAGAGAAAATTCAAAGATATTTCTGGTATGTGTCCATGGCCAGAAATGACATTTCAACAACCAAATTTAATATAGAATGGGTCGCATTCTTCTCCAATATGGTCAAAAATGACAGGGTATGGGTTTGTAAGGTCCTCCATGTTGTTTTAATGCATTTTCCATCAATGAGGAATGGGCTCCCACATTTTTTACATTTTCTCTCTCCTGGGCTCGACCCATGCATTGTAAAAGCCAGATTTGGCTCATTTCTTGAGGGTTGAACACTTTTTGGCATTGCAAACTTCTTCTTTCACCTCCAGCAAGTGATAGTTGTAAGAATCAGACCTTTTTCACAGTTTGTAACAGGTTTATACCTCTTTGATGGTGGAATGCAAGAGATTTTTACATGGAATTGACAGTGCAAACTCTGTGAATGCTTTTAGTCCTCTGTTTGTATTGTTTTACTTCATTTTAAGACCTCTAATTACATCTATCAGCTTGTGTATGTTTTCCCTTGTTGCATTTCATGAATTTGTGTCTATTTACATGGCAAAAATGTTTCACCACTCCTTTTGGTGCATCACCATCTTTAGTTTAGTTTCATTTTTGTATTTTTATCCCTGTCTCCTTGCAATTTAGAGTAGGATTAGGATCTGAACCTCTGTAGTTGTGTAAAATATAGATCTAAATCAGAGGAGTTTGAGGAACCAGCCTCTAATCTAGAGATTCCTCTCTCATTTTCACAAGTCCCACACTTGGAGAGAGGTTTCCATGTTGTGCAATCACATTGGATGCCTAAGACATCATTTCGAACCTTGATTTGCATCCGAGGGTGCTGGCGATTTGCAACAACATTGCCCATGTGCTTTGCAAAGCAAATTCAATGTAGATTGTTGGTGGTTGAAAGTTGAAAAGTAGTGTTTATCTCTATTCCCCTCTTATCTTTCTTCTTTCTCTTTCTTTTCTGCTATATATTGTAAAATATTTCATTTTGAAAGGGATGGACATTCTGATCTATAAAGGAACCATGTCAAAATGGTCTCCCAAGTAGCTATGAACCGTAAGCCTTCATTTTGGCCTCTATAAATGTTTTCTTTCCTTCCTTTTAGTTGTAATGGATTGTGCATAACAATAAAATATGGTGTTTGTGGCTATCTTCTACCATATACTTATGTTTTATTTGTATCTTGCCTTCTTTTACTCTTGTAATGTTGTGCATATCTCTCTCATTTGTAGGCTCCATTTTGATTGTGTTTAATGTTCATCACCCTTTTCTTGGTGTTATCACCTCTTTTAGCTTAGGATTTCTCTTTTATGCATCTCCTTCTAACTCTATTCCTTAGAATTTTTAGCTTAGAATTTTCTTTCAAGATTAGGAGTAGTTATAGCATTAATAATAGGTAGAAGAACCAACCTTCTCTAGAGGTCTATCTCACAAAGTGCAAGTCCCACAACTTAGAGATATTCCCATGTTTCCTCAAAATCTCAGGTTGTCTATGACTTGGGGCAGGGTGCAATTTTGAGCTCCAACACTATCCACCGATCATTTTCCGTGTTGAGATTCTCTTTGTTGTGCAAGTTACCAAGCTCTTTACAAGGAGGATATTTTACACATGTATCCATCATCATCTTATCAAGAGGTATCCTTAAACCCTCTCATCATTTGAGTTTATTGTTTTCTTTTCTATCATTTCACTAATTTGAAATAGGAGAAAGAAAATTAGATCAACATGTGTTTCAAGTTAATGAAAAGTATGCTAAGAAATAAGTAACTTCAAAAAGAAAGGTTTTATGTTACCTTCACGATAGGTGATGATGAATTTTGTTTCAGATGGGTGCACATTATTCCTCTTCCAATGGGATGAATCACCTGTACACCAAAGATGCTTAGAAAAATATGGAGTTAAATAGCAAAATTGTGGGTCTCCTAGCAATGGCCAATACTAGGAAATCAACATAATTCCTTGTAAAGATGTCAACCCACTTTCAAAACTTAAGTATAAATGTTGGATGTAATAAAGAAATATATGCTTTTTACTTAAATAAATAATGTTATAGAGAGAGATTAGTTTATTCTTCCGCATACTCCTAGATGTATGGTTGATCGGAATAAAGTGCCCAGGAGAGAGCCACAAAGTGCCAAAAGTTGTCGAAGTAATCATATCAAGCTTGGTCAATTGCGTCACTTTCTTCCCTAATGATCTCTAGTTGATCTTCAATATCGTCAAGGTTCGGGGTTAGTGTAATGGAACAAAGACTGATTTTGTGGGCTATGTCAAATTTCTCTCATTATAAAGGCTGCAGGATGATAGGAAGGTTGCGGATGTTTGTTATGGGGTGTACCTTTCTTGAAAAAGTCAAAGATATCCTTGTAAAAGTCAGTTTTTAGAAAAATCAGTTGATAAAAATATCACTATAAGGCCCAATGGGGCAAAAAGACAAGGATCAACACCGATTCTAGATTGGTGGAAATCAAGGAAAAAATGGTCTTTTTCAGCAAAGGCTAGTAAAACAGGTTGATTCTGATGCACGGTGGGACTTCAAAATGCAAAGGTGAGGCACAAGATCTCGTAGGGACAGAGTGGATATAGAAAACAAAAAACTATAATATGTATATGAGGCTAAATTATATGTGAAGGGATTAGGTGTTTGATCGATGATGATTGGGTAAATTGATGGTGATTGGGGATCGACAACAATCCTCGTAAATTGAATGATTTTCTAAGAGGTTGGATAAATGGCTAAATGAGAGATAAACTAGGGAATATCTAAGTGTGTGTATAAGTGTAGACACCACTTTTTGGTACGTTATCCCCCATCCCATGTTCACTCCCCTTTCACACATTTTTTCCTCCTTCTTACTCAAAACCTCCATTTCCCTCCTAAACACTTAACCCTTTTATTTTCATCCTAAGCAATATTTATCCCCCCTTATCTCATTTTAATCCTATTTAATTTATCCACCCCATTCCCACCTTAAAATTATTAATATTATTATATTATTCATCCCCATTTAATATCCTTAAATTCCTCACCTACCACCCCTTTTAACTCCCTCTCGATTTCTCCTCACGAAGTCGTGCAACCATAAAATAGCCCACCACCTCCATTTTAGCCATTCTAACACCTCAATCTTCAAAATCAAATCTGACCTAGTGTGAAGTATGCTCCAATTGTTGACAACTCATGTGGGTCTTCGTCAACCCTATTTATAAACATTTACCCCTCCTCTCAAAGCACGGGAAATTTTTGTATTTTTAGCTATCTTGCAAACTTTATCTACTCACTCTTCTACTCATGATCAAAGCAACCACCAACTTGGATTTTTCTTAGCACTCCTTGCATGTTATCAAGGGAGATTTGAAGTTTTCAATTTTATTTGGAGATCTTTCTTTACTTCACCGTTTTTATTTTATAGGTTTGTAGCTCATCCTATAGCTCTCCTGTTCGTTAACCTCTTCTTGATCCTTTGCGTATGCCCTCTTCCAAATCAAGTTATATTTTCCAAATATGGGTTTCTAGTACAGTAAATTGCCGAAATGATCAAAATTGCCGGTGATTTATGAAATCACTGTGATTATTGAAACTATCAACATTTTTAAAATTTTGATTTTGATTTTCCTTTTGTTTCATTTTTACTATTGATGTATAGATTATGAAGGGACTAGAGTATAAATTATATCAAAAACATCAACATAATTTTCATTTATTAAAATAATAAATTACTATAGTTCAAAGACTATATTATAAATTTAGAAACAATTAGAAAGAATCCTATTAAAGGAGCCCACTAAAAATAGATGATACTAAATTAAAAAAAAATCAAATCAAAGTATTTGGTAACAATATTATTTTGGCCCATTCCAAGATTCTTCAATCGAGCCAATAATAAAAATCAAATTCATATTCTCGAGGAATATTGTATCCCTTTGAATTTTTACATGTTTACCCTGGAATTTAACCTAGGCCTGCACATATTAAAACTTAAAGAAACATAGGAAAATATTTCATACAATATTTAACCCTTATCAGGGTTTTCATGCAAATATTCACGGGAGGTAATATTCTTCCCAAATTTTCACTTGTGCATCCACATAAATTCTTCAAAAAAACTTAGGTTGCACAAAAAAATAGAAAGAAGAGGTCTCGACCATTTTGAATACCCTTTCGAAATGATTGAATAAACCCATAAAAATTAAATAGATTAAATACTATACCTCAGATATAACCTATTTAATTTTACCCCAAGCTCTGGTACCATGTTAGAAATTGAGGATTCAACTAGTATGGATTTAATCAACATTCATATTAACATTTAAACATTAATACATTATGCCATATAATAAAATAAACATTACATAATGAAACAAGTAAATACATACCAAAGATAAATACACATGTGACATAGTATGTATAGTGGAAAACCCCAATAGGGTAAAAACCACTTCAAATAACCTTTTATTATCAGAGAACCAAACTTACATCCAGTAACTTTCACCTCCTCCTTTCAACCCTAATCACAAGGGTAAATAATTTTCACCTTTGATATATTTTCACGAACATATCAAATGAGGACCTTAATGTCCTTTTTATACAAGGTGATCGGGTATGTCTCCTAACCCACCTTTTCAACCTAAAAGTTGACACATACACCTAGGTTTATAATATTTAATATTAGAAATATAATCATTTCATGATATTAAATATTTAACCTAAAGTATATACCTAGGTTAGCATATTTAATAATAGAAATATAAATATTTCATATTATTAAATATTAACCTATATAATAATGATGGACCTATTTAATTAAGGGGTGGACAGCCCACTTAATCATTATATTCCAACACTCCCTCTTAATGATAAGTGGGGTAACATATGTCAATAGATTACCTGCCCGTAGTACACTACAAGATTTACAATCCTTAAACCATAAAGGTTTTAGGCTAGCATATCAGGTGAAGGAATTATAACATCTTTATCATACTCAAGTTACCTTTTGGTACAAAAGGATTTGGAATCCCAAAGATCATCCCATGTTCGGTGGCTAAGTATGATTTGTGATTTTTACATGTTCTCACAAGCTCACATAAAGGTTATTGAACCCAAGCATATAGGAGCCTTTTATAACTAAGGACCTCCTTAACAATATGCTTGTCTTGGATGTGTACTAGTAAACTCAATAACTAAAGAGTTTATCAAGATCACCTTTAAGGTCTTTCTACACTTATTTCTAAAAAAGAAGTGGAGGAGGTATACATGCCCGAAGGTCTTTTTACACTTGCTTGAAGGTCTTTACAATTGAATTTTTAATATTACAAATACCAAGTTCCATTAGGAGGTGACATTGTCATGCACACTCCCCCAATGGAAACTTCGACAATCCAAGTTTTATATGAAAGTGAAAAAAACTTTACGAGTGCTTAGGGACTTTGTGAAGATGTCGGCAAGAACTTGCTCTTGATCAACACAAACTTGATATTTATCTCATCACTTAGCTCCTTTTCATGGATGAAGTGTATATGTATCTCAATGTGCTTCATCCTCTAGATGTTGAATTGGATTATTAATCAAGAGTAATACAACTCTAACCACCACATAGAAGAGGAATACTTCCTTTAGCTTCCATGTGTATCTCTACCAACAACCGCTACAACCACATGGCTTCTTTTCTTCTTCCATTGTACTTCTTTGCCTCAGTAGAAGAAATGGAGACTGTTGATTGCATTTTTTGTTCCAAGTAATGGTTCTTGTACAAAAAACTTGAAAACATATCCAATATATTTTATAACACAACATCAGTATGGTTAGAATCACAAAATCCATATAAGATAGCATTTTCATTCTTAGTATAATGCAACCCATAATTGATTGTTCCTTTAATATATCTAAAAATTCTTTTTGCAAGATTTCAATGATCTCAAAAAAAGGTTCTTGCATAAACCTTGAAGTAATTCCTACTGTATAGGAAATATCGATCTAGTTATAGTTAGATAAATCAAACTATCAACTAACAACCTATATAAAATAGGATCAACCTTTTTCATATGCAGTTTTTAGGATCAATATTTAGTCCAACTTCCATTGAAGTAAAAAATGGTTTACAATCAATCATAATAAACTTTTTCAATACATAGGTTTCATATTGTGTTTTGAAAAATAACAATAGAATGAAATGTAGTCATACAAAGAACATGATGTGAGAAACCTAACTCATTCATTTCAAAAGTATTGTTTCAATTTCTCTTTAATCCTATGAATTAAAGCAGAAACTATCACCAGTCATAAGAAAATCATCAACATATATACATATAATGATAATATGAGAACCTTCTTTCTTAATGAATATATCATTGTCAGAAGAACAATTAACAAAACCTAAGAGTTTAAAGAAGGAAACAATTTTCACATACCAAGCTCTAGGAGCTTGCTTTAAACCATACAAGGATTTCTCAACTTACAAACATAGTTTTCTTTACCAGTTTCTTCAAATCCTTTAGATTGAAACATGTAAAGTTCTTCTTTTAAATCACTATTCAAAAAGAATTTTCCTTATCCATTTGGTGGATTTCCCACCCAAAAATGAGCAACAATAGCAAACAAGGCCCTAACAATACTCATCTTAGCTACAGGAGAAAAGGTCTCAACATAATCAATACCAGGTTTCTGAGTGAAACCTCTAAAGAACAAGTCTAGCTTTGTGTTTTTCAATACTACTATCAACATTATATTTTGCTTTGTATAACCATCTAGACCCTATAACACTTCACGGCTCAGTTCATACAAGGTCATTAATGCATGGTACATATGATGGCTTTTGGTCATATTCCTAAGGTTAATAGGATTAGAACTTTCTAACACAGATTGAGCCCATTTTGGTTTCTTAACTAGGGAGATAGGAGATTCAGAAACATCCATAGTATCAACACAAGAAACATCATCATGACCATTTACCAAATTTTCATTATCAGAATCAAAACCATCATTAGAAGAATTGACAGATTTAGGAATATCATCACCATTCGTAGATGAACAAAAACATTTTTCCAACACAATAACATTGCGATTTCAGTTACTTCCCTTTTTACAGGGTCATAAATCCTTAGACCTCTTTCGGATGTTTGATATTACTAATGTGTAGAAGATATTCATCATTCACATTGCGCGAGAATCATGGAAAAATCCTTTTACATCCGCTTGTGAGAATACATTCACGTTATCTATCATTGCTTGATGACCGATGGGAACAACTTGATCTAGAAACAATCATCCAGAGTTTCCTTGCCATAAGTTTTGATTTAACCCTGATCTTCCATATGTTGTAATTGGCCCCATTCAGGATCTAGGATTTATCGAGGTAAAAATAACTAGACGCCATTGTCTTCTGAACCTGTAAAACACATCTCATTGTAGTATATAATACACCACAAAGTTAGATACATATTTTAAAAAGATGACAATATCTAGATTTTGATCAAAATAGTTTGTATCAACAATCAAGTATATATTTTAAAGTCTGATTATAACTATTTTATAGAACCAGATCTACAAAAATATATGATATGTAATATATACTACCTAATTTTGAAAACATTACAGAAAATTGCTAGTGATTCCATGAATCACCGACAATTGAGCCAATCACTGGCGATTTGGTCTCAAAATTTAATTGAATAAAACAATGGTTATATTTTCCAAATTTGGGTTTTTGGCTAGTAAATTGCCAAAAATGATGAAAATCACCGGCGATTTATGAAATCGCCTATGATTCCTGAAACTATCAACATTTTTTAAAATTTTGATTTTGATTTTCCTTTTGTTCCAGTTTTTACTGTTGTTGTACAGATTCTAAAGGGACCAGAGTATAAATTATATCGAAAAACATCAATATAATTTTTCTTTATTAAAATAAAGAATTACTATAGTTTTAAGACTATAGTATAAATTTATTAAAAATAATTAGAAAGAACCCTATTAAAGGGAGCCCACTAAAAAATAGATGATACTAAATTAAAAAAATTTAAACCAGAGTATTCGGTAACAATATTATTTTGCCCCATTCCAAGATTCTTTAACCGAGCCAATAGGAAAAATCAAATTCCTATTCTCGAGGAAGATTGTCTCCCTTTGAATTTTTACATGTTTACCTAGAATTTAACCTGGCCTGCACATATTAAAACTTAAAGAAACATAGGAAAATATTTCATACAATATTTAACCCTTACCAAGTTTTTCACGCAAATATTCACAGGAGGTAATATTCTTCCCAAATTTTCACTTGTGCATCCACATAAATTCTTCACAAAAAAACTTAGGTTGCACAAAAAATTAGAAAGAAGAGGTCTCAACCATTTTGAATACCCTTTCAAAATAATTGAATAAACCCATAAAAATTAAATAGATTAAATATTATACCTCATATCTAACCTATTTAATTTTATCCCAAGCTCTGGTACCATGTTAGAAATTGAGGATTCAACTAGTATGGATTTAATCAACATTCATATTAACATTTAAACATTAATACATTATGCCATATACAAAAATAAACATTACACAATGAAACAAGTAAATACATACCAAGATAAATACACATGTGACACATCATGTATAGTGGAAAACCCCAATAGAGTAAAAACCACTTCAAATAACCTTGTTATTATCAGAGAACCAAACTTACATCCAATAAATTTCACCTCCTCCTTTCAACCCTAATCACAAGGGTAAATAATTTTCACCTTTGATATATTTTCACGAACATATCAAATGAGGACCTTAATGTCCTTTTTATACAAGGTGATCGGGTATGTCTCCCGACCCACCTTTTCAACCTAAAAGGTTGACACATACACCTAGGTTTATAATATTTAATATTAGAAATATAATCATTTCATGATATTAAATATTTAACCTAAAGTATATACCTAGGTTAGCATATTTAATAATAGAAATATAAATATTTCATATTATTAAATATTAACCTATATAATAGTGATGGACCCATTTAATTAAGGGGTGGCCAGCCCACTTAATCATTACATTCCAACAATTTACACATCCTAAACATCTTCTACCAGGAGGAACTATTGGGATTTCATCACCCAGTAGGAAAACTGCCACGGTGTTCTAGCTACATTATAAAATTTTTTATTATCGGTATGTTGGCTAAGCACTGGCACCCTTATCGCCGCATTGCGGTGTGTGAAGTGCGGGGTAGGCCCCTATATCAAGCCAAGTCTTGGTAGCCATCATATTTTTCCCTCACGTACCTTCAAGTATATTGAGGACGTCATCTATAACAACATGAAAACATCCTTAAATTGGCCACTTATTTAGGTTTCCTATAAACCTCTTTCCTTTCTCTTTCACACTCCTCTAAGTAATCAAAATGATAAAAAAAAATTGCTCTATTTTTTTATTAACAGATTATATAGGTTTTTGTTTCTCTATTTCACCCTGTTATCACCTCGGTCTCGAGCCAAGCAAATGAACCAATCTACCTCATCCAATGACATCCCCACTTCTAACGATCTTTCCCAATAAACTTACACACCTGCCATAGTTTCTTACTGCTTTATGATCACCATGACTTTGGTCTCCCAACCTAGTGTGTCTATGGTTTCTCTTCATGACACCTATGTCATCCTAAATGATCCCGATCCTGAAACCCATCCTTTTATTTCTCATTATTTTATTCCCCCTAGACCAGCTAGCCCTCATTCATTTCTTCCTCAAAGACCCTTGGACCTCGTCTTATCCCTCATGGATGTCTGGAGTTTCAGAACTCCTTGACACTAATATTGTTGCCCTTCACAACTATCTTCTCCGTTAATCCACCAATCTCCCCATTGATGGTCCTCCCTTCAACAACTCTATACTTATCCCTCACATTTTGAATCCACTAAGGTTCCCACTACTCGATTGGTTGTCCTTATTCCACCCAAATTATGTCACATCAAAATCATCCTGCATCTTCTATCCCAATCACATATTCATTTGTTGTCATCATCAATGCACCTAATCAAGCTCATCAAGAATCTCATCTATTTCTTCCACCACCCTAGTAACATGCTCCAACCTCATTTTCCTTCTCACATCCAAATTTAATGTTAATGTGGTTACATCATAGCCTCACCCTTCAAAATCTACCTAAGCTCATCGACCTCCACTCCAAAGAACCTTACAACACATGTTTCCTCATCACCTTATCTAAACATCTCAACCACCTCATCCTACATGTCCCCAATCTAATAACCTTATCATTTAACAACAACCTCCTCAATATTTCCCACCTACCTACATTCCTCTTCAACAACCTATCTCGCAAACTATCTAATTGCAAGCCTTTAACTACCTCCCCTTATCAACCACCTCAACAAACTCCTACATACCCTCAACAATATTAACCTCATATGCAACCCAATCCTTCCACTTCTTATAATACATAACCTTGTCCATCAACCTCCCATCCTCATACCTCTAACGACCCCATGAAAGCCTTTCTAATTAGAATTTCTAACTTGGAAGCCGTTACTTTGGGTTGTAAGAGCTTGTTCACTTACAAAAAAATTGTAATAATCCCATCCATCCATCAGTTCCTATCAAATCATATCCTATGCCCTGGGAACTCCCTAAATTTTCAAAATTCAATAACAGGGAGAACCCTCAACAACATCTCTATGCCTTTATGCATGCATGTTATCTCACCACACAAGATCGGGACCTCATGCTTCATACTTTCCCTCTGTTGCTAGTCGGTCCTACACTGGACTGGTATAATGGCATTTCACAAAGACTCCCTCTTTTCATTCACCCAACTCACACAATTATTCTTAGAAAATTTGTCCATTAATATTATGTCCAAGATCACCATCACCAACCTTTATACCATCAAATAATACAATGATAATCCATCGGGATTTCATCACCAGTGGTGGGGTCTCATCATTCGATTATCCTTCCTCAAACCGATCTTTTTGAGATCGTCTCTCGATCTGATCCTGTGCAAAACATATCTCATCAATCCTCCGCAGATCCAATATTTTCGTGAGCTTTAAAGAAGTGTTCACTATGGCTCACAAACTAAAACTTTGCACCCTCGAGCAAGGACACATAAAATTAGATCCTAAAAACAAAAACAAGAGTTCACCAAAACATCTAATCACAATGAAAAATCCAAAAATATTGTCGGTGTCATCATTGTTAAATCTTTTGTTGTATATACCTCCCATACTAAGCCCCCACAAAGGGATCCTTGACCTACTCCCAACTATACCCCCTTGGGAATCATATAGTTCAATATTTGATAAGCTCATGGTTTTCCATCTCATCCAGCTTCCTCATATCCACCTCGTCGATGACACATATCCTAAACCCATGTGGTACCATGAAGACCACTATTACGAAGCACCTTGAGCCTACGGTCATAACATTGAAAAGTGTCGTACCTTGAGGACCTCATCCAACGCCTTATCAGTCATGGGGGCCTTCACTTAGATAATCCTAATGCCCCTTCTAACCAACCATTAGATGTCTTCAAAAACCTTTCCCTAACCACTCACTAAATAAACAAGTTAATCCTTCTACGTCTCATTGTACCTAATTCCCACACGATTAATACCTTGAGTCGATCCGGCACCATCACTCGGTCCCGTCATCCCTTCATCTACCATACCCGCTTCTATTTCTTTGAAATCTCCGGTTATACCAACATTTTCATCCATGCCTACATTTATCATTCCTTCATCCACCATACCCGCATCTACTACGTCCACCTCTCTTATATCCACATTTGTTACATCTACATCCACTACATCTACATTGTTTACACATACCTCGTTATATCCATACCCATACCCATACCCATCTATATATCAATATTTATTTCTACACCCACTCCCCTGTAACCCTTATATACCATCACCTTTAATTGTATCCAAGCCTACATTTTCATATGGATCCACTCCCATATCCACATCATCCCTTGAAACATCTATTAAGCGAGACACCCCACTTGATGCAACCGTAGAGGTGTCCCAATCCCATCTTCATCTCCAACAAATACTACCACCCCTATGTCAACACCTTCAAATACCACATAATCTATCACTCCTTCATTCTCATCAAACGCATCATCCAAAAACCACTTCTATCTTTGATCCCCACACCTTGACAAATCCCAATTCTACATCATCTAAGTCCACCCCTAAGGATGAATTTGTTGTTGAGATCATCTTAATTCCAACCAAAGTTAAAACCTTGAAGAAAAAATATAAGAACTTTGACACCTCTATCCAAAGATCTCTTACCCATCCTCATAAGAAATTGGAACTTCCCTTTTCAAAGTCCCCTCCATCCAACCAATCCCACATCCAAGCATTTATCTTAGGGCTTCCACCATCTGTATTGGGACCCTCCCTTTATCAAAAGTATCCATCACCATCCAATATCAATCTAAATCATCTATTCTTCCTCCCAAATATCAATCAAGATCATCCCAAGTCCCCCATCACTAACCCATCTGAATGAAAACTGTTCATTCCTCCTTCCAAATCAGCATCTCGAAACCCCTATCAAATATCACAAGAGTGAGGCACCTCTTGTGCCTTCATCCACCGCTCCTAAACCAAAACCATCCACCATCTATCAAACCTCTTCTTCAAATACTCCCATTGGGTTCTACATTGACATCCTTTAGTATCTAATCTGAGAATTCAAAAATTACCCTTCCCCCATTAAGCCCTTTGACTCGTGTGGGCTAAAGCCCATGTGGTTTGATCCGAGCACCATATGTTCCTATCATCATGTCCTTAGACACGACACGGAGCATTATAAGGCTCTTTACACCCTCATTCATAGTCGCATAGAAGATGATGACCTTTACATTAAATATTCCCCCTCTTCCACCTTCCTCATCCACATCCAAATCCAATCCACAAATTAAATTGACAACTTCTAAGATCTCTAAATATGGTTCTCCATCCACATCCTTCATTGTTATCCCTACCCCAAACACTACCCCTTCCAAATAAGGTCCTCCTTCTCTTCATCGACGTTGTTTGTATTGTTAATCATCCTCACCCCCATAACTCCCAACTATTTATCCAATCAAAACCCGAGTCATCATCATTGCTTCTTCTAACAAGCTTACCCCATATTCCTCAAAGATCCATTGGTTTTTCTGTTCCTACATCCAAATTACCTCATTAATATCTCTATAATGTGAGGACACACTCTCACTAGGGAACATCAACTCCTCACTCTTAATTCCTTGTGATACCCAATCGACTCGGTAGATCAGGCAAGCTCCCTTGTGTCAATATAACACCGGGGATATCATTTTATTTAGTCCACCTCATCTCAAAACCAACATCATCTATGGAAGAATCGATCGCCCTTCCTCTTACATTGATAATCAACTTCACACTAAACCATACATCAATGGATTTGACTTCCTCTATAAAAAATCTTTCATATGTACTTATATAAACCATTGTGCATAGAAGGGATTTAGTCTTTGGTGTTATAAACAAGGCATACATGATCTTGTCTTCGATCAATCTTGTAAATCCCATGAGAAGTTGGGGTTAGGGATTGAAAGAACAACCCACTTGAATCTCCTCTACACACTTCTTCTACATCTCCCATGCGCATTGATCCATCATCGTACCCTCGTCCATCCAAAAACCCCATGGACATGGATGACACTGTCCCTCCCCCTAACCTCTTGTAATCGAACGTCAATACTCTAGAAAGGATCCAATGTGGAAAGTTTTCTCCCAACTGGATTAGACCATGTATTATCACACATAAATATGTGTCAGGAGCCTATCATTTGGCCTCTCTTAATGGTAAAATTGGAAATGGAACCTATCTATTCCCCTGCACTTGTGACCTTTCTACTGTTAACATGTCTACCAATGTGACCTTAGTCACACTTAATGATATTCCACACCATTATTTTTCTCCATATTTCATCGTAATGGTTTGGAATTATGTGGTCTACCATCATTGTACTTTATCATACATGACCTTAAATATGGGCACCACAATGCTTCTCATATCATATTCCTCGTGGATAAGTTCCTCCTTTTTTATAGGAACCATGTGATCCTTACATCTATCACCTTCTCATCTACCTACTGGAACCATGCTAAGGGTCCATAGGTGTCAATTTTACATCTTGACTTCCCTTCTCCAAGTGGTATACTTGGATATCCCTAGCTTTATCCTGAAGTCAAAAAAATTTTAGGATGCTCATATCAAAAGCTAGCTTATCCAAAAACAGATTGCTCCCTTGAAGGACGGTTTTTCATCTAAAGTAAAAAAAAATCAAAAGTATAGGCTGATCACTCGAAGGACAACTATCATGCATTCTATTTTTCTATCAAAATCAAAAATTTTAAAAAAATCCAAAGCAAAAATCCTAATTGTAGACCACTCCCTCGAAGGATGGCTACTTTTTTATATCATTGCAATGAAGGCCTCCCGCATTGATCAAACTTCTAAATCTAAAAATCAAAAGTAAAATCAAAAGCAAGTATCCCCAAAAATTTCCCTCATCGAAAAGCTTTCACGTCCTTTACGATTCCCGCATTGATCATTTTGCACCATATTGCTTAGAGTTGGGGCATAGACCTAGGAATACCACCCAAAGAGAGCATTTTTTCCATATAAGCTCCATCTTAACCCCCTTTTCATGCGGATAGGTAAGTGCATAAGCACACCTTCCATCTTCCCCCTACGATCTTAAGTGTGGCTAACTATCGGTAGTTATGTTTTAACACTAGCCATTGGCCGCATAAGTGTATTGCTTTGTTTGTGTTCCCTTCACGTTTTACCCCCAATTTAGTATAGATCCTCCCTTCCACATGTGCTATTTATTATGGTGTAATGCATTTCATGTCTTTGGAGTCACCCTCTCGAGGTCACGTTTTTATATAATTTTTCATACGCATCTAATCTATCACATCGATTACTAACCTATCATAATCTGTTATTATCATCTATGTCTAACTATGTCTAACATATAAATCCAAATCATTGCATCCATCATATATTCAATCACATCTAATATAAATCATCATCCCCAAAGTATTTCATCCATCACATCATCTAATAATCTATATTTACCACATTGTTTTCTATATGTCATCATCAAATATCTAAAACCATCACATCCTTTTTATTATCTCATCCAATATTTTATCTCATCTCATCTGATCAACTTATCCAAATTATCTTACCTGAAATATCCCTTGTGGGATACCACTTAAATAACACAAAATATTGAAAATTTGCAGCCAAATAAAATACTCGACTTTTGTAGATTTTTACCGATTAGGGCAGTGAATCAAGAAAATTAATAACTCCCAAATATCCACTCGAATCACTTGAAAATTTAAAGAGATCTTGTTAATATTATAAAGAACATAAGAAAACTATTTTTGGAATTTTTCAAACAATATAACACTGCCATAATATTACAATGTGCCCTAAAAATCGGAAAACTTTTAAAATTCATATCTTCCCGAATATAAGTGCACAAACTATGAAACTTTGGAAATAACATTTACAAATATAGAAGATGATATTCCAACCCTCAGATCTGAAAATGGCCAACTGAAACCCTCCAAATAAAGGCTGCAATCTCCAAAACAAGTCACCCTTTTTTGGTAGATGGTCAAAACCCCTTTGAAATCCTTTAGAAATGATGTCAAACCCTTTCTTATTGTTACTGTAAGTGTGATATGAAAACCCACCGATTATCTTCACAAATTATCTCAAAACCCTCAAAACCCTATCTCTAAGACCTTTGAAAATATCTATATAAATCAGCCCAGAAAACAACTCCAAAATGACAAGCTAGTGTAGAACTTTCGCTACCGAAGAATGCCCTACTAGCTAGGGATGGATCTCTCACCACCGAAGCTAGGGTTCCTGTGGGATTTCACTCCACAAGCTATAGATTTGTAAACAATAGTTTCACATGAAAAGAGATAACTAGGTATGCAAGCCTCCTTTTCCTTTTCCCCAACTCCTTATATAACTTCTCGAGGCAAAAGAGTCCCAATAAACCCTAATCACATTTTTCCCTTGGAAGGGCGATAAAATAAAAGTAACTTAAGTTACTTTTCCCTTTTTATGTTGTCATGGTTCAAAAGTGACCCCCAATGCAAAATTAGAACATTAGTACCATGTGGCCCCTTCCTAACGACAAAACGTAACATCTAGTCCTTCCAACACACCTTTTTGCATTGTCAATGAAGAATTATAACAAAATGGACTAGATATTCATACCCAATAGCTCCCAGTGTCCAAATCCCCTTGGGTATGACCAAGGTTTGGACTCGAATTGGCCCTTAGGCATTTGGCGTAGGAAAGGGGACATTACAGTCCTCCCTTCCCAAATTTTGCTTGTCCTCAAGAAAATACAAATTAGGATGTTGCAAAATCTGCTCTCCCTCCCAAGTAGCATCCTCAGTGGCAATCCCTTCCATCACACCAAATACTTGGTGATAATTCTACTCCTAAGCCCCCTCTGTCTCTCCTCAATAATGGATTCTGGTTCTAACACCAACTTCCCCTCCTCATCTAGTGGCGGAAACTCTGTAGATGGTACAATATGTTATCCGAGTGCCTTCTTAAGGCATGAAACATGGAAGACATTATGTATCTTACTGTGCTCTGGTAGCTCTAGCTCATATCTGTTGCCTAACTCAACAAACTACAGTGCACGGACCATAAAACCTGTGGTTTCATTTCTCTGCACCCTTTTGCTTCTTGGTGAGGACTACATATATGGCTGCAAACATAGGAATACTATATCCCCAATTCAAAAGGCCTCTCTATCCTATGCCGATCTACATATACCTTCTATTGATTCTGTGCCTTCTGAAGGTTCTCTCTGAGAGCCTTCAAAATATCCTGGTTCTCTAGTAACCAATCTCGAGCTTAGGGAGCTCAGCTATCTGGTAATACCAAATCCACAAATTTTATAGCGTCGTACCCATACAAGGCTCAAAAATGAGTCATACTTATGCTCATCTAATAGGTGGTATTGTAGCAATACTCACCCATGTGTAACCATCTAATCCATGCCCGTTGATGTCCTGACACATAACTCCGCAAATAGCCCTCTATCCACTTATTGACTATCTCCATTTGCCCATCTGTTTGTGGGTGGTAGCTAGTGCTAGGAGTCAACTCTGTACCTACTAGTCTGAAGATATCTTGCCAAAAGGTGCTCATGAAGATCTTATCCCTGTCATTGATAATATTTTTAGGCAACCCATGTAGCCTAAAAATACTTGTATAGAAGATTCGAGCCACATCCACTGCCTCATGCCCCTTGGGTAGGGAAAAGAAATGAGCATACTTAGTTAATCGATCAACTACAACATAAATGCAAATGCTATGCCCATGCACCAGGAAGCCTGTAATAAATTCCATAGATATGATTTCCCATTTACTGTTCGGGAATGGGAGAGAGGCTTTAAGTAATCTCGCTGGAAAAACTACTCGAATTTGGTTTCTTTGGAAAACCATACACTCTCGACATGATTAAGGACATTGTCCTTCATCCCCTTCCATGCAAATATCTCCTAATAAACTCGTATGTTTTGAAATATCCAGGATGCCTAGCTAGTGGTGTATCATTTCTTGCTCAAGGATCTTCTCCTTCATTTTAGATCATGGTACAAGGAAAATCCTATCCTTGTAGAAAATGAGATCATCCACTACCTGTATATCGGTCATCTGTATAATACCATCCATGATCTCACATGAAAATTGATTTTGGAATACTCAATAAGTCTATGAGCCTTCCAATCCGTTGAAATCTCAGACATAGAACTAAGCATAGAAGTGAGGTAAGGCCTCCTAGATAAAGCATCAACAACAATATTATTCTTACCTCTAGTGTACTCTATGTCGAAGTCATATGTTTTTACCTTGTTCACCCATCTTTGCTTTGGTGATCGTTGAGCTCCTTCTGTCCCAAGAAGAACCTCAAACTGTTGTGATCCATACGAACCACGAATTTTTTGCCCACAAGGTACTGTCTAAATTTGGCCAAAGCATGCATAATGGCCAACATCTCCTTGTCGTAAATTGAATACCCTCTCTCCACGGTTTCAATTTCTGACTCTCATAGGCAATGGGATGCCTATCCTACATGAGAACTACCCCAACACCCTCTCCTGATGCATCACACTCTAGAATGAATGGGTGGGAGAAATCTGGTAATGTGAGAATGAGACACAAACTCATCACCTCCTTGAGGTGATCAAAAACCTATTGTGTTGCCTCTGACCAAGAAAACCCTCCTTCTTGGTCAAATCGAGTCAATGGAGTAGTCAACCGAGAGAAATTCTTCACAAACCTCCTGTAGTATGTGCACAACCCCATGAATCCTCTCAAATGTGTCAATGTCCTAGGTGGTGGCCAATCCAGAATTACTTGTATCTTCTCTCTATCCACCTTTATTGTACCCCCACCAATCACATATCCCAAGTATATAATTTCGGTCATGCCAAACTCACACTTAGAAGCTTTCACATATAACGAATTAGCTTCTAATATCCCCAATATCTCACCAAGGTGCTTGATATGGTCCTCCTAAGTCTTGTTGTAGACTAAAATATCATCAAAGAAAACCAATACAAACTTCCGCAGGTGTCGGTTGAACACATAATTCATGTAAGACTGGAATGTAGTTGGAGCATTAAACAATCCTAAGGGCATCGCCAAGAACTCAAAGTGACCGTAATGGAATCTGAATGTTGTCTTATGCACATCTTGCTCCTTGACTTTGATTTGATGATATCTAGATCGCAAATCTATTTTCAAAAAATAGATTACACCATGTAGCTTGTCAAGCAACTCATCAATGCATGGTACGGGATACTTTTTCTTTATTGTCTTCTTATTCAAGGCATGGTAGTCTATACACATCCGCATGGTCCCATCCTTCTTCTTCACCAATACCACCAAAGAAGCAAAAGGGATGGAACTTGGTCTAATATGCCCCATATCAATGAGCTCCTGTATAGTCTTCTTGATCTCATCCTTAAACCATTTGGGGTGACGGTAAGGAGAAGTAACCACCGGTCTAGCATCCTTGAGCTCAATCACATGCTCAAATCCCCTATCTAGAGGTATGCCTAGAGGTATGTCACTAAAAACTACACTATGTTTGTCCAATAAGCCATGTATATCCACATGATACTCTATTGTCCATCCTCTGATTTCTTGGTCAAAACCAAACAATGTCTGCCCAATACACCCCATTATGCCTATAAATCCTCTTGATCCTCTTGGCCGTAACAACTTGGGGTGCCTCTGAAGATAATCCCCTCAAGATCACATTCCTCCCTTCAGACTTAAACTTCAGCTCCATTGTCTGGAAGTTAGTTTGAAACTCAGCAAGGGAATGGAGCCACTGTACTCCAAGCACTATGTTGGTCTCTTCAATACCTACAATATAGAAATCATTAGTAACTGTATAGTTACCCATCATGATGCTCAATTGGGCAACCCGTCGTGTGCATCTCATAGAATCTCCATTGGCTATAACCACGTTGAAGCCCTCAAACTCCTATGTCTGTAAGCCTCGCCTCTCAACCAATGAGGCATCAATAAAGTTGTGGGTTACCCCACTACCAATGAGTACCACTACTCGTTGTCCTGAAAACTCCCTTAACTTTGAATTCCTTGTACCTCAGCGTACTAGACAAAGTGGTGATAGTCTCCTAGGAAAAGTCTCACTATCCTGCTCAACACCCGCACTATCTAATGCCTCATCATCATCATCCTCTAATCCCTGTGTGTCCAACTCCTCATCACCATCACTCTCCTCAAAGATCTTTATGAATTGGGCCTTACCACTACCCCTAAAATCATGTCATGGAACCCAGGTGTGTGGCTATCAAAACATAGTTTCTTTTGCCTCAATTCATCTATGTCCTCTCTAGATACGAATGGTCTCCTAGCTATATCTTGCCTAGGTGGAGGTACCTTCGGCTGCGAACCATCGGATCTAGAGGAAACCCTTAGTCTGTACTCGAGGTGGAAACCTTGACTTAGGAGTGAATAACTCCAAGTCACGAGCTCTCATAATAGCCTCATGTAAAGAAGAAGGCTCAAATGCCTTCACAAATCCAACGAGAGCGTCTATCAAACCTACTGTGTGAATAGGGAAATCAACCTCATCTTTGTAACATCAGGTACCATGACCGATAGTCTCTAAAAATCTACGATATACTGATCCAAGGAACCAGTCTGCCTCAAATGAGTCAACTCTCTAAAATACATCAGGGTCCCTCCTATCAAATCTGCTCACTAGCCTTTGTGTGAACTCTGCATAAGTCGTGATGTATATGTGTCCCTATGTAATCAACCCATGATGCCACCAATCATGAGCGTCTCCCTCAAGATGTAAGATTGCAAACTTAATTACATCTTCCTCACACATAGGATTCAAGTCGAAGTATGTCTTCAACTTCTAAACCCAAGACTATGCAGTACACTTCTTAGAACCATCGAAGTGTGGAATAGAAATCTGACCTAATCTCCTTTACAACTCTGGTACATGTACCTGATGATCTCTCTTAGGCCTGCTGCCAATCTTCATTTTGCAATATTCTTGGGATGGCATGTTGTCACGAAAGCCATCACTTAAGGTCTGGTAATTTTCCCAACAAGACTCTTCATCTACAATATCCACTAGTTGTCATACCTATGAAACTTCCGGATCCTTCAAGAAAGAAGGTTCATGAAGCCCCAAAGGCTTGGTAGAAGAATGGGGAGACGACTACCATGAATGTCCACCCTCACCTCTTTGACCATGTTGTCCTATATTGTTATGTTCTCCTCTTTCCATATGATCATCAATCATGCCTGTGCTAATCTCTCGGGAGCCGGCTCAAACATAGATTGGTAGTCTCCTGCTGCTTTACCATGTTGGTGAACAATTGTTTCATCAAATCCACACCTATATCCTCACTGTCTTTGTCTCCCATCTTTCAATCCCAATAGGTTGGAGAAACAACTACTCTGATACCACTGAAATATCCCTTGTGGGATACCACTTAAATAACACAAAATATTGAAAATTTGCAGCCAAATAAAATACTGATTTTTGAGATTTTTACCGATTAGGGCAGCGAATCAAGAAAATTAATAACTCGTAAAATATCCACTCGAATCACTTGAAAATTTAAAGAGAGCTTGCTAATATTATAAAGAACATAAGAAAACTATTTTTGGAATTTTTTAGATAATATAACGCTGCCATAAAATTACAAAGTGTGCCCTAAATAAATTTGAAAACTTCTAAAATTCATATCTTCCCGAATACAAGTGCACAAACTATGAAACTTTGGAAATAACATTTACAAATATAGAAGATGATATTCCAACCTCGGATCTGAAAATGACCAACTGAAATCCTCCAAATAAAGGCTGCATCTCCAAAACAAGTCACCCTTTTTGGTAGATGGTCAAAACCCCTTTGAAATCCTTTGGAAATGATGTCAAACCCTTTCTTATTGCTATCGTAAGTGTGATCTGAACAACCACTGATTATCTTCACAAATTATCTCAAAACCCTCAAAACCCTATCTCTAAGACCTTTGAAAATATCTCGTAAATCAGCCCCGAAAACAGCTCCAAAATGATAAGCTAGGGTAGATATTTTACTACCGAAGAATGCCTGCTAGCTAGGGATGGATCTCTCACCATCGAAGCTATGGTTCATGCGGGATTTCACTCCACAAGCTATAAATTTGCAAACAACAGTTGCACATGAAAAGAGATAATTAGGTATGAAAGCCTCCTTTTCCTTTTTCCCCCAACTCCTTATATAACTTCTCCAAGGCAAAAGAGCCCCAATAAACCCTAGTCACATTTTTCCCTTGGAAGGGCCAATAAAATAAAAGTAACTTAAGTTACTTTTCCCTTTTAAGTCGCCATGGTCCAATAGTGACCCCCAACACAAAATTAGAACATTAGTACCATGTGGCCCCTTCCTAATGACAAAATGTAACATATAGTCCTTCCAAAACACCTTTTTGCATATGTCAATGAAAAATTATAACAAAATGGACTAGATATTCATACCCAATAGCTCCTAACATCCAAAGCCCCTTGGGTATGACCAAGGTTTGGACTCGAATTGGCCCTTAAGCCTTTGGCATAGGAAAGGGGACATTACATCATACCCATCTAATTTATCACATCACTACGACCTATCACAATCTGTTATCATCATCTATGTCTAACTATGTCTAACATCTAAATCCTAATCATTGCATCCACCATGTATTCAATCACATCTAATCTAAATCATCATCCCCAAAGTATTTCATCCATCACATTCTAAGTTAACAACTCTAAACATTTTCTATCGCATCCACATCTAATCTATATTTACCACATTGTTTTCTATATATCATCATCAAATATCTAAAGCCATCACATCCTTTTTCTTATCTCATCCAATATGTTATCTCATCTCATGTGATCTACTTATCCACATTATCTTACCTTGTATAGCTAATTTTGCTATCTTTGTCTATCCACCCATCTCATCGTATGTCCATCATATCTTGTCTTAAAGCCCACTTTTATGGCCATCTTTTTGCCCCTTCCCGAGACACCATCTTATCTCATCTTGAGCCCAATTTTTCTCGGCCATCTTTGTGTCCCTTCTTAAGGAACCATCTTTTATCACATCTTGTAGCCCACTCGGCGACCATCCTTGTGTCCTTCCCGAGGCACCATCACTCATCCTCGGGCCCACCGTTGTGGCCATCTTTCATCCCATCCCACTAAGACACATATTATTGCTTCCTCACACTTGAGGGATAACACATAACCTTCTTGCCCTACCTCATTTGCTCGACCATCGATCAAACCTTTGTCTTGAGCATCCCCACATTTATTTTTGTATGTTTTTGAATGTCTTCCTTTGATCCATTGGTCCCACGTCTTGCACATCCATCTCGAGCGATTCCCATTGGATTCCCTCCAACAAGCAATGATCTTTTCTAACTCACTGGGTATGTAGGCTATTAGTGTTACCTCTATCGCATGTCATGTTATGTCTCTACCGATGTGTTTCCAAGGCCACTACCATGTTTTTATTTCTATTATTATCCCATCAATGGTCATTACCTTTCGCATGGGGAATATTTTTTATCTCTTTTCTCACTTATTCCATTCTTTCTCTCATTCCTCCATCTATCTCTTTCAAACTCATAATCAATTCCCCTTTGTATCGTCGATCCCTAGTTTGAGGGGGAGCACCTCAACCATCATATTTCATCTTCACTTCTAGTTTTTGTCTTGTGACTTGCTTAAACACAAACCACTTAAAAAGAGGAAAATGTAGACACCATTTTTCAAAGACGTTGTCCCCCATCCCGCGTTCACTCCCATTTTCATACATTTGTTCCTCCCTTCTTATTCAAAACTTCCATTTCCCTCATAAATGCTTATCCCTCTTATTTTCATCCTAGCAATATTTATCCCCCTTATCTCACTTTAATCATATTTAATTCATCCACCCCATTCCCACATTAAAATTATTAATAATATTATATTAGTCATTCCACATTTAATATCCTTAAATTCCTCGATTACCACCCTTTTTAACTCCCCCGATTCTCCCCACGCAGCCATGCAACCATAAAATAGCCCACCACCTCCATTTAGCCATTCTAACACCTCAATCTTCGAATCCAAATCGACCTAATGTGCGATCTACTCTAGTTATCGATGACTCATGTGGGTCATCGTCGAAACATATTTGTACATGTCTACCCCTCCTCTCAAGGCGTAGGAAAATTTAGATTTCTAGCTATCTTATGAACTTGATTTGCTCATTCTTCTCCTCGTGATCAACATCCACCACTTGGAGTTTCTTTGGTGCTTTTTGTATGTTATCAGGGATATTTGAAGTTTTCAAGTTTGTTTGGAGATATCTCTTTGCTTCACCATTTATGTTTTGTGGTTTACAACTTATCCTGGAGATCTCTTTATTCATCAACCTCTTTCTTATCCTTTGCATGCCCCTCTTCTTAGTCGATCAGCCTTGTCCAACTTCCACATCCTACACCAGTCGTCCGCCGATCGGTCCCTAGTCTACGTCGATTGGACTGTCTTTAGATATGATTTCTTTCTCTATCACCATCTACCTTTGTTTCACAACTCCCCATCATCCATAACACTTTTTTCTACCACCTATATACATGATATCCTAGATCTTATTTTCCCTATCCCAATTTTTGTCGACCCGATCCAGTCGTTATTGACCACTATCAACATTCTCACCAAATTCTAATTTTTGTAGCATCTTCTATGCTCCTCACCATCTCGATGCTAGATCGCCCTCTGTTGTATCCCGGAGAGCGGTTCCAAACCCACTTTTTCATTTGTTAATTAGTTTTGTAGCGAGTCATCATTGGCCGTACTAGTCGGTCTCGGATCGTCGTCGAATTCGAACAAGTTTATTTTTCCTTTATCAACATGTACATTTTCATATATCTATTTCAAGATTCAAAGCACATCTTATATCTTTGTTATCTGCATTCATTTATTATTTATTGGTTATCAATATTATCTATCAAACATGGGTGGACATTCATCCTAGGAAGCTATCACTTTCTGGATGACTTGGTTAGGTAACCCCCATCTTATTTACTAATATTTTTGTGTTAGTTTCTTTTTTTTTTGTGCAGGTCAACGAGCTCACAATGGAGAGGATATTTTGTGCCCATGTTTCCATCACCATCTTCCTCATCCACATCAAGAGGTCACCTAAACCCTCTCATAAGTTGGTGTTTCTTGATTTCTTGTATCCATTACATTAACTTGTAACGGGAGTTGGATATCTCATCAAACAATAAGGATGGGTGTATGTAAAGTGTGGTTAATGTACACTATGACTAAAATAACACAAGTGAGAGCATTATACCTTGTTGAGTGATAATACAGTGACAAAACTCCAATGGTAGACTGGATGCTTGAGAGGGGCTCCCCAGCGGTGGTAAAGCAAGTTGTAAATGGTCCTTCCAACGTTATCAAGTTGCTCATGATGCGAGGCATACTTATAGTTCTTCAAAATTCATCCAGAGTGAATCTAATCTAAGGAATGAGGAAGGATGGTGACTAAATAGGATCGACGATGACCATAATAATCTCTATTGATTGTGGATCGTTGTTGATCGGTTAATATTGTTAAGAAACAAATAAGGAAGGATGGCAAATGGTTGAAACCACTTGCCATCTAAGGCTTAAAGTTGGTTCAAGAATGGTGGGGGTTAAGGATCTAGGTAGGAAGAGGTTAGGAGGTTAGGATGGTTAGGGTAAATTAGGTTATGGTTGTTTTAAGTGGTTAAGAAGGGTAAATGGGATTCTACGTGGGTAAATGGGGGTTTACAATGGTAATTATAGATAATAGGAATAATGAACTTATGATACTAATAATAATATTGTAAATGCAATTAATATGTGGGGTCACTTAGGGGTGAAAAAGTGGTGTCTACATTATTTCCTTTGCATTTAATTTATCTAAAGTCTCGTGGTCTTTTCGATTTCGTGGATTTCAAGTATAACAACATGCACATGTCAAGATGCTAGTACTTGACATTTTCTTACCTTCCCAAATAATTGTTTTTAGAGTGGTGCTATTGTAGTTAAGGATAAAAAACCACCTATTTTTGTAACAAACCATGAATTTTATAGAATGGATCTTTCTAGAAGAAGCAATAGATCAACTACTCTTAAAAATATAAACTTTTTTATAAAATCTAAAAAATTATATGGATTGTTTAGTTTAGTCTGCATATTTATTAGTTAGTATTTGTATATTGGATCAATATTTATTAGTCAATGCTTATATCTTGAAATGAATATATTAGATCTTATCTTAATCTACAAGATGAGGAAATTTTGTTTCCTACTCTACTCATTCTAAAATAGCATTTTTAAGATGAAGTTATTTGCATGATGCAAGGTGACAAGAGTAAAAAGACTTATAAGTAGGAAATATTTTAGTGACGAATCTTCATTAATTCACAAATATTCCAGATTTTGAAATTTGGTTTTGATGAATTTTTAGGGGTTAGTAACTTGCTATTTCACCTAAAGTTTTTAGGTACAAGTTAATTTTAGGGTCGATTACCTAACATTTACACCAATAGTGAATATTTTAAATCAAATTCCCATTAACATGAAATTAAAATTTGTAAAATTCTCCATATATATAGTGATTACAAATTTACAATTTCATATATCGAGTATACATAAAATTTTCTTTGTAATTCCTTTACCCATGTTCATGGTCCTATGGGCATTGACGATCGAGATTGAATGCATATCGCAACCCTCCAACATTAAAGGTATTTTAATAGTTAATATGTTATTTTGTTGAAGTTGTATATAATGTAAAATGTTAGAAACTACCGACAACATTAACATAAATGTATGTTATCGGTTAGTAACATAATATATGCCACTTGCTTGAAATAAGAGCATAGAAAATGCTACCAAATGGTAACATGAAAAAATGCTACCGAGCGAGTGCATGAAAATGCTACTAGCAAGAGCATTTTTTCAATGACGTCGAAAAAAAAAGAGCATGAGAATTTTTTTACTTACATTATATTTTATGAGGGAAAATTTCTCATTGAGATGATCATTTTAACTACTAACATCAAAAAAATTTTAAAAAAATCCCATACAAAATGCCAAATATGCATTTTTTCACAAAAATAAAATAAAATAAATTTTTTTGTTTGCGCCATATTTTGCGAGGACATATTTCTCATTGAGATAGTCATTTTAATTGTTATTTTCAAAAAATGATTTTTGAAAAATTACATATGTTATTGGCCGATAACATATACTGTTAACCGACGCCATATATTGTCAACCGACAACATATATTGTCGATCGATAGTATATATTAATCGATCGACAACATATATTATCACCCAAAAAACATATACTATCAGCCGAAAATTACTACCAATCGACACCATTATAAAATGATTTTCCAAGCATTCAAACCCGTTTCCTTCATATTCACCATCATTTCGAAAGTCATTTTCACATATTCACCTAGTAATATCTACGAGTTTTTTTAGAGGGGGTCTTAAAATTTATACTGCTTATAAGATTATATGAATTACCAATGTCATACGTGTGTGTGTATGTGCGTGTATATATGTATAGCTACAAAAGAATATTAAATACATTATTTCAACCCATTAACTATTTTAATGTGCATGTCCACATAAAAATCACTACCTCTTTTAGTCCCGGATCTTTCCTTACCGCACATAGAGTTTCTTTAGCATTTGAACTCAAGCTTTCATCTTCATAAATAATTGGTTGTGAACTAGAAACGTTTGAAAAAATAGTAACATGATTTTTTTCTTCTGTTGGTGATCTATATATATTTATTATGTGTATAATAGGAAAATCCATAGTATTTAAACAACCTAAGGAGTCTAAATACAAACTTCTTCGTAAATATATACTTCAACAATTATTTTAAATATCAATAGATGTTTTGGTTCAAATGTTTACCTTTTTTAATGTAATATTCTACAAAGCTCCATTTCATAGCCATTAGTTATATCATTTGGACAAAACAACTAGAATTTGTGTTAACCGTGGAGAAATCTATTGATATGCCTTGTCTTTATTCAGGGGGCATTATTTGTTATCGTAGACATTCCATACTAGAATGAAGTTAGTAGTCACTGCGATGTCAAAGGTTATGGTTATGGAAAATTGTTGTTCAAAATATATACAACAACCCCTCGTCTACTGACAATGTAGTGTCTTATGTTTATGTCGTCTTATGGCTCAAACTTCATCCATTATTCTTTCAAATTATGCTAAACTAGGAGTATTGGGATAAGGAATGGAAATCCATCAAAAAATTAATTCAAATCCTTTTGTTGTCAGATGTTGTAGTTGTGAATTCCATAAAAACATGTATGCAAAATGTGGAAGCATTCAAATGACACACCAATTATTTAACAAAATACATAATTTAAACGAGGTATCATGGACCGTGATGATTCCCTAATATGCTCGAAATGGTGTTAAAAATGGGAGCTTTGGAACAAAGTATGTGGATCCATCAAATAAGATTCAATAGTGAATTATACTTGTCATTTTTTGTACACGTGCAAAGTGTTTATCAAAATGATTGTTCCTAAATGTTTTCTTATGGAATATGATAGTAATATTTTACAAAAGACATAAACTTCCTCAAGATATATTGACATTACTTCGACGAATGCAATAACTAATAATCCAACTCAATCAATTCATCCTTATTGTTATTCTTTCAAGCTATGCATGATTGCATATCATAATTACAACTTAATGAGAACATATACATCCTTATGAAGCATTGACAATGTTTCACAAAATGCAACTATTATGTGTCTAGTATGATTAGTTCATGTTTACTAACATACTCCCAACCTTTTCCAAAATAAGATAATTGAAATAGGGTTGTGATATATACCAAGCATTGTTAAGAACTAACTTTTGTCAGCTTATTTTAGTTGTAAGTGTTATGGTAGATATGTACACTTATAAAGTGTTTAACAAAATGATTGTTCCTAAATGTGTTCTTAATCTAGAGGTCAAAATTGGGTGTTAACATTCCCAATATATCCCTAAACTCATTCCTTACAGAAGTGTATGTTGTAAGATTTTTATATGGCTATTGGAATGCATAAAATGGAATTTTTATGCTCCATGTAGTCCACGTAGGAATGATACATTCGTAGGACATAGGCCAAACATAGGTAAAAGTAGTGATGGGCATGTTACAGTTGGGAAATGAGTTGTTGCAATGCCGCCAAGGGTCATGGAGAAAAAATGAAGGTTACATCTGAACCTCGGTCTTTGAAAAACATAAAAGGGGTTTCAACGATGGGGTCCAATATTATTTCGTAAGGGGACCTAGCCGCGGAGTGATATCACTCAAGTTGACAACTCGTCGAGTTGAGAACAAGCCTTGCACTGCCAAGGGGGGCGAGCTCATGTAGGGTTTAGGTCAATTTATGAATCGAGCTTGGGCTGAGCTATAAAATGAGTTGCGTTGGGTGAAACATCAACAATTTGACCAAGCTTAAGGGAGAGTGAAGAGTCGAGCTCATGGAAAATTAAAACCAACTACCGGTGAGCCCATATAGTTCGGCGAGAAAAATAGTTTAACGTGGCCGAAGCCACATGTTGCATAGTTGGCCAAAGGCTTATTACAGCCTTCCCAAAACATATTCATGGTAAATGTGGATTAAATCCCGATCCATGCCACAAATCCACATGCCTGGTGGACTTGAACCCGATAGCTCGGTAGGATGATAGACATTGACAATGCAGGTGGACACGGCGAGCTAATGTAGCCAAGAGGTTGACAACGGGGTCAAAGGACATGGCATGGCAAGGGATGGTTGCTACACATGTGGAGATAGGGAAATGAATGTGGACAATTGTGAGGTCAACATGGTGCAGCAAGTGACGAACGTGGTGAAACAATCGACAAAATAGCAAGATAGGAGTTTTGAACCCCAAACCCGCCTCCCCCAAGCTTGACGGCCTAACTAACTTGACTAACCGAGTTGGTTGGCATGGATTTGGTCGATAACCTATTTTTGCACCAATTTTAGGTTGTTTAGGCCTATAAAATCCCCCTATGTTCCAAAGAACACAAGCTCCTCTCCATTCAAAGATACGAGGAGAAGGAGAATAGTGTGGAGAAGCCTTGGTAGAATTTAAGCAATATTTGGAGATTGAAGACCTATTATTATTTTAATAGGTAAATGAAGAATATTAAGACATATTATTTTAATAAAAATAATGATGGAGAAAAGTCTTATTATAATAGTAATCAGTAACTTGGGAGTTATTATTTTTAACTCGTCGATGATTTGTAAAGGATGATTTGGAGCCCGAGAATTCTCACGCAGGAGCCCTGAGATACCATTGTGAAGTCGAGGGACGTGATGCAATACTAGAGAAGAACAGTCATACAAAATCATTGATTCTTTGATGTTGGGCATATTACCAAGTTAGTTGTTTAGAGGCCGCGAGGAGGGTTATAATCATTATTGAGCTTGTTGACGACATTGGGTCTGATCTTAGCTTTGCGTAGAGGCCGTGCAACTTGGTGAAAGATGATCATCCTCGTCACCCAAACATTGGACTAGACTTAACTCTACAAAGAGCTAGAGGTTGTGCAATAGAGTGGAAGTCAACATCGAGACAACGTATGACTTAACACCGTGTAGAGGTTATTTTTCCATGTAGTGGACTAGAGGTCAACAGGAGGTGTCAAACTAGGGAGTTGTGTCGAGCATTGATCTTCTAATACCACCGGGTCTATTAGATTGATTTGAGTTGTTTTAGTTGCGAGTTTTATAGTAGATATATATGTGAAATGTGGAAGTGTGCACAAAGCATGTGAACTATTTGACAACATGTCTCAAAGATACATGCTCTCATGTATTGATGCAAGTTTTTACATATGCTTCTACAAAAGACATGAATTTAATCCTACTCATTTCTTACAACCCCTACTAGATATAAAGTAATGGTACATAATACGGGATGTATAGCTTGAATTGGGAAATATTTGACCAAGTGTTAACCTATAGAGGGACCGGTGTGTTTGGGAAAACCCCTATTGAAACCTTGGTTTAGGGATCTAAATTATCCTAATTTGAATCTCATCTCAACCTATTAATATTCATAACAATCTGATTCTAAGTGATTTGGATCTCATAAAAAAATTTAAAAAGGAGGGAAGGGAAAGGTAGAAAAGAAACTAGACTCTCTCTCTTAAACATTGAGCACAACCCAATACCTTTTATCTCAACTATACCATGTGTAAACCAAAGAATACAAGACAAAAATAATCATAAGTTTGCACCATCTAAGTAAATAACCCAATTCCATTCACAAAGCATATGTCAAAGGTTAATTAGCCTAAGTATTGTTCAAGATAACTAGATTCTATACATAAAATATAACCATTTCCACTTGTTAACATCTCTAAATCCCTCGAGAATGCTAGATTGCAAAGCACATCTACAATCCCAATGCAAGAAACATCAAATAATGAAACTGAAATTAGTTGAAGCTCAATCTCTTACCCTCAACAAATTCACCAAATTAGAAGTGCAAACTATACTTAATAATAGAGAAATATTTTTATGCTAGGCCTCCAAAAATGAATCCTCAATTGAAAATAACTAACTCACAAACACTATGTGAAGCTCCAAAATTCCTTCATTGTATTACATTTAGTTTATCCAAAATCATTTTACAATAACATTTAATGTATTTATAGAGCAATGGGACTCAACCACATTCTCTACATATGTTTGGAACTCTTAGAAAAGTAAATCGATATAGAACTAAAGCAACAAATCTAAAATTAAAACTAAAGATGAAAAAATCTATTATGGGAACATATTCCCATAATTCACAATAAATTTCCCCAAAAATATATCCTTTGATTTAAAACATTATTAACTTCAAATATGAACTGATTTAGCACAATTGACAATCTCCTCGTTGAATGAAAACAACTCTCAAAAAGTTCAAATAAACCCCCTTTATTTTACATGATTAAAAACCACTTATATCTATTTATCTATTTTTGTTGTGCATGTTTCTCAAAATTTCATGATCAAGGTTGTATGCATGCAAATAAAAGTAGACAAACTAAGCTAGGATCTAACACCAAGTAAATCCTAATCTACTTTTATTGCAAATACATCAAGATAAATCTAAGAAAGGAAGAAACATAAATTGCATAAACATCAACATTGTAAATGCAAACCTCCCTTCGATGTGTGGATTTGCTTTGGAAATGTGGGTATCCTTGTGAGCCAAGTGTAAGCCATGAGCGGTTTTGATCCAAGGAGGGAGCTTGGTGAAGGAAGAGATCTCCTCAAAATGGCCCAAAGCCATGTTTGATTCTCCTCTTACTACTTCAACAACAAGGGTTTTCTCACTTTTGCAAGCTTTTTAGTGATAGAATGCTCATATGAGAAAATAGATATCTTACAAGGACATAGTGTGTTTTGGGAAGGGAGTACTAGGTTGCTTTTATAGCTTTCCTCTTTGGGAAAAGTACAACTCTTAGTGAATGTGGGATAATGGATATGTAGGATTAGGAGTGGATAAACATGATTAGGGGTAATTAATTAAGATTAATGACCCATGGGAATTAGAGGAGGCTTAATTAATCACTTGAGATTAATTAATAGGCCAAAATTAGCTTGTAGAAGTTATTTAGAGGAAATTTAGAGGAAAATTAGTGGGTTTAGAGGGGTTTGAGAGCAGTCTCTAATTAATAAATGACTATTAATTAAATAAAATATGAGAATTTGACTATTAATGACTATAAAGGTTGTTAATTAAATGGTGATGATGGGAAAGACAACAATTAGTGTAATTTCGGTGTTGACATTATGTGGCGAAAGTAAGTGTCTACAAGGGATTTAATTAAACTTGAATTAGTTTTACCCATGTTTTGTCAGCGAGTCCACTTCTTTCTTTACTAAAAACAACTTGCAATTTTTTTCTATTTAGTTTGTTCATCATTTTTCTCTATTTTCTGATAGATCTATTTTATTTTAAAAAACTCACTCACTTTAATCTTCATTAAAGCACTTAGCTTAATTAAACAACTCCACGAACACCATGTATTTTGACTTTGAGCTTCGACTCCTTTTAATCACCGCTTGAAACCTTAACTCTTTGATGCACTACATGTGGCCATTATTGGCTTACTCGTTCACCACATGGTTTAAAACTTAGTATGGTTGTAACCTCTACCACCAATTTAAGACACTTTTGTGATATCAATATTATCACATTCTCGCATGCTTTTGAATTTGCTTTGCACTTAAACCCTTGGGCCATTGATGCTCTCTACGTGGTGATGATCGGTGAACCATTCCAAAATATGACTTTGTAATTTATTTGAATTGATCTTTAACACATGAAGTCAATTTGTATTATCACTCATGACAAGGTTTAAACTTTTAGATTGGCACGACTTTGTGTCGTACTCTTAACTCACTAATCTTAGACATGTGTCTAAGATTGGTGTAACCGCATACCGTGAGTTGTAAAACCTTGGTATCCATCGCACTTAATTTCCACCGATGTTAGACACTTAGAGCGAATCAATGTCATCGCACCCTATAAAAAATCAAAACCTATATTTTTGTAATGTTTAACCATCAATCTCTACCACGTGGAGAGAATATATATAATGGTGCCTCTCAAGATGTCAAAACTCATTGGATCTATAATGTTTCTACTCCAATTTCGGACGCTTGTAAACATTGGGTTTACTACACGCCTTTTGATTTTTATAACTTATATATAGACCTTTGCTTTGAGCCCAAACCTTGCTCGATGGGTGACAACCGTTCGAGTGGACACATGGAGTAAATTGGTATTTTAGTTGTCTTCCATATGGTTTGATTCATGAGTTTAAATTTGATGACTTGAATTTTAGCATAGAGCTTTGGATTTAGTAGTCAACTACATGTTTTAAAGCATTTTGATCTTATAGGACACTAATCTCTTATGATATTTAACCTTGCTTAACTTGTAAATCAAGAATACTAAACATGCATAGGAAAACATTTTTATAGATAAAAACATTAAGTACTTTAACATTATAAATCATAAACAAGATAATACTTAGAAGATATGCAAGTCTTTAATAAATTAAGACCCTAGATCTCATGCTTCATTATGAAAGGTCTTTCAAGGAGTTATTAAAAGTGTATAACTATATCTTAACTAAAGGGGGCTTCATTTTCACCGAAATGGGAGTGTTGGCTACAACAAGTTGAATGACTATCTGTTGACGACAAATATGGCCGTGAGGGAATTATAGATGTATGATGAGACTTGTCAGCCATCATGGAGCCATGAGCAGGGTTATTTCAGAGCTTTGCAAATGTTTGAAAATTTGATTTCACCATTGTTTTGTGTTGGTAGTTGTTACACATGTTTTGTCATCTGCTACATTTATTTCCTAAGCATGGGCAATGTGTTAAGTGAGGCCAAGTATGAACATGATGTGTAGGTCTAAGTACAGGTGGTGGTTTCTAATCTCATAACATGTTGAAATACAATTGAGTAAGGCCCATGCTTGTGTGCAAAGAGGACATCATAATTTACTATTTGTTGTGTCATACGTGGGTTAGATTGGATGAATTGAATGAGACATAAAAGTAATGACGTGAGTCAATACTAGCCGATCCTCAGTAGGTCTCAGATTGAAGTAATCACTTACATGAATAGAGACATTGTTCACCATATTCTAAGGTACTTGAGTATATCCATTTTTCCACGAATAGAAATTATTTGTTTATATCCATTCACCTTTTTCCATTTTTGTTTTAACTCAAAGAGCCCATTCAACATGAAAAGTATACAAATAACGAGGGTATTAAAAACATCACATGAAAAATAGGTATATGCAATATCGATAATATAAGGGTTTTTTTAAAACAAGAATGGTGTATTGGGAGGGGTATTAATTATAGGATATTTAAAATTAGAAATTGAAATATGAGTATTATTTAATATCCTATGAACGAACATGACATACTACAAATTTACTTAGTGAATTCCCGTGGACTACCCTACATGATGTGCAATCGAGTTGAACAAATTTAGGAACCCTTTGAATGTTTTTTGAATAATGTTTGCATAGGAGCTTATAAGAATGTCAAATGAGCTATAAGGTGATTATGACTTGTTTATCAGAGATACAAAATCACGCACTTGGGTACATTTCTAGGTCCTAAAAGCATGTTAGCATTTACATGATTCCTAAGCAAGAAAACTAGTAATTGACAACTCCCCTTAGCTCTTTTTTCTTTGTCATTTGCACTTTTATTTGCTTCATACATATGTTACTCTTATTGACATTTGAATGTTTTATCTTATATGGCTTCGGGCACTAGTGCCCGGTTTAGACAAATAGTGTCGGGCGCTCCTATCCTCCTAGGTGCCCTTGTCCGGATGTCTCTATCTTTTTCTACCCCTTTTGGACCCCTTTCACTTCTTAATTGCATTTTATTACCTTGGGTCGACCTTTCAGTTGTCAATTACGAAATTCAAACAAGGGAATCATATAAATACATAGTTATGTTTTCAAAATGAGGGACCAAGCACTAAACATTACTATTACCACCTAAGCTTGCATTCAAAAGGCACCAAAACACTTCAAAACATCCATTCAAGGGACAAGGGATGCATACTTTGCATACACAACATAGGAAGGGGAAGTTTATTCTATTCCATCCACACATTTGCATCATTGAGCAAGTCTAGTCTCATTATCTAGTGCATCTTGCACAAGGGCATCCTAAGGCACAATTTCTACACACACACACACACACAAGAACTACATGGAGTCTGAGATGTAGTGTAGCGCTTGGTCGTAAGTTCACTCTTTGGGTGACCGCCGGGTGTCAATCCAACTCCCCATTCTAGCATTTTCCTTTTTAGGTTTGATGCGGTTTGTGGGTTTATGTAGGTGAACTTCTCTTTTGCATGTTACATGTATCATTGAGGATCATAGTGTGAATATTAGGCGATCAACAGAGAACAACTGCAGCTTACCTAACGACACAACAAAAATCGATTCTTAACTCTTGCACGATCCACGAACGCCCGAGCCTCCTCCCATGGATGCCCATGTCGACATTAGTCGTGGATTCTAGATTTTACAATGACTAGTGACACCTTGTTTGTATTCTATTCAAATTGCATTGCCTGCTAGATCACTTCTTGTCCATTCGGAAATCATCTAAGTCCTCTTACCTCTTCATCTTGCTTAGGGTTTCATATTTTTACATGGCTTATCATGCGTGTGTAATATTATACTTCATCATTGTTTACATCATTGTTTACATCAATTACTCTAATAGGTTTTTTTCAATTTTTATTAAATCATTTATATAGTCTTTTGAAAGCGAGATATTCTAATAAGGCCAACCCTAAGAAGATGAAATAACCTAAGGAATGACTTATAATCGAAAGTAGAGTCGGTCATTAAGAAGGGGTGGGACCATACAAGTCGGCCAAGACCAACCCACATTTGGATCCTTCTCTATGGTTTTGGATAAGAGAGAGAAACCTCAAAACCGAAAGTTGTGTTGTAAATATTAGATGCTTTATGTTGCTTTGATTGAATAATATTTATAGAATTGACGACAAAATATAGTGTAAAGATAAATAAATAAGTTATAGAATAACTAAAGAGATGAGCATATTAGATTCCGAATGTAAATATTTTTATTACCAATGATACAAATTCAAACTTAAAATTAGACAAAGACAAATTGTTAAATTTTAATGTGTACATACATAAAACTACATTTTTTGAAACAAATAGAAGCAAAGCAGCCTTGATAGGGGAATTAGAGGCGATATGAATAAATTCGGTTTGGGTTTGAAAGGTAGATACCGGCAGGATGAATGGTGGGGCCCATCCAGCTGGACTTTTCCTTTCAGCAAAATGTCATGAGTGGAACCACGATACTAGTTGAAGTGGATACACAGCCGGAAAGCTTCTTTATTCCGTTTGGACAGGGTTTCAGACTCGGTGAGCTTTCTTATTTCTTTCTGTGGCTTCCGCACTTCCTTTGTAATGAACTGAGTAGCAAGCTGTGAGAGGAGGTACAGAAATCACAATGGCTTGCCGTTGGTTCGCTGAATGTCTTTTAAAGATTCTAAATTTTCTACTCACATTGGCCGGCTTGGGAATGATTGGGTATGGCATTTATTTGCTGGTTGAGTGGAAACGTGCTTCCCTTAACTTCAATTCTTCTTCGGAACTGCATCTGGGAAGGCCTCTGCTATTTATAGCGTCTTTGTCCTCTTCTGCCAAGCTTCCAACTGCCTGGTAACTTCCAACTTCTTTCTAATCCTGTAACATGTGTACGGCCAATAAAAGGAATCAGACTATCTGCTTCCATCTGTCTAAGTTAGGTTTGAATGAAAATTAAAAATAAATTTTATATTTTTGGAGAAAAATCTCCGGATTTTGATAAAAAGTGCCCGCCTAGCGTATTTTCCGGAATCTAAATCTAACCAGCTGTTAAGGTTTGGGATCACCCCAAGTCCCTTCATCCATTTTTAGGCTACTACCCTTGGAGTCCTAACGTTTGCCAACAGGCCAAATTGGTCGCTCCTAGGGCTACCCACAATTGCCTTTCTCTTCCTATAACTTCAATCTTCTTATCTTGGGCTGCCCCTGTACCAACATTTTGTTTAGATCCGATCGAGCCGACAAAAGGAGGATATTCTGGTGCTGGGGACACCAATGCCTTATCTGCAGCCTTATTTATCACTGACTTGGGGCTTCACATCTGCGGAGAGATAAGTTAGGAGACCATCCAATTTTTTATCGACTTGAGAAATCAATTCCTCTACACCACTCAGCTTTCCCGAAAATTTGCTTTTAAATATACCAAACAGGACTTCAGAATTCCCTTCCTCTTGTTTTGAAAGGAAAGTTTAGTGAAATTCCTGGCCAACTCATCAAAGACCCTTTCCTCCAAATTGATTTTAAAAACTTGAAATGATGCACAGTCTGCTACAATCTCCCTATGCTTTGACTACCCCTTCCCCCAATGTTTTCTTAATGAAATCCACAATAGATGTAAAAGAAGAATCAAGTACCAGATGAATAGAGTTGTGTCAAATCTTTCTAGTGAATCCATGTTTGAGATGAACCAGTCCGAATACCTTCCCAAGACTAACCAACCCGCAAACAAAGACAAATTGGTTGGAGAACCCCCTTAAGATGGGCGAGCTTGAGCACCCGATGACCCTACTTAGCCATGTTTGTGCCATCAAAGCAAAGAGTCACGACAAGCAGAATAATTGATGGTGGACAAAAAATGTAGAGGAGCTTAGAGAAAGAAACATCCGTAGAGAGTAATGGCAGTGTACGACAATCCAAACCTATAAGTCTACTACCTTCTTCATGGCATGCAAAATAAAGGTTTTGACACCATTTTGCTTACCTTAAAAGAGCTCTCACCACCTGTTATTGATGAGAATTTATAGCCTTGATGAATGGAATAAAACAAGGGAACTGTAGTTCAAAATGAGATTGGGTTAGGAATCAAGAACCATGTCATTCTCCGCGAGCACGGTCAAAACTTGCCAAACATCCACCAGGTTACAAATCTGGGGGATGCTATTTGACTGGCCCGAAGCTTCTTTGAGGTCAGCAAGAAACTTAGTTGGGCAATGGACTTCTTTATAGCAAGAGAATAGATGGATCCAAAGGCAAATATGTGGCAAAGGGATTATTCAATGATGCTCTTAAGGCACCAACATATTAATTCTTTAGTCTTTGTATAGCATCAAGCACGACCTTGTTATGCATCCTAGAATTCTAATGTTCCGCCGCCTTGATCATGTCTTCCGTGGCTTTGTTTGGTTGATGAACCTTTGGTGACCTGTGACTCATTTCGACTTCGCCTTGATTCGTGATCAATCACTAACTCTGCAATTCTTTATTCATCTGCGGTCTCATTGTTTTTCATTTCACAGAGTAAGCTTCATTCTACGGAATCTTTGTGTTACGTGGGATTTTCCTTGTATCGTGGACTCTTTGTTCCATGGCTTTTGTTTGCCTTGTACCATGGGATTTTGAATTTACTTGTTCCATGACTAACTACTCCATCCCACGAGTTTTCTTTGTTGTGCAAACTTTTTGTTTTCGAACTTCTCTAGCAAATCCGCACTTAAATTCTTTTCCCCGCAATGCCACATTGTCTTTTGCCTTTGTTCCATGCGACATATTTCCCCGCAACGATGTTCCTTTGTTATGCGGGCAAGTAAATCCGCAAAACACTAAGTTCTTGATTTCTACGAAACACTAAGTTCCTTTGTTGTGCGACTTGTTTCTCGTGAACTCTTCTCCTGCAATGCCGCGAAGTCCTAAGCCTTTGTTCCGCAACACATATCCCTGCGGTGATGTTCCTTTGTTATGTGGGTTAGGTAAACCCGCTGAACACTAAGTTCTTGTTTTCCACAAAACACTAAGTTCCTTTGTTCCGCAGCTTTTCAAACAAGAAACACTTTAAGTGTTTGACTTGAATGAAATTGTCAAAATAACATGGGTGCTATTTTGGACAACATTTACTTTGTCCAATAAGGTATTTGAGAAGGCAACATCATTGAACTTGTTCAATGCTATATTTTAGCTTAAAAATCCTATTGTTCCTCCTTTCCCTCCATAGGTGTGATGTGATAAGTGAAGGAACCATCCTTCATATACTTTGATATGTTTGATCTATGTTGTCCGTAATATCAAGCATAACATGGAAAGTACTTAAGATGTGTGATTACCTATAAGTAAGTTGTTGCCAAAATCAACACCTTGCTTATTTTTTGGCAACTAGTTACAAAATGAATACTTGTATGCCTTGGTGTCTCAAAACTTTTTCAAATTACTTGCATGGATATCATCCAAAGTTTCATAGTTCAAAATGATCAAGGACTTAGGTGCTTTTTGTTTGAAAAGCCGTGGGTTTGCAAAACTGAATGTGCTACGGGTTCGCAAAACTCGGTGTTACGTGGGTTTGAAAACTTAGTGTTCCATGGGAAAGTGAAAAACTCAGTCTTCCGCAGAAGTTCAAAAGTTAGTTTTCTGCGTTAATGCAGAACTTAGTGTTATGCGGGTTCAGCTAACTTGCATGGGACAAAGGCTAAGTACTTTGCGATATCAAGGGGATAAGAGAAGGGTTCTATGGAAATGAGCTGAAATCTTAGTTTTTTGTGGGAATGAAAAAGTTAGTCTTCTGTGGGTTTGAGTGAACATGGTGTTCCATGGACTTGGAAAATCTTTGTGTTGTGCGGAGTTAGCAAAATCTGCAATAAAAGTAAAGTCCTCAGAGGAAAGGCCGCAAAACGTGGAAAAAGTGCCGCGCGACACCACGTAGCAGAGAGAAAGAAAGTTAAAGCCTCGACAAAGAAAAAAAAACCGCAGAAGTCGTAACTAGTGTTCCACGTAAGTCAAGAACTCGCTTTTCCGCGGAAATGAAAAAGTTAGTCTTCCGCAGGTTCGAGTGAACATAGTGTTCCGTGGACTTCAAAATCTGTGTATCGTAGAGTTTGCAAAATCTGCGCAACAAAAGTAAAGTCCACGGAGGAAAATCCACGTAACAAAGGAACATCATACGCCGTAGAACAAAGGAAAAAGCTATGCGGTATTGTAGGAAGTGTTAGAAAGGTTCGTGGAAAGCTAACTGCACAACACCGTATGTCGTGGAACTGATGGAAAGCTGCGTAACATGAGAAAAGGCCGCCAAACAAAGTTGGACTCGTAGAATGCAATGTATTTCACGGGACAAGAACAAAAGGCCACGAGGAGTCAAAGGAATTGCCGAGTTAGAGCAGTTGTTTGCAGATCAAGGCAAAAGTCAGGAACAAACCTGCGGGTCATCAAAGTTTGCTGAGCAGAAGCCCACAGGACTAAGGAGCGATGAATCCGCGGAACAAGCAAAATATGAAGCAGTGTAACAAAAAGGTTATGTGAAAGGTTCAGACCCTGCAGAACAAGGGTGACATTTAGGTGCAAAACTTCGTGGAACAAAGGATTTTCGTGTTTTTGTTGGGAATCTTCAAAACTTTATATCTTTTGATCCAGCTCCATTTGACATGAGACTGATCTCATTGGAAGCATTTTTAGAGGGCTTCACTAAAAGATCACTTTTGAGGAGAATGATGGAGATACTTGGGATATTTTAATGACAAAGTTTTGGGTTGTTTTGAGTTGCTTTCGCAATCGAATGATGCTCAATTCAGTTATTAGATGCTTTTGTTTGATTCCTTTTGTCTCATGATGCTTCTTGGATGCACAAAAACACCTTAGATATGCAAGCTAATTAGAAACACAATTCAACAATTTATAAGCAATATGAAAATAATTTGAATGCACAAATAAGGTTATTGAGCATGAAGAAAGTTGAAGGCACAAGAATGTGCAACATCTTTGTTCTATTGCTGAAAAGATGCACACTTACAATTGCCTAATGAGGTACTTGAACACTTGCATAAGTTTGAAAACTAAGGCTAGAACACTGCAAAAGAAAACAAGAATTCAAGGGAATTTAAAGATTAATGACGATAGAATATTGAGAGACTCTATTTATTACAATTCATAAGAGAAGAAAGAAGAGTGTTGTGCAAACAATCAACTTCAAAATAGGTTTCCTATATAAAAATAGAGTGTCGTGGATAAGAGCCATGCCTTTTAGGATAAATTAATTGATTTTGCTTTGCTTTTATCATTATATCTTAAATTTGTGGCTGAGAATTCACAAGAATCCTTGTGTGTGTTCTAAAAATAGATGCACTAATCACATGCTTTTGTCTAAGAAAAGATATGAAGCCATGTTTGAGTATATTAAAAACAATTCATTCACGATCTTCTTTTGCTTGTAGCTTTATCTCCAAGTATTTAGCCTTAAAAAAGGCTTAATCCAAAATATCCTCCCCTTGTGTTCTCTCGGCTATTTTAGTATCAAAGTTATAAATAAAATTAAAATTAAAATTGGTGCATATCCAGATATATTAAAAGCTTGGAAAATCTTTTTTATTTAATTAATTAATAAAAGCAAAAAGCTCTTATTCATTATCATCCACTACTTGCACTCTCTTAAATCATCTTTAAATTAATGCAAAAAAATAGTCACATTTGTTTATCATAACATTATTAATGAAATAAAAATTAATTCTCATCTAATACATGTGCTGATATGTTATTAATTTGGATCAGTCGATATGTTTGGAATAATTCACAAAACCTCTTTCTTTCAAGCTCCTGAATCTCCTTGGCAGCGAATGGGCACTTGTACTAGATTAGGAAAATGATAGCAATGCTTGTTGATGAAGTATCAAACCTAAATGAGCAAAATGAGAGCTTAAAGAGGCAAGTATGCAATGAGGGAATGAGAGGTAAGTTGCTTTGCTTTTATGTTTTGTTTTAAAAATTCTCTTTCATTTGTAGGATTCATATTGTGTTTTTTTAAAAGTATTTAAAAAGGTGGAAAAAAAGATGTTTTGTCCTAAAAACATACTCAGGAGTGGCCAGGGTACTTCGAGTACATTTGCCTTGACGCACTCGAGCCGTCTCGGCCATACCATGGCTGCTCTTGGGTATGTTTCTGGGACATACCGATATCGGTTACGTTTCATACTTTTACTTAGGGGCCTGCAAGTGCTTTACTCGGTATCCGAGCTATACTTGGGAAATAAAGAGGTAATGGGCATGGGCTCGATCACACCAGCTTGCACAATACTCTTCTTTACTTGAGTAGCTATACCATATGGTTGAGGAAGAGTACTACCTTTAAGCCACTAAATCATACAACAGTATTAGGATTAAAAGACTTCAAATTATACAAGCCATACATGCAAAATGTCTAAGATCAACACAAATTCATACCCCAATTTTTTGATTTCAGACATTCTGCATTTATGATTTGTATTATTTGAAAGTCTTTTGATCCTAATATTGTCAGTGATTTATCTGATGTCTCTGGGGTAGTACTCTTCCTCAACCATATGATGTAGCTACTCAGGTAGAGAAGAATCTTGAACAAGATGGTGTGGTTGAGGCAATGCCCATTACCCCTTTATTTCTCGAGTATGCTAAGATATTGGTATGACATTTGTGAGCCCCTATATGTACAAAATGTACCTTGTAGACGATATGTCTTGAACACGTTGTTGGGAGTAGCTAGGACATTTTTATATGTACCTTGACCGTCCGTCTCGTACCTTGACCGCTCTTGGGTATGTTTCTCGGTCAAAATGTATTTTTAATTTTTTCCTGTTTTTTACAGAGTTAAAAAATAACACATACCAAAAACACAATATGAAACTCTAAAAGTGAAAGAGAATGTATAAAACAAAAGCAAAACATAAAAACAAAGCATTTACTGTTGTCACCTAGAAGTTGCACCCTGATAGAGAATGGTGTGTGTACTCTTTCTGTTAACAAAATTGGAACACCTCAAGGCTGTGGGTGACCTATAACTGAGGTGAACCTATAGAGAGGGTTGGTTCCCTTGTGAATCACCTAAAAAACGGAAAATTTGACAAGGAAAAGGGAAAAGGAATGCGGAAAATGGGAAATAGGGGTGATACACCAAAAGTTTGACACTTGCATGTAACTCTGCACACAGAGAATTTAAAGATCCACACACTTGCACAACTCTAGATTATTTTGCATAATAAATTTGAGGATTTAGGAAAAGACAACAAGAGAGGTTATGAATTCCACACTAAGGCAAACACAATATCCTATAACAAACACAATGAATAATTTGAAAACAAAAATATGAGTGGGCAAAATGAACCTTTATTATTCAGAGGTGTAAGTACAAAAGTTGGAGATGCAAGAGCAAATCAACACTCCAAGTATCTCAATTTTTACAATCAAAACCAGCCTACATAAATTGATGAATGATAATAATAGACTGCTAAAACCTGTAGTTCTTTTATTTACTTATTCTATTCTTATCCCTCACTGGTGCATGGGGACAACAATTCACTTTTATATTTATTTAATTCCTATTTTTATCCTCCTTGGCGCATGGGGACAACAACAATCTATTTTTATTTAATTCCATTCTTAGTCTTTAGTGAACCATAGTTTATTTGTATTTATTTATTTCCATATAATTAAGTATTAATTTTCTAGTCAATAGTAGTTTGATCCATGCAAAGTCTTCATCCAACCGTAGTTCATTTGATTCATCTTATCTTGCGCTGAAATAGGAATTAAATTTTATTTATTTTTATTTCCTTATCCCTCCTTGGCACCAACTTTAGGACTGCAGTTCCTTTTATTTTATTTATTTATTTGCACCTTTATCCTTTTGGCGCCAACCTCTTAATCATGGGAAATATGGTAACATTTTGGCAACATCACGAGATTGTTTGCCTGCTAAACAAGGAGATCAGTGGTCTTCTGCATCCATTGGGCTATGGAGTCACATACCTCTGTCAACAACTAGTTCACACAAGTTCGGAAATCTTGTATCCTCTGAATCAATACAACTGAAATACCTTCTCCAACAAAAGAAAATGATGTGCATGCAATCACTTATTGAAAAAACAACTAACTAATATGCCGAATCCTCAATAGCAAGCTTTGAGGAAAATCCCATTAACTGGGATTTGTAGTTCTTTGCCATTCAACTGAGATAACTGAAAAGCATTGTGAGGCTTGCAAGATGAAATAACATATGACCCACTCCAAATAGCATCAAATTTGGTGTGCCTTCCTGTTTTTCTCTATTTGCATCCCATTTAAGGACAAGATCACCCTCTTGAAAGATTCTTGCAACTGCTTTCTTATCAAAGTTCTTTACTTGAGCTTGGTGAGCTTCCATGGTGAGCATGGCTTCATTTCTCAATTCTTCCAACTGCATAAGTTCAACATATCTTACCTCCATGGGACTTGCTTCCAATAACTCTAATTGATGAATAAGCTCTAAAGTGGGCAGCTCAAGAGAAATTGGGAGTCTCGCTTCCTTGCCATAAACCAACATGTAAGGAGAATTACCAATAGACCTTTTGGGAGTGATTCACACCCACAAAGCTGTTTTGAGTTTGGTGTGCCAAGATCTTTGATTTTCATCCAGAACTCTTTTAATAATCTTCAACAAATTTTTGTTAGTAGACTCTACAAGACCATTACCTTGTGGGTAATAATTTGATGAAGTACTCAAATAAATACCATTCTCGGACAGCCCACTCTGTAATTTTAGTACCAACAAAAACAAGACCATTATTTGAAATAATAGTAGTAGGAACTCCAAATCTAGTTATAATACCTTCATAGAAGTCAAGCACACTAGTTTCATTTGCTTCTTTTAATGCAATTGCTTCTGTCCATCTGGTAAAATAATCAGTGGCAGTAAGAATCCACTTGTGACCCAAACTGGATGGTGGGTTAATCATTCCTATAAAGTCCAATCCCCACTGCATAAAGGGTTGATCTGCTGAAATAGGATGAAGAGGAAGGGCTGCAAGCTTTTCCTTACCCACAAAGAAAGCACACTTTTGACATCTTTTGACCCATGCATAACAATCTTTGAAAATACTTGGCCAATAATAACTTGCTTTCATTATTTTGAGAGCAGTAGTCCTTGGAGCATAATGGCCACCTGATAAACCTTCATGGAATTCTTGCAATAATCTGTCAACTTGTGAAGGTTCTACACATCTCAGAAGAACACCATTAATATCCTTTTTAAACAATATACCATCAATGAGTGCAAAAGGAATAGCTTGTAACTAGAAATACCTCCTTTTCGTCTTATCCAAACCTTGGGGAAGAATACCAACATGCAAGTAATTAATCATATCTTGTGTCCAACTCACAAAAGATGGTATTTCAGCTGCTTGTGGCTGATCCGTGAGTGCAAAAACAACTTTTTTACTTGACTCCAAATTTGAAACCAAATGCTCACATAAACCTTTACCTCGGATCAACTTTGTTACCTTGAAGTCCATGTCATATTCCATGACTTTTGTGATCCAACCAACTCTCTTTTCATTCAAATCCTTGCTTAACAAAAACTCTTTTACACTTGGGTGAGTAACCATAACATGAATTCTATTATTAGAGAGCATATATCTGAAATTCTTTAAGCCTCTAATAACAAAAAGTACTTGCTTTTCCACAAAAGTATACTTCACCTCATAGTCATGTAGCCCTTTGCTAAAGAAAGCAATGGGTTGCTCTAAATTGTCATGATTCAACTGAGTTAAGATAGCTGAAATTGTTTCACCCCTACAAATGCATATAATATAAAATCATTTAAAAGTCGATTCACAAGTGTTGGAGCTTGAACAATAGCTTGTTTAATAGCCTCAAAACTGATTCTCCCTTCATCTGTCCAACTGAAACTCATATTCTTTTTCAACATAGCAGTTAGAGGATTTTATAAATTAGTGAAATCAGCAATGAATCTTCTCACAAAATTGATCTTACCCAAAAATCTTTGAAGTGCTTTCTTGTGCTGAGGTAAAACTAAAGATAGAATTGAGCTTACTCTTTTTGGATCTATGGCCAAACCTTCTTTTGAGACCACGTGGCCCAAAATTTTACCTTCATGCACTGAAAATATGCACTTCTTTGGGTTGAGAGAAACCCCATATTGTTTGCATCTTTCAAAAATTTGTCTCAGATGGCTCAAATGATCATTAACGATCTTAGAAAAAATAGTAATGTCATCAAGATAAATCAAAACATTTACATTGATCAAACTTTGGAAAGCCATATCCACGGCTCTCTAAAATGTAGCTCCTCTATTGGATAAACCAAAAGGCATATTTCTGTAAGCAAATGTCCCCCACTTAGTAGTGAAAGCTGTCTTGTATTGATCTTCTTCCTTTACCAAAATCTGATTGTAACCATTGTAACCATTTAGAAGAGAGAACCTTTCTACACCTGATACAATCCTTAGAATCATATCCATTAATGGTAATGGATAATGATCCTTTAGTGAAGCCCTGTTTAGATCCCTAAAATCAACACATAACCTTATCTCTCCATTCTTCTTCCTCACGGGTACAAGATTTGCAACCCACGAGGAATGCTTGATAGGAAAGATAATGCAAGACTCAATAAGCTTTGTTAGTTCATTTCTCATCAAAATTTCTATCTTTGGATTAATAGGTCTTTGCTTTTGCCTTACCGGTTTGGAATTAGGCTCAAGCTCAATGGTATGTTGAGTTAATCCTAGATCAAAACCTTTTAGATCCTCATACTTAAAAACATCAATGAACTCATTGCATAACTGAACAAAAGCTTGCTTTTCTTCCAAATTACATACCTTGCCATGCTTAAAAGTTTGCCATCACTAATTGCTATGTCCTCATAGTTCTTTTGCTTAGTGGACATCCTGATTTTGTCCCTTTTCGTAATCATCATTATTAAAAATACTCACAAGGGTTACTAATCCTTGAGGCACTTATTAGTCTTTAATTGCAAGATTTGCTCACCATACCGCTACTGCAATTTAGATTGATTTTTAGCTGAAAATTCAGCTTCTTCCTAAATAAAGCGTACAATCTGCTCATCACTATCAAACACTTGCCAATTAGTATTATTATCAAGAATTGATGGCCTTACAACCACCTTAATATGAGGCTGATTATCCTTTCTTTTCACATCACTAGGAATATCAAAATCAACTCCAACAGTTGCCAATCTATTTGCTTGTTTATTTTCAGCTCTAGGTATTGATTGAACATTGAATGCATCAAAATCCTCTATAAGATCCCAAACTCTATGTCTATATGATTTCAACAAGGGATTCTTTGCAATATTCAAATTTCTCACCTGATGTATGACTATTCTACGTTGCCGTGATACGGATACGATACGCGGATACGTCCAATTTTAAAAACCCTTGGATACGATACGTCTTGGATACGTCTATACACACACACACACATTTATATATGTACATCTACTAATTTTACTCATTTTTAGTCCATAAAAACTGAAATAGTAATACAAAACTTGAATCAATGTTCAAAACATTCAATATACTTAAGACTTTGCATTTTTATTGATCATGTGGCTGCCATACATATGATATACGAATATCATGTTAACATGAATACAACAAAACTTGAAATTTGAAAAATATACTAGTACTAGATCCATGTTCAAATTTTCAAAACAAACAATATACTTAAGATTTTACATTTCATTGTTCATGCGGCTGCCATACATATGATATAGTAATAGGAATACAAACAAGTCTAGAATATATCATCTAGATTTTCCTCAAAACCAAGTTCATGTGTGCCACTTGCGCTAGCTCCACTCTCATTAACTCCACTCTCCGCTCCTTGCGAACTCCCTTGAGTGTCATCTTCGCCATCAAATAATGAAAGTTGGGCAAGCGTGGCTACGGAGGCATCCAAGTCTGTGGTCTCTGGAATAAGATCCCAAAGTTTGTGAGGCCCTTTAGCATACTCCTCAGACTTGTGTGACAAGAGGCGCAAATTGGAGTGCACATATACCAAATCCTCAGCTTTTTTAGATGCCAACTTGTTTCTTTTAGCTGAGTGGATAAAGCTATAAGTACTCCAATTCCGCTCTGCGGAAGAATTACTAGCCACCTATTACAACAAAGTTAGAAAATTGAAATTCAAAGACAAGTTAGTATCCTAAGTTCTAACTTAATAAAATTTAAAATATTCGAAATGATTCTAAATTTTAAAATTTATAAATGTTATACCTGTGAAAGAACTTTTATAGCAATAGGACGTAAGTACTTGGCATCATGGCCATGTACACGCCACCATGTGGTTGGAGTCAAGCTACTCTTGTCGAAAAGAGCCTCAATCGATCCCATGTTGCCTTCTGAACCAGTAAACATGCCCATTTCACTTCTGACCACACTGGCTATAGATGGATCAGGAAAAATTCTTCTGAATGCTGCCACTGGTTCCATTTCTAACTTCGGAGTCGAAAATGGTGCTTGCACTTGTTTGGTAGCCCAAGTACATCGAGCTATAGTACTTTGGGGTCGGTCATATGCAAGAGATGTAATGAGGTGGTCATTTTATTCCACCTCTTCATGACCACAGATCTTGACCTCACCGTAGAAGGTCTCTTACGGATCTAGACCTTTTTTTGTATTATATCTCTGATACACTCAAGCATGGAATATATGCCATCATATATCTCTCCCAAGATGCTTCATTAGTATCTACATATCGGATCATGGAGAGAATGGGTTCCTGTAAAACTCAACAAGTACTCAACCTTGGCCCTCCAATCCTCATCAAGGACCCATGATTTTACCCTTGTAGCTTTCTCTGTATTTGACTGCCTCCACACTGACCAAACACTTGCTGATCACCATACTGCTTAAAGCCTCTCTCACCTTCACAAGCCGTCTCAAAACAAGCGTGTGAGAGGCAAATCTAGTTTCTGCAACCTTCAGCAACTCTAACCTTGAGAATTTCCTAAAAATGGCTTGTGACATATGATGGTTTGTGATAAACATTTGAATGTCATTTGCCTCAGAATAAATTTGCTCAATCCATGGGATTTTCCCAATCTTTTGGAGCATCAAGTTAAGGGAGTGGACAGCACAAGGGGTCCAAAAAATGTGCTCATATCTACCCTCTATGATCATTCCTGTTGCTTTACAATTTTTAGCGTTGTCCGTGATGACTTGGACAACATTATGGGGGCCCACCGACTCAATTGCCTCTATTAAAATGTTAGCAATAAATTGTGCATCCTTGACTTGCCCTTCACAATCAATGGCTTTAAGGAACATTGCCCCTTTAGGGCATATTGCAACAACATTTATGAGGGGTCTATTTCTAGCATCTTTCCATCCATCTCAAAATGATGAAACCTCTGTTCCTTCCATGAGTCTCTGATTGGCTGCAAAGTCTTGTGAATGTGTTCCACTTCCTTTCCCAAGAGTGTGGTTCGAACTTTTTCGTAACCTGGGGATTTGTACCCTTGTGGAGTTTCATTGATACCCTTCACCATTTGATGCCAATATGGAAATCTCAATACATTAAAGGGCAGCCCACATGCATAAATGCATCGAGCAACAACCTCATCAGCAACCTCCCTCTTTTCAATATTAAATGCTTTCTCCAATGCTCCTTTTGGCCTTTTTCGTGAGCTCTCTGGACTCTCTTCATCAAATGGTTGACTTTGAGTTTGAATGAAAGGATGAGAAGTAGGTCTAGGTGTGGGTGGTAGTGATGAAGGCCTTCTTTGCGAAGGAATTGTTCTAGTTCTATTTCTTTCAGCTTGTTTATCAGCCTCCTCTTGCTCTCTTAGGTACTTTGCCATTTTTTCATTTGATATTTTTGGGCACCTCTTTATCCCCACACCTCCAACACCAGTCAAATGGATTTTCACTCGACTATATGAGGATCTGTACTGAGCTTGGCAACCATGACATATCCATACCCGACACCCACCACCAACAATGTTGTCTACCACTGTCACATGTCTCCAAAGAGGGGAATTAGGATCATGTCTCACAGGAACTGATGTGTTTTCAGCTTGGCCTTGCACTCCACCCAAAGTAGAACTTGATGCCATCCTAATCTGTTTTTGATCACCAAGATCACCATAACGGCGCGAGGTGAGAGCATACACAGAGTTAGGATGTTTAAAAAATTAAAAACATTTTGCCTTAACATAAATAAATTAGTTATGTCATCCTAATCTGTTTTTGATCACCAAGATCGCCATAAAGGCGCGAGGTGAGAGCATACACAGGTTTAAGATGTTTAAAAAATTAAAACACAATTTGCCTTAACATAAATAAATTACTAATTAGTTATGTCATCCTAATCTGTTTTTGATCACCAAGATCGCCATAAAGGCGCGAGGTGAGAGCATACACAAATTTAGGAAGCTAAAAAAATAAAAATTTAAAAACAAATACATTAACATTGAACAATGCATTTAAAATTAAAAAATGATTTTTTACCAATTAATAAATTAAATAACCATAAACTATGCCATCCTAATTTGTTTTTGATCACCAAGATCGCCATAAAGGCGCGAGGTGAGAGCATACACAGATTTAGGAAGCTAAAAAAAAAAACAAATACATTAACATTGAACAATGCATTTAAAATAAAAAAATGATTTTTTACCAATTAATAAATTAAATAACCCTAAACTATGCCATCCTAATCTGTTTTTGATCACCAAGATCGCCATAAAGGCGCGAGGTGAGAGCATACACAAATTTAGGATGTGTTTAAATTATAAACTTTAAAAAAAAAGAAACATAATAAATAAATGAATAACCATAAAAAAATAAAACGAAAGGATGAATTAAAAATAAAAATAAAATTAAAATACGGTATACCTGTAGAGTGTAGTGTAGAATCGTAGATCCTGGTTGCCTCTAAAATTTTAAAACAATCTCTTCCTCTCAAGTCTCAACAATGGCTTCTTCTCCTTCTAAGTTCTCCTCCTTGCAATGATGGACTCCAAACAATAGAAGCAATCGCTGCCCCTCCTTCAAATCTTTGCCTCCTCTAAGCTCTTTGCAAAACCTCCTTCCAATCTTTGCCTCCACTAAGCTCTTCACAACTCTTCTTTGGCTCTTTGCTCATTCACTTGCAAAAAGACAATGAAATTGTTTGTGTGATTTCAAATGAGAGGGGTGGGTGCTTTTTATAACTTTTTGTGGGGGAGAGGGTGTATTATTTTATTCATTTAGTGTTTAGGGTTCGGTTTTAGGGAGTAGAAAAGTCAAACATTAAAAAAATGAAATAGAACTAAAAAAAACGTATATAATCTGGATACGTCCTTGATACGTCGGGGGTACATTAGGGTGCGTCACGGATACGCATGGACATATCCGTGACGCGTACTGACATACCCCGTGCACGTATCGTGGACGTATCCACCACATATCGCAAACGTATCCGTATCGGATTCGTATCCAAGGGGATTCGGGGGGTTTGGAGTATCCGTGCAACGTAGTGACTATTTCACTGTCACCAAATACCTGTAGGTACTTAATTCCCTTCATTCTAGCCCACTATAAACCATGAATTAGTGCCTCATATTCAGCTGCATTGCATGTACAACCAAACTGAAATTGAATAAAATAATACCTTTGACCATACGGTGATATCAAAGCATTACCTGCACCTGATCCATCCTTGCTTTTAGAGCCATCAAAGTATAAACTCCGCAACTGTAACAATCTCATTAGTTTTAATCAATAATGGTAAAAAAACATTATTCTGATGCATGCAATAAATTCCCAAACTAGCCTCTTTAATATATGTTTCTTCAGCATATTTGTAAGGATCAAAACCATGACGGTCAGTTCCCACTCATCCAATAATGAATCTGGTATGCTCTTAGAGTGGGTGTCTGTATCTTGAACAACAGGATGATCCTCTTGGTAAAAAACAATACAATTCACATTGTAAGCATTAGGCACATAAGGCTCAATATAAAATTTAGCAAGAGGCTCAAAATTAATTGTTACCTTTGTGCCATACCTTGTTCTGAAAAATAGATAAGACCAATCTGATGATAGATACCCTCCAATCTTAGTTGTAAAATCTCTAGATAAACACAAAGCAAAATATGGAGGTAGATCTATTACCATAACACCTGTAAGATTGGAAGGCTTGGACATGCATGCAAACTTAACTTCAGATCTTTGATTATACCAACTGTTTTGGTAGTGTGCCATCCAACTGCAAAACCCCTTTGTCATGTGGCTCATATTTGAGTCCTAGCTTATCTGCTATTTGCTTAGGCATGACTGTACTGCTAGCACCACTGTCAACCATGCAATTATGGACCAAATTATCACCAATAATCAAAGAAAGGTAGAAAGGAGGAGGCTTACCAATCCCTTTTGCTTGAAATTCAGCCTTAATGGGTTGATCTGTATTTGCAAGTACTGCACTAGCTCTAGCTGAATGATCCACTGTAACTAGTAGTTTGGCCAACTCATCCTGTAGCAAGTTCTTTTGACCCGGAATAGTCAACGTATCCCACATGGATAAACTCACATGAACTTTCTTCATCTGATCTATAATATTAAGGGGAGAGCTGCCCCTTTTGCTTGACCTTTTGGAACACTTTCAACCTCTTTTTCCTGATTCTTTTGTGCTTCCAAGCTGCCCTTTTGAATCTGATTTTTGTCTCTCTTTCTCATTAGGGACAACAACCTTATTAGTATTATTAGGAAATAAAGAAGATGATCCATGCAAATTAGTTACCTCTGTGGGTTCTCCCACTGCCCTTCTTTTGTATACTCTTGTATTAGCTGCCTGCTGATCCTCTTGTTGCCAATTCACCAAATTTGCCTTTGGTGGCTTTGGTGCTTCACTAGAATCCCCTTGAGGAGGAGCCTCAACTAATGTAAGTTGTGGAGTTGTCCTTGTGCAATCAAAGCTTGATTTAACATTCCATTAGCACAAGAAAAGGATCATGCGAATGATTACATGGAGCACACCAAAAGGGTTCCTGAATTAGATTAGTTTGTACTGGAACAAGAGCCATAAATATAGAGGATAAGATAAGATAAATATATTAAATGTCCAACAGGTGACCACAAAAGTAGGTCAAAGGGACTGCACCATACAAAGGGACCAAAAACCAGCCGGAAACCAAGACGGGTTTCCACAAGAAAACAAGAACAAAAATACAAAAGAGAAGAGAGAAATGAAGCAAGGGCCAATGGCCAAGAAGTGCCACCACAAAAGCGTGCACAACCCCAGTCGGGGGACATGGGGAATACAATGTAGAAGAGAGAGAAGAAGAGCCAAAGGAGGGGAGAGAATCCGAACAGAACTCTCTCATCTAGCATCCAAGGCCGGCTGAAAGAAGCTAGTAATGCGTTGATGTCCAGTGGAGGACGTAGTGGAAGGTATGGAATGTTGATGTCCGGAGTGAGAAGCTCTTTGAGCAGTGCCGTGGATCTCCTCGAAGGTTTGTGAAGGGATGATCTTGGGCTCATATGTGTTTGGAAGCTCCTGGACTGGAGGAAGGTGCCCTGGTTCCGCATCGATCGGATCGAGGGCCGTCTTCGGTGTGTCATACTGCCGCTTGGTGCCCCTCCCTGAAGGGATCACTGTGAAGAAGGAGGTGATCTGTTGAGTAGTCGACTGTCTAGATGGGGGCTGAAGGGTCTCACAACGAAGTCTGAGAGTCTCCTGCATATATAAAGCTAGGCACCTCTGGTCATAATATCTGAAGAAACTAGTAAGGGTCGGATGCTCTCTGAAAAGACAATGGAATCTCCCTCTGATCTCGTAATAGATGGGACACCGGAAAATGAAATGATCCTCTGTCTCGACCTCTTGAAGGGAGCAAAGCTGGCAGATCCTATCGAATGTGGCAATTGATGGTCATTTTCAACCCGAACTCGTGTGAGCCCACTCAATCCGACCAAGAGGAGCGCAGAGGGCATGCATCCAATGACGGGAGATGTATTGGGGTCGAGCGATAAGACCATTGTTAACCACTAGGAAGTGCGTAACATAGAAAGCCATCTTAGGACGCGCCTCCTCCCTGAGGGTTAGTCCATGTGATCTGGACAAACTGTCTGTAAATGTCATCTCTGATGATTTCATTCAAAGTTTGCTTCCTCGGTAGGAGGCGGGCTGGAGCGTCCAAGGAGTAACTAAACGGTGGAAGGTGGTGCATCTGAATGCCAACGGATCCCAGTAGGCTCGAGACTTCGGCATACCAACAACAAGAGCGACTAGGGTGGTCAGATAAGGCTATGGCCTCCGAGGAACAATATGCTAAATATGGGTACATGTCTCTTCTCGCAGCAGAATCAACAAGTCTCCGGATGTGATGCAGGAGCAAGACGAGGCCAAAGATTACTTCCAATAGAAATGGACGAACACCAAACTTAGCTAGGATGATATTGTGGGGTATGGACACTTTGCATCTAATGATGTGCCTGAGCAAAAGAATTTGAATTCTCTCTCACAGAGCCCAATCGACTCAAGTAAGGAAGGCCCCCAGATCTCAGAGTCATAGAAGATCCTGGGCCTAATGAGGGAGTCCGTGAGGGACATCTTAGACAAGGTATCCTGAAAGTTGTGTCTGAAGCTCTGTCTTTCCAAGAGAGCTAAAGACCTATACCCTTTATTGACCTGGGGTTGAAGAGCTGGCCGCATATTGAAGCGAGGTCCAGAGACAAACACTCCCAAGTAGGTGTATGAGATGGCAATCTTGAGCTCCTCCCCTCTGAAGAAGAAATGGAAATCAGATGTCTTCAACCCATTGAAGAGCATAACCTTGGTCTTGCCAAGGTTGACCGTCAACTGCTTATGGTCACAAAAAAGAGCTAAAGCATCTAGTTGTCTCTGTAATCCTTCCAGGGAAGAGGCGAGGAGTACCACATCGTCAGCAAAGAGGAGAATGGATATCAGAACTTGGTGAAGAAGACAACCGTCACCCTCCTGGATATGATCACGGAGAAAATTCTCCAACTCATTAATGTAAATCTTGAACAAAGTTGGGGACAAGGGGCAACCCTGTTTGACCTCAATGGTGCTCTTGATGAAGTCTGACAATCTAGTGGCGGTGCGGAGGTGGCAAAGGACCTCCTCATAAAGGCGCAAAATTGCAGCAAGAAGGATTTCGAAAATGCCAATGTCTTTGAGCCTATAGAAAAGGGCTTCCCGCGGAACAAAGTCAAAGGCTTTTCGAAAATCAACAAAGCAACAAAAGACTTTGGAAGAGTGGTGGTGTGCTTCCTCAATGATGGCCCAAAGGGTGAAGATGTGATTAGTGGTCAGTACAATGGACGAAAACCTGCTTGTCCCTTGGTCAAGGTGCATGTGCTCCAAAAACTCGAAAGCCGAATGTGAAGCACTGTTGCATATAGCTTAGAAAATGTGTGACCCACCATAATCGTTCTGTAATTATTGGGATCTGAGATGGGGCCCGACTTATGGATCAGGTGAATAATATGATGGGACCAAGTGCTCGGGAAGCTGCTCAAATCACGTGGTTAAAAAATCCACTAAGTAGTTGTTCGGGATGTGAAGACCATGCTTGAAGAACTTTGCTTGGAAGCTGTCCTCATCCTCTACTTTGCTTGTTGTTCATGGTGAAATAACATCTTTGACATTCGTGTAAGTGAAGAGGTGGTAAGACAATGGTGGAGACACAACCTGAATCGAGATTGCCCTGGATATCATAAAGATTGGAAGTATGGGCATACGTAGAGTTAGGGTCTAAGTCTTGTGGAAGAGGGAAGTGGTGAGGGAGGATGGTATGCCAAAACGTTTAGGGAATGAATGAGGGAGGCATGAAGCTCTTGCTCTGCAGGGGAAATATAGGTACGTTTCTTGTGGTGGAGGAGGCGGCGATAGGAGGTTTTGAGTGAGGGGTAAGAGAGGTGAGCATGGGTGAAGGCGACACGAAGCTGACGGTGAAGGGTCTTGCATTCCTCGTCATACCATTGGTTCATGGGGTATGTCCTCTTCTTTGGGGAGTAAGAGTAATGGGGATAAGAGGAAAGGGTTGCTTCATGGATAATGGAGGAGAGGAGGTTGTATTTAGTGTCGGTATTAGCAAGTGAGATGAAAAGGGGTTCGGGTGGAAGAAGTTGACGAAGGTGTGAAGAGAAGGTTTCGGGGTCGCCTTCATCAGACTTAAGTATAGTGCGGGGTGGATTGTGGGTGGGGGAGTAATGGGGGCTATCTTGCAGGGAAAAGGAGAGGATGGAGTGATCAACAAGGGGGATTGGGAGACCAAAAATGACAGATTAAAGGGAGCAGGTTGGGAGTAGATATGATGTAATCCACCATGCTCGTCCCACCGCAATAAGGCCTATAGGTAAAGAAGCGAAAATCAAGAAAGCACGGGATCCCATTCAAGATCAACAACTCATGTGATTCCCCAACTGTATAAGATGTTGGCCATAAGATTCGAGAGTTCCGAAATATTTGTTGACTCTCTCCAAAGTCCTACGGATCCTGGGTCCACCTCATGGGCGCAGAGCACGTCACATGTCCTATAATGAAGGGGAATCTGGAGATCTCTGGTACAGGTGTTGAAGTCCCCCAAGAGGATAACCTCACCAACCGCTAGGCCTTAGGATCATTAGGATCAACTTTAATGGTTCCGGGCCTTGATTTGGAGGCTTACTTGTAGGATATGTTGGGTATGAGGGTCTAGCAGATTGGAATGGAGCTTCATACGGTCTGTAAAGTTGAGCAAGTTATCTCTTAATAGATACAAATTTATTTCCAAAAGCTTGTAAGATACCTTTTATTTCATTTAACTCGGGGTTGATTTGGATTAGTAACTTCTTGGCTAGCTGCTACTGGAATTGGATTTATAGCTGGTACTAGTGGTTGAATATTTGGAAAGATAGGCATGGGAGGTCTAGGTGCAATTTTGCCTTGTATGAGATTATTTTCAGCTCTAATGGCTAAATCAAAGGCAGCAAGAATTGTGTTACCCCCATGGACTGAATCATGACAACAATGTCATTGTTTAGGGATCTCAAATAGTACAAGAATGCATGCTCTGCTGTAGGCTTAATGGCACGGGGAATTCTTTCCCAAGTTCTCTGGAATCTCAAGTTAAAATCAGCCATGAACTCTTGAGGGGCTCTTTTGATTGTGCTCAATTGCTTAATTAGGGATAGGTGGTCAAATTTGTCCTCAAATTGGCTACAAAAGGCTGCTCCTAATTAATCCCAAGAATTGATAGAGTTAATAAGTAGATTTCTATACCATTGCAAGGCTTTATCCTTAAAGGAAGCTGTAAGGAGTCTCATGGCTACATTCTCCTGAGTTATATTATAAATAGAGCAAAGATTTGCAATATCTCTAATATGCTCTACAAGAGTGGTTTGAGTTTGACCAGTAAAGGATGGTAAACTCTTTAATGCGGAAGCAGGGATATCATTGTATACATTAAGATTCAAGGGGTTGCCATCATTAAAGGTCACAAAAACTTTGTTTCTATTGAGAGCCATTAGGAAATTTAGAGTGGGAAGTTGTGGGATTTTGGGCAATTGTTTTAGCTTGCTAACTCGGTAAGTATATGGAGAGGATTTATAAAATCTGCTTCTTTTATAAGAATGTAAAGGTAGCTGAATAAATTCAAAAGGAATACCTTTAGCTTTTGACCTGGTGGTCACTTTTGGCATTAGCTTTGACTAGTTTGCAACCAGTATGTCTGTGAAAACCTGAGGAGTCATCAGATGCTGATTTTTTGAATACTTTATGCTCTGCAAACTGTTGAACCAACATCAATCTTTGAATGCTCGTCCCACCGGTTTGCCGAAACTATCAGTGACCTAGAAGTTGCACCCTGATAGAGAATGGTGTGTGTACTCTCTCTCCTATTGACAAAATTGGAACACCTCAAGGCTGTGGGTGACCTATGGCTGAGGTGAACCTTCGAGAGGGCTGGTTCCCTTGTGAATCACCTAAAAATGGAAAACTTGACAAGGAAAAGGGAAAAGGAATGCAGAAAATGGGAAATAGGGGTGATACACCAAAAGTTTGACACTTGCATGTAACTCTGCACACAGAGAATTTAAAGATCCACACACTTGCACAACTCTAAACTATTTTGCATAATAAATTCAAGGATTTAGGAAAAGACAACGGTAGAGGGAATGAATTCCACACTAAGGCAAACACAATATCCTATAACAAACACAATGAATAATCTGAAAACAGAAATATGAGAGGGCAAAATGAACCTTTATTATTCAGAGGTGCAAGTACAAAAGCTGGAGATGCAAGAACAAATTAGCTCTCCAAGTATCTCAATTTTTACAATAAAAACCAGCCTACATAGACTAATGAATGATAAGAATAGACTGTTGAAACCTGCAATTCTTTTATTTATTTGTTCTATTGTTATCCCTTGCTGGCGCATGGAAACAATGATTTACTTTCATATTTATTTAATTCCTATTTTTATCCTCCTTCCTAGCGCATGGGGACAACAACAATCTATTTTTATTTAATTCCATTCTTAGTCTTTAGTCAATCGTAGTTTATTTTTATTTATTTAATTCCATAGAATTAAATATTAATTCTCCAGTCAATAGCAGTTTGATCCATGCAAAGTCTTCAGTCAACCACAGTTCACTGATCCATCTTATCCTAACGCTGAAATAGGAATTAAATTTTATTTATTTTTATTTCCTTCCTTATCCCTCCTTGGCGCCAACCTTAGGACTGCAGTTCCTTTTATTTTATTTATTTATTTGCACCTTTATCCTTTTGGCGCCAACCTCTTAACTGGCGGTGGAAATATGGTAACACTTACCTCTCATTCCCTCATTGCATACTTGTCTCTCTAAGCTCCTAGTTTACTCATTTAGGTTTGATATTTTATCAATATGCATTGTTATCATTTTCCTAAGCTAGTACTAGTGCCCATTTGCTACCAAGGTGATTAAGGAACTTGAAAGGAGGATGATTTGTGGATTTTTTTTTCGATAAGGTAAATAAAGTTTCGCTTTGAAGGGACCAAAAACCCTTTACAATTTACATAGAGAGAAGCAAGGTTAAACAAATAACCAACAAAAAGCCAAGGAAGCAAAGTAAAAAAACTTGACAAAAGGCTGCCTCAAACTAGAGCCATACCACACCAAGTCTGAAATATTAACCATTACATTTTTATATACGTAATATGTAGCACAAACAGAGCGAAGCAAAGAGAACATAGGAACTAAGAACAACAAAAGGACAACAAAAGGCCAACTATTAGTTCTCCTTGGCACTGGAATCCTTACTGCGAGTTCTAGCACTTGGCTCATTGTTCTTCATACCGCCACTTTGATGATCACACATTTTTGCCTTTTCTCCTCCTTTTCCTTAGGTTGGGTGTCCACAATCTCTGTGTCAGCATTTCCATCAGTCTTAGAATCGGTGGTGTGTTCATTTTCGAATCGCTAAGGACAAGTTTCATTTTTGCTTGTTGTTTTCCACTTTAGCCACTTGATCTGAAGGATAGAAACCCTCTGCTCCTGCATGAAAAATTCAACATGCATGCCCCCAATTCTCTTGTTCGGACTTCAATTTTATGGTGGCACTCCTTCAGCTCCTGGATCAAATTCTTGTTGACAATAAGAATGGTGTCCGCAGTTGACTCAACTCTCATTAACCTTGCTTCCTAGTCCACAAAATCTCTCTCTACTACTAGAGCCCTCACCCACATCTTGAAAACCTCTTTTCAGATTACATAGAACATCGACAATCCCTTCCGGGTGTTTTTTCCTTTATTTTTCTTCATCCGTTTAATGGTTGACGCTAGGGTTTCATGGTCAAACTCGGTGTCACTTGCTACCACTGGGCTGGGCGGGATAAGGGGTTTACCCTTTTGCACTAAAAGTAGAATCAGACCCTGATGCAATGGGACATCAATTTTCTTGTTTTTAAAATCAACCATGGTAGATAATAGGACCTATAGAGGAAAAAATCCAGACTCATAGCCTGATTCCGTCGGAGGTAGTTTAGGATGGAAAGGTGATAGGAGAATATCTTCCTAAATTTGCCCTCTAGAGTTAAATATTTCATCACAACAAGACAAACATCGACCCAACGATCAGGGAGATAGGTACGAGCAATGCCATCGTCATAAGAAACAATATGTTCACCGGGCTAAAAAAGTGGCAATCTCATGTTTTCTTCTAGTTTTATCTTTAAAATTTTGAGACCATCCATAGTAAGCCCTGTTATCTCAGCTATTGATTCTTCAAAAACCCTTATTTCAACCCCCCTGAGATTGAGCCCCCTCAACCTAAACATTGCCAAATTCAACAGAAAGCAAGGGGTCGTTACCTTTTAATCGCCGGATATACTTGGTGAAGCCACCTCTGCGCAACAACTTCCAAAGGGTGGAGTCGTTTTTAGATGAAGGAAGGAAGTTGGCTCGGTTCTGACCTTGTCACCACCCATTGTTTGCCAAGCGACTGTCTCCCTTTGAGATCAAACAGAGTGGAGTCACTAATATCAAAAAACTTGAATAAATGCCAATACACATGAGTCATATCCTTTTCCAAAAAAAGAGGATCTTTTTGAACTCCCGAGCATGTGAAACTTGGTAGCCATCATTACACTGCCTCCGAGGTCGAATCATCATTTATCAAATTTAAAATGCTTTGCCAAGGTATACGTGTCCTTGGCCACGTCATCAAGTCGGTCATGTTGTTGCCATGATTAGCAAGTGCATCAGTAGGTTTATTACCTGCTTTGTAGGTGTGCTGGATATCCACTTTGTCGAATGATTCCACCATCGCCCGAGCTTCCTTGATGATGTTAATAAACTTCCACCCACATTTGTTTTGATCCTTGAGTGCATTGATAACACAAAGAATCACCCTCTATGATGATGGATTTAATATTTAGATCCCTGCACAACATTATGCCCCAAAGCATGGCCTGGCTTCTGCATAATTGTTAGAGTGGTTACCGAGGGCCTTGCGAAAGCACCGAGACATCTACCAAAATGATCACGCACCAGACCTCCCCCGGCAAATCTCCTTCTATTTAGTAGACCCATCGAAATTGAGTTTGAAACATCCTTCAGGGGGTCTAGACCACTTAACTCTGTGGACATCCTTCTCCTTAGCTGGGTTGTTAGGGATAATATTCATGCTGCTAAGAATGCTTTTTTCCCAAGCCGAACAAACCTTGGATGATTTGATCTTAAGAATTTGGGCATTTTCTTTAAGATTTTGTTTCACTTTTTCAATAACCTTATTCAGGCTTGAAACTTTGTTCCTAAAAATCCGATTATTTCTTTTAATCCACAGTCCCCACAGAGTATGCGGGAGGGCTAGTTTTCCAAATTTCTCTAGTCAGATTGTGTTTGAAATTGTTTTTTTGTTTTCAATCTTTCACACACTTCATACTTCTTTTGATGTTTTATTGTTTTCAGAAAGGATCCACATATTGAGTATAAGAGGTGGCTCAGTCATTGAGGCTATGTCACAAGGTTCAGCGAATTTCTGGCATGAAATTCGAAATTCGCCGAACTTCTGTTGTCGCCAAAAAAATTTGCGAATATTCGAGGAGTCCAGCTGCCAAAAACACGATTTAATTGTGAGCAGAGGGCTGTGAGTGTAGGGCACTACGTAAATTTTTTCTGACTGAAAACATGATTCAACAACGAGTGGAGGGCACAGAGTCTTCCGGATGCAGCTGCGTGTGAAATGACAACTGAGATCTGACTACCCTCCACTCGCACGTCTGCTCGGATGTGAAAAAAGCTACAGTCGTGGTCGTGGTGGTCTGGTGAACCTGCGTGAGAAGAGCAGAGGTCGCGGTGTTGAGGAAGTCGTCGAGTGTTTTTATGCAATGTTTTAGTTTAGGTTTAATTTTATGTTTCGATGATTTTTTCTTTACTTATTTTTATTTTTATCTTTTCTTATTATATTTGGTATAATATTATATTTAAAATTTTATTTTATATCATTTACTTTTAAAATATTCTAAAGTTTTTAAATTTAATATTTATAAATTTGAAACTATTAAAGTTAAAAACTCTAAAATATTTTAAAATAATTGACATCAAATATTACATTAAAATCTCTATAATATTTTTAAATATAAAATTCAAAATATTAAATTAAAAACTCTAAAATATTTAAAATGATTGACATTAAATAAAAAATTAAATATTACATTAAAATTTCTTTTCGAACTTAAACTGAACTTTATCCTCGTCGAACTCGAACTCGAACCTTGTGACTTAGCATTGAGGTGTCAAGTGGGAACACTTTTATTCATGTACTGCTACTTCTGAGATTTTGATGTCAACCCCTTTGGGATTACTACGTGATACTCTGGATTTTCTGTAGAGCCCCTTGGCTTTTCTTCAGGCTCACTAAATACCTAGAATCACCTGCAGTCTACATTGCCAGGATACGCCCTGACCCCCACGTTTCCTGTCTGATACGTATCCGATACGGATACGTACGGATACGGATACTAATACGCCAAGGATACGTATGGCAGCCACATGATCAATAAAAATGCTAAGTCTTAAGTATATTGAATGTTTTGAACATTGATTCAAGTTTCGTATTACTATTTCAGTTATTTATGGACTAAAAAATGAGTAAAATGAGTAGATGTACATAAAAATATATATATTTTAATTTTTTAATATATATGTACGGACGTATCCAAGACGTATCGTACCCAGGGGTTTTTTAAAATTGATGTATCCGCGTATCGTACCCGTACCCGTACTGATACTCGTACCCGTATCCTGGCAACGTAGCCTGCAGTCTATATATAAAGGTTTTGTACCTGTAGTCTATTATTTGGCTTACATCATGGTTAAAGTGATCTGCACATGCTCAGTCTGCAGCAAAACTCACCTACTGCTTCCATTTGCTCTTTGGATAGCCATTTAGGCATGCCTCCATCAATAAACTGGCTAAAGTTAAGCTGATCTCTCTTTTCTTAGCAGCCTCTTTCTATGTAGCTAAAGTGGATTTAGCTATATGCTGCCAAGCGAGTGGATCTACTATCTCTATCATCAATGTGTGCTTAACTTGACAGGATTACAGTCATTAGAGAGGATCTTTCTTGCTTAACTCTCTTCCCATCCTTACTAGTGAATTGTGGTTTATTTCTTGCTGCACCTCTTGGAATTCCATTACTATTTTTAGCTTCATCATCCCGGCTCCTATCTTCTATTTCCTGTCCATGAGCTGATTGAAGAATTTTGCTGCTCCGAGTCGACGTGAATTGTCCAGGCAATCAAAGGAGATTGACTAACTTATTCTTAGCAATCCAGTGACATATCTCAAGAGCACAGGTAGGTGGCTGCTTGTCTTCTTTCTGGATTTCCTTAGGGTTTCGTTACTATTTTGTACTCCATTCTGACCCAGATTTTTTCTTCATATTTTTCAGGTGAGAACCCAAATTTTTTCTGTCTTATTATTCTGTGGGCAATGTGTGAATCTTTTTGTTTGCATCAGCTAGTTCAAAACACATCACAGCCAGTAGTGTGTTGGTTGGGTTGCTTCCCTCTGCATGGGATCTGCACGATCCCTCACTCTCTCTCATCCATGCTCTAGGTCGCTTGTTGCTTGTTTTTGTGTGGTTAGCCTATCCTATCTGGCTTTATCAAAAATCAAAAGGGAAAAGCTGAAAGCGAAGGAGTAGTGTGGTAGTATTTTTTTCTTTGTTTCTCATCAAGCTGCATGTGACTAGGTAGTAAAGGTTCACTTCTAGCTAGGATCTCCTCTCTTGTTCTCCTTGAAACCTAAAGAAAAAGAGATTATTATCCTTTTGGCTTAAGTAGATGTCACACCAGATGGATTTGGTTAAAGAATACAATCTAGAATAGGATCATCTTTCTTCCAATCACACTCAATTTACATGCCGCATATGTTCATGCTTTGATACCCAGTATTGTAGTCACTATAATTGTATCAATAAAATTCAAAGATAGAAGAGGGCATACATTTGTAGAAGCATCACTACTCTTTCGGGCCTGTTGGTACCTGAACAACAATTCCAGGTGAATGAATCCTTGTTCCTTGTTTGTCTGACTTGATAGTGCCCAAGGAGCCATACTGGGTGAACTAACCAGCCATCCTTTCCTACTGTTGTCTAAACCTTCTCTACTCTGGATGAGCTACCCGCTGAAGTTGATGCTGGACCTGATCATGCAGGCCCCATTTCACCAATATGACGAGTTTCTTTTTCTTATAAGCCGTTCATTAATTTCTAAAATATTTGCTTGAACTTGTTTCTTAGTCACAGAATTTGGAGAAATGCAAGAGCATGCAGATATACTGTATAAAAAAAAAAAACTGCAGATTTTCCATTATTAAGAGCAATTTTCATTATTTATGGGAATTAATGCATGTGTACTATGGATTAAATTTGACACCTTTTACTGCAGGTTTATTTATTTGTTCATTGCAATTGGAGTTATTGTTTGCATTATTTCTTGTTCGGGCTGTATTGCAGTAGTAACGAGACGCGGATGCTGCCTTTGTTGTGTATCCTTTCAAAAAAATTCTTTGTTTCTAAAGGGATGATTTCTGTATGTGGTTTTTCTTCTTTAACATTAGCAATTTAGAAATCATAGCCTCTCTCATACATGTCAAAGATACAGTGAGAAAGTAAGCACCGTATGTTGAAGGAAGAAGAAATCCTCCATAGCTTGGATTTAAATTTGATGGACATAACTTATGGCTATTTTGAACAGAAGAAACAATGCATACAATAGAAACTTTTTATTTACTGGCCTCATGTTAGCTGAAAAACTGGCTTATGTTTCAGAGTAATTTTTCATGGTGTGCACGTTATTTTGATTTGGTATCATAATTCATGACAGTTTCCTTAAGAAGCTTACAGTATTCTGTGTTAATTATTCTGTTAGTTTTGGCAGAATTGGGCTTTGCGGCCTTTATAATCTTTGACCACAAGTGGGAGGAGGTGAGCTCTTCATTTTCCTGTTCGTGATATAGCGAATGATACATGCACTCTTTCTCAGTTTTTAAGGCATTGAGACAACTTTGTTCTCTTCAGGTAATTCCAACAGATAAAACCGGAGATTTTGACATGATCAAAGAATTTTTGGAAAAAAATATTAAGATTTTCAAATGGGTTGCACTTGGAGTTGTTATTTTACAGGTACACCACATTAGTCCATCTTTTCTTTCTATTGTCAATGGTGTTCTTATAAATGAGTTTTTCTTTGATTCTAAAGGGCATACAAAATTTTATGAACTGCGGGTATTGTTTTGAATTGGAAAATTTGAAGCCTTGTGCTATTTGGTACAGTAATGGAGATTATGAAAAATTATATTAAAGTTTGGTCATTATCACAATGAATTGGCTTTTGGAAAGTTGATGGTAAAAGCTATAAGGCTTCTAGACCTTGCTTTGTTTTTTTGGCAATACCCTTGTGTTTGTTGTATTCTATGGGTGTTTTCACAATTTACAGTGTTATTCAAAATTTCACAGTAGGTTGCGATTGCATTTAATATTGCGATTTCACTGTTTTATTCGAAGAACATTATTATTCTTGATGTGTTAGTAGTTTTATTTTCCAGGTCATATGGTAAGAACCATTCTCATCTTCCTTAAAGTACGTGTAGTTGTAGCAATCTTAAACTTTCAACCAATTTATTATAGTCTTTTCATGGTACAATTTATACTATTGTTACTTACCTAGAATTTAATGCTTTTCTAGTGTCTGGAAGATTATGTATTTAAAGGAAATCTTGTCTACAGGAGTCGCACATTACTCTGATGTAAAGGCCATGAACTAAGTGCTTTTGTCTTTCTTTTTATGATTATTATATTTGTTTGGGACTACTGAAACTAACAAGTGGCTCTGTATGATTTCATTTTATGCACTGCAAAGGTTGCATTTTGCATTACATGAGAACCGTGATTGCTGCTTCTGTAAATTTGGGTAAATAGTTTTCTCATAAAACAACATGAATTTGAGATATAAGTTACTCATTGTCAAGTATTTCCCTCGGGTTGGATTAAGCAGAAGATTTATAATAATTAAGCCGTAGGATTCCAATTTCTGTGTCTCTCCCTTTGGGCATGTTTGCTAACCATCATGTCAACCCCATAAAAATCCATAGAAAGGAGCTCTTATTGTTTGGGAGGCTGAAGCTAACAAGTGGCTCTGTTGGATTTCATTTTATGCACTGGAAAGGTTGCATTTTGCATTACATGAAGAACTGCGATTGTCAAGTATCTCCCTTAGGTTGGATCTACCAGTAGATATCTAATAATGAAGCCATATGAATAGCAATCCTTTGGGCATGCTTGCAATCCATTATGTCAAAACTCAACTCCTTAAAAATCTATAGAAAGGTGCTATAATAAAACCTTGAATAAGTGAGCTAAGTGCCTTGCATACAGGTAGGACTCATTTCAGCTGGAGCACTTAGTTTGATAGTTTGATTCAGATAACTGTTTCTGAAATTAAGACCTTTTCCTTGTTCAGATGCATTTTTTTGTTAATCCTCCATGTCTGCTAACTTTTCATATGTCAGAATTCTAGTGACATTATTATACTGTACTTGATTCAATGCATGCCTGTTGTTCTCAATTGAAATGCAGTATAGCTCCTTGTTTCTAGCATGTTTGATCATCACACCTTTGCCTCATATCTCTACCCTACTTTGGAATTCTACAATGTTGTACAGACGGGACTGAAGCAATAGTTGACTGGTATAGATAACTCTGGAATACATTGACTGATCAATAAAATATTAAAAACTAAATATTCCCTCAACAGGTTTTTGCTATGATCTTAGCATTGACAGTTAAATCAGCCAGTGGCATTCCGGGAGATTATGATAGTGATGATGAATACATTGCTCCGAGATCTGGTATGCGTCAGCCTCTGCTCAATCGTCAGGGAACTCAAGCTGCTGCTGTCTCATCTCCTGCTCCTGAGCAACGGGCAACTCGAAATGATGCTTGGAGCACCCGAATGAGAGAGAAGGTGTGAAAACATGTGACTGTCTCCTAGATTAGAAATCTGTCATTAATTATTGTGTATAATTGACAGTATGGACTCTACTAATGGACTTGTGATTTCTTGAATTTCTGAATGCAGTATGGTTTAGATACATCAGAGTTTACATACAATCCAACAGAATCTAATAGGTATGCACAGACGCCTCCACCGCCGCCTGAGGAGAGAAGTCGGTGCACCATCATGTAGACAGTGACTTCATTGCTGAGAGGAAGTTTGTTGTATTTTTGAAGGGAATGCACATGTATGGAAGATTGTGCCACATTGCCAGGATTTTATTGGATTGAATAATGAGATTACCTTACCTGCCTTATTTTAACACTTTCCTAACTTGGTGTCTAAGCCAAATATGCCTCACATTTTGAGCAGGACTTGCTGTTGATCATTGGAGTATTGTATTAAATCCTAGGCCTATATCAGTGTTAGATCATTACAGAACTGTATTAAATGCTAGGGCTATATTAATGTTGGTTCATTAGAGAATTGTTAATAAATCCTAGACTTATATTAGTGTGTGGTTTATTATTTTGTGCATGTTTCTGGCTGTTGGTAGTTAATAACAGTGTTACACGGGGACATGTCCCCTAGATTTTGGTGACATCCTGAATGTTTTGAGGACTTGGGATGGGATGCTCTGAATTTTATTTTAAAATCCTGATGCTTTTATTTTAAAACATAGCCCCGCGCGCACCCCCGCCCCCCCAAAAAAAAAAAAAAAAAAGCTGTTATTTTTACCAAAACAATCGAACCATAATCCCAAAAGTGCCCTAAAAATAAAGTTTAAATTCCAAAATTTCATCAAATAAAGTTAAAATATTACTTTTTAATATATTGTTAAAATAACCATCCTCCCACCATCCTCAACATCTAGGATTTTTTTGCCGTTCCAGAAATCATGTCCCTTTGCCTCCCGTCCCCATCCCTGAGACTTAAGGTAACTATGATAAAAAATGGTTCCCCAATTCCAGTGATCTGTCTCGATGGATCTGTGTGCATTGCCTTCTAAATGCACGATTAAGTGATATCAAAAGAAATATTTGATACATCTCTGATTCCAATGTCATTCAGCTTATATCGTAGAACATGATTTTTTAAACTCATAAGGTTGTGCAGCTTATAATATTTCCATATCATTGGAATCCTGCACCCCATTATGATTTGCCAAAACATTATGTAACGATTCATTTTATGTTCTTCGAAGAATGGGAGATGTTGCAGGCCTTTCATATGACATCCATTAATTTCCTTTAGGGTTGCACAATTACTTGCTATTGTCTCCTGTCCTCAGCTACTTGCATGTTGCATCTGAATAACCTGTTCTTTGACAAAGTAAAATGGATGCATGGCCATACAGTTGTTCAAAAGGATTGTTTCCCTGTTGCACTGGCTAATGTACAACAGCAGCCAGCTGAACCCATGCAACACTGATTTCCTTCATTGCATGTCCATATTAGTAGTGATTAAGATAGCCCTAATGCTTTTGTTTTGGAAGCATAACGGTTGTAAAATATTTTTATTAATGATAATCAAGGGCAATTGGCACAAATCAAACATAATCCAGATGGAAGTAGCATCTTCCCAAGGTGAAGGCTGATCCAGGTGGGTTTGTGAGGTTGGGCTGTTATGTTTGTATGGATTGTTATCTTGGGACACAAGAGGTCAGACTAGTGCGAGGAGGCTAGGGGTTTGTCTTGTATCAGACATAAGACTTTTTTGTATGGAAAATTTCTGGTCCGGTGGAACTTAAAGCTAGCCTGCCTAAGGTCTAGCTAGAGTCTGGAAGGTTATGGTGAGCAGATTTTCAATAACTCTCATCCTTTTATTTCTATCAACGGTGGGAAGGACATTTAGTCCAGTGAGTTGCTGTGTATTAAAAGTTTGTTTTTTTGCTTTGCTGATTTTTCTGCGTGCAATTGTTTGAAAAATCTTGTTAGTTAATTTTATAGTCAGGGTTCAGGATGCACCGGGACTAATGAGAAAGTGTCTGTCCTTTGGTCTGAATTGGGTGACGGAGCCAGTTTATGGCAGCCATGGAATTGTAGTAATTCGTGGGTAATTAAAGTTTCTTAGTTGACTTTTTTCTTTTGACAAATATATATTCTAAAATATATCCGAACTTGAGAACCTCTTTCTTTTTTATTAATAATGTCTTTTGAAATTGACCCCACTACCCTTGTCTGCCATTGAGGTGGATTGTGTGACCAGTTTTGAGCAGATTGGACTCTCGTTAACGGAAAAAGATGGAAAATGTAGAACTGATAATTATGTATGCATTGCCTAACTGTTTTCTAATGTAATTGAGAAGGTTGGACCATGTTTGTGACATGAAATTGCACCCCACCTTTCATAATTATGAACATCTTTCAAAGCACTACGATTAATGAGATCATCAAGCAACTTTAATCTTACGTGATTAGACCACTTGTGGTATTTGAAATTATCAATTACTTTAGATTGTTTGTTATACATACTATTCTACCAAATGATCATCAATTACATATCAACATAGAAGAATATGGTACTGATCACAACTTTATTTCATAGACAATGCTCAATGTAAGTTTAGTTGGCACACGTCGTACTTGATACACATGCGGAGGAATTCTTAGACTAGAAACTCAGTAATCATCACAAACTTTTTCCAAATACCAACTAAAAATATGTTTCTTTGGCAAGCCTTTTGTATGTAGTCCTATAAGCCCATGACATATTTCAAACTCTTTCATTTCAATCCTTCTTTCCTACATCACAAAGTTCGATTTTTTTGTTAAGAATCTTCAAGGACTCAACTCTCATGTACTCATGGGAATGATATGGTTAACACTTATGATATTATACCATGAAAGTGCACAACCCTTGAATGTTTCAGGGCACAAAATGGGTGTCTTGGTCATTAATAATACTCAACACATGCCCTAACTTGGTAATGATATACTCAAATATGAAACATTTCGTAGTCTCTATTGTACACTCGCGTGTAGTCGTGGTCTTGGCTTTACAAGTCAAATACTTAGGTGCAATGATGATATAGTGGTCGCAACTCACAATGAGTTAATAATTGGCTCAATAAAATCAATGGTCCACTTCCCAAAAGGCTTTTGATTTAGGACATAAATCAATGGCATCTCATCCCTTTTGGTGGGCTTTCCAATGTGTTGACAAATGTCATAAGTGTGGGCATGTCGGTGAGCATCCTTCTGTAGATTTGGCCACTTTAGTCTAAATGTAATCACCTCCAAGTTTTAGATTTACCCATGGAATGTTAACCCACGAAACCCTCATGGAGTTTGAGTAGGACCACCTCACGCTTGTGTTGGGACACAACAACATATTTCTACACCCAACTCCATTTTACATAATTGTGTAGTGATCAAGTGAAATGAAACCATACACTCAACCATTTGATTTTTACGTTCTACACTAATGGCATGCACTTTGAAGTAAGAAAGACATCAATCTCCTTTAAGATTGGACTATCTTTCACAAGGATATATAGAAATTGTAGAACTAATAATTTTATATGCATTTTAAAAAAATGCCTAAATGTTTTCTAATATAATTGAGATGGCTGGACCATGCACTTGTGGCATGAAACCACCCTCATCTTTCATAATTAATAACTTTTCTCGAAGCATATGATTAATGAGATGATCAAGTAATTTTAATCTTAGGTGATTAGGCCACTATGATATTCAAATATATCAATTACTATTGTTTGTTTTACAAACTTCACTACCAAAGGAACATCAATTAAATATCAACATAGAAGAATATGGTAGTAATCACAACTTTATTTCATGGATGGTGCTTAATGCAAATTTGTTTAATATAAGTTGTACCTAATACACCCATGAAGAAATTCTCGGACTAGGAACTAGGAGTTCAAAAATCATCACAACCTCATTTCCAAGGAACAATTGAAAGTATGTGTCTTTGGCAAGTCTTTCGTAAGTCTTATAAGCCCACAACATACTTGGAATGCTTTCATCCCAATCCTTTTTTCTCACGTCACAAATCTTGATTAACTTTTATTTTTAGAATCTTATTGAAGGATTCAACTTTGCGCCCATTAGCTTGGAGATGATATGGTTAACCCTTTGACATTATACCATGAAATTGTGCACCAATACTTGAATGTTTTGGGCCACAAAATGGGTATCTTTGTCATTAGTAATACTCAAAGCACACCCATACTTGGTAATGATATGCTCATAAATGAATCAATTTGTAGTTTTTGATGTATAAACACGTGTAGACATGGTCTTGGCCTAATGAGTCAAATAGTTAGACATAATGATGATATAGTTGTAGACTCTCTTCCATCCTAGTGGGTTAATGGTTAAACAAAATCAATGGTATCTCAACCCTTTTGGGGGCACTTCCCAATGTGTTGACAAATGACAAAGGTGTGGGCATGTTGATGAGTATCCTTAGGTAGAGTTGGTTGTCTAGATGTAATCACCTATAGGGCTTTGAATTTACTTGTGTAATGTCCACTTGCAACACCCTCAAGGAATTAGTGTATGACCGCCTCTTGCTCGTGCACTACGATAAATCAACTTAATTCTTCATCCAACATCTAACATAATTGTGTAACGATTAATTAAAATGACATCATAGACAACCGTTTTATTTTATGTTCTACACTAATGGCACATGCCTTGATGTAAAAACGGCATCAATATACTTTGACTCCTACAACACATTCTTTGTCTAAAATGGCAAAGCATATGGCAAATCATCCTTAATAATACTCTTAGCAACACCGCATGTATTGATTTTGGACAAATGACAACCCCACATGCCCCTTAGTTAACTTCACATTTTTCTTGAAATTGAACTCCTAAATGTGGATCAACCATCTACAAACTTTACCATGCAACACGAGTTTACTAACCAAATACTTCAAGGTTTTGTGATCTATAAATATGGTGAATGTTGTTGTAAACAACTACATGATTTTTTGCAATGCATATACAATTCTCAATTCCTTGCACTTTGTAGGAGTAATTTTCTTTTCTTTGGAAAATATCGTATTCTACTTGCAAAATAGATATGATGTCAATATTACCTTCATCGTGTTGCACTATTATGTTACCACTTGATGTAATTGATGCATCAACATGAAGATGAAAATAATTTATTGAATTAGTAAATTACAAATTAGGGGCAAATGTTGGCTCATCCTTCAAGGAGTTGAATGCCATTTGTTGCATTTCTACCCGAAATAGCGACTCATCATAGTGTGAAAAATACTCCAATGACACAAATATCCATGCATAATCCTTTATGAAAATTTGTTGATACCTAGCATGACCTAAAAAAGTGTAAACCCCTTTTGGTGTCTCAGGTAGACCCATTTGTAATCTTAGCAAGATTAACCAACAAGACATCCTTACAAATGATTTGACCTAACAATGTGCTAAATGGTGTCATGAAAACACCCTTCTTAAAGTTGAGTGTGGTTTGTGTGTGTTGACATTGTTCAAACATTCATCACACAACATGCCATCCATTGTCTAATCATCCAAACTTGCAAACAAACATATATGAAATCCTCAAAGGCTTCCATCACAATTTTAGAGAGCATTGCATCTGAATTCTTCAATTTAAATGACACTATATGCCAATGACACCCCTATAGAAATTGTGTCATGGATTCATCTTCCTCTTTATCTAACCTTTTAGTAATATGAAAATCCTTATGCAAAAAGTGTATGCCTATATTCCTTCAACACCTTTTAGAATTTCTTCAATAAATGGGGTGGGAAATGAGTTTGCTATGTATGCCTCATTCAAAGCCAACAATCGAATCATATCTAATTGTGTCTGTCCTCCTTAATTGAAATCACCATAGGGCCAACCCACCATAAGCTATAAGGAATGTTACACTTGCATCCAATATCTCATCAATCTCTTTTTTAACCTTAGCCCAAAAATTAGGAATTAGTCAAAATTGATCCGGAAGTGTTAGTAAGATTATTAATAATCCACTATTCAAGAAGATAAAACATATTACCATGAACACTTACTAAAAATGTTTTCTAAGGATTCTTTAGTTAAGAAGAAAAATTACACAAGATAGGGGTCTCCAAAGTTAGAGTCGGGTTTTAGGTGATCCAAGCACCTTAGATGAGAAGAAAGTTTTTGTTTCATAAACTAGAGTTTTGTGAATGGTGTCACAACCACCAATGTGGAGGTTGTGTAATTGCTAATGGTGGTTACACAATTGATGGTTCTTTTTGTTGTGGATTTGCAACTCGCCATGGTAGTTTTACGACCATTGTAGATGTTTCATAAATTTTGGTTAGTTACGTGGTGCATTCACCCTATACCAAGCAATGGTTTCACACGAAGACTAGATAAAGGTAGAGCAATATTTGTACACAACGTCTCTTTTCTTTTTGTGTTTTGAACTTACTATTCAAGCTTCTCATGTTGTGATCTCTCTCTCTCTCTCTCTCTCTCTCACACACACACACAAATATGTTATATATATAGATATATAGATACACACACACATACACATACATCTACATAGAGAGAGAGAGAGAGAGAGAGAGAGAGAGAGAGAGAGATGCACACACGCACACACGCACACACCCACACCCACACGCACACACACACACACACGCCCACACATGCACACACACACACGCCCACACACACACACACACACGCACCCACACACCCACACGCACCCACACACACATGCACCCACACACACACACACACCCACACACATCTACATACATACATACCTACCTACATACATATATCCCTAAGAGGTCATTGGATATAGGAAAGTGTGAGTGAGAAAGTTATTGAGAATGGGTGTTTGGACATGTTGATACTTTGTAATAATGTTCATAAAGTATATATGTATTTGCAGATCAATATAATGGAAAGAGAAGGAAATCCCTCTAATGGAGTTTTCCAAGATTGGGTTCTTCCATGGTAAATTGTGTCTCTTGTAGTTTTGTTTTTATATTGTTTATCAATAGTATTGCTCTATTTTCATGCCAAAATTTTGCTCTTAGTTTATAACAATTTAATTTAGTTATAATCGACACGGGCTGGTCAGGGTGAGGGGTCCTAATGAAGGGATTCCTTAGACCACACAACCCACAATTTTAGAAATATATATCATCAAAGAAAGATATTAGGAACACATAAGATTATTCTATTAATATGAGGAAAGATTACAAACATGGACATAACTTCTCCACACTCAATGCAATTCTTATGACAAGACTACAAGAATTCTCTAAGAATTCCAATCTTACAACCTATCTTATCCGAGATTAATTTTTTTGCTAAGCTTCTACAAAACCAAACTTGGCTCAATTCATAAACTACTCAATAGATTCCCAAATCAATATAGTCCTCTTCTTGGATGGTTGCTTGATTCCAAAATTGAAATTCGATGCCTTACATGTTCAAAAATCTCTTCTACTTATAGAATCATCACAAATAAGGAGTGAGAACAAAGATATCTTCGCAATGAAAGATAGTCTTGCAAATGTTTCTCAACATGCCCTAGATCACCATTGATCTCCTCAACCAGCTTTACATGTAGTTTCCCATGAAATCATCTCCATTGGATTGAGATTTACTAGGTTGATCGGTTTGTCCTTGGAACAAAAATGAATCAAGGCCTACATGTGCTTCCCCTAATTGTAGTGATGCTTTGATAGAATATTTTGTTAGGCACAATATTTCATCATGGCGTTATCAAAAATGGTCCAAGCAAAGCATGTGGCAACATAGAAGGCTTTATGACATCGATAAGGTATGTGGCATTCACACACACGAATGAATTAACAAAAGGATTTCATGATTACATAAGAGTTTGGAAAATGTTTACGACATTTGGTGACATCACACTGCGTTAAGTATGCGATCATGACTTCACACGATATGGTAATGCTTTGTGGCGTTATGCGATATGACATAACATCAGACGACTTGGGACATGGCTATGTAGTTTTGTGCAACATCATTAGTCACTTGTAATACTTTGTAGTTTTATGCGACATCAATAGGCCTTCGTAGCATAACACGACATTAATCGACATGTGCATGACATGGATAAACATTATGGTATACGTGTCATGCTTTACAGGTGGTGCGAGATCACATAAGTATTTATTAAATAAATCTAAATGTTTTTGTTTGACATAGGATTGCAAGTGAACTCGAATGCTCTTATATTATACACCTCATGTAAGAAAAAGCTTGAGCCATTTCTCAAGCAAGCTTCATAAGGTCTACAATGGAATGAAGTAGATGCAGGGATAATGGGGGTCAAAAGGGGGAGATAAATGGCCACCTTTTAAAATAAAAAATAGCGATATGTGACCTTGGAGAGACTTTTAGAGGCACCTAGTCAAATAATTTTGTGACGACGTAAGAAGATAAATTGTGACATTTTGAATCTAGTTTCTAAATATGTAATTTTTTTGCAATATTCGATGAGATAAGTATGTGAAATTTACTCATTTCTAACAATGACATAGTAAGTTTTTGTGAAAACATAAGAAAAATGCATGTGTATGAACAAACTTGTTTGGAGCAAACAAATGAATTTTTAATAAAATTTCATTCAAGGATTCAAATATTGTTGAGAATTTTTTCATATTCATTCAATTAATAAAATAATTTTAAATGTTTTAATGAGTCAAGAAGTAGAAAAAATGAAAATAAAAGTGTGCAAAGAACTTTTTGATCTTAACTTCATATATTTAATTTAAAAAAAATAATGGCCAACAATGCGTAGATTGTTGAGATATATGTTTTTAATCCGTTGGTTGATTGTCAAAAAGCTATCAAATTACCGGTAATGCTAATGGATCAATCATAATGAGTAACATTATGCGAAATTAAGTAGTAATTGAAAATAATAATTTAATTTAAAAAAAATACATTTCAAAAAATTAGATTCTCCCTCTATAAACCCATATTTATATTTTAAACATTCATAAAGTTGATGATAATTTTGTGCCTACAAGGCGATTTTTTTTCCGAAATCCTCAAAAATTCTTCCCGGTGATCAAATGCATGTCCAAACCGGAGGTTCAGATTCCCTAGCCAAAATCCATGGTCATTTTAGGAGGGAAAAACATTATTTTTTTGAAATAACTCTAAGGGCATACACCCTTTGTAAACAATAATCGTGCATCAATGATTTTTCACTGCTTCACCTTCTTGCTTTGCAAATACATCTACAAAGCGCGTGTGTACTTGTTAAAAGGGTGTATGCCCTTTATAGAATTATAACAAAAACATTAAATTTATATTTCCTCTACTATTTTCACTACAAATTTTGAACTTTACTATTTGATTTAAAAAAATAATAGCCAACAATGTGTAGATTGTTGTTGAGATATAAGTTTTTTAATCCATTGGTTGATTGTCAAAAAGTTATTAAACTATTGGTAATGCTAATGAATCAATCATAACGAGTAACATTATGTAGAAATTAAGTAGTAATTGGAAATAATAATTAATTTTTTTAAAAATATATTTCAAAAATTAGATTCTCCCCTCTATAAACCCATATATATTTTAAAAAATACACAAAGCTAATGAAATTTTTGTGCCTACGAAGGCAAAAAATGTTCAAAATTCTCAAAAATTCTTCTTGGTGATCATACAGTCCAAGTTTAGATCCCCAGCCAAAATCCATGGTTGTTTAAGAGGGAAAACATTTTTTTTTTTGAAAAACACTAAGGGCATACACCCTTTGTAAACAATAATTGCATTAATGATTTTTCACCGTTCAATCGCTTGCTTTGTAAATATATCTACAAAGGGCGTGTGTACTTTTGTAAATGGCATATGCCCTTTCTGCAAATTATTAAAAAAACATAAAATTCATATTTCCTTTACCATTTTCACTTAAAATTTCACACTTAACATGTTTTGAATTTGTCTCACATAACATACATCTAAATTCTCCAATTTATCTTGTTTGAAGTTCAAAGAGAAAGAAAAAGAAAAAGACAAGCACTTAGGAGAGCAAAGAAAAAGGTTCTAATGAAGGTCAAGGTACTTCTTCTATATAATAAACAATGTTTCTATTGAGAATAACATGTCTAATTCAATATAATTGAATTTACAAACATCTTCAAGTGAGAGTAGAGAAGAAAATATATTTCCAAATGATGAAATTGAATATGTAGGACATGGTAATGAATTTGTAATGAATGATGAAACACATGGAGAAACACAATGTAATGAAACATTTATCCCTAATGAAGTATTGGAGCATGATGATACAATGAATTTTCATGATGATCATATGATGACTCCAGTTGAACCCATTCCAAATGAAGAAAAATTTAATACTAACATCGTAGAGTTATATGTCAAATTAAATACACATCCCCCTATTAGAGTTGAAGAAATAACACCATCACTTATAAGAAATGATGTCTCACCTAGGCCTACCCCTCCATTTAAGATAATTGGAATAACAACAAAATATTTGATTGAAATAGATGAGAAGATATAAGAACCCGTGGAAGGTAAAGTGTCAAAATGTATAACTAGATGTCATGTTAAACAAGTATGGAACTATGAATTTGAAAAGAAAAGAAACACAACGATGTCAATTATTTGTTGAAATGATGAAAATAAAAAAATGAGGCATGTGATGCATACTTTAGGGTTGAGAACAAGAAAACTAGAGGGAAAAAATAATGCAATTGTAAAGAATCTAAGTGAAGCATTTAATTCAATAGGTAAAACTAGTCAAATAAAGATAGTAATGCTACATGAAAAATATTAATTAAGTCTATAACGTAACAAGTACACATCGATTTGTAAGTGAAACAAGTACAACCCTAAAATTGAATAAGAAAACTTTATATAGAGCCATAGGAAGAAGAACAAGATTAGATGATCCTTTAGTCACATAGTGTTGGGCATTTAGTGGTAGATTGTAAAGAAAAGACAAGGTATTAGTAGAAGCAATGAGACATTTGATTGATTTTTTTCATAAGTTAACACAAGGGTATCACATAATCTTAAAGATGTAGTAAGACGAAGAAAAGGCTTAAAAATTTGTGAGCCACATCCAAAACATTTCTTGGAAACAACCCCAACAAAACTCTATAATAAGTTTCTTGAATAATATAAGGATCAATTGAGGATTAGACAAAGGTTAGTTTAGATGCACAATCCATTTTATGTCAAAATAAACCAAACAAAAACCATTTTTGTAAGGCGCCTATTATATTTTCTATGCATTTTGATGTTTTTTTCTATGTATGTATGCTTTACATATTGACAATATAATGTGGGAATGTAGGATACCTTCTCCACCAAAATCCGTAAGAGAATCAGTCCCAAGTCTTTATATGAAAGACTTAAAGTATAGTTTATTTTTTTCCCAAAAATGTTTAGACAAAGGTCATTTCAGATGTGTAAACCATTTTATGTTAAAATAAACCAAACACATACCACTTTTTGTAGTCCATATTGAATATTCTATGCATTTTGATGTTTTTGCTATGTATGTATGCTTTACATATTGATAATATAATGATAGAATGTAGGATACCTTCTCCAATAAAATTCACAAGAGAATTAGTCCTAAGTTTTTATGTATAGAGGGCCTATATATAAATATGTGTGTGGTTAGGAAGGTGGGGTAGCTATATAGAGTAGGGGATGATCGATGCCACACACACACACACACACACACACACACACACACACAACACATAGTTCACACCTTACATAAATGATAGGGCAACTTCATCCCAACCCCATTTATGGTATGGGAGCGAGAACCATCCCTTGGCCTATCTAGATATTGAATCACATCCCTCAAGAACTAGCCTAACCACATATCCATCGATGAACATCCGAGGACACATCCCTCGAAGTAATAGAGTGGGAACCCCATAGTTCTGGTAACTTGGTTGGAGTGGTTTCCTATATGAGGAAAATACACATGAGTTTGGAAAGCAATTGGTTGATTTTAAGAAGTACAAATATTCAAAATATGCATTAAAGTATGGACAAGATTCATCAAGATGTGAGTTGGTTACAATCCAGGAACCTACATTTGATTTCATAGTACAATTTAAGAACATTATTTACTAGTATGCAAGACACACACATCGATCTCAATTTTGGATGAGAAATTTAGGTTATGTGTTTAAAAATTACCAATTAGGACCATTGTTTAATTCTAGATTTTGTTTAAAATTATTCACTACAACAAAAAAATGATGTATAATTCAATTGAAGTTTCTAGTTTTGTACATATTACATTTATACATGCACCTAATAGTACAAATGATGCTAGAAATATTTTGAGAGAGTACCAATTTTATATTAGTGATGAAAGATCACATTCCCTATATTTTGTCCAAGGTTGCTTTGAGATGTTTTACATGAATTTCAATGCCAAAGATATAATGTTCAATCAACACTACATTTGGTCATACAATTGTGTAACTCAGTTTAAGAATTCCCGCATGTTCTATTGGTTGAGCAGGATGCATGTGAATACTGAAGTTCAACATTTTTGGAGTTTCTTTGAGGTTAGGCATGGAAAAGGGGAGCATGATGGTGCCGAACATGTGTAAAAAGGACCTTGAAAAGAGAGGAGTTAAAGTATAATAATAGTGATTGATGTTACAACTATTGTAGATTGGTGTAGTGAAACATTGTCAAGTGGATTAGAAAAATATTCTCATGTGAAAAGATTATTCGGTTAGTGAAGGAAGAAAACAAGGCAATGTATGAAGATTGCAACACATTAATTAGATCGAATGATTTACGCTCATTTCAAAGTTGTGATTCTAGTTCTTGAAATATTTATATTAGGACTTATCCAAATAACTCTCTCGCCTATTCGGGTAACTTGTATACACATTCTGGATCTCAGTTCCTATTGAAGGTTGTGCACACTCAAGTTTAATTGGCACATTCCCTTGGTCATAGTTTCCCTGCGCGCCCCTTTCCTTTCTCTCCTTCCACTTTCCCCTTGTGCCCACCTTCTGCGCATTCACCTTCTTCCTAAATCAGCTTCTTCCCTTCCCGTGCACCTCACACTTGCTTCTATCAGCTAAGTCCCTAGCCCCCTATGTCGCACCCATTACTTTGTAATAGTTACACCTTCACCATACATTCTCTGCTCACCAATTTGCCTCATTTTCCCGTGTGGGTCACGCGCGCCTCCCTCTGCTTTCTCTGTGCACCCTTCCCTCGTGCCCTTCTATGCCAAGTCATCTTTTGACATGATTGAGTGTGCCACGTGAAACCAGCCAAAGCATGCCAACAAGGCACCAAATAATTGCAACAAATCACTAAGTGACACGTGGCAGAAACAACAAATATTTGCACAATTGGCCAACGTTTCATCCAATCCGCGCGCATCACATTTTTTACGTGAGCCAACGACTCTGACATCTTCTAACAACCGTATCTTTTGCTATAGAGCTCAGATCGGTGTGCACCTAGACTTGTCAGAAAGCTGCTGACATTAGCTACAGTGCCATAGATTTAAATTCTAATTCTTGGTAGATTTGGTAGGTGAGAAATGGGAAAAAATATTTATGAGCATTGATGAGTAGATTTGATTGCTCTAACCACCCAATTTGATATGATCTACCCTCCTTTCTTCTTCAACATGCCAAATAGGCTTGGGGAAGCATATTTCATAGATCTCCAGGTGGATTTGCAAGCATTCAATACTTCTTATTGGTGGTTGTGTTTCAAATTCAGGTTTTCCCCTTCTTCCCTTCTTCCTCCATGGATTCATCTATAAATGTAAGAGCAAGGCTCATTTGTTATGTTGGACACTCTAGATCCTTACGAATATTTTGCTAAGGACTCCATACTTTCTGTATTTTGAGTTACATACCTCTAGATCTGGCTCTCACATGTGGATATCAGCCTCCTTCATCATTGTAATAGATTCTGTGCATTTCGGAAGTAATAGAAGCATCATTTTGTGACTATTATTTGTCCTAATGTGTTTACATTCCTCCTTCTTGCCTTTCCTTTTACGTTGTGGCTGGTTGTGCTATTTCAGGTCCCTTGCAGTTCCATAATTAGTTGTGTTCCATGAGAACGATACGGTGAATACGTGTTTCAATTGTGCTACTCGTGCCTAGCCTCCTTTCACACATTTCCTTTCATTCTCACTCAAAATATATAGTGTTCATCCCTCTTTTCTGGTGCTATCACCTTTTAGTGTAGTTTCCTTTCATGTTATCCTTCTATCCTTGGTCCCTTGGCATTATTAGCTTAGTTTTCCCTTCCAACACTAGGAGTAATAATAGCAGTAGAAATAGATAGAGGAATCAGCCTTCTCTCGGAGATCCATCCCAAGCGTGCAAGGGTCCCACAACTTGGGGGCGATTCCATTGTGGTCTCAAACACCTCGGTCCTTCCGAGATCTGAGATGTGGGTGCACGTTTGAGAAACCAATAGTTTCTAGAACACCTTGTGGGACCAACATTGAAACTCAAATTTCATATCTCTAAGTTCTGGTGTGTGGACTTAGTGTTTTTCAGCCTTTGGAGGCTCATTTCAACACATTTGATGACTCCCAACATTTTAAGATCTCTGTTTCAGTAGTCCTGAGTGCTTTTCATGAGAAAAGTGCATACAAGAAGAAGTGCAAAGAATCGAGATTATTTTGAGATCCTATAGCTATCCCTAAGGAAAATCCATTCCAGAAAGTCCACGCATCCATCTTTGTCTCCCATGTGCCACACACATTTAACTCCTCCTCAAAACAGACAACCCGCGTGCCTGTAATGGATCATTAACTACTTCCTCCATCGAGAAAATTTGTAAACTTTCTTTGGAGGAAGTCCCTTTATTCTAAGCTGGGGCAACATGATATGCCAAATGGCGCGCTCAAGAGTATTCCATACTTTATTGGTGAGAATCAAGTCACCCCTCAGGAGCATATCCAGGATATAGAAAATGTGTACTCACTCTATTTGATCACACATGATGATGTAGCAATCAGGCTTCTTGTAGCCTCTTTCAAAGGTAAAGCACTTCAATGGTACCAAGGCTTGAGACTTGGATCTATCACCACCTGGGATGAGCTTGGAATAGATCTTTATAATTAATTTGAAGATAAGTCAGATCACCTATCTTTGGTGGAGAAAATGACAACAACAAGGAGGGCACCCAATGAGTAGATGACTAATTTCAACATCAGATTTCAAAACTTGGGACAAAATCCCTCTTGTGGTAAGACCTACAACCCAACATGCTTTCCTATATTATTTGAAGGTGCTCAACAACAATATTTTAGTTATGATCCAATCCATGGGAGGTAGGACTTTACCAGCTACTTATAGTATTGCAGTAAGGGTAGAAAATAGTCTTATTCAGGCCGGAAAGTTGGCTCCTAGACCACCTATGCCCTTGTTCCCAGAAATGTCACAAGTGCCCTAGCCTTCTGTGGCCCCTATTCCTGTTCCTAAGCAAAGTGCACAACCAGTTGCATCAACATCCTACTCTCCAGTGCAGCAAAAGGAAGATGAAGAAATGAAGGCCTTGATTAGAAATTTATCAAACAAAGATCATATCATTAGAAAAGCAACAACCGCAAGCCTATAGAGGTAATTCTAATCGATGCATGGTCAAAGAAATCAACCTTGGCGGAATCAATATGGAAATAAAAGATACATGCCCAACCAGCAGAATGATAGATGACAACCTAATGCACATCTACCCTTACAAGTTGTTCCTCCCATGCCTTCTCTTCTAGCACCTAGTGCGAGTCAGGCGCTTGTTCCAGCTCAAAACAATTTGGCACAAGAGTTAGAATGGTGCTTCCCTTACAACATGACTCACATTCAATATCATTGTGCCAATTCGCCGCACACGCCAAGCCTTCATGATCCAGAATGATTTAGTCTGTGATCCTTCAACAAGTATCCCTAAAGTAGATAACCAAGAAAAAGACCAGAAGCTCCTCCAAAAACAAATTTGATGTTCTTTGGTGCGGAGGAATTTTGTGCAATCAACCAAGTTGTAGAAGATACAAATAGACCGCGTGCCCAAGTTATGGATAACACAAGATACAAGAAAATAATGTTAGAGTCAGGCATGTAGGTCTCACTCCCAACAATGCAAGAAGATCCTCGTGAAGCGAGAAAAATGCAAAAAAATCATCTAGTAGTAAAAACGCTCAAGTCCTTACACAGAGGCCCCATGTACAAAGCTCCTCTCAAGAAAGACACATCCCCCCTTTGGTAGGTCAAGCCTCTACTCTAGCTAAAATCTAGGATTCTACACCGAATGAGCAGTCAGAAGGGATGTTGTTCCCCAAATTCATAAGACATGGGGCCTTCCATTTAGCATTGTGGACCAAATGAAGAGAACAAACATAAATGTCATAATGTGGGATGCCCTGACCATTCCATCCCAACGGGATCTGTTGCATGAAGCTATGTTGCAACTACCGCTCGTTGTTCCAAATTTATGCAAAAGCCACACACTTCTATCAACATCTACCAAGAAGAGGAGAAACAAGTAAGTAAAGTTGTTAAAACCCCACCCTTCTATATGTCCTTGATCATAGGCAAACACCTAGTGCATAATTGCATGATTGACTCAGGTGCTAGTACTTTTGTTATGCCTAAGAAAATAGCCGATGTCTTAGGTCTAAAATATAGCCCTTTGTCCAAAGGAGTCCTGCAACTTGATGGTTCAACTGTCACCACCTTAGGAGTCATCAAGGATCTTGAGTTAACCCTCCATGCATGTCCAAGCCTAACCATTACTCAAGATGTGTCAATCATTGACCTACCTCCTTTTTTTTCCCTATGTCTATCAAGAGACTTCACTACTAAAGTGGGTGGTTACTTGTCTTCTGATTGGTCTCATATGTTACTCAAGATAAGGTATGGTACCTGATTTACCATACAAGATGAGCCTATATTTTCCTATCATGTAGAGTCATATGTCCCATCCCTCTCTAAGCCAACTGTTTAATCCAAGAAGAACAAGCTTTAGTTCTGAAGAGTAGTCTCTTCCACCCTCTATTCCTGACCTAGTACTTGATGAATGGGTGGAGAGGAACCATAAATTTGATCCCTATGTTGAAGAACTGAAGCTTATGAAACTGGGCTTGGTACTTATTGCATTCTAGAAGAAGAAGCTATGTTGCCGCGCCTTAAGAAAAATAAAGTTGAGCAGGTCTGTGGAAGTTGTACTTTGATGGATCTAGAAGCAAAAATGGTGCGGGAGCAGGAGTGGTTCTCATTTCCCCTAAGGATGAGAAATTCTTCTTCGCACACAAGTTATAGTTTACATACTCCAACAATGTGGTAGATTATGAAGAGCTGGTGCATGGGTTGTTCATTCTTTGAGAAGAAAAAAATTAAGGCACTGCAGATCTTTGGGGACACAAAACTGATTATCCATCATGTTACCAAAAAATTCTAGACAAAGAATAAGCTTCTCAAAGATTATAAACAGATTTTGGGACCTCCTTGAGAGATTTGATGCTCTAAATCTGCAGGTGTGCCGCACAGAATGAATAAGGAAGCTGACCAGATGGCCGCACTGGTTCAAAATTTTCTCCTTTGAGAGGAATTTGTTAAAGGAAACACTCAACACATTAATATGGTGATCAGACCATCCATTATAGAAAACAACACCAGCTGGCAAGTGTTTGACAATGACACACAAATCATCCATTTTATCCAGAATGAAGCTGATTTCTCATCAAGCATGCAAGCTGACTTACATGACAACTATGGTGACCAAGTGATACAGATGAAGACAAAAAAATTTCCTAAAGGGCTGGTCACCTTAGATAAAATGTTCAGCCCTGATGATGAGTTCAAGGGTGAAAAAAGTACATGTGCATCATGCATGAAGAAAAGCCTCCTCGATCATTATTACACGCGAAAAGAGCTGTTGCTTGGTAAATCTTGTGCACTCGATGAAAAGTAGGCCTTCATATCTCTCTGTATCAAAAATAAAATGATATATTCTCATGGGAGTATGAAGACCTCAAAGGTTTTGATCCAAGTGTTGCTCAACACTCCATTGACCTTGATCCTAGTATCAAGCTTGTCAGACGAAACAACGACCATTCAATCCAAAGATAGAGCCCCTCATGAGAAAGGAATTATCCAAACTAATTGAGGAAAAGTTGTTTTTCGTATCAAATACTCTACCTGGGTCTCAAATATGGTTCCAGTGTGTAAGAAGAATGGTGAAATCAGACTTTGTGTTGATTTCAGAGATTTGAATAATGAATCTCTAAAGGATCATTATCCTTTTCCTTCAATGGAGTAGATTCTACGTGATGTGGTTGGTGTGCAAAGATTCTCCATGCTAGATGGGTACTCAGGTTTCAATCAGATCCTAGTCAAGGAAGAGGATCAATTCAAAACAACATTTACAACCAAATGGGGAACATACACATATAAGAAAATGCCCTTTGGTCAGTCAAACGCAGTGCCACATTTTAGTGTGCCATGGATATTGCCTTCAAAGGTTACATCAATGAGTTCATCTTGGTTTACCTTGATGACATAACAGTCTTCTCAAAGAAAAGCGTGGATCATATGGTGCACCTAGAAAAGGTCTTTGAGAGATATAAAGAGTTTGGGGTGTCTCTTAACCCCAAGAAGTGCAATTTTGCAATGGTGTAAGGCAAGCTCTTGGGCCATGTGGTTTCAAAGGATGGCATCAAAATTGATCCTAAGCACATTTCAACCATCTTAGCTCTTTCCCTGCTAGTGCACAAAAGGCCCTACAGTCCTTCCTTGGTAAGATCAATTTTGTTAGGTGTTTTATCCCTAATTTCCCAAAACTAGTTCGAACCATCACTTTGATGCTTAAGAAGGACACAACCTTCGATGGACAAAAAAAGGAGGAGAAAACTTCAACAAGATCAAACAAAAATTACTTGTGTGCCAACACTCATCAACCTAGATTACTCAAAGGATTTCATCCTTTATGCTTATGGTGCTAATGCGAGTGTTGTTGTTGTCCTAACACAAGAAAACAAACAAGGGTTGTAACAACTAGTGGTTTTCTTTATCCAGACGCTAAAGGATTATGAATTAAGATACACTCACATGAAGAATCAGGTCTTCTCCACCATGCGTGGCTTAATAAATTCAAGAGTATGCTCACCACCAATCATATCAGGATGTTAGTCTCCTACTCTTCTGTCAAAGACTTCATCGTGGGAGTAGAAATCAGTGAGAAAAGAGCACGATGGATGATTAAAATCATGGAATATGATGTGACTATCAAGGCCACAAAGCTAGTAAGAGGTAACACACTCTATAGGAAGATTGCTGAGGATGTGCATTGTGAACCTGAGGCTTCATTATTTCTAGATGAAGGCCTCCCGCACGTAGAAGTTATGCAAAATATAGACCCCGGCGCGTGTGACTGGATGAAGGACATGATCACATTCATTTCCAGGGTGCATACCCTCTGGTCTAAACAAAACAAAGAGAAGACATATGAGGTTACAATCTGTCCCTTATGTGTTGATTGATGGGCTTCTCTTGAAAGGAATCTTGATGGGGTCTTTGTTAAGATGTATTAATGATGCATAGACCTGAAAATGTGTTAGCATAATTTCACGATGGAATCTCTGTGGACACTTCTCTACCAAAACTACAATGATGAAAATCATAATGACAGTATCTTTTTACCTACCTGTTTTGAGATGCACACAAGTGGGTCAAAAATGTAAGGAATGCGCTCTCTTTGTAGGAAAGAAAAGATTGACAACGATTCCCCTTCGACCAATCCAAGTGGATCAGCCTTTTGCATAATGGGGTCTCGAATTCATAGGAATGATCAATCCGTCTTCAATCGCTAGACATAAATGGGTGTTGATAGCTATAGATTACTTCACCAGATGGACAGAAGCTATCGCACTCAAGGAATAAATTGAGTTAGTCATCCTTGAATTTCTCAAGGCATAGTCACAAGGTTTGGCATTCCTCAAACCATTATCTCTGATAATGCGAAGGCCTTCCTTAGTACTAAAATCACTGATTGGGCTCTAAATTTGGGAATTTACCTGAAGACTTCTTCCAACTATTACCCCAGGGGTAATGGTTTGGAAGAATCAAAAACAATAACTTGATCGAATCATGAAGCGTATAATGAACATCAACCAAAGATAGTGGCATACAAAGGTCTCACACGCACTGGGCAGATAGAATCATAATAAAAAAGGCAATAGGAACTTCACCTTACAAGCTTGTCTATGGTAAGGAGGATACCCTTCCTTTGATAATAGAGTGAACTCATTAGCACTTTCCCAATAGCTAGAATTTAAAGGCATAGACTAGAGAAAATCTAGAATGGTAGAGTTGGTTAATCTTTAAGAACTAAGGAAATCTACCATGATTAAGCTAGAACAACATCAACAAGTAATAAAGAAATTATGGTTTGACAGAAAGGCTAGGCCTCAAGCTTTCAAAGTTGGGGACTTGGTTTTAAAATGGGATGCTGACAGAGCTAAACCAGGGCACCATTCAAAGTTTGATGCACTTTGGAGTGGCCCATACATCATTAGTTCCTGCAAGGAGGCTAACTCTTTCGAGTTAACTCATCTTGATGGAGGCACACTACAAATCCCAGTAAATGGGATCTATCTCAAACCCTTCCATTAAGTTTGCTGCATCATGTTGTATATATTAGAGTAGTTTCAATTCCTCCAAGTGTACTGCGTGCACATTATTTTTTTGTACATAGTTCTTTCTTCTCGTGTGCTTCCTACGCACACTCTTTTGTTGCTTCCAGAATGTAAATCTTCTTTCAGTAGTTGCAAGATTCAGAATAGAGTCAAGAAATGATCTTCAAGTGATTACAAGGGAAATTTCACAATTGTACAAGTAGAATCCATGCTTAATGGATGCTCCAGATACTTGATCTCCTTCATCTAGCAGGCACATGGCCCCAAAAGTTGCCAAAATTGTTATCCAAATAACTCTCCTAGTTATTTGGGTAACTTGTATACACATTCTAGCTCTTAGTTCCCCATTGAAGGTTGTGCGCACTCAAGTTCAATTGGCACATTCCCTTGGTCACAGTTTCCTTGCATGCCCCTTTCCTTTCTCTCCTTCAACATTCCCCTTAAACCCACCTTTTGTGTATTCACTTTCCTTCTAAATCAGCTTCTTCCTTCCCACGTGCCCCGCACTTGCTTCTATCGCCTAAGTCCCCAGGCCCCCATGCATGCCGTGCCCATTACTTTGTAATAGTTACACATTGACCATACATTCTCTGCTCACCAGTTTGCCTCATTTCAACGTGCGCGTCACACGTGCCTCCCTCTGTGCCTTCCTCTATTTTCTCCGTGCACCCTTCCCTCACACCCTTATGTGCTAGGTCATATTTTGACATGCTTAAGTGTGCCGCATGAAACCAGCTTAAAGTGCACCAACAAGGTGCTGAATCATTGTGACAAATCAACAAGTGAAACGTGGCGAGAGATGATAAATATTTACACAATTGGCCAATGTTTCAGCCAATCCACACACGCCACGTGTTTTGCGTGCATCAAAAATATGACATCTTTTGATAGCCATGTCTTTTGCTCTGAGCTCAAATTGGCATGCACCTAGACTTTTCGAAAGTGCGACATCAACTACAGTGCCAAAGATTCAAATTCAAATTCTTGGCGGATCTGGTAGGTGAGAAATGGGAAAACATCTTTCTGAGCATTGATGAGCAGATTTGATTGCTCCAACCACCTGATTTGATATGACCTGCCCTCCTTTCTTCTTCAACATTCCATATAGGCTTGGGGCTGCGTATTTCATAGATCTCCAGTGGATTTGCAGGCATTAGATGCTTCTTATTGGTGGTTTGTGTTTCAAATTCAGGCTTTCCCACCTTCTTCCCTTCTTCCTCCATGGATTCACCTATAAATGTAATAACAAGGCTCATTTGTTATGTTGGACACTCTACATCCTTATGAATTTTGCTAAGGACTCCATACTTTCTGTATTTTGAGTTACAGACCTCTAGATCTGATTCTCACATGTGGATATCAACCTCCTTCATCATTGTAATAGCTTGATTATGTGCATTTCTAGAAGTAATAGAAGCGTCGTTTTGTGACTATTCTCTATTTTAACGTGTTTGCATTCCTCCTTCTTGCCTTTCCTTTTTATTTGTGTGCTAGTTGTGCTATTTTAGGTCCCTTGTAGTTCCATATTTAGTTGTGTTCCATGAGAATGATCTGGTGAATATGTGTTTCATTGTTCTATTCGTGCCTAGCCTCCTTTCACACATTTCCTTTCATTCTCACTCAAAATAGATAGTGTTCATCCCTCTTTTCTAGGTGCTATCACCTTTTAGTTTAGTTTCCTTTCATGTTATCCTTATATCCCTAGTCCCTTGGCATTATTAGCTTAGTTTTCCCTTCCAACACTAGGAGTAGTAGTAGCAGTAGAAATAGATAGAGGAACCGACCTTCTCTAGAGATCTGTCCCAAGCACGTAGCGTCCCACAACTTAGGGACAGTTCCATTGTGGTCTCAAACACCTCAGCCCTTCTGAGATCCGAGATGCGGGTGCATGTTTGAGCAACCAACAAGGACCATGACAAAATTTTGTTCGATTGTATAGATTTTGATTGGAATGAGCGTCGCTTAAAATAATGGGTTGATGAATGATGTTGAGCTGTTAGGCCTATGGAAACAGGGAAACCATCAAAAGCATTTGGGGATAATGAAATTTCATCATCAAATTATTTTGATCACATCTCAAATTTTGTGGAGTTAGGTAAAATATTTATGATAAAATATTTTCTTTAGATTTAAGCGATATTTGATTTTTTTGTAAATGTACTGAAAAATGTAGTAACACTTTAAATGTAGGGCATGCTTGTTTGTTGTTGTTGCGGATGAAGGAAATGAGGAGGGAAAAATTACTATATTTTTTGATGTGTAGAGTCAAAAAAGAAATTAACTACAAGTGTCACATATGGGGAAAACCTAGTTTATCCTACTGGGTATGTGGTTGTCATAGGAACATGGATTTGAAGATACCCTCATAAAAATGTACATTAATGGTTGTTTGAATACTTTGAAACCCATAGGAGGATACTTCACTATTCAAATTTAGTTATTGCTACAAATATTAAGTTGATTAAATTCCATGGAAAACCTTACAACAAAGATTTATGGAAAGTTTGTGAAGCTAATCATGAAGTGATGCTTGAACCCTTAAAGTGAGAGTTGATCCAAAAGGTTTATTGGAATGACTTAGCAAGGTTAGTTTTCAATTATTTTTATTTTTTGAATAAGGTTAACTTAACTTAATTTTATGCCTTGATAAATATCAAACCTCTCATTGATAGACGTTAAAATAAGTGAAAACTTTACCAAGTACCCGGTTTGATATTTTGACATGAAATTATGTTCACAAGTTAGTTTACCCAAGATTAAACCCCACATGGGAAGGGCACGCCTATGCTAAGTAATCTCAAACCTTTCCTAAAGAGAGGTTATATTAGGTCAAAGATTAGTATATGACTCGCTAAGCACCCATTTTGGTGTTTTGACGTGGAATTATGTTCACAAGTTAGTTTATCCAATATCAAACCCCAGCTAGGAAGGGCATGACTATGGTAATAAATCTCAAACCTCACCTTGCGAGAGGTTAGATTCAGTAGAATCTGGTTGACTATGTATGCTCACATGGTCTTGATGTAGATTACCTTGGTTTCAAATCTCTTCATTGCTAAAAACCTCCTCATCTTTTGATGTAACTTATTCATTTGCACTTGGGGCTGTTACCGATCTTGGTTGTGCTTGTGTTTTCTTCTTTCTATGGAGAGAGTCAAATAGTGAGTTTAGCCCTTCTCCTCCTTTCAAATGGATAATTTTTTTTTTAATTTGTTTATTAGAGTTTTGAAGAATTTAAAGGAAGCTACAAACTGAATTTTATAAGTTGTTGGGACATTTTGAGGAAGTTATTGCAATTTTAGAGTTTTTGACAAATTCACTCTACATGTTATATTTTTGGAATTATTTAAATTTTTGGAAACACCAGTAAAAAATCAAAATAGGGTTTGCTCTCTATATTTTATTATTTGAGGATGAAATCATTCCAATTTTTTTAGGTCAAATATTAGCCAAAGTACTTTTTTCTTGAAACCCTAATTTTTGGTGAAATATTTTGGTGGAAAAGTTGAGATTGATGCTTTAGATAGTGGTGGATCTAATTTAAGGAGACCATATCTCCATCATAAATTTAGAAGACACTATTATGAATTTGGAATTTATGGTCCAACATGGAGTTGGCTCTATCATTTGTGAAAGGATAGGCTTGGTTGGTCTTGGGAGGAAATGGAACATGTTTTCTCATCCTAATGGGAAAAAGGAAAAGGAAGACAATGAAGAAGAAAATAATAATGTTTTGGAAGAGGAAGAGGAAGAGGAAGAGGAAGAGGAAGAGGAAGAGGAAGAAGAAGAAGGAGAAGAAGAAGAAGAAGAAGAAGAAGAAGAAGAAGAAGAAGAAGAAGAAAGAAGAAGAAGAAGAAGAAGAAGAAGAAGAAGAAGAAGGAGGAAAATGATGATGGTGAAGAGGCTAAAAATGATGTAGAAGAAGAGGAGTAAGATCAAGATGATGAATAAATAGAGGATAATATTTCAGATAGTGCATCATCAAAGAAGGGAACATCAATATTTTAGTTTGAATTTTGCATTCAACGGAAAAAGGTAATTATCTCCATAAACCATAGCAAAAAGATAAATTCATTAGCATGGATGTATCTTGACATCTCCATATCAAGTAAGGAATATAAGGGAAGCTCAAGTGGATGGTAAGTAGATTCAAGTTTTTAAAAATTCAAATCTTTCTATGAACAAATATGTTTTCCATTCAAATTTTAATTATTTATATATGGATGGTTTGGATATTCTTATTGGATATCCTTAGTTAGAGACCTTTGGAAAAATTAACATTAATGTCAAAAATAAATTCATGAAGATTTCGTACAAGTGAAATAAGGTGACTTTGTAAGTCATCACACTTTTGAAGAACAAGGAAAGGTCAATGTTGAGCATGGGAATGGATATGAAGATAATGAAGAAAATAATCAAGAATACTTAGATGCGAACAAGAAACATTTGAAAATATGAAAAATATAATTCATCTAATCCAAATATTACAACACTAGAAGTCAAAAAGGTGGAATAGGAAAAAAATAGAAGAAAAATATGTTGATCTTAAGGTTACAAAATATAAACACCCACATCATCGCGAAACGAAAAAAACCATGGAGGAATACAAGGGAACATTAGGTCAATAACTACTATGGATATATATGTCATTATAGGAACACTCATTATGGTTATACATGGAATCATTTGAGTAATAGGTATATGTGATGTTGAATTAAATGAATAATTACTATGGCTATGCATGGAAGCTGAGAGGACCATGCCTATGCCAAGCAATCTCAAATCCCATCTTGAGAGAGGTTAGAATAAGTCAAATATTAATAAGTGACTCACCAAGCACCCACTTTGGTGTGTTGGCATGGAATTACATTCAAAAATAGTTTACTCTAGATTGAACCCCGGAAGGGCATATATATGCTAAGTAATTTCAAACCTTTCCTTGAGAGAGGTTAGAATACATCAAGAATTAGTAAGTGACTCACCGAGAGAACTCATGGCACCAAAAAAATAGTGCTTACATATTCAAGAGGAATGGTATACACTATCAAAGGCCTAGTTTTTCTACCCAACCATCCTATATCTTGATGGCTCATTGGTCGAGCGATGTCCCTTGAGCCACAAAACCAAAAAAGCTGACAAAATTTGGTAGGTCGAGTTCTTACAAACCATGATGCCTGAAAACATCTTGTCTTACCCTACATCTTAACATCAAGCCCATGTAACAAATATCTCCCGGTTTCTCTCCTCTCCACCCAGCCATTGGGTGGTAGTGAATGCATCGCTCTAAAAGTGTAAGTTTGAGTCAGTGTTAGGGTGTTCGGGGTGATATTTTATGAATGGAATCTTGTGGAACTGAAAGGATGACACCCATATATAAAAGTAGGATGGTAAATGTTATCGAGGTATTATTTTTCTACCCAACCATCTTGAACCTTTTCGACCACATCGCTAGGTGACATCTCTTAAGAGCATTGAGACCAAAAAGATATCAAACTTTGACAAGAAAGTTATTGTAAATTTTGGCACATGGGAACCTCCCATCTAAGCCTATAGTTAATGTTAGGGTGTTGAGGTGACATTTTGTGAATGGAACCTTGTGGGACCAAATAGATGGTGCCTAAACATATGTGCGGGATGGTATAAAATAAGGTAGGTGTTTTTTGCTGCCCAACCACCCTAGAAATTCTTGGTTGTATTATTCGGTGACGTCCCTTAAGATCCCAAAGACCAAAATAATGTCAAATTTTGATAGGAAAGTTCTCACAAAATGTGGCTCCTATAAACTTTCTCGACGATCCTAAAAATCAACATTGAGCATATCTAAATAAGTCTCTCTTAGTCTCTCTCCTCTATTCTTAGTTTTCTCGGTGGTGGCACAAATGTAATACACAAAAATGTGTAAGTTTAAGTTAGTTTCAGGGTGTTCGAGGTGATATTGTACAAAAACACCTCACAGATAAAGATGATGATGCCCACATTCCTGAAAATATGGTGTACACTATTAGAGGTGTCATTTTTCTACAAAATTGTCCCAAAATTTCTTGGCTACATCATCAATGTGGTGTCTTTTAATAGTCTTGAGACCAAAAATAATTAAACTTTGATGGACAAGATCTCAAAAATTATGATACCTACAAACCTTTAGTACAATCCTACAACTCCATGTCAATCTTGTATACAAAATAATCTCTCAATTTCTTTCCACTTTTCCCAATTTTATTGGGGTGGAAGTGAATGTAGTGTGTCAAAAAGTGTCAATTTAAGTTAGTGTTAGGGTGCATGAGATTATATTTTGCAAATGGAACCTTGTGGCACCAAACAAATGGTGACCACACAACTATTGGGGTGGGTATATGCTATTAGATGTGTCTTTTTGATGCCCAACTATCCTATACCTTCCCGTCTACATCGGTCGTGACATCTCTTAATAAACTTGAAATGAAAAAATGTCAAACTTTGATGGGAAAGTTATCATAAAATGTGACACTTATAAACCTCCCATACAATCCTACAACTCACAATTAGCCTTTCCTATAAAATACTCTCTCGCTCTCCTCTCCACCCGATTTTCTTGGGGTGGAAGTGAATCCGTGTGCTAAAAAGTGTCAATTTGAGTTAGTGTTAGGGTGTTTGGGGTGATATTTTATGAATAGATCCTCATGGGACATAATAGATGGAGCCCATACATCCGTGCATACTGGAATATGATATTAGAGGTTTCATTTAGTTTACTAACCATCCCGTAAACTTCTCGGCTACATCAGGTTGGACGACTTCTCTTAAGAGCACTAGACCAAAAAATTGTCAAACTTTGACATGCAAGTTCTCACAAACCGTGGTAGCTACACACCTCTTGTTTGATCTACAACTCAAAATCAATATTGTATAAAAACTATCGATTTATATTCTCTCCACGTATTTTTCTAGGGGTGGAAATAAATGTAGTTCTCAAAAATCATTAAATTGAGTAAGTGTTAGGTTTTCTGAGGAAATATTTTGAAAATGAAACCTCGAGGGAATGAACGAGTTATGACCAAAAATCTAAGTGGGCTAGTATATGATATATGAGGAATTATTTTGAAATCATTTCATAACACAAATATCCTAGACCTTCCCGACTACATCGGTCGAAACACTTCGCTCTTAAGATACCCGAGTCCAAAAACTGAAAATGTTGACGGGAAATTTGTCACAAACCATGACACCTATGAACCTATCATATGAGGATAAATCTTAGTTTTAGGACCTTCTACAAAATCCTTTCTTATTTTCTCTCCTCTCTTATCAATTTTCTTGGGGTGTGTTGGTGAAATAATATGTCGTGTTGCAAATTATGGGTTTCCACTAATGCTCACGGGGCTATGCCCCTCCTTCTTTTGTATGGGGAGACTCCCATTATTTAATGTTGACTATCCTAATTATATATAAATACTATGGGGTGGCCAAATAGGTTGGGGATTACAAAGGAATATTTCAATGAACTCAGTGGCAAAGTGCTTGTATAGGGTACAAGGGAGGAAATTACAGTGATGAGGCATAAAGTGGAGAAATTAGGAAAGGGAAGGTTATTGTTGTGAGTAGGAACTAATAGAGTTCACAAAAATAACCGGAGTTCTTAGAACTTAAATTAGAAGAAAAAAATGATATAATAATCTAGCGAGACTACCAAATTAAAGTCACACAGGTTCTTAAATTCATCGATCAAGGATGCAAAGCTCCTTATTGATCACTATGCTTGCAAAGTTGCAGAATAGAGATAAAATAGAGGAACACATGAGAAAGGGAAATGAAAGAAATGTATATTTTATTTCTTTTGTTGGTGATACAAATCTCAACATCCAAACCACAATCCACAATTACTACAAAATAGAGTAATTTTTAATATCTTTTAGAATGGAGAAGCCATTCTAATTTATAACATTGTGAATTGTCTCTTCATCTACCCCCCACATGAATTTTCATGTTCTTATTCCACTTGTGACTTTCCATCTTCCTAGGAAGTGAGAAAATAAGTCCCCTTTTTATAAATCAAAAGGGACTTTTACAATGAAACATAAGGAAGTCACTTAAGTGAATAAGACAAATTATAATGATTGCTTACAATGAAGAATTAGAAAGGAGGGGATAAGAAAGAAGGAAAGGGACAGAAAGGAAGAAAGAAGTTGACTAATTTTTTTATGAAGAAGTATCCTCTAATCAATACTCAACTCTAACAGGCTCCTGTGGAAGATCTTGGATGGTGAACTTTGTGCCTTTGACCTCCTTACTGAATTGAGCCACTACAAATGCTACCTTCTCATAATGCATGATGCGCACATGTTCTAAAGTAATGAGCCAAGTATGAGGGATGAAATTGATCTTTCTTCACCTTATGAACCAACTCTCATGGTCTTTTACAATATTGGAAATAGAGCCCCTAATATCTACCAGAGATTCCAAATTATTTTCATTGAATGAAGAGGGTTCTCTTATAATTTCTTTGACCAACTCTTGAAAAGAAATAAAGAGTCCTTCTGGGGATGTGTTCTCATCGATTGAAGGTGTTCCCAATTGTTGCACACTTTTGATAATCTTATTGAAGATCCTAGATATTTTTTATTCATAGGCCTAAAACTCATAAATGACCTCATTCATCACATCATACCTTACAATCATGGTTCAGGACCAAAGGGGGAACATTTCTCAACAATGGACGAAAACAAATTATGATTTACTAAGAAGGAAAAGTAAAAATAGGTCATCTCAGAGACCAAAGGGAGATGACTTTCAAAAATGCCCCCTTTTCTCAATCTCCCTCCTAGTATCCTTTATCTTTAACACAATAACCAAGGCATACTAGAAAAATGAGAGAACCTCATGTAACAAACTCTTCCCCTTTTTAATAATCATGTTCACCCATTTATCATTGGCTCTTCCCTACATGATGAACACTGAGATATTTTGATTGTCTGGGAATCAAAGCTAAAAATGGGGGATATTACTTTAGATGGAGGAAAAGATGATGAGCCATGTTCAAGAAAGGATGATACATATGAAAGAAAACATCTTCACATGCTCCTCTAATTGATTAATGTTCTTTTTGTACTCATCACTCCAAGCAGGATCGTTGTTGAAGACTCTTGGAATAAATGAGCATCAAACTAATGAGTGGATTTCCCCAAAGATACCGTCATCATTGATTAATAATAAAATGTCATTTATCCCACTAGTTTAATTACCTTTGAATGTGCTACCTCCACATATTGATATTTGGAAGCCTTGGTGTAGAAATGGGAAGTTGTCTGCGCTCTCTCGCCATTACTATTTTTTATGTAATTTGAGATGGCCTCGAATTTAGGTGTCACTAATTATTGCACTATCCTAAATCCTTGGCCAAGTAAGTCCTTTACCCATGGTAAAAGCTCAATAGGTGTGGAAATGAAACTAGGCATATCAGTACTTGGTGGGAGACCAAGGCATGACTGAGATGAGCTGATTCAATTGCCTCAGAAGGAATACCTGGATCCGCCGTTATTAAAGAGACCAAGGAGGATCAATTTCAGCTTGGTTAAATTTGTTCAGGAGGATGTTCTCAAAAATTATACCTCTTATATACCTTCACAGAAGGAGATAATTCAACATTATCAACATCCTCCTTTCTCTATCTTGAAACATCCATTATTCTTTGCTTGATGTCACATGTTTCTTGATCATTCCATGAAATTAGGGAAAGAGAATATGATTGCATCATTCCAAACACAGGATCCAAATGAGGAGGTGAATATGTGTGTAAAATTTGAACTTTTTCTAGATACTTACCATTTTTAGTAAGTCACACCTCACCCTTAGTTTCTATTTTTAGCCAACTTTCCCAATTTTCACATTTTGCAGTTTTTTGAGTTCGGACCTAGAGAATTGCACAGAGGTTCCAAAATTGTTTCTTATTTATCTTCAAAATTAATATTTTTAGTAAGGATCAGATGCCAACTTACTAAAAATATAAGTATGCCTTCCCGGTGTTCGATTGAGGTGAAAAATGTTTCATTAGATTTGTTTTTGTTTTGTGAATTCATGCTTCAATTTTTAGGTCTTTTTTTATCTCTAGAGTTTCCAGGATATGAAAAGCCAATTTTTTCTTCTGAAATATTCAAGGAGATGCTATGAAAAAAGTAGGGCATACATGGAAATGAGCTTTATATCATCTTCAAGGTTTTTCGGGAGTAGAATCTTCAGGGAAAGGAGCCAAAATGAAGGAGATATGAGAAAAAAACTAGTTTTGGCCATGGGGGTTTTGGAAAAATGGGTAGCATAACAGTAAAAAAACAATGGAGGCAAGAAAAAATTGAAAAATGACATTTAAGAATAGTTAAGTGTTTATTATAATCATGTCATAACACTAACCTAGCCAACTCACCTTTTAACTCACCCTTGACCATTCTGGCTTAACCCGGGTTAACTGACAAGTGTGAGCATGGGTTAAGACTTTATAAATGGGTCTCGAGATTGTCCCATGTACCTTAAAAAATTTATTAAGGAAAAAAGGGATATCATGGAGTGAATAATGTGCCAAGGGTAGATGATTCATGGATAAGTTCACCTATAGTCCGGTCAAGATCAAAAGCCATGGTAAGAATGTTTACTGGATTAGACCTATGGGAAATACGATCAAGATCAATTTTGATGGGGCTTCAAAGGGGAATCTGGTCAAGTTAGGGGAGGGGTATCTTAAGGAATAGTGAGGGTGATTAGATGTTCGTCTATGCGGGTCCCTTGGGAAATCAGACTAATAACATGGTTGAAGCTAGAGCCCTCATATGGGGTATTTTGGTTACTAAGGAAAAAGGCCTTAAGGACATCTAGATTGAAGGCGACTCCTTAATTGTTATAAATTCTCTCCTCAATAGGAGTAAGATCAATTGGTTGTTAAAAAACATCATTCAAGATATCAAGGAATTGCTAAAGTATTTTGATAAGATATCTATCAATCATACCTTGAGGCAGGGAAATAAATGTGCGGACAAGATGGCCAATGTGGGAGTTCTTAGTAATGAATACAAAATTTGGTGCAAAGGAGAGAGATTACCCCTAATATTAATGATGAAATCATTAAGGATAGAAGGCGCTAGGATAAATGATGCCGACACGAGTGGGGAAAGTATTCTAGGTACCATGCTAGCTTTTACAAAAGTATTGTTTTTGTTCGATCTTTGATAGGGCGAACAACTTGTTGGTTGTGGAAATATTTTGCTTTGGGATGGAAACTTTGGCAACATGCAGATGGGTGGAGACAGATTCAAGTGGAACCCGCCAGTTAGAACATGGAGGAGAGTAACCAAGATCTTTGGAACAAGCTTAAAGTTGGAGGATTTAGCAATTATATTGCTAAATTACATGGTCATGACCCAGCTCTGTCAAAGGACTTCAGCAAAGCCTAGAAAGAGGGGGTTTTACTTGTCCATGGTGTGGAGGTTGAGGTCTCGGAGTCCAATATTGCTAGGGTGAATGATATGAAGATGGAAGGGTTAAAGATCTACAAGGAAAGAACTCGTAGAGACCTCAAGATTGATCTTTTTTTGCTTGTTGCAGGAGACATGTTACTTCTTCACGATGACATTGTGCATTCACTGGATTTGGAAGGATGTTTTCCTTCAAGTTATGAAATATATTACACTAGAGGGTAAGTATAGAAAAATCTATACCCATCACATGACCTTCCTCAACATGTTCCGTCACAAGTTTATGGTTAGTATTCCCTTTTTTTTGCCACCTCTCTTTTGAATTCGCTGATGGCTTTCCAGAATGAGAAAGTTGAGTTGCCCCTCCATGAGGGCCTGATTCTTCTTTTGGTTGAGAATGGAAAGCTGGTTCTGGATTATCCTTTGACAATGGCCTTGGAGGAGCAAGCCGAGGAAGATGATATTACTCTTGTGGAGTGTCTTACTAAAATGAAAGCGGGTAAGGGTATCCTCTGGGGGAATGAGAAAGATAAAGACACAAATGAGGGTGGTGTTGGGGAAGCCAGCACTTCGAGGAAGAATGAATGTGTGGGAGATCCCATTTTATTTGAAGAATGGAGTAGGAAGATGTTGTATTTAGAAGGGGTCCTAAAAGCCATGGAGGACACGAATGAGGGGCAAAGGGAGTCCATTCTGAACATCATCAACATTTCAAGAAGATGGTCACGAGATCAGGTCCAGATAAAACATAAAATGAAGGAGCTAGAGATTCAGGTTAAAGTTTTACTTGACAGAGTGGAGGGGATTAAAGGGGAAAAGAAAAGGAGGAGATTCAACCTTTGCATAAGTAGCTTGGAGGAGGAGTAGGTGGTACTGGATTCCAGGACGGCTGCTGCAGGCCTGGGGCCTCCGGTGGTTTTTTGCTTATTGCGGAGGTTTTTTGTTCTCTGAACTATGTGCGGACTACTGGCAAACTATGGTGTCCTGTTGCTTTTAGGTCTTTTTTGTTCTCTCTGGGGTCCAGATCATGCAATGTAAGAGTTAAGCCTGTTTAACTCATCTTTCTGGGACCCCTTTCTAGTTTTTTTCTTGTTTTGTTTATGGTGGCATTCCTCTCCATTGTTATAGCCTTTGGGAGCCGATCCTATTTTTTTCCTAATCTAATAAAAATGGAGAGGGCGCCAAAACACATAAGTTTAAAAGTTGATAATGATAACCTAGAGAGAAAGTTTTAAGTCTTCAAGTGCAAAAATCTTCTCCTCCATGTGGTGTCATTATTTCTTGTCCCTATTATCCCTTTGGGAAAGGGGAAAAAGGGAAATCACCATGCTAAAAATGCTCTATGGATCCTAACAACATGAGGAAAGGGACCAAACTCAAAGTGATTTTATAACATCATCCTAACACCATAAGTTGTCACTTAAGTGACACATGATTATAAAACATGTGGTGGCACATTCTAGTATCCAAAATTTCCCTTTTAACTTTGGTAAAATGGAAAAAGGGACATCATGGGTCTCCAATTGCAGTTCTACCACTTTTGGAAGCTCGTTGTCACCAAACACTACCAAAAATAGCCACATGAGAAGATTTTCTTGTCCCGAGAGCTTCCTAGGAGTTCTTATTGATAATTTTATTGTCAATCACCAAAAGAGGTACCCAAAAATTTTGAACCCAGTTGGAAGGAAACATTTGCTTGATTCAACTCAACACAAGTATTTTATAGAAAATAAAACCTTCAAGACCAGAAGACTATTATAATTAAGAACATGTTCTGAGAATGACTTATATAAATGGATTACATGAGTCGAGGACTCTAATTGTGGAGGTCTGTTGAAAAACATCTTCACTCAAGACATCTCTTGATAGAGCATAAATAACATGAGATTTTATCTTGGATAAATCATACTTAGTCATTTGAAAATAGTTTGGGATGTTCAAATGGCTGTCAAATTATATGTTCCAAAAGCATCGACTATTGGAATTCAAAACCTCGAGAGAATTATCCAATTCATTAACGGGTTCTATTAAAAGCCAACATATATTTGTTTGGCAATAAAATTCAATGCCAAGAATTAGTGGGACCAAGTGGTGCAAGATCATCGATCAAAGCGGGAAACCTTTTTCCATTCTAATGAACTTCAAGGTAGATCCATTTCCCATACCTCAAGTCCCCCGAATAAAATGGTTTCATTAATTCTTCAAATCCAAGGTGAAAGCAAATTCAACGAGGTCAATAGGGCTTTGTGGAAAATTTATTTGAAGCCAAAATTTTCTATTCCCCGTGGTTAGAAGTTGCGATGCAAAGGTAAATAAAAGGACTCACTACCCAAAGCTACATGGAGCCTTCTTATTGGCCAACCTTTGCAGTATGAAAATTGTGAAGGTTAAAGGAAAAATTGACATTGCGAAGCGTGGGATGTTCTTATTGGTTTGCACTTTGCAATCTGATAGGGTTCTTTTAAATAAAAGTGCATTGTGATTGAGTGTGGAGTTTACCTATTGGATCATGCTTCACGGTTTTCAGTCAAGAGATAAAGAAATTTTAAAAACCTAAAGGATGTGTAGCTTTCTCATTGGTCCATATTTCACAAGGGGTATAAAGGCTAGTCAAAAGGACTAACATTGCAAAGTACATGGAGATTTTCTATTAGCTCACACTTCACAATGGTCAGTAAAGTTTGAGTCAAAAATAAAATTATGAAGCTACATGGAGCCATTTCATTGGTTAATAATTTACAGTGGCCAGTATATTCTCAAGGAAAATTTGATACCGCAAAGGAACATGGTAGGTTTTGTAGTGGATCGTATTTCTTAATATGAGTGGCCTTCATAAAGCTAAAAACAAAAATAAAAGAAAGGAAGTAAAGCTTGATCCCGTGAGCCAACCAGAGGTGTAAAAATGGAAAAATAATAGGGAAAAAGACACGTAATCATACTCAATCCACGAGCTAATCGAGAGGCCATCACATGTTGCATTCCCGTGCTCCCCAACATAATTTTTTTCTAATGGCCATATCTTTTGATCCACAACTCAAAATTCAATAAAATTGATCTCATTAGAAATATCTCATCCTTATATTCATGATGGAATCATTCAAATTATAAATTAATGGAGTTTATAGGGGAAAAGTTAAAAAAATCTCACCCTATTTTCAAATCTCAACTAACTCAGAGTCAAGACAAATCCAATGGTGAAGGCCAAAAATAAACAATTTTGCATGGAAAAACACAGAGTGCATGGAGAAAATGATTATTTTATTCTTTTGCAAGGATAAATATAGGATTGGATTATTTTTAATCAAAATTGTGTAAATAGATCGACACAAACTGTTAGTGTGCTTTTTTGCATGAGTGGCTATTTTTGGATTTGTTTCCAAACAACCAGTTAGGCTAATTTTAGCATAGGTTATTTTTTAGAGCTTGGGCGGTGATATCTTGTATTTAAATCATGCTTATGCATAGGTTTAAGGGGGCTTATTTTTTTGTAGACTTTTATGCAGAAATTTATACTTACGTACCTTGTGAATGAATAAAAGACTATTTTTCCTCCAATTTCAAGCTTTGTGAAGTGTGTCATAACAAATTAGAAGCATATTTCAATGAGTAATATTATTCCTTTACATGATAATAGTCTCATAACACCTCCATTAAGTTGTTTTGTATGTTTTTCAAGTCATATAAGTGTATTTCAATGCCTTTGTGAGTGTAAAAATTGTCAAAAAACAATTGTAGAGAAGTCCATCGGTTATTTCACTAGTCATTAAGTTTATAGGTTAAGTCCCAAAATATTTGGTGTATCACCCTTTTTTGATTTCAGCTTAATTTCTATCCCTCAACTCACAATATCAGTAGTTTTAGGTGATCCATTAAGGGAACAAACCCACTCGGTAGGTTCTCCTTAATCTGAGGCACCCACAACTCAGAGGAGATCCCATTATACTAGACAAAGTCAAAGTCGGATAGACTATCTAAATCAAAGGTAACTTGATGATAATTTTTTTTTAGCGTTCTTGGTGGGACCACAAGTCAAATTTTAGAGTTTTTAGCATACAAATGAAGATGGTGTTTTCACATGGCTGTTCCTAAAATTTTAGCTCCTTCTAGATCAACAACCTTGACCTATTTTTTGCAAGAGTGATCAACACTCAAGAAGATATAAATGAATATCTACGAGTAGTAATCACCAAGAACCATTTAATCGAGTTTAGTTACTTGCTACCATCACTATTTTAGACTAAGATTTTGATAGATATGCACTTTTACAACAAAGATTAGTTGCTTCTAGGATGGTCTAATAATATATTTTTCTATGTTCCATGCCTAAGGCCAGAACTAGATCAACAAAAAGAGGTATTCCATTTTAATTTTCTCAATTACCTTTGTATTTTGTTAGAAGAAGAAGGCTTGGAAATACTACACCTTATAACATGCCTAATACTATCAATCCTCTATCTCCAAGGCCGAATTTTGTGTTTCAAATTCCTATCTTTCCAATAACATTAGAAATCATCCTTTTTTTCCCTTTACTAATGGAAGCCCATTACAAAATTCTTTTACCATGATATACCCACCGCTTCCTTAAAAAGCCTTCCATATTTCACGGGTGAAAACCAAGTTACCTCTACCAAACATATTAGAGATGTTGCAGCCATTTTTTTACGTAATATTACTCATGAACATATTTCTTTAAGGCTATTAGCTTCTTCTTTTAAATTCCAAGCCCTTCAATGGTATAGAAGTTTGACCATAGGATCAACCACCACTTGGGATTTAGTGGGTGAAGCCTTGTGTAAAAACTTGAAGACAAATTTGACCATTTATCCCTCATTGAGAAGCTTACTACCATTAAATGTGCACCCAAGAATTCATGAAAAACTTCAATTAAATATTTACTAGAACTTGTGAAAAGATTCCAACAACAGTTAAGTCTACAAAGAAAAGATAGAATTATTCCTGTGTGTGTTTTTCCTTGGAGATGGTTGGAAGAATCGAGAGTGATCAATTCCAAAATTGGTTTGAATATACTAAGGATTTAGGTATCCAATCACCACATTGAGGATTTAGGAATCCTATCATGAAGGGAAGAGTATTGGGAGAGTTGTAGGATTCACCCTCCACCCATTAATGCTTCCCCATGGATAAGTGCCACTATAAATGGTCACAAATCCAATAAAAACTAACCACATATGACACATTGTTTAAAGCATATCATTGTCCTGCATATGTTAGGATAGGTTCCAATCCTTATTTGATATTGGTAGAGAAGATGTAAATCGAGAAAGAAAAGTAATTACTTATCTTCTTTGAAAGTATGAAAATTGCCACTAATTTTATTGCTATTGTATTACATAGTAACCTATAACCATGTATGTGTTATTAAAATTTGATAAAACATTTTAGTAAGAACATGTTTAACTTGTAAGGTACCTTTTTTTCCTGTATAGAAATTCCCAAGTGGGATACTAATGCCTATTATTACTATCTACATTGGGCACTTCTTTCCCTATACTGATTTTGGCCCAAGTCTAATTCTAATTTTTTTATCATCTATTGTTTGGTTAGATTTTGTTGTGTATTATTATTTGTCCTGTTGTTGGATTTTTGAAAGGGTGAAATAATCACTTGATGATTGCACACACTTTTTGGGGTGCATGAGATGAATCAATGTAAGTGCATCCCAAAAAAGTAAATCTAAAGATGGTGTGCACATATGAAATAGAAATCCTACAAGGAGATTAAGGAATGTGCATGGTAACAACCATAAAACATGCAAAACAATGGGGAAAATATAGCATAAAGTGTTAGTTGACAAACAAACATGGCATGATGTAATAGAAACAAGTAAAAAAATGTAGTAATATAGAAAATAATAGCAAATAGCTGGTGGAATACATGGGACACTAACCAGATGTCACAAGACACTCAAGGCCTTCAAGGCCATACAAGTAAATGAGCAAACAATCATAGGGCATAGTACACAAATAAATCATAATCATAGAAAACAAGACACAAACAACTAGTATGATCGAGATAACTATGGTGGAAGTAGACCCGTAAGAAAATTGCTATAATGAAAGAACACATTAGCATTTTATAGAAATATTATATTATGCCACAATGTATACAACTAAAAAGAGGAATTAAAGTAGTAGATATTGCAATGATAGAACATGAATATAGAGAAGTAGAAAATTAGATGCCCCAATGGGCCTCAGTGGGACTAGTAGAGAAAAGTGTCAAGCATCATGCATCATGTGATAACCTATAAGTGTCCTACATTCACCTCAAAAGTGCCATGTGAATACACATGTGTGTATGAAAAAAAGATAGAGAATACTCTGAATCAAAGTAACATGATAAGCAATGTGCAACATAAAATAGTATAATCAAACAAGAATACGTCCAATCAAGATCTAAGCTAATGTTTTTATATTTGTGGAAAAACATGAATGTTTTTGAATTATTAGAATATGAAATACTATGACTAGGGGAGGGAGCAAGGTTTCCCTAGTGTATGTGTGCAAGATGAGGTTCATGTAGGTAATTATGCCCTCAACAGTCGTGTTTGAATCTAAAACAAGATTTTTACATCATGTAACAAGAGTAACACAAGAGCTACTATAGAATAATGTGAACAGAGTGAATGGAAAACCATACATATTCCAAGATTCCAAATGCACGAGTAGTAAGTGTAATGATATAAACAATAAGATTATGTCCAGTAGGAGAAACTCTAAGCGGTGGAGCATTGGGATTGTGGGAAATAATGGAAAAAGTAAGTATAAACATAAATATTAATGTGTGAGTCAAGATATGTGCAACATATGTAGTGCTAGGAGGCTCAATAAAAACAACCGTAAATAATGAAGGTAGAGATACATAAGAAATAGGTATAATTTGGAAAGATTGGAAGCATTAAAGTTATATGTAGTATCCCCTATGATCATAGACATAAATGTGGAAAGAGGGGAATTGATTTCCCCATTGATGCAACAAGATGAGGTGTAGCCATAGTATATGAGTCATGCATAGAATTTTGGAAAGTGAGTGAGTTTAGAGAATCAAGAATCATATAAACACATTGTGTTCTTGCTTTTGGTGAGGAGGTTGCAACAAGTGATGTAACATTGGAATCAGTAAGCATATGATCATTAGAATTATAAGAAACATATTTGAAATACATGGTCATGGTGACATTGTGAAGGGGGATATGAGCATCAATAGAAATTTCATCATGTAGATAAGTATTAGTATAGTCCTTTACAAGAGGAGAATGATGTGTAATGTAAGTAGTGTCTTTACCATCATGTATGAGAGGGATATCACAAAGATTAGCAACATGGGGTGTGTATTTTATTTTAGAATTATCCATGGAAGGTGTAACAAGGGATTGTATGTTATAACATGGGTGGAATGTATGACATGCATCGTATGTAACCAAGGATGACCTAGAAGGCTATTATAATTGATATTATTAGGCCTAACATAACATAGAATATTAAGGGTGTATGGTCCTAAAACAATAGGTAGAAAAATTTCTCCTAACACTTACTTAGGTGTGTTATCAAAGTCACGGATACAAAGAGGTCATGTAGTTAGATCAACAACAAAAATTCCTATTTGATATAGAAAGGAAATATTGCATATATTAAGACCAAATCCATTATCAACTAAAGCATGCTTAATAAGCACATTATGAATTTGAACCTAAATATACAATGGATGAGCATTGTCAACAATTGTTTGAGAATGAACAATAGACTCAAGATATTGTGTGTTAGATGAAGATGCATGGAGTTATGATAGCTAGGAGATGTGGGAAAGCTAGATAAATATTGATAATGATCCCTAAGAGTCGACATGATGAATGAAATATATTGAAATCCACAACCAAAGAAAGAAACCCTAAGGTTACTTGAGTTAGGGATATGATGAAGAAAAAAATGAGGGATCCCATGTCAATTGAGGTTTTGATCAATAAGTGGGTTCACCAAATGATTTAACAGAATTTAAATGTTATTAGAGGACTAAGATTGAATAGATATATCCGAAACAAGCAAGACCTAACATGCAATAGAAAACAAGTGTAAGAAACAAGGAGATAAGAATGACTTAGATTATATCTAAGTTTCTAAACTAATTCTAGGATGGAAAATGGATGAAACATGCTTAATAAATATTGTGCATGCTCTGTCTAAAAAATTGTGATATGAAAGTGAGTCATACATTACCGTTAAGAGGATAGTGTTGACATGTGAGTGAGTTAGTGTTGTAATTGATGTAAAAGGTGAATGGACATTAATGAAAAAGGTGTATAAGGTCAAGGAGTGTAATAGGATGCTTGTGATGATGATGCTATAGGAAAACAAGATGTGTCTTGATTGCAAGGATGAAGACATTGAGAATGGCTTGGCCTAGTAGGCTTAATCAGGAGACCTAGTTAGTTTAGGTGATGGCACATGGAGGATATATTTTCATGATGGATTTAGGAGTATGGTAGAGGAATAGAGATCATGATTGGAGTGTGTTGAGACACTCATATGAGTCTTAGAGTGCTGGTATAGTCTTGAGCATGGTTTGCAGGTGATCATCTAGGCCTAGTCTAGGTGTTTGGAGGCCAAATAGAGAATGAAGTGATTTTCAGAGATATGTGAGCCCATGAGGGCATGAAAAGGAGTGAGAGATATTGTCTCAAGTGTCTTGGGTCCTTTTTATGAGCTTGAAATGAAATTTTTAGTTTTAGAACACTTGTTTATGACCTAAAATAGGTAAAACCCTAAGGCCTAGTCATGTAAATGTGATAGGTGTCAAAGATGCAGAGATATTTTTGACAATATGATCATTGTATATTGTCTATAGATGTTTCATAGAGGTGTGATAAAAATTCCATGGTTACATGATAAATATTTTGCAAGATATGGGGTTTTGAGTCATATCAAGCTCAAGAATGCATGTTTCGTAGCTCGAAGTGATAGAAATATTATTGGTTGGCACGTGTGATGTTTTCATGGGACCCTGAGCCTTTAAGGGATGATGAGTCATTGAGTTAAAAATATATCATAGTTGGAATGATGTTAAATGAGGGTCTATATTTTATGAATGAATGTTAAGAAGGTAAAATACTTTTTATGAGTTTGAAACCCTAGTTTGATAGTGGTGGATGATGTGCGAGTAATCAACCAATGATATTAGGTCTCATACTTTGCTGTTCATTAAATGTCAACCTAGGGGTGTAAGCTTTTCAAAGGGCCTACAAAATATATGCTACAGTACTTTGGAGTGAGGTCTTTGTAGGCTAGAATCATCAAAGAGTATAAAGTAATGCTTGTGCAAATTGGAAAGTAAACTATGGATGTTGCTGATCTGCAGATCTAAAACTCAACACACTATGCACTCATTAGCTTTTAGAAATGAAATGAATAACTGATAATCAATCCACACAACATAAATAGGAAATGGAGGAATAGGATCTTCCCTGCAATTCCTTCCGAGGGGCCCTTCCTCGTGTAGAAGTGAGTTTCGATCCTACCCTAGAAACTCACATAAACTGCTCAAGAAGATAAATGATTCATCTATTAAGCTGTAGCAATTAAATATTGCTACAACAAAGAGATTACAATGAACTTAAGAGCACAAACTCACATTAATATATTCTGTCTTCACACATTCACAATTCTGCTTCTCTCATACAACTATCACTTCATTCCTTAATCTATTACTCTATATCTATTACATTTCTATTTGAATATATATATAGATAGATCACTAACTTATTCTATGCTAGGAATATGATCAAAAACCACTCAAACAGATTATAGTTGTTCTGTTTCATATTTGTTGAGTGGAGACAACTAATTCCTATCTTATTTACATGATAAGAACTGATTACAAAACTACTTAACAAAGTAACCATAACATTACATATGATGCGTTAGGATAGCTGGTACTTTTTGTCTTATACTTCGGTGTGAGATGGATAAGTTCTCTTTGGCTATGGGAAGCTAGAGGTGCATACTGCTCTGTTGCTGTAGGTAGTTTTGGAAGATGCTACGGGCAGGTCTGGAGCTTGCTACGGGTAAGATAAATCACCCAAAGACTTCTCAGACTTGTCCAAACAATGCTGCCACTTGGTTAACTCATTTCCCAGCTTCATATGCTCAGCTCCATATACTTCATGATGCCTCATTGTTGTTGGATGTCATGATTCTCTTTTATCATTGCCCAGCCAGTGGCTACAGGCTATTGTAGGAGCACAACTAGAGTGCTACGGGCTAGGGCCTACTACTTCAAAAGCTTATGGCATCTTGTAATTTGTTCATGGAGACATCAAAAACATCAATTTGCACAAAAGACAAGATTCACCAAAGTAAATAAGTATATTAGATCTTAATGAACATACAAAACTAAATATATGCAAAATCATAACTTTATCTCATATCAACCATCAAGAGGAGATCAAAGTCTCAAAACTGTATGTGTAAGAGGCTTCAAAAAGGATTTAGATGGAACCAAAACATGCCAATATGTGGCCTCATCGGTGGAGGAAATATTATTTTTTTGAGCCTAGAATGGATTGGATCATAAAATGTGATGATTTAATGATGGAGAGGACTCTCCTATATTTCATATGGTGGTGGTTTTAGATCATGACAGTAAGTGGAGCCCACCCATATTTACTTGTTTTTAGGAAAGAAGGTTTTACTCTCAAGTTTTCCATTAGACCCTATGACTAAATTGGTGTTTTGAGTTTTTGGGGAGTAATGATATATTTTTAACTCATTTTAGATCTTTTTTTGTGCAATTTTATGACATGCACAAGTCAAAATAGGTTTACTAGTTTTTGGGCTAAAAGGATAATTTTAACAGTCATGGAGAATGGAAGTGCTTGAACACTTATGTACTTGGTGATGATGATTGATGACCTTGGAGTTATTGTATACATATCATTTTATGTTTTGGATGCATTGGTTGATTTCTGAAATTTAGTTGAGGTGGCATGAAGAAAGTCACAAGTTGACCTAGTTTGACTGGTTCATAACAACATTGCTTTATTGAGAAGATTGATTTGGAAGACCAATATATTGACTTATTTGATGATATATATCCATTTGAGAGTGAGGAGAGATGAAATTTTATCATATTGAATTCATTTAGAGAGATTGAAAGTGTCAAAAAGGGTTTAAGAAGGTTGAGTTTGTACAATTCATTTTTGGGCGATTCATTGCTTTGAAGAGGAGAAGTTGTTCTATTGGCTTTGTTGGTTGAATCATGAGGTTTATCATGCTTGGTGATGATATCTAGGGTAGTGAATTTCCATTAAGTTGTTACATGCCATGGTTTATTTGTTTTTTTGTGTTCTTGGGCCTCATTATTAAAGACTGTTCCCTGGAGGTGCCTGATTTGAGTAGGAAACAATCCTACTTGGTGGTGAAATGAGAAAAATGGATGATGCAGAGTCTTGTGAGCTGATGGAAGGTGTTCATATGATTTCATGGAAATTTTTGGAGAATTTAAAGACATGACATATTTGGATGAACCCTGGAGGTCTTGGAGTGCTCGGTGAAGGAGAGACTAGTTGTACACACAAAATCACACACTTGGGTACATTTCTAGTTCTTAATAGCATATTAGCATTTACATGATTCCTAAAGATAGTGATGTATCGTTGCAATTATTTTATGTTTTAGATGTTGTTGGTATTTTTAGGTGATGATGTTGATGTTGATGTTGTGGATAATGTTTTTGATATTTTGTAACAATGATACTAATATTTGTTTGTGTGTTTTTGTGTTTGTAGGTGGATGCTAAGTTGACTATCTGTGATCACATACCACTGATTTTAGATGAGGTGAGGATTGATATGTCAGATAATGATTGGGAGCATGTAGAGGCTGTTGGTTTTGGTGCCATGAGACATTTTAGATAGTTACACAGATGTCCAAGTTTGATGTTGGACTTATTGGAGTGGTGGAATCCTTCCACCAATAATTTCTAGTTTCCTACTGGAGAGATCATGATCACTTTAGAGGATGTTCACCACATCCTTTTGAGACTTCCTATCTAAGGAGAGGGTGTATACATTATTACTAAGGCAGAGAGAGATGATGTGATGACTTGGCTGTATGGAGAGGATGCAAGGCATATTTGATATGAGTCAAGGGTGTTTGCTTATAGAAATATATATTCATCTGATATAGAGGGTCGTACTTGGATGACCATGATGATGATGGACATCATTTGTTATGTTTTTCCAAATTCTAGAGGTGGATGATTTCCATGGATGATGATAGGGGTTATGGCTTGAGATGATGAAACATCGTACTATTTTTAAGTGGGTCCTAACCTACTTACACAGACATCAAGAGAGTTATGGGATTGGAAGTTCCACAAGTGGTATGGTATTTATGTAGGGTTATTACTATAGGCTTAGGCCTTCGAGCACATTGTTGTTTCCCGATCGGTGGGACTACCTTGCAGAATTGGTGATGGGAATCCTGGATTTTTGAGATGGAGAGAGAGACATAGGTCGTGGGTTGAAGAGGAGGAGGAAAGGATATTATCAAGAGATACTATTTGGATTGTAGGTGGGAGATGTGGTATGGAGGCCATACTTAGATTTACTTGTTTGGCCTGAGTTTCCTGATGAGTTGGTTAGTTTACAGCAGTCTATATGGGTTTAGGCTTGCCAACTAGGTGAGCACGAGTTACTTCACTTTGATCATGTCAAGAGACAGCTTTGATTTGTATAAGGAGTGGTTAAGGAGCCCATACAAGATAGACGGGAGGATGGAGACACGTATACTTCAAGGGAAGTTGTGAAAAATCCCAAGGTTATTATAGATTAGTAGGGGGCCATGGGTCCCAATGATGAGGTTCAAATTGTTTTGATTGATGTTTCAGGTTTACTCTGAGTATACCTCCTGGTGGACATGATTTTTGAGGATTTTTGACAGGGCTTAGGTTACACAGAGAGTAGCATATAGGGGTAGACAAGTATGTGATCAAGTGGTAGGAGGATCACCTATACATGAGACAATGGAGGGTGCTTGAGGATGATAGTGAGGAGGAGGGTGATGATAATTTGGATGTAACTATTGTAGTAGTGATGGTCGAGAAGGTTGTAGTATAGGGAGAGAGGGATGTAGCTTGGAGAGAGTAAGATGACCTCTTAGATGTTCAAGATACTTTGATCATGGAGCAAGATGGTTTGATTACTCGAGGGATGGTGTGATAGTAGAGAAAGAGGATATCATAGCACATATAGCTTAGGCTATCAAAAATAGGGATCGGTATAAGGGATAGAGAGATGTGATGAGGAAGGACTCGGGGATTACTAGGCCTTCGATGGGTGTTGTTATTCCTTCATTTAATCAACTTCTTGTTGATGTCATATTCAAACCAGGGGTGTGTCTAAAGCTATATGCAACAAGAGTAATCCTATTGATCTAGTAGTTGACTATAGTTATTTTCTATATTTTCTGGGGGATATTTTCAATGTCTTAAGGACTTCTTGGTAAAAACCTTATTTAAATCATACTATGAAATTTTTTTTGAAAGGAAACACACTAAAAGCTTTGCTAAAAGAAAACACACTTTGCAGAATGGAAATAAACACACTTTATTTTGGAAATAAACACACTTTATTTTGGAAGTAAACACACTTGCTTTTGGAAATAAACACACACAACTTAGAGTGCTTAAAAATGGTTGCAAGAAAAATAAGAATCTATCTAGACACCTGCAGGAACGAGTATACAACAGAGTTTAACTAGAAGAATTAAAAGCAATACAAAATTAATAGATCTAAACTATTTTCTTAGGAAATATAAATACCAAATAAATAAATATCCTGGTCCTTGGGGAGTGGGCCCTTGCTCCTCCTTGAATCAGGATTTAACAACTTAGAATTCTCTCAAACAGGAATGGCTATTTATTGATAAAACATTTGGTATTACAAAACATACTAGATATGTGTACTTATTCTATATCTATCTTCTCTATTCTATCTCTCTATATTTATCTATTGTAGGTCTTCTTATATATACATTTACAATCATAGTTGTCTCTACGATTATGATGAAATTGAATCGTGCCTAGAATAGATGTTGACTTGGATTGTGGCTAATCAAACAACTGTAAGATAACTATCCCTAGATCTACATTCGGAAATCTTCTCATCCTTTCCTAATTGAAAGGGTCGTTGATGCTAAATCACCGGATGTGGTTAGAATAGATAAACTTCCATCGGTTTTGGAACTTTAGAGAAGTTCCAAAACCATAGGAAATCGTTAAGGATAAAAATTGTGAGAGTTCCGGAGCTATACCCAAGAGTTCGAACTAAGTCCGAAAATTCTAGAACTAAATACTGGAGTTCCGGAACTAAGTTCAAAATTTCTGAACTAGATGATGACCGTGTAATGGAGTTCCAGAGCTAGCTTTGAAGTTCTAGAACTAAGCAGTATTGGAACAGATGCTACCAAAATCATGTTGAACGCTACATACTTCATTTCTTCAACTGATTAGACCTACTTTATTACAAAACTGAATTTCAAACACACACTTCATCAGAAATTTTAGATCTTTTAAACGTTAGAATCACAATCAATCAAAAGATAGAAAATTACATCCTAACTTATATCAAATGAAATAAATGTCAAAAATGCAATCAAACTTATTAAAAAGGAGAGTAAGATGAGATAATTAATTATACATTTAACATGCATATTCTAGCCTCATCACCTTATGTATTTGGTGTGGAGTTAGTGGAGATGGCCCATCCAAAGCATGTAGAGAGCTCAAAGCTAGTGGATAGGGACCACAAGCTAGTAGTTAGAGACTAGGGGATAGTGGATCGAGACCACCTATAGGTCCAGGATGGTTTTTAGAGATCATTATGAGGTAGTATGGGTAGTTCGTGACTACTATGTTAATTTTATTACACATGATTATCTTGATGCCACTTTCTATGCTTTGTTCACTTAGCGGTAAGGAATTAAGCTCTAGTACTAGTGTTACGATTGTGGGTCACCCAACTCGGAGACTAGAGAGAGTAGGTGATAGTGAGAAAGGAGTGGGTAGAGATGCTAGTGTCGGTGACCAGGAGGAGAGGGTAGTGTAGTACCTCCTAGCTAGTCCCTTAGAGGTTTTCAGTTTACTAGTTGATGATATTTTTGATTTATTTGATATACGGCTCATTGAATCCCTTTTTGTATGACATTGATATGATGTATTTTGATATACGGCTCTTAGAATCCTATTTTTATATGAAATTGATGTGATGATGTTCATGATGTACATGGACTCGATTTATATGATGATGATGATGATGAGGTTTTATGACTTATATGTGTTAACACATATTTAATGTATGTTTTTAATTTGAATGTATTAGTGTTAGATGGATTTCAATGGATGTATTAGTTGTGATATTTTGTGAATATGTTTGATATAATATGAATTGTTTAATTAATCAAATGGCTTCAAAATGTGACTATATAATTAAGTAAAATGAAACGATTTCCCCATGATGGATTTGATACATACTCGATGGATGTATTAGTTGTGATATTTTGTGAATATGTTTGATACAATATTGAATTGTTTAATTAATCAAATGGCTTCAAAATGTGACTATATAACTAAGTAAAATGAAACGATTTCCCCATGATGGATTTGATACATACTGATGGGTTTTGAAATATTGAACACACTTGCACTAGCAGCCTTAATGAATGTTAAATAATATCATCAATGGGTAGTTACACAAAACTTAATAAAATGTGGGATTAAATGAATGTTTCTTTTTAGGACATGAAAGGGAGTTTGAACATGTGTAGGTCAAGATAGGAATAAGGTTCTCCTTACAGACTCATAGAGAAATGCCCCAAATTTTCATATTTGATTTTTAAAGCAAACTGATCAATGCGGGAAGTTTTCTATGAGGGGAAAACTGATCAATGTGGGAAGCCTTTTTATGGGTAGCCATCCTTTGAGGGTATGGTCTACACTTTTGACTGGTAGTTGTCCTTCGTGGGATCGGTCTACTTTTTATTTTTGATTTTTAGAGATAGCCGTCTTTTAAGGGATCGGTCTATGATTTTTGATGGATAGCTATCCTTCAAGGGATCAATCTATCATTTATTTTTGACTTTTGAGAAATGCATCCAAATGATTTTAATACATATATTTTGAGATGAGGGTAAGAACCTAATAATTCTTTCCAAGGAGGGGAAAAGATGCATATATGATCTACAAATTCATACCCCATGTCATGTCTTTTGATTGATAGGAGAGTGTAATGATGGATACCCACATGATTTCAAATCATTATTATGACAAGAGTGATGATATGATGGAATGAATTTTTTTAAAATATAAGTACCATCATGATGATCAATCATTTAATAGTAAAATTACCATAAGTGAAAGGAATTCCAAAGTTCCTTTTTAGGATCACTATCAAGGGAATTGAGACGATAAGCTTCCAACTTATATTTGTGAGTGATGACATATCTACCGATCCAATTAGGGGAAAAATTTCCATGTTTACTTCATTCTAATTGAGTGAAAATATGATTTTATTTACGAACCGATCACCAGATCTAAAATCACATTCTTTGATATGTTTTTACATGCTCGTTTAATACGTTCTTGATAAACCTTTGATGATGTTTAAGGAAATTATATGTTTTTCATCTAATAGTTCAAGTTGTTCTAAATGTTCTTGTCGATATTCTTCGTCGTGATAAAATCTTTAATTGATACACAAAGTGAAGAAATTTGAATTTAAAGAGGTAAAAACTTCGGATCCGTAGATGATCAAATAGGGTGTAGCTCTTGTAGGAGTATGGATACTATTTCGATAATCCCAGAGAGAAAATATGATTTGGAGATGTCAATTTCTTCCTACATCATTTAATGTTTTCATAAGGATTTTATTGAGTGTCTTATTTGAGGCTTCACCTGTCCATTTTCTTGGGATAATATGGTGATGAAAAACTAAGTTTGATGTTAAAGGTATCACATATCTTTTTAAATTCTTTGTTTTTAAAGGATTTTCCATTGTCTGTGATAAGTTTATATGGGATGTCAAAACAACATATAATGTTTTGATATATGAAATTGATAATAGGTCCTGACTTAGTGGATGTTAAAGGAATAAATTCAACCCATTTAGTGAAGTATTTAATAGCTATGATAATAGAATGATGTTATTGAGATGATTTAGGATTAATAACACCAATGAGGTCTAACCCCACTGAGAGAAAGGCCATAAGTCATGAGCAGATTGTAATTTTGACTAGGGACATGAATGATATTTGAGTGAAGTTGACATTTAACACATTTTTTGACATACTCACAAAAATATTTGGTAATAGTAGGCCAGTAATACCCTAACCGTATGACACATTTAGCAATGGAATTCCACTAAAATGTCCTCCACAAACTCCATCATGGACTTCTTCAATTTCTTTAGATGACTCATGTGATTTAAGGAACCTTAATAAGATACCATCAAAAATACATTTGTAAAGGATACCACCGATAATGAAAAAGTGAGTAACGCGTTGAAGAAATGATTGTTTATTGTTATGTGATAAGTAAGACGATACTTTTGATTCAAAAAGATAGTCATAAATCCGAGTATACCACAAATCAGTTGGGTTATCATCAATGATGTTGATAGAAGGAAGTTCATTTTTATGTGAAGGGTGATCCAATCGTTGAACAATGATGAATACTTTAGTGTTATCTTTTGACTCTTCTGTTTCTAATGGGATGAGGGATCCTAAAGAGGCCATTGTATCTGAAAACCTATTAGAAGATTGTGGGATGGTTTGGATGGTGTAGTGATAAAAATGCTAAGGAGAAAGTCAACGTTGGCTTTATATTTTTGTAAAATTTTATTTTTACACTGATATTATCCTTTGACTTGACTGATAATAAGTTGTGAATCTCCATAAATGTCTAACATGTGAACACCTAAAATAATTGTGGTCATGAGACCCATGATTAAAGCTTTGTATTATTCCATATTATTAGTGTATTCAAAGTTAAGTTTGAATGATAATGGAATAGGAATTCCCTAAGGAGGTATGATAACAACACCAAATCCTCCCCTTCCTGACATTTAGAACCATCAAAGAAGAGAGTCATCTTGACAGGGATGAATTCATATTCATCAACATTACTGATGGATTCTTCAAGGAAGTATTCATGAGGAAGTCAATTATCTCGGCAAGGGAACATCAACAAGATGGTCTACAATGGCATATCCCTTAATAGATTTTTGTGATATGAATTTGAGGTCAAACTCAGTCATAAACATAAGCCATTGGGTGATACGATCACTATGATATGGTTTAGAGTGTATGGTTTTGAGGGGATTGAAGCTAGTGACAACATACATTTTTGATTAAGAAGATAATGACGTAACTTGGAAGTGGCAAAGTATAAAGCACAACATAGATTTTCAACTTTAGTGTAACGGGTTTCATATTCATGGAGTGTGTGGCTGATATAATATACAACCTATTCTTAACCCTGATTATCATGATGGGAAAGCATGGCTCCAAGAGCATGTTCTAAAGTAGATATGTATAAATAAAATGGCTCCCCTTCACGAGGTGGAGTAAGCACGGTGGTGATAAAAGATATTGTTTAATCTCATCAAAGGATTTCTAACAATCAGAATCCTAGTGAAAATTAACATCCTTACGGAGAAGATGATGAAATGGTTGACAATGATCAAAAATTTGTGATATAAAACATTGAATGGACTGTAATTTACCCTGAAGACTACACAATTGTGTAATATTAGATGGTGGAGGCATTTCAATGATGGATTTAACCTTTTCTAGGTCAACTTCAATACCTCGATAGATATAATGAATCCTAAAATTTTTCTAGTGAGAACACCAAAAACACATTTTGTAGGATTGAGATGAAGACAATATTGAATGAGATGAGTGAAGATGGATTCAAGAACGGTAAGATGATCTTTACATTGTTTGGATTTTCCTAAAAGGTCATCAACATAGTCTTCGATAGTTTTGTGGATGAGATCATGAAAAATGTAAGTCATGGCACGTTGATAAGTAGCTCCTACATTTTTAAGGCCAAATGGCATGACACAGTAGTAAAAGGTTCCCAAGTGGTGATGAAATAAGTTTATATTGATCTTCAATGGTGATAAAAATTTGATTATAACCAAAAAAACTATCCATAAGGGAAATAATTTCATGGCCAGTTGTTAGGTCAACAAGTTGATCTATGTTTGGAAGAGGGAAATCATCTTTAGGACAAGCAAGATTGAGACCCTAAAGTCTGTGAAAATACGTAACTTACCCAAAGCCTTGGTTACAAGAATGATGTTAGAGATCCATTGTGGATAATCAATAGGTATGATAAAATCAATAGATTAAAGATGTTGTAATTCTTCTTTAACAAGAAGAGCTATGTGCAGATGCATCTTTCAACTTTTTTGTTTAATAGGCTTAGCTTTTAGATATGTGACAATATTATGTATGAAAATTTTGGGGTCAATTCAGGGCATTTCACTATATGACCTGTAACATTCCCATTTTAAGACTTTAGAAACAAGGGAAATGTTTTTTTTTTAAAACATAATGTTCTCTGTTCTAAATAAAACATCATTTAGAACACACATTCCATGTCAATCAATCTCAAAATAGATAACAATATACACATGTAATGACTCAATTTACTACCGATCTCCCATTCCATGACTCGGTTACCAACCAATCTCTCATGTTAACTTAAAGTATATAATACTTTATATATACTATGTATACTTGGTTCTCCTACCCTATTCTGGTACCGAGTGATCTGCGTTTAAAGAACCTATCTAAATATTTGTTACCAATATTCATCTGACAACACGTTGCTTTAAACTAGGTGATAGAGGACAACACAACCAGAATCTTGTGATACTTTGGCCAAAGATTTTCAACATACTGTTCATGTTACTATTCCTAGACAACATACTCGTCATTTTGGAATACGTCCTTCACCTCACTCTTCCATTATCTTGAATGGTCTTTACTAACTACCGTCAGTCCACTTGCCCAAGGTTTGACCCTAGCCCCAGGTTAGCAACATAATTTATTATAGGAAGACACTCACGATGACTTAGGGTATATGGGCATACTCGGTTGACCTAAGTCAACCAGATGTGCCGAGGTACCCTGAGTCATTGAAAGTTACTACCTATCCTAAACATGCTACTAACTTGACCTAGAGAGAAACTAAGTTCAAGTCCAGATATGTGCGTAAATCTAGATGAACAAATATGGAAGGGTGTTGCCACATGTCAACTGCAACATTGTATCCTCGAGAAGTCCCAAGACTTCTCGAGGGTACATTCCTATAGTTGGCATGTGCCAACATCCGTTAGAACTGATTCATCAAGATGTACATACCCCCTTAGTGGTCATTAATCATAATTAGATTGGATTAAGATTCAGATTATAGCAACCATGCCTAACCCTAATTCCAACATTCATTAAGTTCTTTACCCATACTTATCCTAATTAGATATGGAGAACTTCATTAATTCAAGTTTGCATTGTTGTTTATTAACATGGCATAACAAGCAGTTATCCCAAAAATAGGACAACAAACATCAACGTTTAATTCATAATGTAACCTAGTTGTCCAAATCAATTGTGTCATCCACCTAGATTCAACTAGGGTTTACTTTATAAACTTAGTATAAAGATTAAGGATCATAACCACTATTCATTTTATCTTTCATTCTTTGGGAGAGGAAGAGTCTTCCTCTACATGGTTAAATGTTAGTTTTAACAAAACCTTTTTATCATTCATTACTCATATAGTTTAATTGTATGTCCCAAGCATATTTCATTATCAAACTATAGTTGTGCAGTTAGAGAATGACATCTTTTGCAATTTAACAAGTTCATTATAATAAGGGAGATTATACTATCTCCTTAATCCAACTCAATATTTGATAACAACAATAGTATACAAATAGATATAAGGAATATTTCCAAGATATCACTATTATTTCCAGCATACAAGTACAAAATTATTCACATTACAAATTGGAGTCCAACCCAAAACCTTTCAATTCATGATTTTAAATATACATTTACAAGACTATGCATTTCAGGCATTCTACATGTCAATCATAATTAAGATCATAAAATAACATCACTTTCCCATTCCAATACATCTCAAGAATGATTCAAAACTCTTTACATAAGATCCAAAATTAAATAAACCAATGCATCATAAAATTTTCTATCTTCTTTTATCACTTATGATGTCCATCTGCAAAAATTGCTAAGCACAAAGTTAGTTCAACAAACCGAGCATGATAAGCACTAAGCATTAAAGTGAAGTGCATTCCACTAATTATTCCATTAAAACAACTATGTTTTAATGAAATAATTAATATATATCATACAAACAATCATAAGTAATAACATCCGAAAAGAAGCACAATTAAAGAGTCTGAATTCCCTATTAAGAAAAGAGCATAATATAACCTACAACACCTGCATTTATATCATATGGTTTAATTGATCCTATCAATTACTTTAAAACAGTCAACAAGTCTTGTCATCCAATTGTTTCATAATTCCATAAGAATAGAAATACACATTTATCTTTTCTAAGCAGCAAAAGAAGTTACTTTCAGCCTAGCTCATATTAGGATGATTTATCCTACAACTTAAGCAAAGAAGAAGAATCAATACATACTAATCCTTACACACCTCATCATTTGAAGGACAGAAATAGGTTTAGAACTCATCTAACTACTTCAGTTCAAGGATATCAATATAAGGATTCCATAAATAAGAGACAACCTCTAAACAAGAATCCCAAATCCATCCAAGAAGAATAGAAATCAAAATAGTCTAACTGAAAGTCTTACTAACTTCTTCCTGTTAGAAGATATAATTCAAGGATCTGAAACCAAACTTTCCACAAATCCAAGCTATACTCAAACAAAATAAATCTCTTAACCAATCCACAAGAAGTTTCCATCTCAGAAGAGAATCAATTAAAGAGAAGCTCAGTCAATGAACTTATACAATCAACGAAAAATGATCTCAAATAGAAAAGGACCCAATCCATAATTCATTTCATTTATACTATGAAATGAATTCCCTTATCTAATTCAAACTTAGAAATTCTTTAACTAGTTCCCAAAAGAGAACACAAAACCGAACGCACAGTCAAAGAATGCACACTACAAACTTTCCATTACAAAACTTACAAACTAGTTTCCTATTTCCATTCACCAAGCTCAAGTTCAAATTCAAATCTCGAACGGAGTACACAGTATAGTCCCTAATAGTATATTGTCCCTCAAGAGAACATATTCAATTCTCTTTTTAAAACCGGAGACTCGTTCAATGAATCAAACAAGGAATAGAAATCCACAACAATGAAAGATACACAAGGATCAATACATCTCATGAACACAAAATACTGACATCCTATTACAAGGCTTCAACAACTTGATGCAACAGAGTAAGTAGTCTGTGATCCCCAAATAAGAACAATATTACAAAGCATTCTGAATAGTGATACTATATCCTTTCATACAAAACTCAGTATACTAGGTTTTAGATTCAACATTCTATTAAAACCCAAGAATCAAATAAAAGATCATAAGAGAGTAAAGAAAACCCAATGACGTTTAAGTCAAGAGATGTTCCAATCTTACTTCCAACTCAACTAAAACAGAATCACCACCAGACTCTCAAGTTCCGTTTAAAAGATTAAAGCAGGGGAAGGTATTTGTTTCAACATCAATAACAAGAAGGAGAGTAACTACTGTACTTCCAAAAGTCTCTAAAAACTGTTAATGACTTATTCCAAATGAACTAAAGATCAACCAAACCCACAACAAGACATAGTTCTAGTCCATTTATTACTATGAACAAAACCGTCAAACTTTCCACAAGACACGGGTTCGCTCAAGGCAGAGAAGAATAGGATACACTTCGAATTCACACGCCCTGTCAAGTTCAAGAACATAGTACAGTCTAAAAGACAGATGTAATACAACCATTCCCTCTCAAGAAGCTAAACAGAGGAGATCTCAAAAGAGGTTACAGTCTACTTCTGACCAAAACAAAACTCTCAAGACCCCTTCGAGCAGACAAACATAAATGAGATTAAAGCTTTTTGAAACCTAAATACCAACAAAAATCCAACTCAAAATACAAGTATAGAATCAAACACGTCGATTCCAACACAAGTTCAAAGCACGCAATACTAGAATACCTATACAGTGTCGAATATAAGTTCAGAACTTCACAAGGCTCTAACACCGGCTCAGACAAACATAAGTTCAAATACGAGCCTATAAAAAAACACGAAGCCCCAAAATACAAGCTTAGAACAAACACCAATGCTCTAATAAGAGTCCAAGAATTTTTTTTTCTTAAATAAGAATAAAACTTCCAGCTCAGATTACATGTATAGAACAAAAACCCCTCGATTCGACTATAAGTTCAAATCTCGCAAGTACTGAAAATGAGTACAGTGTCGATCACAGAGCTTCAAAAAGTTTAGTACAATACAAATTCCAGTGCCAGCTCAAATGAAACACAAGACTATAATAGAGATTTAGAACCATACAAGCAACAAATGCCAGTTCAGAACGACCAATAAGCTCTACTACAAATTCAGCAAACACATGCTCTAAATAATAGTTCAGAATGAAACATAAGGCAACGAATGCTAGTTCAGTCAACACTAGCCATGATTACAAGTTACAGAGCTTCAAAAACAAGTTCACATGAATATCACCATTAAACTAGCACAGAGAAGGTTTCCCAAAAACTACCATTACCAGTAATGGATTTACATTCCAAAAACCATAGAGATTTCATGAAAACATGCAAGTAATTAACCAGACAAATCATGCAAGTATAAATCTCATGAGAGCAGAATTGTTTTAATGAATCATTTAGAAGAAAGCAAGAAATATTAATGGGTAGAGCCTATCATGCCTGATAGTGCCTCTGCCAATTCAAAGGAGACTTCCAGCCAAGTTTCCAACCCTTTTTCTTCTCCACGACAGATCAACAACCAATTTTTTTCTTCCAATGCCTCTTATACATTCCCTTGATCAAAAATAGACCAGAGAAACCAAAAATAGCCAAGAAGAAGAAGTCAAACTACTAGTTTGAAGAACCAAATAGCTCCATGCAAAGAGAAATTTGTGAGGCATGAAAAACCAAACAACCTCTCACAAACCCACCTCTCATGTTTCCAAGATGGTTTGCACACAAAAACTGAGATTCATTAATTCCATAACTCCTAATTCTCCCACTTATCTCTCCTTGCCACCGCCTCCCAAAACTGGTGAGTACCAATTCCAAATCAACATGTAATTTCATACTTAGTGAAGCCTCCATGTAAGCCCCACTAAAATTTAACTAGCCCTTGCCAAACTGGCAAGTACTCCAAGAATTTAAATCCAATCAAATCAAATAAAATCCATTGGAACCGTCGCCGTAGTGACATGTGACCTTAGGCCCCTTTCAAATAGTTTAGGCTAGATTTCCCAAAACTTAGGTTAGTCCAACAATTAATCACCTTAGGTCTTAAAACATTGCCTTAGGTAGTTTCCACCTTAGGTTAGATTAAATTCACCTCCATATAGTATTAGGCATTAGGTTAACATAGCCAAGAATTACTATAGTAATCTCCCCTTCCCATATCCATTTAGCACAAGAGCTTAGGTTAGGTCACCCCCAACACAATATAATAAGAAGCTTAGGTTAGATTATAACCCAATTAAATAGACGTAGCTAGGAAGTAGGTGTTCTTACCTAGCTTAGGATACCGTTAGGATAGTCCTTTTTAGGATTTTGATCCCCTTCCTAGTCTTAAGTAGACTATATCTTGTTTACGCCAATAATGTCCTGCAGAGATCAATCCCAGAGACCCAAGCACAAACATACAACCGAATGAAGGCACTTTCACACAAGACCATAGAATTTGCAAAATACAAAAGTTCAGTCCGCTATGCCTTTCAAACTATTGAATGTCAATTTTTCCATTCAGTCTGTTAAGAAGATTTAAAACATCCCTTGGATCACTGAAATTGATCCAAGGATGAGTCAGTCAAAAGAGATAAGTTTGCAACTCACAAAATTAGATTGTAGCTTATCAATAAGAAGTGAAAGTGGATTCTTGCAAGCCATAACATTTCAGTCCAATGAATCCAAGAGTGGAAATTATTTATCCATAACAAGCATGATTTTCAACAATAAAGGAAACACACCTTATTCAATAAAATCACATGTCAAAGCTTGTAATGCAAAGAGAATTATAACAGTTAGTCCAAGGTGTTACATGACCAAGCAAAGGATTGATAATATTTTGATAAAAATGTGGTGAATTCATCCAACTCCCGTGGATTTAGTGATTGTTCGACTCTAAGGTGTTACATGACGAAGCAAAGGATTGATAATATTTTGATAAAAATGCGGTGAATTCATCCAACTCCTGCGGATTTAGTGATTGTTCGACTTTAACTACGTGAGGATCCTGAGAGGTTCATAAGTTTACGCCAATTGTAGATTCATTAAGGAGAGTTGGTGTATCAAATGGTAAGGATTTCTAGAGAATATGATCCCCAGCTCCCATATGGGAAAGGATGTCCTAATCATCATGACATTGGAGGATTTTTATGACAAGTGAATCTTATTCAACCATTTCTAGCCAAATAAAAGGGATTTGTTTAGTATCGTGGTTTGATTGATAAGTTAGATGTCCTAAAGATATGGTATTAACTAAAAATATTTATACAGGATGGATACAATGTCATCTACATCCATAGGATCTTCAGGGGATGTGGGTGATGATGATTCTAATTCAGTAATGAGAATAGATGTAATATGTTTGGATGTAGTGGCCTCAGATGTTTTAGAGCCAGTTTATTGTAACCTAGACTATATTTCTCATATAGTTTTAAGGGAACATTAAATAACCACCTTATGCATTCCTTGTTCATAATGGCCAATGCCAAAACCTCTCCATGCACAATGGTGAAGATACATGTGAGAGAAGTTTAGATTATCTAAATATTTGAAATCTGATGTAAAAGGCATGGCATGGTGTTGATCAATTATATGGGATGAAGGATAATCAAGTCCCCCATAGACAATATTTGTTTTTAGATAAGTGGGGCCATAAGAGATAAAATATCCTACATTAGGGTTATATGTGGGTTGTTTTTAGGACAACCATAAGTCTTAGGTGAAGGAATGTGATTAAGCACAAGAAGATGGTATTCCCTAACATCAAGAATTGTACAACATAGTTAAGGGAGAAATCATCTAGTAGTTTAGAGGAAGGTATGGACATGCTAGTAGATGCTTCATCAGATTATTTAGATGTGGATTTAGGAACAAGTACATCATTTAGATGATACATCATGTAAAAATTAGCGAAAGGATTTGGATCTACATGAATGGTAAATGTCTGGCCTTCATGTTCATATTTAAGACAATGATGGAGAGTTGACAGGAACACAATGCATAGTGCATATCCATGGGCGTCCTAGTAACATATTATATTAAAATTCTCCTTCTATAATGTAGAAGAGTTTTGGTAAGGTTTTAACACTGACTTTAAGTGGTAAAATGGAAGTGCCTAATGTAGGTGTGATAATGTCATTAAAGGATCGTAGTAAGATTGGAGTTTGAGTGATAACAATGTTGGGTAGCTTAAGTTGATCAAAAGTGAGGGAGGATATAATGTTAATAGTGACACCACTATCAATCATTACCCTTTTGATACAAACATCATTAATTTGAGCAGTGATGAAAAGTGGTAAGTCATGATCTTCTAGGTTTAAGAGAAGGTATTTTAGATGGTTCAAATGATATGGTAAAAGATTCTTTGAGGGCTCCTAAAAAGTTTGTAAAGGATGAAGGATCATCTGAAGGTATTGTTATTGATCAGAGGGCTTCAATCATGGCTTGTTTATGAAGAGGTGATGTTTGTATCAGTTCATATAATGACATTTTGACAGGATTTTGAGGTAATTTTTTAATGAAAACCTTTTTCATCATGGTGGATGGTGAAGGTAGTGCGATGAGTATGGAAACCTTAGTATTAGGTGACTTTTTTTGACCATTTATTTTAGGAGCTACAGAAATGGATGGTTTGGGTTTTCTGATGGAGTAGATATTTCTAGTGGTGGATGTATAGCTATAAAATTTTACCCTTCTTAGGTTTAGGTGAGTCTATGTCATAATTCTATGAACAAGTAGTGATATGTATGACATCAACCTGATGGGAAGGATTTTTAGACATGGGTTCTTTAGATTTAGAAAAAGATGACAATGATGTTGATGTTTATGTTGAATGTAATTTGGAAAGAGAGGAATCCAGATCTACCATATTTTGTGTAATGAAGTGAAAGGCTTTATAATTCTCAACGGAATGTCCTTGTGTTCTATGATAATCACACCAGATGTTGTAATCATACCAAGTGGATTTCCATCCTCGTGGATCTGATAATTTTGGTGGTGGTAATGTTATGATCAATTTCTAGAGGAGGTCATCTAAAATGGTTGCATAAAACCCCTTAGGTGTTGATGTGGATGGGGATGAATTTTTAGGTATTTTATCTTCTAGTGGTGATAAGGCATTGACTACTGGTTGTTAAGTTGTTGTTTTTATGTGTCCTAGTTAGTATAGTAAATGGGGATGAGGACCTAATGGGGAAGGTTGATAAGTGGGCTTTGGTCATGAAATAATAGGGTGATTATTAGGAAAAGTCATGACCCTTCTAGGAGGAGGTGGGAGGAAAGGCCAAGGACCACGAAATCGATATGGTTCAAGGAAAGTAAAAGAAGGGCTTTTAAAAAATTGGATAATACCTTGTTTGTGAGGTCCTTTCATGGTTTTGGATGAGCTAGGTATGGATGTAGAGGTAATTGTTGATGAAGGAAGGGGGTTTGAATAATGCGATTGATGAGATCCAAATGAATTATGGATATTGAAGGTTTAAGATTGTTTTATCTTGGGGTAAAAATATGGCTTGTGGTTGGTTTAGGTAGAGGTAGTTGTGTCATAAATGTTTTAATGGGTTCCATAGTTATATTTGAGAATCATGGTATAGACATAGATATAGATTCAGTAGTGATAGACAAGAATGGGGGGAAATAGTTTTAGTAACATTTTTGAAGGGGACTCGGTAGACATAGGTTTAGACTTAGAAGGTATTATTATTATTGGTTGTGTGGATGTGGATGTTTGTTCAATAGGTATGGTTGTTGGTTCAGTAGATGTGGATGTTGATTCAGGAATAAGTAACATTTTAGTAATGGTATTAATCGTGTGGTGAGCATGAACAACATTTGTTTGTGGTTAGTTAGTAGATGGGGGATGATTTGGAAAAGGTTGCTTGAATATGTCAAGGTTTTGATTTAGGGGTGCATTTGGATTATCCAAGTGAAGTTCACCCTTATCAATCAAGTCTTGAAGAACATTGTGAAATGTACGACACCTTTCAATGTCATGTCCCTTGACCCTATGGTATTTACAATAATCATTATCCCAATACCAAGAGGGCTTAGATACATATGTATCGATGGGTAGAATAGGTGGGACAATTATTATATTTTTAGTGAGTAACTTATCAAAGACCATGTTATAAGTCTCTCATATTGGTGTGTAATTATGTTGTGGATGAGAATGTTCGGTAGTGGGAGTCTCCTTGGGATCTGATTTGACTATAATGGAATTAACAACTGATTTGAATTTTTCAGGGAAGAGGATGACTTTGAAGGAAAATCAGGTCATATTTTTTTAGGATGAAGCTTAACATGGTTGTCTTCTAGAGCATGCGCAGTTCCAATTTACAAGCCATGGTAAAATCTTCATTGAAAGTCTGGAATGATTGAATTTTTAATGTTGACAAAATATGTTTGGCACATGATCGACAGAAAAATTCAATCAACTCAGTTTGTGGTAATGAAAAGGATAATTGATTGATTATACCCCTCCAATGGGAAATAAAATTAACAATGGATTCATCCTTGAATTGTTTGATATCATAAAGGTCATTAATGGTGACTTTGTGGGCTATGTTTATAGAAAATTGTTCTAAGAACAATTTTGCAAGTTGTGCGAAGGAGAAAAGGGAGTATTGTGGAATGTTATTATACCATGTCCAAAGCATGATTGGTAAGGGACATGGGAAAAGTCCTCAACATGAGGTCTTGATCATGGGATATTAGATAATAGGCATGGCAAAAAGCATGAATATGTTGTTGAGGATCTTCCTTGATAAAGAATTTAATAAATTTTGGAAGTTCCTAATGAGGTGGATATGATTTATATGGGACTAAGGGGTGGATAGGTTCATTACAGATTTGATCATAAGAGAGAAAATTTTTAGGTGTAGATGAGGTAACTTCTAGACTAGATATACAATTCATGAAATCCTAAAGGGGATCATTTGTGTTGGTTTTTGCGAAGATGAGCCAAAGTTGAAATGCAAATTACAAATTATGAGTACACACATGCTTGTTGAGGGATATTCTATTGGTAAGATATGTTCATTGAGGGACATACTATTGATAAGGAATATTTTGTTGGCGTATATTTTATTTTGGGATATTCTTTTGTGGGATGTTTTTTTAGGGATATATTTTTGAGTGAGAATGTTTTGTTGTGTTATATTCTGCTATGGGATATTCTTTTGTGGCATGTTTTTTTGAAGGATATATTGTTGGGAAGGAATATTTTGTTGTGAAATGTATTGTTGAGAAGGAATATTTTGTTGTGATGGGATAGTCTATTTGTGAAGGGACAATGTGTTGTGGGATATATTGTTGGGAAGGAATATTCTATTGTGGGATGTTTTTGTGGTATATTTTGTTGTGGGATGTATTATTGTGATGGAATATGGTAAGTTTTTTGAGACACTAATGGTTACGATGGTTGAATATATTGATAAGGATTTGGAATGGATGTGGTAGTAAAAGGTTGTGAATAAGGTGGTGGTTTTTAAAAGGGCACGTCGAGGCAACAGAAGATGGTACCTATTGTGGATTGTTTTAAGTAGGAGTAGACTATGGTATTGATATTAATGGTAGAAATTGTTGCGGTATATACTATGAAACAAGGTGAGTGGTGGTGATAACACTATTATTGATTAAAGGACTAGATGTCGGAATGGTCATAGTGATATTATGAATACTACTAACTGGTTGAGATACAATAATAGAAGCAACAACATAACTCATTGGAGGTGTTTAGGTAACCAAGGATACTTTGGAGGGGTAGATAATGAAGCACTAGTATTATTTTTTGGAGGTGTTGAACCAGTAGAAGGCTCAAGTGAGGATGTATGTTGTTGGGTGGTTGTGTCTTGAGAGGAAACCATATGAAGACTAAGAATAGGAATGGAAGAAAAAACTTTTGATGTTTCAGGTTGACTCAGAGGTGGATATGGATGTATTTGTTGAATAACAAGTTCTTGATTTGAAATAAGTCTTGCAATAGTAGAGGAAGGATTGTATGGAGGTGGTGGTTCAGGTATAGATTGTTGATTTGAATCAATGGGATGTGTAGAATTAGGAGCACTTGAAAATGGTTTGGATTCAAGTTGTTTGAAGATCCAAATAAAGGATCAAGAATGTTTACGTATTGTTCTTGTTAAAGTTTATATGAAGATCTAGATAAAGGATTTGGAATGTTTGAGGATGGCTCAGTGTGAATGGCTGGAGTTACACACCCGTAGATGCTTAGATATGCATTGAGAGAAATGGGGTTTGAATCCAACATTTCTTCAAAAACAAGATCTCCTCTTTCAAAGAAAGTGGGTTCAAAAGATTCTGATTGTGAGATGGGGAGTATGGTTGTTTAGTTTCTTCCTGTTCATATGTATTAAATTCTTGACTAATAAATTAGCATGCATAATTTAAGAGATGTTGTCTCATTTTTTCATTATATTGTTCCTCTATCTCATTCCAATCTCATTGAGCATCAATTATAGGAGTTGATATGATTGGTTTATGGAATGGGTTTTGTTGTGTAATGGTGATGTAAATTATGGTGTAAATACAATAGTAGATAATGGTGTAGATAATGGAGTAGATAAAGGGATTTTTTGCTGCAAGGGTGTGGATAGTTGTTGAGACATGTTTTCAAAATTTTGGTTACGAGCTTGTTGTCTTGTTTGTACCATTGTAAAATAAACACACAAAAGAAACACAATTACTTGAAAAAGAAAATTACTAAATAGGTAAATTAAAAACAACAAACAAAAGTAATCAAAATGGAATTTTATATTTTCTTGATTTAATTACAAAATGTGAAATGTGTAAAATGGTTAACAAAGGTCCTACGAAGTGGCAAGCAATGGATAGTTTCAGTGTGTGTATATTAATTCCTTAATATACTTGAAGGTACGTGAGGTTAAACTCTGTATTGTTGCTGATATGGGCGTGGTATTGGGGCCTACCCCCTCACTTTATGGTCCTACAACGATAAGGGTTTTGGGTGTTTAGTCGATATATCTTGTGACAGAATGATTATACTTGGCCAGAACACCGAGTCAGATTCTCCTCTTGGTGATCAAATCCAAGTATGTATCCACCAAGGTAGGAATTGTTTTGAATGTGTTTTGATTTTTAATGGTTTAGTTGTGTGGGGGGAAGATAAGTGAATGCAAAAATTACCTTCCTAATTAAAGCTATGTGAAACAAGAAGGATGAATGGTTCATTTTAAAACCCAAATCGAAATATTGTTTTAATGAAGATAATCAAACAAAATGCAATACTAGAAACAAATAAGTAATTTTTAAGAATCACTACTAAACGCTCCTATTTTTTTATTTTAGCATTTTTTAAGAAAGTTATCCAACACTCCAGCAAATGAGCTCTCTAGAAACAATACCCTACAGACAAGTTAGGAAAAATAGAAATAAAAAAGTAGCAAAATCAAGAAGTAAAAAATAAAAATATAGGGTAGTAAAAAAAAGTAGACAAATCGATGGCGATTTGCCCAATCGTAGGTGATTAGATAAATCACATGTGATTATCACCCAAAGAATCAAAAATTAAAAACAGATGATATTTTTATTGATAAAATGAAACAAAAAGACAAGGGATAGGGTCCCACTGGCATGCCAAGATGTTAGGAATAAATTTTACCTCTTCAACTTAACCTAATAAGAAAGGGAATAAAACTCACCTAACCTCAGTATGGTAGGGTTTAGTGATACCCAGATGTAGATAAGTGATGCTTGATGGTTATGCTCCATATATGCAAAGGTGTAAGCTCCTTTCCTAAATCACCAACACTACACAAGATATTTATTAGTAAAAATATTAAGTGGATTTCTTGGAAAAGGCCATCCCCCTGGAAGTCAAAGGACTTCCTCGCAAGGATGTCAATCCGTTGTTTATACAATCAAGTGATTTTGAAACAAACCATGATATATGATGGATAAATAATAAATGTTATGAAAAATTCATATTTTATTACAAACATGTATGTGATAATGAAATATGAGATATATGAGCTATGGCTCAAAGTTAGAATCTAAATCGAGTCCTAATTCTTAGATGAAGGTGAATCCTCCTCTTCAGTAAGCTCAAGGTCTTCAGGGTAATTTGAATTCTCGTGGTCATTGTAATATTCCTAAAATAAACATGAAATGTATTCTGGTTTCTCCTCTTCTGTGTCAGAATCAAAATCATAATATGAGTGTCCTAAATTGGTTTGATATTTAGATTCAGACTTAGAGCTCAATTATTCTAATTCAACTTCATACATTCTCGAACTAGGATAAATTTGCTCGAGATACGTAAGACCTCAAAATAAGCCTCCCAAAACTCATCTTTGGCATCACGAATCCTCTGAGTGGATTCAAAATTGTCTTGTAGTTGATCCAATGGGGTGGAATGAATGACACACAACTCTAGGTTGTGCAAAACATCATATTGTTCCCAATGTAAGGGATGGCGGATGACATGTAAAGAGTTGATCCTACTTATTTCATGGCCTTGATCACCTAGTGTCATCTAAATAAGCCATACTAGACAACATGTTAGCAATAAAGGAGATATAGTACGATTAATAAATGAAATCTAAATGATGTTGCAGGGAAACAGAGAAGACATGAATCAAAGGCGATTGAGGGAATCACAGGTGATTCTAGAGGATAATAAACAAACTGATAAAAACGTGATATTTAGCCAATTATTGTCGAAAATATGATATTCCAAAGACTTAGATTATAATACGAGATAAATAAATTAATAGATTAATGTACTTGAATGTATAAACGAAAGTGTAAAATGATGACTGACCTTGATTGAAGATAATGAACACAACTGGTGAGACTTGTAGCTGGATGGTGATTTGTCAATCTTGATAGGCTCCAAAATGATTGCCAAAATTGCTTGATGATCAAGAATGCCAATGTTGGATAGTAATGCTTTGACATTGATGCAATACAACAATGGTGGACTATGCTAAAAAAACTTAGGATCGAAAAATGTGAGAAGATGATCCCCAAAAGGAATGGAAAATGGGTTTAAATAATGGCTAGAAATTTGCCAAATTGTTGGTCATTTCGGTTAGTTTGGGTTTTGTTTAGCAAATTTTTCAAAGAGCTTGCTAATTTAGGGTTCTTGTTCGTATTTTTGAGGGATAGGTTTGTTGGTTTTACTTGAAAGTGTCATCTTAGCTAGTGATGTGTCAAATTTGTTTAGGGAAATGATAAGATAGGTTATAATTGGTCAACTTTGGATAAGTTTGTTTAGGATAGTGCAAATATAATATTATTGTGATAAAGATGATAAATAAACAAGATTTTGACAAGATAATGGTGAGTTTATAAATGCCTATGATAGGTGTCTTGGAATTTGGAAGTGATTTTAAATGGATTTTATGAAAGAAACTTAGGTGGATTAGAATAATTTAGAAAACATAAAATTGTGCTTAAATAACATATATAATGAAAAAATTAATTGATTGAATAAAAAATGGGGAAGGTATGGAGTATTAATTTAATTAGTGATTTATTACGAATGTGAATGGTATAGTTAAATTAAGATGAGGGAGTGAAAAATTTTAGTATCTACACATGGTTCATAGTTTTGGATCAATGATTGAACCAATCTATAACAATGTAAAACTCGCCAAGTGCATAGTTCTAGAGTGGGGTGATCACGAGCGAAATCATTCAGCCAAATCCACTATAAAAACTTGTAATGAATGATTACACATTTTTATGGCTTGTGATCCCTCATACACATGGTTCAAAAGATTAAATAAAAGATCAACCCACTCTACAACAATGCAAAACTCATCATGCACATAGTTTAAGTGTGGGAAATCACAAGCCAAACCATTCAATTAAATCTAATACGGAAACCTATAGTGAATGAATGTGTATTTTGAAAGCTTATGATCCATTAGGTGTATGGTTAAAAGGTTTACCTTGAAAATTTAATTACACAAGATTACAAATATCATCTCAGTGCATGGTTTTAGATTAGAGTAATCATGAGTGAAACCTTTTACTCAAATCCACCAAGGAATATGTAGTGAATTACTATTCATTTTGGGCTTGAGGTACTTCTTAACTAATTTTTTAACACTTTTTTATTTGATTATCTCAAACATATGGTTTGAAACCTTTACATATGGCGATGATCACCCTAATCTAAAACCATACACAAGTCAATTACTTATCCATTTTGTAATTGATCATTAAGTGTATGAAAGAACTTTGAACAATGTATTTACATTTTGATTACCTATTATTGGATACAAATTGTGGTCTTAAATTCACCAAATATTGACTTGGTTTTGTAAGGATCTCAATGATGTCTAAGCCCGAGATGTATTTATAAGCTATTAGGAATATCGCATTAGCACTCACATTATATGGGTGGTTTATTATGTGATATAATTATAAGAGAGATAAATTAGTGTGATTTGTTTGCTTGTTGACCGAACTCACGTGAATAGGATATTGTTGAATAGTTAAAGCTAACTCCTTATTTCTAGGAGTATCTTGACCTATAAATATGTAATATGTTTCATATGAAATCAACGAAGAACATTATTGTGTTAACTTTGTTCAACTTCAATATTTGGTATCAGAGCAGGATTATTTGTGTAAAATGAGTTTTGAAATATGTGAAGGGAAAATCCATTACAATGATTGGTCACCCTAGTTAATGAGATAAGAATAAGATTTTCAAGTCTTTTAATTACTATACAAATGATTTTTTTCTTGGAGAAATGTGCGGTGGATGAGTGGCGAGATGGAGTTTTCAAACATCTAAATAGAATTAGTGTTGTCTATTATGTTTTTGGTTACCAATATATTATTGCAGTTGTACGTGATTTACATTTCAAACTCAAAATATCATGTTCCTAACAGTCTCACAAAGAATAGTGATAAGTCCTTAGAGAGAAAAGTTGTGCACGAGAATAGGGATTAAACAAGGGCTACGTTGCAACAGCAAGCGATTACCTACCCTAAATGCCATGTGCAAATGCAAATGGAGAATGAGAGGAGTAGGTGGATAATGAATTCCACCTGGTGGCTATGGAGACATTCGTTGAGCTCTATGAGTTATCCTTGCAGCTCCCAACAAAAAGAACGAAACTAGTGAGCTGAACTGCAGAGCAAACCTGCATACATTGTAGTCCGAGAAAATATTTAAGATGGATTTCATTGTTCAATAATTATAACTTTTTAAGAAAATAAAAAAATTAGGACTAAAGAAACAAACAACATTCATCATAAATCTAGAAGAAGAAAAAAATTACTAGTGTGAAATCTTGTTGTTTTTACCATTTTAATACATAAAATGGAAATTTGGTAAGGGAAATGCCAAACTAAATTTGGTGTATGTTAACAAGATTAAAACAATGATCTACTTGCAAGAAAAGCAAAAACACCCCAACACTTTACAATCATGGATTCAAAAGTTAATTAAATCCTTACTCAGAAATTATGCTAGCAAAATTTTCACTGTCAAGGAAGTTAACTCGACCACAAAATTTCCTACATTGAAAAAGCTAATTATATTTCAACATTTTTTTGTCTTAATCCTAACTCTCTAACCCATCTAAACACGTGTTCATTACAAACTATTTCTACACATTTATATGACTTAGATGTAACCCTTTATTTCAATTATTAAATTTCTATTATTCGTATATATTCGATAAAACATTTGCGTATTAAAACCATTTTTCAATGCCATCTATAAATACATAACATTTCAATTTTAATTTAATAGAGATGAAGGCCGAGAGGTATAATCGACCAATCCTTTATAGATTATAACAAATAATATACTCCAAATCCAATATTCATTTTGAATTTTGAAGGAACATATACAACATTTTAAATAAGTATATGTAAGAAGACAAGAGATCATCTTGACTTGAAATAGAATTTGAAATCCAAACTCAATGGTCTGGATCAACCGATTGCTCTCTTGAATAATTAATGGTCTAGATTACCCAATTGCTCTCTTGACCAATTATTGCATTCTATGATAATGAGCTTCTGCTATACCCAACCACCATTATAGGAGCAGTCAAGCTACTGCGCCAAGAAGGTACCCTTCAACTGTCCTAAAAGTATTAGCAATTGTTTCCTTGACCATCTCAGACACCACATTTATGGGAAAATTCAATCTCAACACTCCAGTTGATAATGCAAGAGTTATCATCAAGTGGAGCCACCTTGAATGTTGGCTTGAAGGCTTTGAGGAGCCCCAAAAGCTCACCCTCTATCAAAGAATAGGTGGCACACATATTGGCTATGTCCATAGCCTCCACTTTCTCCTTGGAAAATGTTGGGTGTGTGAAGCTGATCAAGTATGGAGAAGACTTTCCTGATCTTGGTTTGGCAAATTCTTTAGAAGAGTACTTCTACTTTAACACCTGCAGAAACAATTGCATTCCCCTGAGAAGCTTGGAACTCTTTTTTCTTCAGCAAAACCAAAAGATGTGACCTAAGGACAAGTCCCCGCAATACTGAAATGTTTGAGTAAGGAGGTTTGTCTATGATTGGGAAGGCATTGTGCTTAGTGTTCTTCAAAATCTGTACAACTTTTCCAACCTTCTCTATTCCATAAAGGGTTACCAATGGACCTGTGACAACATCCCCTACAGTGAGTTGACTCATATAAGGTTCAACATGTGCTTCCAAGAATGGAAGCCCCTTCAAGTGCACAATTTTGTCATACACACTGCTGTTGAAGCAATCGGCTATTGTCTTTGATATTAACAGTTCTATCATTATCAAAGGGAGCAAGGATAAGTTGTTTGTTAGCTCCAGAAGGATAACACAAAGTGAAACTGTCATCCTCATTGAGCCCCCTAGAAGAGAGGCTGCACCTAGCACAGCAAAAACTCCCTGATCAATGTCTGCAAAGGATCCCATCAGCTCTCCAAGTGCTCGACCATATGCAGAGCCTATCAAAATTACAGGTATGAAGAGACCTGATGGAAGTGCAAGTCCATATGTTACCAGTCCCAATATAAAAATTGCAACAAAGTAGAGCATCAATGATGTAAGATGAAACTCGTTGCCTGTGCCAAAGCTGAATATATTTCTAACAGCAGCATCATTTGTGTTGAAAAGAAAGCTTGCCAGGTCATTGTAGTGACCTGCAGGGCAATGGAATTGCTTGAAGTTCCCTGTTCTGCTAATGTTGGGACATTCTTGGTTGAACATCTCCCCTTCTGGACAAGGTGTACATGTTACAAGCCATGGAAGTCCAAATATGCAACAGGATGTAAACAAAGCCACAACACATGAAAGAAGTATTTTGGAGATAGGCCCCTCCTGTATCACCAACATATACCCATTTCATTCATCACCGTGTTCTACACAAAATCAAGAAGCTTTTGCAAATCCCAAATGAGGTACACTTAATGCCATGTATATTGGGATAAATAGTACTATTTGACAATAGTCTAATAACTATTAGAAAATAGAGATTTCTTGATTGTATGTCCACTTAATAGACTTCCAAAAGACAATGATCTTCCAGTGTAAGCAAAGACCTAGCCAACGGGTGTGTTCAGCCTTTATTCTCTAGTTGTCAATGTTCAACGATTCAATACCGGGGTGTTTAGAACTTTTGCATGTGTAAGAATATTAATGCAAGATAATAATCACTGCGTTCACAATGGCACATGAATGATTTCGTTTATAAAAATATTAAAGGCTGGATAAAGATAACATTAAATGTGCTTCAATGTCAAAAACTAGGACTTCTTGCACCCGCAATAACGAGTTTGCCACAGCCCACACTAGATTTTTTAGCCACAATCCAAATATTAATAGTTTTTAAAGAAAAGTACCGAATAGTTCATCGCCAACTCGAAGATTTAACCTGCTGCATAATCTAGAAAGCGAGGAAAGATAACAACAATAATCTAAATTACTGTCCTGATGCGTTCATCAATGCATAGGAAACAGACAAATAAATCTGTAGCAAGTAAAACAAATACATCAGACAACAATGATCTAAATTACTGTCTGTGATGCGTTTCTCAATGTATACGAAACAGACAAATAAATCTGTAGTAGGTAAAACAAATACATCAGATCGGAGAACCAGCCAGTGGGATTGTCAATAACATATATTATAACCAGTCTCGAGGACGTGCAGAAATAATATAAATACCCTACTCCTGGATACAACATTTTCCCAAAGTGGATTGTGGAGACTCACGAATGGCGTCTCGTTCGAAGATTGTATGTTATATTCTGCTGGCTGTAATATTTGCATGGAGTTTGGTCGACGGTGTTAAGTCTGTTCCAGTGGCGGAAGACTTTGGTGGGGGTGGTGATCATGGTGGAGGATTTGGTGGAGGAGACCATGGAAGCACAGGTGGGGGACATGGTGGTCCAGGCGGTGGCCATGGTGGAGGTGGCCGCGGTGGTGGTGGCCACAGGCCTGGTAACTGAGGATCTCTAATTGTGTTGGTCATGATAACGGATGCGTGTATGTCAATTTTTTCTGTATAAAGGTAGTCAATGGAATACAAATTAAAAAGAGAAATTGGCATTACCTTGTTCAAGATAAGGTTTACCTGTTATTGGAAGGAAGTCACATGATTTTATTCAAAGCTAAAATACCTACTTTCCCCTAGAGAAATAAAATTGAAAGCCTTCGAATTTTTAACATTATATTTCTTGCAGTGCAGTATGATTCTCCCAACTGAGATGAAACAAATAGCCATTTAGCAATGGTAATGGGCACTCTTATGACACAGAAAGCAGAGTGAAAGGGAAAAGAAAATGAAATCAACATAGAGGCTTTTGGCCAGCACCTAAAAAAGGGCAGTTAGAAATTGACTCATGCTTTGAAACCCTGCCTCAGTATAGGGCCACCTCCATCGTTCTTAAAACTATAAAGCTCTCGTAGGAGGCTCCTGTGGTTTAGTTTTTCTCCTCCCCATGCACAACATCATCCACACAACATACGGGTTTGTTTTTCTTCTTCCCATACACAGCGCCATCCACATGCATTAAGCCAAGTTTTCAATGCCATCTAACAACAATAGATGGATATAAAATAATCTAATAGGTTGTTGCAGCTCTGGCTACATATTCTTAAAGTTTTGGATGTCCATAGCCCTTTAAAGCCCCCGTTCAGACAGAGGGAGGGAGATTAGCAACAGATAAGCACATCCTCATAAAGCAAAGCATGCATAAAATTAAAAACAATAAAACAATAGGAAGAAAATTGAAAACCGTGCTTGTAGCCAACTGCATCTCATGCAGACTAGCAACTGTTCACAACAAAGAGAGACACGAATGAAGGAAAAACAATAAATCTTATTAAAATACATGTCCGGCAATGAAGGATTAAGCAAGCACCAATAAAAAGTCAAAGAATTAAAATATTCTCCAAACTTAAAATATAGTTTTCATGAAACTGAGTTTTTAACTTTAGACAAAGCCATCATATTGCAAATAATCAATAGGAAATAAGGAAAATAAAAGTATACTACCGGGGCAGGTACTAAAAAAGTAGGCATAGGGAAAGGAGCCAGTTATTGTGAATCATAATGTGGGAGGTTGTTAGAGCCACTTAACAATCATAAAAATTTTTTAAAAAAATACCCTTTTAAAGAGCATGATTTTTTTAATATACAGATTTTCTTTCAAAAAATTTGAGTATGTGGAGAATATATTTTTAAGGGATTTAAAATAAGTACTTTTGAATACAAAGGAATTTAAGGCAACCCATTAGTTGAGAATAAAATCACCTTTTATGGGTTGTTTATGTGTCATCATTTCATTGGTTCATTTATTGATGTGACTTGATGTGACTTACTTTATTGGCTAGTTTTTATTTCATTTTTAACTTTAATTCAAACAACTATTGGTACTTTGTTTCACATAACTACTCACGGTCATTGGGCCATTCACGATAACTGGCTCCTTTCCCTATTCTAGATCCACGAAAATCATTATTTCGTCCTAGTACATATCGAATTATAAATAAAGTGTTACAAACACATCATTTCAAAGATGAACGAAATATGCATTAAGCAATTATTATCAATGCATTAACTATAATCTCTCCTCAAATCTCGTGGATATCACCAATTCAGCAAAAAAGCCATCGAATCGAAATGCAACGATTTTGTCTTTTACATTAGATGTTTTAGTTAGATCCGAGAGACCATTTTCATTCATCTTTGTGTATTTCATTTGCGTTATATGCCAAGACAAACATGTCGGTGATCCAAACACATTTTATCTTGAATTACATCCATTGCGTGAATCAAAGGAAGAGTTGGATTTTGAGAGGTACTCATCAAAACTTGTGTGTCATTAATAAGGAATAAAGAAGTGATTTACATCGATTGTGTTGAAACATCGTTCAAATCTTTTCTTGCAACTTGATTGATAATCCATTTCATTCCACTCTCTTTATTACATGAAAAATGGCATCAAATACATCCCTTCTTGTCAGGCTCAGGTTCTCTACTGTATGTTTTTTCTATTATTGTATTTGGACATAATTAATTCAAGTTTTATCGTCATTATTTGTTTTTTAAGTCTTTCTATTTTTAAGAGTCTCTCTTCCATCTCAATTTAAACATTTATGTTTTATTATATAAGGTAAAGATTCAAAATCATATTTTAAGAGATATAAGAATTTTTTGTCGTCATTATATTAGTCCTAATAGTCGAAATTGCAAATTCATTATCAATAGTTGTCAAAAGCATCATTATATTTATAAGTGATTTTATGATATTTGTTTATTGTATTTGTAATTTTTGTCTTATGGAGTCATTTAAAATTTTGTAAACATAACAAAATTGCCTCACTTTTCAATAATTGGACGCATGTTCGCTTGTACACGACGTCCATCTTGTGGGGATAAATTATACAATGAGCTTTATGGTCACATTTTGTTGAGGTAGAAGCATCATTATGTTAGGCTAATGAAATACAACCTAAGGATGAAAGGTGTAGAAGGTTTGGGTGTGAAGACATAGGGACCGTAGGTGTGCATGGAAATTTAGCGAGAATAGGGCATGCCCGGAAAGCAAGGGTTCAAGACTTAGCCATTTTCCATAATAAGGTAGATAAAATGAATGATAACCAGATCGTACCAAGCCAAGAATACAGATGCTAATCAAACATCACGATCAATAAGATAAAAGTAATTCGCGAATAACTTTACATAAACCTTGCAAACAAATAAGCAAAGAATATCATATATTATTATGGAACTCAATGAAATACAATGAGAATGGGCCTTGCTTATATAGGCAAGGAATAACAATCTAATAACCAGTCAAGGTCGTAGATCAAGCCATAAATCATGGAAAGAACTAGTCATCAAAGAACTAGTCAAGTCCATAGATTTATGAGAGAACTAAACATCAAGGATCTAGTCAATACCATAGATCTAGGAAAGAACTAGTCAATACCATATATCAAGGAAAGAACTATACCTAACAACTAGATAATATCTCCTAATATCTAAATAAATAAAAGAAATATCCACACACATAAGTGGGTGAGGATAAATACAATAAAGATAAATAATGTACCTAGGTGAACATGAGCTAAGGTAAATACCTACTCTAACACCCCCTCAAGTGAAGCTAGGGGCCAAAATAGAAGTGGCATGTCCACAATATGAGTCCCGACAACTAGGCCTGATGAGGTACTCATGTATAATATATCCATGAAGAAATATCAAACCAAAAGAAGGAAATAATCCTGCTATAAGGAAAGAGAAAGAAGAAGAAGAATGAAAATGTTCTCACGAACCCCCCAAGAACAACTTCTAAAAACCCAAGCATTCCACGCAACTCAAGGTAGCGAGGTGATGTAAAAGGCTTCGTAAAGATGTCTGTAACCTGCTTGAGTCGAAAGGTACTCCAAGCAAAGAACTCCATCCTGAATGTGCTACCGAATGAAGTGGATGTGTATCTCAATATGCTTGGTCCGTTGGTGCTCAACTGGGTTGTGAGAAATGTGAATTGCAATTTGGTTGTCACACCAAAGTATAGTCGGTAAATCTGTGGGAATCCAAACTCAGTCAATAATTGACGAAGCCAAAGAATCTACTGACTCGTTATAATCGCTTCCCCTGAATTTTCCTCTGAAGATGAAAGTGTAATAGCTTTGTTGCTTTTTGCATGCCCAAGCAATTAGAGAAGAACCAAGATAGAAAATATAGCCAGAAGTGGAATGCCTGTCATCAATAGAACTTGCCCAATCTGAATCTGTATACCCAACCAACTGAGTAGAGCCCCTAGTGTAGTGTAGGCCAAAGTGGGAAGTGCCATGCAAATAGCGTAAAATCCTTTTAGTAACATGCCAGTGACTAATATGAGGAGAATGTGCAAACCAAGATATAATCCCTACTGTAAATGAAATATCAGGGTGAGTATGGGTCAAGTACATGAGACTCCTAACCAATTGCCTATACAATGTAGGATCACAAAGTGGTGTGGTACATGTGGATGTAAGAGTAACTCTAGAATGAAAAGGAGATGGACTTGGCTTGCAATCAGCCATATCAAAGCACCTAAGAAGATCATGGGTGTACTTTTGCTGACTCAAATGAATCCCTAAATCTATCTAAGAAATCTGCAAACCAAGGAAATAATGCAATAGCCCAAGATCTGTCATGTCAAACTGTGTAGAAAGAGCCCTCTAAATACTCTGAATGTGGGAAGAAGAGCTGCCAGTAAGTAATAGATCATCAACATACAAGACAAGTATCACAATATCCTCACCAACATGTTGGAGATACACTGTATGATCGGAATGGCAACGAACAAAACTAGTAGATAGAATAAAAGAATCCATCTTCTCATACCAAGCCCAAGGGGCTTGTTTGAGACCATAGAGAGACCTTCAAAGCCTACAAACAAGAGAAGAATCCTGAACAAATCCAACCAGCTACTCCATATATATTTCCTCTTGTAGATCTCCATGTAAGAAGGCACTCTTCACGTCCATCTGGTATATGGGCCACCCTTGTGATGCAACAATAGTAAGTACAAGGCATACATAAATCCATCTTGGCAACAGTGCAAAAGTCTCAAAGTAATCAATACCTTTGACTTGTGAAAAACCCTTTGCAACAAGATGAGCCTTATACTTGTCAATGGACTGATCAACGGCATATTTGGTTTGGTATACCCACTTACACTTAACCATCTTTCTTCCTTTAGGAAGAGATACCAAATCCCATGTATGATTCTTCATCAAAGAAGAATACTCAGCTGTCATCGCATCATCCCACTCTGGTATCCCACGAGCCTTTGAAAAGACTGTGGATCCTCGAAACTTCTAGACATAAAAGTCCAAAACCTATAGAATGTGCGTGATGATGCCTAGTGGGTGGAAGATCCTATATGAAAGGTGTTGTCTCGAAAGCGTAGTACGAGCCCACTTATGCATAATGACAACATCAGTGGGAATGGGATCCTCAATGACATCGATAACCTCCTCATCAATCTCCTCAAATAAAGGATCCTCAAGATGAGATGAAGAAGCAAAAGGAATGGAAGAAGATAAAGAATCATGAGGAGTGAAATGCTCATCAAACCCAACATGTGTTCAAAAAAACATCACGTGTATCAGGATCTAAAAGATGATAAGCTCTCATGTCCTCACAATACCCTACAAAGATCAAGGGTTTACTCTTCTTATCCAAAGCTTTCCTTTTCTTCTTTGGCACAAAGGCCCAAGCATGGCTCCCAAAGACTCAAAAAATGAGACATCTAGCTTAGTATTAGACCAAGCTTCCTCTGGAGTCAAATACTCAAGTTCTCTCGTGTGGTGTGTGATTACGAATATAGTTAGCACAATTAACTGCTTCTACCCAATAGATAGGAGGTATATCTCTAGAATGCACCATACAGTTAGCCATTTCCTTCAAAGTTCTATTCTTCCTTTCTACTAATCCATTATGTTGTGGAGTATGAGGAACATAATGTTGGTGAATAATGCCTTGAGTTTCCAAAATTTAGAAAACTCATTGCTGAAGTACTCCCCCATTATTAGTGCAAAGGTTCTTTATGCTACTAGAAGATTGTTTCTCGACCAAAGCCTTGAAGACTTTGAAGTGTGAAAAAACATCACTTTTTTACTTGAGAAAATCAACCCAAGTACGCCTCGAGAAATTATCAATAAATGTAAGTGCATACTTAGCTCCATTGAAATATGGGGTGGAAGAAACTATCAAGTCACTATGCACAAGCTCAAGTGGTGAAGAAGCTATCGTAGACAAATTCTTAGGAAAATGATCTTGGTGTTGTTTCCTAATGCACAACCATGACAAACTACCTCAAGACAAGAAACTCTAGGAAGATCATCTACCATACCACAAGTGCTCAACTCCTTCAAATATCTATAATTGAGATGTCCAAATATTTCATGCCAAAACTTACTCTCTGAATCTAAATGAGAAACCAATCCTATCCCTATAGAAGAAGTGTCATCAAAACCCTTAAAGTGATATAGTCTTGAACTATGATCAACAATACCCTGAGCAACAAGTGAATAAGGCTCCAACAAAGTTCTTACTTCTACCCCATGTGGTGTAAAAGTCATTGTTTTCCCTTGACCAAAATGACAAATTGGATATACAGAAAGCAAATTTGTAGTGATGTTAGGAACATATAGTGCATCTTGGATATTTCCACCATTAAGTTTTATATCAGCTTTTCCCTCAACAGAAAGAAAGGAAGAATCTCCAACCTCAATTTTGGAAGTAGAACTCAAACCTAGAGAAACAAAAGACTCCTTGGAAGAAGTCATGTGATGAGAAGCACCAGAATCTATAACCCAATTGTCTACAAGTGGTGACTGAGATCTTCCAACAACATTAAGTACTTTTCCATGCTGATTAGAAGGAGGTGGAGTGGAGATAGAAATATTGTGTTTCTTGACTGCATCCTCCGAGGCTTGCATTCACTTATAACACCTATTTTCTTCATGATTACTACCCCCACAAAAGAGCATGAATGGCTAGACTTATTCTCGGAATTAGAAGACTCCTTGGGTTTTGAGTTGTTTTCTTTGGGTTTAGGAGCATTTTGAGATGGAGAAGGTGTGGATTTGGTTTTACTGTTTGGTTTTCCATTGCCCTTAGGATTAGATGCAACTAATGCCTTTTGAGAGGTAGAAGACTCAAGGTGAGATAATTTGGATTCTTCCTAGTAAGTCTTTCACAAAATGTTTTTAAGTTAGGCATTTTGAAGGTGTCACCTATGCAGGCATCCGTATTAGAGAAAAAGGTAGAAGCAAATATTTGGAATGGTCCTCTCAACTTGGATAGAATCAAGTAAACAAACTCTTCATATTTCTTATCTCTTCCACTCCCCTTCAACTGTGTCAACAAATTATTGAACTTGGTAAGATAGTCTATAATTGTTGGAAAATCTTCAGGATTAAGAGAGGTGATCTCAATTTCAAGTTGCATGGCTCTCATATGATCCACCTTATCAAATAAATCCTCTAATTTCTCTATATTTTGAAAGGAGAGTCACACTTTTCCAAATGAAATAAAATATTGTCACTTACATAAGTTCCTATCAAACCCATACACTCATCAAATTTGCATTAGTACTGAAAATTTTCATATTCTCTAGTGAACACTGGTTGTTCTTTAGAAGTTAAAGCCCATAATCCTTTCCGCTTGATTATTGTTTTCATTCTTGGTTTCCATGTGTGGTAATTATGTGTTGTTAATGGCTCAACATGATCTAATGTAGAAGTAGATGCCATAAAAAAAAAAAAACACCAAAATAAATGTAAGAACCAAGTAATGGAACAAGATCCCCAAACAATGCAACAAGAGCCCCCCAGATTTTGGCACTTTATAATGAGTGTGTGTTACAATATGGTACTTTATAATTATAGTGTGATTCTCAAAATAAATATTTCCAATGGAAAGAACATAAAAAACTAAGCACTTTTGCAAAAATGACACTCAAAACCGAGTTACCGATCAAAAGATACAAGTTTTTCAATATTATGCTCTACTATTTATTTTAGTTTCCACTAAAATAGAATAAAATGATCTTTCCTTCACCACACAAATAAAATGAAAGGGGGCGGATTTAAGCACCTACTAGTAGGAATCACAAGCTTTAAGCCCTCATATGACCATACCATATGACCAGGGGCTAAGGATTTCAATGATCCTAGGTCTAATACCATGATACTAAGAATTGCGGGTTGATTGATCAGATTCATGATGCCATTGATACTAGTGTGTCAAACCATTATTGTGAATAATTATAAGGAACAAGGTGAGCATCATGAGCATAATCACAATAAAGGGTGCTCTGATGGAGGCCGAGGTAGAGGTCAAGGTTACCGTGGAGGATTTAGAGGCCAAGGTCACGGTGGTGGAAGAAGTGAATTTCCTCATGGAACATGTTATACATGTGGATCCCCTAATCACTACAGGCATGAATGCCCTCATAATATTATTTTTATTTCTGCGGAAAGAACCATAACTTGAAGAATGCCTAGACTTTTATGAACACTTGAGTAAGAAGCACAAGCATAACAAGGGCATGGGGATGGTTAGAGTGCAACACGTTGTGGAAGATCAATGGATGCCAAAGTTAGCACCTGATCCTGATTTGGTGCCTATGAAGATCACTACATGTGAGGAGGTTTCACATACAAGGAAGTTCTAAATTAGAATCTATTTATTACAAAGGAATAAGTATTGCATGCAAATTATCCAGACCCTACTCCTCATAAGGAATTTTATCAAGAGACCATGGAAGTTGTTAGAAGTTTGTAGGGTGAGATATAATGTTTGAAAGAGCAGTCACAGAAGTTGGAACAGAAGAAAACAATTGAGCTTATTCGGAAGGATGTTGATGATTTAAAGGAGCTTTACAAGATATTGTGACAAGAGAGCATCATTTATTTTTGGGGGAATGGTTAAGGGGAAAGATGACACATGCTAGAGTTGATGCGCAAAGATAAATTTTTCATGCTAACCTTCCTCCTCATAGTCTAGATTTTGACAAGGAGATCACCCAAATGTTGTTGTTGATGGATGGTTGTTTAGTAACATTTTAATTGATACAAAGCATAGGTGAATGTACTCACTTTGGACATGTGGATTCATATGGGGAGACCACCAGACAATCATCTTCAAATGTTGTTTTAATGGAAAGCACAACTAAAGCCACAACCATTGGAGCCTTGAAGGATGTTACTATTACTATACAAGAGGCCAAGTTTACTCAAGACTTTAAGGTCTTGATGTTGGTAGAGGCCGATAGTTTTCCAGCACTACTTGGGTGCCCTTGATGTTATGCAAACAATGTTAATATTCACTTCAACAAAGGATATATAATTTTTGAGAACAACGAAGAGCGTGTTATCATTCCTTTAACAAATGGGAAAGCTGCACCTTATGTAGAGCCCTTAAGTGAAGAGGATTTAAACAAAATTTATGTGTGCACCATTAGAGATCCGGAATCACTTAAGCCATCAAAGGAAGGAGTTCTCTAGTGGGATGATGCATAGTCCATGAGTGATACTACAAGTGTTGCATGTGACAACTGGGCACATGGAACTTATGAAATGGTTGGGTACAAAATGAGAAGTGTAGTGACATGCATGAGCATTCCACGTTGTGTTAGGCATTTAGACAAGAAACAAAGTACCAAGGTACATTGGTGATAGAAATCCTGAAGTATTCCTACGTGCTTTATGGAAGTTCGGTGGGTAGATGAAGTAAAGAAAGGAATATGATAGCATATACCTTACATGGGACAAAAGTACCTTGATGGATGGTTCACAAAGATAATATTTTAGAGTGGTAAGAAGTGAGAATCACCTTCTCTGGTATATTTCTCTAGAGAAATGTGCCTACTCAGATATGTGAATTTCATGGTAAAGATCTTGTTTAGCACCACGCTCAATAGTGTGAGAGACTCTAAAAAGAGGGTCGGGAAGCCCTACCACCTTCATTATAAGTACATTGGCTCTACTTTATCTTGTGAGGGCTTCACTCGCGCATGGTATGTATATGTAGAGTTGAATAGAGAAACATGAAATTGGAAAGAATTGACTACGATATAATTCAGAATTTTGACTATTTTTCCAATAAAAACCCGGTGAATGAAGCGTAGTCATGAAGCACTTAACTATGGGAGATAGTGTAAAGGTTGAGGAAATTATTCAGGGAGTTACTAGGGAGTTAGAGCTGGAGGCATGCTTTGAAGAAGAAGAGATAGATGTAGAACATCTTAGGCATGCCTACCTAGAAAAAGAAAATGGTAAGATGGTCTATCATTGACGATGAAGAAGTGTAGAATCTAGATGTTGAGCATACATAGGATACGTGGGAGGTCATAGAAAGTGCAAATGAGAAGTATAGCGACTACCATGAGCCTATGAAAATAATAAGGTCAACATTGGGACAGATGTTGAGCACAAGGAGGCCATCATTAGATATTATTCATTTGACTTTGAGGTTGCTAAGATAATTGAGTTACTGTGTGAATTCCAGGACTTGTTCCCTAGAGGCTGCCATTAATTGAAATGGGTACATGAATCTTTGGGTGAGATGAGAATAAATTTAAAGGAAGGTGGATGCCCAGTTAGGAAGAGGCCTTACAGGATGAATCCTAATTTGTGCATCAAGGTGAAGGAATAAATAAATAAGATGTTGAATTATCGAATCATTGAGCCCATTGAGGAGTCGAGTGGGTTACCCCTATGGTGATCATTATCAAGAAATATATCGAGAATAGGAATTTTTGTGGATTATAGGGAGTTGAATACAACATGTGTAATAGATCCCTTTCTCACAATATTTACAGAGGAGATTCTGGAAGGCGTGTAACGGGTGTGAGATCTACTCCTTTACCGATGGTTTTTGGATATCCTTAGGTAAGGATTGCTAAAGAGGATCAAGAAAATACAACTTTCACCACAGAGTGGGGAATTTTTTCCTACACAGTCATGCCATTTAGGTTGAATAATGTGCATGCAATATTTTTGCACATTGTTGTGAAAACATTCTAGGAATTCATTCGTAAGTTCTTACAAGTTTATTTGGATGATTTGACATTTTGTGGGTTAGTCAAGGATCATTGTGAAAATTTAAGGCTTATGTTTGATAGGTTCCGATAGTTGAGAATCTCCTTAAAAATTAAAAAGTACATTTTGCTACACCTTTTGGGACTTTGTTAGGACATATTATTTGTAAGGAAGGCTTGTTAGTGGATCCTGCTAAGGTTGTTGTTATTTTGGGTTTAGAGGAACCTACTAACCAGAGTGAGGTGTGTGGATTCTTGGGGAACATAGGATATTACAGGAAGTTTATAAAATTTTATGCTAATATTTCCATGCCCTTAGAATAATTATTGAAGAATAAAGTTAAGTTCTATAGGGGTGAGGTGCAACAACACACATTTGAGACATTGAAGCAAAGGATTACTACAACACCTATTTTGTGCTTTTCTTCATGGAAAAAAACATTTCATGTGTATGTGTATGCCTCTAGCATGGCCATTGACATGGTATTAGCCCAACCTAGAGAGGGGATTATTGATCATCCTATTTTCTTTGCAAGCATGAACTTGACCCCAGATGAAAAAAATGTAATACTACATAGTGCGAGGCTTGGTCCATGATTTAAACACTGCATAAGTTTCGATAGTACTTTATAGCAACACCTTTTATTTTCTATACAAATCACATGACATTGAAGTAATTGGTGAACAAGCCTATTTTGTAGGGGTGCATATGCCATTGGATACTATTATTTCACAAATTTGACTTTACACAAAGTGGTAGTTAAGCCGGTAAGAGTAATTCTGGACTAGATCACTTGTCAAGGATTCATACAGGCGAGGATGTGTAAAGCATTAAGGAAAAAATTTCAGATGCACAACTATTCAAGTTAAACTATATTCCCTCGACTTGGAAGACATTGTTGTCTTTTTACGAACTAGTGTGGTGCTAGAGGGAATGAAGAATATAGAGAAGAAGAAACTTGTTATACACATCACACCCTATATGTTGATCAGTGGAGACTTATACAAATTAGGCTGGGATGAATTTCTACACCGGTGTGTACTTGAGTATGAGTGTGAAGCTATTATGGAAGAGGCTTATGGTGGTATTGCAAGTGGACATTATGCAAGAGATGCTACCACGCGTAATATTTTATTGGCTGGTTTATGGTGGGAAACATTGTATAAGGATTGCAAGGGATATTCTAAAGCATGTGACCATTGTCAGTGCTTTTGAAATCCTAGGCATAGAGATGAAATTCCTTTAAGTCCTATTGCTAGTCTAGAACCTTTTGAAAATTTGGCAATTGACTTTGTGGGTCCTATTTCCCCACCCACATGTAGGGTCGGTCGTGCTACATTATAACTTCAAACATTATTTTACAAGGTGGGTAGAAGTGGTGCCTCCATAGGATTGCATGGAAACTATAACAACAAGCTTTATGTGGGAAAACATTATCAGCAGGTATGGATTCCCTTTGAGTTTGATAAGTGATAGGGGCACTCATTTTCTTAATGAGACCATTGAGATACTATTGGTAAAATTTATGATTTCCCACCATAAAACAACACCCTATCACCCTTAGGCTAATGTAACTCTAAATCTTTCAACAAGATTTTGAGCAACACACCGGATAAGATTTGTGATGTTGGAAGGAAATACTATGATGATAAAGCCTTTGTTGTACTTTGGGCATACAGACAACTTATAAAAGACTAAACAAAGCCACACCCTTTCAATTCATGTTTGGCACAGAGGATATTTTTCCCATGGAATTCATGTTACCTTCTCTTTGTAGTGTGCGCACAAGAGGTTTAGCTAATGAGAAATCACTTGAGGAGTGCATAGAAAAATTTATGCAGTGGGATGAAAGGTATGCTATAGCACGATAGATTCAAAAATAGAGAAGGCCAGGAAAAAGGCTTGGCATGATAGGTATATCAAGGATAAGAAGATTGAAGTTAGACAGATGGTTCTTTTGTATGATTTAAAGTTCTTGCGCCAGCTTGAAAATCTGAAGGTACATTGGTTGGGACCATATGTTGTGACTTACATACATGTTTAAGGCATTTTCCAGTTATAGGAACTAGTGGGGACACGGTTTCCCGATTACTTCAACGGGAGCGAGGCTAAAGCCTAACTATAAATAAGTCTTCTTGGTGTTTGTAATAAGAAAATATTTCCATTTAGATTATATTTCCTTTCAAGCATTTCCTTTATATGTGTTTCATTTCATCATTGTTATGCTTAGTCAATTTAGTTCATTGTTTTGTGTAATAAGCTCACTTGCACGCTAGAAGCTGATTACTATCTAATGAATTCGTGCGTAGAGGACCACAAATAATTTAAGTGTGGGGTGGAGTGTATACAGGATAAATGGACCAAGCTTGAATGTTCTCTAAAGATGGATATTCATAGAGAGATATTGTGCATGTGCTTGAATTAAAGGTCTAGATAGAGAAATATTTCTCATGAATGAAGACCACATATGGATGAGTGGACACACAGTGTAATGGGAGGGAGGAAGAAATAGTGGAAACTACTCGGCGAAAGGCATAGTGAATAGGTACTTTAATGCATGAAGATGCACGAAAGGAGGCCTGTGGCTAAGGATTAGTAGGCGTGCTTGAAGGTTATGAATGTCACGCGAAAAATCAGTGTGGAAAAAGGAAAGAAATGCCAATTTAATGCTAAGTATAGTGGCAAGTGGAGAGTAATAAATGTAGATTTTTTTGAAAATCTATATAAGGTGGTGTTGGAAATTGGTTTTACCTTTAAAATTGAGAGAATTTGAGACGGTTAAAGAGGAAGATGAGTGTAAGTGTGAAGAGATGTTTTATGAACTAAACCAGACATAATTTTAGCACAAGATTGGTCGATGCTCCAGTAGAGAAGGTGTTTGAGTGAAACAAAGACATGTGTGGAGAAGAATCGATAGTTAGGATTTGAGTTCGAGATAGGGCACAAAAATCAAGCTAGGGCATGGGTTTACATCACAGAGCTCAAATATATTGAAAGAAAACACCTTTATTGTTCCTATGGCACCTAAGTGAGCACCTAAAGTGGCCACAAGGGGAAGGAAGTGGAAGGAAGTCAAGGTCAAAGAAGAAGACGCCCGAAATCTATTTTTCTAAGATGCAATATCCAGAAGGGGTTTTTATGGGCCACGATTGGGATTTTCACACTCTTCGTTGTAAATTAAGAGATTATAACCAAATGAACAAAGATAAAAAATATGAATTGGATAAGTTGCTAGTACTAAAGACAACACAAAGAATAGTGGATGACATGGTTGTGTATAATAACATGGGTGAAAAATTGTTGACAAAGGTGGGAATTTTGTAATTATCCGAACTCCTTACTTTGGAAAACAAATTTTTTTTGTACTAGTGGTTGATGAGAAGAGTCCATGAGGACTTATTCTATTTTTCTAGGTGATGAATGACGCTCAACGTGCCCTTGATTGGGAGTTTGACAGGACTAAGGAGTTCAGTGCATCGAATTCGGGAAGGACCTCACTAATAAGGAGGGTATAGAAGCAACAAAGAAGGTGCTAGGATATAAAAAGGGAGGACACAAGATGGACATCCCTAAATTGTATAAGTATCCAGTCATTCAAGCAGCAACACACCTTATTACAAATTTAAACAATCAAGAACACTGGTCACAAGTAAACAAGGCCTGGTTACATGTGGCAAAAAAAGATGATAGAAGGTGTAGTTTACAATTTTTCTAGTTACATTGTTGAAACCATCATTGAGGAAGTGCACCAAGGAGATAAGAATTTTTTTTACGCGATCCTTTTATCTCTTGTATTTGTATAAATTGGAGTGTCTGATGGGCCAAAGGACAAAATACGACAATACCCGAGAGGAGAAGAAATATCTAGAAGAGAGATTTACAAAGTATACATGTGATGGAACCATGAGTGGAAATTTTTAAAAAATAGCAAAGTTGTGGTATGAGCTCTTGTGCACTTTGTGTTCGAGGAGAAGTAGAGAATAGCCAAGGATATTCCTTTGGTATTAGACAAACAATTACAATTTTCCGTATATCAAAATTTTTGCATAGGGAGCTTCAAGATGAAGGATGGGAAGTGGAACCCTAGAGTAAACTACCCTATGCCTTTACTACACACTATGTTCAGACCTCTATAGATAGGTTTTTGAATGTATGCCGAGTTTTTATTCAATGTAGATAAGGTAGACTGTGACTAATATACACTCTGAAGACTTACATTTATCCAAGTCGATCTGCATATATTGAGAAATTAATTTCAAATGATATTAACATGAAGGATGTGAGCTTGGAAATTGGGAAGTCTAGAGCAGCCCTCATTTATATTTATCTTAAGCCCAAGTGGAGAATGGGAAGTATCTAGAAAATGATTTTACACTCCTAGACCACCCAAGGGGAAGCATGCTGTGGGTACATTATAAGATGAAGAAGACACTTTTCCCCTTAGAGAAGAAGAAGAAGAACTTAAGGAAGATAGTGGTGGCTTGGAGCACAGGGGTAGGAAACAGCCCACTATAGGAAAGAAAAGAGAGTGCGAGGTAACCCCTCCATTACAGAAATAAGATGAAGTGTTGGAAACAAACACTATGGAGATAGACATCAAATAGGGCTACTGGGGACCAGCAATTCAAAAGATTATTAAGGATAACCAGACTCAGGGTGGGGGACCTTCACAACCACTTAGGAGGTCACCTAAGACTTCTCCCATGAAGGTAGAGCTAGAAAAGAATAAAATTCACAAGTACATCCAAAGGAAGGATGATGAGGATGAAAATCTAGGGATATCGTGCCAAACACTCCAAAGTCAGATCGAGGATAAAGAAAAGCCTTGGGAAGAAGAAATGAAAAAATATACAGAGGCATTGAAGGAGAGAGAGATAAGGAGTGGTACTATGGATAAAGATATGGGAACATATAAGGGTGAGCCATCTGGTGTGCCCCACACTACACACGAGACGGTGAAGAACCAAAGTGTTGGATTTAGGTGTTCATATTACAAAGGGTAAATGCATTGGTAAGGAAACAAATGAAGGTATTTATGAGATGCCAAAAATTGGGTATATTGATGACCCAACCAAGATTATATGTGTGAGGTTCCAAAGAACTTTGGAACCTAAAGACCTTTATGGCTAAAAGTTGATGAATGCATACATGGCTATTATGCACACACACAAGAAATTATCTTAGAGCATGCAGACTCATATAGATGATCCTGAATTTGATGTATGTGAAGAATCATGTGTTTCAAGTAGGAAAGAAGGCACCACACTTGTGCCATGTCATAGTTAATCCCACCCAGATGTCGGATGAATAGGTAAGTAATGCATTAACAAAGGTATCCATCAAGGTTGTGCGTAGAAACATAGATAAAGTGAAAACTATTTGGGAACTATTAGATGATAATAAGGAAAAGGATACTTGAAATCAAGCACCTGATAGAAGAAAAAGAGATAGTTGAGGAAACGACACGTTTGATACTCAGTATGGCAGAACAAATTGGGGATGAGATTTTGAGAAAAGGTTGGATTTGGAGGATAAAGTCACACAAGAGTTTCCATCTTCTTTACATTATTTACGCACATTAGTTCACATGGTACTAGATGAGGAACCTGTACACATGCCAAAACCAAAGGATGATACTGAAACAGGCATAGAAGAACAAGGCCACTATTGCACAAAAAATTACAAGTTATGAAGCATTACTACAGACCTTGAAGGATGAATTAAAGAAAGTAGATTTGGCATTGAATATGTGCACGGACCCAGATGTAATAATAAATATGAGAACCATGTTTGAGGATAATGAGGTCCTTAAATTAGTAAAGAATGAAACATTCAGATGAGTGGAGAGGTTGACTTTGATAACGAGAAAAGTGTGATGCGCTTGTAGCAGCTCAGGACCCACACAAGTAGAAAATAAATGACATTGGGAAATTGATAGCGTAGAAGATAGATGTCATGGACATGATGGTCTCTAGTCTGGTTAATGCTCTCAGGGTATTATAAAATGAGGGTGAGAACATGACACTTGACGAAATGAAAGTAGTACTTGTAGACATTGTGTATAGACCAAATAAGATGCTAAGTGATTGGAATAACTTGGAGGCAGAGATCAAAAATGAATATCCAAAGTTAATTCTCCCTATGGAAGAGTAAGAGCACTAAGTATTCTCTCATTATTTTTGTGCAGATGGTATTTTATTCTTTATTATTTTGGAGAGATTGATGAGGATCATCAATCCTTGCCATTAATAATGTCAATCCGGGTTGGTGTCTGAAGGCTGTATGCATTAAGAGAAGAAGATCTTGGAAAGTAACTCCTTTAAACACAAACCAAACTTGCATAAAATAAATCACACATGTAAAAATTTAAAGGCACACTTGCAGGAATATAAAGGCATGCTTGCATAAAGGAAATCACACTTGCAGAAATGTAAACACACTTGCATAAATTAAAATTGTTGAATTGGAAATAATTGAAAGATAAAAAGACACCTGTAGGTTCACAACAAAAATTGTATTGAAGAAGGATCACATAACATGAAATCAGAAGTTTACAACAAAAGAAAAAATTGCAAAAATAAAGAAACAAACATTAACACATTGATCCATCTTCCTTGGAATGAGTGGCCAGCTCATTCCTTGGAAGAAGAATTAATTCATACTTTTAATTAAGAACTTGCAGAATAACTTTACTTTAAAATATTGGAAAGAAAGAACATATCTTTATTTCTTGGGAGAAAGGAATTACATATCTAAGTGGGGAAGGTTGCATTTATAATTTATGCATCCAACCAACTCCTTATTTTGGGAGATACAATCTAATCTTATCTTTATTCTAATCCTAACAACTAAGATCTCCATCTCCACAAAATATGGAGAGAGATATATTATTGGAGTCAAAGTCTTATCTTACTTATTTTAGGAAGATTTGCTCCCAAATCTTCTCCTTGCTTTTCGGTAACAAGAATCATAATGATTTTATTCTTCTACATTATTGGAAGGAGGATTTTTCTCAAAATATGATTTTTACTAAATACCTTTCTTGGATTTTCCATTTGACTTTGTTGTTTTTTACTGTGGAACTTTTGACGCTTGTCTGATACGCTTTTTCCTCGGACTACAGTTCACTAAAAGTTAGATTTATCTTCATTGGTAAAACCTGTTACAAATATGAATGAGTTTTTTGTTAAACACATTGCTATGAACAAAAACCTCTCTCATATTTTCTGTTTGACTTTTCTATTTCTGTTTATGGAACTTTTAGCACTCATTTGATACACTTTTCCTTGGACTGTAGCTCACTAAAAGTTAGATCTCTCTTCATTGGTAAAACACTGTTGCAAATCTGAATGAGGTTTTTGTTAAAAACATTTCTATGAACAAAAAAATTTCTCATATTTTCCATTTGAGTTTTCTGTTTTTGTTTATGGAACTTTTAGTCGTTATCGATACACTTTTCCTCGACTGCAGACTCACTAAAAGTTAGATCTCTATTTATTGGTAATACCTGTAGAAAATATGAATGAGGTTTTTGTTAAAAACATTTATATGAATAAAAACATCTCTCATATTTTCCATTGGATTCTCTGATCATTCACAATTCCTCAAAAACTGTCAAAATCTAATTAGTTCCGGAACTAAGCCTGCGAGTTCTAGAGCGAACTTAAAACAACTATTAATTTTGCATACGATCTTGGATTGAGATCATTTTTTTTTTGAAATTGCATAATTTTTCAAGAGGAATCTAAATATAAAATCATATTTGAGTTTAGATATACCATCCATTATCAATTCCACTTTTCTCAATACTAGCATTATCTTTCCTTTATAGCCTGCATACATAAGATATTGCATCTTTTCCCAAATAATCAATAGGATTAGTTAAAAAAATAATAAAAAAATATCTATAAATAATGAACAAGATATATATCCTATATTCTATCTTAAGCAAACTATAAGTTCCTAGATTACATTTAAATCCACTTTCAAATGTAACTTGGAAGGATAAAATAATGGTAATTTATGGCCAATTTATGGCCTCATTAGAGATAAGTTATGGTTTCCCATTTCCAGGGATGATAATGAAATTAGTGTGGGGTAACATTGGGTTGATGAAATAAAACCTAAGTATGAAATGCGTAGAAGGATTGGGCACGCAGACACAGGGTGCGCATGTGCATGTAGAAATATAGCGAGAATAGGGCGCGCCCATGAAAGTGAGGGTTCGGGACTTAGCCATTTTCCAGAATAAGGATAATTATAGACATGGAGTGAAGAGCAAATTTTGTATGGAGACTTGAAGAGCACACAAAGGCTATTTCAAACAAGTGGGAGATCAAGTGCCATGCATAGTTTTGAGCTAATAATAATATAAGACTACAGTTGTATTAATGGATAATCTATTATTAGCAATCTTGCATACTTTTATAATTATCATGTAAGGGAACATGGATATTATTAGCATGTAGCCTATTTTTGGAAGGTGCATGGGTAGTGAAGGAAATTCCCACTACCTATAAATATGTATTTATTTACACGGTTTATGGATCCCATGTTGTAGTAGTGTTATGTTGTGAGTTTGTGAGCACACATGACTTATGATGACAATATTATGTATGTATGAAGCTTTTGTTTTTTACAACAATTAATATAATGGATCTTTATGGCTGGATATTGATTGTTGACACATCTATTACTAGTTCATGCATGGTAAAGTTAATCTTGATTCTGGTATGAGTTAATCTTATTTATGATTGAGATCTAGATATGGTTTATGCACTGTAATATACTTAATTATCTAATGTGGATATGTAATATTTGTATGATCATGTTAAATTATTGAACAAGCTTCCATAAAGAGGGACCCAGTACCCTTGCATGCTTCAGTGAGTGCTCGGTTCGAGGCTAAGTGATGTGTTAGTTTGTCTTGGGCTATTGTTGGTAAAAACTAGGCTACACATTAATTCTGAAGATGGAGGCATTAGAGGATGGAGGTCAATCGGACCTCTCATTAGTCACCAATGATGGGACCACATTTTTATGGTGACATTATTGTGGTGTGAGTATTTGCTTTTAGTTTTTGTAGTGTGTTTCTTGTCAGAGTTCCTGTTTTGTGTGGTTCTAGATACTGGAAAAAGAGCCATGTTGGAGCAAAAATGACTATCAATGATCTTCTGAATTTTTTACTTCATTAGAAGATTTTTCTCTTGAGAATACATTTACTTACAATGGTGACCATGTGCATCAATATCTAACTAGCAAGATCCAATCAGTAGTATGTACTTCGATACAATTTTATTCTTAGTGTTAATGTGTGAAAATTTCACATTGTGGGAGGGAACATGACACCAATGTTGCATTTCCATGATACACCTAAAACAACTAGAGTCAAAGGAAACTTCCAATGGAAATGGTAGTTTTCTATGTTGTTTGAGATAGAGTGGCAGTAATCAACCATAGTGGTTGTAATTAAGAACATTGTGATTCTTATAAGTAGTGTGAAATCTCATTCTGTATATATTCTATTTTTCATTTTTGTAATAAGAGATCTTGTTATTCTTATATACTTCCTTGATGTACAAGCATAGCGGCGAACAAAAGAACCAAAGTAAGTCAGGTTTATGGATCTTTAAAGTTTTTATGGGAGGATCCAAAAACCACATGAAGTGGACAGTTTATGGGGCCTATTCACGTCAAGGTTTGTGGTAATCCTGTTTAAAACCATGGAAGGAGAGAGCCTTTATTTTGATCAAGATCATGAGTCACATTATAGGACATGTTTCACAGGGGTGATCATACTATAGTTGAGAGTGTGTATATTTTTCTACCATGTTCGCACTAAGGGGGAATGTTAGGAATATCACATTAGCGCTCACATTATATGGGTGGTTTATTATGTGATATAATTATAAGAGAGATAAATTAGTTTGGTGTGAGTTTTTTGGTTGTTGACCAAACTCACGTGAATAGGATATTGTTGTATAATTAAAGCTAACTCCTTATTTCTAGGAGAAACTTGACCTATAAATATGTAATATGTTTCATATGAAACCAATGAATAATGTTATTGTGTTAACTCTTTCCAAATTCAATATAAACTAGGGTTTATATGATTCTCTAGAATTAATCTCAATGTAGAGAAAAGAGGCTGCGAAAGAGGCATTTTCCCTCTTAAAGTTACATTTTCTTGATTTGAATAAAAATCCTTTTGGTGATATATAGGATCTTAGTAGATGAAGGTATCCACAATTAGTATTGTGGTATCCATGAATAGATGTAGGGAATGCATGAATATACATAGAGTATCCATGAATAGATGTAGGGTATTGATGAGTAAACATTGTTTGACATTATGATCCATTTCAATTGTTCATGGGTTGGCCTTGACTCTATTAGTCATAGTAGGTTCTTGAATTTGTAATGAATTAAATAAATTACCCTAAATAAATGAAATAAAATTTGGGTATTTTCCCTTTCCGTTAGCTACTTTCCATTTTTAATAACATATGAAGCTATCCATTAATCATCAATTGTTTATGGGGCGACCTTGACTTTATTATTCTAAGCACATGGAAAATTTTGTAAATTAAATACATCACCTTGAATAAATTAAATAAATAAATAAATATTAGGGTTTTTATCCTCACCATTTACTACTTTCCTTTTTGAAAATAAATAGGGGTATCTATGATCATTCATGAGTATGCATGAATAGAGATTTAGTATCCACAAATGGATATAAGGTATCCATGAAAATTTGTGGTAGGTCAAGTATGAACCCTTTTGATTATCCACAAGGTGATCTCAAATCCATTAGTTGTAGAAGATAAATAAATTTATATATTATATAATTTTCCCTAAATAAATGTGGATAAGGCTATGGGCATTAGGGTTTTGTCCTTGCCATTATAAAATCTAATTTACACTTAAAATTCATCTATCTAGTGTTCATTAATAGGTAAAGTTACATAAAAATCTTGTCAAGATCTTAGAAATGTCATCGAAAAATGATCATGGTAAGATTAAGAGGAGTAAAATACTGCAAACATTAAGGAAAAGAAGGGTTCTCTATGAGCCCTTAAAATTATACACACCTATAAGAATGGAATTAATTGTTAGATTCAAAGAAGATATAAAAATACTTGGGATATTAAGTGAAATAAAGTAGTAAAAGAAATAATAATACATGTGTATATGTAATAATTTTACACTACAACCACATCCTACAATAAGGATTGGTTTGTTCAATTTGTAAAAAATTAGGGAATAAAGATGAAGGTTAATGGGATGAAAATAAACCTATGTAAAAACTCATCTATGAAGTACTATGGGTGCCCAAATCAGGCTAACATTTCCCTCATGGAAGGAATTACCCTCTAGATGAACCCATGTTATCCCTCTTATGTATAATTTCATAAGAAGGCGCATCTAACTACACAAAAATGAGGAGGTGAAAGCATGCATCAATTCATAAGACATGGAAATTAGTCAGAGACATTGTAAGAAAGTGCATACTCCTCCATGTGAACTAAGATCCTTGGTTCAATAACTGACTTATAATAGTAGGTAAATGGAAACATGGTCAAGAGATTGACCTAGCTCATTTCTTGTGTGAGGATATATACCATGATAGCTTAAGGTGGAAGAAAAGTTCTTTTTTTTTGGAAATAAAACACCCTTATCTCATATAATGTTTGATAAAAAACATGAAGGATAACCATTGTATACTATTTATGGAAAACATTGGATTTGATTTTTGGTTGACATGTCAAAACCTAACATTGACTATGTCTTAGGAAACTTAGGTATTACAAAAAAACCTAACATTATGGACATCTGTGACCCAAAATTCATATAATGTGTGTTATTCCATGAAGAGTGTTTCTAAAATCATAAAAAGGAGGAAAATAATTATGGTAAAAAAGATATTATGGATGAAGGGAACCATATTGACATGAAGGTGCTAAGAATTGCATTGAATATCCACGAATCAACACAAAATATGGAAAATATGGAATAAAAAATAGAAATGAATAAATTATTACAAGGATAAAAATAGTTGGATTGGAAAATATAATTATTGGTGAATACTTTATCCATTCATTCCAAAACCACATGAAGAGGAAATATGTATAGAAATTAATTAACTAGTCAAAGATGGAGTACACTATATAAAATACAAATAGGAAGAGGGAAAGGAAGCGGATGGGGAAGATGATGAGAAAGTTAGAAATGAAAGTAATTTTTTATTAGATTAGGTAAAAAATAGATTTTGAAGGGATCAGGAACCCTGTACAAATGAAAGATATGGCGATCAAAGCCCAAAGACTGGAAAAGCAAGAGAGGCACAACCAGAAAGAAAAGGTCCCACAAAAAAGAGTTAAACAAACTTAACTCTTACAGAGTAGGAAACGGGACCCCAACTGGACCAAAAAGACCAAGAAAGAAACAGGGCATCACAGTTCGCCCATAGTTCGCAAAAAGTTCAGAAAGCTACAAGTCTTCTAGGAGAGATAGGAAACCACACGAGGACCCCAGCAGGATCACCAACTAATCTTCCTCCAAGCTACTGATACGGAGATTGAATCTCCTTCTTTTCTTCTCTCCATCTTCCTCCTCAACTCTATCAAGAAGCCCTTTGACCTGTTTCTCAAGCTCCTGCATCCGATTTTTAATCTGAACCTAGTCTCAAAACCATTTTCTTTGAGATATTAATAATATTTAAGATGGATTCCCTTTTCCCTTCATTAGTTTCCTCCATAGCTTTGAGAACCCCCTCTAAGTAAACCATCCTTCTGTTCCACTCTTTGAAAACAGTGGGATCACCCACACACTCATTTTTCCTGGAAGCACTGGCTTCCCCAACATCACCCTCCATGAAATTTCTGTCAATACCTCCCCTTTGGGAATAGTTTTTCCCTCTTTCATCTTTGTAAGACATTCCACTAAGGTAATATCTTCTTCCTCTTCATGTTCCTCCATAATAGAGACCAAGGGATGATCCAGAACAGGCTTACCATTTTCAAAAATAGAAGAATCAAACCCTCATGAAGGGGCAGCTTGGCCTTCTTGTTCTGGAATGCCACTAACGAATTCGAGAGAGAGGTAGCCAAGAAAAAAGGAATGCTAACCATAAATTTATGTCGAAACATGTTGAGGAAAGTGATATGGTGAGTATATATTTTTCTATACTTCCCTTCCAGAGTGATATACTTCATAACTTGAAGACAGACCTCCTTCCAAATACCAGGGATACACGATCGAGAAATGCCATCAGTGAAGAAAAAACAAGTCTCCTTACCAATAAAAACCTCTCAATCTCAAGATCTCTACGAGTTCTTTCCTTATAGATTTTCAAGCCCTCCATCTTCATTTCTGTCACCCTAGCAATGTTGGCCTCTCGAGACCTCGACCTCCACACCACGAATAATAAAAGCCCCATCTTTCCATGCTTGACCAAAATCCTTAGAGAGAGTAGGGTCGTGACCATGCAGTTTAGCAATAAAATTGCTAAAACCCCCAACTTTTAACTTATTCCACAGATCCCTATTTCCCTCCTTCATATTCTAGGCTGGCCGGTTCCACGTGGATCCTATCACCACCCATCTGAACTCTATCAAAGTAGCTTTTCCAGCTGAAACTAGAGACAATCCTCGAACTATATTTCCAAACCAAATTCAAAAAGACCCAGTGATTTTTGTAAAGACTATCTTGTTTCCTAAAATATCGCCCCCACTCATGCCGACATCATGAAACTTAGTGCCTCTTTTCCTTAATGATTTCATCATTAATGTTAGAGGGTAATCTCTCCCCTTTGTGCCAAATTTTATATTCATTACAAAGGACTCCCATATTAGCCATCTTGTCTCGCACATTTATTTCCTTGCCTCAAAATATGATTAATAGAAACCTTGTCAAAGAACTTAAGCATTTCCTTGATGTCTTGGATAATATTTTTAATCGACCAATTAATCTTACTTTCATTGAGAAGAGATTTTATAATAATTAAAGAATCTCCCTCAATCTGAATATCCTTAAGACCTTTTTCCTTTGCAATCAACACTCCCCAAAGGAGGGCTCTAGCTTCAGCCATATTATTAGTTTGTTTACCCAGGGGTCCAGCATAGACAAATAACCAATCTCCTTCACTATCCCTTATGATACCTCCTCCCCCCGCTTGACCCGTATTTCCCTTTGAGGCTCCATCAAAATTAATTTTGATCGTATTTCCCAAGGGTTTAATCCAGCTAACAACATTACCTGGGCTTTTTCTCTTGTCCTGACTATAGGCGAAATTCTCCAGAACTTTCTGTTCCTCTTTCGGACATTGGAATTTATTTTTTCCTTTAAATAATTTAAGGTTTTCCTTAAAAGAATTTTGAATTTTCCTTTTGGCCATCCCAATTGAGGGTTTCAGGTCTCTAAAAACACTAGTCATTTCTAGTTTTCCACAATCCCCATAAAATATGAGGCAAGGCAATCTTCCACGCCCAGGCCAAGAAAGGATATCTAAAAGGGCTCTCCCATTGAGTAGCACAATCCTCAATGTTCGAGGGAAGAATCCAATGCATCTTGAAAAGCTCTGGAATCAGAGAAAAAACTCCTTTAGAGAAGGGGCAGAGAAAAAAAAGGTGATTCACATCTTCTTCCCTTTTCCGGCAGAGAGAGCACCTATTAGGAATTTACATTCCTCTTTTTATAAGATTATCAACAGTCAGGATTCTATTTTGGATAACCAACCAATAAAAAATATTAATCTTGAGTCGATCTTTAATCCATAACTTTCCCCAATACTCTTTTTGGATATCTTTCTTAAAATGCATTCTGTAGGCAGATTTAACAGAATAATTACCTGAATCTTCCTCTTTCCAAATGATGGAATCCTCCTTTATTTGGTATATGGGAATATGGAAATCCCTGAGTTTCTTATTGAGATCTTGAAAGGGTTTGAGATTACCATTAAAACCAGGGGGCTCAATAATTTCCCAATGGACCCTGTCTTCATCATACCTCCAGAAGTCTCTTAACCAGGTTTTACCATTTTCCTCATAGAAATGAGCCACCTCCTTCCAAATTCCTGAAAGAAATGAAAGTAATAATTATGTATGTGAGATACGATTAATGTGTGATGTGAATTGGATTCCACGAAAGGGAAATTGAATCCATGTGATTTTAAGTGGATTTGAAGGAAGGAAAAATTGGAGCCTTATGAACTAGAGTGGTTGTTAATTATAGATTAATTGGAGAAAACTATTTTAGGGATTTCATATCCATTCTTAGAAAATAAATGGATACTCTAAAACTTTCCCCAAATAGAAAGGAAATAGAATAATTGGATTTTTAGGATTACAAATCCCTACTATGATTTGTGATATCCATTAAATATGTTGAAAATAAATACCTTAGATGACATATCCATGCTTTATTAGATATTTTCCATTACAATGATCCAAAATAAAGGAAGAATATTCCAATCAAGTGGAAATTTTTTAAGAGATGCATAATAAGGAAGATGTTTTGAAGATGAGGTATGAGAAGTTGAAGAAAAATGTGTTGTAAATTTGTCATTGATGTCAATATGTGTGAAGTGATGTCATTGGTTTTGTCATTGATGTCAAGAATGTTGAGTGTCCTTGTTGAGGTCAACATGGTTGTGAAGGTTAAATTTGAAGAGTATTTAGGTGTTTGAGAAGCGTAGTCATGGCCTAGTCATAAAATATAGAGCTAGATGGAATAAGAATAGGTTGTAACAGTTATGTAGAGGTTGTTTGAGCATGAATGAATGGAAAAATTATGGAGTCAATTTCATGGTCAGTTGTTGCTTGAAGATGAAATTGTAGGGAACAAAAGTGAAAAAATCAAGTCCTAAAGAGGTGTGTGTCTTAGTTTCTGAGATAAGTATAATCATGTGAGTACTTTTATATCTGTAACAAGTTTTCCTTGGCATGTTGATGAAGTTTTGAGGTTAGGTTTTGAAGGATAAATCATGAAAATTGGTTTTGAGTTCTGAAACTAGTGGAATCCTTTAGAATTGTCTATCCTAATGAGGTGTCTTGATCTTTTTTTAGTTCCAATATGATAAGGTGAGTATTGGAATGTCAATATAGGTATATGGAAAAACTTTTAGGTCATGTTTTGTATTATTTTGCAAGATATGACATTTTTGGTGAAATTGTATGTTTAAAAGTAGTGTTTCCCAACTATAAGTCAACTTTGTGATGATCGTTGGAATGTAAATATTCTGCATGAGAACATAATATATTATATATATGATGGTATGTGTCCTACATAATATTTTTGGAATTGATTCAGATTTAAAGTCCACATCTTTATGAACAATTGTTAAATCGAATCAGCTCAAAAACCCTTCTAAAACCCTAGTTTGAAGTTGATAGGAACAAAAATTGATGGGAAAATCCCAGAATAGATTATTTTTGAAATTTTTATGATTATATAATGTATAGGAATATCTCAGATATCTACACGTGGCTTTTAGTGATCTGGTGAGTTAGTGGGCCCCATTGAAAAAGGTTGTTTTCTGAAGATTTTATTGTATCTCTCAAATTTTGCAAAGGAAAGTATGAAAAAATGGATGTTTCATGATTGTATGGATATTTAATTTGTGTATGTTAATGTTTCTTGAAAATTACTAGTCATTTGGTGGCCTAACAAAGACATTTTCTTTGAACTGGTTCTTGGGTGTTGAGGACAACTCTAAGTAGTCTTGGAAAAGTAAATTTATTAAGAACTTATGATCTGATTTGAAGAGTCTAATTCATATGGTGATGTTTTTGTGATCATGAATTACCTATACATGTTTCTTATTCAGAATGTTTGAGTTTTTGTGGTGGTAGAAATTTTAATCTTGCGGGGTAGTTTTACTGGGTTTGCAGTCCTAATAGGACAATCCTAGTTTTTGAGAAATTTCATGGTAAGAATGGATGTTGAAGATATTTATAAGAATGGTGAAGGTTATATGAGGTCAAGAAATTTTTTTCTTGAAGAGTTTCAAGCCTTGATGAATTCTTTAGTTGGTCAAAATAAGTTAAGTTGTATAGTCATGTTTGTATACCTAGTTTTTGCAAGATTCTTGAGTCCTAAAAATAATGTAAAAGATAAATTATGTAATATCAGATATTGATAAGGTTGTAATGATATTTTCACATGTTTCTCATATATTTTTGTCCTATAATTTCCTACCTATTTCATGTAAGACTGACCTATATGGTTGTGTAATTGAGTCACACATATATATACAATGTAAAAGGCAATTTTAATGTTAGTGTTATGAAGAGGAAACATGCGACCTCTAGACTCTTGTAAGGGTTGTATGGGGTCTTAAAGAAAACGTGTAATGTATTTACATTGAAATTATAGAGATGATAAGATTGGAGAAGTCATTTTTCCATGACCTTGTGGGTGAAGAATAAGAAGAGTGAGTTAACAAAGGAGGTAGTTTTGAGAGTTTTCATGAGAGATGATCCTATGTATGAAGAAAATATGATGTTGGAGGATCATAGGGATTTATAGATACCTGAGATAATGCTTATGTATCATACATAAAGAGAATACTAAGAAGAAGAGAGAAGAAGATCAACTAATTCCATCATTTGTTGAGTGAGCAATAAGAAGAAGGTGGAAAACATTTTTAGGTGGATGAGTTGGTGCTTGATATTAATTATGGAGTTTTTTCTTCACTAAAAACCTAGGGATTGGTGCCTCCTTGAAATTTTGTGCTTGATAAATTCAGTTTAGTTCCTAATAAATGTAATGTCCCCACTTTCATAGTTGATCACTCGGATGATGATATTTTCCTATTATCCATCTCCATAGGTAAATTCAAGTGGATAGGAGATGATTCCCGTGGCATGAGATGTTTTTCCGCTCTTGATTCGGGCACTAGAATGGTTTATTTAATGAAAAATTATATTATTTTAATTAAAGTGACTTTATTAATTGGGGTTATAATGTTACTTTTTAACATCATATTATTAAGTCGGAAAAAGTGACTTTATAATGTTTAATTATGACGTTAAGAGGAATTTTATTTTTATAAAGTGAAATTAGTATAATTCTACACTTAGGCACCCCTTTTGAATTGAAAGGAAAATAAAATAAAATTAAAGGTGGTTTGGATTCAAGGGTTTGGGTTTTTATAAAAAGGGTTCATTCTTTCATTTGGAGGGGATCATCTATCATTTTCAAAGACAATTTCAAAGCAACTCATGCTTATTATTTTCCCGAGGATGAAATCCCTTGGATTATTTTGGATTGGATGAAAACCCAATTCATATTATGAGAGATTCATTCAAGATTTCCATTTGTGCTTCATTGAAGGATTTAATCAATTGCAATAGTTGTTGTATTATTGTAATTCTAAGAGCTAGCTAATTGGGTGCAATAGTTGATGTATTATTGCACCTTGTTGAGAAGATTGTTGAGTTGCAACAACTAAGGTATTTTTGAAAATATCATTTATTTTGGCATGCCAAATTGAGGTATTGTTTTGATTCAATCGAAGGATGTATTGAAGACATTTTAAGTTTTTTTTTGTGGGAAATATTGAGTATCAATTTAGTCATGCAGACGATCTAATGATCGAGTGTGTGAGCAATAAATGTAAGGAAATCTATGTAACATCATCTCAAAATTGTGGCATCCAAGCAGGTCTATCACCTAAGAGGAGGTTGATCATTTTATGCATATTAGGTTCTTCTATTTGATATCATTTTTATAGGCTACATTGCATTGTATTATTTGTTGCCATATAGTGGTTATAGTTGTATGAATATTTGGTATAGGACATTGTAGTGACACTCATTCATGAGTTAATATAAGCCAAGAGTCTTAGCATTGCACTCAAATTATGAACAACATTTGATATTATTGAAATAAGTCTATGCATTCAATAAAGGAGAAATAAGGTTTCACAACAAATGTTTGTCAACATGTCATTACTGTAGTTACTTATTTTAGTTCATATTCAATCACTAGTTTACATGGAAAATGTTTGTAATAATGTCCACTAAGTTGTAGGTGCATTTATCATGTCATTTCAGTCATATATTGATTGCATATAGTTGTAGCATTGTGTTCCCTTTATTTCAATCATTTAAATTACTTCTTGCAAGTCCTTTGCAATCATCTAAACAAACCAAACAACCAAATGAAGAAACTACAACAACAAGTACAAACTTGCAAGCCAAGTGTTTGACAATATTCCTTGGAGCTCAAATCACCAAAACAGGTTAGATTTTCAAGGGATACTTCAATAAATTAGTGTTTGTTGATCCTTATGGAGTTAGTGCTTCACTAAACTGGGGGGTTGGTGCCTCCTTGCAAGTTGGTTCTTGATAAATTTTTACTGTTGTCTATTAATACAATGATCAGTGGGTTTTTTCCCCTTTAGGGTTTCCCGCATAAATTATGTTTCATGTATCCTCTCTTGTTTCCTACTCATGTGGATGGATGTTATGTTGATTTTATGGTTTGCTAAGTTAACTAACATTTCTCATACGATGGTTAACATTTTTATGGCTAACACAAGTAAAGGTGATTAAAATAATTTTTTTAAATAAACTAATTCACCCCCTCTCGGTAATTTTTCTTCCAATAATTGGTATCATAGCTTGGTCCTTTGGAAAAGGTTTAACAACCTTGAAAGAGATCCTAGAAGCACAAGAAAACTAAGCATTTGATGAAATAAATCTAAGACTTGATTTATTTGGTCAAAGTTATTAAGGAGAAGATATATACCTTAAAATATGACATGGTCAAGGAAGTCAATAAGTATGAAGAAGAATGTACCAAGCTCAAGAAAAAGTTAGAATCCCTAAAGGATAAAGAAGAAGATTGGACCAGGTATGAAACAAATTTGAAGTCCTCAAATGCATAGTTTGAGAATCCATCCATCAAATTGAAGACATATGAGAAGTTTGCCAAGAGCATTGTGGCTCTAGATTATATTTTGAGTATTCAAAAGGTTGTAAATGAAAAAATTGGTCCCGGTTTCATTGAAGACCACAAGAAGGGCTATGGAGGTGATAATGTAGGTCTTGAAGATCAAAAAGTGGATGTTTATGCTAACATGAAGTAAAACTTCAAGAATAAAAATCATTAAGATTACCTAATGCTATGAGGTATGCAAGCTCATTTCATGGTCATTTTTTTGCACGTAATTTTTTTGGTCGTAGGACAAGACATTGTAGAAGAAGATCCCACAAGAATGAGTTCACATTGAACTATGGAAGTAATCATCGTTGAATAAGTGTGAGAGATGTTATTTGCTATAATTGTCACCAAACGGGTCATATTAAAAGTTGTGTCATCATGAGTCATCAAGGTAGGTCAAGAGGATTAAATCTCTGAAAGTTAAGAAGATATGGAAGATAAAATTAGTCAAAGAGGAACCAAGTACATTCAATCTTTTCAAGAAGTGTGATACTATTCATGAAGTAAAAAAACATCATGAAGGAATAACCTAAGATAGTCAATACATTTAAAAGTCGAACATGAAGATAAGTTGAAGGAGAAAGTCAAAAATACCTTTTTGATCTACATATAAGAAATGATGTAATTTTTTCCATAATAGAACATACATCAAAGGATGAAGTGTTTCATGAGAGCCAAGAATATTTTTTATCAGCATTTTAGATAGTGGAGATGGATAATGATGGTGTCATAAAGTAAGAGGTTACAATTAATAATCCCAAATGGATTCTAAAGGAAACCAAAATCATGACAAAAGGTGTGGAGATGTAGGAATCTCCCAAGTTTATGATATTTTAGAGATTTTTGAATGCATGTGGTGCCTTCATTAGGTTTATTGAAGACATTAATTAGTTATTTCAAGTAATGAATATGTGTTGTTGGTACTTTCATAGAGTTGTGTAGCAAGATTGCAAGTATGGATTCATGTAGCTCATGTTGGAGACTTAAGATTGCTATGAGAAGATAAGAAGCGTGTTGCAAAGTTATACTTGTATGTTATCTTGATGTAGTTATGTTACAATGTGAAGTATATGATTTAAGAAGGCTTATGGAAATTTTATAAGGACTATGAAATTTTATTGAAGTGTGATCAAACCAATTATATCCATGGAGTTGTGTTACCAATATGTGTGAGGTAATAAAAGTAGGTGTATGGAGTTTTGTTCCTTATTATGAAAATATAAGGGTTGTATATGCTTCAAGAAGATTTATGAGGTCCTACAAGTTGAGATAGACAGTTTGAGAATGTGATGAGCATGTTTGGAGTTTAATGGTGTGTCTTGAGACCTAATTTAGGTTTTAGACTCTAGATAAACAAGACTTGTGAAGATGTTTTTAGGTTTATGAAATATCAAGATAGTTGAGAAGAGGTAAGTAGCTCATGTTGAATTATTAAAGAAGTGTGAAGACTCAACCGATAGGTGGGTAGTTGGAGGAAATTATGTGTTTGACAGTTAGATTTGAGTTTGAAGGAATATTAATAAGATTTTAAGATGATTATAAGGTATATGTATGATGAATTTAGTTTCATTCATTTGTGTTGCATTGTGATAAATTGTAGTGTCTTAAGACCTTATTTAGGTATGTGTTTCCTATAAGAGACAATTTGGAGAATGTAGTGTGGATGTATGAGCTTTAGGATTTTCTTATGATCTAATACAAGTCTAAGATGAGCATATTTTATCTTAAGAATGGTGTTTTGAGACCTAGTATAGGTATGTGTTAGTCAAGAGCAGGTATTGAGCCTATATACTTGTAAATGGTATAAATACCAATGTGGATTATATGAGAATGTTGTAGATAGTCATGATCACTATGTTGAGAAAGATAACATGATGAAATTTAGAGAAATATTGGTAGAGTAAATTGGAGTCATGAAAAACTAATAATCAAGGTTTTTGTTGAGAAGGGTGAGTGTTTATATTTGCATAAAGGTCCAAAGTTTATGTTGAAGAGTCTTTACTTGGCATATACAAAGGTATGATAGGTAGAATTGAAGTATTTTGTGAGCATAAGAGTGTTTGTGAGGTCTTGAACAAATATTTGAAGGAAAAATTACATGAAAATAGAGTTATTTGGGTTTAAATATCATGAAACATACGTAAATGGCTAACATTTCTCATTGATTTTGTTAGCAGGAAGAGTTGAGTGGATTATGTGCTCAAAAGTATCAAGGAAGATGTGTTATCATGTTTTGATGAAGGAAGAGTATCATATGTTTGACTGTTATAAGAGGTAAGTTCATTGAATTCAAATATCTGTTTGAGGAAGGCAATGAAACCTAGTTAGTAAGCTTAAAATTAATAATTTTGGGCATGAGGATAGTTAAATCTGGGTGTAATCGGTAAAATCGGGTTTATAGAATCAGTTAGTATAGTTTCTCATTTTGATATTATCATGGTATGATGAAGGTGTCTTGGTATGGTGATGAATTTATAATGAAACAAGTAACAAAGACCTATTGAAAATTGATGATGTAAAGAAGATGCCATCCGGTGAGTTAAGCAAAAATAGTGTAGAGATGTCTCTTCTTCTTGAATGAAGGGCATGAGTGTTCATTTTCCCTTACTTGGAGATCCAATATCTCTATTTGGTGATTTTGGATATCTAATTAAGTATGAAGGATCTTATTATTTATCATGTTGACTCAAAAAGGTTTGAATGGAATTTAAAGAGCTTGTTGGCTCTAAGATCTTGAACCAATGTCTGTAATTTTGATTATATTATTGGTGTGATAATTTCTTTATGAATAAGGTCTAGATTGTACATTGGTTGAGCACATTTAAAGAAGACAAAAATAAGGTTCCCCATTTTTACTTGAGATGATCTATGATATTTTCATCAAGGATGAGTTAGTGAGATTGACATCTAGCTCGATACACTCAAGGAAGTTCTTGTTATCATTTGTATGACTAGTGATAATGAGTTTTTCCTTAGGAGGAGTTTTTTTAGTCCTTGTGTATATTTCAAGGTATGTAAAGATCTTTTTGGTAAGCTCATAAGTTCTCATAATTCTTTTGGTAACTTATATTTTGGAGTCAAAAGAAGGTTTCATCAAGACTATGTTGAGAGGGTCTATATCAACAATTTTCAAGAGAAAGTAAAGTTTATATCAAGAATTTTGAAGTGTGATAGGTATGAGATTTCAAGCGGATTATCTCATATTATGAAGGAGTTTCTATTATGATTTGAGAAATGTATATGACAATCATGTCAAGAGCAGAAAGTAAGTAAATTTTGTAAAATCACATTGATATCAATCTAGCAGTCATTGAAGGTGTCTAGGATTAAGGGGGAGCTAAGTATGTTGATCCCTTAGCTCCATGAGCAATTTGTTGTGCTAAGAAGGCATATAGATTCATTAAGACAAAGAAACTATGTTGAGAAGTGTTTTTGACATGAGAAAGGTAAGCAATGTTGTTCGTTGGTTCTAGTTTATTGGTAGAAGTTATGCATTGACATTTGTTAAAGAAGTTTGTCTATTGGATCGGGAATATGTTGAGTTGATATTTTCGTTTTCATTTTTGCATTGATGTCAAGATTGTGGTGGCCTAATGATTCCAAATAGTCATGCCAAGGATAAGGTAAGAGGTCTTGGTCTTGTGATCTTGTTATTTTGGAGAGAGTATGAATTGAGTAAGGGGGATTGTTAAGTTTTTTTGAGCTTCCATGATTTGGTTGAGGTTTCCAATAATTTGTTCTATGTATAATGATTTCTTAATGTCCGAAAGTAGGAGTATGTTTGTCTCAAAGGGAGCATGTCTTGTTTTTGACAATTGATATCTTTTTCTCCATGCTTCTAAGGTGAGTTTTTTTCTATAGGTATCAAGCTATTTGTGTCGAATTTCATTTCATTTTTAAGTTCAAATAGTGGTATATCCTTTTTCATTTATGTCGAGAGGGAAAAGATTTAGGAAGAGGAATTTGTTTTCCATGGGGTTTCTAAGTGTTGTTGCCATCAATTACAAAGGGGAGATTGTTGTAAATTTTTCATTTAAGTCAATATATGTGGAGTGGTGTAATTGGTGTTGTCATTGATGCTAAGATAGTTGAGTGTCCTTGTTGAGGTCAACATGGTTTTCAAGGTCATATTTGAAGAGTATTCAGGTGCTTGAGAAGCCTAGTCATGGCCTAGTCATGAAGTATGGAGCTAGATGGAAGAAGCATGAGTTGTCACAGGTATGTAGAGGTTGTTTGAGCATGAATGAATGGACAAGGTATAGAGTTAGTTTCATGGTCATTTGTTGCTTAAAGAATAAGACACAATTGCAGGGAACAAAAGTGAAGAAATCAAGTCCAAATGAGGTGTGTGTCTTAGTTTCCAAGGTAAGTATTTTCAGAAATGTAACAAGTTATACTTGGAATGTTCATGAAGTTTTGAGGTCATGTTTTGAAGGAAAAAACATGAATTTTTTTAGATATGAAACTAGTGGAATCCTTGAGAATTGCCTATCCTAATGAGGTAGCTTGATCATTTTTATTACCAATATATAAAGGTGATTATTGAAAAGAGTTTGCGAGAATCAAATCGGAAACGAGGCACCACGAAGTAGTTGCACTCCAACGGAATCGTGATAGCTCCAATGATAATAAGAAAAAATGATCAGTAATGGAAGAAATTGCTCAATAGAAACAAAGATTGCATAGAGGAAAGATAGTGGAGTGTCTTGGCATGCTCATAAATGAATAGAAAAGGGGTACATATAGGGTGTTGAGTAACCCTAGTGCATGACACACATGAAACCCTAAACCTAACCCTAAACCTAACCCATGTGAGATGACCCTCCAATATGAGAGGAGGACACATAGGATAACTCACACTAACACCCCCCCTTCATCGAAGCTAGGGTAGCGGTTGTGATGAGTTAGACAGAAGAGGAAGACACTCCTAAACAACTAAGAAAGATGTGTCAATGGGGCCCGGAAACTAAAGGCCTGATAAGGTGCCCATATACAAACACAATCTTCCTAGAAGAAGAAGAAGAAAATAAGGACTACATAGCCCAAGAAGATGAGAAGTCTGTAGAAGACCTCACCCCAAGAAGAGATCGTAAGTGAAGAAACTTCATCTCAGTGAAGGGCTTGGTGAATAAATATGCAATCTGATCAGCTGTCTGAATGTACTAAATGTCGATGATACCATCATGAATAAGCTCCCGTATGAAGTGCATATGGATCTCAATGTGCTTTGTCTACTGATGCTAAACTGGATTTCTGTAAATAGAGATTTTTCTCGTGTTATCACAATAGATAATGGTAGGCCACCGAAAGTGGATGCCAAACTTTGTTAGAATACCCTGTAGCCAAATAGCTTTTGTGGCAGTGTTAACTGCTCCTCTGTATTCTGCCTCTGTAGATGATATCACAATTACATTCTGCTTCTTGCTAGACCAACTAATAGGACCCGAACCAAGAGAGAAACTGTAGCCAGAAGTAGATTTCCGATGATCTAAGTCACTAGCCCAATCAAAATATGTGAATCCAATCAAGTCAATATCAACCCCTCCATGATAGTGAATTCCATCAACATAAGTGCCACGAACATAATGAAGGATCCATTTAGCTACTTTCCAATGTAGCTCATGTGGCTCTTGCATGAATTTGGACACGATCCCAATAGCATATGATAAATTCGATCGAGTGTGAGTCAAGTAAATCAAGCTCCCCACCAACTGTCGATAAAGAGTACCATCAACCAAGGGAGTAGAGCAATCTGAAACCAACTTAACCCCGGAAAGAAAAGGAGTAGGAGAAGACTTGCAATCAGACATCTGAAACTGAGATAGCAAATCAAGAGCATACTTAGGTTGTGAAATCAAGATTCCCGAGTCGATTGTGAAATATGGATCCCAAGGAAGTAATGAAGCGGAGACCTAAGTCGGTCATGGAAAACTTGTTGGCTAAGGTGATCTTCACGAGAATCAATAATAGAGGAAGAGCTACCTGTGATCAACAAGTCATCAACATATAGAACAAGAATGAGTATGGAGTCATCTTTCTGTAGAATATAAACATTTGGATCAGAGTGACACCTAGTAAACCCTAATGTAACTAAGGAGTCCATCTTGGCATACCAAGCTCGAGGGGCTTGTTTAAGGCCATAAAGAGACTTCTTTAACTTACAAATGAGGGAGGAATCTTGGAAATAACCCAGAGGTTGTTCCATATAGATATCTTCCTCTAGGTCACCATGAAGGAAGGTACTCTTAACATCCATTTGATGGACTTTCCATTTGTTCACTGTAGTAATGGCTAAGGTCAGTCGAATAGAAGTCATATTTACAACCGGAGCAAAGGTTTCAGTATAATCAACCCCAGCTATTTGGGAGAAACCCTTAGCTACTAATCGTGCTTTAAACTTTTCGACGTCTCCATCTACTCCATACTTTGTTTGGAACACCCACTTACACCAAACGATTTTTCTTCCTTTTGGAAGAGTGGTGAGATCCCAAGTATCGTTCTTCATGAGAGAGGAATACACCTCATCCATGACAGAATCCCACTCAGGAATACCAAAACCTCCCGAAAAGACTGTAGATTAGAAGCAGAGGTGAAGAAAGAGTGGGTTCCAATAAAATATGAGCGAGTACATCTCATATTTGAAGTATCTCCAACTAAATCTCCAGCACTTTGCAAAGTTTTCCTGGCCAGAGGATTAGGCTCGAGTCGAAGATTCTTCACTTGAGTGAGAAGGGACATAGTCCTCATCATAACTACCTGCTCGAATCGAAGACTCAAAAGTTTGATGGTCGGGAGGATCTAGAAGAGGAGCATGCTCAATAGTATCATCATCATCGATGAGTCGAATCTAATTCAAGGTGAGTGAAGAACCTCAATAGGTGGAGAAGTAGAAGTCAAAGAAGACTCATCGAACTTAACACTTCTCTCAATATACATCTCATGAGAAGTAGGATTCATTAATCGATATTCCTTCACACCATCAGGATACCCTACAAAGATACAAGGTTTGGATTGTGGTTCCAAAGCTTGGTGTTTCTTCTTGGGAATCTGAGCCATAGCCTTGGATCCAAGACTCAAAAGTGCTCAAAATTATGCTTGCGTCCAAACCAGGCTTCAAAGGGTGTCATCCCTCTTACTGCCTTGTGTGGAACATGGTTCTGAATGTAATTTACATAATTCACTACTTCGGCCCAATACTGTGGAGGAAGAGACTTCGAGTGAATCATATAAGTGGCCATCTCCTTCAGAGTACGGTTCTTTCTTTTTGCGACTCCATTATGCGAAGGGCTATAAGCAATTGTATGCTGCAAAGAGATCCCTTTAGAAGTACAAAAATCCATGAACCTATTGTTTACATATTCACCTCCATTGTCAGTTCGAAGAACCTTGATAGAATGTTCCACTTGTTTCTCAACGCAAGAGCCTTAAAGTCTTGAAAATGTTCAAAGACTTCAGATTTAAGCTTAAGAAAATATACCCAAGTATATCGTGAATAGTCATCAATGAAGGTTAGCACATAAAGAGCTCTAGTAAACAAAGGAGAAGGAAATGGACCAGAAACATCACTGTGAACAAGATCCAAAGGACAAGTAGCTCTCCAGGCTTTTCCTTTGTCAAAGTTCTTTTCAGGATGCTTTCCAAGGGTACAACCCTCACAAAGACCCTTAGAAAACTTGACGCGAGGCAACCCGTTGACCATTTCGTTTTGACTCAATTGTTCAAGGTAGTGATAATTTAGATGTCCAAAACACTCATGCCATAGCTTACTAACCTCATTTGCATGAGTGAGAAAGGCAGTGGGTGTAGAATCAGAACTAAAGTGGGAGAAGGTGTACAACCGTGAACGGTGATCTACCTTTCCCTCAGCCACTATAGTGTTATTGCTAAGCTCACAAAGAATCACCGAATTAGGACCAAATTCCACTCACATTCATTCACCAAGTTGAGTAATTTGGTAACCGATAGGATATTGGTAGAGAGATTAGGATCACTCAACACTTGGTTAAATGTTCCTGCATCCATCTCTACCGATCCACTATCGGAAACCGACACTTTTGTGTCATTACCCATCATGATTTGGGACATACCACAAGGTTCAATGTTGGAAAACTCAACATGCAAAGAACCCATGTGGTGTGAGGCACCAAAATCTATAATCCATGTCGATGAAGGAGCAACTTTGGCTACAAGGGCCTTTCCTTTCTTCTTATCATTTTTAGCACCTTTTGTAGCAGAAGACTCGGCCTTTGGAGCACTTTGTTTTATGGATTCAGGAACACTTATTTTATTCTTCTCAAGTAAATGAGATAAGTGATCAATCTATTTCTTAAAATAGTGTTGCTCGTTGTGACCAGACTTCTTGCAATAGGAACACAAATACTTACTTTTATGTGCCTTAGGCTCAGAAGTCGAAGTGTTTGTGTCATTTTTAGGTTTGGTCTTGGTTTCTTTCTTCTTTTCAGTCTTCTTTCCCTTGCTAGTACTTGCTACAAGGGCATGTGACTTGGACTTGAGAGACCCCATTTGAATGAGTTTGTCTTGTTCTTGAATGAGTTGGGACAAAAAAGTCAAAGGAGGGCATAGTCCAAGTATCGCCCAAAGCAACTTTTGTAGCATAGAAAGTTGACACGAAGACAGAATATTTGAGACCTAGCTTAGAGAGAATCGACAAGATCAGTTGAGAATCTTTCTTTTCTACTTGACATCCTTTTAACAATAATCTAATGTGGAAATTTTTTGAGAAGAAAGCTTGTAGGTTTTCAAAGTCACTAGGATTTAACCCTAGTAGTTCGTTTTCCAACTCATGCGCTCTCATGTCATCTAGTTGTCCAAACATCACATCCAACATTTTCCACACAGATTTAGGTGTTTCAGATGCCTTAATGTGGAAGAGAAATTCAGGAGAAACGAACATGTAAAGAAGACCTAAAACTTCATCACTACGGTTTAACCACTTAAATTTTTCAGGTTCATCGTCTGTTCGATCTCGCCTTCCCATGGTGATGCGAATAACCCTTTACCCCTTAGTTTCATTATTATTTTCGATCTCCATTTGAAAAAGTTGAACGGCATAAGAAAAGGAATTGAAAGTGCATCCATAGTGAGAGAGAGAGAAAGAAATGCAGAAAAGAAACACAACCACCTAGGACAATAACAACCCCCTACTTTTGGCACTTTATAGTTTAGTGCGTTGATTACAATCGGGTCCGTGCGTGTGGTTTGAAACACTTGGTAACTCATCTTGCAATTAGTGTAATAACGTGCAAGAGAGGAGACCACAACAGTGTTTCGTGGAGCACAACAAAAAGGACACCGTAAACAAGCACAAGCAAAAATAGAAAGGAGGTGAAAGCCAACCCTGGTGGTGAGAAAAAATGTCTCACATCATAAAAGAAAACCCCCTTGCTATAGACTGTGGCGACGTGCTCACTAGTCGCAAGCAATAATAAGGGTGAAATACAAGGTTTGGGAACTCAAGGAGTTCAGATAGCCTTCAAAACGCCAGAAAAGAGCTTGGAAGGCAAAGAGGTGCATGAAGTGTCACTGCACACTTGAGCGCACGATTAGAGAAAAAATGCCAATAACACCTAAATTTTAGCATTTGGAAACGCCCAATGTTACTATTTTTAGAGCTATTGGAGATTTAAAAAAATGACAAAAAGATATTTAGATGCCGATCTTTAAGTTACTTGATTGTGATAAAGGAATATAAGAAATTAATAAACTAGATTTAATTAAATTAAATCTAATTAATTTCTACTAAAAAAAAACTAATTAAGATTTTAAAAATAAATCCTAAATAAAAAACTTTCCCTTTTTAAAAAGTTGTTTATTGGCGTAGAACCGATTAACATGATGAGATCCCTCTCCACCATCAATTCGAGCTTTTGGTGTGACGGCAAGTCGTGCATCTCTGATACTAGGTAGTTAAGCGCACCATCCCTAGAGTAGTGCTTTGGATGTGTGACCTACCGAGAAATTCTTGGTGTCACTTCCTCTTAATATGCCATTGGGCCTGATTGGGTGTATACTTGGCTCCATCGTGCAGAGGGTATTGGCGTAACAATTGATTAACACGATGAGATCCCTCTCCACCATCAGTTCAAGCTTTTGGTGTGACAACAAATCGTTTGGTATCAAGGAGTTAAGCGTGTTGACCCCAGAGTAGTTCTGGGATGGGTGACCTCCCGGGAAATTCCCGTGTCACTTCCTCTTAATATGCCATTGGGCCTGATTGGGTGTATACCCGGCTCCATCGTGCAGGAGGGTATTGGCGTAGCAACTGATTAACACGATGAGATCCCTCTCCACCATCAGTTCAAGCTTTTGGTGTGATGAAAAGTCATGCATCTCTGATACCAGGCAGTTAAGTGCGCTAGCCCCAGAGTAGTTCTGGGATGGGTGACCTCTCGGGAAATTCTTGGTGTCACTTCCTCTTAATATGCCATTGGGCCTGATTGGGTGTATACTGGCTCCATCATGTGGGAGGGTATTGGTGTAGCAACTAATTAACACAATGAGATCCCTCTCCACCATCAATTTGAGCTTTTGGTGTGATGACAAGTCATGTAGCTCTGATACCATGAAAAGAGTTTGTGAGAATCAAATCGGAAACGAGGCACCACGAAGTAGTTGCACTCAAATGGAATCATGATAGCTCCAGCAATAACAAGAAAAAATGATCAGTAATGGAAGAACTTGCTCAACAGAAACAAATCTTAAATAGAGGAAAGACAACGAAATGTCTTGGCATGCTCATAAATGAATAGAAAAGGGGTACATATAGGGTGCTGAGTAACCCTAGTGCATGACACACATGAAACCCTAAACCTAACCCATGTGAGATGACCCTCCAATATAAGAGGAGGACACATAGGATAACTCACACTAACAATTATTTGATGTTGTTTGTAATGTTAATATAGGTATGTGGAAAATATTCCAAGTTATGGTTTGGATTATTTTGTAAGATATGGAATTTTTGGTAAAACTAGGTGTTTGAAAGTGGTGTTCCCTAGCTACAAGTCAGCTTTGTGAGGCTCGTTGGAAAGTAAATATTCTATTTGGGAACCTAATATCTTTGAGACATGTTGGTATGTGTCCTAGATAATAATTTTTGGAATTATTTCAGTATTTAAGGTCCACATCTTTATGAAAAATGGTTAACACCGAAACAACTCAAAAATCCTTCTAAAACCCTAGTTTGAAGTCGATAGGAAATATATTGATGTAACATGCATATAATGGATTGGTTTTGAATGTTTTATTATTGGATCATGTAGAGGACTCTCTCGAGATATGGTCATTTTTAGTGGTTGGGTGAGTTAGTGGGCTCCACCGAAAAGGCTATTTTATGAAGATTTTGTTGTATCTCTCAAGTTTTGTAAAGGACATTATGAAAAAATGGATGTTTCAGAATGGTATGAACCTATAATTTATGTATATAGAGTTTAATGGAAAATTTCTATTCATTTTGTTGCTTAGCTAAGTCAATTTTGCATGACTGGTTTTGGGTGTTGAAGACAACTTTGAGAAGTCTTGGAAAAGTGAAGGTCTTGAGAACTTATGATATAATTTGAAGATTATAATGCATATGATTATGTTTTTTTACATCATGAAGTACATGTACATGTGTTTTATTTGGCATGGTTGAGTTTTGAGGTGGTAGAAGCTTCATTCTTGTAAGGAATTTTTTTAGTTATGTAGTCCTAATAGGATAATCTTGGGTTTTGAGTGATTTCATGGTAATAATGGATGTTGTATAGATTTAAAAGAATAGTGGAGGTCATGAAATTTGTTCTTGAAGAGTTTCAAGCCTTGATGAAGTCCTTAGTTGGTCAAAAGAAGTCAAGTTGTATAGTCATGTTTGTAGACCCGCTTTTACAAGGTTTTGAGTCCTTAAAATGATGTAAAGGATAAATTATGTAATGTTAGACCTTGAGAAGGTTGTAATGATGTTTTCCATGTTTCTAAAAAAATTAGGTCCTAAAACAGATTACCTAGTTTATGTAATTGAGTCATGTATATACAACATGTAAAATACAATTTTAGTGTTAGTGTCTTGAGGAGGAAAAGTGCAACCTATAGAGGCTTGTAAGGGTTTTATGGGGTATTAAATACCATGAAGGATGCATGTACATTTAAAATATGGAGATTATCAACTTGGAGAAGTCAGTTTTTCCACGACCTAGTGAAGGTGAAGAAGAAGAAGAAGAGCGAGTTAGCAAAGGAGGCAATTTTGAGTGTTTTCACGAGAGCTGAGCTTGTGTATTAATAATAGCTTATGTTTGAGTATTAGATATAAGAGCATGTAGATGTATCAGACATAGATATAAGACCAAGAAGAAGAGAGAAGAAAAGTAAATAAGTCCATCATTTGTTGAGTGAGAAACAATAAACAGGTGGAAAATTTTCTTAGGTGGCTAAGTAGGTGCTTGCTAAAGTGAAGTTGGTGCCTCATAAATTAGGGTTTGGTGCTCCTTATGGATTTTGTGCTTCACTAAACTAGGGGGTTGGTGATTCCTTATAATTTGGTTCTTGATAATTTTTATTAGCGTCTATTAATACAATGATCAATGGTCTTTCTTTTGAGGGTTTCCCACATAAATGATGTGTCATGTGTTCTCTCTTTTTTCTTACGCATGTGAATGGATGCTATGTTTATTTGATGGTTTTCTAAGTTAACTAACATTTCTCATGTGATGTTTAATGTTTTTATGGCTCACACAAGTAAAGGTAATTGAATTAAAGAGTCTTAAATACATTGATTCACCCCCTCTTAGTGAGTGTGCTTCCAAAAAAATGAAGAAAAGTTACTATAAAGGGTATAGGAATTGGTTGTTAATAAAAATATTTCTTGAAGAGATAAGTGTAGATAATAGGGCTTTGTGGATGATATCGTTGTAAAGAGAGGATTGGATTGAAAACAACACAATTAGAGTAATAATCATAGGTATGACCTTAAATATTTAATTATTTAATAAGGTAATTAGTTTATATATTGTTATAAAATTCTTTATAACAATATTTGAATTATATTATTATAGCATAGAAATTATATTGTTTTAAGTTCATGTAATTTAACAATTATTATTTATTTAATTATTTAATTATTGTTTATATATTGTTATAAAACTTTATATGTATTTATTGCATAGGTTATAGTTACGTATTGTAACAATTATTATTTGTTTGTATTTAATTATTGGTCATGTATTTTGAAGTCATAGTGATTTTAGGTTGTACAACCCATTTATTTGTTTGTATATTGTTGTCCAATATGTATAAATATTGCAACACTCCATTGTAATGGTTGATTAATTTCACATTAATAAAATATACAAGCTTTTGTCCCTATTTGTGAAATTACATTTGGTGTTAGAGCAGGTTGAAGGATATTGGAGGATTGTAACAGAGTTTGAGGAGCATTGGAGAAGCTTGTGCAAGAAAAGGAGAGCCAGAGTTACCTCTGCAACTTCCCAGCCCCATCCCATGCAATACCATCATCAAATTCCTCAAAACCGCCATCAAATTCATCAAAACCGCCTTTATTCATTGCAATTAAGGTTGATGAGGATTGAATACACCAAGGAAGAGATTACAAGCTCAAAGGAAGGAAGAAAATTGATCTAAGGCGCCATACACACTCAAAACCACCTTCATTCTTGCCAAAACCGCCTTGTCATTTTTTCTCTTTGCTGAATTTTTCTCAAAACCACCTTTCCCAAACCGTGGTTTTTAAAGAGGTATGGTTTTACAATTTGGAAGTGTTTAATTACAATTTTCTCTTTATGTATACTTGTTTAGCTTAGCTGCCCAAGTGGCTAGCATAACTTTTGTAAGACACTTCCCATCAAGAGAGGTCAAGGGGTCAAATCCCCCTCCCTCACCCACTACCAAATTTGGCAAGAAATTTAGTGGAACCGCTAACTTTAGTGGTAAATTCAAATTTAGTTATAACTAACTAAATTTAGCGAGAAAAACCCTATTTTAGGGAAAAATTTTTTCTCCACTCTACATATTTTTGCATTTTGAGCACTTTTTGCAAAAGGAGGCCTATCCAGAAATTGCATTTTCAGCTATATTTTTGTAATTGTTTGGCGTAGTGGGTCATTTTGGGCTCCGAGGCCACCAAGGCCCGTAAAACAATTTTTTTGCCTATCATTCAATTTTTCTAAATTTTTGAATGTAATTACATGCTTCATCATATTGTACTAATTTGCAGGTTCATAGTCAACCGAAAATATTGTAACTACTCAGAAACTGGCAAAAAGTTGTAATAAAAATAGTAAAAATTGGTTCTATAACACTCACGAGATCCTAGATCTCATTCGTAGCGTTTGGTATATATAGTGCCTTTGGGAAGTGCTTACGGGTAAAGTTGTCATGACTACTACTGCACTTAATGCCTAATATAGCTGCAACAACGTCATCTGGGCATCGACCCTTTAAATCAACGGGGAGTAATAAGGTCACAATGCACACACTATGAACCATCCCATCCATCTGTGAATGATTGCACAACATAAATCCAGACTGAGAAATTATCCAAGTATATAGCGAAGTTACGCGCGCACGTATGAGGATATTTCTTTGAGCCGGTGTCAATAATCGCATAGACCCCTTTTAGTAATGTCTTGGTACCACGTATTGAATTCTTTCATGTACATTAACGCCTCTTTCACGTACTCTTGTATATATAAAAGGGTGAAGCTTCTTCCACGTACCGTCAGGTATATCAGAAGGGCGTGTATATAGAAAGGTTCAATATATCGATGACGATATATAGATTGGGAGACCTTATACCTGGAGTGATAAGAGCCAAACCCTATTAGTGATTTCTACAAAATGGGCACCAATGCCCCCAAATTCTTTCTTCCGATTCACAACTACTCAGAGGAAACAAATATGTTGCATGGAAGACTAAAATTAAGACACAACTTGAGTTTGAAGAGATCTGACTCTGTGAATGGTACTCTGACTAGATCAACTACTGATACAACACAACAATTAGTTTGATAAAGCATATCAGAAGGCCAAACTCATCATCTTGTTTGGAGTGTTCGATGATGTGCAACCCCACATTCAAGATGCTAAAACAACCAAAGAAGCATGGGATAAATTACACATAGTATATGAGGCCAAAAATAAGAATGTCATACTAAATTTGTAGAGTCAATTACACACACACCGAAGTTCAAACAGAATGAGAAAATTGGAGATTTCTTAAGAAGAGTTGTCAGAGTTGAGGGATTCACTTTAGGCCCTAGGAGAAGTATTCACAAATGATTCTTTCATTCCCATTGTTTTGAGATCACTCCCTCTTCTTACTACATTTTTGTCACAACACTAAACATGTCAGATATGATAGTTAGTTTTGACAAGCTAGTAAACCTACTGCAACAAGAGGAAGCCATGCATAATAAGGATGATGAAGAGGAGTAGGAACTTTCTTCACATCAAAAATGGAAAGGAAAAGGTAAAGGAAAACCTAATTCCTATCAAAATTCCCAACAAATCAGTATCAAGATCAGGGACAAACAATAGAAGAAGCAATGTCCAATTTGTAAAAGAGGACATGACTTAAAATATTGTTGGTATAATACTTATAAGAAAGGTTCATCAAGTAACTTTGGACCTCCACAACAATAATCTTACAAGGGACATTCTAACTACAATCAAGGGAAGAAAAATGGGAACTGGAAAAGAAGACCCCATCAACAAGGAAATATTGTTGAGAAAGAAGAACATTCAGATAATGAAGACTACTTGTACACTACTCGATCAAGTGAACCATCCACATCATCTAGTGATGTTTGGTATATTGATTCAGAGCCACTCGACACATGACCGACCATAGAGACTGGTTTACTTCAATGAGGGACATGCCATCAAAAAATATGTTTCATTGGGATATGATTCTTCATATATAGTTCAGGGGATTGGGAACATTTTTCTACCCCTTGGTTCATGCAATTGCAGACTATCAGATGTCTTATATGTCCCTAGGTTGACAAAGAATTTTATTTTAGTTAGTCAACTCCTTGATCACAACCTAAAAATTGACTTTGATAGTCATTCCGGCAAGAAAACATGTTTGATTCGAGACAAATCAAGAGGCTCGAAAATAGTTGCAAAATCCTCCAATGTGGGATGCATGTTCCAACTTGATTTTGTTCATAAAGACGATCAAGCACTTGTGGCTAAGAACTCTACCTCAACACAGTTGTGGCATCGAGACTTGGTCATGTTAGTTTCAAGTATCTCGAGACACTTCACGCCAATGTAATATGGTACATGGGCTACCATCTCTTCAGAAGGATATAGACAAGTGTCCTCACTGCCTAGCAGGAAAAAACACAGAGCTTCATTCCAGAAAGAGTACATATCGAGCTCATGGTCAGCTTGATTTGTTCATACCGATATTTGCGGTCCGATGTAACCAAGTCATTCTGATTTCAGTACTTCATGCTATGTGTTGACGACTATTCAAGGAAAATGTGGATTTTTGTCTTTGCAAGAAAAGTGAAGCTTTTAAAACTTTCAAGAAGTTTAAAGTAGCAATTGAGAATGAAAACTGGTCATCACATCAAAACTCTCCACTCATATCGAGGGGGAATTCACTAGTAATGAGTTCAAAGACTACCTACAAACTCATGGGATTCATCAAAAATGCCTCCTCCACACACACCACAATAGAATGGTGTTATTGAGAGAAGAAATTGTACTATCATGGAAATGGTGTGATGCATGATCAATGACTCTAGAATTACAAAGACATTTTGGGAAGAAGCAACAAAGACAACAGTGTATTTTTTAAACAAAGCACCCACAGTTGCTCTTGAAGGAGTAACACCACAAAAAGCATGGTCAAAGTGGAAACCATCTATTGCACACCTTAGAGTATTTGGGTGCAAAAAAAGTATGCACATACCCAAAAAAATAGAAATAAATTGGACATGAAGTCACAGAAACTCATCTTCATTGGGTATAGTGAAGAAACTCTTGGGTACAGATTGATGGATCTAAAGACCAAAAAATTCTACACTATTAGAGATGTTGAGTTTTTTTGAGAAGAAGGAAGAAAGTCTCCTCCTCTAGACTCACCTGATGTAGATTCTTCACCAGTTGTAAAAATTGAAGCTGATGTTCCCATAGATGATGAAAGTGATGATGGGGATGATGGTGTTGATCTAATAGAACCACGACCCATGGGAACAGTTCAACATATGCCCAAGTGGTGTACTATCACATTACAAGATGCAAGAATGGATGCTCCACTAGATACATCCACCCCGGACCACGAACTCACAGTAAAGCAAGAGAAGAAGTTAAATTTGATTTGATGAGTAGAGTTATTGAATCTGATGAGCCCTCTATAGTCCAGGAAGCCCTACAATCAAAATCTTGGAAAGATGCCATGGATTCTGAATATCAATCAGTGATGAAAATAACACTTGGCAACTTGTCGATCTTCCACCAGGGAAGAAACCCATTAGATGCAAATGGATATTTAAAACAAAGTATAAAGTAGATGGGATAGTGGACAAGTATAAAGAAAGACTAGTAGCAAAGGGGTACACACAAAAAGAAGGCATTGACTATGAGGAGACATTTTCTCCCACAACTAAGATCAAAATGATCAGGATGATCTTTTCTCTAGCTACATAGTTTGGTTGGAAAGTCCATCAAATGGACGTAAAAAGTGCCTTCCTAAAAAAATTTACAAGAAGAAGTCTACATGACTCAACCTAAGGGATATGTAGTACTTGGTCAAGAAAAAGGTATGCAGACTCAGAAATCTTTGTATGGCCTCAAACAGGCACCCCGGGCATGGTACATCAAGATTGATGAGCATCTCGTACAACATGGATTTGTTATAAATCCATATGATCCCAATATTTACCTCAAAAATCAAGGGGGAGATTGTGATTGTGATTGTCTATGTCGAACTATCTAGTTATCACTAGAAGTTCAATGAGGATGATCGATGCAACGAAGAAAGATCTTAATCGATCATTTGACATGATAGATCTCAGGATGATGCATTATTTTCTTGGATTGGAAGTATGGTAGAAAGAGAATCACATATTTGTTTCTTAGATGAAATATACCAAGACAACGCTCAAGAAATTTAGGATGATGGATTACACACCAATTTCTACACCTATGGAGAACAAATTGTAATTATCTCGTTCAGATCCATCTCCTAAGGTAAATGCCACTCTTTATCGATAGTTGATTGGGAGTCTCATTTACCTGACCTACACTAGACCAGATATCAGCTTTGTAGTAAGCTATTTATCTAGGTTCATGCAGGAACCCAAAGTTTGTCATTGGAAAGCAACAAGGAACATCTTGAGGTATCTCAAAGGATTAGTGGATCTTGGTCTAGAATACAAGAAGAATAAAACTTCTTCTTATTAGGATATTCAGATTCAGATCATGCAGTAACATTGATGACATAAAATCCACTTCAGATTTGTGTTCTTTATGGGATCTGGACCAATATCATGGGGAAGCAAGAAACAACACTTTGTTTCTCGTTCTTCCATAGAAGTCGAGTATCATTCTACAGGAGAAGTTGTCTGTGAAGCAATTTGGCTACATCACATACTAGAAGGACTTGGAATACCACAGAAAAACCGACCACCATGTATGTTGACAATGAAGGTGTTCTCAAACTTGTTCGCAATCCATTGTTTCATGAAAGAACAAAACATATTGAAGTACAGTTCATTTCATACGTGAACATGTGTTGAAGCACAATATACAACTTCAATTTTGTCCAACAATTGAACAAAAAGTAGATATTTTCATGAAGTCACTTGCACGTGACAAGTTTGAGTTGTTCAGAGAGTTCCTCTCCTCATCCCTTGAGGCAATGCAAAATTAAGGGGGGGAATGTTAGGTTAATTTATGCATTATATTACCTTAAATATTTAATTATTTAATAAGGTAATTAGTTTATATATTGTTATAAAACTTTATAACAATATTTTTCATATTATTGCATAGGTTATATTGTTACATAGTTGTAACAATTATTATTTGTTTGTATTTAATTATTGTTGCTTCTTGATGTATTTTGGTTGTACCTGTGCAACCCATTTATTTGTTTGTATATTGCTGTCCAATATGTATAAATATTGCAACACTCCATTGTAATGGTTGATTAATTTCACATTAATAAAATATATAGGATTCTCATTTTGTTTGTGAAATTACAGTTCTTGTAAATGGGATTTTAGCTATGTATATGTCATTAAACAAGCAAATGAACTTTTATAAGCCATTTTGTAAGCTAAGATATTTTTAATGAAGTACATTATAAAAGAAATAAAATATATTATGAGACGTAATGGGCTATAATATCTATTGCGCTTATCTCGATGTTCATTCGTATTAATTTATTTTAAAATTTTAATTTTAGAAAGACATTTTGTAAGTTAAGATATTGTCAATGAAATACATTGTTAAAAAGGGAAATATGTTTTGAGATGTCATGGTTTGTAAAGTTTATTGAAGTTATCTCTATGTTATTTCATATTAGTTTCATTAAAAAGTTTCATTTTATAACATTATTACATTATATCTTTGTCGAATGGTTTTGCAAACTCCTCTACATTGTATCATACCTAAAATTACCTGGAAATGTTATCAATAACCCATATATACATAAATTTACTAATATAAAAGACTTCACTATCATTAATAATTACAAAATTAAACATGATATAACAATTCAAACCATTTAACATGACCCAATAACTAATAAATCAAATACCATACACTAAAAATAAGTAACCTTTGAACCCCAAGAAAATTGCATCCTAAAATGTACACACACCAAATATTAGCGCACAAACTAGATTGGAAAAACATTTTTATTAACACATTGGGAACATTTACATTAAATCATAAAGTTTACAATTACTCATACTTAGTCCATACAAATGATGGATATGATCCTTTTGGAGATGAAATACACATCCTATCGATACCTGACTTAATAATTTCAGTGAACATGGTTTAAACATGAGTATGTGGGTTACTCATCTTCTTTCTCTAGATGAAAGTGTTGGTCCCCTTCATTACAAATTGATACAACTAAACCTATACCCGATTCTACTCTAAACTATCTAACCTAAGCTAATAATTCCAAGGTGAGAGTAAGAATGAGGAAAAAAGTAAAAAAAATGATGTGATGTATAAAAATGAAACAAGGTTCAACTTTGACCTACAGAGACATGAATGCAACTACATATGCAAGAATTCAAAAAAACAACATAGAGTTATTATAATATGTAAGTGAATAGATTATAAATGAGACAAAAGGGAAAGTATTCACATCAAATACATAACATCTAAAGCAATGAACCATAATTGAATATCATTAAAACGTTTTCACTTACACTTACAGAGAAAAGGTTTGTATAAACTTGTAAAAATGAAGCTAAAAAGGTCTAAAGGAAGGGAAAATGTAAAAATATAAGGAAGAGCTCAAAATTCTCTAGAAGAGAACCCTTTTTTTGGGCTAAAGAATCTATATTTATATAAGAATGTGAAAATAAGAGGGAAGAGAGAGAGAGAGAACACGAGGTCAACTAGGCAATAAATGAAATTCACCCATCAAGGACCCCGATTCATAGTATTATGGTAAAAAGCATGGGAAAAATTTATTCCTTCAATTTTCACACCATCAACATTACAAGATGAGGCATGGGCATCATTAAACATTAATTTTTAGTTGGTGAGGTGGTTAGACACTTGATTTTGTTAGAACTACACTTTTCTCCCACCTTTCTATTTTTAAATTTTTCTCCTTGCAAACAACATCAATTCATGCCTTTTATCATGAAAAAATGAGGTATTTAAAGATATGATTTTTTTGTCATGTGTTTTTCAAGGGAAAAATCAGGTTGAAACATGACAACTTAACCCTAGTATCGAAAATTTTACTCAAAACCCTCCTAAGCACCTCCCGGATCGGTGTAGCCTCTTTGTGGTGTTTATCTCATCCTAAAAATTATTCATGTGTTGTAAATACCTGCAAAAATTGTTCTAAATGATGAAATAAGACGACTCATTCCATTCACTTTGCAACTTTTCTAAAGGAGAACTCTTTGGTAAGCCTAAAAAGGTTATTTTTTGAATTTCCGTGACTAGCATGAATCCTCCAGGATAGAGTTGAAGGATGAAAATCATCAGTAAGTGGTGTTTAATATTATATAAAAAATTAAATTTATTTTGGAAATTTTAGGGAATATTTTAAGGTTTAGGGACAATTCAATGAAAGTGGGTTTTGAAGGTGAACGAGGTGGTAGTTCAAAATAGTGCCTAATCTTCTAAGGTGATTCTCGGGAGATCCGTAAGGATTTAGAGGTCAAACAAGATATCATTTGAAATATAATTCAATTATATACATTATGGTACTTTATTATTTTGCAAAATACTTATATGATGTTTGCCACATATCATTTTCAGTGACACACCTTGCTACCTCAAGAAAAAATGCTATTTTGAGGGGGTTTCAAGAATAATTGGATCTTTGGACCCATACCATTATATTTATATTTATAATTATTTTAGGAGTAAAAATAATATATGAGTTCATCAAATATTACCGCCTAAATCTCTAGAAACTTCGTCGACAACTATCTCTCTCTCTCTCTCTCTCTCTCGTGTGGTATGTTCTTCATACTTAGTCAATTTTTCACCTCCAAGTGCATGGAAAATTTTACTTTCCATCCTATCCTTGTCCCTTGGGGATAGAAGGGTAAAAACATTTCAGCCATCCCTAGTTATTCCCTCTGGTTCATCATATGACCTTGTTGAAGCTCCGTGATGCATTTTAAGCCCTTTTCACCTCATTTCAGCCCGTTAACCAATGCAATAGTATGCCACTTGTCAACCCATAGTGAGGGAAATTTTTATTTCCCTCATGTCCCTCTAATTTGGGGATAGAGGGGAAAATAAAATTTTCCCCATGTTTTTCCTGGCTCATGGTTCTTCATATGAATTGAAACTTACTCTGCACTACAATTTTAAGAACTTTCTCATTTCCCTTGCTCAAATCACTGATTACCACCTCATCTCCACATCAAGGAAAATTTTTATTCCCCCTATATCCCTATCCCTAGGGGAAAATTGGATAGTAAATTTTCACCATCCCTTCTCATGCCATTGTTCTTCATGTGACCTGAGTCTTAGCCCCTCAAAAATTGCTAGTTTTGCATCCTTCCTCCATCATGCAATCAAAATCTAATGCTTTTCATGCTCACATAAAGGAACATTTTTATAACCCTTATTTCCCTATCCCATGGGGACATATGGGACAAGAAAATTTTCCCCATGCTTGGAATTTTTAAAACCAAAAATTTGGCTAAGTCTTTTTCCTCACTACTTCTCATTTGTTCTCCACCCGTGAATGGAAAGTGCTATCGGAAAGGTTTAAAAAAATTCCCACCTCTTTTATTCATGATAAATATATGGATGCTGAGAAAAAAATATAAGAAACCTGAAAATTCTCTAGACACTCAACCCAAATTTCTCCAAATTTTTCATATGATTTAGAAATTGAAAAATTCATATCTTTCAAATGGGTGAATGAGTCCGAACGATATTTTTACAATTTATCCTCATCCTAGGCACCTATAAGGAGACCCTAACAACAAAATAGATGGTGTTATGAAATTTTAATGGAAAAAAACCCTTGTTTTTTCCCTATATTTTTTTTTTTCAAATTTTCGAGACATTCATTAGTGGATGAATCATGGTGAAAATTGGAACACAAGGTCGTGGAAGAGAGCCTAATTCGGTGACGGAATTTTAATTGCAATCTAAGGTGGTGAATTACTATTTATAAAAATATTAAGTATATGATATATTTAATTTATAAAAATATTAACTTACTAACAATATCAAGTCCTCTCGAGAATAGTGCACTCGAGAACGTTGAAAATGATAAACTAGGCAACCATTCAAAAAATAGCAAAAAGTAGAAAAAAATTAAAAAAATGTCTAAAAATACAAGGTGTTTGAAAATGGAAAAGAATCATCAACTGAGTTGATTTTATTGTTCCGTATGATTAAGAATTTGAAATTTTAGAAAAACAAGTGAAATTTCCCAAAATAATAGCGAGGTCTTGGCGTACTTGCTATAAATAGAAAGTCTCCATTTTGGTGCAAAAGTTGTAATAGGATCGTTTTTCATTCATCTAGCTGATTTTAAACATCTCCACAAGGTTTTTATATGATTTCATAAATTAAACAAGAAAACTCATCCTTCACAAGGATTCCCGAGGCATCATTCTACAGTCACAATTGTGTATGAGAGTAAGGTAGAATATCACAGGTGCAACATTTGAAAGATTGAGAAATTATGCAGTATAATAAGATATTAAAACAAGAGTAAAGAGATCCAAATTTTATCATTATAACTATTCAATCAGGTTGGATTCATATGCACTCCCTTCCGAGCTAGTTGAGTGAGTTCGGTGAGTTGTTTAAGATGAGTGTTGATTGGAACTCGGTGAGAGGTTGAGTGAGCTCGGTGAGCTAGGATAGATGATTGGGTGAGTTAAATAGAGTTGGTAAATATAATCTAAGTGAAGGAAAGAAATATTTATTCATATTAGTAGCTTTCTCTTCAAGGGCATCCAGGTACGTCTTGTCTGATGGCACATCTTCCTCATGATGATCAAGATTTGGTTCTACAATGAGCTCTTAAAGTTATCTAGTGACTAACATTATGTCAACCATTGAAGAGCCATTCCTATGGATTCAAGAAATTATCAAAATTTATCTAAGGAAAAATAAACTTGCTATCATGCCCAGTCTCGAAGCAATCTTAGGAACACTGAATTCTAATTGAAGAAAGAAGGCCCAAACAACATCTTGCTTCTTCATTGGCATCTCGTAATTAGTATGTTGAAGTTGCTAGGCATAGGAGTGAAAATCCTATTGAGGAAATGAATCCATCAAATTATGAGTTGACCCACATCTCATTGGGTCAATCTTCACATGAGGGTGATTCTCACATGTTCAAGGAATCCTCTTCCCACCTCCGCATATGGAACAAATAATATAGGCAAAAATTATGAAATTGGATGAACAGGTAAAGACCCTCAATTCTCACATTCAATATTTCTTTGAGGTCAATCAAATGGATTCTCTTCCTATAGAATAAATTCCTCCAATTAGTAGTGTTGATCCTGAGGTGGTCAAGAAAGCATAAGGATATATGATGTAGGGGAAGGCCAATGAGAAGTGGATTGAGAAAATCATTGAGCAAGGTAAGGAATTATTTCCAAATGTCATTTCTCTCATCAAGTATGTTCTTGAAACTTTTTTAGAAGTAAACAAAGAAAAGGAGGAGTTTGTAAAAGATTTCATTCACTTGGATGAGATTTTTCTATTAGTATGTGAGATGATCTCGGTTGAATATCACATCCTCGTGAGTAAGAACATGTTTGCATCCATTGTAGAGACCTTGTCTCAAAAATGGATTCACATTATAGATATGAAATATGGAATGCTCAAGAATGCCATATCCAAGTTGGAATCTTTTGGACAACATTATTTCAAAATCTTGAATGATGTATACAATTGTGTTTAGAAACTCAAGTTCTGTCACTTCACTGAGGATTCATCATCGAATAAACCATTGTTTCCTTCTAGGAGTTAGTCAAGAAAGAGGTAGGTGACTCTCTTTCCTTCAATGAAGATAACTTAGAGTCCCTAGATAACATCAAAAGTTACATTTCTGTAATTACAATGGATCATTAAGGATGGCCTAATCAGCGTAAGAAGATCAGTGATGTCTCCGAGACATGGAATAAGGTGTTGGGTTGTGTTTTCATTCCAGAGGAAGATAAGTTGACATTTGTGATAGCTCAATTTAGAAAGGAATTCAAGGAACAAGAGCCCATTTCAAAAACTTTTCATCAGGAATCATGAATCAACGAAGTTATTCATCACAGTGAGCTTATTTTTCGAGATATGGAAACTTCTTCCCTCTCCTCTCTTTCTCCCTCTTTCTTCTCTCCCTCTTCTAATTCTTCATTATACACAATCATGATATTTCATCTCATTCACTTAAGTGACTTTCTAAATTTGAATTGTAAAATTCCCTTTAATTTATAAAAAAGTAACTTATTTCTCATTTCCTAGGAATATGTAAAGTCAAAAGTTGCATGAGATCATGAAGAGTCATGCGGGGTTAGGTGAAAGGTCAATTTGCATTGCTATAATGAGGATGGATTCTCAATTCTAAAGGATCCAATTTTTGATAGTTTCTATTCTATAGCAATTATGGAGTGTGGTTTTGGGTGTTGATCATTAGATCATTAATGCACAAGAAATAAAAGCTACATTTCTTCCATTTCCCTTTTCCTATGTGTTCCTCTATTTTCTCTCTTATATGTACTTTCTAAGTATAGTGATCAAGAAAGAGATTTGTATTTTTGATAAATGAATCTAAAAAACTTTGTGTATGGGTTTTTTTGTCTCACTAAATAGCTTCATTGTCTCTTTCCTCTAATTTAATGTTGAATTACTCTGGTTATAGAGAATTCTTCTTGTGCCTACTCAAAACAATAAACTTCCTTTATGTATTTCTATTCCTCACCCCTCATCACTAAAATTTCCTCCCTTTTACCCCATACAATCAGTCTACCACAGGTTCATTGAAGTGTTCTGTGTGATCCCCAACCTACCGGTCACCCCCACAACATTTATATAGGAAAAGATTAATTTACATTCAATAATGGGATCCTCCCCATACACAAGAAGGAGGGGCATAGCCCCATGAGAGTTGGTGGAAATCAAATAATTTTTCATACAACAAATTATTTCACAAACAGGTTCAAATGCACCAATTTCATTCAATTTGGAGCTCGTGGTGAAATCTATGGTTAAAAACCATTACTACTCATTCTATGGCTTCCTACAAATTCACCTTGTTGCATGGGTTCTTCATTGCTTCCAATGGAATTTGAATAATTTTATGTTTCTTTGAGTTCTTTGACATTTATAGAACACTAAAAATGTGTTCCATGGATTTGAGTCTGTATTTTCCTCCAACTCCACACTTAACTTGATTTTCATATTTCGCGGAAGACAATTTCTTTGGTATATGACTTTGGAAACCCGCGATCCAAAATTATTTGTTATGTAAACTTGAAGGGTCTAATTTATATTCTCTGTGGAAAACCTTTTGTAACACCCACGAAGGTATTTTTATTTTTTCTGTGGCATTTTAACTTGTAATTTTTTCCTTTTTTTGTGGATTTTTATGTCTTTGGAACACTATATTTGGGAAACCTACAAAACACTAAATTAGTGTTTTTGGATTTTGAACTTAGTTACTTTTCAAATTTCTTACCTTTATCACATTTTACTTTGTTTCCTTCACCACATAATGATACAATATTATGTTCCCTATGCATCACGAGATTTTCTCGATAAAACCCACCTAATCCCCAAGTTCAACTCCTTTAGTCTCTTTGTTAGGAGAACCCATAGATCACTAAGTTCTTGCCCACCATATTTGTACCAATTGATGCTCCCTTTTATTTTGTAGGGTAATAATATTCCATGGAACATTTTTATGTGTTTTATATGTTCTCACCTTGCCAACCCCAAACTTAACTTTTTGGCTACTTTGCGACATATCACCTTTACCAACCTTATATTGTGGCATCTAAGGAGAAAAACCTGTGTTTTTGTTTTTGATTTGGATAACTCCCTTCAATATTTTTCCTAAGCATCCATTTTATCACATTCCCTTTTTCTTGAATTCCACGGAACACTAGAAAAATTCTTTCAGATTCGCAACAAAACACCGCCTAAGTCCAAAATTTAATTTTGAAGTTATCAAAATAGCCCATGGGGGTATTTTAGAAAATTTTGGTGAATCAACAAGGTTATTTTCCTATTACATAGATATAAATATACTTTTGGTCATTTATTAAGCATGGATTCAATCTTGAAAACTTGAAAAAACTGATCCAAAACTTGAAATTCTTACCCCTAAATTTGTATGAACTTAGGATTGACCTAGAACTACATGAAATTATCATGGAAGCTAATATTTGGAGATATAAATAATCTTGAGAACAACCCAAAAATATATTGATTTCTGTCACAGAAGAAACATTGAGAGCTATGTTTTTTGTAGTTAATCCACGGGGCCAAATGAATGTACTTTGAAACTACCCCAAAATATCTTGTCTTCACCATGGAACCTGCTCTAAATAATATTGTGCAATATCTTTTTATAAGAGGTAAAAAAGGGTTAAGGGGACCCTACCCCATACAAATTATGAAATATCATCAGAAAATGGCCAAGGGAGTATCCATTGAATCCCAAACAGAACCAAATGCCAAAACTATAAAGCCATAAACAAGAAAACCAACCTAAAAGCCCAAAGTACAATAACTAACAAAAGGGGCTATGGAATTTATAGAAGGAAACAATAAAAGAAACAAAACATCCAGAATGAAAAAAAAATCCATCATTCATTGATCAGAACACCCACCGTGTGCATGCACCCATTCCATTCCTTAACCAATCCAAGTAATAGTAGATTTCCATAACTGATAATTCGGTTCGACTATCGCCACTTTGCGTCTAGACCCATCCTTTTCACTATTCTTTACAATTTACATAGAGTGGATCATCTCAGCAAGGATTTTAAGATGATGAATTGTGCTTTTAACATTAAGGATGTGAACATCCTTGATCCGTAGAATACTCTCCTTCATTTTCAACATCTCATTTTCCATGGCCAGACATCTCTCATTGGCATTCTTTAATTGTTCACTAAGAACAATAGATGTGAGTTTCTCAACTTTTTCCTACAACTCCCTCAGATCTATGATCACCATGCTTATCTTATGTCCATTTATGTTAGTATACAACCTATAATTTTCAAACTCTCTCATGAATACATCCAATTTGACTGTCATATCCTAGGATTTGAACAAGTTCTTCTAAGCAGTTTTGAGAGCATGCAGACTCTCAATAGCCTCCTCCAAGTTTTTGGATATTTTTCCCTCTGAGTTCTCTTGATCTTTCCCAACCTCCAGCTCCTCACTAATTTCAGGTTTGTAAGCTTCCTCTTCATATCGATCCTCTGAATCCAAATGGAAAGATTCCTTGTCTAGATGTTCCCCTAAGTCTAAAACAATTTCCACATTCTTCCGAGGCTCAAAATCCCCACTCTTCCACATTTGTTTCTTAACACTTCCTTTTTCCAGATGAGACTTGGTTCTTTTAGCCACTGATTTCACTATTTCCTCCATACTAGGAGTAGCCACATTATCTTCCAATTTCTCATTTCCCCCTTAAACTGGTTTGATTTGAGTTTCCAAAAGCCCCAAATTTTTCATTTTTTCCAATGAGGGGATTACCCATATTAAGCATGGATTTGATGATACATTGATGCAAAGAAAGGGTGAAGGTTCCTTTCCTGACCTAAGAAACCGATTTAGCCAAAGAAAGATACAAAAAATTGGGGAAATTGTAGGGTCTATTATTTCTAACATGATTCAGCATAGGAAAGTGATACCCATAAATCACTTTATATATCCCTTCCAGAGAAATATATGCCATGATTAACTGATCTATTTCATTAAAAGGGTGAGGAAAATCCTCTCTAGTATAACCTTTATGAAGAAAAATATGTACTCCCTTACCTTGCATGAAAAAATTGATCTCCATACCGTAGTCTGACTTGGGCTTAAAGATACATCTTCCTTCTTGAGAAAGACCTAACAATTTTACTATGAAATTTAGAGAGATTTTGAATGAGTAGTTACTAACCCATATGTTAAGCCCCTAGAATATTGACTAAGTATAGAAGGTGCGTAGGCGCACAAGGCAGGGTTTAAGAAAACCCATGGTGCACGTGGCACATGCGGATAGAACCAAGGGTTTAGGACTTAGTCAAATTGGACATTCGGGAAAAAAAATGTGAAAAGCATGACCTGATTACACATGGATAAGGTGCCAACATGGTGACAGTTGGCCTGGAAGGAGCATGCTTGCGGAGAAACTTCTATAATCACATCATGGTATAAAGTGGAAGGCTCAAGCTTGGAGAAGCATGCTCATATGGAGGACCACATTCAGACACTTGGCATCAGATCTGAGGTCATTGGAGGATGAGTTGGTAGTCTAGAAAGGCTATAAATACAAGCTCCCCGTAGATTAAAAAGAGGAGGAAAAGAGGAGAAGATATTTAGGGAGTGGTTGGAGCTCAGAGAAATACTTTGCAAGAACTCTGTTAGTGGGTAATTGCATTTGGGAAAGGATGTATTGGGCAAGGGGATTGTAATTTTTATTTTTGTTAGCTTAGCTACATTAGTCCAGTTGTAATGCATGACTATGGTCTGCTTCTCTGTGACATTCTGTAAATGGCTCCATGGATGTAATGAGGTTACTAGTTTATATATCTCTCTCTTTGTGTGTGTGTGTGTGTGTGTGTGTGTGTGTGAATATCAATGATTCTGATGCATACATATTTTTCATAGGTTCTCTTTCATTTTATGCTAAGTATGGATTCTTATATACTTCTTTATGTTATGGTACAAGTTATATAATCTGTTAAGTACTCTGTTTGGAATAGCTGTAAGGATCTAGAGGCCGTTCTGAGCTCTATGGTTCTTGTATGTCTTAAATCCTTTTGAAATATCTTAAACACAAATCATAGATGATGTTTCCCACTAAAATCACATAAAAGAGAGACTTGACACCCATGTGTGCCTTGGGTGAGCACCCAACATCCGTTGGGTGATAGGTCGGTGCGCATGGGGTTCCTTTCTTTTGTTATAGGGTTAAAAATGACTACATATTGGTTTCGTTGCCAAGACCTCTCTTCGAAGTTGTAGTGGGAAATAACATACATCATGATCTATGTAGTGAGTAATGATAGAGCGGTTAACATTAGAAAGTGTTGAATCATGGTTCAAGAGCACGGAGGATGAATTTTCTTAGAGATTCAACACTAGACCTGAGTTTGATGCACATAGATGGGTAGAAGAGAACCTCTACCATGATCTATATGAAAATTTTTTCTACTACTTCCCAATGGAATTATATGAATGTCTCTCATCCTATACGTCTATATAAAGTTGGTGTTAAGGATCATGTGTGTGGACCTAAGAAGAATACTAGAGGTTGCGGGATGTAGATCGATGTGGACCCGTGTTGTGGATCATTGGTGGAAAGGAGTATTGGCTAGCTACACTTTGGAGTATGCCATTTCCACATATTATTGTCCGGAGGTTGTTGAGTTTGAGTTTCTGTGGGAGCCCAGAGGATCATTTCTACGTGTTTTCCCTCTGGCTATGAAAATATTGATGGTTATCATGAGTTTAGAGGAATTTCCAATGGCTGGCAAAACCATTCCGAGTCTTTGGGCGAGGATGCTAGGGTGGAGGAAGATGGCGATGTTTCTATGGAGAAAGAAAAGGAGGAGAGATTACTCAAGTATGGTGAAGCATGTGAAGGGAGATTTCTAGACAATGTGAGGTTGTAGGTGTGATGGATGTATGGTGGTAGATGTTGAGGGAAGGATTTTAGGTTCACGCAAAGGATGTGGAACCTAAGTAGTCTATGTGACCCCATCTTGGCAAGCATTTAAGAGAGACCCCTTCGAATTTTGATGAGATTTCGTCACATGGAGAAAGAAGAACCATTGGCACACATCTGAGCTCACCTAGTGATCAAACCTTGGAGCTTCATTTTCTAGATCAGGGGGAAAAAATTGCTAGTCCAATTGGTTACATTAGAGGTGATCGGTCTACACCCAGGAGGTATAATTTCTCATTTGGGCCTTCTATGGCTGCAAAAACCAACCCAATGTTATGAATTTTTGGGCAAGGTATAGGCATGCAAGCTTTTGATCTCACATCTGGGAGTGGCGTGTAGTATACTATTAGTTTTGGGGCATTGTCGCAGACCATAGGTGCATAACTCAGTGGAACTGTGGGGACCCTTGGCGCAACCACTTTAGGACTTGGTTGATCTGGTGGCTCTGGTGGTTTAGGACTTGGTGGGTCTTATGGATCTGGTGGTTCAAGAGGAATAGGAGCTGGTGGGTCTCGGTGGGTCTAGGGGATCAGGTGGTGGAGGAAACATAGGAAGAAACCAAGGCTATGACTCGGGAGGATTCAGCCCCAACCACCCCCAAGTTTTCCTTGAAATGTCTCTACATTTTTTTGATTATAGAGGTATTAAGGATGTTGCGAAACATGTTCACAAGTTTGAACTGCTATGACACACAAAGGGTATGACAACCTCGAACGAAAGGCTAGTCGGTTTACAACCACATTGTAAGGGCGCACACATAGCTGGTACATGAAGTATGACCCTCATCAAACAGTGGTGGACTATACTACTTTAAATAATGCATTCTTGGTAGAATTCCACATTCTTAAGTTTGAGTAGAAGAGCATCAGCACTTTGAAGGAGATTCAACAGGGAATGGCAAAGAGTGTGCAGGAGTATGATGCATGCTTTAGAACTCTCTTGTCTAAATTATCATATGATATTCACCCTTCACAGAATGCTCAGTGGTTTTTAGAGGATTGATCACCCCTTTTAGAAGGTCCTTATCTCATAAAACTTTTATAGACCCGCACGAGGCATTGGAAGCTTCCCTGCACGCCGAGGCTATTGGTAGTGTTGATACTAGTGTTAGCCCATTCTGGAGGCTCGAATTACTGCTATGGCCAAGTAGTTGGAAAATTTGTTTATAAACTCAGCCCATGAGATTCACAGTGGTTTGTGATGCACAAATTGTGAAGTAGAGGGGTACGTTAAGCATAGCCGCTCTGCCTGAGGATTGTACTCATTGTGGCGAGATTATGAAATTTGTCATAGGGACCATGATGCAGTAGATGACCCTTGCTACAAAGGTGTAATCTAGAAGAATGTATCTTGTTACTACAAGATTTACACCTCTACAACCCATAGTACTAAGGATTGTAGGCTCATTGATCAGATCCATGAGGCCATTGATCATGGGGTGCACTGCACCAAGATTGCCAAGTAGTTCCAAGGTGATGATCACCATTATGAGGAGTGCACAAATGGATGTGCACATGGAAGAGGTTTTGAGGAGGATTCCATGGTCATGGTAACCGTGGAGGAGGAAGGAGTGAGTTCCCATGTGGAACCTATTTTAATTGTGGATCTATAGAGCATTACAAATGAGAGTTCCTAGACCTATTGCAGTGCTCATGGTGTGGAAAGAAGCATAAGTATGAGGAGTGCCCAGAGTTGTTTGAGCACATGAATTAGCAGCACTAGAAAGACAAGGGCACTACAATGGTTAGCATTAAGAAGGTAAACACACAATGGATGCCTCGGGTAACACGGGATGTAGGTTTGGAGCCTATCTTGGTAACAACAAGGGTAGAATCTGCGCACAAAAGAGATACCAAGGTAGAGGAACCTAGTTTTAAGGGAGGAAGTAGTTCATGGAAAGTACCCAGACCTTGCACATCAAAAGGAGGTGTATCAGGACACTATGGATGTCATTTAGAGTTTACAAGGGGAAATCTAGTGTCTAAAGGAGTAATCTAGGAGGGAGGAACAAGGGAGGAGAGTCGAGGTGCCAAAGGATGACCTGGATGAGGTCAAGGAGGTATGTAAAATGCTAAGGCAAGAGAATATCATTCCCTTACTAGGATCATGGTTGAGAGAGAAGGTACCACACACCGGAGGAGATTGCGAGAGGTAGGTCTTACATGCAAACCTTCCCCCTCATAGCCTAGACTATGACAAGGAGATAACATTGAATGCACTTATGGACGAATGACTCCTTAGTAATATCTTCATTGACATTGGAGCGGAGGTTAATGTTCTAAGTTTGGATATATGGCATCGATGGTAAGACCTACAAGATGCCCATCTTCAAATGTGTTGTATATGGAAAAAAACTAAGATGATGCCCATCGGTGTCTTAAAGGATGCAACTATCACTATCCAAGGAGCTAAGTTTACTAGGAACTTGAAGTATTGGCGCTCGCCGAGGCAGACAATATCCTAGCATTGCTTGTGCACCCATGGTATTAAAATAAAAATGTGGACCTTTGGTTCAACAAAGGGTACATCAACTTTGAAAATAAGGAGGAACGGATAATTATATCCCTAGCAGATGGGAATTCAACACCCTATATTGAACCTTTGGGGGAAAATTTCTGGACAAGATATATGTGCGTCAATCAGGACCCGATGATAATACATCCTACCAATGGAGTTATCCAGTTTGATGATGCTCATTCGAAGTGATACCACCAAGATAGCATGTGACAATTGGGCATGTGGAACTCATGAATTAATAGGATGACAGTTGAGAGGGTCGGTGACCAAGGTAACAAACGTGGACATAGTTCGGAGCACAGGAGGAAAGGAGCTACCTAAGTATTCGGAAGAGCCTTCCCAGAGATTTTTTTGAAGAAAATGGAAGCTCAGTGGAAGAACAAGAAGGAATGGAGGGGGATGTTAAATTATATCCTACTCAGAATAGTTGCGCGGTGGTGGGATACAAATCAGAAGAGCCTTTTGGAATGACGCAAGGTAAGAATTGCTCTCTCTGTCAGATTCTCTAGGAGCAACATACTCACCACCATCAAGGACTACCATGGGAAGGAGCCCACCTCTTTCCATATCCAAGAGTGTGAAAGGATCTGGAGAGAAGGTGCGGAAGCCTTGCCACCATCCCTCTGGGTGCACAAGTTGTACTCTACACTCAGAGTTGCTCGTGCACATGGTACATTCATTTGGAGACATGCCGCTAGACAGGGAATTGGCAAGAGCTTATGGCTAACCTCATTCAAACCTTTGAGTATTGGAGTACCAAGCCATTAGTTGATAAGGCCTTATAGGGTATCAAGTGCCTTACCATGGGGGATAGTGCCATGGCGAAGATAGGCTATTGGAGTTACTAGGTGAACCAAGTTTGGAGGCGCTTTGAAGAAGAAGTAGAGGAAACAAAAGAGTTACAACTTGAGCACGCATGTTTGGAAAAGGAGAAAGGAAATTTTGTGTATGTGATTGATGGAGAGGAAGCAGAAAGCTTGGATGTTAGCCATTCTGTAGGAACACGCGAGGTAGTGGATAGTGCTGATACTCACGTGCCTACCATGAACCCTTAAAGACAAAGAAGGTTAACATCGGTTCAGGAGAAGAACCTAAGGAAGATATTATTGGAGATTACTAGTTGGAGAAGGAAGTCTCTAAGATCATTGATCATTGCGTGAATTTGAGGATTTATTCCCACGCGAGTACCATGAGCTCAAAGGAATTCATTATTCCTTGGGGGAGATGAAGATAAAGCTGAAGGAAGTTGCACACCTAGTCAGGAAGAAGCCCTATCGGATGAATCCCAATTTACACGTAAAGGTTAAGGAGGAGATAGAAAAAATGATAGATTCTGGGATCATTGAAGCATTGGAAGAATCGGATGGATAAGTCGATGGTAATCAACATCAAGAAGGATGAGCTGATTAGGATCTGTAGATTATATGGAGTTGAATGCGGTTTGTGGCAGCGATCCTTTTCCAACCCCTTCACTCAAGAAATTTTGGAAGGAGTCATTGGGCGTGAAATCTATTCCTTTACTGAGATGAATTTTGGGGTACCACAAAGTCCAAATTGTAAAGGAGGACCAAGAGAAGACAAATTTTGCCACTGAGTGAGAAAGTTTTGCATATATGGTCATACCCTTTGGGTTGAAGAATGCGCCTACTATTTTTTCATGCATTGTGGTGCAAGCATTCCAGGACTTCATCCATAAGTTTCTTCAGGTCTATTTGGATGATTAAACAGTGTATGGTTTAGTCAAATACCATTGTGACAATTTGAGGTTAATGTTTGAGAGGTGTAGGTAGTTGAGGATATCCCTCAATATTAAGAAATGCATATTTGCTACACCCTTTGGCACATTGTTGGGGCATATCATATGTAAGGATGATATCGCTAAAGTTGCTATTATTGTGGGGTTAGGGGAGCCTACTAGCCAGCGTGCAATACATGGATTCCTTGGGTATACGGGTTATTACAAGAAATTCATCAAGGGGTATGCCAAGATCACCATGCCTTTAGAGGAGCTTCTCAGACATAAAAGTGCCTTCCATTGGGGAGAGGCACAAGAGGGCATTTGATACATTAAAGGATAGGATTGTCACCACACCTATATTACGTTTTCCCTCTTGGGACAAGCCCTTCCATGTCCATGTAGATGCCTCAGGAACTGCTATTGGAGCAGTGCTTGCATAGCCAGGTGAAGGAATTTTTGATCATCCTCTGTGTTTTGCAAGCAGGAAGTTGACACCAATAGAGTAGAATTACACCACGACTGAGTGCGAGGCATTGTCAATGATCTACATGATTTTCAAGTTCAGATAATATTTACTGGTAACACCCTTTGTGTTTTACACCGACCACATGGCATTAAAGTATTCGGTGAACAATCCCATTCTATAAGGGCGCATATGTCGGTGGGTATTATTATTTCAAGAGTTTGATTTCACCATTTTAGTGAAGCCTGGGAAGAGAAATTGTGGACCTAATCATCTGTCAAGAATTGATTCAGGGGAGGACATGCAGAGTATTGAGGAGACAATGCCAGACACGCAACTATTTAGGTTATGGCACACGCCCTCGGATTTGGAGGAAATTACGGTATTTTTAAAGGAAGGTGTGGCACTAGAAGGAATGAAGGCATTAGAGAAGAAGCAACTAGCCATACGCGCTACACCCTACATGCTTGATCAAGTGGAGACTTATACAAGTTAGGATGTGATGAAGTTTTGCGTAGGTGTGTATTAGAGCATGAGCACCTCACCATCATGGAGGAAGCACATGGAGGAAGTGCGGGTGGACATTATGTAGGTGATGCCACCGTGCGTAAGATATTAATGGTAGGTTTGTGGTGGGAAACCCTATACAAGGATTGTAAAGACTATTGTAAAGCATGTGACCATTGTCAGTGCATTGGCAAGCCAAGAAAGAGAGATGAAATGCCTTTGCACCCTATCCCTAGCACAAAGCCTTTTGAAAAGTGGGAAATAGACTTTGTAGGCCCTATTGCACCAGTGGCACGTAGGACTGGGTCATGCTATGTCATCACTTGCATGGATTATCTGACAAGGTGGGCGGAGGCAGCCCCAACTAAAGATTGCACAAAGAACCACAGTGGTAAGATTCTTGTGGGAGAAAATTATCACGAGGTATGGATATCCTTTGGGTTCAACCAATGATAGGGGTACACATTTCTTAAATGAGACTATGAGGATCTTGGTAGCAGAGTTCATGGTGGCTCATCACAAGACTACGCCCTATCACCCACAAGAAAATGGACCGATAGAAGCATTCAACAAAATACTAAGTCATACCCTGACCAAGATTTGTGATGTCGGAAGACAAGACTGGGATGACAAAGTATTAGCAGTGTTATGGGATTACAGGACAACATATAAAAGGCTGAACAAAGCCACACTATTTTAGTTGGTGTTTGGTGCGGAAGCTATTCTGTTGGTTTAATTCATGTTACCTTCTCTATGAATAGCACACGTAAGAGGGTTGGCTAATGAGCAAGTGTTGGAAGAAAGAATTGATGAGTTAATGAAGTTAGATGAGAGATGATCACTCACCAGGTGGAGCCAAACAATAGAGAAAGAAAAGCAGAAGGCTTAGCATGATCACCACATAAGAAACAAGAAGTTTGAGGTTGGGTATATGGTCTTACTTTATGATTCTAAATTTCTGCACCATCCTGGAAGTTGAAAGTCCATTGGTTGGGTCCTTACACAATCTCGTACATCCTTGATTCGGGCGCATGCCAGTTACAAGCTAGATGGGACGAAGTTTCCTAGAAACTTCAATGGGAGTAGGCTAAAGCCCTACTATAAATAAGTCTTCTTGGTGTTTGTAAATAAGGTAATTTTTCCAGTTAGTTTAGAATTTTCCTTTATGCATTTCTTTTCTTGTGTTTCCCTTTTGTGTTGTTTTGTTTTGTGCCTTAGGTGCTTGTAACCTTATTGCTAATTTTTGAGAATTTGTGAGTGCACAGAGAACCATGCATAATTTTAGTGTGGGGTGGAGTAATGTGAAGGAGTGCATGGTTAAAGTACCAAGGAAGTTTGTGTTAAAAATCCTGACTGAATGGCCCTGTTAAAAGAGGTGCTTGAAAATAAAATATGGAAAAAGGATGGTTGGTGCCAAGATAAAGCTACTTATAGATCCCACGTACAAAGGAGGAGAAAGCACATCAAGTAACACGAGGTAGGCGAGAGCAAAAATAAGGATAGAAGAAGTGCCTTCGGCACTAGTTATGCACACGTAAGAGTCTCCTGTCATGTTGGATTGGTTGCACACTAGAAGGTTGGAGGATTGTCCGTGCAGGTTGGGCATGTGAGGGAAAGTGCTTAAGTCAGGATTTGTTTGAAAAAGCCACATTAAATGAAAAAATTATGGTGGTAGGTGAAGTAACACTTAATTCTCAAAAAGGAAAAAAAAACTATAAATAAAGGGGTCGAGGAACTTCATTTTTCACTTTGTGTATAAGAAGAACGAAGTGCTTTTTGCACCTTTGCAAACTAGGGCTTCCAAAAAACTGATCCATGTGAAGAAAAACTTGGAGAGATTGAAGCATGGGTAACTAGTTCAGATTTGCAAACCAGGAGGAAGGGATTTCACGGGTGTAGGAGAAGTTGTGAGAAGGCATCATCTTGTGAAGGGAGTATCCCAGTTAGGGTTTGAAGAACTAGGGCACAAGTTTAAGAAATTTTCTTCACAAGTTCGAGATCTAAGGTTGGAGAGAGTGGAAGAACAGAGTAACATGGAGTGATTGAAGTGGGAAGAAGACCTAGATAATGGCACCCAAGAAACCAGTTAGTACACCCAAGAAGGGAAAGGGAAAGGGCAAGGGAAAGTAGCAAGAAATTGAAGCAAGCACAAATGAAGAGTGGTATGTAGAAATGTAGTACCCAGATGGAGTGTTGTTGGGGAAGGAGTGGGAGTCCCATCTTAGGGACATGTCTCGTAAATGATTATAATCATCGAAAAAGCACAATCGAAAAGGATTTGGCACTGGAGTTAGTGCACCCAACAAACAAGAGGACACCAGAGGGTTTTCCCATTTATAATGATGACGTGAAGGTCAAGTTGGAGAAGGCAGGGTTATTACAACTCTTTGAGTTGCCCTACTTGGGAAACTTGAGTGACTATATCAGTGGCTGATGTTGTGCATACATGAGGACTATTTCCACTTCACAGGGCGTAAGATGTACATAAATCCTCAGCTAATTTCACATTTCACAGGCCTCATCTATGAAGGAGACAGTTTGGAGGATGATTTGACTGAAAAAGAAGTGATTAAGGAAACTATCGCCACTTTCACATGCAAGAAGGGGTCAAGGTATTATGATGTCAGTAGACATCAAGGATAAAGTAATGAAGATGGACACACACCAGTGTCAAAGCTAAATGGCTAGGAGAGATGGACCCAAGTCAATAAGCCATGGTTGAACGTTTGTAGAAATATTTTAGAGGGCACCATCTATAATTTGTCTACATTCATCGTGGATGAAATTATCAACTACGCGAAGGAAGGTGACATGATCCTTTTTGGAAATGTGCTTGCTAACCATTGTGTTTTTAGAGATCGGGGTAACGGATGCATTAGATAAGTTTGTATGGGAGTACCTTGATGAAAACCCCTCACCCACCAAAAGGTTTGAGAAATACACTTGTGACACTATGACAACAATGCACAAGGTGCATTTGGAAAAGTGGTACACGTGCCTAAGGAACGCATTCGAGGCAAAATGGAGAATTCCCAAACAAATACGAAAAACCACCAAGGGAGAAGCAGAATTTGCTGTGTACCAACATTTCTATTTGGGAATATTCAAACTATCGGATGGGACATGGAGACCATGGTGCAAGCTCCCCTTTACCTTCATAGCTCAATACTTCCAAGATGGAGTAAGTAGGCTTAAGGAGTCCAAAAAGTTTAAGTTGGACCTTGATATTCTAGACCAAGACCACAAGAAAATGTGTAAAGGGTTGGTGTACCCTGGTAAGCGTGCATGCATGGAGTGGTACATATCACATGAAGTTCAGATGACAATGCCCATGACTCTACCCATTGTAGAAGGATCCGCATGCGCGCATACATTTTCATAAGATCCAAGTTGGAAAAGGGCACATATCTAGAAAATGAGGTATCCATACCTCAGATCCAACTGGTAGGAAGAGACCTACACCTAAATGGGAGGAAAACGAACCAGAAAATAAAATCCCAAGTGTGGTGGAGACACAGAAATAGGTTCCCCGGGACAAGCACCAGAACCAACATGTACGCGCGTAAGAAAAATCCCTTAGTAAAAGAGAAGACTCCATAGCTAGAAGAGTCATTAGATAAGGAGTCATCAGAAGAAGAAGAAATAGAGACACATACATTGGAATCTCCAGTTAGGAAGAAGCAAATGTTAGAAGAGGAGACCACCTCGGAAGAAGTTGGAAGTTTGGACAAGTGCATAGGAGGAAAGGACAATAGTGAAGAATAAGTAAGTGGGGAGGAGGACCCCAGGAAAGATCAAGGGTGGCCTATTTTCAATGTACATGATTCAAAGGAGGAAGGTGGAGAAAATAACAAGGGTTCCTTTTTGTGTGGCGTAAGGATAGCCGGTAAGAGGAAGCACCCAGGACATGGCAAAAGATGAAGATTCTAGAGCGCGAAGGAAGAGGTTCCAAGCTCGGCACAAGAGCAAATGGCCAAGGTGGTAGAAGAAGAAGAGATAAGGGACATGGAGACCCTAGTGAAGGACAAATTGGAACGTAATGCTGAGCCAGTATTGAACAAGGAGAAGGAGGAGAGCACAGGAGAGGAATGCGGTAGCACTAGAGGCCCCATTTTAACTTTAAGTATACCCAAGGGTACGTGCACGGGAGGAAGGCACGCAGAGGGGGAGGCTAGAGATGGGTTATATTAATGACCCCAAGAAGGTGTTTTGCATGTAGTTCTAGAGTACACTTCCGGTGGAGGAGCTTGTAGGCATGTCATCTTTTGACAATGAGGATGCCTATCTATAGACAAGGAAGATGATCTCTTGGGAAATTAAGTCCCACCTTGATGAGCCGGAGTTTGAGGTAAGCCACGGGAAATAATAACATTTCCAAGGAAAAGAGAAGATAACCCAGTGGTGGATAGCCAACAACTCTCGGATGAACAACTATGCAACGCACTTAACAAAGTCTCCATTGAGATAGAGGCTAGACTCTTTGGGTGAAATGATAGGATCATGGATCTGGAAGGGGAGCTGAAGGAGAAAGAGGAAGAGCTAGCTACTTTGACCAAGGAGCTGAGCCAGGAAAATTTAATCAGTGCCTAGTGGCAGCAGGAATTGAAGGATGAAAAGGCCAAGGTGAGCGTTGTGTATAAGAAAGTAGAATCCATCAATGAGGCCATACTATTAAAGCATCCAGACCTAGCATCACCGTGCGCGAAGTATGGATCTACCTTGGGATGCCTAGAGGATTTAACAAGGGTTCTCACCATGGAAAGACAACTACTAGCCTTAGAGTCTATAGAGGAAGTGGTTGCGCACCTAGAGAAGGAAGACAAGTTGAAGATCGTAGCACTCGTCACGGAATACAACAAGGTTCTTGCTGATGTAAGGGCTGCTTCTCGGACCGATGAGGCCACGTACACAAATTGTGCGGATAGCGAGAAAGTGGCAGGCACCTTGGTCACCACTCATGAAGTGGAACTCAAGGAGTTCCAGGAGAAAAAAAAGGGGAATAGGGTGGAAAGAGGCAAAATATTTACTGAGGTTGAGAAGAAATCAAAGGCCATTGAAACCTTAATGGTTTCAATCAAAAAATGGTTAAAGGAACTATATCCATGTATCACATGAAGAATGGACACACTGGAGGATATATGTAAGGAATTGGAGAAGATCATGGATACTATGAGCACACAAGGAGATAGACTAAATTTTGGGGAGGTCAGCACCTTGGTCGGCGACCTCTATCAAAGAGCATAGGATGAAGTCAATGCCTGGAATAAATTGGAGGCTGACTTGTAAATAGATTTTCCCAGTCTATTGCAGTGATTCTTTCACTCTCCCATTCTTTCTTCTTTCCCCATTCTTTCATCCCCTTATTCTTTTTCCTAGGCGTAAGCCTATTGTATTCTTTCTCTCACTAAGAGAAGTGTTCCCATAGATGGAGAATAGGCATAGTGTGGGGTGATGTTGGGCCCCTAGAATATTGACTAAGTATAGAAGGCACATAGGTGTGTAAGGAAAAGTGTGCAAGGTAGGGTTTAAGGAAACCCATGGCGTGTGTGGCGTGCGCGGATAGAACCAAGGGTTTGGGACTTAGTCAAATTAAAAATTTGGGATAGAACACATGAAAAGCATGACCTGATTGCACATGGATAAGGTCCCACTGGTGATAGGTTGGCCAGAAGGATCATGCCTATAGTAGAAGCTTCTATAAGCACATCATGGTATAAAGTGGAAGGCCTAGGCACAAGAAGCATGCTCGCATGGAGGACCACATTCAAACTTAGCATCGATCGAGGGCATTGGAGGATGAATTGGCGCCTAGAAAGGCTATAAATACAAGCGTCTCAGAGAGTAAAAAGAGGAGGAAGAGAGGGGAAGAGATTTAGGGAGTGGGCAAAGCTTTGCAAAAATACTGCAAGAACTCGTTAGTGGGTAATGGCATTTTGGAAAGGATGTATTGGGCAAGGGGATTGTAATTTTTCTTTTTGTTAGCTAGCTACATTAGTCCAGTTGTAATGCATGACTATGGTCTGCTTCTCTATGACATTCTGTAAATGGCTCCATGGATGTAATGAGGTTACCCGTTTATATATATATATATATATATATATATATATATGTATGTATGTATGTATGTATGTATATATATATATATATATATATATGTATGTATATATATATGAATATCAATGATTCTGATGCATACATATTTTTCATAGGTTCTCTTTCATTTTATGCTAAGTATGGATTCTTATATACTTCTTTCTGTTATGGTACAAGTTATATAATCTTTAGCTACTCTGTCTGGAATAGCTACAAGGATCTAGAGGCTATTCTGAGCTTTATGGTTCTTGTATGTCTTAAATCCTTTTGAAATATCTCAAAAACAAATCATAGATGACATTTCCCACTAAAAATCACATAAAAGATAGACTCGGTACCCGCACGTGCCTCGGGTGAGTTCCTAGCATCCGTTGGGTAATAGGCCGGCGTGCTTGGGGTTCCTTTCTTTTGTGATAGGGGTAAAAATGACTACACCACACATGACCTTTTGTTTAAGTTTTGGTAACAACTTCACTTAGTTTTTCATCATACCCATCAAAGATTTTGAAAACTTTAATATATAAGCCTTGTCAAGTAATTCCTCTTCCTCTTTTAACATTGTTGGGACCTTGCTAGGTTTGGTTCTCACTAAACTCGCCTCCCATTTTGCTTATGTAACTCTTCTTCTTGTAATAGATATGAAAACCCTTATGATAGTTACATTTACCACTCTTGTTGAAATGATTCAAAATAATATAGGGATCAGCCCAAACTATGGATTGATAGGAAATAATGGTTGACACGAGTCTAGGATTCATAATATCATGGTGTGTCTCCATGAAAGCATCATAACATGTATCCATTCTCATTTTAAATATATGCTTATTTGGGACACATTCCTTTTCAAGAATGTGTATGAACTTAGCTTCCATATTGGTTAGTTCGTCAACCACATTTAAGTCCATAATTTTCACCCGCTTGTTAGCCAATACATCAGCAAGTTTGTTTCCTTCACGTTATATGTGTTGGAAAGAGATTTCAATAAAGGAAGAAATTTTATTATTGGTATTATTAATGAAGTCTTCAATAGATATAGAAGCTGAATTTTTTCCCTTCATACATGATATTATATTTAGAGAATCCCCTTCCATAATTAGGTTCTTAAAGCCTCTCTCTTCTGCTAAATTCACTCCCCTAGAACATCATCATAGCCTCTACGACATGGTGAGATTGTATTCCCAAATTAAAGAAATATGCAAGGAGAAAAATACCTTTATCTTCTTGAAAAATTCCTCCTTCCTTACCCAGGTTCCCTTTAGCGGCACCATCAAAATTGAGTTTAATAACACCTTCTCTAGGAGAGGTCCATCTAACCCCTTCTCTGGGATTTCTTTTCTTGGGTTGAGGGTCACAAATTAAGTTCCATTTCTTTATGATATGTTGTTAATTTTACATGAATTCCACTTCTTTGTTCTATAGGATAGAAAATCTATTTCTAACATGTTAACATTTGTTAATAATCAACTTTGTTGGGAAGTTTCTTACTATTGAAAATCCTCTTGTTCGTCTCTTTCCATATTTCCCACCACAAATGCCCAAGGATCATTATCCATAGATTTTTCAGTCCTTGAATAATGAAAGAACGATTCCATTGATTCCACACAGATTGGATCTCCTTAGGATTAACCCATTTAATCGATAACGTACCCAATATGTAAGAAAATATTTGATAAGAAAATGAGCATTCCAAGAACAAATGGTTAACCATTTCCAAGTTCTTTTCACATAGAACACATCTATTTACCATATGGAAACCTCTTTTGGATAGGTTATCAACTATAAGTATCTTATTTATCACCATAAGCCAACTAAAAACATTGAACTTGGGAATGATATTATTGTTCCATATCTTACCAGCCACAAGATCTTCCTCTCTAGTTTCCTCCTCAAAGAATAATGCATAGGCTGATTTAACTGAGAAAATACCATTTTGTTCTCTATACCACACAATTATATCTTGTTCCTTGTTGTTAAAAGACACGTAGTTTTTAAGAAAAAATTGAGGTTAACTGTGTGTTCTTTAAGTTCCTTCCCGTCCAATTCTATGTGCTTCCAAGTTTGGAAGCTCTCATGATTATCCATGTAATTGTTTATTTTCCCCCATATTTAACTTCTAACAATTTTGAAATTTGGGGGAATTTGTCTTCAAGAGTAAAGTTACCAGCCCATTTGTCAATCCAGAAGTGGATTTCATTGCCGTTACCTATTTTCCACTTGCTGCCCTTAGAAACTATCTCCTTTTCCCAGTTAATAGTTTTCCATATACTTGACCCATTGAAAGATGCCTATTTGAATATCCACTCGTTTATCATTTACATTCATCCAATATTTTTTCCTTAAAATTCTAGTCCACACCCCATCTTCTTTAGTTATCCTCCAACCAATTTTAGCTAGAAGGGCTTTGTTCATTTTAGTCCAATCTCTAAGACCAAGTCCCCCTATCTTCTTAGGTTTACAGACCCTATTCCAAGCCACCAGGGGAATTATTTATTTTCTTTCTGTTCCACTCCATAGGAAATGTTTTTGGATCTTTTCTATTTTTTCCGCTATTATCTTGGGAAGTTGATAGAGAGATATTGCATACACCGAGGATTTGAAGAGAGCTCTTGAGCAAAGTGATTTTCCCGTCCTAAGATAACATATTAGCTTTCCAACCCACAATATTCTATTCAAATATTTCAATAAGAATGTTCCATTCACCACTAAAAGGTATTTTATCCCCAAGGGGAATGCCCAAAAAAATGGTTGAAAGGGCTTGTGGTCACATTCCATAATTTTATCTATCTTCTTACATCGACTTTCCAAAGTGTTGAGGAAAAAAATAGAGCTTTTCCTATAATTCACCAGTTGTCCCGAAACATCCATATAATCATCTAAAATATTTTTAAACTTCTTAGCTTCAAGAATAGACATTTCTCCCACTAGGATAGTGTCATCTACAAAAATTTGATGGGTCACATTATTCATATCCCTTACCGGAGATATCCATTTGATGTAGCCATACTAGTTTCCACATTGAGTCTTCTACTTATGGCTTCTTCCATAATTATGAAAAAGAAAGGGGAAAGAGGATCCCCTTGCCTTAAACCTTGGGAGCCGAGAAAGAAACCACAGGGGTCCCAGGTAATAAGAATGGAGAACCAAACATTTGAAATATGTAGTGCCCACTTCCCTTTAGCACCTTTTATTACGATCATGATATTGTAGACTATATGACATACATTTTAATAGTTTTGATTTAGTATGGTGTTAGATGTCGATCTTAGATTATTGTCGGATCTAATTATATATAATGCATGGTGATTATTAGAGACACTCACATGTGGATGATGATATACTATTGAAATGGATGTTTAATGGTAGTTATTCGAACTAGTGATTTTGGAGATTATGAGTAAACCTAGAAAATAAAAATTATTTGATGATGATATGTTAGGAAATAAGGGATAAAATATGTGGAATAATCCCTCACAGAATCGAAACAGTAGAAACTAATATGCAAAAATTATTACAGATCTCAAATAAAATTGCAGAATAAAATAACACAACACAAAGAGACAATATTTAACATGGTTCACCCAATTTGGGCTATGTCCACCAAGAATCACTTGCTCAGATTTTATTACAAGCCACCGCTCTCTCAATACAATACCCAGATCCATTTGGAGCTATGCTCAACAAACTCTATAAAATTCACAGCCGAATTCAAAACACATCTGCAATACATTTGCTTGTACATCTATCATATGCATAAGACCATATAAATAGACAACTGCTTAAGTAGTTTTACAAAACCGTGGGTATCAAAACCATGGTAAAAACCTGTTCCATAAACCTATGGGTAAAAAAACTTGCCCATATGAGAAAATCATGTTTCCCGATATGTCGGGTAAAATTTTACGCCTAATTTTTTTTTTTTTTTTTTTGGAGGTTGCGCCCCCAAACCCTTGCTTCTGGGGCTACGCCCGAACCCTCTACTGTGGGCTGCCACCCCGGACCCCGCTCAAGGCCCGGCCCGACCCCGAACCACCGGAAAGGATACATGAAAAGTGTATAGTACTCTTAGTGTACGAGTCTCCAACACTTTCACACATGAAAAATAGGCTCCATAACCTAGCAATCTCCCACTTGGAGACTAGTTTTCCTTTGAGCAAGCTTCTCAATGCTTCACTAGTTTCGTGAAGACCAACCAAACCGAACACAACTTTAGTTTTTCCCTTGTGACCACCTTGGTCATCATGTCTGCAGGATTCTGACTAGTATGAATCTTCTCTAACTTCAACTTCTCTTCCTCCAAAGTTGTCCTAATGAAATGGTACCTTAACTGTATATGCTTTGTCCTAGAGTGGAAAGCGAGTTCTTAGCTAGGTGTATAGCACTCTGACTATCACTATGCAGCTTACTTTCCTCCTGCTTATGCCCCAACTCCTCAAGTAATTGTTGTAACCAAATCATCTCTTTTCTTGCCTCTGTGGCAGCAACATACTCAACCTCTGTGGTTGACAAAGCCACCAACTTCTATAGTCATGAAATCCAGCTCACTGCTGTCCCACCTACAGTGTAAATATAACCTGTCGTGCTCCTCCTATTGTCTACATCTCCAGCCATATCTGAATCTACATAACCACGTAAAGTGGTGTTTGATCCACTATAGCACAAAACTGTCCCCATGGTCCCTCTCAAATACTGAAGGATCCACTTTACTACTTGCCAATGCTCTTTACCTGGATCACTCATAAATCTACTCACAGCTCCCACTGCATGGGCAATATCAGGCCTAGTGCATACCATAGCATACATCAAACTACCAACTGCTGATGAGTAAGGTACCTTGGACATCTGGTTTCTTTCCTGCTCTGTCATGGGACACTGCTCCTTTGATAACTTGAAATGGCCTGCCAAAGGAGTCCCAACCGGTTTAGCATCCTGCATGTTAAACCTGTCTAATACCTTCTTAATGTACTCTTCCTGAGATAAAGTCAACTTCTGTTCCTTCCTATCCCGAGTTATCCTCATACCAAGGATTTGTCTGGCTGCCCCCAAATCCTTCATATCAAAGGATTCACTTAGTTATTTCTTGAGTACTTTTATTTCCTGCATGTTTTTACCTGCAACCAACATGTCATCAACATACAAACACAGGATAATATAAATTCCATCCTCAAATTTCTTTGTATACACACAATGGTCAGAATGACATCTAATATAACCTTGCTCCATCATGAAGCTATCAAATTTCTTATACCATTGATGTGGAGCTTGTTTCAGGCCATACAAGCTCTTCTTCAGTTTGCACACCATCTCCTCTTTACCTTTGACTTCATATCCTTCTGGCTGCTGCATATATAGCTCCTCCTCCAAATCGCCATGGAGAAATGCAGTCTTTACATCTAACTATTCTAAGTGCAAGTCTTCTGCTGCCACTATTCCAAGAACAGTTCTAATAGAAGTCATTTTTACTACGGGAAAAAATCTCATCAAAATCTATACCTTTTTTCTGTGCAAACCCCTTGACCACCAACCGGGCCTTGTATCTTTTCTTGCCTCCTTCTTCCTCTTTGACTCTAAACACCCACTTATTCTGTAATGCTCTTTTTCCTTCGGTAGCTTTACCAAATCCCATGTCTTAGTTCTCCATGAGAGCCTGATGCTCCTCATCCATGGCTTGCTCCCACTTCTTCCTGGCATCTACCTACATTGCTTCATCAAAGCTCTCTGGTTCTCCACTATCAGTGAGTAATAAATAATAAAGAGAAGGAGAAAAACGTTCAGGTTCTCTTCTTACCCTAGAAGACCTCCTCAATATAGGAGTTTGGGGTTCTGAAGGGGGTTCTTGAACTAATTCATGTGTCACTTTCCCATCCGGAAGATCCTCTACCGCTGCATATTCTTTCTTGGATTCTTCCCTGTTTTCCTGCAACTGCTGCTTATACATGACTTTCTCATTAAAGACCACATCCCTAGATCGAATGATTTTCTTGTCCTTAATACTCCAACATTTATATCCAAAGTCATCACCACCATAACCAATGAAAGTACATTTTTCTGATTTAGCCTCTAGCTTAGTCCTATCATCCTTGTCTATGTGAACAAACACCTCACATCCAAAGACTCTAAGAAATGAATAATCAACTTTCTTACCATACCAAGCCTCCTCAAGTATGCCTCCATCCAAGGCACTTGAGGGTCCTCTGTTTATCAAGTACATAGTTGTGCTCACCGCTTCTGCCCAAAAAGAAAGAGGCAGTCCTGCATGTAACCTCATGCTCCTAGCACGTTCCATTATTGTTCTGTTCATCCTTTCTGATACCCCATTCTGCTGCGGAGTTCCTGGAACCGTATTTTACCTGCAGATTCCATTCTTAGAACAATAATCATCAAATTCATTGTTGTAATACTCCCCTCCATTATCGACCTTGAGACATTTTAGCTTAAGACCTGTTTCATTCTCTACCAAGGCTTTCCATTTAACAAAAGTGTCAAATACATCAGATTTGTTTCTAATACAATAAAACCAAACTTTCCTTGTTGCATCATCAATAAAATTAACATAATAACTTGAACCCCCAAGAGATGATACCTGAGCCGGCCCCACACATTAGAATGCACTAGCTCTAACTTACTCTCTTTCTTTGTAGGTCCAACCTTGAGAAACCTTACTTGCTTCTGTTTCCCATATATGCAGTTCTCATAGAAATCGAAACCTATTTCTGTATATCCAGGAAATTCTTCTTTATGATGTTCATGCCCTTATGGCTCATATGACCGAGCCTATAGTGCCATAATGTTGTATCTGCATCTGAAGCCATAAGATTACAATCATTAGTACTATCAGTGGTTAAATACAAGGTTCCAACCTTCTTACCTCTTGCCACCACAAGAGCACCCTTGGTAACCTTCCAAGAGTCTCACTTGTAAATATCACAATACAACCATCACTTCCCAATTGCCCTGCCGATATCAAATTTCGTCTTAATGTAGGCACATGTCTGAAATCCTTCAATAGCCAAGTTTTCCCATTCTGCATATTAACTTGAATAGAACCTTTTCCAACTATGCTGCAAGGCTCATCATCACCAAGAAAAACATGCCCAAAATCTCCTTGAACATAATCAACAAAATAATGCCTATGTGGAGAAGCATGGAAAGAAGCCCCTGAATCTAAAACCCAAGATTCAGTAATATTGTGCAAAGAAAGAATCAAAGCATCCTGACATACATTACCCGTTGCCACATTTTCCTCCTTGTTTTCTTCTTGTTGTTTCTTCTTATCCCGAAGCTCCCAACAGTCCTTCTTTGCATGCCCAGGCTTTCCACAATTCTAGCATACAATCTTGTTCTTGGATTTTGACCTTGCCCGATCTTTTGATTTTCCACGGTTTCCTCTATTCTTCTGTCTCCCTCTAGTTTCCACTGTCAAAGCATTCCCTGAAGTAGAATATTCCCTAGAGCTTTTTCTTCACATTTCCTTGCTTAGAATCACCCCTACAACATCCTCAAACTTCAACTTTGAGTTAGCTAGAACCGAGTTACTTACCGCCATTACCAGGCTATTCCAACTCTCAGGTAAAGAGCACAAATTAATAAAGCCCTAACTTCTTCATCAAATTCTATTGTAACTGAAGCTAGCATATTCACAACCATATTGAAATCATTTAAATTATCTACGACTGAACTATTCTCAGACATCTTCATATTAAACAAATTTTTCATTAAAAATATCTTATTAGAGGCAGAGGGTTTTTCATACAACTTCCCTAATGCTTCCATTAGATCTTTTGTAGTCTTTTCCTTTGAAACATTAAATAATACCGAAGATGCAAGACTCAGTTGGATCATTCCAAGTGCCTTCTATCTAACAAATCCCATTCCGCATCTGTCATACTTGAGGGTTTGTTCACCTTCTCAGACAACGAGTATAAAGATCCTTCTAATAAAGGTAATCTTCCATTTGCATCTTCCAAAGACTAAAATTCTGCCCGTTGAATTTATCAACCCTAGATCTTCCTTCATCTGCCATAGCTCCCACTCAAGCTAAAAACTTTCCCTGCGATTCAACACTTCAGCAAACCAAACCAGGCTCTGATACCAATTGTTAGGAAATAAGGGATAAAATATGCGGAATAATCCCTCACAGAATCACAACAAAAGAATTTTTCAAGGCCAAAAAATTTACACCTAAATTTTTTTTTTTTTTGGTAAATGAAACCCTAGCAAGGATACATAAAAAGTGTATAATACTCTTAGTGTACAATCTCCAACACTTTCACGCATGAAAATAGGCTCACAACCTATGTATAGATGATTTTAAATGATTTCATTTTATTATATATTCATTTTGGATTTTGTGATTTTATTATATATTCATTTTGGATATGGCCATGAGGCCAAAGGAGGTATTTGTGTTTTGTAGGTTTAAAATATCACAACAAACATCGGGGGATTGGAGACTAACCAAAGTGGAATTCTAGGTGAATTCGACAAGGTCACCATGGCAACTTGTTTTGTGTGTGTGTTGTATTTTTGTTAGAGATTCCCATGGGGGATCATCCTTACATGTGACCATGGGTTTGTGTATTTTATTAATGTGGTAAAATGTTTATTTATTGTTGTATGTATTTTATTAGTAATATATTCCTTCCTTTAATTAATTAAAGTTGTGGTAGATTAATGTGGAAATCATATGATTAAAATTTAAATAAATCAAATGGGGATATGGGAAAATAATAATGGAAGTTTTTGGTTTGTGTAAGAGTATGTTTAAGTCTGTTTTGGAGTATGAAACACTCCACCTCCATGAAAAATTCGAATTTGTCCTTGGGAGCTATTTTTGGAGGCTTGTGGGACAAGAAAAACTTGTCCCATACCTCTAAATTTAATATACCAACCATACTTATGGATGGAGATGTGATTTGTGACTTTTAAATGCATTTTATTCATCATGTTGCTTGTTTTGGATTGCACTCTCTTACATTTTATTAAATTGTTGTCCCTTGAGGTGTGGGCTCTTTTTGGAGTGTGTAAGTAACCTGTCATATTTTCACCCACCTCTTTATTGTGCTTGGGAGAATGGATTTTTGTCTTTTGTGTTTGAATTGGTGGATGTTTGATGTGGCATCCTACATGGATCCACATCATCCTCTTCTCTCCCTCTTCTATTTAATTCAAACTCTCTTCTTGTTTTGGGGGTTGTTGAAACATTTTGCATGCATCCTTGGGTGCATTTTTCTTGTGATTGGAGCTCTTACTTTGGAGAAGCTTTGGTGAAGATTGTTTCTTGGTTTTTTAACCTCTTTGCATTCATCCTTGGGGTGCATTTTTCTATGATTAGAGTTCTTGTTTATTTGGAGGAGATTGGAGAGCATTTGATACTTTGGCACTACTATTTTGGGACTGTATTTTTGACATTCAAAGCTTTTTGTGTGGAGAAAATCCTTCCATGGAGAGGTAGGAGTTTATTCCTTCTTTTATTGTTGTTATTTTCTTGTTGAGTTGTGTGTATGGAGAATGTTTTATTGCTTTTGTTGGCTGGTTGGGTAGACTACCTTAGGGAAGGTGTAGGAGAAGGCTATGGGGAATCCATGTGGGGGGGCATAAGGGAATGCCATGGGCATCATAGTTTTGTGGAGGAGTTTTGGGTTTGGGATCCACCATGGAAAAGAAATAGCTTGCATTTCTTACTTTATGGGGGGGGATAAGGAAATTTTTGGGGGTATAAGGAGGGTTGGGAGGCATAAGGTTTATGGGATATGATATGTTATATTGGCGGTATGATTATAGGTGGATGCCCAATTCCCAATTGGGAGGCATAAGTAGCTTTCCCCATAGTCCTTGCTCCTTTGGCTTGCATGATCAAGCCTTAGTTCTATTTTGAAATGTTTTTTAAATGTAGTTGTGAACTGTTGTTTTTTGTTTGAATTGTGTTTTTATAAAAAAAAAAGAAATGTGTATGTGAAAGAATGTTGTGTTGTGGAAGCCAGTTGTTTCCATGGGTTGAATTACATCTATTATTGTACTTTGGTTGGGGCTCGGGGGCCAATGATGAAGGAAGGCTTCTCCTTTCATTGGATGTCTTGGTTGGGTGGAGAGCATTGCCTTTCCCCCTCTTTTGTTGTGATCAACTTGGAGAAAAGAAAATGAGCATGTTGCTATCCTGGAGTAAAAGAAAATACAGTTTGACAGTCCCTTCTTGTGAGAAAGTTTATTGAAATCCTTCCCACTCTGAAGTGGATGAGTTGTATAAATATTCGCAATGAGAAGGCATTTGTGTTGAATGTAAGATTGAAATTGAATGTGAAATGTAAAGGAATTATATTTTACTCTCTTTTTTGAAAAGAAATGTGAAAGGTTGTTACATACATTGTATATTGTATTTTAGAAATCAAATGGAAAAGAGAAAAATTGTAAAGTGTTATTTTTGAAATCAATAAAGGAGGCATTCATTCTTTCTCAAAATTGTATTGTGTATTGGATTTTTGATTTCTATTGAGGATTGAAACCTCTGTTTGAAAAGGAAAATGCGTATGAGGAAAAAGACAATGTTTTATTTCCCTTGATAGGTGTTTGGAATTTGGAAATCAGACTTTGCACTTTATCTCTTGAATGTTGGTTGAATCAATTAAATATATTAGATCAGAATGGAAAAGAATCCCCATGCTTTAGGATGGAAAACTTTTAATATATCCTTTAGTGATTGAGTCATGTTTTATAGTTCAAATCTAGCAATCAAATTTATCAAGGGATGAGCAGTTCAAACTTGCACCAAGCAATAAGATATGAAACATTGAAATTCAGACTTAGTAAGTCCTAAGGAACTCAAATTGACCCTAACATTTAAGAAAGACCCTTTAAAACTTTATAAAATCCAATTTGAAACTTGCATAGTCATTTTGTTGTCAAAAGATGGAAAATTATCAATTACAACTCAATCAACTAAATTGAACCTTGAAACTTCTCTTAAATCCATCCAAGAATAAGTCTCCATGTTTGATTGACATGTTGAGAAAGTAAGAATTCAAAATTGAATGAAATTTTATAAGTTAAAGATTACCAGTTTGCTTTGTAAAACCTCTGCAGATTGTTTTCATCAAATTGACAACCTAAACTTCATCAAAATTCAAAATTGAAGATTCCTATGAAAAGAGGACTTCAAGGGATTTCTAGAAAGTCCTCGTTTGCTCAATTCTGAGCTTCCTATCAAAATTTATGGCCATTTGAAGTTTTACTTCAATTTGGCCTTCAAAAAAAAAATCTAACTATTAAAAATTTTTTGACTTTGGAAAAATTTCCCTAAAAAGTCCGCGGCCCCGCCATCCCATAACCAATCGGGTTCTGCCATGTGGCACATTAGAGGGGCGGACCTTTTTAAAAAAAAAACTTTTTTTTTTGAAAATTTTGTCTTGGGAAAATTTTCCAACTTTTCCCCACATCCCCGCTGGTCCGCATCCAATCAGGTGCTGACACGTGGCCCGACGGAGGGGCGGACCCTTTTGAAACTTAACTTTTTTTTTTTCCCTTTTGGAAAATTTCCTTGTTGCTCCACGTCCCGCCTTAGCCCCGCAACCCCCTTTGACTTTGAAACCATGAAAATTTTCCTTTCACATGGACCTCGCTGTGAGCTTGGATGAAACCCCTTTTTTTGACCTTGAAATTTTTTGGGTGAAAAATGCCTTGAGTTTTTCCACCCCCCGCCATCACAATCCAATCACGTGACGACATGTAGGCAAAATATGGCTTGGCGGAAAGGCATGATTGTTTTTGACTTTGAAGTTTTGAGTTGTTTGGGGTGAAAATTGTTATCCTTCCCCACCACTTGTCACCCATGAAATAGGATTGTGACACACTGGCACCCTTTTTGCCTTCAGCGGAGGCACCCGTAAAATGTTTTCCTTTTGTTTTAAGCCTAAAACTTCTAAATCCTTCCCCGCTCGTTCCCCCCCCTATTCCCTTTCCGCTTTGTCTCTAGGGCTCACCACACGTCCACTGGGGGACCCACGGAGGCACAAGCACATTGGGAAATTTATCCCGTGCAAGGAAAATTTCCTTAAGCCACCCCATGACCCGCCAACCCGCCAAAAGTGTTTTTCACCCTTGCTTGACACGTGTCCCCTAGGGGAAAATTTGACCTAAAAACTCTACTTGACTTGACTCATATCTTGAGTTCTACAAGGAGTTAGGAGGACTTCTTTATATCACCGAAAGGTGAGAAAATTTCCTATCCAATGGGAATGATTTAGGGAAATTTTGGAAGTGTTAAGTATGAGAAAAATCAAGTTGAAACTCTGAAGCCTGTTAGAGAGTTGGGTATGGGGGAAAATTACTCCCTGAACCTAACTGAAACTTCTAACCCTAAAATTTGAACCATGTGACCTTGATAATTGTTAATAAATGGAAATTATGTCCCAATGAAATTGAATTGTTCGAAACCTATCAGTGGCAACTATTGCATGAAAACTTGGGGTAGACACTCTCAATCAAGTGTTGGGAGTGGGTAAGTGAGACCTTGCTCTGTTGACTTTATTTATGTGTTCTTTTCCTCACTGTAATTTAATCCTACTCTTGTCTTTGATCTAGTGGAAATTAAATACCTTGGGTATTTAATTGTTTTGGGTCCCTTAACCCTAAAATTTAATCAGGGAATATTTAGCTAAAATGTCAATGTAATCAGTAATTAAATTAATCCCTAGAGAGATTTGAGCTAGGGTGGACCTATTGCACTTGTTGCTCTATAATGAGAAATTAGTAATTATTATAATGGGAAAAGTTATCAGTTGAATTTAATTGTCTTTGAGACTTTGGTCGTTAACTCCTAATCAAAAAAAAAATTATTCCATAATTTTCTAACTAAACCTAGGTTGTTCATGGGTCTCAAGTGGGTTGTTTTAACCGGGCATCACACTTGGTATCGAGCAATGGGTTCAAAAATTGGACCATTGGGCACACTAGAAAACTTGAGACATGAACTATAAACCTAGCACACTTTTGAATCTAAGAAAACAAACTTGTTTGAAAATTGAAGAAGAAATAAGTATGAAGAAATATTACATTACTCTGTTCATTTGAACTGCCAGAATTAAAATGATAATAAAATAATAATAAGTTGTTTGAGTTGTTGTGCTTGCTTAGTGACATTTTGTCTAAACCCGGGGTAACTAAGAATGTCAGATTAAATTGATTTTTGTGAACTTCTAGTATAATGGAAACTTGGTTCCCTTTTGAAAATGTGTTGTTTTACAAGTCCTAAAACTTGATTTAATTGTATGATGCATTAAGCCCTTTGTTGAGACCCTTCCTTATTGGAGTTGTTGGAATGATGAGTTGTAAGATGTGACCCTTGTGGTTGGATAGTAGTGGTTGTGTTCTGGGTCGGGAAGAGTTAATTAGAAGTTGTTTAGAGCTTCCTTCCTTGAGTGGTTCGAAAGAGGGTCTGGTTGTCAAGTTTTCCATGTTGTTACCCATATGAGAGGGTGGACACTAAGTCTGGGTGTCGTCTAGGACCCCATCCTATGTATGTGTTATGGAACTAACCTCGAGGCAGAGTACCCCTATTGGTGGCCATGAAAGGCTATAGAGTGAATGTGGTGTTAAATTTTGTGTTTACATTCGTAATCTTGTGTATTTTATCAAGGACCAACATCTTATTTTATGATTGGATTGAGAAGCTCTGAGAATCTTTTATTTATTTATGATTTCTGCAAGAATTTTCAAACTTTGCAATGTGGCTACTTAGCCACTTTTATTGATTGTCGATATTTCTTGGACTTTATTTGATTTATGACTCAGAGCTCATGATGTTGTTGGCTACTTGGCTAAATGTTATGTGGTTTCCTTCTTGCATGTTGTTGAGCTGGTTCTATGCTTTATGTATGGTGACAATTGTCATATGGGGTACACCTGGGTGTCTTGAATGACCTTTTAAGTGCTTAGAGTCATGCCTTGGTTATGGATGCACGGAACCTTGAGTGTGTCTAAGATCTTAGAGCGACCCTTTTTGTTGCTTGACCTTGCTAGAAAGAAAGTTTGTTGTGTAGTGTGGTCTAGAGGGTAGTCTGACAGTGGTAGTGGTGATTCTATTTCAATCTGGTAAGAGCTTGACCATCGTCGGAGTAGAAGTGTTTATTTATGGGCTTTTAGATTTTGTTAGGATTGGATTGCCTTTTTGGTTGACTGTAAATGTTACTGGAAAAGTGTTTGTTTTGATAGTGGCTTTTCATCGATGGCATGTTAAATTGTATCTTGGGTTCCTAGTTGCATCATAGAAAGTTTTGACTCATGGAATGTATGCATCTTGGTAATTATGGATAGATTTAAGCCTTTTAGGTAGTGTGTTTATTTAAGTGTACTTGTTTTACTCTCTTGACTTATAAATAAGTTTACCCTTACCTTAAATTCCTTTACTATGAATAACATTCTATGACCTATTAATCTTTGGGTTACTTGGAAACACTTATGGATGCTTTGGGTCTTTTGGACCTTTCTCTTAGAGATGTTAGTTTGGTAGATCTTAATAGTTAATCTCGATGGTGCTTATATTGTACTTCCTCTTTTAAAAACTATAACTCTTGGCTGTTAAGTTCATGATTTGGTAAATTATTTGGTTGCCCCATTACATTGGATGCCTTTTAGTGTGGATGTGGTTCCTTGGAGTAAAGTTGCATTGTCATCTAGTTTCTTGGCTGGTGTTATCTTGTGGGGACATGAGTATTGATTGGAAAACCTTCTTTGGTTATTAGGAGAGTAAAATGTTACCATCCTAAACAAAAAAAATTTTGTTAAACCTTAATAGATTCAGTAAAAGTAAGATTAAACCTCTTTAATGAGCCTTCCTTGAAAATTTCTTATGAAACTTGTGGAGACCCACTAAGAATGCTTAATGATGCTTGAAATTATTTGGTGAATTTTTGAAATCTTGGTGTGATTCATGTTGGTTCATTGTTTCCTAGTTCTTACAGAAAATTAATAATGTGTTTTCTATGTTGAATGTCTCTTGTTCCTTTAGAATTAAAAATGTGGTGTGTTGATTTACATCTCCTCCCCATAAAAGTAATTATGTGGTATGATTGAACCTTCCTTCTCATTAAAATTTGATTGATAAGATGACTCAACCAGAACACCATAAAACTATAATTAAGGAGATTTGACCTTGGAACTTAACTAATAAAATGGAGCATAGAAAAGGGAAGTGATCCTTGTTATACCCTTGGTAGATTAACAGAAGAAATAAAAAAACCATGTAAAAGAATAGAAAGGAAACCTTTTCCACCCACCTTCCTTTGAGTAAACTAAATGCTCTCTGCCTATATAAAATGGTGAGACATCATGCCCACCTTAGTGGTGCTCTTTATAACGTAAACTGATGATGTCATAAAGAAAGAAATTTGTAACTAAGGAAGCATGAAAGGAATGTTCTTATCAAGAAAAGCTATAACTTTTGACTAAATAAGTTGATTTATAAAATGGGTAAAATTTATGTGTATTGAGTGTAATATATAGTTGAACTCATAGTTATGTCACCTACCTAAAATTGTGAAACACCCGGTGGATAGTAAATTGTAATGTGTTCTAGTTGCTTATTACTTCTTGTCCATGGATGTATGTGCCTTCTTGTGGGAGTTTTGGGTCATCACACCCTTATCATCCCATAGCTTGATGGATGTGAGTTGTGGTCCTTTTTGGATTGAGACTTATCTATTTTTGAGAAGCAACCTCCGTGCGTGTTGTCTTGTCCTTGGAGACCTAAGTTATTGTAATTTTAAGGCAACATATGTTAAGGATATAAGATAACTTTGGGAAGTCTTCTTTTCTTCATATTTTCTTGGGTCACCTTGTTGTTGAAGCCCTTCTTCCCATTAGGATGGAAAGTGCAAGATGATGTTATTCACCCTTGGATTTGATTAGACCCCTTGTTACTTGCTCTTCTCCCTAGAAACCTTGAGTGGTCCTTGATGTTTCTTGTGCTCCCTTTTTATGGTTATTCCGAGCTTGAGTAGGAAATAAGATAAATATATATTTATTTTTCTATATGGATGACTTCTTTAGTTTGGTTGGTATGGTGTGCTCGATTCTTAAAACAAAAGTGTAAAAATCAGACTATAGGAAACCTTGTGGTCTTGAATTCACTTAGTATCACCATGAAAAGTTAATTGTACCCTCTCGAGTTATAGAAGTTATTTCCTTGATTAGTTCCTTGATTGTAAATGTTTTTGATTTAGGTGTCCTTGTTGATCCACCTCATCCTTTGTGATCCTCAAATTGTGGACCTTGAGTAGACTTTTTCCTCATGCAATCTTGGCCATGGTTGATTTTTGCTAGCCTTGTCTAAACAAAAAACTATGAAAGCATAATTTAACCCTAGTGGAAACCTCAATTTTGGTTAATGTGGTATGTGTATCAGTGGGAAACTGTGTGGTCATCTCAAGTTATGGAAATTTTCCTGTAATTCCCTTACTTGGTGGTTACTCTTGATGATCTTTTGGAACTCTTCTTGTTATATTGTTATGTGTTGTATCTTGTTTGATAGCGTAAAGTTACTCCTTAGATTCTTATGTTCATAGCCTTGCATGCTGAAAGTTTAGAATTCACCCCTTAAAATCTCCCTTCTTCTTGTTAAATTATATTGGACCAAACTGAGTTCTGTAGACCCACACTTGTTAAAGAAAACAATCCCATAATGGGAGTGATCCTTTTTCTATTACAGTTATTCCTATCTCTCTTCCTTGTGACTTCTAGGAGGAAGTCGAGTCTAAGGGGAGGGGGATGTAGTGCCCACTTCCCTTTGGCACCTTTTATTACTGATCATGATATTATAGACTATATGACAAACATTTTAATAGTTTTGATTTAGTATGGTGTTAGATGTCAGATCCTGGATTATTGTTGAATCTGATTATATATAATGCATGGTGATTATTAGAGACACTCACATGTGGATGATGATATACTATTGACATGGATGTTTAATGGAAGTTATTCGGACATGTGATTTTGGAGATTATGAGTAAACCTAGAAAAGGAAAATTATTTGATGATGATATAGTTGTCGATATAAATTGTAAATGATTTTGTTGATTGCCTTGGTGATTGTTGTGATTCATATGTATAGATGATTTTGTGATTTTATTATATATTCATTTTGGACATTCTGATATGGCCATGAGGCCGAAGGAGGTATTTTGTTTTGCAGGTTTAAAATATCACAACAAACATCGGGGATTGGAGACTAACCAAAGTGGAATTCTAGGTGAATTCGACAAGGTCACCATGGCAACTTGTTTTGTGTGTGTGTTGTTTTTTTTGTTAGAGATTCCCATGGGGGATCATCCTTACATGTGACCATGGGTTTGTGTATTTTATTAATGTGGTAAAATGTTTATTTATTGTTGTATGTATTTTATTAGTAATATATTCCTTCCTTTAATTAATTAAAGTTGTGGTAGATTAATGTGGAAATCATATGATTAAAATTTAAATAAATCAAATGGGGATATGGGAAAATAATAATGGAAGTTGTTGGTTTGTGTAAGAGTATGTTTAAGTCTATTTTGGAGTATGAAACACTCCACCTCCATGAAAAATTCGAAATTGTCCTTGGGAGCTGTTTTTGGAGGCTTGTGGGACAAGAAAAACTTGTCCCATACCTCTAAATTTAATATACCAACCATACTTATGGATGGAGATGTGATTTGTGACTTTTAAATGCATTTTATTCATCATGTTGCTTGTTTTGGATTACACTCTCTTACATTTTATTAAATTGTTGTCCCTTGAGGTGTGGGCTCCTTTTGGAGTGTGCAAGTAACTTGTCATTTTTCACCCACCTCTTTATTGTGCTTGGGAGAATGGATTTTTGTCTTTTGTGTTTGAATTGGTGGATGTTTGATGTGGCATCCTACATGGATCCACATCATCCTCTTCTCTCCCTCTTCTATTTAATTCAAACTCTCTTCTTGTTTTGGGGGTTGTTGAAACATTTTGCATGCATCCTTGGGTGCATTTTTTTGTGATTGGAGCTCTTACTTTGGAGAAGCTTTGGTGAAGATTGTTGCTTGGTTGTTGAACCTCTTTGCATTCATCCTTGGGGTGCATTTTTCTATGATTAGAGCTCTTGTTGATTTGGAGGAGATTGGAGAGCATTTGATACTTTGGCACTGTTGTTTTGGGACTATATTTTTGACATTCAAAGCTTGTTGTGTGGAGAAAATCCTTCCATGGAGAGGTAGGAGTTTATTCCTTCTTTTATTGCTGTTATTTTCTTGTTGTGTTGTGTGTATGGAGAATGTTTTATTGCTTTTGTTGGCTGGTTGGGTAGACTGCCTTAGGGAAGGTGTAGGAGAAGGCTATGGGGAATCCATGTGGGGGGCATAAGGGAATGCCATGGGCATCATAGTTTTGTGGAGGGAGTTTGGGTTTGGGATCCACCATGGAAAAGAAATAGCTTGCATTTCTTACTTTTGGGGGGCATAAGGAAATTTGTGGGGGGCATAAGGAGGGGTTGGGAGGCATAAGGTTTATGGGATATGATATGTTATATTGGTGGTATGATTATAGGTGGATGCCCAATTCCCAATTGGGAGGCATAAGTAGCTTCCCCCATAGTCCTTTCTCCTTTGGCTTGCATGATCAAGCCTGAGTTCTGATTTTGAAATGTTTTTCTAAATGCGAGTTGTGAACTCCTTTTTTGTGTTGAGTTATGTTTTATATTGAAATGTGTGTGTGTGAAAGAATGTTGTGTTGTGGAAGCCAGTTGTTGCCATGGGTTGAATTACATCTATTATTGTACTTTGGTTGGGGCTCGGGGGCCAATGATGAAGGAAGGATTCTCCTTTCATTGGATGTCTTGGTTGGGTGGAGAGCGTTGCCTTTCCCCCTCTTTTGTTGTGATCAACTTGGAGAAAAAAAAAATGAGCATGTTGTTGTCCTGGAGCAAAAAAAAATATAGTTTGACAGTCCCTTCTTGTGAGCAAGTTCATTGTAAACCTTCCCACTTTGAAGTGGGTGAGTTGTATAAATATTCGCAATGAGAAGGAATTTGTGTTGGTAATGTAAGATTGAAAATTGGAATGTGAAATGTAAAGGAGTTATATTTTACTCTCTATTTTGAAAAGAAATGTGAAAGGATGTTACATGCATTGTATATTGTATTTTAGAAATCAAATGGAAAAGAGAAAATTGTAAAGTGTTATTGGAAATCAATAAAGGATTGCATTATTTTCTCAAAATTGTATTGTGTATTGGATTTGATTTGCTTGTTGAGGATTGAAACCTCTGTTTGAAAAGGAAAATGCATATGAGGAAAAAGACAATGTTTTATTTCCCTTGATAGGTGTTTGGAATTTGGAAATCAGACTTTGCACTTTATCTCTTGAATGTTGGTTGAATCAATTAAATATATTAGATCAGAATGGAAAAGAATCCCCATGCTTGGAGGATAGAAAAATTTTAATAGATCCTTTAGTGATTGAGTCATGTTTTATAGTTCAAATCTGGCAATCAAATTTATCAAGGAAATGAGCAGTTCAAACTTGCACCAAGAAATAAGATATGAAACATTGAAATTCAGACTTAGTAAGTCCTAAGGAACTCAAATTGACCCTAACATTTAAGAAAGACCCTTCAAAACTTTATAAAATCCAATTTGAAACTTGCATAGTCATTTTCTTTGTCAAAAGATGGAAAATTATCAATTGCAACTCAATCAACTAAATTGAACCTTGAAACTTCTCTTAAATCCATCCAAGAATAAGTCTCCATGTCTGATTGGCATGTTGAGAAAGTAAGAATTCAAAATTGAATGAAATTTTATAAGTTAAAGATTACCAGTTTGCTTTACAAAACCTCTAGATTGTTTTCATCAAATTGACAACCTAAACTTCATCAAAATTCAAAATTGAAGATTCTTGTGAAAAGAGGACTTTGAGGGCTTTCCAGAAAGTCCTTGTTTTCTCAATTCTGAGCTTCCTATCAAAAGTTATGGCCATTTGAAGTTTTACTTCAATTTGGCCTTCAAAAAAAAAAAATAAAAAAATCTAATAAAAATTTGGAAAAATTTCCCTAAAAATTCCATGGCCCCACCATCCCACAACCAATCGGGTTCTACCACATGGCACATCGGAGGGGCGGACCTTTTTAAAAACTTAACTTTTTTTGAAAATTTTGTCTTGGGAAAATTTTCCAACTTTTCCCCACATCCCCCCACTCGCCCACCGCAATCAATCAAAGTCGACACGTGGCTCGGGAGGGGGCGGACCCTTTTTGAAACTTAACTTTATTTTTTCCTTTTTGGAAAAATTTCCTTGTTGCCTTCCCCACGGCCCCTTTCAACCCCGCCTTTGCTTGGAAATTTCCTTTTGCCTGCAGACGCACGGGCCCACTGTGGCATGAAATTTTTTTGGACCTTGAAACCATTTTTTTTTCAAATGCCTCAAAAATTTCCACCACCCCCGCCACCCACGTCCAATCATGTGACAACACGTGGCAGCCTATGGCTTGGCTGGAGGAGGGGATTTGTTTTTGACTTTGAAGTTTTGAGTTGTTTGGGGTGAAAATCGATTATCCTTCCCCACCCCCCCCATCATCCCATGACCAATAGGTATGTGACACGTGGCACCTTTCTAACTTCAGAGGAGGCATGGATGCGACTTTGAAATTTTTCCTTTCGTTTTAAGCCTAAAACTTCTAAATCCTTCCCCCACTCGCTCCACCCTTCCTCCCCCTTTCCCCGCGTTGTCTCTGCAGGGCTCGCCACGTGTCCACCAGGACCCACGGAGGTGGGCACATTGAAAATTTCTCTGTGCCCACAAGGAAAAAAATTCCTTAAGCCACCCTACGACCCGCCAACCCGCCAAAAGTGTTTTTCACCCTTGCTTGACACGTGTCCCCCTAGGGGAAAATTTGACCCCAAAACTCCACTTGACCATATCTTGAGTTCTACAAGGAGTTAGGAGGACTTCTTTATATCACCAGAAAGGTGAGAAAATTTCCTATCCAATGGGAATGATTTAGGAAATTTTGGAAGTGTTAAGTATGAGAAAAAAATCAAGTTGAAACTCTGAGCCTATTAGAGAGTTGGGTATGGGGGAAAATTACTCCCTGAACCTAACTGAAACTTCTAACCCTAAAATTTGAACCATGTGACCTTGATAATTGTTAATAAATGGAAAGTATGTCCTAGTGAAATTAAATTGTTCCAAAACCTATCAGTGGCAACTGTTGCATGACAACTTGGGGGTAGACACTCTCAATCAAGTGTTGGGAGTGGGTAAGTGAGACCTTGCTCTGTTGACTTTATTTATGTGTTCTTTTCCTCACTATAATTTAATCTTGCTCTTGTCTTGATCTGTGGAAATTAAATACCTTGGGTATTTAATTGTTTTGGGTCCCTTAACCCTAAAATTTAATCAGGGAATATTTAGCTAAAATGTCAATGTAATCAAGTAATTAAATTAATCCCTAGAGAGATTTGAGCTAGGGTGGACCTATTGCACTTGTTGCTCTATAATGAGAAATTAGTAATTATTATAATGGGAAAAGTTATCAGTTGAATTTAATTGTCTTCGAGACTTTGGTCGTTAACTCCTAATAAAAAAAAAATTATTCCATAATTTTCTAACTAAACCTAGGTTGTTCATGGGTCTTAAGTGGGTTGTTTTAAAAATGCATATTCTTAAGCATATTTTTGGCTAAAGAATTCTCTCACAACATTGTACACATCCTTTTTTATTATATCCCAAAATGCTAAAAGAAAAAGACTTGAAACCCATCTCGGTCCAGGAGCCTTATCTAGACTAAGATGTTTGACCATAAATTAAACCTCCTCCATAGATGGTGATGGGTTGTTGTATTCTTCCAATCATTTAACTGACATAATCTTGGTCAGTGTCATTCTTAAACCAGGGTTGTGTTCAAGGAAATATGCAATAGAGTCTAGGAGAACCAGTTATGCATTGAGTTTGTTGGGGGGTTGCTTAGCTTGGTGGCTATTCTAAATAGTGCGGTTAAAATCTACGAAAATTATATACAAGTCTACGTATTCAATGTTTGTAATGAAATGGATTTCAACAACTAATCTTCTACTATAAAGTAAAATACGAACACACTTATTCTTAACAATTTAAACCATAACTGAATAACTGGAATTCAACAGAAAGCAAGATTGTTTATGAGCTAAATTTGCATGGAAAAAGCATCTACTTAAAAGTGAAAGCAATAATGGAGAAAACAAGGACAGTTAATCAAAGCATGCATGCAACAACTCATCAAATGATAATTGCAGTAAAACTAATCAAAGGACTGTATGCATGAAAAACTTAAAGTAACCTCGTATCTCCTCGGTTGAGTGGGCCCTTGCTCTTCCTCGGGATAGAGTGATCAACAACTTCTGATTCTCAAAATGCCATAGATTTCATTAACTTTCAAATGAGTTCATAACATATCCAAAAACAAATCCAGAACAGTTTGCAGATAATTTTCTTCGATAAATCAAAAAGTGGTACCACCAGTTCTAAAGACAAAGTCTTCATATAGATAATGTTTGTTACAAGATCCACCATATCGGGTGGCATTAAACACTGTTTCATCAAATATCAATTAAAACTCTTAGATTCCTACGGGCCGTTAGAGTCAAGCCCAAGCTAATAGGTCAATTTGGAAACAGTCTTCAGCCGCATGCATCAAACTCGAAACTTATCCACCAGTAACCTCCATCATTCCCTGCACACATCATCACATTTGATCTCATAAAAACAATTAGTAGGAGGTCATGTGATAAATGGTTTTCATAAATAATAGCAAGGAAAAATGCATCAACCTACTAAGACATGACTATACAAAACATCCCCATATACAAATGAGTCATATCACGAAGAGTATTTTTGGTCTGAAGAAATGATATTAATGAGCCAAACTATGCACTCATCGATGGGATCTCTCGAGAGGAGCTTATTATCTTCTACATAAACCATATAAGGAATGCAATTAAGAAAATCCTTCTTTTTTTCCAAATTAGTAACACCTTGATTGGTTAGCAAGTTTTTGAAGAAAGATATAACCTCCTCATTTATTTCATCATTCTATTCCAAAAGGATTCCTTCATCTTTCCTAATTTTACTAATTCTATTGAAACTTCTACGCTACATGGTAGAAAGATGGAAGAACCTTGTATTTTTATCCCCTTCCTTGAGCTTGAGTAATTCAAGATTTATGTCTCTACAAGGTTTCCTCATTCACAAGGATGTTGTGGTATTCTAAAAGGAGAAATATTTCCTTTTCATAGTCTTCTAGATCTAGTTCTAAATCCAACCTTTCATTCGCTTTGGAAATTTTGTAAGTCAGATTTTATTTCTGCTTTATTCTAAAAATGTTCCCAAAACTTTTCTTATTCCAAACTTTGAGATTCATTTTAACATTTTGTAGTTTTTTGGTTAATCTATACACCGTTATTCCTGGACCTTGAACTTTCACCATTCATTAATAAGATCTTTAAGATCCTCACTATGGAGCCACATTATCTTAAAATGGAAAGGATTTCTTCTTTTGTAAGGGTTATTTATTATCAAAATAATAGGGTTATGATCGAGACCCTATCCTTGGAAGAGAGAAAAGGGAAATGTCATGACTTAACCATTATTCTATTACCAAAACTCTATCCAAAGATCACTTGTATTAGTTGCATGACCAGCTCTTCCATTAGACTAGGTATATTTTCTTCCTTTAAGTTTAATATCATGGAGTTAAGTGTGTAGACACCAAATTTGGGTCACACTCCCCTTGGTCCTAGAAAATCAAAAATAATCACTTTGAACACATTCACGTAACCATGGCCCCTTTCATCCCACACTAATATTAATTTAATTAAATTAACCCATGATCTCATGATATTTATTATTTAATTATCCTAATTAAGATAATTCTCACACCACCACCTCACCTAGCCACCTCACCCTAGACCTATTCTTAGTATGTTTCCATAACTAACTAAGACCTACCTAAACCCTAAAAATCAAAGCCTACATTTCCTCTAACCACATTCCCGCCTGTTAGAAAAGTAGCTTCCGTTCTAATCCGCGAAGGAAAATGAAAAAGATCCAAGAAATCAAGCGGATCTGCCCATTTTAGTAAACCTAGAAAATCCCACCCCCTAATTTTAGTAGGCCATGTTACCTTTATTATTAGTTTCTCTACTGCACTCCCATTCTCCCACCATTTACCTTCATGAAAGTTTGATTATTCCTTCACCCACACCATTAAATTGCCCATAACCATCATTTGTTAAAACCTCTCAGTATACCTAAGATCTCCATAGACCTTTTCATTACCATATCCATTTCCATTTAGCCTCAAATCTATCCTTACACCAAGATTTTAATAAGTTTTTTACCTCACCCATTATTACTTCAATGCTTGAGTTACCCATGACCATCATTGGTCCATCCTCATAACCGTCATCGGTTTCACTAGACCGATGTCAGTCTCTTTGTTTTACCCTCGAATAAGAACAAAGCCTAACTTCCCCATCAAATACACCCAAATAGCCCAAAATAAGACCCTGACTAAGATCATAGATTTACGACAGACCTTGCCCTTCAGATTCAATCATAGCTTAGCTTGTTGTGAATGAATTTTCTTATTGTAGTCGAATGAGATACCTAAATCATTTTAACTACAATAGGATTTCATTTATTGTTAACATTGAATTATTTTAAATAGTGGATTGACAGCCTTCTAGGGAGTATCACACTTCCCGGAACTAGCATACGCTAGGCAGTCCACTATCATATGCTATTTAATCTCTTTTAGTGGTCTTGTTGTTCATTTTAGGTAGTTCCTCCTAGCCAAAAGGAAGCTCTCACGATCAAGTTGTGGATCAAGAAGTCATACATGTGTCATAACCTTCATCCAAATTTAACAGTATTCCTCCTAGCCCTTTTACCCTTATCTATTTCATCAATATTCAAAGAAACACTCTAAGAATCAGGTGAAACATTTTGGCACGCCCGGTGGGACCCATTCAGGGTTCCTTGCATTTCTTCATTTCTAGGTGAAAATTTGTATGTTTGTTTCCTTTCTAAAAGGTTCTCACATTAAATTTCTCCCTAGAATCTTCTCTTCTTTCTATTTGTCTCAAAGCAATCGTGTTTTGGTGCTATAAAAAGAACTCTTCTTCTCTTTCATTTATACTGCATTAGTGAAAGATCATACTCTCTCTCATGTTCATATTTTTGTGTCATCAAATTCAATATTTTGATTTGGGCTTAAAATCAACTACATTTCATTCTGCTTTACTACATTAGCTCACATTAAATGAGGGAAACCTATATGCTTGGAAGTCATGCCCAACTGATGGTTGATAAATGAATCATAGAAAAGCACTTTCTTTCTCTTCTCTCTCTCTCTCGAGTCTTACCAAACATCACAAAATTGAAAAATACACATATTCTTAAACAACATCTTACCTGAAGAAGTTGTAGGTGATCACATGATCACGACATAGTGGGCACCCAACTCATTACTTCTGTCGAGTCATTATCTCAAGGAGGACACCCCCCCACCATAACATAACTTGAAACCTCTCCTTGTAGATCTCCTTCTTCATAGGAAGCCTTCCTCACCAAAAAATCTATTCTAAAGTTCATGAGTTAGTCTTCTAAATAGCATAAGCTGAACAAACATAAAGGAAAGAGCACTCTTAGGATCATATTTTTCTTAGTGTTTCTACTTGGCTTGCATTTTGAGGTGAGAGGACACGTTCTTCATCTTTTTATTTCTCCTTGCACGCTCCTCATCATAGTTGGTGTATTCCAACTTCATCTGAGTGTGCTTGGACCCCATTTTCATCATTCTCAGAATTCTGGGTTTGATTCCACACTTGATTTTAAATCACAACCACCTTTTCTTCATCTCTTGTTTCAATTTCATAGTAACCGGTGTCGGTCCAGTGACCATCATCGGTTACCCTCTAACTATCACCAATTTTACCCAACCGGCATCGATTTACTGTTCTTTTGGTTAACCTACCCAAAAGGACACCTGTTTCATATTCTTTGTTATTTAGAGTCTCTGTAACTCTCATCATCTTCTCTATCTTGATAAAATCCATCTACGTAACTTATCTACCTAGTAGATTATTAGCCTTTTGCCTTGTTTTGGAAAACTGTTCATTTTCCACAATGATTGACCATGGTTACCTATGACGACGACCGATTGACCGACATCGGTTTACCCTAACCGACATCGGTTATCCTATTCAAATTTCTAGCTGACATTTTTACCCAATCCACCTACCACTACTTGTTTTTCCTATTTTTGCTATATTTTCTATGTCATTTACAGAAAGTAGTCCTACCAAATCAGTACTTGTTCACATGGTGTTGACTCATAGCCAAGAAAATGCCCTCATATTCCATGCTAGTTTCAACCACTCCCACCTAGTCCTTCACCACCTTCCATTCTATCACCCATGGATCCTACCCAACCTATCACTATCACCACAGTGATGAGGAGTTCACACGACTCCTTGACCAAAACCCTATTGCCTTACAGTTCTATCTTTCCCACTCATCCACTCGAGATGCCTCGGGTTAGTTGATATATGACATGCCCGTATCTATCCCCCTGACACTTGTTCCTACTTCTACGTCAATCCCTTCTAGCTCCGCACTACCCGCACCTGCCTTTCCCCTAGTCATTTCATAGCTAGGCCCTATACCTGCTATGACCACCACATCTACCACATCTATTGCACCCACAACATCCACTATACCTTCATCAACCACCTAGAACATAACCTCATCCATGCCTATTGTCTCACATATACCCATAACAACACAACCACCCCCGGTGTCGATGACCCTACCCCATTTCAAAACATTTTCCTTTCTATTCCACATATCCTTAGCCCCCATCACTACTAGGGTTACCTCGACCCTTCCACCTCCATATATATACTATCAATAGCCTCCCATTTCATCTATCATTCATTCTGGGTACATACCCCTATCTCACTCCCTCATTCTCAACCTACCTATGTGGCATCACCATATACTGGAATGCCACCTCCATCATATGTCCAACATCAACCCTCTTATGCTACAGAGGTACCCATCCATCACCACCTACCAATGACCTCATCAAGTTAATGATGGACAAGATGCAGACACTTGGAGGCATCGGTTTCTAGCTCACGTAAACTCTCTCACCTACGATGAAATTTGCAATGAGCCCATACACCCATCCATTCCTATTCGTCCATATCCCATACATTGGGAGATGCCTAAATTTAACCACTTCAATAACAAAGAGGACCCACAACAACATTTGTGGTCTTTCAAACATGGGTGTTATCTGATCACCCATGATGATGCTTTACTTCTGAGGACCTTTCCCATGTCTCTGACCGGGCCCATTAGACTGGTATAGTGGGTTACCTAGACATTCTATCTACTCATTTAATCAGGTAGCCCAAGCCTTCTTGGATCACTTCTCCATCAACGTTGTTAAGAAGGTTACCATGACTGACCTCTACTCTACGTGCAATAATATGATGACAGTCTATCATATTTTTGTCACTCATTGGCGTAGCCTGATCAATCAACTCACATTCCAATTACCACAAACCAAACTCATAGAGCTCTTCACTGGGGTGCTAGACATATTTCACCTGACCTTACAGGTGCAGACTTTCCAAACCTTCGATGAGGCATTCACCATGGCATGAAAGCTAGAGATTCGGGCCATCAAAGAAAAGAAAATCCAACTACGAAATAAGAACTGTGACATTTAAGTCAAATGATACCTCTTCTTCTTCAAAACCATAGAATAATTATTCAAAATCCAAGGGAACCACTACTAACACAATGGTACTCAAGGCCGGCCTAGCTCATCCATCAAATTAGGCTAAGCCCTCATCTAATCTTTCCCCTATCTAGACTTTTCAATTCAGATGAGAACAATGGAAATACACCCCAATTGGGGAGCCTTATTCTTCTATTTTAGAAAATCTCATTAAAGTTGGGGCCATCACCCTTCCTCCTATAAAACCACACACTAGTTTTGATCCTGCTCACCCCACACCTACATGGTACAAAGAGCACAACTTCTACAACTATCATCGGGTAAAAGGTCATAATGATGGCAATTGCATCACTTTCAAGAACATTGTCCAGAAATGCTTGAGAATGGTGAGTTAGTCTTGGATAATCCTAATGCACCTACCAACCAAAACCTACACATTTTCAAGAAACCATTTCCTAATCATGCCCCTTCTTCTAATCAAACTAGAGAGACCTCAACTAATGATAGCCATACCCACGAGGTCCATGCTATTTTTAGTGATGCACCAGTTGCTTCCCAATTACCTCATATTCCTTCCATAGAGGAAATCCTAGCCCAAAGTCCTCCACCTACACATGAACCCACTTCACCTATTCCTCCACCCACAGAGGAACACCCTTCATCTCCTCCCTCACATGTGAAGGAGCCTTCTGTTAACATCAAGACCACTTCACCTTTGGCTTCTCCACCTAGAGAGCCATCACCAACAATACCTCTCCACCCATGGGAGATGCTTGTTCATCTCCTCCACCCATAGAGGAGCACCCATCATCTCCTCCACCTATCAAAGATCTAGTAGAAATGTCATTACCTCTAGGTGACCATTCTCCATCAGCCACCCAAGATCCTGTTGACTTACTTTTTAGCTCTCTTACCCACAGAGGCTGAAGCTAGTGATTTCCCCATTTCTAAAACACATTTTATGGGAATCACCATTGGATCCACATCAACCTCACCCACAATAGTTTCATTCTCACGCTTAGCCAATCACCTAGATTATGTGGATAGAGCCTTACTTTGGGGCATCTTCTACTTCTTGTCTCAACACAAATGTAGATGTCACTCACTGACACCTCCACTATCTATCCAAAAGTGTTTCAGCCAGACCAAACCAAACACAACCACAACTATCACAAATTCTCCCATGATACCACTCATGGCTCAACTCACACCTCTACCCATAACCCAACATGCATCTACATCCAAACCCACACCTACATCATCTTCCTTGCCTAAACCTATTACTACTTTAGGGGTCATCCCAATGGCTAGCCTTACTCATCCACCCATCAAATTAGATTTAGCTACATCCTCCAAAACTAACACCAAATTTAACCCGGCCCCTAAACAGAAGAACCAATCTCCTAGATCTCATACCCCAACCTCACCAATCACACCCTCACCTTCACCCCTCTTCATCCCATCCTAGGACCTCACCCCTCGACCCTGGCTAAGAAACCCCCATCCACCGGTAAACCAAAAATGCAGCAGCCCATTTCTCCCTCACAGACCTCTAATATACCCAAGCACCCCACACAACCTCCACCCACACCTGTAACCTTTTTACCACCCATACCTCCAATACCATCAATAACTTCTTCACTACCCATGACACTTCCTTCCCTTTCCCTCACACCTCCTGCACAACCTACGCCATCTACCTCCACAACACCTCGGTTATCCCCATGGGTAACCCACCCTCTTCCACCATCCACTTTTCCCTCTAAATCTCATGCACCCATATCACCTTTACCCAAGAAGGTGTAACCTAAAGGCAAAAATCCACTACCCTCCAATAAGGTAGTTAAACCAACCACACACTCTATTGCCAGTTCATCTACCATGCCCCTACCCAAGTAGACACGACCAACACCTAAGACCATAGCTCAACCCACTCCCCCTCTTGCAAAGACTCTTCCTATACAATCAGCCACACCCTTGCACCCAAACCCACATTCACCTCCCATTGTGATCCACTAGCGGGATCCTATGCCAAAATCTTAACCAACCTCCTCAAAAACTTCTATCATCACATTACCACCTCTTAGACCTTATGACCCACTCAAACCCAAACCAAAAGGGTTTGATGAAACCAAAATTTGTGCCTACCATCATGTGTCGGACATGATGTAGAGGACTATAAGGCTTTGAAATCTACTCTTGTCCAGTTGTGTCCTCCTGAAGAAAACTTTGATGATGATGACCTTCTCGATGAGGACCCCATTTTGCCAGCACCAATTTCCACAGTTCTTCCCTCATTTCCTACTCAGTGACCAAGACCTCCACCCCACAACTCTTAGAGCCACCCCCAAGATTTGAAATTAACATGGTTTGTATCAGAGAACTCACCAAACCTCCACCCAAATGTCGGTGTGCCCAACTCATTTCACAAGGTTCCTTCCCACCTCTTGGCTTCTTCCCTTCTTGTCGTTATACCTTTCATGGCTCACCTACTTCACCTACCTCCCCACCTCAAATCAACATGATCCACATTGCTACCCACGCTCAGAAGGAAAAAGGAAAGGAAAAGGAAACCACCCACCAACCAACCCCATACCCAACATACCATCTACACCCACACCTAAAGTCACTATCCATGGCCCCACATATCCTATTTCTAATGGGGTTACACATCGTGCGATGCTCAAACAATTACACCAATCCTCCCTCAAAATGTCCCTATATGACCTCATCCAAACCTCTAAATCCCATCATCAAGCTCTCATGGAGGTTCTTCAATCTATTGAGGTTTTACCCAATGACCCTACACCCGTAGCCTCCATTATTACACCTCATCATGTAGCCTCTCTCACCAAATTACCACCTTCTTCTACACCTCCACCTACTCACCAAGTAGCCACCCTCAGCTTCTCAGATGAAGAGATCACACCACACCAACCGATGACCCTGATCCAACCCTTTTCATCTCCATCCATATTGATAATATACATGTACGATGTGTTATGATCGATGGGGTGCTAGCATTAACATCATCTCCTCCCATGCATTCGACCAAATGCATACCTAACAATTACATGCATAAACATCCCATCATGTTGCATTCATTTAATGATGCTATCACTCTACACTTGGCACCATCATCCTCCATGTTCGTGTGGCCCCATACTATTCCAGAGTTATTTTACATCTTGGAGGGGGAATTTCAATATAACATGTTGCTTGGTAGACCCTTGGATTCATGTTATGGGTTGTGTTCCTTCCACTTTGCATCATTGTGTGAAGTTTGAGCATGAAGGACACACCTATACCATTCCAGCTGACCCATCACCTTTCAAAACCTACAACATGCTTTACCGACCCAATGACATGCTTGTACCCATTAAGGCATCTTCATCCATGACCACTTCCTCTTCACCTACACCTCCACCCACTAGTGCCACCACTACCTCAACCACACCTAAATCCTCCATTCCTACCACTGCCATGACCTCCACTACTGACCCATCAGCCTCCCAATCAGCTGGCTCCACCTCCGATCCAATCTCTAACACATCATCTATCCCAACTACCCACATATCGACCATGATCCCTTGGAAGGTGTTTTTCAACTGCCTCACTCTGGGGAGTATCACCTATATAATGTCAACACATTCCTTACTCCACAAGAGTATGGAAGCCTTCACCAACACCCTCACTATGATCACCACATAGGAGAGCATCTCCTTTATGGTCCTCCCCACCTTCACACCAATCTCACCTATGGGGGACTTGATACTTCCACTTATACACCTGAACCACCATCACAAACCCACCCATTTTCTACCGACCTCCAGTCACTCACCTCATCACTTCATTTTTTCCCACACCTTCCTGCACCGATGTGCATGGAAAGGTTTTGGTTTTGGATTTTATGAGAAAGGCCATCACACTTGTTATTCCATGTACTACCCACAAACATAATGACCGTAGTGGTATCGGCTTTGCTTGAACTACCTACCAAGAAGGCTCGCATTGAACTCATTGAGGATATCGACCCTTCTCCACCTTCTTCACCTACTTCTTCACCACCTTCACCACATAGTCGATGGATCCAGAATCCATTCCTCCTAACTTTTTTTTTTAAACACCATTTCCTTGGGGCCTCTACTTATCAATGCGAGGGGTGAGGCTCCCTCTTCTCTTCCCTTCTTGTATCCTAAAATGATCGATGATGATACACCTTCTATTAATGTCGTTCAATGTCAGGATGATGAATCTATACTCACCTATCTTGGTGCAGAAGACTCATATATTCATCGGTCATTACCATCTAGATGCAAAACCATGTTGAATGAATCGACTATCAAAATCAACATCCATACTCAGGATGACCCACACATTCTAAAGATTGGCCAATCTTTAGATATTACTGAATAAGAAGCCATCACTTCTTTTCTCAAAAATCATAACCATGATTTTGCTTGGTCTTATGCATTGACATGCCCGGTATTGACCCCACCATAGTGGTCCACAATATCGTAACCATTCCCGATGCCAAACCCATAAAACAAAAGCTGAGGAAAATGCACCCTCGCATTGCTCTTCTGGTCAAAGAAGAACTTCAGCGCCTTCTTTCTGTTTCCTTCATCTTACCCATTGATTATCCCGATGGATTTCTAACATTGTCCCTATCACTAAGGTGACAGGGGACTTCACATTTGCATAGATTTCCATGACCTCAACCTAGCTTTCCCAAAAGATGACTTTCCTCTACCGGTATTGACCAACTTGGTTGACCTTACCACTGGTCACGAGATGCTATCACTCATGGATGGTTTCTTGGGTTATAACCAAATCTTGCTTGCCCAGAGGATCAACACAAAACCACATTCATCACCCCTTGGGGACCTTCTACTATCGAGTCATGCCTTTTGGCCTTAAAATGTTGGTGCCACATATCAATGGGCTATGACTTACATCTTCCATGACATCATGCACCATATATTGGAAGATTATGTAGATGATCTCCTTGCCAAATCTAAATGCCACTCTCTCCAAGCACCTCATCATCCTAAAAACCATCTTTGACCACCTCATTAAGTATTGTGTTCACCTTCAGCCCAAGAAGTGTGTCTTCACGGTTCTCTCGGGAAAGCTCCTAGGATTTATCATTTCCTTACATGGTATAGAGGTTGACCCTACTAAAGTCAAGGCCATTCTCAAAATGCCTCTCCCACTAAACCTACGGAAACTACGTAGCCTGCAAGGTAAGTTGCAGTCTATTCATCATTTCATTTCATAACTTTTCAATCGATGTCATCCATTTCATCATCTTCTCAAAAAGGATGTCTCCTTTAAATGGGATGATGACTACCACAAAGATTTTGAGGCCTTAAAACAATACCTTCTCCAACCACCCATACTCATTCCACCTAAAGATGATCAACCCTTCTACCTATACATCTCTCTACTACCATCACTCCTTAGGGGCCATGCTCACTCATCGCGATGAACAACATAGGGAGCAGGTGGTTTATTACATAAGTCATACTCTTCTAGACTATGAAACCCATACACCCATGCCAAAAAAATTTCTTAGCCTTAGTTTTTGTTGCCACCAAACTCCACCATTACCTACTTAACCACAAAACCTATGTTGTGACCAACACCGACCCCTTACACTTCATGTATGCCAAACCTTACCAAAATCAACATGCCACCACATGTGGCTTATGCTTCTAGCTGACCTCGACCTCAAATTCATCCATCAAAATTCCATCAAGGGCCAAGCTATCACCGACCAATTGGCCGATGCACCTATTTCTTGGGGATCAAACCCTCTAACTTTGACTTTCCAGATGAGTCTATTGCTACCCTTTCCTTGGATGAACCCGCTTACCAAATGACACTCTTCTTCGATGGTTCCAAGTGTCAGCGTGGGGGTGGGGCTGGTGTTATCCTCATTCCACTTGATGGTGAACCCATGCCTTTGTCTTTCAAACTCATTTTGATTGTACAAACAATATTGTTGAATACGAAGCACTCATATTGGGTCTCTAGGTTGTTTATGCCTTAGATGTTAAGTCAATCAACATCTTTGGTGATTCTCAATTGGTCATAAACCAAGTCAATGGTATATACCAGTGTCGTAATGAGATACTTCAAAAGTATAAGCATCATGTGGACATACTTTTGACCACCTTTGACCATTACACCCTTCAAACCATCCCACATTCTACCAAAAATTTGTAGATACCATGGCCTGCTTTGGCTTCTCAGATACCCACTTTACCCATTGACTCTAAAATATTTGTCACCATATAAAGACTCCAATCACCCTCTTATTTACCTCATGAAGTTTACTCTATCGGAACCGCTGCTCCCGACCCAAGTGACCTTTGGTATAAACAATACTCAAACTATCTTTCCCTCTCCATCTTACCTCCCGACCTCACTCATAATGGACAACACACTTTCTTAAAAGGGTCTCTCATTACGTCATCATGGGTGGCCTCCTCTATAAGCATGTGGCTTTGATGGTATTCTCTTACGGTGCCTTACGAGTTCTGAAATTCCTTATACCATTAAGGAAGTTCATGATGGCATATGTGGAGGTCACTTCAGTGGTCTTGCTGTTGCTAAGCATATTCTTCACCTAGGCTATTACTGGCCGACCCTTAACCATGATTGTTGTGACTACGTTAAGCATTGTGTAAAATGCCAACAACATGCCAATCTTCATCATACACCTAGTCATGCCTTACAGGTCACCCGTGACCTTTGGCCCTTCTCTCAATGGGGTTTGGATCTTGTCGGAGAGATCAATCCCCATTCTTCCCAGACATCAATGGATAATCACCGCTACCAAATATTACACCAAATGGGTTGAAGCCATACCTCTCATCTCCACAAAAGCTGAGAAAATATGTGAGTTCATCAATCATCACATTATCTATCACTTTGGTTCCACATCACCTCATCACTGATAACAAAAAACAATTCAAAAATAAAACCTTGTGGAAAAACTTTGTGATGCCTTCGGTATTCAACTAAGTTTCTCATCACCATATTACCCACAAACCAATGGCCAAGCCAATCCACTAATAAAACCTTGAAAAAATTCTCATGAAAGTGGTTAACGATACTTGGGAAGGACTGGCATACACACATTCCTTTCACCTATGGGCGTACCATACTAGTATTCACACTTCCACTGCTGCCACACCTTTTTCTCTGGTCTACGGTACAGAGGTTGTTCTACCTCTCAAAGTCTAGATTCCATCACTTCATATTTCTCTCCATGACATGCTCAATGATGATGAATTTCACCAGACCATTTAGCACAACTTGAGTTATTAGATGAACATCATCTTAATGCTCTTGACCATCTTCAAGTTTACCAAAAATGTATCAAACATGCCTATGAAAAACATGTTCATGAATGAACCTTCCAAGTTGGTGATCTCATCCTAAAGGAAAATCAACATGTAACCAAAGCGAAAAAAAAAGTAAACGGGAAAATTTTCTCCTAATTGGCTTGGACCATACATCGTGACTCATGCTTATGGATCAGTGCTTATCGTTTATCTTCACTAGATGGTAAACCCAAACCTGAGCCCCTTAATGCCTTGCATCTTTGACCATTCTACTATTGACTTTAGTCCTACCTCACCTTCTACCTCTTTTCATGCTCATCCCTTGAGCTGCTATTCACTTCCCTCCTTTCACTATGCCATCCCCAATGATTAAACAAGAATCATGTGTGTACCCATCACTCTTTTACCCTCTCTTAAATATGTGTACCATGGCTCTGCACATGGCATGATTCTCATGGATACTTTTTGTCTTCTTTTAGATGAGATCCCATGGTCATTTCACCTTGCTTTCTAACAAGAATCTGATTCTTCACCTTAGTCTTGTCCATGACTTAAAATCCCTCACATGGGATCCAACTCCTTGAGTCAAACTTCCAATAAAAAGATGACTCCCTCAAAAGGACATCTTTCTCTCTACATCACTGCTATAAATAGACTACTCCCTCGAAGGACAACTATGTAAAGCCTTGCTTTAAAAAAAAAAAAAATAAAAAGCTTCCTGCATCGATCAGCTTCACGAAGACCTCAAGGAGTTAATTTCCTCATCCCATATAGACTTCCCACATCGATCAGTCTATCTCAAATACAAGTCAAATAGAAAAAAATTTTTCATCATGGACTTGCTCATTGTGATCTTGGATCTCTTGCCAAAAAGGCATGCTACCTCATACCATATAAACTAACCACTTTTCACCTTCTCACCATTTACACCTTCATTTCCTACCGCCTCAAGGGACTTGTTGAAACTATGACATTTGGTGATCATGTGACTATTCTTCACCTTTAGAATAATCAATCATGTAATGTCTTTAGGGTCTTATGTTCACTAGCCTACCTAAGGTATGGTCCACCCATTATGATCCTCACCAATCAGGTGGCTCTCTTTCCTCTTATCTTTTAACTTCTTCATTACGTATTGATCATCCTATACAAGACTAGACCTCGACGCTTATCTCTAGGAAATTTTCCTCTTTCACCACAATCAACTTAAAATCACCCATACCTATTTTCCCACAATTCAACCATACCTAAAATACCTCGACTCAATCATGCCTATAACCTACCAACCCATTCTCATACCTCCTCACATTTTCCCTAGCTTATGGGAGAACTACATCGGCTTGAGGTCCCTTTTCACCGGGACTATGTAGGCAGCACTCGAGGGCATGGGGCCCTTGGAGGTTAGCTCAACCACTCTCTACCCTAACCAATTCCCTTTTCCCTTTCCTAATCACATTATACCCTAGTTAGTTTCCTTTTTATATCAATAATTGGAAATTAAACTTACAAACAAACTTCGCAACAAAAGGGGAACAATTACTTCACATCTTTATCATCATCATTCATACATCATTAATCACCTTGAACATTCACCTAACCATTTTCGCCATTATCATGCATTTTTCCCTTTCCTAATCACATCTAATTACCTAGTTATTTCATCATTAATCACAATTAATGAAATTAAACCAAATAAACAAATCAATTTAAACACCTCTTTACCATCATCATTCATACATTCATTATGTCTACCATTTCTTTACCATTATCATGCATTTTACTACAAAACATTTCAACGTGACCGATATCCTCATTAATTACACAAATTAATGAATAAAAAGCTCAACTAATCTCAACTCAACCATACCTAAACTCCATGCCATCATACATAACAACTACCTCAATCCACGCCTATGACCTGACTCAATCCATGCCTACGTCAACTTGACTCAATCCATACCTAAACTACAACTCAAATCACTCCATATACCTAACTCGATCGATCCATGCCTATGACCTAGCTCTATCATGCCTACAATACTTAGTTTCCATCACATATACAAATCAAAATAGCAAGTTAAACACAACCATATACACATCATGCCATAATCACCATCATCTCTATAAATAAATCATCTAAACATGTGTATCCATATACATGACTCTCAAATATCTTCTGGCACGCAGGCCAGTGTATATAACAAAATATCAAAAACTCTCATGTACATCCTCACTATCTTCAGCATGTAGGCCGGTATATATGTCAAAAATATGATATCAAAAATAAAGTAATCATACATGGAGCTCAATCATCTCCCCATCTGATATCTAATCTTGTCTCATTTGTCTCCTCCTTTACTCCTCTAGCCTAGAATCAGTGACCTCCCTCCTCCCTCACCACGGTTTAGCTCCTTATGGCCCTACCTCTAGAGCTGGCCTCCATGCACTAGTGGCCTCACCCTAAATCAGCCCTTGGGCTCACTGCCCCCCATGCTCTCCACACTATGTGTGTAAGATCTACTCCTCTCACTCGAGGCTTGTTGTGCTCTGTGCTCGGTATATGATAAGACATATATCCCCACTGCCATCAAATGATCCTGGTAGTATCTCACCTTACCCATGGCATCTCTCAATCTAGCAGTGGGTAATATCTATGGTGGTGCCATCGGGACCCTTTCTCCTACCCCTGTCCTTTCCCCTGGGTGGTGCCATCGGCCTTAGAGCTACACTACACCTGGGCTCGAAGGGCTGATATTTGTGCTGTGCATGGTGGGGAAACTAGCCCTAAAACTTATAACCTATCCTTGTTTTCCATGGCCAAATCGGCCCTATAAACCTATCACTTGCATGTAGGGTGGCTACCTACACCCCATCTCCATCTCCACCCTCTCCCTCTCCCTCCAGTGGTGTTGGTCCATGTACTCCCTGTGCTTGAAAAGTGGCCACCTATGCTTACAGAGTCACAACCTATGCCTTGGCCCCTATCAGATGTCCCTGTACTATGCCCAACTAGGTCACCAAGGTAGCCACTTGCCCATGTAGGGCATGTCTCTCTAAACTATGACACTAGCCAAATCTATCTTTCCCATCCTCGGCCTCGGTGGTGTGTACTCATATGTGTGCTCCCACCACTATCTATACCTATCTGTCACCCCGACATCATCTATCTATTGATCAACCGGCTCCTCCTCCTTCCCAGTCAGTTTGGCATTGTAGGTCATGGTGGAGACATAGGCCTCTCCACATCATCTCTCCTATACTAAGGGAAGGGTGGGGGTATATCCTATGTAACCCAAACTGCCATTTTGTCTAACCCATTCTAGGGTATCATCTCATGCTCCCCGACCCACGCCCCTCTATCCACCTATAAATCTATAGCCCATCCAACTCCACCACCATCTTCCTATAGTATGAAGGATAGCCTACATATGGCCTCCAAATAATGTCCACACTAGACAACCCCTCTAGTAATCACCTATAATAGGCTACATCATGTGTCACTCTAGCCACTCGATGCTCTCCCATAACCAACACCCATCACCTATAGCCCACTTGAACAAAACCAGGCTCAAATGCATCACTGGGGTATACCAACTGGGTGCACACACACAATGTTCTCATAGTCTCAATAATGTAACAAGAATGTGCAACACAAGTTAAACTATCGTAGTAACCCATAAGCCAACATCTCCCTATATAGTTGTACCAAAAACACAGGACCCCATAAAAATTGTGTCCTTCTCTCCACCATGTCATGTAGGACCCCCATCAGTGACCATGGAAATCTCCCACCCTCTGCATCTGCAGTGTAAAATAGCAGACTACCTCCATCAGAAGCACTACCAGCCTCATCTCCTCAGGGTAGGCTCGATACATCACCCCGTAGCTCATGCGCTGCACCGTGGAATTCTAACAATGTCATCCTCTTGAAACACTAGTAATAGTAAATCCTTGAATTCCTCTGAGGAGATTGAGTACACATGTGTACTGTTATAGGTAGTCGCAGGATCTTGTAAACATCCTCTAGGGTGATCGTGATCTCACCCATCAGAAAATGGAATGTATTGGTTATCAAATCCCATCTATCGATGAGGGAAACCATCAAACTCACCTTTCGAAATACGTGCAAGTAGTGTCTGACACACCAATCAGACCCACATCTACAACATGGATCCACTCCTCATGTCATCTCCCCGTATCTCCATGAGTAAGGGAGGTACTCTATCCCTCATCCATAGTTGGTCCCTGGCCTACATACAACCAATAATATCAAGCAAACTTGATCACACATGCATGTAACCTTGCTATTGCCCTACTCTACCCCTTACCGTAACTACTTCAACCTTTCACCTATTTCTATGCCCTCAATCAACACCACCTATCTACCCACGCCTTGGACCCTCACCTATTTTCATTTCATATCTACCCATGCCTTGGACCCTCACCTATTTTCATTTTTCCCTCTCACTAATTTTCCTTATTCACCCACCTACCCTTACCCATACATTTTTCCCCTACCTTAATCTCCCTACCCCTACCTAATTGTCCAAAACCCATCCATTTTAGCTCCTTGAGGGCTTACCTCTTTAGCCTCTTGGTGACATTGGTCAACATAAATCGACCACGTTCCAATGATAATCGACATCGGTCACCATATCTCGTGATCGATACCGGTCCTTACCCACGATGCTGCTAGCTCAAAGCGAACCGACGTCGGTCACTCTCGCATGGTGACAAACCCACAACGCCCTACCCTTTTTCTCCCACACTCCTCCTTTCTACCCATTTCCCCCACCAATACCTACCCAATTCCTATTCCCACTCCTCATTTCCCTAAATCTACCCTCCCTTGTTCCCCTTTTCTCATTAAACCCCCACATTCAAATTTTAATAGTTTCCCCCAAAACAAACCCCATTTTCCTCCTACCTGATTCCTACCCTCTACTTCTACTCACAAAAACAAAAATAGGAATGAGATTTTACCAAATCATGCTACTTTGCATGGTGGCACCTCGGGCCACTACGTAGGTCCACCCGATCCCTCTCCTACCTCTGCCATCACCAATTTCCCGCTGGCTCAATCAAATCCAATCAATCACCCAATCAAATCACCATGCTCATAGACCACCAATCGATCAACGATCACTCATTCTCGTAGCTCACCAACTCATCTCTATGTGTCATTTGGTCACTTTCCACCTCTTTATCTCTCTCTTTTTCATTTTCTCTAATTTGGTAAATGACAAATGATTTTCAAAATGTGACACTTTTTCTTTGTGTTTTTTATAGCCTTCCCGACTTGACCGATGATAGTTTTACCTTGATCGACATCGGTCTGTGCCCTAGCCTACCATGGTTAGTTCATGATGACCGACATCGCTTATCCCGCTCGAGTCTTATTACTACCCACTACCCCTAATTTTCTGGCTTGAATCCTTTCTACCTCACCCACACCTGACTTGGACACTTCACTTTACCCCCTTGACCTCATCAGTTACCACCTAACCCCTTCATCATTTGGGAACTCTTTATTTTACCCGTACCTTGGCCCTACCCATGTCGTGACCTAGATACTTGGACTTGGAACATTGCTAGTGACCTGTGACCTCATGTGCTCGTTATACCCTATAACACTATTACCCATGTTATTTGACCTAATGACCTTACCTTGCCTCTTGTCATGACCATATATCCCGACCTAACCTTTGGTGTATCGTAACATACCTAAACGTTCCTTCACTCGACTGCGATGTGTTTCACAACATATCCTATACCTTGATACCGAATCACCTCAAACTTGTTTGGATAAACCTATCAACCTTAGACAATGTAGATTTTGCATGTTCTTCAAACCTAGTACCACGCTACTGCTTTATACATGTGGCTGCATTTGATCATTACTACCTTTGACCCCGACTCATTACATGGATTACCCGATTGGACCTTTACCCTCTCACCCTGTTTCCCACCTTCCTCTCCATTACATTCACCTTTATCAAACCACTCATAGATTTTTTGTTCCACCTTATTAGTTCCTAGTTTGAGGTGGATCACCTTCAACCACACATGGGGAAACCACATCTTCTTTTTGTTAGTGTTGCTTTACCAATTCAAGATATCAACAAAAGGGGGAAAATGTAGACACCAAAATTGGGTCACACCCCCTTGGTCCCTCATCAAATAATCACCTTGGACACATTCACCTAACCATGGGCCCTTAGAGGTTAGCTCAGCCACTCTCTACCCTAACCAATTCCCCTTTTCCCTTTCCTAATCACATTCTACCCTAGTTAGTTTCCTTTTTATTTCAATAAATGGAAATTAAACAAAACAAACAACAATTTCTTCACCTCTTTACCATCATCATTCATACATTCATTATGTCTACCATTTCTTTACCATTATCATGCATTTTACTATAAAACATCTCAACGTGACCCATATCCTCATTAATTGCACAAATTAATGAATCAAAAAATCAACCAATCTCAACTCAACCATACCTAAACCAACCTAAAATTCATCATACCTAAGTCAACCTGACTCAATCCATGCCTATGACCTGAGTCAATCCATACCTAAACCACGGACCCACTCACTCCATGCCTAACCTAATCGATCCATGCCTATGACTTGGCTCTATCATGCCTACACTACTTACTTTCCATCACATATACAAATCAAAATAGAAAGTTAAACACAACCATATACACATCATGCCATAATCACCATCATCTCTATAAATAAATCATCCAAACATGTGTATCCATATACATCACTCTCAAATATCTTCGACACACAAGCTAGTGTATATAACAAAATCTCAAAATCTCTCATGTACATCCTCACTATCTTTGACACGTAGGCCAATATATATGTCAAACATATGATATCAAAAATAAAGTAATAATACATGGAGCTCAATCATCTCCCATCTTATATCTATTCTTGTATCGTCTATCTCCTCCTCTCGCTCCTCTAGCTCTCGGTGTTTGGTGACCTCCCTCCTCCTCGCACTAGTTTGGTTCTGATGTCCCTACCTGGAGCTGGCCTCCTTGCACTAGTGGCCTCACCTAAACCAACCCCCAGGCTCATTGGCCCCATGTGCTCTCCACACTATGTGTGCGAGATCTGCTCCTCTCACTCGAGGTCTACTATGCTCTGTGCTCGGCATATGATAAGACATATTCCCACTACCATCAAATGATCCTGGTAGTATCTCACCTCACCCATGGCATCTCTTAATCTAACAGTAGGTACTATCTGTAGTGGTTCCATTGAACTCTCACCTGCCCTTGCTCTGCTAAATGATGGGACCACATCCCCCCCTATGGTGGTGCCATCTACCCCGAGCTCGTACTGCATGCACTGGGCTCGAAGGGCTGCTATTTGTGCCTATGCAATAACCAACTAGCCCTGAAAACATGTAACATATCCCTGCACCATGGCCAACTGGCCTTGTAAACCTGTAACCTATCCCTACACCATGGAAAACTGGCCTGTAAACCTCTCACCTATGCTTGTAGGGAGGCTACCTACACCCCATCTCCATCTCCACCCTCTCCCTCTCCCTCTGGTGTGGGTGTTGGTCCATGTACTCCTTGTGCTTGAAAATCAGCCACCTGTGCCTACAGGGTCACAACCTATGCCTTAGCCCTTGTCAGATGTCCCTACACTATGCCCAACTAGGTCACCAGGGTAGCCACCTACCCTTGTAGGATGTCTCTCTGAACTATGATAGTATCCAAATCCGGATGCCCGGCCTCAGTGGTACTACACGTAATTGTGCAGCCTACCCCTATTTGTACCTATCTATCACCCCGACATCATCTATTTGTTGATCGAGTGATTGCCCCTCCTTCCCGAGTCAAGCCTCTGTAGGTCATGGTTGAGACATAGGTCTCTCGACATCATCTCTCCTATACTAAGGGAAGGGTGGAGGTATATCATGTGGCAACCCAAACTACCATTTGACCTGATCTATGGGTATCATCTCATGCTCCCGACCTGCCGCCCCTCTATCCACCTATAAATCTGTAGCCCATCCAACTCCACTACCATCTTCTTGTATGAAGGATAACCTACATATGGCCTCCAAATAATGTCCATGCTGGAAAACCCTCCCAGAATCACCTGTAATAGGCTACATCATGTGTCACTCTAGCCGCTCGGTGCTCTCCCATAACCGGCACCCATCACCTGTAGCCCACTCGAACAAAACCTGGCTCGAATGTGTCACCCCGGGCATACAAACTGGGTGCGCACACACATATGCTTATAGGCCCAACAATGTAACAAGAATGTGTAGCACAAGCTAAACCTTCGTAGTCACCCATAAGCCCACAACTCCTTATATAGTTGTACCAAGAATGCAAGCTCCCCATGCAACCTGAGTCCTGCTCTCCACCATGTCATGTAGGAACCCCTTCAGTGACTGTGGGAATCTCCTACCCTTTGCATCTGCGGTGTAAAATAATAGACTGCCTCCATCAAAATCACTACCAACCTCATCTCCTAGGGGTAGGATCGATACATTACCCTGTAACTCATACTAGCTTTGTGGAATCCTAACAATGCCGCCTTCACTCCAAACACTGGTAACATAAAATCCTTGGATGTCTCTAAGGAGATCAAGTACACCTGTGTACCTACTATAGGTAGTCGCAAGATCCTGTAAACATCCTCTAGGGTGATTGTGATCTCACCCATTGGTAAATGGAATGTATTAGTTGCCAAATCCCATCTATCGATGAGGGAAACCATCAAACTCACCTCTCAGACTACGTGCGGTGTAGTGTCCGACACCAATCATACTCACATCTACAACATGGATCCACTCCTCATGTGTCATATCCCCCCGTATCTCCGGAGTAAGGGAGGTACTCTATCCCTCATCCGTAGTTGGTCCTTATCTTGCATACAACTAATCATATCAATCAAACTTGATCACACCTACATGCAACCTTGTTACCCCCTACTCTACCCCTTACCCTAACTACCTCAACCTTTCACCTATTTATATGCCCTCAATCAACACCACCTATTTACCCATGCCTCGGACCCTCACCTATTTTCATTTTACCTATCTACCCATGCCTTGGACCCTCACCTATTTTCAATTTTCCCCTCTCATCAATTTTCCTTATTCACCCACCTACCCATACCCATAAAATTTCCCCCTACCTAACTCTCCCTACCCCTACCTATATGTCCGAAATCTATCCATTTTAGCTCCTTGAGGGCTTACCTCTTCACCTTTGCCGACAAACATCGGTCACCATAAACTAACCACATTCCAACGATAACCAAAGATCGGTCACCATATCGTGATCGATACCAGTCCTACCCAACAATGCTAGCTCAACGCGAATCGACGTTGTCACCGCCATGGTGAAAAACCCACGACACCTCGCCCTTTTTCTCCCACACTCCTTTCTACCCATTTCCCCCACCAATTCCTACCCAATTCCTATTCCCACTCCTCATTTCCCTAAATCTACCCTCCTTGTTCCCCTTTTCTCATTAAACCCCAGATTCAAAGTTTAATAGTTTCCCCCCAAAACAAACCTCAATTTCCCTCTTACCCAATTCCTACCCTCCACCTACTAAAATAAATAAATAATAGGAATGAGATCTTACCTCATCACATTATCATCTGCGTGGTGGCACCTTAGGCCACTACACAGGTCCACCCGATCCCTCTCCTACCTCTACCATCACCGATTACCTGCTGGCTCAATCAAATCCAATCAATCACCCAATCAAATCACCACACTCGTAGACCCGCCTATCAACCAACAATCACTCACTCTATGGCTTGCCAACTCAACTCTCCATGTCATTTGGTCACTTTCCACCTCTTTATCTCTCTCTTGTCATTTTCTCCAATTTGGTAAATGACAAATGATTTTCAAAATGTGACACTTTTTATTTTTATAGCCTTCCCGACTTGACCGGCGACGGTTTTATCTTGACCAACATCAGTCCTCTCCGCCTCTAGCCTATCATGGTCGAGTTCATGATGACCAACATCAATTCTCTATGACCGTTGTTGGTTATCCTGCTCAGTCTTATTACTACCCACTACCCCTAATTTTCTTTCCTTAATCCTTTCTACCTCACCCACACCTAACTTGGACACTTCACTTTACCCCTTGACCTCATTAGTTCCCACCTAATCCCTCCATCATTTAGGGACTCGTTTTTTTACCAAGATTACCTCAGCCCTACCCATGCCATGAACTAGATACATGGACTTGGAACATTTCTAGTGACCTATGACCTCATGTGCTCACTATACCCCTGTGACACTATTACCCACATTGTTGGACCTAATGACCTTAGCTTTCCTCTTTCTATGACCGTTTATCCCGACCAACCTTTAGTGTACCGAACATACCTAAATGTTCCTACACACGACCAACGATGTGTTTCCCCGACCATATCCTATACCTTGGATACCAAAATCACCTCAACCTTGTTTAGATAAACCTATCGACCTTAGACAATGTAGAGTTTGCATGCTCTTCAACTTGGTACCGTGCCACATTATATACGTGTGTGTGCATTTGATCACTACCTTTGACCCTTACCCATTACTGGATTACCCAATTGGACCTTTACCCTCTCTCCCTCATTTCCCACCTTCCTTTCCATTACATTCACCTTTATCAAACCACTCACCGATTCTATCTTCCACCTCATCAGTTCCTATTTTGAGGGGGATCACCTTCACCCACATATGGGGAAACCACATCTTATTTTTGTCAACGTCTCTTACCAATACAAGCTACGCAATAAAAAGGGGAAAAATGTAGGCACCAAAATTGGGTCACACTCCCCTTAGTCCTCGTCAAATAATCACCTTGAACACATTCACCTAACCATGGCCTCTTTCACCCCACACTAATATTAATTTAATTTAATTAACCCATGATCTCATGATATTTATTATTTAATTATCCTAATTAAGCTAATCCTCACACAACCACCTCACCTAGCCACATCACCATAGACCCATTCTTAATATGTTTCCATAACTAACTAAGACCTACCTAAACCCTAAAAATCAAAGCCTACATTCCGTCTAACTACATTCCCTCTTGTTATAAAAACAACTTCCATTCTAATCCATGAAGGAAAATGAGATCCAAGAAATCAAGTAGATCTGCCTATTTTAGTAAACCTAGAAAATCTAGCCCTAACTAGAACCGGTCACCCTAAACTACTTTGCGGTTGACCCAAAACCATCATTAGTTACCATTTATTCCTAAAAAACCTTATTTCGAGGTTAGCACATTCGAGAGAAAAAATGGATGAAGCTAGAGCTACATGCAAGCATAACTAGCATTTACATATGCATCTAAACATCCACAGCCAGCATCTGAAGCAATCATAGAGCCACTTGCATTCATAGGAGCATCCTGGGAAGTGCCATCACCATATCAAACTCCATCCATCTGATTAACTTCCATTTCCATCCAGCCATCAAGCTTATATAACAATAACTATTTTGTTAACCAACATTCATCTACTTTAATTTTAGTAGGCCATGTTACCTTTATTATTAGTTTCTACTTGCACTCCCATTCTCCCACCATTTACCTTCATGCAAGTTTAATTATTCCTTCACCCACACCATTAAATTGCCCATACCCGATTATTAAACACCTTTGAGTATACCTAAGATCTCCATAGACCTTTTCATTACCCTCTCCATTTCCATTTAGCCTCAGATCTATCCTTACACCAAGATTTTAATAATTTTTGTCACCCAACTGTACCGACACTAGTTACCCATGACCGTCATTGGTCCATCCTAAATTGTCATCGGTTACACTAGACCAATGTCGATCTCTGTGTTTTACCCTTAGACCAAGAACAAAGCCTAACTTCCCAACAAATACCCAAAACATCCCAAAACCAGACCCTGACCAATACTAGTACTTTGACAGAGACCTTGCCCTTTAGATTCAATCATAGCTTAGCCTATTGTGAATGAATATGCTAATTGTAGTCTAATGAGATAAATCATTTTAAATACAGTAGGATTTCATTTATTGTTAACGTTAAATTATTTTAAATAGTGGATTGACATCCTTCTAGGGAGTATCATACTTCCTAGAACTAGCATACGCTAGGAAGTCCACTATCATATGCTATTTAATCTCTTTTGGTGGTCTTGTTATTCATTTCAGGTAGTTACTCCTAGCCAAAAGGAATCTCTCACAATCATATGTGGATCAAGAGGTCATACACGTGCAACAACCTTCAACCAGATTTAACCGCCATTCCTCGTAGCCCTTTTACCCTTATCTATTTTTTCAATATTCAAAGAAACACTCTAAGAATCATGTAACATAGAGAATTAGTAATAAAGTCTTTAGAATCCTCCATACCAATAGTAAACTCCCAGGGAAGCTCCTTTTTCTGTGGGAGACATAGGGGTAGTAAAATAATCCATCACAATCCAATCGAGCTATGATTTTAAAAGTAAGGAGGTGCTGCCATAATTTTTTCCTTTCTTTGTAAAGGGTAGAAGCATAAATGTTAAATAAGACCCATATTTTCTATTTTCTAAATTTCTCATCATTACAGTCATATGATGATCTCTTTTCACGAGAAAAGTACCCTCATAAAGGGTAGGGTTCTAGACCACATCTATCCCTTTTGAGGCCCCATTCAAACTAATAGTAAAAGCTTTAGAGTTATTCTAGAAAAATTTGTAAGAATTTAAGAAATTGTCTTCCTTTATTTTTTTTTCTTGCATGACTTAACACATCTATTTTTGTCCTTCAATCAAGTATTTAAGGATCCTCCATTTAACTAGTCTATTAAACCCTCTTCCATTCTAGGAGATGCAATTCATTTTCTAAGGTTGGATTTGTTTTTTCTCAAGACCTTCTGTCTAAACAAGGCTATTTTCCCGAGTCTATTTCCTTTTGATTTGATTTTTCCTTAATTCAACTTTTTGGCCTTCCTTGTTTACTGTTAATACTCTCCAAAGTAATAGGGTTTTCTCATTCTTGTAAATCCTCTTTTCTAAAAGGAGAAATTTTGGAGGATTCATCCCTTTTTGTAGATGAAGCTAGTTTTCCTTTTCCCGAGGGAGATATTTCAAGGAATCCCCCTTTTCTAGAAGTTAGCTCGACTTTCTTACCTTTCACCTCCTTATTTAGGATTTGTTGAACATTCATGATTTCATCTGAGGAAAGGTTAATCAAATATCCTATTTTCATCCTCTCTCCCATTGAAGTAACAGATTTTTCATTTTGTTCTTGTTCCTTCGATCTTTTCTTTGTTCCTTCATTGTTTCTTTCAAGAATAATTCTATAGAATGCTTGACCACCACCTGAATTATTTTCTCCTTACTTGTTTATCTGTGGGATTTTCTACTCAAATAATTCCCTTTATTAGAAACAAATATCTCCAATCCGTCTAATAGAAGGAAGTCCTTAGATGATAGTTCCTTCATTTTTCTTTAACTTTTGAATTAGACCAGACTGATTTTTAGATCCCCTTTATTGACCACATAAGTAAAACCATCCTCATTTTTTTATTGGAGTTTTCTTAGTATCCTCTTTATCTTGGATCCTCAAAGGTGTATTTCCTTTAGTATGATTTTTGAAAAAAAAACCTTCCTATGATCAACTACACTTTGCATTATTCCCTTACCTTTGTATTCTTTTTCTTCATTCCCCATCACAACCGTAAATTTTTGGAGTTTTGAACTTATAATTCTGAGTTGAATGCCCCCAGCCATTACATTTAGAAAATTTAGCTAGAAAACTTTCCATTTCAATCTTCTACTCCCATATTCCTAGTCTAGACTTCAGTTTAATGCTATTTGGGATATCCTTGTCTGCGATGGTATAGATAAATAATCTAGCACTGACAAGTCTAGTCATATTTAGGGTTGCATTGTGTATTATAGCAAGAGATCCTAATAATTTAGTAATTCCTTTAACAATATATTCATGCCAAAATTCCAGAGGTAGGTTAGGAAGATGGTTCCACACAGGAACCGATTCAAATTTTCTTTTGTGGATTGAAAGATGGTTCCCATTTCCTAAGATACCAACTTGATTTTCCCCAAAACCAAGTTACTTCTTCTAGAACCTTTTGCATATCTTCTTGGATAATGAATTTAAAAAGGAAAAAATTTGTAAGAGAACTTACCTCAAGGTGTCCTTTTGGGTTCCACTTCAGCTTGGCCTACCTTCTAACAACATCGATATTTGGTCTTCCACCCACGAGTTTCCCAGCCAATGCTTTGTTCAAATTTTATGTAGTGCTATTGAGGAGGGAATCAAGGATTTCTAGAACACACCCCGATGCATCCTTGACCACCTGGAGGAAAAACTTTTGTCCCTTCAAAACAAATCCATTTTTAACTCTATTTGACCAAGAATCTAATGTCTTGTTGTGGAGACCATTTTCCTAGGCATCTTCATGTCCATATATCTCACCTTCTACATTTGATGTAGGATCTATAGATTTGGGTGGGATTTCCTTGCCATCATTTTCCCACTCTCCAAAATTCAAAAAATCCTTTGCCCTCTTTTCTCAAAGGCCTAAAAATATATACAAAGGTGCAAATCATACGTGTTCCAAATGGAGACATGCATAGTTTACACAAATATTTATTATAAAAAGATCACCACCAAAAGGATTGAGGAAAAGGATCTCAATCCATGATAAACACACAACAAAGGGATGGTACCTCCAACAAAATAATGGAAGGAAGTAAGAAAAACTATGTAAAAGATACAAAATCAATTCAAAAGGAGGGTTTCAAATAAATCCCATTAATTGTGATTTGAAGTGCCTCTTCATCAAGTTTGCACAACTTAAAAGAGTTATCCTATTTAAATGAAGTTATAATCTATGGCCCACTCCAAAGTGCATCAAACATAGAGTGTCTTACTAGTTTAGCTTTTTTTCATCCCATTTAAGGACCAAACATCCTATTTTTAAGGTTTGATCCTTAGCCTTCTTGTCAAATCATTATTTGGTTTCCCTCGATGATCTTCTAATATGATCATAGCATATTTCCTCAATTCCTCAATCTCAACCAATTCTATCATTTTGATTCCTCTCTTATATGTAGCCCCCAATTCCAATTGTTGAGCCAAGTCCCATGAGGGAAACTCTGTAGAGATAAAGGAAGCTTGAAAAATATACCATAGACAAGTCTAAAAGGATAATTTTAAATTACTTTCTTTGATGTAATTATATCATCATAAAGATCATTTCTCACCTTCATATGTTAGTGTCTTTGGTTGATCTCCATTTTTCTCTTCATGATTATGATCAAGTTCTTCTTAGTAAACTCTTCCAAACCATTAACCCGAGGGTAGTAATTGTAATAGGTCTTCAAGAATATTCTAATTCCAAGAGAAAATACAAAATTTATATCTTAGGAAGGATTTTTCATTATCATAAATAATGTTTTGAAGGATGGAGGACCCTAAACCTTGTCACAATATCTTCACGAAAATCAAGGATAGATAATTCATTAGCTTCTTTGAGTGGTACATATTTTGTCTACTTAGTAAAATAATTAATTGTTGTTAAACCCCATTTATGAACCAAACTTGATGGAGGATTAATCATGCATATAAAATCAAGTCCTCATTAATAAAAGGGGGCATCCACCTAAATAGGAATAAGTGGGAGGTATTCCATCCTCTTTTTACCAGTGAAGAAAGCACATTATTTATGTTTGATGATCCATTGATGTACATTCACAAAAATAGAGGCCAAAATTATCCTTCCTTTATAATTTTCATGACAATGGCCTTGGTAGAAACCGTTGTGGAATTCCTCTAATAATTTGTTCACCTGTTCACCCTCAATACACCATAACATAAATCCATAAATGTTTTTGTTGAAAATTATCCCACCAATCAATGCATATGGAATTTATCACAACCTTAGATGCCTTCTTTCTTTTTCTTAGGCCACGAGGATATACACAAGTAGATATGAATGTGGCCATGTCATCAATCTAATTGTGGCCATTACATGGATTTCCTCTATCTTGTGGATTTTTAATACCTTACAAATATTTTTCCATGAAGAGGAGGTTTATTGATTATTTTGAGAATCCAAATCTAGCTACTCACAATGTGATCTACCTCTCACCATTTTTGTGGGTTTAATGTTCATTTCATACTCCATAATGTTGGTCACCCATCTAGCTCTTTTCTCACTAATTTCTACTCCCATATTGAATCCTCCGACATTGGGGTGATAGACTAAATATTTAATGTGATTAATGGTAAGCATACTCTTTAATTTCTTGAGATCTCTCATGATAAAAATACCTCTTTTTCTATATGACTTTATTTTAATTCATAATCCTTCAATGTTTGACTAAAGAGTGCTTTATTGGTTTCTTTGAACCTTGAAAATTTTGTTGTGTTGAGATAAAAATGTTGTCGTTAGGCCCATATGTATATAATATGAAATAATTTGAATAGTCGGGGTTAATAAACATGAATGTTGGAGCAATTTCATCCTTGATGTTGGGAAACCTTTCCTTTCCCTCCTTGATCCATTAAAAATTGGATCCCTTTTTAACATTAAAGTGATAGGCTTAACCAGTTCTACAAAATTAGGAATAAACTTCCTAACAAAGTTAATCTTTCCAAGGAATGACTAAAGATCCTTCTTGTGAGTTGGCAAGGAGAGATAAAGGATCGATGATATTCTTTCATGGTCAATGGTAATAAAATCTTTTCAAACAATATGACCCAAAAAATTTCCCGGTGGAACTACAAAATTACACTTTTTTGGGTTAAGAGATGCCCCAAATTGCCTACATCTCTCAAAAACTTTCTCAATATGATTGATATGGTATTTACTATCCTTTAAGAAAATTATGATATCATCCAAATAAATGAGAATGAAATCATTAATATAACCTTTAAAATAAATGTCCATTTCTCTTTGGAATGTGGCACATGCATTTGATCAACAAGGGTATCTTCTTGACATGCATATCTTCCCCATTTGGTTGTAAATACAGTTTTAAACTAATCCTATTCTCTAACTTTGATCTAATTGAAGCTTGAGTAGCCATCAAGCATAGAAAATATTTAAGCTCATACTACCATTTTTAAAATCAAATCCATAGAAGGTAGATGATAATGATCTTTTAAGGAAGCTTTGTTCAAATCCAATAAATCCAGACAAAGCCTAATTTCTCCAATTTTATTCCTAAGTGGAACTATTTTAGCCACCTAAGAGGAAATTTTTTTAGGGAATATGATTTTTCCTCAATGAGCTTGGATAATTCTTTCCTAACGAGGCCCTCTATCTTAGGGTTAACATGCCTTTGTTTCTATCTAGTTGGATTGGTGTTATGATCAAGGTATATGGTGTGTTGAGTAATGTTGGGGTTAAAAACCTTAAGATATTCATAATTCCATGAGACGAAATCATTAAATTTTTGACATAAGGGGATAAGATCTTGTTGTTCATCCTCATCACATACCTTTCCAAGAAATATATCCTTACCTTGTGTAATAATGACTAGTTGATAGTCCTCTTGCCTTTCTATTATATTATTTTATTCACATTTGAATTCATCATTAATAACGAAAACATGTACAAGAGTGACCAATCCTTTGGGTAATTTGAACGTTTACTTAGTTGAATGAATTGATCACCATAGTTATCATGTAAATCATATCACATCTTTAAGGATAAATCAACTTCATTTTGAATAGATTGAACAATTTTTTCATCACTATCAAATATTTACTATATGACTTCATTATTTGGAATTTATGGCTTAGCAATCACCTTAACATATTGCTCATTACCTTAGATTACATCTTCACTGGTGAAAATTGTGATCCAATAGCCTCCATCTCGGTGTGCTTCTTTTTTAGCTTCCATAACACTACTTGAATGTTGAAAACATTAAACTCTCCAAGGGATCCCAAAATATATGTCTATAAGCTTTCAAAATATTATTCTTGGTAGAAAACTTACCTCTAATTTTGTGGATGACCAATTTTGTATCCCTAAATATCTGCAAGGCCTTGATTTATCTTTTTCTACAATGAAAAGACCATGAGCCAATTCCTCATTTTTTTTACACCTGCTTGAACATGTAAATTGTATACTATGAGAAAAGAATAAATTTTAACCATTAGATAAACTAGAACTACACTCACCTCATATCTATTTATAATTTTAGAACCTTCAAAGAACAATTTCCATAAAATAAAAGCACCATTGTGTTATTTGTATGGAATGGGGCTGTGAACTCTTCTTCATGAATGCAATAGGTTCCTAGCCCATTTTCCACCGTTATATCATAAGTTGTAAATTCATAATGTTCCTTGGCCATTTCTTGAAATAAGTGGTCAAGACATGGACTAGGAGGAGTGAATTTGCTAAACCGAATCCATCTTGAATACTATTCATCTTCATGTATCATGTAATTAGAATGGAGAGGATTGGGGTCATAAGATTCAATATGATAAGAAGATATTGGATCAAATTTGATGGTAAATATAGTACCATATCTAGTTCTTAAGATAATAAGACTGATATGAGGAAAAATAACCACCCACTTTGGATGTGAAATATATTGATAAACAAATGGAAAACAAAGGAGGCAATTTAATAACTCGTGACATCTTGAATTATGGTTAGAATTAGACAAACATGAAGGGTTAATTCAAGATTTTTGATCATTCCAAGAATTTTGAAAAATGATCCATCAAGTTGTAGGATACCTTTAGAAATTGGATTGTACTTAAAGCCTAGGATATCAAAAAATTCTTATGCATTACAAAGGTACTAGCACGTGAGTCAACCATGAAATTATGAACCAAGTGTTTTCCTAAAATTAGAGACATGTAAAAGGGTGGGGTTTTCTTATCCTTTCTTACTTTTTCCTCCTTTGATTAGCATAGGTTGGCGCAAAATGTGTTCTTTACACAACCAGTTCAGATTGGGGATGTTTCTTCAAAGATTCTTGTAGAATATTCCTTTTAAATGGAATGGATAAGGCATCCAACATTGTCACATTTAATTTTTTATTTTTCATATACTCAACAATGTTGAAGGGAATGCCCATGGATTTTTGCATTAGAGGTATGTTTCTCTTTTTTTTTATTGATCAACTATTGGGAAAGATACTCTTGGTTGAGAAATAACCTCCTTCATGGAGCTAGGCCTACTAGAAACATCGGAAACCTATTCTTACTTAAATATACCCTAACTCCCTTTTCTCTATGAAGAGGATTGTCTTAATTAGAAGAAGGTGAAGGTTGAGTATCTAATACTCTCTTCTTAGACCTTGTATTATTAGCAACATGAATTTGAGGTCTATTGGAACTGCCCATAACTTGATTGATTGCACAAAGATCATCAAACCCAAAAACATGAGATTGGCCTCGAGAGAGACTTCCTAAAATCTTTAAATATTAGGATTGGCTCTCCATTAATGTTTCATGTTGATTAGAATAATTTTGAACCATAAATTCTTGAGTTTGCAATATAATTTAAAAATTATTCTTGTTATGTGGATAATTGTATATACAACACCACTCTGTTTCTTGTATTACATTATTTTTTACTAGAACAAGCTCCTTTCTTGAGCTAGTAGTAGGGAAGTAGTTGTGAAGGAATAATTGTTTCAAGGGGAAGATGCAGATTTTGACCTTACAACCTATCATTTTGATAATTTTCCCCATATATTTGATTTGGATAGTGGGTTCTATAGGTCATATGACCTTGATTAAACCATTGGTCTGATAATTTTCCTTGATTAGAATCTAGGTAGTTTCTATAAGATTGATCTTGTTGTTTTTCTAGAGATATAGCTTTATTGGATACATTCCTAATCGGGGTTCTCATTTCATCATCATCATCATTTTGTTTTTGGGAAGGATGTGAGGTGGAGGTCGTATATGGGGAATTTTTCTCAAGAATGAGAGTAATAGAAGGATGAGAAGCTTGAGGTAATTCAGAAACAAGAGAATAGGTAATATAGGGATATTTTTCCATCTTGTATCAAATAATTTTAAGCCCTAATAGATATTAGATATGAATAATGTAATTTTATAACACCCATAGATTGTATCATAACCACTATATCAAAAATCAAATCTTTTAAGAAGTAAACAAAATCACCTTAAGGTGTTGGTCTCAAAAGAACTAGAATTCAGTCTCATGTTTTCTAGAATCTAAAGTTGAAATAGTCCATAAGCTCATTATGTGTCTTTTTATAGTTGTTAGCTAATCTAACAGGGATATGTTATCTTATTTCTCCTTAAAGTTGATAAAGAATTGTGTCGAGATCATCCCAATTGTTAATGGAAACATGTCTTAAGATTCCATACCATCAAAGTGCTATAGATTTAAGTGAAGAATCAAGAATACTATTTATAACATCATCTTGAGTAATCGATGAACTGAACACACATTAGAAATATATTAGATATGATTAGTAGGGGTAGTGAGGTTTTTACCAGTGAAGGAAGATATACTTTTCAAAGCGAAAATGGTATATCATGTTGGAAATTTAGACATACAAGAATACCACTATTAAATATGGAAAAGGTTAAATTTATTTGATGTGCCATGAATGGAATACGTCTTAAAATCATAGATAAAAACAAGAATGGCCTACCAAGAGGAGTAGTAGATAGAGTTATATATAGAGGAGATGACTATCTTTGAACTAATATTCCTCTTCTTCTTTTTCTTCATGACAACTACAAATATTCAAAAGGTTCACTAGTTTCTACACTTTGCCTTGACATTTGTATCCTTATCATGAGAGTGGGAAATGGACTACTTAATCGGTAGATCTAAGCTTGGGAGTCACTAAATGTGTTCGAAGATTCCTCCAAAGGAAGGATTCCATGAAGACCCTCACAATTCTTAGTGAATATGTTGTAAATATCATCAAACTTGTCCCATCGGGAATACTAAAACTGTTAGAGCTAAAATATAAACCATGCTTATACCTGGTTCAACAATTTTAGTGGAACATGGTTTTTACAAGAGTTTTTGGGTTACTCATGTTCTTTCTCTAGATGAAAGGGCCAATTCCCTTCATAACAGTCTATTGCAACTAAACCTATAATATATTCTACTCTATCTATCTAACATAAGCTAATAGTTCCAGGGGATAGAGTAAGGAGGAGAAAACTAAAAAAGGGAGGTGAAGCACCAAACTAAAACAAGGTTCAACTCTAACCTTTGGAGAAATAAATTCAAACACATAAGAAAGAATTAAAAAAAAACATAGAGTTCTTACAAGATATACGTGAATAGATTTGAAATAAGACAAAAGGGAAAATATTCACATCAAATGCATAACATTTAAAGGAATGAACCAAAATTAAATATCATTAAAACATTTTCACTTACATTTAAAGAGAAAAGGTTTGCAAAAACTTGAAAAAATGAAGTTATAAAGGTTTGAATACATGGAAAATGTAAAAATATAAGGAAGAGATCCAAATCCTACATAAGAGGCACTTTTTGTGCCAAAGAAGCTACATTTATAGAATAATTTGAAACGAAGAGAGAGAACACGAGGTCAAATAATAAATGAATGAAATTCACCCACCAAAGACATCAAGTCATCATTTTGTAGTATAAAATATGGGTAACCTTTCTTCCTTCAATTTTTGCACCATCAAAGTTACAGGACAAGGCATGGGCACTATTAAACATTAATTTCTAGTTGGTGAGGTGGTTGGACGCTTGATTTTGTTAGATTTTCATTTTTGTCCCATTTTTTGTGTTTTCATTTTTATCCTTCCAAAAACATCAATTCATGTGTTTTATCATGCCAAAATAAGGTCTTTGAAGATACAGTTTGAATTCCACTTTGGTTTCATGTAATTTGGAGCTTCGCGATGAAATCTATGGTCAAAAAATGTTACTACTCATTTCGTGGCTTCCCTAAAATTCACCTTACTTCATGGGTTCTTCATTACTTGGTGGAATTTGAATTCTTTTGTGGGTTTCTTGAGTTATTTTACATCCACATAATACTAAAAATGTGTTCTATGGCTTTGAGTTCTTGTTTTCCTCGAAATATGTGTTTAGCTTATTTTCCATGTTTCACGAAAGACCATTTATTTGTAATGTGGATTTAGATTCTATGAACTTGGATAGTTAAATTTTACCCTCCACGGAAAACCTTTTATAACACATGTGAAGGTATTTTCTTTGTCCCATGGAATTTTAACTTGTGACCACTTTTCTTTGTTTCACAAAATTTTGAATTCCATGGAACACTATATTTTGGAAACTAGTGAAACACTAAGTTGGTGTTTCATGAATTTTACACTTAGTCACTTTCCAACTTTGTTACCTTTGATGAATTCAAATTTATTTCCTTCTCCATGAAACACCAAAATATTCTTGTTTCGAGTGCATTGCAAGCATTTTCTTAACAAAATCTGCTCAACTCCTTCGCTTACGTGGTTTAGGAGAACCCGTAGAGCAATAAGTTCCTTCCCACTAACTCTAGACCAAATAAAATCCCTTTTGTTCCATAGGCTTGGAATATTTTGTAGAAACATGTTTTTTTATGTTCCACGTGTTCTCACCTTGGCCACCCACAACCCCAAACTTAAATTTTTGTCTCCTTTGTGACATCTCACCTTTGCAATCGCCAACATTGCATCGTGGAATCCATGGACAAAAATCCATATTTTTGTTTTTAATTTGGCCAACTCTCTACAATATTTCTCTTGATTCTCCCTTTTCTCACATTCCTTTTTTCTTGAATTCTGTGGAACACTAGAAAATAATGTTCTGCAACTTTGCAAAAAAACAATTCCTAAGTCTAAAATTCATTTTTGAAGTTGTCAAAATGGCCCATGGGGTATTTTGGACAATAGTTACCATAGATGCAGAACCCACACAATGTACTTAAACACAAGGATGAATACAATCATGGAAAAAGTTAAATTTAAATGTACTTCTTATTCTACATTTGGTGGGAGGTTATGTCTAGTGATTTAAACTAGATGATGGCTAAAATCACTAAGGTAATGTGGGAGATATATATAATACAACTTCCTTCAAATTTCCATAGCCTTTGAAAAAAATCTAGGGAGTTTTTCCTTTTGATAATAACAGGGGCATAATATAAATAACAATCAATTCAAATGTAACCATGAAGTTATCATCTTAATAATTAACCTCTATATAGGTTTCACTTTATATAAATCTAGGACACTTTAGGTTCTTGAAAAAAATTTGATATTGATTGAATGTGTAGCAATGTTTTTGGTGTGGTTGGGAAAATCAAAGGTACAAAGGAAGTTGATTCTTTACATCATACTCGGATGGTGCAACTAAACTAGAATTCACAACTTCATGATTGTCATTTGTTTCAAGCAACTACAAGGTTTTATGATGAAAATTTCCCATAGAAATGAATCGTAAAAAAAAATATCCCTTTTATGTCATTGGGATCCACCTTTGGATAGATATCTCAATCAATAAAACATCAACAACCCCTAAATCAACAAGTAGAGGATTTAAAATTATAACTTTTAAAGCTACTTTCATGTAATGAGAAATCAAATCAAATCAATTAATGAGAAACTAAATACTTGTATAAAATGATTAGATACATAAAAACATCATTTATTACCAATGATATCAGATGGTATCAATAAATAATCCTTTGTATAAAACACTCCTAGAGGATGTACATTGAACATCAATAATTTGGTGACCTTTTCTAATGATATCCTCCTCACTTTCAAATATCCTCATCCAAAATAATGTTTGACCGCTAGAAACATCTGAAAATTATTCCAACTCTTCCAGAGTGTATGAAATGTACAAATACTCATCTACATATAATCGTGGTATGCTATCATAATAAATGTAGGCAAAATTTCTGGTTTAAGGATAAAATTAAATGGACTGTGTTATGTAGTAGAAGAGTTTCTAAATTCATCATCCTGTAACTCCCCAAAATTTCAACTCAAAATGCAACGGTACAATCTGACTAGCGATATTTGTTGTTATTTGACACAACACTTACTAGTACTACACTACTCACAAGACACACAACTCTAGGCCAGCATATACACTAACACTCACATTTTTCATTATCTAAAAGAACACATAACTTGCATGTTTACTTTCATATACATTATATTCCAATACTTAAGAAATGTTAGACCGTAGAAGCATAGCTAACATCACCAAGAAACATGATGCCAACATCTCAAATAAAGTTCATTTCCTTTTCTAGGTTATTTCATGAGTTAGTTTCACATCTCTATTCTCATTAGTTCTTTCAATGTAATTTCATTTTTTTCCTTGTGAAATATTTGTTTTCGATATGTGCTACTTTTTAGAGTGTGACCTGAAGTGCACTCTAGCTATCAAACTCATTATAATATTCTTACGTCATACACAAGTTCAAGGTCTTACACAAGAAGATGATGAAGTGATATTATTATATTAGCCCCTAATACTTAGGTCTCATAATATGAATGATTTATAACAATTCTCAATTTAGTTTTAACATGAAATTATTCAATGATGTCATAATACTTTATTCATTAAGTTTTATCTCTAACCAGTGTACAAGGAAAAATAAGTGGGATTTATCATGTAATAAGGTTTACCAACCCCATTGGTATCTTTAGATACTTCCCCATTATTCTTGTAGCCAATTCTATATGTTTCATATCTTGGGATTAGTTTTTACATAATCTACTCAATGAAAAGAATCACTAATGAAATAGGTTGTCACATAAGTTCAACATGTGAGGTCCTAGATAAATCCTAAAAGGTAACATGTCACTCCCACATATTCCTCTTTTCACGCTATACTCTATGGCCAAACTACCAACATAGTTTATCCAACACTCAAAACCAAGATCTAACATAGGGTTAAAATTTCATTTATTCATTTCATACAAAAACACCATTCATGTGGTGGTTCCAAGGAATAAACATACCTCAAGCAATAAATAGAGATGGTAAAAATCACCAACATCCATCTTTTAATAATGTTTATGTTTATATCATCTTAGGAAGGTATGGTTTACCATGGCATTATGGAATTATTGTATTTCCTCATTCATTACCTTCTCATGGTGAAGATTTTGATATAAGTGAAAAATTTTTTCATTACAATTAAACATACATAAACAAGTACCACACCCTTTATTTATATTTGTATAAAAATATTATTTAGTTGGCTTTTGATTTAAATAAGTATTTCCCTTTGATGTACTAGCATGAGGGTTCCACCTTACTTTACTGATTTCTAATGCTTGTTCAATAAAATTTCAATGTCACATTATTGTATTGTCTCTAATTTCACCATGAAACTAAGAAAATACATTGTTTAGTCACCTCAATTATAAATTATTTTTCCAAATGTATCCATATAATTGTGTTGTTTAGACACTTCCACTCATGTTTTTCAAAAGTAAGACTATGCCATTTGACAATTGTTCTATACATACTTACACACATACCAACTCCTACTACTAGGTATCTATGGAATGCAAGTGAGGGTAGTTATCATGTACATATCTCAAAGGTATATTGTATGTCATTTAACAAGGTTTATCAATATCATGCACCCTTCTTAATCCTATCATTCTTAAATAGACAAATTCTCTTTGATTCCAATTTTGGAAAAAAAAATGGTTAACACATGGTCTATTTTACGCTTCACAAGGATTACTAAGTTAATATCCCCATTTTTATTTTAGGTTATCATTCCGAAGGAGGTTAACCATTTTCAATCCCAACAAGGTGTTTCTTATCTTTTTCCATATAGTACACATGTTCAATATTGTATCCCATACTTATAATCTTATTTTATCTATGTTAGTTGATGCCAACATGTACTAATACAACTAAGATCACTCTTACAATTTTTTGTTTATATTATAAATGTGGTTACATGTAAGGGCATTCCACACAAGTAAATTTACTTTTAAAACATTATTTTAAATTAAGTTATTTCCTTCATGGTTATCTATGTTTATTAAATCACAAAATGAACACAATCATCATTCCACACATGAGCATGCTATAAAATGACATTTCAATTTTAGTTAATAGATACATCTACACCCTTAGCAAACATATAACCCACCATTATTATTACACCCACGTCAAGTACCCATTTCATAACATCCCAATACAATAAAATTTTCATACTCTTTACAGAAATAAATAATTACATTTTCATTTATAAAAATAATGAAGATTTATCATTTTTAATTACATTACATTCAAAGATTACATGTTACTACAAAACCAAAAATAATACTAATGAATCATTTTGTCGAGGGTACCGTAATCAAAAGCATGGTCATCCCAAGAAACTAACATGGAAATATCCTACAATATAACATATTCCACATACATGTTTTCCATTCACAATGATATCAGACTCTTTGCATGTAGTTAGAGAGGGTATAATATACATCTTTAGTTTCATTGAATTTACAATATTTAGAGATAAGTGAGAGAAAACCACAACATCTCTTAGAAGAAAAATTATTAATGCAAGTGACTAATAGAGGTTCCATATAGTCATGTGATGGTATTTTAATGTCTCTCATATATTATTAATTTTAAATGGGATCCCATGATAGTTTTTCATTATAGTTGTGAATTTACAAAAATGACCAATGTAGCTAGAGTGTCTATAAGAATGAGTGTAAACATTAACATACAAGACTCAAACACACATTTCAATTATCATCCACTCCATATATGTACGTAAACCATCGAATTTCCAAAACGTATTTCTAGAAACCAAGGTTCAATCTATAATTACCTTTCTAGAGATAATTATCTAAAATGCACCAATTCATTCTTGTTGCAAAATGTCAAGTGGCCCATAAAACATGCTTACTGTTAGTGCAAAATCACAGCACCCTTGGATGTTGATCAGATTTCTAGGTTGATCACTTTAGCATCCAAAGATTGCATAACATTGAATCCTTTCTTTGAGTGTGGGACTCGTGAAAATGAGAAAGGAATCTCCAGAGAAGGCTAGTTCCTCTTCTTAAACTACCTGCCACAAGCTATTCCAGTGTAGACAAGCTAATCTAATCCTAATCTAACCATGCCAAGGAGATAGAGAGAGAGAGAAAAGGGAAAAATAGCAAAATCCTACACTAAAATGGTGATACACCAGAGAAGGAAAATGTTGAACATCTATCAAAACTTCCATGGAACAAAGAGAGGTGAGCGATGGGAAGGATGGACAGATGCATCACAGGCCCAAGGATAGATTTCACACAAAAAATGTCCCAAAACTCCATGAACATAGCTCTAGACCTGTAATGAACATTAGAACATGCACAAATACCTACAATGAAGAGAGGCAAGAAGAGAACAAGCAAAAGAACGAGCAGGATGGATAGATGCATCACAAAACACGTTTTTGTTGCTTTTAATTTTACACGAACATCATTTCAATAGTAAAAGGAAAAAAATGCCATTAAAGAGCAAGGGAGGAGGTTCGAACTCCATTTTCAACCCTGGAGAAGAAAAGAAGGGAGGGCAGAGCTGAAAAGATGAACCACCCTTTTTTTTTTTTAAAATGAGCCAAATCGCTTTATATACAATGCATGGGTCGAGCCGAAGAGAGAGAAAACATGTAAAAACATGGGAGCCATCCAACCATTGACCAAAACACATTCTTCATTAAAATCGGTGGTTGAAACATCACTTCTGGCCATGCTGAAGAAGAATGCGACCCATGTGCATTAAAACTGGTTGTTGAGACGTCAGTTCTGGCCTTTACCACGTGCCAGAGACGTTCCTTGATTTTCTCCCTCCAAACTGAACCAAAATTCAAGATTGACCCTAGAATCATGTAGATAATTTCACTAGCTTTCCATTGATATAAAGAACACGAAAATCTGAGCTCTGGATCGAAAGTTATGGCAATCTGAAGATTTAGGGCAAAAACAGGCCAAAACGGATATTTGAATTTTTTCCCGCGCTCTGCCACTTGGATGACACGTGTCGCTATTTTATTGGCTCGGTCCCGAGGGGCGCACTTGTCCTTTGAAAATTTGGTATTTTTTTACTTTGGGAAAATTTTCCATTTCTCCCCCGCGCCCCGCCACTCAAGTGCCACATGGCACGATTTCATTGGACGCGGGCCCTTCCTAAATTTCTCTTTTGTTTTTTGCCTTTGGAAACTTTTTCAAAATTTTCCTACCGGGCCGATGAGGTGAAGACACATGGTGAGATTTGATTCGTTGGTGGATCTTTCAGCTTTTCACGTCCCACGCGTCCTTTTGGCCTGGCTGTCCTGGACTAAAATCTCATGCTTCGCCCATTCGGGCTCCTTGTCCCTCAAGTTTGCATGTGAAGACACGTGGCGAGATTCCATTGGCTCTTAGCTCCTTTAGCTTTTCGCATCCTCCGTGTTTTTGGCCCGGATGTCCCAAACGAAAGTACTTTCTATTTCGAGATTTAACCGGCCGGTTCAAGGCCCTATTGGTCGTCGATAGGACTTTACGAAGAGCAACGATCGGGGGGGGACAAGAAGTCCCTCCTCTTTAATGGGAGAGTTTCCTTATTCGAAACGAACTTATTTATAAATGTACAAAACATGATTTGTTGGTTAAACTTGGATATCACGAAAGTGTTTTCTATGAAGATCATCAATTACAAAAGGACCGAGGAAATGAGAGTACGGGAAAGAGCAGAAAGGAAACATGCAGAATTATAGATATCAGAGTAATTCTTTATGTATGTGAAAGTCACAGTGAATTGAAACAAGATCATTTGTATCGAATAAATAAGATGGAATTTAAAGACACAAAGTTCTGTAAATAACATCTGCTTAGAACACAAAGTTTCTTAACATAACACAGATTCATTAATCAAGGAAACAAAGTTCCTTCTTGGTTATACAAGATCACCGTGCTTGCAAAGTTGAAGAGTATGCAATCGGTAAGACTAACGAATTTGAGACAAATGAGCTTCACAAAGAAAATAAATGAAAGCTTAGGAATAACAGAGATCAGATAGACAAAGAATGGAAAAGTCCTTCTGTATTGATTTCTTTATAATCTATTTACACTTTTAAAAAATATGCCAAGTTCTTCCTCTTTAAAATGGCGTAAAGAAGGCCATTATATAGCTTACAAATCAGTTACTCTTCGTAACCACTTATTTAACCAAGAATAGTTAAGGACCGCCAATCGCAATACCTTAACTTCTTACAAAGAAAACGGAAAAAGAAAGGGAAGAAGAGAAAAGAACAAGGAGAAGAAGACAGGTGGCCAGTCACTGAGAGGGACCCACCGACTTCAGAATCCGCTGCCTGAATTTCTCTAACGCCTCAGCTATGTCTCTGCCACGAGGGACTGACGTGTTGGCCGTAGACTGCGTCCAAAATCCAAGACATTTCTCCAGCTCTTTATCAAACTCGACATGAGTATGATAATCTTTGTTTGCTTCTCCAACAGATTGATCGAAGAGAGCAGATTTCCTTCATTTTCTCTTTGGAGATTGAGCTTTCCTTGAATAGATTATCTTTGATATAAGCTCTGAATTGAGCTTTGATTTCTTGCAAGGAAAGGGAAACACCAGAATTTTCATCCTGAAGATGACAGTGAATATCCTTGAAAGCTGAGACAACCAGTGTCTTGAAAGCTTCGCCCTTCTGCCAACTGTTCTTTAGTTCTCCCAAAGCCTCCTCCAGGACTTTGATCTTCATATTGATAGTATCAGAGCCGCAACCTAAATTCGGGGAGGAATTACAGAGAAAAGGGATACATGCGCAGGGAATTAGGTTGCAAGGGTTCGAGCAAGGGTAGCATGGAAACAATGTAAGAATTGCAAAGGTGGCTTGCTCGTTATATAGCCGTTGAGGAGAGAGAAGGGTGATCAATGCGCATTACATTCATATCTATCAGTTTGAAAAAACAAGCATATTCGGGTAGAGCGGGAAAAACTAAGTATGAATGGCATTTGGTTCACTTGGGACATGTGAGACGCGAATGCGTGAAACACGCGGCTCGGCCGATTCGGGTGAAACAAGGAGAAGACGCACGAATGCATTTCGGGACATTTGGGATGAAAACGCGCGAAGTACGCGGTTCGGGTGTTTCGGCCGAAAATGGAACAAATGGCCCGTTTGAACTTGGGACATTTGGGACATGAAAGAGTGAAGTACGCGTTCGGTGTTTCGCCGAAAATGGAACAACTTGCACTTTTTGACTTGGGACATTTGAGACAAAAAGTTCCGGAGTACGCGACTCGGCCGGTTCGGGTGAAAATGGAACAACTTGCACTTTTAACTTTGGGACGAAAAGCTCTGAAGTACGCGACTCGGGCAAATCAGCCGAAAATGTTACAATAGGTCCGGAGAAGTTTGGGACATTTGAGACGAAAACGCAAAGTACGCGGTTCGGGTGTTTCGGCCGAAATTGGAACAACTCGCACAATAAGTTTTGGGACACTTGGGACGAAAAGTTCCGACGGGCCCGAAAATGGAACAACTTCGGGGATTTCGGCCGATCGGGGAACAGAACGCACTTTTGAAATTGGGACAGTTGGGACAAAAAGTTCCGACAGGCCCGAAAATCACACAAAATGACCCAAAAACGCAGATTTTCTCAATTTCACGACTTAGGCACTTTAGAGAAAAACACTTGAACTCAAAATTTTGAAATTTTTACTTTCATCAGAGCGGGAATTTTGAGTGGACAACACGTCCTCCGCGTACTTTTGTCCCAACTGTCCCGGACTACCTGGGACAAATATCTCTGAACCGCACGAAATGGAATGACTTGCGCCAAACCGGCCGATCCAAGCGTCCCCATGCATACTTTTTTCCCAACTATCCCAAGCTATTTGCATTTAAGACTTAGACATTTTTTCCTTGCTTTTGGCCATTTCGGCTTTTCGCGTCCCGCGCGTCCCGACGTCCCAACTGTCCCACAGACCGCCTGGACTAGGACTTAGCTGATTTTCTTGTTTTTTCGGCCCCAAGCTTGGTATGACGAACCTTAGTTCAACCCGAACTGGTACAACCCGAGCCCTTCAGATCCGAAATGCCTCAAAACAGTCCTGCAACCTTATTTTTTGCATTTCTTCCATTTTCTCAACCTGTTGAGATTCCTTCTTGGATGGGAGAGTTAGAAAAGGTCGAGGGGACCCCAAAAAACATGATTTTGGGCCTTGAATCAATCTACTTGCTTGGGACTAAAGAATTTGATGCATGTTATCAAAATTTACCTGGGGGGTGAATTTTGGATAACAGTTTTGGTGACTCAAATGGGGTTATCTCGCCTTTCTAGATGAAGTTACCAGTTTCCTGAAGCATCCATTGGGCATGGAGTCATGAGTTGTAACCTGCAAACTGATCTAAAATTTGAAAACCTCCTCTTTGAGCCACTTGGAAACCCACTGAAATGGAGTTGTTCTCACCAAAATGCCATTAAATGGACTGTGCAAGAGCAAAACCAGCACCATAAAACTATGTACAATTGAAAATCATACATGCTCCAAATGGAACATGCAGAGTGTGCACAAGCACTTCTTCTACTGAAAGCAAACCTACCTACTCTACTCTAACTGGAAGCAAAGGCAAGCTAAACAAACCCTACAATTGGTTGTGAGAAATAGCTTCCCTTTCTCAAAAGTGGCAGCCATGCAATTGATTTGGAGCTGATCATGGCTGTTAGGATGAGTGGAAAATCAACAAGAAGTTGGTCTTCTACCCAAATCATGAAGGTGTCAGTTGAAGGAAAATTCAATACCTCTTTTAGTTGCTCTGCATTTGGATTGAAGAGGTATGACAGCTGATCCTTGGTACTTTGTAGCTCACCCTCATGCTCAGAAGCAAGCATGACTGGTTGTGACTTCTCCTTTGGCTCCAATGAAGCCAAATACCTGATTGGACAAGGTATGATCTGTTGAGTATGCCCATAATTCTGATTTTCAACTCCAAGAATGGAGTTCTCTTGTAGACCTTGAATGGATGGTGTGGAAGAAATGGTGAAATTCCTCTGTCCTTTCTCTTCCTCCAATGAAGAACATGAAAGATTAAAATCTTCCAATCTTGGTTCCAAAGAGCTGCTATAAGATGCAGGCTGCTGCAAATGAATACTCTCCTCCATGACATCATGAGCTTGTGTTTGGAAGATGGATGATGAAAGAGAGAATGGTGGAAACTCAACTGGTTCTTCTCCATCAAAATAGTCCTCCAAATCTAACGGATAAACCGCCTCATGGTTGTCCCGATGCAAATGATCCACTTCCTCCATGGTGTCTTCTTGATCCAGTAACTTGACCACCATGGTTTCTTTCACCCTCCAAAATTGAGTTTGGGAGATCAAACTCCTCTTCAAGATCTAGAACTTGAGAGAGGTGAAGTAGAAAGAAGAATCAAGGTTCTCCTGTGAGCCTCGCTTTGTGCTCAAACCCCTTGGATCTACACTTTCCTCCTCCACAACTAGAATGTGCTCCTCTTCTTTTAGATTTGGAGTAGCTTCTCCTTTCTCTACTACTTGAAGACAATCCTGCTCTTGATAGAACTCTTCCTCTAGCATGAAGTTTGTCAAGTCAAACTCTTCAATCTGCTGCTCTAGAGGACAAGTTGGGACTACAAGATCTTCTTTTGAGCTTTCTTCCTTTATGGCTGATTGTGCAACTTGAATTGAATCAGCATTCCCTTCAAATAGAGTTCCAACACGGACACTACTTTCTCGAGCAAACCGACTCACTGATCTCGCTTCTTCTTTTTCTCTTCTTCTCGCTGCCACAAAATCAGTCTTAACCACCATTTGTTCAACCTTATCCTCTTCTCGTAGGTTTAACCATCGGGGGATCTTTGTCATCCCAAATTTGGCAGCCCAAACCCTCAAGTTGTCTGTCATTTCTTTTCTTTTGGGCTCCTCTTCTTGCTGTCCTTCATGGCTGATTTTTTGCAATTTCTTCTTCCCCACATGGAATTGGGAATGCAAGAGGAGGGATGGGTTGTAACTCAATTGATTTGGCAATTTTTTGTGGTGGTAGAGGAGGTGAAACCTCTTGTTTCTTTGGAGGAGGGGGTATTTCATTAGCTCTTGTGGAGGGGATGACTGTTTGGAAGGAAAAAGGAAAGAAGAATTGAGGTGTGGTGGAAGACTGAGAGGTGGAGACATGGGATCAACATTTGGGACAGTAGATGGGGAGTTTAGAATTTGTAATTCCAAATGAGATGGTGCTGCTTGAGTAATGGGAAGAGAAAAACTAGATGATGGTGTAGAACTTACCCATTGACAAGGTTGTTCAACAACAAGTGTATAGGCCTCTATTTCTACTGTCCATTGTGCAAGTTGGGGCAGCATCTTCATCATGAAGTCCAGCTTCTCCTGAGGGCTGAAGTGTCTTGGAAAAGGGCCTCCTCATGGACAAGGAGTCTGCGCAACCAATTCCAAATGCTTTCATTTGAGCTGTTGTTGCTCGCACACCATCTTTACCTCCATCTTTTAGATTTTCTCCAACAGACCAGCATCTTGCATCTGATTGTCTTCATTATATGCATACTCTTGCTCTTAGAAAGCTCCATAGCCAAACTGATTTTGGCATTGCTGCTCATATGGGTATGCATGCTGATTTTTAATTTGTTCAAAATGCTGATTTGGAGGATTTGAAAAACATATTGGAGGTGGGAAACATTGCTGCTATTGTAAATGTGAGTTCCATGATGGAAATGAAGTCATGATTGCACAACTTCATGGAATGGAAAAGAATGAAAGTGATGGAAAGAAATACGGATGGAAATGGATGAAAAATGGGTCTGTAACTTCAGAAATGGGTTGTTGATCAGATGGAGTTTCCAGATGTGTTTGCAAGTGCCTCCAAAGGCTGAAATCTTCACAGGAACACACCAACCTGCAAAAGATGAAGTGGAAGACCTCTAAGGTCCCACCGGGCATGCCAAAACTATTGGTGCAAAATCACAGCACCCTTGGATGTTGATCAGATTTCTAGGTTGATCACTCTAGTATCCAGTGTGATTGCATAACATTGAATCCTTTCTTTGAGTGTGGGACTCGTGAAAATGAGAAAGGAATCTCCAGAGAAGGCTGGTTCCATTTTCTAAACTACCTGCCACAAGCTATTCCAGTGCAGGCAAGCTAATCTAATCCTAATATAACCATGCCAAGGAGATAGAGAGAGAGAGAGAAAAGGGAAAAACAACAAAAGCCTACACTAAAACGGTGATACACCAGAGAAGGAAAATGTTGAACATCTATCAAAACTACCATGGAACAAAGAGAGGTGAGCGATGGGAAGGATGGACAGATGCATCACAGGCCCAAGGATAGATTTCACACAGAAAATGTCCCAAAACTCCATGAACACAGCTCCAGACCTGTAATGAACATTAGAACATGCACAAATACCTGCAATGAAGAGAGGCAAGAAGAGAACAAGCAAAAGAACGAGCAGGGATGGACAGATGCATCACAAAACACGTTTTTGTTGCTTCAGAAGTTTACACAGAACATCATTTCAATAGTAAAAGGAAAAAAATTCCATTACAGAGAAAGGGAGGAGGTTCGAACTCCATTTTCAACCCTGGAGAAGAAAAGAAGGGAGGGCAGAGCTGAAAAGATGAACCACCTTTTTTTTTTTTTAAAATGAGCCAAATCTGGCTTTATACAATGCATGGGTCGAGCCCAAGAGAGAGAAAACATGTAAAAACATGGGAGCCATCCAACCATTGACCAAAACACATTCTTCATTAAAATTGGTGGTTGAAACATCACTTCTGGCCATGTTGAAGAAGAATGCGACCCATGTGCATTAAAATCGGTTGTTGAGACGTCGCTTCCGCCTTTACCATGCGCCGAGACGTTCCTTGATTTTCTCCCTCCAAACTGAACCAAAATTCAAGATTTACCCTAGAATCATGTAGAGAATTTCACCCGATTTCCATTGATATAAAGAACGTGAAAATCCGAGCTCTGGATCGAAAGTTATGGCGATCTGAAGATTTAGGGAAAAAAACAGCCAAAACGGATATTTGAATTTTTCCCGCGCTCTGCCTCTTGGATGACACGTGTCGCTATTTTATTGGCTCGGGCTTGAAGGGCGCACTTGTCCTTTGAAAATTTGGTATTTTTTTACTTTGGGAAAATTTTCCATTTCTCCCCGCGCCCGCCACTCAAGTGCCACATGGCACGATTTCACTGATGCGGGCCCTTCCCCGAATTTCTCTTTTGTTTTTGCCTTTGGAAATTTTTTTCAAAATTTTCCCCGCTGCACCGATGAGGTGAAGACACGTGGTGAGATTTGATTCGTTGGTGGCTATTTTGGCTTTTTGCGCTCCCCACGCGTCCTTTTGGCCTCGACTATCCCGGGACGAAAATCTCCCGCTTCGCCGATTCGGGCTCCTTGTCCTGCTTGCGGTGAAGACACGTGGCGAGATTCCATTGGCTCTCGGCTCCTTCAGCTTTTCACGTCCTCCGCGTACTTTTGGCCCGGATGTCCCAAATGAAAGTCCTCTATTTCAGCCGAACCGGCCGGTTCGCGTCCTCTCGCATACTTTTGTCCCAACTGTCCCGGACTGCCTGGGACAAATATCTCCGAACCACCCGAAATGGACTGACTTGCACCAAACCGCCGATCCGCGTCCCCACGTGTACTTTTGTCCCAACTGTCCCAAGTTGTTTCGGACGAAGACTTAGACATTTTTTCCTTGCTTTCGGCCATTTCAGCTTTTCGCGTCCCACACGTCCCGACGTCCCAACTGTCCCGCAGACCGCCTGGACTAGGACTTAGCCAATTTTCTTGTTTTTTCGGCCCCAAGCTTGGTACGACGAACCTCAGTTCAACCCGAACTGGTACAACCCGAGCCCTTCAGACCCGAAATGCCTCAAAACAGTCCTGCAACCTTATTTTTGCATTTCTTCCATTTTCTCAACCTGTTGGGATTCCTTCTTGGATGGGAGAGTTAGAAAAGGCCGAGGGGACCCCGAAAAACATGATTTTGGGCCTTGAATCAATCTACTTGCTCGGGACTGAATAATTTGATGCATGTTATCAAAATTACCCTGGGGGGTGAATTTTGGATAACACTTACAAAACTAGTTCCCAAAGTATTTTTCTCAAAACTAAAAGTTTATTATAATTTTCATGGTGAAACTCTAGAGGTATTTGGTGGTAGATCTCCATTCCCAACATGGATCCCTAAGCCATGAGCCAAAACCAAAACAAATTTCTAACTCTTGGAAGTTATCCTATATTATGAAATAACTAACTAGGCTAAGAAATGCATGTCATTAAATGATCAAACGATCACTAAAAGTGTGTTTATGGGTTGGTGTGACATTCCTTATCACTAGATAATGTATTTGAATGTTGACATCTATGCTAAGGGATTTAGGGGTATTTTACATGTTGATTTATAGTGTCTTTATTGAATTTTGCAATATTTTCAAGGTATAGAATTAATACAAAATATTGTGTTTAACTCAAAATTGGAGGATTAAATTTCGAACTTTAATCATCTAGATTTTTAATTAATCTTAAGTCACATTCTCGTACAAGTTGAACACTCCTTAAAGGTAGTTTTCATCATACATACATAATTTAGCTTTTAATGTTTTGAGCAACATAATTCATTTGATTTAATAACATACTCATCACTTGATTTGAAGCTTCAATACAATTTTGAAATAAATATTCAAATTAAATAAGAATATTATATAAAAGGAAGAAAACCATTCCCATGAATGAAGACGCAGTACAAAGGGGTGTATTTAACTAGTTCATGGGCTAAATACGGGTAGCGATATTTCATCAAATAGTTTGAGATCTTCTTGTATGGGTCAAGGCCAAGAGGCTGCTCTTTCATGATGAAATCCTTATTCCAATCCCCATGTTTTGGCACAGCTAAAAGATACCAAAAACTCCATTATACTTCATGACTAAATGTAAGAAAAGTACCCTTGAATGACCATATTATAATTTATCATGTCCGGGGTAAAAATATATTTAACCAAGAAAAAAACCTCATCTAGAACCCATTATGCACATATAAGGTGATCATTGCAGTCCAAATACCATACCTCATTAAGGAAAATATTTAAAATCCTTGAGTCCTCATCCAAGGCACCAATCTGTATAAATCTTGAAGTCATAGCAATCCACAAGAAAATGCATATTTTAAACAAATTTATAACTCTCCCAAGTATTCTATGTTGGACATCCACTTGATAGAATAATAATAAAAATTATTTCATTCTAAATGGGTTTACAATTGTAGAATACATTTCCTCCGTGATTTTCCAAATGTAACCCCAGAGGATAGTTTCCTTAGCATTAGATGAGAGTATTTTGGCAAGTATGTAGAGTGAGGTGTTGAATATTTTCCAAAAGGTGTCTTCATTGAAGCTCCATGTGTTTCTCCGCATGGGCGACTGGAAATTAGAAATCCAACAAAGTTGAAATAGTCATATTTGGACACATGCGGGTTGCATTATGTAGGATTATTTTGGTTTCTAACCTCCTTCAATGCCTCTCACTTTCCCATGGTGGATTCCTAACAAAGACGCACCCAAAATAAACTCATAAACATGCAAGTGACACTAAAACCTTAAACACATTTCTATTACTCTTTTTTCAATTGAATATTCTATTTTATTTTATATTTTAAATTGAAATCACATTTTTATTTATTAATCATAGTTTACCCATTTTTTATCAAATTACACATGAAGTGGATGAATACTATTTTATTATTTCATAGTTAAAATATTTGCAAAGGAAGTATATACATAAAATAAACCTTTAAAGTATAAGAAAGTAAATGGCTAAGTATAAGCATACATTTAAATTTATAGTATAAGTTTATCTATATATATTATACTTTGAGTTTTATTTATGTACATATTTCAGATGTTTGAGAGTGATTTTAGACATCAAGGATTTATAATGCAAAATATAGATTTTTGATGGATCTCCCAAGTTTTAGGCTCAACCAATTTCAGGGGTTCTCAAATTTTAGAGTTAGCCAATTTTAGGATTTCAATTTAAGACTTAGCCAATTCATCCACCCAATTAATGTTAACAAAAATTACGTAAGTATTGTTAGAGTATGCTCAAAACATGTTGAATGAAAAGATAAAAACTCACAAATGTTTAAAATTACCATCACCATTAAATATATTTTCAGACATAAGTGGTGATAAGGAGGGTACACTACACGTCTAATGTGTACCAATGAAAAAACCATTCCTCACTAAATGTTTGACATTTAAAGTACTCCCCATATAATAACCACGGTTAATAACACTAATGTGATCCATTTCCTCTAACTCATTTGGAAAAATATGATAAACATGTTTTTTAATCTCCATTTGAGAAGGGTGGTGCAGTGCTGGAAACACACACCCTATGCACATGCACCCTATGCATATGCACCATAATGGAAACACAGTGTCCACGACTCATTACCAATAGTGTAAATATTTGGTTCTTCGTAACTCGGCTCTAATCTAGTTGCCTCAAGTTCCCCTACATGTGATTTTTCCATAAATTGTCAAATGTATATTTCTTGTATAGAATTTATCCCTACTTAGGAAACATAATTGTTTCAAAGGATGGAACACTGCTCCCGTGTTGGTGGATATTTTAATGGGTATGAAGGTTGTGAGATATTTATCTCCTACTTTTTAAATTTCTAGAATCTATAGATACATGTGATGCTTTAACACTATAACAATAATTTTTTTGATTCTTTGGCATATTACTCTTATTCATGAATAATTTTGGGTCCCTTTCATGATATCTTGCAAAATGAACCCTCACACTACTGGTGTTATTATTATTTATTCCATTTTCATGTCCTATTTGGTCATTTATTATCTAAAGTGATAAAATTCTTCCATTTTCAGAACATGCTCTTTTTTATCATCTAATGCAATGACATTCTTCCATTTTGTGGCCTACCTAGTCATTTAACATCCAATATGAAAAAAATATTCCATTTTTTGGCCTCGCACAATCGCTTAATATCTAATGCGATATAATTATTTAATTTTCATAACCTTGTCTCATTTAGTATCTAATGTAATATGATCCTTCCTTTTCATTGGCCCACATAGGAATTCAACATCTAATTAAACTTAATACATGTCTATATATTCATCAATAAACTTATATTTAGGTGGTGATTGGTGGAGCTTTACAACTGAAATTGACAAACCAACTAATTCTATAATTAACAAAAGGTATATGTTATATTAGGAGGCCTTAGTATTTTAAATAATTCTAATCATTCAAAAAATTATAATTTAAATTTAGAGATTCTAACCATGAAGTTTGTACATATATTAGACATTCACATCTCTTTAACAACCAAGCATTATGTAGATCTTATCAAACATTTCACCTATGAAAAATAGGCATATTGGAAAATGTGGAAGAGAGAAAAACTCATGAAACCCATTCTAAAAAAGTATGGTGAATAGGTCGATGAATATGGGAATGTCTTGATAAAAATTTATTTAATACTTCATTTATACTAAATAAACTATTGTGAGCATGATTTATGATATGCAATCTAAATCAAACATGGTTGAGGTTGTGATTTTTTGTATTTTGTATTTAAGACATGTATGGCATGATATTTCATGGTTATTGTAATATAACAAGGGATTTTTTACATGTGAAGGATTTGCATTGTGTGGAAAATCAACAATGTACCATTAGTAATTATTGAAGCATGTGTACAATTGGCTAAAGACTTGGGAAAACAAATATAGTAGCATTCATAAAAATGTTCTAATATGTTTGCACTATTTAAATGCACCTCATATTATTTAATGTCTATGCCAATAACTAGTTTTTGATATTGAAGGTCTATTTATTTGATGTTCATGTATTCACTTAATGATTTTTATTATTTACATCTTTGTTTACGTAAGATATTTTGTTTTTAAAGTAAATGTTCTTAATTATTTCATATTCGACATCATTTCAAGAAGGAATTGTATTACAAAAAATAAAAAACCTTCAATAGGGACTTGTATTACTTAAAACTTAAAAAAGTTAATGTGACAAATTGATGTCATGATGGTCAAGTAAAGTTAAACCCAATATAAATGCAAAATAATATATATTTATTCATAGTGAATACACAAAAAAAAAATATGTAAAAGAATCAAATAACTTCTTTGAAATTATTTTGAAACTTAACATTTCAAGCCTAAAGCTAGGCCTATCATCGAGAGGAAGAGATCCACAAAACTAAAATTGGTGAAATAATTGTGTGTTGGCGAAATAATTTTTTGTATTACAAATTATGTGTTTCCACCAATTCTCATAGGGATATACCTCTCCTTATTGTGTATGGGGAGGCTCCCATTAATTAATGTAAACTAAAATATTTATGCAGGGTGTCCAAATAGGCAGGGGGATCACACAGAAGACTTCATCAACTCAGGAAAAGTGCTTGTCATGGAAGTACAAGAGAGGAATTTTCAGCGATGAGGATAAAGGAGATAAATTCGAAGGGAGGAGTTATTTTTGTGATTAGGAAATAAAAAATTTCACACACAATAACTAGATTAGGTACACATTCAATTAAAGGAAAACAATAGTGTAGGAAATTAACAAGACCAACAAATTGAAGAAACGAAGTTCTTTAGATTCATTAATCGGGGACACCATGTTCCTTCTTGGTTATTCCAGATCAATATGCTTGTAATGGTACAAAAGAGAGAATAGAGGAAAACATTAGCTAAGGAAATGGAATAAATTTATCTTTTATTTCTTGTGTATTGGTCATACGAATCTCAACAAACATACAACAATCCACAATTTCTATAGAAAAATAAACTTTCAAGATCCTTTGGAATGAAGAGGTCATTCTAATTTATAGCATTGTATATTTATTTCTTATCTACCCCCACATGATTCTTCAAAGTCTTATTCAAATTTTTACTTTTCATATTTCTAGGAAGTGAGGAAATTAGTCCCCTTTTTATAAATCAAAAGGGACTCTTACAATTCAACATTAGAGAGTCACTTAAGTTAAAGATACAAAATACCATCATTATCTACAATGAAGGATTAGAAGAGGGGGAAGGAAGAGGAGAAAATATGAAGAAAGAAGAAGAAGGGAGTTGAATGATCTGTTGTTGATGAATAAATTTATGATTTGGGTCATGGTGACCACAATATCCTCCTTTTGCAAAGATGCATAGACACTTCAGACTACCAAATGAGTTTTTAGGAAAAGCTGTTGTGAGAGCTCCTACAAGAAAGGAAAATTATCGAGACAATGAAAGATAAAATAAAATAAATCACAACAATATACATCTCTATAAATTTCTTACAAACCTCAATAATATTTGTGAAGCACTTGGGTTTGTGAAAGCTTAATATTTTTGAGTTGTGGGTGCTCTTGATCAGTTCTCCAAAGGATGAATGCAATGCTACGAGATTAGATACACAAGGATGCATATGTCAAATTGGAAGAAGTTGGCTATGATTTGGGGCATGGTGACCATAATATGCTCCTTTTACAAGATGCATAGACACTTCAAACTACCAAATTAGTGTTTATGAACATTGTTGTGATACCTCCTGTGAGAAACGAAAATTAGTAGACAATGAAAGATAAAAGAAAATAAATCACAATAATATACATATCTATAAATTTCTTGCAAATCTCAAGAAGATTTGTGAAGCACTTAGGCTTGTGAAATATTAAGATTTTTGAATTGTGGGTGCTCTTGATCAATTCTCCAAAGGATGAATGTAATGCTATGAGCTTGGATACATAAGGATGCGGATGTCAAATTGGCAGAAGTTGGATATGATTTGCATAAGCTTCCAGGGATGATTTTTCAAATGAAATGGCATAATTTTATAGTTGAGAGTAAGGACATGAAAGGTGGATGAAATTTTGACTAAGCTTTAGGTTAATAATTGTAATTACCTAGAATAAAAAGTAGACTTGGTTTGTGGAATTACAAATTTGAAGGGGTAATAAACATTTGGAATGGAAGAAGTTACATATGGGAATGGGGTTTCACATGGAATTCAAATTCCCCACCGTTCTAGGAATCTAAAATTGAGTCCAAGTGGAATAGGGAAGTGGAGTTCAAGTGTAGTTAACTAGGATAGGTGGAATTGATTAAATAACTAATTTAATTAGTTATTAATTGTGAGGAGATAATTAATCATTTAAATAAATAAATATTTAATTATATTATCTAAGAGGTGTAGGAATTAATTTAATTAATTACAAGGCATGATAGAATTAAATTAATTAATTCTAAAGGGGTAGGAATATGACTTAATTAGCATAATTGATTTAATTAATTCTAAAAGGGTGTATTGTAGCAAGATAGAGTTAATTTAATTAATTATAATTAGATGGAAGTATACTATAAGTATGAATGTATTTTTAGGGTGTCTACATTTTCCCCTCTTTAAACCGTTATTACGAATGAATAGAGTTTTAAAAATAGTAGACGATGCAGTTAGTGAGTGGAAAGTGGTGAAGTATTTGGATGCCTCACTAGTAGAATGGTAAAGGAATACCCACTCGAGAAGGTGGGTGACACAGAAAAGTGGCAGACAACCACTTGATAGGAAGAAAATAAGGTATTTTAACTAGGAGAAGGAACTGTGCTCGTAGCATGAGCGCCATTTGGAGAGTGTGAATATAAGAAAAACACTTATTTTGTTGTTGCACAATAGATTTTTCACCATGATTATGAAATAATCAAGATGGGTAACCCAGATTTTTGTAAACAAAAACACATAGAGAAAAGAAAAGACAAAAAGGAAAACATGCCCAAGATACATAGTAGGAGTAGATATGATTATATATGAACCAAAATGTTATCACATTACTTGTAATAGGTCAAAACAATAAAAATCAACAATGCAACAAAAATTAAAAAAATAAAACAATCAATTATGCCCCTAATGCATGCCACAATGATGATTAAGTAGATGCAAATATCCCCAAACACTAAACGTATGAAAGAAATGAGAATAAGATCTAACAGAGAGTTGAGTGATTCTCAAATACTCCAAAGGTAAATTTTGTTGAATTTGTTTTACAAATTATCTCGAGATAAATTTCCCTAGGAGAAGTTATATTGCAAAGGAAAAACAATTGTGCCTTTCCCCAATCAGAGTTTGGAACCATGCAAAGGGAAGAAAGTGATAGTCGTAAGATTGGAACAATCACTAGGGTAGTAGATAAAAGTATGAATTTATCAAGATTGTGTTGAAATGTTGAAATATCAACTTCGTAGGTTTTCTAATTGTAGGAAATCTATGATGAGTGAATGTTTGTTCAAATTTTTAGAAGTTTTGTAAAAAATTAAATTTTTGAATATATAATTTTTTTGTTCAAGTTTTTTTAATATATGATTTTTATGGTCTTAAAATTTCTTGAGAAACATTTAATGCAAAGAGGAGGAGGAGTGTGTTTGTTACACTTGATTTATTATGGAAAAATGGTACTTCTAAAATCATAAAACAATAATATCAAACAAACCCAATATGAGGAAGGAACCACACCAAAGTTATATGTGAACTATGATGCGAAGAATTTTCCTACAATTGGTCTACAACAAAGGTAAAAAAACTACAAAAAATAACAAACTGAAAAGAAGAAAAAACATTTACAATGTTGAAAAACCACAATAGTACAACACAATTTACAATAACGATGTCTAATGACACTCCTAATGTGTTCCATATTGAAGAACTAGACATATATGAATGTCGTCGAGTGATAACTTAGAACATGAAAGGATTAGATTGAGACGAAGAGTATTCTGATGCTTAGATACTCTAATAGATACTCTTGCCAAATCCATTGAATTTTTATGATGATTTATATTATATTAAAAATTTAAATCCAAGTGCCCCAAGAAAAGTTATATTGTAAAAGGATAATTGATTTCCTTGAGCATAAATGTACATGATGAGAAAGAAAAGTGATTATCAGAAGATGATCTGGAATGATCATGAGGAGCATCGTTAAATGATAAAGTAGTTAAAATGTGTTATTTAGTGTTGGTGTGAGTCATTTTCCACATCACATGGTGATTCATATCACTTAGGTGAGGTCATAGGTATAGGTGTCACAAGGGTGTCGTAGGGATCCTCATTATATTATTTATGTGTCATTATGCGTGAGTACATCATATGGGAGTTACTTCCATTTATGGAATGTAACTCCCCTTCTCCATTTGAGAAGTCTTTATTACATGAACTGAGGGTTACACAACACATTCTATTTGTATCCCTTATCCTTTTCAGATCTATGAGGATGAACTTATGATATTTTCCCTTTTTGGAATCTTTGCATGCACTTCATGGTTGATTCTCACTCCTTCATGAAACCTTTTCACTCTTCCAGAGTGCAACTTGGTTGATGTTCATGTTATCCCACATGATCCTTGTGCTTCAAATTTTCACATTATTCATCATGGTAGTAAGGTGCATGTTGTTGGGATTTGTGCTACTCACCGCTTTTATTTTTCCTACCGCTCTTAGCTTTATGTTCATGATTTTCGTGTTTCGTGTGTGTTCTTTGTAATGGCTATTCCATTTATGCTCTAATTGCATTGATTCGGGGTTTTAAATATTTTTCATCATTCTCGGATCACGTTTTCAAGTGTTTGTGGGTTTCAGTGTTTTTCACCTTTACATGCATTTTTGGAGTGATTTTCCTGGAGTTTCATTGCAGCTTCAAGTCGAGATCAAGTTTTAAAGGTCTTTGGTTGTTTGAGATTTTTTGGAGGTGTAGAAGTTGTTATTTGGGTCCAACTTGGCCATAGATCACTAAGTCGGGAACCAAGCTACCCCTTTCTTCCTCAAATTAGCACTCCATACTTATTACATCTCGGCCCTACCTCATATACTTAACCTGCTCACCACCTTGATGAGTTTTGTTACATTGTCTTTGACCTCGGTTTTACTTCTTCCTTGCTTGTGTTTTATGTGATTGATCGTATTGGATTTTTCTGATTTGGCTCATGCGTTGCACCTCGGTTATGATTTATGCCCGAGCTCCCCGGACCCTACATAACTATCCACTCTAGTAGACCTCCACTCGATGCTCCTCACACTTGATTTCATTTTGATTTCTATTGGTTTGCATTTTGGAGGTTACTATTGCTTTGTTGTGTGCTCAGATTTATGTTGTGGGCACCATATATTCCTTCCACATCCAATGCCAACCCTTTCTTGAGTTTGTGCCTCCCTGCATGTTTATGCCTACCATGACCTCTCCTAAATTTTTACTACCCTAGTTTTCCTTGGATTCCCTCATCATTTCTATGCTTCTCATTGTACATCACTTCTTCGAGAATCATCTCTATCTCGGTAGTTACTCCTCAGCATCTCGATGTTGAATCCATGCTCAATGGCTTTTCTACTATTCCCTAGACACATAGACCCTTTTCCACCCCTCCACGTGGACTAATTCTCTGGCCTCACGACACGGCGAAGGCGTGACCTCTCCACCTAGACTTCTTTGACCCCACTATTAAATGGCACCTCCAACGGTTGCGGCGCTCCAAATAACTCAACTTGGTGGTCTGATTCTTAAGCTTGCCCAAGCTCCTCCAAATTTTCATATCGTGTTGGCTCCCACTTCAAATCACCCACTAAGATCTCAGTAACCATCTTGTTGAGTAACTCAATCCAGTTCTTTCAACTAGCTCACCCTTTGAGCTCTCACGACCCCTCTTACCCCTTTTCTTGGTTTTTTTGTGATTTTTTCCTTTTTCAAACATTGTATGGGAAATTAAAGGTAAAAATTAAAAATACATTATTTTCATGAGGGTATTTTTTTGGGCTCCTTAGATAGGGTTTTGGGATTTCGGGCCACTTTTATGGCTCATTACATTGTAGTCCTCTTCTTCGCCTACAAGCCTAGTGAGAGTGCCCACTATAGCCTTGTTGCAAGAGAGCCTTCTTTTTTATGATGTAAAACACCTTCTCTCACAATTAGGAGTGTTTCTACCCTTGTGTTGTGCTCTCCCTTTTTGCTTGATTATCTATCATTTCTAAGCTTCTAACCAGGACTTATTATGGCCTCCAATCTTACGTGACTCATCACCTACTACAAGGTGAGTGGTTAACTATTCGACATCACATGAATGCACCTTATTGTAATCACACACTACTTATAAAGTTATACAAAATGGGTTTATCACTCTTTCTTGGGTGTTGTATTATACACAGATGCATTCTTGGTCAAGTCAGACATCTTACCACCTTGATTGTATCCGCACACCCTTCTTATTGTATACCTTACACTTCTTGATTCCACATCATGAAGGATTATATTTCCAAACTTGAGTATCACAAGAACACTTTATAGCCATGATGAGTGATTTTTTGGAGTTTCTTCTTGGGAAAGATAACTACACATCATGGTGTGCTTCTATGGAACTCTAATTTGCCTACAAGGGTCTTACACAATTTCTACTTGGGTCAGTTCCTACACACATTGATTTTATTCATCTTAAGGACTTTCTCCACACATGCAACCATGTCATTGGTCACTTGATGTTACATATCACCAAGCCTCTCTTATTCCATGTGGTAGACTCAGATCCTCCCCACATAATCGAAGGATATTTCGGTCTTTGTCTGGAGAACCTTCAAATACCACCATCGTTGTTGCTTCTACTGATATATTTGTCTCCTCTTCTACTTCATGTGATGACAGTTCCACTAACACATACTCACTTGGTTCCATCTCTGATGATGAAGATTGTGCTTCTAATTCTGATGACGAGAGTGTTACAGAGGACTCCTCTCCTCCTTCTCTAACCTTTTTAAAGTATGTCAAAGACTCATCCCATCCCATCAAACATAGAGCAGTCCCATTCCTATCCTTGTATATTCATTCCATTTACCTTCTTTCCACTTCTAGTGTACGAGGACCTTTTCACTCCTCTTCCTTCAGTTGATGATTCATACATGTCTAACATCACTCTTCTGATTTTAGAGCCCCTTCTTGGGATGAGTATCTGTAAGACCTTGGTCCTATATTTGTAGTGTCTACTTTTGATGTATTATAGGCATTTCCTCATCCTTATACAAGTGTTTTAGAGGAGTTCTTCATCCCCTTTGTTAGGAGTTCCCCTTCTAGGAATCTTAACACTTCCACCTTTTAGGAGATCATCACAGATCCACCCTTGCTTTTGGATCCTTTTTTTTTTGTTTTGGGGTTTTTTTCATTTCCTTCACTTCACTCAGGATTCCTTTTGACATATGTTCCTCCTTCATACTACAATAGTTCTACACTCATGGAATTACCTTTGGTTCCTTGGTGCTCATTTGCTAGACCTATGTCACACTTATGTGGACCCGAGACTTAGAGTTCTTCATACTTTGTTGCCTTCGAGTTTCCTTCACGAAGTGGGTGGAATTCAAGTAATCCATATTTTTCCTTCCTGAGGGTAGGCACATAATTTAGTGTAGGTGTCTCTTCTTTAGTCTAGAGGTAGAGGATCACTTCATTGATGCTCTTCTTGGATCCTTCATAGATTTTTAGAGTTCATATTTGTCCATGGAATATTTTGTGTTCCTCTCATCTCCCTCTTCTCTTATCTTCTTCTTCTTCTAGAGAGATTTCCCTTTTGTACATGGGTACCTTATCAGGATCCTCAATTTCTGGGACCCATTTGTGGCATATTTCTTAGATTAGAGAGTGTTTTTCATCTCTTATGGTGGATGTTTTTCCCATTGGGTTTTCCTCCATTTCTTGAGATCCTTGTTGTTCATGGGTGCCTCATCGAGGTTTTAGTGTTGGCCCCATTTCTCTTTTTTGAATTTCTACCTCATCATAAGTTATGAAGAATGGCAAGTAATCTCACTTAGGTGAGGTCATAGATCTAGGTGTTACAAGGGTTTCACAGGGTTTGTCATTAGATTCCTTATGTGTCATTACGCTTGAAGGCACCATATGTGTCATATAGGAGTTACTTCCATTTCTGGAATGTAACTCCCCTTCTCCACTTGAGAAGTCATGATTATAGGCACTAGGGGTTATACAACACCCCCTATTTGTACCCCTTATCCTTTTCAGATCTATGAGGATGGACTTATGATATTTTCCCTTTTTCGAATCTTTGCATGTACTTCATGGTTGATGTTCTCTCCTTCATGCAACCTCGTCATGTTGCCAATGTGTAACTTAGTGGATGTTCGTGTTACCCCACGTGATCCTCATGCTTCAAATTTTTGCATTCTTCATCATTTGGTTACTAAAATTTGGGAAAAGATTTTATTAATGTTTTTGTTTCACGCTGCAGTTTATATTACTTTTTTTTTTTATTTTTGAAACATATTTCAATTTTTTTAGATTTTGAACATATTTGAAGTTTTGGAAACATATTTGAATATTTTTGAATTTTATTACTCGCAAACTATTGTACAAATCTAAACTCATGTATAATTATATGCATTTCATTCCATTGGTAAAATGCATATGATATAATAATATGATGTTTCACCCATTCCTGGCTCCATACAACTAAGAAGATGTGAGTGCTCATCACCAAGAGCCAAGAAGGCTGTGATAATAAGGTGAATAGTGATATGAAAGTGAAGATGATGGATGTTAAGAAAGAAAGTGCAACAATGATACTTGTGGGAAAAATTTAATGCATATCTATTCAATATTATCTGATTGGTTCAAAGATGATTCCAATTTATAATTTTTGACTAGACTTAGATCCATTGATGGCCTACTAATTGGAAAAATATGGTTGAAGGAATTGTTGTCTCTCTTAACATGAGAAACTAAATTACTTCTTGGGATATATATGATTAAGTAATTTTGATTCATATTTTCTAAATACTTTATTAGATAATTGTTTTTGTGAAAGACCCCTACATCTTTCCCCATATCATTAATAAAAGGCAAGGGCTCAACACCAAAGATAAATAGTAGGTGAGTAAATACATCTTTCCTCATTCCTAGTCTCATACTACTAGTAAGAAGTATAGGATCATCATAAAAAATTGTAAAGGATGAAAGGAGTGATGACTGATTTATATTGATTTTCCTTATATATCAAGTGTGCTTATTGGGAAGGAACATTTTCCCCAAGTATACACTACATGTGACTAGTAGGATGCAAGGGTTTAACATTGTTAAAAAACAAGAACAAACTGAAGTGAAACAAAATACATGATATTGAATATCTTTTCACCGTTTATTCATTGAAAGAGCTTTACATATATAGGATTTTCAGTCCTTAAAGTATGGATATTTACCATATCCAATAACAAGAATATCTCTACTCAATCTTAGACTCTTTCTCACGTGAGTTGTAAACACTCACTTAAACTAGACTAACGTTCACACTAAATAGAATTCCTAACAATCACCCCCTTAGTGTGAACATGGGGAAAGCTATCTCCTGTACTTGCTCATGTTTTACATATGGTTTTACAATTGGTTAACCACTAACCACAAGAAGGTTTTCTAGGACAACCAACAACCATATCTGTATGTGTTTTTCAAGAGATCCACAAACTCTCAAGAAGGTTTTAGAATGGAACCAACAACCATTTCATAGCACAATACATTATTTTTGCTCTTACCATTTTCAATACAGAAGAGGAGATTGTAGAAGGAAAGAAACATGTTTTGAATAGGAATGGGACTTCTGTTCATTATTACAACAGAAAATAAACACACAACACAACTGAAAGAAGGTCACCAATATGCTGAGAAATCTCTTTGTTGGTGACTAACAAGAGATGTTGTTTTCCTCCTCCTCCTTGCCTCCAGCCTCCAATAGTTTCTAGAACAGAAAGTCATCGAATTGTAGTCAGGTTCTTCTGGTGCTGGTTCTTCTGTTTCTGATTCTTCTTCAGCAGCTACATTTTCCTCTTGCATTTTAAGCTTTCCTTTTATGATGTCTTTGGCACGAGTAATACAGAAAGAAGCTCTATGTCCTTTTCTCTTGCAATAATAACATTCTGTTTCTTCTTTGTTCTTTGAAAAATTTGTATGTCTTTTGTTTGTATAGAGGGCATTTTCTTCCTGAATGTCTTCTTTTGTTCTTTTCTCCTCAGCTAGGAGCGCAGAAATCATGTCTTCTAGTGATTGTGAGGGCATTTGTCCGAGAGTGAAAATGACATTACTGTATTTAGGAAGAAGACTGTTTAGAAGTATGGCTTTAGCATCTTCGTCATCTACTACAACTTTTACTTCTGCAAGTTTCCTTATGAGTGATCTCAGTTCATTGATGTGACTTGACATTGTCACATTATCATTCATTTTGAGTTTGAATAATTGAAGTTTTAATGAAAATTTTGCATTGATTGCATTTGAACCGAAAGTTTTGCTGAGTAGTTCCCATATTTCTTTAGCATATTTTTCCAGATCCACATAGTGTAGCTCAGTGTCAGATAGGGAAAGTCCTATTATTGCTTTTGCCTTATCATTCCTTGTTTCCCACTCTATTAGTTTTGCAGCGTCTGTGGGTTTTGATTCTTCTCCTGATACAATCCTCCATAGATTTTTATGCATTAATTGCATTTGGATTTTAACTTTCCAAGTGTGAAAGTTTAATCCATTGAACTTATCTAGTGGGATGTCCATGATTCTTCAGAGTGTCGGTTTCAACCGATAATGCACTCTTCAATTTTTTTTTTTTTTTTTTATAGGGTGTCGAATACAATCGAGAATGCACCCTTTACAATATAGATTAAAAAAGTAATCACAACAAATTACTTTTTAAATTTACATAGATACATCTATATTATAAATCAAATCATTAATCTAACATGAGTAATATGAGAAGAACAAATAACAATAAAAAATAAATAGACTTTAGATCTATATCATAAAGTATATTAACCTTGTTTTATTCAAATCTCAATGAATGAGATTCACGAAGGATGCCACAGGTCAGAACGGTTCACACTAAGCGTCCTGCATGCATGTTCTCTCCATGCGTGATGATTTATGAACATGTGGTGATGCCCTTGTCAGTCCTCCATACGCAACAACAATTTAGAATGTTGCTTCCTTTTCCACCATGCAGGTCACGATCAATGTAAATCTTCTAAGGGAATACAGTTAAAATTTAGCAAATCCATTTAGCAAATCCATTTTACAATAGATAATACGGTTAAAATACTCCAAATGGCCATGCAAGGAAATACAGTTAAAATTTTTGTTTAGCCTACAGTCTATCCATTTCCAGGCACTCGTGCCTCATGCAGACGTCTGGAGGATGTGCTCGCTGTTCGAGGGTGCACGCAGGTCAGAAGGATGTGTTGAAAACTTCAATTGATCTCTTGTCAGATTTGAGCCACCATAATCCCAGGATGAACCAGGATCCGGTACCAAATGAAAAACAAGAACAAACTGAAGCGAAACAAAATACATGATATTGAATATCTTTTCACCGTTTATTCATTGAAAGATCTTTACATATATAGGATTTCCATTCCTTAAAGTATGGATATTTACCATATCCAATAACAGGAATATCTCTACTCAATCTTAGACTCTTTCTCACGTGAGTTGTAAACACTCACTTAAACTAGACTAACGTTCACACTAAATATATTTCCTAACAATGGTAGATCAAATGGGTGGTCAAAAGGACCTGATAAAGAAGTTATTGCTTTTTGTAAAAGAGAGAGCTTATTTGAAAAGAGGAGTTTCCATTAGTAAGATTCAAGAAAAAAACCGTAGGTAAAAAGATCTAAAATGGTAGAAACCATAACAAGGATGAGACACACAATGCCCAATAGGAACAAGATTAACCTGTGTCGTAGAAGGTGAATAATGTAAAGATATGATAATTTTATGTAAAAAAATTGTTACATGAGTTAACTATGCAAGTGACCTTCCCTAGTGTAGAGAGAAATTATGAAAGAATATGCTTTTGCTTCTACGTTTTTGATGTTCAAATAATGCTTTAATAATGGTTTGGATATGAATTTTTATTCTCTTTTTATGCTTTTAATGTGTATAAAATTTGGAAGATGAAGGTTTGCAATGGACTCATAAGGACAAAGTCACATTTATATGAAAATTGAATGATCTTGACTTATGAGACTTGGGTGGACAAGATCCAAGTCAAAAGAGTAACTAGAATTATTTTCAATGTATCTATGATTGGAGCAGTTTTGATGTACGAGACTTGGGATGACGAGTTGCAAGTCAAAGGAGGGAATTTGAGGATTCAATGAGTCCATATTTACAAGACTTCGGTGGAAAAGGTCCAAGTCAATGGAGGGAATCAAAATATTTGATAAGTTATAAAGTAAGAGACTTCTGTATACGAGATCCAATTCAAAGGATGTATGATTAGATAAGTTGACTTGATAGACCTATTTGATGTTAGAGGAGGATTATTGAGGAAAAGGATATTTTGAAATACACATTCATATATGAGTGGAGGAATACAAGGAAAGAAGGATTGATCTCTAGATGTACACCCAAGGCTCCTTATAGTCTGTAGAGAGTAAATATTCAATGTTTTTCCATCAAGGTTGTGGATTAGTTGATTTGATAAAATATTTGTAATTAAATATTGAAATGGTTGTATAAGGGTATTCCTAGATATACATACCGCATAAAGTGTTGGCATGGAGATGTATTGACATGTAAGGGTCATCATTGATGAGATGCCTTTAATATTGATTGTTTGAGGCATTATGAACATGGAAGGCTGCATTGTTGTGTCTAAACTTTTTGTGACTGTGTTTCTACAACAAGACTAGAGATGTTAGGCATATGAACCAACACTAAAAGAATAAAATCAATCTCAATGGTGCTTTTCGATGGACCCTCTTCTGTACACTATAAAGTTATATCAAAGTTTGAAAGGGATTATTAAAGCAAATTCAAGCTCTCATTTTATGTTAGAAAGTGTTTTCCAAAATAATTCCAATATTTGTTTGAACTAATGGAAGAAAATCTAGAGAAGAGATTGATTGGTTTTGATTGAAAGATAGTTAACCCTTATTTTAATGATCTCGTCGAGTTTTAGTATGTACAAGATTTTGGAAAATTTTTGACTCTTTGTGAGAATTTGTGGTATTTTATGTGTGTTTAAATTCAATAGCTTTATCTTCGAGCTCTATAGAGATAACTTCATCATCAATTAATTATTGGATGTAATGCTTAAATCACACACACATATATCTATAGAATGGACATCAATATGATGGAAGTTAGATTATGTATTAGGTTTTTACTAATATGGCTTAGGTTTCCCTTTAAGAAATGGTTTTATAATTAAATATTTCATCATTCTATCTCACATTAATTGATGAAAGACGCTAGAGAGACTCTACCTAAGGGGTGTAAAATGGCATTTAAATTTACATGGAGTGGTGTCTTTGTTAGGTTGTATGATTGGATTTTTTTATTGTTCATGTATGTTGTGCACATTTTAATTATCTGTGACACCATCATTGATGAAATTTAAGTTGCGGTTGATGTACCTAGATTTATCATGATAAGAGATAGTATTGTTATTATAATTCCTAGTATCTTTGGAATAAGGCTTGATCAAGCCTTTAGAAATAAGTTCCTTTTATATTTTAGTTCTCGTTGTGATAAATTCCTCAAAAATATTGAGGAGTTGCATTTACATGTGAAATGATAACTCATCGATAATTTTTGTGATGAATATCTAACCATTTTTTTCAAGGATTGAACATAGGAATCGACATGTGATTCATCTCCATCGTTGTAAAATTTATGCAAATATTTCATTTTTCATTGTTTTGCATTGTGTAAATCCATCATTATGAATTGAGTTGAGGTTGAAAGAGAAATTCTTGAATAAATTCTCAAAGATGTCCACAAAGGTGGTGATAGATCCCTTTGGAAGGTGTAAGAACCAGTCAAAGATTGTCTTCCTAGACTTATAGGAAAGAGATGCAAGAGAAAGCTCTCACTATATGGCACTTCTTTTCATGCTATGAAAACTTATTTGATATGATCTCTTAGATCATTTCCCCCTTATATTTAGAAATATTAGGACTCTTGAAAGAGCGTGGGAATGATATGTGTAAGATGTCCATATCAAAAGGGTAAGGACACAATTCATCAAAATTTAATTATTTACATTGTTTTTGCATACCCAAAATTATGTCTTTCTTCATTTTCCATTCTTGGGAAAATGGTGAATTTTTTGTGGGATATATGATGAATTATCATTTTTCATTTTTTTTTCTCCTTATTTCACACATTATAGGTTTTAGATGGATTGTCACTCCTTTTATTTGATTCTTTGTCATTTGTGTCGGTAGTGAATTTGGAAGATATGACAACTAGTTGTTTTCTTATCTCACTAAGTTGGTCCAATAATTCATTGTTTAATATATTGTTTGAATCTATCATATTTGAAAGAGAGGGTGAATGAATAAAGGTGTGATGAATAAATCAAAAATTAACAAAGTATATGCTAAGATGGAAGAGGGGAAAAGGTTTGAAATATTGAATAGCTCAACCCTTAGTAAAGTGAATGCTAAGATGGAAGAGGCGAAAAAAGAATATTTAAGAACTTAACCCTTAGAAAATTGAATTCTAATATGGAAGGGAGGAAATTTTTGAAACTTTGAACCTTAGAAAAGTGAATGATAAGATGGAAGAGGTGAATTTTTTCAAAGATTGACCGTTATCAAAGTGAATGCTAAGATAGAAGAGGTGAATTTTTTTGAAAGCTTGACCCTTAGAAAAGTGAATGCTAAGATGGAAGAGGTGAAAAGGTTTGAAATCTCCTTCCTTAGTAAAGTGAATGCTAATATGGAAGAGGAAAAAAGGTTTGAAAGCTCGACCCTTAGCAAAGTGAATGCTAAGATGGAAGATGCGAAAATGTTAATTTCACTACTCTTAATAAAATGAGTGGTAAGATAGAAGGACCTAAGAGGGGTTATATGTGATCTAATATTTAAAAAAAATGAAGGGAGGAATTTTTTTGAAACTTTGAACCTTATAAAAGTGAATGATAAGATGAAAGAGGTGAAATTTTTTCAAAGATTGACCGTTATCAAAGTGAATGCTAAGATAGAAGAGGTGATTTTTTTGAAAGCTAGACCCTTAGAAAAGTGAATGCTAAGATAGAAGAGGTGAAAAGGTTTGAAATATACTTCATTAGTAAAGTGAATGCTAATATGGAAGAGGAAAAAAGGTTTGAAAGCGCGGCCCTTAGCAAAGTGAATGCAAGATGGAAGATGCGAAAATGTTAATTTCACTACTCTTAATAAAATGAGTGGTAAGATAGAAGGACCTAAGAGGGGTTATATGTGATCTAATCTTTAAAAAAATGAAGGGAGGAAATTTTTTGAAACTTTGAACCTTATAAAAGTGAATGATAAGATGGAAGAGGTGAATTTTTTCAAAGATTGACCATTATCAAAGTGAATGCTAAGATGGAAGAGGTGAAATTTTTTGAAAGCTAGACCCTTAGAAAAGTGAATGCTAAGATGGAAGAGGTGAAAAGGTTTGAAATCTCGACCCTTAGTAAAGTGAATGCTAAGATGGAAGAGGAAAAAAGTTTGAAAGTGCGGCCCTTAGCAAAGTGAATGCAAGATGGAAGATGCAAAAATGTTAATTTCACTACTCTTAATAAAATGAGTGGTAAGATAGAAGGACCTAAGAGGGGTTATATGTGCTCTAATATTTAACAAAAATGGATGTTAAAGGAGAAGAGACTTAACAAGGTGAATGATCAACTCTTAATAAAATGAGTGATAAGAGTGAAGAAAAAGGTTGAAAGGTTAGCACTTAACAAAATGAGTGTTAAGAGAAATGAAAAAAGGTGAAAGGTTAAACTTTGACAAGATGAGTGTTAATAGAAATGAAAGGGGTGACTTCACAACACTTAAAAAAATGAGTAATGTTAAGGTAGAAGAAGGAATTGAAATGTTAGATTAGAGGACTCTTAACAAAATGAGTGTTAAGAGAGATGAAAAGGTTTGAAATTCTTCGTGACCCTTTACAAAGTGAATGTAAAGAGGAAAAATTGAAAGAGATTATCTTTCTTGACTTGTGAAAAAATGAGTGCTATAGGAGGAGACTTAGAGACATGATGAAATATTCTCAACACTTAACAAAAGTAATGTTAAATGAAGAGACTTAGGAATATGATGAGGGTGTTCAACTCTTAACAAGATGATTGCCAACAGAGGAGAGAGGTAAAAAAATGATGAAAATTTTAGGTTGTTAACAAGATTAGTGTTAAAATATGAGACTAAACAAAGGAACGGGAGCACTCAAATAATGATAATGTGAATGTTGAAACTAGAAGTGAAGAAATGATGATAAAAATGTCCAAATCTCATGAAAGTGGAGACAAGAGATGAAGGGAAAGTGATTGATGAAGGATCTCAAATTATAGAAAAGTGAATTCTTTAAAAGAGAAAAGGGAATAAATATGAGGATGCTGAAAATTTAACAAAGTGTATGTTTAAATGTGACGATGTAAGATCATGGAATACTTGAATTTAAACAATGTAATGTTAAGCGTAAGAATTATGAAATTAAAAACAAATTGATCATGATGGTGGTTGACTGTGATAAAGTGATTATCATGATGTCAAGACTTAATTCCAAGATGAAAATGCTTGAGTGAAGATGTAGATATCCAAAACTTGAGGCTTGATGTTAAAAGGAAAGTGAAAGCTTAATTTTTGGAAACCGTGAGCCAAATATTTAAGACTATAATGAGGTAGGAGGAAACTTGAGTTGAGAAAATCTAAAAAGAGAAGTTTGGTGATTTTTAAAAGAGATAAGAGGTGAATGGAAGTTTTAAAAATAGAATGAAAATTTCAAATAAAGGATAAAATAAAATTATAATAAATACAAATAAGGGATATAATGATTTTGAGAGGATATGCAAGAAAGGACCCAAATAAAGATTTTTTTGGAGATTGTGAAGAAAAACAATGATAGCTATAAATAAGGGATATTTGGAAAATGTGATGAGAATGAAAGAATAATGTCAAATGAAGGAGAGTTTCTACAGGATGTATGATCCAAACAATAATTTGGAACAGTGTAAATAAGAGATAGTGAATGATTTCCAATCAAGGAGAAGGACGATAAAAAGAGATGAGAGTAAGTCCAAATAAGGAAAATTTGAATATTTTGTACAGATTGAAAAAGCTACAAAGGTAAGAACATATGATATGAGTTTGGAACACAAATCACTAATTAAAAGGAAAAAAAAGAAAATAAATAAAAGTGAAAACAAATTTTTTATTTTATCGATGTTTTGGCCTCTACCTTAGATTGGATTGGTCGTGTATGGATTCCTAGTATAGGTTCACTCTATAGGTATCAATAGTATACTTGAGAAAGGACAATACCATTTCTAGTTACTTTCTTTAATTTACCCCCTTTGAAAGAATGATAAAATATTTTTCTCAAATGAATCACATTGGGGTCGCCACTATGGATATCTGTGACTCTAATCTCAAAATAGGAGTACTAGTCAGGTAGGTTAATGATACCCATTTCATCAGCCAATTCCCTCAATTTTTGAATACTTTGGGATTCTTTTGGTAATCCTCACAATGCATTCTATGGCTTAATCTAAGGAACTTACCATAGTTGAAGTGTATGGGTTTTAACCCTTATCCAAACCTGCAAATATAGTGTGAATTATTCTTTCTTATCTTGATTTATTACAAGATTGTCTTAACCACCATTATTTGACCAAGGAAACCTACAGTTAGTAATATGTTTTAAATGCCATTATTTGACTAAGGAGACTTGTAGTTAGTAGTTTGATTGTTTTTAGAATAACCTCCTTTAGAGTCACTCATGTAAATAAGGGTTAGTATGTTTCCACTGAGGTAGGTGGAGAGGAAAATATGAAATAAGTAAGCCCACATTTCCTATTTCTAAGATCACTTAAAATGTGAGGAAAGATAATATACATGATCTAACTTTGATTAAGAAAATAAAAATTTAATTCCAAATGGGAGTTAAAATGATCATGTTTCTAATTTCCAAGATCACTTAAAAGTGTGAGGAAATAGCATATGCATGATCCTTCTATGATTAAGAAAGGAAAAAGTTAATTCTTTAATAATACTTAAAATAACTAATCAATTTTTTTTTATAGAAACATAATAAGAGAGTAGTCTAAAACATAGGTTAGATTTAAACAACACGTTAGAAAAAGTAGAAAATTGACAAAAACATAAAGGGTGTGCTAACACATTCAGTGAGTACGTTAGAAACATGATTTGAGTGTGCTAGAGATATAGAGGATGCTAACACATGCAAATGAATGTTTTGGTGTGACAATTAGCCTACAAAACACAAAATTTAAATATACAAAAATGAATAAAACATTGATGTGTGCAAGAGGATGCTAGCATATGGTGATGGATACTAGTGTAGACAAGTGAACAAAAATGCATGCAGGTGAATGGAGATGCAAAAACTTGAACGAAAATGCACATAGATGGACATAAACATGTACAACTGGAATGGTAGTATGAAAAGGTGCACACTAGCATAGAAATATGTACGCTGGCACAAATATCATGAACATTGACTTTTGGAAAGTTTAAAATGTGAAAAACATGATCTGGAAGCTGATTTGTTTTTATTTTTCCTCTTATATACTACACATGAGGACCTAAAACTTTGGTCAAACAAGGTTATAAGAATATAAAGAACACAAATAATGTTAGAATACAAAACGTTCAACTAAATGTGTGAAAAGGAATATGGGGTCCCACCGTGTGCCGAGAATGTCAACAAGGAAAATTACTAGAAAATGAAAGATAAATGAAAATAAATCACATTAATATACCTCTCTATAAATTTCTTACAAAACTCAAGAATATTTGTGAAGCACTTGGGCTTGTAAAATCTTAATATGTTTGAATTTTGGGTGCTCTTGATCAATTCTCCAAAGGATGAATGCAATGCTATGAGATTGGATACACAAGGATGTGGATGTCAAATTGGCATAAGTTGGCTATAATTTTCATAAGCTTCCAGGGATAAGTTTGGAAAGGAAATGACCTACTTTTATAGTTAAGGGTAAGGCCATGAAAGGTTAATGAAAGTTTTATTAAGCTTCATGTTAATAATTGTAATTATCTAGAATATAAATTAGACTGGGTTTGTGGAATTACTGATTTGAAGGGGAAATAAACATTTGGAATGGAAGAAGTTACATCCGAGAAGGTGGTTATACGTTCAATTCAATTTCCCCCACCTTTATAGGAATATATAAGTGGAGTCCAAGTGGAATAGGGAAGTGGAGTTCAAGTGTAGTTAACTAAGATAAGTGGAATTTATCAAATAAATAATTTTATTAGTTATTATTTATGAGAATATAATTACTCATTTAAATAAGTAAATATTTAATTATATTAGCTAAGAGGTGTAGGAATTAATTTAATTAATTCCAAGGTATGATATAATTAGTTAATTAATTATAAAAGGGTGTATTGTAAAAAGACAATTAATTTAATTAATTCTAATTGGATGGAAGTGGACTAGAAGAATGCATGTATTTTTAGGGTGTTTACACCTCCGATGTGAGCTTGATATAACCATGAACATCACTTATGATGGCCCCTTCTTGGTGATATAACGAGAATGAGGATCACTCTCTTGCTATTTAGGATTTCACAAGTGATTCCAATGGTCATGAGGTACAACCCCATGGTGCTCAAAATCCTTGATGTTTTTCCTTCACTTACTAAATTTTTTTTTCATCATATAGGTGAAGGGGATGGCCCCTGAATGGATTACTTGGGAAGAGGTCGCCATTGTAATGATATCAATTTTCATGTGTCTCCTTATGGAAAAAGGATGAACTCTTGACCATCTCACTTGAATTGGTTATCTCAATTAGCTCACCCACTCAACCAAATTAATCATATTTCCCTTCTCAATCATCTCACCCAACTCAACTTAACTATCTTACAAGAGAGATGGTGGTGGATCAATACTTGATGATTATTTATCTTGGATTTCAATGGAGTCCTTGCTCTCTTTGAAATCTTTGTCAACATACCGCACAATGCCTCCGACTTGCACCGTTTAGCCCCGATATAATCGGATATATGTTTAAAGCACAATGGACCAAGGGGGTGAATCAATCCTTAAAAACCAAATTTAATTTCAAATTTCTTACATAAACCATTAACTAATTATCCATCCATTATTGTGTGCACAACATCAAATACCATACATACAATAAACCATAAATAAGGATATCTACACCATAACACAAGATATAAGTGGGAAACCATCGAGGGAAAAAAATATTGAAATAAAAACTTTATATTTTTATGTTTCAAATTTAGTGAGGCACCAACCCCACAAGGAGCACCAACCCCTAGTTTAGTAGAGCAACAACCCTACAAGGAGCACCAACCCCTAGTTTTGTGAAGCACCAACTCCACAAGGAGGCTATAACCCCCAATATTATCAAGAACCAACTAAAACACCTTATGGTTAAAATATATGATGTGTTGTTCCTCCGATGATTGATTTTAGATCACTTATTCAGCTCGCTCTTCTTCAAACCCTTATTCAAACCCTAGGTCTTCAAACTTGCATACTTCTTCACTTTCTTAACTTTTAAAAGCATAAAACCCTTTCACAAAAACTTTTTTCATTCTTAAAACTTTCACACACTTTCTCAACTCTCAAAACATGCATTTTAATGCCAAAACTCTCACACCTAGGTCACACTCTTCAATCTCACTCAACTAGTGGAAAATTATAACCAAAACATCACTTTTATATGATCTTCTTGATTCAAATTAAAAACAGGTCAGTTTCCCTCATTTGTTTCAACAAAACCAACATAAAATAATCTCATATGAATCATTAAAACATTCATAATTGACCCATCTAGGTCGGTCATGTCAAAAACCTCTCACTTTGCATCAAAAATCCTCAAAACCCTGTCAAGAATGGAAAAAATCCACTAATTACAAAAAATTATTATTCAAGCTCCCACATTCATAAAACATGAGTATAAAATCATCATAAATTGTTGTAAATTTATATTTACCAATAAAATTATTTCATTTAATGGGCCCAATAGCGCATTTCCTTCACAAAACAACTACTATCAGCATCCTAATTTCACCTTTTGGCCTCAAGAACACTTAATATGAACTAAAATATGGTTTTGAAAACTCTATATAATTCCTATAACCTTTCCAACATTTCTAATTAATTTATACATCATGAAACATTCACATGCTCAAACCACAACTACTTTTATCTTCACAAAAAAATTTGCCCAAAAACTAGTTTTGAAAACTCAACTAGTTTTCACCATTTATGATGCTATTAAGGCCTATAAATTCATTAAAAGGATTAAAAATTCACCCATATTAACTTTATATGTGATATAAATCTTCAACTTATTCATCTCATGCTCCAATCAACTCAATATTTCAGCAAAAATAGTCATGTCCTGAAAAGTAAGAAACCTTCTTGCTCACAAACTAACCTGGATGACCCATCAAATATCACCATAATGAGAAAAAATAATATGATTATAAATATCTATGAATCATATTTAGTTAACATATTGTAAATCCTTCCAACTCCAAGTGGAATTCCTTCAACCAAGATCATCTCTACAAACTTCTTGAAACTGCCCCAAAACCGCCCTTTGACTAGTCTTCACAAATAGAGCACACTTGACATTTTAACTACATATAAATGACCTAAATAACCATGGAAATAAATAAAAACTAACACACTCAACATAATGTCCATTTATTTTGTAACACTTTTGGAAAATCTTGTCCTAAACTGAACTTATTTATAAACAGACAGTGTATTTGAGTGGGGTCCACTCATCACCACAAGCTCTACAATACCTTTATAGAAACCTGAAGGAGTCCTATACATGATAAAATAATCATCGATGAACTAGAAATAAATTATGTCCACTTAGGATCATTTTCTCTCCTACCACTTTTGAGCTAGGGTTTCAAACACATAAGAAGTTTTTACCTTTTTAACATTTGTTCATAAAAACATGATGATGAAATGACCTCATTATTTTTGTGAAACCTTATAGAATAAATTTATAAACATCCCTAAAATATATAAGGTCCCATTCAAATCACATAATTAAGGGTGAGCATCAAAATATCCAATCCAATCTACAAATGACCATTCTTTTGGACCCTGTTTCACCAAAACTGACATAACTTGCAAAATTCTCTTCATAATGATTCCAAATTTTTCTCACACCTCAATAAAACCCATTTTCATCATCTCCAATCATTACCATAGCTCAGATAGATCTCCATATCTCCATCCCATATTATTTTCATATCTATCCCTTAGTGTTTTGCATTGTTTAGGCTAGGGTCAACTAAAACAACCTCATAACTCATCATATAAACTCTCCAAAATGTCCTAACATACATGATGGTGGTGAAAATTAACTTGAAAAAATTAATATGATGTTCATAAATATACACTCATTTAATTATCAAACCTAGGGACGTAAAATTTCAATATTTCTAGTTTTGTATGCATAGTTACAAATGTTTGAGAGGTGTAAAGTTAGATTTTTATCACTACAATTAGGAAATAACAATACTGGAAATGAACTAGAATATGAATTAAATGAATAATATGGCTATGGAAAATCATGTAAAAACATAATACAGATAAAGGAATAAAATGTTGTAATTTTGACCATGCAATGAATTAAAAACACAAACAAAAGGAGAGGGTTAGAAAACCAAAAGTGGGCCCTTCCTTGGATATAAATCCTCATAAGGCCCATGTCTACAATAATTTAATAGAAATCATATTCTTATTTCATCAACATGAATATTACAAGTGGAAAATACAACAAATTCCCTCTCTATGGATCGATCTACCTATGCATCCCCTCTATGGCATTAATCTTTCCTTTTTATATCTTTCATTACATCGAGGTTTGAAGAGATAGAGTCTTACTAGGAGTTTCAGTTGGATTAAGTAAAATACCTTAACCAAATAATCTGAAAACGTACATGTATGCAAAAGAACTATTTAGTAGATGTTCTCATATAATCACATAACTTAACTAACCGATCAGTTGATTAACTATTTATTAAATTATGAGTTAAATCAATTAGTTATTTTTTTGAGTTTCAACACATAATCAGTAATGAAATTGAGTATTCTTCTTATTCACATAAATTCTTCTTCTATTAACACATGCAAGCCTAGGTGTACTTTCCACATTGTGCAAGCTCTCTAGAATCACGGTTAAAGAAAAGTTCCTTTGGCTATATGTCAGGTTATTACAGATGACCTCATAGCTATGAATGATTTCCTCTAAATGTTGTATGTCAATTTCTCGTATGGATCATTTTTTGCATGTTAATTGTTGCATATCACAACTTCTTTACAAACAAGGCTGTAATTTATACAAAGCATCATTTAACATCATATTGCAACCAAAATAATAAATGTATACTCATAATCCACAAAATAAAGTAAACCTTAAATAAATATATTAACTAATATCTATGCCATTATTTCAAGTTATAATGTAGATGTTCAACAATATAACTAGGAAATGTAATTTCAGGGGTACAATTGGCTTAACAAAATATAGTAGATGAGGTGTTTAAAAAGGAAATAAAATGAATCATCATGCTCCTAGACTTAACATCTTGAATGTCCTTATTCATTTTTCTATGGCTCCTCCTCAGTTTTCTTTGGCTCTATTTGTATGATTCTACATAAGCACATGTAGATGTTCCTTCTTCCCCAGTAAAAGAAGTACCTTGCATTCCTTATGTATCTTTCCATGATCTTGTCTTGTATGTCCTCATCTAGTTCCTTGTTTCCAAACCAATGTGGTATAGGATAGTGGAAAATTGGTGGATAATAACCAATAGGAAACCAATTTTTCCACATCCTTTAGAAATTTCAATGTATGTATTTATCCTCCTGAAAGTTGGAATGATATTATGATAAGAATGCATTTCTTTTCTTTACACTTTAGGGGATATTTTTGCTAGCACATCTCACAGACCTATATTATATCTTAGCCATTGAATTTAATGTCATCCTTGGATTTGTTATGAGATTCATCCCTCATTTTATACACTTTGCATATAATTTTCCTATGTTCTATGTATTTTCCATATTGTTGAATAGTTTCCATTGAATTTTCAGCTTAACCTTGATCATTAATGGTTACTCCTTTAACAATTTCCTGTACTCTTCCATATACTTCTCTTTGTACAATTCATTGTTAAAATAAGAGCACAATGCCCTAATTGGAACATCTCCAATGTAAAGTACTGGAATCCAGTCTGTCATATTCTAAGGCATAATTGTACATATATAACTCACATAACAACAATTTTATTTCATGAGGCATTTGTAGGTAAATTATGAAGAAACTTCTGGATCCACTTATATCAAACTTAATGTCTGAATTGATACAGGTAATATTTAACTGTAACATTTGTTCCTTTAAGAAAATGACATAAATGTTAGAAGGTGGCTTGAGTATATCATTGGTCACTTGAATGGTATCTTCCTGCTTCTTCTTGAGTCTTTCAATTTCCTTTTCCTTTTCCTTGAGTTGTTTATCCTTTTCTTCAAGGTCCTGCTAATGTTGGAAGATTAATTATTCCTTCTCCCTTTCCCATTTTCCCTACAACCTATTAACATAGTTTTTAAATTTCTGCACCCAGTAATCTAACAAGGTTTTCTAAGTGGCCATGTTTCTACAAGCTGGTTTTGGGGTTCTTTGAAAACTTCTTTGATGATAATATGTGGTTGCAGGCTAGCTTGTGGCAACAATGGGGAAGCATGATCTAATATTTTCTCAGTTGTATCCTCTATAACTGTAGGAATATCCCCTTGTAATATTTCATCATGCTTAGGTGGTTGTTCTGTCTCAATGCTATGAACAATATTTTCTATAATCTCTTCAACATTATGGGGAAAATCATCCCCAATCTCCATTTCATCATTCTATGTTTCAAGCATTGCATGGTCATGGAATTCCTCTATATTATCTACATGGGTTGTATCTTCAACTTCTTCTATCAATCCTTCTCCTTCATGCTTCTCATGGGTCTCCACAACATGAATTTCCTCTGTTTGATCTTCAACTGCTTAACAGGGATTTCTTTAGAAGGTTTCTCACCACATTCTACTTCCTTATTCTTCTCCATATCTGTCATGATGTCCTCCAAGTCTTGTTTATCACATGTAACTTCAACACCACCCTTTTCAATGTCTATTTTAACATCTTCTCCATCACAGTAAGTGTGATGTTGATAGGTGTCCTATGCTTTGAGGTTTTGGGATTTTTGGTACATAACCTATGTGATCGTCTAGGAATCTTAGGGGTTGTGCTAGAAGAATTTATTTTTCCCTTGGATGAAGATGATTCAAGTGTAGATATTCTAAGGAGGGTTTCTACAAAAATAATCCTCTCAAGAGAAATGGGTCGAGGTTTTTCTCTAGAGATGGTGGTTTCTCGAAATAGGGGTTTCTACGTAGGCTTAGAGGTGGAAGCAATGGGTTCAGATGAAGGTGTGGAGGAACTACATGTGATCCTTCATCTTTTCTTCCCTTTTCATAAATAACTCATCAATATTTTTGGCCCTTGAGAAATATTCCCATTTCAATGCAGGGTGTTCTCTTTCCAGTGTATGTTTTACAATCAAAGTGATAAGACAATGGTGAGACAAATTTGACCTTCCCCTTTGTGAATCTCTACTCATTATTTTTAGGATTTCATTTAAGAAATTGGGAACATTAACATGTACACCATTCTTCAAATGATTCAATAATTTAAAATGGACAATATTCAATCTAGATTATCTACCCTCATAGGTAAAGTATTTGATAATGTAATTGGAAACATCAACCCAAAATGGTTTCAGAGAAGTGTGAAATGTACCTTGTCTATCAATCACAAAGTTATCATTTGCATCACCAAACTCTCATCGAGATGCATCCGGGATTGTCTTCGTAGGGAAAAACTCACCTTCTATAGAAATCCCTATGATTACAACTAAAATTTCATCATCTACTTTCACTTCCAAACATTTGATAGTAGCCTCTCCGTATTTGAACGTAGAAGAAAATTATGTCACCATGGATTCATTAAAACCCTGAAACTTATGAATATATTCCATCCATCCACAGTTTGAAAATAATGAAGTATCTGTGGTTGGTTGCAGAGTTGTGAATGGTCTTTAGGCTCATGGTAAATCAGATCTCCTCCCATCCTAAATTCTACAAAATCCTTTAGCTCGAGGGGAAAATATCACAATTTTTAGCAATGATGTAAGAATTCAAGTGACTGTAATTTTTTTGGAGTACTCACATATTTTAATTATGTGACCAGCTCACATGCGGTCAAAAAAAAAGGAAATGAATTAAATTCATTTGAATGTTGTAAACATGTGAGGTGACATGGTGTGATGGAGTGGGGTGATGTGGAGTGAAAACTCATAGGGTTTAAAATGGTGATGATAATTGTTATTTAAATTCATTCATGATATGGCATAAATATTAATTAAACATAATCATTCTATCACTACTTTATTAAAGTGAAATGAGTGCACTTATCTCGAGATATGCACTAGATGATGATGATATGTGCCTTGTTGTAATTTGTGCCCTTTACTTTGCATGTAGATTTATCATGATGATGCATGTTGAGGTGCCATAATGTTTCATGTTGATTTTCCATGATGCTATGGATGTTTTTTTTTTAGTTCTCCTAGCGTATGTAGTGTTATGCTAAAGGCTCCTTAATGAAATCAATTCATTCCTAGAAAGGGAAGACTGAATTTTTTTGTGGCAGTCATCTTTATCACCATCACATGTGTAGTTTTTTCTTTATTTTCTTCATGAAATCATGAGTTTTGTTAGCAAGATATAAAAACTCGAGCTTTTTACATGTTGTTGCAAGTGGGAATTTAGTCTTTGCACCATCTTCTTTTGTTAGAGACCATGAACTTCTTACACAGATACACTAAATCCTACAAAATAGAAATTCTAAGAAAGCATAACATGTTATTTGAGTGGTGTTGATCACATCGTATAATAGAAAAGTGACATGCGAGCATGAGAATCTACAAGTAGCTCTTCTTCGTACCTGACCTCCCAAGGTCATGCCGAGACAACTAGTGAGAATGGAATATATGTGGATATAGATGGACTAGTTTGGAAATCTTATATCTTTAACATGCAATAATGGGATCTGTGAATCTAAGGAAAATAAAGCTCTCCTAGCCTAAATTGGTGTAATGGATCGTTCGGATATTAGCTTCTTGAAGGCTCTAATAAATGTCGAGCTCTATCGAGATCCTATCTATTGGTTGTTGGATACGTGGAAATGACCTCGTAGGTTCTTCGTATATATTCTCGACAAGGTCGTGGAAAATGGTAATGAGAGGTGTAGTGGATTTATAATAAACTATGGGTGGTTTTCTGGTCTAGCCCAGAAAATGTTGGATTGATTGGCTTCTATGTTTAATATGAAAAATTGAGTTATGATATCTGGTGGGAGTGGTGAGGATCTAAATACCAATGTTTGTAAACCGACGTCAATAGTTAATCGATTTACAAGCCCGTTGGGTTGTGGAACTCCGGGGATCACAACCATGAGTTTGTGGTTGTTGTGGACCTATTATGGTCATGTGAAGAATCAATCTCTTCTTCCGACTATCCAATGGTCATAAGCCTTTTTAGCTTCTATGTTTAGTACCAGGAGTTGTGTGATTTTCTCATAATACCTTACAAGTGTTTTGGCAACTTGTATACGCAACCCTGTGTCTATGTCAATGAGAAGGTCTCCTACGTCTGACTATGGAACTAATGAATCATAGCCACATATTTTCTCTCTTTCGGTTTCTTGTATGGTCATGCGGATATCCTATCGGGGTAGTCAATAGTTGGGTTGACTTGACCAAAATTTGTATGCTTTTTCGTCTCAATATTTAGTTATGTCAATTGTTCACTAATTGCTTGTTGGTTTGTTATCATTTGAAAGACCTGAATCCTAAGCCCTTGATCTATATCCATTAACGTTGTGAAGAGATTCAACTGAGATACTACCGGTTTGAATACGTATTCCCTGGGCTCTCTGGGTCCCGTAATTGTCATGCAAAAGAAGATTAAACTTTAACTAAAACAAGTAAACTAACTATGAAAGATATATCTACACTATGCTTATATTTCTCTTATTTTTGTATTTTCAATGATGCGTATTTGAATGAAATTAAAAGAGAAGCTATTCTAATATATTCAGATAATAGACAGTTAATCTAATAATAGAATTTAAAACAAGCAAGCTAGCCTGATGTAGCTATTTGCCTGTGTAGTTGTGAATTTATCCTAAATATTAAATAACTAACTAGTTTAATCTAAAGACTTCCAATCCTACCTCATAAGTGACGAATGAATCATAGTTTCTCAGAAACTATCATTCCCCATAGCTTCCATAGTAATATTGAAAGTGAGCTTTAACTGAAATGAAATTATTTGCTACTCTATTTGATATATTGTAACTACAACTTTGATAGCTCAAACCTAGAGTTTACGAACAATGGTAAATCTAGTCATATCGTGACTTATCCCCTCAGTGTGATCTCCTTGTTCCTTCATGTTCTCGTGAATCTAGAAAAGTGTGAGTGTGATAGTATCAACAGAAGAAGATACTCAAAAAATGGCAGCTTTAGATATAAACCGAATACAATGCAAGTAAGAGAGGGATAGTGCAAGTGAACAGAGCTTGCCTATGCAATTATTAGCAGGATTTATCACGGGATACAACGCAAATACACCGAGAATTCTGGGATCTATCTCTTGTGACAAACAAAACCTACAACTCTAAGATGGATTCTAATCTAAAAGTGAAACTATCTTATGCTAAACTGATTGTATGAGACAACAATGAAGTAAGATGAAAGCAAGAAGATCAAATGATCTCTAAAGCAGAAAGGAGAGACTGATAATTCATGTAAAATATAAAACTATTGAAACTCATGGAAGAACTTCAAACAAACTGAATAATCAAACACGAAGGAGAGGGGCCATTTTCTTGTGGACAAGCTTGAGTATTTATAGCATTTGGATTTACTAGAGGGTAAGTCTAAATTGATCTCTTCTAATATAAACAAAGGGAAAACACTATTTACTAGGTGGCCAAAACATAAATGCAAGCTTTAGTGGTTGAGAAATGTGGGTGAAATTTGAATTTTTACATTTGATGAAATCATCGAAACGTTTGGGAAACACGCACAGACCGTCGCCCTACACAGGAGGCGGTTACAGATCTGCCGCCCTATCACTGGGCGGCGGTCATGGGACCGCTACCCGGAAAGGTGGTGGTTCTATAACTTAAAGACAAAATGTAAGAAAAAGGGGGTAGAGGTTAGAACAAAACATGCAAAAGCTAGACAAGGATTTCTAGGATGCAAATGTATACTTGGCAAGCTTTTTGGATTCTGAACACCTTGTGAAGAGATCTAAATCATCATTGGGGTTTCCATAACCTCTTTCGATAGATCAAGTTCCTAAATTTTTGGGTATGTACATATTACCCCCTCGAGAAGCACTTTAGCCATAAAGAGGCATAAACGGTGGGTCCGAGTATGGCGGTCCCAAAATGGGGAGTTAGAAGCTATACCGACACGCCAGGTGAGTTGAAATGTTGTCATCCGAATTCCTGCTATCTGTAAAATGAAAAGAGGACTCAAGTGCAGATAGATAAAATAAATCAAAAAGTAAATACTAAATTAACATGAAATGAGGACTTACCATTTACGCAGGGATGAGAACTTACCTCATCAAGACTCCAACTCGCATGAGAACACTCAAAACAAATTTAGAATACTATATATATATATATATAATGAACTCATTTTACTATTCATTTACATGTGTTAATTTGGTTTTTTTGAGCTCTGGGACCCACGGTGACCATTTTCGATGAGAGTGCAGTCAAAATGTTCATTCCAAGATTGTGATCATGCCTCCGAGAGCAGGATATTGACCCGTGAAGTCTCAGGTTATTTCTCCTCAATTTATCGTATTTAAACCTAAAATGTAGAAATCTCGAAATCTTTATCTTGGGGGGTTATTTTTGAAAATTTTATTTTTAAATGAGTCTCTAAGGGGGCATCCATAGGGTAGGTTTTTATTTCAGTTAAAATGGTGCATTTTTTCTCTTTTTAAGTATTTTTAGGGATTTCGAGCCATTTGCCGATTCGGGACAGGACCGTCGCCCTACACATGGTGGTGGTCATGGGACCGTTGCCCTATGAAGGTGGAAGTTACGGGACCACTGCTTCATAAGGTGGCAGTTACATGACCACTACCTTAGAAGGTGGTGGTTAGGAAACCGCCGCTCTGCACAAGGTGGCGGTTTTGAATAGAATGTAAAAGAAAGATGTAAATTTTAATTGTTTTTGCATTTTTGACATTTTTATATGTTCTTGATTATTTTTCCAGTTGGATCATGTTACTAACTTACTCTTTTTGGGTGGATGCAGAAGAAGGAGGAGTACATCAGATGGAGTATAGAGAGGGAGTGTGATTGGCTCCCAGTAGTGTTAGAGGCACTTACCCAAGCAGAGTGAGATACTCTATAGAGGGCTGGTATTTGGAGGATTACATGCAGGTCCCTCATGTCGCACCTACTAGTCACATATTGTGTGACTTATTTTCATACAGGATGTAGATCAAAACACTTTCTTGATTTCCAGGAGTTAGGGGTGAGTGGACTATCACCCTAGAGGACGTTTATTGCATATTGGGGGTCCCGATTCTTGGGAGGTGGTTGTCTCTTAAGACAGCAGTATCCAGATCTCAGATGGTTTAGTGGGCCACCTACATGGGAGATGTTGTTGTCTCCATGGGCTCGAAGAAGGGGGTGAAGGTCCATTCCATTGTTGATTCTCCTATCCTTGTGCTCCACCAGGCTATTATGGGTATCTTGGCTTTATGATTGATTGGGGACAAGGGAGGAGATACTCTCTTATACTGTTGGGCTCCCATTATCACACAGATTGAGGCACATGGCCATGTTTACACTTGGGGAGTAGACATTCTTGGGACCACCTATCATGACTTATATAGGGTGGTCAAATTACGAGGATAGTCATTCACCCCTACTCTAGTTATGAGTTGGGTGTATGAGCACATCATTCCGTATGGGAGAGGTGTATAGGAAGAGGATCTTGGGGCTATCAGGGAAGTGAGGTGGACAGGGATGACTATATGTAGGATGCCACACCAGCTAGTGGATTCTTTGAATATTACAGACATGGAGGCCACTCCTTATCAGGCCATGATAGGGTTATGGGGAGAGGATACACACACACTGATTCCTTGTTATACTACCAATCGGTGATAGACAGACGGGAAGTTGGAGATCCACCCCTTTGACGGGATGGGGAAGTTAGAGATCCACCCCTTTGATAGAGTACCACAGTAGTTTTTCCTCCCCTATATTGATATAATTCCTCTAGCAAGGCCAGTATATAGGTTTGTTCGTGAGGCCAGGGGAGGTCCTAGAGGACGAGATTGGACCACGATCACTCCTAGAGTTCCTATTGTAGCTAAAGCGAGTGGTTCATGCCCAAGGGTAGCCAGGTGCTTCTCAAGCACATTTAATTCAGATTGGAGCTGGTCCCACTCATAGTGGAGAGGGATATGAGCCTATTGATGTGGACTCACCTGCGAGGAGTTCGCAGGAGAGGAGATAGATGAGAAGATGATGGGGGATGAGATTGGAGGTGGGGCTGGTGGGACAGATGAGGAGGATGATAGTGAATCTGAGTGGCATGAAACTTAGAGTATCTTGAGGGCCGAGAGGGTAGAGGAGAGTGTAGAGAAGGTGACCCTGATCTCAGAGGAGTTGCCTTCTCGGGACATTGGGGGAGATGATGAGTCTGTAGCAGGACGTCATTTCTTTCTAGATTTGGGGGAGGTTCCACAGTCGCGGCAACGTCAGTGGTAGGCACAAATCCTAGAGATCCCACCTGGAGGTCTAGAGATCTGAGTTAGTTACTACTGTTTCTTGAATTTTGTTAATCTAGAAATGTTTAGTTGATATTCCTCTTTTGTTGTTTCATTTTTTTGACCTTATTTTGGACAATTTTCTAACTTGTTTATTTCTCTTTTTATTTGTAGCGACTGCTGAGGGATGGCGAGACTTGATTCACCAGGTGTGCATGGACACCCTGTTGCTCCCTTCGGAGGGTACTCGGGCCGAGCTTACTGAGGATGTTGGAGAGCCTTCAACATGCTGGCCAACATACTGATGTCTTTGCCCCTGTCTAGAAGGTAGAAAGATCATGACCTCCCTTCGTACTGAGTTGGCTGGATATAGGACTGCTGAGCGCTTGATGAGGAGGATCCATTCTCATAGTGAGACCATAGCTACTGGCCATGATCATGAGCCCTCATTTCATTCGAGTGTCATTGCAGCAGGAGTCCTAGACACAATTGTGCACCATCTGAGGGATCCCATAGGGATTGAGAAATCATGGTGTCCTTTTGTAGTGATTTTTGTCAGATGTTTATACGAGCATTTTTCTATTTTCTGGGCTCATTGAGCATTTTGACCATGCCTAATGCATGATGGCATTGTATATAAAACATGATTTATATATATGTTTTTGGATCTAGATCTTCTTGTATCTATAATTTTGTGATTCTTTTCCCATGTGTATATTAGATGTTTTTAGAATTTTTTTTGATATGCTTTTCAGAATGTTTGTAATGGATGACAAGTGATAACATAATGTTTCTCTTTTATTTGTTTTTGTAATGTTGATATGTGATGATGAAAACATAATGTTGTACTGAACTTTTGGCTTCTTTGGGCAATGTTCGTTGCTTCTTCTTATTTTGGAAAAATGTGATGAATATCTAGTGATAACAAGATGAACTTGCCCCACTCCCATCTCCATGCAACTAGTAAGATGTGAGGGCTCAACACCAAGAGTTGGGAAGGGCACAAATTATATGAGTTTGAATGAATGGAAATGATGAGAGAAAGACAAGGTTTTGACAGAAATCAAATTCAGACTTGTGTACTTACTCTTACTCGAAACTACTACATAGTTTAGAATGTAACTTATTTTCCAGTTTATCTAGACTTAGATCCATGGATGGCAACTTGGTTGACAAAATATGGTTTTAAGGATTTGATCTCTTTGGAATTTAGATACTTAATTTCACTTAATATACTTTTCTTTAAAATATTAATATTCACTAACTTGCGTGAATAGACCCCCTACGCCCTGCCCCATGCTACTAGTAAGAAGCATGGGCTCATCACCAAAGGTAGGACATAGGTGAGTAAGGGCACTTCTTTCCTTTCTCAACCTTGCATCACCAGTAAGAGATGTGGGCTCATCACCGAAGGTTGGTGGGGCAAAGAAGTGTGTAAAAATAAAATATTCTATTTGGTTTAGCATTTTTTATTTAACTTGACACTTCTGATTTGTGACTTTGGAGTACCCTTGTTTCAAAGAGATGTAAAAGGGATAAATGTGACACCAAGAAGATTCTAGAATAGACAGTAAGTAATAACAAATTAACCAAGTAGAAAATAATGAGTATGACCAAGTATGTAGGCGTTGGTATGGTTTTTGTCAAGACTTTGTCTATTGATTTGATGAAATGGTTTTGGAACCATTTGATGATATTATGAAAACTAAAGAGATATGATTTTGAATGCTTTTGCCAATATTTTTAGAAGCTTGTAATGAATTACTTAAGAATAAGTTCCTTGACCACAATAGTTATGAAATGAGTGAACAAAATGAAACAACTAAGTGATTAAATGCAATGTAGGTAGATATAATATACAAATGGTGATGCTGATGACCTATGTGTAAAACCGTTTAAGATGCAAGGAATTGACAATTTCATTGAATTCCTCACCTTCTAGTGTACATAAGAGATACACACCATTTCCGTAGTCTTTCATGACTTGGTATGGGCCCAACCACTTGGGATAAAATTTCCTTCCTTCACCAGTTTTCTTATCAATCTAGTTGTCTAGTCTTAGAACTAGATCTCCCTCGTATATTTCTCATTCATAGACCTTTTTGTTATATTTCTAGCACATCCGGTCAGCATAGGATCTGTGCCTTTTTTTAGTGTTTAGCCTAGCCTCATCAAGGATTTCTAGTTGAGAAAGGTGTGCCTCTCTATAGGCTTCTTCTCCCAAAATCCCTTGTAATGAGATGCGGAGGTTGGGTATTTCAACCTCAAGCGAGAGAACCACTTCGCCCCAAATACTAATAAGAAAGGGGTTGCCTTTGTTGGTGTTCTTATTGAGGTTTGATGGGCCCACAAGGCTAGGTATAATTTTAAATGCCAATCCTATTTATTCTCCTTAATCAAGTTTTGAGGAGAATAGCTTTTAATGTTTTGTTTGTGGCTTCAGCTTGTCCATTGGCTTGAGGGTAGTAAAGAGAGGTCGTATGGTGGTTTATCTTGAATTTACTACATAACTCACGGACCTCATTTTTCTTAACAAATGTGCCATTATATGAGATAATGACTTGTGGGACACCATACCCGTAAATGATCGATTTAAAATGAACTTAGCGATTACATGAGCACAGTACGGTGGTGAGAGGCATGGCCTCTACCCACTTAGTAAAATATTTTGTGGCCATGATTATAAAATTAGGCCATATGTTGATGAGGGTGAGAATTTCCCTATCAAATCTAGGCCCCACATGGAAAACGGCCATGGGGTTTCGATTGGTTGTAGAGCTTGTGCTGGCATGTGAATCTCGTGGGAGAATTCTTGGCATTTATGGAATTTGCGCATAAACTCTACTATGTCATGTTATAGGGTGGGCCATAAATAGCCCATCCAATGTATTTTGTGAGTAGGGCATGACCACCAAACTTGCCTCCACATATCCCACTGTGGGATTCATACATAATCTTTTTAGATTCTTTAGTGTCAATGCATCTTAAAAGCATTCCATCAAAGGCTTTACGATAGAGCACTTGTTCTAAGATAACATATTTAGCAAGTGATAATTCGTGAATACTTTCTTTGTTGCGATGTGGCACCTTCTGGGTATGTATGGTCCATGATAAAATTGATGATGTCATTGTACCAAGGGCATGTAGAATGGGGGTTCTAGTTTCGAAAAGTATATACACTCATTGGGAAAATCTAGATTTACCAGATTGCCTCTATCTAGTGGATTGTCACTAACCAATCTGCAATGATTTTTCCCTTAACAGATTTCTGGTTTACAAATGTTAATTTGGATTCACCCATTAAGGTTATAAATCATCCATCCTTTTTAGATAAAGACCCTTGCGTGAGGAATGTTCATAAGTGATCTGTCTTTACAATGACCCTTGTTTCTTGGTTTAACATGTGATGTCTTAAAATTATCGTTGCAAAGACTATGGCAAGGCATTCTCTTTTTTCCTATGTATAAAATGTTTCATAATCAAGCAACATCTAGCTAATGAAATAGATTACACATTCTCGTTTATCATTGTCTTTTTGAGCGAGCATGCAAGCTAGGGATATATTAGTAGTCCATGAATACAGGATCAAAGGATGATCTAGTCTAGGAGGCATTAACTTGGGAGAAGACAATAAGAAGTGTTTAACTACTTCAAGGCCTCGTTGCATTATTTTTTCCAATCAATGCTATAATCTTTCCTTAATAAATTGTTGATTGGATGAACAACAAAACTTAAGTCTGGAATGAAACTTTGAATTGCACCTAGTTTCCCAAGAAATGATTTGATACCAAACTTGTCTGATGGTGGAATCATTTTGAGAATAGCCCAGATTTTGGATAGATCAATGTTAATCCCTCATGAGGATATAATGTAACCCATAAGCTTGCCTCCTGTTATGCCAAATACACATTTATCTGGATTCAATGTGACGCCATATTTGATCAATCGTGAGAGAATGATATGGAGTACTTCTGGGTGATAACAACACTTCTTGGCCTTGGCCAACAAGTTATCTACATAGGATTCCATAATCTTATGAATAAGGTTGTGAAATATGTATGTCATTGTTCGTTGGTATGTAGCACAGAAATTCTTAAGATCGAACGACGACATGGCAGAATAATAAGTTCCCAAGGAGTTATAAACATGGTTTTGGCTTGATCTTCCTCGATATTATAATCGATTATACCCTGAGAACCCATCCATGAGGGACAACATCTCAAACCCAGTTGTTACATCAACTATGATGTCAATGGATGGCAATGGGAAGTCGTCTTTGGGACAAGCTTTGTTAATATCTTGAAAGTCTATACAAATGCGTATCTTCCCATTATTTTTGAGAACATGGATGATATTAGATACCCATTGTGAATAGGCAGCTAGTTTGATGAATCCCACTTGGAGAAGTTTCATTACTTCTTCTTTCACCATGAGAGCCACTTTTGGTTTCATTGGTCACGAATTTTGTTTAATTGGCTTTGTATCTAGTTTGGTGACAAGATTATGTACCGCGATATGAGGTGAAATTCCTGTCATTTCTTTGTAGTTAAATGTAAAATCCTTTTGATGTTCCTTGAGGATTTGGGTGTGTATTTCTATTTCCTCTGGAGTTAACGAGGATCCTAAATTCAAATTTTTTGCTCTTCCTCTGTTCCAATGTTTATGTCAATTGTTTCTTCGATTAAGGAAGTGTTTCCTTCTTCAAATTTAGGTGGTGCTAGAGGTAGTTCCAAACTTTCTTTGTTCTCTACCTCATAGATATCGAGATCCTTTTGCAGAGGAGATTTTATCATGGGATTTCCAAAATAGGAAGAGGAATGCGGGATTAGGGAAAGATCCACTATGTGATGAGCGATATGTAGCTCTGCATAGGAATTTAGATATTCAAGAGTGATTCTATCACTGTCAAAGTGATCTGGGATAGAAAATTCATTCTCATCTTCTATATGTTTCAGAGCGGGTTTTTTGGTAATTTACGTACCAAGGGTTCGGTCAAAGTGATACCGTGAAACTTGTATTTTCCAACTCACTGTTTTGATTGAAATGGGAAGCTGAGGTTGCTATTAAATCTATGAGAAGGTTATACTCTCGTGGGATTACTTTGATTGATATGAAGTTGAATCCCTTGGTTAGATCCAATACCGTTGTTTTATAGAGTTGTAAATGCTCAACTCTAGTCTCATATATCTCAGAGACTTGGTTTGCAACTAGTTGTGAGTCTCCTAGCACTCTAATGTTATCAATGCCCATCCTTTTGGCTATGATGAGGCCAAGGAGGAGGGCTTCGTACTCAACCCCATTATTTGTACACTCAAAATTTAACTTAAAGGAAAAAGGTAGGATCTTTCCCTCGGGAGAAGTAAAGATCACACCTGCCCTAGCTCCAAAATGACATCTAGCTCCATCAAAGTGGAGAGTCCAATATTTTCTTGGAAAAATGGATGTTGGGACATTCCTCGTGTTTGTTTCTTCTACCTCGGTTACTTCTACCATACAAACTTCATATGATGGAAGGGAACCAATTCCTAGGGTGTATCTCATACCCATAGAATCAAATGGTAGGAGAATGGGTAGATCTTTCTCTAGTAATTCTAAAATTTTACGGTAGTCCCTAATGGTACCATTTCTATGATGTTAGTCTCATTTTTGAGTGTTGGAATGCCTTTGACTAGATTTGTAATTTCTAATTTAGTTGTAGGTATCAAATTTTCTTCTGCTTTTGAATTGATTGGTTTGCTAAGTTGATTTGTTGGGAGTTCAAACTAGGAGTGAACACCTGATATTTTCTTCAAGTCTACTAGGTGTATATCAAACAATTTTGGGTCACCTTGCGCCACAAATATTTTCCCTAGGTGCAAAAATCTTATTTCCTAGAATAGCGTAGAAGGGATTTCCTTCATGTGGTGTAACCATGATCGAACGAGGATCATATTATAGTTGGTTTCCCAATCTATAATATAAAATTTGGTGAGGACTGTCTTGGCTCCTAAGGTGACTAGTAAAACTATGGTTCTAATTGAAGTTGCCTTGAGGCTATCATAACCTCTTAGTGTATTTCGTGTTGTGGAACAATTTGTTTCTCCATATCCTAGCTTTTGAAGAAAAGCGAAGGGGACTATGTTAACTGCTGCCCCATCGTCAATCATTGTGTGTTTAACATAATTATTGTAAACCCATACTTGTAAATGTAAAGTTGGGTCACCTCTTCACGCAATTTCAGCATCTGTTGGCATTTTGCTTATATCAAATATGAAATCAGTATCCCTATCTGGATGCCCTGGAGGGTAGACATCAAATTCTACATGGTTTACTTGCATTTCCAGAGGAGTGATGTAAAATAAATGACCAAGGCTTAATGCTTCTAAGAGAGCAGCCCTATTGGTGGGAGAGTTTTTCAACAAATCCTAGAAGGAAATGTGAGAGAAGGTCTTTGTTAAGTCATTAATTAAATCGTAAGTGCCTATGGGTTTTACCAACATTTTTGAATGTTGTCTGGTTCTAATGGATAGTTTGAAACTGGTTAAGAAGAATAATCTCATGTTATTTTTATGGTTTCTATGGGTAGCTCAATATCTAATTCTACCAAGCCAACTATATTGGTTTGTGGTCAAGTTCCTAATTGGGGTGTGACTGGTGGATTTAATGAAGTTGAGGCTTCATGATCATTATTTCTTGTCATAACACCCTTATTCATCCCATTTAGATATAACCTATTTTTGTTAGAGTGATTTGGGAGTGGATCGTTAAAGATATTGAGGGGTGCATTTTGAGGGGAAATTGCCCATGTGTACGTGTTTGGCATGGTTACTACAAAATTTGCTAAAAATTTGTCTATAAAGAGTTGTTTTTGGTGTTTTGGAAAACGTTACATGAATTTATTATAGTCATGGCAAGTCCTAGTATCATGGCCTTGAATCTTGTGGAAACCACAATACAAGTTGGGATTATAGTTTTAAGGTTATTGATTTGAAATCTGTTGTGGTCCAAAATTCTGATTAGGTTGTTGGTTGTTAGAGTTAAAATTTTTAGGTTGTTTCCTTTGGTTTTGACTCTAATATCCAATTGGGTTTTGATTTGGACCTTGTGTTTGTATTTTCCATTGTTGTTGTTGTTGTTTTCATGATGGAAGATTAAAATCTACTGCGTTGATCGTCGGAGTAAAGTTGTTATTTCGCTGATTGTTAACGGGTGGTGAAATGTTTATGATGTTTTCCCTTTTAACTTGGTCAGTTACTCCATCTATTGTAACCCCGCAATTTTTGTTAAAGATTTTGGGTCCTTAATTGGTATTCCTAGCATCAAGATAGGTCTTAGTGTTTTGATTAGGAGTGATTAATTTCCCATTCGCTTCAATATGTTTTACAACCACTATCTATTGCTACTTGATCAATTCGAGAGCACTCTCGAGTACTTCATCATAAGTTCTTAGTGGGAACTTTTGGACTTCTTCCTTTATCTCTCTATTGAGAGAATGAAGGAATAAATCGCATAGTTCCATTTGATCCATATTTGGAGCACTTGCTGATGAGTAGAGGACTTACACCATATTTGAATAAAATGAGTAGTGGATTCATTGTGTTCTTGTTTAATATGTAAGAATTCTTTGATTCTTGTTCTTAACAATTAATTCATGTCAAAAGATTTGATAAAATCGACACAAGTTGTTTGAATGAGTGTATCGAGGCTTCGTGTATTCTCAGTAATACCAATCAAGGGCAATACCCTCTAAGGTTTTAGGGAATATCTTAAGAATAACCCCATCCCAAGGGAGTAATTCTCAAATGACCATGGCATAGGCCTTGATATGTGCATTCGTATCTCCCTCCCTTTTGTACTTGGGAAAATCAGGAAGAGGTCTTGGAAGCATGACACTCCGTATCGTAAAATCTAGAGGCTCTTTTAAATATTCTGAGTAAGTCCCTACTGCATAGGTTTCGACCATCAATGGTGCCTCCGCCGAGGGGTGGGGCGGCATGGGTTGTCGATATGGCATAGCATATGTATTTTCAGGGATATAAGGAAATCCTGTGGTTGAGTGAACATCCCAGGAGAAGAGAACGTGTTTCCTTGTGGTGATTTTGAATAAATGTTTAAGTAGGGAGGAACATTGCTTTGGTATGGATTGTTTAATGCTAAGTCGGGAGGTATCATACTTTCAACTGGAGTGGTGTTTGAAAATGTGGTTCTAGTTGGTGTTTGCTATGGATAGCTATACGAATGTTGAGGAGGCATGCCTAACGTGCCTGTTCCTGTGAGGAGGTCAACTTGGCTGGGATGATGCGGAAGGTTGGGGATTCCTGCTTTCTTGAAATATGAATTTTGATTTGCTTGAGCAAGTTCTAATCCTCTAACCTTCTCAACTAAGGCTGAGATGACCTCGATTGGTGAAGACATAGTGTTTTTCCTTAATGGTGGTTGTTGTACACCTTGAGGTTGTAAAGGGGTATGATACCCTGCTATGAATTGATCATTACCCTACCAAGCTTCACCAAGAGTATTTCCCATAGGTGGAGGAATGGGGGTGTTTTCTTGGAGTAGGGTATCGGGTTGTGTTTGCAAACTTCCTATAGGTGGGTACATGTTTTAGAAGTGTTGTTCGCTTCTAGCATAGCATGCTAAATACTCCTCATCCAAAAATGGGAGTGGATTTGATTGTCTACTGATTTGTGGTCTGAACAAAACCCGAGGAGATGAAATGGATTCTCCAGTAAACATCATATTGTTAGAGCCTGAGGGCTCTGGTTGTTACATTTATGTGAGCTGATCCAACTCTTCAATTCAAAATGAAGAACTAGAACTAGTTATTTGAGGAGGAAATTGTGATGACAAGTAATTACTTGAATAGTTTTCAACCCATGCAGAAAGCGAGGGTGATGGTTGTCTATTTGTTTGACTATAATTTGCTTCGAGACCTGAGAGAGGTCTTCCATATACATCGTATCCCGACATATTCGTGGGGTATATGAATACCCACAGAATAATGGGAAAGAGTGAAGTGGATGAAAGAACTAAAAATAAAAGAGGAACAATTGTTTGTTTCACGCTGGGTTCACAAGTTTTGTACAATAGAAAAGTGACATGCAAGCATGAGAATCTACAAGTATCTCTTCTTCATACCTGACCTCCCGAGGTCGTGCGAGACAAGACAGCCAATGAGAATGGAATATATGTCAATACATATAGACAAGTCTGGGTAATCTTATATCTTTAACACACAATAATGGGGTCTCATAATCTAAGGCAAAGAAATCTCTCCTAACCTAAATTGGTGTAATGGATAGTTTAGATATAATAGATTCTCGAAGGCTCCAATCAATGTCAAGATCTATTGAGATCCTATCTATTGCCTATTGGATACATAGAAAATGACCTGTAGGTGCTTCATGTATATTCCCAAAAAGGTCATGGAAAATGGTAATGAGAGGTGTAGTGGATTTATATAAACTATGGGTGGTTTTCTGGTCTAGCCCAGAAAATGTTGGATTGATTGGCTTCTATGTTTAATACAAAAATTGAGTTATGATATCTAGTGGAAGTGGTGAGGATCTAAATACCAACATTCGTAAACCGACGCGTCAATACTTAACGATTTACAGTCCGTTGGGTAGTGGAACTCGGGGATCACAACCATGAGTTTGTGGTTGTTGTGGACTTGTTATGGTCATGTGAAGAATCAATCTCTTCTTCCGACTATCCAATGGTCATAAGCCTTTTCAACTTCTATGTTTAGTACTAAGAGTTGTGCGATTTTATCAGATTACCTTACAAGTGTTTTGGAAACTTGTATATGCAACCCTATGTCTATGTTGATGAGAAGGTCTCCTACATCTGGCTTTGGAACTAATGAATCATAGCCAAATATTTTATCTCTTTCGGGTTCTTGTATGGTCATGTGGATATCCTATCAGGGCAGTCTATAGTTGGGTTGACTTGACCAAAATGTGTATGCTTTTTCATCTTCAATATTCAGTTGTCTCAATTTTTCACTAATTGCTTATTGGTTTGTTTTCATTTGAAAGACCTAAATCCGAAGCCCTTGATCTATATCCGTTCTTGTTGTGAAGATATTTGACTAAGATACTTTGCCGGTTTGAATACGTATTCCTTAAGATCTCTCGGGTCCCGTAATTGTCATGCAAAAGAATATTAAACTTTAACCGATACAAGTAAACTAACTATGAAAGATATATCTACACTATACTTATATTTCTCTTATTTTTATATTTTCAATGATGTGTATTTGAAGAAAATTAAAAGATAAACTATTCTAATATATTCGAGATAATGGACATTTAATCTAATAACAAAATTTAAAACAAGCAAGCTAGCTGGTTTAGCTATTTTCTGTGCGGTTGTGAATTTATTCTAAATATTAAATAACTATATTAATCTAAAGACTTCCAATCCTACCTTAGAAGTGGAAAATGAATCATAGTTTCTTAGAAACTATCATTCCCCATGACTTCCCAGCAATATTGAAAGTGAGATTTAATCGAAATGAAATTATTTGCTACTTTATTTGATATATTGTAACTACAAATTTGATAGCTCAAACTTGGAGTTTATAGAACGATGGTAAATCTAGTCATATCATGACTTTTACCCTCAATGTGATCTCCTCGTTCCTTCATGTTCTCATGAATCCGAAATGTGTGAGTGTGATAGCATCAACAAAAGAAGATTCTTGAACAATGATAGCTTTGGATATAAAATGAATACAATGTAAGTAAGAGAGGGATAGTGCAAGTGAACAGAGCTTGACTATGCAATTTGTAAAAAGATTTATTGTGGGGATAAAACACAAATACGCCGAGAATTATGGGATCTATCTCTTGTGACAAACAAAACCTGCAACTTTAAGATGGATTCTAATCTAAAAGTGAAACTATCTTATGCTAAACTGATTGTATGAGACATTAATGAAGTAATATGAAAGCAATAAGATCAAATGAGCTCTAAATTAGAAAGGAGAGATAAATAATTCATGAAAAATATAAAACTATTGGAACTCATGCAAGAACTTCAAACAAGATAAATAATCAAACACAAAAGGAGAGGGGCCATTTGCTTGTGGATAAGTTGAGTATTTATAGCATTTGGATTTACCAGAGGGTAAGTCTAAATTGATCTCTTCTAATATAAACAAAGGAAAAAACTATTTACCAGAAGCCAAAACATAAATGCAAGCTTCAGGTGGTTGAGAAATGTGGGTGAAATTTGAATTTTTATGTTTGATGAAATCATCAGAACATTTTGGGAAACGTGCACAGGACCGTCGCCATGCGCAGAAAGGTGGTTATAGGACTGCCACCCTATCCTCGGTGGCGATCACGGACCACCGCTTAGGCAAGGTGGTGGTTTTGTAATTTAAAGATAAAATTCAAGAAAAAAGGGGGCAGAGGTTAGAACAAAACATTTAAAAGCTAGACAAGACTTTCTACGATGCAAATGCACACTTGGTGAGATTTTTGGATTCCGAACACCTTGCAAAGAGATCTAAATCATTGTTGCGGTTTCCATAACCTCTTTCCAACAAGACAAGACTACCTACATTTTTGGGTACGTACAATCACCAAGAAGGTTGATCAAATCACTTTTATTTACCCTTGGAGTATTCAACAAGATGAATATACCAAGGCCACTGAACATCTCATTCTTCAACAACTTCAGAAGATGAACCCGCAGGTTGAAATTTTGACCTTAATTCTAATGTTCTCATCTCCATCCTACTTTGACCTCCTCTAAAATGTTGCATGAAGGTGATTCTATCAGTTGGATTTTTGTACAACCTTAGCCTATGACCATTCACCAAGTATTTGGAATCTCACAAGATTTCTAGTAGCGAGTTTCACAGTTCCATTGTGAAATATTTTCTCAATCTCATATGGGCCTAGCCACCTTGTTCTGAGTTTTCCCATGTGGTCTTTATACTTAGAGATAAATAAGAGATCCAAATCACCTTCTTGAAATTTTCTTATCTTGATGAATTTTTCATGCCATTTCATCCTTTACTTTTGTATCACTTTTGTATTATACACAACTTGTCTCCTCATTTCATCTAGCTCATTGAGTTGGAGAATCCTCTACCTTTGAGCTTCAAAAAATCTATTCCTAGTTCAAGTGTAGTCCTTAGTGTCTTATGCTCAAATTTAATAGGAGAACAAAATTATTACCATACAAAAGCTTGAATGGTGTGAAGCATATTGTCTTCCAAGTTGTGTTGAATGCCCAAATTGCCTCTAGAATTCTATCTTCCCAATCCCTCCTATGGATTGTAATAGTTTTTATCTTGATGGATACCATTTCCCTATTTGTTACCTCAACCTTACCATTAGATTGGGGGTGATAAGGTGTATAATCCCTATGTCTAGTTTCATATTCCTTAGCTAGATCAGAATAACTTCAGCGAAAGAAGTGTGTACCTTGATCGGTAACAATTTCTCTTAGTACTCCATACCTCATGAAAATGTGGTTATATAAGAATCTATCAACTTTCTCACTCTTTTGATTCAAAAATTATTTCACATTTTTCTTTTTAGTGAGGTAATCTATACACACCAAAATGTACTCTTTCTGGTGCGATTTAAGATCTATTAGACCAATGAATTCCAAACCCCATTTTTCAAATGGTTGTAATACTGAATGAGGTTGTAGTGGCATCTCATATGACTTGGTAGGATTACCCATTCTTTGGCATTTATCACACCTTATTGTGTATAATGTTGCATTCTTATGTAGTGTAGGCCAATAATACCTTGTTTTCAACACTTTTTGTTATACTTTTTGTAACAAAGTGTCCTCCACATGGTTCACTATGGAAGGATTTGAGGACATCATATATTTACTCATCATCTATGCATCTCCTCATAACATTATCCTTCCCCGTGTGAAATAGAAAACCAGTTATCCAAGAAAAATTCACACTTTTCTCAACAATGTATTTCTTTTCAGAATATAAATAGTGTGGAGGTGTCTTACCTGAGACTAAATAATTAGCTATATCAGCATACCAAGGTGTTCTAGTGGAAATGGAAAATAGGTGCTCATCTGGTAAAGCATCATCGACTACTTGTTCTTAATTATTATTCTCCATTCTTGAAAGAAAGTAAGCTACAACACTGCTTTACCAGGATTATCCACAACGGTGATATCAAACTCTTATAAGAGTAGTAACCATCTTGATTATTATGCTTCTTACAACTGGTTTGTTGATCAAATATTTAATTTTTGCATGATCATTATGAATAAACACTAGGTATCCTATGATGTAGTTCCTAAAATTTTTAATGGAATACACAACTGCTAAAAATATTTCTCTATGACTGTATAGTTAAGTTTAGCATGTTGCATGTTCTTACTGACATAGTAGATTACATAGTTTAGAATTCCATCCTTCTATCCTAAAATAGATCCAATGGTGTGATCTAAGGCATCAATATGAATGTGAAATGGAAAACTCCAATCTGGTCCTCTTAACACAAGTGTAGAAGTCAACATTTGTTTCAAAGTCTAGAATGCAACCTCACATTTCTCAGTCCACTCAAAGGCAACATATTTTCCCAGTAGGAAAAATAATGGTGTTGCAATCTTACTAAAGTCCTATATAAATATTCTATAATACCCAGCATGGCCTAAGAATATCCTCACATCCTTCTTGCTTCTTTGGTTTTGGAAGATTTATAATCACAAATATTTTTGTTGGATCTACTTGAATTCTAGCAGTTGATAGATAATGCCCCAACACTATTCCTTCATACATCATCATGTAGCATTTTTTGTTTCTTAAGGACAAGTTATGCTCATTGCATCTCTTGAGAACTTTTTCTAGGTTCTTCATTGATTCATCAAAAGTACTGCCATATACTGTAAAATCATCTATATATACCTCCATGTAGTCATTGGTTAGATCTAAAAGAATGCTAAAAAATGCTTGTTGAAATGTAGCAGGTACATTACACAAACCAAAAGGAAGTGTGAACATGTATAAATTAGAAAAGCTATAGAAATGAGGATAGAACACTAAATAAACCTAAAATATTTGCTAACTTAACTATGAACCATCAAGATAAGAGATAAACAAGAGCTACTCCTATGCATGCATTATAACTTTGACAAAACATCAAACTAACATGTATATACTACTCTCTACTCTTTAAATGCTACAAAACATGAACCTATGAAGATCCTAGCAATCATTTTTTTGTTTGATGCTAAATGTTTTAAGAGTGAAGGCTCGCTATTAATGGATAAAAGACCATATGGTTCCCCTCATTTACTCAAGCTTAAGTTGAAATATGCAATGCAAGATAATAGCTCAATAAAATGGAAGAAATACTCAAATCCTATTTGCCTATAGTTTATGTTAGAGGAGGAGAAGTGTTCTTAGAAATGAGGAGGAGGAGGGGTCTATTTATAGTTTTCTGATTTCAAGAAAGGGATGTTTTGGATGCATGTGGGACAAAAGGTAAGTCCAAAAAGCAATTTTAGCAAGTCAAAGTAATATTTGACTAGGATTAGAGACTAATTAATCTTTTAGGATTAATTAGGGATCCCAAGTAGGCTTAGGTATCTTTCTGGGAGCATCTGGAGGAGGTTTTGATTGATTTTGGAAGCGTTGGAAGTGAGAGTTAGATAATGAGAAGATTTATTAGTCAATTGCAAGATAAGAAGCTTAATCAATGTATAATGGTCAACTAAGAGGAATTGAAGGAAAAAGAGCCTAATTGGCGAAGTGTCGTCAATTTGTAGGGAGTAGAATAGTTAGTGCAATGTTAGTAATAATATTACTTTGATCAAATAATAAGTGTCTACATTTTCCCCTCTTTGGGGTGGCATAAGCTACGTCACTTCAAAGATAGTAGACAAGTAAACTGAAAAGAATTTTTTTGATAGGGGTTAAGAAAAACTAGTAGAGTGAAGGATGCCCCATCAAGTGTCGATGGCATGATGGAAGAGGTTGATCGATGGTAAAAAGAATAAGGAAATAGATAGAAGAATAAGCATGGTGGAGAAAATGCCCCAAGTAAAAGGGAAAAATAATGTGAAGAGAAGAATGGAAGGCATATTAGTCTTGTTAACATTGAGTACTAAGTACCCATGAAATCTAATTCTCCCACCTTTATTGGTGTTGCTCACCTTTCATGTCATACTGTATAATCTAGGTGATGAGGGAGCTTCTTGTGTAAATGGCTAAGTACGAACATTTGATATTTATATTGAGAGGAGTGTGTGTAAATGTAGAGGAAAATGTCAAGTTGAGTGTGATGGAGAGAGAAGAAAAATTAGTATGAAGAAGGGGGATTGAGCTAAAATCCATCCATTTCCTTGTAAACAACTTTATTTTCATCATATTGCTAGTGATCTTCATCATCGGCCCTTATTAAAAATATAAGCATACAACAAAAGTGTAACATGACATGAAAATCCATAATACAAACAACTATCCATTGCTAAAATACCAAATCCATGTAACATACAAAATTCAATGCAATATGAGAAGTAAAAATGATCTAATAGGGAAACAAGTACAAACACACATACTCAAACCAAAAATGTTTAAGATAGTTGCACAAATGTTTTGTTATCGAGCTTCAGTTCCCAAATGTTCATGATAAACAAAAAGGGTTAAAATTGGTGCCCCAAGCAAGGATACATGTGAGGGGAATTGATGAAGGACACAAGGTCTAATGAGAAAGCATTGTGTGCTATGAAACAGTACCATGCAACTCATTGTGCCCCAAAGTACAAATGAAGCAAGCAATCTAGCTTTGTAAATGGTTGTAGATCTAGATGATCTGCAAGTTGTTGTTTCAAAAACATGTGAAAATGCAAGAAATATATGAAATGAATACCATGTGTGTGACACAAATTTCAGCTGTATATGAGATTTTTACCAAATTTTGTCAATTTTTTGTTTTTGTATGATTTTTTGGATTTTGAATAATTTTTTGAATTTTTTGAAATTATTGATTTTTTATTGTTTTGTGATTTTTTATTTTTTTATGAGAAGTTTTTAATGGATTAGATCACCTAAAATAACGAAAAAAATTCCCCGGGAGAAGAAACGAGTGCCGTGTAAAAAATATGCCCCGATGGGTCAAAAAGGGTTAAAAATAGTTATTTAATAAATTTTTTATCACAACAGGGTAATAGAGGAACTAAAATGATCATAGTGGGTAAAACATCCCCTAACTAACCCGATGGGTGAAAACACATTGTGACAAGGTAAAAATGACCTTGTATACCCTCCCTGGGGGTAAATCATCATGAATAGTGCATTTGTTACTAGAGATTTGTTGATTTTTACCATGATATGCTTTGAGATGTGAGAGAGATGGAAAGAGTTTAGAGGCATACCATGCGAGTAGACATAGTCCAAGAGTATGCACGGGAGGAGGATGATGGACCCTTTGTGAGTTCCCTATCCTTCCTTCTCAATTTTTCCTTTTATTGCACTTATTAGCATTATTAGGGTAGGAAAAACGTGTGCACATGCCCTAGGGGTGAATAGGTGCCATCATATGGCGAGCACATGCATTGAAAAATCATGTGCACGCACATGAATACGTTGAAAAACATGTGCATGCACCTACAGTGGTAAAAGAGGTGTCTGACAAGCATCATGGGGGAAAAAGTTGCACTTAGACACACATGTCAACATGGGTGTGCATACATCCCGAAAAGAAGCGCATGTGCATGTCGATGGGGTGAAATTTTTTGTGAGTGCACACATCATGATTGGCATGCACATGTGCTAGGAAAAATATGCATATGTTTTAGGTGTGTAGGTGTCAACAAGGGCACAGAATCGTTAAGGGCATGCATGCACCGAGAAAAGTGAATTTAGCCAACACTTAGAAGAAAAAAGGAAAATTAGAAGAAAATATGAATTAGTACATAGAATAATGTTAGGGATAAAATAGAAGAAGATAGATATAAGAAAAGAGAGTCTTAACAAGTCTTGTGTGATCTTGCAAAGATGAAGATCATCCTTACAGATGAGAGAGTGACACAGCCGTCTAGCCACCCTCAAGGAAATATTTTCTTGATGAGATAGGTAGATTATGGACATTTTGTTAGAGGTCACAAGACTAGCCTACATGGTGGGGATGCCACAAATCACTCTAGATCACGGCCTATTCATATCCTTAGTTGAGATATGGCATAAAGAGAGTTAGTGCTTCTAGATCCCGACTAGGAGATGACTCACACTTTAGAGGATGTTTGGCACATACTGTGTGTGCCTATCTAGCCAAGGGTGGTTGATAGAGTATATCAATGACATGTATCGATCACTTACTTCCCGATTGATTTATTTGGTTGGGATGAGATACCTCACCGAGGTATGATGGTGCGGATGCACCAAAGTGTATTAAAAATTTGAGACTATCTCAACTCATATTCTATCTTATGGACCTTGTTAGTGGCATCCTACTTACTAACAAGATAGGGACATCATTTTCATTTGGCATTATTAGTGTGGTATGAGAATTAATTTATGGCGAGAGATATTACTGAGGCCAATGCATATTATCACATTAATACTGGGCTTTGCATTTGATCACATACTATGGTCAGAAGACCGTAGGTCCAACTACTTTATTATAGATATGGGCCTGGGACCATATAGTTGTTGGTCACCTTAGTAGGTGCTTTATGAGTTTGAGCTCCTGATGAGCCATCATTGATGGGATGGGTCCCAGTCGGTGATGATATCCATGGCCACATGGGAGATACATATCACTATCACCGAAGTTTTTTATGATCTCCAACAACATATGATAGTATGGAGGCCATACCAATAGTATATGTGGTAGAGGATGCACATGATCTCGAGTATATGACTGGTCAAACAACTTTTGATTAGTATCTTGGGTTATATTATAGAGTACTATAATAGATAGAGATGCCAATGGTAGTTTGGTGTTGTAGACAGATGTGCCAGGGCTAGAGATGTGGTATGCCCACCAAGCTCAACATACTTTTGATATGGGGCCAAGAATCCAAGTAGTCAGGGCCCAAGCTAGTTTTGATTAGATGGTACCATAGGTATGGGCTCCATTGAGGTAGATTAAGGATCCTAGTGTAATGATGGTGTATGCATAATTATATTATACAATTTTTCCTTTTCGTCTCACTATTCCGCATGTGCAGCCACATGTGATGCATGGGTTAGGCCACCAAGAGATCGAGTTGAGTGGAAGTGATGAATATGATTCATATGATATGTATTTGATGGATAGGGTCATGATGGTGATGGTGGATAGGGTCCTCCAACGGGATAAGGACAGAGCCCGATCCCTATAACTCAGACACATACATATGCCCCGAGTGGGCATATTAGCCGGGATTCAAGCACCATCACATTAGGCACCACCTCGTAGATCGCACCACAGATCCTCCACAGCTATGCATTGCACACAGAGGCTAACTCTTAGCCCATCACATATTCCAAGAGGTGGAAGAGGAGATGGAGGAGATGGAGGATATAGAGGAGTACACAAATTGTAGATACAATAAATGGTAGCTCGAGATGTGCTATGCGGTTATAGGATTACTATAAGAAGCTATGGTTTAGTTCCAACACTTGACTACAGATAGAGACAAGGCCAAGGCACAGGTTTAGACCATTACTATAGAAAGGGATCAGCTTACAGCTGAGAGGACAATGGGGTAGGCAGAGATTACAAGATGTTAACAGAGGAGGCCTATTTCCGGAAAACCGATGGAGTCACAGTGACAATGTGGATACACATGGATTTTGTGACAACCAATGGGAGGGCTTCCTATTATAGATCATTGCATTATGAGGCTATCCTAGAGTGCCAAAAAGAACCTATTTTAAGTCGACATTGATTTCAATAAGATAATGATACCATCAGTAGCATGTCGAGATAGATCACTTGAGTAGTTGTCAAGGCAGCAAATGTGCAGCAAGCCAACAAGGTCCATGGGTGATGGGCTCTACCTGAGATCGTAGGCCAACTAGTCCACATGAGGGATCGAGTCAGACATGGATCTATTTTATTTTGATGTATACACATATGTATGTATGTATTACTTCGATATCAAGGCTCATTTTTTATCAATGTATATGTATCATTTTGATTATGTCTTGTGATGAAGGCACATTTTTGACACATGCCCATGATGGCATACATTTGTATCCAGATGTATGTATTGAGACACATTGTATATGGACATTTGATTTTGACATGTTATATGATGTTTTATGATTGTATCACATGTACTTTGATTTATGAGATAGCATATAGATGATATCACATGTTTTGATGAGATGTTTCATTTTCTACTTATCACATTTTGTGTATGAGTAACAATAGATGATATCACATGTTTTGTATGTGACACTTATGATTATACACATTTCTATTATGGTCTATGTTTGAGGGGGATATAAGGCATACCTTCTTTCCCCTTGTGGCAATATTATATGATGTAGCTTAGCATACATGTTTTTTTTTCATGTTCATGATGATGTACCTTAGCTTTTATTGATATATGATGTATAGATGTGATGATAGATGATATATGGTATGATGTTATGATGACAAAAATTATACAACACAAACAACAAACACAAATTAATCAAATCTAATTTACACAACACAATTATATACAAGTATGCAAGATAAAATGAACTCGATTCCTATGTACACAAAATTAAAGAAACACTTTAAAATAAGAAAATGAATCCAATTTAAAGCACACAACATGGAAATATAATGTAATCAAAACTCTATAAACCAAAAACTAAAAGTAATCAAACCCACTACTTTATTTTTGTAGGACAATTTTGAATCATTTTCTATTGTTTTTGGTGTTATCTTAAAGATAATTTTCAAGGCTATTGTTCACATTGTTTTTGTATTTTTTCCCAAAAAGGGGATTTTTCAGATGTTTAGGTTTTTCTAACATATTTGAATGTTTTTTTGTTTTTCAAAGGTTTTATGAAGCTATGTACAACAAATAAAGAAGCATGGATGCCCCTAGCGATAGATGGGAATATAAAAGGTGAAATGACACGTGTTATGTGTAATAAGGTGCAGATGTGAAGGTACCCCAGCATTAGATGGGAATATACAAAGGTGATTCCTTCACATATATACAAGAATAGATTAACTAGATCAAGGCCCTAAAGATAGGTGTAAGAGGACCCCAAAACATTTAGAAAAACTAGCCCTAAATATAAGTGATAGTTACCTATCTAGATGTGAGAGTTGTTTTTGAACAATGAATCCTCCTTAAGTTCCAGAAACTGGTTTTCACCCAAGGACTTTCCTCAAAAGTGCCACAATTGTGTGGTTTTCACAGTTGGATGACTTGTTTTATTTTCTTTTTCTTGTTTTTTTTTTTTTGCTTGTTTTTTCTTTCGCTTTCTTAGAACCTCATATGTAAGCATAGAACCACTTGAGATGCATTACATTCATTGGTTCCTTTAATTCCTCACCATCTGAGTGAGCCAATTTATATGCCCCTGAACCATACTTAGTGACCACAACATATGGTCCTAACCAGTTGGGCTCAAACTTACCTTTCTTTTCCCATCCTTGACTATGTTAAATTGATTTTATTTTAAAATGAGATCTCCTACCTCAAATTGATGAGGTATGATCCATTTGTTATATCCTTATGACACTTGGTTCTGATAAACCTTCAAATGATTGAGTTCTCTCATACGATTCTCATCTAGTAACTCTAACTCTTCTAGTGACCTACCCTATACTCTTTATCTTTGGCTAGATAGTATCGTAGAGAATATTCTCAAGGAGGGAAGATCAATTTCCAAGGGTATAATGGCCTTGGTGCTAAAAAATATTGAATGAGGAGTAACACTAGTAGGGGTGAAAATGGAGGTTTGATAGGCTCGAGGGCGGGATGGATATGTAGGTGCCAATTACGGCCTAGTTTTGCTAACCATCTTCTCCATGATATGAACAAGGGTTTTATTGGTGGCTTCAACTTTTCCATTACCTTGAGGGTAATAGGGGTTGACCACTTGATTCAGATGTGGAAGCATTGGCATAACACTTTGATCATCTTGTTCTTAAAGTATTTACCATTGTTTGTTATAATGGCAGAGGGGATGCCATAACAACAAATGAGGCGGTTCAGAACTTGAGTACTGGTTACCGTTACATAAGTTAGAGGCACAACCTCTACCCATTTGGTGAAGTACTCAATGGCGGTGATGATATGGGTGTGGCCATCTAGGAAGTTGGAGTGAGCTTCCCTATGAGATCAAGTCCCCATTTTGAAAATGACCAAGGTGTCGTGATGGGTCAGCAAAGCCTATGTTGGTGCATGTATCAAGTTTCCATACTTTTGAAAAAGTTCACATTTCTTGACAAATTTGCAACAGTATGCTTCCATGGTAGGCCAATAGTAACATAATATTAATAGCATGGACAATTCCTCTTGTGTTTTCTCCACAAACACATCCATGTACTTCTCTAATTACTTGAACTGACTCGGTCACATCAAGACAATGCAACAATAGATTCCCTTCATAGCCATGATGATAAAGGGTACCTCCTCTTAGAGTATAATGAGCAATACGGAGAATAAGGGCCCTTTTCTCTATATGGGAGATATTCAGGGGAAAAGTGCCATCTTTTAAGTAATTAAAAATGGGATCATACCAAGGAGATAAAGGACCAACAACTTCACATGCTAGAAAAGATTTTGGCATGTCATATGCAGCACTCGCAAGTGTTCAACAAAGAAAGGAATCTTGTTTTCCGAGGTGGAATGCATAGTAAAGACCCAATTGTAGCCATGATGTCTATTGATTGATTATGTGATCTTGGCCTTTATTCAAAGATAATATGTACAAAGTACTCCTTCAAAGTTTCAACCAATTTCTTGTATGGAACAAGCTTCTCATCTTTAACTTTGTATTCATCATTAACTTGCTTAATGATCAATTGGGAGTCACCAATGACTTGTAGCTATCTGATGTTCCATGTGATAGCTAATTTCAAGCCAACAATGAGTGCCTCATATTCTACAATATTATTCATACAAGGGAATCCCAAACGAAATGCCTACGTGAATGACTTCTCTAGTGGGAGTGATAAGTACCACTCCTGCTCCTGAACCATGAAAGGTGAATGACCCATCAAAGTGGACTTGCCACATGATATATTCCTCAATATACATCATAGATGCATCTAGAAGATCCAAACACAATGGTTCCATTCCTAGTAGGGGAGCTTTAGCCAGCTGATCTGCTAGTACCTGTCCTTTTAGGGATTTTTGGTTAACAAATTCAATGTCAAACTCACTAAGGAGGATGATCCAATTAGCCATTCGTCATGTAAGGGAAGGTTTAGATAGGAGGTATTTGAGAGGGTCAACTTTGGATATCAGCTTGGTCTTATTATTAAGGAGATAGTGGCGAAGCTTCTGAAATGTAAATACCATAGCTAGGCAGGCCTTCTCAATCTGAGGATAGTTCGATCATAGGAAATTAAGGTGCGACTAAGGTAATAAACCGCCATTTCTTATGGATAAGATTATATTGGGTAAAGCAAAGGTACCAATAGAAAATTATGTATCTAAAATATACAACAGTAGAGGTTCAATTAGAGTGGACAACATGAGGATGGGTGGAATTTCCAAATATTGTTTAAGAAATTCAAAGGCCTTTTGACAATCAGGTCCCCAGTTAAAGGTGACATCTTTCTTCAAAATATGTGTGAAAGGATGACACTTATCCACAAGTTGTGATATGAATCGTGGATTGCCTGAATATTTACTTGTAGACTTTGTGGTTGTTTAAGGTTCATTGGTGGAGGATTTTCTGTAATATATACAAAATTGGCATGATCTACCTCTATCCCTCTTTACGAGTCGATAAAACCTAGTAACTTTCCCGATCAGTGCACCGAAAACGCACTTCTTAGGATTCAATTAAACCTTGTAATATTTGAGGCATTGAAAGATACACCTCAACACTTTTGGGTGATGTTCTATGGTATTGTATTTTACTAGGATATCATCCACGTAATCCTCCATGATGTCATTCATCATGTCATGGAAGATGACGGTCATTTCTCATTGATATGTAGCCCCAACATTCTTGAGTCCGAAAGGCATTACCTGATAGAAAAATTTCCCCCAAGGGGTGATGAAATAATTCTTATGTTGGTCTTCCTCTGTGATCTTAATCTAATTATAGCATGAAAATTCATCCATTAAGGAAAACATCTCATAACCAATAGTTGAATCGACAATCATGTCGATGTTAGGTAAGGGAAGTCATCTTTGGGACATGCTTTGTTGATGTCTCTGAATTCGGTGCATATTTTGATGTTGAATGACTTCTTCTGGAATAGGACTATGTTAGATATCCAATCTGAATAGTCAATAGGTTTGATAAAACCTACTACTAATAGTTTCTCCAGCTCTTCTTTGACAAGTAGTGCAACTTTTGGGTGCATCTTCCTTAGTTTTTGCTTGATAGGTTTGGCATATGGGTGTACAACAAGGTTGTGCATGACCAACATTGGGTCCAAACCTGCATATATCTACATATGACCATGAAAATATGTCTGCAAACTCTCGTAATAGTGTTATAAAGGTTTTTGTTCTTGTGTTGAGAGTGAAGCTCCCAGCTTTATCATTCTAGGATCCTCTTCTGACCCAATGTTGACATTGATTATCTCTTCAACTAACATCTTTGATGTGTCCTCCATCCGTGTAGGATCAGGGGGGAGAGTAAGATCTACTTCTACATGTGGCTCAAAGAGAGTCTTATCTTCACATGGGAGAACTATCTTTTCCATTGATTTTTCTATTTGTTCATCCACAAGCACCTTAAAGAGGTTTTCACTATGGGACTTATGATTATTCTTGCTACAAGGATTTTTGTAGTATTTTTTCCTTGATTTCTATTTTTTTAACCAAGCGACCACACAATTCTACCTCCTCCCCAAAGTATGTGCATGCATCCAATTTAATGGAGAAACCCTTCTTATGGTCATTATTTGGAATGGTATCTCTAAGTCCCATGAAATCTATGATTTCCTCATTGTTTTCAAATAAATCGACCAACATGTGAAGTTTTTGATCCCAATCAATGAGGTCAGATATACAAGGGTGACTTGGAAATTGTCTTGGGAATTAGATCCAGAAAGGGTGAAGATAGTTGAATCTAGAAACAAATTTGTAGAGGAAAGTTCCTCGTATAAGCTACATTAGGAATATTTTTTTATGTCTAAATGAGATGAGTTATCCTCACATTTAGAAGAGGTAACATCTATCTCCAAGGGTGGATCATCATGAGGTCTGATACCAAGGCCATGTTTGTTTGATTTATAACAGGGAATAGGAACATGCTCTAATTTGCTTTGTGCATTTGTGTCACATCTGAATCCCTTATAACCCATGGTGTGCATCATTCAGGGACCCTTAATATACTATGGATCCTAGTGAAATGAAGCCATTTTCCCTTCTGGTACACAACTGGTAGGTGTATCTAGCATATTTTCATCTAACAAGAGACCACTAGGAATAAACCTCTCAAAGGGTTTAGGGAAACTATCCCGAGTGATTTTGAATTGAAAGTATGGTCTGCCACATGTCTTAGGTGACACTAAAAGATCGTATATCAAAATATCTTGTTGAAGATTAAATTTATCATTTGGGCCATATTTTCCAAACGTTGCTTCCCATGAGGTAAAGGGATTAACTAACAAGGGAAAATTATGATTGTAAGGAGTCAATGTATCTAGATCTATATGATCCTTCATAGCCTCAATTCGTAATGGGACAACAATATCAATAGAAGGACACTCATATGTTGCACAAGAAAAAATGTGTAGTGCTCTACAATGTGTAAATGGTTCTGGATCACCTGGGATGGTGATTTTTTGTCCTCCGTGACATAACTTGATACATTGATGGAAGGTCGAAGGAATGGCTTGCAAGGCATGAATCCATGGGCAACCTAGGAGCATGTTATATGGAAGGTCCAAGTCAAGGACATGGAACTTTGTATCATGATATGTGGGCCCCACTTCCATTGGGATCACTATGGTACCTACTGACTCACGCTCTTCATTATCATAAGTCATGATCATAATGGTATTAGCATCCAAATATACTTCTGTATGGCCTAGCTTCCTGAAAATATTCAATGTAAAAATATTCAGACCAAATCCATCATCCACAAGCACTCTTTTTATCTTACGATGAGTAACGAAGACCTCTATGTATAAAGGTAAGTTATGTTCAGGATTGTTACATGGGATTTCATTCTAATCGAAAGAGATATAGTCATTGGGATTAATATTTGCAACCATTGCTTAGAGGTGTGTAGGATCTACATATGTGGATACTCCTGATCCCTGAAGCGTTTTATATAGTATGTTCTTATGATAATTTGAGATTTTGAGTAGGTCTAAGATCGATATCTTAGCCATGGTTTTCTCCAATTTTTCTAATAAGTCATACTGACCTTCCTGAGGGATAGGTAGAGGAGGTTTTGGGATCACTAAGCGAGCACGTCACGTGCCCACAACACAACTATTACCTAAGATCCTAATAGTGTTGACTTATTCACTAGATGAATGAATACAACCTATGAGGGAATCAAAAGGATTATCGTTTGATGGATACACATAGTTAGCATTTCTATAGTCATTAGAGGACTAACCTTGATCTGGATTCTTGTTTCCTTTTTTATCATGATTGGGAAAAGGGTGTTTGAATATTCCCATATTCTCATTAGGACCTTTTCCAATTCAAGTGAATCCACCTCAATCTTGCCTTCTTCAATAAGGTCTTGGATGAAATTTTGCAACTTTAGACATTTTTTGGTCTTGTGTCCTTTGACACGTGAAATTCATAGTATTTGTGTTCCTTGAACCATACTGGTTTAGGTGCATCATCTAGATAAGGTACTATTGTGGTTGGATATTACACCATGTTTACAACATCTAACTATTTAAGGATGATAGATAATGATTCTGTTAAAGGTGTAAAAGTTTGTTTTGGTGGTGATTTTAGGAAAGATCCTTCTGTAATCTTCAGGAGTGGACCATTTTGTACAGCTTAGACTCTTTTGTATTTTGTGATTTTTTATTCGATGAGATTATTGTTTTTATTGAATAATTTGGGTTTGTCTATGGATTTTGACTCGTGTTTATATTTTGAAAAGGGCTTGATCCTTCTTGATTTGGCTACCCTTCTCAATAACTTCTTTGAAGTTAGTGATGCAAAGTGTATTTGTAGATGAAAGGTTATGTCTTGATTCCATTTGGGAAAAAGATGCTAACCATTTTATTTTCCATATTGGGATAAGGGAAATGACTTGCTAACCCCTACCATCACTATAAGAAACCAACAAAGGTCTCATTTGGTTTTTGTTTTACGTTGCAAAGATCTACCATGGTAATGTCACTCTCCATGTTAAAAGAGAAATGACACACAAACTTTTTAGCTAGTGTGGGCCATGTTGCAATTGTTCCCTTAGGTATGTGGAGGAACCATTCTAGCGCTTGTCCTCCTAAGCTGCGAGGGAAAAAACATATGAGATAGTTGTCACTATAAGCTACTTTCTGGCAAACCATGTAGAAGTATTTAATATGATCACAAGGATCACCTTTACCTTTATATTTTTTGAACTTAGGACAATCAAATTTTTTAGGGAATGACACTCATAACATGTCTCTGTTGAAGGGATAAGGACATAGTTCTTCATATTGGTACTTTTTACTATGACCTACGTTACTCTCCTGGAGAGTTGTGAGCATGTTCTTCATGGATTGCAACTCTTGTGTAATGAGTTGCTCTTTCATAGGGGATGATGGTCTATTCACTCGAGTAACCTTTAACATTTCATCGTTATAAGGTTTGGTGTGAAATTCACCAAATTTGGTTTTATTTTTTCCTTACGTGTACTCTTTCTCGAGGAACCTAAGTTCACTAACTTTTGACTAAGCTTTAGTATTTGTCTTTGTATAACCTCTTCTTCGATTTGAGGATCATCTTCTTTGTCATATTGAGGAGGAGGTAACTCCTTGTGTTCATGTTTGATCCTAACTTTGCGTGAGGCTTTAAAGTATGGTCTCCAAGAACCATCTATTTTTTTATCCCTTCACTCTCAAAGTTTTATTACAAACACCAGAAGTGGAAGCATATCCTTTGTCAAAAGGATTATCCATGCGATAAGGAGAGATTGTTTATGTTGTTTCTCCTCTAGGTTAATGGTTTTGATAGCCGCTTCATGTTCTTGTGGTAATTTGGATCCTAGTTCTAGGACTCATGCGAGTACTTGATCTCTATTATATAATAGGAGTTCATCAAAGTGAGCAAGATCAAGAGTGTGTTGCTCTTCAGATGAATCAATATCGTCCCCACTATGGTCAATTAATACTTCTATGTCTTTAACCTCTCGAAAAGAGGGGACCTAAGTTGTGACCACTAAAGGGATAGGTTGTGCTAAAAGGATTTAACTCTAATTCACATTCAATTCTCTTAGATGTCATTTTTTTGATAGGTGGCATTACTACTCTCTTCTATACTAGGTTTTGTCTAAGTGTAATCAAGGTGTAATAAACCTAGGTGCAATGTGGTATAAGTTGCCTAAAGTCTCAATGTTTCACCAATCAATGTTTTAACGAATAATGGTTTAAAGAATCAAATAATCTAATGATTTTTCCTAGATATAAGTCTATGCAACTGTTATCACACAAGAAAAATCATGTAATTTTATGAGTAAACCATTCAATCAACCAATAGTTTACACCTTATGTTTCTCAATGATAGTTCAATGTATAAATGATCAACTCAATGTCAATACTTATGTCAAGTTCAAAATGAACATGGCGTAAGTATTAACAAGGGGTAGATGTGACTCCCAATCAAAGGATACTATGACAAGTTTAGAAACAAGAAATACCTAAGTCCTAAAAGGTATAAATTACACATGTAAGGAATGCAACAATACTACTAAGGTACATTAACCAAGTTTCAAGAGAAAGCAAGGTTTTAACACCAAAATAATATGGATATGATACGCAAAACAACATAACCACCACTCTTCAAGATTTGAGGTAATGTTTGAAACAAAACTAAGTGCAAGTATACTAAGGATTTGCTAAGATGTAGGCAGTGTAATGCCACAATGTGGATACTTAGATCACATTCATGAGGAATGAGGTGTAAGTATCATAATTGTGTCAATGTAATGCAGACAAAGTAACATGTCTAAGGGAGATCAAAGAGGTGAATCAAGCCTAACTACATTGATAATGTGTCTCAATATGAGTTTGAGACATAGGGCCTACTAGAACATGATGATGTACCATTCACACTTTCAACACTTGCATTCCGACAGTGCAACCTAGTCATGCAAGTAGACTACAAAAGTGGTGGACACAATTATTTCTAGTGGTATCTACGTTTGTTGTTTCTCTTTTGTCCCAAATGGGAAACAAGATAACAAAGGTGTAGACCAAGTGATGATGAAACAAACTAAGTATAACTTTGACAGAGTTTTGCCTTACCTTAGGGTAAGTGAAGAACTACGAAAAAGTGACACTTTCGTGAGTTTTGTGATGAATAACACTTAGCTTCAACTTAAGTGGACTCTCACCTTGTTCAAAAACAAGGTTTTGACTCCAAGCAAGTTGTCACTTTGTGAGAGCTCTATAAAACACGATGGCTTGATATGGAAAAGTGGGCTCTAAGACAATATGGCTTTCCTAGGTGGTTCCCTCAACTAGGTACCACAAACACCCTTTTGAGCTCGATTTACCAAGAAATTCACACTGAATAATCTTGGAGTATCTCGGCTTTACTTTACCCCCTTCAAATATGATGAGCAATGAATACGTTCATGCGTATCTTTCACTAGGGTCACAATGGAAAATGTTTTGGTGCTAAACTCACAAGTAAAATCTAGTCAAGTGTGTAAGTGTAGAACTTTCCATTTTTTCCACAAGGTTCCATCTTGCGTAGACTACTTTGGGGTTCCATCTTGCATAGACTACTTTGGGGTTCCTAGGACCACCCCGTTTTTGTATCTTAAGGCTTATGCCAAGGGGTTTATATCCTAGTTTAAAGTGGGTAGGGCATACCCTTATTTGAACCTAGAATTCAAGTGTGTTGAATATGGTGTGTTTTTTTATCTTTTGAGCTTAATGTGGTTTTTGTTAGCAAACCCTTTGAAATCTACAGGAAAAATTTTAGATTTGATTTAGACTACAATTATTTTACAAACAATTTTTGGTCCTTCCAACAAAGATTGGAAACTTTCCAAGTGTTAAAAACATCATATTTAAAGGTACAGTAGCAGATTTACACAAAGAAATAATTGATTTCTTCTCAATATTTTGTATACAGTACACACAAATATATAGCTTATGTTTCTCCTATAATCTAGGAAATGAATTTACTAGCATTTTGTCCATGATCCTATTTTATGTGTATTTGTAACAAATACAACTAACACGAGATAATAGTTACCCACAATATATCAACCCATAAAGGTGAGCACTAATAGGTAGGATATTCCTCACATTCCCCCTTAGTGTAAAAATGGGGAAAACCTACCTTTGATTGCACTTGCTTTCATGATTAGGTGATTTTTACTACAGGATGATCACAAACCCGTTGTATGGTTTTCAAACGGTTGACCATGAACTAAAAATGGTGGTTTTATAACTAGAGTACCACAAACCAAAAATGAAGGTTTTTCAAGTGGTTTACCTACAACCACATCATGATGTGCCAAGTACTATTATCAGCCCTCATCACATTTCACCATGGGGAATAACATAGGAAATTCTACTAAAATATTCTACTCATGCAAAAACTAAAAATGGAAATAGAAAATTGGATCATGTTCCCCCCTCAATGTGAAATTTCCACTTATTGAAAATGGGAACACCGTAAACTGTAACACACCATGCACAACTGGAAGCAAACACACAAATTAAAAAAATTGTACTACCAAACCTTTGATGTGGCCCCATTTTTGGTGATTGATGAGAGGTCATTGAATGACCTCCTTCCTCGATGCCTTCATCCTCCAAAGATACGAGTTGCTAACCTCGCATGCATGTGATCATGGGTCTTAATGGTTGTCGAGATGTCACATTCTAATGATAATGCATTTGTGAAATAATTTTTTATTTTATTTTATGAAATTTTTACAATGACTCATGACGTAACAAAAAACATCTTAAGATTTATTGACTAGATAATGATAAAAATATTTAATTACACAATACCTAAATTTGACACTTTTGACTAAAAAGAACTCAATATTATATTTGAACAAGAGACTATTTTGACTATATAAATTTGAATTGTCATGAATTTTGATGGAAACACTATTTACACTACTTTGGATTCAAAGGAACTCCTTACAAAACATTTTAAAACTAAATTTTATAAAACCTTTACTCGAAAGCGAAAATATAATCTAAAGTTTAAACAATCCTAAAAATAGCTTTTCGCTACTCAACACGACACTAATGGTGAAATTAAACTACCTAGAATTAGTGGAACCCACTAAATACCTAACACCAAAACTGTTAACATCATTCAAAATAGAGAAAATGACCGACTGAACTATTTTTAGCTTGTTTTATTAGGGTTGGAGTGTATATGCTTGTGAAGGAGACTGGATCTCTCAATTCAAGATTATGAACTTTCAAAGACAAGAGTTCAATGCAACGAGCCAAATGAATATTGTATGGAAATTATAGTTGTTGGAATGATGCATGGCATTTAAAGAAGACATGTATGGAAAGTATAACATGTTGGTTGGTGCCACATTTCTTCATGAACTATTGGTGCTTAGTAAATATTTTTCTGCTTCCAATCGTAATGTGAATGGATAGAACTGCATTACATCAATATGACTGCTCCGAGGCTTCTTCGCTTCAACTTTGAAATGTGTGTAGAAAACTTATGAATAGATATGCACTTGTCGATAGATGTGTAATCTATAGAAATAATAAATAGAGATCTTACACGAACATATACAAGTTTGTAGGGTTTTATCTCACAGAAATCAACACATGCAAAGAATCATCAAGAAGAAAATACATTCAACACGTCTTCTTATGTCACACAGGTGCTTTAATAGAATTTTAAATACATAGAGAGTGCTTCTAGTCTACGCTTGGAGATGATAACAAAAGATGATGACAAGGGCAAACTTATCTTTGCATGCAAATTGATGGGTGGAAGCACTTGGGCCACTTGGATCACCATTGTACACAAGATATGGGAATCTCACATTTCTGCATTAATATCTCAAAATAGTGGCAACCATAACAAGGAATAGATCTTCCCTACACAATGCTCAGGACATCATGGCTCTAATACCAAATAAAGGTATAGTAGTAGATTTACACAAAGAAATAATTGATTTATTCTCAATATTTTGTATACAAGTACACACAAATATATAGCTTATGTTTCTCATATAATCTAGGAAACAACTTTACCAACATTCTATCCAAAATCCTATTTTACGTTTAGTTGTAACAAATACAACTAACACGAAGTAATAATTACCCACAATATATCAATCGATAAAGGTGAGCACTAATAGCTAGGATATTCCTAACAATATTAAAGGAGATAGAATGTCATTTTTTATTTCCTAGATCATCCTAAGATGTAAGGAAAGAGCATACATGAAAAAATACCTCACTAATCTTGTGAAAATGGAAAAAACTAAACCAAATTATGAAAAAGTAAGTTGTTTTTAAACCAAATTTGAAGTTCTTTCTTGTTAGAAAACTTAATTAAAGTGTTTGTGAAAGTATAAAGAAGGTATTTGAAACATTTTTGGTTCCCAAGATCACCTAGAAGGTGCGAGGGAAGAGCATACATGTTTCAAAACCTTATAAATAACAATGTAACATTCATCAACTCAACTAAATAAAGTTAGAAAAAATACAATATTATCAATGTAACCTGCAAAACCACTTATTAGTATCAATAAAAACTTGCATAAGTGTCAGAAACTCCAAAGAATCAACCCTAACAAGTGTTAAATAAAACTTGTTTTAAAACAAAAACACTGTACCCCTTTATGACATGTGTGCACTCCTAACAATATCTACACGCCTTAAATGACAAGTGTGTGGCTCTATGGAAAATACAATGAGAAATTAGACCTATGTGGGTAGAATGACACATGCGCACTCTTTTAAGCATGTGTGTGCCTCTAGAAAGCATATGTGCATGCAAGGTAAAAAGGTGAGCTGACACAAAGTTTAATAAACAATTGTGCATCCCGAGAGACATATGTGCATGTATGCAAGCATGTGCACATTGTTCATGACATATGCACAGCTCCAGTTTAAATTCTTGACAGGGGTCAAAAATACAGGTAACAAAGTGCGTGGCCAAGGGAATGTATGAGCATTCCTAGGGACATGTGCACGTGCTATCAAATAGGTGCGCATGATTTTGACGTGTGTGTGCCCTTCTAGAACACATGTGTTTGGGCCTGAAAAATACCAAAAAATGATGAGAAACATAAATCTAAACCTACAAACGGGTTAGATTCTTTCCTTTTAATTCAATTTCTAACATAAACCCAATAAATATGCATGCAAAAGGAAGATTTACTACTTTTAAGATTATCAAAATCTTGAAACTACACTAGTTAACCTTCAAAATGCATGAAAATGGTTAGAACTTGAAGTAAAAAGATTGAAAAAAATTCTAGAGACTAGAACAATAAACATGTATAAATTAGAAAAGCTATAGAAATGAGGCTAGAACACTAAAGAAACCTCAAATATTTACTAACTTAACTATGAACCATCAAGATAAGAGATAAACAAGAGATACTCCTATGCATGCATTATAAATTTTACAAAACATCAAACTAACATATATATACTACTCTTTACTCTTTGAATGCTACAAAACATGAACCTATAAAGATCCTAGCAATTAAATTTGATTTTTGATGCTCAAGGTTTTGAGAGTGAAGGGTCGCCATTAATGGCTACAAGACCACATGGTTCCCCTCATTTACTCAAGCTTGAGTTTGAATATGAAATGGAAGATAATATCTCAATAACAATGGAAGAAATACTCAAATCCTATTTGCCTATAGTTTATGTTAGAGGAGGAGAAGTGTTCTTCTAAATGAGGAGGAGGAGGGGTCTATTTATAGTTTTTTGATTTCAAGAAAGGGATGTTTTGGATGCATGTGGGACAAAAGGTAAGTCCAAAAATAACTTTTAGCAATTCAAAGTAAGATTTGACTAGGATTAGAGACTAATTAATCTTGTAGGATTAATTAGGGATCCCAAGTAGGCTTAGGTAGCTTTCTGGGAACATCTGGAGGAGGTTTTGATTGATTTTGGAAGCGTTGGAAGTGGGAGTTAGCTAATGAGAATATTTATTAGTTAACTATAAGATAAGAATATTAATCAATGTGTAATGGTCAACTAAGAGGAATTCAAGGGAAAAATATTAATTGGCTAAGTGTCATCAATTTATAGGGAGTAGAATAGTTAGTGAAATGTTAGTAATAATATTGCTTTGATCAAATAATAAGTGTCTATAGGAATAATAGAATATGAAAATGTTCCCCATGGGCATTTGAATGTGGTCTTGTAATGGTCCTTAGGTGCAATCTGAATTTTTTTATAGCCACTATAACCATCTAGAAAAGAAAAAAAATTCTTTTCAGCAAGAGTGTCAAGTACCTGATCAATGAAAGGAACTGGAAAATGATCCTTTTTTTGTGAAATTCATCTCTCTATAGTCTACATAGATCCTCCATTTTCCATTCTTCTTAGGTAAAATGACAAGGGTTGACACCCATTGATCTGTCTAAAATTGGATATATGAATCCAACATCTAATATTTTTTTAATTCTTCTTTCACTATATCTCTCACTATTGGATTCATTCTTCTTTGTGGCTATCTTATTGATTACAACTATATTTTACATTTATCCTATGTGTATAGAGCTTAGGGTGTATCACATGTATATCTCCATAGTCCCATGTAAATGTTGTCTTTTGTTTCTGTAGAAGAGTGATTAAAAATGTTCTTATTGCATGCTTAGCATTTTTCACATTAAGTGGAATTCTTAAAGTAATTTGCACTTTCTTAGAGAGATTGGTTATGGAACATACACTACTACTTACAAAATTCAATATAGAATCATGTGGAAGAAGTTGGCAGAGGATGTAATTCTTACCTAGAACATTTACAAAGTTGTTTTGTTGTGGGTAGGATTTAATTCTCGTGATAGATTATACATTGTAATTTTCAATCTACTTCTTCATTCATCCCATAATTATTTTGCAAGATGTAAAAAAATCCTCTTCTTTCCCTTCAATTATGCATGACTTCTCTAGCATCATGATCTATTGAACTAATATTTTTTCTTCTTCTAGCTCTTCAACCCAAATGGTTTTGTCTTTTTCATTGAACAATTGTGTAGGGGGTAAAGCATGAGATTTTTGGTACCACTTCCATTAGAGATAATCATATTACCATATTTACATCCTATGAATGTGTCAACAATTCTATACCATGGTATCCCTAGGATGATAGGATATCCTCCCATGTTTACTTTTGGCTGAAGAACAATAAAATTAGTAGGGTACTCCCTAGAGTCTACCACCACTACTACACCCTCTAGGACTCCTTCATACTTAATTATTGATCTGTTTACAAGATGCAAGACTATGGATGTTACTCTTAGTCCCTCTAACTTCAATTCATCCATAATTTTATTTTTCATTACATTCATTGTTTCCCCTAAGTTAATCAAAGTGTTCTTGATCATTGTTCCATTGATTGTGACATCTACTAAAGGACTTCCTAGATCTATGTACTTGGGAAGAATTGAGTTCCCAATCATAGTATCAGTGAGTTATCCGATGACATGTACAGTAGTTAGATATTTCCTCTTCCTACCCAATTTCTTTATGCATAGGTCTTTTGCCATTTTTTTGTAGATGGGCAAATCTTTGATGTCTTGAATAAATGGGATTTTGACACAAATGTATTTTAGTTGGTTGAAAAAATTACATTCATATTTTGATTTGAGGTTAGTCGTATTTTCTTATAACATTTAAGGAAATGGTGGCTTAGTACCAGTGTTTTACCCTTGCTTCAAATGTTTCTCAAAGTTATTGTGTATTAGCATGCAACATATTTTGTTGTTGTTGTGGATCTATCTACAGCATTTTATTGCTTTGTTATGAGTCATATTGCAACTTTTTTGGTTCCTTAACAATCTTAATAACGGTTGGTCCAGATGGTGGATGAATTTCTCTTCCTAAGTGAAGATGGATATTGCTTGTATCAAAATAATAGGTAGGGTATTTAGTTAGTTTAATGGAATAGGTTGGTTGAATATCTTTATTGTTAGGGTTATGTGTCACCTAAGCTTGTAGTTGGGTAGATTTTGATTTATATCCTACTTGGGGGTTTGGCATTAGAATTTGATATTGCGGATAAGGAGGTTGTTGATAATATTGTTGGTAATTTGGATGTGGCTTATTCCACAATTTTCCTCCTCTCCAAGGTTGTTGTCATGATTGAGGAAGATGCTGTCATTTTTATTATTGTTGGCCTTGGAATTGAGGTTTTCACTATTGTTGATATTAGTTAGGATATGGGGCCCAACCTTGAGGGTTAGCCTAAGGTGGGGGTTGCATATATGAATTATTAGACCAATTTTGAAATGAATGCATAGGGTCTTGTGTCATACCTCCTTGCCTCGATGGCCATGGTTTTTTTAGCAACATAGAAAACTTTCCCATCCTCTATCTCTAACATCTTGAAATCAGGTGAAGCCTCCCTTTCTTGAGAAATGTTGGCCAATTCTCTACATCTATAGTCATATTTCTTCCTTCTACATGCATGGTAGTACTCTGTGAGTGTTGCTTCTACATCTTCCTTTTTATTTTTGGCATGTAGAGCATCTAATTGATTGGCCATGTCATTGAAAATATCTTACTTCATATTTTTAAACATGTTGACAATCTATGACTTGGATATGTCCCCAATTATTTTGGTATTTGATCCACCTCTTGATCTTACACTTCTTACCCTCTTCATAGTAGCTCTTGAGTAATTTTTACAGGCTTCACAAATTTCTGCAAAGTAGTTTTTGAAATGTCTCCTACTCCTATCAGATCTAGAGAATCCATTTCCTCCTCATTGAGTCCCTTCAAAAGAGTAATTTGAGAGATTCAGGTGGTAGTTCAGTTTTCCTTGAATTCTAAACATAGAACAAGAACCTTTCCAAATAGTATTCTAATGGTTCATCCTCTTTTATGACATTCTATATATTTCATCACCTCCTTTGTTGCTTTGTCTACAATAATCCTGGTACTTATTGAGGAATTTCTCCTTCATTTGTGCCCATGTGGTTATAACATTTCTTCCCAATCCCATGAACCATCTCAAGGTTGTATCCTTGAGTGTAGCAAGAAATAGCTTCAATTTATGTGCATCGTAGTATAATCATAACTCCTACACAAAAAATCAAACTCATACAGAAAGGTGTCTAGGTATTTTGACATGGATCCATGAAAGTTGGGAAAGGATGAGGGAGAAATATTCTACATAGCATCTCAGGTTGCATTGTTGTCATGAACGGAACTCAAAGTTGGTTGCCCCATTTCAAACATTTTGATTTACTTCTTCTTCCATTTCTGGGTTCTCACGAGCATCTTCAGAAGTATCACTTGGAGGATTATTGTTGGACAGACAAAAAGGGGCTAAATGTTGGGAGTGCAAATGTAGGGTGTGGGAAAAACATGTGGCATGTTACTACAATAAGGTTGACGCACCCATGATTATGAATTAGTTGCTTCTATTTTGAAGGCTCTTTTTGGAGTTAGCACGTTGGGTACACAAAGACATGAAGACTTACAACGCACGTAATGGTATTTTAAGAGCAAGCATCAATTTGAGCATCACGCATGGTTTAGTCTAATAATAGGATTTCTCCCCTTAGTTATCTATAGGAAATCTATTATTAGAATACTTGCATGTTTTGTAAAGACACATGGATATTATTATCATGTGACCTATTTTTAGATAGTGCATGGGTAGTGAAGAAAAATTCCCCACCCCTATATATATATGATTTACACAAATAAAGAGTGTGTGTCAAATTGTAGAGTTATGTTGCTGATTTTGTCACGCACATGACTCATGGAGATACTTATGTAATGTAAGAAGCTTATGTGTTTTACAATATTTAATACAATGGTTCATATTGGTTGGATAATGGTGTTGAACATGACTGAATTTGGTTCTTGCATGGTAAATATTTTTATACTCATTATTTAGTTCACCTTATATATATTCTAAGATCTAGATTTGGTTTATGCATTGTCATTGTTTACTATTGGTTATGAATCTGAATACCTATATGCACCATCATGCCAACATTATGTACAAGTAACTCTAACGAGGACCCGGTGCCTTTATTCACTTTGGGTGAGTGCTCATCTAAGGCCGAGTGATGTGTCAACGCGCCTAGGTTATTCACAAGAATTTTAGATTGCATCATTGGTTCCATTGTCTAGACCTTTTTCAGCTATTTTTAGGATGTTATGTGGTGAATATGTACTAGTTGACCTTAGAAAGTGTTGAGGAGTGGATAATATATCTAGAAGAAGAATACGCTCAAATATTCAACACTGGAACTGAGTTTGATGCACGCATGTGGGTTGAGTAGAATTTGTATGACTGCCTATATAAGAGCTTCTTTGTTATCTTTCCCATAGAACTATACGAGTGGTTTGTTTCTTATGCATCTAAAAGGAATTAGAGGTTTCGAAACTTGTATGGACGCAAGAAAATTTTTAGGCTCTCTATGATGTTGATCTAATTTGGACCTCCATTGTGGATACTTGGTTCCGTGTTGTTCTGAATAGCTATATTTTGGATTAACTCAATTTCCACTTACTATTGTTTGAAGGTATCTAAGCTTCAATTTTTCACGTTACCCGAGGGGATCATATTTTCTCAAAATTTCCATTGGTGATTGTATGATGGAAAAGTGACAAGCGAGCATGGGAATCTACAAGCAACTCTTCCTCACACCCGACCTCCCGAGGTTGTGCCGAGACAGCCGGTGGGTATGGAATATGTATGGGATGCAGACAGACTAGTTAGGTAATCTAATATCTTCAATACGTACTAGTGGATTTTGTGAATCTAAGGCAAAGAAGGCCCTTCTAACCTAAACTGGTGTGATAGATCGATCAACAAGGATGACTTGCTCGAAGGCTCCAATCAATATCGAGCTCTGGCGTGATTCGATCTATGGGTTGTGGAATACGTGGAAAATGACCTAGGATAGTTTCATGTATGCCTCCAGATAAGGTCATATGGTGGATGGTAAATATAGTTGACTCTATGGACAATTCTCGGCCTAGTCCAGAACTCTCTAGCTTTGTTAACTATTGTATCTAATAAGGATAATTGTTTGATGATGATAGGTGGAAGTGGAGTGGATCTGAATACTAGTGTGCATAGACCAATGTCTATGTCTGATTGACTTACGAATTTTTTGGGTTGCGGGATTTGTGGATCGCAATCGTAGACTCTTGGTTGTTGCGGTCCTACTATGGTCATGTGTAGAGTTAGTTCCTAATCCCTAACACCCAGTGATCATATGCTTTCTCAGCCTCTATATTCAAAACTAATAGCTGTGTGATCTTCTTAGAGTACCTCACAGCGTTCTTGCAACCTGAATTCTTAGGCTGGTATCTATATCTGTAAGAGTGTCTCCTGCATCTGGCTATGGGACCAAAGGATCGCAACCAAAGGTTTGTTCTCTTTCAACCCCTTCTACCATCATATGAATGTTACCTAGGGTAATCTGTAGTTTGGTTGATTCGACCAAAACGTGTGTGCTTGGTCGTCTTCTATGTTTAATCTGCTCAATTGGGAATTGATTTGTTGCAAGCTTACCGTTGTTCGGAAGACTTGGATCCTAAGATTCTGATCTATATCAGTTATTTTTGTGATGAGATTGGGCTGGGGCACAATTGGCTCGAATACGTATTCCCTGGGCTCCCTAGGTCCCGTGATTTTCCTACAAAAGTAATAATGTAAACTAACTATGGAAAAGTGAAATTTAACTATTTTGAATATATCTATATAGATATATGATTTCTCTATTTTTATATTTTTTGATGAACTATTCGAATGAATTCAGCAACTAATTTAATACATCTAGAAATTAACAAATTAAGATAACAATTTAAAACAAACAAGATAACCGAGTATAGCTATTTGTCTGTGCAATTTGTAGATCTACTCTAAACAATGAAATAATTGTTCTAATCTATTTGCAAGACTCTCGATCCTACCTCAGAAGTGAGGAATGAATCATAGTCTCTCAGAAACTATCAATCCCCACAACTTCCTTGGCAATATCGGAAGTAAAATTAATCAAATGAAGCAGCTTAACTACTCTATTTGATATGATTCTAATTTAGAACTTTGAAAGCTAGAACCTGGATTCTACAGAATAGTGGCGAATCCGACGGTGTGTGTGATCTTGTCCCCTCAGTGTGATCTCCTCATTCCTTCATGTTCACGTGGATCCAGAAAAGCGTGTAATGCTAGCATCAACAGAAGTAGATATTGGGACATAGGCAGCTCAAGATACAGATTGAATACAATGCGAGTAGGAGAGGGATAGCGCAAGAGTACAAAGCTTGGCTTATGCAATTCCTAGCGGGATTTATTGCGAGTCATGAAACATGAAACGTCCAGAACCTAAAACTATCCTATTTGAGGAGCAAAACCTGCAACTTTAATGGCTTCCTATTGATAAACAAACTATCCTATTCCAATGGATTAGATGAAATGACAAAGAAAGACTTGCACAAGATGGATATGTGGCCTACTAACAAAAAAATGCTAAATAAGCATGCAATGAAAGAAACTAAGCAATCTAAGAAAATGAAAACTAAATCTATTGCAAAGAAATCAGAGGAAAATTTGAGGGGCCATTTGCTTGAGCACAAACCAACTATTTATAGCATTTGCATTTACCCAAGGTAAAAACCAAATAGAACTCTTAAACTATAAACAATGGCAAAACACTATTCCAGGGAACCATAATCATAAATGCAAGCTTATGGCGGTGAAAGAAAGCTGGTAAAATGTTGAAATTACGTGAGTCATGTTAAAAGAGCTTTCTGGAAAATGCGTAAAGGACCGCTACCCTGAGTAGGGCGGCGGTTACAGGACCACCGCCTGCAAGGCAAAGTGGTTTCACATCAAGAAAAAAGGCCAAGGAAAGAGAGGAAAAGGGAAAAAAAAGCATGTGGGGGCTAAGCGGGGCATGCGGGATGTTAACGCACACTTGGAGATCTTTTCTGGATCCCGAACACCTTGCGAGGAGACCTGTATCATCATTGGGGCACATGTCATGTTATTTTGGTAGTACAGTACCTTACAATTTTGGGTACGTACATATTGCCCCCTCGGAGAAGCATTTTAGCCATGAAGAGGTGTAAAACGGTGGGTCCGAGTATGGTGGTCCCGAAATGGGAAATTAAAAGTTATACCTGATACGTCCGTGTGTTGAAATGATGCCATCCAAAATTCCCGCTACCTATAAAATGAAAAGAGAACTCAAGTGCAGATAGACACAATAGTTTGGAAAATAAACACTAAAACAATAGGAAATGAGAACGTACCATTTGTGTGGGGATAAGAACTTACCTCCGTTGGCACTCCAAACCTATGAAAAGGCATTTAAAATGAATCAGGGTGCTATATATATGAAAGTGGGCCCATTTTCCTATTCATTTGCATGAGTTGATTTGATTGATTTTGAGCTCTGGAACCCACGGTGACGGTTTCTTGTGTGAGTAGAGTCAAAACATCCATGACGAGATAGTGATCATGCCTCCATAAGCGGAACATCGACCCGCGAGATCACATGTTAGTTTTCTTCAATTTATCCCTTTTACCCCCTTAATTTTGAAATGCTAAAATCTTTGTCATGGGGGGGTAATTTTTGAAAATTTTAGTGTTGAAAGGTTCATCTAGGGGGGGCGCCTACTGGGTAGGCCTTGTTTTAGTTAAAATGGTCTTGTTTTGTCATTTTTTGGGCTTTTTAGGTTTAAAACCCGTGTGGGTTTTCAGCGACGACCACCGCCCGCTAGGGTGGTGGTTACACGACCACCACCCTTAAGGCGGTGGTTACAAAACCGCCTCCCTGCTCAGGGTGGCGGTTTTGCACAGAATGCAAAAGGATCATCTGTTTGAAATTGCTTTTGCATTTTTAGCATTTCTACGTGCTTTCATGATTTTTCTAGTATTATTTGGATGCTAACTTGCTCTTTTTTGTGTGTTTTTGGGTGTATGCAGGCGAGAGAGGAGTATATCTGGTGGAGCCGAGAGAGGGAGTGTGACTGGCTCCCAGGAGTATTGGATGCCCTTTCACAGGATGAGGAGGACACTCTTCAGAGGGCCGGGATACTACGCATCTCACGCGTGCCCCATGTTGCTCCTTCCAGTCACATTCTTTGTGACTTGTTCTCATATTGGGATGCTGATCGAACACCTTCCGATTGCTAGGGGTCCACGGTGAGTGGACTATTACTTTGGAGGATGTCTATCATATTCTGGGGGTCCCGATTATTGGGAGACATCTCACCCTTGAGACAGTAGGTTCGCGGGCCCAGATAGCACAGTGGGCCACATACATGGGAGATGCAGTCATCTCCACAGGGTCGAAGAAGGGGGTTAGAGTTCGATCCATTCCTAGTTTGCCCATCCCCTTACTTCACTAGGCCATCATGGGGATCCTTGCCTCGAGACTGATCGGGGACAAGGGAGGAGATACATTGTTATACTGCTGGTCCCCCATTATTGCATAGATAGAGGGACATGGCCGGATATATGCCTAGGGAGTAGACATACTTGGGACCACCTACCATGATCTATATAGGATAGTCTCATTTACAGGGGTAGTCCTTGAGCCATCCGACCCTAGTCATGAGTTGGTTCTATGAGCACTTCATCCCCTACGGAAAAGGTGTAGAGGTGGCGAGATCCCGAGCCGTGAGGGCAGCCGATGGACATATATGTCGGTGCTCCGAGCACCTCATCGCCGCATTACTTCTCTCGACTACACGCCGACATGGAGGCCACACCATACCGTACTATGGCATGGCGGGGTATATGGGGTGAGTGGAGATGCACTTCTTTGCCCTAGTTCCTTAGCGGTTTGGCCTACCATACGTGGGTATGCTTCCCCAAGAGCGCTAGTATACGATCACCCGAGAGGAAAGAGGGGGCCTAGAGGTCGGGGTTGGACAAAGGGTTACTCCCGGCATTCCTATTGCAGCCAGGAGGATAGTACGTGCCAGAGGGAGAGCCAGTGCGCCTCAGACACCCTTGCTTTAGATTGCCACGGGTCCTGCCCATAGCAGCGATGACCCCATTGACATAGACTCTGAGTCTGAGGAGTTTACAGGGGGAGAGACAGAGGAGGACACCGAGGAGGATAGTGATCCTGAGTGGCATGACACTCAGGATATCATGCAGTAGAGAGGGCCGAGCAGAGTGCAGAGAGAGTGACTCTGGTTTCAGAGGAGCCACTCTCCCAGGGCCATGGGGGAGGATGAGTCCATTGCGGGCACTACGTTGCTCCAGCCACAGGAGCAGCCCCTCAGTCGGCAGCGGCATCCGTGGCAGGTGCTGATCCTATAGATCCATCCTGGAGGCCTGGTGATCCGAGTAAGTTACCCTCTCTCCTTTTAATGTTTGTTTTTAGTTAGGATCTCCTTAGTTACTATCTCTCCTTTTATTTATCTTGTATTTCTAATCTCTTGTTTGGTTTCTAATTTGTTTTCTCCTTTATTTGCAGAGACTTCGATGAGTGGCGGGACTTGATTCACAGGGTATGTACTGATACCCTGATGATCCCCATGGAGAGGACCCGCATAGAGCTATCTGTAGATGCTGGGGAGCCCTTAGCAGCTGGTAGGCACAGTGACGTCTTTGCCCCAGTTTGGCATGTGGCCAGGATGGTATCAACTCTACACATGAAGCTAGTGGGGTATAGGATGGCTGAGCGCTTGATGAGGAGCCACTCTCGTGGTGAGACTGTGGCTGCCCCTCGGATCCCGATCCTCCGCACACTCGAGCACCAGGCGTAGCCGAGTCTTAGGCGTGGGTGTGCACCTTTAGAGGGGTCTCGTAGGGATTGAGAAGCCGATTGGCTCTCCTAGATTTTGTATGATACATTCTTTTGTATATCCCGGCTCTTTTGAGCGTTTTGACCATGCTTAGTGCATGATGGCATTGTACAGAAACGTTGATCATTTATATATATATATATATATATATATTTTTGGATCAAACCTTTGGCATTTATGGCTCTGCTTCTTTTCTAGTTTCCTCATGTAGATTATGATGTTTATACTTGTATGCTTTTTAGAATGTATGCAATGGAGAACAAATGATGCAAATGTTTATTTTCCTTTTGTATTTCATGATGCTGATAAATGATAATGTAGATATAATGTGATTTTGAATCTTAGTTTCTTTAAGCAATTTTTGATACTTCATATTTGTTTTGGCAAAGTGATGAATATAAACCGGTATGATGAGTAGATAAACCTGCCCCTACCCCCAACTCCACACAACTAGTAAGATGCGAGGGCTCATCACCGAGAGTTGGGAAGGGCACAAGTTATGAGATGTGCTGAAATGATAGTGATGAAAGATAGACAAAGTTTTGGTGGAACCAAATTGGGAAGCTACAAGCTTACTCTACCCGAGTGACTTCATAGTTTAGAATGCTACTTACTTTGCGGTTTATCCAGACTTAGATCCTTAGATGGCCACATAGTAGACAAAATCTGGGTTTTTAGGATTTTGAACTCTTTTGGAATTTTGGACATCTGATTCATTTGTTTTTGACTCAAAGACTTCGAGATTTGAATTGTTTTCTTATGACCTTTTGCATTTGTTTGTCAAGAGGACCCCCTACACTTTGCCCCATGCTACCAGTAAGAAGCGTGGGTTTATCACCGTGGACAAAGCATAGGTGAGTAAGGGCATTTCCATCCTTTCCCAACCCTACGCCACTAGTAAGAGACGCAAGCTCATCACCAAAGGTTGGTGGGGCAAGGAAATGTGTAAAATTAAAATTTTCTGTTTTGATTAATATTTGACTTGTTTTCTTGAGTAAAATGTCAGTATGTGCTTATTTCCAAAGAGATATACATATGGGATAGATGTGACACCATGAAGCTTCTGGAATAGACCATAGGCAAGACACCTATCCTAAGAAGAAACCAAAAGTGAGAACAAGCCCGCAGATCTTGGTATGGTTACCGTTTAAGACTTTGTCATATCTAGCTTTATTTGATGACATGATTCCGAGATAATTTGATGATATCATGAAAATGGAGAGGTATGATTAGAAATCTTATGCCAACAACATCATGAGTTTGTAATGAATTTCTTTGAGAAAAAAATTCCTTGATCACAATTTTTGTACGAAACAAGCGGACAAAATGATCTTAATCTATATGAAGATGCAATGTAAATTTATTTATAAATAGTGCTTAGTTGCTTACACGTAGAACCACTTGAGGTGTAGGGAATTGACCGCTTCGCCAAATTCCTCACCTTCCAAAGATACATAAGAGGTATGCACCATTTCCATAGTACTTCATGAATCGGTATGGGCCCAACCATTTAGGCTGGAATTTCCTTCCTTCGCCTTTTTTGTCGATACGACTGCCTAGCCTTAGAACTAGATCACCTTCATATATGTCGCGCTCATAGAATTTCTTGTTGTACCGCCGCACATCCGGTCAAGATAGGCTCTATGTCGCTATTCAAAGATCTAACCTAGCTTCATCTAGGCTTTCTAATTGGGAGAGACGTGCTTCCCTGTAAGCATCTTCATCCAGAATCCCTTGTAATGAAATACGGAGACTGGGTATTTCAACCTCAAGTGGGAGAACTGCCTCTACCCCGAATACTAGTGAGAAAGGAGTTGCTCCCGTTGGTGTTCTTATTGAGGTTCAGTGGGCCCATAAGGCCGGATATAACTTCAAGTGCCAATCTCGTTTGTTTTCTTTCACCGTTTTAAGGAGAATGGCTTTTAGTGTTTTATTTGTTGCTTCAGCCTATCCGTTGGCTTGTGGGTAATACAAGGAAGCCGTATGATGGCTTATTTTAAATTTATTACACAATTCGTGAACTTCATCATTCTTAAAAGAAGTCCCATTATCTAAGATAATGACTTGCGGGACACCGTACCTACAAATGATTTGGTTCAAAATGAATTTGGCGATTACAGAACCCGGTACAGTAGTAAGAGGCATAGCCTCTACCCACTTGGTGAAATATTCGGTAGCCATGATTATAAAATTATGGCCATCTGTAGATGAGGGAGAGAATTTCCCTATCAAGTTGAGACCCCACGTAGAAAAGGGCCATGGAGTAGCAATTGGTTATAGAGCTTGTCTGGCATGTGGATCTCATGGGAGAACTCTTGGCACTTATGACACCTGTGTACAAACTCTACTACGTCGTGTTCTAGAGTGGGCCAGAAATAGCCCATTCGATGTATTTTGTGAGCGGTGGCATGGCCTCCACACATTCCACTATGAGATTCATGGAGAATCTTCTTGGATTCTTCTGTGTCGACACATCTTCGAAGCATTCCATCGAACGCTTTCCGATAGAGAACTTTCTCTATAATGACGTATTTTGCTATGATAATGCGTAGCCACCTTCTGTGTCATGTGTATTCCCTTCTGATATGTATGGTCCATGATATAACTAATGATATCAAAGTGTACCAGGGGACACTCGTAGATATAGGAGGTCTAGTTTCAATGTAGTATACGCACTCATCGGGAAAGTCTAGATTTACTAGATCACCTCCGTCTAATGGGTTATCAACTAACCAATCCACAATGATTTGTCCTTTAACCGACTTCTGATTTACAAATGTTAATTTGAATTCCCCCATTAAGGTTATAAAATGTCCAGCCTTCTTAGACAAGGACCCTTGTGTGAGGAAAGTTCGTAAATGGTCCGTTTTTACCATGACCCTTGTTTCTTGATTCAGCATATAGTGTCTTAAGCATTTGGTTGCAAAGACTATGGCGAGGCATTCTCATTCTGCTTGTGTATAACATGTTTCATAGTCGAGCAACATTCAGCTAATGAAATAAATCACGCACTCTCTCTTGTCATCGTCCTCTTGGGCCAACATACAGGCCAGCGAGACATCGGTAGCTCGTGAATATAAAATTAACGGGTGGTCTAGCTTAGGTGGCATTAGCGTAGGTGGTGATAACAGGAAACACTTAACTACATCAAAAGCTTCATTGCAATCTTCAGTCCAATCAATACTATAATCTTTCTTGAGCAGATTGTTGATTGGATGGATGGCAAAACTTAAGTCCAGGATGAATCTCCGGATTGCACCAAGTTTTCCGAGAAATGACCTGATTCCAGATTCATTCGAAGGTGGGACCATTTCGAGGACAGCCAAATTTTGGTTGGATCAACATCTATCCCTCGTGATGATATGATGTAACCTAGGAGCTTTCCTCTTGTTACACCAAAGACACATTTCTCTGGATTTAGTGTGACTCCGTATTCTATTAGACGTGAAAGAATGACGCGGAGCACCTCCGGGTGGTCACAGCGCTTCTTGGCCTTAGCCAACAAGTCATCTACGTAGGACTCCACAATTTTATGAATTAGATCGTGAAATATATATGTCATAGCTCACTGGTATGTAGCACCAGCGTTCTTGAGACCGAATGGCATAACAACGTAGCAATAGGTTCCCCAAGGAGTTATAAATGTGGTTTTAGCTTGGTCTTGTTCAGATATTCTATTTGATTGTATCCCGAGAATCCATCCATGAGAGACAAAAGTTCAAACCTAGCTGATTGCATCAACAATGACATCTATGGATGGTAATGGGAAGTCGTCCTTAGGACATGCTTTGTTAATGTCTCGGAAATCTATGCAAATGCGTATCTTCCCATTCTTTTTGAGAATGGGAACGATATTAGATACCCATTGAGAGTAATCAACTAGTTTGATGAATCCTACTTGGAGGAGTTTTATTACTTCCTCTTTCACCATGAGAGCTACCTTAGGTTTCATGGGTATTGATTTTTTTCTAACTGGCTTTGCATAAAATTTAGTGACGAGGTTGTGCACCGCAATGTGGGGTGCAACTCCTGTCATTTCCTTATAATTAAATGCGAAAGCCTTCTGATGTTCCTTGAGGATTCGAGTGTGTATTTCTACTTCTTCTAGGGTTAGTGAGGATCCTAGTTTCAAGATCTTTGGTTCATCCTCCATTCCGATGTTAACATCAATTGTCTCTTTGATTAAGGAGGCATTACCTTCTTCAAACTCAGGTGGGGCTAGAGGTAAATCCAAATCGTCCCTATTTTCTACTGTGTATACGCTAGGTTCCATTTCCGAGGGAAGATCCATCATGGGATTTCCAAAGTAGGAAGATGAATGTGGGATTAAGGACAAATCTATCATATGATAGGAGAGATGTAATGCCGCATAGGCATTTAAGTAATTCAGAGTGGCCATATCACTATCAATGTGGTCTAGGATAGTAGATTTATTTCCGTTTAAAAGAGAATTTGTCATTGCTTTTATCAATGGTTCATCACGAAGGGATACCATGAAATGGGTATCCTCTAACTTACTGTTTGGAGTAAAGCGTGATGCCGAGGTTGCTATAGAATTGGCGAGAAGATTGTGTTCTCGCGGGATTGCTTCAATTGATATGAAGTCAAACTCCTTGCTTAAATCTAATACAGTTGTTTTGTAAAGTCTGTAAGTGCTCGGCTTTGGTTTCATATATCTCAGAGACTTGGTTTGCTATCAACTATGAGTCTCCTAACACTCTGATGTTATTAACACCGATCCTTTTGGCTAAAATGAGGCCAAGGAGGAGGGCTTCATACTCAACGCCGTTGTTTGTACATTCAAAATTTAGTTTGAAGGTGAAAGGTAAGACTTTTCCTTCAGGGGAAGTAAAGATTACACCTGCCCCCGCTCCGTAATGGCATCTAGCTCCATCAAAATGGAGTGTCCAATATTTAGCTAGGAATATGGATGCTAGGATATCTATTGTGTTTGCGCATTCTACTTCCACCATATAGAGATCCTCTGTTGGAAGAGAGCCAATAACTAGGGAACATCCCATGCCTGCAGAGTTAAATGGTAAGAACATTGGTAGACCTTGTTCTAGCAATTCAACAATTTTTGCAGTAGTTCCCAATGATACCGTTTCTATAGTGTTAGCCTCATCTTTGGGGGTTGGGGTTGCCTTGGCTGGGCTCATAGCTTCAAGATCTGTCGTAGGTACTAACTTTTCTTTTGGTTTTGCATCGGTAGGCTTATTAAGTTGGTTTTGGGAGTTCAAACTCCGAGTGCACACCTGGTCTTTTCTTTAAGTCAGCTAGGTGTACATTGAATAGTTTTGGATCGCCTTTGGCTACAAATATCTTCCCTAAGTGTAAAAACCTTACTTCTTGAAATAGCGTAGAAGGGATTGCCTTCATGCGGTGTATCCAGGGTCGGCCGAGGATCATATTATAGTTAGTTTCTCGATCTATAATATAAAACTTGGTCAAGATGGTTTTGGGTCCTAAGGTGACCGGTAATATTATAGTTCCAACCGAGGTGGCTTTAAGACTATCATAGCCTCTTAATGTATTTCGAGTCGTGGAACAATTTGTTTCCCCATATCCAAGTTTTTGAAGGAAAGAGAAGGGAACTATGTTAACTGCCGCCCCATCATCAACCATTGCTCATTTCACGTAGTTATTATAAACCCATACTTGTAAGTGTAAGGCTGGATCACCTCGGCGTGTGATCTCAGCATCTGTCGGCATTTTGTTTATCTCGAATATGAATTCGACATCCCTATCTACCTGCCCTGGAGGATGAACATCGAAGTCTATATGATTTACCTGTGTCTCAGGAGGTGGAGTGATGTTAATTAAATGGCCCAAACCTAATGCCTCTAAAAGAGCAGCCCTGTGAGTAGGGGAATTTTTTAATAAATCCAAAAAGGAGATGTGCGAGAAGGTTTTTGTTAGGTCGTTAATTAAGTCATAGGCACCCACAGGTTTCACTACGATTTGTTGGATGTTATCCATCTCTGGTAGGTGGTTTGGACTTGGCTGAGAGAAATACTCTCGTGTCCTTGTTATAGCTTCGATGGGTAGTTCGGCATCTAATTCTACTAAACCGACTATCTTGGGTCTTGGCTGACTTCCTAATTGTGGCGCAACTGATGGATTTAATGAAGTCGAGGCTTCATGATCATTGTTTCCTGTCATTATGCTTTTGTTTGTCCCATTTGGACTTAGCCTATTGTTATCATGATTTGGGAGTGGATCATTAAAGATCTTGAGGGGAGCATTCTGAGGGGAAACCGCCCCTGCAAAGGTATTTGATGCCGGTGATATAGGATCTGCCAAGAACATATCCATGAAAAGTTGTCTTTGTTCATCTGGCAAGCGTTGCATGAATTTGTTGTAGTCATGGCACGTTCTAGTGTCATGGCCCCAAATTTTGTGGAAACCACAATACGAATTAGGATTGTAATTCCTAGTTTGTTGGTTTGGTGCGTATTGTGGTCCAAAATTTTGATCAAACCGTTGTCTACTAGGATTAAAATTTTGCGTTTGTTGTCTTTGGTTTGAATTCTGGTTTTGGTATCTAGTTGAATTTTGGCTTGGACCCTCTGTGGGATTTCTCCATTGTTGTTGTTGTTGTGGATGGTTAAAATCCACTGTATTGATTGTTGGGGTAAAGTTGTTGTTTCGTTGATTGTTCATTGGTGGTGAAGTATTCACATTATTTACCTTTTTAGGCTGATCGGTTACTCCATCTGTTGTTACACCCCGATTTTTATTAAGGATTTTAGGTCCTTGATTGACGTTTGTGGTAGTAGGATAAGCTGTAGTGTTCTGGTTGGAGGTGACTAACCTCCCATTTGCTCCATATGTTTTGCGACCACTATCAATTGTTGCTTGATCTATTCGAAGAGCACTCTCAAGTACTTCATCGTAAGTTCTTAATGGGAACTTTTGGACTTCTTCCTTCACCTCTCTGCTAAGAGAATGAAGGAATAAATCACATAGTTCCATCTGATCCATGTTCGGAGCACTTGCCGAAGAATAAAGAACTGTACACCACCTTTGGATGAAATGGGCGACAGATTCATTGTGTTCTTGTTTAATGTGCAAGAATTCCCTGATTCCTGTCCTTAATAGTTTATTCATGTCAAAGGCCTTAATGAACTCTGAAACAAGTTGTTTGAACAAATGGATGGAAGCCTCAGGTATTCTATAATACCAGTCGAGAGTGATACCCTCCAAAGTTTTGGGGAATATTTTAGCAACAACCCCATCCCATGGGAGTAGTTCTCGAATGGTCAGTAGCGTAAGCTTTGATATGTGCGTTTGGATCTCCCTCACCTTTGTATTTGGGAAAATCGGGAAGAGGTCTTGGAAGCATGATGCTTCGTATGGTGAAATCTAAGGGCTCTTTCAAGTATTCTGAATATGTCCCTATCGCATAGGTTTTGACCATTGATGGTGCCTGCTGAGGGAGCGGTGGTGGAATGGGTTGTTGATATGGCGTTGCATATGCATTGGTAGGGGCGTAAGGAAACCCCTGTGGTTGAGTAAAAATACCGGGAGAGGAGAGCATATCCCCTTGTGGTGATTTGGAGTACATGTTTAAGTATGAAGGGGTATTGTCCAAGAATGGATTATTTTGTGCTAGACCGGGAGGAACAACGTTAGAAATGGTGGGTCTAGTTGGCATTTGTTGTGAATACTGAGGAGTCATGCCTAACGTGCCTACTCCTGTGAGGAGGTCTATTTGGCTAGGAGGATTAGAATTTCCTGTTTGTATGAATTGAGAATGATGATTTTCCTGGGCAAGTTCTAACCCTCTCACTTTTTCTACTAACGTTGAAATGATTTCATTTGGTGAAGTCACGGTGTTTTTCCGTAGTGGCGTTTGTTGTATATCATGGTGTTGTATAGGCATGTGATATCCCGCTATGAACTGATCGCTGCCCTACCAAGTTTCCCCGAGGGCATTTCCTATATGTAGTGGGATGGAAGTATTTTCTTGAAAAGAGACCTCGGGTTGTGTTTGTAAACCTCCTATAGGTGGGTACATACTTCGAGAACATTGGTCATTCCTAGCATAACGTCTCAATATTCATCGTCTAAACCTCGGTATGAGTCTGATTGTCTACTAATTTGTGGTCTAAGCAGCACCTAAGGAGATGAACCAGATTCTCCGGTGAACGTCATGTTATTCGAGCCCGAAGGCTCTGTTTGTTGCGTTTGAGTGAGCTGATCTAACTCCTCAGTTTGAAATGATGAGTTATATCTGATTCTTGGAGTTTGTGTTGACAACTGGTTAGTTGAGTAGTTGTCACCCCATACTGAGAGTGAGGGTGATGATTGTCTATTTTGTTGGGCGTAGTAAGCCTCAAGGCCCAAGAGGGGCCTGCCATATGCATCGAATCCCGACATATTCGGGGGGTATATGAATACCCATAGAATAATGGGAAGGAGCGAAGGTGATGGTGAAAGCTAATGAGGTGGAAAAGATGAAAAGTATACTAATTTTGAAGAACACGTAATAATATGACTCCGAACTAGAAAGTAGGAAGTTCACGTCGGGTTCACCAATTTTGTACGATGGAAAAGTGACAAGTGAGCATGGGAATCTACAAGCAACTCTTCCTCACACCCGACCTCCCGAGGTCATGCCGAGACAGCCGGTGGGTATGGAATATGTATGGGATGTAGACAAGACTAGTTAGGCAATCTAATATCTTCAATACGTACTAGTGGATTTTGTGAATCTAAGGCAAAGAAGGCCCTTCTAACTTGAACTGGTGTGATAGATCGATTGAAAGGATGACTACTCAAAGGCTCCAATCAATATCGAGCTCTGGCATGATTTGATCTATGGGTTGTGGAATATGTGGAAAATGACCTGGGATAGTTTTGTGTATGTCTCAAGATAAGGTCATATGGTGGATGGTAAATATAGTTGACTCTATGAACGATTCTCTAGCCTAGTCCGAACTCTCTAGATTTGTTATTTAGTCTGTATCTAATAAGGATAATTGTTCGATGATGATAGGTGGAAGTGGAGTGGATCTGAATAGTAGTGTGCATAGACCAATGTCTATGTCTGATTGACTTATGGATTCGATGGGTTGTGAGATTTGTGGATCACAACCGTAGACTCTTGGTTGTTGCGGTCCTACTATGGTCATGTGTAGAGTTAGTTCGTAATCCCTAACACCTAGTAATCGTATGCTTTCTCAGCCTCTATATTCAAAACTAATAGTCATGTGATTTTCTCGTAGTACCTCACAGCATTCTTGCAACCCGAATTCTTAGGCTGGTATCTATATCTATAAGAGTGTCTCTCGTGATCTGGTCATGGGACCAAAGGATCACAACCAAAGGTTTTTCTCTTTCAACCCCTTCTACCATCATATGAATGTTACATAGGGTAATCAGAGTTTGGTTGATTCGACCAAAACGTGTGTGCTTGGTCATCTTCTATGTTTAATCGCTTCAACCTGGGAATTGATTTGTTGCAAGATTACAGTTGTTCAAAAGACTTAGATCCTAAGATTCTGATCTATATCGCTTATTACTGTGATGAGATTGGGTCAGTACGATTGGCTCAAATACGTATTCCCTGGGCTCCCTAGGTCCCGTGATTATCATACAAAAGTAATAATGTAAACTAACTATGGAAAAGTGAAATTTAACTATTTTGAATATATCTATAGCATATATGATTTCTCTATTTTTTGTATTTTCTGATGAACTATTCGAATGAATTTAAAGAACTAATTTAATACATCTAGAAATTGACAACTAAGATAACAATTTAAAACAAACAAGATAACCGAGTATAGCTATTTGTCTGTGTAATTTGTAGATCTACTCTAAACAATGAAATAACTGTTCTAATCTATTTGCAAGACTCTCGATCCTACCTCAGAAGTGAGGAATGAATCATAGTCTCTCGAAACTATCAATCCCCACAAAATTCCCCTGCAATATCGGAAGTAAAATTAATCTAAATGAAGTAGTTAAGTACTCTATTTGATATGATTCTAATTTAGAACTTTGAAAGCTAGAACCCGGATTCTACAGAATGCTGGCGAATCCGACGGTGTGTGTGATCTTGTCTCCTCAAGCAGTGATCTCCTTGTTCCTTCATGTTCACGTGGATCCGAAAAGTGTGTAATGCTAGCATCAATAGAAGTAGATATTGGGACGTAGGAAGCTCAAGATACAAGTCGAATACAATGCGAGTAGGAGAGGGATAGCACAAGAGTACACAGAGCTTGTCTTATGTAATTCCTAAGCGGGATTTATTGTGAGTCATGAAACATGAAACATCCGTAACTCCGAAACTATCCTGTTTGAGGAGAAAAACCTGAAAATTTAATGGCTTCCTATTGATAAATAGACTATTCTATTCCAATGGATTGATGAAATGACAAAGATCACTTGACAAGATGGATATGTGGCTTACTAACAATAAAACAATGCTAACTAAGCACTCTAAGAAAAATGAAAACTAAATCTATTGCAAAGAGAAATCAGAGGAAAATTTGAGGGGCCATTTTCTTGAGCACAAGCCAACTATTTATAGCATTTGCATTTACCCAAGGTAAAAACCAAATAGAACTCTTAAACTATAAACAATGGAAAAACACTATTATAGGGAACCAGAATCATAAATGCAAGCTTATGGCGGTGAAATAAATTTGGTAAAATGTTGAAATTACGTGAGTTGTGTTAAAAGAGATTTCTGGAAAACATGTAAAGGACCGCTTCTTGAGCAGGGCAGTGGTTACAGGACCGCCGCCCTGTTCAGGGTGGCGGTCATGAGACTGCCGCCCAGGCAGGGTGGCGGTTTTGTCACTAAAGAGAAAAAGGCCAAGAAAAGAGAGGAAAAGGGAAAAACAAAGCACGCGGGGGCTAAGCGGGGCATGCGGGATGTTAACGCACACTTGGAGATCTTTTTTAGATCTCGAACACCTTGTGAGGAGACCTATATCATCATTCGGCACATGTCACGTTATTTTGGCAGTACAACACCTTAAAATTTTGGGTACGTACAGTGATCAATATCTTGATGGTAACCCTAAATTTGGAAGAGAATCCGATGGCTAGCTAAACCCCACCACACATGGGGGTAGGAACATGTGTGGGAAGGATTGTGGACCTAGTGACAGAGAGGAAATGATAAGAAAGGAAGATTAAGTTTAATGATGCACATGAGAGTTATTTAGAGAAGTAGCACGAGGTTGAAGAATGGATGACATTGTGGAGAGAGATGGCTCCCGAAGGATTTGGTGCTCACGTAGAGGAAGTGGATCCATTTGGGAAAGAATGACAGGGAAGCCTCATCGGCCGCTTATGAGAGCATGCCAAAAAGACAACATGGGCTACGTGCGCGCATCTCAATCTTCCCTGCAACCTATTCCTTGTGCTTGGTTTTCCAGTTTCTAGTACAACCAATAATCAACAAGCTAGTTTAGGTAGTAGAATAGCAAGAGGTAAAGTTGACTTATCAATAGGGATCGGAGTAAATTAGATAGTAAGTACATTTATGGTCGGGAAGATGTATTCCTTTTTATTTCGAGATCTGTCCGAGGTACATTTTCGTGCATATCATCAACATAGAACATAGGCATGCAAAAATTTGGAATTACATTTGGGAGTAGCATAATTTTGCATGACTTGTATGATTTTATTTTAGCACCACTATTGGGACACAAGGTTGTACATCCTCTAGTTTAATTTCTGTTATAAGGGGAGGATCATGTGGAATAGGTGGCTCAGGATCTAGTAGATCTAGTGGATTTAGAGGTGGAGGTAACACATGAGGTTCTAGATCTGGTGTCCATAGTCCTCACCAGCCCCAGAATATTTACATAGATATGTCGCTTAATCTCCCAGAGTATAGGGGAATATAAAATGTTGTTGACCATGTCCATATGTGTGAGATACTATGGCACATGAAAGGATCTACAACTTTAAAGCACAAGGCCAATACTTTGTAACTACGTTGTAGGGATAAACACATAGTTGGTAAAGGAAGTTTGACCCTGATAAGACTTGTGTGGATTATATGGCACTACGAGATGATTTCATCGTAAAAGTATAAGCACACTCAAGGATATCAAGTAGGGCACTACTGAGAGTGTCCAGAATATGATGCTCATTTCAAAACACTCTTGTCTAAACTATCATATGATATCCATGTAAGTCATCATGTGCGGTGTTTCATCGAGGCCCGATCATGAATTTTAGGTGGGTTCTCTCACATAAGACTTATAAAGACCCACATGAGGCACTTGAAGTAGCTTTGTGTACCGAGGAAATTAGAGTATAGACTTTGAAGTGATCCCATTCTTGGAAGCTCAAATTGTGGAAATGGAAAACCAGCTTAGAGAAACTATCAACCAAGACATCACAAGAGACACATAGTGGAACTTGGTGCACAGATTGTGAAGTAGTGGGGCATACTAAATATTTTTCTTCACAGATCGTTATGCTCCTTAGTACTTGAATGTGAGATATGTAATTTAGACCATGATGTGAGCCATTTCCCATTATTGCAATGCGCGATAAGTAATAATGTTTCCTATTACTGTAATTTTTTCATTCCACAACTCATAATACTGAAGATTACATGTTGATTGATCATATCCATGACGCCATTGATATTGGTGTACGAAAGACTAGAGTTGTGAATAGATCTAAGGATAAAAGTGAGTAGCATAATCATGATCACACTCAAGGGTGCTATGATCATAATAAAGGATGCTTTGAGGGAGCCCATGGTAGAGGTCGAGGATACCATGGTGCATTCAGAAGCCAAGGCTACGGTGGTGGACGAGGTGAGTTTCATTATGGAACATGTTATACATACTGATCTCTTAACCATTACAGGCACGAGTGTCCTCATAAAGTTACTTGTTCTTTTTGTGGAAAGAATCATATCTATGAAGTGTTTCTGGACATATATGAACATATGAGAAAGAAGCATAAATATAAGAACAAGGTCACAGGGATGGTTAGAATATAGTGTGTTGTGGAAAACTAATGGATGCTGAAGTTCAAGCAGATCTTGAGGTAGTACCTATGAAGATTACTACAGACGCTGAGGTTGTGTGCACCAAAGAAATGTTGCAACAGAATCCTAACATTACTAAGGAGGAGGTTTTATATGCAAAATAGCCGGACCCTACACACACATCGAAGGAGGTTTTTCTAGAAACCATGGAGGTACTCGAAATCCACATGGTGAAATATAGTGGTTAAAGGAACAACCATGAAAGTCAAAACAAAAGAAGGAAAATGACACTTTACAATCAGATGTTGATGATCTAAAGGAAGTATGCAATATGTTGTGTTAGGAGAACATTATTCCATTACTAGGAAGTTGGTAAAAAGGAAACAATCTATGCATTGGTATTAAGAATAAATGATAAATTCTACATGTTAATACCCCTCCTCATGGTTTGGATTATGAAAAGGATATCACTCTAAATGTTGTTGTGGAAGGATATTTTGAGAAATATTTTGATAAACACAGGTGTGTAAGTGAATGTGCTTACCTTAGATGCATGGGTTCAAATGGGCAGACCTCCATTACAACCATATTCCAATGTATTATATATGGAAAATCAGACTAAGGCCACACCAATTGGAGTATTGAAGGATGCATCCATTAGTATATAGGGGAAAATTTCACTAGGGACTTTGAGGTCTTAGAGCTTGTAGAAGAAAACAACTTCCCAGCTCTACTTGGGCACCCTTGGTACTATGTAAATAATGTTGATCTATGGTTCGATAAGGGATATATCAATTTTTAGAAAAATGAAGAATGAGTTATTAATTCTTTGATAGATGGTAAATCTACACCTTATGTTGAGCCCTTAAGTGAAGAAGACCTTAATAGAATTTATGTGTGCACAAGTCAAGATCAGGGGAAGCATTTGAGTCATCTAAGGAAGCAATTATCCATGATGCACAATCCATCGCAATACTACACGTATTACCTATGGAAATTGGGCACAAGACACTTATGAGATGGTTGGGTGTGAGGTAAGAAGTGTAAATTCTTGTGTAAGTAGGCCACACCATGTTAGGTGTTAGGAAACAACCTTGTACCCCAATACACTAGAGAAGGAAACCCTGAGGTATTCCTGTGAGCCATGGAAGTCCAATGGAAGGATCAGGTGGACAAAAGGAATATGTTAGTTTATACCCTATGAGGGATAGTAGTGCACTGGTGGATGGTTCATAGGGATAATCTCATAGAATGGAGAGAGGTGAGAGTTTCTCTATTAGCAAGGTTTCTTATAAGTAATGCACCTACTCAAATCTATGAATATCATGGTAATAATTTTTTTAGCACCACGTTCAGTAATGTGAAAGAATCTGGAAAAGGAGGCATGAATTTTTACCACCTTCGTTGTGGGTGCACAAAATTTATTTCACCTTGGAGGTTGCGCACACACTTGGTATGTTTATGTGGAGTTGCATAGAGAGAATGGAAATTGGAAATAATTGACTATTGAATGATCCAAACTTTTAACTACTTCTCCACTAAACCTCTGGTGAAATAGGCATTACAGGTTATGACACGCTTAACTATGGGAGATAGTGCAAGGTAGAAGAACTCATTCAAGAGTTATTTGGTGAGTCAAACCTAGAAGCACATTTTGATGAAGTAGATGAGACAGATGTGGAACTGCTGGAGCATGATTTCCTAGAGAAGGTGAAAGAAAATATGGTCTACATGGTGGACGATGAAGAAGTGGAAAATTTGGACATAGATCATTCATAGGGTATGCACAAGGTATTAGATAGTGTGGATGAGAAGGTGTGCACCTACCATGAACCTATGAAGATAAATAAAGTGAAAATTAGCATGGATGTTGAACCTAAGGAGGCTATAATTAGAGATTACTAGTATGAATCTTAAGTGGCTAAGATAATTGAGTTACTACGTAATTTCTAGGACTTGTTTCCTACGAGATACCATGAGTTGAAAGGAGTGCATGAATATTTGGGAAAGATGAAAATTAAGTTAAAGGAAGGTGCACACCTAGTTAGGAAGAGACCTTACAGGAGGAACCCTAACCTATGCATAAAAGTTAAAGAATAAATTGACAAGATCTTGGAATCTGGCATTATTAAGCCCATAGAGGATTCAAATTGGGTTAGCCCTATGGTAATCAACATAAAGAAAGATTGAAAAATAAGGATTTGTGTGGACTACATGGAGCTGAATGGTGCATGTGTGATTGATCCTTCCCCTACACCATTCACTGAGGAAATATTGGAAGACGTTGCAGACGTGAATTTTTCTCTTTACAAATGGATTCTCTGGGTATCATCAAGTAATAATTGCTAGAGAAGATCAAGAGAAGACAACATTCACCACTAAATAGGAATTTATGCATACATGGTGATTCCTTTGATCAAGAATGTGCCCAAGTATTTTCGTGCATTTTTGTTCAAGCATTCAAGGATTTTATTCACAAATTATTAGAAGTTTACTTGGATGATTGGATAGTGTATGGGCTTATCAATGATCATTGTGACAATTTAAGGTTAATGTTTGAGAGGTACAGATAGTTAAACATCTCTTTAAATATCAAGAAGTGCATATTTACTACACCTTTTGTAACTCTACTAGGGCATATCATCTACAAGGAGGGTTTGTTAGTAGATCCAGCTAAGGTTGTAGTAATCTTAGGCTTGGAGGATCCTACTAGTCGAGTGAGGTGCAGATTCTTAGGCCATGCAGTATTACAGAAGTTTATCAAAGGATATTCTAAGATTTTTGCACCCTTGGAGGAGTTATTAAAGGGTAAAGGCAAGTTTTAATAGGGGAACCACAACAACACGCATTCAAATTGTTGAAGAAAAGGCTTACTAAAACGTCTATTCTACATTTTCTTTCATGGAATATAACTTTTCACGTACATGTGGACGCCTCTCCGGTGTGGTTATTGGAATAGTTCTGCTCACCTAGAGAAGGTACTATAGATCATCCTATTTTATTTTCTACCAGAAATTTGACTCCTGTAGAAAAAAATTATACAACTATAGAGCGCGAGGCTTTGTTAATGATCTATGTGTTGCATAATTTTAGACAGGACTTTGCTGGAAAATCCCGTTATTTTCTTTACTGAGATCACATGACATTGAGATACTTAATGAACAAGCCCATATTATAGGGGTGCATATGCCGATGGGTTCTCTTATTCTAGGAGTTTGACTTTACAGTGGTGGTAAAGCTAGGTAAAAGCAATTCTAGTCTAGATCATTTGTCAAGGATTCAATCAAGAGAGGATGTGTAAAGTATTAAAGATATAATGTCAGATGCACAGTTATACAGGTTAAACCGCATGCCCTCAGAATTAGAGGATATTGTTGTATTTTTACAAATAGGTATGGCACCCAAAGGAATGAAGGCCTTGGAAAAGAAACAACTTACAATTTACACCACACCTTTCATGTTGATTAGTGGTGACTTATACAAACTAGGTTGAGATGAAGTATTGTGTCGGTGTGTACTAGAGCATGAGTGAATGGAAATCATGGAGGAGTCTCATAGTGGTATTGTAGGTGGACATTATGCAGGTGATGCCACCGTGCACAAGATTCTACTAGTGTTTTTATGGTGGGAGACCATGTACAAGGATTGTAAAGACTATTGCAAGGTGTGTGATCACTGTTAGCACATTAGAAATCTGACAAAGAGAATAAATGACTTTGGGGTATATTACTAGTGCAAAACCTTTTGAGAAATGGGAAATTGACTTTATGGGTCCTATTTCCCTAGCCACGCATAGAACTGGATCATGTTATATCATCACTTGTATAGATTATCTTACAAGGTGGGTGGAAGTAGCACCTACAAAGGATTATATAAGTAACAACAACAAATTTCTTGTGGGAAAATATTCTTACCAAGTATGGATTTCCTTTAAGTTTGACAACTGATAGGGGCACTCATTTCCTTAATGAGACTATCATGATATTATTGGATATTATGGTTACACATCATAAGACAACACCTTATCATCCTTAGGGAAATGTGACTTCTCGAGCCTTTCAACAAGATATTGAGCCAAAATTTGACAAAAAATTGTGATGTTGGAAGGAAAGACTGGGATGATAAAGTTTTTGTTGTGCTTTGGGAATATAGAACAACATATAAATGGTTGAATAAGGCAACACCCTTTAAGTTGGTGTTTGACACAGAGGTAGTTATACCCATGGAATTTATGTTACCTTCTTTGTGTATTCTATGTGCATGAGGACTGGATGATGAGAAAGCATTGGAAGAAAAATTGACAAGTTTATACAACTAGATGAGAGGAATGCAATAACATTATGGAGTTAGAAGCAAGAAAAAGATAGACAGAAGGCATGGCATGATAGGAACATCAGGGAAATGAAGATTGAGGTTGGGAATATGGTACTTCTTTATGATTCAAAGTTTTTGCACCACCTAAGAAAGCTTAAGGTGAATTCATTGGGACCATATGTTATCACTCATATGCTTGACTCAGGTGCTTGCCAGCTTGAGGCACTTGATGGAACATAATTTCCCAGTTACTTTAACTAGATTAGGCTGAAGCCCTACTATAAATTAGTCTTCTTGGTGTTTTTAAGAGGGAAGTATTTCCATTTAGATTAGATTTCCCTTATTAGATTTCCTTTAGATGTGTTTCCTTCATCATCACTATGCTTTGTCTATTTAGTTCAATATTATGTGTAATAAGTGCTTTTGTGTGCAGAAACTTGTTGCAATATTAAGTGTTTTTATGCACAGAGGAATTCACATACCCTTAGTGTGGGGTGGATAAATAAGGTTAGTCTGGTACAGAAAATAAATAAACTCACAGGTGACCATAAAGGGAATAGGCTTTGAAAAGTGATGAAAACTTCAAGAGGATTTCTCAAATTTAAAGACCATGCATAATCCAAAGTGAGCCCTAAATATAACTCAAAGAGGGTGTAACATTTGAGACTACGTATGTTTGGGTCACATTGGATAAATACTTTGGCATAAGGAGGCACGGGGAGAGGAGATCTATGACGGAGAAGTAGTTGGCACGCTAGAAAGTTATGACTAAGGAGTAAAAGTCTGTGGTGTGATAAATTGGGGCGCAGGACAAAGAGGCATAAAATGCACTCAAAGGGAATTAATGTTGTGTATAGTGGTAGGTGGAGAAATTAAGGAAGGATATTTTTGAAACTTGTAATAAAAGATGATGTTTGTAATGACATTTGTTACCTTATGAGTTCGAAGAAAATTGTGAAGTGTGAAGAAGAGCTGAAGACGAGGAGCATTCTATAGATTGATTGTACCTAATAATATTCAAAGCATGTTGATTGAGCATCTAGGAACAGAAGGACTCAAGATGTGGTACGGGTGTGTGTGACGAAGGGGTTTAGGCATGATTTAGGTTTGCAGAGATAACTAGGGTTTTGCATTACTTGTGGATTGGAAGGAACAATGGCACCACAAAAGGCTCCACTGTGGAGAAGGAAGTTGATGACCTAAAAGAAGAATTACTGGTAGAAATTATTTACCCATAAGAGGTGATCGAGGGGTGGCCATGGGAGACACAAATAATGTAGTGTAGGTTTTTCAACATTAACCACCAAATTGAGAAGTACTTGAAGGACATTACAACAGAGATTTATAGGAAAACTAATGATGTTTAGTGAGATGGAACTAGAGTTTTGGATAGCTCCATGAATAGGTTACTCAAAACCATGGGAGTCGTGAAAATCCTAGGGTTTTCCTATTTTGGGAATCCTAGGAAATTGTACCAAGGATCATGTCGTGTGTACATGAGGAATTTTTATACTTCAAAGGTAGGAGAATGAAGATCACTGCTAAGATAATTGGGAAGGTGACTGGGTTGCATTACTCTGGCTCAAAGATCACTGGTGATTTATCTGACAATGAGCGTATTTATGCAAATGATTCCATACATCAATATAAGAAGGGGGTCCAAGAATTTAAAGTAACCAACATTGTAGACATGGCCACTAGGGTTGTAACACGCTTGACAAGAAGTAATTTGGGTGCCACTAAATGGTGGAATGAGGTGAATATGTGTTGGTTACATATAGCGCATAAGATGGTAAACAAGACATACTACAACATTATAGGGTACATTGCAGAAAGCTTGGTAAATGAGGCGTGCGTCCAGGAAGATAAAGGTGAGAAAATAACTTGGGGGCCATCCTATTGTTGATTGTATTTAGTGAAATTGACATACCCGACGGGATGAGGGAGAACATCTAGGAGTTTCCATTGGAGAATAAATCTCCAACGAAGAAATTTTCAAAATACACTCTATGCAGAACTATTTCTAACACGTATAAGGAGCACCTAGGAAAGTGGTTCAAGAGGCTACATAGGAATTTGAAGGAGAATGGCCTATTCCATGTGAGATGCCCAAAGTACTAAATTGAGAAGCTGATTTTACATTCTACCAGCACTTCACCTTGGGGCACTTCCATATGCAGTTGGGGTAAGAGCCCATGGTGTAAGTTTCCCTTTGATTTTTACTACCAAATATTTCAAGGAATCATTGAATAGGTTCCATGATGCATGCAAGTTCTAGTTTGACATGAACAAAGTAGACATAGATATCCACATTTTTCTCAAGACTTATATATGTCTAGGGAAAGTGGCCCATGTGGAAAATATGGAATCAGCAATGTGGAAATCACGCCGGAAAGTCAGGCCATGGGAAAAATTGAACTAGCGCGCATGTACATTTATTTGAGGCCAAGGTTCAAGGATGGCAAGGTGGTGAAGGTGATAGATATGACACTCCTAGGACCTCCAAAGAAGGGGTAGATAGTAGGAACCTCAAGGAAAGTTGCATCGGTGCCCCCTACTCAGGAAGATCCAGAGCCTACCAGGTTAGAGAACATCCTAGAGCAAGAGGAACTAGAAGACAATGCCAGACTGGTTCATACAAGGAGAGTTCTACGGAAAAGGCACACATCTAGAGACATTGGCATAGGGACATTGCATGTGATAATAATATCACCATGCGTAAATCCTATGAAGAATGAGGAATAAGAAAGGAGAAATTCCATAAAATATGTTCTAGTAAAGTATAGTGAGGAGGAAGAGTCCCCTCAGCAAAGTGCACAAAATAAGGAGGACACCCCTAGCATTGAGATGTAGGAGGATGAAGAGATTAAGGACTTGGTCGTATATGAAACCATTGACAACAATATGAGTACCCATGAGAAGCACTCGGGTGAAGGGAAAAGAAATTCCAGTGGGGATACAAAAGTCATATAATGCCCCATGCTTGAAGGATAAGAGAAAGAGGGGTAAGTAAGCTAAAATGTGGGAGGAGAAAAATAACGGGACATAGGAGATGAAGAACCACAGGAAAGTTGCACATGTTCAAGAATATTTGGGGAACGCATGGGAGGTCAAGATGAAGGTGAAGAAGGAGTGGGAACTCAAAAGTTGGGCTACTCTAATGATCAATAAAAAATCATTTGTGCCTACTTCCAAATAGCCCTACCCACTATACAACTATATGGATGGGATTGGATGGACCTAGAGATGGCCAATATGTGCACTTGCAAGAAGTTATCATGGAGCATGTAGACTCACATGGATGAGCTTGACTTTGATGTTTACGAGGAGGCATGCAGCTCAAAGAAGATGAGGAAGGTACCACATACATGCCATATGACCATCAAACCCATGCAATTTTCTAATGAACAGTGAGTAACACATTGGTTAAAGTGTCCATTAAAGTAGTGCACAATAATATTGATAAGGAAGAAACAGTACGGGTGATCCTAGAAGATAAGAAATATAAGGAAGGAGAAATCAAATGAATCACATAGGAGTGGGAAAATGTAGTGGCCGAGGCACAAAATGTCAAAAATATGGTGAGCATATTACCGATGAAATCATGCGAAAAGGCTTGAATTTTATAAGAAGGTGTCGAGGAGTTTGATTCAAAGATTGCATTACCTCCATACAATAGTTCATTTTCTTTTAGAGGATGAACCAATATGCCTCCCTAAACCAAAGGATGTTGCAGAAGAAGCATCTAGGGTCAAGGCTTCAATTGCAAGGAATATATCTAGCTATGAGGTTGTTTTGCAAGCCTTGAGGGATGAAATGAAGAAGGAAGATTTGGTGTTGGCCATGTGTACAACGCCTAATAACTTAGTTCAGGAAAGAACAAAAGAAGAGGAAAATGAAGTTCTACAAGAAGCAAAGGATGAAACACTCGGGCACACAGAATGGGTTACCCTAGTAGAAACAAAGTGTGATGTGATGGATTTTACAAGGAAACAACACATGGACTAAATAAAGAGCATCAGAAATCTCATTGTTGTAAAGATGGATGTCATGGAAGGAATGGTCTCAGGTATGGCTAACATCCTTAGAATTTTGAAGAGTGATGTGGAAACATGACTCTAGATGAGTTCGATGGCATCATTTTGGACATCCCTGATAAAACAAATGCAATGCTTAAGGACTGGTATGAATTTGAGGGGGAAATTCAAAGTGAATATCCAGAGTTCATTCTACTAGAGGAGGAAAAGGGTACAAAATAAGATGACTCAATGTATTCTTTATTCTTTCATTCATTATCCTATATTCTTTGGAATGACAAGGTGATTACCCATTGCCGGGAAATAATCTGTTTTAGTGTGGGGTAATGTTGGATAGAAAAAAAGGGGCTAAGTGTTGGGTGTGTAAATGTAGGGTGTGGGATGAACACGCGGCGTGGCGCTACAAGAAATTTGGTGCACCCAGGATAAGGATTTAGCCACTTCTATTGTGAAGGATATTTTTGGAGTTAGTGTGTTTGGGCACAAAATACATGAAGACTTACAAAGACATGCAATGGTATTTTGGGAGCAAGCATTAATTCGAGCGCCATGCATGGTTTAGTATAATAATAGGATTTCTTCTTTGAGTTATCTATAGGAAGTCTATTATTATAATACTTGCATGTTTTGTAAAGACACATGACTATTATTATCATGTGACCTATTTTGAGATAGTGCATGGGAAGTGAAGGGAAATTCCCCACCCCTATATATATGTATTGATTTTCACGGTCAAGAGTGTGTGTCAAATTATAGAGTTATGCTACTAGTTTTGTCGCATGCATGACTCATGGAGATACTTATGTAATGTAAGAATCTTTTGTGTTTTATAGTATTTAATAAAATGGTTCATATTGGCTGGATAATGGTGTTGAACATGACTGAATCTGGTTCTTACATGGTAAATCTTGTTATAGTCATTATTTAGTTCATCTTACATATATTTTAAGATCTAGATTTGGTTTATGCACCGTGTGTTGTTTACTATTGGTTATGAATATGAATACATATATGCACCATCATGCTAACATTATGTACAAGAAACTCTAAAGAGGGACCTGGTGCCTTTGCGTGCTTTGGGTGAGCGCTCAGCTCAGGCTGAGTGATGTGTCAGTGTGCCTAAGTTATTCACAGTGAATTTTTGGCTGCATCAATTATCTTTGACTAGTAAACCTTATACAGATGATAGGACGTCTTCTTCATAATCCTCATAGGTATATGAAGAGATTTATGCTTCTTATGGATTAGGAAAAATATACCATGGGAATCCCTTGGGCAGTGTATACATCAACTACTCAACTCTATCAATGGAAAATTAGTTGGGGGGTTGGTTGGAAGTGAATTTACTAAAACCTAAACTACTCTAAGAAATGAAAAACTCTTCAAAAACCTTATAACTTGGAAATATCCCCAAAAACGGTGCCAAAAATGGTGGTGCAAATTAACTTGCAACAATTAATATGTTTTTCATCAATCTAAATTCATTTAATTATCAAACCTAGGGATGTAAACTTTTAATATTGTTAGTGTTGTATGCACAATTACAGAAATGTTTGAGAGGTGTAAAGGTAAATTGATGTAACTACAATTAGGAAATAATAATACTGAAATGAACTATACTATGAATAAAATGAATACTATGGCTATGGAAAATCATGTAAAAATATAATACAAATAAAGGAATAAATTGTTACAATTCTAACCATGCAATGAATTAAAACAACAAACAAAAGGAGAGGGTTAGAAAACCACAAGTGGGCCCTACCTTGGGTGTTAATCCCTCCTAAGGCCTGTGTCTACAACAATTTAACAAAACTCATATTCTTATTTCATCAACATGAAGATTACAAGTGGAAAATACAACAAATTCCCTCTCTATGTCAACACATTCATCCACTTTGTCATTATGGTGTTTTACATAAATGACAACACCTAAACTATAACATGTCAACAATATCCTCCTTTTTCATTGATGGAAAGCCACCTGAAATTCTCCCTCGTTTTACATTAATGACAAAGGAATACCTATACCTGCATGAACTCCACCTTTATCAATTTCATTTGGTCACCATTTGGTTGGAAACATCAACAAAATTCTTCATTCTGGCTCACAAACTTGAAGTTCCACTCAAAACTAATTTTTTAACCATTTTCAAGCATGAAAACATTATGCTCTACATGGGAAAAGAACATACAACACCTAAAAATTCCAATAATCATGAAGTAAACATAATTATACTTGTTATTTGGGCTATGCCATAATGATCCACCTTCTAATCATGTAAAACTTGTCATTTCACCTCTAAACTCTATTTTTTCCTTCAAGAAACCTACTATAACAGACCTATACCTGAAGTATACACCATATAAATCATGCCACCAATTATGTACATGAGCTAAAAATTTCTTCTTACCATCATTCTCGAGATTACTCAACTTGTAAAGGAACAATCTTGACTTGACATCGTTATCTTGTGGTCTAAATATCTCACTAGGACTGAAATCCCTAAACAAATCCTTCAGTAGATTTGGAACCAAATTTGACAAGATCAAAAGTACCATTCTCCTTATGGTACAACTTTCCATCACTCCCCTTGAGCTAATACCATCTCATTCTAGTAGAGACTAAAAACATTTGACTCCAAACCTTCCTTTCATGCCTTGAGATGATTGACAAACACTTGAATATTGTAAAGCATTATTTCAGTATTTGACAATGATATTAGGATGATATAATACAAATTTGAATATTATCTTACATTTCCTTGGAAATAAAACCCGAATCATACCTCATATACCTTGGATAAATCTATAATACCTTCTATAAGTGAAGAACATGATCCCCTGTCATTATTTGGACCATACACACAATATGCACCTATAACCCCTCTTTTCACACCATTGGTATAAGAAATACCACCAAAACCAACCTTACATTATATCTAGCTTCAATTTTTTCAAGAACCATACCTTTTTAGCAAATGTACCACCTTTTTAAAACTTGTGGAAAACTCCCCCGATTAAAATCTTATGTACATGTAACTTCAATTTTTCTCATCATGCACTATTGTAGCACCATATCATACCAAATGAAGACTATGAACCATCCTTTTGACCAAAACATGACTAATAGACCTAGAAAAGTGCTTTACCACTATCAAATAACTTTATCAACCTTTGAAAGAAAACAAAAACCATGAAATCTTCAAGAATGACTTCTTCAATACATGACCATCGCCTACACACTTGTATGTCCTTGTTCATTCTTCAATCAACATAGTAGCATTAAAAAGACTTTTGAACTTACCTTTAACCTTATTTACTATCTATTAGAAATTCACACATATTAGAGTCTTCTAAGAGTGTATAACTATTCATGAGTGATATTTTCAATCATTTAAGCTAGTAAAGGCTCATACTCTTCCATTTGTACACACCCTGCACTAAGTAGCAAGTCATCTTTCTCATGGAGAAAAAATTGAACCAACTAGTATTACCACAACTAAGATTATCTTATTTTCTCTACTTCAGTACCCATAACACCCTCACACATGAATATACAAACTTATTAAAGTTTAGACTCATCTAGAATTGTAGTATACATAACCCCATTCCTATAGAAACTCATTTTAAACATCTAAGTTCAATTTATTTGTATATTAATACCATTTTAACTGTGGATTCTAGAAATAGAACTAGAAGAACACACTCCTTCAATTTGGATAGTAACTTATAACTATTACACTCATGCGCAATCAATTGAAGATCTCGAAGACATAAAACATTAACTTACAAGCTTGTGAAAGATCTTGCATGCTCAAACACTATCTTGAAGCTCCAAGATTGCATAAGATCAAACCATAACAAATTTTTCCTTTTTCCATCATCTAAACCCCATTCATATGTTTCAAAATCTTATCAATACCTTTTGGGACTAGATAAGGCATCAAGACAATCTCTACACAATAATGTCTCCTTTATATTGTGCACACGCACACACACACTATTAAGCCTTGAAAAATAAGAAAACATCTATAAATTTTGAAATATTTACCTTATCATAATAACCTTACCAGTTAAGAATACCTTTTGGCTATATATTCACCTCCATGAATCTTGAAGACTATAACCAAAGGAAACATGCCCAGTTTGTAAGTTCATCCTTTACCAATTAGGTCTTTTTGCATTTTCACTATCAATTCATTGCACTATCAAGATCCCCAAGGAATTTATGCATTTTTAGATTCTACAACCACTTGAATCTCAAATTACTCATTTTCTAGATGTTTTTGGTTTTTCAATTTTTAGCTCTATATTCCACCATTTTCACTTTTAACCATTGAGTTTCCTTCTTACCGCTACTTGAGATCACTAATAATCCAATTTGAACAAAGACACTACAAAATGCACATATCTTGATTTTCAAAATCCTAAATTTTTATAACAACATTGCAGCAATATATCCTAATGATATTAACAACATATGTATAGGCATGAAGCTATAGGAACCTATGATTTTCTTGAAAACACCTTAACTTGTCTATAGAAAACTCTCAAGGACACATCTTCTTTAACTGAGACATATGTACTCTTTTGCTACTAACACTCTTAATACTTTTTAGTCATGAAATTTCATCTTTTAAATACATTTATTACCATATTAATTCAATCACCTAAAGGTTTGATACATATGTCTATGATAGATTTCCATCAAACAGAGACACAAACACAGTATGACACAAGACATAGACCAAATTTCAAACTTTTACGAACTAGACCAAGAGTTAGGCATGACTTAGTACACACAACACACCTTGACATGGACGCCACAACATATCCTTACCATCTTCAGCACTATCATGACTTGAACTAAGTGATTACACATACTAATAATGAGATACTCATACCTTTACATTATGACCAAGACTTATACTAATACATATCAATCAAAACTTCCTTGCATCATATGTATTTCATTTATTGCTCCCTATAACACTTCCCTTGACCATTCAAGAGTTTTCAATTGCTGATATCACTCCAAACTTGTCTCTTAGATACTCAAAGGTGGGTTTTGGAAGAGGATTTGTCAAGATGTCATCTACTTCCTCCTTAGTAGACACATGCTCCAATTTGATACATTTCTTACTCACTTGATCTCTTAAGTAATGATACTTAATGGGAATGTTATTGTTCTTAGAATGCATAACGGTATTCTTTAATGCACTAATTGCACTAGTGCTATCACAAAGAATAGGTGTAGGTCCATCACACTTAACCTTGTAATCCTCCAAAGTTTTCCTCATCCACACAACTTGAGAACAACATTGAGAAACAACTACATACTCAACTTCACAAGCTGAGGGCCACAAGAGATTATTTATTTCTTGACCAAGAAATAAGACATCCTCCAAAAAATAATGCACTACCACTAGTACTTTTTCTATCATCCATACTACCTTCCCAATTAGCATCAGAGTAGGATCTTAATTCAAAACTCTCACTTCTTGGATACCACAAACCAAATTCAATAGTCCCTTTAATATATTTAAATATTATTTTTACTTATTAAATATGATACTCTCTAGGATCTTCTTGAAACCTTCCAACTAGGCCAACATCTTGCACAATATCAGGTCTTGAGGTAGTTACATAAAGAAGGCTGTCAATCATGGATCTATAATCAGATTGATTCACTTTAGGAGAATCATCTTCCTTGCTGATTTTACATCCTGTAACCATGGGAGTACTAACAGGCTTGTAATCATCCATTTGAAACTTCTTAAGCATTTCCTTGATGTACTTGGATTGAGATATGAATATACCTTTATTTGATTGACTCACTTGTAATCTAAGGAAGAAGGAAAGCTCACCAAGCATAGACATCTCAAATTCTCTCTTCATAGCTTTAGCAAAATCATGAGTCATGAGTTCATTACCTCCACCAAATATAATGTCATCCACATAGACCACTACAATCAAAAAATTATCTCCTTCACTTTTAATGTACAAGTTTTTATCAGCAACTCCTTTCTTGAAACCTTTCTCAATCAAGTATTTATCAAGCCTTTCATACCAATCCCTAGGAGCTTGCTTTAGGCCATAAAGAGCCTTATTTAATTTGCATACATAATATTTCTTATCAGTCAAAGAAAAACCATCAAAGTTATTCCAGATAGACTTCCTCATGAAGATAGCCATTCAATAAGGACTATTTTTATCCATTTGATATACTTTAAAACCCTTAAACCCTACGTTTTCTAAGAATAATCTGATTACTTCCATCCTAGATAAAGGGAAAATGTCTCATCATACTCAATTCCCTCAATTTGAGCACATCCCTTGAAAATTAATCTTGTTTTATTTGTTTTTACTTCTCCATCCTCATTGAGTTTGTTTCTAAACACCCATTTAGACCCAATCACATTCTTATCCTTTGGTCTAGGTACTAATTCCCAAGTCTTGTTCTTTTCAATTTGATCTAGCTCTTCATTCATAGCCTTTATCCAAAATTCATATTTTCTTGCTTCTACTACATTTTTAGGTTCAAATTTTTAAAGAAAAGAAGAGTTCTCTTGATTTTGAAGACTTACCAATTTCCTCCTTGTAGTAACTCTAGCATATTTATTTCCTAATATCTAATTTTCAGGATGGTCTCTCCTAATTTACCTTGATGGAGCCTTGGTGTCTTTCCTTTATTCCTCATCTTCTTCTTCTTTAGGATCAATCGCATCGATGCTTCCTTGACTTAGAAGTAGGTATCATAGGATAAGATTCATCAAATTTCACACTTGCACTCTCAACTATTGTTTTCAACCTCTTGTTATAGAAAATATAGGCTGAACTTCTTGAGGAATAACCTAAAAATATACCTTCATCAGATCTAGAATCAAACTTACCAAGATTTTCTTCATTCCTTTTGATAAATCACCTACATCCAAAGACTCTAAAATTTTCCACATTGGTTGGTATTCCTTTCCATAGTTCATATGGAGTCTTATCACTATTCACTCTTAGTTGACATCTGTTAAGAATATAGACAACAGTACAAATTTCTTCCTTCCAATAGCCATCTGTAATCTAGATTCATTCAAGATGGTCCTTTCCATCTCTTGGATAATCTTTTTCTTCCTTTCATCTACCCCATTTTTTTATGGATTTCTAAATTCTAAAAAATTGCCTCTTAATGCCATGAACTCTACAAAACTCATCAAATGAATATGACCAAAACTCACCTCCATTATTTGATCTAATGCACTTTATCCTTCCATTCTTCTCATTCTCAATAAGATATTTAAAAGACTTGAAAACATCAAAAGCATATGATTTGTTTCTCAAACATGATACCCAAGTATATCTAGTGAAATCATCAATAAGAAGCATAAAATGATAATCACTTGAATTACATTCAGTCCTCATAGGCCCACAAAGATCAAGAATGAATTAGTTGAAGTGGACTAGTGGTGGAGTCATGTAGTCTTGAATTTTATTCTAGTTTTCTTTCCATGGAGACATGATTTACACAAATTATCCTCTAGTTTGTTGATATTAGGCATATTTCTCACAAAAAAATAGAGCTGATCTTAACAATATTATCAAATTTTACATGGCCTAATATCCTATGCCACAACCAACTATCATTCATCTTACTCATATAGGACACTTTTATTTGTTGAATTCCTTAATAATATACATGTTATGATCAATTCTCTTGGATTTGGAAACAAGCGTACTTGTATCTTCTTTATTAATCTTGTAGCCCTTCTCATGAAAAGATAAAACATATCCTTTTTGTACATTTTGCTTACACTCGTGTAGATTGTCCTTCAAGGCATCAACATACAAAACATCCTTTGTGAGGTTTTTTCCATTATCCAAACTCAAATAAACTCTCCCTAACATATTTATGGAAGAATTGACTCCAAACCTAACTGACCGTGAAGAATTTTTCTTTAGGGTAATGAACTTACTCTTGTCACCTGTCATATGAGTTGAACATCCACTATCAATATACCAAATCATATTTTCATCTTAACTATAAAAATAGCTTGGGAAATTCCACACACTTCATCATGCTTCAAATTGGATGAGAGTGATGCACATACTTTATAAATATCATTCCATATATAAAACCCCAAGAGTTTCAAGTAATCCCTCATTATAATCAATGGAAACATACCATCTTGCTCTTAACAATAATCCATGATAGTGATTTAGAAGATCTCCTTCAAGTGATTAAAACTATCCAAAAGCACCTTCTCTAATACCAATTGTTGAAATAATAATTGAATGAGAGGGGGTGAATCATTCCTTCTAAACCAAATTTAATTTTATATTTCTTACATTAACCATTAACACATTAGCTAACCATTAATATGTGCACAACATCAAATACTATACATATAATTAACCATGGATAGGATATCAACACCATAACATAATATATAAGTGGAAACCCTCAAGGGTAATAAAACCCATTAAAACAAAAACTTTAAATTGCTATGTTTCAAATTTACTAGGGCACTAATCCCACAAGGAGCACCAACCCCTAGGTTTCTGAAGCACCAAATCCACAAAGAGGATACAACCCCCTGATATTATCAAGAACCAACTCAACCACCTTATGATTAAGATATATGATGTGGTGTTTCTCCCAACATTGATTTGAGATCACTTATTCAGCTCACTCTTCGTCAAACCCTAGGTCTTCAAACTTGCATACTTCTTCACTTTCTTCACTTTTAAAAGCATCAAAACCTTGTACACATAATTTTTTCATTATTCAACCTATCACACACTTTCAAATCTCTCAAATCATTCCTTTTTACCTAATAAAATCTCACACCTAGGTTGTACTCTTCACTCTCACTCAACTAGTTGTAAATTACACCTAAAACATCACTTTTATATGTTATTCTTGATTCAAAATAAAAATAGGTAGGTTTCCCTCCTTTGGTTTGAAAAAAAAATTAAAAAACATACAATTTGAATCATTAAAACATTCACATTTGAACCATCTGGTTCAAACATGTCAAAACCTCTCTCACCTTGCACCAAAATCCTCAAAACCCCATCACTAGAATGGAAAAAATCCACTAATAGAAAAATCATTCTTATTCAAGATCTAATATTAATAAAAATGATAAATATATCATAAAATCATCATACATGGTTGTAAATTTATATTAACCAATCAAATTATTTCATTTAATGGGCCCACTGGCTCATTTCCTTCACAAAACAACTGTTATAAGCATCATGATTTCATCTTTGGGACTCAATACCACTCAAGACAAACTGAAATATGGAATTTTACCACTTATGGAATTAATATAACTTGTATAACACTTATAATCAAGTCATAAACCATGAAACATTCACATACTCAAACCACAACTACTTTTATCTTCACCAAAATAAGCTGCCCAAAAATTAGTTTTGCAAACTCAACTAGTTTGCACCCTTGATGATACTTTCAAGGCATATAAATTCCTTAAATATATTAAAAATTAACCCACATTCACTTTCCATGTGATATCAATACTCAAATGTTTCATCTCTTGTTCTAATCAACTCAACATTTCATCAAAAACAGGCATGTCCCGAAAAGCAAAAACCTTCTTGCTCACAAACGGACCTGAATGACCCATAAAATCTAATATTCATAAGAAAAAAATAATACTATAAGAAATATATTTGAATCCTATTTCCATAACATATTTGAACTCATTCAAAATCCAAGTGGAAGGAATTCAACCAATCTCCTCTCTGTAAATTGCCTGAAACTTCCCTTTGACTAGTCCTCACAAATAGAGCACACTTGACATTTTAACCGCATCACCATGACCCAAAATCACAATATACATAAATAAAAAAACTCACATACAAAACATAATGTCCATTTATTTTGCATCGCCTTTGGAAAATATTGTCCCAAACTGAATTTATTCAGAAACAGACCTATTTGAGTGGGGTCCACTCATCACCACAAGCTCTACCATACCTTTCTAGAAACATGGAGGATTCCTATACATTATCCAATCATCATAAATGCACTATAAATAAATTATGGCCACTTAGGATCATTTTATCTCCTACCACTTTTGAGCTAGGGTTTCAAACACATAAGAAGTTATTTACCTTCTTAACATGCGTTCATAAAAGTTTATGAAGAAATGACCTCATTATTTTTGTGAAACCTTATAGAATAAATTTAGAAATATCCTTTAAATCCAAAAGGCCCCATGAAAATCACATCATTCAGGGTGAGCATTAGAATATCTAATTTGAGCTAGAAATGACCTTCTCTTGGACCATGTTTCACCAAAACCGACATCACTTGCAAAATTCACCGCATTATGAGTCCAAATTTTTCTCACACCTCAATAAAACCCATGTGCATCATATCTAATCACTGAAATATCGAATATATCTTTTTATCTCTCCATCCCATCTCATTTTCATAGCTAACCTTTAGGGTTTTACATTGTTTAGGCTAGGGTCAACTAAAACAACCTCATAACTCATCATATAAACTCTCCAAAAGGCCCTAACATACCTAAAAAATCATGTATATCATCCTTTCATGCTTCCATGATATCATATGACTCCAAAACTCATCTTCATGCCTCCTAGTAGTAATACCTAGTCGAAATGATCACCTAAAACTTGGTCACCAGTCTGTATCTCCACACTAAAATTCATGTGGGTTCCTAAAAATTCCCAAATATGACTTCCATACTATCAACATAATCCTTAAGGTACCAAGAATCTTTTACATCCATGCACCATCACCTAGGCTAGCTAGGTCACCTAATTAGGCTTGCAAGAACAAACAATTCTCATTAAATCAACATATGCAACCAAGAACATACTTGAATATCCATGACATCATAAGTATGAGAATCATCTTACTCCACTCCATCATCCATTTTTGTCATTAATGGGGTTTTACATCAATGACAACACCTAATCTACAACATACCAATAATTGATACTTCGGGATCCATGTGGAGGGTTGATTATCTAATTCAATCTATGAGAAAAATTTACCACCATTCGAGGATGGAAAAAAATAGTGGGATGAGTGAAAATGGATCCAATTGTAACTTTCTGTGTTAAAAATTGAAACTTTTTATTTTTAGCAGGTGGGCTCAAGAGCTGCTATTTTTAGCAATGTTGTCCTATTTTCACTTCCTGGTGTTTCTTTTCTATCTGGAGGACCATGGATGTTGATAATTCACCTTAATTTACCACTTGCTATTTTTAGTCATGGCCCACCATGGACACATGATATTTTTAGTAAGTACACTGCATGTGTCAGATTGCAATGAAAGTGGTCTTGAAATTTTGGGTTTTATTCCAAGATTTCCAACTCCAAAATTTGGATGATTCATTCATCTGAATTAGTAGTAAAATTATTTTTTCATTAGAGCGGGAAAAATAATGAGAAAAACACAATCCTCCATTTCTCAAAAAATTATCAACTCCATCATGCCAAAAGTGTTTTAAATGAAAATAGTTTTTTTGAAGATCCTTCACTATGGGTTTCATATGATTTTTATGCCGATATTTTGGGAATAGAAAAATTATTTTAGGGAAGAATTATGATGAAAATAACAGTCCTCAATATCCCTAAAAATAGTGACTTCATGACACAAAAACTAGTTCACGTGAAACTATTTTTAGGATCGTTTTCTCCAATTTTTGATTGATTCCGCATGTGGAATCCTTAAGAAGTGAATAAGAGCCTTGATTTCCTTTCACTGATGTTTTATGGCCTAAATTAATGGATGCTTAAAGCTTTAACAGTAGAAGAAAAATTATCCAAGTGGAAATAGTGAGCTTGGGAGGAGAGAAATCAGTTCAAACACTTGGTGCAATCAGTTTGTGGTTAGCCGACAATGAGAAAAGCTATGTTTTTTCATTCATATATATCCTAGAGAATTTTAGAAAGTATGATGGATATGTTTAGAGGTTTTTTAAGGTTTCATATCTTCAATAATGGCAGCTTGGTCGAACAGGTGAGAGAGACTTGGCATTATTTTGTGTTTTCAAGTCACCCGATAATCAAATTTATTCACCTGAGAGAAAGCATTTTCTTAGGGCACAAAATATGGTTTAGAGGCATGAGTATGGGGATAATTTTAGTGTTCCCTCTATCCCCTTGGTAATGGAGACAAGAGGGACAAAAAGGCCACCTCAAAGAGATGATTACATGTGTCTAGCTATGGTGGAATGAGAGGGAGATGGAGAAAACAAACCTTTGGCACCTAGTGTAATACCCATGCTATTTTAATAGTTGTACCTTGATTTCCATGATGGTTTGCATACATTTACAAAGAAATTTCATTCTATTTAATTATTTTTCTTGATTTATATTTGAATGCATTTTTAAGACAATATTATGATTATCTGATGAAATAGTATACTTGTATATCTTGATTTTTTAACCTACACTTTAAGGCATGTTGATTTGATATACTTGTGGATTATGATCATATTTATAGAATTACTTACCTTGAGTTTTTGATAATTTTGAAAAACTAGGTAACTCCAGTACTTGGATAATGTGATCCAAAAATAAGAGCTGAATAGTGTAACTTTTAATAAGGTAAGCTTTATTGTTATTACTATCTTACTACTTCTACTAGCATGGCCTTAGTCATTTAAGGACCTAGTCTAATGTGTTGTGAGACCCATTCGACTAATATATTGATATGATGCTTCGAATAATACATTGGATAAATTTTAGTGATCCAGGCTATTATTATGAATCTTGATAATATTATGAACGATAGTTTTATGGATTTAAGTAGAAGGAATACTCAACTTCTCTAAAGCTCTATATTTTGTTTTTGTCAAGCCTAAAGTTGATACTTAAATATAACCTAAGTTTAAGCTAAGGTTACATTGTTCATTATGAAATATTTAATCTATTTAAGCTTATCCCTTTTACATATTTATAAACATGAGGGCCTAAAAGTGGATGACTATATTCATTAGGATTAATTAAATCCTAATAGTGGTGGCTAGGTTGAAATTGTCATATTCAATCTAGACTTATGTTAAAACAATTATGTTATATTTAGAGCCCTAAAATCTAACCTAAGTATCACTATGATTTGGCTAATGATAAGGGATACATGGCATTGGATTCGGTTAGGTTTCCAACCAACTCGTAATTGGTATTTTAATGAGATTATATTAAATGGCCACCGCCATCTATTAACGGAAAGACCGGTTAAATTTAATGGTCTTGGCTAAAGAAAATGTTGAGTTGTTAATTAACTAATCGATCTCCTCTAAATTTGAAAGGAAAATGGAAGAGGATGAGGGAATTTAGGAAGGCCTCAGTCTTCTCCTACATTGAATGGTCTCTAACCTCCTATTACCACCCTAGAGAATGCATCAATGGTTATTGGGGAAAAGGAAAAGGGTTTGATTCATTCTTATTGTTGTTTCTTATCGATTTCATGGAGATCTACCTATTTTGTTCTCCTATTTTTATTGCTTAAACTATTTTTTAATCCTTGCATGTGTTTTTTGTTATAGTGAGGATAAATTTGAAAGAAATTTATTGTTATCTTGGAAAATAAATAAGAATGATCGAGGACTTTGGGGTTTCGTGGAATTGATTGTGGGTTTTCTGAGAAGATAGATCTCAATCAAGCTTGCAAAAGATAACTAGGAGGAAATAAGAAAGAGGCACTACCAGGAATGATAGGCTCTAAATCCTCTTGATAACTTGCTTTATCTACTACGGCATTGAATAAATCTTGCTCTAAGTTACTTGGTGTTTTGTGGCAAAGTTTTTGTTTCTTGACTCAAAGCTTTTATACTTTGTCTTTCCCGAATTTTTTAAGGTCCAGGGTATGAAGTAAAAATATAGAAGTGTTTATAATATGAACCTATTGTATTTTTGCATGCATAAAATGGTTTGAATATATTTATGGCTTGTAGGATGACGTTTTGTGTAACTTGGGTTTCTTATTTAATGGAATTTGTGCTTATCGAATCCTTTCTTTGATTAAGGTCCTGGGTATAGTCATTTTGATTAGAACGATTTGAAAAATATATAAACTCTGACTATATATGTTTATCTAATTGTTTTAATGGTTGGCGATTACTTCTTCTTATTGTTACCCCTGGGAGAAGTTAGTTTTTATTTGGAGTTTACCTTTGATTCCCTTATTTGGGTAATTAGTTAAAGGATAAAAAGTGTTACCCAGATGGTTTAGGAATGTCGACAACTTCATTACATGTAGCTAGGTCAGATTCTTAATGATTCGAGAACTTATTCCTTGATCTTCAACCTATGTATTATCATGTCTTAGGGGTTTGAAAGTTTCCATAGTCACCGTGTCGGGTTGGGTATTTTGATCCGGATGTGAATTTGTTTCACTTCTATTAAAAATATGAACCCTTGTGGCCACACAATTGGGGTCTTAACCATTAGAATAGGAGTCATGTGATATTTATGAACTTTGGAACAAAATTATATTTTCATAGGATGAATTTTTATCTTCCGTGGATTAAACAGCTTATCATGCTCACTTGTTGGCTGTGACTATTTTCCATAGAAGTATATTCATCTCCTCCTTAAGTCACTCAATCATTACTTGGTTTTGAAGTTATGATATTTTAAGTTGACTCATGTAGTTTAAAGATGAATTTTGTGCGGTTAATTTGGGAATTTTTATATTGGTTAAGTATATCAGTGACTTTGTTACTTTGCCCATCCCGATTATTAAGGTAAATAATTTACCTAAGTTTTATCAAATTTTAACCTCTATGTTGATGTTATTTTAAAATTGTTATGGTTCATTTGTTATTAAAAATATATCGGGTGGTGTGCATTACTATACTAGTCTATATCATAATGTTATTTAGGCTTATCATTGTTAACATAACAAGTGACACTAGTATTATTAGGAGGTAAATATGTTACCTAACCCCTTTAGATGGTGAACAAATAATAATTATACTTGTGTAAATACTTATATAATATACTCTACTGTAGTATTATTTATAAGCTATTAACTATTTGTGGATCAAGAATTATGTATGTATGTATATATATATAATGATTGAGCCATATGCATCACGTGTTCCTAATCGAATGTATTATGGACTGCTGAAATTTTGCACATACTATGTGAGAGTATATAGTGGCAGAAACCTTATGTTAGGAAGTTATAAAAGTAATATATTATAGGAATATTTAATACTGTAAACGTGATTGACCTTATCGGTTATATAGTTACACTTGAATGCTTGCATTTAAGTTATTATACTTAAGGAAAGTAACATCAATGTAATTGCTAGGTGCTCCTTTTGGTTAATTATATGAATTTAAATTATTCAAGTATTTCCTTTATGAAAATATTAGATGGCATAATTTATTATCAAGATTTATATCTCATCATGCCGAGTTCATATGAACTAACAGCTTGCTCACAATTTTTAGATGGACTTCATAAAAGGTGAAAAGGGGATGAATTTACATTTGTTATATTGATGTTGAGTTTAATTCACTTGTTTGTGTTTATCATGAAAATGAAATATTTTTGTAATGTTGATTATGAAAGGCCAAGTTAACCTAAGTATTATAATAATTCCAAAAATGGAAAGAGTGTAAGGTTTATGTTGTCTTTTAGCAGTTCTGTGAACATGATTTTAAGGAAATGAATAAGAATTTTGTTTTTCTTTCATTATAGAACAAATTGTTTGGTTGTGAAAAGGAAATTTATAAAACATTATTCATATTTGGGTTGATTTAAATATGCAATAATTTAGTAAATTAATACAATCATTATGTCATTATATACTTAGCACAATATGGACACATTATAATAATATGAACTATGGTGATAATTATGAATGTTATACAAATAGATAAATAGTATCTATAGTCAATTAAATGATTCATATGATTGTATTAAATATTAATACATATGCATATAGATACTTTCAATGATATTGAATGACCATAAATGGATACGTATTTGTATGAAGGGATGTGTACTTGCATAATATAATGTTGCTATATTAATTGTAAATTAAGAGATATGAATGGTTGTTTATTTAACACAACAACTACAATTCATTAAGGAACTTCATGAAAATATATGTATAGGAATGAAATGTATGGATATTAATAAATTGGCTATTGTATGGGTATTATTTGACATTTGAATATGGATTGTTGCCTTAACTTGGGACTTCAGCTAGAATGAAGAATGCCTTAGTTACTTGTACTTACTTAGCTAATGATTATAGTACAACTAAGACATTAATACATCATGTAGATTTAAATTTGTATTTGCATTTATTTAGGTTTAGATGTACTTCTCTAATTAAGTAAATGAAAATTTTAAGATCTCGTTATATCCTTAGGCATGACACCTATCATTGAGAGTAATAGGGGTTTTTAAGGATTGAAAAGTCAGGAATTAACTATACTTATTAAACTTTTTAGATGCGACCTTCCGTTTAGTAGAACTTGGAGGAATATCTCAGGATAACCTTTGCTGCATAGTATGTAGTTAATTATGTATGTCATTAATTGGCTACTACGAGTGTCTACTATGACGTGATATTCCGTTAAGCTCCTCTATACGCAACCTTTGTAAAACCTTAGATTCAAGTAAGTGTAAGATACCAATTTAGAACAAGATCTATGATTAGGTATTTATGTCATCTTATGATGATTATGGGAAAGGAAGTGGGTCCGTAAATGATGCAATTCATTTCAGAGATTCTTACTTCCCCTTATTCTTCCTAAGTCAACTATCTGCACTTGTCCATGCATGTTGTTCCGAATAAGTACTTATTACGTAGCTTGAAAGTGATTGATGTAAATCAAAGTAGTCTTAAACTAAATAATATTTTTTATTGTATGGTGAAATATATATTCCAAATGATGATTATTCTGTCATGGAATTGATCATGGCATACAAGACTCAAATTTTTTTCCAAAGTAACACAAGTTGTTGATTGAATTATCCTAATTTCATCTAGATTTAAAGATGTAGGATATAAAATGGGTAATTGGTAATAGCTACCAGATACACACTTTAAATAACAACACTTGAATGCCCCTAAATAAATAAGGGAATCATAAGTATACTTAGTATACACAAATAATTCGATACGAGGATCCTTTTAATCTGAATCATATAGGTGCATAAGGTTTACTTTTATAGGATAGATTGAATAAGATAATGTTGGTCCTAAGTTATGTTAATTTAGAACATCAAACATTATGATTTTTAAAAAAAAATCCCTTGTATTGAAGTCTTACAATGAAGATGTTAAATTTTGGTATCATAGATAAAGTTTGCATCTCTTGGTTCTATTGAGTCCATCACTAACAAAACCTTAATTTTCGATTAACAAAAATGGTTAGAACAAGGGGACATGTTGCGAATAACCAGCCTCTAGTTAGTGAAGTAGCTACAAGATACTAAAGATGGATGAGATCCTTGTTGTTCTTTAGGACACAAGGAATCGATTATTGTACTTAAACAACAAGTTGGGGAAAATAATAAAGAATCGAAAGTGAACAATCCTTGGGACACCGTAATGTTGGAAGCAGATAAATTCTGAAGATTCCAATGCTATTAATAATAATGACACAAAAATAAGAATTTTGTGAATGCTAACCTAAATGTTACAGATGTAAACACTATAAATGTGAATGCAAATGCACATAATTATCATGAAAATAAAAAGGCAATGTTGGTAGCTGACATTACTAATGATATAAAAGGATATTTCCATCAATATTTGATGGTACCAATCTAGGAGATGGAGATGAGAACTGGATCGGTGAAATGGAGTACTTTGTAATTAATAACTTCTCCGAGGAAACAAAAGTAGTATGGGGGCTTATCGGTTTTCCCATGAAGCATCTTCCTAGTGGGACAACCGTGGGGTTAAGCTTAATTTTGATGAAGATAGCATCACTTGGGACCAAGGGTTACTTCAGGTAGTGTTGGTTGTTGTAGCTTTACTACAATCAGAAAATGTTTAAATTTTATATGCTAACACAAGGAAAGATGATTGTTCTATGAGTATTGGGAGAATTTTACAAAACTGCTCAAGTATGTACCATGGTATCAAGTAGTTGAAATGTTCCACATACGTAAGTTTATAATGGGGAAAACTCCATTGATTGGTGGAGATGTTAATGTACAAATTCCATCGAATATGGAAGTGGTTGTTGAAAAAGCCATAAGACAATAGCATAAACTAAAAGCAATTTCTACTCATAAAGAGGAAAAACGTAAGAAATTTTCTAACTCTCCCTCACCCCTTGCACCTAAAAAGGTGGCATGGAAAATGTTTGGAAGTAAAAACATAGTTGGGACTGATAATGGGAAGAAATTTATAGCAAATAAACCTGTTACAAATTTCAGAAATAATGGAAAGAAAAATATTAGTGGGAAAAACATTAAATTCATAATCGAGAAAAAGTTTGAACTTAGGAAAGGACCTATTGGGGGTTGTTATATGTGTGGTAAAGATCATTACACAATTTACTACCCTTAGAGGAAAAATGACAGCAATCAACAACACAAGATACATGTTGCATGGCTTCGATAAGCAAGTTGAAAAAATAAGCTACGCCTATTGAAGTTCCAAGTAAGTTGTTTGAATTACTGTGACTATTTTATTTGATATTGGTGCTATTGAATGTTTCATTTCTAGTAAATTAGCATATAAATTAAAAAGAAAAGTTGGTTATATGAAAAATATATGGACTATCCACTACGGGAACAATGTTGTTCACATAGTTGATCAATGCTTATTTAGCGCAACCTTAGAATTTCCAAGTTTTACTACAAAGGTAGACCTATATGTTACACCTTTAGGGTCATATGACATCATAATAGGTGTATTTTGGCTAGCTGAACATAAGGAAAATGTATATTATTATGGAAAGCACATCAAATGTTTAGACGATCTGCAGGAACCATCAGACATTTAAGGTGTAAAAAGAGACATTACAGTTAGAAAAATATCATCCATACAACTCAAAAGGGCTAAAAAAGGTTGCATGCTCTTTGTTGTGAAAATTTCAGAATCATCTAAAGAGGTAGTGATTTTATGGAAAATTATCCATTGTTACGAGAGTACAATGATGTATTTTTGGAAGAACTACCCGGTCTTCCACCAAAATGAGAATTTGAATTCACTATTGATATCAAGCCTGGAACATAACCCATCTATAAGGCACCTTACTGCATGAATACAACAAAATTAGTTGAACTTAAGATACAATTATATGAATTTTTTCAAAGGGATTGATAAGACCGAGTGTTTCACCTTAGGGAGCACCAATTATATTTTTCAAAAAGAAAGATGGAACACTCAAATTATGTATTGATTATAGAATGTTGAAAAAAGAAATAATCAAGAATAGGTATCCAATTCCAAGGATTGATGATCTGTTTGACCAAATGTGTGGTGGATTAGTTTACTCCAAGATCGATCTGCATGGTCTGGGTACCATCACCATGCGACTAAAAGAAAAATACATACATAAAACAACCTTTAGGATGAGATATGGGCACTATGAGTTCACTGTATTACCTTTTGGTTTAACTAATTCACCTACCACTTTTATGAATTTGATGAACAATATCTTTCAAGAATACTTGGACAAATTTTTGCTTGTATTCTTGGATGATATTCTTATTTATTCAAAAAGTGTAGAGAAACATAATGAACATCTAAGGATTGTACTTGAGATCTTAAGGAAAATATTTTTTTGGAAAGTTGTCAAAATGTTCATTTTATGAGGCTGAAGTATAGTACTTAGGCCATGTGATAAACAAAGATGGAATATCAATTGATCCATCAAAGTTTCAGCCATAATTGATTGGTAAGCACTGAAAAATGTGCATGAAGTCAGAAGCTTCATGGGACTTATTGATACTATAGAAAGTTTAAAAAAGAGTTCTCTAAGATTGTTACTCCAATTAATTCATTGCAAAAGAAAGATAAAAATATTTTTGGAATGATAAATGTGAGATTTTATTTAAAACATTAAAGGAAAAGTTAACAACACCTATTTTAGTTGTTCTGGATCTAAATGAAAGCTTCATAGTTGTAATGGATGCTTTCAGAGATGGATTAGGGGGCATATTACTGTAAAATGATCATGTAATAGCATATGAAAGTAGAAATCTCAAGTTACACAAGCTGAACTTTTCTCCCCATGACTTGGAGCTCACTGCCATTGTTCATGCACTACAAGTTTGGAGACATTATCTTATAAGGAATCCCTTTGAGTTGAAAAAAAACCACCTTGGGATGAAATACATCTTCACACAGCCAAATCTGAATGTTAGGCAACGAAGATGGTTAGAATTTTTGTCTCAATATGATTTTGATATCAACTATATTAAAGGTAAAGAAAATAGAGTGACAGATGCGCTAATTCATAGGAAGCACATTTTCACCCTTATAACCTTGAGAACTTAGTTTAGAGATGAGGTAAAGAAAGAAATGATAACAAATCTGTATTATCAACAAGTCAAAACAACACTTGCTGCAGATTCCAATGATAAGAGATACAAAGGATTCAGATTCAATAATGAAGGAATCTTAAGGTATGAAAATCAGTGTATGTACCCTTGGAAAATGAGTTAAGCAAGAAAGTGATGACTAAATTTCACAATTGACCTTCCTCTAGACATACCAAAGTGAAAAAAATTCTTGTTAATGTAAAATAGTAATATTTTTGGAAAGGGATAATGAAGGATATACTTGACTATGTGTCACATTGCTTAGAATGTTAGCATGTTAAGGCTGAACATATGTTCTGGATGGATTATTATACCCTAATGATATTCCATAGTATAAATGGAAAGTGATAAGCATGGATTTTATTCAAGCGCTACTTATGTCTAAAAATAAACATGAAGTTATTTTGGTTGTAGTTGACAAATTAACGAAAGTAGCTCATTTTATTCCAAGGAATATAAAAGATGATTCACCTATTCTTGTAAAAATATTTGTGCGTGAATTTTTAGACTGTACGGTGTACCTGAGCCAATCATTTCTCATAGAGACCCAAGAATGACTTCATGTTTTTAGCAAACTCTAAATGCATCCTTAAGAACAAAACTAAATTTCAGTTATGCTTACCATCTGGAAACTGATGGGTAAACTGAAAGAGCAAATAAAATAATGGAAGACATGCTTAGGATGTATTGTATGGATCATCAAGTACAAGTGGGAGGAGTACCTTACTTTGGTTGAATTTACGTATATTAATACATAGCATTCCTCTCTAAAAATGGCACCTTTCAAAGCTTTATATGGACGAAAGTGTAGAACACTTATTAGTGGGACAACATAGAAGATAGAGAGGTAATAGGACCTGAGATGCTTACTAAAATGGAACAACAAGTAAAATTAATCTGGGAATGATTAAAGGAATCTTTTGAAAGGTAGAAAAGTTACGCAAACCTGAAAATAGTTGATAGGAAATTTGAACTTGGTGAAAAGGTATTTCTAAGAGTCAAGCCTAAAAAGATCTCTATTTTTTTTTAGAAAATCATCCAAGCTTTCACCTCAATATGTGGGAACATTTTAAATAATTAAAATGATCAGCCATGTATGTTATCGAATAATATTTCCTCCCAAATGGGCATGAATGCATGATGATTTTCATATTTCCTTAATTAAGAAGTATGATTTATATTTCTTACATGTGTTAAACTGGAATTCCTTGTAAGTCCAAGACACAGGGTAATCGTAATTGAACCCATAAGGGTAATCAGAATCACAAGTTGAACTTACATAACAGAGAAAATAAGTTAATGTCAGTCCAAAGTGGGACTATTTTAATGAAGAAAGTGCAACCTAGAAGAATCTGGAAGACATAAAAACTATTTTTTTGCATCTATTTTAGCAGAAAAGTTCTAGTTTTCTATGATACTTTAATATTCTATTATTATATTGATTGAAAAATTACTTTAAAATTTGTTGTTTGCAAGAAAACACTTGAATAAGTGTTATTACATCCATTACAACGTTGTTATAAAAATTTGTTTGTTGTGGAACATGATAGCAATGGAGGTTACAAGGGGGGCTTTGCCCCCTCGCAGGTCTGAGGTGGATGGCCCCCTAGCTTGGAAGAAACAAGCTAAGAAGAAAATTACAAGAAGAAGTTGTGGTGGTGGACTTACAAAGCAATCAGTCTCCAAGTGGGATATTGTTGGTTGTGGGAGCATGATAGCAACGGGGTTGTAAGAAGGGGGATTTTCTCCCTTACAGGGTCTGGGGCATGCGCCTAGCAAGGGTTTGGGGAATCACCCCGTGTAAGACACATTTTATATGTATTTATGCATTGTGAAATCTAGACTGTTCTTTATTAGGTCACAGATCTAATGACAGCTTTTCTATGTTTCCCGAAATGATAAAAACCTAATATCTTTAAAGGGTTGTCATGTATGGGGCTTATTGTATTAGTTCGCACCGTGAGAGAGATTTTTGCTAGACTGAAAAAAGGATTGGTTATTTCTATTTGACGTAGCCCATTTTGGGTGAACCATGTTAAATCTATGTCTATGTTTTATTACATTATTTTTTGTTTTACGTTTTCTACATTATTCATTGCATGTTTGTTTATCTCGTACAACCGTATCAAATCATGTTTGATATTTATTTTTTGGCATTATACTCACGAGAGGGATTTTTGTTTGAGTGGGAGATACAACAATGGTAGAGGAGAATAAGTTCAAAGTTGAGAAGTTTGACAGCTGAAATTACCAGCTATGGAAAATGCAGATGGAAGATTACCTATATCAAAAGGATCTATACCTACCATTAGGAGGTGAAGAAACAAAACCCTCAATCATGTCTGATGAGGAGTGGAAGGTTATGGACAGGAAGGCTCTTGGTGTGATTCGATTGAGTCTAACATCATCTCGTAGCTTCAAATATCTCATAGGCGAAGAGTACGGTAGAGTTGATGAAAACCATAGCTAATTTATATGAAACACCTAGTGCATCCAATAAAGTTTATTTGATGAAAAGATTATTTAATCTACAAATGCAAGAAGGTGGATATGTATCTAACCATCTTAATGATTTCCACACTATTATAAATCGAGTTAGATTTAGTTAATATCCCATTTGATGAGGAGGTTAGAGCATTATTATTCCTATGTTATTTGCCGAAAGTTGGGACAACTTATTAATGGTAGTTAGTAATACATCATCTACTTCTCTTAAATTTTAAGATCTAGTCGTTTCATTTTAAATGGGGAAATGTGCAGAAACATACGGGGGAAAATTATTCTTCGGAAATGTATTGAATATGGAGAGTAGAGGAGGAGCAAGGAGAAATAAAAGAGTAAGGCTTGTGGGATATCTAAATCGAATATGGGTAGATCTAAATCTAGGATTATAGGCATTACTTGTTGGAACTGTGGAAAGAGAGGACATGCTAAAAAGGATTTTTGGTTCAAAGGAAACAAAGAAAACCATCCTGAAGGTATTAAAGAGGAAAATCTGATAGGTAATATTGTTCAAGATGCTCTTATACTTTCTCTTGATACTAGAGTATAATCTTGGGTAATAGATTCAAGTGCCTCTTTCCATGCAACCCCTGATAAGGGCTATTTTAAAGAGTATGTCTAGGGAAATTTTGGATAGGTTTATTTGGGTGATGATGAGTCGTGCAACATTTTCAGGAAGGGCAATGTACACCTGAAATTACAGAATGAAAATACATGGATATTGAGAGACGTGAGGCATGTACCTAGCCTTAGGATAAATCTCATCTCTACAGGAAAATTGGGTGGTGAAGGTTACACAGTCACATTCACTTCAGATGCTTGGAAGGTTTCCAAGGGTGCCCTGGTAGTGGCACGGGGTAAGAAAGTAGGAACTCTTTATTTTTCTACTTATATATATAATTCTTCTACCATATTGTCTACTTTGAATGAGGATGCCAAAGATGTGGCACAATGAGATTGGGACATATGAGTGAGAAGGGCATGAAAATTCTATAGGAAAAAGGTAAGCTTTCTAGTTTGAAGCAATTAGACTTAGAGTTTTGTGAGCATTGCATTTTTGGGAAATAGAAAAGAGTTAGATTTCTCAAGGTAGGGAATACCAAGAAAGATAAAAATTTGGAGCTAGTTCATACAGATGTGTGGGGGTCACCCATGTTGCATCTCATGGTGATTCTCTATACTATGTCACATTCATAGATGATGCCACAAGGAAGGTATGGGTATATTGCATTAAGTGTAAGTCTGATGTATTTGATACATTTAAGAAATGGAAAGCACTTGCTAAGAATGAATGTGGTTTTAAATTAAAATGTTTGAGATCTGATAATGGAGGTGAGTATTGCAGTAAGAAATTTGATTATTATTGTTCCTTGAACAGGATTCGTAGAGAGAAAACAGTTCCCAAGACTCTGCAACAAAATGGTGTTAGTGAGAGGATGAATAGAACAATAATGGAGCGTGCACGGTCAATGAGATTACATGTAGGGCTGCCTCTTTAGTTTTGGGCAGAGGCCGTAGATACTGCTGTGTACTTAATCAACCATGGGCCTTCGAGTGCACTAGATGGAGGAATTCCTAAAGAATCCTAGACCGAGAAAGAGGTAGACATTTCATTTTTAAGATTATTTTGTTCAGAGGCATTTGTGCATGTTAATAAAGAAAACATGAAAAATTAGATTAAAAATCCAAATGTTGTACATTCATAAGCTATGGCTCCAATGGTAATTATGGATTTCAGTTTTGGGATTTAGATGAATCTAATATAATTAGGTTTCATGATGTTGTTTTGCATGAAAATAGAATATACAAGGATCAGTGCACAGGGATGAAAAATATCCCAAGGAAGAATTGGTTGAGGATATAGCTCATAAAAATGAACTCTCGGGTGGAAAATATCCACGTGCAGTACCGAGGTTAACAGTTCTTTAGGCCGAGCAAAAAATTTAGTGTCAGCATCAACACCTCTATCATAAATTCAATAAAATGTGGAGCAAGCAAATAATGATCCCATGACACCCCCATCTTTGGTAAGAAGGTCACAACATATTAGTAGACCTCCGTAAATATTTTCCCAAGCTTTATATTATTTGTTACTAACAGATAGTGGTGAACCGAGAGCTTTGATGAGGAAATGTAGGTGAAGTCCACTAAGAAGTGGGAGTGTGGCATGAATGAGGAGATGGAATCCCTTAAGAAAAACCAAACATGGGATTTGATCAAATTTCCAGCTAGGAAGAGAGTACTACAAAACAAATGGTTCTACCATGTGAAAGAAGAATAAGGTGGACGGAAAAGGTACAAAGCAAGGCTTGTAGTGAAGGGGTATGAAAAAAAAAAGGTATCCATTTTGATGAAATTTTCTCCCCTGTTGTACAAATGTCTTCCATTCATACTTTGTATTAAGTTTAGTTGTTATTGAAGATTTACACTTAATAAAGCAACTTGATGTCAAGACCGAATTTCTCCATGGTGACTTAGAGGAGGAAATTTATATACAGAAACCACTTGGATATGAGGTGAAGGGTAAGGAGAAATTGGTTTGCAGGTTGAAGAAGATCCTATACAAGCTCAATCAAGCTCCCCAGAAATGGTATCTAAGGTTTGATAGTTTTATGCATGAGCATGGTTTTACTATATGTCAATCAGGTCATTATGTGTACTTTAAATGGTTAGATAGTCGGAGCTACATTATTCTTCTAGTTATATGTAGACAATATGCTTGTAGAAGGGTCTAATATGCAAGAAATTGAAAATCTTAAGGAAAATATTACACAAACATTTTCAATGAAGGATTTGGGTGCAAGCAAAGAAAAAATCCTCGGTATGAAAATCAAAAGGGACAAAAAAATAAGAAATTGGTGTTGTCTCGGAGGACTATCTTGAAGTGGAAGAAACAAGCAAAGAAGAAAAGTCCAAGCAGGATCTCGTAGTGGTGGAGTAACAACAATCAATCTCCAACCGGGAGATTGTTGGTTATGGAGCCTGATAGAGATGGGAGTTGCAAGGGGGGCTTCACCCCCCTTACGAGGTTTGGGGGCCATGTGGCCCAGTGGGGGTTTGGGGAAGGGCCCTTGTAAACCACATTTTATATGTATTTAAGCATTGTGAAATCTGTCTGTTCTTATTAGGTCACAGATCTAACGGGTGGTTTTTTATGTTTCCCCGAAATGATAAAAACCCTAATATCTTTAAAGGGTCATCATGTATGAGGCTCATTGTATTAGTGGCGGCACTATGAGAGATATTTTTGCTGGACTGAATAAAAGGATTGGTTGTTTTTGGTGGACATAGCCCATTTTGGGTGAACCACGTTAAATATGTGTCTTTGTTTTATTGCATTCTTTTATATTTTACGTTTTCTGCATTATTCATTGCATGTTTTTTTATCTGTACAACTGGTATAATCCTAAAAAAATTGGAAACTTTATTTTTACAAGATCACACTATATTTATTGGATATTTGAAGGTTGAATAAATGATCTATTATTTGTTCGCTTAATTTTTTTATGATTTTAAATTTAATCATCGAGACAATGATGCTTTTAAGGGGGATGTATGTAATACCCCTGTTGTTCTAATAGTTGTACCTTGATTTCCGTGATGGTTGGCATACATTTACGAGAGAAAATACATTATACTTAATGATCTTGCTTGGGTTATATTTGAATGCATTTCTAAGATAGTATTATGATTATCTCGATGAACTAATATACTTGTATATCTTGACTATTTTAATCGCACTTTAAGGCATGTTGATTTTATATGCTTTTGGATTATGATCATATTGCTAGAACTACTTACCTTTAGTTGTTGATCATTTTGACAAACAAGGTAACTCCAGCACTTGAATAATGTGATCCGAGAAATAAGAGTTGAATAGTGTAAATTTTAATAAGGTAAGCTTTACATGTTACTATTATTTAACTTGCTTCTACTAGCATGGCCTTAGTTAGTTAAGGGTCTGGTATAATGTGTTACGAGACCCATTACACTAATATACCGGTATGATGCTTCAAAATAATACCTTGGATAAATGTTAGTGATCAAAGCTATTATCCCAATCGTAATAGTATTATGAACTATAGTTTTATGGACTGAAAGTAGAAGGCATACTCGACTTCTCTAAGGCTCTTGCTTATTATTATAATTGAATCTAACCTAAGTCTAAGCTAAGGTTACATTGTTCATTATGAAATCTTTGATCTATTTAAGCTAAGCCTTGTTACATATTTATAAACACAAGGACCTAAACGTGGATGACTATATTCATTGGGATTAATTAAATCCTAATACCGGTGGCTATGTTAAAATTGTTCTATTGAATCTAAACCTATGTTAAAATGTTTATGTTCTATTTCGATCCCTAAAATATAACCTAAGTATCACTATGATCTAGATAGTCACAAGGGGTATGTGGCATTATATTTGAGTTGGGTTTCCAACCACCTCGTACTTGGTATTTTAATTATCTTATACTAAATGGCCATCGCCACTATTAGTGGAAAGACCGGTTAAATTTAATGGTCTTGGCCACAATCTTGGCTAAAGAAAATGCTGAGTGGTTAGTTAAATAATTGATCTCCTACATTTACAAGGAAAAATGGAAGAGAAGGAAAGAATTTAGGAAGGACTGACAATACTCTCCTGTATTGAATGATCTCTAACCACCCATTACCTCCTTGGGGAATGCGACGGTGGTTTTTGGGGGAAAAGGGAAAATGGGTTGGTTCATTCTTTTTGTTGTTTATTATCAATTTCATGGATCTCTTCATGTTTGGTTTTCCTATTTTTGTTGCTTAATCTATTTTTGAATCCTTACATGTGTTTTATGTTACTATGAGGAGAAAGTTGAGGAATTTATTATTATATTGGGTAATAAATATTAATGATGGAGGCCTTTGGGGGATTACTGTGGAATTAATTATGGGTTTTTGAGAAGATAAATATTGATCAAGATTTCAAAGGAGAACTTATAGGAAAGAAGATAGAGGCACTACCACACATGATAGGCTCTAACTCCTCTTGATAACTTGATTTATCTACTACTGGCATAAAATAAATCCTTCTCTAAGTTACTTGGTGTTTTGTGGCTATGGGTTTTGTTGTTTAACTCGAAGCTATTATACTTCATTTTACCCGAAATTTTTAAGATCTGGGTATGAAGGAAAAACCTAAAAGTGTTTATAATCGAACCTATTGTATTTTTACATGCATAAAAAGGTTTGAATATATTTATGGCTATAATTATGAAATTTTGTGTAACTTGAGTTTCTTATTTAACGGAATCTATGTTTATTGAATCCTTTATTCGCTTAAGGTCTTGGGTATACCCATTTTGATTAGAACGATTTGAACAATACATAAACTCGATTATATATGTTTATCTAATTGATTCAATGGTTGGTGATTTCTTATTCTTATTGTTACCATGGGGATAAGTTACTTTTTATTTGAGTTTACCTTTGATTCCCTTATTTGGGTAATCGGTTAAAGGATAAAAAGTGTTACCCGGATGGTTTGGGAACGTCGATGGCTACATTAAATATAACAGGTTAGATTCTTAATGATTCAAGCACTTATTCCTTGGTCTTTGACACAGGGGTATTATCATGTCTTAGGGGTATAAACGTTTCCATAGGTCATTGTACCATCTAGGTATTTTAATCCAACTTTGAAGTTGTTTTGTTATTCTTCTAAAACTATGAACCCTCGTGGCCTCACGGTTCGAGTGTTAACCTTTCGAATGGGAATCGTGTGAGATTTATGAACTTGGGAACAACATTATATTATTTTTATAGGATGATTTTTATCTTTTGTGGCTTAAATGGTTACCACGCTCACTTGTTGATTGTGAATGTTTTCCATAAGAAGTGTATTTGTCTCATCCTCAAGCCATTCAATTATTACTTGGTTTTGAAGTTATGATATTTTAAGTTGAATTATGTATTTTAAAGATGAAGTCTGTGCATTCGATCCAGAATTTTTATATTGGTTAAGTATATCGGTGACTTTGTCACTTCACCCATCCTAATTATTAATTTAAATCATTTACCTAAGTTTTATCAAAATTTAACCTCTATGTTTATGTTATTTTTGAAATTTTATAGTCCATTCGGTATTAAAGAAGATATCGGGGTGTTGTGCATTACTATACTAGTCTATGTCATTATGTTATTTAGGTCAATCATTGTTAACATAAGAAGTGATACCAATATTATTAGGAGGTAAATATGTTACCTAAAAACTTTAGATGGTGAACAAATAATAATGATACTTGTGTAAATGCTTGTATAATCTACTCTACTATAGTATTCTTTATAACTATTAACTATCTAAGTAGATCAAGAATTGTTGATATATATATATATATATATATATATTAATTAATTAATTATTGAGCCATATGCATCACTTTTTCCTAACCGAATGTATTATGGATCAATGAAATTTTGCACATACTTTGTGAGAGTATATAGTGGAAAAAACCTTATGTTAGGAAGTTATAAAAGTAATATATTACAGGCATATTTAATATCGTAAACTTTGATTGAACTTATTGCTTATATAGTTACACTTGAATGTTTGTAGTTAAGTTATTATACTTAAGGAAATTATGCATCACTATAATTTTTAGGTGCTTTCGAAGTGTTTCAGATATGATGGGTGCTCCTTTTGGTTAATTATGTAAATTTAACTTCTTGCAATATTTCCTTTATGAAAATACTAGATGGTATAAGTTATTATAAATATTTAGATCTTATCATGTCGGTTTATCTCGAACCGGTAGTTACTAAAAATTTTGCATATGGAATTCGTGAAAGGTGAAGGAAGGATGAAGTTTAAAAGTTTGCATTTGTTCTTTTGACTGAAGATGATGAGTTTAATTCACTTTCTTGTGTTTATCATGAAAATATAATATTTTTGTAGTGTTGATTATGAAATTCCAAGTTATGGTAAGTATTGTATTAATTTCAAAAACCGAGAGAAGTGTAAGGTTTATGTTGTCTTTTAGTAGTTTTGTGAACCTAATTTAAAGGAAATGAATAATAATGTTGTTTTACTTTCATTATAGAAAAAACTATTTGGTTGTGAAAAGGAAATTTATCATACATTATTCATATTTGGGTTGAATTAAAGATGCAAGACTTTAGTAAATTAATACAAGCATTATGTCATTATATACTTAGCATAATGAGGACATGTTGTAATAATATGAACTATCGTGATAAGTATCATTGTTTTACAAACAGATAATTAGTATCTATAGTCAATTAAATGATTCATATGATCCTATTAAATATTAATATATATGCATATAGATAATTTCAATTATATTGAATGACCATAAATGGAAACTTATTCGTATCAATGGTTTCTTACTTGCATTATATGATGTTGTTATATTAATGTTAAATTAAGATATATGAATGATTGTTTATTTAATACAACTACAATTCATTATGGAACTTCATAAAAATAATGTATAAGAATGAAATTTATGTATATAAATAAATTGGTTATTGTATGGGATTTATTTGACATTTGAATATGGATTTCTACCTTAACTCGGGACTTTAGATAGAATGAATAATGACTTAGTTACCTATACTTACTTAACTAATGATCAAAGTACAAATAAGAGATTAATACATCATGTAGATTTAAAGATGTATCTGCATTTATTTAGGTTTAGATGTACTTCTCCAATTCAATAAATGAAAATTTGAAACTCTCGTTATATCCTTATGTAAGACACCTATCATCGAGAGTAATATGGGTTTTTAAGGATTGACAAGTTAGCAATTAATTATACATATTAAAATTTTTAAGATGTGATGTTCCATTTAACGAAACTTGATAGACTATCTCAGCATAGCCACTACTACATAGTACCCAGTTAATGATGCATTTCATTAACTGGTTACTACAAAGTAGCTACTATGACATGATATTTTGTCAAGCTCCTCTATATGTAACCTTTGTAACACCTTGGATTCAAGTAAGTGTTAGATACCAATTCAGAATAGTAGTATGATTAAGTACCACTTTGTTAACTTATGATGAATACAAGAAAGGAAGCAGTCATGAAATGATGCAAGTCATTTCAGAGATGCTTACTTCCCCTTGGTCATCCTAAGCTAACTATTGGCACTTGCCCGTGCATGTTGTCCTTAATTAGTACAAGAAAGGAAGCAGGTCCATAAATGATGCAAGTCATTTTAGAGATGCTTACTTCCCCTTGGTCATCCTAAGTGACTATTGGCACTTGCCCATGCATGTTGTCCTGAATTAGTACCTAGTACATAGCTTGAAAGTGATTGATGTAAATCAAATTAGTCCTAATCTAGATAACAATTTTTGAGTGTATGGTGAAAGATATATTCCAAATGATGATTATGTCATCATGGAATTGAGCATGGCATACATGACTCAAAAATTTGGCCAAAGTAATGCAAGTTATTGATTATGCTATCATGATTTCACCTAGATTTAAAGATGTAGGATATTAGATGGGTAATTGGTAACATATTCCTAGCTATACACTTTAAAGAACAACACTTGAATACCACTGAATAAATAAGGAAACCGTAGTTCCCACTTCCCTTTGACACCTTTTGATGCTTATTTTGATACTGTTGATTACATTATAGACATTATTATGTTTTGATTTAGTATGATGTTAGACATTGATCATGGATTATTGTTGATCTTGATTTGATTTTGATGCATGATGATTATTAGAGATACCTTATATGTGGATGATGATATAATATTGACATGGATATTTTATGGATGTTGTTTAGACATGTGATTGGATATTATGAGTTGATCTAGAAAATGGATATTATTTTGATGATGATATAGTTGTGGATTAAAAATGCAAATGATGTAGTTGTTGCTTCGATGTTGTTGTGATTCATTTATATAGTTGGTTTTGTGATTTCATTTATATCATGTTGGATGTTCTAATATGGCCACGAGGCCGAAGGAGGTATTGTATTTTTAGGTAAAAAAATATCACAACAAAACATCAGGGGATCGGAGACCAACCATAATGGAATTCTAGGTGAATTCGACAAGGTCACCATGGCAACTTGTTTTATTGTGTTGTGTGTTGTTTTTATAGATTCCCAAGGGGATTTCTGTATATGTGACAATGGGTATTATGTATTTTATTTATGTTTTATTTTATTATTGTTGTATGTATTTTATTAGTAATGTGTTCCCTTATTTCAATTAAATTAAATTGTGATAGAATTAATGTGAGAATCATATGATTAAAATTTTAATAAATTAAATTGGGATATGGGAAAGTAATAATGAAAGTTGTTGGTTGTTTGTATTTAATTTGTAAGGGATGTGTAAGTTGTGTAAGATCTTGTGTAAGTTAGATGTTAGAGTAAGAAATACTCCACCTCCATGGAAATTTGAAATTGTCCTTGGGAGCTATTTTTGGAGGCTTGTGGGACAAGTAAAACTTGTCCTATGCCTCTAAATTTAATCTACCAACCATACTTATGGATGGAGATGTGATTTGTGACTTTTATAATAGATTTTAATAGTCTTGTTGTATGTTTTTAATTGTACTTTCTTACATTTTAATTAATTTGATGTCCCTTGAGGTGTGGGCTTTTTAGAGTGTGCAAGTAACTTGTCATATTTTTCACCCACCTCTTTATTGTGCTTGGGAGAATGGAGTTTGTATTTTGTGTTGAGTTGGAGGATGTGAGATGTGGCATCCTACACAGATCCACATCATCCTCTTCTCTCCCTCTTCTATTTAATCCAAACTCTTTCCTTGTTTTTGGGTTGTTGAACCTTTTTGCATTCTTCCTTGGGGGCACATTTTTCTTGTGTGGAGCTCTTGTTTTTGGAGGAAGTTGGAGAAAGCTTTGCATGCTTGGAGTTTGTTGTTTTGGAATTTGTTTTGACATTTTAATCTTGTTGTTTGGAGACAAAAGTAACCATGGAGAGGTAGGAATTTAACTCTTTTTTTATATGTTGTCATTTTCTTGTTGTGTTGTGTGGATAGTGCATCCTTTGTTTTATTTGCTAGCTAGTTGGGTAGACTTCCATAGGGATGGTGTAGGAGAAGGCTATGGGGAATCCATGTGGGAGGGCATAAGGGATTACCATTGGCATCAGAATTTTGTGGAGGGAGTTTGGTCTTGGGATCCACCATAAAAAAGAAATAGCTTACATTTCTTACTTTGTGGAGGGCATAAGGAAATCTGTGGGGGGCATAAGGAGGGATTTGTGGGGGGCATAAGGAAATGTGTGTGATGAATTATTTTGGCGGTCTGTTATTGGTGGATGCCCAAATTCCAATTGGGAGGCATAAGTAGCTTCCCCTATAGACCTTTCTCCTTTGGCTTGCATGATCAAGCCTGAGTTCTATTTTGAAATGATTTTAAATGCAGTTGTGAACTACTATTTTTGTGTTGAATTGTGTTTTTAAAAAAATGTGTATGTGAAAGAATGTTGTGTGTTGTGGAAGCTAGTTGTTGTCATGGTTGAATTACACCTTTGATTGTATTTTGGTTAGGGCTCAAGGGCCAATGATGAAGGAAGGCTTCTCCTTTCATTGGATGTCTTGGTTGGGTGGAGAGCATTGCCTTTCCCCCTCTTTTGTTGTGATCAATTGGAGAAAAGAGAAAATGTGCATGTTATTGTCCTAGAGCAAAAGAAAAGTGCGGTTTGATGAGTCTCTTGTGAAAACACGTTCATTTTAATCCCTTCCCGCATGATGTGGATGAAATTTTAATAGCTATGTTATGGAAGAATGATGTTGTAATTGATTATGAGAATGTATATTTGATTTGAGAAAGACATTTGTCTTTTTGCTCTATACATCGGAAGAAATAAATGAAATTCTATTAACTATATTCAAGGAATGAAAGAATGTAAAGATGTTTCCTTTGATTGAAGTCAATAAAGAATTGCAAGTTTATCTCTTATTTTCATTGTTGTGATGAAATGGGAATATCAAATTGTGATTTGAAGCTCTGTTTATTTGCAAAAGAAAGAAAATGCATATGAAGGAAGGATGTTGCTTGTTTCTTTTAGGAAAAATATGAAATTGAAATTAGAATTGCTTTGAGTATAGAATAATTGATTTAAGTCATTTAAAGGTATTGGATTGGGTTAGAAATGAAGTGCCACACTTAAATGATAAAATTGATATACAGATTTAAAAGAAATAGATCTCTGTTATAAAATTTATACTGGCAATTAATTTTAATAAAAATGTATAGTTCGGATCTGCACACATTAATCAACTTGGAGATGTTAAAATTTAGTATGTTGTATCTTAAATGAACTCAATTTGACAAAGAAAACTTAAGAAAACAATCTAACCATTGCAAAATCGAATCAAATCCCTTCCTCAGTTGTTTTTTTTCCATCTATTGTTGGAAAAATACAATTTTGAATCAATTGAACAAATCTAACTTCTATAAAACACTTTAAATCCTTCCTAGATCAATTATCCATGTCTTTTTGACATGTTGAGTGAAGGAGGAGATCCAATTTAATCAAATTGAAAAGTTAGAAATTGTCAGTTTGCTAATTAAAAGCCTACAGATATTTTTGTAAAATTGACCCTTTAAACTTCATCAAAATGTAAAATTTATGTTTTCTATGCAAAGAGGGCATCAAGATATTTCCAAAAAGTCCTCATTTTCCCAAAACCAAGCTTTCTAGCTCAAGTTATGGCACTTTGAATTTTTCTGCCTTGGCGGGAAAATTTGGGAAAATTTTCCTGGCGGGCCCGCAACCCAAAAAAATTCTGTCAAATTGCCTTAGAATTTTTTTTTGAAGATTTTGGCTCGAGAAAATTTTCAAATTTTCCCCTACCGACCAGACCAATCGGGAGGATGCCATGTGTCCTCACAAGGTAGCGGCGAAGGCATGACACCTTTTTGCCCATTGGCCTTTTTAAAAAATTTGGAAAATTTTTCCTTTTAGCCCAAATCGGCCGTGGCCAATAGCGAGGCCGCCACGTGGTAGATTTGGGTGCTTACGGAGGGGTGGACCCTTTGTTATTTTTTGGTTTTTGGCCCTTGGAACATTTTGAAAAAAATTTCTGGTGACCCCACATCTCCCGCCCTCGCCTTTGGATTTTCACCTTCGCAGACGCACGGACCCGCGCGCCTAATATTTCCCTTTCTCCCCGTTGGTGAAGTTGTTCCAAAACCTCTCCACCATGCCTATCCCTCTCCCTTGTCCCTACATTGGTTCATTGAATGCCACGTATCTTCTAGTGGCATAGCAGAGGCGTGGTTAAAAACAAGAAACTTTTCCCCATGCAGGGAAAAATGTCAAACTCTGCTCCGCCCTTCCCTCACCCTCTCCCACTTGAACCCGGATTCGACACGTGTCCACCGGGGACCCACAGAGGCATGGGAGGAAATTTTATTTTGTGCCCATATAGGAGGAAAATTTTCTAAGGCCACCCCATGACCCGCATACCCGCCAAAGGGGTTTTCACCCCTGTTTGACACGTGTCCCCTTGGGGAAAATTTGACCCCAAAACTCCGCTCACTCATATCTTGAGTTTCTAAAGGAGTTAGGAGGACTTCTTTATATCACCGGAAAGGTGAGAAAATTTCCTATCCAATGGAAATGATTTAGGGAAATTTTAGAAGCATTAAATATGATAAAAATCAAGTTGAAACTCTAATCCCGTTAGAGAGTAGGTATGGGGCAAATTAATCCTTGAACCTAACTAAAACTTCTAACCCTAAAATTGAACCATGTGAACTTGATAATTGATTAATAAATGTAAAGTATGATCTAATAATTTTAGATTTTTTCTAGAACCTAATAGGGTCAACTATTGTCTTGCAACTTGATTGTAAACACTTCTAATAAAAAAATATTCCATAATTTTCTAACTAACCCTAGGTTGTTTCTTAGGTCTCAAGTGGGTTGTTTTAAATGAGCAACACACTTGGTATCAAAGAAGTGGTTCAAAATCTTGGACCATTGGGCACACTAGAAAACTTGAGACATAAACTTAAACCTAGTACACTTTTAAATTTAGAAAACAACTTGGCTAGAATTTGTATATTTTAGTAAACATGGAAGTTGTGTAAAACTTAGAAAAATAAACTAACTCTCACTTTGGTCTATGTAGGAGGCTTAGACGGAGAGAGAGGAACCTTCACTGAGAGGCTCGGACTCACCATCACCACCATCGAATCAGGGTGTAGTAGCTATTCTACCTCAGATTTTGACCCTTCAGGATGTTAATGCCGCTCTACGCGGAGGATTAATAGGAGTACATGCATCTAGTCATGACAAAGCCCCTTCTATCGAGGGTTAGGTATCTCCTCGACTCAGCGAGGAGCATAGAGGAGAGAACTCCCATGTAGAGTCAGCCAGAGCAGAGTCACCACCTAGGAGATAGGGTGATAGAGTTCTAGAGCATAGAGAGAGGTCTCGGATCCCTAGTCTTAGGGATGAGCGTGTAAAAAGACCGAGAGGCCAACAAACCACGGTAGTAGATCACATCGGGAGATCCTGAAGCTTCATCCATCACATTACTCGGGTGACACGGGTGAATTTTAGGCGAGAGTGCACGCTAGTGATCTTGAGTGGTTACTTCAAGCTTTGCCCTTGTTCTAGCAACACAAAATCTCATGTTGTGATCCATCTACTAAGGGATGGAGCAGGAGTATGGTGGAGGAAAAGGAGCATAAGATCCATGTAGATTCGAGAGAGTGACCTAGGAGTTTTTTTAGGAGAGATTTAGAAGTAGGTACTTGTCACGAGAGGTTCATATAGTAGAGGATCGATGAGTTCCATGAGCTCGACATGCTTTGCTTTCAATAGCAGTAGTATGAGAGTATATTTATGGATCTACTCCAGTATGTAGAGTATATGCAAGATGAGCAAGTCTTGATTCACGGTGTTCATCCGGGGCTTGAATTTAGATATTAGAGGTGCTGTGTGGATCCACTACCCACATACATTAGCAGAGGCCATCGAGAAGGCCTATATTATAGAGGATACTCAAGGAAAGACGCAGCACTAGAGACTAGAGGCCGAGTCGAGCCGCATACTGACAGATGCGGGATGGTAGATTGAGGGGGTTAGTAACCCTTCCTTGTGGTGGCAGGGGTATAGCACAATCATCCTTTAGGCCATAGCAACAATAGTCCCCCACCTCATAGACCTCCATAGAGAGCTGATGCATAGAGAGGTTGGAATATGGGGCCTCCTCCTAGGTGTCCCATTAGGACACAGGGTGGACCTAGAGCTCGATTAGTGAGAGCTTGCCAAGGTAGAGACCTCGGTAGACCACACCCAGTTATCGGGATCCATGCCACAAACCTCTAGGGCACCTATTGTAGAGGTGCTACTCATTGGGGAGGATCAGGAGGATGTTTTAGTTGTGGAGTTACTAGACACTTTTGGAGATATTTCCCACATAACCCTAACAACAACGGTAAGCCACAGATTTCAAAGCCAACTGTTGGTAACATGGGACATAACCACAGGATTTATGCAAGTAGTTGAGAACTGCCAGAAAGAGCATCGAGCATAATCATTGAGACCATGAGTAGCATTGGTGGTATTCCTACCTCTGTATTGTTTGATTCTAGTTCTTCTGATTCTTTCATTGCACCATCTTTAGTAGAGTGATGCAGGTTGGTGGAAATTAGGCAAGGTCTTAGTTGGGATGTTGAGATGGCTTCTAGAGCCAAGATCTCTGTAGACTCCTTAGTTAAGGAGTGTGTAGTGGATTTGGGACCTTTCACCACTACCTCGGATCTCCATATCCTTCCTTTGGGCTCGTATGGAGTCATTTTGGGTATGGATTGATTATCTGCACATAGGGCTAGAATGGATTGTTGTCACAAGACTATATCTTTTGTGGATGATTTAGGAGTGGAGTCGGTGATTTTAGCAATCAGGAGACCTGTTTCTATTCCCACCATCTCAACTATGCAGCTTAAGCGGTGTGTACGACATGGTTGTCAAATGTATGTTGTTACAGTTAGTGACAGATCAGAGGATGGGTCTAGTGGACCATCGCTAGATGATCATCCCATTTTGAGAGAGTTTTCTGATGTCTTTCTAGGGGAGCTACCAGGGTTACCACCCCTAGCTGAGATTGATTTTCATATAGATCTAGTTCCTGGAGCAGATCCCATCTCACGAGCACCTTATCAGATGACCACCCCAGAGCTCTGTGAGCTCAATTTGTAGCTTGAGGGCCTTTTGGAGAAAGGCCTTATCTGTCCTAGTTTCTCCTTGGGGTGCACCAAAGGTGATCTTTGTGAAGAAGAAGGATGGATCCTTGTAGTTATGTATTGATAACCACTAGTTTAACAAGGTAATGATCAAGAATCATTCTCCTCTTCCTCATATTGATGACTTGTTTGATCGAGATGAAGGGAGCCACGCTTTCTCTAAGATTGATCTCAAGTCACGGTACCATCATCAGCTAAGGATTTCGAGGCGGACATGTATAAGACCACCTTTCATATGAGATATGGGCACTATGAGTTCACAAAGTGGTGCCTTTTGGTTTGAAAAATTCCCCCACAATGTTCATGAGTTTGATGAATGGGGTATTCAAGACCTTCTTAGATCGCTTCATGCTCATCTTCCTAGATGACATTTTGATATAATCACGTACACATGAGGAGCATGAGGGGTACCTTCGCCAGGTTCTTCAGTGTCTTCATGAGCAAAGTGGCTTTACGGGAACTTAGAGAAGTGTGCATTCTTTCAGATGGAGGTGCAGTATTTGGGTCATATCATTTTTGGGAAGGTATCACCGTCGATCCTTCCAAGATTAGAGCCATTATGGATTGGCCAGTACCCACTATAGTGACCGAGGTGTATCGCTTCATGGGACTAACAGAGTTACTACTTTGGAGATTTGTTCAGACTTCTCTCGAGATTATTCACCCTATCACTTCCCTTCGAGAGAAAGGGAAAAAAAAATTTGGTCGAGACAGAGATGCGAAAGCAGCCTTCAAGACATTAAAGGAATGCCTCACCATATCACCTATTCTTGCAGTGTCGGATCCACAGGTGAGTTCTTTTCTTACACGGATGCTTCGTTGGCGTGCCTTGGAGGTGTGTTAATGCGGGAGGGTAGAGTAGTAGCTTTTAGTCTCACAAACTCAAAGATCACAAACATAATTATCCAAACCATAATATTGAGCTTGCAGCAATTATGCATGCTTTGGTTAGATGGAGACATTTTCTTCTTACCAAGAGATTCACACTTAGGACAGATCACTTGAGTCTTCGCCACCTCTTCATGTAGCCCAATCTCAACGCTCGTCAATGGAATTGGATGGAGTTGCTTTATGAGTATGACATGGAGATATATCATGTGAAGGAGAAGGAGAATGTGGTAGCAGATGCTCTTAGCAGACAGAGACATGTGGCTATGGCCACTTCAGTGAGCACAGATTTGCGGAGTAGGATTCTTCAACAGCTTCCTCTTGACATCTTCTACATTGTAGTTTGAGCGAGATGTCGAGTCACGAGACCCCTCGAGGGGAAGTCTTATGAATTTACCTTAGAGGTGGATGATCTTCTCAGAACAGAGGCCAAATATATGTTCCCGAGATGGAGGCTTGAAGTAGGACATCTTGGTGGAGGAACATCATGTACCCTATTCATCCCATCCTAAGGTGAAGAAGATGCACACCTCCTTGTGAGAGTTGTACCATTAGAGAGGACTTTGTCGAGATGTGGCTCGGTTTATGTCACAATTTTTGGAGTGCCAGAGGGTTAAGGTCGAGCATCAACATCCAGCTAGCCTTCTTTATCCTCATGCTATACTAGAATGGAAGTGGGACACCATTTCCATGGATTTCATTATTGGGCTACCGATGTCAAGATATCACCATGATGCCATTATGGTCATGGTTGATAAACTGACAAAAGTGGCTCACTTTTCTCTGGTAAAGAACACTTACATAGCTATAGCAGTGGCATCAGTATATTTGGATGAGATTTTTAGGTTGCATGGGATTCCATGGAAGATCATTTGTGACAGTGATCCTTTATACACTTCACAATTTTGGACTACCATGCAGTATGTCCTCGGGACGAGGATCAACTTCAGCACATCATATCACCCTAAGACAGATGGAAAGACCAAGCGAGTGAATCAAATTTTAGATGACATGCTCAGGATGTATGTGATGGATCAACAAACTAAGTGGGAGGAGTACTTGTACTTAGTGGAGTTTGCCTACAATAATAGTTTTCAGATTTCCATAGGCATGGCTCCTTTTCAAGCCTTATATGGTAGAGAGTGCAAGACACCTCTTAGCTAGGATAGGTTAGAGGACGAGTGTCTCTCGAACCATCTCTTCTACATGACATGGAGCAAAGTAGGTGGTGTTTATCGGGAAGATATTACAGGAGACACGGGACGGTAGAAGAAGTATGCGGATCAACATAGGATTGACCGTAGTTTTGATGTGGGCATGAAGGTGTTCCTACGTGTTAGGCCACACAAGAACCCTATCTGTTATGGAAAAGTTTCTAAGTTGGCTCCTAGATTTGTTGGACCTTTCAAGATCTTAGAGTGTATCGGTCCTTTTGCCTACCATCTAGCATTGATACCCACTTGTCTTGCATACATGATGTTTTTCATGTTTCAATTCTCATGAGGTATATTACAGATCATTCTCATGTGTTAAATTAGACATCATTACAGGTGTAGGATCAAGAGAAGGTGATGGTGGAGCCCATTCACATCTTATATCATAGGATCATAGGCCTTCGAGGTAAAGAGGTTGATCGGAGGTTCGGGTGCAATGGGATAGATATGATGAGACTGTAGCTACATGGGACAATGCTACTTCATTACGAGTTCGGTTTCCACATTTGTTCCAGTGACTTCGGAGGAAGTCAAGTCTAAGGGAGGGGATGTAGTGCCCATTTCCTTTTACACCTTTTGATGCTTATGTTGATATTTTGTTGATTACATCATAGACATTATTATGTTTTGATTTAGTATGATGTTAGACATTGATCATGGATTATTGTTGATCTTGATTTGATTTTGATGCATGATGTTTATTAGAGATACCTTATACATGGATGATGATATAATATTGACATGGATATTTTATGGTAGTTGTTCGGACATGTGATTGGATATTATGAGTTGATCTATAAAATGGATATTATTTTGATGATGATATAGTCGTGGATTAAAAATGCAAATGATGTAGTTGTTGCTTCGATGTTGTTGTGATTCATTTATATAGTTGGTTTCGTGATTTCATTTATATCATGTTGGATTTTTGATATGGCCACAAGGCCAAAGGAGGTATTATATTTTTAGGTAAAAAAATATCACAACAAAACATTGGGGGATCGAGAGACCAACCATAATGGAATTCTAGGTGAATTCGACAAGGTCAACATGGCAACTTGTTTTATTATGTGGTGTGTTGTTTTATTAGATATTCCCATGGGCGGATTTCCTATATATGTGACCATAGGTATTATGAATTTTATTGATGTGTTCTTTTTATTATTATTGTATGTATTTTATTAGTAATGTGTTCCCTTCTTTTAATTAAATTAAAATTTTATAGAATTAATGTGAGAATCATATGATTAACATTTTAATAAATTAAATTGGGATATGGGAAAGTAATAATGAAAGTTGTTGGTTGTTTGTATTTAATTTGTAAGGGATGTGTAAGTTGTGTAAGATCTTGTGTAAGTCATATTTTGGTTTAATAAATACTCCACCTCCATGGAAATTCACAATTGTCCTTGGGAGCTGTTTTGGAGGCTTATGGGACAAGTAAAAATTGTCCCATGCCTCTAAATTTAATCTACCAACCATACTTATGGATGGAGATGTGATTTGTGACTTTTATAATGAATTTTAATAGTCTTGTTGCATGTTTTTAATTTCACTTTATTACATTTTAATTAATTTTTTGTCCCTTGAGGTGTGGGCTTTTTAGAATGTGCAAGTAATCGTTATCCAAAATTCACCCCCAAGGTAATTTTGATAACATGCATCGATTGTCAGTCCCCGAGCAAGTAGAATGATTCAAAGCCTGAAATCATGTTTTGGGGGTCCCCTCGGTTTCTCTCTAACCCTCCTGTGTAAGAAGAAAACCCAGCAAGTTCTAAAAATGTGAAAAATTTGTAAAAACCAAGCTTGGTGCCGAAATACAGAGAAAATCGGCTAAGTCCTAGCCCAGGCAACACATGGGACAGTTGGGACGTCGAGGCGCGAATCGGCCGAAAATCTGCCAAGCGGTCTACACAGCATCCGGGACAATTGGAACATCGGGACACGTGGGGCGTGAAAAGCCGAACTGGCTGAAAAAATGAAGAAAATTACCTAAGTCTTGTTTCGCGCGGTCTGGGACATCTAGGACAAAAGTACCCGCGGGACACGGATCAGCCGGTATGGCGCAAAGTCGATCCATTTCGGGTGGTTCGGAAACATTTGTCCTAGAAAGTCTGGGACAGTTGGGACAAAAGTATGCGGAGGGCGTGAACCGGCTGGTTTGGCCAAAATAGAGGACTTTCATTTGGGACATCCGGGCCAAAAGTACGCACGGGACGCGAAAAGCTAAAGAGCCGAGAGCCAATCAAATCTTGCCACGTGTCTTCGCCGTAAAGAGGGACAAGGAATCCCGAATCAGGCGGTTCGAGAAATTTGTCCCAGCAGGTTTGGGACATTCAGGCCAAAAGTACGCGTGGGACACGAAATGCTTTGAAAGAGCCGCCAACGAATCAGAACGTGCCACGTGTCAGAAGGTTGAAAAGTTGCCAAGTGCGCCCCTCAGGCCCGAACCAATAAAATAGTGCCACGTGTCCAAGTTTAAAGGCCCGAAAGGAATTTTTAGAGAATGAACCCGTGGATGAATCAGAGTCCGACACGTGTCATCCAAGTGGCAGAGCACGGGAAAAACTCAAATATTTTCCCGCCGATCCGTTTTGGCCTATTTTTTCCCTAAATCTTCAAATCGCCATATCTTTCGATCCAGAGCTCGATTTTCACGTTCTTTATATCAATGGAAAGCTGGAAAAATTATCTACATGATTCCGGGGTCAATATTGAATTTTGGTTCAGTTTGGAGTGAGAAAATTGAGAAACACCTCTGGCACGTAATAATAGACAGAAGTGACATTTCAACAACCAGCTTTAATGCAACAGACAGTTCACCGTTTCTGCTAGACAGTCCACCATTTTGCTAGGATTCACCACTTCTGCCATAATGAGATGAGTTAAATGCAACCTAGAAGTGGTTGGGGTAGATCTGGATTTCCTCTCTCTTCCCTCTCTCATTCTTCCTATATATTGTAAGGAGGGGCTTCTTTCTAAAGGGTCGAACATTCCTGTTTTGCTCCTCCCTTCTTCTCTTTATCGGTAATTTGTGGAGTTCGAACCTCCCATTTGAAACTGTAATGTGACTACTACCTCTTGGAATTTTTAGTAGTGTATTGTATCAATCTTTGGAGCAAGTAATGCATGTCATGGATGATTCTCAACCCTCTCTGTGTTCATTTGCATCCTCCTGATCTTTCACTGCAAATTTTGTTATCTGTGCATGATCTTGCATCGCATTTTAATGGCTTGTGTTTATTGGAAAGATAGGTGTTCTTCATTCCTCGGTGCATCACCTCTGTTAGCTTAGGTTTATTTTTATGTATCTTCTTACCCTGTCTCCTTGGCAAGATTAGATTAGGTTTTGAGTAAAACCTCTACATTTTTCGTGTGCATCTGAACAGAGGAATAGGAACCAGCCTTCTCTAGAGATTCCTTTCTCATTTTGCAAGTCCCACACTTGGAGAAAGGATTCAATGTTATGCAATCACACTGGATGCTAGTATGATCAACCTAGAAATCTGATCAGCATCCAGGGGTGCTTTGTGATTTTGCATCAACAGTTTTGGCATGCCCGGTGGGACACTAGAGGTCTCATTTTTATTGTAGCAAAGTTGATGTGCATCTGCTACAATTTTCTTGCTTGAAAAAGAGCTATTATTTGCATATCTGGCGACTCCAAGGGGAAGAATCAACTGGTTTCAGTAGTGCAGGCCTGAAAACTCATGAGAAGAGTCACCACAAGGTCAAGAGTTGGAGAAGAAGAGGTGTTGTTTGAATACCTGCAATTATCTCCAAGAAGAAGGCAAAAAGGAAGAAGGATTCAAAGGTCTCCATCTCCACTAAATAGAACTCTCTCAACTCCTCCACCTGGTAGGCCTTTCATTCAGTCAACAAGGGTTTTAAGACCAATTAGAATGGCACAAAACAACCCCTATGTCAACTTCACAGGCAGCAGCCCACTTTCCCTCAATGCACAACATCCAATTCCTATTGCAGCCTTGAAGAACATTCCATACTTCACTGGAGAAAATCAGACTACTCCAGGTGATCATGTTAAAGATATTGCTAACCTTTGTGCAATCCATGAAATCAATGAGATGCAGGTGGCTGTCAAGTTGTTGGCATCTTCATTCAAGGGGAAAGCATTGCAATGGTTTAGAAGCCTTGGAGCTGGTTCTATCACAAATTGGAATCAGCTGTGTATAGCACTTCATGAGAAATTTGGAGAAAAGGGAGACAACTTGTCTCTTTTGGAGTAACTGACAACCATCAAGAGAGCTCCCAATGAGCAGCTGACCGCTTTCAACTTTAGATTTCAAAAGACTTGGGAGAGAACTCCGGTGGCAATCAGGCCAACAACGAGAAGGCGCTTTTCTCTACTATCTCAAATCTCTAAATTATGATATTTCTATGTTGATTCAGTCCATGGGAGGCATAACTATCCCTATGGCTTATAGCATTGCCATTAGGGCTGAAAATTGTTTGATCCAAGCTGGCAAACTTGCCCCTAGACCTCCCAAGCCATTGTTTCCAAGTTTAGAGAGTCTAAACACCAATCAAGCAACTAATTTGGCTCCTTCTCCCACTCCTAGAAATCGAGTTCAAATGAAGCTTCCACTTCATCTCCAAGTGCCCCAAATGAGCTTCAAGAAGTCATGAAGCAATTGCAAAACCTAGGCAATGAGCTAGTTACTCTCAAGAGGCAACAAGCCCAAGGTTTTAGACCTTCTTATCAACCCCAAGCTCAGCCTAACAAGTAGCCATACCAACCACAAAGGCCTCCTAATCCAGCTGACAAATATAAATCAAACAAGGCCTCCTGCCAATAGACCATTTCAGCCCTATAATCCAAATGCCATATCTGCCTCTAAGGCATTGGTGCCAACACAAAACAACATTGCCCAGGAGTATGATTGGTGTTTTCCATGCAATGAGCCTCATAACCAATCCATGTGCTTCAATGGTGCTTTGAATCAAGCATTAATGGTGACAACTACTGAGGGTGAGGGCAGTCAAGGAAACAGCCAACAACAAGAAACATTCCAACAGCAATCAGCCCCAAATGACACCACATTGGTAAATTGGCAAGCAAGAGATTTTGTGGCATGAACCAGGCAGTTTCTCAAGGTGTTGCAGCCAACACAAGGTCAAAAAGGAGGAATTTGGGTGAAAAATAGCCATCTCGCTCAACCGATCCCCAACCTTCCATGGTTCCACAAATGGTTGGAAAGAAAAGTCCAATTTCAAATGGACAAGGGCAGCCAAGAACAACCCCTAAGCCAACTCAAATACCAGTTGTTGTTGCCCACGTGCAAGGAGTGAATGTGCAAACCAAGGGACAACAAAGAGATCCTTCATCACCATTCAGTATCATTGATTAGATGAAGAAGACAAACATCAATATATCAATGTGGGAATCCCTATCCATCCCAGGCCAAAGAGATCTGCTGCAAGCTGCCATGAAGGACTGGCCAACTTCAAATCAGCAAATGCAAGACAAAGTGCTTACAAATGCTGCCCAGCCTGAGGGAAATCATGGAGGACAGCAAGGTAAAATGTTGAAACCCCCTCCTTTCTATGTTTTGTTGATCATTAGAAATCAGCTAGTGCAAAATTGCATGATAGACTCCGAGGCAAGTAGCTCGGTAATGCCTAAACAAATAGCTGACCAGCTAGGGCTCTAGTATGAAACAATATCCAAAGGGGTAGTGTAGCTAGATGGGACAGTAGTAGCAACAGTTGGAGTGATTAAAAACTTGAGTCTTACCTTGCATGCATGTCCAAACGTTGTTGTTTTACAAGATGTATCAGTCATAGACCTTCCACCACTCTTTGCCCTTTGCTTGTCAAGGGACTTCACAGCCAAGATTGGAGGATATTTGTCTACTGATTGGTCACACATCTTTATTCAGAATGAGGTATGGAACCAAAGCCACAATCAGGTCAGAACCTATTGCAAACTTCCATATTGAGCCTTACACTCCAAGTCAGATTAATGCCAATTGCTCAGCATTTGATCAAGAAGATCACCCAAGCTCTGATGAAGCTGACACTAAGGTTGGAAGCATCCCGGATCTAACTCTTGATGAATGGGAAAATAAGATACATGCTTTTGATCCTTATCAAGAAGTAGAAGAATCTGAGCTAGGGTCTATTGCATACACGAAGGAAATCAGCCTATTCCTAGCATCACCAAGCCAAACCACAGAGATGACAATGAGGTGTAGTAGCTGTTTTTTGATGAATCAAGGAGTAGACAAGGTGCAGGAGGTGGAGCCGTGCTTGTTTCACCTCAAGGAGTAAAGTACTATTCAGATTTTAGATTTCAGTTTACATGCTCCAATAACACTGCTGAATATGAAGCCTTGGTGCAAGGGATGCATTGGGCAATCAAGAAGAAAATAAAGAACTTTCAAGTCTTTGGGGATAGTGAATTGATTGTAAATCAGGTCAAGGGATAGCATGCTACCAAGAATGATCTACTCAAGTGCTACAAGAACAGGGTGTGGGACCTCATGGAAGATTTTGAGGGTTTTGCCATCAAATCCATTCCTAGGAAAGAGAATCAAGCCATTGTGACAAAGCTTGCGGCAATAGGGCAGCCTTTGACATTGTGGAAAGCATTCAACAAGACAAGGTACAGCCAAACATCCACGTGATTGTGAGGCCTTCGGTGCCAAATAACAATGTCAGTTGGCAAGTGTTTGAGAATGACCAACAAATCATCCATTTCTTGCAAGAAGAAGCTGAGTTCTCAGCTACGAATCAAGAAAAGTTGGAACAACAATATGGTGACCGGTGGTACAAATTTGAGAACTAACAAGCTGCCCAAGGGACTTATCACTTTGGAGTCCATTTTTAATCCCAATGATCGGTTTAGGAAGGAGAAAGCAAACATTCAAGTTAAGAGAGAGGATTCGAGGTATCCATCTTGGTGGAAGAGAACAAACCATTGCAAATTAGAAAGATGACAACTGAACAAGAAAGGTATGAGTTCATACAGTTGTGCCAAGAGTTCCCTGATGTGTTTGCTTGGAGCTATGAAGACTTGAAAGGTTTCAATCCCAACTTAGCTCAGCATACCATTGAATTGGATCTCGAATACTAAGCCTATCAGGTAGAAACAAAGACCAGTCAACCCACACATGGAGCCTCTCATGAGAAAAGAATTGGACAAGCTGATTGAGTCAAGGATCATATTCCCAATCAAGCATTCTAGTTGGGTTGCCAACTTAGTTCCAGTCAGAAAGAAGAGTGGGGAGATCAGATTGTGTGTTGACTTCAAAGACTTGAATAGAGCCTCTCTCAAGGACCATTACCCACTCCCTTCCATGGAGAAAATCTTGCAAGTTGTGGCTGGCTCCGAGAGGTTTTCACTACTTGATGGCTACTCAGGCTACAATCAGATTATGGTGAAGGAGGAAGACCAATTCAAGACAGCCTTCACCACCAAATGGGGCACATATGCCTACAAGAAGATGCCATTTAGATCGCCAAATGCTTTGGAGCCACTTTCCAAAGGGCAATGGATATGGCGTTCAGGGTTGATCAATAAAATAGTTACGATATATCTTGATGACATCACTATATTCTCCAAAAATGAAGTGGATCACCTCTTTCATCTGAGGCAGGTATTTCAAAGGTGTAGAAGATTTGGGGTATCATTGAATCCCAAAAAATGCATATTCCTGGCTCATGAGGGAAAACTTCTAGGCCATATTGTTTCAAAATAGGGATTGATGATTGACCCAGAAAGAGTTGAAGCAATTAGAGCATTTCCATTGCCAAGTCACAATAAGGCTCTTCAAAGCTTCTTGGGAAGGATCAATTTTGTCCGTAGGTTTGTTCCAAACTTTGCAGCTCTTGCAAAAGACAATAACATTGATGTTAAAAAGAGCATGGCATTTAAGTGGACATCGAAGGCAAGGAAATTTTGAGGCAATAAAAGAGGCTATATCTCAAGCTCCCACTCTCATCAATCCAGGACTTCTCTAAGGGTTTCATGATATACGCCTTTGGTGGTGGAGACACAATTTTTGTAATCTTGGCACAACAAAACAAAGAAGGATTAGAACAACTGACCGATTGCTTTCTTGATCAAGGCTTGGAGGAATACGAAACTAGATACTCTTTCATTGAACGCATGTACTTGCGGTGATCGGGAGTTTAAAGAAATTCAAGCACCTAGTCTCAAACAACAAGATCCAATTATTGGTCTCTCATGCGGGAGTTAAGGACTTCCTTCTAAACAAGAATCTGAATGAGAAATGTGCAGGATGGATAACCCGTGTCATGGAATATGACATCGAGATTAAGGTCACCAAACTAGTACGTGGGAAGGGACTATGCAAACAACTAGCCTTGAGTCAGCAAGTTGAAGCAGGTAATGGAAAAGAGGTTGTCTTGGTACTACAGGATGGTCAAGAATAGGAAAATGATGATGTGCCCACTCCCTGTTGGACTCAAAATATGATACACTTCCTACAGACAGGCCTATGCCCTCCAGAAATGAGCAAAGTGAAGAGGAGATACTTTAGATTACAAGCCATTCCATGTGTTTGTTGATGGTGTTTTGTTTAAGAAAGACATCAATGGAGTTCTATTGAGGTGCATTGGGATAGGTCAAATTGAGAGGGTGTTACGAGATTTTCACGATGGAGATTTTGGAGGACATTTCGCCCCACGAGTAATAGCTCTCAAGATAATGAAGGCAGGGTATTATTGGCCCACAGTGTTCAATGACTGTTATACATGGATAAGAAAGTGCAAGAAATGTGCACTCTTCACGGGAAAAGAAAGACTAGCAGTGCTTCCATTGCACCCAATTTTGGTTGACCAACCATTTATGCAATGGGGATTGGACTTCGTCGGGGTCATCAACCCAAACTCAAGCCAAGGCCACAAGTGGATTCTCACAGCGACGGACTATTTCACCAAGTGGACCAAAGCAGTAGCGCTCAAAGAGGCAAGTGAGTCTAACATACTAGACTTTTATGAAGAAATAGTGACCAGGTTTGGTGTGCCAGCCACTATCATATCAGATAATGCATTAGCATTCATAGGTTCCAAGATTACAGAATGGGATGTCAAGAATGGAATCTATTTGAGCACCTCTTCAAATTATTACCCATAGGGTAATGGACAGGCAGAGTCCACAAACAAAAAGTTGCTAAGGATCATCAGAAGAACTCTGGATGAAAACCAAAGGACATGGCATACCAAGCTAAAATCAGCATTATGGGCTGATAGGATAACACCAAAGAGGTCTACAGGTAGTTCTCCCTACAAATTGGTCTATGGGAAAGAGGCAATATTGCCTATATCATTAGAATTTCCAGCATTGGAGCTCATGAAGCAGTTGGAGTTGTCTGAGTTCAAACCAATGGAGGCCAGGTACGCAGAGTTGATGGAATTGGAAGAAATAAGAGAACATGCGCTTTTGATGATTGAAAAGGATCGGACCTTAGTAAAAGATGGTTTGAAAAGAAGGTAGGAGCAAGGACCTTCCAGAGGGGGACCTAGTTCGAAATGGGATGCGAGATCGGGCAAAACACGGAAGACATTCCAAGTTTGATGCCATTTGGAGTGGCCCCTACATGGTCACGAGATGTAAAAGTGGCAATGCCTTCCAATTGTATGCATTGGATGGAGAAGAACTCCCGATTCTAGTTAGCGGAATCTATCTTAAACATTGCTACTAAAAAGGAAAGGGTATACCCTTGTAAATATTAGCCTAGATTTCAGTTCCTCTAAGTGTGTATGCACATTATCTTGTTGTAGTTAGGTTTCTTTTTCCCTAAGTGCTTTAGCACAGGTTTTGTCGCTCTCAGGTTGAATTTCTACAGTTCAGAGTGCTCTCGAAGAATGAGTTGCGGTATCAGGATCGGGATTAGAGATCAAGTTGGCTTCAGGTTATTACTCCATGCCCAATGGATTGCTTCAGGCTATTGATCATTCATCTAGCGGGTAGATAACCCCGCTGAGTCACCAAAACTTATCCAAAATTCACCCCCAAGGTAATTTTGATAACATGCATCAGATTATCGATCCTGAGCAAGTAGAATGATTCAAGGCCTGAAAATCATGTTTTGGGGTCCCCTCGATTTCTCTCTAACCCTCTGTCTAAGAAGAAAACCCAAGTTCTAAAAATGTGAAAAAATTGCAAAAACCAAGCTTGGTGCCGAAATACAGAGAAAATCGGCTAAGTCCTAGCCCAGGTAGCACTTGGGACAGTTGGGACGTTGAGGCGCGAATCGGCCGAAAAGCCACCATGCGATCTACGCAGATCCTGGGACAGTTGGAACATCGGGACACGCAGGGCGCGAAAAGCCGAACCGACCGAAAAAATGAAGAAAATTGCCTAAGTCTTGTTTCGTGTAGTGCAGGACATCTGGGACAAAAGTATGCACGAGGCGCGGATCAGCCTGGTATGGCACAAGTCATTCCATTTCAGGCGGTTCGAAATATTTGTCCCAGATAGTCCAGGGCAGTTGAGACAAAAAATGCGGAGGGCGCGAACCGGCCGGTTTGGCGAAGCAGAGGAATTTCGTTTGGGACATCACGGGCCAAAAAATACGGGACGCGAAAAGCCGAAAGAGCCGAGAGCCAATCAAATCTTGCCACATGTCTTCACCGTAAAGAGGGACAAGGAAGCCCGAATCGGGCGGTTCAAGAAAATTTGTTCCCAGATAGTTTGGGACATCCGGGCCAAAATTATGTGTGGGACGTGAAAAGCCAAAAGATCCGCCAATGAATCAGAATGTGCCACGTGTCAGAAGGTTGAAAAGTTTCCAAGTGCGCCCCTCAGGCCCGAACCAATAAAACAGTGCCACGTGTCCAAGTTTAAAGGCCCGAAAGGAATTTTTAGAGAATGAACCCATGGATGAATTAGAGTCCGACACGTGTCATCCAAGTGGCAGAGCGCGGGAAAAACTCAAATATTTTCCCGCCGATCCGTTTTGGCCTGTTTTTTTCCCTAAATCTTCAAATCGCCATATCTTTCGATCCAGAGCTCAGATTTTCACGTTCTTTATATCAATGGAAAGCTGGAAAAATTATCTACATGATTCGGGGTCAATATTGAATTTTGGTTCAGTTTGGAGTGAGAAAATTGAGAAACACCTTTGGCACGTAATAATAGATAGAAGTGACGTTTCAACAACCAACTTTAATGCAACAGACAGTTCACCGTTTCTGCTAGACAGTCCACCATTTTGCTAGGATTCACCACTTCTGCCATAATGAGATGAGTTAAATGCAACCTAGAAGTGGTTGGGGTAGATCTGGATTTCCTCTCTCTTCCCTCTCTCATTCTTCCTATATATTGTAAGGAGGGGCTTCTTTAAAAAGGTCGAACATTCTGTTTTGCTCCTCCCTTCTTCTCTTTATCAGGCGAATTTGTGGAGTTCGAACCTCCCATTTGAAACTGTAATGTGACTCTACCTCTTGGCATTTTGTAGTGTATTGTATCAATCTTTGGAGCAAGTAATGCATGTCTGTGGATGATTCTCAACCCTCTCTGTGTTCATTTGCATCCTCCTGATCTTTCACTGCAAATTTTGTTATCTGTGCATGATCTTGCATCGCATTTTAATGGCTTGTGTTTATTGGAAAGATAGGTGTTCTTCATTCCTCGGTGCATCACCTCTGTTAGCTTAGGTTTATTTTTATGCATCTTCTTACCCTGTCTCCTTGGCAAGATTAAATTAGGTTTTGAGTAAAACCTCTACATTTTTCGTGTGCATCTGAACAGAGGAATAGGAACCAACCTTCTCTAGAGATTCCTTTCTCATTTTGCAAGTCCCACACTTGGAGAAAGGATTCAATGTTATGCAATCACACTGGATGCTAGTATGATCAACCTATAAATCGATCGGCATCCGAGGGTGCTTTGTGATTTTGCATCAACAATAACTTGTCATATTTTTCACCCACCTCTTTATTGTGCTTGGGAGAATGGAGTTTGTCTTTTGTGTTGAATTGGAGGATGTGTGATGTGGCATCCTACATGGATCCACATCATCCTCTACTCTCCCTCTTCTATTTAATCCAAACTCTTGCCTTGTTTTTTGGTTATTGAACCTTTTGCATTCTTCCTTGGGGGCGCATTTTTCTTGTGTGGAGATCTTTTTTTTGAGAGGAAGTTGGAGAAAGCTTTACATGCTTGGAGTTTGATATTTTGAACTATGTTTTTACATTTGAAGCTTTTTGTTTGGAGATAAAAGTAACCATGGAAAGGTAGGAATTTAACTCCATTTTTATATGATGTCATTTGCTTGTTGTGTTGTGTGATTAGTGCATGCTTTGTTTTATTTGTTGGCTGGTTGGGTAGACTGCCATAGGGATGGTGTACAAGAAGGCTATGGGGAATCCATGTGGAGGGCATAAGGGAATGCCATTGGCATCAAAATTTTGTGGAGGGATTTTGGGTTTGGGATCCACCATGGAAAAGAAATAGCTTGCATTTCTTACTTTGTGGGGGGCATAAGGAGGGATTTGTGGGGGACATAAGGAAATGTGTGTGATGAATTATTTTAGTGGTCTATTATTGGTGGATGCCAAAATTCCAATTAGGAGGCATAAGTAGCTTCCCCTATACACCTTGCTCCTTTGGCTTGCATGATCAATCCTGAGTTATATTTTGAAATGATTTTAAATGCAGTTGTGAACTGTTGTTTTTGTGTTGAATTGTGTTTTAAAAAAAGAAATGTGTATGTGAGGGAATGATGTGTGTTGTGGAAGCCAGTTGTTTCCATGGTTGAATTACACCTTTGATTGTATTTTGGTTGGGGCTCGGGGGCCAATGATGAAGGAAGGCTTCTCCTTTCATTAGATGTCTTGGTTGGGTGGAGAGCATTGCCTTTCCCCCTCTTTTGTTGTGATCAACTGGAGAAAAGAGAAAATGTGCATGTTGTTGTCCTAGAGCAAAAGAAAAGTGCAGTTTGATAGTCCCTTGTGAAAACACATTCTTTGTAATCCCTTCCCACATGATGTGGATGAAATTGTAATAGTTATGTTATGGAGGAATGATGTTGTAATTGATTATGAGAATGTATATTTGATTTGAGAAAGACATTTTTTTTTTGCTCTGTACATCAGAAGAAATAAATGAATTTTTTTTAACTATATTCAAGGAATGAAATAAATTAAAGATGTCTCCTTTGATTGAAGTCAATAAAGAATTGTAATTTTATCTCTTATTTGCATTGTTGTGATGAAATGGGAATATCAAATTGTGATTTGAAGCTCTGTTTATTTGCAAAAGAAAGAAAATGTGTATGAAGGAAGGATGTTGCTTGTTTCTTTTGGGAAAAATATGAAATTGAAATCAGAATTGCTTTGAGTATAGAATAATTGATTTAATTCATTTAAAGGTATTGGATTGGGTTAGAAATTAAGTGTCACATTTAAATGATAAAATTGATATAGAGATTTAAAAGAAATAGATCTATGTTATAAAATTTATACTTGGCAATTCATTTTAATAAAAATTTACAGTTCAGATCTGCACACATTAATCAACTTGGAGATGTTAAAATTTAGTATTTTGTATCTTAAATGAACTCAATTCAACAAATAAAACTTAAGAAAACAATCTAACCATTGCAAAATCGAATCAAATCCCTTCCTCAGTCATTTTTTTGTCTATTGTTGGAAAAATACAATTTTGAATCAATTGAACAAATCAACTTCTCTACAACACTTTAAACCCTCCCTAGATCAATTCTCCATGTCTATTTGACATGTTGAGTGAAGGAGGAGATCCAATTTAATCAAATTGAAAAGTTGGAAATCACCGGTTGCTAATTAAAAGTCATGGGATTGTTTTTACAAAATTGACCCCTTAAACTTTATCAAAATGTAAAATTTATGTTTCCTATGCAAATAGGGCATTGAGAGATTTCCAAAAAGTCCTCATTTTCCCAAAACTGAGCTTTCTAGCTCAAGTTATGGCACTTTGAAGTTTTTGTGCCTTAGCGGGAAAATTTGGGAAAATTTTCCCTGGCCCGGGCAACCCAAAAATTTCCCGTCGAATTGCCTTAGATATTTTTTTTAAGATTTTGGCTCGGGAAAAATTTCATCTTTTCCTCTACCAGACCACAATCAATCAAAGGCTTCCACATGTCCTCACAGAGCAAGAGTGGAGGCACGGCACCTTTTTACCCTTTGGCCTTTTTGAAAATTTTGGAAAAAATTTCCTTTTAGCCCCACTTGCCCACGGCCAATCGCAAGATGCCACATGGCAGATTTGGGTGCTTGTGGAGGGCTGGACCCTTTTTTATTTTTTATTTTTTTTCCCTTGGAACATTTTGGAGAAATTTTCCTACGACCCCACATCTCCTGCCCTCGCCTTTGGATTTTCACCACCACGGACCTGCGCGCCTAATATTTCCCTTTCTCCCCGTTGGTGAAGTTGTTCCAAAAACCTCACTGTCATGCTTGTCCCTCTCCCTTATCCCTAGGTTGGTTCACTAAATGCCATGTATCTTCTGGTATCATAGCAAAGGTGTGGGCATAAAGGGGAAACTTTTCCCTGCGCAGGGAAAAATGTCAAACTTCGCTCTGCCCTTCCCTCACCCTCTCCTGCTTGAACTAGGATTTGACATGTGTCCACCGGAGACCCACGGAGGCGTGGGAGAAAAATTTCTAAGGTCTCCCCACTACCCGCCAACCCATCATAGGGGTTTTACCCCTGTTTTACATGTGTCCCCTTGGGGAAAATTTGACCCCAAAACTCCGCTCACTCATATCTTGAGTTTTTGAAGGAGTTAGGAGGACTTCTTTATATCATCGAAAGGTGAGAAAATTTCCTATCCAATGGGAATTATTTAGGAAATTTTGGAATCATTAAGTATGAGTAAAATCAATTTGAAACTCTAATCCCGCGAGAGAGTGGGTATGGGGGCAAATTAATCCCACGAACCTAACTAAAACTTCTAACTCTAAAATTGAACCATGTGAACTTGATAATTGATTAATAAATGTAAAGTATGATCTAATAATTTTAGATTTGTCCCGAAACCTAATAGGGTCAATTGTTGTCTTAACTTTGATTGTAAACACTTCTAAAAAAGTATTCCATAATTTTCTAACCCTAGGTTGATTCTTGGGTCTCAAGTGGGTTGTTTTAAACGGGCATCACAGAAACCAAAAGTATAATTAGTATACATACTTGAATAATTTGGATATGAGGGATAAATTTTAATTTGAATCATACAAATTCATAAGTTTTACTATTATAAGATGGATTGACTAAGATAATATTGGTTCTAAATTATGTGAATTTAGAATAGTGAAACATTATGATTTTTAAAAATATATTCCCTTGTATTGAAGTCTTAAATTGAGGATGTTACACACCTGGAGCTGAACTTTAAGTGCATAAGGAACCTGGAGAGGGGATAAAGAGGGGAAACTTTTGTGTCACCTTTATCCCCATGGGTATGTGGAAAATAGGTTCAAGAAAACATGCCTCAACATGATCATGTCTAGTGTCAACATCAGATGCAATCTGGGAGGAAGGGTTTTTTCATGTTTAGCACTCAGGGGATGAAATTTGGTCATGTGGGGGACTAGAGAGGTGAGATGAGGAGGGGGAAAAAATTCCCTCTTTCACATTGGTAAAGGGAAAATTTGGACAAAAATTATTCCATGAGCAAGGAGGTGACACTTGTCACTTGAAAATTTGACTAACGTGAGAAGCACACCTGCAAGAGAGACAACTTGACAAAGAGATTCTCAGAGCCCTAGAAGGTATTTTCACATGAAATTTTATATTATTTTTACTACCAATTATATATAAATATAAATTTGATGGGTTTGAGAACTTTATTCTTCATAACTCTCTGAAAAATAGCCCACTTTTCTTTAGGATAATAATATGCGTCTGCAAAAACTGAGCTATCATGAGAAGCCATCAAGTATTGTGAAATATTTTATGATTCCAACATGTGTATGATTATTTAATATTTTTAATGATTATTTTTTATTTCTAATTCATTATGAAACTCTTGTAATCCTCTACATAATTTGAGGTGCCAATTTTCACTATATCCTCCTTACCCCGAAAACCCGCTTTCATAATAATTATTCCCAACCTCAAAAACTTCCCTAAATATTCCTCAAACAAATACATCACTTTCAAAATATCTAATATCACCTTCAAATTATTTTGGGCCTTTATATACATCCCAAATGATGTACACCTATCTTGAAAAGTCCAAAATAATCCTTTCCAAGCCTATCGGAGAACTAGCCTTTAGAAGAACTTTATCAAATCAAATGAATGACCCTAACACAAAATTTAAAAAACTAGGGAAATACTTTTCAACACATTAGGAGGACTTAAAATATCAGAATTAATATGGTAAAAAGGCACACTTTGATTGGGAGAGGGGGTTCGGGAAGACTCAGGAGAATTTTTTTGAATTTGGCTTGGTTGTCATGCTCGAAAGTTAGAATTTTTCATGCTACACATTTGCATGAAAAAAAACTGGATCTAGATTAGGGAATTGTTATGGATTGAGTGGAACAATGACATGACAATCAAGAATTCTAAAATCTCAAGACACGACATTGACCAATGCCTTATCCTTTGGGTTATAGAGTCACCACAAAGATACATAGCAAAACTTCTTTATTGAACACACACAACAAGAAATAAACACACAACAAAAGGGGAAACATTAAATAGGAAGAGAAATAGACAAAAAAAATGGAAAAATCATAAATCACCTATTTACATGTGGGGGACAGCCCAATTCTATTGAATTACTAATTTAGACTGAGTTCTTATCCATAAACAGGTATCATTGAACTCCTTTCTTTCACAAATCCCTTGACAGGATCACTGAAATATGAAACTCTCCTCAACTTCTTGAAAAATATAGCATGAATGATATTGCAATTGATGACCCATTTATTCAATTCATTACCTCTATTATCTTCACACATTATTTCCATCTTCTTCTTGACTCTCGTGTTCATTCCAATATATGATCTTACATCGCAAAGTTGTGAAGAAGAGTCTTGATCACACTTGGCTTATCATTTTCATACCAAGGCCTATGTAATTTTATAGAAAACATTTCTTCATTGTTATATACTTCATGACCACTAATTCCACGAGTTGATTATTAGAAGATTATTTGGAAACTTGAACGTTATTACCAGTCTTTTAATGTTCTTTGTTTCTCAATTGGTCTTAGCAATCTTCTTTCACATACTCTAGCTCTTTCTCAACATGCTTCCCTATACAATGTGGCATGTACATTACTTCATTCTCTTGGAAATATAATGAGCTCAAGGTTAGGTACGCAACATGAAAACAATCATCTTTTCCATATTGAGTTTTAACAACCATTTCCATGTTGATAACATCCTTCTCTTGATTAACACTGAAAGATTGAGGATCATTGAGAATATTTTCATTTTGAACAAAATCATCCTTGTGATCAAAAATTGTTTCATCTATCCATTTTTTGTTGATAATGTCTCCATTTCCATGAAAAGGGAATGAGTGCAACATTGGATATGAAATATTTATATTATCATTTTCCCAATCTTGATCACCGAGAACCAAAAAGTCCATTTTTGTGATGAAATCATCATCTCCTTGAATAGGTTCAGATTCAAGAGGCTAAAACATCTTGTCATTCTCATATCTCTTATCATACTCTCCCAATGAGAAAGAGAAGTCTTTGTATTCACAAAAACACTCATTAAATAGAACCTCATGCGAATGATGAGAACATGATTTGAAACATTGAACTCACCTTTCAAGAGGTGGTTGGGCATCACTCCTTGATCTGAATTACTAATCACTTAAATATTTCTTTGTTGTAATTCAAACCTCTCATGACAATTATTAACATACATTGGATCAACTTCATTCATGCTTTCATCTCATGGGAATTACATACTCTCAAAATCTGATTTAATCAAATCATCATGATGTTTTTGATTGGCTCCAAGATTCTTGGAAATTCTTCCACCAACATGGGCATCTTAAGATCATCCTCGAAATTCGTGAATTTTTTTTTTCAAATTTTGAATTTTGATATGGGATATTTGTCATTCGGTCATCTATTATTTGAACAATATATTTAATTTTCTTGATGGGAAGAAGTTTGTTTTCTTTAAAATTCACTGGAATGGTGGCATGCAACCAATCCAACTAGATATCCCCTCCAACATCTTGACATAATCTCCAGCCCAACAACACATCATATGAGGTAGGCATGTTTTCTACAAGTATTCTCATTGTGATTTTCTTATTAGGAAATACATCAATACTATATGAGCATCCTTGATATTTAAAATTATAGGTACTTATTTTATTTCCATGGAGAGGAAATTACTAGAGGTAGGAAAGACGGAGATGCCAAGAGGTTTAAAAAATTTTACAAGTATGATGTTTTCAAAATTTTCAGAGTCAATGATATAATTATTTAATTTTTACCCATTGACTAACAAGGCTATATAAAAAGATTCTACCTTCCCATAGGTAGAGGGTGTGGAAGTGAGATAGTTCGGATAAGGAGTGGAATGAGAGGCATGAGGTAGTTCTTTGGTAGTGGAATTTTAGAACATGAAACATAAATAATTTCTTTGATATGTTGAACAAGCCTATCAAATTACTTGGGATGGGTTCTTAAGTACTCATACTCAAAAATTTAAACTTTGGATTTTTTGAAATTTTCAATGATATAAAAGGATGAGGAAATGGTATGCACATTGGGGATTATGGAAGCCTTGACATGGATGTTCTTAGGATCAATAAAAATGATTTTTCAAGGTAAGTTGAAGGAGACTTAATTGAAAAGGAAAAAGGATTCTTGGTTGAATTTGTCTCATGCTACTTCTCACCGACCTTGTGGAAGCAAAGTTCAGCGATCCTCCTTTCATTATTGTTTTTCACGGAGCATCTATTTGAGGATTCAATTTATTATCTTGGCTAGCATAAGAAGATCCTTCTTTCTCCTTTTATGATCGATTGAATACTTAATATGAGAATTTATTTATAAGTTCTCCATTTTCTTCATCTAGTGTGAATTCACGGAATATAATCCTAACACAATATTATTTTCATTACTATTGAATTTTTGATTCAAAATTCCTTCTCCTTCATCTTCATTTTCCTTGCTCATTGAATTAACTAGTGGAGCCTCCAAGGCAAGCCTCCACGGTGCTCCTACAATATGATTCCTATTATAGTTTGGATGAGATGCTCATTGAGAAACTTCCTTCTTTGATATTGTCAAGTCATTGGACATCTTTTTCCAAAATGAATCAACTATCTCATGTTTGAAACTTTTATATTTATCCTTCATTAAAGGATTATTGAATTTCCCTGACATAATCGGATCATATTCCACTCTAATAGACAATTCTTAACTGTTTTCTAAATTGTTTGGTTGAACTCTCCATAGAATGAAACTAACTATGGGAAACTGGGAATTCATGAAGAAAATTTTTAGATTATTTATAGTAGGATGTGCAACAATGGGAATCTTGTTAATTATATTGTAAAAAATTTCCATGAAGTCTCTCATGGACACTTGTGGTTATTTCTTCATCTAAGTAAGATGATTTCTAGTAACTTGTCTTCTTACCGATACAATGGGAAGTATAAAATTATCTCTTTGTTACTCCTAAAATGAGGGGTCAACAATGTCACTGCATGATCATCTTGGGTGTTCCTTCTTTCTTTGATTTTAGCAAGTACTTAAAAAGGAATGGAAATGGAAAAGTATATATTTCTCAACAAACTTGCAACAAGGCTCTTGAGCACTCAAATAGAATTATGGTATTTTTCAAATTTTTTAATTTTTTATGTATTTTTAAATGTTTGTATTTTGTATGTTTAGATATCTTTACGGGTGTAAAAAGGAAGATCTCTCCCAAAGAGATTCACCAAAAATTATTGGTTAAATAATTTGTCATGTTACAAATTATGTGTTTCCACCAATGCCCATGGGGCTATCCCCCTCCTTGTGTATGGGGAGGCTCCCATTATTGGATGTAAACTAATATTATTTTATGGGGGTGGTTGATTAGATTGGGGATTAAACAGAACACTTTATCGAACTCAGTGGAAAAATTCTTGTATAGAGTACAAGGAAGAATTTGTAGTGATGAGGGATAAATGAGTGAAATTGGGAGTGAGAGAGTTATTTTTGAGTATGCAATATCAAATTTCACACACAATAACTAGAGTAGGTCAAAATTCAATTAGAGGAAAATAAAAATTTAGGAAATTAGTAATACCAATAATAATTAAAGAAACATAATTTTTATATTCATCAATCAAGGACACCAAGTTCCTTCTTGGTTATTCAAGATCACTATGCTTGAAAAGTTATAAAATAGAGAGAGAATAGAGGAAAACATGAGAAAAGGAAATGGAATAAATGTAGCTTTTATTTATCATGTATTGGTGGTACAAAGTTCAAAAACCATGATACAACAATCAACAATTGCTACAGAAAACTAAAATTTTAAGATCCTTTGCAATGGAAAGGTCATTCCATTTTATAGCATTACAGATTGCCTTTTCATCGACACCCCACATGATTCTTCAAATTCTCATTCAACTTGTGACTTTACATCTTCCTAGGAAGTGAGGAAATAATTCCCCTTTTTATAAATCAAAAGGGACTTTTAGAATTCAATATTAGAGATTCACTTAAGTGAATGAGAAAAATACCATGATTACATAAAATGAAGGATTAGAAGAGGGGGAGGAAGAGGAGAAAGGATGAAGACAGAAAATAAGGGAGTTGAGTGATATGTTTCTAACGAAGAAATTTTTGATTTTAAGGCATGGTGACCATAATATCCTCCTTCTGTAATATGCACAGACACTTTAAACTACCAAATGACTTTTTAGGAACACTATTGTGAGACATATCAATGTGAATCTAAGATAACCATGAGCATCAATTATGATGGTCCCTTCTTGATCATATAGTGAGAGTGAGGATAAATCTCTTAGTACATAGGATTTCACAAGTGAATCCAATGGTCATGAGGGACAACCCCACAGTGCTAATACTCCTTGATATTTTTCCTTCGATTCTTTTGAAAAATGTTTTCATTATACAAGTGAAGGGGATGGAAATTGAATGGATTTCTTGAGAAGTGGTCACTGTTTGGAATGATCTCAATGTTCATGTGTCTCCTTATGGAAAAAGGATTAACTCTTAACTATCTCACTTAAACTAGCTAGCTCAACCAACTCAACCAACTTAATCATCTCACCCAACTAAATCATCTCACCTATCTCAACTCAACCAAATCACCATAGAGATGATGGTGGATAAATATTTTATTATTTTTTATCTTGAGTTTTAATGGATTCTTTGGCTCTCTTTGAGCTCTTTATAAACTTCATAATGCCTCTGACTTTCACCTGTTGTGCCCGATATACCTTCCTTGGTCCTTGACACAATTACGGTCATAATTATACTTTAGGATCCCTATGGAGGGTTGATTATATGAATTGAGCTATGAGACATATTTACCACCATGTGAGGATGGAATAAAGCATCAGGATGGTTGAAAATGGATCCAAATACAACTTTCTTCCCTGATAATCAAAACTTTCTATTTTTCAGCACGTGGGCCCAGGTGCTACTATTTTTAGAAATTTTGCCTTATTTTCACTCCCTGATGTTTCTTTCTTATCTAGAGGACCATGAATTGAATTATTCACCTTATTTTATGACTTACTATTTTTATTCATTCCCTAACATGGACACATGTTATTGTTAAGTAAGTACACCACGAGTTTCGATTGTAACGAAATTTGTCTTGAAATTATGGGTTTTATTCCAAGATTCACCACTCCAAATTTTGGATGATCCCTTCATAAAAAAGAGTGGTAAATGATTTTTTCATTATATGGATCAGAATAGTGAGAAAAAAATCAGTCCTTCATATCTCAAAATATTAGCAAGCCCATCACGTGAAAAGTAGTTTAAATGAAAATAGATTTTTCAAAGATCCTTCGCTCTAAGTTTCAAATGATTATGCATGTTGGATATTCAAGGTATTCAAAAAAATTATATACGGGAAGAATGTTCATGAAAAAATTCAGTCCTCGATATCCATAAAAATAGGTTCTTGATGGTACAAAAATTAGCTTCGTGAAACTATATTATTTCAGATCATTTTCTCCAATTTTCAAGTGATTCCACCTGTCGGATCCTCAAGAAGTGAAGAAAAGAATTTATTTCATTTTTTTGTTTTTTTGTGGAATAAATTAATGGAGGCTTAAAGCTTTAATAGAAAGAAAAATTATCTAAGTGGAAACAAAGTGATCTTGGGAGGAGAGAAATCGGTTCAAACACATAGTACAATTGTTTTTCTAGCTAGCCGAATACAATAAGAAAAGCTCTCGATTTTACATTCATGGATGTCGTGGAACAATTTTAGCAGCATGGTGGATGTGTTCATATTTTTTTGGTGGTTTCATGGCTTCAATAATAGCAGCTTGGTAGAGATGGGTGAGGAAATAGACTTGGCAGTTAGTTTGTGTTTTCAAGTCACTCAACAATCTATTTTGTTCACAGGAGAGGAAGCAACTACTTAGGGAAAAAACTAGGGTTTGGAGGTATTAATATGGGACATTTTTGTGTCCCTTATGTCCCCTTTTTAATAGGGTCAATAGGGACACAAAATATCTCCTCAAGGAGATGGTGACATATGTCAAGATGTGGTGGAATGAGAGGGAGATGAAGAAAATAAGCATTTGGCACTTGGGAGCTGAGCTTCAGGCATAAAAGGAACCTAGATAAGAGATAAAGAGGGGTGAATTTTTATATCCCCTCTATTTCCTTTGGAATTGGGACAATATTTGTAAGAAAATTCACCTCAGCCTGATCATTCCAAGTGTCAACAACAGATGTAATCTTGGAGGAAGGGTTTTAACATGATTAGCACTCTGGGGACTTAAAGTAAGTCATGTGGGGGACTAGAGAGGAGAGATGACGAAGGGTTTTTTTTTTTTTACCCTATTTACCCTTGGGAAAGAGACAAGAGGGACAAAAAAATCCACCATGAGCTAGGAGGTGACCCTTGTCACTTGAAAATTTGACTAACTGCGAGAAGCACACCTGTAAGAGAGACAACTTGATGAAATAATGTACAAAGCTCCAGATGGTATTTTCACATGAATTTTTATATAATTTGGAATTATAGGAATATTTAAATAAAAATTATATAGGTTTCAGAACTGATTATTCCTCCAAAAATGGAAACATTTTCTTCGAGACAAAGAATGTGTGTCTGCAAGAACTGAGCTTCCATGAGAAGTCATCAGGTCTTGTGAAATATTTTATGATTCCACCATGTAGAGGATTATTTAAAATTTTCAATGAATATTTTTTTCTTTACAATTCATTATGGAAATAATTGAATCCTATGCAAAATTTCAAGTGCCACTTTTGACTGTATAATCCTTGCCCCTTTAAAACCCACTTTCACAACAACTATTACCAAACCTCCAAAACTTCCCTAAATATTACTAAACCAAATCCATCACTTTCAAAACTCTCTAATACCACCTAAATTTTATTTTGGGCCTTCATATCCATCATGGAGGATGCACACCTATCCTGAAAAGGCAAAAATTAGTGTGTCCACACCTATCAAAGAACTAGCCTTTCAAAGCACTTTACCAAATGAGATGAATGATCCTGACACAAAATTTCAAACACTAGGTAAATAGTTTTCAACACATAGGGAGGACCTACAAAGTCAAGATGAGTATGGTACAAAAAGGAAACTGATCGGAGATGGGGTTATGGAAGACTCGAGAGTAAATTTTCAAATTTGGCTTAGTTTTCATGCTTGAAAGTTTGAATTTTTCATGCTACACATTTGCATGACAACACCGTGAAAATATAAAAGGAAGAGAAATTAAAAATATGAAAAAACTCTTTTCTAGAGATGTTTCTAACTATCCCTTCTTCTTGATCACTTACAAACTTGAAAAACAACATAGATATACACAATCCTTAAATAAATCATCTACAAATTTACTGAAGTAAACAAAAAAGTTATGAAAAATTTTAAAATATATTTTTATAGGTACAATTTGGTTTGAAAACCAAGAAAAAAAAAGGTTGATGATTTGGAATTTATGTGATGCAAGGGCATTAACTCTCAACTTGTACATAGGGATGGTATTATGAAATTTTGTCTTTCCTAGTAGGTTGATAAGTGTTAAGAAGTCATTAGGGGTCATTTAAAGTGGTGTGTGAGTGTTAAGTCCTTCATAAGTTTGAATTTGGAAATTTCCCTCCTAATTTCCAATTTGAACTTTGAAGACTATTTTGTCTTGTAATTAGTGTTTTAATGAGTCCTTGGATTATCTAAGCATGAATTAGAGTGGTGGACGTCTTATTGAGTTCAAGTTAAAGTGATAAGTTGAACCTAGGTTTGTATTCTTAAGTTCTTAAGTCCAAGTAGGCTCATGAAGGAAATAATAAATGTTACACATGTAATCTATGAGGCTCTAGAAGCCAAAAAACATTTAGAAAAACCTAAGAAATCATATACAAACCTCTTGTAATTGTTTTACAAAGCATCATTCGAATGGTCAAGGTTAAGGAAATTGGAGCTCCAAGGAATTGCTTAATAACTTTGTTGATACGAGTTTTGGATGGGTTTGACTTTTTTTTTGCATGCAAACTATGTGTAATCTTTGGAAAATCAAATAATTATTTTGAAATCATGTGAGATATTAATCATTTACATAGGTAAGGTTTTACATCCAAGTTTTGGTAATCGGTGATGTTTTCTTGTTTTGTTGATGAATTAAATATTGATACAAAGAAGATTTGGTGAGACATATTGTGTGTCAACCTTATTCATAAAATGATAGTGTTTAGAAAGTGAATTGGATCAATAAAATGTGGTGATCTATTTGGAAACAAGTGATAGGGGAATATAGACATCTCAAAATCCCTTTACGAGTGAGTTTGGCCTTTGTGATATTATAAACCTAAAAAAAGCTAAAGCATACTCTATTTTTTGGGAGAAAGAGCATAAGTTCTTTAGTTGAATGGGTCATTTATGGAGGTATTTAACATTATGTATAGTTTTAAAATATATGGTAGGTTGAAACAGTCTTGTGCATGGTGAATAGAAGTTTTGAAAGTAAGAAAAACTATTTTGGTGCATTTTTGACACTTCTCAAGCTCACTCAAAGGTCCTAACCCTAAAACTAGGGTTTCTTAGAGAAAAATGTGTTTATCTTAAAAACTAACCTTCCAAATTTCTTCAATTTTTGAGGAAACCTCCGTCTTAGGTTTTTGAAAGAAACAAATAGAATTAGTCTCAATCTCTTAGTTGAGGTCAAGATCTCTTTGACATCCCGAGTAGAAGCTTGAAACATACTATATTGTTGGAAAAGCGAACAAGAAATTTAAAAGTGGTCCATTTCTAGGAGTTGGAATTTTTAATTGATAATTTAACATCTAGACAAGGGGGATTTTAATCAAGAATTTTGAAAGCTTATCTCATCTATTCTTTGTTGTATTTTATGATAGATTAGGTGAGAGATCAATTCGAGGAACTTAGAAGAACTGAGATCTTGGACTTTACCCCCCCAAATAATCCAAACTAATGAATCAAATATATAAAAATTTTACAAAACATGCCCAAAAAATCCTTAAGAATATTCAAGGGAAATTGATGAGGGACGGGGCCACAATCATGAGGAATTAGTGAAAGTCTACTAAAAATTTTGACATTGCACCTAAAAGGCCAGTCAAGAAACTAGAAGGTTGAATTTGGGGGAACTTTGTAAAGAAGGACTAGTTGGAAGTTTGCATACAATATATAAATCTCAATTGGTATCTCGAAAGGATATTATATCGGTAATTGACACTGTGAAACTAAAATTATACCTGAAAACTAACTTTACTAAGGTTGCAAAGTGTTCAAACAAAGGAGGAAGTGTTAGTGAAAAAGGAACTTAAACAAGGAATTGAGAACTCAATTTTTCCCTACACCACAAACCCCAAAAAGGGTATTGAAAAATATTCTTAGTTTGATTTGGAATGCTCCATATCTTTCTATATAGGGATATAGCAGGAGTCTTTGCTTAGAATCCTTTCAAAGGAAGTCTTGCTCATCAAAGGAAACTTGACATTTTGATGATCTTAAACCACTTCAAAGGTTGAATTGGCACAGTAAAGGTATAAAACCATGTTGGATTAGTTTTTTCAATGTAAAGAGGTGAATTATCTTCAAAATACATAGTTTTGGAGGTCTATGAATGAGAGAAATTAACTTGAATAAGGGCCTAAAGGGCTTAATATGAGTTTGCATAAGTTCTAACACATTGTATTTATTAAGATTACTTATGCACTACATCATTATGATTTACACATAAAATAACTGAAAGTCTCTCGTTGTATCTATTTCACATTCAAACATGTTGTGCACAACACACTCTTACTTTCAACAGAGTAAGTCAAGAAAACCTTATTCTATGGAGAAATGCATTTTTTTATAGGTAAATAAGGCTTATATGGTCTACCTCCCTTAAATCAATAATTTAAAATTATTCAAAAAAATTGGGGCATTATTTCATTAGGCCTAAGATTCACAATCAAAAAATGTTATTCTTCAAATACCATTCGAAAAACTTAGTATATAAATTTATTACACTAAAACCCATTATAGCAGTACTATAGATTATAAATGTTATTTTATTTGATAATTCATTCCTATGTGGCATCAAAACACACTTTGGAATGTTGTAAAAGTAATCTATATTATATAATCCTTGAATGAGTCCCATAGGCATGTTGAAATATTTGAACAACACTTTTTCAAATTTTTTTTTTTTATACAATCCCTAAATGAAATTCAAAAATAAATCCATACTTAGAAAAGCATATATCATTTGTAATTTTAGATCTATATAATCCTTATAACAACCAAACACTCATGATTTCATGTAGACAATTTTGATTATTTTTGCTCCATGTGGTGAAGACTTTGATAATAAAATGGGATAAATGTAAGCCTTCAAAAATTATTTGGTATTGAAATAGCATAATACAAATAAAAAAATGAATTAAAAAGTATGAAAACATTACCTAATTGGAAATGTAAAGGAATACAATCCACATGGAAGATAGGAGATAGAGACATCCATATGATATATATGAAGAAAATGGAATGCATCGTTCATTAAAAACATTATAAATTGTGTAGAGAATAATGTTTTTGTCAACTAAAATCAAAGGGCCTTTCATAAATGTCTTAGTCAGTGAATTTTTTCCTCATAGTAATAATTCAAAGTAAGTTTTTATGGGAATAGATTAACCTTGACATATTTTATCAGGAATTTCACCAATGGTTAACCATATGTTACCTATGATTTCCATATTCTTTTTAGAAGCAATAATTTTAGAGAAATTTTTATACTTGATAATTTTAGTTTGAAAAATATCTACTAAATAAACCGTGCTTAATAAATAAACATTTTTAATAACTAATTAAGGAGAGGTATAGAGGTGGAATGATCTTATGGAGGGAAAAAATGAGGAAAAATAGGAGGACTAACACCTAGGCATATATTGATTTATTTTGTAATGTGAATGGGAATTGGTCCCTTTTTAATTTCCAAACGTAATATATTATACATTATTTTATAACAATAATCGTAATATAAATACTATGTTGTCTAATTATCTCAGTAATGTGTTTATTTTACTTTTCATAAATGTTGGTGAAATAATTTACCACAAGACAAATTAGTGGTTTTTTTCAATTCTTCAATACTAGGTAGCTCCTCTTTGGAATGAGGAGTCTCCCATTTATTGAATATAGGAAAAACTAAAATATGTGAGTACCCATTAGGCTAGGGATCACACAAGAATATTTTACTAAAGTTATGGAAATTGTCTTCTATGGAATATAAGGGAGGAATTTTCTTTAAAAAATGTAAAGGGGATGTAGGGAAAATAGGGAGAGGGTTAAAGTTGTGAGTAGGCACTTGAAAATTTCACAAAAATTAACCAAAGTAGGCCCACATTCAATACGAAGAGAAAAATTGTATAAAAATAGAAATATTAACAAATCATAGACACAAATTTTTATAGATTTATTCCTTAAAGACGCAAATTTCTTTCTTACTTCAAGATTACAAATCTTGCATAGTTGGAAAGTAGGAAGTAGAAGAACATAGACAAGGAGATAGAAGAAAATAGCTTCTTTCTTGTAGTAGTAGGAGAAAAAAACTAACCCCTTGGAATGGAGAAGCCATCCCAATATATAGCCTTACAAAATGTCTCTTCATCTCCCCCAAGTGAATTTTCATATTCCTACCACTTGTGACCTTTCATATTCCTATAGGAATTAAAATAAGTTCTTTTATTATTTATAAAAAGTAACATTTACAATTCAAAATTAAAAGGTTACTTAAGTGAATAAGATAAAATAGTCAAAAAGTACAATCCCAAAAAATAATTAGAATGTAGAGAGAGAAGGAAGAAGATATAAGTGGTCAATCAAAGGTGAAGAAGCTTCGATGGACTATGTGGAAATGATCCAATGTTGAAATTTTTACCCTTGACCTCTTTGTTGAACCAAGCCACTGCAAGTTCCTTTTCTTTTGGATACACAAATACCCCAAGAACTGATCCAAGTATCAAGAATACCATAAAAATATTTGCACTATGTGAACCATATTTTATTATCTCCCATAATATTAAAGATGGAACCTATAATATTTGCAAGAGATTCTAATGTATCATCATCAAAGGAGAAAGGGTCTCCTGTCTCTTTTTGGACCAATTCTTAGAAATAATTTAGGAGTCCCTCCAAGGATGAATGTTCACTGAGTGAAGGGAATCCAAGCTTCTGCACACTTTTATTGATTTCTTCCAAGATGTCGGATGTGTGCTCCTCACAAGAATCAAGTTTTGAAATCACATCATTTATCATTTCACACCTAGCCTTCATTTTGCGTGACCAAAAGGATTCAAATTAGGATAAGCTATGTACTTTGAATAGATAATGGATATCCGCTAACTCTAATTAGACCAATTGAGAATATATTTCCTCCACGACTTCAAATTTTCTCTCAACCTCCTTGTTTTTAGGTCTTCCATATCCATGTTTGTCACATTATTGTCACCCACTTTAGGATACTCGTGTTTATTGTGGAAATTGGCTCAAAATTTTATTATTTGAACTTCATGGTGAAAAAAGCTGGTGAAAAAAGCTAGTGAAATGGATGAGAGATGGATGGGTATGAAAAAATTGACCAAAATCCCAACACTTACTATTTTTAACAGGTCCTACCCTAAATTTCTATTTTTAGAAAGTTTCTCAAATTAGCACTTTTGAGTGGTCTTGACATGAAAGGGTGATGGTGACTTGAAAAGTGACTATTTTTAGAAATTACTATTTTTTAGCGTGTGAGAACCTAGTAAAGCTTACTATTTTTAGTAAGTGATCTTCTAGGTGTTGGAATGAGATGAGAGTGGTCTCAAAATTTGGTTTTTCTCCAAATTTCAAGGGTTTTCAATTGCCATATTTTTGTAGATCTGAAAAGGAAATTTTTATGGCTACATTTTTATTTTTTCCATTAAAAATTATTCATAACACCAATGGAGGCAAGGTTAGAACCAAAAGAAGGAATTTTTTTGCAGGGCTATCCAAATTTCATGAGATTCTGATGTGGGTTTTTGAGTTATGAGAAAACTTCATTTTTGGGCATGGGAAATTTTGAAAAATTTTAGTAGTATAAAATCATGGAAATGGAGTTTATAGAGGGAAAAATATCTCATTTGAATATGCAAAAATTTCTAAGTGTTTGAGTGCTAACCATTTCTCCTCTTTACGCACCTTAACTAACGTTTAACTTAACAGGCTTAACCCATGTTAGTTGGGGGTTAGAGAGTGAGTTGCACCCATGAAAATAGGGGAAATTTGAGGTGATGGGACAATTGGGACACTACTTTTGACTTTTCATCATATTGTGACAAGTGTCACCATGTGGGAGCAAGTGAGAGAGATGCATAGGTTGGAAACATGCTTCTGTGAGCTAAAATGGGGTTTTACATGTGACCTAGGCTAACTTTGTGAGATTGGGCACTTTTTTGTGTCCCAACTATCCCCTTGGATGTCGGTATAAATGTACAAGGGACAACATGTATGGGAAAATGTGTCATGGGTGGAGATTTTCATGAGGAAGGGCTAAGTTGATCTAAAAATAGTTTTACAAGTTGTCCTACCGCCCAAGTTGTCACTTAAGTGAAAAAACATATTTCCACAAGGGGGACACTTTTTTTCTTACTATCACCTTGCACTGAGGTAAAATTGAAAACATGAATAAAAAATGTGTCATGGGTCAAAGGGGTCATGATTTACAAGTTTGAAACATGCCTATGACACAAGTGAGGTGTTTTAAGTGACACAAACAAACATATCAACAAAAGGGAACACTTTTGTGTTTTCATTATCCCCTTACACTAAGAGACAAGGGACAATGGATACTAGAGGTGAAAAATCCTGCCACTTACCCAAATGGAGTGTCGATGTCATCATGTCAATGCAAAAATAGAATACGGGAATGTCTTTTCCTCTTTGGGAGAAAAACTTAGAGTTCGAGGTCGAACCTTATATGATTTTAACTCCAAAACACTTTTTGAGTAAATCCCAACCATTTTAAATACATTATTCTTCTTTCATTTTTATTTTTAGGCCCACTTACACATTTGGCATAAATAAGAAACAATAGTGACTTGGACTAGCATGGAGTGTAGTGAGGCTTGGGATCAAAACTAATATATTTACCATGGAGAGGACTTCATGATGTTTTTGTTGACTATTTTTTAGCTCTTAACTCCTTCATAAACTCCCAAAACCTTCATAACAAGATCACTTTCTTCATTGAAGCTTACATTCCATACACCCGTAGTGACCCGGTCTTTCTTAGATGAATCCCAACACCACATGTCTCCACATATTTCCTTGAAAATTCCATGGATATATTCATTTCTTCCCTACACAACCTTTAGATGGGTTGAAACCTTGTAGATAGCCTCTGAAGGATGTTCATTTTCTGCAATATGGCTAAAAACATCCATTTTAGTGCCTCGGGGAGCATTGTTCCACCTTAGATCTCAATAGCTACATGAAATATAATTTGTTCTACCTCCCTGCACATGAAACATACTTGAAATACATGTTATCATGTTTCTCTCTCAGCTAGAATGAGGATGAAATAGACTCAAATGTGTTGTATGAGTTGATATTTTGGATGGAGGAAGGGTTCATAATGACCGAGAAAAAAAGGGGGTTTACGGTGGTGGGGTTGGTTGTCATGAATAAAATTTAAATTTTTCATGCCAAAAATTTAGCATGACATCAATATTTAAATAGTATTATGATTTTTTTTAAGTTTTTAATAAATTCATTTCATTTTATATTAATAATCCTCATTATAATATACAATAATTTAATTATATATAAAATTATAATTATAATTATATATACAAAGATAACATAATAAATAATAATTTAAAATACATGTCTGTGTTTTTTTCTTCTGCTAGGATTTCTTGTTATATCTTTGGTTGGATTGTTGTAATAGGTTTGAGGTCCCTATCAAAACCTCATTTTTATCTAATATATTTTTTTATAAATATAGTTACATATAAACCAATAAAATATAATGCAATAAAATTATTAGTAATGTTTTTATGTTATATGATTAATTTATATATACATATACATATACTTATACACACACACACACACACACACAAATCTTGTGTCACATTTGCACCACACATTGATGGAATAAATTTGGTGCAAAAATGACACTAAAGTGGCACAAAATCTATGCACTAAACATGTCTAGTTGCGTGAAATTCTCACCACATTTTCTCGATGCAAATTCCTCACATAAACAAATACAAAAAAACTTTAAAAGGTCAATTTTTGACATGAAATTGACTCAAATAATGGTGCTTTATAATTGTTTATTTGTTCCTCTATATTCCCATAATGCCTCAAATATATGCATTGAAGATGGACAAAGTCTTCTTTGAGAAAAATAAATATAATCTTAAATAATCTAAATTAGGGAAAATATTATGACCCCCATAAAAACATGGATATTACTCATTAAATCAGAAGAAAACATGTTCTATATAGTTTGTGAATTATTTGACAATGTTGTCAGCCAATAATATGTTATATGCTACCATTTAGAAGCATGATGTGTGTTATCATCTAGTAGTCGGATGTATGCTACCAAATGAAAACACATAAATGATACAAGTGATTTTAATATAGAATTTTTCTATTCGTGTAAACAGTAGGAAAATCCACCTAAATAAAGTAACTTGTACCCAAAACATTTAGGTGAAATAGTAAGTGATCCGACTACTCAAAATTCTCCAAATCTAAATTTCATAAACCTAAATATTCATGAATTAACAAATATTCACCACTAAAATTTTCTTTGATCTAAATCATTTTCATATATCTTAATAATATATCGCATATGAATATACTCAAATTGATCACATTTCTTCTATAAAAATCACATTATAATTTGTATGTGTGTGTGTGTGTGTCTATATATATAACACCTACTTCCACTTGTTTTTTTGTGTTAGTTGTGACCTTTGTCATGTCCTCCATCCTTAGGATTATTCCTCCTCTCTAAATTTCTTTCCCTCCATGATGTACAATCAATATATTATTCTTCATCTAATCGGGAATCGTTTAAATTTTCAAAATTATACCCCCTAAAAATGTTTGAGAATTTTTACCCCAATCTGGAGCACACTCTACAACATTCATTCCCTTTGAGGGGCTATATCATTTTCTCTCACTCTTGTCAATAATTTATTCCCTCCTCTAGTGATGGTTGTTTCCATCCTTTAAATGGATTTAATTTTCCATACGTTTTACTATCAATCCCACAAAACCCCTATATAAACAACCCACAAATATATAACAAACCATTGCAAAAGGGCCTGACAAACCCGTAAAAAGCCCCGTAAAAAATGGCCATAAAAATGTAACAAAACCCTCAAAAATTCTCCAAAATCTAAAATAAATCTCTGCGAAATGGCCCAAAAATATACAACAAAACCATAAAGGATAAAATATCATTTTCAACATGTTCTACAGACTACAAAAGGCTAAAAATTCTTCTATATTATCCCGTAAAACACAATAATGATGTAAAAGAGTGAAACAATGTTCCGAAGGCCCATAAATCTTACAAGAAAATGAAATTGAACATTTCATTCACTTTTGGCATTTAGAGTTTATTTTTTATGGTTTTAAAATATTTTTAAATCAATTTTGACTTGAGACATTAATGGGGATGTTAGTAAATATTCTTTGATGTCGCCCAACATCTCATTGTAAATATGGCTTAAAATTGGCCCTAACGTCCCCTACAAAGTTTCTCTAGAATATCGTGAGATTTTTAACTAAATAATATGGATATTTTAATGTTTTAAAATTGGATTTTCTAGTCTGGTTGTCAAAATAACTAGGTAATGGAGATAATGAAGGGAGATGATTGATGAATTAAAAGTTGAAGGACTGAAACTAAAACATTACAAGAGTTAAAGAGGTAATGAAGAAGGATAGATTATTGGGTGTGAGTTTTGTGAATTGTTGGAATAACAAAGGAGGTGTGATGCATAGATCCTTGAGAGAACATACTCTTAACGTTGTTAGAAAATTAAAAATATCAGTCCTCACAACATTAAATATTTAATTTTAATAAAATATAACTTTAAATTTAATTAATAAAATATACATAGGATATAGTGCAAATAAAGGGTGTCACATTAGTGTTTAAGGTACAAAATTGGTTCTTTAGGGTGTCATACTAGTGTTTGAGTGTCAAATTTTTGTTTATGGTACCACATTTGTGTATAGATTATCCATGTAGTGTTTACAATGTCATATTAGTGTTTAAGCTATAATATTTGATTTTTAATGTGTCATAATAGTGTTTAGGGTGTCTCACTTTGGTGTTTAGGGTGTCATATATTTTTTAGGGTGTTGCATTAGTTTGTAGGTGTTGTATTGGTGTTCATTGTGTCACATTGTGGTTAAAGGTGTCATATTTGTTGTTTATGGCGTCAAAATAGTGTTTAGGGTGTCACACTAGTGTTTAGGGTATCACATTTATTATTTAAGGTGTCACACTTATTGTTTATGGTATTTCATTAGCATTTAGTGCAATGTACTAGTGTTTATGGTGTCACATTTATAGTTTAGGGTGTCACATTTGTTGTTTAGGGTGTCACACTAGTGTTTAGGGTGTAAAATTTTTTATTTAGGGTGTTGCATTACTATTTATGGTGTTATATTTTGTAGTTCCCCTTCCATTTTTTCTTTGTATTTCCCATTGGTGATGTGTTCTATCTCAATGAAGTTGTGTAGTTGATTTTCAGTGAGGTAACTAAATTGAATTTTTCCTCCTTGAGAGAGAGAGATAGAAAAACTATTCCTAAATGTCTCCTCTTCATATTAAGATGATTTTTGGAGTCATGTCGTGTAATGAAGTTGTTGAATACAATTTTCCTGAAATCAAGATAATAATCCTAAGATTCATGTCTCCTAACGTAGTTATTGTAGATGTAGTTAGGATATCTATAATAGATTATTAATAGTAATATACATATGTGTGTGTGCTTGTGTGTGTGCATGTGATTTTAAATATCTTCTATTTTTCTCATATTCATAAAATGGGGTTATAAAAATAATAAATACCTCAAGTAGTTAAATAAATAGTAAAACAAAATGAAATAAAGTGAATGAGACTACGGTTTCTTATTATTTATTTTTGGTTTTGTTGGTCTTTGTTGGTGTAATAGAAGATTACTGGTTTGGGTGGCTTCTACCATGAGAGAGAGTCTACAAAAACATCAAGAAAATGTATTTATGACAAGTATAAAGCTAAATTCTACAACCTCTTCTAATAACCTCCCAACCAATACCAAAATGTGAGCCTTGCAATAGGGTATACCACCCATTAGAAGCTAAGTATGAAGGTATTTTTGGTTTGATATTGCAAACACTTCATTATATGTAACCTTTAGGGTTCCACAAGTTGGTTTACCTCAACTAGTAAATTCCCAACATGTGTTAAAATTAGATATTCGAACCTAGGGAATAACTATTGTGAAAATTCCTCAAATAAATGAAACTTAGGGGACACACCCTGATTAGGGAAGTTTTTTTTTTTTTTTTGTAGATAAATCTACACATGTGGAGAAATGATGTAGATTATTTAAGGACATGGGCACCTTTGTTATCGGGAAGAATAATAAATAAAATAAAATAAATTATTATTCTGTTGTATGTGTTGGAATTATTGGTAGTATTGGATATCTTGAGGAAGCTCTAAAATTTACCATTAATGTTCCAATTAAACTTGTTACGGTTACATGGTTTTTTTCTTGGTTGGTACCCTTAGAAGCACTAAAAATATTGAAGAAACTAAGAAGTTTTTATATCGTTATTCCAATAAAAGTTATGGTGGATTTGTGGCTATATTTTCTTGGTAATGGGAGTATTTGGGTCAAAATGGGTTGGTTGAAATTCCTTGGAAAATATTATGAAAAAATGGTATAGGTGAAGTAATGTTTCCACAAAACACCTCAAATAAATGTTTCTTCATGGAATTCACAAGCCGTGTAAACTCTATTTTTGTTTTATTGCTGGTATTTTACGGTTTCAAGAAGAAGGTTTTAACTATTTGGGAAAGGTTAGTTCTTTTACATGTGTGCCTTCAATGAATCTATTAGTCTACATGGTTGACCTTTGAGCTAAATCGGTTATCTTGGAGAAAGTCTCAACTTCATCTTCAATGTGTCTATTATGTTGGTTCTTGATTTGGTCTAGTTGAAATATTGACATGTTTTGTGAGTTTCCTTCAGTATATTAGAGTAATCAAATTGTTCCATCATTTTCTTATCAATTTGTGAAGTTGTTTTATGGTTCTCTAGGCCTCAATGTCGTATCTATATCATGGTTTAACCATACTACGTGATTTTACACTAACACCTTAACATTTCCTTTGATTTTGGTGCTTTGATGAAGTTATGGGTCTAATGGTGCTTGTGATATGTTTGAATCTTAATATTATTATAAAATGTGTGAATTGAAGCTTCTCGTGTGAGGGACTTGGTATTTTACAAGATTGAAAGTTTACATTTTTACAAGTTTGCAAACTACATTTCTACCCCAAGCACACAAAATGGAATATTCAAGGTATCGGTGGAAGAAGGAAGTTAAATTAATTTTGCATTTATGCAAATTTTCAAGTGGAAAATACAATTCTAAACTCTGAAAAGGGAACATTCTGGGATATTCCTCCACCTACTTACTTTTCATAAATAATTCAAAGTAAATGTAAAATGTAAGTTGCAATTTCATCCCTAGGTGCCTAAAAAAATATTCGACAAATATGGAAACCAAAGAGAAAAATTTAACTTCATAGTTCTACGATTATTCCAATATTGTAAACTACAATCTCATTATGTAGCTTGATAAGGGGACACATGACACAATATTAAAACTACATACAATAATACACCTTTTTAGCATTGCAGATTGTAATTTTGCATTTCTATAACTTTTCAAACTACAAACTCGTCACTGAGTCCCGAAATGGAATATTTGATGAATCTTGAGACCATAGAATAAAAATGTAACTATGTAGTTGTTGAAAATTTCAAACTATATTTTTGTCCTTGTAGCTCGACATGGGGCACATGTCATGATCTGGTGATGGTAGATAAAGAAAGAATCTCTACAGTTTTTCATTTTACATATTTTTAGTTGTTACAATATTGTAAACTAAAAAAAATTCCCACAACCTAAAAAGGTGGACACATGCCAATATTTTAGTAATTCTGAGAGGGAAAGTAGCTTCACAATTTACAAGTTTAAAAATTTGTATTCTTTCATTTTTGTAAACTATTTGTGCAACCCGACACCCAAGAAAGGTGACTAAGCATAAGTAAATATTACAAAGATGACACATAGGAGAAATGTAAATCCCGAGATGATGAGAGAAGGACAAGTCATTCAAGTGGAATCAAACATGGGAAATCTATCCACTTGTAAGGTTGAAATTTAAATTTGAGATTAAAAATCAATGACCATGAATGAGGAAACCATGGGAGCAGATGTCACCATTAATTAAATTATGTGAGAAGCAATATATGGCTGAAATTCATGAAAGATTTTCAATATCCATCCAATATTTTATTTTTAGAATCCCTGACACAAGAAAAAGACCAAATTTGTGCATTTAAACTGTGAAAAAGTCATTTTGGAGCTTTAAAGATGTTATGGTTCTTATCCTCAACTCAAAGGAAAATTGGGGCAATGTTTGCACGGGTAAGTGTTCTGCATGTGCTTGTGAACAATTTCTGGAATTGTAGTGTGTTAGTGGGTATTATTAGAAGGATTAGGTGCATTTAGACTGTTTTAAATCCCTCTTTTAGTATATGTTTCATCCCTTCACCTTGTAAACATGAATATTCAATTGTCAGGTGTCCAAACAACCTCCCACCTTACGTCTAATTGAGATAAAGTCATATGTACTAACTTGGGAAATGGAAACCTATCTAATTTAAAAGCAGGTGGTTACATGTAGCATACAAGAATGAAAAATGAGGAATATTTATTATATTTGGATCACCCTAGATGCTACCTTTTCTCATCCTCTCAATATCCAAAATTGGTATGGGTGTGTGAACAATAATACAATCCAACAACTAGGGGGTTAGCGATATAAGAAACACTTTGGTATTTTCCTTTACCACTGAAACATTTTTGGAATCACTAGGTCTCCCTAGTGTACTAGAAGTGGTGGACATTTCTATTGAGAATGTAGAGGATTACTAGAATGAAAACAATGAAAAATGTTCCAAAATATTTAACAATAATTGGTTTGAAAAGCCAAGAATCTATGCCACTAAGATCCCCAAAAATGTAATTGGGATGACTATGATGAAGAAATAGGGGATATCGTCACTTTGCTAAATAAGGTTATGGGTAAGGATTCTTCATATCCCTATAATGACTGGAAGTTAAATTTAATTCATATAATCTTTATACTAAAAGATATTGATTCAATGGGGAGAAATTATCATTGATCGCATCCATCAAAAAATTCTCAAAATGTTAATATAGATAGAGGAGGGATCTATCAAAAAATTGGAATTTTACATGACCTCCTATTTGGTTTACAACATTTCTCTCCATAGGTCATTCCTGGGCTTCATAAAGTGAAGGAATTTAGTAATTATAGGGTTTATGATGTGTACCCATATTTGATCTTAGAAATTAAATATATAACTTTAGAATGGTGCATGACACTTTCTTTGTTCCCCTCATATGCTTATTTAATCCTGAATGGAAATATCACCAGACATCTCTATAAGAAAATAAATTAATAACTAAATAAAAATCTTATTTCATCCAATTGAGTAATTTTACTTACATCAGGGTGAGTGGCTCTCATGACATCCCTTACATGATATCAAGGTACTTAGATGACAAATGTGCACTTTTAGAATTGACAAGGTAGTTGGATGTAGTAGAAAATATTATTCCATTAAATCACAAGAAAAACATTTAATTTCCAATGAACATTGGGAGTTATGCATTCCCTACCTTGGTCAAGGCTAGACTCTTGGAAGAAGAAATGTGAAGGATCACCTTGCAAAATTCCACTCCTAAGTATAATTGTTACACCATATGGATAGTTCAGGGAGATTTGGGGACTTCCTATGAACATGAGCCTTGTTATGAGGACAATTGGATGAATTGCATGGATGAGGAGGTGAAATTTAGAGCCTATTATAGGATGAGCCTTACCCATATTGTGGACTAAAAAATGTAGTTGTTCCTCGGGACTGTTAACTTTCTAAGGTCCCTTTCTAGAGAATCTTCTAAAAATTTTCTTGAAAATTTTTAACTTGTATCAAGTGTTATTTTTCGTTAAATTATTTGCAAAAATTGCCTAAATACTAATTTTTTCATGTATTTCATATTTTAGATTTCAAAATTTAAGTTACTGGTTTGCATGCACATGTTGCTAACTTTTGAAACCTGAAACCCAAAATAAATATGAAGTTAGTGAAAATTGGAAGTCGGAACCTAAAGTGCATTTTAAAGTTAAGTTTTTAAATATAACCACTCAAGACCATTTTAGGTTTTGGAACCCAAAATTCAGTTTGCATGTAAACTACAAGTTGACTTTTGAAACTTGACTCTCAACCACGCAAGACTATTTTGGGTTTTAGAACTCAAGTGCGGTTGCATGAAAATTGCAAGTAAAGTTCGACTTTCGAAATGCTAAGGATTTAGACCCGCCACATTTCAGGATCAAAACCACAATTTTCATGCAAAGTGTGTGATGAGTCCCGAAAGCTAACACCTAACTTTGGGTCATTGCATTCAATGCCACCTACCCACACATGTCATATACATGGTAATTAATTTTCCATTTTCTATTTAAGGGAAAAAAAATTCTTTTCTTTTTCACCTAACACTTTGTACATTGACCTGCGACACCTCGCCTACTTCGACCGTACTTTCTTGCATGGATTTTGGGCATATTTTTCATTTTTATCCTCAACCCACTTAGTATTTAGGTAATTATTTTACATTTTAATCATTTTGCAAGGTTTTTAGGTTCTCTTTCTGGTTTTTATTTTATTTTTTTCCCACTGGCATTATGGGTGCCCTTGGTGTCTCCATTTTTGTGTCATTTTTTGGGTTTTCCTTCTTGTGATTTGAGATTGAATTTTCCATGCCTCTCCCTCCACTACTTTTGTTGTTTTTGAAGATTAGGATTCAAGGTATCATTTTCTTGAAAAATGAAGGAGAATATATCGGTGAAGGACCACTTTGGAGTTTTCAAACCTGCAGACAGTCTCTATTCCCACTATGGATCAAGTTAAAACTCTAAGGCTATAAAGCAAGCTTCAAATTCTATCTTTGAAAGTCGAGATTTACGGGCATCTTACACTTCAAAGGTTAAAACATGTTAATCTAGAGTCAAAATTGAGAGTCAGAAGTGAGATTCAGAAGTGTGATTAGGAAGTGCAAGTTGGAAGTGCAAGGCTGCAATGTAGGGTCAAACTTCTCCTTTCGGTTTCAAATAATTTCTCATACTTTTTATCTGGGGGAAAATGTTTGAATTGTCATCCAAGGGTAAAGATAATATGAAATATAGTTGCCAATGGGTGACTCCCTATTTTAATATCACATCAGGTGTTGATAATATCGAGGATAATGACCTTCGACATATCGATCTACCAAACATTTAGAGTATAGTTAGAGCTTTGTCAAAAATTCTGGATGAAGGTTATCTATAATAGTGGACTTAATCTAGCTATCGTATTTCCACCATTGATGTAATGCCCAAAATTTTTGCTCATAACTACAATGCACTATGATAAAAAAATCTCACATAGTTAGAGACAATGAAGGAATAGTTGTAATCAGATTATATATTTATTACTTTGAAGATTTTTTAAAGCTTCCTGATGTCAAGGGGTATACCTCAATTTCTTATAATTCTTCCCTTGAACATTTAGAAATAAACCTTGACACTAGTTCTAGGGTTCTTTACAAGATTTACTTAGAAAAACCTAAGCCTTCAGTGTCTAGAGTCCCAAAGACTATTCCATGTTGATTTAGTTCAAGAGGTAAATGATATTATCATGCTATTGAGCGAGTTACATGAATCCTATCTTCAAAATATTTCTAACTCATGGATGTATATATATATTTCCATTATCCGAAAGAATGCATATCTTATTTGATGGGAAGAGAAGATAAATAATTCCATACATATTAAGATGTTGGACGTCTTAACTTCAGGAAATTTTTTACATGACTTCCTATCTTACGTATGTAACTTAAGGGATGAGGAATTATCTAGGTTTTTCACCTGAGGGGTCAAGGAATTCTTCTTAGATATATTAATTTTATCCTCAACTCACAATGAAAGAGGGAGAAAACCATTTCAAGAGAGTTAGTGATGCTTTTTTTGCCAATATCATATGTATCTTCAAAAAATAAATCTACAAAACAAGGATATCATATAGTGCTTTGGATGTGGTTAGGAATTGAGGAGGGAATTTTCAATGTTCATGTATCTCATGGTGGGAGAATTCTCAGAACTCTTTATAAGTTATCAATGTGTCCCATGGATAAAAGGGTCTTACAAGAATTAGTTTGACTACTACACTCTCACAAAATCCAACATGATAGGCATAAGACAGGGGTTCAATTCCCATTTTTTTGGGTGATATACTTATGCATCCACATATAAATAAAATAATGTTGAAGGAGAAATGCAACAAATGACATTGAAAACCTATCACCCATGGGTTAATTTTGATTATTAAGGTAAGTTCCACGAACACGAGCTAACAGGTATTCACATACCATAATTGTAGAACATTTGGTTTAATTACTTGAGATGAATTCGCAATAAGGGAGAGGGAATTTGAAAGGTTAACTCTCGAAGAAGTGTTTAAGGCATTGCAGATGTTCCTGAGGGCCTTAAAGACAATGGAAAAGTATTGGACCCTATTTATGATCAAAATAATGTGAAATATCAGTCATTTCCATGGATCGATTGGTCACTCCAAGAGTGTAGTAACTCAAAGGAACGTGAAACTCATATCCTCAACTAGACCTACCAGTGGCTAATATCATTGGGAATTATGCCAAAAGTTCCAGAGCATATTCTGTTGTAGCAGAATAGGTACTACCACTAGTGAGCCACCCTACCTCTTCAAAAGCAAGAAGGTCTACTATCAAACCCATTCCCATGCCTCACAAGATCACCATTATCTGTAGAGGTTCAGGTTCACCTCTAAGGTTCCCTCCACATAAGCTGCTCCCAACAAGGTTCCATCTACAAAAATTACTGATATTAGTGCTTCACCACCACATACAACTCAAGTTTTGTTGTCACCTTCTTCACCACCTCTCCATTCCTCCCCATTTTCAGCTCATGTCTCCTCCACCTCCCACTCTCTCTCTTTTCCCACATCTTCCATTTATTCTCCTCAAATTTCTCCCACTCCCATCACCTCATTCCTTCCATGGATCAAGTATTTTCTTCCCTTCCCTCTCTCTCATCTAGGTATGTTTTGGCACTGAGCTCCCCTCCAGTAACTCCCCTTCCTCAACAGTTTATCCCCACTTCCTCTCCCATCATTCTCCCTATTTCATCCACCCCCACGCTTTTCCTATCTACTTCATCCTCACTTATCACCTATTCATTTACACCCCTAGTTAATGAAACAAATTCCCTTGTATCACCTATCTAGTTTTCTACTATGATAATAGTTCCCATGTCATCAATTGAGCAGATATATTCTTCTTCCACTCCTACATGGTTGAATAGACAAACTCCTCATTAGAAGAAGAAATTTCCCATTAGATATGTTGGTGATCTTAGCATCCTAGATCCAACTCCCCAGTGACAAAAAAAGGCCAAGGGTTATCTCTCACCTTTTGGTTGATCAAACAGGGAAAGATTCATTTAAATAACAATTTTAGTTGTTGATAAATCAAAAGAGAACATAATTGTAGCAGACTATCAAATTTTTAAAAATTCTCTTGGTAAGACAACACATGAAGGTGTGAAATGAGATGACTAGGTTTCCCTCGGCAACCTTCTAGATAAATTTGACAAGTACAAGGTTACGAAGGATGAGCTAAAAGGAAAAGTATAAAATTTTACCATCATCATGCATAAGATCATACAACCTATTCATAAAATTTCTCTTGTTGTGCCTACAAGTTTTGATGAAACTTCTTTCTCCATGGTCAATAAAATTGGACAACAAATTCAAGCGAGCTAGGGCTTGTATTGAAATCCAAAATCACAAAGGAGAATAAGTGATAAATGATTTTTTCACATTTTATAATGAGATTGAATCATAAAAGGACACACTCACTAAGATGTATGGTATTTTCATAGAATAATGTGAAAATTTAGACTCACACTAGAATCTTGGAAAGAGATTCAAAACATTGAATCTAATCTACTATTAGGAGAAGGGATCATTGATGACTCCTCGAGTTGTTTGAATATAATTAATCCATAGAGTTCCATGTACAAATGTTTTAAGAGGACATTTCTAAATTGAATGTAGGAAGGATCAAGGCATTTGATGGCCTAAATGACATCATGGATGAGTTTGACATCATTCACTGTATGTTACTTGATGAAAATATTGATGCACTTCCAGTGGAATAGATTATTTCCAAATTCAAGAGTCTAGTTAATGAAGATACTGAGGTAACAAAGTATTTTGGTCTTGAGTCCATTCATAAGTTGGTATCATACCATAATTTCTTGAGCCAACTCAAGAAAGTCACAAATCAGACCAAGAAGTTACCTAGAAAATTGAATAGAACACTAAACCTCTATTCGTATGGATCTAATGATAAATATGTCCAAGAAATCATTAAACAATTTCTTGATTATAGGCACAAGTTAGCTAGAGAAGAAGAAAAAGAAACTAATATAGATCGGGAAAAGGATATCATCAACTCTAGCTGAACTTGGATGCCATTTTTGCATAGTCTCAAAGCCACAATCACCATTTGAGTTGCAGGTTTAACCCATTCAAACTTTCACAACCAATGGGATATTTATTTGGTAGAATGTTTGTCAAGTATAAATGCATTATATTTTTAGTATGTAATGATTAAGATGAGTAGTTATAATTGCTCAACCTTCTTAATCTATAAATAGAAGAATGCACTATGTAATAGGGACTTTTTGATCATTTTTGTAAAGAGTCCCTACTATTTTTATTCCTCACATACGGCTTTAGCCTATAGATAAAACATTTTTCCTTCATCTACTTAATGTGTTGTGTATTTCAGTAGCTCATTCTATACTTGTGAATGTTCTTATTTCTTAGTATGTGATGATCTATCTTACCTTCACACTAATTATTCTTCTTTAGTTAAATTACAAGTTTTGATTGGTGAAACTTACTTATCTCAGTTGTGGAATAAATAAATCCCTTCTGTTATTTCTAAGTTTTATCTTCATAAAGTTCTTTGTTGAAGAAAAGAAATAGGAAGTTGTGCATGTCATCTATTATTTTGTAAAATTATTATGTGCTTGTGAGATGATATTCTTATTCATTAAACTATTGGTGCATCACCTTCTCCAAGTATTTTCAGTTATTCCTCTCCTTTTTTCTCTGAAGAATTGGATGATATAGTTTGTTTTCTAGCACTGTAGATTTTCCATCCTAATCTTACATTAGATGTATGTATTTTAAAAGGAAGTCAAGATTTTCCAGAGGTTCATCCCAAGGGTCGAAGGTCCCACACCTTAGGGATGTTTCCAAGTTTCACTAAATCATCTAGCATTTCAATGGATGCATGATCCAAGTGACAACATGTCCTAGAAGATGGAAAAAAATTGGTGAGAAAATATTACATTGACAAGAAAATAGCCTCATAGTATTTGACAAGTGTTAACTGGAAAAGGCTAGAAAGTACCCCATTACATGATAGAACACCTTATATCATCAATAGGACTTTAATTTGGCTAGTTAAGAAGGTAATTTATCTAACCCTATAAAACATAGTAGTCCCAAGGGATTTCAAGGTAAGTGATTCTCTAAAAGATGTTCTTCCTCCTTTGATGAATGGAGCTTCAAGATTGGATCCTATGATGATCTGAAAATATGTCCAAAAATTTTAATCGGCCTTGGACCCTTATAGGCACTTATTAATTTACTCCATGAAATTATCAACTTAAAAGAAATTGTAATGTAAAAGTGAACACACACACTGCAAGAGATTTGATAACGGGGTTTGGAAACAACAAATTCCTATGTCTTTGGGTTCATAATTTGAATTGATTCATTAAAACTTCTGATTTTTAAATCAAATACAAACTTACAAATGAATTTATGAATGCACAACAATGAACCAAAATGTTACTAGTTGATTCAAACGAATCCAAACTAGTCTCCGTAAAAAAAAAAAACCCAGATGATTCCTAATGAATTTAAATAGGTATTCCAAAGTATAAAATATTCTCCACAAACACCAAGTACCAATAACCCAACTTACAAAGTCTGGTGTATAAGAACAAATGCCCGATTGATTCACAATGAATCTAAACTGAACAAAATATGAACAAATGTTAGTTGATTCGAATATATCCAAAATGAAAACTAGATAAACTATAATATCCTCCATTTCCACTTAATAACAATAACCTAGCTTACAATGACTAATGCAGAATATTATATCTCCAAAAGTTTCCCTCCAATGAGATGCACGCTTGAAAATCACTCCAAATAGAATCCAAATCACTCAAGTGACTTCCATAACAAAATTTTTTATCACAAATATTCAAAAAAATAAAACAATAGTTCCGAGAGGAGTGTACCAAGATTCTAGACAACTATCTAGTTTACTCTAAGAGCCGAAATGCTTCTAAGTGCCTCAAAAATGCCCTTTTGCAAAACTACCCTAAAAGGCCTAAGCACAATAATAGACCTGTGTCATAGAAATCTATTTAACCTATCAAAACATCCCCAAAATAGGATCATAATAGGTCCAATATGAGAGACTTAGACTTTTGGACATCTTTCTAGTTTACCCCAAGGCCTAGAAATGCTCCTAAGTGCTTCAAAATAGCCTTTTACAAAATTGCCTTAATATGCCTAAAGCACCATGATAGACCTATGTCACAGCACCTCTCATAGATATATCATAACAACCCTGAAATAGGAACACAATAAGTCAAATATTATTTGTTATCTCAAAATACCTCCGGGGGTTATTCGGTTTAATAAGGTTAAAAATGGACTTAGCCATTTTTAAGGGAAAATACGTTCAAACGGCCATCAAATTCAACACCACCAAAACATTATCCATTGGCATTTAAAAACCCATAGGAGGCTAAGATTTAATCAATTATTGGGTTACATTTAAGATGCCATGTGACAATCATTTGGACGTCAATTTCAATGTCAAGCATCAAGCGGCAGAGACCACGTGGAAAGATTTCGGCTCTCCTCAAAGGTTTTGGTTTTCCCAAACCTCAAGTCTACAAAATGAGCCAATTTTCAAAAGGAGTTAGTTCCAGGAAAGGTTAAAAGGTCAATAAGGATAGGTGGCCCATTTATATGGAGCCAACAGGTTTTAGTCCACCCAGGTAGAAATTGCGACGTGAAAGAACCGTTGGTGCAAATCAGCGACACCCTCTGATGTTCTATCAAATTTCGAGTTTGACATTTTAGCATCCAATGTGATTGCACAACATTGGATCTTTTCACACAAGTGTGGGAATTACAGGGGCTGAAAAATATCCTCCATATTAGAGGCTGGTTCCTCAACTCCTTTGTTCAAGTGTGCATAACATTTTGCAGAGGGTTTACCTATATTTTAATCAAACTTTACCAAGGAGACAAGGGTTGAGAAGATACGAAGAATAAACCTAGTCTAATTAAGGTGATGCACCAAAGGAGTCGTAGACACCTACTACTACAAAACATACACAATTCACAAGGAAATACAACACAAAACATGCACAAATTGCCAAAATGTAATGAGAGATCAGGAAAACACTGATAAACATATGAAAGGATTGAGAAAATTTTAATCACAGAGCATACATTATCATTCCAAGTCCAATATAGTGCATTACAATGGCCAAGAGGCAAAAAGAGATGTTGTAGTTTGTGTGAAAAGGTAAAAACTCCACAAATCTTCCTAATGAGGAAGAAAAGAGAAGTTGCAAAGCAAGAAAAAATGTCTAACTGTTTTAAAAATGAGCCCATTTTGGCTTTTACAATGCCCATTCGAGCTCAGGAGAGAGAAACATGGGAAAACATGAAAGATGCTTCAACCACCAACCAAATGGTATTAAAATAGCATGGGCACCCTCAAAATTCCATTCCCTGACATTTTTAACCATGCTAGGAGAGAATGCATGCCATACTTCATTAAAAATGGTGGTTGAAATGTCAATTTTGTTCATTTCCATGTGCGCAGGCGTCTTCCAATTTTATCTCTCAAAACTCCACCAAAACACAAAATCTATCCTATAATCATGTAAATAATTTCACCATATTTCCATTGATATAAAGAACATGAAAAACCGAGCTAAGGATCGAAAGTTATGCCCCTCTAAAAATTTAGGGCAAAACAGGGCCAAAATTGGTTAGCGGGCCGAAAATTTGAAATTTTCCCACTTTTTCCGTTTTGGAAAATTTCCCCAAAAAATCTCTGTGCCCCACTATCCTGGTGCCACATGGCATTTTTGATTAGTTGCGGCTCTCCCGCTCTAATTTCCATCGTTTCGGCCTTTGGAAAATTTTCCAAAATTCTCCGCCACCGGATGACCCAAGACACGCGGCATGATTTGATTTGCCGTGGGCCTTTGCTCTCAATTCTTCCGTCGATGTTGATCATCTTCCCTGAGTTGGACACATGGCAGAAACCCATTGGACGTAGGCCTTTCATGTTCATTTTCCTTGTGGGCCTGCCTTATGTTTTTGGTCACCACGTGGCATGGTCTTATTGGCTCAGGCTTTGAGGGACGGACTTTTCCCCTCAATATTTTCCTTTGATTTTCCTTGGGAAAAATTCCCAACTTTCCCCCACTCCACTGACCCGAGGACATGTGGATTTTTTCAATTGGTTGGTGGGCCTTGGGGCCAAGAATTTTCTTTATGCTAACATTTTGGGAAATTTTCCCAACTTCTCCCCGCCAGTTCGACCCCCGACACCCCCTAGGACATGTGGCCTCCTCCTATTGGCTCGGGCTTTGGGGGGCGGGTTCTCCTTTTGAAAATTTTTGAATTTGGGAAAAAAGGAAAAAATCCTTTCGCACCTCCAACCACTGACACCCCAATGACACGTGGCATGATCTTACTGGTTAGTGGGCTTACGGGCCAAAATTTCTCCTTAACGCCCTCACCAAACACTTTGGCAATTTTCCAAGTCTCCCTCCGTGCTCCACTGGTCCTTTGCTGACGTGGCATTCTATGATTCACTGCGGGCCCTCAAGGAAAAATTTTCCTCCTTGAACCCCACCAAACACTTGTTAAAAAGTTCTAAGTTGACACCGCCCCCCGCCACTTTTTGCTGACGTGGCACTCTCTGATTGGTTGGTGGGCCTGTCCAGGGAAAATTTCCCACAAAAACTCCACCGAGCCATAACTTCAAAAATACATGGAGTTAGGAGGAAAACTTTACCTTTCTAGAAAGCTGAGAAGGAGCTCTATCCAATGGTGCCATTTCTAGAAGGTTTTGAGTGCCTAAAAGATAAAAATTTCTAACTGAGGCACAAGGGAGGAAAGAATGGAGGGAGTTAGCCAAAAATAAGCAAGGGGCTTATTTTGGATAACAGAACAACCAATGAAAGGTGAACACATGCCATATTTGGAGATTTCCTATTAGATCATGTTTCATAGTGGTCAAAGGGGCTTTTAAAGTTATGACATTGTAAGGGGTGTGGAGCTTTCTCATTGGATCAAGTTTCAAAGAATGCAACAAGGAAAAAAATATTTTGACATGTGAAGAGCGTAGAGATTTCTCATTGGCTCACTTTTCACACTCGACAAGGTTATTGAAAAGAAAGGCTAACATTGAGACATGCGTGGATATTTTTCATTGGTTTAATCTTCACAATAGATAATAAATTATTTTTAGGCCCGATCTACAACCAATGAAGGATCAACACGTGGAAAAGGAAAAATAAATTCACACGTAGACGAGAGGCAATCCACGAGTTAATCAAAGGTTACCATGTGTCATATTCTTATGCCTCTTGATAAAAAAACTTCAAATGGTCATATTTTTTGATTCAAAGCTCCAAATCTCACAAAATTAATATCGCTATAAATTTATCCTTAAGCCCTTCAATTTGGAACTAAGAAAATTAGAAATTGATGAGGTTTATTGGGTCAAAATGGAAAACACGGCTTCATAGGGAGAGAGAACATTCTTGAGCATGAAAATGGTCAAATATCACTCTCAACCACCAAAATTAATGAAGTGTGGCTTCCATTTCCTTCTTCAATATGGAATGGACTTAGTATTGGCCTTGTAGGGTGCCCATGTGCTTTATAGGATAGTTCAATACAAATTGTTGGTGGTTTAAAGATAAAAAGTATTGCCCTTATTTTTTCCCTCTTCTTTTCTTTCCCATTCTGTTATATATTGTAACAAATCTTTTATTTTGAAGGGATGGAAAATCTGTAAAAGAATTATGTCAAAATGGTTCTTGACTAGCTATGAGCCATTGAACCTTCATTTTGGGCTTGAAAATGTGTACTTGTGCCTTCCTCAGCAACTATAATGGTCTATGCATACTTTTATTACAATAAATCTTGTTTTGTGGTGTTTTCTCAACCTTGACTCATGTTTATCTACAACCTTACCTCTCTTTTACTTGATGTAGTGTGGTGTGCATGTATTTCTCATTTACAATTTCATTTTTTCATGTTTCATATAAGAATAGATGGTAAATTTATTTTGGGTATGTGTCACTTATTTCTCACCTCTCCCTTATCCATTTCCTCCTCACTTATCCCTCACTAGAGTTTCCTCTCCTTTTTTTGGTGTGATCACCACCTTTTAGCTTAGGATTTCTCTTTCATGCATATTTCTAACCCTTTTCTCTCTCCGTGGTCCCTTAGAATTGTTAGTTTAGGATTAGTTAGTTGCATTTCCTTCTTTAGGAGTAGATTTAGCATTATATTTAGGTATATGAACCAACCTTCTCTAGAGGTTTGTATCAAGTAGAAATTTCTACAACTTGACAAACAATCCCATGTTAACAAAAATTAGGGATATGTAACAAGAAAATCCTAGGGTGCTATGTTTTTGTGATAACAATTCTAGCATGCCCAATGGGACAAGTATTGAAATATATATATTTCATAGGTGTTCCATTACAAAATCTTGGTTTACAAATTCATTTTACCAAATTTTATGTGCTCTTGGTGAGATTTTATCCTTTGGAAGAATTTTCAAGCATATATGGCAACTCCACTGGTATAAACAACCCATATTCTCATTCAAGACTAGTTCCTTTCTTTCAATCATTTAATTTCTCTTTACCATGATGGTATTCAATCATGACTTAATTTCCTCACTAAAATCCTTATTTTCAGCAGTAATGTCATTCAAATCCACCTCTAACCTTCTAAAATCCATCTTTAAGCTGTTATAACACACCTCTAGATAAGTTTTATGGAAAAAATCAGATTGAGTTTACATGTTCTTATGAATATACAAACTTTGGAGGCCATCTTACTCTTGAATAATATTTTGAAGGGTAAGTTCATGTTGGAAGATCACGTCATTTGTGTTGTCATTGATGTCAAGTCCATTGATGTTAAGTTGTCTAGGTGAACTAGGTATGTTTGCTAGGTGATTTAGGCATGTTGGCTAGGTGATCTAGGCATGTTGGCTAGGTGATCTAGGGGTCTCCACAGTTGCATAAGTATGGCTTGAGTCTCTCAAAGGTTCTATGAAGGTCAAACAAGTCCACTTGGTACACTTGGTCTAGTCAAGTTAAGTCATTCCATGTTGGGTCAATTGATGTCTTCTAGGTGCATGTGAGGCTTGTAAGTCTCGTGGTGTAAAGTGTAGTAGTGAAATTCTTGGAGAATGTGTATAACAAGTAAATGATCTCATTATAAGTCTCAGAAATTCAAGAAATGGGTTTTGGAGAAAAATGTCATCTTTATCCAAAACCGCCTCTAAGACACCCAGTTGTTTAGCTAAAACTACCTCTAGAAACCCATTTGTTCTCTAAGGAAAATCAGATTGGGTAGAGATTCACAGAAAATATTGTGGCTAACCACCACATAGAAGGTGTATATTTATTTCTTGTAATGCTCCATGTCAAATTTCATTAGATTCTGTAATGGGATTTTGAGTTATTCAAGATTTACTAAAACATCTTTTTGAGAAGTGCATTTGGAGCATCCTAGCTTCTTAAGGGTCAAAAAAATTATGGATACTCCTTCGAATAAATCATAGAAGGAATTTTTGGAGTAAATTTTCCTATAAATCATGTGCAAAAATTGGTTTTTCAAAAGGAAGTGTTCTTGAGAAGATAGGATCATTTTAGTGAAGTAATTTTTCTCTCCCCTAGATTGTGTTCTTAATCAATAAGAACAAGAAGATGAAATTGGTCTCCAATGTCTCATTTGATTACTTATAAAGTTATAATAATTTCATTTGTGATGGGTTCTTAGCTTAGAATTTGTTTTAAGAGGTTGTTAGGGGTCTTCTTACATCCACCTTCTCAATTGGTGACTGCATATCAAGAGGTCAAACATGCACCTGAGTTTTCCTCCATTTAAGGTGTAACTTCAAATTGACTTAAGTGATGCTTCTCTCATATTGAAGATATTAGTTCTCAACTCCATACTCTCAAACTTTGTAGATCAAGTTTAGGCTTCATTTCACTCTTCCTGCTAAATCAAGACTACCTTGTCCTTATTCTCAAGTGTTAACTAAAATTGTTAAGTCGAGAATCTATCCAAGTCCTTTGGTTGAAAATGACTCCATAAAGGGATTTTCTTCATCAAAAATGCACCTAATGATGTGTAGAAAATGTTTAAGTCTAGTATTAAAGAGATTGTTATAAAATTGATAGCAGTTCTCAAGGTCTTAGAACTGTATTTGCTTTAGCTAGATATTGTTCGAGGTGTTTCAAGTCAATTTTATCTTTAAACAAGTTAGAGGAAGATTGTATACTATTTATAGATTGAAATCTTAAAACTTAATCAAATCCCAAGTAATTTACACAAAGATTGTTGTTATCGAGCCATGTTTAAGATAACACCTTGACTTAGGGTTTACAAAACATGTTTTTGATGAATTTGTTTGCTTCAACTAGTGGTTTCCATCGAAATTACATATACAAACTGTGGAATCCATACAAAACAAATGCAAAATATTTGGGATTAATTCATTGTGTGAGCTAAGAAAAATGCTTGACGAAATTATGAAAATACGCCCATAGTCTGTAAATTATATTTTATCATTCCTCCATGAAATTATTTGAAGTCCAAGTCAATTTTTTGTTGATACAAGGTGAAAGGGATTTATCAAATCTTGTGGAGGTAGTGGTTGAATATGTTTAATCTCCAAAGGCATTGAGTTAAGCAATAGTCCTATGCAACAATCATTTTTAGTGTGAAAGTTAGTTTTCATCATAGTTCTTAATCTTTCATCAAATTGAGACTACATTCCTTGTTGAATTAGGGTGTTAAGATAGCATTAATCCCTTCACGATATTCCAATGGATTTGAACAATTTTTTCTATGCTCGTAGGGAAACCATCTTAAATTAAAGTGGTATGTAATAATTGTTTTCATGCAAAAAGGTATCTTGAAGGAAGTTTCAGGGTTTCAAGTGATCTTTCAAAGCTACACCTAATTCTTGAAATCTGAAAAATAACTAAGCTTTCACATTTCATTAGAAACGATGTTGAAAATTGTTGAATACCTTTCTCGAACATGTAGTATAGTTTTTCTTTCACTTGTGCAAAGGTTATCAAGAAACAATAATGGGAAGTAAAAGATGTCCAAGCTTTTATGCTCAATCTTGGTGAAGTTATAAAGTTTTTTTGTGTTCAAAGTTATTCAAAACCTTCCTTTCTTGATGAAGAAGGTGAAAAGAATATTTTTGTATTGATATGAAAGGTTGTCTCTTGAAGTTCCTTGAGTAAAGTTGAAGATTATTGTGCTCTCTCCAAAGAAGTTAAAGTGTTGAATTGAGCTGAAGAAGAGGAGTTTGAATTGTTGACAAGAAGTCAATGGGTTGGGAAGTTGAAAATAATATACTGAGACCTCTCTATAAAATAATAATGTGTGTGTGGAAGAATTTATTTGAAAACCCCCCTTTATCTTTTGTTGAAGAAAACTTTTCTATAAAGAAAAACCTCTTGGGCTTATCCCAAAACCCCTGGAAGCCTCTTATAGGTTTTTAGTTGGTTGAAGTGGTTAGTAGAAAATTAAGTCTCTATAATAACAAATTGATGAGGGAGAATTGTTTGACAAGTATTTATGATCTCTTTTTGTATATTGTAAACTTTTAAATAGGATCCATTTTCTATGCTCTATGTTGAATATCATTATAGAAAGGATTTGAGCATATCTTGTGTTCTCTTCATGTATATTATATCTATGATGATCAAGCATTAATATTTGTGTCCTATGAATACGTGTATGTTTTATGGTTGAGGTAGAAAAGAATTTTTTTATTAAAGGGCTGATTCACCCCCTCTTACTCCTTGTCAATTCTAACAGCTCAAAGAATGGATCAAATATTACAGGATGTCAAGGGGCAACTACAAATTTTGTAACCTAGTTTTAGGAAGACCTATTCATGGGGAGTTCTTATACCGATTTGGTTTATCCCATAATAAAATCTTGAGGTAATGAGTGAATCCTTTAGTCAAATTGTTGATTTTATTGCATCATTATATGATTTTGAGTCTAATGAATCTAAGGTTGAAGAACCATGTCAATGGGATGTTCCTAAACAAAATTCATATCAATATTCAATTCTCATCCCTTATTAGCCACCCACCTAAGGTTAAAGTCCTTATCTTCCTCAAGGCTTCTCCTGTCATTCCATCTCCTCCATAAGAAGATTTTACACCTTCCCTTCCACCTCAACAACTATAAACTCATGTTGTAACCCAGCCCACCACTCCTCCTACATTTCCAAATCCATTTTGGGAAGAAAATAATCAGAAAATAAGTCAAGAAGGGTAGCAAGTTGAATAACCCAACAGGAATAATTTATAAGAAATTTGAAGGATTAGATTCAAAATGTTAATCCGATCGATGCCACCGCTCATTAATCCTTCAATAGAGGTTGGAGTTAAATAACACAAGGTGAAGGCTGATTTTGTAGAAGAGAAAGAACAAGAAGAAGATGACAAATAATCTCTTTACTCTGGATGTAGTGTGCATGATGGCACCATATTCACAGAGGTTTACGATTCATCCTAGCTTGCAAAATCAAAAGAGGAGGAGAAATCAACTTCAAATGAAGAGGAGAACAAAGAATATGAGACCCAAAGGGAGTGTTCCATAGAGCTTGATAGCGAAGATGATAATTTCTTATCAGACTTGGAAGATTGCATTGGTGAGGAGGAACCCATTGAACTCACTAATTTTTCATTTTCACCACCTATATTCCACTACAAAGAGCCCCTTCTTGTAGAAAACTCCCAAAAATCAGCCATGGAGGAGATTACCAAAGAAGATCCTGCTACCCAGATCAATTCTCATGAGGAAGAAATGGGTCAATTTTATCCTTTAAACTTCATTATGAATGAGGAAATGGAAAAATATGATGACAACGATGTGAAATTAGTCATCATGAAAGAGATAGATCTGTTTGAAGAAGCATAACAGAGTTCCCATCAACTTTGAAACATGGTCAATGATGAATAAAATGTGTTTACTAGATCCATTATTGGAATTTAATTCAAATAAGGTGGGAAAACTTTAAGCACTAGCCCTTTCCCAATCGTATTTGGCTTCTTTAGATTAAAAAAAAGGAGTTGCAACCATTCATGCTCATTTCATAGCATGAGGATGATCATCAAAGTACTAAAGGTCAGCTCCAACACCTCCAACCAAATACAGAGAAACTTGAGGAGGTATATGTGTTGTTTTTAGCTGATACTTTGAATAAACATGGAGTGCAAGGCATGCTTTCATTCCCACCATGTGATTTTTTTCCAAACAGATCACATGGCCACATTTTGTGAGGAAAGGATGTTATTTCTCACAACCTATTGCAGGTTTTGTTTAGCTTCTCTTCCTCTGGTTAGAGTAGAGTAGGTAGGTTTGATTTTTACAAAAGAAGTGTTTGTGCACACTCTACATGTTCCACTTAGAACATGTATGATTTTCATTTTTACACATAGTTTTTGCCTTTTTTGTTGTTACACAAGTCATTTCATGGCCAAATCAGATATGGGGTAGTTTTACATGATCAATAATTTAGACCCCAAGATCAGTTGTAGTTCAAGTCTCCCCATGCCTCTTCCTTGGTCAAAAATGTAGTGGTTTGGGACAATTATAAAGTGAATAAAAACTCCCAAGCAATCAGCTTCAAGAGAAAACCAAGGTGGCCCTAGATCAGCCTGAGTAGGTTTAATGGTGGAATCAAATAGTTAGATCGGTTTTAAAGTTTCATTCAGAGCTCCACATATTGTGCTAAGTCCATTACATACATCATACAGATCAGGGGTAAGAAAAATTAAAGTTCAGATCAATTTTTTCAAGTTTGAGACTTGACTCCATGCTTAATGTATTGCAAAAGGCCACTTTGATTTAATTTAACAAGAAAATTACCCCATGAATCTCCAAATTGTTATCCAAAAATACCCCTAGGGTTATTTTTAATTTAACAAGGTTAAAGATGGACTTAGCCATTTTTAAGGGAAAAATACGTTCAAATCTCCACCAAATTCCACACCGCCAAAGAACCGGCCATTGACATTCAAAACCCGTGGGAGACTAACATTTAAAGAATTAATGGGTTATATTTAAAATGACATATGGTGTCCATTTGGCATGTCAATTTCAACACTAAGTGTCATTAGGGATCATGTGGAAGGATTTTGGATCTCCTCAAATAATTTGGGCTCTCAAGACGTCAAGTCTACGGAATTAATTGTGGATGATAGACTTTCGGGTCCACGGTGGAGGAAATTTAGCATAAGTAAAAGGTGGAAACATGGTATAATCTCAAGGACTCAAGAAGAAAATACATGTCGTCATTCTATAAAACTTCAAGGAAGATGCATTTCATGAACCTCAAGTCTGTGGAATAAACTGAGTTCCAAAAGGATTCAGGTCTAGTTGGTCAAAGACAATCTAGGAACTATATGTGGAAGCTTTCTATGGAGATTTCATAAGCTTGACATGTAAACCAATAAAATGTGAACATGTACCATACGTGATCTTTCTTATTGGCTCATGTTTCGCAGCAGTCATAAGTGTCTATCAAGGACTAACATTGAGAGTAGTGTAGAGCTTTATCATTGGATCACATTTTGTGGTTATCATTCAGGATAAATGAATATTCTGAGATTGCAAAAACTATGGAGCTTTCTCATTGGTCTATGTTTCATGCTCTGATAAGTTTGGTATAATAACAGACTGAAAAAGGGACATGTGTGGAGCTTTCTCATTGGTTTTATGCTTCGCAATAAACATGGAGGTTTCATAAATCCCAACATATAAATTAATGAAAGGTGAACACATGGAAAAGGACAAATAAATTCAAACGTAGGTAAGGTAAATCCCTGAGCTAATCAAATTCATCCATGTGTCACATTCATATGCTTCCTGACATACAAAAATTCAAATGACCATATCTTTCAATTCCCTGCACAATATCTTGCAAAATTTATATTGTTGGAAAGGTCTCCTTGATCCCTTTAATTTAGCACCAATAAAATCATAAATTGATGAGGTTTGGTGGGTTAAAATGGAAAACATGGCTTCAAAAGGAGAGAGAACAGTCCTTGGCACAAAAATGGTCAAATCTCCGTAACGACCCATAATTTCCCACCCAAACAACACAGTAAAATACAGGATAATTTGACGCATAACACGACACAACATGCCACCACCAAGGTCACAACTAACTCCGTGGATAACTCAATACAAGGATGACCACAAGGGTAGCACGGAAATGTTCACACACACCAAGGATGGTTCACTTTTCTATCTGACAAAACAACATAAGAAACCACCACATAACACACCTACAGATAGGGCAAGCCACAATGAGGAAATTATTGATGGTTATTTATTTTTATGTAACCTCTTTCGATCCTTAACTACAGTTTGCTAAGACTCTAGATATGATTTGTACAATGCTTCTTACAATGCTAAGTTTTCTCAGGCTTATTAAATCTTATCCTCTTCTAACAACTAACAGTTCATTTCTCCTTAGGGTTATTTTACAAATTTCACCATAAAGGAATAATGTTCACTAGAGGAGCTAGGGTTATCATGTTATATAATTCTTACTCACAATGATGGTCTCGCCTATGATTTCTTTAAATAATTCCTTGCTCTTAAGTTGGTAACCTCTACGTTAATTTATTTAAATATAACTTTTTAGTTCAACTTTTATAGGTATTAAACAACCCACGTTATTTTACTTATGTCGCATTATTAATAAGTCATAGCAAGATTTACTCAACATTTCTTTTCAAGGGTAAAGTTTAATAACACTCATTCACCATAATAGAACAAGGTTACTTCCACACTTAAAATACAAATAATCCAATAAGGTCACTCAACAAGCAAGAACCAATATTTTAATATTTTCAATGATGGTCAAACAAACCAAGGTGTCCAAAGTTAAGATGACAAAATCCACAAATACATTATACCCAGACCAAGATCCTCTCCTACATTTTCCATTGTATGTTATCAATATTTGAACGATATAAAAAAATTCATGTAAGAACTTCTCAGCTGAGGTTGATGCACAAGTTCACAAGTCTATCCCTCATCTACTCGCTAAAATTCCATCTGCAACAAATGTTTACTAGAGTCAGTTCGCTAGAACTGAGCATGATAAGATATAAACCTCACCTAATAACTTATGCCATCTAGCATTTAAATAAATGAAAGTTTGCAATACTCCCTATCAAATAATTCCTAATCATGTATTCAAATCTTAACTGCACATCTCATGATAATACATTTCATACCCATCATTGAACACTTCCCTAAAATTTGCTTACATATGAACAAAAATTCCAAGTGGCTAGAAGATATGCAACCTTAACCTTGCATTTAATCATAATTAAATTACAGTAGTAATAATAACGCTCACCTAATACCCTCAACCTACTTCACATATATAAGTGTCCAAAGAATATTAACTTTCAATTAAATAACAGCACCAATGACATTAAGATTCTATAATAAATACAAGTGTCAATCTTATGATACACATCAATATTACCCAAGTATCAACCTTTATAGAAAATCAAGGATATGTAAGTATACTTTTGATACTTATCTCACAATTTAAAGAATGTACTTATGTAAACAAGGGTTCCACCAATCAGCAAGTTCATATTTTATTTAGATATCCTATCGGTTGTTTATTGTCATGTCTCTATATGCCTCCATTAGTATAAGATTCCAACTCAAAGGAATTAATTATGAACAACAATACCGTCATACTTTGTTAATGAGTAGAAGGTACATTTGGCTAGCTAAAATGTAAGCGTGGTCCAAGCCACTATAAATACAAGTATCAACATTATCTCAACTCACAATTGAAATGCAAGTACCAATCTTAGCTAACATAATAATCGTCGTAAATGCCAGAAAATAATCCACGCGCTAACCAAGTATTGAAATAACATATTTATCCTTACTGGTTGCCTGATAGCATAATATATCATATTATATAATTCAACCTCCACTTGCATATCTCAATTTATGGGTATTAATCATTGTCCTATATAATGAAGTTAAATAATCTCAGGTTGACTTCTATCCTTGACGTCATATAAGGTATGAACAGTCCCATTATGGTAGTTGTCACCTTTACTTAAGGCTGTGTATGAATCCATTTTAGGGTAGTTCTCATAACTTCCCTATTCATCTGTTTTCCTACCAACAAGCATTTCAACAAGCTTTGAAGTCAAAGTATAGGATAAATTTATAATCTCATATTTCAAGCATTGTCTGAATTCATATGCCTGAGGGCCATCACATGTCAATCAAACATGCAGAATGTACACATTCATGAGAGTTTGATGTATCCATTATTACTTTAACTGATTCGAAGATCTAAGAAGCGCCTCAAACTTAAGCCATATAGTTATCCACACAAACTAACGTCTTGAGGCTTACCGTATTCAAAAAGGTCACAAAATAGAAACCCCATTAACACATGCTTCAGGAGCGTTCCAATCTAAAAAAAATAAGCTCAGTAATAATAATAGTAGAGGTCCCGTGAGGGATTTTCAATAATCCCCAAAGTAAACGATAATCAAAGGAGTCAGATAGTATCTAGAAGGACCAAGAAGAACCAAGATCGACTCTCCCCAAATAGAAGCCTACAATCCTAATGGGGGGGTTATATTATTACCAATCCACATTAAAAGACCAACACAGTCTTCCGAGAAAATTTCCCGTTTTCAAGCCATGTTTTACATAATAAAAACAAGACAAGAAAAATTCTAAATCTCATTCACACACCACAATATTTTCTACAGAAAACACTGTTCACAGGAGTAATCATGGCAAAATGATAAACTAACTTTATAAGATCAAAACGAGAATCACTGGAGAGAGATCAGCTCATGCAAATTGTGTTTAAAAGTCATTCGAAAACCCATTTCTTTTGGGCATCTCGTTCAAGAAAGAGTCAACATATATATGTAAATAAATATTAAATAATATCAAGAATCCAAAACGTTACTTACTTAGTAAAAGAGAATCACACATCAACAATCCAAAGGAGACTCACATATACAGAATTCAAACAAAATTGCAGAGATTGATTTATCTAAATGCTAAAGGAAATAAATCATTAAGAGAGAGGGTTAGGGCTTATCATGCCTTTAATGCGCTTCCCAAGGCAAGAGCACGCTGAAACAGGCCCTTGAAGGTAGTAATGAGCCGAGGTTGGCTGCTACTAAGAACACCAATTTCCGAAGACCAAGAATCACCGTTACAACATGCATAGTGCCCAAGAATACCACCAATCAGACCAGTAACCAAAGGTGCCTTTTCTGAGTTCAAACAGATATCATTCCAGCCTGTCAAAAATGCAACTCCTAACGCTAGTGTTGTGGCAATCAAACTATTCACTAGCACTTGCATCAAATCCCGTTGGCCTCCCTCCTTGTATTCAGCATCATTTTTGTGCTTCTTTTCAGTACCAAGCTTTGAGAGCTTTGAGGATGTGAAGAAAAACACGAGGAGAGCTCCAAACCTGAAGGAAGCCATGATAGATGCTGACATTACCAGGATCCCGGCAAAACCACCCGACAGGTTTAAAGACTTCCGCCGAACAGCCCATCCTGCTATGAATAATGCAAGCGCCACACTTATGAAGGCTTTTATTACCAGGCTCTCCAATAGCAAATTGTGCTTCATGAATATTCTGATATGAACAGATCCTCCTCTATGAGATTCTCTTCCATGAGTTGCATCGTAAAACAAGTAAGGTCCCAATAGAGAATTTTTGTAATAAATTTCATCAGGTCTCCTGGTAACACTCTTACTGTCACTAATTGATTTGGATAAAAATAAAAATAAAAACTTGAAGGAGAATCCCAAATTTGAGGATGCATTCAATACTGAACAGGTAACAACATTGTTGGATAGCCTACTTGTTGGAAGCACTCAAAGAGGCATCTCTTGCTTCTTTGCACACGCCTTTCTTTGCTAGCTAAAAAGATCACGATCTGCTTTGTGGATCCCAACAAGAACACAACTCGCAGCATCCAATGAAAGTGGAGGTAACACACCTACTGCACCAGCTGGTCACTGTGCGCGGCCAGCAAAAGAAAACCGCGCTCCTTCTTCCCCCAAAATGCATCAGGCAACAACTAAAAAAAAAAAAACCATGTCCACACAACCACAAAAATGAAGTATTCCTTCACCCCACAGACCCACGCGGCCAGGGCAGGAAAAAGGGATGCGTCCAAGATCTACACACCAGCATAAGGCATGAGGGGGTTTCATTACGGCCAAGGGAGACAAAAAGGGCACGCACGGATCTCGCATGCACTAGAAAACGACCACACAGCCAAGGAAACTTGCACTAAACTCTTTAATGTGAGATTTTCATCTGGGCGCGCGACCCCCAATCCACTGAGCACGCAGATCCCCAAACTACTGAGCACGCAAATCCCCAAAACAAAGAAAACGTGGCTAGCAAGCCATAACGAATCACGAAGACAAAACGCAGGCCAAAACCCAATACGATTTCAAACACGTTTCCCCAGATCCCAGGGAAGGTCCAACACGGTTTACAAGAAAAGACGTCTATTTTGGAGAGAGATCCATGTGATACGCAAATCCTAAATTCTCCCCATTCGAGCACGCCTTAGAAGATTTTACAACCCTAAACCATATTTAAATAGTTCACCTTAAATGCCGAGCAGGATGGAGCTTCATCCTCATTTCCCAGCATTAATTTATGTAATCGCTTATCAAAATTTAACAACAGGGTTGGTATCAAATCGACGATCAGAAGGCGAGGTTAACGTCGACCGATAAATAAAAAATTATTATTATTATTATTATTATTATTATTATTACCACTTATTAATCGAAAAACAAGAGCCAACGAGAGGTCAACATAAGCACCACTTAAAATCTTAGCGACATGGACGTTTACAATCTCACTCTCAACCACCAAAATTAATGAAGTATGGCTTCCATTTCCTTCTACAAGATGGAATGGACATAGTAATGGCCTTGCAAGGTTCCCATCGCTGCGGGAGAATTTAATGTAGATTGTTGGTGGATGAAAGTAAAAAAAAAAAAATCCCTTCTCTTTTCCCTCTTTTTTTCTTCTTTTTTATATATTCCCTCTTTTTTCAAAAACTTTTTGTTAAAATCTTAGCGACATGGACGCGAGAACGGGGCATTACAATCTCACTCTCAACCACCAAAATTAATGAAGTATGGCTTCCATTTCATTCTACAAGATGGAATGGACATTCGAATGGCCTGCAAAGGAACTATGCCAAAATGAATTTAATGTTTGTTGGTGGTTGAAAGTCCCTTCTCTTTTCCCTCTTTTTTTCTTCTTTTTGTTATATATTGTAAAATATTTCATTTTTAAGATCCATATGCCAAAATGGTTACCAACAGTTGTGATCCATTTCATTTTTGGCATAACAATGTGTTCTTGTACCTTCCTCTATAATTGTAATGGTCTGTGCATACTTTTATTGCAATAAATCTTGTTTTGTGGTGTTTTCTCAACCCTAACTTGTGTTTATCTACAACCTTTCCTCTCTTTTACTTGATGTAGTGTGTTGTGCATGTATTTCTCCTTTGCAAGTTCATTTTTTCATGTTTCATGTGAGAATAGATGGTAAATGTAGGTTATGTCTGTGTCACTTATGTCTAGCCTCTCCCTTCTCCATTTCCTCCTCACTTCTCCCTCACTAGAGTTTCCTCACCCTTTTCTAGTGTTATCACCACCTTTTAGCTTATGATTTCCCTTTCATGCATCTTTCTAACCCTTTTCTCTCCCTCCAGTACTTTGGAATTATTAGTTTAAGATTAGTTAGTTTCATTTCCTTATTTGGGAATACTTTTAGCATTCGATTTAGGTAGAGGAACTAGCCTTCTCTAGAGGTTTGTCTCAAGTACCAAGTCCCACAACTTGAGAGACAATCCCATGTTAGAAAAAATTAGGGATCCAGTAACCAACAAATCCTAGGGTGCTAATTTTTTGTGATAACATTTTTGGCATGCCTAGTGGGAAAAGTTTGAAGTTCTCTACAACTTCATACCAACAATTTTTATGTGTCCTTTGTGGTATTCATCCTTTAGAGGTATATTTTCAACACATCTGGTGACTCCACTGATTCAAGTAACCCATTTTATGAGTTATAGACCTTTCCCTTTCCTTCCATTCATTTCCATTCATTATTTCCCTTCCATTCTTTCATTTTCCTTTCATTCATGAAGTTGTGCAATCATGACTTTATTTCCTTCTTGGAACTATCATTTACGTAGCAATACCAGTTCCCTCCATCCCCATATTCCCAAAATCCTCCTCCAAATCAGTTCTATGAGCCCTATCATGATGATCATGTATATAACCCAACCCCCACTAATCCATATGGTTATCCTTCTAACCATGATGTTTTTCAAGAACATGGTTATGCAGTTGATAGAGTCAACTTCATAGTAGATGTTAATTTCCAAAGGTAGGTCCAAAAATGGAGGTGAACATGGTACAAATTAGGGCTATATGTGCAATAAAGGCATGTAAAATTGGTTTTAGGGTCCCTTGTCCATGGGTTGGCCCTATGCCAAATTGGTTCAACCCTCATCAGAATCTATATTTCATGGTTGAAATGATACCCAAAATTGTAAAGTGGGTTGAGTTAATGGAGGCTTATGAATCTAGTGTTAGGAAACCCTGTCAATGGGGCAACCCTACACTACCATCTTATAACCCTCCCATTCCTCCTCCCCAACCTATACCATCTCAACCTAATTTTTATGTTCCTATATTTTTCCTACTCCCATTGAGAATTTACCTTCTTCATATCCTTCCCTTCACTCTCACATTCAATTTTCCACCCTTTTTATTCAAAATCCCCATCTCCTCCACAAGAAAACCTTTCACTACCTCCATTTTTTGAACCCTTGATATCTCAATCTCTCTCTCATTTTCCAAAATAATTTGAAGTGCATTCTACTCCAAACAACCATGACATATTTATTTAGGAATGGAATAATTATGATAGTGTAGTTGATGACCTTCTGTTGTTTTCATGGAGCAATTTGCTAAGGGAGAGGTCCCTAAGGAGAACACAGAGGAGGAAGTCAAAAATCAAGATCAGTTTGATTATCAAGTAGAGGAAGAGAGGCTCCAAGGCGAGTAAGAGGATTTGATTAATTGCATTGAACCGCATAGAATACATTCGGATGATGTAATTAATCAAAGGGAAATTCATGTTGAGGAGGAGGAGAGGTTTGATTTATCAAACTTATTGTTTTTTTAAGAGAAATTTGATCCCTAGGAAGTATATTTGTTTGTAGAAGCACCAAAAGTTCAGACTAGACTACAAACACTCTACTTCATGAGGAAATTATGCATCACATCTATGGGAATGAGCTTCAAGAGAATGGAAAAACCAAAAGGATCAGCCCATTGGTTCCAAAGGCCTCTTATCCAATAAGATACATGGCTATATTGGAGCCAAATTCATAGTTCTTCTCACTTCAAAGCATGAGGAAGAAATTCAATGCACCAAAGGTTAGCAATAATGCCTCCTAGATCCAAATGCAAAAAAAATAAAGAAGGTATTCATTTAATTTGTTGTTGATACTTTGAGAAGGGTGGAGAGCCAGCTTTAGGTCATTTTTTCACTCTCATTAAATACCATGTCCATTTACAAATCAAACACATGGTCTCATTTTGTATGAAAGGGAAGTTATTTCTCCCTACATGTTTTAGGATTTGTTTAGCTTCTAATTTCTTTGGTTAGAATAGGGTAGGTAGTTTTTCTTTTTCAAAAATAAGTTCTTGTGCACACTCTACATGTTCTATTTGGAACATGTATGATTTTTCATGTTTTCACATATTTTTTTCCTTTTTTTTGTTTTCCCGGTTCATTTCGGGGCTATATCGGATAGTTGGAGCAATTTCAAAGTTTCATTCAAAGCTACACAAATTAGCTAATTTCAGCTTGTGTTTCATCTAGCTCAAGGGTAAGAAAAATTTAAGTTTAGCTCAGTTTTCAATTTTTGAGCTCAACTCCATGCCCAATAGATGCAAAAATTCTACTAGTCTAATCTAGTAGGTAGATTACCCCATGAGGTCACCAAATTGTTATATGTAAATACCTCCTGTGGTTATTTTGGCTTTAACGATGTTAAAAATGGACTTATCCATTTTTAAAGGGCACAATACGTTCAAATGACCCTCAAATTCCACTACTCTAAGGCACTATCCATTGGCATTTAAAAACCCATGGGAGGATAAGATTTAATTAATTAGTGGGTTACATTTAAAATGCCATGTGACATTCATTTTCCCATCAATTTAGACATCAAACATCAAGAACAATGCCATATGGAGGGATTCGGATCTCCTCAAAGGTTTTGGGTTTTGACTGAGACCTCATGTATGTGGAATGAGCCGATTTTCAAAAGGCATCGGGTTCGTGTAAGGTTGAAAGTTCAACAAGGATAGGTGGTGCATTTCTATGGAGAGAACAGTTTTTAGTCTCGCCCAAGTATGAATTTTGATGCCAAGGCACAACCAATGAAAGGCGAACAAATTTCATACGTGAAGCTTTCCTATTAGCTCACGTTTCATAATGGTCGAAGGGGCTATCAAATTTTTGGCATTTCGAGAGGTGTGGAGCTTTCTCATTGGCTCACTTTTCACACTCTCACAAGGTTATTGAAAAGAAATAATGGCATTGAGACACACATGGAGATTTTTCATTGGTTTATGCTTCACAATTGATAATAATGTATTTTAAGGTCTGATAGCCAAACCACTGAAGGATAAACACATGGAAAAGGATAGAGAAATGCACACATAAATAGAGGCAATCCCTAAGCTAATCAAAGGTTGTTACATGTCATGTTCATGCACCTCCTAACATGTAAAAATTCAAATGGCCATATCTTTTGATCCAGAGATCCAAATCTCACAAAAATTATATCGTTGGAAAGGTCTCCTTGAGCCCTTCAATTTGGATCTAATAAAATCAGAAATTGATGATGTTTGGTGGTTAAAAATTGAAAATATGGCTTCATAGGGAGAGATAATATTCTTGAGTACAAAACCAATCAAATATCACTCTCAACCACAAAAATTAATGAAGTATGGCTTCCATTTCTTTCTACAAAATAGAATATACTTAATAATGACTTTGTATGGTTCTCATGTGCTTTATTGGAGAATTCAATGTAGATTGTTGGTGGTTGAAAGTTAAAAATACATGCCCTTCTTTTTCCCTCTTCTTCTCTTTCCCATTCTGCTATATATTGTAAAAATATTTCATTTTGAAGGGATGGACATTAGAATTTGTAAAGGAACTACGTAAAAATGGTTCTTGAAGTAGCTATGAGCCATTCACCCTTCATTTTAGGCTTTAAAATGTGTTCTTGGGCCTTCTTCTCGCAAATCGTAATGGTATGTTCATGTTTTTATTATAATAAAGCTTATTTTGTGGTGTTTTCTCAACCACGACTCAAGTTTATCTACAACATTTCCTCTCTTTTACATGATGTAGTGTGTTGTGCATGTATTTATCCTTTGAAAGTTCATTTTTTCATGTTTCATCTGAGAATAGATGTTAAATGCAGTTTGGGTCTGTGTCGCTTATGTTTGACCTCTCCCTTCTCCATTTCCCCCTCACTTTTCCCTCGTTATATTGTCCTCGCCCTTATCTAGTGCTATCACCACCTTTTAGATAAGGATTTGTCTTTCATGCATCTTTCTAACCCTTTTCTCTCTCCTTGGTCCCTTGGAATTTTTATTTTAGGATTATTTAGTTGCATTTCCTTCTTTAGGAGTAGTTTTAGCATTAGATTTAGGTAGAGAAACCAACCTTCTCTAGAGGTTTGTCTTAAGTACGAAGTCCCACAAGTTGAGAGACAATCCCATGTTAGAAAAAAGTAGGGATCTATAACAATAAAATCCTAGGGTGCTAATTTTTTTATAACAAGAGTGTCTCGAATTCTTGACAACTTTCTAGTTTACTCTGAGGCCTAGAAATGCTCCTAAGTGCTTCAAAAATAACCTTTTATAAAATAGCCTCAATAGACCTAAGGCCCAAACATAGACATGTGTCACAAAAATACCAAAATTCCCTATTTATACACTTTGTGTAGCCTTTATGACATGATGTAAATGGTTCATTTCGTGTGTTGATGGTTGAAGGTTCAAATCTCCCCAATCATTCCATCACTTTACATTTACCCTTTGGGAATAACCCCACATTAATGGGGTTTAAAAATTATGGTGGGTTTAAATGTGGAGGTTCTGTCCCAACTTGAATGTGGCTAAGGCCATGTACCTCCTCATTTTTCCACCCACAACTATTCCATGTTTCCAAATGTATATATGCCACATGTTTAAATATGATTTTTCCACTTGTGCATTCTCTACCCATTGACCACCACTTGACCAAACTTTGACCGATCATAAAATTTACATACAAACTCATATTTTCTTCATTCAAAAAGTGTTAGAAAGTTCTTGACGATCTCTATGAAACATTGCTAACTCTAGATGATTTCAAAATCATCCATTTTTGGCACGTTTGCTATCATATTGGCCAATTGAGTTTGAATGTTGACCAAACTTTGACGAAAGATAACTTGAGTATACAATCTTTATTTTCCGTGTTTCAAGTACCGTCAAAATATCGCTAAATGTTATAACACACTAGTATGGTTTAGGAGATTTATGGAATTCCCAAAGTCCCAAAATTTCCTCTAGATCACACCTCACCAATGAGAAGGATTTTTTCCACAAAAATATTTGTGTATCCCGAAGCTAATGTTGCGAAGAATAGGTCTATGTAGTTGACTAAAAGGTCCCACACTGCTACTCCAAAAATTAGATAACCAATGACTCAATCCTAGGACATGCGGCATCTGCGCTACACTCATGTAACCTCCCGTTGATCTTCATATTTTTACATGTACTATGCCTCTACATAGAATGAAGTTTTGCGTCATTTGAAGAATACACTTTCATGTTGACCTCCACTCCATTGCACGGTCTCTACCTCTACATAGTTCTAAGTTGAATATAAGTGTCTAATGTTGAATTTCACCCTAATGCACAACCTCTTCCTCTTTATGGTGTTAAGTCCCTAGTTGATGAAAATAATCAAGTACCACTCTGTTGCATGGCCACAATCAGCCCCTTCACAAATTGAAAATATGACCCGATGTTAGATGTCAATCTATGATCAGCTACCACTCTATCACATAACCACAAGCCTATATGTAGAGTGAAGATTTTTTTGATATCAAGTTTAACTAATTATCGATACCACTCTGTTACACGACCACAAACAACATCTACTCGTGAGTGAAGATCTGATCGATGTTCATGAGCTCAACAATGATGAATTTTACCCCACTGCATAGTCTCTGCCTCTACATGGTGCTAAAGTCTCTAGTTGATGATGAAAATTAGGTAACACTCCATTACACACATACAAATCAGCCTCTATGTAGAGTGAATATCCATCCCAATTCTAGGTGTCAATGATGATCAACTACCATTCTATTGCATGGCCACAAGCCTCTATGCAGAGTGAAAATATGAGTTGATGCCAACGATATCCTATAAGGGTGTCTATAAAATAAGTAAAATTTGATACTTTACAACATTATGTGTTAGTTCATAAGCTTTCACTCTCTCATGGGGTATTACATTTACAAGTAGCACAAGTACGAGATAGTTCCCGAGAATGGGTCTTAAATGCATCTAACATATAAATGCGAATAGATGCATTCCCAAACAACATCATTCTATAAAAAAATTGAAACCCAACACCTTTGTCAAATTCCATCAACTTTGTACTCAAATGCTATCAAAAATTCAAAGCTTATATATATGAATTCATACCCAAACTATAACAGGAACTCAAAAGCTAAATAGGAAATATAAATGGAGTATTTTCCAAATTTAAATGCAATAAAATCCACTTGAGTATGATAAACTTGTCCCTTAGTTTTTCTCACAAATCTGGACTCCAAAATAATGTTTCACATAGTGCACTTGTAGTTATCAAAACAAAGTGACCCAACCGCACACTCGAAAGTAATAAAACTATCGATCAACCAACCTACTTGGAGATTAGTAGGTTTGAAGGCAAGATCACTAGCTCTAATACTAACCTAATCTGAAAATATAGCCAAAAATATTAACCGGCCTTAGACCCCTATAGGAACTTTTTAATTTACTCCATAAAGTTATCAACTTAAAATAAATTGCAATGCAAAAAGTGAGCACATAAACTATAAGAGAGTTGATAACGAGATCTTGGAAACAAAAAAATTTTCTCTCTAGGTTCATAAGTAGAACCAATTCATTAAAAATATTATTTCTAAATAAAATAAAAACTTGCAAATGAAGCTATGAATGCACAAAAATGAACCAAAATGTTACCAGTTGATTCGAAAAAATATGAACTGGTCTCCAGAAGAACAAAACCTAGTTGATTCCCAATGAATCTGAATATTTCTTCCAAAGTACAAAATATCCTCCACAAACACTGAGTAGTAATAACCCAGCTTATAAATTTCGGTATAGAATAACAAATTCCTAGTTGATTCGCAATGAATCCAAACTAGAACAAAAGATGATCAAATTCCAGTTGATTCAGAATGAATCCAAACTAGAAAATATAATAACAATAATCTCCTCCATGTCCACTAAGTAGTAATAACCTAGCTTATAATGATCGGTGCGGGAGATTAGAACTCTAGAATTTTCCCTCCAACGAGATGCACGCTTGAAAATGGCTCTAAATAGAATCTAGGCACTCAAATGAACTATTCAACATAAAATTCATCACAATATCTCCAAAATAGGACAACAATAGGTCTATAAGGAGAGTCTCAAAATTTTGGACAACTTTCTGGTTTCCTCTAAGAGCCAAAAATGCTCCTAAGTACCTCAAAATGTCCTTTTGCAAAACTACCTTAAAAGGTCTAAGCACAATAATAGACCTATATCACATACCTCTCATATAATTGTCACAAAATCACCAAAATAGGAACACAATAGGTCCAAAAGAAGCATCTTTAAATTCTATACATCTTTCTAGTTTACCCTGAGGCCCGAAATGCTCCTAAGTGCTTCAAAATATCCTTTTACAAAATTGTGTTAATAGGCCTAAAGCACCATGACATACCTATGTCACATACCCCTCATAGATATGTCATAATATCCAAAAATCAAGAACATGATAGTTTCAATACGACTGTCTCAAAATTTTGGACAAATTTCTAGTTTACTTCAAGGCCCAGAAATGCTCCTAAGTGCTTCAAAATGGCCTTTTACAAAATAGCCTCAATAGGCCTAAGGCCCAAGCACATACCCGTGTCACAAAAAATACCAAAATACCCTATTTATACACTATCTAGCCTTCATGGCATGGAACCAAGGGTTAATTTTTGTTTTTGGTGGTTAGGGGTTCGAATCTCCCAACCACTCCACCGCTTTACATTTACCCCTTTGGGAATAATCCCACCTTGATGGGGTTTTAAAATGGTGGTGGGTTTAAATGTGGAGGTTTTGCCCAACTTGAGTGTGGATAAGGCCATGTACCTCCTCATTTTTATACCCACAGATACTCCACGTGTTCAAATGCAACTATGCCACATTTCCAAATGTGATTTGTCCACTTGGTGCATCCTTAGCACATTGACCACCACTTGACTGAACTTTGACCAGTCATAAATTTTACATATGAACTCAGATTTGGTCCATTGAAAATGCATTGGAAATATCTTGACAAGATATACGAAACCCTTCTAACTCTAGATGATTTCAAAATCATTAATTTTTCCCATGTGTTTCTTTCATATTTTCCAGTTGATGCAATAAAATATGATTATCCTATTAAAATTTGAATGCAAAGATATGTTGTGAATGATATAAAATGAAATATAAATGCTAAATAGTTTACTTAATTTTAACTATGAAATGAAATGAGAGGGGTAAGGTACTTATCTTAATTTCTCTTATCTTGTAGTCATTTTATACCAAAAATGTGATGAAACGGAAGCACGGACTATCGCAACGAACCATAGAAAATGTAGCGAGAGGTAGAAATGGCTAGGCCGGGGCACTGGAGAGGGACGAGAGGCATTTGTGGGCTCCTAGGCTTATTTCTAGGAGCCCGGGTCTACATAAGAGGTAGAAACATAGTTCGATATGGTCGTTAGGGATTCAAACTTGTTCTCCTTTGTTCACTCTAAGGTCATGCAAACATCGTCGAGGTCATTGAAACCTACACACAAATATCCTCCTACAAAACCCTCAAAAAGACATAAACTACTAAAAATGAAAGATGTAAAATGAGGGGTCCGGCTATCCATCTCGGTTGTCACAATGGTGAACCTACAACCGATAATTTCCCTACATCTTAAACGCAATGTAGTTCTATGTGCTTGTGTGTGCAATAGTGATCCTAGGTCTCCCTCGCACCAATGACGCCAAGATAACGGGTGGAAGCTAGAAAAATATAATTGTGTTAATGGAATATAATGAACTCCCCTTTTTATGCAATGTATATACAAATTAATGTTCCCAAATTCATTCCCTTGATCTATGTAGATAACCATCTCTTGATAATAATTGTTTATGCCTTATAATGGTATGTATTTTGTGTTTATATAGGGATCTCTTGCTTGAATTTCAACGCTAATGGCCTAACATGCCGACTAGTACCTCGGGATATGAGAGGGGAAACTAAAAATACCAATCTCAAATGTCAAAAATAAGATCAAACATAAAGAGTACAGAGGCACCCAAGATGGACAAGATCTCCGCACTAGTGTCTAGTCTTGGGTGCTAGTGTATAGGGACAAGTGACAAAAAATGAGTGAGTACTTGATAAATAAGGATCCTCGTGACTGACCAAAATCCGGGTGATTGAGTGAAAAGTGTGAAAGATAAACACAATAAAAACCAGCAAGAAAAGTGGATGGACTATGGAATGGGTCATCAGTGAATAATTTTCTTATGCAAGATCCATATATAAAACAACATACTTGGTGGTATAATAAATAGTGGTAAGTGCATGATTTTGTGTCTACATTTTCCCCTTCTTTATATTGGTGAGAGAAACCTTGGTAACATAAATTAGATAGAGATGCATAGCAGAGAGAATTCCAAAGAATCCCATGTTACAAAAGTACACTCGGATGTCGTATAATTGTGTTCGAATGATAATGCATAGTGTTGTTAACCATGGATCGGTGTGTATATCCATTCGGCATAATGAGAGATGTGGGACCGTTATGAGGAGCATTTGATGATATTGATGGTTACGGTGTTGAATGATTACAGACTATGATTTTTGTTGTTGTTGGAGATATGATGGGGTAGGGAGTGATCAATTCCCAACCCGATTGTGTGTGTGTGAAAAACTGAGGATTTGGGTGTCCTTCCACCAGAGGAAGAGTGTAGGGAGAGAGGTATAGTTTTACCCTCTAACTTTAACTACATCCTCAAAAGATTTATTCATTGCAAAAAGAAAAAAACCATATATTTTTATTTGCATCCATTTGATTAAACGTGATAACCCATATAGGAGCATTATATGAAAGGAAATTATGTCTCATTTCCCCCACTCCAAGGGTGTCATTGTAATGTGTATGTGGTGACTTCCATGTTAGGTCATCTAGAAGTAGTCGTAAAGTGTAGAATAACTTCCCATGTTAGGTCATCTAGGAAAGTGGTTATATAACTCAATAGTTAGGTCATCTAGGAAGATAAATACGTTGTGTCATGTTAATTAATTAAATAATGGAAGATTTGTGTGATTTTTCATTTATTGCTTTCTTAATTAATTGATTTACTCATAGAGATATTTTATGCTTATTACCCTCAAATTAGGTCATTAGGGGGATTCACTAGAAAGTGATGTGAAATGTCACATGGTGTACAAGAAAATTATGGGTTAGAAATGTATATTGATCACATAATGGTGCAAGGGGAATTATAAGATGACACCAATTGTATACCCCCTATTGGTGAAAGGTGGAATGGTGATGAAAATGAACACTAAGACGAAAGTAAGTGTATAATGATATAATGGATAATGTATGATAAATATTGTAAAAGTTTGTGTATATCGAATGGAAATGATGTCAAGGTGAATTTTTATGTATAAAATGTATATGATACGATAGTAAGAAGAATTTTTAAAAATAATGATATGAATAGGATAAAAATCAAAGTAGGGACACTCAAGCTATGATTGAAATCGTACCTGCTGTGTATTAGTTAAGAATATGATCACAAATAATGACCATAGTAAGGTAGGTAATGGAGAGTTACTATAAATAGTAATGTGAAAAATTGAATAGGAAATTCATTTTATTATTATACTAGTGTGATTGTGATCTTTGGGTGTGCAAAGATGCCTCAAGTGAGAGTATTGGCATAAATCTATTAAATTACACCAAATAAGCTCATATAGAGAAAGAAATTTTATTTTTTTAATTAGGAGAGTTTGTTAAAATTCTCGTACACTCATTGTTGAGATATTATCTCAACCTCCTTGTATGGAATTAGTTATCTCCTAGTTTAGCTTGATATGCTTATTATCTAGGAATGTCAAACTACCTATTATTCCTATTTAAATGATTCTCTCATATGGTGAGAACATTAGAGATTAATCTATTTTCTTTGTTCTATTATTTTCTCCTCTGAGTTATTTATATGTGCTTGTTCTTCTGTACTAGATCCCGTTGCTAAATTTTTTTCATGGTATCAAAGCTTGAGATAGTTTTAGGAGAGTTGAGTCAAAAAAATTGTTGCATGGATGTTTTTAATCAGGTGCATCCTTTTTGCTGTATTGTGTTGTGAATTGATTACGGGTGGGACTTTCATCTTCCGTAAAATGACTCTAGTTGGTTGTTTGGTTTGAGTTTCAAAGCTTGTGCCTCGGCCTCTTGTTGTGGTTGTCTTTCCTTCCCACGGGGTCAGTTTTGGCATCCCAATACAACCGATGGCCGTATATTTTATGTTGTTAGCTTGGTGTTTGAGTATTGAAAAAGAGATAGTAATCCACGTTGTTAGGAAGTGGAGACACGAGATGATTTGTTGTTGGAGACTGCGGCTTTCCACGTTGATGTTGTCCGTTGAAATCCTTGGTGGGTTACATTAGTTGGAAACATATTAGATGGGAGGAATTATTGAGTGCCACTTGTCAAGTATAGTACAATGGGTTTTCTAGTGCTGTAACTACAATATTATTACTAATGTTATATTTGAATTAATCATGTTACCTAATTGCCACCTCACATTGCCCCTTCCTGAAGACCTTCTCGTGCTCATGGTTGATATAGATCCTCTCATGCATTCTAGAATAATTTAAGCCCCACACAAATTCATCTCGGTGGTGAAACAATGGAGCCATTTTCCTTGAAGAGAGGCCCTTTTATCTCATTTCCTTTTTTCTATTTAAGAGAGGCTCAATTCTAGTTTCTGTATGTGTGTTTTAGGGATCGAATAGTTTCTTTGAATGGTAGGCATTAAACTCGATGCACTTCCTCGTTTAGTGGTGGCCAAAGGATTGACTCATGTGGCGATTACCAATCTTCGATCATAACCTTATTCATACGGATGTGACTTGTAACATTTCCAATGATTTTCTTGCTATTCTTGTCCACCGTATTCTCTTATTTTAGTTTTGACATCTACGATTCATGGGTTTCTTTCTATTATTTCTCCATTGGTGGTTTATGTAGAAGTTACTTATCTTGACCTAGGTGAGCTGCATTCTTTTCTCTCATAAGACCTTGTCTTACCTAAAGACTTTGTTTTTCCTAGCATAAAACTTGATTGCATGTGGTGGCTTGTGTGATTACATTATTTTTTCCTATGTGGAGGCTATGTTGGATTAAATCTAGCATATCGTAACCACCACATGGAATGCTTCTAACCTAGCTTAAGAGCTTGGGGTCAAATTTATATTGATAACCATGTCGAGAGCCTTTATATCCTCTTTGTCTTCTACTCACACCAGATATCTATGGCTATTTGAGCTGCTAAACTCGACCAACTATCATGCGTGGAAATTGAAAATGCAACAACTCTTGCAGTCCCGTGGCTTATGGCGAGTATTTGATGATACCATTCCCACATTCACCACGAGAAGGATAAATATTTGTATGCATGCAAACAAGATGAAGCTCTTGGATTGATCACTTTGAATGTAGCGGATAATCTCCAGTTCCACATTTCCTCAGCAATAACTCTGAAAGAGGTATGGGAAAAATTTGAAACATTGTTTGGCAAGATAAATGAGTTTAAATTAATTCAACTAGATCATGAGATAAACTCTTTGTCACCTTCAAATTTTCCTTCCATAGAATAATTTCTGTCAAAATTTAAAGAGATTCACAGTCATTTGAAAGATGGTGGTAGAACTAAAAAGGATGACGAATGCATCTATACGATCTTAACTAAACTAAAAGGTCCCTTTTCTATATTTACATCAACCTTCTTTTCTACTATGGATGCACTAGGCACTCAGTTTAAAATGCCTTCATTTGAATAATTTTGTGAACGTCTCTCATGAGAACAAGAAAAATTAATCTCTCTGGATGTTATGCCTACCTCGAATCATGCTCTTGTGGCCAATTCTCCTAAGAAAAATTGGAAAAAAAACCCAAGCAAAGTTATGATAAGCTTGTGTCTTCTCACAATGTGGTTTCTAAACCTTCATTTCCTTCATTGATAATTATAAACCACAACATAATGGAAAATCAAAGAAACCATTTCAAAGGGGTGTGTTTGAACCTTGTGCCTTTTGTGGGGGGAAAAATCATCCTGAATCCAGATGTTTTTTAAAATTAGAAGCATTAGAAAAGGCTTTAAAACAACACAAGATCACAGTTCCATCACCTTCATCTACTTAAAATGTTGGCAAGGGTAAGGATCTTTCTGCTATAGCTTCTTCTCCTTTGCAAGACCGGTGGATTCTTGACTCAAGGGCTTCTCATCATATTACACATTGCAGGGATTTGTTGACTTTTGTTTCTGCTTACAACACTTCACAGATTTCGGTGGGAAATTATACTTCTATAGATGTATTGGGTTACTTGTATTATAAAAATGATGTTCTTTATGTTCCCCATATGTCTAACAATTTGCTTTCCATATATCAAATATGTAATTCTAGTGATGGTAGAACTATTGAATTCTCACCAGATAGGGTTGTAATCAGGGAACTTCATGATCATGATGATATTGTAGCTACAAGATCTATGGATCCATGTTCACGTTTGTATGTATTTGATAGTTTTGATAACTCTGGAGATCTTCACTAATTTCTCATGCTGATTCTTTGAGAAAATTGTGGCACGAGAGGTTTGGTCACCTCAATTACAAATATCTGCAGCAGCTCTCTTTACGAGAATATGGTCACAGGACTTTTGAAGGTAAAATCACATGATGGTGTCTACCCCTGGTTGTATGTTGGGTAAGCAACACTTGGATCCTTTTCCAAAAGGAAAGATAAAAGAGCTAAGGCTCATATTGAATTGGTACATAGTGATCTTACTTCTTTTCCTCATAGATCATTTTTAAAAGCTAAGTATGTACTCACATTCATAGATGATTTTACTAGGAAAACTTAGGTGTACTTTCTCAAATTTAAAAGTGATGTCCTAGAGCATTTCAAAGTTTCTAAAGCTATTGTAGAAAATCAATCTGACATTGTATTAAAATACTCCATGAGGGACAATGGGGAATATGAAAGTAATGAATTTACTACTTTTTGTGCTAATCATGGAATTGTGCACCAGTATATTGTTCCTTACACCCCTCAGCAAAATGGAGTTTCCAAACACAAGAACAAAACAATCAAGGAAATGGAAAATTGCATGGTCTAGTCCAAGAACATGGCACCTCGATTACTAGGCGAAGCTATCAATCTGTGTAAACCACATTCAAAATAGAATGCCACATAAAGTAGTGCAAGGGGTCACTCTTGAGGAGGCATGGTCAGGTGAAAAACCTGACGTATCAAAATCCTGAGTCTTCAGATGCAAGGCTTGGGCTTTTGTCCCTAAAGATACTCGGAAGACCATGGAGAATAAAATCAAAGAACTTTTTTTTTTGTCATTGTGAGCATTTGAAGGCATATCACCTTTCTGATCCCGCTACCAAAGATGTTGTGTTTTAGCAAGATGTTTGTGTTGATGAGACCGAGGCTCCTTTGGATCATACAGTTCTTCCTTCTCCATTATTGTCTCTTGATCCTGCCACTGATGATGTTTTTGATGGGCCACCTGATATTAATCCTACTCCTACTCCCGCTCTTGCTCTGCGAAATGGTTGAGATCTACATTAGCTGCAGTAGGTGATTTGGTGGGTGATTCATGAGATCTATGACGTAATAGAGCTGAGACTTTTGGTGTTGTTGATCATCATCCCTATTCTGGTATGGCTCTTATGAGCCAAGCTATTTCTAATGATCCTGTTCTTTTTTCATAGGCATCTGGACAACCAAAATGGGATTCAGCAATGTAGTATGAATATTCTTCACTTGTGAAGAATAATACTTAGGATTTGGTTCCTCTTCCTAAGGAAGAAAGCTTGTAAGATGTAAATGGGTCTATAAGACCAAATATGTAGTTGATGGATCGATTGAAAAATAAAGGCACGTCTTGTCGCTAAGGGGTATTATCGAGTTGAAGGAAAGATTCATCTGAAACTTTTTCTCATGTCGCAAAGATGGATTATGTTCGCCTTATTCTCTCTCTTGTTGCTTCTCATCAATGGTCAGTACATCAGATGGACATGAAGAGTGAATCTTTTGCATGGTGATCTCCATGAGGATATTTATATGGAGCAACCTCAGGGGTTCGTGCATGACTCTTCACTAGTTTGTAGACTTCGGCGTTCACTCTATGGTCTCAAACAAGCCCCTCGGGCTTGGTATGAGAGGATGGATGCTTTCTTATTATCTATTGGCTTTCATCATTGTAAGACTGATCATATAGTTTATGTTCTGAAGACTGGTGATGAATTACTTCTTTTGGTACTGTATGTTGATGATCTTCTCATTACTAGCAGTTCAGATTCTCTAACATAGGACATTAAACAAAAATTGAAAGCATAATTTGACATGACAGATATGGGATTGTTACACTACTTTCTTGGCCTACAGTTCACCAGTCTACTGTGGGCATCTCTATTTGTTAGAAGAAGTATGTTACAGATCTGCTTCAAAGATTTCATATGGTTGATTGTAAGCCATCTCCACACCTTACCAGTCAGGTATTGAATTGACTATTGCATGTAAGTCTAACTTAGTAGATTCCACTTTGTATATACAGTTGGTTGGGAGCATTTTGTATCTCATTCATACTCATCCCGATATCACCTTTTTTGTTAATCTTGTCTCTCAGTTTCACATGAGCCTCATGAGAGTCATTGGGAAGTAGCCAAGCGTATATTGAGATATCTTCAAGGAACTTTGGGTTTTGTATTCATTACACACCTCGGACTATTCCTGGTATTGACAACTTTACTGATTTTGATTCGGGGTGGATGTCACGATACTCATAAATCCACCTCGGCTTATTTTTACATCTTGGTTATGGTCTAGTTGCATAGTCTTGTAAAAATCAGAATACAATTGCATTATCATCCACTGAGGCCGAGTATCAAGGTGTTATGATAGCAGGGGTAGGAGTTTCTTTGGCTTCATAATATTCTTGGTGAGTTTGGTTTTTCTTAGAGTCTCCATTCCATTCTTTGGTGTGATAGCCAAAGTGCTATTTACATTGCATGTAATCATGTTGAGCATCGCGCATGAAAGCATAAAGAGATCCACATGCACTTCATCCGATAGTTGATTCGGGATGGACTCGTTCGAGATGGTGTTTGTTCCTACGGCTGATCAGCTCACGAGATATCTTCACTAAGCCCTTGGCTTCTCCTCACTATCTGGAATTGTGAGAAAAACTTGGGGTGAAGGAAGTTGTCCTTGGGGGGACTTATATAGTCCTTCCTTCCTTCTTGTCTAGTATTGTATCTTCCTTCTTTTCAAGTATTGTATCGGGTACCTTATCAGGCCTAGTAGCCGGACCCTTTCTTTTTCTCCCTAGCATTCGCTTATGGGAGGGTGTTGGTGTAAATCTATTAAATTACACCAAATAAGCTCATGTAGAGAATCAGTTTTATTTTGTTTAATTAGGAGAGTTTGTTCTAACTCCCGTACACTCATTGTTGAGATATTATCTCCAACTCCTTGTATGGAATTAGTTATCTCCTAGTTTATCTTGACATTCCTATTATCTAGGAATGTCAAACTACCTATTATTCCTATTTAAATGATTCTCTCTTATGGTAATAACATCAGAGATTAATCTATTTTCTTTGTTCCTCTTATTGTGTTCCTATTATTTTCTCCTCTGAGTTATTTATCTATGCTTGCTCTTCCTGTACTAGATCCCGTTGCTTGATTTTTCAAAGAGCACCATGATTGATTTGGTTTGAGATGGTGGTAGAATTTTTGGCATCACATATGAAAGAAGAGATAGTAAGTGTGATTTTTTTTTCAAAAAAAAGTGTTGATATTAGTTGTTTTTGATGATTTTTTGCAAATTTTGTGTTTTTGAGTTTCTCAAAGCATTCTAGACTCAGAAAAGAGAAGTGAAGGTGATAATAACCCTTAGGACACAAGCGCCCAAGCATGGGCACTAGTTACGTGATCTTAGACACCCCAATCCTACTTACGGGCTCTAACATCCCAGAAATCTTGGGTTGAGCCCAGGGTGATGTAAATGTGAAATTTGATGTGTGTTGATCTTATAGGTGGTTTTATTTGCATATGTATGATGTTCTAACATAATTTTTATTGTTTTTTTATGATTTTAAAAGGTACATCCATTCGAGAGAGTTTCGAGGTGGCTAACACTTGAGTACATTGCTAGGATTGGGGTTGTCAGATGATGAGTGGGATGTTCTAGACCATGTCGGCTTGTGGCACATAGAAAGGATGGGGATGTGCCCCATAATATGCCTATGATCATAGCTTTGTGATATATGTGGTGTGTAGATACTTGCACCTTTTGGTTACTTACAGGGGACATGAAAGTGACTCTAGAGGATGTGTATCAGATACTATGATTGTCTATCATTCGTGAGAGGGTTTAGGTTATGGTCATGGATGATGCATAAAGACAGATGAGGGCCGCTAGGTGGTATTTTATGGGGACCCAATTTCATAATGAGGTCCATATTATCCTGGATGCTATTATGAGATCGTGGGTTCCACGATTGCAAAATTTTATTTCCATGGTGATTGCATCGTCGATTACGGTGGAGGGTAGTGTAGGCATCTTGTATAAGATGCATGATATCTACATCGAATAGAGTAGGAGAGCACGTGATATGCCTATGAAATATGTGTATTGGCCCACATATCTAGGGATCTCTACATATTTACACATGAGGAGCATGGAGGTGGTATTGAAGCTATGAAATTATTACATATATGGGTCTATGAGCATATTACAAGTATTGAGGATAGTTAGTGGACCATGAGGAGAGTAGGCTTGGCCGGATATATTTGCTAGGAGATGGGTAGGTTTTCATGGAAGGAAGTTAGATACGAACACATATAGAGTGATGTTAGATAATATGGGGCCGGTGGTCGTGATATAGAGGCCATACCAATACTACGAAGGATGGCGGAGGATTTACTAGAGTTATGATCCGTTCAACGTACTACATGGTTAGAGGATTGGTTTTGAGAGGTGACCAATTTATTTCAGGTGGAGCATGTGTCATGATAGTTTGGCATGGACCAGGATGTGTCCCCATAGCCATATATATAGGTGAGATCAATTAGGGCCTTTGAGGAGGGCCATAGATAGACCAAGGCCCATAGAGTGCAATTAGTACCTCTCATGAAAGATGAGGTAGATGTAATGATTGAGCTGATAGATGTGGATGATGCAAGGTGTAAAGAGACCTACCGCACATTATGGGCATCACATCAATGGGTTTTTGTTTCCAATTTTTGTTTATGTGGAGGGAGCACCACTGGGAGGAGGAGTAGAGGGGAAAACACATTCCCCCTATAGTGCAAAGACAACAATAGCAGATCATGAGTATTTATATAGTGATTTTTGGTAATTTTTTATTTGGTTGATTGATTATTGTTGTTTTTTAATTTGTTGTTCAATGGATGTAGGTAATGCATATTGGTCATTGATTGTGGACATATGTATCTGCACATTGACATGGAATGTGCCCATTGATGCACTCATGGGTGGAGGTATGGTGGAGCGTGTAGATGATATTATAGGTGAGCATGCCCATTTTCTTAATCCATTGGTGATATCAACAACATGTATCGTGCTACTAAGAGAGAGGGATGAGGTGCACAAGGAGAAAAAATGAGCTAGAGAGGCTATGGGGGGAATTCCCCTAGCACAGGATGTATTTTTGCAATACATTGAGTTATAGGGTTGTTTTGTAGAGAATTCGGTGAGGTGTCATTATTATGGAGTAAGGCTGGAGAGATATAGGGGCCACGATTAGTGGCGTGGAGTGAGTGGTGAAGCTTCTAGTTCTAAAGCTCTCGTAGTGGAAAATAGTGATAGAGATGATGAGATATTATATGTATTGATGTATCAATGTAGGGGAGTTTCCCCCAATGATGAGATGTTTTGTAACTATGATTGTGAATGATATATATATATGGACTTATTGGCATATGATCATTGTATTTTATGTTTATTTATGTGATTATGTGATGCTTGGGACTCGTATCTTGATGTATGATGCATTAACTATTTTTTTGATGCATGATGTGTTGAATAGCATTTGTATTTGTTTAATTGATTTGTAATGGGTAGTTGTTGATATTGAATAATTGATGATTAATGTGATTATAGATAGATAATTGATGAGATAGTGTATGTGATAATAAATGATGTATGTAGTATGATTGTGAAAACATGCATTGAATGTATGAATAAAGTTGTGATGAATGATAAATTAAAATGAATAATGTGTAAAAGTATGAGATGGTCATAATAGCGTAGTGAATTTCATGTTAGTATGATGAATACGGGGGAGAATAGGTATGCCTCCCAAGTGTATAGATGATAAGGTTAATTTATATAATACCCCTCAGTAGTCAAGAATGAACCATAAAGCAAGAGTGTGTCATCATGAAGTGATATGATAGTTTGCATGATATAGATTGATCGATAAGGTATGTAGCGCAAGAGAGGAAGTGAGGTTATTATTGTAACAGATCCCTTAATATTCATGTAAGAACTGTAAGAATACAAGTGCATCATTGGCAGGTAAGATGATATAAATCACCTATCAAATGCCAAGCTTGCATGGAGTGGTGGAAGCATGTGGAATGAAAGTAACATGAGTGTATGAGCCAAACTGAATGTCTTACGGAATGGCGCCAATGATGGGTGGTGTAGCAATGAGAAGTGGAGATGTCGAGAGTTGTGAAATCCAATGTGTATTAGTAGCATGACGTAGCATATGAGATGGTGCAGCAATGGACAAATGATATGGAGAACATGCACAAGTGAAAACCTATGGTGGTGGAAAAAAACCCTAAAACTAGATGAAGGAGATAAATCAATCAAAGTAACAACATGCTTGCGTGGGAGTGGAGACAGGACTACTCACGAGATTGAGAGCCAAAGGAAATTACACCCTTATATTCTAAGCTGTTGCAAGAATGATCTTGAAGGGTGCAACATTCATTATTGTGATGGCCATTAATATGATGATAGTTGAAGTAATGTCTATCATGCTAGCGCTCTGCGATGAGGTGGATGACGTTGATTAGAAGGTAAGAAAATCAAATTCTTGTCAAATAAGGTACGCAGCACATCATGAGGTCTAGCATGATGAGAAAAGTGTAATGGCTCCCATATAATAGGTGTAGAAGTTTGAGGTGTATCCCGATGTGGAGGAGGAGATGAAGGATGCTTATGCAATGGAGAAGACTGAACTTGCTTGTGAGGTGGAGGAGATGGAGACCGTGGAGGCCACTCAATAGATGGGAGTGGAGAAGAACTAGATGATGTAGCAGTAGCAATGATAGGAGGAGGATCTATAACATGTGTAGCAATGAGATCTTTTTCTAGATCAATGACCTTATAGCATAAGAGCATGAATGATTCACATGTGTCATATTGCAATTATTGTTTTAAAGTGGGAATCAAACCATGACAAAAGATGAATTGATTTTCTAAGTCAATGGGTTAGAAGACTAACTGATGCATGCAAGCATTGAATCATAAAATGTAATCAATGATAGGTTCTATTTTTCCTTGGTGTAAGCCAAGTAGATGATCATATGTGACTTTAGGGCCATTGTTGAGTATAAAGCATTGAAGGAAGGATTCTTCCATCTCACAATAGGTATTAATAGATCCAAAGGGTAAATGTGTACCATGGAGAGTATCATTAGTAAGACTATGGCGAAAGGATTTTAATAATAGTCAATCATTAGAATATAAATCCATATCCATACGTTAATGTTTGAGATGTAAATAGGGATTTTTAGTACCATCAAAGCATGAAAATGTAGGTATAATGAAATCCTTAGGAAATGCTAAATTATGAATCTTTTTGGAATATGATTTCCATACAAAGAATTATTATCAATAGAAGCATAATAGGCCTTGCTTTCTAGTGTGAGAGATTGGACTTGAGATTATAAGTGGCCAATAGCATGCATGAGTGATAAGATGTCCTATGGAGGAATGGTAGAGAATGGAAATAATTTTCCATTATGAGTGATTATAGGAATGTCAAGTGGAGACATAAAAGATGTTGATGCTAAGGGCATACTAGATATGGGTGTCAACTAATTAATACATAGTGAAGAACATGGAATGTTAATAGAATCACTAGGAATAGCATCGGAAAATTCATTAGGAGATGATGTAATAGAAGGAGATGAATCGTGCATGTTATTAGAGTGAATCTCAGCAGAAGATGAAAGTGGGGTGGGGATTCACAGTCAGTAGTATGTAAAGAATTAGAATCATGACTTTCAGGTATCTCATCAAAATCAAACAAAGATTCAGATGCAAAGATTTCATTAAGTGTGTCATCAACATATAATGAAGGAGAAGAACTAGTACCATGAGAAACATTTTTAGAAATGGAAGGAGTATGATCTGCAACTATATAATCATATAAACTAGTATGATAAATAGAAACAAGCACATGTTTATTGTCTTCTTATTTATTAGCTACAACATTATCATCAAGATTAATCATAAAAATAAGAATAACATCATATAAGTTATCATTAGAAATAACAGAAGGAGTGTGGCTAGTTGAATAAAAAGGTCTACAACCGAAAAAAAATTGGATCAGAAATAATGCTAATGGTAGAATGATCAAAGCTAGTAGGCACATTGCATTCATTAGCTAAGAGTTGTCTTTGAGTATCATCTGGAAGAACAACATTGCGATATAGAGTAGTGAGTTCAACTATGGTTGTTTCATCATAGATAGGATTGACACTCACATGAGGCATGACTAGCCAAGAAGGAGAAGAGCTATCCTTAGCCATTAGGGTTTTAGTGGATCCTAGGGAAAGAAGTTCTAAGCTATGGGTTCACCAAAATGATTCAATAAAATCTGATTATTTTATTAAAATCTGAATGCAAAGATCTATTATAAATGATATACAATGAAATATAAATGTTAAATAATTTATTTAATTTTAACTATGAAAGGAAATGAGAGGGGTAAGGTACTTATATTAATATCACTTATCCCACAGTGAGTCTGGACCGGAGAATGTGGTGAAAAAAATCACAGACTATCACAATGAACCACAAAAAATGTAGTAGAGGTGGAAATGGCTAGACTGGGGCACCTAGAGAGGGACAGAGGCAACTGCAAGCGCCCTAGTCCTATTTCGGGTGCATGGGTGAGTAGAAAAGGTTAGAACCTTATTCCAATATGGTTATTAAGGCTTCACACTTGTTTTCCTTTATTCACTCAAGTCACACAAAGATCTTCGAGGTCACTGAAACTTGTACACAAATAACCTCTTTGCAAAACCCTCAAAAAAGAGATGTCAAATCCTAAAAAATAAAGATGCAAAAGGAATTTTGGGTGTCCTCGGCTATCAAAATGGTGAACTATGAATTACTAGATTCCAGAGGGATAAAGAGATCATGTTTTCTTGATAGGTGGCCTAGGAGAGGGCTACGAAAGCTAAAATTCAAAGAAGTAGTCGCATCATAAATGTTTTGTCGCATCCCATTATTTTTGTATGATTTTGAGTTGGTCTTCAATGTTTTTTTATTTCATGTGTTAAGTTGATGACACAAAGGCTAATTTCATGCACGATGTCGAACTTTTCCTAGACAAAGGGCTCTTTGCATGATCAAAAGATCGTAGATGTTGGTAATGGGATGTGATTCACCTAAAATTTTTATTTATATGGAGACACATTTTGGATACGTAAATAAGTGGACAAAGTAAAGAAATATTTTATCGAGATTTTTGGATGCTCGAGGGCTTAACAAGTGATGAAGGTGTTTGGATGTTCATAGTGGTGTTGTCTTGGTCTTGAACACAACATAACTTCACTAAGGATGAGTAATAATCTATTTCAAAGAGTTTTTGTGATCTATTTATAATCACTAGTGATTCTTTTAAAACCCTCACGATCTAGGAAAACTAAGGAAACCAACTTAGAAGTGATTTTAACCACTTCCAAATAAGGATTTTCAAGTTTTGATTTGATTGTAAATGGTTGGGGAGGTTTTGGGAGGTTAAGAGGTTGGGTGGTGAGGATAAAAATGGGTTTATATGGGTTAAGGGTGGTTAGGGAGGTTTAGGATAGGTAAATAGGTTTTATGGTGGGGTAAAACATGATTTTACAAGGGGTGGAGTGATGGTTTAGGATAATGAGATAGGTTTAGGGATTTTTGAATGAGGGTGTGAGGGGTGTAGCTAGGAAACATGTGTCTACATTTTCCCCTTTTTGTCAAGTGGTTTGTGATGGAAAAGCCGCTGACAAAAACAAGTGAAATGATCATATTTGTATTAAATAGGTGCCCCCTCAAACCGAGGGTTGCAATGAAGTGCAATGATCACAAGTTTTAAAAGGTTGTTGGATGAGATAGGTGTGTATGATGGTGTGTTTTGATTTAATATGCCCCAATAATAGGCATGAAAACAAATTGCCACAAAGGTGGACTTGTGCAACCAGAGATTCAATTGAAAGGGGAACTAAGGAGTTCACAACCTATGGACATATGAATCATAGGAAGCAAGTAGTAGGAAAAGTTTCTGAAATGCATAAGGTATCCATAATGTATCGAGATATGCGGGGTCGATATAAGGATGTTACCACAAAGGTGGGCTTATGGGACCGTGAAGTCAAGTGATAGGGAAACCCATGGGTTCGTGTCCTATAAACATACTGATTAAAACTTACAAGGAATTTTTTTCCATAATGGCTACAAAATCCAAAATGGATTCGATAAAGGTAGGATTTTTTATATTGATTGATTTTTTTGATTTCATAGAGGGTCTTGGGGCCTAAAAAGGAAGCACGTATTTTTAAAAAGTGTAATTTTGGCATGGAATGATGAAACTGATGGTTTGACGATGCTCAAAGGACATTTAATGATATTTTAGATAAAATGGAGGGAAATAATAGAGACTTGACATAATTCATCGGTGATTGCTTGCTAGCCCAATTATCGGTGCTCGAGTGGAGCTGGAAAAATTTGATATAAATAGTTGATTTGGAGGCTCATTTGGTCATTACAACTTGAGAATCTTGAGAGCCCTAAGAACCCTAATTTGATATTTTTTACTAATTTGATTGATGTGGAGGTATCTGGAGGTGTACGAGAGGTGACAGAGGGTTGACACATGCTAAGGTAGGTGATGTACTTAAGATTTTGTTATTTTTTGTTTTGTTTTTTTCTAAAATTGGAATTGCCAAAGCAACCGCAAACTAGTATGTTGGGCCATAAAAAGGTAATATTGGCATACCAACTAAACATTGAGTAGTAGACCCAACATTAATTGTTGTCAAAGTGAATAGCCCAAGACCTACATTAGGAATAGTAGATGGTCATATCATGTAGCTCCGCTTCCAAAATGTGAATTCTTCATAAGGTGTTAGAATTGGTTTATCCATTGGTCAAGCCCCATAATGTCATCAATTGGGAAAATCATATTGATATTTCTTCAATGCGGTAGGGGAAGTCCCAAATTATCTTTAGACTTCCTCATAAATTATAATTTAACATTTCCTCCTTTTTCACACGTATTTGCTATAATTTTTGATAATATATTGTTTTTCAAGTACCACTGAAATTTCTTTTAACCTCTTCCTCTTCAACACATTTTCCCAAATTTCCCTCTGTCAAATCTATATTGTCTTTATAACTGCCCACAATTTTGATATTATGTACATATGAATATGTATATGATTTTGGACGTGGTGAAGAGAAAATTGATTTTTCAAAGGCTAGCATATCTGCAAAATAAATGATAATTTCATTATTTTACAAATATTAGATAAAATTGAATACTAATGAGAAAATTACAGCAATATAGTTTTCTTACAAAAACTTGCCAAAAAAATTCGGTTTACATATTTCTATAATGTTCAATATTTTTCCTAATTTCTCTTATTTGTCTTCAAGTTTCTATATTTTGTAATTTTGACATAAATATGAAATTATTACCAAGTTTCATCAAGTTCAGTATTCAAGATCTAGAGATATGTAGAAGGTTTACAAGGGTTTGTTTGTTGCAAATAGAATGATAAGTGCATACTTCAACCCACCCTCTCTATATCATGTTGTGTGTTTGAGATTGAAATTAGAATTGGAATTGTATGATTAAGTGAAACATTGGAAATGTGTGTGTTATTCAATCTACTTTTACCTCAATGCCAAATGGAAACATGTTATTGAAATCCATCAAAAATAATTTGAAAATGTATCTTGTCACATGTTATGGCTACAAATGTTGTAAGAGGCATGCAACCATGCAACCATGCAACTTAAGTGAATGAGGGCTATAAATACTTTAATGACATGACCATTTTTATTTCTTTACACCCACAATGAATCATTTTGTATGCATGGTTAACCTTCTTGGCCATCTTGGCTATCTTGAGGAATCTCTAAACTTTATAATCTAAAAGATAATTAAACTTTTGTGGTTTTGTGGACATGTTTTCTTGGTGGTTGGATGAGCGGGGGTATGAGATGAAAAAAAAATAGTTGATATTCATTAGTTTCCCCATTACAACTAATTATATCCCCAAGTTTTTACATTGAAGACAAGTGTTGTGTGATGTAAACATTTTTTTGGTTCCTATAGAGTTCCACAATATTTGTGGTTCATTGTGCAAGTGTGTATTAAGGACCATCCCTAGAACACGTATTTCTTAGCATAATTTTTATGATTAGAAGTCTATTGTGTTTCAAAATTTGGTATTAAGGGATTTTTCACCTTAGTTGACCTTGTGCTTATAGGGAGTTTTAAAATAATCTAAAATTAATTTTAATCATGATGTGGGGTGATAATTATTTTATTAGACACTATCACATACGAAAGTAGTGAAAATAACCATATTTCACCTTTATGAAAGCTATTTGGAACCAAATTTAATAAAGAACCCTATTTATTTTTCTTGCAACCTAATGTCTTAATCATCATTTTAACATATTTAAATTAATGAATAATTATCTATATAAATTTTACCTTAAGGGAAGATAATGCAAAATTACGTTAAAAACTTCCCATGTAAAAATAATGGATAAAGTTGGAGTTCATGTTATATGAGAATAAATTTCGTTGAAATGTGAACGTTTTCACAAGTTCATAAAAGTTTGGTGTAAATCTAGACTCCAAAAAAATTCACATACTCAAAGCCTATGTGAAAATGATAATTTGAGTTTAGAGTATGGACATATATCAAATTATAATGTAACTTTTTATTGTATAATGTTATAGTTTTTGCATACAAAAATCATGAATTGTTTGAAAAACAGACTCCAGGATATGCGAACATGTCATGGAATGCATTTTTTTAATTTATTTTATTGAAAAAATTACTCAAGGATAGTGGTCCCATGGAATAAATTTTTAATAATGTATTTTATTGACACTAAAATAAAATCAATAACTTACTTGAACTTGATATCAATTATTTACAAAAAATAAATGAAAATACAAATTAAAAAATGAACTTACCTTTCTTTTTATGTGGCAAAAACACTAGGTTGTTTGAGCTCCTCCTTCTTCGTAATAGTGAAAATGAAAGGTGTAGTGAAAATTACATTCACTTAGGATTAAATAGACAATGCGAGGCCGCATAGTTAGAAGTAACATGATGCAAATGTATCACAAAGGTGATGCTAATTGTGTTACATTTGTGTCACATTATTATCACATTTTCTTTATGTAAAATATTCCTTCAAAAATAGTTTAAAACTACATTCATGAATCAACAAAAAATCAACCCCATTTTTGATATTTTAACATTGTATGTAGTAGTGGTCCCTCCCTCCCTTCCTTTATATATTTTTAAATCCCAAGGTCAACGAGAGGTATTAATGGTGTTCATAAACCTCATGTATCTAAGTTAGTTGTTTCCTAGATAGATGTAATTGTCACTCTTCTAAAATGTTCTAGATTATTCTTCAATTCCTCCCATGTGTTTCATTCTTGGATGGATATCCTTGATCATCTTTCATCTCCCTTGTTTGGAATACTTCCACTTATCTACCTACACATATATATTTTGTGTGCATATCTCTACATGTGTGTGTGCATGTGCCTCACTCCCTCCCTTTATATATCTTTGGAAATCCCAAGGTCAAGATAGGTATTAATATTGTTTAAAAACATTAGCACAATGGCCAATTTGACTGGGGTTCCTAACGAGAATGTATTTCCAACACCCTATTATATAATCACACAACATACTACACAAATAAGTTAAATATTTATATTAATTTCAAATTCCTTAAGGGTATATGTCATAGTGGTCTAAAATCAAGGATTGGGACTGGATAGGATCGAATGCACAAAGAAGAAATTTTTATGGAGTAGTGAGATCTAAAAACACTCAAGAGAAGGAAAAACTCTTCATTCATTCATGCATAAGACAAAAATAACCAAAATATGCATACAAGATCACATTATATAGTGAGAAATTAGGCCACCCAAAAAGGTAACCAATTCAAATCACAATTAGAAAATGAATTAAAGAACATTTCCCTAATAACATATGATTAGCCTACAAAAGCTAATTAGACCACGTAGGAAAATCCTACACCAACACCCCCTCAAGCATAGATTAGGTGCGTAGAAAATAAAAGGTGGGTCCCAGAAAATAAGGCATGATGAGGTACCCATGTACAATGTAAATCTCTCATAAAGTGGAGAAAAGGAGAAAACCTAGTGGGAAAAAACTCCTCCCTAAAAGAGAGAAAGGAAAAGAAGGTAGGACTAGAAATCCCCACTCAAATATGAAACTTGTAGCTATCCTTTATCCAACAAATGATATTCTCAACGTGGTTGTAGATCGAAGGAGAAGTGAAGAGTGTGTCATATTTTCCAAATCCTGGAATTATGTTCCAAGACATAACAACACTGCTTTCTAGATCACGAGGCCTTTCGAGACAACATTGATATTTTTTTGAGAGGTACAAGGATAATAATTAGATGTAGTGAAGAGTGGATCACCATGGAAAATTGAATGATTCCGCCAAGTGTAAAACAGATCTCTATCTAAGGTGTGGTTCCTAGATAAGGAACTATGCTCCTCATGAAAATTAGATGATCCAAATACTTCAAGAAGGGATGGTGCCTCCAAAGAAACTACAAAGAAGGAACATGGAAGGCCCTGCAACTATGTACTAGGCGCCCGATGTATAATGAGTCTTTAATAAAAAAATTGCTTCCTAAAAAGTCAACAGAGGACCGAAAGTAGGTGGATCAAGAAATAACTCCTCAAGATTTGGAAGGTGATAAGGAGATGGTGGAGGTGGGTCCCCATCACTACTATAGTCATATGTGCTAGAAGATAAGGATTTTTCATCAAAAATTTGCTCATTATTATAAATGGCATTTATTGCGGTGAATTCGATGAATAATCTAGAGGGAAAAAGTGGGAGAAGGAATATAAATGAGTTTTATGATCAACCACACCCACAAAAATTATAGTGTGACTATATAACTCTCGACATACACTGAATAAGCGTGAACTCAACATGTAAGCCCTGACCAAGGTGAGTAATCTAGTAGACTAATAGGAGATTAGTTGACAATGAGGGAATATTAAGAACATTATTGAATGTTCCTCCACTCACTTCAACAAACCCTCTCCCAAAAACTTGTGTAGAAGAGTTGTCACCTAATCGTATAGAGGACATGTCACATGGCTCTAAGGAAGTGAACTCCATGTTGAAGATCCACTAAGATGTGATGCACAAAAATCAACTATCCGTGTAGGAGTTGGCGGAAAAATTATAACTAGGAATCTCCCCTTTGTTTTCTCCTTTCTTGATTATTTATCTTTTTATTTTCCATGGTTATTTACTCTTCAAATCTTGAAACACATAGATGGTAAGAAAAATGTAAGGAAAAACCCTAGATCTTGAAAAATCTATCTCTTTCACACAAAACATTGAATACCCACCAAATGTTTTGAAAAACACAAATAAACCCAAAATTGATTTTTTTATTTGAGCCCGAGATAGTGTGAAATTTTATAGATTTTCAAATAAAACCTTCAAAAAAATCCAAAAATGGTCAAAATCACCTGTCACAAAACTAGATCAAGTTTATAGCTAATCCGAGGTTTTTCCCCTTTTGAATTCAATGACGCTATTTGTTTTCATGTACTGAGACTCTATAGGAATAAATTTACATGGATTTCCTTAAAATATTACGAAACCCTTGAAAATTCAAATCTATGAAAAAATAAATGTTGAATGAGCTATAATGCAAGATATTACAACAAATATTGTGACATTCATCTACTGAATCATCCCTTATATGATGTCATACTAGTTTTTAATCGATGACTATGACTAGATAGGATCAAATGCACAAAACAAAAAATTGTGTGGAGTAGTGAGATCTAAAAACACTTAAGAGAAGAAAAAAATTATTCATTCATACATAATACAAAATTCATCAAAATATGCATAGGAGGTTACATTATATGGTGAGAAATTAGGTCACCCAAAAAGGTAACCAACTCAACTCACAATTATAAAATGACTTAAAGTACATTCCCCTAATAACCTATGATTAACCTAAGCAAGCTAATTAGACCGTGTATGAAAATCCTACACCAACAATATCTACATAAACATGTTGTTTATGGAGCTTCTGAACTATCTCTTTAATATTTACAAACTTGGTTTATTTTCCTAAGGACCTATCCTAGAATGGTTTCCATCTTCCTTAGTTTAGCTCTCTATTAACCCTTTTTTTCCATCCTCCTCATCACCCCTTATCGCACCCAAAACAGTGAATTTGACCTCCTTTTATAGCTGCATGTTCCCACTTCTCTCTCTATTTAAAATATATTTAGGTGGGCTAGTTCCTCTAGACACTTCCTCTATTCCCACTCAGATTCAAATTCAAACTAGTTCATTTAATATTCAGAGCTAGCTTTCCATCTAGACATTTCCTTATGACACATCAAATATGGTAGTTAGGATAAGCCCGACCATTGAATCCTTGTTGACCATTTTTCAAATGCCTTTTGACATGTAATGGCATCTGATCAAGTTATCCACACACTCCTCTTGTACACAACTATGTTGTACCTCTTTCTCAATCCTCGCGTGTACTCATATCCTTGAATTTTTCCTTCGTTGTTATTCTTGTGCACCACTATTTTTTTGTCCTTCTCAAAACATATTAGACATCACTTCATAATCCATGCTACTTCACAAATCCCCTATACACTCCATTGAGTCTCTCACATGCCTCCAGTCATCTAAGATGGGCCAAAACTACTCCAAAATACCAATGTCCAATCATTGCATGTCATTCTCTTGTGCTCTACTCCTTATCTTCTCTTTTTGTAAAATATTATGCACCTCTCTCTTATTGGTTCATTTCCAAAACCCTCACGCAATATTGTGCACCCTCATCTATTATGCAATTGATGTGCATTTTCTCTCCTTCTATATCCATTGTGCGAATCCTATGCATACTTTCACATAATCACTAGATTCTTATATTGCACTTTCTTGTTTCATTCCTTACGTGCATCTAAACTTAGCCAAAATTTATGTAGGATTTCTCTATACATTGGATGATTTTTCATTAAACACCCAAGGTAATTATAACTTTAGCTCCACCTCATGTAGATTTATTAAGTAGTAGAACCACCCTTCGGACTATTAGAGTTGATAGTCTCAACTTCCTTAAAAAAATTCTTTTTCTCTTCTAATCCTTCATCCCACACTCTCTGTGATTTTTCTGTCATTTAGAATACTCTTGTGAGTCTTTTTTATCAAATTCTAACCATCTCCTCTAACTTAATTTATACTTCTCATATTCCTTTATGATTCCATGTATGCCTTTGACCATTCACCTCTACCTAAAGTCTTCAATATTTTTATTCCTTATTTCTCATATAATCTTTGGGAATTTTCCTTCCTTTGCATGTCCATTCATCATGCACCCTTTCACCTTTGTGCTCTTTTCTTTCAATATGTTATCTTCTTCATGGGCTCTTGTTATGCATCTATTCCTATCTTCTAATTGCATTCCTTCCTCAACCTCTCCCCTTTGTGTTATCCTTTGTGCATCCCCATTTCCACTCACTTATGGGCTTTAACCCACCATTGACTAACCACCTCCTCCAAGGTTTTATATTTCTTTATTTTAATCACACCCTACTCTTCTCTTGGTTTCCATCTATTGTGTGTATACCTTTATGCACACTCTCCTACTTCACACATGGTACACCTATGTGGGATATTGTCTCATAATTATTTCTCTTGACCCCTATTAGGCCATATTTCATCTACCTCTACCCATATTAGATATTCTTTTATTTATTTTACCTACATAATAACAAACCTATATCTAATTTTTAATGATTCTTTATCCCTTTATGGCTTCTCAGTCATCTTTACCCTTTTGGTGTGCTCTATTCTTTGTGCACTTTCCTATGTGTCTCCTCTTGAGTTTCACTTACATTCCACTACCCCAGCTGCAGGAAGGGGAAAGAGCAAACCGATTGATGCGGGAAGCTTGTTAGGAGAAATTTGATCAATACGGGAAGCTTTCTTACGATGTTAATAAAATATAAGGATGATCAATGTCGGAAGCCTTTGATGCCATAAGAGAAAAGATTATACATCCTTATAAGGTATGGCCTATCTTATACATATATGATATAGATGAAAATAATGATATACATGATAGGCATCCTTCGAGGGATCGGTCTATTTATTTGATTTGACTTGATTTTTTTTTTTCCTTTTTGTTTATATATGAACAGTTGTATTTCAAGGAGTAGTTTGTTTTTATTTCTTTGATTTTGATAAGAGCATCATTTTTATTTTAACATGGGAAGAGCTAGGAATAACTAAGTACACCACGTAAGAGGGGACATTGAATGTACAAGAGACACCTATGAGATTTTTCATCGTTTTAAGAGGTAAATAAGATGGTGATAGATGTAATGATCGTGAAATTCTCACCAAGAAGGGAGAACCTATCCATAAGGAAAATGTTATGGGAAGATCCATGGTGCCCATATTTAAGGTCATATCAAGGAAAGTTATGGTAGACCACATAATTCCAAATCATTACAATGATAGATGGAAGAGGATAATGATGAAAGGATGATCTAAAGATATGACTAAGTGCTCACTAGTAATGTGCTAACAATAGAATGGTCATGAGTGCAATGCGTTAAAAGTTCCACTTCGGTTTACCATCAAGGGAGGCTAAACAATAAGTTCCCAACCAATACTTATGTGTAATAATGTATCGTCCAATCCAATTAGGGGAAAAATTTCCATGTTGGCTCCTTTCTAGAGTAGTGACCTTCTTATTTTCTTTAAGGACGAGGTCACCAAAAATAAATCCATGCTCTTCGAGGTGCTTATTGTAAGCATGCTTGATGTGTTCTTGATAAACATGATGGTGTTCAAGAGTGAGGATGCGGAATTCATATAACAATTTGAGTTGTGTTAGATGCTCCTGGCGATAATCTTCATCAGAGATGAAGTCATGAAGAGACACACACAAGGATAGAATTTTAAATTCAAGAGGAAGGATAAATTCAGATCTGTACATGAGAGAAAGGGAAGTATCTCCCATGGAAGAGTAGATGTTATTCTAGAAATCCCAAAGAGTGAAGGGGAGATGAAGATGCCAATTACGACCAGACTGGTCAATAGTCTTTGTAAGAATGTTTGAAGGGTTTTATTAGTTGCTTCAACTTGGCCATTAGCTTGATAATAATATGGAGGATAAAAAAATAAGTTGGATATTGAATGAGTCACAAAATGTTTTGAGATATTTGTTTTTAAAGGAGTTTCTCTTTTCCGTGATGAGTTTTTGAGGGACACCAAAGAGGCAAATGATGTCTTTGGTAGATGAAGTTAATAATTGGACCAGATTTAGTGTAGGTGAGGGGAATTGCTTCCATCCACTTAGTGAAGTATTCAGTTGTAGTGATGATATAGTGATTCTATTGTGAAGATCAAGGATTAATGAGACCAATGAGATCAAGACCCCATTGTGAAAAGGGCTAAAGGTCCTAAGCCAACGCGAAGCTTGACTAGGAATGCAAATAATATTGGAATGTTGCTGACATTCTTCACATTTCTTAACATACTCATAAAATCTATGATTGACGGAAGGCCAATAATAGCCAAGATGAAGAACACTCTTAGTAAAGGCTAAGCCACTAAAGTGTCCACCAAAAATATTGTCATGGGAATTTTTGATAAAGCACAAGAAAATTCATGGGATTTAAGGCACAAGAAAAATATTGTCAAATTTGTGCTTATAAAGAATGTTTCCAACTATCACATAGCAATTAGCACGTTGAAGGAAAGAACTCCTAATATTCTTGAATAGATCAAGTGGAATGATGGATTTGGATAAATAATCAAATATTTAGATGTACCACGGATCTGAAAAACTAGAATCAATAAGATTAATATGAGGTAAGTCATGAAATGGTCGATCACTACGGTGAATGAAAACAGAAATTTTAGATTCTTCCGTGGTCCATGGGATGAGAGTTGTAAGGGATATCATATCTGCAAAATGATTAGATGACCAAGGAATGGCTTGGATAGTATAATAATCGAAGGCCTCAAGGAAGAGATGAACGATGTCTCGATATTTTTGAAGAGTGTCATTTTTACATTGATACTCACCCGTGACTTGTTTGATGATAAGTTCAGAATCCCCATAGATGTCAAGAATTTGAACACCTAGAAAGAGAGCGGTTTCAAGACCTAAGATAAGGGCTTTGTACTCTGCCATATTATTTGTGCACTCAAAATTGAGCTTGTTTGTGAGGGGAATAGGAGCATCCCCAAGAGGAAAGATAACGATGCCAACACCTCCCCCTTGTTAACATTTAGATCCGTCAAAGAAAAGGGACTTTTAAGGGTTTCATACTCATGATGAAAGTGATTAATGGATTCATCTAGGAACTACTCATGAGGAAGATGCGAACTAGGAAGAGGGGCTTCTACTAATTGGTCTATAATAGCTTTTCCCTTAATGTATTTTTGAGAAATAAACTCGAGGTAAAAATTAGTCATGAGCATGAGCCATCAAGTGATATGATCATTGTGATATGGTTTAGAATGCATCGTCTTAAGAAGATGAAATATAGTAATGACATAAGTATTTTGGTTAAGAACATAATGTTGAAGCTTAGAGGTGGAAAAGAAGATATTGTAACACAGTTTTTCAAATTCAATGTAGCGAGTCTCATAGTCATGGATGGTGTGAATGACGTAATAGATAGCTTGTTCATCACGATGTGGTAAATGGCAACTTGGGCATGATCTATGGAAAATATGTATAGATAAAAGGGATCCCCCTCACATGGAGGTGTAATCACTTGGTGGAGAAAAATATATTTTTAAGGTCATCGAAAGCCTTTTGGAAATTATGATCCCAATTGAAGTCTATGTCTTTATGAAGGAGATGATGAAATGGTTAGCAACAATCTGAAAGTTGGGAAATGAAGTGATGGACTAATTGAAGTCAGCATTAAAGACTAGGAAGTTGCTTCATATTGGAGGGAGGAGGAATTTCGATGATTGATTTGAATTTCATAGGGTCAACTTCAATGCCCCTAATAGATACAATAAAGCTAAGGATCTTTTCTATTAATACTCCAAACACACACTTGGATGGATTGAGACAAAGGTAGAAGTGAATAAGGTGCTTAAAAAGGACTTCAAGAATGGAAAGATGGTCATGGTGATGTTTAGATTTACCTAAAATATTGTCAACATAATATTATATGGTTTTGTGGATGAGATCATGAAAAATGTAAGTCATGGCCCACTGATAAGTAGCCCTGGAATTTTTCAAACCAAAGGGCATGACACGGTAGAAAAATGTCCCCCAAGGGGTTATGAAGGAAGTATTATGTTGGTACTCAGGGGCGATAAGAATCGATTATAACCGAGAAAAACTTGTCCTTAATAGAAATCATCTCATGACTTGTGGTAAGATCTATAAGTTGATCAATGTTGGGAAGAGGAAAGTCGTCTTTAGGGAAAGCGAGATTGAGATCTCAAAATTTAGTGCATATACAAAGTTTTCTAGATACTTTAGCGACGGGTATGATATTAGAAACCCATTGGGGATAGTCAATGGGGATGATGAAATTGGTAGAAAGAAGATGTTGTAACTCCTCTTTGACAAGGAGGGAAACTCGAGGGTGCATGCGGCGAAGCTTTTGCTTGATCGGTTTTGCATTAGGAACGTGATGATATTATGAATGATGATAAAAGGGTCAAGACCTTGAATGTCTGAATATGACCATGGTAATTCATGGTTGTGATGAGAGAGTAATGCGGTGAAAGACTCAAGCTCATGTGGATCAAAGGATTGATCTACTTTGAGTTTGTGAGGCTCTTAAGGAGTCTCGATATTGATGTCAATGGTGGCTTCATTAAGAAGAGTGGATGTGTCAGATGGTAAGGTCTTATGAAGATAAGAATCCATTTCCCTCGTGTGGGAAAGAATGGCATCATCATCAGCATATTGAATAATTTATATGGTAGAAGAGCCTTCTTTTATCATCTCTGGATGGCAGAGGGGAAGGGATCTAGTCTGGTTCCTAGATTGATAAGTGATCAGTCCCAAAGATGGTGGAGACTAAAAAAACTAGAGGTAATACACATGGTATCATTTGTATCCATGGACTCATGGGATGGAGAATATGGAGAAGGAATTTCCATGCACATCTCGGATGGTGGGATGGGGTCAATGGGTTTCTCCTGATAGCCTAACCCGAACCTTTTGTGAGGTTTGCGGCCTTGGTCAATAAATAGGCCATATGGATCATGTCTATAATGTCCCACTCTCAATCCCTTCCATACAAAACGAAGAAGGTAGGTGCGGGAAAAGGATGGTTTGTTGAGAAAATCAAAACCACCGGTATAAGGTTTGGCATGTGGAAGATCGGTGATGTGAGAAGAAGGGGTATCGAAACCACCATATATGAGGTTGGTTTAAAGATGTGGTGGACCAAAAATAATGACATCCCTGACATTGGGTTGATACATCGGAGCTTGTTCGGGTCTTGAGATGGTAAGGATTGGGAAAGTTGTTGATCATAAGAAGAAGATACTCCCCTAGTGTGATTTTATCCATTACTTTATCTAGGAAGTCATCATTGGGAAGTTTGGATAAAGGGATGAATGAGCTGGTGGATGATGTAAATGGATCATTCTTGGGAATGAGAACATCATTAGGTTGACAAGTGATGTTGCACATTTTGAAGGGAGGAGCATCCTTGGGAAACATCAAGATATTTCCCTCATGATCATATTTAAGACAATGATGAAGTGTAGAGGGGACGCAGCGTATAGTGCGGGTCCAAGGTCATCCAAGGAGAACATTGTACTAAAATTCTCCTTCTATGATGTATAATACCTCATGGAGGAGCTTCTCACCAATGTGGATAGGAAGGACAACCATTCCTAAGGCGGAGCTATTACATCGTTGAAGGCACAAAGGACCGTGGGTGTTTGGGTGACTATGGATTTTGGGATCTTAAGCTGATCGAAGGTATGTGATGGGATGATGTTAATGCTTGCCCCATTATCAATCATGGATCATCGAATGAAAGTATCATTGATCCTAACCATGATGAAAATGGGAATTTCATGTTCATCTGGTGTGACATCTAGAATCTCAGTATCATCGAATGAGATAGCAGTAGAAGCTATAAGTGCTCGTATGAGAGACATGAAGGGTTGATCCTCATCACTGGATGTCAGAATATGCTTTAAGGATTCACTGAGGGATTTCCTATGGTTTGGAAAGCTTTGGATGAGTTTGTAAAGTGACATCTTAAGCGGGCGTGATGAATTTGTTTGACAATACTTTTTTCAATAGGTCGAGGGGCAACGAAGACAGAAATCTTAGGTTTCGATGATGAAGTGAGATCCTTAGAAGGAAGGATGATGAAAAATGTCTTGGATTTTGTCTAGGATGTCAATTTAGGATCATGCGGGCTAAATCGTGTGGATATCCGAACAACATTGATGAATAAAGGGGGACCATTCTTGAAATAATCATAGTTTGGAGGTGGGATGGCTCCAAAATTCCATGATGAATGAAGGGTATCATGAGTGTGATGGTAACCACAAATAGGCTTTGAATCGAACCATGATAGCTTCTTTGCATTTAGATCAAAGGCCTTAATAGGTGGAAGTGTAATGGTAGAAGTTTGTAGTAAGTGTTGGAGAACTTACACATAAGACTCAATAAAAATATTAGGAGGCACCTGGTATTTGTGAGACATATTGTTCTTAGAAGAAGTGGATGCTTGAGATGATTTGGATGTAAAATGTGAAGTTGGATTATTTTGGGGTTTTGGTATCTTAGTTTTGGTTTTGGTGATGATTGGTGTTTTATAAGAAGGAGAAGCGTTGGATGGTTTTGGATTGAGTTGATTGATGCTTTTTACCTTTTGAGGTAAAGGAACTATGCTCTGGAAAGAGTATCTTCTGGGAATGGATACAGGAGGTTCAAACAACTTAATATTCTCTGGGAGATGCTGAATGTATTACATTGCTGCAGAAAATCAACTCCTAGAAGACAGTCATAGTTCTCCATATTATGTTGATAGAACTCTATGTCAATAGAATGTCCTTCAACATCTAATTTTACCTTAGCCATTGATTTACAGACTACCTCTCTCTTATCAAATTTGATCTTAGTATGGGTGTTAACCCAACAATCACTAGGGAGAGCATACTGTCTGATAAGGCTAATCTCAGCACCCGTGTCAATCATGGCATCCAATACATAAGGCTTTATATTTGGAATGCATATAGTGATTGCTATAAAGGGATTCTGGGTGCAGCTTAATGTACATACCTTTGGCTGTGATGGCTGGTCATCTCCTGTTGCCAGATTATGGTATGTTTCCTCAAGATTCTCCTGAGAATCTTCTTTTTCACCTTCTTCCTCAGCTATGAGCTTGCTATATTCTTCAGTTGCTTTAGCAAGCACTTTCTCAAGTAATTCAATCCTGGATCTTCTCCAGGTCTTGTACATCTGCCTTGAAGCTGGATTTTCTGATGATTGTCCTGGCTCATAAGAGGAGTAAACAGGAGGACTGATTCCTCTTCCTCTTCCACGCCATGCTCCAAACCTTCCCCTGGTGGGAATTTGTCTCTGTCTGGTTCTCTGCTGGAATGGAGGCCTTGTTGGGAATGCTTCAAAGGGCTCTTCTATTTCTGATTCAGCTCTGCTTTGTGCTTGGCTCTGTTCTAATTCATTCTGTCTTATGTATTTGTCCTGCAGATTTCTGAGTTCTTTTTGCAGGGCTATTTTCCTTGTTGTATCCCAAGGAGGACAACTGTCATAGACCATAACGGAGACTCTCAACTGCCTTCTGAGCAAGTCTGCACTTGGTGGTATCATGGGATGAACAAAGTCAGATACCATATTTATATTGAAATGAGTAAAGGAAGGAATTGAGCTATACCCACTATCAGTACTATCTTCATCTGATGAAGCATGCTGAATATTATTGCAATTTTCTCCTTCAATGGAGACATAAGATATATCGAGATGTTAGAAACTCAAAAGATTGAACCTGAGTTAATATCATGGTCAGACATCAAGGTTCCAAAGGAATGGACTCTTGCAAAGAAATTTGTGCAGACATCTCAGCCAAAGCTTGAAAATGCAACTGCATATGAATGTAGCGGAAAAAAATGTGACACTTAGCTTCAGAAGAAACTCAGATGTTGGTAAAGCATCTGATAATGACAGATCAAAAAGAATCTGAATAGAAGCAATTCAGTAGCTTCTACATCTTCTTATTTTACAGTTGGTGAAACATCTAAGCCTCAAGAAGCTAGTAAAGAAGATGAAAAGATATTTTTATGTAGCCATAGATCATTAACCCATGATCCTTCTACTGACTTTTTATGGTGCTCGATTAAGAAATTATTCACGAATACGCGCCCGCCAACGGGCCTACAATTAACATGGCTTCAACAAGCACGAGGACTCAATTTCCTCCTACAGATCAGCATGAGCTGATTTCACCTGATGAGACTCAGAAAGCGGTATTCTGGTATCAAAGAGCAGTCAACAAAGAAATAGAGCCATCTGAAAGCTCTAAAATGCTCAACTGGACCAACAAGGCACTCTTATCTGTGAATGAAGAGGTATGTTCTCAATCTGAAAAGCTTTCAAGTTTAGAAAAAACACTTAAAGCTATAGAATTGAGAAAGAAAGGAGATACTGCCGGTGCTTTAAAGTTGTTAAATTCAGATTTGATAGATTGGAAGAATCTGTTAAAAACATAGAAAGCACAAAGACACAGTCTTTTCCATAAGTCTACCGGAAGAAGTCGATCATAAAGTCACAGATATCATACAGCCTCTGGTTGATCATACAGTTGGTCTCAAAAGTGTAATCATAGCCAGAACTACACAAACCAATGAATTGTTAGAATCAGGTCTGTCACAAATTCAGGATGAAAATGAGAAGACACACAGCAGGATAGATGATATCCAAAAATGTCTAACCCAGAACTTCCCAAGATCTTTCCAAAGATCAATGAGTTGAATAGTAGGCTAACACCTAGAAAAGAAGGTGATTGGTCTCAAGCCGTCTCATGGACAGAAGTCCAGAATTTAGCCAGTCCACTCCAAAGAAGTCATACAAGGAAGTTCTAGAAGAATATAAACCTTTGTTCTTTAAGGACAAAGAAGTAAATATGCTAAGCATTGAGGGTACTGAATCTCACATTGAGAATCCAGAATTTACACCACCATTGTTTGATGAACATATGGGTGAGACCAGTTCTCCGGCTTTCGAGCCACTACTAAAGTAATCAGACCCTTGACCAAATTTCTACAGAGTAGAATGTAAGTCTGTGGCTGAAATAAAAGAAATAATCCATGCCATGATAGGATGGGGCAACACTCAAAAAGAAACCTATGGCAGAACACCCCGAATATTGCTGCCACCATAGTTAATGGCTTTGTCGGCATTCTTAAAGAATGGTGGGATGTACTTCCCAACAAAGCAGAAATCTTAGATTCAGGTTTCACTGGCCTCACAGCAGCTCTTATCAGAGAATTCATCGGTAATATAGACGATGACAAAATGATGAACACAGCCATGTTCCTCAGAGCTCGCTTATGTGATATGACTCGCATAAAAGAATACCAATGCTTCATGCAGAAGCTATATTACAGTTCAGGTAATATTAACGATGAGACTATGCGTCTCCGTTATATAGAGTCATTTCCGCCTTTCTTTGCTACACAATACAGAAAGGCCATGCATGGAATGAAAACTTCAGAACTAAGTTTTGGGCACATCAATCAGATAATAGATCAGTGTAATGCCAAGATGTGCAAAGAAAAATGGGAACGCAAGCAAGCGTTCAAACACCAAAAAGCTCTCAGCAATACTTTCTGCACACAGTATGCTTTAGAACCCTTTGGATGCCCTGAACTAGAAATCCAATCTTCCAAGAAGAAATCTTCTTGCAAAGATTGTCTTTTTTCAAAAGGGGGTGAGTGGCGGCAGAAAAAGAAAAAGAAACATAAATATAAAGAACAGTTCCAGAAAGGTAAGCCCAGAACGAAATATAAATTTCGTAAGTATAAACACTTGGGTAAATCAAACAGGTTTAAACCTACCTGTTATATTTGTAAAGAAGCTCATTATGCTAATCAGTGTCCACAACGACATACAGAAAAAGGTAAGGCAAAGGTAAATGCCTTAACCAGTAAAGGCATAGAAGAAGAAGAGTATGCTTTTATTTCTGACACTGATAGTTTATCATCTGATATATCTTATGTCTCCATTGAAGGAGAAAATTGCAATAATATTCAGCATGCTTCATCAGATGAAGATAGTACTGACAGTGGGTATAGCTCAATTCCTTCCTTTACTCATTTCAGTATAAATATGGTATCTGACTTTGTTCATCCCATGATACCACCAAGTGCAGACTTGCTCGGGCGGAGTTGAGAGTCTCCGGCAAATGCCTATGACATTGTCCTCCTTGGGATACAACAAGGAAAATAGCCTGAAAAAGAACTCGAAAATTTGCAGGACAAATACATAAGACAATGAATTAGAAAGAGCCAAGCACAAAGCGAGCTGAATCGAAAAGAGAAGAGCCCTTTGAAGCATTCCCTACAAGACCTCCATTCCAGCAGAAAACCAGCGAGACAAGTTCCCACCGGGGAAGGTTTGGAGCATGGCGTGGAAGAGGAAGAGGAATCAGTCCTCCTGTTTATTCCTCTTACGAGCACAGTCAATCATCGATAATCCAGCTTGAAGGCGGATGTACAAAACCCGGAGAAGATCCAGATTGAATTACTTGAGAAAGTGCTTGCTAAAGCAATCAAGAATATAAAGCAAGCTCATAGCTGAGGAAGAAGGTGAAAAAGAAGATTCTCAGGAGAATCTTGAGGAAACATACCATAATCTGGCAACAGGAGATGACCAGCCATCACAGGCAAAGGTATGTACTTTAAGTTGCACCCAGAATCCCTTTATAGCAATCACTATATGCATTCCAAATATAAAGCCTTATGTATTGGATGCCATGATTGACACGGGTGCTGAGATTAGCCTTATCAGACAATATGCTCTCCTAGTGATTGTTGGGTTAATACCCATACTAAGATCAGATTTGATAAGAGAGAGGTAGTCTGTAAATCAATGGCTAAGGTAAAATTAGATGTTGAAGGACATTCTATTGACATAGAGTTCTATCAACATAATATGGAGAACTATGACTGTCTTCTAGGAGTTGATTTTCTGCAGAATGTAAAACATTCAAAGATCTCCCAGAGAATATTAAGTTGTTTGAACCTCCTGTATCTATTCCCAGGAGATACTCTTTCCAGAGCATAGTTCCTTTACCTCAGAAGGTAAAGACAGTCAATAATACCTGGATTCATAAATCTATTTCTAACAATGCTGTTAATATTGAAGAAATAGTTTCCAGGATCAAGAAAAACGTCTGCAGTGAAGATCCACATGCTTTCATCACAGAAAAGAAGCACTCACTTGTTCTTTAGATCTTCAAATGATCAAAGATGACAAGGGCAATGAAGATATGTATAAAACCGCTTTCATTGTACCAGGTGGTCAGTATGAATGGAAAGTTCTTCCATTTGGGCTTAAGACAGCTCCTTCTATTTTCCAGAAGATCATGGACAAAATCTTCGGTGAGTTGTCTGATTTCCTAATTGTTTACATTGATGACATTCTCATATTTTCTAAGTCACCAAAGGAGCATTTAACTCACTTAGAAAAATTTTATGAGACTGTATATAAAAATGGGATCTGCTTGTCTCCCACTAAAATGGAAATCTTTAAAGAAGAAATAGACTTCCTTGGTATCACAATCAGTTCAGGAACAATTTCTATGCAACAGCATGTGATTACAAATATCCAGAATTTTCCTGACCAGATCCTAGAGAAACAACAATTGCAGCGTTTCTTAGGATGTATCAACTATGTTGCTGGTTTTTACCAGAACATAGCAGCTGATCGTGTACTGCTAAATAGTAGACTCAAGAAAAATGCTCCTGGATGGAATCAGGACATGACCAGAGCAGTACAGAGAATTAAGAAGCAAGTACAAGAACTCCCAGCGAATGTCATTACCAGGACCTGGCAAGAAAATCATAGAATGCGACGCCAGCGAGCAATTTTGGGGATCAGTACTTAAAGAAAAAGCTGAGAATGATAAAGAGAAGGTATGTAGATTTGCCTCAGGAGCTTTTCAAGGTTCTGAGTTAAATTATCATTCTTCCCATAAGGAATTATTAGCTGCTAAAAAGGCCATCAAGGCTTTCTGTTCTTCGTTCAAAATGAAGAATTCATTTTAAGATCTGACCTCAAAGATTTCAGAAAAAGGTTAGATGGCGGAGATCCAGCTAATAAGGTAGCCTTCAATAGACTCCAAAGATGGGGTCTTTGGTTTGACAACTTTGAGTTCCGGTAGAGCACATATCAGGCAAACAAAATGCTCTTGCAGATTTTGTCAGCAGAGAACTCAACACTTCAAAGAATATCAATCGTCACACAGGTTATCCATGAATCCCATGGCACTGTATGGGATCATCGACATGCAAAGGAACAAATTGATGCACTAGTACTGTGTGACAACAGGATGTCACAAGAAGCTCAAACGCTTCTGGTCTCTAGAGATCTTATAACCACACAAGAGTTCGCAATGTCTGAACTTGAATGTAAACTTTATGATCCTGACATACCAGGTCATGAGTTTCATACTTTACAAGAACCCTTGGTCAAGTGTTGCTTAAAATGGCAATGGCGATCTCTTTATGCAGTCGAGCAACCGGATTTCCTACCTGTCGAAGGTCTCAGACTCAGGCAGCTGATACCGAGAAAGGACACATTGTGGCGGTTCGAATTTTCAAGGATGTGGCCTGAAGAACATCCTTTGCAGACAGACATATGGAACCGACCTCCTTCTCTGGGAGACAGGAAGTACATCTCTTCTCACTTCAAGTACTTTCTTTCAAAATTTCTCCCTTCTAAGTTATCTAACTCTCCTCTGTTAAATGTGCATCCGGATACAGCCAGAAATATCATTATTCAATGTAAGATCCCATGGTATGTTAAGGCACATTATTATATTAAGATTAACCACAGGAATTTGGTTGAAAGACCAAATGCTACTCTTTGGAGGAGAATTCTTCTGCATCACACCATGGTCGTGCGACCACCAGCTCCTGATCAAGATCTCAGAATTCTTGATCACTATTTGTTCCCTACACGGCGCCATTTGCAACCTGACACAGATGGTACAGCGCGGATATCTCGCATATGGCTTGAGCAACATGAAAGGTTACTTCCTGGAGCACCGACAAGAAATGATTCCACATCATCTTCTGACGATGATGACCCTGACCGTCCAGGACCCTCTGTCCTCTTCGAATAATTGAGTGCGTTCCGCACTATCTGTCATGATGATAGGCATGTTATCATCTTCTCTTTTCAGGATTCCTTCTTATCCTGCTTTTAATAAAGTTATCCGACAGGCTTGTTGTCGGTAGTTAGCTTTTGTAGGTGCGTGGTGGACCCATTGGCATCTTTGTACCTTTGGGTTGTGTCGTGTCTTGCTTTTGGTGAGTGGGCTGTACTCACTTTGGAATCTAACCGATTACCTCTGGCTCCGGTTTCCGGTCTTCCCGTATCCGGTGAAAAGCTTTGAGTTGCCTATTTAATAGCGCATCCTCAATTCACTCACTACACTGGATCTGGATCAGATTTGAATACGCTGGATTAAGGAGATACATCTGGAATAGAAGGATTTCAAAGATTCAGAGTCTATAGATACAAGTCTGTAAGTAACTATGGTACAGTCTGTTCATGTACTTGCCAGAATTAATGGAAGTCTGAAGCTTTTGAATATAGATCATTTTGATGAGTTTGAGAACGTATTTGATTCAGATGATGTATTTGATGTGGTAGTAATGATATTAGTAGATCTGTTTGGAGTTGATGCTGAAATAGACATTATTCTAATCTTTGGTCAGAATTAGAATGGTAGATACAGTCTTTGTGGTTTTACAAGTTGAGTTAGAATATAAGTTAATGATCATTAATGATTTCAGTATATTTGAAGATTATTTTGAGACAGAAGATGTGTTTACAATCGTACTAGGTTGTGTAAAGGAAATATATCCACCTTGGAGTTATGTTACTATAATTCACATATATGGTTGGTAAGAGTGGCGGTGATTTATTGGTTTGGTTTAATTTGAGTTGGTTTCAAGACCATCTTTTAGCTGAATAGCTAGAATGGTGTTTGTATATTTGTAATGGTATCAGAGCTAGCAAAAGAGAATCGGAAGTGTCAGCAATATTCAGAGTTGTGAATCGATCTTCAGAAGTAAGTTCAGTGATCTTTCAGCATTCGTGTAAACGCAAGTTTATATACCCCAGTATAATCTGCAGGTGTGGCTATCGCAACCGTAAGACGCCGTTTGTCAGGCGCAACAGTAAGACGATTTTGCCCGAGGATTGTCGCAGATTTTTGGTTCTTTGCTTGCAAGTCCCACAATGGCTGATCAGTCTCCCCGAACTTCTACTGTAGATTCCGAAGATACATCTTTGATTAGTTTGTCTGATGTTTTCTCAGTCAATGAAGAAATTAATATTGTTGATGAGTCGAGTCCCACTCCTGAGTGGCGACTTCCTAAGAAAGCTTATAATGAAGTTTATTCTCATTTAAATAGGTTTCAGCTTTTAGCTTCTACAGTGTTTAAGACTAGGGAATCTGTTATTCAGGTTTCACAGAGTAATAGTTGTGAATATAATATCCCTTTAATTGATAAAGCTGATGTCAAGTCTCTTAAGCGTCAAACCACATACAAATTTGCTCATATCGGCTGTGTACAAATAGGAATCACACCTCTATTTCGCCGCGGTTTGAATGCTAGTATTCTATGTTGTCTTTTAGATTTACGTTTTGATAATTTCAAGGATAGTTTGTTAGCCTGCAGATCAAAACTGGTCTCCATCTTGCCCAAGGTATCCTTTGAAGTTTACCCTAACTACCCAGTGTCTTTAACAAAAGAAGACCTTCACAGATGTCCTAAAATTGCACTTAGAACCACAGGATTGAATATGCGCAAAGGATCTTGTCCTCTTGCCGTCCATTATAAAATCATTTACCGTCTAGTCAATACCATGAACCCAGCTGTTAAGCACGGCACGTCCAAAGGCAGTAGCGTGGTGACCCACGTGAATTTAGAAACTCAGAAGATTGAACCTGAGTTAATATCGGAAGAGATGGATGTGGTCCTAAGATAGATGATGTAGTGTTGGTTTTTCTAATCTTAGGAGGGGATATCAATTTTCTTATGAGGATGTGAAAGATAATGTTGAGGAAATGTGCCAAGGGTTCCAAACCTTATGTCATGTGAAGAAGCAACCTTGGGAAGGATAACCACAATCTTGACTGGAGGGTCTCAAGGTGGTATTACGGGTAGGAGGGAGTAGTTTTTACATGATGAGGTCAAAAGAAGGTGAAGATTGGCTTGATGTAGAAGTGTTTGATTAGGTAGATGAGATGGGAGGATCATTTGAAGTCAAATCGAGTTGGAGTACTCTTATAAATTCTTAAAATGATGAAAGTGACGTGGAAGATGATGTAGATGTAGTCACAATAGTTGATGTAGTGGATGCGGGAAAAGGTGTGGAAAGAGGAACTGGGATCGATGTTAAGGATGGTATAATGGGTAAAGGTGGAATAGATGTGGATAAAGTGATTGAATCTAATGAAGTGGATTTGATAAGTGATGGAGTAAATGGGATAGGTAATGAAGTAGATATAGGTGTTGAATCAATGGTGGATGTGGAACTATGTGGGAATGGTTGTTTCATAATCACTTCAGGGTAAGAATGATATGTTTATGAATGGGGTTGATCTAGTAGTTGTAGATGCAGGAATGGATGCCGAGGTAGATGTAGGTATGATTGGTGTGGTTGTAGGGATAAGTGTTAATGGGCTTGTAGATGTAGGAATAATATCCAAGGAGGTAGGTGTGATCATTGATGAAGAAGGTGAAGTTGTTGATGGGATAGGATCTTGATCAATGGTATGGATAGTATTTATGGTATGAGCATTGGGTGCTTGAGATGTAGAAGAAGTGGTGGCTTGAATTTTTGGTGTGTGGTTGGGAAATGGTTGTCTAAAGATGTCAAGTGGTTGGTTGGGTGATGCATTAGGATTTTCCACTTGAATATCACCTTGATCAATGAGTCTTTGGACTAGGTCTTTAAAGGTTCAACACCTCTCTATGTCATGTCCTTGGACTTGGTGGTATTTATAGTAATGATCATCATGATACCACGTAGGTTTTGGTCTAGATTCATCAAATGGTTAGATTGGAGGAAGTGTGATAAGATTAACCACCATCAACTTGTCAAATATTGAACTATATGATTCTCCAAGGGGAGTATAGTTGGGCGTAGGTCTAGGGGCTCATTGTTGAGGCCACGTGCTAGATGTGGGTGCAAAAGAAGACTTGATGACCATGGTATTGGCCGCACTCTTAGATTTATCATTGTGTGTGGATGGTTTGGTGAAATTAGATTTGGTTTTTATGATCTAAGTTTTAATTGGCCTTTCTCAAGTTTACGAGCCATGGTAAAGGCTTCTTCAAATTTTTGGAAAGATTAGATTTTCAATGTAGAAGAAATATTCTTCACACAAGAACGTGAGCATATTTCAATGAGTTCAGTCTACAAAAGAGTAAATGATAGTTGGTTTATAATTCCATGTCATCATACAAAAAAATATATAATAGATTCATCCTCAAATTTTATAATGGTGTACAAGACATTGATGGTGATTTTGCGCGCAATATTAACTGAAAATTTCTCTAGAAAAAATGTCACGAGTCAAGAAGGAGAATAGGGAATGTTGAGGAATCCATTGTACCAATCCAGTGCTAGGCCATCCAAGGACATAGGGAAGCTATGAAACATAAGTTCCTAATCATGTGTGATAAGGTAACATGCATGTTTAAATGCACGTAGATGTTGTTGGGGATCTTCCTTGCTATTGAACTTGGTAAACTTGGGAATATCCCAATGAGGAGGGTAAGGTTTGATTGGAACCTACAGATGAATAGGTTCATTACAAATTTATTCATAAGATAATGTAACCTTGGGTCCCAAGGTAGCAGCCTCTAGACTAGCTAACCTATTCATTAAGGCATGGATAGGATCATTCAATGTGATGATAGGTTGGGATTATGATTGTGTGGTATGGAAAGTAGCTTCATAAGGTGGTTGATAAGTTTGTGGATGTGTGGGGGTTTGAGGAATCATTTTATAAGGTTGTTTCCATGTTTGATGTTATGATTGTTGGGATTGGATTGGTTTTTGAATGGGAATGTAGGTATGAATAGGAAGAAATTGTTGATGAGGTGGATTAGACACTGTATAATGCAAAGAAATCATAGGTGGAGGTTAGGAAGAAATGATATGTACGTGTGATGTGAGAGGAAAATAAGAGTTATAGTGTCCGGACATGGGATACAACATTTGGGAATATTTGGTAGGGACACTAGTAAGGATAGTGATCGAAGAAGTAATGGGAATGGTTGTGGTGATAGTTATGTTGATTAGAGGAAGATGGGGAGGAATGGGTGTGACCAACTAATTGGTTTGATGAGGTGGGGGATTGGTAGAGGATGAAGCAAGATCACATTGGGTGTAGTAAGTTGTGAGGAGGAAAGTTGGGTGATTTTAGGATTTGATTGAGAAGGATAGAGTTGTTGAAGTGGTGGACCATAAACCGGAAGCTGAGTTAACATCCTAAGAAGGTAATCTTAAAGAGCTATCAGTTGGCATCAAGAATCTCTTGTGACTCTAAACTACCACGGGGATAACAAGAGGTCCAAAAGGTTCATATATAGTAGATGGAGGGGTGGCTGGTCGAGATGGGATGGGATGGTGATAAAAGAAAGGGTTAGTTTCTTCTATGGTAGTAGTTTGAACAAGAGGTCCTTAGGAAATATTGATGAGAGGTTGGGTACCCATGGAGGAAGTAACCAAGGGCACAGATGAGACACTGGTCATGACAGATGTTTGTTGGGATGAGACTGCATAACTATTTGAGGCAAGGTTTTGTTCCATTTTTGGCTACCAAACTAGTAACTATGGGCATGAAATGAAAAAAAAATTATATCAACTAAATTAAGAAATTCAAGCACAAATAATTTTTGTTTTGATTAAGAACGTGTGAAAAATAAAAGGGAATGGATAACAAAGGTTCTTAGGAAAAGGTAATCTATGTCTGGTTTTGGGTTGTTATGGCTAGGGAAGTCTCAGGTGGCTTCCTATCGAGTGATGAAATCCTAATCAGTCAACCAGTAGGAATATCTCTAGATGTGTAATTTAGATGCATGATTTTTAGGTTTTGTATGATAGAATGTGAGATGCAACCAATTAACCCCTATTTAAGCTATGTGATCAAGTAGGATGCATAAAAGAAATGGTTCTTTTTAAGCCAAATCTAAATGTGATCTTTTGATGAGGACATAGACGGAAAGGAAATGACAATGAAAATAGGAGAAAATAGGGGGAAATGAGGAATAAGCGTAGAATGATTTTCCTTTTTATCTAAACTTTAAGTGAAGAGCAATCCAAGCATACAAACCCAACATGAGCAATAAAAATGAAGCCTTGTGATGTAATGTTAGAAGAAGACAAAGAAGCATAAAATAAAAATAAACGAAAGGGATTTCCTAAAGGGGGTCCCACTGGATTTCCAAGAATGTTATTATAGTTTTCTTGTTTGTTTCAAATTAATTGTATTAGCTACTAAATAAATCTAAACAACTTGGAAAATTGAGGGTTTAAGGTACCTCAAATGTGTGATATGGATGAACGGGCGCAAAAGTAATGAGGAATAAGCGTAGAACGATTTTCCTTTTATCTAAACTTTAAGCGAAGAGCAATCCAAGCATACAAACCCAACACGAGCAATAAAAATGAAGCCTTGTGATGTAATGTTAGAAGAAGATAGAAGAAGCATAAAATAAAAATAAACGAAAGGGATTGCCTAAAGGGGTCCCACTTGGGATTTCAAGAATGTTATTATAGTTTTCTTGTTTGTTTCAAATTAATTGTGTTAGCTACTAGATAAATCTAAACAACTTGGAAAATTGAGGGTTTAAGGTACCTCAAATGTGTGATGTGGATGAACGGCGCAAAAGTAATGAGGAATAACCGTAGAACGATTTTCCTTTTTATCTAAACTTTAAGCGAAGAGCAGTCCAAGCATACAAACCCAACACGAGCAATAAAAAATGAAGCCTTGTGATGTAATGTTAGAAGAAGATAGAAGAAGCATAAAATAAAAATAAACGAAAGGGATTGCCTAAAGGGGGTCCCATCAGGGATTTCCAAGAATGTTATTATAGTTTTCTTGTTTGTTTCAAATTAATTGTGTTAAGCTACTAGATAAATCTAAACAACTTGGAAAATTGAGGGTTTAAGGTACCTCAAATGTGTGATGTGGATGAGCGGGCGCAAAAGTAATTTATCTTCACTACTACAAGTTGATGACACAGTAAAACAAGGGCACTAAAAGGAAATGGATTAGATGATAGATGGGGGGTTTCTCGATAAAGTCAGTTCCATAAGCGTTAAATTCCTTGGAGAATGTCGGCCCTCATGTTTTGATAGAATAATATGAAAGAAATAATAATAAGCGGGATAATATGCAAAATCTAAGGCACACAGAAACTAAAAATTCATAAATGTAAGGCACATATAGATCTAATATAAACTAAAATTGAAATAAAACTTACTTGGCAGGGTCAACGGTGACCTATATTACATAGAGGTAGGTCGATGGCGACACAGGTGCATGGATCTGGAAAATAAGATAAATATGCGGACTGCGAGAGATTTGGATGCAAACTAAACACAACATAAGCCTATAGATGATGGAAGTAACCTATAGAATAGAATTTGAGGTAGAAGAAACCAAAGAATGATAGAAAACAAAGGTTTGGCTGGGATGGTTGATAAATAGGTCTCATGTCGATTTGGTGACCGGATTATAAATAAATTAGATTTGGAGTAACTAGATAGAAGGATGGTATATCTGGAAGCTAGGACACGAGACGAATTATTAGGAGACAGGGGAAGAATTTGGGAACAAAAATTATGCTAATGGAGGGATGCATTGACAAAGGACCTAGGTTGGGTAACAACGACTTACACAATATAAAACCAAGATGGATGGAAAAGGAACTAAATGGGTGACTGTAAGCGAAACACCGATAGAACAATATTATAATGGAGTCCCGACTATTGTTGAACCTACAAGACATTAGATCCAATAAGATAATAATGAAGATATCATACGATAACATAGATAAGAAAATAATCAATGTAAACCTCTAAAAAATCATGCAAGTGATGAAAACAAGCTTTCTAAGGACTGTAAGAAGGTTGGCACATCTACTGAGATACTCTAATTCGAAGATGGATTTGCATAATGCAAAAGAGCCAATTTTTGTCACATCTATGTGTTCACATGTATCTCTTTGGAAAGGAAGATCTTAGCCTATAGGGTCAATGATGACGAATGGGTTGGGTCATCGCCGATTTGTAGGGGAAACTTTCCCCAATGGGGTTGATTTTTGTGATTTAGTCGGGATTTTGGGTTTTTAAGGATGGGAAAAGTGCTTTAAAGCTTGTAGGCAAGAGGAGGTTGTTTAGGGATGTGTCATGGGTAGTTAGGAGATAAATATAGGTAGGATAAAAGCTAAAAAATCATAAGGATGTAGATTTAGGATAAAAAGCGGGGGCATAAAAGTGTCTTAAAAGGAAATTCCATTAAGGAATAATGGATAATGGTCATTGATTAATTAATTAATGTAAATTAAGTAATTAATGTTTATTATTAAATATTGAAGGTAATGGGATAATAAACGGGCATTTAATTAAATGAAGTGGAATGAATTAAATAAAGGGGGTATAGCTAGGACCATGGTGAAATACACACACACAGTAGATAAGGGTAGATATACCGATTTTATGTGTCTACAGTGTGGTCAATCGACCACCGTGAATAAGAAACTATGTGTGTTATGGTCAAAATCCATTAAAAAAAAAAATTAAAATAAGTCATAGGTTTTTAAATTTATCCATAACAAACAAAGAAACATTTACCTTAACTTTTTCAACATATTCAAACAATATTGATGACATCCTCTCAGGATTCATAACCATTTCTGATCAACCATGATAATAATAAATTTAAATCATAGAAACAGACTATTAATAAGTCATTTAACTTACTAATCAACCTTGTCATTGATTAAAAATATATTTAGCTTCTTGTAGAAAGATTATTTAAGTCAACCCTTAAATGTGCATTGACCTTGATGATCCCGAACCTTACATGTTCCTTATTGAAAACCATCATAATGTTTTGATCTATGACCGATGTCATTAAATCTAAGGTTAATATCATATATCAATCATAATTATTTTTGATAATACAATTCCAACCATGTCACAGATTTACCAATATTAATATAACATTAATCTACAAAAAAATATTACCAAATTACATAAATGGGTACAACAATGTAATAACACATCAATGTCACGAAATCATTGCAAATAGCAAGGTAAATAAATTCATACAACCAAGTACGAAAAAATAAGTTATAAATGTCAAGTACTTCACAAATTCTTGACGAAAAACATTGTTATGTTGTTAGGCATGCAACTATGCATAAGTATATATGTCCTTTTCGGGATATATATATGTACGTATAATTACAAACTCGCTTAGGCAACAATGTATATCCTCTTACCTTCGTAAACCGCTTTCTATATTACAACTTATTCTTTTGACAACACGAGATGAAAATTAGGGATGTGATATACTTCCCCCTTAATGAATCATTATCTCTATGATTTTACTCATTAATAAGCGAGATGAAATAATGAAACACGGATTATTATCATATAACTAAGGAAAACATTCAACATTTTCATTCAAAAAATTGTAATCTTTCTAGATTTTAGTTTATCTAAATTCAAATTTATTGCCTGGAACAATCTTAAAATCATCCAATTTTCCCAAACAATCGAAATATGATAGACCTTTTTCATTTTATTAACCAAAATATAAAATAATATCAAGTATATCATATTAGATTGTTAAATATCAATTTTTATTATTCTAACAAATAAGGAAACACAGTTTTTATTTCCTCTAGATTCTCATAGGTTGCACTTTCTTCTTAATATTGATCCCATTGGACCTTACATTGTGCAATATCTCTATTTCTCATGTGCAACCTATGATGTTCCATCACTCTAATAGACTCAACCACAACGATTCCCGGATCCTAAACCTCAGTAAAGAGTTCTTATTAAGTATATGTGTTACATCTGAAACATACTTCTTAATAAAGGAAACATGAAAAGAATCATGCATCTAGACAATGCGGGAGGTAATGCCAAATGATATGCAATCAGACTTATGATTTCAAGAATTTCAAATGGTCCAACATATCTTGGTGATATCTTGGAAAACTTGCCAAATGTTATTGAACTCTTTTTGGGCTTAACCCTTAAGAAAAATTTATCTCCAAGCTCAAATTTTATGTTTATTCATTTCAGATCTGCATAACTCTTCTACCTATTAGCAACTTCTTTCAATCACTCACGAATGAGCTTCACTTGATTTTCCATTTTTGTTAACATTTCAAGGCCCACTAACACTCTATCTTCCATATTATCCCAACTAATGGGAGTTCTACACTTTCTCCCATAAAATGCTTCAAATGGTGACATTTTTAGCGATGAATGAAAAGTGTTGTTATAGGAAAATTCCACCAATGGAATATATTATTCCTACTTGTATTGTTGATCCATGTAATACATCCTGAGCATATCCTCCAACACTTGGTTTACTCGTTTAGTTTGACCATCGGTTTTGGATGGTATGCTGAACTGAAATTCAGTTTTGTCCCCAAGGCTGAATTTAAGGTTTTCTAGAATCTAGAGGTCATCCTTGGATCCTTATCCAAAATTATTAACTCTGAAACTCTATGCAATCTGATTTTTTTTTGCACAAACCATTTTGCAAGAATGGTTGAATCATCTTTCATATTACCCAAAGATGAAGTGAGATACCTTTGTTAACTTGTCAAAAATAACTAGAATCATGTCATGTTTATTTTTTGACATTGGCAGCCCCTGCAAAAAATACATGCTAATAACTTTCCATTTATAGTGTAGAATGTTGTGAGGATACAACAAACCAGTAGGATGCATGTGCCCTTCTTTTACACATTGACATTCAAGACAATGAGAAACATAGTTTGTCATGTCTTTTTCATTCCCTTACAGAAGTATTGTTGTTTTATATCAGCAAGCATCTTTATCACTCCTAGATGTCCCAAATAAGGAGCGTCATGGAATTTTTTTCATGACTTTTGTCCTTAATTCATTTCCTAAAGGTACGTATATTCTACCTTCGTATTTTAATATTCCTTCACTTGTCAAATTTAAATCCTTCATACCTTTTATCATTAGGATTTGTTGTTAATACAACCTTAACATGTTGATAGTATGAATCGAGTTACATTTGTTTCTTTACCTCATCCTTAAATTGAGTCCTAAGGGTCACAATCATGGAAACATGCTTCCAACGAATTAGTGCATTTGTCACTCTATTCTCTTTTCTTTTTATGTAACTTATATAAAAATCATATTTTGATAAGAATTCAAGCCACCTAAGTTGTCTTCCATTCAAGTTAGGTTGCGTGAAGATATACTCTAGCCTCAAGTGGTCTATTTTAAGTTCAAAAGGATTTCCTAATAAGTAGTGCCTCCAAACTTGCAGTTCCTGAACTATGGCAACAAGTTCTAAATCATGGGGAGCATAGTTATGCTCATGTACCTTCAATTTTATACTCTTGTATGCAATCACATGGCCATTTTGTAGAATTATTCCACTTGAATCTTCACCATAGGCATTAGTTACCATAGTGAAGCTTCTGTTGGGGTTCAAAACCTTCAAAATAAGTGTTGTAGTTAATTTATCTTCCAATAAATTAAATGCATTCTCGTATTTATTAGACTAAACAAATTTCTTATCTTTTTTCGTGGTGAAGTTCTTGGAGCAATAACTCGAGAGAAGTCATTTACAATTTTTGTAGTAACTAGCTAACCCCATGAAGCTTCTAACTTCATAAATGTTCTTATGATCCGCCATTCTGTATGGCTTTGATTTTTATGGACCTATAGATATTCCTTCCTTATTTATTATGTGACCAAGGTATTTCTTCTCATTCGATAAAAGGAACATTTAGGAATATTTCCATACAATTTTCTCTTTCTAAGTATGTCTAGCACTATTCTCAAGTGCTCATTATGTTTTTCCATGTTTTTGGGATGTCGGTTAGTATTTGCAATGTTAATATATGTTGTGTTAGCATTTATATCATTAGCATTTTTATTTGTAGCATTAGTATTCGATTTGTAGCATTAGCATTCTGATTTGCAGCATTAGGTTGCCCCTGAGATTGGGCACTACTTTGCACTATCAGTCACAACTATCTTTAGCCAATATTTGATGTTCAAGGACACCTATTCTATTGTGATTTTCTTCCATGACTGAAAGTATCTCGTCCATTTTTTTGGGTTGTTTCTTCCAACCCCTATAGGTTGGTTGTTTGCATCATTTCCTCTTGTCCTAACCATTTTGTTCTGCTAGACAAGAATAAACATTTGTATTAGCGTAAGGACCCATTATGTCCAAGATTTTTAAACCTTCATCTCTGATACCAAAATGTAATGCCCATGTTATAATTATTCTAAATAAAGGGAATATTTTTTCTTTTAAAACAAACCCCTTAATCTCATTAAATGCCTTCAATGATTTTAACTAGCAACAATTATAATCCAACATGAAATATATTTTACAATCCATCTGATAACAACATAACCATGTGCAGCTGTAAAGGTCAATTAGATCTACTTGATCCCCTTTATCATCACTTTATCCGAGTGTGCATAACTTGTATGCAGTTGGTTAACCTATTCATTTAGGTTTGAGAATTGATGTAGTTCCTAAGTTTATACGAAAATCAATTAACTCGGTTTCAACTAGTATCTCATACCATTAGATAGGAACTTGGTGAATTTACGAGTGTATTCAACTAGTACACCACTCAAGTCAAAGTTTTCAAGTTATGTTTTTCATGCTTAGTATCGGTATTACACATAATCCAAATGAAACTTGTCCCATCACCGCATAGTTATCTCTGGATCGTGTATTAAAAAGGCATATAATCTAGGTCTCACCTCTCAACTCGAGTATCTATGCTATTGTCCCATCTTAGGACCCCTATGGGAAAGATAATGATTACTTAATGAAATTCATCATTAAATGATTATTACCCTTCCCGTAGCCATCCTAAGGTGGTACGAATAGAGTTCAATCAAATGGATAGGAAGGACTTAGAGTCCATGTTTTCATAATACACATTATCTTATTACAAGGTAGAATTCATTGTATCGAGACTAAATCAAGTTATATGTTTAATGACAAGATCTATAGTAACTTACTAGTCACTATCATACAAAGTATCTTAATTCTGTAATGTCACTTTACAAATTTTGTTGTTAGAATGTCACTTTACAAATTTTGTTGTTAGGAATAGGTTTAATTTAACCACGTCTTTTCAATTTATAACAATCCAATCACATTTAGATTGTATCATAAGTCCACCAAAATTATTAACTAACATTTATGTAACTCTTTAAGAAAGAGATTAAATCCTTTAATTTTTAATATAATATTAATATTAACGATAATCATAGTTGTATCATTTACATTTCTTATTCCCAACTTAATTCATAGTTTAAGGTTTAGCACTTTTGCATTTATGTCATCATTATGTCGTTTAAATATTGTAATTTTCGTAAAGGTACAATTGTCGTCAATGTACTTTTTATAGTTATACTATATAAATGGATTAATTATTTAATTAATCTCATTACGACAAGTTACAATGAAATGTCATTATTTCATGTATCGTGTGCTGTGACAACATTGTTTAATTAATATCATTTATTTAAACATATGAATGATGATATCATTCATATAGTTGTATTAATTATCATTTTTCATTTAAGGATAATAATTGTCATAAAGTATAATTATAACAATATAAAAAGTACAATTTAAGTAATCCATTAGAAGTACATCTGTTGTTAAAAACATCGTTATATCATTATTACATCACACATGAGATATACAATTAATAAGTGTATTTATTAACACTCATTGATGATAAATCCTTATATTTTATGGTAATACAATAATTTCATATTAATACAATTAGGCCAATTGCCTAGTGAAATTCTATGAAATTGTGTTTTGTTTTTCAATAACACAATAATCCATAATCGGATGTTCAAACCTAATCAACATCTGAAATCAGATGATTACAATCATTGTATGATGATCATGCATGAAAATAATTCAAATAATAACTTTGTAATGATTATTATGTCATGCAATTTGTAGGATAAAATAGAATAACATACATGGTTGGTTCGTTAAACTGGCATGGATTAACAACTCTCAATCAAGTTGTTTCATTACGAATCAATTGAACATTTAAGTTTATACTTAAGATACAATTTAAATAATGCATGTGTCATATTAAGTAAACATATCAATCAGTAATGAAGTGATCTAATAATGTATACAGATTTTCCATCAACAACTTGCAAACATATAATAAGATCATTATGCCTTTACAAAATTAACTTCATTTTAAACTATTGACACATCAAAGATCCGTAGAAAGCATTCATATTTACAAGACTATCTTAATATTCAACTTGTACTCAACTACATTCATCACTCAACAAAAAAATTTGTCATTAAATAGTATTAAAAGGAGAAAGTAAGTTCTTTCCTCAAACACTTATTATCAAGTATCCAACTTAACACGAAATAAAGAAATGATACACAATCATCTTTTAGCATTGTAATTAACAAAAGTGTTAATATCACAAGTTAACTTCACTAACATTCATTTCTTTTTTCCAAACCAAACATGGTTCACATCAAAGGTTTTATGCACAAAAGATTAATTTCCAAATATTCAATCTTAGATGTAACATATATCAACCTTTAGAGCATAGCTTTATCATAAAAGGGTACAATGATAAGCATGGTTTTGACAAGGAAATCAATGGTTAAGTAACCTATTTTTCCTATAAATTAACTTATTCCATAAATCGAGTTTAACATGAAAGTAACAATGAATGAATCAAGAATGACAAACAAGACCCCTACTTAATAAGAAAGCATTCACAACTCTAAATATTTGAACAGAGTTTCTGTTAAGAGGACACAATTATGGGTCCATGGTAAAACAGCTAAGAAGTCTTGAATATCCCTGCAACAAGAATATAAATGGACCCTATACCTTATAGTCTTAACGAAGACCATTAAACAAGCATTGAACTCATGATATGTTGATTGCAATGGAGAAAATGAATTCTTCATAATGAATACATGTATTCAGAACTTGTAATAGATAAACTAAACCCACACAAATCTTGAGCTCACATTATACATGAAAGCTTAAATTGCTTTAGTATATCATTATTTCTACAAACTTTAAAATCAAGAGAGATCAGGTCACACCCAAATTTTATCTCATTCACGATGTCTTTCTTTAAAAATAAATGATAAAATCTTAACCATGCAGGATTGAAACAGACCATATCAACAAAACTAGGTGAGATCAATAAAAATAATACATACCCAATATGTACATTTTTCTTATACGAGTATTGATCAAATAATAAATATTAACCAATCAACAACTCCAACCCAAGTACGAGCTAAACAAAATAGCATATACCCATATTATATTTTGTAAGTATGGGTCTAAAATCAAATGAAACACATTCAACTATTCGAACTCAAAGATCAACAAATGAAATTACATCCATTGTTAATTCTTGAAGCACCCAAGTAAAGGAACAAACCCATTTTATTTTTTCTATGTTTTCTAACCTTAACATTATAGGAAAATCAAACAAAACATGTAGTGTTTTATCCCGATAATTATTCAATTGTTTTGAAATGCATAAAAAGATAGAGATTCAAGGAAATCCATCCTTGATAAATCAAATGGCCCCGCACTTTGCTTTCTTATTTCCTTTGCAAAAATCCTCCACATAGTTGACCAAATATGATCCATAGGGATATAAAGAAGCACCACTTCATCAGAATAACCAAAACCCAAAGAAAACCAAATTAGAAATGAGGAATAGATTGTTAAGTTACATAATCACCACTCTATGCAGAGTAGTAGTTGTCTAACCACCCTGGAGGTCATGTAATGCCCCTCTGCACATAATGGCAGCTACCTAATTTCCGCGATGATTGCATAACCTTTAATCTACATACACCGTAGGTCCCGTCACTAATGGAACAAAAATAAATAAATCCATGAACAGTCTTGGATTTGGAGCATCTAAACTGTGTCTCTTCTCTGTACGATCCTTTTTATTCTCCAGTGCACGGGAGGGAATGGGAAGCAGCTATAAATATAAGGAGAACAAGTGGTTTGGGGTCATCAAAGTTGGAATGAAGAAAAGTGAGAAAGAAACCATTGAAGTTGGAATTGTTTTGTAGAAGTAAGGTGTGAGAACAAAGCAAGCAAGTATAGAAGGGAGGTGTTGACATTTTTATCTTCCTTCATCTTATTGTAATTTGTATCTTCTTTTAATTTGAACAATATATAAGTGGGAAGAAAGATAAATTTCCTTTCCCAACTAGTTTCCCTCAAATTGGGGGTTTCCAGGATAAAAATATTATGTTTGTGTTAAATTGTCATCTTTCCTTTACTATAAAATAGTTCTAAGTTCATATTTCATTCACTAGCATTAAGAACTGTCATTTTCAAAGAATTGGAAGTAGAACAAGTAATTTTTGTGGTCTCGTAAATTTCCAAAGCTAGAGGTTTACAGATCATTTTGGTATCAAAGTTGATTATTATCCAGGATTGTGGTATTCATTCTTGTGATTTGTATGACAATGACAAGGTCTAAAGGTGAAGAATTTTTACCTTGCGATCCAGATATATCTACGAAAAAGTGGAAGAAAAGAGTTAGAGATCAAATGGAGGAAGAGAACTTGGTCCGTAGAATTGAGATGCTTTGGAAAGCATGATGGATAGGTTGTATAGACACCAACAAGAACTCTCATATATGAAAAGGATGGCTTCATTAATTAAGTTTCCATGGACTCGGTGGTTCAATATTTGGCCAAAAAATTTGGCATAGGAAAGAGCCACGATGAGGAAGAAGATGTGGAAGAGCATGAAGAAGAAACTCTAGTTGAAAGAGAGAAGGTAAAATTTGATCATGCTCCTTTTAAATTTGAAACTAAAGTTGAGATAAAAATATTTGAAGGACAAGTAGATGCGAGAATTGCTTGATAAATGGTTAAAATAATTAGAGGTTTATTTTAGTGTACATGATGTCATTGAGGCACAAAGGATCACCTTTGCACATCTCAAAATGGAAGGACATGCTCTGTTTTGTGGGAAACCCATCTAGCCACTTGTGAGAAGAAGAAACGTCCTATTATAAGATCTTGGGAGGGTTTTAAAGAATTGTTTAGAGCTAAATTTTATCCTATTGGCCATAAGAATGAACAAATGATTAAATGACAGTATTTTAGACAAGGCAGTGGTCAAAGTGTGCAAGATTATACTATGGAGTTTTGGAGACAAGCCATGTTTCTTAATATGGACTTGGAGGATGAGGATATTCTGACCAAGTATTTGGGAGGAATTCACACTCACCTTTAAAGGAAGGTCATCTCCATGAATCCCAAGGATCTTAATGAAGCATGTGTGCAAGCCTATTATATTGATGATGAAAAGAAGCAAGGAGAAACAAATTCGATGACAAGCCTAAGAAAGAGTAGGGACAAACAAGTAACAAAGGTAAATGGAAGGGGAAAGGTAAACAAATTGTTAGTACTTTGAATACTTGTAAATATCCTAAGAATTTTTGTAAGAATTGTGATATCGGTGAGCATACGACGTTACATGTTAGAAGTTACATCCAGTGCGTCTAAAAAATTGAACCAAGGATTCAAAGAAATCCATGAAAGCTGTAAAGAGAGATGATGAGATAGAGATAGAGGATGATTATGGTGTAGATGAGAGGCTTTGATTCACTACCACCAACATGGAAAACCAAGAACAAGAGGAGGAGATGAGTAAGTTATTTCAGATCAAAATCTAAATCAAGAGAACTAAGGAAAATGCTTTGGTTGATATTGGTTATAAATCTAATTTGATTTCTGATGTGGTTGTAAAGAAGCTTCGTCTTAAAACTTATGAGAATCCACATCCTTATCCTTTGGGATGGGTGAATAAGGGTATAGAAATGTAGGTAACAAGAATATGTAAGTTCAAGTTTTAGATAAATTTTGTGTGTGTGTGTGTGTGTGTGTGTGTGTGTGTGTGTGTGTGTGTGTGTGTGTGTGTGTGTGTGTGTGTGTGTGTGTGTGTGTGTGTGTGTGTGTGTGTGTGTGTGTGTGTGTGTGTGTGTGTTGAAAGCTGATGTAATTCCACTTGATGCATTTGATGATTTGATGTTGTTTTTGGGATTCCTTACTTGTATATCATGGATGATATATTCATGAGCAAGGATAACCAATATAGATGGGTCAAGGATGAAGTTAGTTACAACATATGGGAACACCGACATAAGACAAATATTGTTATGGTAAGTGTTAACCAAGCAAAGAGACTAATTCAGAAAATCATAATTAGTTTTGTTTACTTTTATTGAAATATAAGCAAGATGGGATAGAAATGTCAGATATTTATAACAAAGGGATGAAGGATTTGGATAGCATAATTCAATATTTTAAAGAAGTATTCCAGAATCCCATCAGTTACCACCAAAACGAGAGGCAAAGCATGAGATTTAGTTTTTCCGAAGTCCCCTCTACCAAATATCGAGTTGTATAGGAAATATTTGTTAGAGAGTACAAAGCTAAAGAAACAACTCTAGGAGATACTAGACCAAGGGGTAATACGTCTGAGCACCTTTCCATGCGGTTCTCCTATTATGATGGTGCCAAAGAAGGATGGTTCTTAGAGGATGTGCATCGACTACCGTGCTTTAAACAATATTACCATAAAGAACATATATCCACTCCCACGCATAGATGACCGCTTAGACCAACACCAGCATGAAAAGTTCTTCACGAAGTTGGATCTAAAGTCGATTAGCATCAAGTCGGGATGAAGTAAGAGGATATATGGAAGACTACCTTCAAAACAAAACATGGTTTATATGAGTGGTTAGTACTTCCATTTGGTTTATGTAATGCACTCACTAAATTTATGAGATTGATGAATGATGTATTGTGGGAATTCATAGATTCATGTGTCATTGTTTATCTAGACAATATTCTAATTTTTAGTGCCACATGGGAGGAACATTTGACACATTTGCAATAAGTCTTGTAAGTTCTCAAGGAGAAACAATTGTTATGCAATACAAAGAAGTGTGAATTTACAAAACAATAGAACTTGTCTATCTGGGGCACATGGTTAGAGGAGGAGAACTACGAGTGGATCCAAAGAAGGTTGAAGCCATTACCAATTGGCCAACACCAACAGAGCCACGAGACTAGAATTTTTATGGGAGCAGTACAATACATGAGGAAGTTCATTTCGGGCTTCTCTGTTATTGCAGTACCTCTACACATAGCTGTCACAAAGAGTAAGGGTTTTGACCAGGGTAAGGAACAAGATCAATCTTTTGAGTTATTAAAGTACAAAATTATTCATGCTCTAGTAATTTATCTTCCTAATTTGCAGAATCCCTTTGAAGCGAGAGAAATGCCATGATTATGTTATGGGAGCATTGTTGTTATAGGGAGGTGAGCTAGTATGTTATCATTATGAAACTTTCACTTAAGCGGTTAAGGGATATTCAGTATATGATAAAGAAATGTATGCACTAGTTCAGGAAATAAAAAAATGGAAACCTTATTTGTTGGGTAAAGAAACTATTGTGCACACTGACCACAAACCTCTCCAGTATTTGCAAGAAAATCTAAGTTACAAGCAGAAAGGCAATACAAGTGGATGGAATTCCTCCAGCTGCTCCATTTGGTGATCAAGTATAAGAAAGGTAGCACAAATTTGATGGAAGACATGTTGTCTAGGATGCCCACACAGGAGAAATCTATAGTTTGGCCACTATCTCTCATTTTGATCCCTTCACGAAGGAATCTTACGAGAGGCATATGCTCAAGACAAATATTTCAAGGTGACATATCAGCAGTTGTATTCCGAGGGGCTTAAAACACGGGTATTGAAGATTGTTATCTCAAAGATGGGTTGCTCTACCAATGGGGGAAGCTTTGTGTGCCAAAAGAAGAAAGGATTTTATTGATGAGGGAAGCACATACCTTGAAAGTAGCAGGACATTTTGGTGTTGGAAAGACCATGGCCCACTTGCAAAGGTATGTGTATTGGCCCAATATGCAAGAAGTGTCTAAATTCATAAGAGGATGTAAACTTTGTTGTACAAGCAAGCCTAAAATCAAGAAGGAAGGTTTGTATATGCCTTTATTGGTCCCTACTCGTCCTTAGGAAGATATTTCTATGGATTTTTAGGAGGACTACGATGCTAAAGATGGCCATGATTATCTATATGTTGTTGTGGATAGATTCAATAAAAATTTGTTCATATGGCATGTAAAAAGACAATAAAAGCAAGTGAGGCACTTAAATTTTCTTTCCTAATGTATAGGTACATTTTGGTTTGCCAAAGTCTATTGTTTCCAACAGAGATTCCAGAGTTATTGGGAAGTTTTGGACTACTTTATGAGACAAGATGGACACCAGGTTATAGAAGAGCATGACCTTCCATCCACAGACAATGGGAAGATGGAGGTGGTGAATAGGACTTTGGTGCAGTTGATTAGAGGATATAATAGCAAATATCCATGAACTTGGGATGAGTCCTTAGCCTACATTCAACATTCCTACAACCAGGCGGTACACACATCCACTATGTAGTCACCATTTGAAGCATGATTAGGATATCTACCTACTAATCCACTAGACATAGTGGTTGTGCGAGGAAGAAGGAAAAGGGAGATACATGATTCGGAGGTTACTAGAGCAATGAAGTTCGTTGAGAGGATCCGAAAAATCCATCTCAAGGTGAAAGAACAATTGGAGAAATCTCAAGCCAAGTATAAGGCTAGACACAATCGGCATCGTAGAGACACAAATTTCATGTTGGAGACAGGTTTGGCTTTACTTAAGCAAGGAGAGACTACAAGGTCAAGCAAGGAAACTTAAGCCACTACGATATGGACCCTTCACCATATTGGAGCAAGTTGGAGAAAATGCCTTCAGACTTGATTTTCCACACTTCATGCGGATGTACTCAATAGTAAATTGTGAGAACTTGCACCTATATGAGTCATCCATGCTTGACGAAGAAGAAGAATGTCAGTTACTACCTTCCATAGAAGATTACATCTTGGACTTACGAGGTGAATTGGAAGAGGATGTAGTGTTGTAGCAGAATATCAAAGACACAAGGAGAGGTACACAAGAGTCTTAGAAGGTTGGACTCAAGGGGAAGACACCAAGGCAGGCCCAATGGTACTCAAAGGAGAAAGTGAGGGAATTTTTCCTCATCTACTCCCCCACTAAGATTTTGTGGGACCAAAAGCCTCCTGAGCAGGGAGGTGTGATCCATAGGGATCTAAAGAAACACCACTTCATCAAAACAACCAAAACTAGAAGAAAAATCAATCGAAAAGAGGATCAAATTTTTAAGGTATAGAACCACCACTCAGTGCATAGTAGCGGTTGCGTAACCACCCCGGCAATTTCATAACCTCTCCTCTACACATAACGGTGGCTATGTAACCGTTGCGGCAGTTTCGTAACCGTCGATCTGCATACACCAGCGGTCCTGTCACTAATGGAACAAAAATAAATAAAGTTATGAATAGTCACGGATTTGGAGCATCCAAACTATGTTTCTTCCTTGTATGACCCTTCCTATTCTCCAGTGCATGGGAGGACATGGGAAGAAACTATAAATACAAGGAGAACAAGTGGTTTGTGATCATCGAAGTTGGAATGAAGAAAAGTGAGAAAGAAACCATTGAAGCTGGAATTGTTTTGTAGAAGTAAGGTGTGAGAATAGAGAAAACAAGTACAAAAGGGAGGTGTTGACATTGTTTATCTTCCTTCATCTTATTGTAATCTGTATCTTCTTTTAATTTGGCCAATATATAAGTGGGAAGAAAGATAAATTGCCCTTCCCGACTAGTTTTCCCTCAAACTAGGGGTTTCTAGGATAAAAATATTGTGTGTGTGCTAAATTGTCATCTTTCCTTTACTTTGCAAAATAGTTCTAAGTTCATATTTCATTCACTAGCATTAAGAACTATCATTTTCAAAGAATTGGAAGTAGAACAGTAATATTTTTGGTCTTGCAAATTTCCAAAGCTAGAGTTTCTGACAGATCAAAATAAACCCAAAATTTCAAAGAGCAAGAACCCATAAAGACATCCACAAATTTATAGCAATGATATGCCATTGATCCCATCAACCATATCATTTATTTTAGCAATTATATCTGCTAGAATAGCTCCATAAAACCATTTTCTCCCTCACCTCGCCATGCACAACTCAACCAAACCGATCTCAAAATAACATCACACAATAAAAATGAAGTTCTTTTTTTCATGCAAGGTATCTTTCTAAGGAAGTTTTGGGTTTTTCAAAAAAACATTAAATGCTCTTAACTCTTGCAAGTACCACGTAGTGGCCTCGAAAAATCCACCACCTCCTTCGACAACTTTCCCTCCTATTTCCAAGTGGAGTTTACGAGCGGTCAAAGTTTTATAAATAAAACAATAGTAACCAAATTTTCATGGTATGGACTATGTCCAAAAATATATATTTAAATCCCCATGCCAATCTATTAACCACCTTGCATGGAGCAATCGTTTGGTCAAAGACAATAATCAAACAAAACAAGTTTCAATTCAATGCATGGTGTGGTCAATCAACCCCATGAATAAGACTTATATTTTCTATGGTCGAAAGCCATTAACAACAACTTTTAAAATAGGCCATAGGTTTTTTACCTTTATCCATAATAAACAAAGCAAAATTTACCTTAACTTTGTCAACATATTCAAACAATATTCATGCCATCCTCTCAAGCTTCATAACCATTTCTGATCAACCATGATAAGAATAAATTTAACTCATAGAAATAGACTATTAATAAGTCATTCTACTTACTAATCAAGCTCACCGCTAATTACACAATATATTTACATTATTGTAGAAAGATCATTTAAGTCAACCCTTAAATGTACATTTACCTTGACGATCTCAAACCTTACATGTTCCTTATTGAAGACCATCATAATGCTTTACGGTCTACAACTGATGTCATTACAGAGAAGATTAGTATCATATATCAATCTTAATTATTTGTTAATAATACAATTGTAACCATGTCACGGATTTACCAATATTAGTATAACATTAATCTACAACAACAAGATTACCGAATCACATAAACAAGTTCAACAACGTATTAATACACCATTGTCACGAAATCATCGCACACAACAAGGTAAGTAAATTCATATAACCAAGTATGACAAAATAAGTTATAAATTTCAAGTACTCCATGAATGCTTGACTACAAGAAATGTTACATGGTTGGGCATGCAACTACACATAAGTATATATATCATTTTCAGGATATACGTATGTACGTATAGATGCGAACTCAATTAGGCAACAATGTCTATCCCCTTGCCTTCGTAAACCACTTTCTATATTACAACTTATTCTTGCGACAACACTAGAATGAAAATGAGGGATGTGACAGGCCACCTTTCCTCTCCTTCTTCATGGGGAAACTTCATTCTACCACTCAATCTTTTTGGTGAATTCCTCTTCTCCTTCTCTCTTGAGATCTACTTGGATCTATTTCTTCTTTATATCTCTCTTTGTTCTTTGCTCATTCCATAATTTTGTGCCATGCTTCTCTTGCTTTGCTCTTCATTTTTTTCTTCAGGGAAACTTATACTCATTTTTCTCAATTCTTATTCTCTATTGCATTATTCACTTCTTACATGATCCCTTACACATTCATCTTCCCTAAGATCTCTGCGGATCCCTCTCTCCTTGTGCACTCTTCTCAACGTGCACTCCTGCAATCTCCCTCTCTGCCACTCCTTGGTTGCCTTTGGGGTAGCTCATTCTCCTCTATGTCTCCTTTGGCAATGTTTTTCGTGTGATGCACACCTTCTATGCACTCCTCTACTCCACCGGGTGGAATTTTCTTCTCTCATACAATCAATTGCACACTCCTTTCCCTCCACTGGGACTTCTTGTGTGCAATTAATTGTGCACTCCGCATGTCCCTCTATTGGGACTCTCGCTTATGTGTCCTCTTCTTCTTACAACTTCACAATCTCCTTGTCCACTCATTGGACTTTTTGCACTTGCATCCACTCTTACTTTATCACCTTCAATCGCGACATCAAGTCATCCTCTCAGTGTGTTCATGGTTTGCAACAATTATCTTCATCTCATCTCCTTTATCTATTGGTGCAATATTCTTGCAAGCACTACCATCGAGCTAAAATGCACTCTCTTGCATTTCCCTTCTTGCATTGTCCTCCTCTTTGTCACGCCCTCCCGTGTGATTTCATCTTCTCCCTTCACCCTTTGCTCAACTCCTAAGCTGGCCTTCTCTACAATCTTCTACACAATGCCTTACTATTCTTTTCGCACTCACTTGACCATCATCTCCTCGGTCAACTCCATGTGGCTTTGGTGCTTTGTGCATTCACCTCTCAATGGCGATAGATGAAATGTTTTACCATCCTTGTGCACCTTCACAATATTTTCTCTCCCATCGTAGATCATTTTTGTGTCATATTATAGGACATGAGAAGCATCCATCGTTAGGATGTCACACAACACTTGATCACCGAGCCTTTTGATATTCATCTCTACTTTGCATTTCTCTCTCATAATTCCCTCTTGACCTTCTACCAACCAAGTCACAATGTAGGGATTGGGATACCTCCCGCACTTCAATCCAAACTTCTGCACCATCTCCTCCATCACTAAGTTATCGGTGCTCCTTTATTGACCACTACCAAAAAAAAAAATTCCTTTGGTCTTGCACATTGTGTGGAATATCTCTTGCCTCTCCTCTCGTGATGCCACCTTCACAATTTGTAGCACCTTTCCCTTTCCAGCTTTCTAGAACTCTTCACATTCTCGTGCCTTGCCTTTTTCCTTTTGCTTGTTTACTACGAACTTACTTCCATGTTATTGGCTATCTCCATGCCACACTCTAGTACATTCTATTGTTTGATGACATCTTTCCTCACACACATAACAACATCCATCAAATATTGTGCGTTGGTATCTTCTCACCAAGAGACTCCTCCTTTTACTTCCTTCCCTACGTACATTGGTCACACAATCTCCGTGCAATCTTTCTTGTTGCGTCATCGACTCTCCACCGAGTATTCTCTCTTCTTACACATCTCTCATGCACTCGAGTGTGCCTCACATTCTTGTTCCAATGACTCCTCACCGAGTATCTCATGGCCTTCTTGCACATTGTCCTCACACATTGTTTCTTCACTTTCACTATTGTTTTGAACGTCTCGAGCTTCAAGACCTCTTTGATGGTCTTATTCCTCTAGTCTTATCCTTATACTCGTTAGCTCCATGATTCCCTTCATCATTCTCATTGTTGTTGTATCGCTTCACCTTCTTTAGGTGACATCTTATATCTTTGGACAAGAAACTTTTACTTCAACCGTTGCACTCAGAATTCACTTGTGTCCTTTACCTACCTTATCTTCACAAAGGGAGAACAAAACTTTTGTCAATTGCCCCATGTTAGGTGCTCTACTAGCTTTGTCTTCTCTCCTCGTCTCATCTCACTTGCACTATTGTAACATACTTTGATATCACTTGGTGCAAAGGGCGCCTTGACCAAGGTTCCTAATAGGTATGCTTTGGCAAGACCCAACTACAAAGTCACACAACAGACTACACAAACAAATAGCAGATTTTTATTAAATTCAAAAGCATTAACAACACCTACATACACATGCTTTTCTACAGAGCTTACAGACTCTCTCATGGAGCTTTACAAACTTGGTAAATTTTCCTAAGGACCTATCCTAGATTGGTTTCCACCCTCCTTGGCCTAGCATTCTGTAGCCTTTTTTTTACTACCTCCTCATCACCTCTTATCGCACCCAAAATGGTGAACTTGACCTCCGTTTATAGTCATGTGTTCTACTTCTCTCTCCTCATTTGAAATATCATTAGGCATGCTAGTTCCTTCTAGACACTTTTTATGCTCCTGCTTAGATTCAAATTACAATTGGTTCATTTAATACTCGAACTAGCTCGCCATCTAGATATTTCCTTATGCCATGTCAAATCTAGTTTTTGGGATCAACTAACCGTTGAGTTATCGTCAACCATTATGTCGGACATCTTATGACATTTCTGCCAACCGTTGAGCTATCTCGCACACTCCTCTTGTGCATAGCTATTGTTGCACCTCTTTCTCAATCTTCACGGGCACTCATATCCTTGAACTGCACCTTCACTATTATTCTCACTCATCATTGCCTTCCTAGCTTTCTCAAAACATATTGCACGTCACTACCTAATCCATGCTATTGTGTAAAATCCCTTCACACACATCTAAGTCTCTCACATGGCTCTAGTCATCTAGGTCGGGAAAACACTCTATTGCTCTCCAAAATACCATTGTGTGATCATTGTGTACCATTTTCTTGTACATTGCTCATCTTCTCTTATATGCAAACTCCTGCACACCTCATTCTTCTTCGTGCATAGCCAAAACCCCCGCACACTATTGTGCGCTCTCTTCTATCATGTAATCCTCGCACATTGCACTTTCCTTCCCCATCCATTGTGCAAATCCTCTGCGCACTTTTATGCAATCGCTGACTTCTATTCCACACTTCCTTGTGCTCTCCATCCTTATATGCATCCACACTTAGCTAAATTTTGTGAAAGTTTGCTCTGGACCTTGGATGCTCCTATATTAAACCTCTCGTGTCTACTAGTCGTTGCCTAACTAGATGTAATTATCACTCTTTTAAAATGTTCTAGAAGAGTCTTCAATTCCTCCCACGTGTGTTGTCATTAGATTGATCCTTAATCATTTTGAGCTCCCATATAACGCATACTTCCACTTGTCCACTCTCTATTTGAACCTTTCTCATGTTCCTACATGGGTCTTCCTCTTCACTTCATATCTACTTACATGCCACACTTGCACAAATCCACACCTAGCCAACACTACCAAGCGTATCATTGTCAGGTGCAACATTAGAGTCAAAACACTTTTATAGGCACATGTTATTTAACATAAATTTGGAGATGCAGGGCATCTCATATAAGGTCAGTCCCACATTTGTATAACAAAACGAGGTGCATCATTTCCAATTTTTCTTCCCTCAATTTTTTGCAAATTATTGATGTGAGAAACCAATACCATCTACGTATATTCGTACTTAAAGGCTTCACAAGTATATCTACACATATTAAAAGATGTTGGTGACTCGTACAAGGGTTAGAATATAACCACTAGCTAAACCAAAGGCATCAATTCTAGTTTTCCTTTATAAAATCCAACAACTTATGGATGTATTGGGCACTTGTAAACATATGTATACCTTTTGAGGATTCGTGTTGGTGTGAGAGTCGCAAGGGCACAAAAATGTGTATCCACTTGTTTGTCTTACTTTGATATGCATGTGCACACTCACACACATCATAATGTGGCATTACATAGACACCTAAATTTGGTCCAAGGATAATTATTAGTTATAATTTTGCATTATTTTAGGATAATGTGTATTTCTCGATCAGTAGTCCATATTAGACTCTTATTGGTGCATTTTGTCAATGTTTGGTTTTTGTGGCCCCTTTCTTCTCTGTCCCATCTCCCTTTACCCAAATATTTTTTGATGATTTCTCTCAAATCTTGAATGTATGATTCTTGAACCTCACAAAAATGTGAGTTTATAGCTCTTGGGACCCCTAAAAACATGAGTGGGTTTCTACAGTGTATGTGCCCCTTTCTTTTCTATGTTCTCCCTTTCCCCATATATTTTTCTCGATGATTTATCTCAAACCTTGAACGTACTATTCTTGAACCTCCCAAAAAGTGAGTCTATAGCTCTAGGAATGCCTAAAAATGTGAGTGGGTTTCTAGGGGTGTGTGTGGTTCCTTTGCACCATCATTTGAGTCCTTCGAGGTTTGTGTGTCCTTTGTTTCTATTTTCTTACCCACGGTGTGATAGGTTGCACACCAATAAAATGTTAATTTGAATTCAAGAAGTCTATACATACACATATACATTGGTGCATTTAAAACAAAAGAGATAGAACAAAAGCATTTAGAGCACAAATTCAAGAGTCCAACACATTTGAAGCATTCATTACTCCATCAAGCATTCATCCTTAAGAGAAATCAATTACACTAGAATACCAAGTTGAAATAGCGTACCAACTAGTAATGAAGCTCTAGAGTACAAGAGCCTCCCAAACAAATTCTCTTTTTTTTTTTCTTTTTTTTTTTTTTGAAGCTTCAGTTTTCTGGCGTACTAGAGACCTCAAAACAAATTCTTCTCCTTATTGTGTAGTGGAGAAATGCTAAGGGAAATTATGAGTTTTCTTTGTTCTCATTGTCCTTAACTCTAATAGTCCGCCTCCTCCCTCGTCGGGATATTATTCAGGTACAAATATTGCATTTTCCCGTTGACACCTACAAATCAATAGGTAATGGGAATACAGTTTTGACGGCACTTTGCGGCTTATTAAAGAATGTATCCTCATCCAACCACGGGGAATGCGCAATGCTGAGGATGGTTTGTTATTGCAATTCTGTGAACATTCTTGATTTCAGCCCATACTAGGTAAGTTGATGTTTGAAAATTGTTTACTTTTCCTCGCAGGGAAATGAATGAGGAAGATAATCTGAGCTCTTTATGAAGAGAAGAATCATGTCCCACCTTTAAAAGAAGAAGAAGGTTTTATCTGACTGGATCAAGTTGTGTGAATCACTAAAATTGAGTCAGGGAATCCAAAAAAGCATTACTTGTCCTCCGTTGCGCCCCCCTGCTTCCATGGATGTGAAAACACACTGTTTCAGCAACTAGGGTCATGCCTTGCCTTCAATCACAACCTCACCGATAAATTACAGCTAAGTTTGCTCCCCTCACTCCTTATGCTGTATAGGAGAGAGACAGGATTGCCCTGTGAAATTTGTAGTGGATTGAGGTGTGCACATACACTCTGGGAGTGGGTAAGCTAAAACATCGCGCCCTGGCTTGTCTGTTCTGAATTCCGGCTGGCCAAGTGACTCGTTATGCAGACTCCGAATGATGATGTTGAAATCTTGTTCAGATATTGTTTTGTCCAGAAAGTACGGTAGCATCTGTCGTTTGTTGGGAGTTATGTGCTTTCTATGACCCCAATATGCTCTGTGACCCTGTTTCAAATTAAGGTAATCCATGGCGTCAATTGATAATCAAAAGAAGGAAGTAGCAAATAGCAAATGGAGGGGCAAAAATGTACCTGAATAGCATGGCCCATGTTTCCCCATGAGAAGGCATAAAAACATCGTTATTTACAGAGACAATGTAGTCTATTGTAGCAAGAACGGATGCCTTTTTACTGATTGAATCCAGCTCTCTTGGCAATGCAAGGCTTTGCTTATTGTAAAAATTAGGGAACTCTTTCATCAGTGGTTCCAGAGCTTGCATCCATCCCAGAGGTTTTCCTCCTACCCAATAAATGCGTGCATTGCTTGGTGCTCGTAGGGCCTTGAGAAGCCTGGATTGTGATATTATGAAATCATCATCAGATCAGATCATAGGACAGAGTCTTTAGCAGAGTGTAGAGAGGGAGTAAGGAGAATCACCTGGCAACTTCATTGGCATTGAGAGGGCAAAGGCCTGCAAGCTTGCGTTGATGGTAGGTCATGTTGGAGCGCGCTGTGAGAAGGTTGGGGCGGTTTTTCCTTTCCTCTCGGACGATTTCATCATAATGAGAGCTCAAACCGGGAAGGCATCCTGTTCGCACCCACACATCCTCCTCAAGACGCAGGTGCAGTGCAATGTACGGCCCCTGCGTCCGCATTCTCTGTGCGAGCCTTGACCCGAGTTCCCGAATAGGCTCTGCAAATCTCAGGGCATGAAATGCAACCTGTGCATTGTACAATACATCCAAATTAACGGGACATTAGAGGAGGAGAAGGACGAAAACTGAAAAGGAAATTATAAGAAAGTAGAGACCTTGCAACGGAGGTGCTGGAGATCGGGAGGAAGATCCTTGGAGAGGCGGGAGTCGAGTCCGCGAAGAAGAAGAAGGCCTTGTTTGTTGAAACGCTTGAGGTATCGAGATCGAATCCAGGAGGGGCTCACATGCAGCGGCGTCTTCTTCTCTTCCACCGCCCTTGTCATCACATGTGTTGAGGGCAGCGACGACACAATTCTCACATCATCCCTCAGACTATGTTTCAAGTGCTCCACGTCAAATATATCACAGAATTCACTGTATATAAAAACATCCGTTAGGAATTCATTCATCCATTCATTCACATGATAACCAGAATTAATTAGGTACCTGTCGTCTCCCAGATTACATTGACTTGCAAAATGGGCACCACCAGAGTGGCTTCCAGAATACGAGCAATTACTACTGCGTCCACGATCTGATTGTGCTGCTGATTTAATCCTCCGGAGACCACCACCATCAAATATCTACGCGCCTGACCCTCACTCGCGCCTGCCTTCAAGTATTCTTTGCTCAATTCCACACACGCCCTGTACCCCAAATCATCCGGCTGCTTCCAAAACTCCTCCTCCCTTGTATTGGCTGATAAATTATGCGGCAATGAAGAAGAAGCAAGGAGCTGAGACTTGGTGCAGGGAGGAGGAGGAGGGGGACGGCAAGCAGAGAGGAGTAGGAAAACGCAAGCAGAGGCGACCAGCAACACAACCCAAAAGCTTGTATTGTTAGTGATCCCACGGAGCTCGTGTTTTTCTTCGATGATAGCAACAATGATGCAGGGAGTGAGATGTAAGACATCTTCCTCGCCATTTTCGTAGGGATTGAAGCAATTCTGGTATGTATTTGATTCCGCACCGATTGGCTGGGAAGCTGCGCAGAGGCAGTTAGAAATGCGTGTCGGGACTCGGTAATAATAATTCAAAGTCCGCGTGAGACAGTTGGCAGAAGCATCTTGGGTCTGCCCGGACACACGCTCACGCAAACCTCTTTTCTAAATTAATAATAGCACATGGCTCAACCGCCCATTCCATGACAACTATTGTACAACCAATTCCCTTATCAACTCACCACGCATATCCACATTCCCTATAGTTTTAGTTATATAACGATTAATTAGACGTAAATGTGTAGGAGGAGGAGGAGGAATTTTAACGTCCACAAGGTTACGAAAGACAGCCTATGGTTTTTGACATTCAAATCTCTTGTTGGTGCACTTGATAATCATCTCCCTTGTGTTTTCTATAATATTTTCGCTGAAAATCTCTTGAAAGGATGCAGTAGCCACCGTGCTAACAAACTAGGCCCTAACGTCCTTATAAGCATTACACTCCAACATGAAATGTTTCTCTAACTCCACAACACCAGACGCGCAAAAGACACAGATTCTCTCTTCCCATGTCTCTTTAGGTATTTTCCATCTTCTTGTTTCACACCGAAGACGATGTGAATTAGTTCTCAATTGGGCTATGAAGATCTTTGCTTTCCACGAGATATTAGCCCCTATAAAAGCCTTTTGTTGACAATCACATGTAGAGTTAAATCCCTCCAAATAATACTTCTTCTTTCTCCCTAACGACTTTCCCCACATAACTTGGCGGAATTTATCATGCATTCGGGCAAATGTTCTATTTTTTAAGTCATTTGTTGTTTTGATTCATCCACGACCTCTTTCTTTTCTCCAAAAGCTCATTGAGGACAACTCAAGGCCATCTACTACCTTCCATTTGCTCGATCTTTTTTAATATGTTATTAGATAAACCATAACAATAGCTTGAAGAGGTACAACCCCCGTTTCCGCTAGAAGAATCTCATATGGGGCCGAGATCTCCAATTTAAACTTGCTAGTAATCATGCTTTTTGAATCCTCTCCAATGGTTTCCATCTTGAATCTGAAATGTTGCTAACCCAAATCTCACATCCATAAAGCACCACTGGAGTTACTAACAACCCAAACAAAGTCAACATAGTTTTCCAATCCCATAATTGCTCTCTCTCTGCATTTGTTTTGGAAAGCATAAAAAGCTCTCCACCCCCCTAAAGTTCTCTTTTTGCTACAAATCTCCCAACTGAGTTTGATATTAAAATCAAACCTAGTATATTTATACTTTGTTACTTCCTCTAACAGGTTCCATCGAAATAGAAATCATATTGAGTTCTTTTCTTTTTGTTGGGGAAGATCACAATCTTGGTCTTATTAGTGCTTTGACTTGCATCCCCACTTCTTTGCAAAAGTGCTCAATCACACATAAATGCTTTTGAAGGCCTTGAGCGGACCGAGCAATCAAGATAAGATCATCCACATAAAGTAGAAGTCTTACAACATGCTCTCTGGCGAACACCATATTCACTCGCATATGTAACCATTCCTCAAGTTTGTCGATAAATAGGCCAAATAAAGTAGGTGATAATGGGCATCCTTATTTAACCCCAATATCACTCCCAAACATTCGAGATACCAGTTTCAATTCTAATTTTGACTCGTACCTTTTCATAAAATCTATGAACAGCTGCTCTGTGATGCCCTGGAATACCAAGCTCCTTCATTATATCTCATAGCTTCTTCCTAGGAACTATGTCAAAAGCCTTTTTGAAGTCAACAAAACAACAATAGGCTTCCTCTTTATCATTCCAAACATTTTCAATAATGTGCCTCAAAGTGATATCATGATCTATTGTTGAATACTTAGGTCTAAACCTTCTTTGCCCTTTTCTCTCTTACCTTTTTTTTGCCCACTTCTTGATTTTGCATTTCACCATGCTACCAAACAAATTTGCAAACAATGGGTTGATTATGATGGTTTTATAGTTAGAAGGATTGTTAACATCTCCACTCTTGAAAAGAGGTATCGCAAGACGAATAGCCCAATCTTCGAGAAAACCATGCTGTAAGGTGTTGTTGAATATGTTGGCAATGTGAGGAGTGATAAATTATTTCCCCAATTTAAATATTCTTCCTAAAATTCATCCAAGTCTTTGGCTTTTCCAACCCCCAATTTCATAATACCCTCTTCAACTTCTTGCATAGTAAAAAGCTTTGTTGTCGTGTTGACCAAAGGGGGGCCTTCAACTTTTGGATATTATTCATAAACTTGTCTTGCATACCGAACCACTGATTGGTTGTGATGTTGTTGTCATTTGTATGTTTTTTCTTTGATTGAAGCTCCTTCCAAAATGCTTTTGGGTTATGTTTCCCTAATTGTATAAGCTCTTCCCTCCTTGTGGTCATGAACTCATCTTTTTTTCTTTATGATTTATTTGTACAACTCTATGTTCAACTTCTCTTTGCCTATTTATTTAATAGCTCTCCTTATTGCTTTACAATTCTCATCAAACCATCTATTTACCGGAAAACAATTTGTTTGCTTCTTCTTATTTTTTGTTCTTTTACAGTTTGTAAGGGCCTTCTTAATTATGTTTGTTATCTCATAACTTTTAAGCCCTTGTGATCTTACTTTCCTCTCTTACATTAAGCGACTTAGTGCTACTTTGAAGATATCACAATTTTCTTGTGTTTAAGAATCCTTCCTTTTCCTAGAAGATGTTGAGACTGTTCTTTTCTTGTGAGTTGATTCTTGCTCAACCAATCTATGACTATGGAAATTAGATTTTGATCGACTTCAGTCCCTGATAGAATCATCAATCTCCACTTCTTTTATCCTGTCAATTAAACTTTGTGAGCAAATCACATAATCAACAACACTTGCCCCATTGTAAGTTTTACAAGTAAAATTTCCAGATTTAAGCCATATTTCCATACCATTGTAAATAATCAAATCAAACATGCCACAAAGAGTTAATAATTCTTCGCCGAAATGATTAATGTCATTGTTGTCTTTTGATCGTCTTGCCCACTGTTGATTATCTTCTTCCATGAGCCATAGCGGATTATGGTTCTCCTTACTACTCCAATGTTAGCTTGTTCATTTGTAGTCCTCGCATTGAAATCACCTAGAAGAAGAACTTCCCCTTGTTGTGAAAACTCTAAAATATATTTATTCATGGCTGCATAAGGATCTTTCCCATCTAACCCACCTTTTTGGTATGTTTTGAGACCCGAGGTGCCAAGTAACAAGTTTTTATTCTAATGTTACTCATTTTTTCTCGTTATATTAAACCAAATGAACTCGCTTGTTTGTGTCCTCTCTTACCTGCAGAATATTTCTACCCTCCACTTCTCTAACTAAAACCATTATGCCTCCAAAACCTTTCTCGTTACTCATTGCCTCATTCCAGATCGCAAACTTCCTCTAACCTTCAAAAGGAGTCTTGCAACCATCATGTTCATGTGTTTCGTGAGACAAATTTTATCTCTCCCTTTTCTTCTGTGCCCTAACCTAGATCCCTATCTCCAAGGATAACCTCTATAGTTCCAACATGCAACTTTTATCAATACATGGAGGGCCATGTTTCCTATTTATTTTGGTGTTGAGAGCTCAAGTATGGTTCTCATAGCTTCGCATCCATGGTTGGCCTAACTCATTCCTCATTGACATCAATTTTGTTGTTCTCTTGTCATCCATATGCGAAGAATATTGTGACATTAACTTACTAATAACGGATTTTCCATTATACAACCATGCTCTTTGACCTTTGTCTCTTCTTCGTATGATATTTTTTTGAGTTGGGAAGGTTAAGAAGGTAAATATACTCAACTTTTGATATTAAAATTAGGGTTAGTTTAATTGTACACATTTATATTTGTCAATATTGGCTTAGTCACTAAATTATGACTTGTGCATCTATTTTAAGCCTAATTAATAAATCCCTAGTCCTATTACAAGAATCACTCTCCTCATTATATTACTTAGTCACTCACAAATATGTTACTAGTCCACTTCCTCTAATTGTCGTGTACAAAAATTTGCATTGTTGCACTTCCCTCTTAGACCAAACCATCCAAATTGGACTTCTCTACACCCTAATTAATTTATGTTATGGAAAGTGCACACCAATAAAAAAGGATGTAATGGTTGTAACATGGGATTAGTCTGGTCTAATCAATTTACAATTAACCATTCATGACCAAAATAATTCATTAATACATACAATGATTGATAAACAATAAATGATAGCTCGAATACATACGGGAGAAAAATATTTAGTTGTTTACGCCATAACATATAAGATATGGATATCTAGATAGGTGGAAAAGATAGATCACAAACTGAAAATCCTTTAAAATCAATTCCGGAACTAGAAACCGGGCGTAAGAAAGACTATAGGAAATTCATCTTGTCCAAACCTAGAGTTGTACGGTTTTGAGTGGAAGTGAACAATCTTGGACCATTTGACACTAGGATCTGAAATTTTTTATGTGCTTTGATTTTTTATGTTAGGAATTAGTATGTCTAGTGCTCACATTGATATTGTATGGGTTAATATATTATGTGTTAATGTATACATTTATATGTAATTATACGTGAGGATTAGGTGGTTGAACCAACCCACGTATATAACTATTTAGGTGAGAGATAAATAAGGGGATTGTTTGGTATATGGTTGAGTTGTTTGAACAACTCGTACAACTATTGGGAGACTCCTTAATAATATGAAATCATCTCCCTATAAATATGTAACTTTGTATTATGTTGAATAACAAATTTTTATGGTGTTTTCCTAAGTAACTTTGTCTATATCTTTTCATCCGGTATCCGAACAAGGTTATGGAGTCCCGAGTTATTGTACAGGGTAGAGTCATTGTTTCTTGCTTGCCCCAATGGATGAGAAAATATAATTTATGGGAAGTTTTTGTGATATAGTTTAAATTTATTTTGTGATTCCATCATGTTCTCTACGTATAAGTTTGTCATCTCTCCATGTATTTTGCACATTGCTGGACTATTCTTCTATTATGCGGAGGCTTGATCTCAATGTTCAATAGGACCAAGAAGATTTCACATTTAATCATGCATGTTCATTGACATTTCACAGAGCTGCAACGTTTTCCTAAGCATATGTCTATATATTTGGCTGGTGTAATTGTAGTATTGAATATGATATGGAAGCTTAACAACTTAGCCACTGATTATCTTAGTTCCTGATATGGAGAAATTCAACCAAGATCTTATACACATCTGTAAGTGTCTGCATTGACTTCGCATTATGTTGTGATTCACATCCATCTTGCATTGGATTCGATCCCGACTCATTGCTTTACATTGGGGTTTGACTCTATTCTTTGTAGATTGCAACGTTGGATTGGGAATATGCCTTTTACGTTCCTTTAACATCTTTTTAGTTAAGGGTGTGCAATGGTTCTAAGTCACATTGTTGGGCATGGATTATCTTTGTGAATCCAAAAGAATTACTTTGTTGTTGAACATTTTTGTGTGCATAACTACATCATCTACATTCACGTTCCACCTGGAGTTGTTTGAAGATCTGCATTGTTCTTTCCACCCATGTACATCTTGGTCAATTTTCTACGAATCCATTATAGTTCGTTGACCCAAGATCATCTTGAAACTTTCTCCTTAGGTATCACTTTTTTATTTTTGAGATATAAGTCTTGTTTAGTTGTCATTTAGTTTATAGTTAATAATTTTTTCTAGGCAACTAAGTCATCAAAGTGTAAAAAGTGTCCTATTGATTTTTAAAAATAAAAAAGTCTTTATTCCATTAATTTTTTATTATTTCCACTTTGTCAATGTTTTTATAATAAGTATTTGTAATTGTTTTAGGGTCTGGCATTGTCCCTAGTTATTATTAAGAGTCAAAGAGTCACTACATCATCATTGTCATCAATAGTCATTATCAAGAGTAAAAAAATTATTTGTGTAATCTTGTTTATGGTTGTCGAAGTTGTAGTTGTTTAGTCAAAAAATAAGTCATTGCAAAATTCCAAAAAAATGCCTTGCGGGTGCATTTTTGATGTTACCCGACGTCCAAAAATTAAGTGTTTCACATTATGGGAGGGAAGAAAAGAATAAGCTCAATGTGGAAACAAATGTGCTTCATGTTTGCATTCTACTGAGCTAGCAACACATACACTGGAGGATGGAGGCATCAAAAGTAGGAGGTCAATCAACAACCTCTCGTCGGTTACAACAACGAGACCACATAGTAGTTGTGGTGTCATTTTGTGGTGTGCATTTTACTTTCTGATATGATTTCGAGTTCTAGTTTCTAGTGAGCTTCATTTTCATAGTACATGTTTTGCAATGTGTTATTGTTTCTAGTTTTTAGTGTTTTTTTGTTTGAATATCATTCCTATCCATATTTGTATTCAATGAGTAGTAATTCCTACATAATTCCCTGATGTGAAAATATAGTGGAAAAGATGAAATCACAAGGAAAAGCATCATCATGATATTTGGGTTGTTGGTTGTCCTGTAAAACCATCTGTATGTTTTGGGTTGTTGGTTGTCTTGTAAAACCATCCTTGTAGGTTGTTGGTTTTCCTTGGAAAACCATCCTTGTTGAGGTTGTTGGTTGTCTGAAAAACCATCCAAATCATGAGCACGCATGAGCGAAAAGTTGTAGAAGAAGTGTGATTGTTTTTCTTCCATGTTCGCACTAAGGGGGTAATGTTAGGAATTAGTATGTCTAATGCTCACATTAATATTGTATGGGTTAATATATTGTGTGTTAATGTATAAATTTATATGTAATTATACGTGAGGATTGGGTGGTTGAACCAATCCACGTATATATATATTTAGGTGAGCGATAAATAAGGGGTTTTTTGGTATATGGTTGAGTTGTTTAAACAACTCGTACAACTATTGGGAGACTCCTTAATAATAGGAAATCCTCTCCCTATAAATATGTAACTTTGTATTATGTTGAATAATGAAGTTTTATGGTGTTTTCCTGAGTAAATCATGTCCAATTATGGTCTAATCAATTTATAATTAACCATTCATAACCAATTGATAAACGATATCTCAAATACATAAGGGGAGAAAAATTTAGTTGTCCACGCCATAACATAGAAGATCCAAATATCTAGATAGGTGGAAAAGGTAGATCACAAACTAAAAATCCTTTAAAATCACTTCTAGAACTAGAAATCGAGCAAAAGAAAGACCGTAGGAGATTTGTAATGTCCAAACGTGGAGTTGTTCGATTTTGACTCAAAGTGTACGATCTTGGGCCATTTGATAGTTGGGATTTGAAATTTTATATGTGCTTTTCTTTTTTAGAAGTGCCCTTTTTTATATGTTTCTCTTACTCACATAACTTTGGGATGACTTATAATAACTGCGCAACAAAATGAAAACCCTACAAACCTATAAAACCATTCATCAAAGCATTAACAAACCAAAAGGAGAAATCATGTGATGAGGTTGGAATACCCTTGATAGTTGACCAAGCCAAACCAATCTAAGTGTTGTAATGCACGCCCTCGTGTGGGATCAAGCCTCGTGTAGTTCTCGTTGGTGCTTGTACAAGTGTGAGTGCAATCTAAGCCAACCCCTTATGGGTTCCATTGTGTCTCTTGACAAAAATTTAACAAGTTGACTATATAGTATAGAACCCACCCAATATCGTATTGGTGTGCCTTAGATGTGTGACCTAACCCTTTATTCCTTAAAACCCTTTGGTAATGCTTGAAGAAACTTTTTCTCTTGTTAGGACATGACTCTATGACCCTTTCATGCCTGGAAATGGAGGAAGCTAGACTATTTGACCTAGTTCAATGCTTCATACCTGTTGTATGGGATGTTCTAATTGATGTGTAACTTATTGGGTGGATTTTTGAGAGACTTGAGTGCTTTTGTAGTGATATTTGCAATAAGACCTTCTAATATTGTTATATGATTTATAAACAAATATTGACTTTCTTATATAACATTTGTAGGTGAAAAATTCTAATAAGGATGACCCTAAGAGGATGAAGCGACCCAATAAAGATATTCAAATTGAAAAATGAGTTGTAGAATGTGAAAGGTCATGGTCGTACAAGTAATCAAGGACCAAATTTCACATCATAACCAAATCGTACGTCTTAGACATGAGATATATGATGCAAAACATAAATTTATATAATGATGCATAAGGCTAGTTTGTTTCTTTGATTAGATAATATTTCTTGAATTGATGAAAGAGAAGAGTGTAAAGATGAGCAAGTCACAAAAGAGATAGAGAGATATTATATGATCACATGTATAGACTAGTTCCAACACACCGGTTACCTATTAGATGAGAAGTTATGGAAATCTAACTCATTTCCCGAGGGACCAAATACAAGATGTCTTCCCCTTATAATCGGGTAGGGGTTGGGTTGATCTTGTGGTATGAGCACGGTCATGTAACTACCCATAATATGTGAGACCTTTTCTAAATTAAATATAAAAGAATATAGGTGGGAATTAATGACCTCTTAAATAATGGAGTAATAACACATGGGTCACCATCCATTCCATCACTACTATTGACAAACAATTCTAAGATGAACTGGATAATGATATCCACACTTGGTTTAGTTTTAGTTATATCCCCACTTGGTGTAGTAAGAGATATTTAGAGGTCATTGTATATGATATTTGTCTTTGTATTATAAAGTTATTGAGGAGATAGGAAGGCTGAGAAAGTAAACATGCTCAACCTCTAACACTAAATTTTGGGTTAATCTAATTATACACACCTAAATTTGGTAATTTATCACTGATAATGTCAATATTTGTTTAATCATTGAATCATGACTTATGCATCTATTCCAAGCCTAATTAATAAATCATTAGTCCTATTACAAGAATCGTTCTCCTCATTGCACTTCTTAGTTACTCACAAATATACTTACATCAATCATAAGTAGTCCACTTCCTCTTATTGCCGTGTACAAAAATTACAATAATACACCTCCCTCTTAGACCAAGTTGTATACACCATATTTTTTAAGCTTTCTAACCATTTTTTTTTACATGGGTTGTTTATGCCTTCTCCTCCTAAGTGGGTTCCTTAAAGGTCCTTCAGGGATCGTGGTATGATTAGACTTAGTCATGTGGGCTAGACCACAATATTTGAGAGATGTTGTTATTAGCCTTAATCACCCTATACATGCTTGGTTTCTTCCCTTTGTTCACACATTACATTCATTATGTATACTTATGTTTGTAGACATAAAATAATGCACTTAGTAATATTGCATCACACCTCTAGTATGTCCTTATATGCATGATTCCTAAGCAAGAATACTAGACACTAACAACACGTGTTTTTCTTCGCATTTACATTGTTTTATTTTTCTATACTTTTGTCCTTTTCTTTTACGGATATTGTCCCTTTTTCTTTTGGACATTGTACAACATGTGACCCAACTTGGTATTTTCTATTTTATCTTTGGATCCTCTCAGACACTAGTGCCCAGTAGGGATAGGAGCACCCATATGCTATTGTCCCTTTTGAGTGATTGTGTTCCCCCTCTTTTCTCATGTTTAAAGTGCCACATCGATTGAACTTTATCTTATCTAAAAATTCTATTGTCACTTGGGGTTAGAATTTTAGTTGCTAATAAAAAAATTCAAACAAAATAATCATATATATACATGAATTACTTACTATTCTAAGGGGTTGGGCAATTTGGGCTATTACTTCCTATTTACTACTTGAGCAAATAACAATATTCAAACACTTTGCATTTGGGATGCATCATTCACTACATAGGAGGGGATATTTTTGAATTCCATCTCACACATTCATCTTGGGAAAAATAGTTGTAGCCTACTATCTTGGTGTGATTGGCACAAGGGAAACCTAGCTTCAAGGGACACATTTCAATCACACACACACACACACACACACACACACACACACACACACACACACACACACACACACACACACACACACACACACACACACTAAAACTACATTGAATCTGAAATATAGTGCAACGATTGGTGATAATCACATTGGGATGATCGCCGAGGTTAATTTGAATCAATAATATACATTATTTATTCTATCTAATGTGTGTTTGAGCCTTGTGCATGTAGTTAGGGTTTTTTTCTGGTATAGGTGTGATAGAGAAACTCTACATTGAAGTCGTAACAACAAAAAATGAAGTGAAGGATACATTGACAAATCTCGTAAGAACTAGATCTGCACTCACTAATGGGACAATACCATCAGGTTCAAATAGTATCGCTTGGGGAATACTATCTATAAGAATAAAATTGGACTGAGATGGGGGTGAATCAGTCCTTCAAAACTTTTAACTAATTGTATTTAACTTGCATAAACCATTAACCATTCAACCATGCATTAATGTGATCTTAACAACATGAAACAATCATTCATATGATCATAACCAAGAGAGAGTACACAATAACACAAGATGTAAGTGGGAAACCCTCAAAGGGAAGAAAACCCACTAAAATTTTGATTATATTACACAAACCAAAATACTTGCATGAATATGACACATCACACAAGATTTGTTTAGTGAAGCACCCACTTCACAAGGAGCACCCACCCCTATAAACCCTTGTTGATATTACTCAAAAAAAGGAATTGTATGAATATTAATCATCACACAAGTTTTGAATAGAATACCACTCATGATATGCTACTCACACAATTGATATTGATCACAAGTTCAACTCATACACCTCAAAACCTTCTTCAAACACACACTCTCCTAATTCACACAATCTTACTCTTTCATGGACTAACTTGAACAATTTCCCATGAGAACTAGATATTCAACACTCCTAAGACATTCAAACACTCTCTCATCTCTTTCTTGATGCCCTCATATTTCTTTCACACTCACACCTAGCTTGCACTTTTTCCCTCTCACCACACTAGTCACAAATGACCAAATACATGCACTTTATATACTTGACATACACCTTAAGTGACCATAGGTCAGATAAGACCATTAAGGCATGTCATTACAAACATAAAAACTCATATTCACTCATATAAATCAACATGAAAGACCCATATGGGTCAAAAATGCACCAAGACAACCAAAATGCACAACTAGGCCTAAAAGGCTAGTTTCTCCTTCACCGAGCACTCCAAGACATCCAAGAGCTTCATCCATATATGTTATTCATCAAAATTCTCCACACATTTCCATGATATCCTATAAAAACCTTTCATAATCTCACAATACTCTGCATCATCCATTCTTCTCATTTCACCACCAAGTAGGATTGTTTCCTACTCAAATCGACACTTCTAGAACCAGTCTTCAATAATAAAGTCCAAGACCACACAAAAAAACACAACCATGGCATGTACCCACTTTATGGAAATATAATAACCTTAATATCATCACCAAACATGTTATACCTCATGATTAAACCAACAAATCCAATAGAACAACTTCTCCTCTTCAACAACACATACCACCCAAAAACCAGTTTTACAACTCAACCTTCTTGTACCCTTTCGACACTTTTAAGTTCTCTAAATGAATTCAATAGGATAAAATTAAATTCCTCTTCACTATCCAATGTATATCCATCATCAACTAAGCTAATATATTAATCTTCAAGACTAATCTTCTTGCTAATGCAAAGTGTTGTCTGAACCACCAAACTAGGTCAACTTGTGACCTTCTTCATGCCACCTCAACTGAATTTCAGAGCTCAAAAAATGTGTAAAAACATAAAATGAGATTTATAAAACACCTCCAAGTTCATAAATCATAATCACCAACTCCATAAGTTCTCAAGAACTTCCATTCTCCATGATTGCTAAAACTGTCCTTTTAGCCCAAAACCAGTCAACCTATTTTGACTTATGCATGTCATCAAATGGCCTCACCAAGCTCTAAAATTACTTCAAACATGTATAATTTATCCCTAAAAACTCAAAACACCAATTTAGTCATAAGGTCTAATGGTAAACCTGAGAGTAAAACCTTCTTTCCTGAAAACAAACAAATATGTGTGGGATCCAATTACTATCATGATCTAAAACCACCACCATCTGAAAGATGGGAGAGTCCTCTTAATCCTCAAATCATAAAATTTTATGATATAATCCATTATGGGCTCAAACAAATAATATTTCCTCCATCACTAGAAAACTAGGGTTTCAAGCTCATAAAAAGCAACTTACCTTCTTAATATTCGTTCATAAAAGGTAAACCCTCATTTAACTTCATTCCAACTCTGAGATCTTCTTAAATAAATGCCTCAACATCCTTGAAAGTATCAGGGTCCCATGAAAACATCACATGTTCCAACCAACAATATTTCTCTCTTTGAGCTAAGAAACATGCATTCTTGAGCTCCATAGGACTCAAACCCCATATCTTGTAAAATACTTATCATGTAAACCTAAAAATTTTCTCACTCCTCAAATAAATTCTTTACACCATCTCCAATCATCATATTTTCATAAATATCTCTGCATATTCACCACATCTCATTTGCATGACTAGGCCTTATGAATTTGCCTAGTTTAGGTCATAACCAAGTGTTCTAACACCAAAATTTTTCTTCTAATCTATTCAAAAGGACACAAAACATTTGAGACAATATGTCTCACTCCTCTTCATGCCCTCATGGGCTCACATATATTTTAAACTCACTCTCATGATCTATTTTTCCTCCAAGCACCTAGCCTTGGTCTAGATGATCACATACAAACAATGTTCAAACATGTACCTGCACTCTAAGACTCGTATAAGTGTCTCAACACACCCTAATCATGTCCTCCATGCCTATACCATGCTCCTCAAGAATTCATGTAACTTTATCCTCCATGTTCCATCACTTAGGCTAACTAGGTCTCCTGATTAGGCCTACTAGGCCAAGTTATTCTCACAATCTTCATCCTTGCAATCAAGCCAAAATTTTTTTCCCATAACATCATCATCTCAAGCATCAAATTTCACTCCTTGACCTCATAAAATTTTTTTCATTAATGTTCATTCACCTTTTACATCAATGACAACACTAACTCACTCATGCCAATAATCTACCCCTTTATCATTGATGGAAAACAACTTAGTACTTCTCCCCCTTTACATTAATGAAAAAGCACATACTTGAGCATACATTATTCATATTCCTTCAACTTATTTAGAGAACTTTTTGGTTGGAAAAATCAACCAAAATCATCATATAAGCACACATACCTGTTTTACTTTCCTTGACTCTATTTTTGGCCTCATGATAGCATTTGAAAATTGTAACTCCCTCGTGGAAAATGCATATCACTCATGCCAACAATCATTATAAGAATGAAACATCACAAAACATCATTTTTACTCCTTCTTCACCTATCTCAATTAATGAATGCTCAAATACCGACTTAACTATGTCAAATATAGTCTACCAAAACTCTTAGGACTAAGATCCTAAAACATCTTTTTATAGAAATTTTCCCAACTTTCTCCTTGCTATAGGATTATAGCAATCTCATGAAACATCAAATTATGACTCCCCATGTGATCATACCATATTTACATAACTAAAAATGTAGACATCGGAGCTCATACCTTGATCATATATCATGAAAATGGGGTGAGACAATCATCACAATCATGAGACAGTCCTTTAGTACTCTTTTCCTTCTTTGTATGCAAACAAAATTTCTAATTCATGTAGCTAACTTCCCCTACAACAATGCTTACTAACACTCATAACTCTTCCTAACCCACCTGTTTGAAAAATTATAATCATGTTAGATTATCATTGAAAACTCCCCTAATTCAAAAGTCTTCATAGACCTATAGCTCTTCATTGTAGTGCAATGCAAGCTAAAATATCTTGATATGGTGTAATATCCACTCAAAATTTAAGAGATCAACCAAACTATCCTCTGCAACACTCCTAGCTTCATTTCTCATGGGTAAAGAACATTCAACATCCCCCTTAACATATGCCATCACACAATCATACTCATCATAATGGATCTTCACACACACATAGGAACAAAGACATGACTTGACTTGATTACAAAGGCATCACTCCAAAGAAATAACTTAGAAGAATACCTTATCATTTGTAACACTTTGATCAATATTCATGGATTAACACCAAGATGTAATTCTTCTTTCTAGGCCTTTTTATCCCTGAAACCAACATTCCATCCTATTCACTTGGAATTCTTCATTTCTGGTTGTCTTTGATAGTCTAATCAATTCATCATACAAAATGAATGACTTGCACTCATGCAGCTAGAACCCTTTCTTAATATCACCATCTGACCCAACTCCAAAGATGTTTGAGATCTTTAAGAACATAATGACCACTTCTTGACCTCATGTATCTCCTTACAACACTGGAGAACACCATGTCACTTGTTATAGATGGTATGATCAAGTCATCATGTTGAATGATTGACTTCTTCTTTTTGAAACCAACATCCTTGTACCATGACAATGCCTACAACATCATCTTCAAATAAGACTGAATACCTTTGACAAACATAATGAACATATCTTGACATCTTGATAGCACACCTTGACACTATGACAACACTCCTAAAACAACATACTTTAAACTAATCATGTTCCCCCTCAACACCATGTTTCATAAGGATGATAATGTCTCTAAGAATCCTATTAGAGACATCCTACAGCATGAGGAGTATAGAACAACAATATAAGGAGGTTCCATAACCTCTTAACCACCTGAGATTCACCTTTTACTCCTTCCTTCTAATCAGGGACCTGTAATTTTTCTTGCTTTACATCAACATCCCGATCTAGGTGGTATGTCATTTCTCATTCTTGGCTCCCACAGTCTTCCTTGACTTTTCTATTACATTCTAGAACTCTAAAACCTCCTAGTTTTCCTTGAAATACCATAACAATCCCTAACAACATGTCCATCCTTGTTGTAGTTATAACATACAATTACATTCTTACCTCTAGAGCCTTCATTCCTCCAATTCTGACTAGATGGTTCATAGAGATAGTACCTATCAGTATGACCCTTTTCTTGATAGTTGTAGCACATTACATTCCTTTATTACTCATCTCTTCTATCCCTCCATGGGTGGTCATCTTTGAAAAAATTCCTACACTCCTTTTCTCTATGCCCAAATCCATTACAAGTATAACAATATCCATTAAAAGATATTTCATACCTTGATGCATTAGGTTTCCTTGTGGACTTTGTCTTCACATTTTCTTTGACATTTCTCTCCTTTTTATCCTCTTTGTTGCATTGACCTTTAATCTCCTTGGTGGAAAAGATATATTCTTACATCACTCCTGTTCTTTGGTGTCATCTTTAAATACCAATCTAGTCTTGTCTCCTATAGATCTCTGACTATTCAAAATGTCATCAATATTTGTAGTGCTCTTCTCAAATTAATGGAATGATTTAGTATTATTGGCCGCTTTAGATAACTCTTTCCTTATAACGTCATATCTTCTTCAAATTTAGTGCATTCATTCTCTTTGGCTTATAGGCTTGTGACCAAGAAACTTATTCTCTCTTCTAACCTCTTGATTATCTCATCTAGCTTACCTATTTCGACCAATGTTTCTCTTCAAGTTCATGGATCTTACCTTCATACTCTTTGACTAATTATTTCAACTTCTTTTTCTCTTCTCAAAATGCTTCAACTTTTCTTGAACACACATAAGCTCAGTTTCTATGTCATCTTCTTCTTCTTCTATCTCAGAATGCATGCATGAGTCACTAAACACTATGGAGTATTCTTTCTTAGAGCTCATAACATATTTTCCATGAACAAAACCTCATCACCAACATCATCATTCTCAGATTTAGAATCATAATTAGAGATACCATCACAACTACTTGTTTTATATGAACAAGATTCTTCCTTTGAGTAGAAGCTCTTCTTTAACTTCTTCTTTCTATCAAATCTCTTAAATTCCTTTTTACCTTTGTCAAACATGTTAGCCTTCTTTTCATTATCTTCATCACTTTCTTCATCCTCATCCTTGTGCTTATGATGAAACTTAGAAGAAAAATGACCTAAGTTTTGACAATTGAAGCATTTGAAAGGAAGTGTACCTTTATACTTACCAGAGAAAATGATGGTTTTACAAATAATTCATCATCATCAATCTCATGGCTAGAACCATCATCCTATGTCTTCTTATATTTTTTCTTCATATCGGTCTTGAAAGAAATATCCTTATTAAGCTGGTTTAGTGTCAACGATCCTTATATCATATGCAATCAAGATGCCATGTAACTCATCCATTAACATGACCTTAAAATCCTTAGCTTCCTCAATAGTAGACACCTTGGAATCAAACTTGGGAGTGAGAGTTCTTAATACCTTTTGAACCACTACCTCTTCTTTTACTTCTTCACCTAAACCTCTCATGGAGTTGACAACTTGATCAAATCTAAGTAAATATGCAGCAATTGTTTCTTCTTCTCTCATCCTTAGGCCTTCAAACTAATTTTTGAAATTTTGGATCTTTTCCATCCTTACCTTGGAATATCCTTCATAAATGACTTGAAGTTTCTCCCACATTTCCTTTGTTGATGTGCAATGCATGACCTTTACAAGTTTTGATTCAACTAGATCATGCATGATTGCATTCATAGTCCTTGAGTTTTCACTACTCAACTTCTTATTTGTAGTACTTGTTGGAGGAGTCTTAGGAGTTGTATATCCATCCAACACATATTTCCAAATTTCAAACCCTAAGGACATGATATGAGTCCTCATCTTGATGATAAAAATGCATAGTTTGTTTCATCAAACAAGGGAGCCTTGCTAGAATAAGTGCCACTCTGCTGACTCACCATTTTAGTGCTTCAAAATATCTCCTTCAAGTGATAAACTTATTCAAAAGGACCTACTCTGATACCAATTTTTTGAATCACAATGGAATGAGAGGGAGGTGAACCAGTCCTTCAAAACCTTTGATTAACTAAAAATGTGGAAGAATGGTTAATTCTATAGTTAATCTAAACTAGGAACAACAGTGAATAAAAGTATTAAATAAATATAGAAAGTGACCCAAACAACTAAGAAAGTAGATATGAAAAACCCTAAAGTGAAAAGAGAGTTGGAAATGAATCTGCTGATTTGATGAGCGTGCTAGACTATGTTTAGAGATGGTAAGAGAAACAGGAGGCGGAAATGACTGTCTTTGAAGTCCATAAAAGTATAGATATGAGAAATATGGGTGGACTGGGATGCTTGTGGGAACCCTAGTTTGTAATATGGATGCCCTGGTTTGTGAATAATCTTTGTAAACTTCTTTCGAGGCGTCTCTTAATGGTTTCTTTCCTTTGATTCATGTCACACTAGCTTCGTTGCCTTTGCGTTGTATGTCGTTAGTAATTGGTGATGAAGAAAAGACCAGTAAAACCCCAAAACAAACATCAAATCCTAAAAAAATAAAGACACATATGAAGGGGTCAGACTATCCTCAACTTCCACTGGTGGAATTACTAACTAAGCGATGCACTACATCTTAGACCCAATGTAGTTCTATGTGCTTGTGTGTGAAATCATACCCTAGGTGCTCTTGTGTCAGTCGCACTTTGTGAAAGTAGCGAGTAATAACTATGTGTATAAAATGTAATAGAATGGTGGATGGAATCAAATAAACTTCCCTCTTATGTAGTGTGATGCAAATGAACCAACCTTGTGTCTCTTGATGGAGCTAGATGGATGTAACCTTAGGTGATGATAGTAGTGCTTAGTTATTGGTAACTCATTATGGTCTTATAACTTTATATTTATATGGTTCTCTTATTCTAATTTCGTAATTAACCCTGAAAAGGTCGACCAATAAAAATATGAGAATATCAAACAGTCAGAAAGTGCCCAAAAATTGGTAGGAAAGTGTATAAAGGTTAAGGGCACCCTAAATGGGACCACGATGCCTAGGGCACCGCAATATTGGGCTAGACACCTAGTCAAAGGTAAAATGATGCCAAATGACAAAATCGATTAGGAAAGTATGTGCTGAAGGTTGACAATGATGACAAAAATCAAAGTAAAATGGCCAAAGGACATGGGTTAATTAGTAATTTATTCACTAAAAACCCATATGAATAGTAGTATGAGACCGAGACTAAATAATTTATAAAGTGCATGATTTTGTGACTACCACCTTTAACCAATTTTATTTAATTGGCATAAACCATTAACCATTCAACCATGCATTAATGTTATCTTAAAAACATGAAACACTCATTCATATGAGCACAAATAAGAGAGCGTACACAAGAACACAAGATGTATGTGGGAAACCCTCAAGGGGAAGAAAACCCACTGAACTTTTGATTATATTACACAAACCAAAATACTTGCATGAATATGACACATTACATAAGACTTTTTTAGTGAAGCACCCACTTCACAAGGAGCACCCACCCCTAGAAACCCTTGTTGATATTACTCACAAAAAGTACTTGTATGAATATTAATCATCAAATAAGTTTTGAATATAATACCACTGATAATATGTTGCTCACACAACTGATAGTGATCACAATTTTAGCTCATACACCTCAAAACCTTCTTCAAACACACTCTCTCCTACTTCACTCAATCTTTCTCTTTTATGGGATGATTAGAAAAATTTCCCTTACACACTAGATATTCAACACTCCTAAGAAATTCACACACTTTCTCAACTCTTCTTGATGCCCTCATACTTCTTTCACACTCACACCTAGCTCATACATTTTCCCTCTCACCACACTGGTCACTAATGACCAAATACATACACTTTATATAATTGACATATGCCTTAAGTGACCATAGATCGGCTAAAACCATTAAGGTAGGTCATGCCAAACATAAAACACTCCTACACACTCATATAAATCAACATGAAAGACTCATACGGGTCAGAAATTCACCAAGACAACCAAAAAACACAATTAGGCGTAAAAGGATGGTGATTTAACAAAAATAATTTTTTATTAAACCTTATTACGAGTAATTGATTTACATATGATAAGATGCAATATGAATCAAATAAGTAAGCATAAAAAGTAAAACACTAAGAAATTAAGCATAAAAAGTAATAAACCTAAGTAATAGATATATAAAAGATGACTTAGTTGATTTATGCTCGACTGGAACCGATCTAAATTGGAACAAATGATGAACATATCTTTTGGGCGAGTGTCATTGCGACACACCTTTGTAAATTATGTCGGTAGAAATGAGGTTGGACATAGGTGCCTAAGCTAGGTCAAGGGCACCCACAATAGTGGAGACCACTTCGGGTGTCGGTGAAAGCATAAGGCTCATGATTTGATCTTTGATGTGTCACAAGGTTTCACAATCACTTCATGTTGATTGCCTATTGATTGCACTATGACCGCCAAGGGTACCTATAACTTGTAAAACATAAGTTCATTTGTACAAGCCCATACAAATATAAAATGAAATATGAAATATGGGGATTCAGACTGACCCCGAAAATCACCCCAAGAGTGAACTTACAACTGAGCACTACACTACATCTTAGACTCCATATAGTTCGGTGTGTGTGTAAGAATTGTGCCCTAGGATGCCCTAGTGTAATTTACACTTGATAGTAGGCTACATCTATAATGTAGAAATGTATAACATGTGTGGATGGAATAAAATGAACTTCCCCTTCCTATGTTGTCCCTTGTCCCTAAAATGGATGCTAGATGGGTTCCTTTAGTGCTCTTTGGTTCCTTTGGATGTAATCTTAGGCGATGATAGTAATACTTAGAGCTTGGTCACTCATTTTGAAAGCATAATATGTATTTATATTATTCCTTTGTTTGAATTTCATAATTGACAACTAGAAGGCTGACCCATAAGTGAAAAAGATACCTAAAAGATAAAAAAGACCCAAAAGGAGCAAGTGAGATAAAAAATGGTTAGGGGTGCCAAAAGGGAACAAGAGCGCCTGGGCACTAATGTCCTAGCTAGGTGTTGGTATTTGAAGCCATGAAAGATAAACAAGTTTCAACTAGGTTGTAGGGTGTGTAGGACCAAAGAGAAAGTGAGAAATAAAGAAAAGAGGTCAAAGATAGTTGTTAACCACTAGTTTTCTTGCTTAGGAATCATGTAAATGCTAGTATGCTTTTAGGACCTAGAAATGTACCCAAGTGCATGATTTTCTATCTAAATTTTCCCCACTTTATGTTGTTGAGTGAATACTCAATAACATAAAGTAGATAAGAGATGCGTACCCGATAAACATGTAGAGAGGAGGCGAAACATGTGCTGAGTGGACAAGTGAAGCGTGGAATGATGCAAAGTGAAGCGTGGAGACTAGGAAAGAAAGTGACCCTAGGGGTAAAGTGTGTGCATTGTGTTGTACCTATTTTTTTGCTTGTATTTGTTGTTGTAGGTTTCTTGTTGTTGCGTATTAAGGGAGGACCTGCAAAAGAAGAGAGAAAGAGTATTCAAAGTCATGTATATGAAAAATATGTGTAAAGTATGTAGAAGTATGTGAAAGTGTGTAAAAGTAGTAGTAAAGGAAGGTGTGCAGCTGATATATAGGAGTGTAAAAGGATAGAAAGATGTCTTGAAAAAGTTGTGAAGAATGATTTTTTTTTGGTGATATCACACCAAGAGCAAGTTTTTTTAGCTATCTCATGCCAAAGAGAAATTGTTGGGGAGAGAGGTCTAGTGTTACTTTCCATCCATGAATCTACCTAATAAACATCACTTTGTAGATGGTGGGTCCCCGATTTGTTACTATTGTCCCAATTGTTACGAATTAATTCCGAGTTATACTAATTGAAGGAGATAAAATGCATTATGTTGCTAGAGGATTGTGCCTATACTGTAAAAATCACTCTGAAGACTTATGTGAATTGTGTCGATCTGAGAAGATAATTGTATCTACCCCCCAGTACATTAGCACCAAGGGGAGCTCAGGAGTGCCTGGGTGCAAACGTCCAAGTTTGGGTGTTGGTGTCTATATTGTGATTATGATCCAAGTTTGTTTCTAGGCCGTTCTATGACCGTGTCCCTGTGTTTCTTACGTATTATATGGTATTGAATCGAACTATAGCTCTAAGTTGTTGTAGGAGTGATTTTTTCACCAAATGTATGCCCCCCTTTTTTGGGGTACATGTGACATCTATAGGAGTGTGCGGCCTAAAATAGAAGACCTGATGATGTGTTGAACTATATACCTACAAGGGGTAGGGGATGTGTATGGTATAAACCAAGGCAGATGCAAACAAGTTGGTTTGAAACATGTGTTAGTAGAAAAAGTATCAAATATGTAATATAAGAAAATGTAATTAAGATAGTGTGATAACAAAGTAGACCTTGAAAATAGGGTTTCATACATGGGAACTCACTCACAATGTCACAAGACAATTAGGTCCAAATCGGTTTGAAGCATACAAGTAGTGATCAAACAAGACATAGGGCAAACCCCGCAAACAATGACATATAATAGAAAACAATGGTAAGGAAAATGTATCAGACAACCATGGTGGCAAATAGTCATGTAATGCAAATGCTACACATGAAACACCCGTTAGCATGTTAGAAAGATAAAAATTATTTCAAATTATGTATGTATTTGTAGACACCCTAATTTCACATCTCAAATAATTCCCCTACCTCATTTCACACAAAAATGCACTCCAAATTAATCAAATATAATTTGATTAATTATCCCTTTCAAATATAAAAATACCTAATCCTTACCACATGTCATTATTCTCCATGTTGTTCTACTATTGAATTAAAAATTAAAAATCAAATCCTCACCCACTCTTCGCAGTCCCCACTCACCTAAAATCTTCCACTCATGAATTAAAAATACAATTCAAATCCTCACCCATTCTTTTTGGTCCCCACTCACCTAATCTTGCCCACATTTTCAAACCATGATTACTTAAATTACTCTAAGTTAATCACTTTCTCAAGCTATAAATACAGCCTTACCCCTCCCATCTAGGATACGGAGAATAAACTTGAATGCCATGTCTAAATTCTTTCATCATTTGAGCAAAGAACATCCCTCCACCTCATCCTAATGCCCAAATAGCCTCATCTTGAAGCACCCCAAATCCATAATCCTTTTATCCATTTGGTGTAAAGTAAGTAGATCATTGTTGCAGGAAGGCCTTGCTCCGTTTTGAGAAAATCACCTACATATCACGCAATCAGGGCTCATCCATGTTTCCATGCCCATTCTGAGGTTTTCTACGGAATTGCGAAGGAGGAGGTATTATTGTTAGTGTTTTAGTTTATTATTAGCAGCTTATTTTTCCTAGCTCACATTCTGGCACACTCTGGTTACTTTTGATATGTTACCATTGATTTCCCAATTAGTGGTTTTATCCATTCTTTGTTTATTATTGTTCATTATTATCTCCTTTTCTGTGCCTTATGGCCTTCTTTGGTTAACCTTCACACTGTGGGTAGTGTTTTTGTTGTGCGGTGTCTTGTGGTGCATCTATAGGTTATAGTACCAATGAACCTACAATGCTCGTCATGTCTTTGATCTCCTCGGCACTTGGTGTTTAGTAGAAGGACATCCATCACCTGATCCAGATACTTATGGATCATGGCAAAATATTCAATCCTAATGTCGTCACAGAGGTTACATTTCAAATAGTTTCCTAGTTCGGTTTTGGAAGGCACTTTTTTTTGTTTTCTCGTCATTTCCGTGTGGACTACAATCTCGTCATTTTGATTGGGTTAGTAGTATTTGTCAATACACATTCTTTTGTTGTTTTACACCACTTTTGGCTATTCAATAGTAATCTGCAACATCACACGAACAAGTCATTAGCTTATTGTCTTACTGTCATGGGAAACCAATCCGAAAAATGCATTTATTTATTTACTTTTATTGCTTTGTAGGAAATCGATCTTCTTTACTAATCAATTTTTAAATCTTAGTTTTAAATCACTATATATCTTGTTTTCCTCAAAATCATACTTTTCGATCTTCGTTTAAAACCAAAAAACAAAAACAATATCTTTATTTCTTTCGATCTTCCTTTTCAACTATATCTAGATCTTAATTTTGAAACTCTCATAGTTTATATTTAATTTTAAAATCTCATTTTTAAGGTAAATGTACATCATGCTTTCAAAAAAATCAAAAAAAAAATCTATATAGCTCTTATTTTATTTAAACGTTTTGTTACTATTTTCTTTATAAACTTTAGCTCTTGAATACATTGATCTTAGTTTATATATAAGTATATTTATTTAGATAAATAAAAACTAAAATAAAATATATATCCCACTCCTAACTTCCAACCATTCGTTCCCCAATCTCCATGTAGCCCCTAAACCTAACTACCCACGTCAACCCATCTCCCCCCAAGCACATCTCTCAGCTCTTCATTCACATCCCCAACCCTGGCACACTCCTATCTCAACTCCCAACCACTCATTTCTTCCTCCCTCCCAAACATTCCCGAATTATTCCCTACACTTCACCTCACCACTCATCTCCCCACCGTTCCTATGTCCCTACACTCACGCCCTACCCACGTCCCTACTTTCCTCGACCCACCGACCCAGCTCGGTCATCCCCCCCCATGAGCCCTCATCACTCCCTCCACGTACCCTATCTTCCAATCCCATACCAATATTCTCCCTCGATCTCCAACTCTCAACGAATCCCTCCCCAACATTAATGTCACCCTCTTTTCCCAATCCTTCCTCCCAACCCCAATAATCCTTCCCTACTCGTCTATCCCTTGCTTTCTCACCCAAGCTCTTACCTTTAACACCACCGTGCATGCACAATGCCTCCAACACATCATTGTCCTCTCACCACCAATAAGGAGAGTGTTTGGAAGTAAATAACCGGTTTTCTCAACTCTTACACGTAGACATTCGGAAAACCCATATAAATTCTCATGTTTTCTCTGCTATGATATATTTCCAAATAAGTGTGTTCTATATGTGTTGTTGGGAATAGTTTTACGTGTTATGATGTAATGTCTCCTTCGTTTCAAAAATGAGATAATGATTTTTTCCATCCTTCGTTCTATACACATACGGTTATAAAATTCACGAGGCTTTTGTGTGTTATGCACTCTTCTCCCATCTCGACTTCTCATCTCCCCGAGCTCCATTCTTCCTCCCCGTATCCTTGAGCTCCCAAAGTCTTGGTACCAACATTACAATGGAATTTACTGATATCCATCTTGAGAGACACACTCACCTCGTAATAATTATTACTCGACATATTTCCATTCAATTTATACCTATCATGTCCCTATTCCATTACAATGTTCACTTACCATATTCTTTTAACATTTTCCATTACGTCCCTTTCCCATTTCTAATTTTTATTCACAACACATTTGTTTTCCTCTAAGTCCACCTTTTCATCATATAGATCCACATTCTTTCCATATAAGTCCTCATTTTCATTTTAAAAGTTGTACAAGTGATTATTCAAACCAACGGCGGTCGCCCTCCTATCAAATTTATACGTACTGATTTTCCATTTGTCTTTGCCAACAACAAAGTCAACATTTTCAGCTTCCCACCACATTTCCTTCCTCCAAGTCTACACTTCCAAATACATTACATCATAACTCACACTTTTTTAGATTTAGGCTTGCTTTTTTTATTATTTAGTTTGTTTTTCTTAGGATTTTAATTACTATTTAATTAACTCTTTTATCCTTAAACATTTTTTGTCACTTTTGGTATCTTTGTGCACAATTGTTGATAAAAAAATTTCACCATTTAATTTTTAAGACTGATGTAGTAATTTATTGTGCAAAAATTTATGATCATAAACAAACTTACTTTTTCGAGATTCATTTTCCATCTTATCGTATTATGCGATATTTATCGATTTTCCAGTTGATTATTTTTCACGATCATTTGTAATCATGTTTTTTGATTTTTGCTCCTCATTCACAATCCCCACATATTATTTTATCAACTTGATTTTTGTGTTTTTTTACAACTTCATGATTTTAACTACTTATTTTTAGTGATTATTCTACTAACACTGTGTGCGTAGGTACAAACTACTAATCATTTTCGATATAAAACATTTTCACACCTAGCTCACCATCCTTATCGAGTTTGCATTCCCCATCATCTTTTACACATTGGAGGCTGCCCGGCTCTGTAAAAAAAAAAAAGTTTGCCTTACATTCCAACTTTCCACGACGACACTTCTGGTAATGTTTTACAACTCTTCTTTCGTCATTTTTCTTTTTGTGAAGATAATCGTTATCGCTATTTCACAATCACGATTAAGTGCAATAATTATCAACATTTTTGCCAAAGTTTGTCTCAATTGTATCCGTGTATGCTCTTTTCCTGCACCTTCGAGTGATCTAGAAAATTAGAAATGGTCGCAATTGTTTAGTTCTTGTTCTAACATTACAGGATCCCCAATCAAATTGACAAATTTAAATCAACATTTCATACTAGTGGGGCCTTTTGTAGCTTAATTAAAATAATTTAAATTAGCTCTATTTTTGTCATTAACTAACTTGTCACTTCAATTTTGTTTCTTCTTCATAATTTGATCAATTGTTGGATGTGTATGCTCTTTTCTTGCACCTTCGAGTGATATGGAAAATAAAAAAACAACCACAATCATTTTTCTTCCTAACATTTTTTCTGCAGGATAACTACTAATTTGTTTTCTGTAGGACCGCATCTTTAAAATATTGTCAAAAACACAAAACAAAACAAAAATCCCTGTAAAAGTACCACCATTCAAAGAAAATTACTGAAACAAAAAAATTTTTTTAGCACACTCAAGTATGCTACCATTTTCCGCCATTATTTCAAGTTGGAAAAACCTTACGTTTAATCACTTCATCATTTTTTTTTTTACACGTAGTCGAGGTGGATTTCATCACCACCAATGCTACACCGGTGATGTGGACTTGACTACCACGCACCAACAAGCATTTGCATATGCATTACACTTTGAGACATCATCTCATCACACTGTTCGGTATCTACCTCACCCCTACTCTTCACTTACAGGTAATGCTATCGTGCGGACATGTGGGTAGCGCCTAAATAGCTATAACAATGAAGCTTGGGAATCATCCTTGTAAATATTCGGGGAGTTATAAGGACACCATATGCATTCATCCCCATCACCTTTCACCTTTTCACAAAACTTTCCTCGGACGTGGTGATTCACTCTGAAGCAAGAAAGTAAGAATTAGTGAGTCTCTTCTAGTACTCTAAGGGTTCCCCGTACCAATTTTATCCCCGTACAAAATTAGGTATATTAGGACTAGGGTATATTGGAGGATGCATATTTTTGGAGTGATAAGAGCCTGCATCCATCATTCCACAACATACTTGTATGATTGCATGAAACAATGATCATTCCCAAAGAATCTACCTCTTGAGCCAAAACAATTTGATACACATGACTACTTGTTGTTTGTAAACAAAGTAGTTTAGCATTATTCTTATCATAAAACTTGGTTGATATCAATGTGTTCATTGTAAAGTTCAAATCCTAGTCATGTTCCACAAAACCATTTCTCAACCATGATTCAATACCAAACAAAACATTGAAGCAATCCAACAATGAAGACCAAAACATCACACCAATTTCATTAGCTTGCTTCAACCAATCCTCCATAGCGTGTTTTCAAGCTATATCAAACTAACATTAGGAGACTTGTTTGAGTTCACTCCTTATTTTATCAACTATCGAGTTTATCAAAATTACATCCGACACAAATCCCTTTAGAGCTCATTTTGAGTTCACAACTGTGTTGAGTCACTTGTTTGAGTTACTCTTCCTATCAACAATCTAAAGCTTGTTTAAGCCAAACCAATCAACATATTCATCATAGCTTGTTTGAGCTATATCCCACTTGTATCGAGTACCTTGTTTGAGTGTACTCCTTACATTGTCACATGTTAAGCTTGTTTAAGCCAAATCTAAACCATTTTCATTATAGCTTGTTTGAGCTATCGCATATTTATCCCGAGTAGCTTGTTTAAGCTTACTCCTTATAGCCTTACTTGTTAAAAATCTATTGAGCCAAAACAAATATCACAATCAATAGGTTGAGTTCTTCATTACACCTTTCTTCGTTTTCCCTCTCTTTCAAACACGATGAATTCATGAAAAACATCACGTAATGAGATATTAGAAAAAATTAATAAGATGACAACACAACTCTCTCATATGGCTACCCAAATCAGTGAACGATCACCCAAAAATCCAATCATACAACCTAACAAAGACATCACTTCACGTAAAGTCCAACGTCATTTTACCCCCTTGGAGAAAGTATCTCTAGTGTTTTTCATCAACTAAAAGAGGATAAACTAATAAGATATCCAATTATAAAACCCTTTGTCAAGGGAAATATAAGCCATGTTGGTACAAACCTAACACATATTGTGAATTTCATCACATTGATGGTCATCACACAGATAAATGTGTGTGATTTAAGAATTACGTCCAAGACTTAATTGATAATGATGTCATCTCTATAGAGCTTAATGGCAACACTCTTGCAACCAATGACACATCCAATACCACAACTTTCAATGAAGAGTTGAATACCGATGAAAATCCTATACATACTGAAATTCCACGAGATCATGACGACAAAAGTCAAGACTCTCTAATTCCAAACCAATCCATATCTTCTTCAAATTTTCTTCCATTAGTTCAAACATACATTGAACTTGTTTTGGACAACAACATTCTTCCAACATCTACTGAGCACTTGAACTTATTTCAAGACTTTCTTTCAACCCAAACATACATTGAACATGTTTTGGACAACAACATTCTTCCAACATCTACTGAGCACTTGAACTTATTTCAAGACTCTCTTTCAACCCAAACATACATTGAACGTGTTTTGGGTGACAACATTCTTCCAACATCTAACAAGATCTTTAACTCACTTCAAGACTCCCTTTCAACCCTTGATATTACAAAGACACTAAAGAAAAGGTTCCATCTTGATTATATTATCCCAATGTTGGATCCAATGCCTAACATATCTAGCCTTGTTGTCGAAACACAACCACATCAAGTTTGAAAACTTGTGACAATGCAACTTGTCATGTCCATTATGCTTTCAACAATCGATATTGTAGGCATCTCATCATCGATGATTCCTACCTGTCACAACTTCTACGTGTATACATTCTACGAGGTATGTATACCCAGGAATATCCTTACGCAACATTTTCCATCTTTAATTGTGAATCTATCCTCAAATCAATTAATTAATGGACAAACAGAAGCAACAAACCAAATAATACAAACCATCATGGAAAATATTGTCAACACACATGGAAGCTATTGGCTTAACCAAATCTATCCCACTCTTTGGGCTTACTCGCACATCTTATCACACACCTACTGGAGCCACTCCCTTATCCTTTTTTATGGTTAAGAAGCTATTTTACAAGTAAAGGTTGAATTTTCTTCCTTCGAATATCCTTCAAAGACGTAATCAATAAATATTATTATCGACACTCATGCCTTAATGAACTCAACATTCTTGATGAAAAATAACTTAATTCCTAGATCATCTTCAATTCTATCAAAATCAGCTATAGCGTAGCTACCATAAAAAAATTCAAACCTAAAAATTTAAGGTCAATGATCTCATTCTCAAATAAAATTGAAAGAACACACCCAAATAACGAGATAAACAATACAAATTTGAACCTAATTGGTTAGGACCCTATGTAATTACAACTAAATTTAGCTTCGAGCCTATAAATTGGCCACTGAAGATGGTCAAGAACTTGATGAACCGATGAATGCAGTCCATTTAAAGAAATTCTATCCTTGAGGCATTCTCTATTCTAGGAGACAATCACTTGTACATTGTTCCTTCTTGTCTTACTTATCTCCAAATAATTTAACATTATTCATTCCATTGGCAAATATTTTCATTATTACAATCATATCTTCATATTTATCATCATGAGACATGTGCTAATATAGATCCTATTAAGTTTGTGAGTATCATACTTCTTATAATATCTCCCATTTTCAGTCACTTTCACCTATGGTCATACCTAAAAGCTTACTGATGGTAATATATTCCCTTCAAAGAAATTCTCTCTTTCATAACAAAGCTCTAAAATTTTGTACTTGGTTCATTTGATCGTTCATCTCAGTCTTCGGTGTTGAACCCTCACGTCCTACTAGTCGTGTGGGGCTGAGATTGGGGTAAATTTTCCTTCCCAAATACAAATCACTATTGTAAAATTCAATCAATTCAATAAATTATGAATAATTCATTGTCACACCTTTCATCCTTCACAATCTTTGGTGGTGAGTCATCACTTCTTACTTGGTAGTGTGAGACCGAGAATGAAGGGAGGTGCCTTTACTTGTCTACGTCTTTTCTTCAGTGATAAACCCTTGCCTCTTACTGGTGGCATGGGGAAAAGCATAGAGGGTCATTCACAAAAAAACATAAAAATATTACAAAAACATTCAAAAATTCCAAAAACAAAAAAGGAATTTACTAGCCTATGTTTTGCCTTCGGTGATGAGCCCTTGCTTCTTACTGGTAGCATGGGGCAAGGCATAGGGAGTCATTTCAAGAATACAAAATCTTATCAATTTGAAAGTGCTTACAATTATAAAATCCCTAAAGTAGTTTAGATGCCTAAGTGAAGAGAGAACTATCCCTTCACCTCATATCTTACCAATCAACGAGGCCACGTAATTGTCTAAGTCTAACACGTGACCCATAAAGTGAAAGTCATTTTGAAACTGGTTCAGTGACCTTAAGAAGAATTGAGTCACAATTTCCCAAAGGGATTGTTATTAGCACTTGTCTCTATATTCATTATCTGCATCCCACATCCTTCTTGATTCTCGGTGATGAGCCCTCACATCTTACTAGTTGCGTGGAGTCAAGAATGGAGCTGGAATTCTTTCCATCATATCATCACCAACATATCCTACCAATGGAGTGATAATTATTTATTATTCGAAGCATGAGTTACCACGAGGAATGCGGTACATACAAACGATATCCTAGTTTATCACCTCTCAAAAGAAGTTTGCATTCTAGTCCATAAATTTCCAAAACAAAATCTCCAAAAACATTAGAAAAATTAAAAATCCCCAAAACATCCAAAAATCCCCAAAATGCAAAAACATTAAAAATCCCCAAAATCCAAAAACATTAAAAATTTCAAAATCCAAAAACATTAGAAAACTTAAAAAAATCCCCAAAACATTAGAAAATCTCACAAATCCAAAAACAACATTTCAAAATCTCAAAAACATACAAAAAATCACAAAAAAATATAAAAAAATTGTAAACTCCACAAAATCGCAAAAACTCTAAAATAATCAACACAATTCATCCTTTGAACTATTATCCCCAACAAATGATCCAATCACCTTATGACTATCAAATTCAAACCACTTCTCCTCGTGTGAATCCTTGCTTGGGGCAAATCCGACTCTCATTGTTTCCTTGTTTGAGGAAAATGACCCAATCCTTTTTATGTCCTTATACCCCTACTTAGGGGCACATCCGATCAATCCTCACCATGGAACACATTAGGGACAATATTATTGGTTCTTGTGTTGCATTATTAGTTACAAGTTATAGATCAATTTCTTGTATCTTGATATATTACAGGGGGTATCTTGATTTTATGTATCTTGGTGCTCTCTCTAATATACTTATGTTATCTGATTACATATCGTATTGGGGAATCATACTTTCTTGATGGCCTCTATCTATGCTCTCTTCCACTTGCATATATCATATTGGGGCATCAAACCTTTTTATAGCCCTTTTCTATGTTATCACGCATATTATAGTCTAGTCATCCCGATCTTTTATATCACGATGCATCCCGATATGTGTTATATTGAAATTAAGATGTTTTTTTGCCATGTGAGTATCTTCCCATGATAAAAATATTACTTTTCACCACATCCATTCACCCGTACTAATACATTCCCCAGTTTGGGAATCCTACTTGATCATCGTTACAGTTTGTGAATCCTACTTGAAGATCTTTCTCAAGTAGCATTCACTATCTAAGCAGCTCCTCCTCCCCCACCATGATCACCATGTATTTGATCCATTCATCCTCGCTCCTCATTTCTACTCCTCCGCCACTTATCTCCATAGTACCCTTCTCACCATTCTTATCCGCTATCACCCATTTGTATTCTTTCCTTTCACTCTTTTGCTTCACGCTTAACAATCTTACTTAATAACCCCTTCTATATGGGATCCTCGGTGGAGGTATACCCTCTCCCTAAGATCTTCCCGTTGTAAAATATTCTCCACCATCTCCCATCTCATCAAACAACAATCACCACCACACACATCTTTACACTCCACATCTTCTGCTTCTCATTCTTTCATCATTATTCTCACAACGCAAGCATCCCAATTAAGGATTCCCCTCACACTCTCCACCCTCCACCACATATATTCTTCCATTCATTCATGTTACACAAATTTATTTTATTTCTTCCTTGTTATCACCTCATCTCACCTCCTCTTCCACTCTGGCATACATCACTCACTCTTTTCTCATCCTTCCCCAAATCTATCTTCTACCTAGTCATCCTACTTACACGCTCTCATAGTATGGAAAATTCACTTGAGGGTTCCCCTTCAGTCCATTTTGTCATACCCTATTCCCACCAACTCTATCATCATTCTTCTTCTTCTTTAGCTTGGTGATCCTACTTAACCATCCATGTCACATGGAAATCTTACTTAAGAGTCCCTCTTAAGGTTGATCTACCCTATGGCCTTCCCCCATCCCATCTTATTTCTCCCACATCTTGTCGTGGTCATCTTCTTCAACCAAACATTCCACCCCTGTACCTAATACAATTTTTTTTTTTCTTGCATATCATCCCTGTAAGTTTGGCGATCTTACTTAACCACTTCAGCGGCATGAGAATCTTACTTAAGAGTGTCTCTTAAGGATGACCTGTCATCTTGCACTCATCCATCACTTTACATTCTCACCATCCATATTTTCTCTTCATTCTTCATCATCACATCTTATTACCACCACTATCACCATCCTATGTTTGGCAATCTTACTTAACCACTCACATGGCATGGCGATCTCACTTAAGAGTCCCTCTTAAGGATGATCTATCTTCTTTCCTTTCCTTATCAATATAAATCTTTACCTTTCACTCTTTTTGACATTCCCCATTATCACATCCTCTCACCTCCTCTTCCATTCTCACAAACACCACTTCACACTTTCCCACTTTTCATCTCCATCATCCCTTGCTTGGTAATCTTACTTAACCCCTTCCATCACATGATAGTCTTACATCAAGGTCCTCCCTATGCTAAACTCATCATTATGAACTTCTCCCTCACCTCATTCTTTGTTTACTTTTTTGATCACTTCTTCCACCTAGTCTCTCCTACCAACCACATTTTCCTCCTACCATTATCCTTTCTCCACCTATCATCTCACAACATACGTCTAATATCTTCCGCCTATAATCACATTATTTTCCCCCATTTTCCCCTTCTTGATCCATCATCCTTCATATAGTTTCTTCCCATTATTTTCATGTCTCGTTTCTTCATCCCAACCTCATTCATCCTCATCCTCTCATTTTCTTCACTTTTTCATAACTAATCCCTCACCTTTTCTTTACTCTTTTCACTTCATCTTCTTGAATTCTCCCACATATCTAACCCCACACTTACTCACCATTGTTTTTAACATTCCTCTAACATTCTTTCATCATAATATTCTATTCCCATGCTAATAATTGTTAGCTAAATTTCCCTAAAATCAACCATCCTCATTCAACGACCTCATTCACTCCCTTGGACCTTCTCCATTTTCCCTTCATTCCTCCTTCCTATGTGCCCACCACTCATTTTTAGTGGGATTTACCTAACGTCCCTTAGTTGGCATTACCCTCTCCATTCCTTTTACCTTTCTCCTTTAATTCATTTTTTCTCTCATCCTTCCCTACCACTCATTGTTAGTGGACTTTCCCTAACGTACCCTCACTGGCATTGCCTCTTCTACCCCCATTCTCTTTTCTCTCTCATTCTTTTCCCCACTCCCACCCTTTGTTGTCACTTCTTCCCCACCTCTCCATCTTCCCTTTTCCCTCTTCAATATCTTTATTGTCTTCATCATACATCCTTTGTCTATTGTCTCGTAATCCTAGTATCCTCATTTCATGCATCTCCACATATTTTCCAATCTGTTTCATTCCTCCCCTCTTTCTTCTCTTTACATTCCTCATACTACTCACTCTACACTTATTATCCCCATTCTATATTCCTTCCTTCTAAATAATTTTTTTCCGTTATCCTCTTCTCTCTCCCACCCCTTGTCTTATTTCACTTCCTATGTATCATCTTCTTCCCCTTTTTACCTCACGTTTCCTCCTTACTTCCCCATCGATAACTTGGCTCTTCAACATTGTCCCATCTTTTTATCATCCCACCCTCCACATGCATTTCCATGTGGTCTATTCCATATTCTTTTCCTTGGTCTTCCTCACGAAGACCTGGTTCTTTCAATCTTCTCCCTATATTCACTATGTCCTCCTTTCCTCCCCCATAATTTTCACGTTTCTTCTTACCACCCCTCCTTTTCTCTACCACCCCTACCTTTTCATTTATTTTGTACTTGTTTCTCTTCTTTTCTCTAATCTTTTTCACACTTTCCTGGCCCCTCATAGTTTCTATTTTTTTCTCCATTCTACCTCTTCTTTCGTCTTCTTTCAATTTTTTGTTGATTTTACCCCTACTCCCACCTCATCTTCTCCTTCTTATTTATCTTTCCCCATTTCTCACTTTTTTTTAACTCTATCATTTCTTTCACTTTCCTGCATCCCTCTTTATTATCTCTGTTGCTTCCTTCATATGGCACATCTCTCTATTTCATAATTTCACCCTCTGCTCTGTCATTTTCCTATCTTCTTCTTGTTTTCCTTCATCATTCCATTCTTCCCCTATCATCCCTCTCTCTTATTCTCTTCTACCTCTTTCATTCCTTTTTTCCCTCCTCTATCTTCATAACCCTTCACCTTTATTTCTCTTCTCATAATCAACCACTAATCATGTCCATTCCTTTTTCTCTTTCCCATTGCATCATTCCACACACCCTCACACCTAACATTCAAGGCCAATTGAATCCTTTCTCCATTTTCGTTGTGTGGTCATTCCATTATCTTACACCCCATTATCATCCTCCTCTCTACAGAATTAACCTCTCCTCTTTTCAAGATCTCTGTCATATATTCCATTCTCGTCAGCCCTCTTGAGGGGGCATCATCACATCTGTCCATAATCACATCTTCTCATGACATTTTTGTCTTGGAGGATACCATGACATCCATCATTCACCACCTTCTATTCTCTCCAACAAACATTCACTCTACTTAGGAAAAGTAGATTGAATTCTTCCCCCATTCTCACAAGTGAAAGTTTGTTCTACTTCTTAGAGAAATCTTTCTCTTTTCTTCCTCTGACAACTTCTTATCAAGGGAACACCTCCTTCAAGAAGAATCTCTTCAAAAATCTTCAATCCTACCACCTGAGGCATATTCACTCCATCTCGTCTACTTTCTTTGAAAGGACACTACTTTCATAGTACCCTTCCAAAAAGGAGAAAATGTAGACACCCTAATTTCACATCTCAAATAATTCCCCTACCTCATTTCCCATAAAAATGCACTCTGAATTAATTAAATATAATTTTATTAATTATCACTTTTAAATATAAAAATAACCTAATCCTTACCACATGTCATTATTCTCCATGTTTTTCTACTATTGAATTAAAAATTCAAAATCAAATCCTCACCCACTCTTCATGGTCCCCACTCACCTAAAATCCTCCACTCATGAATTAAAAATCCAATTCAAATCCTCACCCATTCTTCATGGTCCCCACTCACCTAATCTTGCCCACATTTTCAAACCATGATTACTTAAATTACTCTAAGTTAATCACTTCCCCATGTTATAAATATAGCCTTACCCCTCCCCTCTAGACACAAAGAATAAGCTTGAATGCCCTGTCTAAGTTCTTGCATCCTTTGAGAAAAGAACATCCCTCCACCTCGTCCTAATGCCCAAATAGCCTCATCTTGAAGCACCCCAAATCCATAATCCTTTTATCCATTTGGTGCAAAGTAAGTAGATCTTGTTGTAGGAAGGCCTTGCTCTGTTTCAAGAAAAACACCTACATATCACGCAATCAGGGCTCATCCATGTTTCCTTGCCCATTCTGAGGTTTGCTATGGAATCGCGAAGGAGGAGGTATTATTTTCAGTATTTTACTTTCTAGTTAGCAACATATTTTTCCTAGCTCACAGTATTAATGGAACGTAATGTGTTATAAAGTAGTAGTAAATGATGAAACAATAGCACATGTAATGTGTGAGAGTGTGAAATGTAGATGCCCCCAGGAGCCTCAGTGGGAATGGTAAAAGGTATAGTACAAGAATCGTTGTAGCATGGGAAATCTATAAGAAATATTCATTCACAACTAGAGACCAAGTGAACGTGCATGTGTATATGATAAATATAATGATATACTAGGTATCCAACTAACATAGTAAGCGAGTGCAACATGTAAGTAAAGGAAGCGAATTAAGTGCAACCAATAAATGTGAATGGAGTGAGTGAGTGGAGTGGAGTGGCATGCAATGTGTGAATGTTATAGAGCAAAGTGTGCCCTCCAATGAAAATATGTGGGATGAAGTTCATTTATAAAATACCTCTCAACAATCAAGAATGAACCATAGAACAATATTGTGTCATCATGAAATGGGTTTGAAAATGTACGATAGAAAGATAGATCATGAAGCATAGATCAAGAAATGTGAATAAGGTGAGGTTCATTTTAGATTTAGATCCTCGGTAGTTGAGTATGAACTATGGAACTAGAGTGAGTCATATGGTAATGATGATACAATATGGGTGTATCAAAGTACAAAAGAGTAGTGAGAAATATTAGATATGAATCACAAAGTGTATTAGTACAGATGATACATAATTGATGATATTAGGATGGGGGAATAAGCGTGATGCCCCTAAGTGGAAAGAGAGTATAAGGATATCCAATGATAGTGAAGGGTAAAGGCCCTCTACCCGATATCTAAATAGATAAATTCATGTTACCATGCTCTAATATTGGTGGCATATGAGAGTGACGATATACATGTGAAGGAAACTATGTGTTGAAGGAGGTGGTGAACACCTATGTGAAGTAGACCTATGTGGTGGAGGTGGTGAACACCTATGTGAAGGGGCTGCCCAAGTAGGGGACTTAGGCTAACAAGATGGGATGATAGAATAATGTAGACAATAAGGTCATGAAGTAGGTCATGTGTGAATATGAGAACTAGGTACAAAACTTGCATTAGATTTGAGAGGCCTAGGAGGTTGTATGTAACCAATTTTACACGGTACTACATTGTCAAAATGGTTCAAATCCCCAATGATGATAAATTTTATTTCCAGATTAAAATAGTATATCCAAGTCTAACTTTCTTTTTTGCAACATGTTCTTGTAGCTTAGTTTTCCTTATATTTTCCTTAGTTTTTCTTGCTTTCCTAGTTATTTTTTCATCCTTTTTCCTAGCATTCTAACCTTAAGTTACAGAACTACCCTGGTGGTTACATAACCACCATGGTAGTTTCATAACCACCTCATCAGTTACACAACCTCCGTTCTACCTTAAGCATTGGTTACACAACCATTGTGGTAGTTATGTGATTTCTAGTCTACACAGATGGTAGTTCCATGTGCATTTATCTAAGACTTTGCCGTGTTCTAAACACGTGTTGATTCTTCCTAAGTTGATATATCATGTGCATTTATTGAATAAATTAGTTGTCATTGAGATTTTTAGATGCATATAGACTTATTCTCCTTCACTTACTATTATTAGTAAGTTAATTTCCCCTTCCCATGGTGATTTGGCACTTCTTGGTTGCAAGTCTATTTCACCATTTACCTACCAACTTTCTATAATAATCAAGTTTTTCCTGAAGCATTGGCTAGAGTATTTTGACTTGGAATTACACTTTGTTATGTTGTCGGAATCCTGCCAAAGTACATAAAAACACAGTTCATTTTCCTTGTTATTCTCTTTCTTGCATTGTTACTGCAGATCGCTGCAAAAACCAGCTAGCTCTAAAGACTCCTTCATTTCTTTTTCACGCTTCCAACACACCTCCCATGATACATTTTGATTCACCACTAGAAAATAAGCTAAGGAGATCAAAAATCACAACCAAGCAGTGGAAATTGTCTCAGTTCTACACTTCCAGGTTGGGGTGTAATTGAATTCTTTGAAGCTTTCTCTGTTTTAGTTTAGATTTCAATTTGTCGGCAATTTAAAATTTTATTTTAGGAAGTAGAATTTTCAATTAGCTACATTGCCTATAAGTATCTTCCATTAAGGATTTAATATTAGTTCATCCCAAAGTGGATTTTTCTCGGAAGGATTCAAAGTAATTTTTATGCAAAAATTATTCCATTTCTTCATAATCAAAACACATGTAGCTTTCTTTTGTTCATTTAACTAATTTGTACGTGCATATGGGAAAATATTCTCTTAAGAGCTTCCTCCCTAATTTTATCTATGGATAATAAAGGGAAGTAATTTTGAATAATCTTTTGTTTCTATGCATTTCATTAAGTTTCTTCACAAAAAGCTTTTATAGTAATTTTAGTGTTTTATCGTCGAAGTCTCAAGGGAAGAAATTTGTTCTCGAGAATCTTTTGATTCTTCCCCGATTTTGAGGTAGGACGGAGGAAATTAGATCCACAATTACAAATTAGGAAAATCCTCTATTTTAATTAGAGTAGATTAAATTCATTGTACAACAGGGAAATAGCCACATCTGGCTATTTCACTATTTAGTTTATTTATTTTAGAATAGAAGTAGTTTCCATTTAAGTAGAACCAATTACATTATTTGTGTAGCTTTCATTCATTTAATTCCAGAAAACCAAGAAAATCCTCAAAAACATAGATTAGATTAATTAGAAATTTTTATTTGTTTTATTCCCTTTCATTTATAATCCTTGAAAATAGAACAAAATAGACGAGATTTAATTTATTGATTTAGTTGATTAGTTTCATTTCTTTTAACTAATTAGTTGCATGTATATTTAATTAAATCAAAGGAGAGTAATTGAATTTTTTTAATTTAAATTTGTTTGCATTTCTTTGTTAATTTAGGAACATAGATTTAATTAGATGGGAATTAACACAAGCTCCCCATGTTACCTTAGAGGCTTAGGTTACATGAACTTGACCTTAGTTTCATTATTCATGTGTATGTACACATGACCATCAAAGGCCCTAGACAACCTAGACAAAGAGTGTGTGACCCAAGAGTATCAAAACCAAACATTGTTACATAATTGACTGAAATTGATCAGGGCCTTAGGAAACTCATATTCCAAACCACCGCAGTTCCTCCAAGAATTATCTCACAGATGATAGCCTTGGATGATGAAGTGGATAATGCTAATGATTTTTGTCACAATCGGTTGAGTCGAGTCGAATAGATCCCACAATCCATAGATTTTTCCTTCCCACATGTCTTTTCACACCTCCATGATCTTGTATCGATATTTTTATGGGACAACCGCATGACAATTCCCACATATTCCACAGCCCATTCAAGGTATATTTTGTGATTATGACATTGATCGAAACCTTTATGCAGCCATTATCCTTGACCATTCCATCTCACCCAAACAAGTTAGACAGATGTTCATTGCCTTAAACGAAAATTCCCTTAGTGCCCATAGAAGACATTCATTTTCCTTGATCTACCTTTTAGCCATTTTCACCTATTTTTATATATTCTACCTATTCACCATATTTATCCATTCCATAGCCATCTTTCCATCTCATATCGGTTATCCCGGCATGACCTCGGGAGGTTGAGTGCACCTTAGAGTCATGTGTTGATTCTTGGATGTACAAAATTGGTGAACCCGACATGAAGGACTAGTTCCTTTTCATTTCCTCCTTTCTTTCCTTTATTTCTTCCATCCTTCTCCTCTCTCATTATTATGCGGTTGTTTTTACACCCTCGAATATGTCGGGTTAGGAATAGAATAGGCCCATTCTGGGTCTCGAAGCTTATTATGCTCAGATGAGTATGCAATAGTCACCTTCTTTGTCAGGGTGGGTTGATAATTACTCAAAAAATATCTTATCTCCTCACACACCCCCTCCTCAAGGGTATAATATTGGTTCATCAGTTATAATTAAGGAGATAGATCAACCCAAACCACAATGCGCAATCATATTTCTCTAACTCAAATAAGACGAAATTTACAAGAGAAAAAGGTTATATCCTCGGGTCTTGTCTAAGCCTCAAATCAATATGCAAACTGATTTTCTCCCTTCCTATCTATTACCAAATGAGGATTTCCTAGCACAACTCAACCAAATTGATGATTTTCTCAAGGTTATACTAATGTTCTTCTCCGGAAAAAGTTATCATGCCTCCTCTTACAATAGAAAATACACCTAAAGAGGGGTGGCCTACTAAGGATCAATTCATAGCAGGACATCACATGCCTTTTCCCCCTAACAAGGCTCAACACACACCTAAAAAAATGTAACACCTTCATCGAGCGATGTGATTTCAATGTTGGTGGATAGAATTAGGGAATTAGAACTTTCCCAACCTTCACATTCTACACCATTCACAAGGCAAGGAAAAGTTCCCCACCATGTTCAGAACTATAATTATGTTCCCTCTGCACCATCACCTTCTCAAGTCCACATGGGTGTTCCTATCCCTAGAGACCTTCTTACTGGATCAGGAACATTAGGTATGTCCCCTTATTCTTCATACGATACCCACCACAGGGGCTAACCAAAAGTGCATTCTCACATGTCGTTTCCACTTGGTAATGCGACATTTCTTGGTTTATCCCCTACTAGTTTGTATCAAAACAATGTCCCCCATATCTTCACATGTATTAAAAATCGCCACAAGGGGAGATTTTTTCTTATACTGGTCCGTACACTCAGTAACAAGGGGTCACTTAAGCTCTGACCAATTCCTATGTTGTGTTGTACCAAACTTTGATTCCACCCCCACCTCCCCATCAAGGATCGTCAATGGTCAAGTCCTACACAGTGGGAACATACTCTGAGTATCTCAAGGAGCACCTCAACTTTACCATATGGAGTGTAATGCTCCCATGAACATTGTCATACCTTCCCAAATTCAAAGGGGAGGGGGTCTAAATTCCCACATTAAGGCATATGTGACCATCATTAGAGACATACTCCCATATGATGTGGTTGTAGTGAAAATATTCCCCAAGACCCTTGAGGGGATTACTTTTAACTGGTACTATAAGATCCCGAATCCTCAATTCACTCTTTCAAAAACTCGTATCCAAGTTCATAAAGGCTTTCAACATGACCAAGATCTTAAGAATAGGAATCAAAGAGTTATTACACATCAAATAAGAACATAATTAATTCACTACCCATTTCATCTAGAGGTGGTGGAAATTCCTCTACTCCTTTGACACTTTGCTCTAAAATGGACCAAACAAAGATTTGTGATCTATTCCTCCACTTCCTTAACCAGAAACTAAGGAGGAGGTATAAAATTTTCCTCTTAAGAGATATGAGGAGGTCTTAGAGGGTGCTCTTTACATTGACCAAGTGGTGATCGACAGTGGACAAAAGACTTATGGTCCAAATGGGAAATTGGTCACTCCCTCTCAAGGTAATTAAAATTACCCAAATAGTTCAAACAATAATAATCAAGGACCCAAGGTCCTCAAAAAGAACCGCGGTGCTACAACGGATGGTGTAACTGATCAACCTAAGAAGCCAAACATTGTTAGCACTAGCAATGCAAATAACATAAAGAACAATGAAAACATGAATAACTAAAGGAGTAACAAATTTACTCCTGTTAATGTGGTTGATTTTAGTCGCCATCCTCTTTCCCTTCAACAAATCCAGGGCTATAGATAGGTTCAATACCCAATCCAATATCCGAACCAATTTCCAAATCAGTATTAGAACCAAGGAAAGAAGCCTCCGAACTTAAACTACAATAACCAACAACAGAATAACAACAAAAACTATAGGCCATAACAAAACCAGAGCCAAATACCTCGCGAATATGATCCTGAATTATACTTTGATTTCCATAAAGTCATAGGACACAATGCTTGGATGTTCCATGATTATAAAAAATTCACTGAATGGCTTCTGGAGGAATAGAGACAACTCTCCATTGAGATGTTATTGGATAATCCCACAGAACCTATGTAAAAAACTCACATGGGGCATGTTGTTCCATAAGATGCTACTCTCTGGATCTATAAAGACCCCTTCCCACCACATCCTAAACATGGGAAGCTTAATCCTCATGGTACCAATAAAGGGGTGCCTATAAGAAATAATGATCACAAATCCTCTATGTCTATGGATCCTCGAGTAGCTCCTCCTTTGGATAACCAAAATCAACGTAATATTACAAGCCTAATTGAGTTAGAAACTCAAATCGAAAGTCCTTACGATGACTCGTGCACATGATTATTCTTCGTAACCTCTTCTGTTTATCCCTCAATGTCAAATGATACACCAGTAGCTCCTAAGCCATTAAGAGTATATGATTTGATCATAGATCTAACTAAAACCTTTTCCCACATTTCCTTTTTGGATATGTTAAATAATTCCCCTGCGCATAGATCTATTTTATTATAAGTGCTAGGTCTTTTCCATCTAATCCACACCACCCATCCTATGGAGGCCCAAATAAATCACATAGAATTCGATGTCTATCCCTCGGGGCATCCTAAGAGAGTTGTCATATTTGTGTTTGATGTCAACAAGATGCCTATTGATGCTAAGCTAGCATAGATAGGTGATCCCACCTTATATCTATAAGTTTGGATTTAAAATAATTACATTAAGCCAGCTATGATAGATGATGGGGCTACTGTTAGTATAGTTTCCTATTCATTTCTACAAAATTTAGGCTATGGAGAAACAAATTTTTCCTCCACCCGAAACACGCTGAGAGGTTGGGATAGAATCAAAGTAACCTTTATTGGAACCATAGTGCTTCCAGTCACTCTTGGACCCAAGACCATGTTGAATTAATTTTATATTATAGATCGGAAACTAACTATAATATTATTCTTGGTCAACCCTAGATTCATAGAATGAAGGAAATTCCTTCTATGTTATTCCAAGAAGTCATATTCTTGCATCTAGGGAAGGTTTTCATGGCTCAGGGTGACTTGAATCCATTTGATATCCATTTGGCCAATTTAAAGAAGAAATCATGGTTTCATACCGATTTTGAGATCCCATCAAATCAATTAAATAGGTCATAGGGATCAATACCTCCATCTAAGTTTGTTCTTATGATTGAGTTGGAATCCCTAAGGAAATTGAAGGGGTGGATGTTAATGAAAAAAATCTAATGTAGTAGAAACTGTGTCAACAAAACCATGGCTGAGATTGTTAAGATTTTGGAGAATGATTTACCTATTATTCTCCCATTTTATTCCTTGGGCATAGGTCATGCTCTTGGAATCACCTCTCTTCCAGCTGAGGGATTTAAAGAGATTTATATGGTTGAGGTCTCAAAAGTTAAGGAAGAAGAATCCAATAATAATAAAACTTCTATCTTCCCTGATGACTGTTGGACTCTTAACTACGATGGTGCAAAGTGTCACTTTGATGGAGCAGGGTTTGATCCTCACTTAACCCGAGAGGATGGTCATGCATTTTACCTTCAAACTAAACTTTAAATGTACAAACAATGGAGCTGAATTTGAAGCTCTACTTATTTTTCTTATCATGGCCAAGAGGATGGGTTTAAACAACATCAAATTCTTAGGTTACTCTTAATTCATTCCTAATCAAGTATCACAAGTTTATGAGACCAGAGAAGAGCACCTACAACTCTACAAGTCCACTGTTTCTTGAGATTTGTAAGGGTTTTGAATTTATTTCCATAGAAGCTATCCCATAAGAAAAGAACCTATTGGCTGATTCTATGGATACTTCCTCTTCACGTTTTTGTCCAAGTGAGGACTTAAAGGAAACTGAATTCATTGTTTTAGTTTGAGCTGAACCTTTGGTTCGAAGGATGCCAACCAATGTAATTTTGGCATACGTTGAGGCCGAGAACAATCTGTCACATTGGATTTTGTGTAAAATGACAAGGAGATCTTATGGTACCTCAATTCTTATACTGACCTCCATCCTGCACACCATAAGAAGGGATTTTCCCTTATACCTCACCCTTCCTTCTACTTTGGGATCACATGATGAACTTTTCCTCATCAGAATATTTTTAGATATATGAATTCGAGGAAGAAGAGATGGAATTACCCCCATCCCCACTTGATTTGGAAGAGGGAAATTCTTATTTGGTTGAAGGAATGATAGACATAAACATATGGATGGATGAGGAAACCAAAATCCTAAAACTTGGTTCTTTTTTGTCTCCAAAAGAAATAGAAGCACACACAACGGTGTTTAAATAGTATTCAAAAGCCTTCACCTTTAGCTATAAGGAAATAAAGTGTATCTCTCCTAGCTTCAGTAGCACACAATCTAATTACGAAGCCTAATGCTAAACCCATGAAGCAAAAATCAAGACCCATGAAGCCAAAATTGGCTTTAATGGTTAAAGAGGAGGTAATGAAACTCCTGCAAGTAGGGTTTATCAAGCCGGTAGATTATTCCATGTGGGTGTCAAACATCATCCCAGTTCTAAAAAAGAATGGGAAGATACACATTTGTATTGATTTTAGGGACATTAACAAGGCTTGTCCCAAAGATGATTTTCCATTACCTTCAATTAATTTCATCATTGACACAGTGACTAGGTATGATGTTTTATCTCTTATGGATAACCTTTATAGTTACAACCAAATAAGGATTTCCAAGGAATACTGAGGAAAAACTACCTTCATAACTCCTTGGTGAACCTTTTTGTTACACAGTCATGCCTTTCATCCTAAATAATGTCAGACCCATTTACCAGTGGCTAATGACATAAATTTTTCATGATCTTATTCATAAGATTGTTGATTCATACTTTGATGTTCTTGGACATATAAAATAAACATGGCGATCACCCCGATGTGCTTCATGTCATTCTCTCACGCCTAATCGAATATGGAGTAACGCTAAATCTGAGAAATGTGTGTTTGGAGTAATAGGAGGCAAGTTGCTAGGATACATCATTTTTTCCCAAGGCATTGATGTTGATCCAATAAAAATTTAGGTAGTTTTGGAAATGTCCCCACCCACTAATGAGTCAAGCATTAGATATTTCCTAGGTAAGCTTGGGGAAATTCGTAAGTTTATCCCTAACTTGAATTATGTTGTTCACCCCATCAATGACTTATTAAAGAAAGATTATAGAAACTATTGGACCAACAAATGTCACAAAGTGTTTGAGTCAGTGAAGTGCTTCCTTATGTTGTTTCCTATGCTTATGCCACCGAAAGCTTAACGTCCTTTGATTTTATATTCTCAAGCCACTGATGTCTCAATTACATGCATGTTGGCACAAGAGGATGATGATTTTTCTGAGTGGGCCATTTATTTTACTTTCCATACTCTTCTAGATTATGAGATATGATACATGCAAGTAGAGGAGTGCTTGGATATTGTTTTCGCAACAAAGAGGTTAAGGTACTACATGCTTAACCAAGAGATATGAGTGATTTCCAAATCTAATCATTTTGTAACATTCTTAACTCAAACTACCTTATCCAAGAAGGTTGGATATTTCATTATGTTAATGGGTGAGTTTGAACTCATATTTGTTAACCAAAAGTTTGTGAAGGGAAAATTATTGTTGATTGGTTAGAAAACAATCCTATAGACTATGGGGAACTAGTAGATTTGTATTTTCCTGATGAATGTGTGTTTCTCATAGAATAAAATCCATCTATTTCTTCGAGTCTATGGTATGTTTATATTTTCAATCACATTTTGGACCGAACGTATCCCAAGGAGAGCAACCTTGCAACAAATACGAATGCTACATGTCATAGCCACCAAGTACGTAATTATGGAAGAAGTGATCTATCATAGAGCCTTTGATGGTATGCTATTAAGATGCATTGATGAAGAAGAGTCGATAAAATCCTCTTTGAATCCCAAAGTAGACTTTGTGGTTGCCACTTTGGAGGACATGCAAATGCTCAAAAGATTCATTGCATAGGATACTTGTGGACTTGTTGTCACCCCTTCAAAAATTTGTGCATTTTTCAGAGATTTTTACAAAAAATTGATGAGATTAATCATTGTCATGTTTTTTTTACCTTTGTGAAGTATATTGTCAAAAGATGAACTTTCAACAGTTAGAAAATTTGAGGCTTTCTCTTTGAACTACGAGTATTTCAAGTTTTTCTTTCCCACGTGTCCCATGTTCCATTAGACCCTCTATTCCCCAAACTTCCATTTCCTGAAATTAACTAAGGTTCTCTTCATATTGTGGGTATTTAGGATTTGCAGAGAACTCATGTCCCAATCTCCCAAGGTTCAATTTGTGTAAAATTTTTCTAACTTACCCGATTTGAGTGCATTGTGGGAATTTTGAATTTCCATGTCCCACGTGTCCCAAGTGCTTCCAAGCCATTTGTAACCCGCAAACCCACATTTTCGCATCATACACAGAACATCCTTCATACTATGGGTATTTTGGCTTTCTCGCTTCTAAAGTTTCCCAATGTCACACGAGCTAGTTGTGCTCAAATCTTCTGCCATATCCGCATTCAATATTATTAGGTTAGCGTATTGTGTCTAAAGTCTATCTATCCCTTGAAATGCATTAATTTTTGCATTCAATGCACTTTGCTGACCTATTCAAAATGGAATGTGTATAAATACATAGGGGAACTATCTATTTTACCATACTTCTCATAATTGGTTGTTGTATTTTGTTCCGTTCACCCTCTCCACTGTTTGTAGTCATGGTGAAGAATTTTCTATTTTTTTCAATATCTTCAATGCATTTTGGTTTCAAAAGTAGTCACAGTTCACTGAAAGCCAAAATTCAAAGACTCAAGAAGCTTGTTACAAAATTTTTGAAGCAATTGTTGTTCTTTCCCTACTTCTCGTTGTCTGGATAATTGTTCATTTTTTTGCTATCATGAAGATCCATTATAAAGGGCACAAAAATATTTCTTCTTTGGAAATAGTTGTACTTGAAATAGGAGATAATGATGCTCAACATATTGACCTTGACTGTTTTTGGGCATGACATGACCAGAATCCTACTCCTATTGCTCACTTAATCAAAGAAACTAGAATAGCTCACACCGTGGGTTTTCCTGTTTTTGTTCAATGTCTTTGACACTGTGCTATCTTGTGGTTCTTGATTCAATCTAGACAAAAGGATATCACCGATTCTCAAGGAAATTATGTAAAGAATTAATTTCAAAGAGGATTGATCGAGATATCATTACCCTTCTTGCTAGAATAATGGGGTTGCCCTCAACTAATGAGTTCCACTTCGCATGTCCCCTTATATCAACATAATATGTGAAGGGAAGCGGAATATAAAATGGGAGAGATCATTTGTGACCATAATAGTGATCAATTGGTCAATGTATAAAGAACTAAGACTTTCTATAAGACTTCTTATCTAATGTACACCATAGCAACATATAAAGAATGGTTGGGCATCTCCCTAATGAGGACAAGAAAGGTTGTCCAATATATGAATATTTCCCACAGTTGACTTTGAATAGTAGAAATCATCATTTCAGAAGGGTGGATGATTCATTCACCATGCACATTGTCATTTTTTTAGAGCGTAACACATTTCAAAGATTCTTAAAAGAGGCCAAATAATTGATTGTTATCTATGGGAGTTACTTCATTCAATTTAAAAAGGTCTCTTACATCCGGTTAGCTAGTTTTGAAGGAACACCATTGAAATTTTTAATGTATTGTAACGATAAAATGACCCTAGTTGAAGTCTGTAGGTAGCTACATAAGCTTCATAGAACTTACAAAGACAAGAAGATTGCAGGCATCCAATTTCCAATCACATTGGGTAACTACACTGCAGGACTACTTTGGATGCCCAAAATGTTAACAGGACAACTTCCCCCTTACACTTCACTATTTCAAGCCAAGGACTTGCTTTGACATCAAAGGTTTTATTGTTAATAATTTTAGAATGGGTTTTCATTATCTTGTTAATAGTGAATATTACTGGGCTAATTGTTCTGATAATTTTAAAGCAAGAAGAAGGTATTATGGCAGATTGTCCCTCTAGCAAATCAAGTATTTTAAGGTATACAAGGTACCGATGGACTATAAGATGATGATCAATATCTGCGAGTCTATTGAATATGAAAGGTCTATCGGACATACTCCTATTGAAAATATTGATTCATTCACTAAGGAAAGGGATGATTTGAATGAGCTCATAAATCATGTCTTGACTAGAACCAAGGTTTGGTTTGATAGTAAAATGAATATGTTCAAAGCAAGTAGATCATGGTATTCCTATCAAGAGGCCTCTACTCTTCAAAAGGGAGTTTCTATGGCAACCCCTAGGCACAAGCACAATTTTTCCTCCTCCCCTAAATCTTTAACTATAATGTACACCGAAAAGGGGAAAGCTAAGAAGGATGAAAAATAGAAGAAGTTGTGGAGGAGAAAGTGGACAACTATCCTCCCAAAACAATTGGAAATGGTGTACGAAATTGAATGCAGATCATATATGTCTATAATGATGATGATAATAAAAAAGAAGCAAGAGGACATGAAGAAAGTAACCTTGAGGGAGGTAGTATATAAAAAGAAGAGGAAGAATATGATCAACAAAAATATCATACTTCAGAGGTAGGAGCAATGGTTTTCCTAGGACCTTCTACTAAAGAAACTCCTATCAAGGAAGTACCTACTTCTAAAGTTGAAACATCTGTCTTGGAAGTATCAGTTGTACAAACTTTAAGTGTAATGGGCACACTTTCACTTGGGTCTCTTGCTCCCTCTATTTCTATTTCTTATTTTTCTTGGGTGCAACCACTGGTGGAGAGTAAGAAAAGAAAATATACATCTCATATTATTACTCCAAATTTTGATGTTGCAACATCCCTTCTAGGTACTACTTCTTCCTCATCCACAAAGAAGGCCAAAATCACATCCAGGTTTGTATCTGATTCTCATGGTCAGCAGCTTATGGAAATTGCTAAACCTAAGATGACAAGGATGAAAGAGATATTTATGTGAGTGATTTGGAATTGACAATAATTCCCCTAGGAGAATCTACACCCAAGAGTGAAGTACATAGTTTTAAGGATACAATGTCAAAGGTAATTGAAAGGGTTGAGAAAGGAAAGTAAACACATGATCAACTGGAGGAATAGAATCAAATCCTTTCAAATTTCATTTGGTCCCTATTAGCAAATAATAAGGCACTTGATCCAACCCCACTAACTTCAATTCAACCACGTGCTTTATTCTAACGATGATGAAGTTCAAGTTATCAAAGAAATCCATAAGCATTCTACTTATGGGAAGGAAATAGAAGCCTTGGTTGATGATATGATAATCACATGATTAAACTTCATCGATGTTAGGGTTAGCACACCAGGTTGCATGCATAATATATCGAGATCTAAGCATACATGCAAATAAAAGTGGATATTCTACCGGAAGAAATATAGAAAACAAGAGACATAAATCAACACCGTTTAACGTGGTTCACCCAAGTGTGGGCTACGTCCACCAAGAAATAAGCCAATCTATTATCTAAATTTTTGACAAGATATACAACGAATATTTACAATCTTCCACACCTCTCGGATGTTTAGTACTTTCTTCCTTCAAGATTTTCTTCCTCGCTTTTCAAGAATTATCTCTCACATAATTATCTTGTAATTATGATCCACACACACTTCTAAACCCTAATTTTAACTTCATATAGTCATTTTTAGACTTAGAGCACTTAGCCATGCAATTACAATTAATATTTCTATTTTAATGCTAAAAATAGATATAATTCCCGAGAGTTAATTAAAACTTCATCACACAGGTAACTGACGTCGATTCTACCTAACCATCATGGGTTCCTACTTGCCCTTGACCGATGTCGGTCTACCCTTAACCGATGTCGATTCTTGTGATTTCCAACAAGTTCCACCGCATGCTAAAATGAAGTAATTGAGATCCACAACTCAACAATCAAAGAAGCATACAATTCATATGATAGGGTTAATGTGATACAACTAAAGTTAACTACAACAATCAATGGTTTAGAGAGAGAATTGAAATTGTGGAGTGAATTCATTCAAGATCTTCAAATGATTAGTGACACGGATATACGGTTCTTACGGAAAATAAATTATTTGATGAGGAAAAATTTAATCATGCTAAGTAGTGGGTATTTAGCATTGATTGGAAGATAAAGGTCCTTGAAGAAGCCATTGGTGAACGTAGGAATATGTTGTAGAAAGGTGAAGCTTTTAAATATTGTGTTATATCTACCTTTCAAGATATTCACTGCCAACTCCTAAAAGAAAATTCAGGTGACAGATTCACAGTTCAAGAGATCAAGTCCGAGTTCAGAACATTTGTTAAAGAAATTTTGTTTAAACAAGATACTATGTCCAAGGAAAAATGAGGAAGATATGTACACTTCAAGCAGCCATCACCGAGGTTTAATAAGGAATTTCTAGAGAAAATAGAATTTTGGAAGGAAATGGAGAAGTGTTTAGGCATCTGGACTCACGCGACTGCAAATACCACCATCCCTCGAGGCATGGACATAGTTGAAGCATTAAAAATATTCAAAAATCAAGTTCTCAAAGAAAAGAGTGTCACAACCACTCCTTCAAATGTTCCAACCCCAGCTTCTTAATATTTTCTTTTAATCGATGTATCTAGTTAAGGTGACTATTTATTGTTTAGTCATGTAATACCAAGTAAAAGACAATTTGATGTTATAAGGCTTAATTAGATATTAATCCTTGGATTAAAATAAAGAAACTGAAAAGAATATTTTGCAACCTCCCGGAGGTTATTTAAGGCTCCCTTGTCTTTTGAGGGGTTGGATTTTGATGTTTTGATGTAAGGATGCTTTGAATTGGAAAGTAATACTGAAAGAATTTCTACTCTCATCCTTTCATGTGTTCTTTCTATTTCTTCTCTCTTCCTATATATATTTGAATAAGAAACTTTGTGTCTTTTAGTTGATGTTGTGCTTAGAACTTTATGTCTATTGCATATATGTCATGTATTCAAATATGTATGATTCCATATTAATTACTCATGCATGCATAAGTAAGGTATTACCTCTCGAGATCTATATATTTGAAAGTGTCACTTTCTTCATTCCACTGAGCTATTAATTTTTCTATATTATTTTCTTACAGTATTAGAAATCTTATGAGATGAAGACATCTAAAGCATCAAAATCCTCATTGATATATTGATAATTTGCACATTTGGTAAATAAGTAGATTTTCTTGTTTGTGTGTTCAATAAGGGAACCTCTCCCATAAAGAGGGGGATTTCTTTCCCCTAATCTGTTGCTTATCCACAAGTCATATTTTAACCAACAATTTTTGGTACCCACCGCTGGGTACATTTTTTACATCCCACCAAAAACAAGAATAATAACATACTGGTGGATAGAAGATATACACGAGGCCAAAGATCTTAGGGTATTGAAGATTCAAATTTTCAATTAATGGAACGACAAGGCTTCATTAAGACTCTAGAAATAAGGAAGAGAAGAAAAATATCCATAACCACTCCTCATACTAAGGATAAAGTTGTAGAGAACATTGATTTTCAAACACAATCAAGCCCTAGAATCCAAGCTTTGGTTTTGGCTAGAGTTACAATCCCTTTACAAACCATTTTTCCAAGAATGGTAGAACCTCTACCTTAGGGAAAACAGGTTAGATCTTTGTCTCTTTCTCAACCATTGCATGATCTCCCAAAAGGGAATATAATTTTTTTTCCTAGATTCATAAGAGATGGGAAGGTACACCTGGATGAACACATTATTGCATTCATCGTGGCTTGTGGAATTCTTGGAGTCAAGCACAAAGATGTCTCTTTCAGGATTTTTTTAGAAACACTTTAGGAAAATGTTACAGATCGGTTAAATCATCTTTTGGCTAGTGCTATCACTAACTTGCATATCATGAGGAATCAATTTGAAAATTAATTCAAACCTACCGAGGATGTGCATGCTCTCCTTGCCTAGATTTCTCAAATAAAAAAGAACCATATGATCCCATGTGAGAGTTTGTTGCAAGATTTAACAAACTGGTGAATAAAATTATAGTAGTTACTCATCATGTGGATCAAATTCATAAATGTTTCTTTCTGAATGCACAATTTCGAGGTAAGCTACACATTGAGAAGGGATAATATTTCCACTTTGGATTATGATCAACCCTTGGCAATAAGTGTTGACGATGATCTCATAATTTTTGGAAAATTAAAAAAGGAACCTCCTAAAGCTAAAAATTCTTCTTCAGGAACCAATTTTGATCAGCTCGTACAAAAATTAGTGAATGATCTTATAGTAATCAAGAAGCAATTGGCTCAAAATATTCCTTATAAAGATATTCCAAGGAGAAAATTTCATCCCCAAAATCATTTTTGTTCCACTCAACCCAAACTAGCGATTAAAACAACTCCTCTTAAGGTTCCATTAATGTAATGTGTGAAGTTAACGAGCCCAAAGATGAAGTAGAGGCTGAGGAGTATGAAGAGCCTGAGGAAGAAGCAAAAGAGGCTCTAGAAGAAGCAAGTGATTCTCAATTTTATTTCCTTGCCACCGAAAGGGGTTGATGATGATGAATATAGATATGATGAATAAGTGACAGATATGAATAATGAATCATATGTTATTATGACCAGAGAACAGATGAACAAAAAGAAGGAGGTGACCTAACCTACAAAGAAATCCAAAGAGGTTTTAATCACTATTCCATTTATTTTTAAAAGAAGAGCCTCTATCCATACCCCTTCCACCCAAAATGGAAGTAACACTTCTACATCTTCGTTTTGTGTACCTAAAGATAATAATACTTCAACCTCTATGTCCAAAACAACCTCAACTGCTTAAAATGATAAGCCTAAGGATTGCACTCTTCTTCTAGTGTAGATGCCACATCTACCTCTAGATCTTTGACATTATTGATCACATCAAGAAAACCAAGATTCAAATTTATGAAGTTGAATTCTATCAAACTCACCCTAATGCCTTTTCTCAGGCAGTCTTGTTTTTCAAATCCAAACCTAACTCATCATCTACTAATTTCAAAGGCCTATTGATTACTCCCACCTCATCACCTTAGAAAATTTTTATGGTTGCAACACCTTCTACGACTTAAAATATTGAGCACTTCTATGTCACACTTTGCTTATAATTGTTAATAGGATTAGTAATTATGTTATCGATTCAGAGCATCAAAAATGTGATGCCTACTAAATTTTCTCATGTTTTAGGTTTGACTATGACTCATATGTCTGGTTTATGATATTCTATGGAAATTAAGGAGGTGTTACTTGTAGGAAGCATCAAGGATGCACAAGTAGATTTTGTTGTTTTCCTAGAGAAAAGGGTTAAATCTACCATTTAGTAGTAGACATTCCTCCATCCTATGGTATGCTTTGCTAAGCATAAATTTCTATATAGAAGTGGGAGGAGAAATTAAAATGGATTGGTCACATGCTCTCATCCTAGTTAATGGAAAGATGAAGAAGCTATTACCTGAAAGACAAACTGAGTTTATTGTGTAGAAAACAAATGACCCTAAAGCACAAATTCTCTACAAAGACATTGGTCATGGTAATTACATGATCATGTCAGAAGATAAGATGAAGGCTCTCAGGGGTGTGATAGATGATCCTAATGGTTTTAGGATTCTTGAATTTGATGGTATTTTCTCTTGATTGGTTCTGGAGTAGGCATAGTTTTTTTTTCTAGAGAATAAGTCTTACCCTTTCTCTTATAAGATGTAATTTTAAAATACAAATAATACAATAGAATATGAAGCTCTTCTTTTAGGTTTGGTAATGACAAGAGAAATGGTAATAAAGAACCTTTATGCACAAGGATATGCATAACTTATTGTCAAACGAGTCAGAGGGTGTTTCGGGTAAAAAAAAAAGGCTAAAAAATTACAAGAATTTGGTATGGGATTCAATTGAGTTATTGGATTCCTTTTCCATTGAGGTTGTACCTAGAGAAAATAACACTAGAGATGATGCCTTAGTTGTATTAGTATCCTTGTTGATCCCTTAACCTAACTTTTCTCAAGATAAGTTTACAATTGAAATGATACATAGACCAAGTGTGTTGGATAATGTCAATAATTGACAGGCATTCAATGATGATTAGCACTCACTTTATTTTATTGAGCTTAAGGAAAAATTCAACCAACTTTATTTTGAAGGAAGTGAGGTTGCTCCTCGTGAGTCTATAACATCTTCTGTACTTGAAGAAGGAGTTGAAGAAGAATCTGATAAGGATGGTTGCATAAGACTGAAAGGTAACAAGATACCTAGAGGACTAGTAAGCATAGAGGATTTTCTTTACAAACATGACATGTATATCAAGTCAAACATATCACATGGATCTCATTAATCAACATATCATGAGAATTTAACATTAGAAGTGAAGAAGAGCCTAAGGTCGTTAATATTGGTAAATGCTACACTCAAGAAGAAAAGAATAGAATGATGGAATTGTTAAAAAAATATGTTGATGTGGTGGCATATTCATATGATGATTTAAATTTCTTAAGACTAAGGGAAATGCAAGACTACATTCCTCTAAAGCTAGGAATTAAGCCTTTCGAGACAAAATCAAAGGAAATACATCCCAAAATTGTAGACACCATTCACCAGAGATTTAGAAGTTATTGATTGCAAGGATAATTTTCCCTATTAATCATTCCTCCTAGATGACCAACATTGTGCTGTGAGGAAGAAGAGCAAAGAGATCCATATTTGTGTGGATTTTAGATATTTAAATCAGGTTTCCCTCAAGGATAACTACCCATTCCCCATGATGGATCAAATCATGCAAGTTGTCACTAGCTCAAAGATGGTATCTATGTTTGATGGTTTCTTTGGGTATAATCGATTTAAGTAGATGTCCCGAATCAGCACAAGATAACTTTCACAACTCCTGGGAAAATTTTGCATATAGAAGGATGCCATTTGGTCTCATCAATTATGCTGCCACTTTTCGTAATGAAATGGATTTGGCTTTTGGTGATTTAAAGGAAATTACATTATAACATATCTTGATGACTTGACTATTTTCTCCAAGAAGAGGGAGGATCATCTCCAACATCTTGAGGTTGTTCTCGAGAAGTGCAGGAAGAATGGGATATCCCTAAATCCAAAGAAATCTATCTTTGGTGTTACATAGGGAAAGTTTCTTGGACATATCATTTCCAAAGAAGGGACCAAGATAGACCCAAAGAGAGTCTGAGATACTTAGAAGATTCCCCTCCCTACAAGTAAAAAAGTTGTGCATTCTTTCTTTGGAAAAATAAAATTTCTAAGAAGATTTATCCCCTGTTTTGTAGAATTAATTATGAGTATAGTTATGATGAAAGGAAAAAAATCTTTTTATTGGACATCAAAAGGGAAGGAATCTTTTGAAAATATCAAAAGAGCTATTGCTAGAACACCAGTTCTTACTTTTCCGGACTTTGAAAAGTATTTCATAATCTATTGTTATGCTACGAGAATACTTTGTGGCTATTCTGATAGTGAGCTTCTCATTACTTTAATGAGTTATGTTTTGAAAGCTCACGATTTGAAATATACACAAATATAGAAGCATGATTTTTTTGTAGTTAAGGAAGCCAAACAATTCAACTCTATATCCTCAATTCTCACTCTATATTCTTTGTACCTATACAACTATTAAGTCAATTCTCATAGAACAAGAATTTGGGACTAAAAGGAAAAATTGGGTGGCAATGGTACAAGAGTATGATTTGGATATTAGGCCAACCAAACTAGTCTAAGGAAAGGGTCTCTATGAAATGATTACTAATAGTGCCAAACGTGAAATCTCAAAATAAGAAGATGTTGATATCCCCATTGTCCTTTTCCTTAGCTCAACGATGAGTGGTATGCAAATACGCCCACTATCTAACATATGGAGAATGTCCATCCCATCTAAATGCTAAGGAGAAGAGAGTTGTTAAACTAAGATATGCATAATATGTACTCTAGGATAACTCATTGTTCAAGAGAGGGATTGATGGAAGGTTTCTTCGATGTGTGGATAAATAACAACAGAAGAGGTTGCTCAGGGCATTTCATGATCAAGCTTGTGGTGGACATTTTTCATCTTCTATGACTACTCATAAAATATTGTGTGTAGGATACTATTGGCCAACCTTATTCAAGGATGCAACAAAGTGGGTCACGAAATGTGAAGCATGTCAAACTTTTTTTGGTAGACCCAAACTAACCACCTTACCACTCAAACTAGTAGTAATTGAAGAACCCTTTCAACAGTGGGGGCTAGATTTCATAGGAACTCTCAATCCCAACTCAAGTGTTGAGCATACTCATGTTTTTAGACTGCTACTGACTACTTCACGAAGTGGGTAGAATCCATTCTGGTAAAAATACAACCTCTGAAGTGGTATGCAATTTTATTAAGGAGAACATCTTGATCAGGTTTGGAGTACCAAACAAAATTGTCACTGAAAATGCCCCTAATTTCTTTTCTTATGAATTAATGGGCTTCTGTTATGGATATGTGATTTCCCTTACACATTCCTCTGATTATTACCCAAAAGGGAATGGATAGGTAGAATCAACAAATAAAAACTTGGTGACTATCATTTGAAAGCTTCTAATGAATCTCAGAGGAATTGGCACAAAAATATTTATGATGCCCTTTGGGAAGATAGGATCACTCCTAAAAGAGCAATTGGGATGTCTCCATTTCAGGTGGTGTATGGGACAGAATCTCGAGCCCAATGACACTAGAAATGTCACCTTGCAATTAATAAAATCTATCGAGGATTCAAATTTTACAGTTCCTTGGAGAAAATAATTGTGTACCTACAAAATTTGGATGAAGACAGGTTGTAGGTGGTGTAAAGAATTACTGCACATCAACAAAAGGTGAAACAACTATTTGATAAGAAATCCAGATCCAGGACTGTTTATGTTGGAGACATTGTCCTACTTTAGGACAAGAGGTGAGAACATCAAGGAAGTCATGGTAAGTTTTATTCTCTCTGGATGGATCCTTTCAAAATTAGACACTTTGCTGGGTGAAAATCCTCTTCTATCGCCATATAGTGGGCAGCATTTGAAGTTCTTTTAGTCCAGGGTGATTAGGCAGTCCTTTGTACAATCTTGTATAGTCCATGTTTTTGGTCTTTTGTTTGTGTTTTATGTTGCCTCTGTTGTTCTTAGTCTTGCTCTATTCTTGACTCTATTTCCCAACGGATTTGCACTTTCCTTAAAACTAGAAATTCTAGGGTCCTTTGTCTTGCCTCATCCTTTTTCTTGTGTTAAGATAGTTCCTCCCTAGAAAGAGCCAGTTTTTATCACCCCTTCAAAATTTTTTGCATTTTTGAGAGGCTTTTTTAAAAAATTGATGAGATTAATCATTGTCAAGTTTTGTTTGCCTTTGTGAAGTATAATGTCAAAAGATGAACTTTCAACAGTTAGAAAATTTGAGGCTTTCTCTTTGTACTATGGGTATTTCAGTGTCCCATGTTCCATTAGACCCTATGTTCCCAAAATTTTGTTTTCCTCGAAATGAATTAAGGTTATCTTCATCTTTGTGGGTATTTCAGCTTTGTGGAGAACTCACGTTCTAATCTCCCAAGGGTCGGTTGTGTAAAAATTTTCCGACTTACCCAATTTGAGTGCATTGTGGGAATTTCAGCTTTCCATGTCCCACGTGTCACAAGTGCTTACGGGCTAGTTGTAACTGAAAAATCACATTTTCTACATCATACATAGAACCTCCTTCATATTGTGGGTATTTCATCTTTCCATGTCCCAAGTGTCCCAATCACATGGGTTTTTGTGCTCAAATATTCCACCATATCCGCATTCCATAGTATCAAGTCATCGTATTGTGTCTAAAGTCTATTTGTCTCCCGAATGCATTAATTTTCACATCTAATACTGATCATCGACCTATTCAAAATAGAATGTGTATAAATACATAGGAAACTAGCTATTTTACCATACTTCTCATAATTGTTTGTCATTTTCTATTCCGTTCACCCTCTCCACTGTTTGTAGCCATAGAGGAGCATTTTCTAGTTTTTTCAATATCCCAAGTGCATTTTGGTTTCAAAAGCGATCACATTCACACAAAATACAAAATTTAAAGACTCAAGAATCTTGTTATATAATTTTAGAATAAATTTTTGTTCTTGCCCTACTTCCCGTTGTCCAGATAATTGTTCAATTTTCCGCTATCATGAAGATCCATTATAGAGGGCATGAACATATTTATTCTTTGGAAACAATTGTACCTAAAATAGGAGATAGTGACGCTCAACATCTTGACCTTGATGATTTTTGGGCATGACTTGACTTCTAGAATCCTACTCCTATTTCTCACTTAATCAAAGAAAGTGGGATAGATCATGCGGGGGTTTCTTGTTTCTGTTTAATGTGTTGACACTGTGCTAGCTTGTGGTTCTTGCTTCAATCTAGACAAAAAGGATATCATTGATTCTCAAGGACATGTTATTTCCTAGTTGTATGCTAGTTGCATCAGTGTTGCCTTCAAAATCCTTGTAGTGGAGGATTAAAATAATCTCACCAAAGCTCAAGCCAAACTTTTGTTTGATCAAAACAATGAACAATACAAGATCAGGGTGGCTAAGTCTTGGTTTAAAAACCCAAAGAAAAGAGCCTCAAGACTTCCCAAAACTATGTACAGAATCAATTTCAAAGAGGAGTTGTCAGATATCATTACCCTTCTTACTAGAATAATGGGGTTCGCCTCAACTAACGAGTTCCACTTGGATGTGCCCTTATATCAACAACATATGTGAAGGGAGGAAAAATCTAAACTAGGGAAACATCATTTTTGACCATCTGGTCAATGTAAAAAGAACTAAGACTTTCTACATGGCTTACTTGTCGATGTAAACCATACCAAAGATACAAAGAATGGTTGGGAATCTCCCCTAATGAGGACAAGAAAGATGCTCCAATATATGAATATTTCCCACATCTGAATTTGAATAGCAACAATAATCATTTCAAAAGGGTGAATGATGAATTCACCATGCACATTGTTATATTATTAGAGGGTAACACCACTCAAAGATTCTCATTAGAGTCCATACAATTGATTTTTATCTATGGGAGTTACTTCATTCAATTAAAGAAGTTCTCTGACATCTAGTTAGCTAGTTTTGAAGGAACACCCTTGAAACTTCCAATGTATTGTAGTGATAAAATGGCCCTAGTTGAAGTTTGTAAGCAGCTTGATAAGCTTCACAGAACTTGCAGAGACAAGAAGATTACAGGCATCCAATTTCTAATCACATTAGGTAACTACACCTGTAGAATTGCTTTGGATGCCCAAAATGTTGACAGACAATTTCCCCCTTACACTTCATTATTTCAAGCCAAGGACTTGCTTTGACATCAAAGGTTTTATTGCTAATAATTTCATAATGGGTTTTCATCATCTTGCTGATAGTGAATATTATTGGGCTAACTATTCTGATAATTTTGAAGCCAGAAGAAGGTATTATGGCATATTGTCCCTCCAACAAATCAAGGATTTTGAGGTATATAAGGTACCAGATGGACTACAAGATGATGATCAATATATTTAGTCTCTTGAATATGAAAGGTCTATTAGGCATACTCCTATTTAAAATATTGATTCATTCACTAAGGAGAGGGATGATTTGAATGAGCTCATAAATCATGTCTTGATTAGAACCAAGGTTTGGTTTGATAGTAAAATGAAGATGTTCACAACAAATAGATCATGGTCTTCCTCTCAGGAGGCCTCTACTTTTCAAAAGGAAGTTTCTATGGAAACCCTTGAGGCACAAACACAATTTGTTCCTCCTCCCCCTGAATCTTCAACTTTAGTGTACACCAAAAAGGGGAAAGTTAAGAAGGATGAAAAAATAGAAGTGATGGAGGGAGAAAGTGGACAGTTGTCCTCCCCAAAAAAATTTGAAACAATATCTAAAATTGAACAAATAATAGATCTATGTAATGATGATGATGATCAAAAACAAGAAGGAGGACATGAAGAAAGTAACCTTGAGGGAGGTAGTATACAATAAGAAGAGGATGAAGATGATTCACAAAAATTTCATACTTCCGAGGTAGGAGTAATGGTTTTCTAGGACCTTGTACCAAATAAACTCCTGTCAATGAAGTACCTACTTCTAAAGTTGAAACATCTATATTGGAAGTATCATATGTACAAAATTTAAGTGCAATGGGCACACTTGCACTTGGGTCTCTTTCTCCCTTTGTTTCTAGTTCTTCTTTTTCTTGGGTGCAACCACCGGTGGAGAATAAGAAAAGAAAAGCCACATCTCATATTTTTTCTCTAAATTTTGATGTTGTGGCAGCTTCTAGGTACCACTTCTTCCTCATCCACAAAGAATGCCAAAATCACATCCAAGTTAGTATCGATTCTCAAGGTCAGCGTGAGTTCATGGAAATTGATAAACCTAAGATTAACAAGGATGAAAGAGATCTATCTATGAGTCATTTGGAATTAACAAGAATTAACCTAGGAGAATCTACACCCGAGAGTGATGTACACAATTTTAAGGAGATAGTGTCCAAGGTAATTGAAAGGGTTGAGAAAGGGAAGTAAACATAGGATCAACTCGAGGAACAAAATAAAATCCTTTCAAATTCCATCTGGTCCTTGTTAGAAAAGGATAATGTACTTGATCCATCCGTGCTAGCTTTAATTCCACCATGTGTTTTTCTAATTGGTGATGAAGTTAAAGTTATCAAAAACATCCATAAGCATGTTACTTATGAGAAGGAAATGGAAGGCTTGGTTTATGATATGATAATCACAAGATTAAACTTCATCAAAGAAGCATACAAGTCATATGATATGGTTATTGTGATACAACTCAAAGTTCACTACAACACTCTGTGGTTTAGAGAAATAATTAAAATTGTGAAGTGAATACATTCAAGATCTTTGGGTGATGAGTGACATAGATGTACGAGTTCTTTTGGAAAATAAAGTATTTGATGAGGCAAAATTTAATCTATCTAAGAAGTGGGTATTTAACATTGATTATAAGATAAAGGTCCTTGAATAAGCCATTGGTGAACTCAGGAATATGTTGCAGAAAGGTGAAGCTTTTAAATCTTCATTATATATTCCCTTCAAGATATTCGTTGCTAACTCCTAAAAAAAAATTAGGTGAAAGATTCCAAGTCAAGAGATCAATTCCCGAGTTCATAACATTTGTTAAGGAAATTTTTTTTAAACAAGATACTATGTCCAAGGATAAAATGATGGAGATATGTACACTTCAAGCAGCCATCACTGAGGCTAATAAGGAATTTTTAGAGAATGTAAATTTTGGGAAGGAAATGGAGGAGTGTTTAGGCAATTTGGACTAATGCAATGCAAATACCACCATCCCTCTACGCATGGACCTAGCTGAAGCATTAAAAATATTTAGAAATCAAGTGCTCAAAGCAAAGAGTGTCATAGCCACTCCTTCAAATGTTCCAACCCCGATTTGTAATCTTTTCTTTTAATCAATGTATCTAGTTAAGGTGACTATTTCTTGTTTAGTCATGTAATACTGAAGTAAAAGACAATTTGATGTAATAAGGCTTAAAAGAAACTAAAATGACTCTTTTGTAACCACCCAAGAGGTTATTTAAGGGGCTCCCCTTGTCTTTTGAGGGGGTTGGATTTTGATGTTTTGAATTAAGGATACTAAATTGAAAATTAATATAGAAGAAGTTCTACTTGTCATCCTTTCCTATGTTTTTTCTATTTCTTCTCTCTTCATATATATATTTGAATAAGAAACTGTGTCTTTCAGATTGATGTTGTGCTTAGAAATTTGTGTCTATTGCATATATGTCATGTATTCAAATATGTATGATTAAGGATTTATTACTCATGCATTCATAAGTAAGGTATTATTATGAGATCTATATATCTCGAAAGTGTCACTTTCTTCATTCCTGAGTTATTAATTCTTGTATATTGTTTTCTTTTGTACTTTAAATCTTATGAGATGAATACATCTAAAGCATAAAAATCCTCGTTGATATATTGATAATTTATACATTTGTAAATAAGTATATTTTCTTGTTTGTTTGTGTGTTCAATAAGGAAACCTCTCCCATAAAGAGGAGGGAACCAACATGACCACTTTAGAACATGACGTTGTAGAGTATGTACATAGGTGTCAAAAATGCCAAGAATTTTCACACAAGATACATATTCTTACTCAGGCTCTACAACCCATTGTTGTACCTTGGCCCTTCTCTACTTTGGGGCTTGATTTGATGGGGAATTTTTCTCCCTCATCATCAGATGACCAAAACTTCATTACCACTGCCACTTAGTATTTTACAAAGTGGGTTGAGGCCATGCCTCTTACTATTGTACCTAGATCTGTAATTGCCAAGTTTATTTTAAACCAGATCATCTGTAGGTACGGAGTTCCACAAGTCATTATTTTAGATAATGACACACCTTTAAAAAATAAAGAGGTGTAAGAATTATGTGTGCAATTCACAATATCCCATCATACAACCTCTTTGTACTATCCTCGAGCTAATGGATAGGCTGAGGCTATAAAAAAACCCTAAAGTCCATTCTCTTTAAGATGGTTGAGGAAAATAAAATAGATTAGAATCTAAATTAATTTTTGGCCTTGGAGACCTATAGGAAATCGGTAAGAAAACCCACAAGGGCAACCCTTTATTCCCTAGTCTTCGGATCTAAAGCGGTCTTACCATTAGAAGTAGAGTTACCTAGTCTTTGTATATCTCTACAATGCATTTTAGATGAAGACAGATAACGAGAAGTGTAACTAGTTGAATTGGAAACCCTTGATGAAGCTTGAATTAGATCTGAACAACATCACCACATTTATCTTTGAAAAGATGGGTCATCGTATAACAAGAAAATGTACAAATGTGAAATACATGTAGGAGACCTAGAATTGAGACTAGATAGACATATTAACAAAAATACTGGTGAAGGAAGGAAGTTCATACCTAAATGGTTAGGCCGTACCAAGTGATAAAAGACTTTAGGAATGGTGCGTACCACTTGTTTACTCTAGAAGGTGAAGAATTCAGCGAATCGGTTAATTCACTTCACCTCAAAAAAATAAATTATGCATAGTTAATTTACATCTCCATGTGTACATTACTGCATCCATACTATATACCATCTACACTATCATATTGTGAAATTGTAAAGCAAGAAAATTACTTTTTAAGGAAGTTTTAAATATTGTGAAGCATTTAATCATACCTATTCAAGTATCCATTATGTCATCACCAAATTGTTCTAATCTCTTCATCATTTCAGCAATTAAGATGAAATTTTGACATTGATCCTACCAATACTTGCACACTTAGTTCTATTCATGGTTTCTTCTAGCTTAGGTGTCTTTTCCCATAGTTTGTTCTAGAAGCTTCTTGATGTCACATCTTTCCCTAAAAATCACTCGATAATAGAAGTCATCTAAACATTTCACATGGATCTTTTGTCCACCTATCTCAACATTCGGTGGCGAAACCTCACATATTCTTTGGTTGTGTACATTGAGGCTAGGGTCAAGCATTCCTTCCCAAAATCACAAGTCTAAATTCAAACAAAAAAAAGATAAATCAATAATAAACAAAAAATTTATTTCATTCCAAATAAGACCACTTCTTTTCCCTACCAATATTTGGTGATGAGCCCATGCTTCCTACTGGTAGTGTAAGGTTTGGAAAGGAAGAATGCTCCCTTACTCACCTATGTCTTGTCCTTAATGATGAGCTTATGCTCCTTACTATTAGCATAGGGAAAGATGTAGGGTTCCTATCAAATAAATCAATAGATTTGTAAATAAGTCAATAAATAAAAAGTTCTTTGAAATCTTAAAAACCCCAAGAAAATAAGTTAGATGTATATGTTACAAGAGATTTAATCCCTAAAACTATATTTTTTCAATAAAAAGGCCATCTACTGATCTAAGTCTAGATAAAACTACAAGCAAATTGCATTTTAAACTGGTTAGTTTACCTTGCTTAGGGTTGATTTGTAGGTTCCTAATTGGGTATTTGTCAAAATATTGACTTCATATCACCATCTCCATTCATAAAAATCATACAAATCATGTCCTTCCTATTTTTGGTGATGATCCATTGCATCTTACTAGTTACGTGGAGTTAGAAATGAAGCAAGTTCATCTTTCTATTATATCACATTCATCACATTTTGCCAATAAAACAAAAGTGCTAAATATTTCTTGAAAACCAAAGTATCTAATTACAATTTATTCTCATGTGCATCATATATATATATATATATATATATATATATATATATATATATATATATATATATAAGAGAAATCATTATGTTTACACATTTGCATCATCATCATCCATAACATGCATCCATAAAATCATATAAAAAAATTAGAAATTATAGCTATCCAAGAGTACATATATGGGACAAATCACCAATGATTCAACTCTTACAAAAATGGAAAAAACAAAAAGAAATGTATATATGTATATATTAATAAAATAAAGTTTTGTGTACAATTCCATCACACTCTAACAAGTGTGGTCAAAACTCTCATATTCGAGTAAAAATCCAAACAAAATGATATACAACCAAAAATAGTCTCAAAGAAATAAAGGCATGTAGCCTATCCCTTTCTACGGGATCCTGTGAAGGTGCACGATGAGGAATCCTATTGTGGTTCATGTTATCTCTCAAAAGTGTACCTTGATTAAGGGATAACAATAGGGGATCTAAGCTTACTTTTCCCTCACTTCTATAGATATAATGGAAACACCTCAGGGCTATGTATCCCTATGTTGAGGTGAATCTCTGGGATTACAAGGTTGGTTCCTTATTGATGTATCTTAAACTAATTTTTGGGGTTTTAAGGGTAAAAGATGATGAGTTTAACTGAAATTTAAAATGAGGTGATACACCAAAATTATTGAGGGATTTGATCGAGTACATGCACAATATACTGAGAACAAATTACAGGAGCACGAACCAATGGGTTTTAGCTAAATCCTAAGGCAAAACACTTTTGTGTTGAGGGATTAATCACAACAACACAATAACTAACATGCACACTAAGACTATGCAGAAAACACCAAATTTGTAACAAGGTAAGATAATTAATTCAAGGAATTAACATTCACAAGATTAAATAAAATATACACACCATGCAAAAATAATTGGAAAGGCAATAATTGGTTCTCATTCAAGGGAAAATTTGGTGAAAATTACTTCATCATTCATTATATCCAGAAACTCCTCCTTGTGCTTTGCAAAAACATATAATATATAGCAAAACTTATTCACCCAACCCTCCTAAAAATAGTTTGCAGTTTGAACTCACCATGCATGTTAATTTTAGTCTTTATCATGAATAAATAAAGGGATAAAATAAACATGTTGTTTATAATGAGGTAATAATAGCCTTTAATTCCAAAAATACACTTTAGTCAAAGTGCATTTGACTTCTTTAATTCTGAAATAATGAATAAATTTGGGTGAATATTTTGGCTAATAATAGCCCTTTTGATGTGCAAGTATTCTCCAATGTGCATGCAACTTTTGTCTTGTAGCTCTAATGTGACTTCATCTCACTTGCAAGGATATTTTTTCTTATTCTTTGTTTTATCCTCTAGCAATGACATGCAAAAAGATACTCCTGTGTAAGTAAAAATAACTCCTTTGTTCTCCAATACTTAGAAAAATAATTCACCCTCACTATGGGGACCACCTATACACATGCTCAACTTTTTCCTCTTTTGATCTAACCTTGTATGAGGTTTTAATGAAAATAAGATAAGTTTACAAATTTTAAGGTAATTATTACCTCTCTTTTGACTTGGGCATGGGCATATATAATCATATATTTATTTTCCCCTCATTTAATTTCATCATGGCTCTTTTAAATATATTTTAATTGTCACGGGTTCCTAATCATTTTTCTGTCCCTTTTGGTTTGATCATGACACATTTTTTTTTAAGACCTAAGTCTAAGGTCAAAAACAACATTATTGTTTGAAAAGCAGTCCCCCTTCTCATGATGGATTTACCCTTTTTCATTTATGTTGGTGATTACAACTAACTCACGATAGAGTTAGGGTTTCTTTGCTCGACACGTGCATGTTAGTACCTCTTTGACCCATGTTGGGTTAGGCTAACTTAGGGTTAAGTTGGCGTTTGATCTATACCATTGATCTCTGTACTTCTTGATCTTACACCATTGATTTTTAACTCACTTGGTCAATTAGGTGAAAAGGTGGTTGAGTTTGGTAACCGCATAACTTAAAAACCTAAGTCATTTTTCTCATTTTATTTTTCAAATTTGGGGGCAAAGCCTTGGAAAATGTTTTCTTGACCACCATTAATTCATACTTCCAAGCTTTCTTTTGTGAATATTTTTTCAAAGTTTTAGTTTGTGAACTCTATGGCTACTATGGGATCTTCCTATGAGGTTATTCAAAGCTTCGACCATCATGAAAACAAATTTTTGAGAAAAATTTCACTTGTTTCTTACTATAGAAAGTTTCCTTTGTGAAGAAGGTAATCCTTTGGCTTCCATGAGCACTATGAAAAAAATTTCCTTGGCATTATGCCTCATTATCACTGATATCTTTGGAAACCTTAGTCTTTGCTTTTTGTTTCTATGTATGACATTCAATTTTGAGCTACAAAATGTTATGTGTGATCATATTTACTCTACATTTGATAATATTTTTGATGGTTTGAGGAGATGTGAAAATGGCTTGGTAAGTTCTTGCTCTATCGTTGAATCCTTTACAAAATTTGAAATATTTTGTGGTAATTAAAACATGGAAGAATGAAATATTTTCCCAATCTATGCTTATATATTTTGAGATTTGGTTAAAAATATTTTGTTTTCACAATTTGACCCTTTTGATTTTGTACTGCCTACACATTATATTTTGTTTCTCTTCTAAACGACTCATCTTGCCATTTTCATTCAAGTATGAAGCTCCATTTTTAATTGGTATTTGTGGCACAAATCTACTTCTATACACTTCATTCAGCTATGAGTTCACATTGGGGTTTGTTGATGATATTTTTGTGCCTTTTGACCTTCCATTTTTCTTATTTAACCCTTGCTCATTATTTTTAAGGATGTGTTCATTTAACTCTCTAGTTTAGATGACACTTATGCTTCTCTAGTTCATTAGTTTCTTTGTTTAGAGCTAGCTCAACAATATTCTTCTACTCTTGTGCTGATTATTACCCTACATTTGAAATATTTTTTTCCTTTGTGTTGGCTGATGTGAAGGGTTTTCTTCATTATTCATAGATACTATCTGTTTTGTTTTCCATTGATGATAACTCAAAACCCTTACTTCTCTTTATTTTATTTTGCTACCTTTGTTTGTGTGAGGCTTTGACATTTTGCGTATGGCCATTTTTGTGTTCATATTGAGTTGTTAAAATTTTTTCAAAGCATGTAGATGTGCACTACTAGTGTCGAAATAACTTATTTTGTGTAATTTGAAAGTTGAAATCTGGAAAATTCATGAAACCAATAATTGTACTTTCTTTACTCTTGCGTCTTTTACACATTGTTTTCCCAAGTTTAAACATGTGGCATCGACTATCTAGAAAATCATGGTATGTTCTATCATAAGGATTCCACATCCTTTTGCAATATCTTAGTTATATATGTGCCTGTGAGAGTTGTGTTCCTTTTACTATGCCTTCTATATTTAGAACTTTATTTCCTTTGCATTTATTAGTAACTCATGCATCAATACTTTGAAATATATTTCAAAATTGAGTCTTTAGATATTTTGAAGCTATGTATCTACTAACCTTTCTTATGCATTTATCTTTTAATCTTTAGATAACCTCATAATGTAATTTACTTCGCTCTTAATAGAAACAACATAGAACTATCTAGCACTTTTACTTTATTTGCACTCCAAAATGTAGCTGAATAATATTTTTCACTTTGAAACCTATAGCTTAATATGAAAACATTTGTAATTACTTGTGAAGATTATGTTTGACACCATTTACTCAATGATTTGAAGTTCATGAAAAGTAGTTTGTCCTCTTGATATGTAATCTTGATGACTTCTTTGTTAATCTTATAGATTAGAATCCTTTCATCCTTCTTTTCAAGTTATAACTAACATCATCCTTACTAATTGCTTTCAAGATGGTTGATGAAAAATTTAAAATAACTTTGCAATATGATAATCTTGTTTGATTAAACTTGGTTAGCTTGTACCTTTGTTACTTTCTTGTTCTTTTTTGAGCTTTGTGCCATTGTTCTACTCTTTCTTTTCTTTTGTTGTTATGAAAAGCATAAGTTTTAAGCTCGATGTTCATGTTTAATTTTCTTTTCAATCCTACCCAAAATGTAAATAAACTTTTTTTGACTTCGAAGGTGGAAATATTACTTCTTTATTTCTTGAACTGTATAAGACTTCTTTATAAGCTCAAACATGTTTTTAAAAACATTTCTTTAGGTTGAAACTAGTACTATTATGACTTTGATGAGTCATTAGTCTCTCTTCTAAACCTTTGAAACTTTATCTTGAAGTTGAAAGTTGAATTTTATAGTCTGATAGAAACTATATCTTCTCTTGTGAACTATCTTACTCTTTTTTGTAATTTGTACTTGGTCATGTGAGTTGTATGCATTACTTGATTCATCTTGCAAATGTACGTAATTTGTCTTGATTTTGATATATTCAAAATATGCCATGTATATGATTCTATGTTTGAAATTTTTTTTTCTTATACATACAATAGTTAGTATTTTCTTTTCATCTACTACATGTACCTACGCACACTTCAAAACAAATGTTAGAAAAAAATAGGCTTACAGCCTCTCTTGTATACTATAGTGATTTTTTCTTCTTCTTTTTACCATGATTATTTCTAAGAATCACATGTGCTTTTGCAAGATAGTACTTTCTCAATTTTGTATCAGCTTTGATGTACCTTATGCATGTTGACTTCAAATGATTCATTTGTATAAAGCTAGATAGCACAAGAATAGGGATTAAACCCCAGTTCAATGAATGACAAACCTTTTCTCTTTCTTTTTAGGTACACTTATGCTACTAGATGATACAATAGATGAAGCTGAATTTGTTGCAACGAGAGAAGACCAAGAGAAGACCCAAAGGCAATTATGGGTTTTCTTCTATATTTTTTCCTTTTAGCTTTATGTACATGCATCTTTTACTTAAATAGTCATAAGTTACATCCCATGGCTTGTGTGGAAACATTGAATTTCTTCATGAATAAATGACATTAATTTCTATAATTGAGTTGTATATTTCTTTTGCATTCAACTTTTATGATATGATTGATTTTGGAATGAAATAAACAAATCAATAACATGATTAATAACATTAAACATAAATAAATAATGAAATTTGATGTACCTATAACTTAATAATGAACTCTTTTGTATGTAAAGCTATAAAACTTTGTTTGTTGTTTTAGAGTTTAACATCCCACGTTTATTGTGATTCTTGCCTCCATCAAGGCTATGAATTGGTCCTTCTAGGGATTCTTGTTTTCCTTGATGAAGACAAACATGGAATAGTAGCAAATGTGAGGTGTTGCATTCCACAACAACACACATAAATACATATTGCATGTTGTTAATCAATTACTGTAACTAAAAACATAATGAAAATGTATGCCTTCCCTTAGTTAGGTCCATCACATCAATGCCTCTCATTTGAAATGAAGTTTCGAGTTGCCATTTTTGCATGAGTGTGAAAAATGTAAACATTTTTGTGATCATGTGGGGAAAGTTGTTTGCTAGCGTTAAGATCGAGTGCCTTTCTCTTGTCCATTAGGCATGGAGTAAAAAGCATATAACCAAAATATGATTTTTTTGAAAACCGACCTTTCTGAAAAATAAACTAAATATGGGAAAGGATCTAAACCGATCACATGCATGACTACAACTCAAAATATAGTGAAACTATATGAACATGCACTTATTGAAATTGAAAGTTGCAATGTGCATGAACTACACTTATTGAAAGGGAAATCCTAATCTACCCTACTCTAACCAACCTGCAAATCGAGACTAAATGTAGCCTGAAATAGGCAAAAAAAGTATCTTTCCTTTCTCCAAAACCGAGAAATGAATTCAGCTTGTAAAACAAGTAACATGAAGCTAGATAAAAAGACATGTACCTTTACTTTGTTCACAAGATCATCCAATAAACAGAAACACTTCTATCCGATCTGTAAGTTATTCTCGAGAGGTTTTGGATTTGATTCTGAGAACATTATAGTCTTCCTTATGTTCTAAAATAGGTGTGAATTCTGATACTATTGTAATTGGTTGAGAATTAGCCAAATACTTGGATATGACATGGCCTCCTAACCACTAGTAAACTAATTGTCTTTATTTGTCTTGAATCATGAACATCCTTTTAAACCATGGGCTCTTTTTCAAGCTATTTTGAAATATTTACAACCTCGTTAGGCTTGTTGTTCGATTCTCGTTATAATTGATTTTCCAGCTCCAATATTCTAATATGTTATGAAGTCTCTATTTCAAACGTATATTTCTATCTAAATCCACCATGTTGCTATCATATTCCATTTTATCTTCTACGGGTTGTTGATTTGATACATGATTCAACTTCCTCAAGTTGTTGTACCACAACTATCATGAATGATTTTTCAGAAGTATTTTCAAACTCTTCTCCATTATTAAGATTCACCATGCATCCTATTAAGACATATCCTTCTTCATGGGTAGTAGGTTGTTCTATTAAGTGAAACTTCTATTCTTTTTCATTTCTAAGGACATTACGAAACTAATCTATTTCTCAAAAATGATGTCTTTCATTTACCATGCTATTTAATCCCTTTGTCATTCAATATAAGCTCTTTCAAGATGAAAACATGGTGCTCGTGCACCAAATTTGTTGATTTGTTATCAGATTTGACCTGAAAATCCTATTCATTTGCAATTGATTTTACCTCTTCAAACAAAACCATAAGTTGTGATGAATTAGTGACTAGTGTGAGTATGGTGTCTTTGTGCACACTACACTCAGAATATGTAGATTGTTGATCATCTTCTACTTTTTTTAATCTTTTGCAAAATCACACTATACCTTTTACATGGGTTCTTTCTCTAACTCTAGAATAAAATCAAAATAAAATTTTTAAACCCATTACTGCAAATTTTGCAGAAATCTGAGTTTTATTTTCCTCAATTTGTTGCCCTCCTTAATGATTTTTCTTATCCAGACCTTCATGAATTGGTACTATGGATGAAGGAGAAGGGGTAGGCTTGATTTTATATTGAACTATAAATTTTTGAATAAGAGACTTGGGTAAAAGGTCTATATTTAGAACAAAAAAGAATGAAAGCTTGGAAACTTAAATTTCCTTTCAATATGTGGTTATGGAATAGAAGGAGCAAAATTTGTAGCAGCCTAGAAAATTGGAATTTGATAAATGGCCTATTTTGGATGGCAAGGAAGCTATGAGGGCACTAGATTCTAATGGGGAAGGTAAGTGGGAACATCCCATTGATAGGGTTCCTCAACCTGATGCCTATCATTCTCCACTAGTTGTAATTTTCCAACTTGTTCCTTGATAGCTAAATCTGGTTGCTCAAGTTTATAAGACTAACCATTAAACTTAAGATCTTCTGCTTGCACAATCATCATAACCATCTTCATAAGCTTGATTTTGAGTAGCATAATAATCATCATCTTGTATAATCATATTTATTTAACCTTGGTTTGGGTTATAGGGATGTTCAATCATAAAGGGATCATAAGGTTTAGGTTATGGGAATATTCATATATAGGGGAAATGGATAAAAAGGTTGTTGATCCGATTGTGGATAAATGTTATTGAAAATGAGGATTCATGGTTGTGGGACCTCATAAAATATAGAAATATGCAAAACAGGTTTTTGCTCATGAAAATAGTTGATAAAAACAAAAAACAAATAGATCTATATTTTCTTTAAAATACCTGAAAATTTTGCAAATAAAGAATTTGATGATGAAAAACACGTTGCACTAATCTGAAATCAGATTCACAGAGCCATCATATGAGTTCTACTTTGGATCTACAATGTATGAACATATCAATAGTAGTCTTTGTCCCACTGGGTGTGCCAAAATTAGTATGCATTGTGGCTGATCTAATTGAATGATGGAACACCTTCGAAAAGTAAAACTTTAATCTCCTTAATGTCCCACCGAGCATGCCAAAAATTGTTATCTCTCATAAGTGCACTTTGGTGAGGGATAAAAAAACCGGGGGTTCAAATATTTTTTTCCCCTCACTTTTGCAGATACAATGGAAACACCTCATGGCTGTGGGCATCCCTATGTTGAGGTGAATCTTTGGGATTACAAGTCCGGTTCCTTATTGATGTATCCTAAACTAATTTTTGGGGTTTTAAGGGTAAAAGATGGTCAGAAACTAAAATTTAGAATCAAGTGATACACCAAAATTATTGAGGGGTTTGACTAGTATATAAACAATATACTAAAAAAATTACAAGATCACAAACCAATGGGTTTTAGCTAAATAAGGAAAAACACTTTTGTGTTGAGGGATTAATCACAATAACACAATAGCTAACATGCACACTAAGACTATGTAGAAAACACCAAATTTGTAGCAAGGTAAGCTAATTAATTCAGGAATTAAAATTCATAAGAGTTAATAAAATATACACACCACTACAAATAATTGGAAAGGCAATAACTAGTTCTCATTCAAGGGAAAAATCGCAAAAATTACTTCAAAGCACTCATTACACTCCAAAATTCCTCATTTTGCTTTGCAAAAACATACAATATATAGCAAAAATTATTCACCCAACCCTCCTAAAAATAGGCTGTAGTCTGAACTCACCCATGCATGCTAATTTTTTTAGCCTTTATCATGAATAAATAAAGTGATAAAATAAACATGTTGTTTACAATGAGGAAATAATAGCCTTTAATTCCAAAAATACACTTTAGTCAAAGTGTAGTTAAATGTTTTAATTCTAAATAATGAATAAATTTGGGTTAATATTTTGGCTAGTAATATTCCTTGCTTGATGTGCAAGTCTTCTCCAATGTGCATACTTTGGTGCTCAATTGTAATCTTGCCCCTTTTTTGTTTAAAATTTTCAGCCCACCTGGTTTGATGCACTTTCTGTCTTCCTATGTGGATGCGTAATTCTTTTCCTTTACCAGGGTGTCATTGTCAAGTCCTTTCCTTGGGTCATGGATCACATTGAGTCTTGGTATTATTTATAGTCTTCTCTCCACGGAAAAAAATTATGTTAGGCATCTTCCACGATTGTGTCTCCTTTGTAAATCCTGTCCCAACATCCGTGGATACGTGGTATTTTCTAATTGGATGCGGCGTGGTGGGTCTATTTGATATTTTGATGCATTATGGTGAAGGGCGTGAAAGTATAAGGTAAATGCCTAAGACCCGCAAAAGGACACGTGGAGGGCCTGTGCTCATTTGAGGATCTACCTCTAGTTTTGACCTTTGGAGTTACACCAAAGAGACATGTGGAGGTTTCTGCTAGATCTTCCCATGCTCGACTTTTCAACAGCCGATGTAACTCTCTCGGGTTTTGACCACGTGGAGGGCCCGCACTTGTTTGGGGACCTACCCCTGAATTTTACTTTTGAAAGAGCACTGAAGAGACACGTGGAGCTTCCGTTGGATCTTCCCATGCTTAGAATTTTCAATGGCCGATGCAACTCTCTTGGGTTTTGACCACATGGAGGGCCCGTGCTCGTTTCAAGATCCACCTCTAGACCTCACCTTTGAAGTTGCACCAAAGAAACACATGGAGGTTTCCATTGGTTCCTCTTTATACTTGGCCAACTCGGACTTGCAACACAAAAATAAAGGGGAATCCCAAAAATGCCATAGTCTGAGGACAGAAGACCATATTTCCGAGCTAAGTCAAAATTACTCATACGCTTGTAGAAAATTGACATACGACCCTGCCAAGCCCCTGAACATCCACATGTCCATCAAAGTTTCCAACATCATCATAAGGCAGCCCATACTCTCCTCAAGCTCAATTCTCTTTTGGTCAGATGATACCCAATCCAGGAGGCCTAGACCACCTGAAAAGAAGGTCATTTTCCCCTTCCCCTTGTGAAGGGTTGACTTGCCAGGAATGCTTTGAGGAGGGATGTTTGGAGTGATAAGGGGGATGTTTGGAATGATAGGAGGGATATATATTACATGTTGGTGATTGGATGAAATGTGAGGCATGGAACTAATCCATGTTTCCCATGTCCTGGAGAAAGGTGGGTTTTCCCTGAGAGAAGGAATGAGTTGAGGTCCTTGAAATTCCCACTCAAAATGAGGGCAAAATGCATCAAACGTGCAGATATCTGAGTTATAAACCTCCCTCTACTATCCCAAGATGAAGGTATTTGATTGATGTGACATAATCCATGCAAGGACACTCATTTCTAAGAGGCACGAATGCAGGTATATATTCCTCAAGGTGTATTCTCAAAGGTGAAAAGGATTTCTTGTCAGATCAAGCCATATGGAGCCACCTGAGAATTATTAAAAAGGGATTTCTTGCATGACAAGATAAAAGAATGATTAAAAAGGTTGTCAAAAGTTATGACATGGCATCCCAGTCATAGTTGAGGAACTGAAAAACGTGATCGAGTTCATAATTTATCCACCTAGCAACAGAAGATAAGATATTTTCAAGGGAATAAACATGATTAAATGGTATGTTGTAAAGAGGAATATTCTCTTGAAGATTTAGAATTTTGGGGGAAATATAGGATGAGTGAGCAAGTGAAATTGTATAAATGTAATGAGAATACTCTTGCATGAGGGGGTGTTAATTTTTCTAAGAAATTTTGAGAAAAACCATTTTTCCGAGAGACCATCTAAGAAACCTGTTTATTTTCCTGTGTTTGTAGATTTAATCATGTCAAGATGGTTGCAATTGTACAACCATTAACAAGATTTGAGATTGTTGAAGAAACTTTCCCTTGCTGATGAATCTAATGAACCTTGAATGAATTTGTGTTGATCATGAACATAATTATGTTTGCTTTTATTTCATAATGTTTTCAAATAGTTATATATGTGCTGTTGTAGTCTTACATTAGAAATCCTTTGAAATCACACAAAATATCATCCTCATGACAAGTATTGTGGCATTTTCAATTACATTATGAAGAGAGCTTTCATTTCATAACAAAATAAGTGATTTAAATTCACTTTACTTGCATTTCAGTGATACAGATTGTTTGTCAGTTCATGAGTGTATCATGAGCATGATATAGCAGGGGTCTTCTAAAGTTTAATTGAGTCTTTGACACAAGCCTTTGTGTTGAATTCTTGAAGAGTGTATGAAATCGTGCATCTCTGGGCCTCCATTGATACACACCTTCTAGTTGAAGGAATATTTTGGCTATTTCAAAGCATTTTGTTTGTGAGTGTTCCAATATTTGTAAAGGTTCTCAAATATCTGGTATAATCAACTTTATATTGCTTAAATTCCCACCAAAAATTTCTCAAATGATAAATCCTACATGAACTATCCCTGTTTTTACTATGTATCCACAAAGATTTAACAAATTCCACTGCCAAAATATGTAGAAATAATCAGGTTTTACTTATTGTCTTTAGTAACCCTGAACCTTGTCTAGGAAACATCTCCACTCTCTATTGTGACAATTCGTGAGAGTTAGATTGTAGTTCCGTTCAAACAACCACTGGAGACCAAGAAACAACTAGGGTTAGCTAGGAAAATTATGGAATAATATTTTTTTTTGTTAAGGGTGTTTATAAAGAAGGTTACAAGATCATAGTTATCACAAACCAGGTTTAGGTTAACAAACAAGATTGACTTTAAAAATTATTCTACAACATCTCACAACAAGCACAAGGTCAAAACAAGGGATTAAATTCATCACTTAGGTTAGGAGAGTAAATTCTCACTCCTCCCTGCCCTAACGGGCTTACAAGATTAAAATTAATTTTACACACACTTAGAGTCATCAAAAATTTCCTAAATCATGCTCATTGGATAGAAAATATTCTCACCTTTCCAACCATATAAAAATTCCTTCTAACTCCTTGTAAAACTCAAGTTATGGGCCGATAGAGTTTCAAAGAGAAATTTTCCCTTCCTTTGGCGCAAGGCACAAAATGCCTCTGCGCGCGCTCGCGGGCCGACGAAAGGGGACACGTGACATGCTCCGGTTGGCTGGAAGGATTGGTGGGCTGACGATGTAGGTTGGGACTTTGAATCTCAATTGCCTAAAGCGCTAAGAGGACAAAAAGGTCCGCGTGCATGCCGATGCCCTAGTGCCACGTGTTGAATGCCTATAGGTCACGGGGAAAGATTGGGATTTTTTTTTTTCCCAAGGTCCAAACCCAAAATTCTCCAAAGAAAATTTTTCCCTTTCTCCTCCATCATCACCAAAAAAATGCCACGTGGCATCCTGTGATTGGACACGGGTTGACGGAGTGGTGGAGGGAATTAAAATTTTACACCAAAAGGTTTAAGAAGCCAAAGGACTCGCGCGGGCCTATGCGTCCACTAGGACACATGTCAACACCCCATTGGTTTGGGGTGTGTGAGGCCGTTGGGAAAATGATGAAATTTTTCCAAAAGGCTAAAAATTTTAAGTTTTCAAAATTTCTTTCGCGTGCCCACCAAGCCACGTGTCAGCACGTGATTGGCTGCAGGGCCGTGGGGTTGTGGAGAAAATTAGGAAAATTTTCCCAAAGGAAATTTTTTTCAAAAGTTAAGTTTTTAATAAGATGCCCCCCTACCAAGTGCCACGTGGTGACACATGATTTTCTGAGAATGTTGTGGGGTCACGGACTTTTTGGTGAAAATTTTCCAAAGTTCAAATGTTGATTTTATTATAGTTAGATTTATTTTTTGGATGACCATTTTGAAGTAAAACTGCAAATGGCCATAACTTTTGATAGAGAAGTCAGTTTCGGAAAAACAAGGACTTTTCGGAAATATCTCGAGTCCTATTTTCATAGAAATTATAAATTTTGGATTTTTATGAAGTTTTAAGGGTCAATTTTAAGAAATATATCTGCAGGGTTCTTAATTTAAAACTGGCAATTTCCAACAGTATAAAGAAAATGACCTAGGAATGGATTTGATTCAATTTTGATTTTTATTTTTCTCAACATGTAAAATTAGCATGGAGAAATGGTCTTGGGTAAGTTTAGGGTTGTTTTCAAGGTTCAATTTGATAGATCGATTACAAATTGTATCTCTGCAATTTTTAACGGGAAGTTGGTTAAATGAGTTAAAATTTGATTTGATGAATCCTGTGATAGTAATTTTCAATTATTACGCTCCCATTAGGTTCATTATGAAATAATACACCTAAATTTAATTGTTTCATTTCTTAATTATAGTTTCAATTAAACCGGCATACATTTCTTAGATTATTTTCAAATGCTAGATTTATAAAAAGAACAAAGTTCTTTCATTAACAACTGTAATAATCCATTTGCCACTTCCAAACATGGAAAGCTTATCAAATCTTGTCTAAACAATTAATTTATCCATCTTCTCATTCAAAAACAATAAGGAAACATTTGATATTTCAAATTTTAATAAATACAAGGAACAAAATGTTGTATTTTTCTCCCACACACATTTTCCTTTTTTTCAACAAAGATTTTAAAACACAACAACAATTAAAAACAATTAAATTGCAATACAATAGTAAAATTTGAAAAAGGAATGTATTTCTTTCATTGATTTCAAACAACACATTACAACTTCATCCTTTCCATCAATTTCAATATACAAAATACGAAAGCGATTTCATTCTATCATGTTATTTTCAACGAGAGCATGAAATAATAATTCCTTACATTGCACAAATGAGATTCAATCCTTCCTTACCAATACAAAGTGTCTTTACATTACAAATAAAAATACAATTCATCCACTTCAAAGTGGGAAGGTTACAATAAATTTGATCAAGGAAAGGGACTGTCAAAATTGTATTTTCTCCAAGCTCCAAAACAACAACATGTTGATTTCTTCATCTTTTCATTTGATCACAACAAGGAAGGGGGAAAGGCAACACTCTCCACCTAACCAAGACATCCAATGGGAAAGGAGAAGCCATCTTTCCCCATTGGCCCCGAGCCCCAACCATATTGAAATGGAGCATGAATATCAACCCATGGCAACAAAGGCTTCTTTCACATACAAGCACATTTTCACATTCACATAAAAACATAAATCAAGCAAGATGTAGTTCACAACTACATCAAAATTTAAAATCAAAACAAAGGCTTCTTCAAGCAAGCCAAACAAGAGCAAGAGCTATGGGGAGCTCCTTATACCTCCCAAGTTGGAATTGGGCATCCACCAAAAGCATACCGCCAAAACCATAACAATTCTCATAAACCTTTATCTCCTAACCCCTCCTTATGCCCCCCAAAATTCCTCCCTTATGCTCCCCAAGAGTAATAAATGCAAGAAATTTATTTTCCTAGGTGGATCCCAACCAACACTCCATCCATAATAGAATAAGTGTCATTGGCAATCACTTATGCCCCCATATGAAACCCTATATTCTTCTCCTACACCTTGCCCTAAGCATTCTACCCAACCAGCCAAGAATACACACCACATTCACCATTTCATTCATGCAAGAAAAGGGAAAAACAACATACTAAAAGAACAAGATCATACCTCTCCATAATGGAGATTGTTTTCCCAAATAGCAGTTCCTTCAGGGCTCAAAATGCAGTCCAAAACAACAAGGTATAAGCATGTACAAGAATTTCCAACGGCTTCCACAAAGTAAGCTCCAATAGCAACAATAAAGTTTGACCCAAGGGTGAGAGATCAAAGTTTCAACAACCCAAAAAGAGGAGAAAATTTGAATTTTAAAGGAGAGGGAGGGAGAGGATGATGTGGATTCCAAGTGGGATGCCACATCATTCTTACTCAACACAAAAGGAGAAATTCAACTTCACAATTAACCACAATAAATGGAGATGATAAGCAACTTACACACTCAAAATTAACCCATACTTTACAAGGATTGAATTAAAAAATTTGTAAGCAATGTGCAATAAATATTTACACATAGTCATTTCAAATTTTAATTAAAAAGGCTAAAATTGATCCCCAACCCATAGGCATGGTTGGTGTATGATTTTAAGAGGTGTGGGACAATTTTAACTTGTCCCACGAGCCTCCAAATTTGGCCTCCAAGGTCAAATTTGAATTCCTTAGAGGATGGAGTGTTCTACACTTCAAAATCTAACTTACACAAACTTTCACATCACTTACACATCTCTTACATCCTCTTACACATTCTTACAACATGAATTAATATCTATGACTTCATTTATTACATACTTCGACATAATGATTTATTTATTGAACATATGGTTATACATGACATAAATCCAATTTAATTAATAACCAAGAAAACACTTTATTACTTACATTCCACATCCCAATTAAATTTAATTTTTTTAACTATATGACTATCTCATTAAAACTATCACATTTAAATTAAATAATAAAAAGAACACATTACAAATAAAAATACATACAACAATAATAAAAAGGAACACATAAATAAAACACATATATCCCATGGTCACATATAATGGAAATCCCCCATTGGGAAGTCCTAACATAACACACACACACACACACACACACACACACACACACACACACACACACACACACACACACACACACACACACACAAACAATTACAGTTGCCATGGTGACCCCGTTGAGTTCATCCAGAATTTTAATATGGTTAGTCTCCAGTCCCCCGACATTGTTGTGATATTTTAACCTACAAAATAACAATACCTCCTTCAGCCTCATGGCCATATCAGAACATCCAAAATGATATAAGAAACATATAAATATCAAATCCAAATCACAACAATATCAAGAATTCAACATTATCATTTTAAATTCAATTTTGCCACTATATCATCATCCAATGAATCTCTATACTAGAGCTACTCATAATATCAAATGTCACATGTCTAAAATCAACATCAATAACTTGTCCATGTCAAACAGTATATCATCATCCACATAATAATAATGTCTCCAATAATCATCATGCATGCTAACTGAATCAAGGTCCATAATAATCCATGATCTAACATATACACATCATGCTAAGTCAAAACATAATAATGTCCAAAATGAGATCAACAGTAGCAAGATCAGTATCTAAACAGTGTCAAAGGAAAGTGGGCACTACATCCCCCTCCCCTTATACTCGAATTCCTCCTGGAAGTCACTGGAACAAGTGTGGAAACTATACTCGTAACACAATAGCATCCTCCCAAGTTGCTGTAGTCTTTTCGTATATGTCTCACTGCACCCATACATGATCAATCTCTCTACCTCGAAGGTCTAGGGTCCTACGATCTATGATACAGATAGGCTCCACTATCACCTGCCCCTGATCCTACACCTGTAATGATGTCTAGTCTAACACATGAGAAGGATCTGCAATGTGCCTCCTAAGGAAAAAAACATAAAACAAATCATGTACGCGAGAAAAATTGGGTGGTAATGCTAGACGGTAGGCCAAAGGGCTGATACGCTCCAATATCTCAAAAGGACTAACAAATATAGGAGTTAATTTAGAGCCTTTTCCATATCGAATAGGGCTCTTGTGTGGTCTAACACGAAGGAACACCTTCATGCCCACATCAAAGCTATGATCAATCCTATGCTGATCCGCATACTTCTTCTGCTGTCTTGTGCCTCCTGTAATCTCTAGTCGATCAACATTACCTACTACTCCATGTCCTGCAAAAGAGCTGGTCCAAGAGATACTCTATCCTCTAACCTATCCCAGCTAAGGGGTGTTCTACACTCTCTACCATATAATACCTGAAAAGGATCCATGCCTATAGAACTCTGAAAACTATTATTGTAGGAAAACTCCACTAAGTATAGGTACTCCTCCCACTTAGACTGTTGATCCATCACATACATCCTAAGCATATCCTCTAAAATATGATTCACTCACTTAGTCTATCCATCTATCTTAGGATGATATGTTGTGCTGAAATTAATCCTCGTCCCGAGGACATACTGCATGGTAGTCCAGAAGTGTGAAGTGTACAAAGGATCGTGGTCACAAATGATCTTCCATGGGATCCTATGTAACCTGACAATCTCATCCAAATATACTCATGCCACTGCTCTAGCTGTATAAGTGGTCTTCACCGGAGAAAAGTGAGCTACTTTTTTCAATTTATCAACCGTGACCATAATGGCATCGTGGTGATATCTCGACATAGGTAGTCCAACAATGAAATCCATGGAAATGGTGTCTCACTTCCATTCGGTATGGCATGAGGGTAAAGAAGACCTGTTGGATGCTGATGCTTGGCCTTAACCCTCTGGCACTCTAACCACCATGACACAAACTAAGCCATGTCTTGAAAAAGTCCTCTCTAGTGATACAACTGTCACAAAGTGGCATGCATCTTCTTCACCCCGGGATGAGCTGAATAGGGTGCACGATGTGCCTCTACCAATATGTCCTACCTCAAACCTCAATCTCTGGGAACATATATCCTACCTCTATGTCTAAGAAGAACATCAACCTCCAAGGTGAAACCATCAAACTTCCCCTCAAGGTGTCTCTGTGACTCTATCTCTGCTCATACTATCATGTAGAAGCCGCCATCGAGAGAAGCTATCAAGAATTTTGCTCCACAAATCTATACTCATTGTAGTGGCCATAGTCACATATATCTATCTACTGAGAGCATTTGCTACCATATTCTCCTTCCCTTTCACATGCTCTATCTCCATGTCATACTCACAAAGTAACTCCATCCAACACCTCTGACAAGCATTTAGATTGGGCTGCGTGAAGAGGTGGCAAAGACTCAAATGATCTGTCTTGAGTGTGAACCTCTGTCCAAAAAGAAAATGTCTCCATCTAACCAAAGCATGCACAACTACCGCAAGCTCAAGATCATGGGTAGGATAATTAAGCTTGTGATCCTTGAGTTTGCGAGACTCAAAAGCTATAACCCTATCATCCTGCATCAACACACCTCCAAGCCCTGCTAAAGAAGCATCTGTGTAAACAAAGAACTCACCCTATGGATCCGACACTACAAGAATGGGTGTTGTAGTGAGGCACTCCTTTAGTGTCCTGAAGGCATGCTTGCATTTTTCCATCCAAAAAAACTTCTTCCCTTTCCACTGAAGGGAAGTGATGGGGTGCGCTATCCGAGAGAAGTCCTGAAAAAATCTCTGGTAGTATCTTGCTAAACCCATGAAGCTGTGCACCTCGGTCACTGTAGTGGGTGCTGGCCAATCCATAATGGCTCTAATATTGGAAGGATCGACTGTGATACCTTCCCCGAAATAACATGTCCCAAATACTGCACCTCTGTCTAGAAGAAAGCACACTTCTCCAAGTTCCCGTAAAGTTGCTGCTCACGAAGACACTAGAGAACCTGTCAAAGGTTCCCCTCATGCTCCTCATGTGTACATGAGTATATCAAGATGTCATCAAGGAAGATGAGCATGAAGTGATCTAAAAAGGTTCAAATACCCCATTCATCAAACTCATGAACACTGCAGGGGCATTCGTCAAACCAAAAGGCACCACTGTGAACTCATAGTGCCCATATCTCATATGGAAGGTGGTCTTATGAATGTCTACCTCTAAAATCCTCAACTGATGGTAGCCTGACTTGAGATCAATCTTAGAGAACACCATGGCTCCCTTCATCTAATCAAACAAGTCATCAATACGAGGAAGAGGGTAACGATTCTTGATCGTCACTTTGTTCAACTGGCGGTAATCAATACACAACCGCAATGATCCATCCTTCTTCTTCACAAAAATCACCGGTGCACCCCAAGGGGATACACTAGGATGGATAAGGCCTTTCTCCAAAAGGCCCTCAAGCTGTAACTTGAGCTCACAGAGCTCCAGGGTGGTCATTCGATAAGGTGCCCGTGAGATAGGCTCTGCTCTAGGAACTAGGTCTATATGGAAATCAATCTCACGTGGAGGTGGCATCCTCGGTAGCTCCCCTAGAAAAACATCGAAAAAATCTCTCAATATGGGATGATCATCTAGCGATGGTCCACTAGACCCATCCTCGACCTATCATGACCGATGTAACAACGTACATCTGAGATAACCTCGTCGCACACATCACTTGAGTTGCATAACGAGAGATGGTGCGAATAGAAATGGGTCTCTTGACCCCGAGATCACCGACTCTACTCCCAAATCATCTACACAAGCTATAGTCTTATGATAACAATCCATCCTGGCCCTATGTGCAGATAGCCAATCCATACCTAAAATGACTCCATACGAGCCCAAAGGAAGAATACAAAGATTTGAGGTGGTGGTGAAAGGTCCCAAATCCACAACACACTCCTTAACTAAGGAGTCCACAGAGATCTTGGCTCCAGAAGCCATCTCGACATCCCAACTAAGACCTTTCCTAATTGCCACCAGCCTACATCGCTCTACTAAAGATGGTGCAATGAAAGAATCAAAAGAACCAAAATCAAACAATACAGAGGTAGGAATACCACCAATGCTACATGTGGTCTCAATGACTATGCTCTAGTGCTCTACCTAGCGGTTCTCAACCATTGCATAAATCCTATGGCTGCACCCCATGTCACCAACTGTCGGTCGGTCAGAAACCGGTGCCTTACCCTTGTTAGGGTTATGAGGAAATATCTCCAAAAATGTCTAGCTACTCCACATCCAAAGTAACCACCTGATCCTCTCAAAGGGGAAGCACCTCCAATAGGTGCCCTAGAAGCCTGCGGTGTGGATCCTGATGACCCGATTGTGGTGTGTTATGGCCTCTCTGAAAGCTCCGGTTGGTGAGCTCTAGGTCCACCCTGTGTCCTGATGGGACCCCTAGGAGGAGGCCCCATGCTCTGACCTCTCTGTGCATCAACTCTATGTGGAGGTCTATATAGTGGAAGATACCACTTCTTTTGTGGCCTAAAGGATGACTATGTTGAATGCTGCCCACCACAAGGAAGAGGTATTGAACCTCTCGATCTACCATCCTGCATCTACTGAATATAGCTCCTGACTCGGTCTCTAGCCTCTAGCTTGGTTTTACCCCGAGCCTCCTCTATAATATAGGCCTTCTCTATGGCTTCTGCTAAAGTCTGTGGGTAGTAGATCCAAACCGCACCTCCAATGTCTAGATTAAGATGAACCTATGAATCCACACCTGCTCATCCTACATATATTCTACATACTAAAGTAGATCCAGAAATCTACTCTCATACTCTGCTACAAAGGGTAGCCTGTCGGAGGTCATGGAACTCGTCAATCCTCTGCTGGATGAACCTCCGTGATAGATATCTACTCCTAAATCTCTCCTCAAACAACTCCCAAGTCACTATCTCTGAATCAACATGGAGATTTTTCTCCTCTATCCTCCACCACACTCCTACTCCATCCCTCAGTAGATGGATCGCAACACGAGCTTTCGTGTTGCTAGAACAAGGACAAAGCTTGAAGTAACCACTCAAGCTCACTAGCCAGGCCTCTGCCTGAAATCCACCTATATCACCTGAGTAATGTGAGGGCCTAAGCTTTAGGATCTCCTAATTTGATATGTTCTTTGTGCTCTATCAGCCTTTAGGACTCTTTGCAAGCTCATCCCTAAGCCTAGGGCTCCGAGACCTCTCTCTACTCTCGGAACTATGTTACCCTGTCTCCTAGGTGGTGAATCCTCCTCGATCAATCTGCATGGGAGTTCTCTCCTCCATGCTCCTCTCTCGAGTGGAGGAGGTGCATGTCCCTCAATATAAGTAACTCTATCATGTCTCCGCCTAAATGGCCTCCTACCGATCCTCCGCGTAAGGCAACATTAACATTAACATCTTGGAGGGTCTCAGTAAGATTTGTGGCAAGATATCTACTACACCCCTATCCGGTGGTGTTAGTGGCGGTGGTGGGGGTGGTGGTGGTGATGACTCTGAGTCTTTTTGAATGTTCCTCTTGCTCCGTCTGAGCCTCCTACACATACCAAAGTGAGAGTTAGTTCATTACTTCAAGCTCTCTTCTTCAGTTTCTAAGTTTACTATCATGTTCAATTTTCAACTAGTTTTGTTTTCTAGATTAACAGGTTTACTAGTTTTAAAGTTTCAAGTCTCAATTTTCTAGTGTGCCCAATGGTCCAAGCCTTTGAACCATTACTCTGATACCAAACTGTAGTGCCCGTTCAAACAACCATTGAGACCAAGAAACAACTAGGGTTAGCTAGGAAAATTATGGAATAATTTTATTTTTTTGTTAAGGGTGTTTGCAAAGAAGGTTACAAGATCATAGTTATCACAAACCAAGTTTAGGTTAATAGTCAAGATTGACTTGCAGAAATGATTCTACAACATCTCACAACAAGCACAAGGTCAAAACAAGGGATTAAATTCATCACTTAGGTTAGGAGAGTAAATTCTCACTCCTCCCTGCCCTAACAGGCTTACAGGATTCAACTTGATTTTTCACACACTTAGAGTCATCAAAACTTTCCTAAATCATGCTCATTGGATAGGAAATTTTCTCACCTTTCCAACCATATAAATAAGTCCTTCTAACTCCTTGTAAAACTCAAGTTATGGGCCAACGGAGTTTCAGGGAGAAATTTTCCCTTCCGGCGCAAGGTGTAAAACGCCTCCACGTGCCCGCAGGGCCGATGAAAGGGGACATGTGATGTGCTCCGGTTGGTAGGAAGGATCAGTGGGCCAACAGAGTAGGTTGGGACTTTGAGTCTCAATCAAAAAAGTTCTAAGAGGAAAAAAAGGTTTGCGTGCACACCGATGCCCTAGTGCCACATGTCGAACGCCTATAAGTCGCGGGGAAAGATTGGGAATTTTTTTCCCAAGGTCCAAAACCAAAATTTTCCAAAGGAAAATTTTCCCTTCCTCCTCCATCGTCACCAAAAATTCCACGTGGCATCCTGTGATTGGACGTGGGTCGGCGAGTGGTGGAGGGAATTAAAATTTTGTGCCAAAAGGTTTAAAAGCCAAAGGACTAGCGCAGACCATGCGTCCGTCGAGACACATGTCAACACCCCATTGGTTGTGGGTGTGCGGGGACACAGGGAAAATGATGAAATTTTTCCAAAAGGCTAAAAATTTTAAGTTTTCAAAATTTCTTTTGTGCCCCCGCCAAGCCACGTGTCGGCACATGATTGGCTGCATGGGGCCGTGGGGTTGTGGAGGAAAATTGGGAAAATTTTCCCAAAGGCAAATTTTTCAAAAGTTAAGTTTTTAATAAGATTCGCCCCTCCCAAGTGCCACATGGTGACACATGATTGGCTGAGAGTGTTGCGGGGTCATGGACTTTTTGGGGAAAATTTTCCAAAGTTCAAATTTTGATTTTATTATAGTTAGATTTATTTTTGGATGGCCATTTTGAAGTAAAACTTCAAATGGCCATAACTTTTGATAGAGAAGTCAGTTTTGGAAAAACAAGGACTTTTCAGAAAGCTCTCGAGAGTCCTCTTTACACAAAAATCATAAATTTTGGATTTTGATGAAGTTTTTAGGGTCAATTTTAAGAAATCGATCTGCAGGGTTTTTAATTTAAAAACTGGCAATTTCCAACAGTAGACAAAAAACGACCCAGGAATGGATTTGATTCAATTTTGATTTTTCTTCTTCTCAACATGTAAACTTAACATGGAGAAATGGTCTTGGGTAAGTTTAGGATTGTTTTCAAGGTTCAATTTGATAGTTCAGTTGCAAATTGTATCTTTGCAACTTTTGATAGGAAGTTGGTTAAACGAGTTGAAATTTGATTTGATGAAGCCCATGATAGTCATTTTCAATTGTTAAGTTCCCATTAGGTTCATTATGAAATAATACACCTAAATTTCATTGTTTCATTTCTTAATTATAGTTGTAATTCTGAACTGTACATTTCTTAGATTATTTTCAAATGCTAGATTTATAAAAAGAACAGAGTTCTTTCATTAACAACTGTAATAATTCATTGCCACTTCCAAACATGGAAAGCTTATCAAATCTTGTCTAAAAATTAATTTATCCATCTTCTCCTTCAAAAACCATAAGGCAACATTCGGTATTTCAAATTTTAATAAATACAAGGAACAAAATGTTGTATTTTTCTCCCACACACATTTTCCTTTTTTCAACAGAGATTTTAAAACACAACAACAATTAAATTGAAATACAATAGTATAGTTTGAAAAAGGAATGTATTTCTTTCATTTATTTCAAACAACACATTACAACTTCATCCTTTCCATCAATTTCAATATACAAAATATGAGCAGATTTCATTCTGTCACATTATTTTCAACAGAGTATGAAATAATAATTCCTTACATTACACAAATGAGATTCAATCCTTCCTTACCAATGCAAAGTTTCTTTACATTACAAATCACAATACAATTCATACACTTCAAAGTGGGAAGGTTATAATAAATTTGATCAAGGAAAGAGACTGTCAAAACTGTATTTTCTCCAAGCTCCAAAACAACAACATGCTGATTTCTTCATCTTTTCATTTGATCACAACAAGGAAGGGGGAAAGGCAACGATCTCCACCTAACCAAGACATCCAATGGGAAAGGAGAATCCATCCTTCCCCATTGGCCCCGAGCCCCAACCATATTGAAATGGAGCATGAATATCAACCCATGGCAACAAAAGCTTCTTTCACATACAAGCACATTTTCACATACACATAAAAACATAAATCAAGAAAGATGTAGTTAAAAAATACATAAAACATTTACAATAAAAAAAAAGGCTTATTCAAGCAAGAAAAACAAGAACAAGAGCTATGAGGAGCTCCTTATACCTCCTAAGTTGGAATTGGGCATCCACCAAAAGCATATAGCCAAAACCATAACAATTCCCATAAACCTTATATCTCCCAACCCCTCCTTATGCCCCCCCCTTATATGAAACCCCATAGTCTTCTCCTACACCTTTCCTAATAATTCTACCCAACCAACCAAGAATACAAACCACACCACCATTTCATTCATGCAAGAAAAGGGAAAAACAACATACTAAAAGGAAAAGATCCTACCTCTCCATAATGGAGATTGTTTTCCCAAACAACAGTTCCTTCAGGGCTCAAAATGCAGTCGAAAACAGCAAGGTATAAGCATGCAAAATATTTTTCAAATCCTTCCACAAAGTAATCTCCAATAGCAAAAATAAAATTCGATCCAAGGGTGAGAGAGCAAAGTTTCAACAACCCAAAAAGAGGAGAAAATTTGAATTTTAAAGGAGAGGGAGGGAGAGGATGATGTGCATTCCAAGTGGGACACCACATCATTCTTACTCAACCCAAAAGGAGAAAGTCAACTTCACAATTAATCACAATAAATGGAGATGACAAGCAACTTACACACTCAAAATTAACCCATACTTTAACAAGGACTGAATTAAAAATTTGTAAGTAAAGTGCAATAAAGACTTACACATAGTCATTTCAAATTTTAATTAAAAAGGCTAAAATTTACTCCCAACCCATAGGCATGGTTGGTGTATGATTTTAAGAGGTGTGGGACAAGTTTAACTTGTCCCACAAGCCTCAAAATTTGGCCTCCAAGTTCAAAATCGAATTCCTTAGAGGATGGAGTGTTCTACACTCCAAAATCTAACTTACACAAACTTTCACATCACTTACACATCTGTTACATCCTCTTACACATTCTTACAACATGAATTAATATCTATGACTTCATTTATTACATACTTTGACATAATGATTTATTTGTTTAACATATGGTTATACATGACATAAATCCAATTTAATTAATAACCAATACAACACTTTATTACTTACATTCCACATCCCAATTAAATTTAAAAAAGTTGAACTATATGACTATCTCATTAAAACTATCACATTTAAATTAAATAATAAAAAGAACACATTAAAAATAAAAATACATACAATAATAATAAAAAAGGAACACATAAATAGAACACATATATCCCATGGTCACATATAATGGAAATACCTCCCATGGGAAGTCCTAACACACACACACACACACACACACACACACACACACACACACACACACACACACACACACACACACACACACACACACACACACACACACAGTTACATTTGCCATGGTGACCCCATTGAGTTCATCCAGAATTTTAATATGGTTAGTCTCCAGTCCCCCGACATTGTTGTGATATTTTAACCTGTAAAATAATAATACCTCCTTCAGCCTCGTGGCCATATAAAAACATCCAAAATGATATAAGCAACATATAAATATCAAATCCAAATCACAACAATATCAAGAATTCAACATTATCATTTTAAATTCAATTTTTCCACTATATCATCATCCAATGAATCTCTATACTAGAGTTACTCATAATATCAAATGTCACATGTCTAAAATCAACATCAATAACTTTGTCCCATATCAAAAAATATATCATCATCCACATAATAATAGTGTCTCCAATAATCATCATGCATGCTAACTAAATCAAGGTCCATAATAATCCATGATCTAACATATACACATCATACTAAGTCAAAACATAATAATGTCCAAAATAAGATCAACAATGGCAAGATCGATCTAAACAAGTACTCAAAGGAAAGTGGGCACTACATAGATTGTGTGCTATTGATGATATTTTTCTCAAGGTTCTCATGAATATTGTGCAAAGAAGGATCTCTTGATATCCTTAACCAATATGGGTTACAAAATGGGTCCTCTCACCCTGGTTGAAGGCACAACCTAAAGTAGTTAGGGTAGGTCAAACCCTATTCATGGTGCTATCCATTTCTTCCATGCCTAAGTGAATGAAGAGTCAGCTAAATCCCTCCCTGGCTACAAAATGACTCACACTCTAATTTATCTGCCTCCAAGCATCTTGTTCGAACTACGGTGTTGCTCAATCACAAAGGGAGAATCAATTTGGGTACCAACACATACAAATTCTATCTTGTATCTCTAACGTGACTTCATCTACTTACAAGGATTCTTTTTCTTCTTCTTTGTTATGTCCTCTAACAATGACATGCAAAAAGATATTCTTGTGCAAGAAAAAATAATTCCTTTTTTCTCCAATACTTAGCAAAATAATTCACCCTCACTGTGGGGACCACCTGTGCACATGCTCAACTTTTTTCTCTTTTGATCTCACCTTGTATGAGGTTTTGATTAAAATAAGATAAGTTTGCAAATTTTAAGGTAATTATTACCCTTCTTTTGACTTAGGAATTGGTATATATAATCATCTATTTATTTTCCCCTCCTTTGATTTCATTGTGGCACTTCCGAATATATTAAGGTCACGAGACTGTTGTTGTTGCAAATCAGCAAAGCACCCCCTGGATGTTGATCAGATTTCTAGTTTGATCATACTAGCATCCAAAGTGTGATTGCACAAAAATTGAATCCTTTCCCCAAGTGTGGGACTTGCAAATGAGAAAAGAATCTCCGGTTTAGAGGTGGTTCCTCAATTCCTCTGTCGATTTATCAATTACAAGTTGCAGAGAGGTCTATATTCCTAACCCTACCCTAAATTCCAAAGGAGACAGAGATAGAGAATGCAAAAATCTAAAACTAATGCTAATAGGTGATGCACTAAAGGAGTGGTGAGCATTTTTACTTCAGAGATTGACACCCATAAAAATGCAACAAAGAACCTCATGCACAAACTGATAATTGTAATGAAGGATCATAAATTAACCAAACAACACAGGCAGAGGATGAAAAATAATCACAGAGGATGTATTGTTATTTTAATCATCAAAATCACTTGCATTACAACACCTGAGAGGCAAAATAAAAGTTTCAGCTCTTATAAAAGGTCTAATATTCCAGCAAAATCACTTCCAAGGTGAGAAAGGGGACCTACAATACACAAAAAATGTTCAACCCTTTGAAAAATGAGCCAAATCTGGCTTTTATAGTGCAAGGGACGAGCCCAGGAGAGAGAAACGTGGGAAAACGTGGAAGGGATTCAACCATTGACCAAAATTCCATCAAAATAGCATGGGCAACTTGACAGACCCATTCCTTGACATTTTTAACCATGCTGGGAGAGAATGCGAGCCATTCTTCATTAAAATCGATGGTTGAAATGTCATTTCTGTTCATGACCACATGCCAGAAGTGTTTTTTGATTTTCTCTCTCCAAACTCCACCAAAATACAAAATTGACCCTGGAATCTTATAGATAATTTCACCATCTTTCCATTGATATAAATAACATGAAAACCGAGCTCTGGATCGAAAGATATGGCGATTTGAAGTTTTAGGGCAAAACAGGGCCAAATCGGGTCGCTTTGATATTTTTGGCCTGGACACGTGGCGAGTTCTGATTGGCTGCGGGCCTTCTAGGGGAAAATTTCCCACAAAAACTCTGTCGAGCCATAACTTGAAAAATATGAGGAGTTAGGAGGAAAACTTTACCTTTCTGGAAAGTTGAGAGAGAGCTCTATCCAATGGTGCCATTTTTAGAAAGATTTGAGTGCCTAAAAATAAAAAATGGAGACTGAGGCACAAGAGAGGTAAGAACACAAGGAGTTAGTCACAAAAATGAGTAGGGGCACATTTTGGATAACAATTTTGGTGACTTAGAGGGGTCATCTTCTGCTTTGCATGAAGTTACCGATTGCCTTTTAGCAATCCATTGGGTATGGAGTCATAAGAAATAACTCAAACCAACCCGATATCTTGAAAACTTCCCTCTTAGCCACTTGAAACCCATTGAACTTAGAGTTTTTCTCAAAAAAATGCTACTTAAAACAAGCCGTGTAAGAGCAAAACCAATAACACCAAAACTATTTACAAAACTGAAAATCATACATGCTCCAAATGGAACATGCAGAGTGTGCACAAGCACTTCTTTTTTGACTGAGTGCACTCAAATCTTTCTCTCTTGTGCCTCGAAATGGCACCATTCTAGAAATGGAACCATTGGATAGAGCTCTCTCTCAGCTTTCTAGAAAGGTAAATTTTCCTCCTAACTCCTCATATTTTTCAAGTTATGGCTCGGTGGAGTTTTTGTGGGAAATTTTCCCCTTGGAAGCCCATAGCCAATAGGAAGCTACCACGTGTCCCAAGAGGTGGCGGAGAAGAGAAAAACTTAGAATTTTTTTCAAGTTTTGGTCAAAATTTGCAAAAGGAAAATTTTTGCCACAAGCCCGCCGAGCCAATCGGACGTGACACGTGTCGAAGGGGGGAGGCGAAGTGAAAAATTTTGCTAAGTGTTTTGCACAGGTAAATTTTTGAATTTTGGCCCGCAGCCAATAGAAACTCGCCACGTGTCCAAGAGGGAGGGTCGGACGTGAGGAAAGGTTAGAAAATTTTCAAGTTTTTGCCAAAAATTCAAAAAATAAATTTTTTTCCGCATGGCCCGCGCGAATAGGGTTACGCCACGTGTCTCACCAATCGTAGAGCGGGGGAGAAATGGAAAATTGCCAAGTGTTTTGCTGAAATTTTTCAAAGGGAAAATTTGTGAAGGGAGCCCACGCGCGAATGAAAATAGGACACGTGTCCTATGGTCCAAGGGGGAGTTCGGGCTCGGGAAAGATTTTCAAGATTTGGCTAAGTTTCACCAAAAATTTCAAAGGGAAAGGTTTGCCCCATGGCCCCTTCCATCCAATCAGGATGTGCCACACGTGTCCCAGAGTGGCGGGGCGTGGGGGAAAATGAAATTTTTCCCAAAGTTAAAAATGCAAAATTTTCAAAGGTAAAATTGCGCCCCCGGGGCGCGAGCCAATCAAACCTCGCCACGTGTCCATGTTGCAAAAATTTTAAGGAAGGGCCCGTAAGAAAAATTTCAAGGATGATCCCATGGCCAATCACATCATGCCACATGGCATCCAAGTGGCAGAGTGGGGATTTTCAAAAAATTTTTCCAAATGCAAAAAAGAGGTAAAATTTGAAATTTTTTCCCGCCGATCCGTTTTGGGCCTGTTTTTGCCCTAAATCTTCAAATGGCCATAACTTTCGATCCAGAGCTCGATTTTCACGTTCTTTATATCAATGGAAAGATGGTAAAATTATCTACATGATTCCATGGTCAATTTTGAATTTTGGTTCAGTTTTGAGGGAGAAAATCAAAAACACTTCTGGTACGCCCATGGATAGAACTGACGTTTCAACAACCAATTTTAATGCAAAATGGGTCGCATTCTTCTCCAGTATGGTCAAAAATGTCAGGGCATGGGTTTGTAAGGACCTCCATGCTATTTTTAATGCATTTTGGTCAATGAGGAATGGCTCCCACATTTTTTCACATTTTCTCTCTCCTGGGTTCGACCCATGCACTGTAAAAGCCGATTTTGGCTCATTTTTCAAAGGTGGAACACTTTTTTTACACAACAAGCTTCTGTTTTCACCTTCAACAAGTGATTTTGGCAAGTATCGACCTTCCAGGATTGTAACAGTTTTTCTGCCTCTTTGGTGTTGGAATACAAGGATTTTGATGTTGAAAATCACAATGCAGCTCTGTGAATGCTTTCACCTTTTCAGATGTGTTGTTTGCTTCATTTCAAACCCTTGATTACAGCTTATCAACCTCGTGCATGATGTTTTATGTTACAATTTCTGATTTGTGTCAATTTTCATGAGCAAGAAGTGCTCACCACTCCTTTGGTGTATCACCTTTATCAGTTTAGTTTCAATTTTTGCATTTCTTATCCCCTGTCTCCTTGCAAATTAGGATAAAATTAGGATCTCGAACCTCTCGCTTGTGCAAATAATAGATCTAATCGAGGAGTTTGAGGAACCAGCCTCTAATATGGAGATTCCTCTCTCATCTTGCAAGTCCCACACTTGGAGAGAGGTTTCAATGTTGTGCAATCACACTGGATGCCCTAAACATCAACTTAGAACCTTGATTTGCATCCAGGGGTGTTGCTGATTTGCAACAATAGTTTTGGCACCCTGGGGACCTTAGAGGTCTCATTTTTATTGCAGCAAAGTTGATGTGCATCTGCTGCAATTTTCTTGCTTCAAAAGAGCTATAAATTGCACATCTGGCGACTCCAAGGGGAAGAATCAACTGGTTTCAGCAGTGCAGGCCTGAAAACTCATGAGAAGAGTCACCACAAGGTCAAGAGCTGGAGAAGAAGAGGTGTTGTTTGAATACCTGTAGTTATCTCCAAGAAGAAGGCAAAGAGGAAGAAGGATTCAAAGGTCTCCATCTCCACCAAACAAAACTCTCTCAACTCCTCCACCTGGTAGGCCTTTCATTCAGTCAACAAGGGTTTTAAGACCAATTAGAATGGCACAAAACAACCCCTATGTCAATTTCACAGGCAGCAGCCCACTTTCCCTCAATGCACAACATCCAATTCCAATTGCAGCCTTGAAGAACATTCCATACTTCACTGGAGAGAATCAGACTACTCCAGGTGATCATGTTAAAGACATTGCCAACCTTTGTGCAATTCATGAAATCAATGAGATGCAAGTGGCTGTCAAATTGCTGGCATCTTCATTCAAGGGGAAAGCATTGCAATGGTTTAGAAGTCTTGCCTCAGGTTCTATTCAGAATTGGAACCAGCTATGTATAGCACTTCATGAGCAATTTGGAGAGAAGGGAGACAACTTGTCTCTTTTGGAGCAGCTGACAACCATCAAGAGAGCTCCCAATGAGCAGCTGACTGATTTCAACTTCAGATTTCAAAAGACTTGGGAGAGAATTCCAGTGGCAGTCAAGCCAATAGCAGAAGGTGCTTTTCTCTACTACCTCAAAGCTCTAAATTCTGATATTTCTATGTTGATTCAGTCCATGGGAGGCATAACTATCCCTATGGCTTATAACATTGCCATTAGGGCTGAAAATTGTTTGATCCAAGCTGGAAAACTAGCCCCTAGACCTCCCATGCCATTGTTTCCAAGTTTAGAGAGCCCAAACACTAATCAAGCACCTAATTTGGCTCCTTCTCCCACTCCTAGAAATCAGAGTTCAAATGAAGCTTCTACTTCATCTCCAAGTGCCCCAAATGAGCTTCAAGAAGTCATGAAGCAATTGCAAAACCTAGGCAATGAGCTGGTTACTCTCAAGAGGCAACAAGCCCAAGGTTTTAGACCTTCTTATCAGCCCCAAGCTCAGCCTAACAGTAGCCATACCAACCACAAAGACCTCCTAATCCAGCTGCAAATATAAATCAAACAAGGCCTCCTGCCAATAGACCATTTCAGCCCTATAATCCTAATGCCATATCTGCCTCTAAGGCATTGGTGCCAACACAAAACAATGTTGCTCAGGAGTATGATTGGTGTTTTCCATGCAATGAACCTCACAACCAATCCATGTGCTTCAATGGTGCTTTGAATCAAGCATTAATGGTGACAACTACTGGTGTGGAGGGTGAGGGCAGTCAAGGAAACAACCAACAACAAGAAACATTCCAACAGCAATCAGCCCCAAATGACACCACACTTGTGAACTGGCAGGCAGAGGATTTTTGTGGCATGAATCAGATAGTCTCTCAAGGTGTTGCAGCCAACACAAGGTCAAAAAGAAGGAATTTGGGTGAAGAGCAGCCATTAGCTCCAACCAATCCACAACCTTCCATGGCTCCACAAATGGTTGGAAACAAAATCCAATTTCAAATGCACAAGGGCAGCCAAGAACAGCTCCTAGACCAACTCAAATACCAGTTGTTGCTGCCCACATGCAAGGAGTGAATGTGCCAACCAAGGGACAACAAAGAGATCCTTCATCACCATTCAATATTATTGATCAGATGAAGAAGACAAATGTAAATATATCAATGTGGGAATCCCTATCTATCCTAGGCCAAAGAGATTTGCTACAAGCTGCCATGAAGGACTGGCCAACTTCGAATCAACAAGTTCAGATGCAAGAGAAAGTGCTCACAAATGCTGCCCAGCCTGAGGGGAATCATGGAGGACAAAGAAGGTAAAATGTTGAAGCCCCTCCTTTCTATGTTTCATTAATCATTGAAATCAATTAGTGCACAATTGCATGATAGATTCCGGGGCAAGTAGCTCAAGATGCCTAAACAAATAGCTGATCAACTAGGGCTCCAAAGATGAAACCATATCCAAAGGGGTAGTGCAACTGGATGGGACAATAGTAACAACAATTGGAGTGATTAGAAACTTGAGTCTTACCTTGCATGCATGTCCAAATGTTGTTGTTTTACAAGATGTATCAGTTATAGACCTTCCACCACTCTTTGCCCTATGCTTGTCAAGGGACTTCACAACCAAGATTGGAGGATATTTGTCTAGCTGATTGGTCACACATGCTGTTCAGAATGAGGTATGGAACCAAAGCTACAATCAGGTCTGAACCTATTGCAAACTTCCACATTGAGCCCTACACTCCAAGTCAGATCAATGCCAATTGTTCAGCATTTGATCAAGAAGATCACCCAAGCACTGATGAAGCTGACACCAAGGTTGGAAGCATCCCGGATCTAACTCTTGATGAATGGGAAAACAAGGTACATGCTTTTGATCCTTATCAAGAAGTAGAAGAATCTGAGCTAGGGGTCTATTGCATACATGAAGAAGATCAGCCCATTCCTAGCATCACCAAGCCAAACCATAAGGATGACAATGAGGTATGGCAGCTATTTTTTGATGGATCAAGGAGTAGACAAGGTGCAGGAGGTGGAGCCATGCTTGTTTCACCTCAAGGAGTAAAGTACTATTCAGCTTTTAGATTTCAGTTTGCATGCTCCAATAACACTGCTGAATATGAAGCCTTGGTGCAAGGGATGCATTGGGCAATAAAGAGAGGAATAAAGAACTTGCAAGTCTTTGGTGATAGTGAATTGATTGTAAATCAGGTCAAGGGACAACATGCTACCAAGAATGATCTACTTAAGTGCTACAAGAACAGGGTGTGGGACCTCATGGAAGATTTTGAGGGTTTTGGCATCAAATCCATTCCTAGGAAAGAGAACCAAGTTGCTGACAGGCTTGCAGCAGCAATAGGGGGCAGCCTTTGACATTGTGGAAAGCATTCAACAAGACAAGGTACAACCAAACATCCATGTGATTGTGAGGCCTTCAGTGCCGGATAACAATGTCAGTTGGCAAGTGTTTGAGAATGACCAAAAAATCATCCATTTCTTGTAAGAAGAAGCTGAGTTCTCAGCTAAGAATCAAGAAAAATTGGAACAACAATATGGTGACCAAGTGGTACAACTGAGAACTAACAAGCTGCCCAAGGGACTTATCACTTTGGAGTCCATTTTTAATCCCAATGATCAGTTTAGGAAAGAGAAAGCAAACATTCAAGTCAAGAGAGAAGATTCAGTATCCATCTTGGTGGAAGAGAACAAACCATTGCAAATTGGAAAGATGACAACTGAACAAGAAAGGTATGAGTTCATGCAGCTGTGTCAAGAGTTCCCCGATGTGTTTTCTTGAGCTATGAAGACTTGAAAGGTTTCAATCCCAACTTAGCTCAAAGATACCATTGAATTGGATCCAAATACTAAGCCTCATCAAAAAACAAAGACCAGTCAATCCACACATGGAGCCTCTCATGAGGAAAGAATTGAACAAGCTGATTGAGTCAAGGATCATATTCCCAATCAAGCATTCTAGTTGGGTTGCCAACTTGGTTCCAGTCAGAAAGAAGAGTGGAGAGATCAGATTGTGTGTTGACTTCAGAGACTTGAATAGAGCATCTCTCAAGGACCATTACCCACTCCCTTCCATGGAGAAAATCTTGCAAGTTGTGGCTGGCTCCGAGAGGTTTTCACTACTTGATGGCTACTCAGGCTACAATCAGATTATGGTGAAGGAAGAAGACCAGTTCAAGACAGCCTTCACAACCAAATGGGGAACTTATGCATACAGGAAAATGCCATTTGGGCTGTCCAACGCTGGTGCTACCTTCCAAAGAGCAATGGACATGGCATTCAAAGGTTTGATTAACAACATGGTGCTGATATACCTTGATGATATCACTATTTTTTCCAAAAATGCAGCAGACCACCTCTCTCATTTGAGACAAGTCTTCACGAGGTGCAGGAGATTTGGAGTGTCTTTGAATCCTAAGAAGTGTATCTTTCTTGCACATGAAGGAAAGCTCCTTGGCCATATTGTCTCCAAAGAAGGATTAGCAATTGATCCAGAGAGGGTTGAAGCCATAAGAGCACTACCATTGCCAAGCCACAAGAAAGCCCTTCAGAGTTTCTTGGGGAGGATAAACTTTGTTCGAGGTTTGTCCTGCATTTTGCAGCCCTTGTCAAACCTATCACCAAAATGTTAAAGAAAAGCATGGCTTTCAAGTGGACAACAGAAGGCAAGGAGAGTTTTGAAGCAATCAAAGAAGCCATCTCTCAAGCACCAACCTCATCAACCCGACTTCTCCAAGGATTTCATCCTCTATGCATTTGGAGGTAATGATACTATTTCTACCATTTTGGTACAGCAGAACAAGGACAACGATGAGCAGCCAATTGCTTTCTTCAGCCAGAGCCTAGATGACTATGAGGTGAGGTATTCTTTTATTGAGAAGCATGTACTTGTAGTAATCAGAAGCTTGAAGAAATTCAAGCATTTAGTCTCAAACAACAAGGTCCAGTTGCTGGTCTCTCATGCTGGGGTTAAAGACTTCCTCCTCAACAAGGATTTGAATGAGAAAAGGGCAGGTTGGATCACTCGTGTCATGGAGTATGACATTGAGATCAAGGTCACCAAGCTGGTAAGAGGAAAAGGATTGTGTGAGCAGCTGATTTTGGGGAAGCAAAAAGAAGTATGCAATGAAGAAGAGGCTGTTTTGATAGTTCAAGACAGCCATGAGCCAAGTGGCACTCAAGAAGAAAATAATGTTGTCCCCACTCCTTGCTGGACCCAAGGTATAATACACTTCCTAAGCATAGGCCTATGCCCTCCAGAGATGAACAAGACCCAAAGAAGACACTTCAGATTGCAGGCTGTCCCATATGCCATTGTTGATGGAGTTTTGTTCAAGAAAGATGTGAATGGAGTGCTGCTGAGATGCATTAGCACAAATCAGATTCATAGGGTGTTGGAAGAGTTCCATGGTGGACCAGCTGGTGGTCATTTTGCACCGAGAGTGACAGCTCTAAAAATTATGAAGGCTGGTTATTATTGGCCCAAGATTTTCAGTGATTGCTTTGCATGGATCAAGAGGTGTAAGAATTGTGCATTCTTCACAGGAAAAGAGAGACTTGCTGCCCTTCCATTGCATCCAATCTCAGTTGACCAGCCATTCATGCAATGGGGTTTGGACTTCATTGGAGTCATTAATCCCAATTCAAGCCAAGGGCACAAATGGATTTTGATAGCCACAGACTACTTCACCAAATGGACTGAAGCAGTAGCACTCAAAGAAGCAAATGAGTCTAGCATCTTAGACTTCTATGAGGGCATAGTAACCAGATTTGGCATACCTACTACAATAATCTCAGATAATGCATTGGCATTCATTGGATCCAAGGTGACTGAGTGGGCTGTCAAGAACGGGATCTACCTAAGTACTTCATCAAACTATTACCCTCAAGGTAATGGCCAGGTTGAGTCTACAAACAAGAACTTGTTGAGGATCATTAGGAGAACTCTTGATGAGAATCAGAGGTCTTGGCATACCAAACTGAAATCAGCCTTATGGGCTGATAGGATAACTCCCAAGAGATCCACAGGTAACTCTCCATTCAGGCTTGTTTATGGAAGAGAAGCAATTTTGCCCATGTCACTTGAGTTGCCAACATTGGAACTCATGAAACAGTTGGAGCTGTTGGAGTTTGAGCCCATGGAGGTGAGATATGCAGAGTTGATGGAGCTTCAAGAGATCAGAGATCAGGCATCCCAAGCAATGGAGAAGGATCAAGCTTTGATCAAGAAGACCTTTGACAGGAAGGCCAAGAGTAGATCTTTCCAGGTTGGAGATCTAGTGTTAAAATGGGATGCAGATAGAGAAAACCGGAAGGCATTCAAAATTTGATGCCATTTGGAGTGGCCCATACATGGTCACGAAGTGCAAGAACAACAATGCTTTCCAATTGGCTTCATTGATGGTGAAGAACTGCAGATTCCAATTAATGGAATCTATCTCAAGCATTGCTTCTAAAGGGAAATTCTCCACCTTGTAAATATTAGCTTAGGTTTCCATTCCTTCAAGTGCTTGTGCACATTGTTTTGTCTGTAGGTTAGTTTTGCTTTCCCTAAGTGCTTTGGCACAACTTGCTATCCCTGGAGATGTTTTGCAGTCCTTGCTTCCATCAGGTGATATTCCATCTTCCTCCTTGCAACATTCTAAGTCAGTTGGGGTTCCAAATAGAAAATTTGATGACTCCATGCCCAATGGACTGCTTCAGGCAACTGGTATTTTCATCTAGCAGTAGATGACCCCTCTGAGTCACCAAAATTGTTATCCAAAATGTGCCCCTGCTCATTTTTGTGGCTAACTCCTTGTGTTCTTGCCTCTCTTGTGCCTCAGTCTCCATTTTTTGATTTTTAGGCACTCAAATCTTTCTGGAAATGGCACCATTGGATAGAGCTCTCTCACTTTCCAGAAAGGTAAAGTTTTCCTCCTAACTCCTCATATTTTTCAAGTTATGGCTCTGGCGAGTTTTTGTGGGAAATTTTCCCCTTGGAAGCCCGCAGCCAATAGGAAGCTGCCACGTGTCCCAGGAGGTGGCGGAGAAGAGAGAAAACTTAGAAAAATTTTCAAGTTTTGGTCAAAATTTGCAAAAGGAAAATTTTTTTCCCGCGGGCCCGCCGAGCCAATCAGACGTGACACGTGTCAAGGGGGAGGCGGAGTGAAAATTTTTGCTAAGTGTTTTGCAGGAAAATTTTTGAATTTTGGCCCGCAGCCAATAGGAACTCGCCACGTGTCCAGAGGAGGGTCATGGACGTCGGAGGAAAGGTTAGAAAATTTCCAAGTTTTTGCCAAAAAATTCAAAATTAAATTTTCGCCCGCATGGCCCGCGGCGAATTGGATTGCGCCACGTGTCTTCACCATCGATCGAGCGGGGGGAGAAAAAAAAATTGCTAAGTGTTTTGTAAATTTTTCAAAGGGAAAATTTTTAAGGGAGGCCCCACGCCCAATGAAAATAGGACACGTGTCCTATGGTCCCAGGGGAGTTCGAGCTCGGGAAAGATTTTCAAAATTTGGCTAAGTTTCGCCAAAAAATTCAAAGGGAAAGGTTTGCCCCACGGCCCTTCCATCCAATCAGGACATGCCACATGTCCCGAGTGGCGGGGCATGTGGGGAAAATGAATTTTTTTCCAAAGTTAAAAATGCAAAATTTTCAAAGGTAAAATTGCTGCCCCTGGCGCGAGCCAATCAAACCTCGCCACGTGTCCATGTTGCAAAAAAATTTTTTTAAGGAAGGGCCCGTAAGAAAAATTTCAAGGATGAGCCCATGGCCAATCACATCATGCCACATGGCATCCAAGTGGTGGAGCATGGGGATTTTCAAAAAAATTTCCAAATGCAAAAAAGAGGTAAAATTCAAATTTTTTCCCGCCGATCCGTTTTGGGCCTGTTTTTGCCCTAAATCTTCAAATGGCCATAACTTTCGATCCAGAGCTCGATTTTCACGTTCTTTATATCAATGGAAAGTTGGTAAATTATCTACATGATTCCATGGTCAATTTTGAATTTTGGTTCAGTTTGGAGGGAGAAAATAAAAAAATGCTTCTGGTACGCGCCCATGGACAGAACTGACGTTTCAACAACCAATTTTAATGCAAAATGGGTCGCATTCTTCTCCAACGATGGTCAAAAATGTCGTGGGCATGGGTTTGTAAGGACCTCCATGCTGTTTTTTTAATGCATTTTGGTCAATGAGGAATGGCTCCCACGTTTTTTCATGTTTTCTCTCTCCTGGGCTCGACCCATGCACTGTAAAAGCCAGATTTGGCTCATTTTTCAAAGGTGGAACACTTTTTTGCACAGAAGCTTCGATTTTCACCTTCAACAAGTGATTTTGGCAAGTATCGACCTTCCAGGATCAGTAATAGGTTTTTCTCCTCTTTGGTGTTGGAATACAAGGATTTTGATGTTGAAAATCACAATGCAGTGCTCTGTGAATGCTTTCAAATTTTTCAGATGTGTTGTTTGCTTCATTTCAAACCCTTGATTACAGCTTATCAACCTTGCATGATGTTTTATGTTACAATTTCTGATTTGTGTCAATTTACATGAGAAAGAAGTGCTCACCACTCCTTTGGTGTATCACCTTTATCAGTTTAGTTTCAATTTTTGCATTTCTTATCCCCGTCTCTCGCAAATTAGGATAAAATTCCCTCTGCCTTGTGCAAATTAGATCTATAAAATTAGGATCTCGAACCTCTCTCATCTTGCAAGTCCCACACTTGCAATGTTGTGCAAATAATAGATCTAGAACCTTGATTTGCAGATCCGTGGTGTTGCTAATTTGAGTTTGAGGAACCAAAATGGAGTCCTCTAATGGATGAGATTCCTCTCTCATCTCTTGGTTCAAGTCCCACACTTCGGTGTTTGGAACATGGAGAGAGGTTTCAATGTTGTCCTCTAAATTTGTGCAATCACACCGGATGCCCTAAACATCAACTTTCGTTAAGTCAAACTCTTCGATTTGCTACTTTAGAGGACAATTTGGGACTGTAGGATCTTCTTGAGCTTTCTTCCTCCATGGTTGATTGTGCAACTTGAATTGAATCAACATTCTCTTCAAATAGAATGCTAACATGGACACTACTTTCTAATCAAACCCGATTCTTGATCTGCTTCTTCTTTTTGCTCTTCTCCTGCTGCAACAAATTCAGTCCTAACCACCACTTGTTTTCCAACTCCAACCTCTTCTAAAGGCTTAACCATCAAGGGGATCTTTGTCATCCCAAATTTAAGAGCCCAACTCTTGAGACTTCGAATTTCTTCATCCTTGTTTGGCTTTTCTTTTTGCTGTTGTTTTCCTTGACTAGAATTCTGATTTTTATCCTCCCAACATGGATTTGGGAATGCAAGAGGAGAAGTGGATTGTAACTCAAATGGCTCGGCAATTTTTTGTGGTGGTGGAGGAGGTAGAAACTCTTGTTTCTTTGGAGGAGAGGGTATTTCTGTTAGCTTTTGTGGAGGGGATGACTGTTTGGAAGGAAAGGGGAAGGAAGAATTGAGATGTGGTGGAAGACTAGGGAATGGAGAAATGGAATTAACTCCTGGGGCAGCATTGACTGGATTTAGAATTTGAAATTCCAAATGAGATGATGCTACTTGAGTAATGGGAAGAGAAAAACTAGATGATGGTGTAGAACGTACCCATTGAAAAGGTTGTTCAACACCAAATGTATAGGCCTCTATTTCTGTTGTCCATTGTGCAAGTTAGGGGAGCATCTTCATCATGAAGTCCAGCTTCTCCTGAGGGCTGAAGTGTCTTGGAAAAGGGCCTCCCCATGGACAAGGAGTCCTTGACCAATTCTGAAAGCTTTCATTTGAGTTGTTGCTCTTGATTGCACCATCTTCACCTCCATCTTTTGGATTTATTCCAGCAGATCTGCATTTTCTTCTTGACTACCCTCACAACCAACATACCCTTGTGCTTGACATGCTTCATATCCAAATTGACTTTGTGCTTGTTTGCTCATATGGGTAGACATGCTGATTTTGAATTTGATCAAAATGCTGATTTGGAGGATTTTTAAAACATGTTAGAGGTGTGATAAACTGCTGTTGTAAATTTGAATTCCATGATGGAAATGAAGTCATGATTGCACAACTTCATGGAATGGAAAATAATGAAAATGATGGAAAGAAGAATGGATGGAAATGAATGGAAAATAGGTCTGCAACTTAGAGAATGAGTTGTTTACCAGATGGAGTCGCCAGATGTGCTTTTGAAAGTGCCTCCAAAAGGCTGAATCTTTAACAGGAACACACCAACCTGTCAAAGATAAAGTGGAAGACCTCTAAGGTCCCACCTGGGCATGCCAAAATTGTTGTTGCAAATCAGCAGCACCCCTAGATGTTGATCAGATTTCTAGTTTGATCATACTAGCATCCAGTGTGATTGCACAACATTGAATCCTTTCCCCAAGTGTGGGACTTGCAAAATGAGAAAAGAATCTCCAGTTTAGAGGCTGGTTCCTCAATTCCTCTAGTCAGATTTATCACTTACAAGTTGCAGAGGTCTATATTCCTAACCCTACCCTAAATTCCAAAGGAGACAGAGATAGAGAATGCAAAAAAGCTAAAACTAATGCTAATAGGTGATGCACCAAAGGAGTGGTGAGCATTTTTTACTTCTGCAGATTGACACAGTCCATAAAAATGCAACAAAGAACCTCATGCACAAACTGATAATTGTAATGAAGGATCATAAATTAACCAAACAACACAGCAAAGGATGAAAATTAATCACAGAGGCTGTATTGTTATTTTAATCATCAAAATCACTTGCATTATAACACACGAGAGGCAAAATAAAAGCTAAAACTCTTAGAAAAGGTTTAATATTCCACCAAAATCACTTCCAAGGTGAGAAAGGGGACCTGCAATACACAAAAAATGTTCAACCCTTTGAAAAATGAGCCAAATCTGGATTTTACAGTGTAAAGGCGAGCCCGGGAGAGAGAAACACGGGAAAACGTGGAAGGGATTCAACCTTTGACCAAAATTCCATCAAAACAACATGGAAACCTGACATACCCATTCCCTGACATTTTTAACCATGCTGGGAGAGAATGCGAGCCATTCTTCATTAAAATCGGTGGTTGAAACGTCATTTCTATTCATGACCACACCTGCCAGAAGTAGTTTTGATTTTCTCTCTCTAAACTCCACCAAAATGCAAAATTGACCCTAGAATATTGTAGATAATTTCACCAGCTTTCCATTGATATAAAGAACACAAAAAACTGAGCTCTGGATCGAAAGATATGGCGATTTGAAGTTTTAGGGTAAAACAGGGCCAAATTGGGTAACTTCGATATTTTTGGCCTGGACACGTGGTGAGTTCTGATTGGCTGCGGGCCTTCTAGGGGAAAATTTCCCACAAAAACTCTACCGAGCCATAACTTGAAAAATATGAGGAGTTAGGAGGAAAACTTTACCTTTCTGGAAAGTTGAGAGAGAGCTCTATCCAATGGTGCTATTTTTAGAAATATTTGAGTGCCTAAAAATAAAAAATGGAGACCGAGGCACAAGAGAGGTAAGAACACAAGGAGTTAGCCACAAAAATGAGTAGGGGCACATTTTGGATAACAAGACCCTAATCATTTTTCTGTATATTGGTTTGATCATGGCACATATTTTATTAAAACCTTAGTCTAGGGTCAAAAGGGCAACATTATTGTTTGAAAAATGTCCACCTTCTCACAATGGATTTACACTTTGATTATGTCGGTGATTACAACTAACTCGATAGAGTTAGGGTTTTCTCTTTGAATGTCACGTTGGTACCTCTCTGATCCCTTCTTAGTTAGGATAGCTTAGGGTTAAGTTGGTGTTATCACAAAATCACATCATCCTCTAATTTTCACAAGTTTGTGTGCTTGAGCTCTTGGTGTGACTAGGTAGCATGGGTACTATCTCCAAGTTGTGGGACTTTCTACTTGAGACAGACCTCCAGAGAAAGATGGTTCTTCTTCCTAATCTTAGTGCAAACTAGCTCTACTAAAATGAAGCTACTGACTATCCTAATCTATTACTTCCAAGGGACTAGGGAGAGATAAATAACATGAAAGTAAAGGAGATAAACTACATAGGTGATGCACCAAAAGAAGGAAATAAGAAAAATCCTCAATGTGTGAAAATGGAAGCAAAATGTATATTAGAGAAGGTGAGAATAGTTCTCCATTATATAATAATAACACTCATGACATTTGCCCATGCAAACATAATAAAAATGAATCCCTACAAGATAATAAAATAGACACAATACATTTACAATGAGATTAAAGAGGTAAGAATAAATGCTAAACAATCACAACAAGGGAAGATAAATCCATAAAATTACATCTATTGCTTCATTGATATGTACAGTTCAAGCTATTACAAAATAAAGGCCAGGAACACCATACAAGGAGTCCACTACAAGGGCTTGCAGTACATTGGCTTCACAAAAAAAAAATGGCAAAGTTTTTCTACTCAAAATTATTCCCCTTTACAATTAGCCCAACACTTCAATTTATAGGATTTTGGGAGGAGAGGAAGAGAGGATGCAATTCCTAAAATCCACCTTTTCATCAATTTCAAGTCATGATAAATAAGTATGGTTGGTGATTTTGGACCTGTAAAATCAATCTCAAGGTGTCCCATAACCTCAGTGAAGGAATGATTGCCCATGCTCATTAAATGTTTTTCCAACCACTTTTCAACAACCAAACAGAAATGGGATCGTTTTCCTTTAAAACACAATCAAAACTTCATCAATTTCTATATTTATTTACTTTTTGCATCGGTCATGGAGCCACAATTCCAACGAGACCAATTTTGTGAAAATTCATTGAAAATTTCTCAAGTTATGACCTTCTGAGTGATCGCAGCCATTTTGAGTTTCACAGGTTTAATTGTTACTTCCACGGGACTGTGCATTTAATCTCTGGAGTTGTGGATGTTCACTCTCACTATTTTTCAAAATCAGAGCTCTGGGTCAAAATTTATGCCCATTTTAAGATCATGGTCAGGGTGTTCCATGCGGGCTCTCACAATCCACATTAAACCATTTTCCCTTTGCATTGCGGGTATTACAGGTTTGCGGGGGACATAAGGCACTTGGGTACAAGGGTCACTTGGGCCTCCAAATTATTTTTATCCATGATAGACTATGCCTCCTTTGTTGTGCGGTAATTTCACCTCCGCTTGGAACTCATGTCTCTGTGGCACTTGTGTCGTTCGGGCCCTGAACTTCTGCCTTATCTGTAATAGACTCGGCCTCCTTTGTTGTGCGTTGATTTCACCTCCACAAGGAACTCATGTCTTTGTAGCATTTTTGTCATTTGGTCCATGAACTTCTACCTTATCTACAATACTTTGAACCCGCTTCAATTCCTTTGCGAATCGGGTAAATCAGGTAAACTCTCCTGGTTTAGATGACAACTCTATTGGTTTAGAGCTAGCTCGACTGTATTGTTATACTCTTGTGATGATGATTAACCGACATTTTAAACTCTTTTTAAACTGTGATGGCCAATGTGAAGGGTTTTCTTCATTATTCATAGTTAATCTCTTCTTCGTGTCCCATTGATGATAACTCCAAACCCTTACTTCTCATTATTCAGCACTTTGTTCTTGTAGGGCTTTGACATTTTAGGTATGGCCATTTTTTTGTTCATATCGAGTTGTTACTATTTTTTCAAAGCATGTAGATGTGCACTCGTGTCGAAATTAACTTATTCAATGTAATTTGAAAGTTGAAATATGGAAAATTCATGAAACCATTAATTGTACTTTCTACTCTTGTATCTTTTACACATTGTTCTTCCCAATTTTGGTAAACAAAAGGAATTTGACTATCTATAAAATCATGCTATGTTGTTATCATGAGGATTCCACATCATTTTGCAATATCTTAGCTATAAATGTGCTTGTGAGAGTTATGTTCCTTTAATTGTGCCAACTATATTTGGAACTCTAGTTTTTACATTTATTGGTAACTCATGCATCAATATTGAAATATATTTCAAGATTGAGTCTTTAAATATCTTGAAGCTTAGTATTTTCTAACCTTATTATGCATTTATCTTTTAATCTTCAAATAACCTCATAATGTAATTTACTTATTTCTTTAGAGCAAAAACATAGAAATCTATGACACTTTTACTTTACTTGCACTCCAAAATGTAATAGTGAATAACCTTGTTCACTTTGAAACACGTAGCTTAATCTAAAAACATTTGTAATTTCTTGTGAATATTAGGTTTGACAGTTGTACTCAATGATTTGAAGTTTGAAAAGTAGCTTGTTCTCTTGATATATAATCTTGATTATTGCTTTGTTAATCTTGTAGATTGGAATCCTTTAATGTGTTGCTTTTAAAGTTATAATTGGCATCATCCTTCAATATTTCCTTGAGATGGTTATTAAAAACATTGAAAAGACCTTTACAATATGAAAATCTTGTTTGATTAAACCTAGATAGCTTGTACCTTTGTTACTTTCTTGTTCTTTTAAGAGCTCTATACCATTGTTACTGCTCTGAAGAATTTTTCTTTTGTTGTTCGGAGAGCATAAGTTTTAAGCTCGATGTTCATGTTTAATCCTTGCAAACATGTAAATAAATTTTTTTTTTTGACTCTCCAAGGTGGAAAGAGTCGCATTACTTCTTTATTTCTTGAACCTGTATAAGACTTCTTTATAAGTTCAAACACGTGCTTTTAAAATCATTTCTTTATGTTGAAACTAGTACTATTATGACTTTGATTATTCATTGCTCTCTCTTCAAACCTTTGAAACTTTATCTTGAAGTTGGAAGTTGAATTTTGTAGTCGATAGGAAGCTGTATCATCTCTTGTGAACTATCCAGCTCTTTTTCCAAATTTGTACTTGGTCATGTGAGTTGTATGCATTACTTGATTCATCATGCAAACTGCAGTACTTTCTATTTTGACTATTCAAAATATGCCATGCAAATGTTTGGAAGTTCTTTATGTTATTATAAATACAATAGTTAGTATTTCCTTTTCATCTACTACATGTACCTACACATAGAATACAAATGTTAGAAAAAGAATAGGCTTGCAGCCTCTCTTGTATATTGTAGTGATTTTGTCTTCTTCTTTTCTATCATGATTCCTACAAATCACATGTGTTTCTGCAAGATAGTACTTTCTAAATTTTGTATCAGCTTTGATTTACCTTATGTATGTTGACTTCAAATGATTCACTTGCATGAAGCTAGATAGCACAAGAATACTGATTAAACTTTGAGCTCAATGACCGACAAACCTTTTCTCTTTATTTTCAAGTACATTGTAGCTATTGGATGATGTAACATATGAAGATGAAGTTGTTGACACTTGATAATACCAAGATAAGACCTAAAGGCAATGATGGGTTTCTCTATATTCTTTTGCTTTTAGCTTTGTGTACATGCATATTTTATTTCAATAGTCATAAGTTACATCCCACAGCTTGTGTGGGAAACATTGAATTTCTTCATGAATAAATGACATTAATTTCTGTAATTGAGTTGTATATTTCTTTCTACATTCAAATTTTATGATATGTATTGATTGTATAATGAACTAAACAACTCAATCACATGATTAATAACACTTAAACATAAAGAAATAATGAAATTTGATGTACATGTAACTTAATAATGAACTCTTATGCATGTAAGTTGTAACTTTGTTTGTTTTTTTAGAGTTTAACATCCCACATGTATTGTGATTCTCACCTTCATCAAGGCTATGCATTGGTCCTTTGGGGCTTCTATGTTTCCTTGCTAAAGATGAACATGGAATGGCGGTATATGTGAGGTGTTGCATTCCGCAACAGCACATATAGTTGCAGATTGCATGTTGTTAATCAATGACTGCAATTGAAAACATAATGAAACCGTATGCCTTCCCTAGTTAGGTTCACAACATCAATACATCTCATATGAAATGAAGTTTTGAGTTGCCATTTTTGCATGAGTGTAAAAAATGTCAACAAAAAATGTCAACATTTATGGTGATCTTGCGGGGAAATTTTCCTGCTAGCTTTAAGACCAAGCATGCGTTGGTCTTGTCCATTAGGCATGGAGTCAAAATCATATAGCCAATTGCGTAACTACCACCACAAAGTGGTTCTGCCCATGAATTTATGTCCATGCCTTAAGGTCCTAAAAAGTCACAAAAACACAAAAAGGACCATTTTGAATAAAAAAATTACAAATCCTATGTGGTGCCTCTTTGTGGTCATTTTAGCTAGGAAATTATCAAAAATTCCCCCTACATCATTTTTTCACATTTTAGGGTGAAAATAAATAAATGAAGATAACTAACTAGATCTGATGCACTTGCTCCTCCCACTTTGGTTGCATTGGTATTGTCTTAAGATCCTCTTTGTTTCAATTGTACTCTTACGCAAGAAACCATCACGAGTAATCCAAAGCTCAAATTTCTCTAAGTGGGTAGGTGAAAATGATTTTATATAAATAGAAATTTCAATATATATAGCATGTCCTAACATTGTTTTTAGTATGTGTCTTGTAGGGCAGGAGTGTTGGCGCAGTATAGCTTTATCCTGCAGATATGGTAACTAGTCTTGTTGTTTTAGTTTTAATGTTTTGTCGATTACACATTATATTTGCACTTGATTCCCACTTTCTTCTTGCAAGAAGAGGGAAGCTTAGATTGGTGAAGTATCAACACATGGGTGTGTCAGGTATAATTTCTAACTTTCTCATTTGGGAGTGTCTTCCTCAGACTTCATGGTTTACGCCTCTTCATGGCTAAAATGCTTCTCGAGGGGAAATATGTACGCACCCAAATTTGTATGATGTTACATTTTTAGAACAATTCAAATCCCCAATGATGATAAATTTCATTTCCAGTTAAAATGGTGTATCCAAGTCTAACTTTCTCATTTGCACGAGCATCTTCATATAGCTTAGTTTTCCTTATCTTTTCCTATCTTTTTCGGCTTTCCTAGTTGCATTTTTAACCTTTTTCCTATCATTCTAACCTTAAGTTACTGAGAACTACGTCGACAGATTGCGTAGCCTCCAAATAAGTTGTGCAACCAATGATTTGCCTTGAGTGTGGTTATGTAATTGCCATGGTGGTTGCGTAAACGCTAGTTTGCATAGACTAGTAGTTCCATGTGCATTTACTCGAGACATTGTCAACATGTTCGAATGTGTGTTGTTTCTTCCTAAGTTGGTATCTCACACGTTTCTTGACTAAATTAGTTTTCATTAAGCTTATTAGATGTGTATAGAATTATTCTCCTTCACTTATTATTATTAGTAATTTAACTGCCCCTTCCCATGGTGATTTGGCACTTCTTGGTTGCCAAGTGTGCTATACCATTTCCCTACCAAATTTCTATAAAAAACCAAGCTTTTTCCCAAAGCATTGGTTGGAGGTTTTGATTTTGAATTGCATTGTTATGCTACCAGAATCGTTCCAAGAAGTACACAAGAAAAAATAGTTCATTTTCCTTGTTATTATGTTGCTTGTATTACTACCACTACCTCAAACTAGATATCTCCAACACAACTTCATTTCTTCTGCTCACTTCCAACACAACTCCCTGGACACATTTGGATTCACCATTGGAAAGGAAGATGAGGAGATGAATAAAGTACATCTAACGTTGCAATTTTTTTTAGTTCTACACTTCCAGGTTAGGGGTGTAATTAAATTATTTGAAGCTTTCTCTATTTTAGTTTAGATTTCAATCTATAGTCAATTTAAACATTTGTTTTAGGGAAGTAGAATTTTCATTTAGCTACATTTAATGTAAGTAGCTTCCATTGAGGATTTCTTCTCATCTCATCCCTGTGGATTTTTATGGGAAAGATTCAAGGAAGCTCTTGTGCACATAGTATTTCATTTCTTCAGAATGAATACACCTCTAGCTTTATTTTTTTCATTTAATTAGTTTGTATATGCATTACGGGAAAAGCTTCTCTTGAGATATTCCTCCCTAATTTTCCATTTGGATCTACAAGGGAAGTAAGTTTGAAGAAGCTTATGTGTTTGTGCATTTCATTGAGTTTCTTCACAAAAAGCTTCTATATGAATTTTAGTGTTTTATCGGGTGATTAACTAAAATAGATTTTATTATAGTGTAATCTAATGTTATAGGAGTAGTAAAATGAATGAATAAATGAAGTAATAAAATACTGAAATAATACCCAAGTAAACTAATCTAGAAAATATGAAACCCTAATGTAAAAAGAGGGTTAAGAAAGCCTTAGTTGATTTGAGGATATCACAAGAGGCGTGTCACAAAGTGTAGACCAGTGTACATGAGGAGGAAACCTTCACACTGGAGTCTGGAAAAGAGTAGATTTAGACTATCTAGATAGAATGGGACACCTAGAGAGGGATAGGGGCACCTGTGAATGCCATGGTATGATATCTAGGCACCATGGTCTATAAAATGTCTAGGAAACCTCCTCTAGAGTGTCATTGGATGTTCACCTATGTTTTCTCCATATCACATGAATGTTGTTGTATGATCATTGAAGCACTGGTAAACCTATAATGGAAGAATCACCTGTAAAACCCTAAACAAAACATCAAACCCTAAAAAATAAAGATGCATATGAAGGGGTTAGACTATCCTCAGCTACCAAATTGATGGACTTATCACTGAGTGTTGCACTACATCTCAGACCCAATGTATTTCTAGGTGTGTGTGTGTGTGTGTGTGTGTGTGTGTGTGTGTGTGTGTGTGTGTGTGTGTGTGTGTAATTTTGTCGTAGGTGTTGTTAGTGCAAAATTACAACACCCTTGATTGCTTGTGATTTTTGTGTGAGGTAATCAATGCATTTACATAACATGGGATTATCTTACAGTGTGGGAACTTGAAAATAGGGTAATCCTTTAGAGAAAGCTGGCTTCTTCCTCTAACGTAGTGCCAAATTCTCCAAAGAGAAGAGAATGGAAAGCTAAACTAATCCTATTCTAATGCTTTCTAAGGAGATAGGGATAGAAAAATGCATGAAATAAAACTACTCTAAGTGAAGGTGATGCACCAAGAAAGGGTGAGACAATCCAAGTGAGTGAAAGATGGGGAGAAAAATGAGGAAGAGAGGGCTGGTAGAAATTCCATAGTCTAAGACAACATTCAATTCCCTATATTCATAAAGCACAACAAACTATAGACCCTGCAAAGAGATAGATACATGCACAATATACTTATAAATAGAATGGAAGGAAAAAGATGCAATTCATACAAGTTAGGGTGAAAATGGCCACAAAACATGAATTTTATTGCTCAGAAACATGCACAATCCATCATACCATAAGCACAAGACAAAATATTTTACAATAAGCCCAAATTCGAGGCCTTTAGCTCACAATAGCTCTGGAACAAATTTGATAGAGTTCCTTTTCTTTTGGAAAAAATATCCCTCAAAATGAGGCAAATTTTACAATATATAGGCAATTTGGGTCACTAACCGGAAAGATGCATTAAAGAGGTATGGGAAACCATTCATTTTGGTACTTTTCCTACATGAGCAGTCATGGGTGTCATGCCTCATTAATTCTAGTTATTGGGATGTCATTCATTCACCTACCCTCATTTGGCTTATAACTCATCCATCCTCTGGGTCATCCAATTGCGTTGGGTTGGAATACGTCTATCTTTGTGACCATACATGCTTCTAGTCACCAACCAACCCGGGAGTTTCCATCTTCACATTATGGGCTGTCCAACCTAGGAGGTTGGATGGTCATCTATCTCTGCCCGTACGACACACTACCCATCCATTCTAGCGATCGGCGAACTTACAATTTGACCAATCGAATGACGTATAACCGTAAGTTGTCCATCTCGTGTTGAATGTAAAACTCCAAGGGGTTGGATGAAGTCTATGTATGTCAATCAACCTCTTCATATGTCATCCATCTAACCAATCATAACCTTGTCATCTAGATCCACCAAAAAATTCAGCCGACACACCCATCTGACTAACCCATCACCCGTCCCAACCGAGCTTCCGTACGGGGTTAGACATTGTCCAACCCATCACCTCGACCAATAGTGCTAATAAACCTAGCCGATGAACCATCACCCGATTAACATTTCCAACCAATCGTCGCGACCAACCTAGTTGGTGAACCATCACCTGACTAACCATGTCGACCAACCTTGCATAATCTCAATTGCTAACCTAGTTGACAAACCGTCACCCGACCAACCTTGTTGACCAACTATTACCTCGACCAACCTAGCCAATGAACTGTCACCCAACCAATCAAAACCAACCAACCTTGCATAAAATAACCAAATTATCCGAGCCAACACACGAGCTACCTTGCATGTTGCAAAATCATTTTCCTTTTTCCATCAACTATCGTTGTTCGGACCTGCTAAGTTGTCCATTTCGCAGGGTGTAAAAATGGATAACAATTGGTGACTTACGGGATGATATACCTGCTTAATCTGGAAGACTAGTGACCTTAGGGGATCCATTGGGCATGGAGTCATATGATTGTTGGAACTATCCCATCACTTGAAAATATATCTTCCAACCTCTGGAGCACTACTGGATATTTTCATTTCAAAAGAAACCCTTGGTTGAGGACTGGTTGTTTCTTCACCAAACTTTTCCTAAAACTGAAAGTGCAAGAGCAACAAGGGCACAACTATATACAAACAAAAATGTCATACACATTCCAAATAGAATATGCAAAGAATGCACAAGCACTTATTACAAAAGTAACCTAAACTAAAACAATGCAATGTGCTACAAGCACTTGGAGGAATTACAACTCCTAAACTAATATGTACAAGAAGGATATTTCACTTAATAACAATTCTTGAGATAGATTCCATTGACTGGAATCTACAGTCCTTCTCCATCCAACCTTGATAGTTAGAAAGCATTGTTTTCTTTGCAACTTGAAATCATATAAGGGCCACTTCATATAGCATCAAACTTGGAGTGCCTTCCTAAATTTTCCTATCTGCATCCCATTTAAGGACTAGATCTCCCTATTGGAAGTTTTTAGCCTTTTACTTCTTGTCAAAGCACCTCTTGATCAACACTTGATCCTTCTCCATGATGTGCATTGCTTGATTCCTCATCTCCTCCAACTCCATGAGCTCTACATATCTAGCTTCCATGGGTCCAAACTTGGATAGCTCTAGCTGCTTCATGAGTTCCAATGTGGGAAATTCAAGGGATATAGGTAGTCTTTCCTCCCTTCCATAGACTAACATATAAGGAGAGTTCCTTGTTGACCTCTTAGGAGTAATCCTATCAGCCCACAAGGCTGATTTCAACTTGGTGTGCCAAGTTCTCTAGTTCTCGTCTAGAGTTCTCCTTATAATCTTCAAAAGATTTTTGTTTGTGGACTCGGCCTTCCCATTACCTTGTGGGTAGTAATTTGACAAGGTGCTCAAGTATATCCCATTTTTTATTTCCCACTCTATGATCTTAACACCTAGGAATACCAAAGCATTATCTGATATAATGGTGGCCAGAACTCCAAACCTTTTCGTTATCCCTTCATAAAAATCTAGTATGTTGGCCTCATTTGCTTCTTTGAGTGCAACTACCTTTGTCCACTTGGTGAAATAATATGTGGCTGTGAGGATCCACTTGTGGCCCAAGCTAGAATTTGGATTAATCACCCCAATGAAATCTAGCCCCCATTACATGAATGGTTCATTTACAGAAATGGGGTGGAGTGGAAGGGTTGTTAACCTCTCTTTTCTGTGAAGAAGACATAATTTTTACACTTCCTAATCCATGCATAACAATCATGAAAAAGGTTAGGCCAATAATAACCTGCCTTCATAATTCTAAGAGCTATCACCCTTGGGGAAAAATGGCCACTTGTTTCTCCATCATGAAATTCATGTAGCACCTTCTCTATCTGATCTACCTTGAGGCACCTTAAGAGGACACCATTTACATCTTTCTTGATTAAGATATCACCAATATAAAGGGGATACAATGGAGCCTAAAATATCTTCTTTTGGCCTTGCTCAACCCTTGAGGACTTTGACATATTTGAAGGAAATGGACTATATCTTGATTTCCATGTAGCACCAAAACAACCTCTCCTTTACCACTTGACTTGGCATGTTGTCTCGAAGATAGTTTATTCACATAATCCCTTGCCCCTGACCAGCTTGGTCACCTTAATATCAATGTCATATTCCATGACCTTGGTTACCTAGCCAACCCTTTTTTCATTGAGGTCCTTGTTTAAAAGAAAATATTTTATACCAACATGTGTGACTAATAGAGGAGCATGTTATACCAGCATGGAAACTAGTTATATTTTTTTACTCTTTTGTTAAATATTTTGTCCCCAAATTCTAGATTACCTCGAGTTGATTAAAAACTAGTAACAACTAAGTATAAAATGTTCGCGGCGATCTCCACGTGTCTTATAGGCACATCCCCACTTCAATCATTCAAACGAGTTCTCAAACTCGTGTAAACACTCCACATGTCCATCGATGCATATTTGATATAGCCTAAAGGAAGGAGGACCCTACATAAGCGCGAGCCCTCCACGTGGCTTTGGATGAGGAGTCTAATCGATAGGGACTCGGTGGAAATACCAAGAAGGGCATAGGGGCACATTTCTATGAAGGGATGAAATATTTATTCCAAAATAATGAAGGTCAAATATCCAAATTAATAGGAAAGATAGTGGCGGCGTTGCATTTAAAAATAATAGGGGCATGAGCTAGAAGGATAAGTGCAAGGCCTTATCAGAATTTAAGGAAAAGGGTGGTAGCTGAAAGTGACAGAGAAAAACATTTCCTAGAAAAGGAGGCGAGACACAAAAAATCAAGGGAGGAGGAAAAAGCGTAGAATTCTGAGCCAAAAAGAGGGAGAAGAAAAGTGGAAAGTTATGTATGTTTTATCTAGCCTTAGAAATCCTTTTTCATAAAAGAGAAGTGTAATCTATGCTTTCATGGGCCTTATGTACCCTTTCTCTATATGAATAAAGAGTTCTTATTATGTGCAAATTGGATTTTCATATGTTCTGAACATTTGTTTCTTTTATGAAAGATAGTTATAAATGAGCCAGGAAATTCATCGTGTTTGATGCCCTTATAATTTATTTGTTTCGTTTATTATTATTTGTTTCAGATTACTCGGGTTTTGAGTTATCGAGTAGTAGAGATCATGTTTTTATCCCTTCAACTATTCTTGATAAAGATCTCAGATATTTTGTCATTTCTTTTTAGAATTTGGTGCATCGCCCTTTTATTTCAGTCATTTACATGTTTTTTTCTAAAACCACTCCTAAAACTAGAGAAGAGCCAGCTTCTTTAAAACCTGGAGGTCACCTTAGGGCGCATGTCTCACCAACCTAAGGTTTCCTATGACTCTGATGGTTCATCTGTAAAGAAAATCATCAATGAAACAATAGAATCCCCTCCTATGAAGTATGATTCGGATGAACCAACCTTGTGTTCCTTTTGATGGAGTTAGATGGATGCAAATGTAGCTATAGATTCCTTTGATTGATGCAACCTTAGGTGGTGATGGTAAGTGATTAGTTCTTAGTCCTTCATTATGATGACATAACTTTATATTTATATTGTTCTCTTTCTTTAATTCCATAATTAACCCTAAAAGGACTGACCACGAAAAATATAAGAATCTCAAACAGATTAACAATGCCCAAAAAGTTTGAGGAAAGTGTAAGGAGGATAAGGGCACCCGAGGGGACTAAGGTGCTATGGCACCCAGATCCGGTTGGGTGCCTAGTCGAAATAGGAAAAACCCAGATGAAAGTACATCTTTGGGAAAGTACAAAAGTAAGATTGAAAATAGTGACATGAAAGAAATGCAAAATCACCAAAGAAATGGGTTAGCTATTACTCTTTTCACTTGAAAACCATATGAATAGTAGTATGAGACTAGGACTAGATAATGTCTTAAAATGTGTGATTTTGTGTCTACATTGGGGAAGTATCATGGGAAGAAATTGATTCGAGAAGATTTTTATTCTTCCTGTGATTTTGAGGTAGAACCAGAGGAAATTAGATCCACAATTACAAATTAGGAAAATCATATGTTTTAATTAGATTAGATTAAATTCATTTTGCAACAGGGAAATAGCCACACCCGACTATTTCACGATTTAGTTTATTTTAGTTTAGAATAGAAGTAGTTTCCATTTAATTAGAAGAAATTTCATTGTTTATGTAGCTTTCATTCATTTAATTCTAGAAAACCAATAAAATACTCAAAAACATAGATTAGATTAATTAGATTTGTTTATTTTTCTTATTCCCTTTCATTTAAAATCCTTGAAAATACAAAAACAAATAGACTAGATTTAATTCATTGTTTTAGTTAATTAGTTTCATTTATTTTAATTAATTAGTTGCATGTAGATTTAATTAAATCAAAGGAGAGTAATTGAATTTGTTTAATTTAAATGTGTTTGCATTTCTTTGTTAATTTTGGAACATATATTTAACTATACGTAAATTAACACAAGTTCCCCACGTTACCTTATAGGCTTTAAGTTACCTAAAATTGATCTTAGTTTCTTTTGGTTTCTTTGTGTTCTTTGTTTGTTTCCTTAGATTCTTAATTTTCATGTCCACATGATCATCCAAGGCCCCAGACAACCTATACAAAGAGTGTGTGACCCGAGAGTACCACAACTAGACATTATTACACAATTGACTGACATTGATCATGGCCTCAGGAAACTTATATTCCAAACCACCCCTGTTCTGCCAAGCATTATATCAAAATTGATAGCCTTGAATGAAAAAGTGTATAACGCTAACAAGTTATGGAAAAATCAATCGGGTCGAGACTAGATCCCACAATCCATAGATTTTCCTTCCCACACATCTCTATTCACACCTCCATGACCTTGTCTAGATATTTTTACGCAACAACATAGGACAATTCCCATGTATTTCAAAACCCATTAAAGGTATATTTAGTGATTCTTAAATTTATTTAAACCTTCGTGTAACCATTATCCTTGACTGTTCCATCTCACTTGAACAAGTTAGATAGGTGATCATTTCCTTAAACAAGAAAATTCCCTTAGTGCCCATAAAAGACATTTGTTTTCCTTGATATACCTTTTAGCCATTTTTCACCTATATTTGTATATTCCACCCATTCACCCTATTTATCCATTCAATATCCATCTTTCCATCCTATATTAGTTATCCCGGCATGACCTCGAGAGGTCAAGTGCACTTTAGAGTCATATGTTGTTTCTTGGACACAAAGAGGCCTACATGCTGAAGATGGTGGAAGAATTTCATCAAGAGGAGGGAGAGGCAATGGTGTGCATGGCGGAATTCCTTTTATAGTGATAACTTTCTTATTTTGAATGAACTTGATACACAAATAATTCATGGAAGGAATATCTTGAGCGACGCGGATCCAAGGAAGACATAAGAGCATGTCATAACCTTTGATTGAAGATGCCATAGAGAATGAAAAAAGCATGGTAAGAGGCCCAACGATAACGGGAAGCTTGATGTAGCCAAAATAATTCTAAACTCGATATGTGATATTAGATATTAGAAATTTGATAGCTATGAGAAGTAAGATTGAGTACACACCAATAGGATCTTGGATGGATCATGATGTTATTGATAGTATATGAGCCAATATAAGAATTGATAGATAATAATTGAGAAGTGAATGTAGCATGATAATTGTGATATGAGAATGAAATTGTTGGTGGTGATGCATTAATAGAAGTGACAAGGAAATCAAGAGGCCCTGATAAATGAGGAGGCACAACTCAATATCTATGATTAGTAGAAGTGTCAAAAGTTTGTGTGTCATGCACAGGTAAAGGGTCTTTAAAGATTTTGATATTTTTTTATCATTGATCAACATAGAAGTAGATGGCTCAGGGATCTTGAGTGCATTGCTATCAATAAGATCTTGAATGATATGCTTGAGTTTGAAGCAAGTGGCTAGTAGAATTCCCAATGCATTGATGATAGTCACATTTAGCATTTTCATTGTAATTGTGGCCACGAGGGCGAGAAGGATCAAGATTGAGTGGTGGAGGAAGAGTGATAAGATTTCTCTCAATAATTTGTGGCAATAAGAAGTGAGGTGCATAAGGAAACTTGGTAAATGTACACTTAGGAGGTTTCCATTGAAGATTTTCAGGTGGAGAGACAACATTGATAGTTGTTTTTTCTTCAATGGTCTTAGCATATGCCTTGAAAATATATTTTACTTGAAACCAATTAGAGGAGGAATATGAAGCATTGTCATAATATTTTAGCTTGCCCATAGATAGAATGTATACTTCACGCATTTTGAGTGTATGGAACAATTCATCTAAAGAAGGAGAGGTCTCAAAGATAAATATCTCCTGAAGTGGTGGTAAGAGGCTTTGCACAAAAAGATATTACAATTTAGAATCAGTAAGTACCTTGGTCATCTTATCTAGGTTGTTATTTCAATGTAATACATAGTCTGCTAGATGCTCATTAGATTTTTGATTGATTTGAGCGAGTTGTGCATAAGATATCTTGGTGCCAATATTTATTGAAAAGTGAGAAAGAAAAGCATTAGATAAATTCATAAAAGAGGTTACCGAATGAACAGGTAGATCATAAAACCAACACATGGCATACAATCTAATAATTCTAGGAAATATCTTAGCCGAAATTTATGATCATCCACATAGTCGAGATATGCCACATGAAAAGATCGGAGATATTCTTGAGGGTCACCATGTCCATTGAAAGTGGAAAACTTAGGGGTAACGAAGCTAGGAGGAAGTGAATAAGTAGAAATGGTAGGTGCGAAAGGGGTATGAAGGAGTAATGAGAAGTCAAGAGATGGAGAGGAGCATGAAGTGGCTTGATGTAGTTAGAAAATTTGAATTTACAGATCCTAATATAGGGAAGCTAGGTCATGGGTAATGGAAGAGGAACCAAGTTGCATGTTATAAGAATTGGGATAGTTGGGAGTAGTAGAAGTAGGAATAGAAGTAGGAAAAGAAGTACGTATGTGAAGGGGTTTGGTGGAGGCCATGACTACCGAAGAAGAGCCTATAAGAGGAACATAAGAAACATCTCAAGAACATTTGGAAGTGAGTAAATAATTGATAATATGATGAATATGTATAGGGTTGGTACACAATGTTTGATGGAAATTAGTAAACTTGTATAATTACTCTTGATCAACGTTGGTATCCTCATCATAAGATTATTCACTATTATATGTTTCAATGTTTTCAAGAGGAACATTATGTGAATTAGAAAAAGGATTATCATATTCAACCATTGATTTAGAAACCCTATAGGTAGATGGAGGAAGCTCAATGTGCTCAAAATACCCAAAGCGACCACTAGGGGTAATGACATAAGAAGGAAGGATTCAATCGGACGACTTCACCAAAATGATTAAACAAAAATGTATTTTTATTAAGTCCTATTGTAAAGTAACTAATCTAAAATACGGATGTATAGATGCTAAAATGTAATATGACTCAAGCAAGTAAATTCTCAGCTTGGGACTGATCTAAACAGGGACAGATGTTGAATAGACCGGGAAGAGTGTTTTTATGGAACACTATAAAAAAATTTAGGCTGAAATGAGGTCGGACACTTGCGCTTGGGCTCGGGAAAGGGTGCATGGGGCACTGAAGACAACTTCTAGGTGTCGGTGACTACATAGGGTCTCGGGATATGATCTTTGATGTGTCACAAATTTTTCACAATTTCTTCCTGTTGATATCCTATTGATCACACTAGGATTGATGAGGGTACTTGTAACATGTAAAATAGAATTCACCTGCACAAGCCCACAAACCACATCAAAGATAAAAATAAATATGTAATATGGGGATTAGATTGACCCCGAACTTATGACCAAGCATTGCACTACATCTCGGACTCCATGTATTTATGTTGTGTATGTCTATAGGAAGTGTGCCCTAGGATGCCCTCATGTAAGTTACAATATATAGTCGGCTAGATCTAGAATATAGAAATGTATAGCATGTGTGGAAGGAATAGAATGAACATACCATTCCTATACAATATATCTAGAATATTTAGTCCCTTGTCCCTTGAATGGATGTTATACATATGCCTTTAGTGTTATTTAGTTCCTTTGGATTCAATCTTAGGTGATGATAGTAATACTTAGAGCTTGGTCCCTCATTTTTAAAGCATAACTATGTATTTATATGATTCCCTTATTTTAATTTTTTTAATTGACAACTAGAAGGCTGGCCCATAAGTGAAAATATTCCTATAAGATAAAAAAGACCTAGAGGGGACATGAGCGCACAGGTGTTGATGTCTTGGTTGGGCACTGGTATTCAAAACCATGAAAGATAAAAAAGTAAAGTTCCGAATAGGTTGTAGGATGTGTAGGACCAAAGAGAGAGTAAGAAACAAATAAAAAGGCCAAAAATATTTTTCAACCAATATTTTTAAAAATTGAATTGAATCAACCCCCTAAACAAGACAATATGTTGAGTAAGGTGGGTAAACAATTTATTAGTTTTATGTTTGCATAGTTTATTTGTGAAATACATGCAAACTAACCAGAAGTTTTGGAAGTCCCGTTGCATTGTGAAAAAGGATAGTCCCAAATTTATTTTTCTACTTTGGTGTTGGTGAAGTATCCTAAAGAGGAAATAATCAAGTGACAGGTTTAAAATACTTGATGTAATTTTATTTTTTTATGGTTTTACAACTTCATCTTTCAACAATATTTATAGTTCAGTGGGCATGATCATTGGTCAGATGTCTATATTTGGATTGTAGTTAGTATGTTGTTATAGTGCAATTTGTGGCATGTAGGCATTGTTTGTAAGTGTACAACTTATACAAACTTTTTGTTTACTATGCATGATATTTACACATTTGTAAGTCTTATTGATAGGCTTAATATTTGTAACTGTCAAGTATAGTTGCAAATAGTATGTACAAGTTTTGCATTAACAAGTTGTGAATGCAAGTTACATTTGCATTGTTAATAATGGTATGTGTAAGATCAGGATGTACAAAGGAATATGGTAGTTTAGTGTCATATCAATTGCATTTCAGGCCATTGGGTTATATCACTATTATTGGCATTTGATTATTGTAATTTTTATGGAAAAATTACCATGCTATAAACTAGGTTCTATGTTTGTAAAATGCAGAGAATGTGTGTACAGTTTAGCAGAGTGAATTTCCATTTTGAGGTCAAAATGGTCTTACTGGGGAGGAGTGATCCAGAGGATTTATCATGAGTAGATCTTCTCTAAACTTCCCTAAACCTATACCATGTTGAAGGGCTTCTTGAGACCTTTCCGACGGTATGCTGAAATCCAGAAACGGATTCTCGTGTGAATTCTATTGTCGATCAAAGTTCAATCAACAAGCAAGTCAACTATTGTCAACAGGTCAATTTGGACCAATAACACTATGACATGTGGCGAAAAGGAAAAATAAAGTCATTTTTTGGTTTTTAATCTCTGGTCTTTGACGAGCATAAAATTTATTCCTCCGACCGCCGTGTGGACTATTTGATTTCGGTGCATCCACTTACAATGTGCCGATCAAATGTTACCACATTTCCATATAACTTGGTGAATATATCTAAGCCATATATCTAAGTGAAATGGTCACGTTAAACCATATAAATCTGCCAACCATATATGCCAAAGATCACGTGGATAAGTGGTGGGGGTCCCATACATGGCCCATGTGTGGTAAGTCCACGTGAATAGTGGAGGAAGGTTCTAAGGTTTAAAAACTTTAGCAAAATATTAGCCAACCAATGGGGATCTTATCCAAACCAACTCCGCAAAACACTATGCCATTGGGATTTGACCATGAGACCTCTGCTACCCAAGCTCATCCTCCCAACCAACTCACCACCCAACTCGGATGGGATAGAAAGCGAGCTCCCAGTATAAATAGAGCTTGTAGCTCTGTGTAAAAGGAGGACAAGGGGTCAAGGCAGCAGACAGGTAGTTTGCAGAGAAGGTCATTTTTGAGGCACTGGTCTCGCTTTCAAGGATTAGTGTAAAAAGAAAAAATGTTTAAAATTCAATAAGATTTCCAGAAATATGATTTTTGTTACATGAAGTGCCATGGATTTTCCTATGTAGGCATTTTTTAGTCATAGTTTCACAGAATGGGCATGAGGAGCAGGATTTGATCTGCGTTTTGCATCCACTTCTGGTTCGAATCAGAACACAAAGTAAAAAGGGAAGTTTTTAATAATTTTCTCTAGTTTCTAGAAATGTAAACCTTGTTTGAATAGGTGTTGTATATTTCAAGTTGTATACATTTTTCAAATGTATTTACACAGGGAACAAACAAAAGAAACAATGTAGGAGCCACGGATAGACTTGGGAATGGTTCTAGTAAATTACAGAGTTCCATGAGGTTTGGATCAGCTCATTTGTAGGTATAAAGGTCTGTTAAGTCAATATTGAAGGGATATTGTACTTCTTTGGATGTTTAATGGATCAATTCACTTTCTGTGAATCCAGAGACGTAACCTTCGGGTGAACTCTCGTTATCAATTTCTTGTGTTGTGGATTTGTCCATTTCTATTTTTAGAAGCTGTGATCAGATAAAAAAATTCAAATTAAGTTTATTTGATTAATTATTAAGGCAAGCACAAAACTTGTGAAATTGGAAAGAAGTAACTTTCAATATACATAACCCACAACCAAATCTTAATACACTTGTTAACTTGGATTTAAATATCTGTTGGAGTGTAAGTTTGGAAAATCAATCTGTGAAGTTAAAATGGATTTGTATTAGATTCAATTTATTCACTTAAAGTTGAAGAATTAGATTAATTGATATTTTGGAAGAGTTTGGAAATTGGGCCTCAAGACACCCTAAAATTGGATTAAGTTAACTCAAGATCAATGTTGAGTCTGTAAGGTTTAAAATCTAGAAATTTTCTAAGTACCATTTTTAGATCAATTAGATACTCTATATTTGAGGATGACCCATTACCTTCTCTCTAAATATCAAAAAAATCTCTAACATTGAGCTTAAATAATCCTTTTCATGTTTTTGCAACGATGAGTGTTGGATGAACTTGTAAAAGATTATATGACCTCGATTATTATAAGAACTATATTTTTCCATTCCACAGACCTTACATTTGACAACATGATGATCTTTTTCCAAATTGTAATCAGAATAAGAATTCAACATTCAATATTTCAAATAAAAGATAAAAGTCTCAATCACTCTCAAGAAACTTCATTATTGGATTAGGATACTCCTTGAGTGTTTATACCTATTCACATATCCACATATCCTTCAAAAACCAAAAATATATTGATAACCTTTCATGAACTATTGATTTGATTAGTTCACTGTCATGAGATGAATGTTGCATGAAATTTCATTGAAATCCATGATGTCAAAGACTGAGGTTTGAATCCAAGAGAAAAGAATACCAATGTAGAAATGAAAAATTATTTTTCAGATATTTTTGTTGCATATCTTTTGTGTTTCAAGTATTTCTTTTGTCAAAAACTTTAGACCTAGGGTTTCACAGATTGTTCATTGCTTGAGCCACTCCAAGATGGATTTTTCAACTCAATATTTGATGAAACTATGGGATTTAAACTCCAAAAGGTGTACCCAAGGATTATTCATCCAAACAAGTGCTCATTTCAACTTCAAGAAACCAAAGAGCAATCCCAACAATTGAGTTGATCATGTGTAGAGACAACATTCACACATGTGTACTATTTCTCGGAAAGAAGAATATTTTGACCTTTTTCAAATAATCAAAAACACATGAAAGAACCTATGAAATTTTTTTATATCTATTTTTAATTCATGAGAAACATTTACAACTTAGAGATCTTTGTTTGTCTACCACAATTGATTGTACAAAAGCAACCATTTATTTTAAGACCAGGACCGAACATTTACACGCATCTTCAAGACATTTAACCTATTCCAATATATTATGAGCCTTGTAAACATCATGAATGAACTAATAAAGGCTATAAGAATTCTCATACAAGAAGTTTGAGGATAAACAATAAAATTTTCTATATCAATTCCGAACATGCTTGAAAACTAGAAGAATAGACTTAGAAAAATGGTGATAACTTCTCTAAACACAATGAATTTCCAAAAAAAAAAATTGCACGCTATTTATATGTTAATTTAACCAAAAAATTTATATTATGATTTATTTTAACACTTTTTTTATATTTTTTTGACACCTAAGAAGTCCAGGTGGTTTGTATGGACCTTTCTCAAAACCTGGTCTTGCACAAATTTTAATATCTTGATCAAATGGTCTTTTTGGGTCCTAAAATTTTGTATGGAGATAAAGGAAACATACCTAAACAATATCCAATGATTATTTTTTCAAAATGTTCCCTAAAATTTTCTATCCCATCTCATTTTTATACAAGTACAGTTTGATTTCTTAAGGGTAGTTTTAGGTAGAAGTTACATTTTGTTTCTTAGACATGTTTCTTGACCTTATAAGCCTTGAAATGAGTTTTTCCACATAAAATACACATGTTACAAATGTTTTTCATTAGTTTAGTTCCTTTATTGCTTCACTTTTCTAGATCCCTCGAGAATTAGGCCTATGTACTAGATCCATTTTCACTAGATTCCCTGTTTGAGCGGTGGATGACCTGAATTGCTTGAGTTGAACCTTTATATACCTTCTAAGACTTCAGATGACAACAATAGATAGAACGTATGGCCTATGAACACATCAATTTGACTAAACACCCTGTGGATTCTATGAACACACCAACACCATGGCAATATCACACTAAGACCACTTGACAGAACATCAATGACAACATGACACAAGGTGGGAAGCAAATTTTCCCTTTTTCATTGATGTCAACACTCACACAAAAAGAAAGATTGATGACCAAAGCACAAGTAAAGTGATAACAATGTACCAACTAGGATTTCATGTTTCAGAAAGTTTTGGACCTACTTTGGACATACACTCCCTTTGACATCTATGACAAAGATGGGGTAAACATGGAAATTATAAAAAAACCACATGAGATATGACATACCATTCATATTTCTCTAGCACCAACACCATGAAATTATGCCAACACCATTTATGATCCATGACCATTTTGCATTAGTTTTGATTTAAACCATAATTGAAATGAACATGGACTCACATGCAACAAACTTGTGTGGAAGAATATCATGAACAACACCATGAGCTAGTAGACTAGCTCCCCCTCACTTGAAGCCATTTTTGCACATTACAGGAGCTGATATTGCAAAAAAAATTCTCCCTTGAATTTTCCAATTTATCTTAGCAGCTAGTGGGATCAAGAATAACCCCCAATTCATTTTTAGGTGATCAAAAGTTTCCTTTGGAAGTGGTTTAGTCATGATATCTGCAATTTCTTCTTTTGTGCTCACATATACAAGATTAATATTTTTATCATTTACTTGTTCCCTCAAGAAGTGAAATCTGATTGGAATTTGTTTAGTTTTTGAGTGGAACACTGGATTTTTGGAGACACTAATGACACTAGTGTTGTAAAAAGTAAAGGAGTTGGGTCATAAAACCTTACCTTGTAGTCCTCCAACATTTTCCTCATCCAAAGAACCTAAGTGAAACACATGGAAAAAAATATGTACTCAGCTTCACAGGTTGACAATGTCACTGAAGATTGCTTCTTTCTCAACCATGATACTAGACACTTGCCAAAAAGAGGGCACCACCACTTTTACTCTTCCTATCATCAATGTTTCCAGCCCAATCAACATCAGTGTATGCCCTTATGTTGAAGTCCTTGCTTACAGGATACCAAAGACCATATTCTAATGTTCCCATGAGATATCTCAGTATTATTTTGACTACCTTGAGGTGTGTTTCTCTTGGATTTTCTTGAAATCTTCTAGCTAGAACCATAACTTGCATAATATCAGGTCTTGATGTAGTAGAGTAGAGAAGGCTGCCTATCATAGACCTATATAATGTTTTTTCCACTTTTGGTGAGTTTTCCTCTTTTCTCAACTTGCATCCCACCTCCATTGGTGTGCCTATAGGTCTACACTCTTCCATTTTGAATCTTTTGAGAATTTCCTTGATGTATTTAGCTTGAGATATGAAGATGCCTTGATCTGATTGGCTTATTTAAAGGCCTATAAAGAATGAGAGGTCACCAAACATAGAAATTTCAAACTCTTTACTCATTACATCAGCAAATTCATGAGTCATCTTTTCATGATCCCCTCCAAATATGATGTCATCCACATAAACTATGACAATTAATAGCTGGTATCCTTCTTCTTTGATGTAGAGATTTCTATCAGCCACTCCCTTTCTAAAACCTTTCTCAATTAGATATGCATCCAACCTACTATACCAAGCTCTAGGAGCTTGTTTGAGTCCATATAAGGCCTTTTTCAGTTTGCATACATAATCCTTGTCTCTAGTTAGAGAGAATCCTTCAGGTTGTTCAATATATACCTCCTCATTTAAGTTTCCATTTAGAAAAGTAGATTTGACATCCATTTGAAAAATTCTGATTTTCTTGTGAGCATCATATGCCAAGAACAATCTAATTGCTTCCATCCTTGCCACTGGTGCAAATGTTTCATCAAAATCAATTCCTTCCATTTGTGCATAGCCCTTACATACAAGTCTTGCTTTGTTTCTTGTCACTTCACCTTTTTCATTCATTTTATTTCTAAACACCCATTTTGTTCCTATAACATTCTTATCTTTTGGCCTAGGCAAAAGCTCCCATGTTTCATTCTTCTCAATTTGGTCAAGCTCTTCATTCATGGAATCTACCCAATGTTGGTCATTTCTAGCTTCTCTCACATCCTTGGGTTCTATCATGGATAAGAGGGCTGTGTCTTCATTATTTTGTTGACTTCTTAGCTTTCTTCTTGTGAGAACACCACCTTCTTTACTTCCTATGATCTGATCTGCTAGATGATCTCTCCTAACTTGTCTTGAAGGTGTCTTGGTGTCATGCCTCTCTTCTACTTCTTCCACCTCATCATGTATGCTTTCTACTTCATCATCATCTTCTTGATCATCAATGCAAGGTGCATCATCTTCATGGTTTTTCTTAAGTTGATTTCTTATATTTAAAGGTTGAGACTCATCTATCTTCACATTTGTGCTTTCAACCACCTTTTGAATCCTTTTGTTGTAGCATCTATAAGAGAAAATGACTGATGAATACCCAAGAAATATGCCCTCATCACACCTAGAATCATTTTTCCCAAATTGTCTTCATCTCTCTTAATATAACACTTGCTTCCAAATACTCTTATGTGCTTCATGTTGGTGACCTCCCTTTCCAGAGTTCATAAGGTGTTTTTCTGCTATTCACTCTTAATTGAGCTCTATTTATAATGTAGATAGATGTACACACTAGCCTCTCACTCCAATAACTATCGGAAGTCTTGATTCATTTAACATAGTCCTACTCATTTCTTACATAGTTCTATTATTCCTTTCAACCCCCCATTTTTTTGAGGTGTCCTAACAACTGAGAATTGTCTTTGTATTCCATGTTCTTTACAATAATCATAAAATTCATTAGACCAAAATTCTCCACCCCTATCTGATCTTAAGCATTTGATTTTGGTATTCTTTTCATTCTCCACAAGTTCTTTAAAGGCTTTGAATCTGTCCAAGGCTTCTGATTTGTGTTTTAAGAAAAATACCCATGTCTTTCTAGTGAAGTCATCTATTAAGAGCATGAAATACTCATCCCCTTACATACTTGCAGTCCTTGTAGGCCCACACAAATCTATATGAATCAGCTCCAAAGGTTGAGTAGTAGAGTACTCTTTGGATTTGAAATACCTTCTTGTTTGTTTACCATGTAGACAAGCATTGCACATAGAATATGCTGGTTTTACAATATTTGGCATGTTTCTAACTCCATCTTTAGCACTTAACTTCACAATATTTTCAAATCTGATATGTCCTAATCTTCTGTGCCATAACCAATTGTCATCAAGTTTACTTGTGAAGCATTTTTCTTTATTCACTTATTTGAGCACATACATGTTATTTTTTGTTCTTTTTTCTCTTCCAACTCTCTTTCCTTATTTTCCATCAACTATTTCACACCCTTTATCATTGAAGATCAGATTGTAGCCTTGTTTACACATTTGAATAACACTTAGAAAATTGTGTTTGAGCCCTTCAACATATAGAACATTCTTAGTGATTGTTTTTCCATTGTCAAGACTAAGAGTTCCCTTTCCCACAATATTTGTTGAATTATTGTCACCAAATCTAACAACACCTGATGCATTATTTGATAGAGAAATGAATTTTATTTTTTCACCTGTCATATGACTAGAGAAGCCACTATCCAAGTACCAAATCATTCCCTCATCTTGCACATGGAATGCATTTTGTGCTATCAAACCAAGTTCTCCTTTCTTGTTGAATCTATATTTCACAACATATATCCACTTATTTTGTTTGGGATATTTTATACTTTGCACATACTAGCTATGTGACCCTATTTTTGGAATTTATAGAAAATAAGGTCATGAATGGCCAAAATAAAAATTCCATCTCTACCTCTAGGCTTAGCCCCTATCTAGATATATGACTAATTATTGTATGTTGCAAGTTATAATTTCTTTTATTGCCTCTAGCATTTATTTTACATTTTACTGACTTTGTGTCCAAACATGTTACATGAAAAACAATAACCATAGAAGGAATGAGAGTACCTCATAGCATAGGTGATCCTAGGAGAGTTTGACCTCCTCTTGATAGATTTTGTGGCCTCCATATTTATGGTATGAGAGGTGATTGGTGTAGAATTTTCCTTCTTTTGATTGGCTAGTTCAAATTTCTTATTTCTTGAAACCAATTCTTGATTTGTCATTTATAAGACATTGAGTGCTTATAATGTTAGATAAGACATTTGAGCTCTTTTATAGCTTCTCATACACCTTGAGTTTGCTAGTCACTTGTTCCAATTTAGCCTTATAGAGTTTTAAATAAAACTTCAAGAGTAAGCATTTTTCTTCCTTTACCTTGTAGGATTGAGAGATATTTTCAAGCTAAGATTCAAGTTCCTTGAATTCATTCATTTCCTCTTCTTCCTTTTGAATTTTCCTCCTTTCAAATATGTGAATTTTTTCTTCATAATCCTTTAAGGTGCATCTTAACTTTTGGTTCCTTCTTCTACATATTTGGAGTTCTTCAAGAGCACTTACAAGTTTAGCCTCTAGATTTACTCTTGCCTCTTCTTCATCATAATCTCCATAGATATTCACGTTCTTTCATTTTATGTTGTATTTATGAGGGATTTCTAGATCCATGAAAAAAATTCACATTTATTTCCATCATTATCATTCTATGAGATTCTTGAGTTACTTGATTCAGTCACTTGAATTCTCTTTTGAATAGAAGTTTCTCATGTTCTTGAAAAAATTCTTATTGATATCCTTCTTCTTGTAGTCCATCTTTGTCCTGCCATTTGTATGACCTTCTTCACCATATTCAAAATTAATTTAATTGTTTTTATTTTGGAATTCAGCAAAGTAATGTGTCCTACTTGTCCACAATTAAAGCACTTGAAAGGGAGTTTACCTTTATATTTTCCTGAGCCTCTTCCTAGTCTTTTTACAAACATTGCTTCAATCTTCTCAGCATCTTCTTCATTCTCCAAATTTGATTCTTATTTTTCTTGCTTAGATTGAGTCTCTTTATTGGATTTGAAAGAAACTTCCTTCTTGGTAGATTTGGATCCTATTGTTCTCATTTCATATGCTGATATAATGCTTTTTAATTCATCCAATGTACAAGTTTTTAGATCTTTTGCTTCCTCAAAGGCAGAGACCTTTGTTGTTGGAAATTCATTATTAGTGTTAACATGGTTATTGATATTTATGTGTGGGTGAGAATATATTTTATATGTGAATTTGTTAGACAACTCATGTATATAGCTATTTAGGTGAGAGATTGGGTTGTTGGTTGAATAACTCGTACAAGCATAGGTTTGAGTAGTTTTAGGAGATTCCTTAATAATAGGAATTCCTCTCCTATATATATGTATATTGTTTGCAATATTACATTGAATGATTATTATTGTGTAATTATTTTGTTCGAACCTTGAACCAAATTTATGATTTGGTATTAGAGAAAGGTTAATTAGGATGAGAGTCCTTGGGAGAAATTTATAGATTTTTGTGATATGGTGAATGAAAAATGTTGATTAATTCAAAAACTTAGTGAATATGGCTTTGAATACAATGTGAATCTTGCATTGGATGCTTTTCTATTGAGAGAATCATTGGAATCTTTCTTTTTTCATCCGGGGTGTATTGGAAGCATCAACGTTACATTACATATAGTCTACAACTACTACATTTGACTCTGTATGGTAGATATGGTATTCTATTTTCTCTAAATGTATTCTTCATGTACCAACATGACAGACCTAATTTCCACTCATGTTGAGAGATAGATGGATAAAAAAATTCTAGCTATGTGTACCAAATCTTCTCTCAACTCTGCTCTGTTGTTATTTCCATATCTAAAGATGTTGAAAATTGATAGTTTTAGTTGGTTCTAGATCTCAATTCATATCTAATGTTCATGATATGTGGAGGCAATAAATTCATGGTCAATGTATATGATATCAATGATCATTGGATTTGTGCCCTAATTGCATTGATTTAGAGAACTCTACACAACATCCTTTGAGTATGAACTCGTCCATGTATTTATTGGTTTGAGAATTTTTTTACCTCAAATCATGTGTTAAGTGACTCATTCCATCACGTGTAATTCAAAGTATTTCCATGCGCTTGACACCTTTTATGTTACTTTGCATAGTGAAATGTTCATGTTGCAAAGTAGAGAAAATAAAAAGATTATGGTTGGTCATAAAATTAATTTTCATAGTAATTATTAATGGTTAGTAGTCTATTATTAAATTCATCTAGTCTTGGTATTAAAAATTATCTTTATTTTTTGTAAATTGTATCACATAGTTAATGTGATAAATTTTCAAGTCAAAAATTCATTGTTTATAATGCATGAGACACATTTTTGATGTTAACAACGTCCATTTTCTAGATGATAAGATGAAAAATATTGCATCTGTAATGAATTTTTTTAAGGTTGCGAGAGGAGTAAAACGTGCCTTCCTTCAAGATCTTTGCCCCTCGACCCTTCCATGTACCACGATAGGAACGTGCCCAGGGCGCCCTGGGACCTTGTAAGGGCCACTTCCCCTTAACCCCACTAGGTGTTGCTACCCCTAGATCATCGATTTGGAATTTCAGAGCCAAAGGAAAAATTGGTGGGGAGCCATGTTGACGAGAAGAGGGTGAAATTTTCAGGACTCGTGAGTTTCATCCGATTGAACTAATCTGTTAGAATTTGAGGATTCTAATAAATATAGATTTAATCAAATTACATATTATATAATGTTACAATAAATATTTAAATAAAGATCACACCATAACATAAGTAAATAAATAAATACTTACAGAAATAAATAATATAGGTGACACAATATTTATAGTGGAAAACCCCAACAGGGTAAAAACCACTTTGAAAATAACTTTTTATTTTAGAGAACTTATTTAACATCTAGTAATATCACCTCCTCCTTTGAAACCCTATTTACTAAGGGTAAAACCAAATCACTTGATTTGCACACCTTTGATATATTTCCCAAATATATCAAATGAGGACCTAAAGTCCTTTTTATATAAGGTGATCGGGTATGTCTCTCGACCCACCTTTTCAACCTAAAATGGTTGACACATACACATATGTTTATAATATTTAATATTAGAAATATAATTATTTCATGATATTAAATATTTAATCTAAAGCATAAATATTTAATAATAGAAATATAAATAATTCATATTATTAAATATTAACCTATATATTAGTGATGGACCCATATACATTAAGGGTTAGTCAGACCACTTAATCATTATGTTCCAACACCCCCCTTAATGTTAAGTGGGATAACATAACATATGCCAATAGATTACCTGCCCGTGGTACACTATAGGATTTACAATCCTTAAAACATAAAGGTTTTAGGCTAGCATATTAGTTGAAGGAATTATAACACCTTCATCATACTCAATTTACCTTTTGGTACAAAAGGATTTGGCATCCCAAAGATCATCCCATGATCAATGGCTAAGTATGATTTATGAGTTTTATATGTTCTCACAAGTTCTTATAAAAAGTTATTGAACCCAAGCATATAAGAGTCTTTTACAACCAAAGACCTCCTTAACAATATGCTTGTACAGGATGTTTACCAGTAAACTCAATAGCACTAAAGAGTTTACTGAAGACCGCCTTTAAGATCTTTCTACACTTCTTTCTAAAAAATAAGCTGAGGAGGTATACATGCCCAAATGTCTTTTTACACTTGCCCAAAGGTATTTTTTTACAATTTCTGAAGGTATTTTTACAAAAAATAAGTTCCATTAGGAGGTGACATTGTCATGCACACTCCCCCTTAATGGAAACTCAAAATCCAAGATTTTCACGAAAGTGACAAAACTTTACAAAGACTCGGGTACTTTGTGAAGATGTCAACAACCTACTCTTCATTCAACATGGACTTGAGATTTATGACATCACTTAACACCTTCTCACGGGTGAAGCGTGTATGTATCTCAATGTGCTTCGTCCTCTGATGTTGAACCGGATTCTTAATCAAGATTAATACAAATCTAATCACCACATAGAAGAGGAATACTCCCTTTAACTTCCATGTGTATCTCTACCAACAACGGCTACAACCACGTGGTTTCTTTACTTCTTCAATTGTACTTCTCTACCTCAGTAGAAGAAATGGAGACTGTGATTATATTTTTGTTCCAAGTAATGGTTCCTACACTAAAAAAACTTGAACACATATCCAAGTATATTTTATAACACAACATCAATGTGGTTAGAATCAAAAAATCCATATAAGATAGAATTTTCATTCTTAGATAATGCAACCCATAATTGATTGTTCCTTTAATATATCTAAAAATTATTAATTATGCTTTATCCAAAAACAATTTTCCAGAGTTTTTTTGCCATAAATTATGTTTTGACCCAAATGTTGTAGGTTGGTTTCATTCAGGATCTTGGTTTTGTCAAGATAGAAATAGTTAGATGCCATTGTTTTCCTCAAACCGTAAAACATACCCCATTATAATATACAATATACCACATATTTAGATACATATTTATCGATAATAAAAACACCATTTTTAATAGAATCATATCTAAATTTTATAGATCTAAAGAAAAATATTTGATCATAACTAATTATGTCATTACAATGCATTATAATTAACCTCCCATGATCAAAATAATAACTCAAAATATAAGGGGATCTTCCCTATACCCCAATTATTTAAAAAATATTTCTAACCATATAGAAGGGGAGAAGAGACCCTAAGAATGCATAACAAATTTAAATTTCTGAAAAATTAATGTAGACAAAGATCCGACCAACTTAAATTTGACGTCTAAATGACCATCATAATGGCTTTTTTGTCTCACATCATGATGGTCGCAATGACGGTCAATTTTAACACAATGAAAGTTTCCTAGAACCTATGAGCTTAAATTTGATGTCTAAATGACCATCATATTGTCTTATGTTTGGTCTACTGTGACAGATCATTTGACTATCAAATTTAATGAAGCCAAAACTTGTTGTGTATTTCCAGAATGTGAAATTCCAGAATTTCTTCTTCTGTATAATATTAGGGAGGTTATATTTTAATACATTATAATAACCTATTATAATTTATAATATAAAAATATATACACTTTTAAAAAAAAGAGGTATATAGTTTATAGAATGTAAATAAAAAACAACATATAGTTCATAAAAATTATAAACTATAGTATATTTTTTTATAAAAAAACACAATGACCAAATAAAAACATCGGCCACTTGGTATGTAATTATTATTTTAGGTTTTTATAAACATAAACTATGCCAAGGTGGCCCACATTAATATGACATGATAATTTGGAAACATAAGTTAGGATATTAGTTTTTTAAAAAATTAAACATGCCATACTTACCAATGCCACGTGAAAAACCTAAGAAAATGCCATATGATTTAAAAACTACTTAGTTTTTAAGTTTAATTTTTTATCTCTCACTTAGAAAAAGAGGGCCGCTTTAGAGTTGAAGAAGTTTTTACGGTTTAAGTTTTCATTTTTATTTTTTAATGAACAAGTATAGGATTAAACTTAGTAATATTGATTACTAAGGCCACCGACCTTCAACTACCCACCATTCACCATGTCGGGCATTAAGATTAAAACAATGTTTTATAGTTTAGGTATGTTCAAAACATTTTTTTATGGAGCCCATATGAATGGGGTAGTTATAAACTATAGTATAAGAACTATATAAAATATATAGTTTTCAAATTATATAAATTTTAATACGATGTTTATATAAGTTATTATATAAACCTTATTCTATATATTTTTTAATTTAAAAAAATATAGTTATAGATTAACTATAAACTATAGTTTTTCAAATCAAATTCTTTTAGAGGGGTCCAAAGAACACAGGTATGAATTTACCTTTCAAATATTTAACCTGCAAACATTTGAAATTATAGAAAACATGAAAATTATTTCATATAGTAATAAATCCTTTCCTTTTCTGTATGTGATTTTCACGCAGTAAATATTTGAAGCCCCTTTCACCTATGCACACATCAATCTCCAAACAAACATTAATTCCATATAATTTACAAAATGTAAATGAAAGTAAAAATCATATCATATTACATCTCCCCTAAAAAAATTAGGGATTTAAAATTGAAAAACCCTAAAAATTTTACCGAGAGTTTAATTGCACAAATGTAGTGCCGAAATAAATTGGAAAAAAAAGAAGGGGACCAGATACTTTTAAATACCCTTTCGGGTTGGTTGAAAAAACCCATACAAATTAAATAAATAAAATACAAAAAAATTGATCTTAATTTATTTAATTTACCTCGCTCTGTTACCATGTTAGAATTTGAGGATTCTAATAAATATGGATTTAATCAACTTATATATTATATAATGTTACAATAAATATTTAAATAAAGATTACATCATAACATAAGTAAATAAATAAATACTTACATGAAATAAATAACATAGGTGACACAATATTTATAGTGGAAAACCTCAATAAGGTAAAAACCACTTTGAAAATAACCTTTTACTTCAGAGAACTTATTTTACATCCAGTAAGATCACCTCCTCCTTTGAAACCCTATTTACTAAGGGTAAAACCAAATCACTTGATTTGCACACCTTTGATATATTTCTCGAATATATCAAATGAGGACCTAAAGTCCTTTTTATATAAGGTGATCGGGTATGTCTCCCGACCCACATTTTCAACCTAAAATGGTTGACACATATACCTAAGTTTATAATATTTAATATTAGAAATATAATCATTTCATGATATTAAATATTCAACCTAAAGTATAAATATTTAATAATAGAAATAGAAATATTTCATATTATTAAATATTAACCTATATATTAGTGATGGACCCATATACATTAAGGGTTAGTCGGACCACATAATCATTATGTTCCAAAACTAGCAACATTACTAGAGGTTGGAGGATACACAAAGGTTAGAGGAAAATTGGCGTCCTCTCATCACCACCACCGACTAGGCCATGCATACTGATTTTGTGATGTGTGTGTGTGTGTGTGTGTGTGTGTTTTGATTTCATTTGATTTCTGTGTGGTGTTTTCAGAGTAATGTGTTATGGAAACTTCACATTATGGGGGGGGATGACATAATGCTTCAATTTGTATGTGTGGATTAATATATTTGCACTATGATGGATTCTAATGTGTAATCTCCTTAAGAGAAACTACGATGAGAGCCGAAGAATGCACTAGCACATTGCGATATGGTTGTAGGTAAACCATTTTAAAACCTTCACCCCTTTGTGGTTTGTGTTTAACCACTAGAAAACCACCTTAATCTTGGTTTTGGTTAATGATGGAAAAACAAATTTTGGTTTGTGATAATCCAAAGGAAAATCACATGATCGTGAAATTAGGTGCATTGTATCATGGACATTTTCCCCATGTTTACACTAAGGGGGAAATATTAGGAATTCATTGTTAGTGTTCACATGGTTATTGATATTTATGTGTGGGCTATAATATATTTTATATGTGAAGTTGTTAGAAAACTCACATATATAACTATTTAGGTGAGAGATTGGGTTGTTAGTTGAGTTGGTTGGATAACTTGTACAAGCATAGGTTTAAATATTTTTAGGAGATTCCTTAATAATAGGAATTCTTCTCTCTTATATATATATGTATGTATGTATGTATGTATGTATGTTTGCAATGTTACATCGAATGATTATTATTGTGTAATTATTTTGTTTAAACCCTAAACAAGTTTATTATTTTCATCATACTTAGAGGTCAATGACCTTAGGAATTTTTGAACTATGGTAGTATCTTCCATATTTTCACCTAAACCTCTGATTATGTTGATCACTTCATCCACCTTCTGCATGTAGGATGCAATGCTATCATCCTCTTTCATCTTTAAGCTTTCAAATTGAGCTCTATAGGTCTATAGCTTGGAAAGTTTTACTTTGTCATCCCCTTCATAAATTATTTGGAGCTTGTCCCACATACTATTGGTTGTGATGTAATGCATTAATTTGAAAATGTCGGTTTCAGTTAGGCCATAAAGAATGTCATTCATGGCTCTTGATTTTCTCTCATATGATGCCTTGTCTATTGTTGATGTAATTGGAGTTCTTGGGGAAGTATAAACTTTGTCCACACTTTCCCATATGTCAAATCCAAGTGACATGAGATAAGTCCTCATTCTTATCCTCCAGAATGCATAGTTTGTCCCATTAACAAGAGGTGATCTTGAAATTGATAATCTACCTTATGTTTGAGTGTTTTCCATGCTTGTGAATAGAGGATAATCTTGAAGATGTTAAGATTCTACAAAAATGGCCCTACTCTGATAGCAGTTATTAAGAATAACAAGAACTAAGAGGGGGGGGTGAATCAATGCTGAGAATTTTCTTGGCTATTTCAAAATTTCAAAGTTTCTTAAATTGATTCAACAATCATACCATGAACACAAAATGAAAATAAAGGAAGAATGAAAATGAATAGGACACAATAATTATAGTGGGAAAACCAAGAAGGGAGAAAACCCACTTAAAATCAAACCTCATATTCTGAACACCAATTGCAAGGCATGCACTAATGTACGTTTGATTAAGAACCCACTTAATCTCTGAAGCAACAACTTCAAGAATTCATCCAAGAAACTACTTGATGATGGCTAAGAACCTACTTATCTGATTGTGCAAGCTACAACTTGCAAGAAACAACAACTTCTTCAATCTAAGCACCTACTTAGAAAAATATAGGACATTATTGATCATATATTACCTATGTTACTTCATCAACAGATTATGATCACATTCCTATGACAAAGTTCCCTTTTACTCTGTAATTCAGCTTCATGACTTCATCATCTTATCACATATACTCTTTCTGCTCTCTTGTAATCACTGCAATAACCGCAACTCTACATCAACTTCAACTTCTAGACCTTTTAATCACCGTCTTATCATCACCATCCAAATTTTCACATTTTTAATATATTCAAACTCTTCACAATTTTAATCTTGTTGTGAGAAAGTAATTATAATTACTAACTTGGAACTCATTTTCTTATGTCATATTGACATTTTAAACTAATGAAAACTCTACAAGTATTATAGATTCTCACAAGACTTAGGAGATCATCAAAATACATATGGCGTTCTCATAGTCCTTTACAAAATTTTGAATTAGTTACATTCTAAAAACAACATCCCGACAAAACAAATATGCTCAAAAATCAGTCATTTTGTAGGAAAGTTACATTTTTGTCCATTTACCTTCCCTTGGTGATTAGAATAACTTTAGACATGTTTAGACATCTAGGTACAAGTGTCGGGAGAGACTCTATAGTTTCTAAGAGCTCGAGTTACTCTGCATTCAAGGATGACCCTTTACATTCTCTTTGAATATCAAACAAGTCTATAACATTGAGCTTAAACAATCCTTTTCATGTTTTGATAGAGATGAGTGTTGGCCGAGCTTGTGAAGGCTTACTATTCTTGATGGATTACCTCAATCATTATAAGAACTATATTTTTCTAGCACACAAAATTCACATTTGACAACATGATGATCTTTTTCCAAACTTTAATTAGAAGAAGGATTTTGTATTTAATGTTCTAAAAGGAAAGTTAAAAGACTCAATCAATATCAAGACACTTAATTATTGGATTAGGAAATTCCTTGAGTGTTTTCACCTATGTACATATCCAAAGATTCTTCAACAAACCAAAAATATATTGAGAACCTTTCATCATTTTTGACGAGATTAGTTCATTGTCCTTAGATGAATATTGAAGGAAATTTCATTGTAAGTGATGACCAATGATTTTCATAGATGTTTGTTGTATAAATTTTATGTTTCGAGACATTTCTTTTGACAAAACCCATAGACACGGGGTTTCACAGATCGTGCATCACCGAGAAGCTCCAAGATGGATTTTTCAACTCAATGTTTGATGAAAATCTATGATTTCAACTCCAAAAGGTTTGACCGAGGATTATTCAGCTAACCAAGAGATTATTTCAAATTTAAGAAACCAAAAATAGTCCCAACAACTTGAGTTGATCATGTCTAGAGACAATATTCACACCTGTGCACTGTTTCTCAAGGAAGAAGACTCTTTTGACCTTTGTCAAACAATTCAAAAACATGAAAGAATATATGAATTTTTTTATATCTCTTCGCACCGAATGAGGAATATTTACAAATCGAGAGAGATTTGTTTGACTACTACTGATTGATTGTACAGAACAACCATTTATTTTAAGTCCAAGGACTAAACTTTTACATGCATATTCGGGATATTTAATCTGTTCCAATGCCTTGTGAGAATTATAAAAATCATGAATGAAATATTGGTGGATTTAATAATGCTCATTCAATATTTTTGAGGATAAAAAAAATTTTCCTTCTATCGAGTCCGAACATGCTTAAAAACTAGAAGAACAAAGGCTTAGAAAAATGGTGATAACTTCTCTAAAAAAATGAATTGCCAAAAAAAAATTGCAACCTATTTCTAGGAAAATTTACCCTAAAAATTTCTCTTATGATTTATCTGAACACTTATGTATATTTTTTTGACACCTAAGAAGTTTAAGTGGTCTCGTGGACCTTTCTCAAAGCCCAATCTTGTAAAAATTTGAATATCTTGCTCAAAAAATCTTTTTGGGTCCTAAAATTTTGCATGGAGCCAAAGGAAACATACCTTCACCATCACCAATGATTATTTTTTCAAAAATTTCCTTTAAATTTTCTATCCCATCTCATTTGGTTGAAAGTACGATTTGATTTCTTAAGGGCAATTTTAGGTAGAATTTTTTTTTATTACGAGACATGTTTATTGACATTCTCATCCCTAAAATGAATTTGTAAACGTAAAATACACGTGTTCCAAATGTATGTCCTCATTTTAGTTCCTTCACTTCTTCACTTTTCTAGACCCCCAAGAATTAGGCCTATGTACTATAGTTAGTTTCACTAGATTCCCTGTTTTAGCAAGATGATGACCTAAATTGCTTGAGTTAAACCTTTATCTACCTTGTAAGACTTATTGTGAGAGAATTAGAGAGAACATATGACCTATGATAACATAAATTTGACTGAACATCCTATGTATTTTATGAACACACCAACACCGTGGTAATAACACACTAGGACCACTTGATAGGACATCAATGACAACATGACACAAGGTGGGAAACATGACTAAAGATGAACACCCCTAGCGAGAAAGATAAGAATTAAGAGAAATAGGGTTTGAATCTAAGATTTTAGAAAAGTCTGGATCCCCACTATCAAATAAATAGGGACTGAAAGGGTTAGATATCTCAGATGAAGCAAATTGGATACTGGGAGAATGGGTTTTTCTCAATCTTCGGTGGACGTGATAGAGTAGCGTGTCATTGCTCAAGTAGATACAAGTTTTCCTCAAGGTGGGTTTGAATATTTTCAATAGATCATTGGAATTTTTTTGTCATAGTTTTGGAGGTTTTGATATGAGACTATTGTCTTGTAAGAACCATGGAAATAAAAAATCACCTAACAATGAAAAATAGATCTAGATTGGTTGATTACACACAAAGACAAATCACACAGGAGGATTTTTATTATCTTGATTATTAAAATAAGGGTTAAATGTAAGAAAAGGCTAATAGGGTCCTAGGAAATGGTCATCTAAGGATGGTTTTAGGAATGTTTAAGGTTGGAGTCCTCAACATACCCAAAGGTACGTGAGGCCTAAATCTATGTTGGTGCCATTATAGGGTTTGTTATTAAGGACTACCCCCTCACTTCACAAGCCTACAACGATAAGGGAGTCGGGTGCTTAGCCAATATACTGATAACTAATTATTTATACTTAGTCAGAACACCAAGTCGGTTTCTCCTCTTGGTGATGAAATCCAAGTAGGTCCACCTGAGTAGGAATGTTTCAATGCAATTTTTATTTGAAGTGATTTGGTTGTGTGTGGGGGAAAGTTAATTTAATGCAACCTATTAACCTCCTAATTAAACTATGTGATCAAGAAGAATGAAAATTTCTCTTTAGACCCAAAAGAAAGATTAATTTTGATGAGAAAAAAGACAAACACACAATAATTTGAAATAAAAAGAAAGGAAGGAGACACACCTATAAAATAATTCCTTTTTTAATTTTTAAGAACAACTACAGTTCAACAAACAAGCTCCCAAGATAGAATTCTACAAGGGTTAGTAGAAAATAGAATACAAAAAGAGGAAATGGATGTTATAGGCTAACCAAGTTATAAAAAAAAATCCATAGTGACCACCTATGATTCATAGGTATCGCTAGCGATCATTTGGATCATTAACGATTGCAAAGTAGAGAACCTAATGATGAAATTCAATTGATTTGAAATGAAAGAAAAGGGACAGAGGTCCCACCAAGTGTGCCACAATGTACCAGAGAGTTTTTTTCCAACTTAAACTTAATGAAATGAAATAATAAAAATAAACTCGACATCGAACATGACGGGGTTTCATGATACCCACAATATGTATGTCACTATTGATGGATAAAAGCTTCTTCTTCAATCACCGATAAAGAAACCTGTAGATCAAATACACTAAATAGAAAATATTACATAGATGGATAAATGAGCTATTCGGAAAAGGCCGATCTGGGAATCCAAAGGAGCTTACTTGGAGGATGTCATCTAAATTTGAAACAATTAATTAAATTTACAACGATAATGATAAGATATCAAAGATGATAGATAGATGAAATATGAGAATCTATAGAGCTCAATGTTGAAGGGTAAGTACTTTACATATTCAAAGGTGGCTCAAACAAGGGTCCATACAATTTGAACAGGACTCAAGTAGTCATACCAAAATTCTTCTGGTCTATTGATAAATTTAGTGGATGAAGTTGATCTATTCATCAATGTCTTCAATGTTAGTGGAAAATCGTATTACACTTTTAACTCGTGAAGGATGTTGTAATGTTCCCAAAATAAGGGCTATTGGACTATAAGAAGGTTGTAAATGCTTGTAATTGGATGAGAGAAGCCAAGAACTACCATATAAGAGCAATCCATTCTTACAAAGAATAAGTTAAGTACAAAATAATAGATAAAAATGATGATAAGAAGATGAAATGATAAATATATGTGTTTTGTGACAGGGGATCTCTGGTGATTCGGCCAATTACTGGTGATTGAGGTAATCGCTAGTGATTACTTCTAAAAGGGATACTTTTGCTAAAAATTATAAACACAGTTCTAAATTGATATTTTTGAGTATTTTTTTATGTTTGATCGAAATGCAAAATGAAAAAATAAAATAGAGGAATACCTTTTGATGTGAGAATGAGATAAAATATGCTTCAAATCATCTAATAGAGTCAATTGAGATTAATGTGCGGGTTTTTGTGCTTCTTGATGATTGAATAATGAGAAAAACTATCAAAATTATGTGTAGATAGTTCTTTGGTGGTAATCTGAGGCTCTTTATGATCTCTGGAATGACCTAAATTCAAAGAGAAGTTGAAAATATGAAGTGCAAGTAAGAAAAAATGATTTATGAAGATCACTGAGAGAGGAGGAAAAACTCATATTTATAATTGCTATTATTTGGTTAGGATGGTCGGTGATCTAGTTTTTAGGGAAAACGTTTGGGAAGTGGTTGAAACCACTTCTAAATAGGGTTTTAAGGTATTTGTTGAGCGATTTTTTTTTTTTTTTTCCAAAAAGAGGTTAAAAGAGGTTATGGATGAGGTGTGGGGGTTGATATGTGTTGATAAAATAGGTTTAGGTGGTTTAAAAATGGTTAGGGTAGATTTAAAGTGGTTAGGTGGTTTTTAAGAGGGGTAAAGTAGGATTTTACAAGCTGTGGAATGGTATTTATGGGTGTGGGATAATATTTACATGGATTAAATATTATGGGGAGAATATATCTTAGGATAATGGTTTAATAGATTAAATAATGTGTGTGGTATGGAGTTATGTGACATATGTTATTTGGATACAGACCGGGAAATTAGTGATGCTAATTTTAGGTGTCTATAGTATCCTCTAATCTATCCGTATTTGTAAAAATACCCAAGTGAATGCACCCTTTTTTGAGGTATGTGTGATAAAAAATTTGAGCATGTAGCTAAAAAAATGTGTACTCATGTACTATATGTATAATAATATGTACAAGGATTTGAAAGGTGGAACCGATGACCACCATTAAGAATTTGTACTTATAAAAGGGGTAACACATGGTGGAAACCATAACATGAAGAAAAAAATAACATGGAATAATACATGTGTAAAAGAATTATTAACAATAGAGAATGACTTATTCCATACTCAAAAAGTGTTTAATACACATAACAATATTTTCATAGAAAAAATAGTGTAAACATCGGTATAAGGAAGAAATAATAGTGTGGAATCAAGTAAGAAAACACATGTAAAAATATAGTCAAATGTAGGCATAAAGCCACAAATATGGAGCAGCCATAGTGTCACAAGACAATTATAATAATGTAAACACTCAAATTTAGTAATTCCACTATTTGATGCAACTGTTCTTGACATTGATCTCTTGCTAAAAAAGTGCATTTTACCCACTCTCATCCAAAGTATATCTCTAAGTATCTTGTCTAGATTGCTCGATCATACATACTCATCCATGACATTATCTGAGATTTTAATGCATAAAATCCATGTAGAAACTTCACTTGTTAGTTTCCAAAACTCATACTTTGAAATTCATCACTGGGGCATAAAAATACGGTAGGTCCAGGTTGTAATATTATATACTAACCCTCGTATATGGTTTTTACCCAACATACTTTGGTCCTAAAATTTCAATGCACATTCTTCTTTGGATCAATTACTTCCCCTTAGTGAAAATTTTCAACTAAAATCACCTTTAGAAGTGTATATAAACAAGTAAAACTCATCTCATTTACAACGTGTAACTTCATGAACTCCTCATGTAAAGAAAAACACTAAATCCACTCAAATCTCCCTAAACTATGAAATAACTCATGCACATCCATTAGGGTAGCATCCCTACTAGTATAAATTATTCTTCCTGGTTTAGGAGTCTCCATCTTCATCCTACAAGCAAGAAAAGTGACCATTCCCAAGTATTTGAGCAAGTTTGAAACTTAAGCAAAGCATTGTCAAAGAATGATTTCCGGTTTGATTGCACTTGTGTGGTAGGTATCACATGATAAGAGAACCATTTGTGGTTTGAGAACTCTTTGGAGTAGTGGAAATGTATGTGGTGCACAAGGGTTCCCAAAACCTAATTAAATTTGTTTTGCATGAAATCCTTGCACTACAAGGGTTTTGGGGTTTGATCAGAGTTTATATAGCCATTTTAAAGGTGAGCAAAGATTACCAACACATAATGAAACACATTGATAGGTAGATGAAGCACTCAAGAATTTATAGACATAAATTTCAAGTAGGTCCAAGACTATATAGAAGGTTTATGACTATATAGGTTGTACAATTTTGACCAAGCTTAGTTTTAGGTTACAGTTTCAACAATAAAGCATTTCCGCTTCTAGATCTTTCTGCTTCTTGTACTTAACCCACTGGAAGGCTATGCAAGATCCACACATAATTAACTAATTACACTCTTTATCTTTTTTTTTTATGGTTAGATCAATCTTTAATTTGAAAAGTGTTATTTTGATTTGTGCAATTAATTTTGGAAGTTAATTAAAGATCAAGATATCCACCGGTATCATTCATTCATCATTTTTATGCATGTTTAATTAAAACATCTAAAACTTAAAAAGGACGAGATATCACTTCCCAAAAAGTGAAATAAAATAGAATGCACAATGTTCCATAATCAGATAATCAAGTGCATAGACAAGAAATAGGCATGAAGCCAAAAACATGAGACACGCATGGTGTAACAAGACAAGAAAGGCCCATGTGATGTATAAAAACAATCATAACATCCTATTAAGATAAATCCATGTTTTAATAAATCAAGGAATGAATCCACATAAATAAGTAGTGACAGATTACAGAAAACATGTATAACAAATGATCATATAAACAATAATAAAAATTTAGTGCTACAAAAGACACATGTGTTAGTTCTAATGATCCAGTGTCTAACAATAAACACTATACATGTAAATAAGCATGATCGGGAATAATGTAAGGAACCAGGCTATCTCCTATCAATATGTATAGATTGGTGAGTTTCTTGCATCAAGATAAAGATACCTTATGAACACGTGTGTAAATAATATATATGCTATGTATCAAATCAACGTAAGTAACATCATGTGTAAAGTAATAAGCTAGCCAAACAAACTAGAAGCTGTATTAATTATGTATCTCTTTCTCATATTTGAATGTTTATATTGTGTTTTAAAAATGGATATGTATAAGAAGGGGGATATCATAAGAATTATCCAATGAGGACCTCATAAATAAGTATGTCATGTGTGGTACATGTAAGGGATGTGATCCCTTCAAGTGGAAAAAGAGGTAAAGTATGATCATGTATGTGTAGACACTCAAATTTGGTAATCTATCATTTGACACTATTGATCTTGACATTGCACACTTGTATGTACAAACTAACTCTCCTCTCTTTCTTACCACACCTTAATAGATATTCCAATAATTTATTATCTTTGCACACCTCTCTATCATCATTTTATGAATTTCAACAACATAAAACACATCTAGAAACATCTATCCTTTGAACCATAAAGTCAAAATATGCTTTTTCCCTCTCGATCAAAACCACCCATTTCTATGCATAATATGAAAGGGGAAAATGATTCCTAACAGGTGCATTCTATGCAAATATGTGGAGGAAATTGTTAATAATTTGTTCATCCAATGTCATTTTGCCACTACCTTGTGAGGTCTCATTTTTGACAAGATGGGGTTGAAGTGGGTTCTTCCTTCTTCTTTGACAGATCTATGGACACATAGGTTTTTCAATGTAAATTCACTTCTGTAAGACTTCTATGGGAGATAATTTTGCCTCACATAGTATGGGCCATTTGGAAAGAAAGAAACAGAAGAATTTTTGAAGAGGCTAACCTACATGTTAACATGGTTTTCAAAAATATTGTATTGTTGATCATAGAAAATTTTAAGTCCTCTATTACTTATAGTAAAGGAAGTATGAATGATGATGATGCTAATTTTCTCAGCAAATGGAGTATAAAATTTGAGGAGGAGGCTAATCAATATATTTTTAGATCTCTTAGACAACAAAAATTTAGAATCATCCTCCTAAGGGGTGGACGAAGCTCAATTTCAATGGAGTTGCTAAAGGAAACCTAGGAAAATATGGGGGTGGTGGTGCTATTAGAGACAACAATGGGGATTTATTAGCGGCCTATGCTAAGAATTTGTGTTCCCAAACAAACCGCTATGTTGAAGTTATGAAATCTCTTTGGGGCCTACAATGTTGGTTAAAAACTTAATTTAAGTAACCTTTGGGTGGAGGGAGATTCTTTGAATATAATTAATTACCTCTAAAAGAAGACACCCCCTAGCTGGTCTATTAACAAGGTCATCAAGGAATCCCTTCTCATCCTTAGTTTACTTCGACACATGACTATGTTGCATACCTATAGAGAAGGGAATAAGGTAGCTGATATTTGTGCTAATATGGGGGTCAAATCCAATAAACTTCATTATTGGATGGGTAGTGTAAATACCCCCTTAGAGATATTGAATGTTGTGCATCATGAAAGCCTAAATAGGTAATCATTACAAGATTGTGTATCTCCTTGTGAAGGTTATCATATTATGGCATGTTCTACCCTTACGTGCCAAATTTATCCTAAGAGTGCCACAGATTTGGGAGATTGAGACTCATTTGGGATATAACCCTATTTCGAATTTTCACTTCAAGGTGTAGAATCTTGGTGAGAATATGGGTGGTGATCCTTGTCAAGTTGATCCCCCATTTAATAGAGGATGGAAAGAGAATTCCCAACTTTGGAAAATATTGGGGGTGGGCAATTTTTCCACTTTCTTGGAGAGAATTCATGGGCATGATCCTCACATTTCTTTAGAGTTTGCTTTGCTTCTTTGAAGGATTGTGTTGTTCGATCAAGGGTTAAAGGTGGCTTATTTTTAAAGGTCTCATTGTTTATGTTATGGGTATGAACACCTAAGGCATGAATTTTTACAAAATAAATGCAACCGGGAGGAGCATGATGAAAATTTTCTAGATTAGGGTGAGCAATTGCAAAAATACATGTGGGATTTCTTTTCTCTTCACTTCCCAACCCCTATGATGACGTTGTTAGTATTATTATCAAGTAACTAACTATGGAGGTATGGATTCATCAAATTAACACCTACCATCTGGTTTTGTTCAACTATTTTAAACAAAACTACTTATTAAGCCTTCCATTTCACATTCTTATTTCTCTTAAAATTTCTATAAAAGAAGTTCAACTAGGTAAAAGGGTTTACCCACTTCATCAAGTTGTCATCCTTCTCTTATATATACACTTTGTGTATAGTAACCCTAGGTAGAACCCTTCCCCTCCTCCCTCCCTCCCTCCTCTTCCCCTAGAAACAACAAGAGGCATGGGGAAGATATTATCTCTACTAGTGTTAGAAGTAACACAAACAAAGGTAAAAACATTGAAGGCCCTAGATTGACCCATGACAGCTCACAACATGGCCTAGATGGAAATATGTTAGCTAGATGTTTGCTTAGCCTAGGAAAGAAAGGTGATAAGGAGACCAATTCTCTATTCAGAATGAGTTGGATAATCAACAAGAAATTATTAAAGGGATGAGAAAGGACATCAAAGGGATCTCAGACACCTAAATTACACTTTTTGTAATCTTATTTCCAAAACACATGCAAATCACTCTTATTCTCATAAATTCCATTATAACTAGTGATTTCCTCTAATTAACTAACGTTTCTTACCACTTTAGCCAATTAACAATGCTTTATTGATTATGTAACCCCTTTCACATTCGGGATGCCACTTAATGGTGAATCGTAAGTCAAAATCCTCTCAAAACATACACGTAGCATTTATTAGCTAATTAAACCTATTTTGCCCTTGTTTTCGTCAATATGCCCTAATATTGGATCAAACCCCTCTCATGACCACTCAAAATCACCCCACTTTCCTTCACAACATCTTAACAAGCTTCAAAAGCTTATCCTAGCCTCCTAGTTGACCCTAAGTGGTTTATTAGGGTTCCACACCTCTTAATCACTTGGTAATTCACTAATTGTGATTAGTAAGACCTAATCATGATTAGAAATTCTAATCTAATTTGGGGATTTTATTCCCACATGCACCAAAATACAATTTTCTCCCAAAAGGAAAACTATGAAAAGAGTGCACCTCATTCCTTTATACTTTACACCATGCTTTTATCAATAGCCTCATATAAAATATATGGTAAAGAGTCTAAACTCCTTTAAGGATTCACATGCTCATATTTTCCTAAAGCCTTCATTATGGTTAGTAGGAGGTTATATAAGATGAAATTTTAGTCTTGTGTTAGAGAGATCTCCTCACCATCTGTGGAGTAGTAACCATTCCCAATTTGATTGATCCTAGATCTATTTAGGTCTATGTTAGTTAATCAAACATACTAGTAGGAATGATTAGATGTTAGATGTTAGTTTCATTTAATCTCCATCGTGGTGGTATTAAGCTTTCATCATTGATGTTTCATTCCTTAGCTTTGCATTTAACTTGATATCATTATGGTGTTGATCTTACTTTAAACTATTTAATTTGTGTTAAAAGTGTGATGTGTTATCGGGATCAAAGATAACATTAAGGATCTTAGAAACATAAGGTAGAAAAAGAAAATAAGAACTGAGAAGAGGTGAGAGATAAGATGAATGAGGTGGATAACAAATGCAATCTTCTTGCGGGTGGGTTTCTTCTCAAAATGGCATTTTAAGGAATACTTTGTGAATGAGCTAAACAAAGGAAACCATATAATTAACAAAGACATTAAGAAAAAAAAGTAATTGGATAAGAGAGACCAGTATATCAAGGACCTTATTCAGTTTTCCACTCAAATTCACAATCAAAACTGACCACTTTACTATTTTTTATATTTTGGTTGTTTTTAGACTAGTTTTGGGCTACGATTGGGTTGTAAATGGTTTGTAATTACGCTATTTTTGTGTTACTTTCACCAGCTATTTTGGATGTTGCTATGTTTTTGCTCTATGTATTTGAAATTTTTATATTTGGATTATAGATCCTTTTTATAATAGTGCATGATCCTGAAAAACCCTTTATTTACCTATTATCGTAAAAAATAACCAATTTTGGTTGGTTTGTACAATTCTACAAGTAAACCCTATTATGCGATTTTGAATTGACACCTTGTACACTAAAAATTTCAAATCCATCATCTTGATATGGACTAATATTCCCCTTGGTCAGCCTTTTCTGACATAATAAACTTCAATATAATATATAAGTAAGTAAATCATACCTCATTTGATAAGAAATAACTTTAAGAACTTCTCATGTAAAAACAAGCACAAAAGACACTCCAAGCTCCCTAAACTATAAAATAACTCATGCACATCCATTAAGGAAGCACCCAATATAGGTTTGAAGTCTCCTTCTGGGTATATGAGTCTCCATATTGTTTCTACAAGTAAAGTGATCCTTTCCAAGGGTTTGAAAAAGTGTGAAACTCATGCAAAACATGATTGTCAAGTTTAATTGCATTATAGTAGATATCACATGCTAGGAGAATGATGTGTAGTTTGAGCCCTCTTTGGAGTAGTGAAGACATCTATAGTACACATGGGTTCCCATAACCCACCTAAATTTGTTTTGAAAGAAATCTTTCTTGCACTACAAGGGTTCTAGGGCTTGAGAAGAGTTAGAGAGCCATTCTCAAAGTGATCTAAGAAGAATGAAAAATCAATAACATTCATTTCCGGGTAGGTAAAATACTAAGGAAGTTGTAGAATTAATTTCAAATTAGGTCTAAGACTATTCACAAGGGCCAATACTGTACAAACTCTCTTGACCTAGTTGTATGGTTTTGACCAGTTTAGTCTTAGGTGCCAGTTTCTCTAACAAAACATTTAAATCTTAGACCAGTCTATTACTACATTCAAATCACTTAGAATCTACCAAATCCACATAGAATCATCTAATTACAATCATCCCTTATGTTTTTTTATAGTTTCTAGATCAATAGTCACTTTGAAAAGTTATTCTAGTTTGTGAAATTAATGTAGGAATTTAATTCAATCAGAATATCCACATGTTGCATTATTTAATCCTTTTATGTATGTTAATTAGAAACATGCTAAAAAATTAAAAGGGAATGAAATAGGATTCACAAAAATTGAAATTATTTAGTCTACCCAACCTTCACTAATCGAAAATTGCAACTTTACCCATAAAAACTTTAGGGTTTTATTATTTGTTTGTGGTATTTAATTTTTCTTCATCATGCCACTTCTTGCTAAATTTTATGATCTTCATCTCTCGGAATAGGGGTCTTAGTTCACGTACTACTAAGGGCTACTATCCATCTCACCAGGTCCATGCCCATCTTGTGAATTTGAATAAGGGTCCTTATGATGACTTCACTTGTTAAATGGATAATACATCTCCTACTTATATTAAAATTCAATTTGAGATCACTCATGTTATTACTTATCATCCACCTTGGTTTGGTTCTACCATAGTAAATGTGGTAACCACACAACACAACAAGAAACATGTTGGGGTAATCTATCATTTCCTTCCTCATATTTTTCTCATGTGTATAAAGGTAATATTATATTTAAAGGGTATGGTTTAATTGAACAAATCAACAATGCCCCTCCTAAGATATCTATACTTGACTTACTTTAAAAATCCCATGTTAACAAAGACACATTGCAAGATACTTTATGCTATTTTACATTATTTAATGATATTCATCCATTTTTCTTCACACGTCTTGTGGTTATTGTTGGTCATTCAAACATGCACCCACATCTCGGATCCGAACAGGATGAGATGATTGAGACCATAATGGAACCATCCCCAAGTTTTAGGACCTTGCACACTTGGGATGGATCTTCAAGAAGGCCCGTTCCTCTACCTACCTCTAATGCTATTACTACTCCTAATACTAAATGAAAATCCTAGACTAAAATTTCCAAGGGACCAAGGATAGAAGGATGTGCGAAAGGGAAATCCTGAGCTAGGGAAGGTGATAACACCAAAAGATAGGGCAGATATCTCTACATGAACAGAAAAGGAAATAAAGTGGGCTCGAGAGAATAGGGTGGACGACGTGCACAACACATCAACATGTAGGCTCACCTTGCAGTGCACCCAACACATGAATATGGGAATTGCAAGCATAGGAGTATGCATGAACATGCCGAAAACACAAACAGAGTAAAAATGAGAGAGGGAAGATAAGAGTTCTACAAAACATGATTTTATTCCTAAAGGTACGTGCAATCATTTACATTCATGGTAGGAGGTGAGAATACATTGTAGAGACCATGCCAAGGTTTGAGACCCATGGGAAGTTGGCCACCATTTTGGCATGGTGCCATTATAACAAGGAGGGATCCTTTTACAAAGTAAAACTCTATTATTTATAGAAGAAGAAAGAAAGAAGAGAAGGAGAAAGAGAGGGAAACTTGGATTAAAATATTAAACCACCAATATCTAGTGATAAATTCCTGCAAATTCTCCTGTAAGGCTATCAGATGCACTTCCCCATGTCTGTTTGGCATGTACAATAAGGAGGAAATATATGATGAAATTTGGTGGTTGAGGTTGATTGGATGTGTGCATTGATGAGCTGAGAGATGTTTCCCTATTTTCTACCTACTAAATCCCACCTAAATTTGAATTTGAATAGTCCAACATGTAGCTTATGTCAATATCTTTTTAAAAAGTCCAAGTGTACATCAATCAGAGCTCAGTAGCAGAGATACAAATATTAGAAGATGTCAAATCCCTCTTGCGGGCATGTAAGACAAGTGGCACATACAAATTGACTAAAGAAATTGGCCAATAGTTCATTTATTTCATCTTTTCTGCCATGTGTCATGCACCGGTTAGTTGTCTAGATTCGAACAGCCCCTCTTGACATGCTTTAGTAGGGTTCATGTAGCACACTCAAGTCTAATAGAAGATGACATGAAACAATGAATGGTGAAGAATAAGACATAAAGCATAGAAGTGAGAGGTGTAAAGATGTGTGCTTGAAGGATAGGCACACAAACGCAACACACACGGTAGGAAATAAGGCATACTTACAAAAGGTAAGTAGGGCATGAGCATTCAATGAGGAAGGGCACGTGATGTCATAGAGAAGGGGCATGTGACATAGTCTAGTGTATGTAAGCATGCAGGAGGAATGTCGTGGACAACCATTTTGGAAGGAAAGACTTCAAAGGTATGCATAAGGAGTGTGTGACAAGTTAGGAAAGAAAGAGGGCACACAGGAGGAAGGCACAAAGGGAAAATGGAGGAGATAATAGAATGTAGAGGGAGAGTAGGAAGGAAGCAAGGAGTGCAGGGTGTGTGGAAGAGTTGTAGCCAAGAAAATCATGCCAAGGGAGCAAGCTTGAGTGCACGCAATCTAAAATGTGAAACATCAGAGTTAGAATGAAAAATATAAGTTATCCAAATAACTAGGAGAGTTATTTGGGTAACAGTTTTGGTGACTTTCGGGGACATCTTCCTAATAGATGAACATATCAGTAGCCTTAGAAGTCCATTAGGCATGGAGTCAAGTGCTAAACTTGAATATATGATCTACAACTTAAAGAACACCCCTGAAGTCACTTACAACATTATCTAAACTATGTACTAAAATGTTTCTCTCATGATGATATTCTAACTTGGACTGTGAGAGTTGAAAGTTGCGTAGATTGTTGGAACTACCTCTACCAAAATTGAAATGTCATCCTAGGAAGCAACAAAAGGGGGCATGGGCGTAACAGGAAAGGAAAGGCACCAGAGAGAACGTGATGAAACATAAACACAACCCTATGTACAAAATTTGAAAATCATACATGTCCTAAAGGGAACATGTAGATTATGCATAAATACTTGTTTTACTAGAAGTAAACCTAAACTAACCTACTATAGCAAGAGGAAAGGGGTGCTCAAGGAAAACCCACTACATACAAGGAGAAGTAGATTCCCTTCCTCACAAATTGTGACCATGTAATTGATTTGGTGCTAAACATGGTCTGAAACAAGAGTGAAAAGCTTACTTGCAGTTGGTTTCTCACCCTTCTCTTCAAATTATCAATAAACAAAACATACACCTCTTGGATTTATTGTGCACTTGGATCCAGGAGGCACTTATTGCTAACAATTAGTGTCTTTGAAGCTCTACCTCATGTTCTAAAATGATCATGACTGGTGGAAACTTTGTCTTTGGCTCTAGACTAGCTAGATATTTGATTAGGCATGGTCTGATCCTTGTGATTTTCCCATTGCTTTGAAGCTTAATCCCAAATATGGGATTTTCTTGTAGACTCTCCTTCTGAAGGTGATTGCTTACAAGCCGAGTCATGAAAAGTTAGGGTGTGCATGGTTCTACCTCTACAAGAAACTCAGTCTCCTCTAGGATTATGTCCTCTGGAACTAACTCGATTTTCTTCTTGACCAAGCATCTATGTGATTTCATCTTCCCAGTTGGAGTCACATGATTCATGCCATTCTTCAATTGTTCTGTAGTCATCAAACATGATGACATTGGTTGGAAAGGCACGTTGGTAGGGGGTGTTTGGTTATGGTACATTTAGACAAGGGGTACTCAAAAGAAGGTGAAAGGATGGGTGTAGAAGGAATGGAAGGTTCACACGCAAGAGGAGTGAAAATGCACGTAGGAGGGGTGATGGTAGAGAAATGAAGGTGAGAGAATGGAGGAGGGGAATTCTCAATGGGGGTAACATGTAAGATGCTAGGAACACACACGAGTTAAGATGATATAAGGTAATGAAGAGGAATATGATGGATATAAGATGGTAGTGCATGGTTACCCCATTGATAGGGTTTCTGTGCACTATATTTTTAGCCTTGATTTCTTTTTCCCACTCTATAATCTAGGGTACCACCTCATTGATAAAGTGTAACTTATGTTGGGTGCTAAACTAGCCTAGTATAGGGATAACCCATGGACAAGGGACCTTATAACCAACTTTAGCTTCCTTTATGGAGCACTTGACTCTGAGCTGCATCATGTCCATCTCCATCTTTTGCACCTTCCTCTCAAAATCAGCTCTAGACAAGGAGTTTCCACCATCATCTGCATAAATCTATTCTTCATAAACATTTTTTTTAGAAAAAAGTGGGTTATATGCATATTTGGGATGGCATAGCTCATAAAATTGATTTGGAGGAGGACTTTGGAACTATGGGGATGGAGAAAAATAGCTCTATTTCTGCAAATGAAAATTCCATGAAGGGAAAGAATTCATGATTGTACAACTTCATAAAGAGGAAGTTGGAACAATGAAAGAAAGAAAAATGGATGAAAGGAAGATGGGAGACTAGTCTGTAGATGAGGTAATGGGTGTGTTTGGATCAGTGGAGTCGTCAGATGCATTGAAAGATTCCTCCAAAGGCTAGATCTCAGCAATAACACATCAAAATTGTTGAGATGAAGATGTAAAGCTCTTCATTCTAGTCCCACTGGGTATGCCAAAAATTGTTGGTCATTCACACATGTACCCGCATCTCAGATCCAGAAGGGGTGAACTATTTGAGACCACAATGGAACCATCCCCAAGTTGTGGGACCATGCATGCTTGGGATGGATCTCTAGAGAAGGTTAGTTCCTCTACCTACTTCTAACACTACTACTACTCCTAATGCTAAAAGAAAATCCTAGACTAAACATGCCAAGGGACCAAGGATAGAAGGATGTGCAGAAACGGGAAATCCTAAGCTAGGGAAGGTGATAGAGCCAGAAAGATAGGGTCGATCTCTCTCCATGAGAGGCAACGAAATAGAGTGGGTGTGGGATAAGAGAGAAGACAACATGCAAAATAGATCAACACGAGGGCTTGGCCTTCCAGAGCATGTAAAACATGAACAAGGGGAATGTAAGCATAGGAGTATGCACAACATGCCAGAAAATGCAAACAGAGAGGTGAGATGCAATGAAAACAAGAGAAGGAAGACAAGAGTTCCAAAAAACAAGATTTTATTGTTGAAGGGATGTACAATCATTTACATTCATGGTAGGATGTGAGAAGACATTGCAGAGACCATGCCAAGGTCTCGAGACCATTGGGAAGTCGAACACCATTTTGGCATGGTTCCGTTACAACAAGGAGGGATAATTTTTACAAAGTAGAACTCTATTATTTATAGAAGAAGAAGGAGAGAAGAGAAGGAGAAAGAGAGGGAAACTCAGATTCAAATCTTCAACCACCAATAACTAGTGATAAATACCTACAAATCCTCCTATAAAGCTATCAGATGTGCTTCCCCATGTATTTCTGGCATGTAGAAGAAGGAAGGAGGAAAGATATGATGAAATCTAGTGGTTGAGGTTGATTGGATGTGTGCATTGATGAGCTGAGAGATGTTTCCCTATTTTCTACTTACCAAATCCCACCTAAATTTGAATTTGAATAGTCCAATGTGTATCTTGTGTCAGAAGCTCTCTGACAAGTCTAGGTGCACACCGATCAGAGCTCAGAGCTTGAGAAGATATAACTTTCGAGGAAGATGTTAGAGCCCTTTGGGCATGTAAGACACATGGCTCGTGTGGATTGGTGAAGAAATCGGACAACTGTTCATTATTTTATCTTTTACGCCACATGTCATGCTCCAGTTGGTTGTCTAGATTCAAGGTGCCCTAGCTACACACTTTTATAGGTTGCATGTAACAAACTCAATTATGATAGAAGATGATGTGGCACAGTGACTAGCATAGAAGAAGGCGCAAGTCATGGAAGTGAGAGGTCTAAAGGTGCACGCATGAAGGAAAGGTACACAAATGGAACATGTGTAGTAGGAAAGAAGGCATACTTGTAAAAGGAAAGTAGAGAGAAAGCATTCAATTGAGGAAGGGCACGTGGCAGAATATAGATGGGGTGCGTGATATAGTTTAGTGTATGTAAGCATGTAGGAGGAATGTTAGGGACTTAGCCATTTTGGAAGGAAAGACTGTAAAGGTGCACGCAAGGAGTGTGTGATAGGATAGGAAAGAAAGTAGGCATGTAGGAGGAACGTAGAAAGTGAAAATAGAAGGAGATAATAGAATGCAAAAGGAGAAGAAATAAGGAAGCAAGGCATGCGGGTGTATGGAAGAGCTGCAACCAAGAAAATCATGCTAAGGGAGAAAGCTTGTGTGAACGTAACCTAAAATGTGAAACATCAGAGTTAGAATGAAAAATATAACTTATCCAAATAACTAGGAGAGTTATTTGGATAAAATTTATATTTAAGTCACTCAACAAAGCTATTACTTTTACTTCATTTGATATCCCTCCTAATGTTGATATGAATCAATGTCTCGACATTATTCATCATTACATGCATTCAAGGATTTTTTCTCAAAAATGTCTAATAGACAATGGATCTGGTTTTAACATATGTCCTAAATCATTTAATACAAATACGGTCATTTCTCCTCTTGCAATCAATCATTCTCCTACTATTGTGTAAGGATTTGATGACATCACATGTTCTACACTTGACACTGTTACTTTTTCGACCTACTTGTTAGTCCTAATATATCACCCACTATATTCATATCATGGACACCAATTTTCAATACAACTTACTCTTGGGATGCCCTTGGCTCCATGATATGTAAGATGTCTCATCTAATTTCCATCATTACATCAAATTTTTACATAACAACATTGAGTAAAAATTTGAGTCACATACTTGAAATTCCTTTTCCGACTCCAACAAAATATTCTATCCCTAACACACCACCACATGATGTTTCTAATATATTAGATCATGCTATGCAACATCCTGATGCAACTAAATATTCTAATGAAAATGATGCTTATACAATCACACTTATGGATGATAATTTATGAAAACTCAATTTTAACCCTATTGGTGAAGATGAATCTATACTTCATTCTCTCTTTATATCCACTAGGACAGACATTATCAACTTAAGTACACTTCCCTAGTTCTAATAGCTCATATTCTCTTGATCATATTGACTCTATTGGTACACATAATGAACCCATGGCCAATACCATTAATACTCTAGATGATTCACCTCATGCCACATCTATCAAAATTACATCTCATCTTGATGCACCGCATGAATTAATTTCTAATTTTCTTGATCAAATTCTTATTATATTTACTTCTAAGTGTCATCATTCAATTTTCAAGATTTCTAGGAAGCCCAGTCATCCTTTTTGTAATTACCATCGTGTTGTTGGTCATGACACTAATGAATGTTAAAATTTAATCAATAAAACCAACACTCTCAAGTGTAATGACACTATCATTATCTTACATGACACACCCACTCCTCCCAATGGGAATCCTCATTTTGATACATTTACTAGCACTGTGTATATTCATGAGTGATATTGGCCACACGTGCCTCTTAATCTCAACCAACACAAAAATATTTGCACTTATGAGGCCTTGAATACCCTAAGAATCAAACCATCTGACATTACACCTTCTCTCACTCCTGTTATCAAGTATTAAGGATATATTATGCTTATGATAGCCTTTGGGTTACATGTTATCATCAAAAAGTTTGGGTTTCTCTTGACCCCAACCTACCCCATTGGATTTTGGTAAATCTTAGCTACAATGCATTTCTAGTATTGTTTACAAGCACACCACTAGTATTACTTTCCTAATTTTACTACTGATATGGTCACTATTTACAATGATTCTTTTATTGACTATCAACCCAACATCATGAATTGGAATCATGGTATGAAAGAATAATGTCCCTCTTAAACTGATGAAGAATACATTATGGAACTCAATCCCTTCCATGAGATAGGGTTGTCTATTGATAGACGCTTCCATAAATTTACTAATATGGTGGATCCTGGACTAGTTGGGTTTAAGTTGGCCATTGATGATCTCCTTAACATTCTTTAATATCATTCATGTTATTTCCTCCCTCATTTCCTAATGATGCAATATTTTTCTAGCTTCAACTTGACTATATTGAGGGAGTGGCTCCACACACACACACACACACACACACACACATATTGGAGGAAAATATTGCTTCCCATATTTAGTTGCATAATATTTATATATTCCCCTTTATGGTGGCATTCTTGGATCACATTTCCTTATCTTTTTAGAATATATTTTTATCTATGTCCTCAAGGAGAGCCTACAATATAAAAACATTCATATATTTGCAATAATAAAAAACTAGGACCTGTTTTTATAACATTTAGTGTTTGCACTTCACATTATGCATGTTGCTTATTCCTTTGGTTTGATAGATAGAATTTACTCTTACCATGTATGCATTAACATGGTATATTGAGCATGATTAAGGAAATTCATAGAGTGATACATGATGATAGGTGTTAGATGACCCTTTACCCAGATTGCTAACCTATGGGGGCATCAAATTTTACATCCTATATCCAGTGCTATATTTCCATTATAGTTCCTTTCTTTCCTCCTTACACTTGGTTACATACATACATACGTACGTACGTACGTACACACACACACACACACACACACACACACACACACACACACACACACACACACACACACACACACACACACACACACACACACACACACACACATATATACATATACATACACACACACACATAGCATTTTCTATCTTTTGACTAGCAAGACTAACACATGTGTCTTGTGTAGTAATTACAGTAATTACTTCACTAACTATTCTATATCATATGATGTATGTTGTTCATCACATTTGAATACACTTGATTTTCATACTTGCTTGATAGATGTGTGCATGATTTCTACTCTTATTGTGGCCTATGAGACTTAATTGTGACACCATGGGTGTCCCATGTTTATGACATTATGTCTTGTGTTTGGGTGTGTATATCTCATTTATAGGATTAAGGGCCTTGATTGACTTGTGACACCATGGGTATCCCATGTTTGCATGTTTTTTTCCTTTTGTGTAACATTTCTTGCCATTTTTGCACTTGTTTCTACATTTATAAACTTGTTTCCTACTAACACATCATTTTACAATTGTTGTTATTGTTGTTTTATTGTATTGACATTGTTCTTATTATCACATTTTTGTTATTTTTGCACTTGTTTTGTACCATGGTTTCTACTATGTGCATCCCATTTGTAGGCTATGTTTCTTCTTGGTATCCACCACATCGGTAATTTTATAGGTTATATACAAATTTTTAAATAATCATCTATGAGTGTACATGTTTTCTTTTCAGCCACACACTAAAATTATTCATTGCATATGCCTCAAAAGAGGGGAAAAACCTTTGGGGTTTTATTATAAATTTATAGTAGATACATGTATCTTTCTCGGTTCAAACGTATGCATAGGCGGAAAAAAATACCTCGAAATTAAACTCAAGAATAAGAAATCAACAAAATCTACAGTGAGGTCAAAAACGTATATCTAGGTTATGACCACACGATGGTTCCGACCTTATCATAAGGTTGTTCTCGGGGGATTTTATTCAAATATATCAACATTATTAGGTTTTTCATCAGTTTTACAACATTTTCATATGGTTTTATACTCATATTGACTCAGTTTGGCATATATTCAAGGGGCATGAAGTATTTTATTCTCTCTTTCTCTATGGCACTTTGTTTCATCTTCAATTTTGAGCACATTGGGGGCATGGGTCTTTTTTATCCACTCATTTTCAACACAATATCATTTCTAATTGGTTTCTAATTAGTTGTACAACTCATGGGAAGAGTATGGGGGAACTTATTTATCTTTACTATTATGTGTCCCAAGTTAAAAAATTGGGCTTATATCTATTTGCAGTAGTATGGTCCATGGGGTTATGGAAATTATCAAAGTGGTTAATTTATTTATAATAAAAATTTCCTATACTCTTTACACTTAAGGGGAAGATATCAAAATTAATGAATAACTTTAATACACGGTCTTCCTTCTTGGTGTGGTGCTTCATCTCCTCTTTTTGGTTCTTATCTTCAACATTCATGTGTTGGGTTGGTACACCTAATACATCAAACTACACTTAACACAAATTAGGGATTTATCACCCCAATTCTTCATCAAATTTCAAAAATCTAGAATCTCCAAGAACAAGAATGGGAGAATATTCTCTCCACAAAGAAAATAAGTGTATTCCTTCCATGTTTTGCATCTCTTTTAGAATTTATTATTACACATTTATTTACAATACTTTCATTAAATTTTGAGTTAATTTCTAGTTTCCTATCTCGATCATTGACTACACTCTATGTTGGAGGTTTTTTTCAAGCATGACAACACCAAAACACTAGGACACTGTAAAAAAAAATATTGTGAGAAAATAAAAAGTGTGTCCACATAATTAGGTGTATTTTACTTTAAGGATGTAATTTTATTTCATACTTAAAGGAAGGAAAACTATAGATTAAAATTTGGAAATCTATCCCTTAACACAGTTGATCTTGACACTCGCACACTTGAATATAAAAATACACTCTCCTCACTCTTTCTTAACACACCCTAATAGCTCTTTGAATCCTAAATTATCTTTGCACACCTCTCCATTTTCATTTTTTGATGTTTAAAAACACAAAACACATCTAGAAACATATATCCTCTAACCCATAAAGTCAAAATATGTTTTTCCTCCCAATCAAAATAGCCAGATTTCAAATCGGTTTATACAATTCTACATATTAACCCTACTATATGGTTTTGGACCAATACCTTGTGTACTAAAAATATTCAATTATGTCATCTTCATATGGACTCATATTATGCCATGGTTGTAATTTCATGACATAATAACCTTTAAAATCTCATATTAGCAAGTAAATCATACCCTATTTGAGAAGTGGGCACTTTAAGAACTCCTCATGTAAAAGCAATAACAATAGGCACTCCAAGATCCATAAAATACAAAATAACTCATGTAAATATATTAAGGAAGAACCCTATACAAGTATGAAGCATCCTTCTAGGCATATAAGTCTCCATATTCTTTCTACAATTAATAAAATTAGCCCTTCCTAAGAATTTGAGAAAATGTGAAACTCAATTAAAGCATTGTCAAAGAATAGTTGTCAAATATGATTGCAATATGATAAATATCACATGATAAGAAAATGACATGTTGTTTGAGCCCTATTTAGAGTAGTTATGATATTGGTGGTGCACAAGGGCACCCATAACCCACCTAATTTTTTAGGAACTCCTTACACTAAAAGGGTTCTAGAGTTTGAGTAGAGTTTACAAAACCATTCTAAAGGTGAGTGAAGAAGATTTACACACAACGAAATTAATTTATAGGAAGGATAAGAACTCAAGAATTTGTAGATATAGGTTATAAGTAGACCCAAGACCATTCAAAAGGGTCAATATCATATAAATTCTCTTAACCTAGTTGTATGATTTTAACCAAGTTCATTCTTAGGTGCCTGTTTCTATAACGAAGCATTTTCAGTATTAACTCAGTTTGTTCCTACATTCGTATCACTCAAAATATCCCAGATCCACATAGAACTAGCTAATTAAAAATTCTTCCTTGTGTTTTTAATATTTGCTAGATCAATAATCACTTTGAAAATCATTATTCTAACTTAATCATTTAATGTTGAAAGATAATTAAATTACAATATCCACCGTAGCATTATTTCATCCTTTTTATGTATGTTAATTATAAACACACTAAAAAACTAAAAGGGAATTAAATACGATTAAAAAAAAGTGAAATTAATATGATCAATATAGGATAAATACCATGTGTTGTAAAAGAGATAATGTAAGGAGTCTTATCATAATTAGTAGTTGACCAAGTTAATGACCTAGACAAAGATTTCTATTTTAGATTAGTATATACATTGGATGATTTGTGAATAAGAGTATTATGGGATATATATAAAATGATTAACCACATTTGGAATAAGCATAAGTGTATTAACAAGAGGAATCCTAGGTTTTAAGGGGGACACAAGAGACTCGGTGCCATGGGGATTTCTTGTATCAATCTCAAAAAGAGGAAGAGACATGAGGTTAACCATAAGTAATAGAGATGATATAGATTCATTAAGATAAAAAATCATATCAAGGTGTAAAAATTTAATATTAGCATGAGTAGTATCATGCATATAAGATGTAATCAAAATATAATAACCAAGTGCCTCATTTGTAATAGAAGAAATGTCATATGAAAGGATTATATCCTTTTGTATAGTACTAGATGAGCTTGTATCCATGCACACAATAGTATGTGAAAAATATATAGTCATTGCATCATTGTGAAGGGGGATATGGGTTTCCCCAAATAGATAGACACCATTTTTGCATAAGGAGTAGGTATAGACATGAGACACTAAGTACAAGTGAAAGTATATAGTTATTAAATAGGGTTTAAACACCATGTGTAGATAAATTTTCAATAGTATTATGTAGATCAATTGTAAAAAGAATAAGAGGAGAAAATTCATTAGAATAAATATGTTATACAATAATAAGAGGAATGTAATTAGTGTCAACATGTTCCACATCATTATACATTAGAAAATATCATAAATAGAGTCATCATGTTGAATTTTACAAGCTATTGTAATATTTTCCATTGAAAAAGGATGCTCAAGTGAATCATTTGGAATTGCATTAATTTTATCTTATTTGATTAAAGTAGAGGAGATTGAATCATGACTAAGACATATAACTTTATAATGTACCATGGAAGAAGAAGGATCATCATGTTCAATAGGAATAGTTCTAAGAGCATCATTACAATGGTAACAACCTTAAGATTATATATCAATGTCATGAGGATAAGATCTAAGAGAATCATCACAATATTAACTACCATTGTAATACATATACATACATACATACACACACACACACACACACACACACACACACACACACACACACACACACACACACACACACACACACACACACACACACACACACACACACACACACACACACACATATATATATATAATTTTCTTATTGAAGATTGGGTATGATTTCTAGTTCATTAGGAACAAGAGTTATAATAAAAACATAGAGATGATATACTCATAAGGTGCATTAAGAGGAACTTTCTTGGATTGTATGAGTTGTGAAATATTTTTCATCAGGAAAAGTGAATGTGAAGATACTCACTAATAGGTATAAGAGGACCATGTGAAGAATCTATGATATTAAATAAGAAAATTAGTTTTGGTTCTGAATATATACTAAAAATATGGAACCCTAGAGAGACTTGGCTTTGAAATTAGGTAGAAGATTTGATCTTGAGTCAGGTTCACGAAATGTTTATAACCTAATTATATTTTCTAATCAAAATTATGTAAGGGATTATAATCAATAGACTATTTTGATCTAACTGATCGTTAACATAAATTATGTATGACTAGAATAATGCATTTGAAATTGAAATAAAATATGAAATTGATAAACAATAAGTAACTTGATACAAATATAAGAGAAGAGAATGAACTATATTGTTCAAGAATATTATGGAATGATATTGACATACCAAGTAGTAAAATAGGATAATTTGGGACTTTGGATTCTCAGTAAAGAATATTTTTAATTGGAATACTTGTAGGTTTAATACCGTACATGATATGTATTGTCTATCTAGGAGTTTTACGGTCCAAGACAAAGGATGTGTTATCTTGGACCAAAATACAACTGGACTCTTAATTTTTTTGGGTGTTTTACATGTTTAGAAATGGTGCTCATTCCGTATCACTCTTATTTACATAATTGTGGGATGAATTGTGATAATCAGTAACAAATTAGAAAACCTAACAACCTATAAAACCCTTTAACAATGCATTAGAAAACCAAATAATAATAAAATGTGTGTGTGTGTGTGTGTGTGTGTTTGAAGCTCGACCACCATGGGAGGTTAGGATCTAAACTATTGAACTAGATCTCATTGTTGTACTATATATCCTCTATGTGGAATGAATCCTCATATAGTTCTCATAGGTATTCATGTGAGTGTGTAAAAATAACTAACCACCTATGGGTTCCCTTGTGTAACTTGACACCAAGATATATGGCTAATTGTGTATTATATAATGTACCCAATGGTAATAATGAGATGTGGCATGAATCAACTATATGACTTGACCATTGTGTTGGTTGAAATCATTGTGTAATTATTTCAGTGAATTTTCTCTTGATTATGACATGTCTCTATGATATTTTCATGCTTGTAGATAGGTGAAGCTAGACTCCTTGACTTGGTTGAGTTCTTGAAAATTATATTAGGGAATTTCCTAGATGTTGTGTAACTGATTTGAGTAGATTTAAGAACCCTTTGAGTGCTTTTGGAATGCTATATGCAATAGGATCTTGTAAGAATGTCAGGTGAGTTAGAATGTGATAAAGACTTGCTTATATATTATTTTGTAGGTGAGATATATAACAAGGAAAACCCTATGAAGATGAAATGACACACAAAATAATTTATAATTGAAAGAATATTTAGTTATTGAGAAGGGGTAGGAACATACATGTCATCCAAGGAAGGATGCCACATTCTAAACCTTATGTACGGTTTTAGATAGGATAGAGAAAATCCTATAATGAAAGTTACACAATGAATATAAAATGTTTTATGCCTCTTTGATTAACTAATATTTCCACATTTGTTAACAAAGGATGATGTAAATATAATAAATTTAAGAATGGATAGAAAGACGATGAAATTGGATTTTGAATGTGAACATTAATGTTAGCAAGGATACAAGGTCAAACTTGGCATTGTATAAAATTTATCACATTTTAGTGTCAAAAATTACCTTTTTATTTATAATTTTTCTTTTCTTTCATGATTTCATCAACCCACTCTAAGATTATTACATGTAATCTCTGGATAAATATATGTGAAGTAATATTTTAATTTTTAAAAATCTTCTATTTATTTGTTTCTAAATATTTCACATCACAAGTGAAGGAGTATTTTACCACCAAGTGTTAACCTGCAAAGGGACTAGTGTGTTTTGGAAATCCACCTATTATAACCTTAACTTGTGTATTTTAATTATCCTTAATTTGAATCTAGTTTAACCTAATAATATTCACAATGATCTAATCCTAACTACATGATTTGGGACTTCACAAAAAGTAAAAAGAGGAGAGAAAGGTAGGGTAGAAAGGAACTAGATCCTCTTTCACTTTCTAAGTAAAAACACTTTTATCTTAGCTAAACCACACACATAAACCAAAGAATTCAAGAAATAATTTTACCATAATTATTTATAAACTTGAGGAAGCTAGTAAAAGGAAAATGAACACAAGGAGTCATAATTATGCATCATATAATTAAATAACCAAAGTTCATTTACAAAGTATACATCAGAGGTTAATTATCCTAAGTATTATCTAGGATAACTAGATTTTGCACATAAAAATATAATAATTCCCACTTGCTAACATATATAAATCACTCAAGCACGTAAAATTGTAAAGCACATCTACAAATCTATGTGTAAGAAATATCAACTAATGAAAGTGAAATTATCAAATCTCAATCTCTCACCCTACAAATTCAACTAAGATTATAAGTCTAATTTCTAATTTATAACTAAAAGAGGGTTGTTTTCTATGCATCAAGATCACAATAATTGAAAACAATTCAAAACTCATGAAATCAGTGTAAAGATCCAAAATTAATTCTCTCGTATTAATTCAATGTTGTCAAGATTAATTTTACAATATTTTTTTGAATATATATTTAGAGATATGGGACACAACCTCATACTCAAAATGTATTTGGAACTCCTTTAGAAAAGGAAAATCTAAACTAATAAAAACATCAAGAAAGCTAATAAACTAGAGATAACTAAAGTTTGTTAATATATGTGAGAACAACCTCTCATATTTTGCAATAAATAGCCTAATTATAGGATATATATTGTTAGATGACCTCCCAACTTGAAGCATCAAAACTATAGGTACTTTGTTATATGTATAGAGTCTTCCAAAAACAAAAACAAAAACAAGCTCCTTTAACTCTGATTCCACATGAAGAGCTTGAACTTTAGGAAGCCTCATGTTGACCAAGGTTCTATGTATGTTGACCAATATCATAGTTGTGATCAATAACAATTGTGTTGATAATTAAAGTCTTACATGGATCCTCTCTCTTACTACTGTCTTGGACAAAATAAAAGAGCACGACTCTTAAAAATAACATAATACTAAATAGTTTTTTTAGCGTCATGGATGTAGTAAGGATGAAATCATGTATCTCTACGTTACTTGATTATATTGAGATTGTTAACTAGTGATGAAATTATTCCATAAAATGTTTTAGAAATACATCAAATAGTTCAACCATATACAATTTCCCAGCTTTGATTTAAAAGTTGAGTTAACTCTACTTCTACAAATAAAGAAACAATGTTATAATGGGAAAAGTCCATATGTATACATGATATTGATAGAGAATTTGAAGCTTCATAAATTTTAATTTTTTCTTGGATAGCTTATTCTCTTTACTTATCACGTCATTAATTCTCATTAGAGAAACATTTGGTAATAGATTATTTTTAAAAATCTTAAATATAACCTCTATTTTGGATTTAATGTCTAGGAATTCATTTTTTAAATTATCTATCTTATGTTTGGCCACCTCTTCCATATATTTGGTTTATGAGATTTCTCTCGAAATCAAAAACAAGTCTTTTTAAGCTACATGTCATCATTTTTTAGAAGAGGAGGTGTTGAAATTTGGATTCTTGTAGAACTACCTCCTCTCTTACTTCCTATATTTATCCTTTGTAAATCTTAAGGGAATCCTCCATGATATTGAATGAATCTATGACTAGATATCTTTCCATTTTTATCTTTATTAAAATATCCATAACATCCTCCTTTGTGCTAAGAAATATTTCCTATCCTTGAGCAGATACTTTGTTGGTGGTTACTTTTTGTAACCTATTTTATTTCTTATTATAATACAACAAAACATTTGGTGGCTTATATATAAGGGATTAGGATATCCTCAATTATTTTTCCATTAACGATTAGGAAGCCATACTCACTCCTTGGAAACTTTTGAAACTTCCCCAATAGTAGAGGAAATCATAATAGATAAAGTATAAGAATAAACCATGAGAACTACAATAGGCGAATCTTAAATTCATCCTCTCATAATGGGATGACCGATAGGAGGATTGGAAGGAAGTTATTGCACTCTTTTACCAATGGTATGACCCATTGGAATTTGTAGTGTCACTTTAGGAAGTTGGATTCAAGATATAAAAGGAATTAGGGGCATAGATTGGGAAGTTAAATGTGGATGAAAGGTCATATATATATATATTCCAACTTTCTAATGTTTTAATCTCTATGAAAGAGATAGGATTTGGTGGAACTCTTTTGGGTGTAGGCCTAATAATGGATGCTTTGAGATAAAATTTGATGATGGGGGTGATAATGGTAAAGAGGAAGAAGGGGAGGAGGAAAAAATGGAGTGATAATGAGAGAAGAAGGATGCGACAAGGGGATGATGGGATAAATAATAGAATAAGTGGAAGAAATAACCATTATAGGAGAGACAACATTGTTAATCATAATATAAATAGGGGTTGTCACTCCCAATTTTACACCCCTAAGACCTAAAAGAAATTTCAAAGGGTGGGATTTCTTAGAGGATGACATATTTTTTGGGGTATCTAATTTGTAGTCAAGGATGTTTCTGATAGTATCCTTTGCACCAGGATTTCGGGATGACCAGGAGGAATGTACAATGGGGATGACCTAATCCTGCTATTTTTTTTTTTCTGCCTAAACTAGGGTGATAAAGGCATTACTTGGGCATGAATGGAGAAAATATATATTTTTACTTTATTCCTTTTACTTTATAAGTAGTGGGTCAATTTGAGATGAGTACAACCATGAATGCAATATCCATTCGCAAGATTTGTAATAGGAATATTACATATACTTAGTATATCAGACACATGTTACTAAAGATAGTGTTACTTGGTTGTTCTTGCACCATTTTTAATGGGAATTTAGGTGAGAACATGTTTTTCAATGATGTTTTGGAATAGAAAACAAGTGTGGTGCATGGATCTTGTAGTTATGGTTGTGGTGGTATAGAGTAATAAGATGTGTTTATTTTCTAAATAAGGAGGAGTGGATGATGGTAAATTATTTTGTAACAAAGTATCTATGATCACCATGATATCCTACTATTATGGAATGTAAAGAATATGAGATTAAGTAATAACAACTTTTAAAGAGATTTTTGCATTCATTGATACTCAATCAACACAAATATTTCTAAATAACCTTCAAAACACTTAACACAAAAAGCTCATGTAAGAGTTATGATAAAATGTTTATTATTTCTATTTTCATACACCAAAGATACACTCTAAGGACAAAAAAATCACTCAACAATAATATTACATTTCTATAATTTATTATAGGGCATGTATTGTAGAAAAATATTGACTAAGTAACCAAAAGATGCAACAACCAGAGATTGATCTAGTGTACTAGATATAGAGGCAATAAACACAGAGATTGCAATAAAAGTTATAACTATTCAATCAATATTCAACATACAAAGAGACCAAAACATAGACTAAATCATAATCAAACATGTTTCATTTGAATTTCAGTTCCTTGACAAGGGGACATGGATTAAATGCCTTCAATTCTTTCCAATGGTTTTACAACGCAACCACCTTGCACAAGGACTTCAAAACTCAAAATTCATACATTTTCCAAATGAGGAAATGGAAATGTAGAGATACAAAAATTTATCCTCAAATCACCAAATAAAATGACTCCCTCCTTAGATATGAGGACAAACCCTCATATTTATACAAAAATTCATGAAACCATATTCCATTCCACCCAAAACTAGTAAGAGAAGATTCCATTTTACGCAACAAAGGAGATTAAGATTTTCCAAAATGGAAGAGAATATTTTCTAACTACAAAGATTCTAATTTTAATTACAAAATTTAAATCGGTTCAATATTTCAGTTACAAATGTGGACTTGCAAAGGATATTTTTCTTACGTTACCAAATAATTTTTATCTTTTTCACTCTATCATAGTCACACATGTGCTTGGTCACATAAAACCTTTTATTACTAACACCACTATTCTAACTGATTTTATACTTTCCTTTTTAGAGAATATTCCTTGGGAAAAGGGTGACTCGTGGATATTTATTTAAAATTTATGTTACCCTTATGCAAGCTTTCAATCGCCAAGAGAACCCTTTTTAGTAGACATAATCTCTCCTCCCTTTTTCTTAGTCCGTGCCAAGAATTTGGATTGATTTTTCAATTAATCATAACATTACATTCTACAAAGGCTCCTCCAAGATTCACCATCCCATACAATCCCATTTTTCCTTTATGAATTTACAAGTTTCTTTCAGTGTTATAGGTGAAGTTTTCTACAAAATAATTAGTAACATATCTTTCAGAAATGGAGGAAATGGAGTTCGGAAAAATTTTAAAAATTCTCCTCAAATCTCTCCATGTAATTTTTAACCTTTCAAGCCCAATCGAGGCCTTTTTCAAGATGTTGTTTAAGGTTGAAGATCAAGAAGATCCTACTAAACTCGTTAACTCCCAATATAGTGTGGCTGGATTTAATGAGGAAATCATCAAATTGAATCTATTCTTTTATTTATTTCAGATTTTATTTCATCATATTTTTTATCGTAAAGACCATGTGACTTCAAAGAAGTTGAATTTTTTTGTCTTCACTTTAGACCAACCATTCATGAAGAGGATATATTTGTATCACAAACTATTTACCAAATAGATGACAAAATGTGAAATCCCACATGATGTACACCGTAGTGAATGTGGTCGAACCCAAAGAGTATGTATCTTCAATTTCTCATGGATTGGTTGAAGTGGAGAAGAGACTTACTACACTTGAAAGAGCCACCGTGAAGTATTCCCTTGGGAAAAATGCTGAGGTGACTCAACCTCCTTTGAAAAAGTGTTAAAAGGCCCCAACATCCGATTTATGCATCCAAATCGGCCTCTATCAATCCAATTGATGCAATTGATCCATCCATAGCCTCCAAGGTTGCTTCTCATCATGGAAAGAATGCATATATTATAGTGGAGTCAATCTTCTAGAGTGGGCATTTTCCTATGGGAAAAAATTGGAACTAATCAATAATTTGGAAGGCTCAAAATAAAGTATCAAAGAGATCATGCAAAAAGGCATAACTTATGGAATGGAAGGTGACATGCAATATGTTTATGGTGCTCAGGACCATAAATAATTTGAGTATAGGAAGAATAAAATGTTGGCTCATCTCCCTATTTTTGCAGAGGAGTTTGTAGTTATCAATTGATAATACACTAGTCATACAAAATATTTTTGTATATGTATACCAAAAATAGTTATATAAATTCCAAGGGTAGGGGCCCCTATAGAATCCCCATTTTTGACTTTTTTATATATAAGTGTTATATGTATTTTACAAAAATATCATACAGATTCTAGCTCAATTGGTACATCTTCTTCTTGTTTTTTTAATTTTCTAAATAGACATCAAATTTCTTAAACATATCAACAAGGGATTCTTCATCTGGTCCAATGTGGAAAGCAAATACAAGTCCTTGTTCTCTTAAATTTTTCTAAAATTCACATATAATACCCTTATTATTCTTTACCTTTTTTGTTAACTTGGTCATCATTCCCTCCAAGTAAACAAACCTTTGAATGGATATATAATTCAAAACTTTCAAAACTCAAGAAGTGGGCTATAGTGCTCCCTTGATATGTTGTTGAAAGATTTGTATTAAATCATCCACACCCATATCTCCATTTACAAGCCATCCTGGGATGGGTGTTATTCTCCCAAGTTTAGAATCCATATCATAAATGCATTCCCCTATTTTATCCCTTACTATGGTGAGCTTGTCAATGCATCCTTTTAGAGTTTTTGTTCTTAACTAGATAGCTCCTTCACATGTATGTTGTTTCCCTTTATGATCAGTAAGAACTATGCCTTCATCTTCCACCAGTTGGTCATTAATCTGAGTTATTTCTTCAATTTTTGGAATAAGTCCATTCCAATAATCAATCTCATCCTTGCACTTCTCTATTTTCTCATTTTCTTCCTCTAGTTGCTCATAGATTTGTTTGTAGCATTATAAAGTGTTTACTATGACTTTTGTGCCTATTTTAGAAAATTATTCATCCCATTTTCTAGTAGCATTGGTTTTATCCTTTGATTCATATACTCCCGTGAGGTATTTTGGGGTTATAGCGGTGGAAATATCTCAAAAGGAGGTTAAAACCAGTTTAGCACATAGGTGGATAAAATATCAACCTTTTCATTCAATTGTTTCTTAGTTTCCTTATCCTTGTTAATTTTTTAGATGAGGCCTCCTATGGATATTAAAGCCTCATGTTTTAAAACCTATGTAGTGGGTTTCCCCAATGGGATGTGAGTGATTTGGTAATCACTAAGTGTAGCCTTAATTTTTAACACATCCCCTTGGGAGTTGCAATTTCCAATGTCCTATTCCCCTGGGGATCTATAAAGGTTTTTGAAAATAACTTGCTTTCTTTGGGGCCCTAGGAGGTTTAGAAAATAAAACATTCTCAATATTTGAAGTTTCCAATTAGGGTTTTTCCTTTTCTTCTCTCAGGATTTCTACTTCTAACCACCATGGTATGGGGTATTTCCTCCCCTTGGAGCTTGGGGTGCTTGTTTTGATGGAATAGGAATGGAAATTTTTTCTTTGGAGGTAACATGAGAAATTCATAAAGTTAGAAACTAGATTTTTAGTACTTCTAATCCCATTAATGCCTTTTCTATCCCAACTTGTAAATTACTTTCCCCTATCTGCCCCATTCCTTATTTATCTATTTTAGGCTCTTTGGGAAACACAATTGTATGGGATGGCCCTTGAATTTCATCTTGGGCTTGTTCCTTCTCCTAGATTTTAGCCACTTCATGGAGTGTAAGTTCTTTATTAACCATCTCTAGTGCCTCATCCATGGGATCACTCAACACATATGATCATCCTTGGATTTTTATACTTACCTCTCCTTAAGGCTATACTTCCTTATATGCAACTACCTATTTTAGTGGTTCCTCTGTAGTAATTACCTCAATTGGTATTGTTTCAATTATGGATATTGCAATTTTAGTTTGTTAAACATTTTGAGTAGTTGTACTTGAATTTTCATTGTGTACCATTGAAGTTTCTATTGGCTTCCTATCCAGTGGAGTGACATCAAATCCTTATTTTTTCAAAACTTGCAATAGGTCAGCAAAGGCTTGTGTTTGGGTTACTTCTTCTTCATCAACATCCACTACTTCAACTTGTGGAGTTACTTCTTCTTGAGTCATTGCTACAATAGAAGCTTCTTGTCCCTCATTAGGTGGAGTTGAATATATTACTTTAGGTTTTTCCATTTCCTTTCCATGTGTTCCAAAAGTTAGAATATTTCTGACCATAGGTGTCCTAGTAGTTCCTATTTCCAAGGGGTACATAATCTTGGCTCATTTGGATCTTTCAAAGTATTTGAGACCAGGTTCCTCCCCTTCTTCATTACTTTGTACTCTAAGCTTTGGGTCTACATCAGGTAAGGATCCTCTCATTCATTTTCCCTTATTGGATGGCCCTGGTAGAGTCATTGTAGGTGTCCTAGGATTTGAGGCATATGGGACCTTGGTTTGTAATGGGACTTCTTGGGTGATTGGGGCCTCTTTCATGGTTTTTATTAATATCTCCTCAGCCTTTTGAGTTAAAAGGGACATAGAAGTACCTAATTTTCTTGTGGTAGTAGTCCACTCTTCTATCATTATAGAAGGTTTCTTGGAAGGGATTTGAGGTGATTTCCATTTTAAAGGGTCCATCGTGCTTACACCTTCTCTCAAAGGAGGGAGATCATCATGGAGGATTACTAAAATTTTGAGTTCTTGCAACACCTTAGTATTATGTATTGATAAATCCAGCCCCTTCCTTATTAGTCATGTTAAGGTCCTCCTCATCATATCTATATTTATGATATGAAATTGTGTTGTCTCTTCTTGGTCCCAAACTAATGGTTATATAGGGTGCCCTACTAGATTCATATCAATATAATATTGGCTTATCACTTGATGATCATCTACAATATCTTGGGGTACAACTACCACCTTGTAATCAATTACCTATTACAAATTCATCCTAGAGGATTCCATCAATATAACTTATTCTTCATCCCTATAGTCCATCTAAAGGTCTCCATAATGTGACTCGTGCTCATACAAGAGCATCCTAAGATTGTTCCCATCATCTATATGATGTGATAGTTTGGTGTTGATTGCAAATTTTCCATTTCTAATCTATTTATTTATTCATCTAGAAGCCTAGACTTAACAATTGTTGAGCATGTGTATCTCCCTATTGAGATTGGGACTTTGATATTGGTCTTATGTTTTCCAACAATCAAATTATATACTTCTTCTAGCTACCTTGAAAGCTCCAGAAGTTCTCACTTATCATCCAAGTATCTAGGAAACATATAAGGGGTACCCTAGAAAATATTTAGCCTTATATAAGTGAAAGATGTGAATTGTATGAAGTAGAAACCATACTCATTGATCACCTTTTTTACAAATGTAGATATTTTGAATTTCTCCCATTCAGGTCTAAAGAGACATATGATGGGTTAAAATAAATAATCATGTATCCTTCAAATTCCTTTATGATTCTCCATATTTAATTGAGGGTAAACATCATATACCTTAGAGTTTGAGAAATCCCTCATTCTTGGAATTCTCGGGAGGGACTTATGGCATGAAATGTTATAGACAAGGTAGGAGGTCATGTAAAATTCACATTTGAATGTAGTTCCCTCTCTAATTTGTATAGACATTTTTATGAGCTGGTCATGGATAGACCTGTTTATAAGGCTAGCCTAGAAAAATGTTTTTGTCTTAAATAGGATAATCTGGATGTAGCTGAAATACATTCCCGTAAGCTATAGGAAGCCTTTAAAATATGATGAGATCTTTTACCTCTACTAAAAATATGATCTGGTCAATTTATTATAAAATTTAGTATGGGAGCTCCTGGATTTTAATAATAAATGACTTTTCATAATTTTGGAATAATCTACATGATTGAAATTACATTAATCTTGTTCATTGACTTAGTAGTAATTTCCACCACTTTCTTGATTTTGGGAAATCTTGACACTTCTTTGAACATTTATGGTGATAATGAAAGGACCCTAACACCACTCCCATCCAACACTTATTTAGTTTCTAGGTTATAATTCTTTGCACAATCCCATACTAATTTTGGGCATTGTATTGAAGGTAGGAAAGTAGAAGTGAGAGCAATACCACTGGCATCAATTTCCACCATGAAATCATTTCTGTTTGGGGCACACAATCTTTGTAATAAATCATCTAAGTTAGCATTACCTAAGTTAGTATCTATCACCTCATCTAGGTTACTCGTGATGTGGGAATTAACCAAGGTAACAGTTGATTTGATCTTCATTTTTTAGAACTAGAACTAAAAAATTATCCCAAGTATATAAATAGAAAAGTAGTTCCTATGTAATGGGAATAAAATATAGGCCCTAGGTTTTCTTAAGAACCTCATGAGAAATTTAGAAAAACCTATGAATCGTAGGTATTTTGGAAACTTACCCATGTATGTGTGTATTTGAAATTATAGCTTTAGATCATACATTCACATAGAACACCATAATTCTCCACATCACTACTCCCCGTGATTCCCCTCGCTTGACCCCGTAATCACAATCTATTCTTCAAGACTTTAAAAACTTAATTTCATTAGTAAAAGAGTATCAATATGAAATATTTAGAAAAATTCCAACCATATAGCCTCTCACATGAAGGCATTAAAGGAAGAAAGCCATAATTTCCTTTAATTGATCCTAGATATCGAACTTTGTATCTTTTATTTAAATGTGGGTCACCCATGTGTATTCCTTTAGCAAGGAGTAGGATTTTGGGCACTCCTTGCAATCTTGAATCAATTACAAAGATGCATAAATGCAAAGTGCAATGGGATAATCGATACTGCACAACGTTGAAAAAACACCACGTGTACACCTTCGAGCCTTGGGAATTTGAATAAATATTTGCAATTACGCATGAGTTGTGAAAGTGATAAGTGTAAGTACTTACAAGATTCCCACTTACCATATTGTGTCAATAAGGTGACATGTGTCCTCTTTGGGCCTCATGGATCAAACTTCATTTTTCAATTTTTCATATGAGATGAAAATTTATAAAGTGTAATACTACAAAGAACACATGCTCGTTAATTACTAGATTCTGGAGCATATTCCCTTTATCGGGAGTCGGGGAATATTTTACACATCACACTCTTGTAAAAAAAAAAAATATTCCCAACAGTCCCAAAAATGTGATGAATCTCTAAATATGCCTCCTTATTGGGTAGCGGGGAGTGATTTACATTCTACACACATGTATCGACTCCGAATATATAGAGGAAAAGGCCCAAATTTAAAGGATCATATTTCCATAATAATTACTTGTGAATTTTAGATGCATGCCTTTTGAACCATTAGACCATTATCCTTCCATAATATGTGAAAAAATTATTTAAATAGTTAGTATGCGAATAATATGGTGAAGTTTTACTCAACACGGGTTCTTCCCGACTTTGAAATGAGGTTCAAAGGAAAGAAATTCTAAGGGTCATCAAATCAATGCAAAATAGATTTTAAGGAAATAATTTTTTTGGAAAAGCCAATTAAATTTTAGATATAATATCAAAATGAGCACCAACGGGGAAACAAAACTTACCATAGGAATAATCGGGGTCATTGTCATAGGTTCTTACACCCGAGCTATAGGAATATAGCTTGGTACACCTTGAATAGTTGATTTCATGTCAAAATCCTTTTATTTTCCTTTTATGTTATCTTGTCGGGATTCTACATATCCAATACTTGGAAAGATGAAAATAAGTTTTGATGTTAATTGTAATGATGTCATCCGAGACACATGAATTTTAAGTCTAAACTAAATAGAGGTATAAACACCTCCTTTCATTATTTTTCTCTTGACACTAAAGGAGGTGGAGGAACAATCCTTAGTATGCTCATCTAAAAATATCTTCTTATGTTGTTTGGGGAATTTTATCACAAAAACACCCTTTAATTTGTCATGAATGAATGGATGATCAATTAGTGTTTTTGGGTAGCATGAGATTGTCTCAAAGTTGTGGGAATTTATAATTGAGGTAAGAATCTAGAGAATTATAGTTCCTATACCTAATCCTAATGATAAAATACTCCTATAGCTGTAAATGTAACTATTTAATCCTACTCTAACAATCCACAAGGATCAAGGGGAGAGAGAGAGGTGTATGGAAATAAAATCATAAGCTATGAAAGAGGTGATAACAAAAATAAAAGGGGGATAAATCTCCACGAGGGAGAAATGATAAGGATGTGAAGGATGGAGAAGGAAGCCAAGTGTACCAAATATCTAACTCAACCAGATCTACTCATTCCACACATTGCAAGCACAAAGAAAAGGAATACCTGCAAATCTAAATCAAACACAACATAAAATGAGAGCACAAAAAGGTAAGAGACATAACCAAATGTAAGAAAAGGGTAGAAAAGAGACAAAATGTCTATATTTAATTACTCCAAAGTAAAATCCATCTGTTACATCCATTTGGGAGGAATTGAGAGCATTATAAGATCCAAAGCATGAGTTTGCAACTCAGATTTGTTTGGGACACCATTTTGGCATGGTGCCTTTACAAAAATGGAGAAGGATGTATTAAAATAAAATGAGTTGTATATATAGAAGAAGAAGAGGAGAGAGAGAAAATATGAAATTAAAGATCCCAGCCACTTCTTCAACCACCCATGACCAATCAACATTTAAGTTTATAGACCCAACATGGGCATCATCAATTTTGTAGATATCATACTTGAAAATGACCCCGAGTTATTTTTTGATATTTCTCAAAAATAAAATACTTTTATTTGGACCAAAAATACATTAATCATGTAGTACTCTTCAATACCTTTCCAACAATATAAAGTTTGTCTCATTTGGTGACATGGATCAAAAGTTATGAGCATTTGAAGATTGTACATTGATAACTACGAACATGCAAAAAAGTTCCCCATGTCCAAAATGCAAACTTAGAAAAAAGTTCCCAAGCCCCCAAAATATGCAAAATTGTAAAAAAATTCTGAGGCCCTTAAAATATGAAAACTTTTAAACAATTTCCCAGCCCTGAAATATGCAAACTTGCAAAAAGTTCCCTAGGTCCCTAAAAGATGTAAAAATGCAAAAAAGTTCCCAGGCCCCCGAAATATGCAAACTTGCAAAAAAATTCCCAGACCCCCCAAATATGCCAAATTGTAATTTTTGAAGGAATTTTTGGGAAAAAGGGGATTTTTCCAACCAAGTGAAGGGGTTTTTAGAGAAAATTGAACCCAAATATGATTAAAACAAGTGATTTTTATGGATTCAAAGGTTCCCAAGTGCTTAAAAAATGTAAAAATAAAAATTAGAAGCACTTCAAGAGGAAATCGATACCAGTTTCCCAATGAAGTGTGAGCTCATTTCACGACATTGATCTTGGTAATAGCTAGGGCATTGATGGAATGAATGGATTTGGAAATAATCTTTCCATATTGCAAGGTGCATGTGGTAAAAAAATCCCGAGTAAGTATTCACAGGGAAGACCTATAGTTTTGAAACTATGTTATGAAGTCCGAGTCCTTAATAGGCCTAATATATTCATAAAGATCTAGTTGGCATTTGAAAGCTCTCATCCTTGATAAACCTTGTCACAGCTTGTTGTTGATTTCCCAAATCAACTAGTTATAGTTATAATTCAAGCTAGGAGGGCCTTTGTATATTGTGTATCCTTGAGTGATTACACTAATATGGAAATGGAGTCTTCCTCTCGGAACGATGGAAATTTTTCTCAATTTCCTTGTTTTGTTTTAGAATTCAATCTTTGTATTTAATCTCTCTTATGAAAAATGTGATTTCTTCAACATCGATCCATAAATTAAGTTAAAAGTGACTTTAACTTGTTTCAATGGAGATATTATAGCAAACAAGGTAGATTTTTGAATCTCTACAAGTTTAATATCGGTGTTTTCAAGTATAAACTAGATTTCACTTGGTTCATGCTATTTAAATCTATTAAAACACTTGTGAAAACTATGACTAATAAATTTAAGTGACTTAGATATTTCATTATATGCTTTAGCCTAGTTTTCCTTCTCTTAGTTCGTGTTGTTTAACTATATCAAAAACTTGTGAAAACTACTGATTTTGAATTTTAGTGACTCAAATCTTTAATTAGATTATTTATCCTATGAATCCTCCAAAACCTCTAGTTCTCAATGATTATTGAAATTTGGTGAAGATTAGTGTTATCACTCTCTGAAGTCTTTATAACCCATGAATTAGAATTTCCATTTTATTTTGTAGGGTTAAGATGAATGACATGTGAAGGTCATCAATATTATTTCATGTGGTAGAGCTTTTATGCTCACTCTCAATAGTACCAAATGTGGAAAATCTTATGAGGATACCCATCATATGATAAAGACTAATTCTATGCTTGTCTGGGATTTAACTCAACATGTCGAGGACATCTATTTTCCAATTAAGGATATTCCTCGTGAACCATATATTAAATTTTGTGTATATGTTAAGAATTTTTTTTTTATCATAGTTTATATCTATAGGTTTGATCTATACCATTGATCATAGAACCGTGCACATTATGGAAGTAAGGTGTGAAAGTGGAAAATTATTTGATTGTTATTGATCTCATCTAACTTGATATGTACCATCTATTGATATGGTTCTTCACTAGTCTTGTAAACTAAAGAATTGACAAAGAAGTGGAGAAGTATACAAACCATATATAACTGAATTTTCCAAACACCACAAATATTTGTGAAAGACAAAGTAGATCCTCATAAGAGTAGGAAACCAAGAAATGAATATTGAGACCAGGGAACAAAGTTATGACGTCACTACTAAAAGGGGTGAATATTGAATTTTTAAAGGATTACATACTCATATTATTTTTATTGTAATAAGTGTGTGAGAGTGTGAGAAGAAGATATGTGTGTGTGAAAGGGTGAAAAGAGAAGTAAGTGAGTATAAAGTAAGGAGTAATATAAATATATATGTGAGATTAAATTATGGATTGAATTTGATTATGAATATCAATATAATGATCAATTTTTGTTCAATATGTATCTAATAATTTTTTTCTATTTTCCTATTATTGTGATCCATTATTTAACCCTTATATTTTCCCAAACACTCGGTTACATCTCTTACCAAGGAATGAACTACTTAAAATTTAAAAATACATCAAGTTTCAAGGTCAACATTTAGTTTTGAGCCCATGTCTTGGTCGAGCAGATGTTTTGAGAAGAAGCACCATCGAGAGTTTAGAAACCTATACTTGACTAAGATTGAACACCGGTCGGAGGCTAGGATTAAGAATTTTGTATAACAAGAAGCTCAAAACTTGAGAAACCTTAAAATATGGTTGAAAACCACTTTTTAGATATTTTAAAGAAGATTTCTAGTCATTTTTTCCACACTTACTTGTGGCCTTGAATGTTGAGAGTTACTAATAAGACAAAGTGGATGCGAATCTAACTAAGGAAACTAATTAAGTGGAAAAAAGAGAAGTTAGAAAAAAATGAAGAATTAGATGAGCCATGTACTCAAGAACTTGATTATTTGTTTGAAATAATAGTAGACTCTTTGATTATCACTTGAGAAATCTAAGGTTGGAATAGATTCGATCATAAGAAAGCATAATTATATGAAGGATCCCGAGGGAGATTTATTGGAAAGATTCCAATTATGATTGATATGCTTCGATAGAGAAGAGGTTGATGAAAAGCGTGGAATAGATAATTTATGGAAATGAACCATGTGATTCCAAGTGGGAAGAGGGGTGATCTAAGAGACATAACTATTACTATTTTCTAGCATGATGGTTGGTGTAGAAGAAATAATAGGATGCGAAAAATGGGAAACTCAAATAAAAAATTATGTATCCGTTTATATAGATTGGTAATATAAGTAATATTAACACAAATAAAATGAGAAAGGCAAAAGATAAATATAGCTTAGCCACATATAGAAGTGAATTAGAGGAAAATATGAAAAGATAGAGGTTGGAAATAGAAGGAATAAGAAATTAAATGAAAAGAAAAAAGCTGGGAATTAACAAACACTCAAAAATAAGAGGGAGATAATATACCCACTTCAAGGGGATACCAATTAAATTTTATCCTAGAAAGGGAGGATATCATAGAAATCCATACAATAATTCACACATTATACAAAGACAAAAAAGCTGAAGGTTACTCGACAAATGGAAATTATCGCAAGAAAAAGGTCAATAATACTAAGATACATCAATCACTATCTAAACAAGATAGGTTGATTGGGGAATTAAAAAGAATAATAAATATAATGTAAAATGGTGCTATAAGAATCTTGAGAGAAAAATATTGGGATAATTATTAGTTTAAGACAAGACTTAGAATAATAAAAAGGAGAAGAAGGAGATCTAATTAACATAGTTAGGAAGAAAAATAGAAGGGTAGTTTAAGAGAAGGATTGGAGGAATATATAGTTATAATCAAAAGATAATAATAAAAATTAAGAGAATAAGAGGAATCCAATAGTAGATTCAAATGGAGGGAAGAATGAATAGTAAGAGAAGAATAAAATAATACAAAGATAAAAAAATTAATAATTAACAAGAAAAGGAGAATTTGAGAAGACTACGTAGAAAAAAATTAGAAGATGGATATAGGTTAAGAAATATCAAGGATAGGAAATTGTTTACAGAGGATGATAGTTATAAAGAGATGCCAAAAAATATGTTTACTCTAACCAATCAAGACCACCAATGGAAATGAAACCCTCGGAACAATAGTCATCCCTATGCCATAATACACATCGATTGGAAAAATTCAAGGAAGAGAAAAATTGAAAACAAGATACTATCAATTGTGATAATAAAGAAAAAAGAGAGAGGAAGTATTAAGAGGATTTCGTGAGATTTTAGGAGACTTGTACTTCAATACAAAACTAGAGAGATATAAAGAAAGATAAACATGTCCACAAAGAATACATAACCAACAAAATAAGTAAAAAATAATAAATCATATCATGGAGAAATTAGATTAGAAACACCCCAAAAACACACAAAGGATGACACAATAAATGGAATTTCACCTATTTTACAAAGATACAAAATATGTAGAGGAACGCATATTCATTTTAGATTCATTTTGGAGGAGTAATAATATCACATATCTAGATATCATGTTGTATGACTGTGTAGGAACCCTGAGAGATGATACCTTAAAATGGCACATGAAGATTAGTCCATAAAACACTAAAGTTGGGATGAGGTAGAGAAGGAATTTAAATCTTATTTCCATTATCTTGAAGCAGCTACAAAGAGTGTAAGTAATATGAGGGATCTGATATAAAAGGAAATGAAAAAATTAAGTAGTTCAATTATATATTAAAAATATAACACAAAGGTTAGACGAGCCACTAATTGAAAAATTAAGAGTTGAATGGTTTATCTCATGCTTATTACCACATTTGAGAGATTCATTAGATTTTAAGGTTTTAAAAGCTTTTTTAGAGGCTCTATAACTAGATACTAGACTAGAATCCTAACCATGGTAAAGGGAAGGAGTGAATACTTAAAAATGATCTATAAAAATTACAATTAGAATTGGCTCGGTTAAAATTACAGCAAGAAATCCAATGAAGAAAAGATGCCAGGATAAATTCTTCACCTAGATTGGATCCAAGGTCTAAGATTTGGTGAATTATATTTTGTGTAGAGTTACATAGTAAGTTATAATTCCCATTTCTAGAAAAACTAAAAAATAGCAACTGTGATTAGACAACATTCTATAGATAAGGGATCCACTAGTAGCATAACAATTGGGAGTCAACTTGGTGTGGATTATGCGATTATGGGATCACCATTCTTAAGATACATTATCCTGATGGAATCAACACCTAAAACTAATCATGTAAGGCATTATAATGCATGTGGCTAATTTAACCACTATCATCATACCTACTTGAGCATATATGCCTTGGAAGATACAAAATAATATAATGCTATAAGAGAAATGTTAGTAAAATAGATCATGGTTCCTACAACACCTATAAATACTCCACCTATAATTTTAATAGTTTAACCAATTTTTCGATAAAAAGAATGAATAGTTACTACTCCCCTACAATATCAAGGATACCTAGGCATCCTACAACCATATAGGGAGGCTACCATGACAACTTTTATAACCCCAATTAACAAGATTATAGTAGAGGCTACCGAAGAGGATATAAAGGTGGCTACAAGGAGGATATAAAAATTACCAAGGTACAATATGTTACAAAGGATATTAGGAAGACATGGATACATGAAAAACCTAGGTGGAGGTGGTCATAACAACAATCAAAGAGGGATAAATCAAAATGACTCAAGTGGAGAAACACCAAAAAAGAGGCCTAAAAATTACTACAAATGAAAAAAATATAGACACGTAGATAAAAAAATGTACCAAACCAAATCCTTGTTGGTTATTTCACAAAAGAGTCACACATGATTCATTTATTTTCCTAAATGTGGCACGATTCTATCCAAATGGTAGAACCAAGATAGAAGCCTTAGGGAATGATGCCATTAGAAATTTGCAACATATTACATGGATTATATGGAATGGAGATTCCACAAATGAATAAAAAGGAGTAAGATATGTAGAAAAATTCAATTTCCAAAAAACCAATGTCTGAGAGAATGAGGGAAAAATAAGATGCATGATAATAATATTTGAAAATAAAATCCAATAAAAAGGTGAGAATAGAAACCTCAAACACCCCATGTAGAGATGTAATAACCACTAGAAGTGGACTCAAGAAGGGTAAGGAAATAAAACAGGGAGAAAAGATAAGAAAAAAATGTGGAGTGATCTCTCAAATAATGAATAGTGGTACCCTAATTGGCTCAATCCTGAACTACATGAGTAACAAGTGCAAAAGAGTAAGGATGTTTTGGAACAAGCACAAAACCAAGAAAAGGAGAAACAATTTTTTTAGAGAGGAAGAGATTAAAACCCTCGGACAAATAGCCAATTCAACTATTAGATAAGGGTTGGTGGATAAACTCTAAATAATTTAACAAATATTGGAATAAATAATAATGAACACATTCCACACAAAAAATAAAATAAATGTGTTCTACACTCATAGAGATTGGCATATGTTTGCAATATATTATTTGGATATAGAGATTTGTGATAATAAGGTTTCATGAGTTTTATTAGATCTTAGAGAAGATGAAAATATTATGTCTAAAACAACATGGGATATGCTAGGAAGACCAAGATTAGAACTTGTATGGTATTTTCTTAGACAATGTATCTAAGAAATCCTGATAAGAGTTTTGAGGAATCGGGAAGTAGAGTTTATGGGAATAAAAAGGTAGTAGAATTTTGTTATGTTTGTGGAGCCTATTTGCATGTTAGAATGTGGTACACCTTCTATGTGTTACACTCAGGTATTTTTATGGTGGTCCCACTCACTGGTGAGTGGGTCGGGGGGGTCGGGGGTGAAGCCCCGAAGTAAATTTTCATGGGTGGTTTATTAACCCATGGGTAATGGGTAACCGTTATGGGTTGTTTTTGGGCCCATGGTTTTTCGGTCTTTTTCCCATTGTTTTGATACCCACGGTTTTTGCCCTTGGTTTTGATACCCACGGTTTTGTATCAAACTACTTAAGCAGTTGTCTATTTATATGGTCTTATGCATATGATAGATGTACAAGTAAATGTATTGCAGATGTGTTTTGAATTTGGGTGTGAATTCTGTAGAGTTTGTTGAGCATAGCTCCAAATGGATCTGGGTATTGTATTAAGAGAGTGGAGGCTTGTAATAAAATCTGAGCAAGTGATTCTTAGTGGATGTAGGCCAAATTGGGTGAACCATGTTAAATCTTATCTCTCTTTGTTGTGTTATTTATTCTGCACTTTTATTTGAGATCTCTAATATTTTCTGCATATTAGTTTCTACTGTTGTGATTCTGTAAGGGATTATTCCACATATTTTATCTCTTATTTCCTAACAATTGGTATCAGAGCCTGGTTTGGTTTGCTGAAGTGTTGAATCGCAGGGAAATTTTTTAGCTTGAGTGGGAGCTATGGTAGATGAAGGAAGATCTAGGGTTGATAAATTCAATGGGAAGAATTTCAGTCTTTGGAAGATGCAGATGGAAGATTACCTTTATCAAAAGGATCTTTATACTCCACTGTCTAAGAAGGTGAACAAACCCTCGAGTATGACAGATGTGGAATGGGATTTGCTAGATAGGAAGGCACTTGGGACAATCCAGTTGTGTCTTGCATCTTCGGTATTATTTAATGTTTCAAAGGAAAAGACTACAAAATATCTAATGGATGCATTAGGGAAGTTGTATGAAAAACCCTCTGCCTCTAACAAGATATTTTTAATGAAAAAGTTGTTTAATATGAAGATGTCTGAGAATAGTTCAGTAGCAGATCATTTAAATGATTTCAATATGGTTGTGAATATGCTAGCTTTGGTTACAATAGAATTTTATGAAGAAGTTAGGGCTTTATTAATTCTGATGCTCTTTACCTGAGAGTTGGAATAGCCTAGTAATGGCGGTAAGTAACTCAGTTCCAGATAACTCGAAGTTGAAGTTTGAGGATGTTGTAGGGGTGATTCTAAGTGAGGAAATGTGAAGAAAAAGCTTCGAGGAATCTTCTACTTGTGGAATGTTTGATGGAAACTAGAGGGACAAAAGAATAGAGGAAACCGTGGAAAATCAAAAGATCGAGGCAAGGTCAAAATTCAGAACAAGATTGTATCTTTGGAATTGTGGAAAGCACTGGGCATGCAAAGAAGGACTATTGGGAGCTTCGAGATAAGAAGAAACAATAGGAAGAAAACAAGGAGGCAAATGTGGCATCGGGTAATGTATGTCAGGATGCTTTGATTCTTTCTTTGCATAATATTACTGAATCTTGGGTTTTAGATTCGGGGCTTCTTTTCATGCTACTCCACATAGGCATTATTTTGTTGATTATGTTCAAGGGGATTTTGGGCATGTTTTTCTTGGTGATGATGAGCCTTGCAGTATAGTTGGAAAAGGTTATGTTTAGGTTAAGATGAAAAATGGGAATACATGGCTATTGAAGGATGTCAGACATGTGCCTACATTAAGGAGAAATTTGATATCGGTGGGGCAATTGGGAAGTGATGGTTGTATTGTGATATTTACACTAACTCTTGGAAGGTTACTAAGGGTGCTCTTGTGGTGGTAAGAGGTAAGAAGGTTGGAACCTTGTATTTAACCACCGATAGTACTAATGATTGTAATCTTGTGGCTTCGATGCGATCTACAACATTATGACACTATAGGCTCGGTCATATGAGCCATAAGGGCATGGACATAATAAAGAATAATTTGCCTAGATATACAGAAACAAGTTTGGAGTTCTATGAGGACTGCATATATGGGAAATAAAAGTGAGTAAGGTTTCTCAAGGTTGGACCTATAAAGAAAGAGAGTAAGTTAGAGATGGTGCATTATGATGTGTGGGGGCAAACTTGTATCATCTCTTGGGGTTCAAGTTATTATGTTACTTTTATTGATGATGCAACAAGGAAAGTTTGGGTTTATTGTATTAGAAACAAATATGATGTATTTGACACTTTTGTTAAATGGAAAGCCTTGGTAGAGAATGAAATAGGTCTTAAGCTAAAATGTCTCAGGTCAGATAATGGAGGGGAGTATTGTAGCAATGAATTTAATGATTATTGTTCTAAGAATGGAATCCGTAGGCAAAAGATGGTTCCAAGAACTCCACAACAGAATGGGGTATCAAAAAGGATGAACAGAACAATAATGGAACGTGCTAGGAGCATGAGGTTACATGTAGGACTACCTCTTTCTTTTTGGGTAGAAGCGGTGAGCACAACTGTGTACTTGATAAATAAAGGACCCTCAAGTTCCTTGGATGGAGGCATACCTGAGGAGGCTTGGTATGGTAAGAAAGTTGATTATTCATTTCTTAGATTCTTTGGATGTGAGGTGTTTGTTTATATAGACAAGGATGATAGGACCAAGCTAGAGGCTAAATCAAAAAAATGTACTTTCATTGGTTATGGTGGTGATGACTTTGGATATAAATGTTGGAGTATTAAGGACAAGAAAATAATTCGATCTAGGGATGTGGTCTTTAATGAGAAAGTCATGTATAAGCAGCAATTGTAGGAAAATAGGGAAGAATCCAAGAAAGAATATGCAGTGGTAGAGGATCTTTCGGATGGGAAAGTGACACATGAATCAATTCAGAACCCCCTTAACAGAACCCCAAACTCCTATATTGAGGAGGTCTTCTAGGGTAAGAAGAGAACCTGAACGTTTTTCTCCTTCTCTTTATTATTTATTACTCACTAATAGTGGAGAGCCAAAGAGCTTTGATGAAGCAATGCAGGTAGATGCCAAGAAGAAGTGGGAGCAAGCCATGGATGAGGAGCATTAGGCTCTCATGGAGAACTAGACATGGGATTTGGTGAAGCTACCCAAAGGCAAAAGAGCATTATAGAACAAGTGGGTGTTTAGAGTCAAAGACGAAGAAGGAGGAAAGAAAAGATATAAGGCCCGGTTGGTGGTCAAGGGTTTGCACAGAAACAAGGTATAGATTTTGATGAGATTTTTTCTCCTATAGTAAAAATGACTTCTATTAGAACTATTCTAGGAATAGTTGTAGTAGAAGACTTGCACTTAGAACAACTTGATGTAAAGACTACATTTCTCCATGGTGATTTGGAGGAGGAACTATATATGCGGAAACTAGAGGGCTATGAGGTGAAAGGTAAAGAGGAGATGTTTTTCAAACTGAAGAAAAGCTTGTATGGCACTCAAACAAGCTCCACGTCAATGGTATAAGAAGTTTGATAGCTTTATGATGGAGCAAGGTTATATCAGATGACATTCTGACCATTGTGTGTATATAAAGAAATTTGAGGATGGAAGTTATATTATCCTGTGTTTGTATGTTGATGACATGCTGGTTGCAGGTAAAAACATGTAGGAAATAAAAGTACTCAAGAAGCAGCTAAGTGAATCCTTTGCTATGAAGGATTTGGGTGTAGCCAAACAAATCCTTGGTATGAGGATATCTCGGGATAGGAAGGAACAGGAAGCTGAATTTATCTCAGGAAGAGTACATTAAGAAGGTCTTAGAGAGGTTTAATATGTAGGATGCTAAACCGGTTGGGACTCCTTTGGCAGGCCACTTCAAGTTATCAAAGGAGCAGTGTCCCAAGACAGAGCATGAAAGAAACCAGATGTCAAAGGTACCTTACTCATCAGCAGTTGGTAGTTTGATGTATGTTATGGTGTGCACTAGGCCTGATATTGCCCATGTAGTGGGAGTTGTGAGTAGATTTATGAGTGATCCAGGTAAATAGCATTGGAAAGCAGTAAAGTGGATCCTTCGGTATTTGAGAGGGACCATGGGGACAATTTTGTACTATAGTGGATCAGACACCACTTTATGTGGTTATGTAGATTCAGACATGGCTAGAGATGTAGACAACAGGAGGAGCACAACAAGTTATATTTACACTGTAGGTGGGACAACAGTGAGCTGGATTTCACGACTATAGAAGTTGGTGGCTTTGTCAACCACGGAGGCTGAGTATGTTTCTGCCACAGAGGAAAGCAAAGAGATGATTTGGTTACAACAATTGCTTGAGGAGTTGGGGCATAAACAGGAGGAATGTAAGCTATATAGTGATAATCGAGTGTTATACACCTAGCTAAGAACTCTTCTTTCCACTCCAGGACGAAGCATATACAGTTGAGATATCACTTCATCAAGACAACTTTGGAGGAAGATAAGTTGAAGTTGGAGAAGATTCATACCAGTCAGAATCCTGCAGACATGATGACCAAGGTGGTCACAAGGGATAAACTAAAGCTATGTTCAGCTTTGGTTGGCCTTCGCGGATGACAATGAAGGGTTGAGAAGCTTGCTCAGTGGAAATCAGTCTCCAAGTGGGAGATTGTTATGTTTGTGGAGCCTATTTGCATGTTAGAATTTGGTACACCTTCTATGTGTTACACTCGGGTATTTTTACGGTAGTCCCGCTCACCGGTGAGTGGGTCAGGGGGGTTCGGGGGTGAAGCCCCCCCAATGGAAGGGGGTTCGGGGCGAAGCCCCCGAAGAAAATTTTCATGGGTGGTTTATTAACCCATGGGTAATGGGTAACCATTATGGGTTGTTTTTGGGTCCATGGTTTTTCAGTCTTTTGCCCATTGTTTTGATACCCACAGTTTTTGCCCTTGGTTTTGATACCCATGGTTTTGTATCAAATCGCTTAATCGAGTTGTCTATTTATATGGTCTTATGCATATAATAGATGTACAAGTAAATGTATTGCAGATGTGTTTTGAATTCGGGTGTGAATTCGAAGAGTTTGTTGAGCATAGCTCCAAATTGATCTGGGTATTGTATTAAGAGAGTGGAGGCTTGTAATAAAATCGAGCAAGTGATTCTTGGTGGATGTAGCCCAAATTGGGTGAACCACGTTAAATCTTGTCTCTCTTTGTTGTTTTATTTATTCTACACTTTTATTTGAGATCTGTAATATTTTCTCGCATATTAGTTTCTCTTTTGTGATTCTCGTAAGGGATTATTCTACATATTTTATCTCCTATTTCCTAACAAATTTGAGGTACCAAAAATTGTAGCCAAACATCCTACATACAATGCAATACTATCACTAGAATGGTTCCTATATTGCAACGATGCATTAAATTTTGAAGAAGAAGAGATTAATCTTGAAGTAAAGGGTGTCTTTTTCACCTTCCCTATAAAGCAAGTGTATAACTTGGTTAGAATAAGTATGACATGATTTGGAAGACGAAGAATTTTATGAATTATAAGGGATATATTTCATAAATACTATTTCAAAACTTAATAGATATTTTGAGCCTAATTATGAAGTATAAGTGGCATTAGCGAGTGGAATATTTGACCGAGAGATACAAACTAAGACATAGCGGCATGGCTCATGAAAATCCAAACAAGAGTCAACAAGATATTACTTTTAAGGAAGGTTTTTCCATACACTCAAGATATAACATATGAAGACATAACATATTACTTTGTGAAGGAGGAGGAGGATTAATATTGGTCCATAGAGGAGGAAGAAGAAACATATAGGTTAGAAGAATGAGAATTTTATTTTGCAATGGAAGAGGAAAAAACCATGACATATGATAATTTTATAGATTATTCCATGGAGAACATAAAAGTCGTGACATAAAGAAAACAATCGATAAAATATTTCGTGGACCTACACAATAAACACGAGAAAGAAGAAGTTGTAGAAAAATAAGTTTAAGATGTGTTTACATTAAACATAGGTTCATCCCCAAAACACTACAAAACACATGGGGATTGGGGATGTAGAGGAATATTTAACTTAAATGAAAAAGGTACTTCTAAACAAAGAAGCTAGAATGAAAGAAGCTGCATGACATGTTAACCGTAAGTGTTTCTGTTAGTGAGAAACACACAAGCCCAATATTAAAACATGAAAATATTTGTCAATATTGATCAAAACTAGATATATATAGAGAGAAGGACAATATGAAACAATAATTCTTTTGGAGGGAAGGATATCCAAGCATGTAGATACTTACGTAAAATATTCGAATGTATGTAGAGATATATCCCCCTTGGTGTGCATAAAAATTTCTTATGGAATTTATTCCCTCTACCATGAATGTGGTACATTAAAAAAAAATGAAAGGAAAAAAATGTACATGGGAGAAACTATTAACTCAAGTCTATACAACTTTCAAATTTTGGGACTTTTGGTGAGAAAATTTTTCAATATGGAAAATTATGTGTCTCCACCAACGCTCACAAGGCTACACCCTCTGCGCATTGAATGGTGCAGCTCCCATTATTGAATGTAAATTAATATAATATTATCTATTGTTGTGAGGTGGCAAAATAGGCTGGAGATCACATAGTAACACTTGGTGAACCTATGGTAAAGTTCTTGTACGAGTACAATGGAGGAAATTACATTGATGAGGAGAAAAGGAGAGAAATAAATAAAGGAATGTTATTGCTATGAGTATGTCACTTGTAGATTTCAGACCCAATAACCATAGTAGTTCAAACATTTAATATATAGTAAATAAACAATGAAGCTATTTAGTGAGAAGAACAAACCTAGACACAAAGTTCTTAGATTCATTTATCAAAGATACAAATATCTTTCTAGATCACTATGCTTGCAAAGTGCATAAGAGAGAAATAGAAGAAACATAAGAAAAGGAGAATGGAAGAAATGTATATTTTATTTCATGTACATTGATGACACAAAGTCCAACAACAATAATCCACAATTTCTACAACATAGATGCTATCAAAATCTAGCATTTTCAGGATCCCTTGGAATGGACAAGCCATCCAAATTTATAACAATGTGAATTGACCTCTTATCTCCCCCCGTACGACCCTTTATATTAATATTCCACTTGTGACCTTTAATTTTCCATTAGAAGAGATAAATTAAGTATTTATCTTAGAATTTTGAAAAAATACTTTTAAAATTTCAAAAATATGTTGCTTAAGTTAATAGGAAAAATACAATTATCACACTCAATAGAAGTGGGTTTTCATTCTATATAACACTCCACTTCCTCACTTATACTCGGCTCAATATTATGAAAACCTTTTCCATGCCTCTTCTCTCCACATATACACTCTTGAAAATTTCTTCCCTTAGGGTCTTTTAGTGTAAGGTTCACAACATAACACATAACTACATCATTAACACAATGGTGATTCATGCAAATAAACCATGACATCTTACGCATGGTTTATATACAAGGTATAACAAAATCATTACTTTCATGGGTTATGATACATCATTTTATTAGATAATGCACCTAAATAATTAGAAAGGGGAGATAAAGAAGAGGGAGAAAGAGAGGAGGGAGGAGATGAAGAAAATCCACTCCTTGTGATGATATGATAGAATGCCTCAATGCATTCATGAACTATGAATGAAGAACTTTGATCCTCTATACTAAAAGAATTCTCCTTCTAAATGATGAACACTCTCAGCCTTGAACTATTTTACACCATGAGAAACCTCTTTTTGAATGATCAACAATTGTATCCCATCAGGTACATTAAGTGAATAAGTGAGAAGAAATTGATCACTAGACTATTGTAGAAAATGAAGTATGCCCTCACACACTTGAACAAACCATGAAAATATGTCTTTCCTTTTTGACCAATCATGCATATGAATGAGGACTTGAAACAACTTGCTTGTAAAATGAAACCACGAGGATTTTTCCACCTCAAGGAAGATAAAGATGGAAATATGACCATTGATGACCCTCCACAATAATGCACTGATGAAGAGATCTGATTAATACCATTTTGAGAACCTTTCCTCTTTTGAAAATCCTTGAAATGATGAACCTTCACCACACCACTCGAACACACCGAGAAGAGGAGTGATGATTACTTGAGAGGTAGACTTATGAAAATATTGGAATATGAATCCCATCATTGAGAAAATCATTCTAATATTTGAAAAATGGTTACATATTTATGATTAACCATTCACATGGGAGAAATTAAATGTACTTTGTTCACCTAGCCATAATCATTGATTCGCCATTTGGAGAAGCACGATGATGAGTGAAGCATGAGACAAAATCCTTATTATTCTAGAGAAAGGGAAGGAGATTGATACAAAAATTAATTTTCATCCACTGATTGACCATGCATCCCATGTGAAATGTACTTGAAAGGGCATCTGGTACAAAATTGGTAATTTTCTCGTTTTGACACTCTTTGTTCACCACATCGGGAATGTAGGAATTGACTTGAAAACAAAGAGATGATCTCCCATGAGTGCCAATACCATCATAGGATGAGTGAAAGAATGAAATGTGGTCACTTTTATCTCATTTCAACTAATTTATATTTTTAGAGTATTCACCATTATGGTCCCATTTAGCTATTTTTAAAAAAATGTTGTTAATCTTACAACTTTTGAGTGTCCTAATCATGAGGGAATGAAATAAGGAGTATAAATGCACATATTTCTTGAAATTACTATTTTTAATAGGTTCTAACATATATACTTACTAAAAATATAAATTTATATTCTTGGTGTCAAATTAAAATGAAACCACTTGTATAAGTTTACATAATTCATTTCAAGATCTCTATAATTTTTGAGAGATTCCACTCACCAGATTGTCGTAGATTTGAAAAAAGGTGATTTTTTGTGGGAAAACCCATGTGGATATAATAATAAATGAGGGAATGAATGAGGTTATAAATCTATCAGTTCAAATCTCACGGTGTTCAGATTTTGGGAGCATGAGTTATGAGAAAGGAAAGATTCTGACATCTAGGGAATGAGAGGAGTTTTTCTATGTTTGAATGTTATGAACTAGATTTAAAAGTGATTTAATGTCTTCCAAGGAGATTAATTTATGATTTTTAGTTGTGTTTATAAGTGGTGAGTGATGGTGAGCATGAGTGAATGCAATGAAAAAGTGAGGGATGGAAGGAGGAAGCACCTTGGAGTTTGGGACTTAGCCATTTTTCTATTTTTATCCTCTTGGGGAAGGGGCACATTTTTTTGTCCCATTTTTCCCAAGGAAAATTTTAAGGAACCCGCATAAAATTTTATATAAATCATAAATATATGATAAGAACAAGATTCGTTGGGTTGGTGAATTATCTAAAACCAGTGTTCGTGGCATTGGCGAAATATAATATTTTTTGAAGGAAATCGTAAAAGGAGTAGCAAATGAAGGATAAATAATTGGAATTAAGTATATTACTTACCAAAAATGTGTTTTAAGTCCAAATGGAAGTCTACCACATGTTCCCCTGACTATCACTTTGCCTTGTCTAACCATGGACCTAAAACTTTATTGAATTGGTTAATTATGTGGGCTTGGAGTCCTCATAATGTCTTTTCCTTGAGGATGCCTGGAATCTTGCCACACGGCCACCGATATCCAGATTGGGAATTGGGGATCCTTTTGCATACCTTTATGCTTAGGTCCCCAAAATGGGTGACACTTGGTTGTTCCTCATATGCCAAATCTTATTTTTATCCTCTTGGGGAAGGGGCACATTTTTTTGTCCCATTTTTCCCAAGGAAAATTTTAAGGAACCCGCATAAAAAAATTTATAGAAATCATAGCGAATATGATAAGAACAAGATTCGTTGGGTTGGTGAATTATCTAAAACCAGGGTTCATGGCATTGACGTAATATAATATTTTTTTGAAGGAAATCATAAAAGGAGTAGAAAATGAAGGATAAATAATTGGAATTAAGTATATTACTTACCAAAAATGTGTTTTAAGTCCAAATGGAGGTCTACCACATGTTCCGACTATCACTCTGCCTTGTCTAACCACGGACCTAAAACTTTATTGAATTGGTTTATTCTGCGGGCTTGGAGTCCACATAATGCCTTTTCCTTGAGGATTCCCGGAATCTTGCCACACGGCCACCGATATCCGGTTAAGGAATTGGGGATCCTTTTGCATACCTTTATGCTCAAGTCCCCAAATGGGTGACACTTGGTTGCTCCTCATATGCCAAATCTTATAAAAAAATTTAGTGGCTTCCTAGGAAGTTAGCAGAGTATTTTAAATTTGGAGGGTCTTCTAAAGGTTTAACGGCTTCCAATCTAGATCTATGTGTGTGTTTTTTGTGTCTACACACACACAAAGTGAATTTAATCAAATTTTAAAAAAATCCTAAACATGTCGGTGAATGAGACCAAATGAATAGGAAGGTTCCATAGATTTCTTGGCAATCCAAGAATGTTTTAAAACCTTGAACCATCTATCATGTGGTGATTCAATAAAAATATATATGTTGGGATTGGAGATCCATTGGCTATTCACATGAGAAAAATTATTGTTTGTGGAATTTTTGGGCAAAACGTGGTCACTGTCATGGTCATAAAAATAGCCAAATTCATATTCTAGAATTCCTACTTTTAGCCAAATTACAAATATTAGCCACTAAAATTTTCCCTAATTTTCCCACTTGTAAAGGGATGAAAGGGACACAAAATGTGCCTCATCCTTATGAGGACAAATGGCACACATGCATTTTCCCACGATGAGGTAGAAGGTCTTGATTTTAGCACTTGAGGGATGAGTTCGAGTCACGTGAGGAACCATATGGAAGTGATGGGGAGGGTGAATTTTTGTCCCCCATGTAACCTTGGAAAATGGAAAAAACGAACAAAAAAATTATCCCTATCCCTATGAGGACAAGTGGCAGGACATGCGTTGCACATGGTGGGGTTAGAAAACTTGTGAAAAGTGCTTATAGAGGCTTCCTAAGGTCATGTGGTTGGTCCATGAGCTCAAATAGGGGAGGGGTTCATTGTTTTGTGCCCATTTTACCCTTATGAAAGGGATAAGAGGGACAAAATGTTTTCCTCATCCTCATGCTTTGACGACATGTGCACTGGAAAAAGTTTCTAACTGTGAGAGCGTACCTTGAGGGAGAGTTTGAAGATGAGGTTATTGAGCTTCTGGAGGTCATTTTTGGAACTTATTTATATGATTTTGACCAAATTTTTTTTTTTTGAGAAGAATAGGATGGGTTCAATGATCTAATTATTCCTTAAACGCCCTTAAAATAGCCTTTTTTCTCGAGACCACAAGGTGTTCTTGCAAAAAATAGACTATTGAGAGACGAGCCTTAGTATTGTGAAAAATATAAAAGCACCATAATTTAGAGAATTTAATCATATTTCAAATGGTATCTTATTTGACCTCAAAATCATTTTAGAGCTCCTGGAATCGTCTTCCAAATCTCATGATCTTTTTAGAAGTGTTGGCTCCTTCACCTCCAAAAACTTGCTTTCACCGAAATTATTCCTAAACCTCCAAATATTCCCTAAATATTCCAAAATAATTTTTAAAATGTTATTATGTACTCAATACCAATTTCTAATGAATTTGGGCCTTCAAATATGCTCCGTAGGATTTACACCCGCCTTAGAAAGACTAAAAATAACCATTTCTAAGTCTATTGAAAAAGCTACCTTGAGAGGCACTATCTTAGAAGAAATTGATGATTTTTTCTCATTTTTCAAACACATGGGAAAGTTCATTAAAAATATATAAAAAATTGGAGGATTGGGATAGGCTTAATAAAGAGGTGGAAATGATCTAGATAAGTGCTTAGGAGGGTTTATAAGAATAAATTTTGACGCTAGGGTATAGTTGTGATGTTTCTAATATTGAATTTTTCCCATGCAAAAACACATGAAAAAAATAGGCTCTATCTTGGGGGTATGTTTTGGATCGAGCACAATGAGGAAAAAGTATGGAGGAACCCGAGAGTCTCAAGAAAATTCATGGACTAGTACCTTATCCATTGGGATTATAGAGTCATTTCTTCCAAACACACACATACAAATGGAAACTCGGAAGGTAATTCCACTAAAAGAAGAAAAAAACAAAGAACGGAAAGGAAAATTATATTATAGGGGAGGGATATTTACAGAGGCAGGGAAAGAATGTACACATACTTGGAAATAGATTGGGAGTAGTAAATACCATCATGGAACAACAAACTAAAATACATTCTCTGATGCAAAAAATTCAATATATGATCATACCATGCTCATGTGATGGATTTGCATGGCTTGAGAAAAAGAATACCCACCAAGATTCCATATTCATACTCACAATACACTAAAAACATTCTTGCATCCAATGAACACTTTGTTACCTTTTTAAAACTCTTGCATCTTGCGGCTTCCACTTGATGTCCTGCAATCATGAGACACCATTTCTACATGTTTCTCAAAAGTGGAAACATTGAACTTATCATGGGAACATACTTCATCCCTGAATTGCAACATGGAAACATCTCTTAAATCAACAAGACACTTAGAAGAAGTGAGAAAAAACTGATTTTCTTCCCATTCAACAACTTCTCTGAACATCTCACTTTGTTGTTATGAGTATTTTCCTTCAAAAGTAGATGCCACATCATTGATACATAGGTTTTCATCATTCTCGAGAAATTATTGCAGCATGGAAACATGTTCAAGACAAATCAGATCTTGGGAAACTGGTGAGTGTAATATGACTTTGAATCCTTTCACAAGAATCATGCACATTCACACTTTGTGGTCTGGAATAATTATTGTCAGTACCTATCCACTCAAAGTCCATCTTGGTATCATTTTCAAAATTGTAATCCTTGATTTGGTCATAAAATCATTCTTCAACCTTGAGTGAAGATTGTAGTGAGGATTCTTATTCCGAATTGGTAGGACATCGAATGGTGGTAAGAATAAGCTGATCTTTAATACACTTTAAAAATCCTTCATCTGTTATGAACCATTTCCTTTGGTACACATTATCTCAACACCTTTGTAGAATATCATCCTCCATGGTGGAGATTATTGTCTTCAAAATTGAGAATATTCATGAGTTTCCTTTGCTTTGCATTAATGATCTTCTTCATAAGGCATGGAAGAAAAAGGCATATCTTCACATTCGCTCTCATCAACCAAGGTATTGGGAAGACATCAAGCTCATCCATGTGCTCTGTATCAATGTCAAACATTGGTGTATCAAAATGAGAAGCACAAATTGAATCATACCTATCTTACATTTCCATAGCTCGAGTCAGGATCTCAAGACTAAGTTTAGGGTCTTCGCAACCTTCAAGATGGATTGCACATATAAATCTTTTGATTTTTCCATATACTCATCCTCACCTTTACTATAAAGGTAATCGTATTAATCTTGAAAGAGATGATTGAAGATATGATCCACACATTCCCATGATTCATTTGAAAAAATTTTGTTTACCTTCTTTATGCTTATTATCCCCAAAGGCTCGCCTCCTTACAAGAATGAGCATACTATATTTTCAAATTTCTCGAAAAGGAAAAAAAGATCCAAGCTATAGGGGAAAGGCACTCTTTTGAGCTAGAGATCCATTTCATTTTCCTCATGATGAGAAGTAGAGAACCATGTTGGGGAAGAAATATGGGAATAATTTTCAACTCTATCTTTATCATTCATTATTGAATCTTCTTTCTCATGTGGAAAATGAAAGATTTCATACTCACCATGATGATCAACATTATGATCCTTGGGTGAGAATGGTAGAGTTAACTACTCAAATAGGTTATGTTCAAATTGTTCATCCTTCTTGATGAAGACTTCCATAAAGAATAAAGACTTAAAAGATAACCATGATGAAATCAAGCATGCAATACTAAACTATAACCATGATAACACCTTGATTCAGTCCATAATCTCCATTATATTAAATTCAATAATACACAGAAGCTTCCTTACAATAACAATAGTATACGCTCATGCATATCATATTTGGCAGCATAATCTCACTATAACACAGTTCTCACACACATGAATCTCTCTATGCTACATAGTTCACTACATATTTATAAGGGTGGGGACTTTCCCTTCACCACTTATCTAATCCCAAAATAGGTCGCATGCTATTATTAGCCACACACCATTACAAAAATAGCCACACATGCAAGTGCGCTAACAATAGACTACTTTTAGTTAACTACCAGTAGTAGATCTATTCTCAGCCTGTATCCATGCAAAGCACTTTATAGCTGATCCTCCAAAAATAGCCAATGCATGTCACACAAGTCTTTGACTGGTTTGTGTGCTCCACACGCTATCTCCAAAAATAGATCCTCATCATGAAAATGGCTAAGTCCTAAACCTATGTTTCTCTTCTTCGCACACGATCCTTTCCGATACTTCCACACTTTGAATGTGCTCTACTTTCCCATGCGCATAAACCTTTTATATTTCCTTCTGCTAAGTGCCAGATTTTGACTAATCAACATTACCCCACACTAGTTGCATTTCCACCCCGAAATGGTTGTCTCCAAAATGAATCAAAGAATATGAATAAAAAAATAGAAAGAATTTTGATGAATAAAAGAATGTCTTTACCCTACAATATCTTCTACTTCAACCTGAATAATCAATTTGGATATTCTTCTTTTATTTCCACCTCTAAGAGTCTACCAATCATTGAGCATGCACCTCTTGCCTTCTCTAGGAATATCCACTGTAATTGACTCTAACTCATCCTTTGCAATCTCTCCTTCTCATTCTACAAGACCAACACAATGTTGGACATGGCAGTCATTCTCCCTTCTAACAAGTCCATCTTTTGAGTGATGAGTTTCCCAAGCTCATCCAACCTTTCCTTGTGTGGTTCTTGAGCTGTTGTAAGGGCCTCACACTTCTTTTAACAAGTGCTAATCATTTTGTGCATGGCCCAATGTCTCATCTTTCATGGCCTTCAGACCTCATTGTCTTCCAAAATGGTCCTGGTCCTTATAACATGGCTTCTAGCATTGTATAAATATTCAACGCTTTGATCTTCCTTCTTTAGTTCCTCCTGCAAGCTCTAAAGCAACCCTCTCATATGATGCAATCTTCCACATCACTGAAGCCTTTTCCCACTCTTACTTCCTGTGTTGGATCCTTTGGTTTTGGCATGCATAGAGGTTCATCTTCAAGCACTAAGTCCACCAATGTACTTACATAATGTATTTTCAAGGGAAACATTTTGGGTACCTTTGGCTCTAAGTGTGGCCTAGCCTTCATGACATTGTCCCCAATCTCCTCTACCATGCTGATAAAAACAACATTCTTCTTCTTCTATGCCAAGTCTTTTTCCTACTTTAGGCACTATTTCCTCATCCTTAGTCTTGATCTCCTCCCTTAGCACCCTAATTGTTGCAAGCTTTATCCATATTCCATCATGCCACTTCTATGAGACTTTCACCAAAGCATTGCTTACTTGTTCATCTGACATAACAATAGGCTTTACTATTATGTGTCTAGGCCTGAGGTGTCTTTTTCAACCTCCTTGATACACATGACTCTTCACACACATCAAAATTTGGTTCATCCATGTGCATGTGCATCGACCATGACAATTTCTTCCTTGTGTGCATGGTTTCCATATCTTCATCCATCAACTCCCAGCCATACAACTCCTTTTGTGTCATTGTGCTTTGGAAATGGGCACAAAAATTTTACCTATGTCCTCGGCATAGCCCATGGCTAGTGGAATATATTCCCACTTGTTCTTCTTGATCTAGGCTTGCTTAGGAACTTGGGCTTCAAGATTTGGAACTTGTGTTGTTATGTCCTGAGTAGTCTCTGGTTGTTGTCTCATCTACCTCCTTTTTCTCCCTCTTCTCCATCCTTCATTTCTTCATCTTTTTGTTCTTCCACATTCTCTGGAGGTGTAGGAGAATTGGGTGTGCTTTCCTCAACTCTTTCCACTTCCTCATTCAACTTCAATTTCCTTCTTCTTTTCTTAGTTGTCTCCTTCTATGGAGAGAGTTCGAGGTGATCTACACACTATTGTGGAGTAGCACCTTGGGTCCTTGTTCTCCTAAATACTCTTTTTGAAATGGTGCTCTCCTTGACTACATCCAAGTCCTCATCATCTCCTTCTTGTGGCTGAGGTGGTGTAGTCATGCACTCAACTTCTTCCTTATTTGGAGGTTGTCTTCTACCTCTGTGCTCCAAACCACCACTATCTTCATGCTCTTCTTCTTCATCATCTACTTGAATTGTTTCTATGGGCTTAGGTGTTGGAACATTTTCCATTATATGCTTACCTTTTGGCAGGCCCTAGGAGTGCAAACTCATTCTCCACATACTTAGTGTTCTCCAGCTTGGGTTTGAGTTGGTACACAAGCACTACTCTCCAATGTCCCCAACTACCAAGCTTACAGCTTCATGCTTATAATATCTGAAATAAGCCTTCAATGTAGGCATTCCACCCTGGATATACATATTTCTTTCTCAGAGTGTGGTAGTCACAATCTACCTTGTCTGCATTGAAGGTTAGGTGGTGCACATCTAAAAACCAGTGAACTGATGCCTGAAATACCTTGTTGTGAAGGCATATGGAAGTTTTCACCATGGGCTCCAAGCCCCATCCTTCATCACAAAATCACACGATGCAAAAATGTTGGTAGACTACAAACTGAACTACCTTACCCACCACCAAGGAAAATCCTTGGGTATGCGCCACTCTTCTTCAAACCATGCAAAGTCTATCATACCACATCTCCACCTCTACTTGAATGGTCCACTCATTGATCCATCACACAAGTACTTGCCAAATCTTTCCGCAGTGACTTGTGTTCCATGGGGTACTCCCAAATCTTCTCCTTTGGCCCATCAGGCACCCCAATCTCCATAAACACTAAAGACAATAACACAACACCAAAACTTATTCTGTCACACTATCCATGCTTCTTCAATGATTGTCTTTGCTATGTGATCTGCAATATTGTAGACCACTCCTTGAGACATCTTCTTTGTGACATGTGTACCACATTGTGTTTACTTGCACCATCTTCCTTGGTCATTCAACTTTGTTACAAGATGTGCAATTGCCTGCACTACTGGGTACTTTTTCAATTTGTCAATGTCCATGCCACATGCATGGACCTTTGGTATACCCCAACTCCTTCCTTGTCTCCAGATTGTGGCCTTATCAGTTAAATCACTATCCAGATCCACTCTTGAGGCCCTTAGTCCTGTCACTATTGAAATCAAAGTAGTTGTGATTCTAACCCTCCATCTTGAAGTAGAAGAAGTCCTCATGGACTCTTCTCATCAACCACCAATATAATGGTTCATACTTTCCAAAGTATGGCAGCTCATACAACTGGTAGACTCCATTCTACTTCAACAACTTCTCACCAACGCATCATCGTATACCGGCATATCTTCTATTGTGCACTTTGTTTTTTTTTGCTCAACAATGCATCGAGCTCCTTCTTATTATCTGATGTTCGATGGTTGTAATCATTGATTTTACATTGGTGGATATGGGAATCCCATTCTTGTCCCACAATCATGCCCTCTGATATCATTTTATGAGAAATTACTCTCAGAGAAATTTCTTCTTCCACTTCAACCTTCTTCTTCCCTTTTCTCCTATTGGGTGCTTTCTTTGGTGCCATTTGAAAAATCTCTCTTTTCTTCCCTCTATAATCAAGCAAGTCAAAACCCTAGTTTAAATCTTCATGCCCTAGTGGAAATCATGTGCCCTAGCTCATTTGTAATGCATCTACTTCACTCAAACCCTTCACCTATGGGAACACAAGCTTCTCCTATGCACAAACCCTTCTCTCCACATCTGGTTTCACACTCTTCACACCTCAACACATTTCTCATCTCATCACACTTAGCCCTTTTCAAATTCTCTCAATTGCAATGGTAAAAATGAACTCACATCCCATCCTTATATATAATTTCAAAAAAGTTAGTGCATTTATTACTCCTCCACCTACCAACAATCCTCTCATTAATCGACCATTTTTTCATTCTTTTTCCATGTGGTACATCTTCACGCCCAAGCTATAACCTTCTAGCAGTGCCCTCCTACCTTTTGGCTGCAGACTTCTCTTCAATGTGCTTCCATGCACCTGAGTACCTCATCACTACACCTTCCACTGGTAGTCTTCCCGGCCTCTACTTACCTCACATTATACTTGTTTCTTCATTCCTCTCTATCTATGGTCCTTGTGTCTCAGAAGCAATCTCTTTTTTTTTCAATTCTCCAACCTTGAATAACACCCGTAGATAGTTCCTTTCATGTGTACTTATTTCCATCAGTCATGTACTTGGATATCAACAACCTACCCCACACTAAGGGTATGTGTAGTCCTCTGTGCATAAAAATTCTTCAAATAGTAATTAGCTTCTAGCACGTAAACACACTTATTATTACACAAACACACCAACTAAATTGACAAAGCATAGCAACAAAAAGAAAGGAAACACATTAAGGAAATGCAAAATTGAAAACCTAATCTAAATGGAAACACTACCTTATTACAAACACCAAGAAGACTTATTTATAGTAGGGCTTCAACCTACTCCCGTTGAAGTAACCGGGTAACCGTATTCCATCAAGTGCCTCTAATTGACAAGCACTGATTCGAGTATGTGAGTGATAACATATGGCCCCAACCAATGTACCTTGAGTTTTCCTAGATGGTGCAAAAATTTAGAATCATAAAGGAGCACCATCTGTCCTATCTCAAGCTTTTTATCCTTGATGTGCTATCATGCCATGCTTTCTACCTAGCCTTCTCTTTTTTTTTGACTCCAACGTGCTATGGCTCATCACTCATCCAACTTGATTAACTTTTCAATCCATTCTTCTAATGCTTTCTCATCAGCTAGACCTCCAAATGCACAATAATACACAAAGAAGGTAACATAAATTCCATAGAAGAACTACTTCTATGCACAAACACTAACTGAAATGGTGTGGCTTTGTTCAACCTTTTATATGTTGTTCGATATGCCCAAAGTACTACAGATACTTTATCATCCCAATCCTTTCTTCCAACATCACATATTTTTGTCAATGTCTGCTCAAAATTTTGTTGAAAGCCTCAATAGTTCCATTTTCCTGAGGATGATAGGGTGTAGTCTTATGGTGTGCAATCATGAATTCATCCAATAAAATTTTGATTGTCTCATTAAGAAAATGTGTGCCCCTATCACTGGTCAAACTTAAAGGACATCCATACCTTGTAATAATATTTTCCCATAGAAACCTGGCTGTTATAGCCATTGTATAATCCTTTGTAGGTGTTGCTTCTTCCCACCTTGTCAGATAGTCTTGTGCAAGTTATGATGTAGCATGATCCAGTTCTATGCACAAGTGGTGAAATAGGACCCACAAAATCTATAGCCCATTTCTCAAATGGTTCTGCACTAGTAATAGGTCTTAGAGGCATTTCATCTCATTGACCTGGTTTCCCAAGACATTGAAAATGATCACAAGCCTTACAAAATTCCTTACAATCTTTATATAGGGTCTCCCACCATAATCCAATGAGTAGAATCTTGCACGCAAAGTGGTGCATCACCTGCATAGTGGCCACCTACAATACCACCATGAGCTTCTTCCATAATATCCGTGTGCTCTCATGTTCCAATACACAATGGCAATACTTCATCCCACCTAATTTGTATAGGTCACCACTAATCAACATATAGGGGTGCATATATAGCAAGTTGTTTCTTCTCCAAGGATTTCATTCCTTCTGGTGTCATACATGTTCATAGAAAAAGACAACAATGTCCTCTAGTTCTGATGGCACTCATTGTAACCTGTATAATTATGCATCTAGCATGGTATCTTCAATTTCCTATGCTTCTTCTCCTAACTATATTCTAGATAAATGGTCTGGTCCAAAATTACTTTTCCCTAGTTTTACCACAACTATGAAATCAAATTCTTGAAATAAGAGTACCCATCTACATATGCACCCTTGTAGAATGGGCTTGTTTACCAAATACTTCAATGCCATGTGATCTATATAAAAGATGAATGGTGTAGCTAGTAGGTACTATTAAAATTTATGTAGCACATAGATCATTGACAAAGCTTCACTCTCTAGTTGTGTAATTCTATTCTACAGAGTCATCTTTCTACTAGAAAAATAGATAGGATGATCTATAATACCTTCTCCTAGTTGAGCCAACACCACACCAATGGTCATGCCAGAGGCATCCACATGTACATGAAATGGTTGGTCCCAGAAGGAAAATGTAGAATAGGCATGGGTAGTAAGTTTCTCCTTTAATGTCTCAAATGCACGTTGTTGTGGTTCTCCCCAATAGAACATACCTTTCCCTTTTAATAACTCCTCCAACGGTGTGTGAAAACTTTGGCATATCCTTTGATAAAATTTTCTATAATATCCTATGTATGACCCAAAAATCCATGCACCTCACTCTAATTGGTAGGCTCTCTTAGGCCTATAATGACTACAACCTTGGCTGATCAACCAACAAACCTTCCTTGCAGATTATGTGTCCTAACAATATTCCAAATGGTGTAGTAAAATATGCACTTCTTGATGTTCAAAGAGATACTCAACTATCTACATCTTTCAAACATTAAGCACAAATTTGTCACAATGATCCTTAACTAATCCATACACCATCCAATCATCCAAATAAACCTGTAAGAAGTTGTGAATAAATTCCTTGAATGCTTGAACAACTATGCGTGAAAATACAACAGGTGCATTTTTCAGACCAAAAGGCATTACAGTATAGGTGAAGCTACCCCATTCAGTAGTAAAAATAGTCTTTTCCTAATCCTCCTAGGAAATCCTAACCTAATGATACCCAAAGAGAACCCATCTATAAATGAATAGATTTCACACCCTACAACACCTTCTAGTATTTCCTCAGTGAATGGCGTAGGAAAGGGATCAGTCACACATGCAACATTCAACTCCCTAGTCCACGCAGATCCTAATCCATCCATCCTTCTTGATACTGATCACCATTGGACTAACCCATTCTGACTCATCAAGGGGCTTGATAATCCCAGACTTCAACATTTTTCAATCTCTTCTTTGACCTTTTCATGTAAGTTGGGGTTCATCCTATAGGGTCTCTTTCTAACTAGGTGCACACCCTCTTTAAGCTTTATCTTCATCTCCCCTAATGATTCATGCATGCCTTTAAGTTCATGGTACCCCTAGGGAATAAGTCCTGATAATCCCTTAGTAACTCTATGATTTTTTCCACTTCAGAGTCTGACCAATAGTCTCCAATTATGGCTTCCTTAGGCTCAACATCTGATCCAATATTCACCTTCTTTGTCTTCATAGGTTCATGATAGGCATGCATGGTCTTATCTCACATATCCAACACCTCACACCTACCTGTTGAATGGTTTACATCCAGATTTTCTACTTCTTCATCATCCACTAAGTAGACCATTTTTCCTTTTTCTTTCTCAAGGAAAGCACATTTGAAGTAGTGTGGCATCGGCCTCTGTTTCTTCAACAAGACACGCTCCTGAGTTTCCTTCATCCAATAACTCCTGAAGGAGTTCTTCAACCTTGGCACTATCTCCCATAGTTAAGCACTTTATGACTTTTAATGCTTCTTCCACCGAGGTTTGTAGAGAGAAGAAGTCAAACATCTCTGGGCCATTCCTACAATTAAATCCTACCAATTTCTAGTCTCTCTATGGAGTTCTGCATATACATACCAAGCACACACATCCTTGTAAAGTGGAATAAAACTTGTGCACCCATAGCGAAGGTGGTAAAGCTTCCTACCCCTCTATCCAGAGTCTCTCACACTTCTAACATGGTGTTGAACAGGTTGATTACCATGATAAGTGCATATTTGAGTAGGTGCATTGCTCTCCTAAAGAACCTAGTAGCAAGAGCAATCCTAATTTCATTCCATCCTACAAGATTATCCTTGTGGGCCACCCACCAACATGTGTTGTTGTCCCACATAGTGTATATGCTAGCATATTTCTTCTTTCCAATGGGTCTATCCACTGTTCCTCCATGGCACATAGAATATACCATAGGATCTCCTTCTCTCAGTGTAACAAGGTACCAAGTTGTTACCTATCCTCCTGACATAACACGGTTTTCTTTCCTTAGGAAATATGCTCTTTACTTCACGCCCTACCAACTCATAAGTGCTATGAGCCCAATTATCACAAGCAACACTTGTAGTATCACTAATAGACTGTGCATCCTCCCACTAAATTATTCCTTCTTTAGTTGGCTCAAGCATCTCTAGATCTCGATGGCACGTACATAAATCCTATTCAGATCTTCTTCACTTAAGGGCTCAACATAGGGCACATATTTTCCATCTATTAAAGGGATAATAACTCTTTCCTCCTTGTTTTCAAAACTGATATAACCCTTGTTGAACCAAAGATCAACATTATTTGCATAGCACCAAGGATGCCCCAATAGAGCTGGGAAGCTATCTGACTCTACCAATGCACTAAAACCTCAAAATCTCCAGTGAACTTGGCTCCTTGTATGGTAATGGATGCATCTTTCAAAACTCTGATGGGAGTGGCCTTAGTCCGATTAGCCATGAACAATACATTAGAGGATGGCTGCAATGGGGTCTTCCCATTTGTACCCATGCATCTAAAGTAAGAACATTGACTTTCCACCTATATCAATCAATATATTACTCAATAGCCACCCATCCACAACAACATTCAGAGTGATTTCCTTGTCATAATCTAGGCTATGAGGGGGAAGATTCACATGCAGGATCTACCATCTAGTCTCAACACTTACGCACGTGAGTGTTTCCTTTTAACCAATTCCCTAATAATGGAATGATATTTTCCTAGCAACAATTTTGCACACTTCTCTCAAGTCATCCATCAGTTTGGACCGTCTAATTCTTTTTTTTTTTTCTCCATCTTCCATGATTTCTCTTTTAAATATTGTATCTCACCCTGAAGATTCTTGAGAACTTCCATGGTTTCCTGATAAACCTCCTTCTGATGGGTAGGATCTGGGTACCATGCATGTAGAACCTCCTCCTTAGTGATGGTAGGCTTCTACTACAATGCTTCTCTGGAGCATGTGCACCTCAAGCATGGGTCATGATCTTTACTTGCAATGCCTCGAAATCTACTTCCAACTTAGGCATCCACTAATTTTCCATAACAGCATTGTATCCTAACCATCCCTGCACCTTTGTTTTTTGTTTATGCTGCTTACTAAGATGCTCATACAAGTCTGGGAACTCCTCATAGCTATGGTTCTTTCCACAAAAAGAACATGTAATATTCTGAGGACATTCACACTATGTAGTGGTCAAGAGATCCACATGTATAACATGTTCCATGAGGGAACTCACTTCTTCCACCACCATGGCCTCATCCTCCAAATCCACCATGGTATCCTCGACCTCTACCACAACCACCTTCAAAACCCCTTCATTCCGATCATAGCGCTGCCTGATTGTGATCCCGATCCTGATGCTCATTCTTTCCTTTAGAGTTATCTGAGACTCCTATGTCTATCATACACCAATATCTATAGCATCATGGATCTAACCAATCAACCAAAGTCTTCTCATGTCATGAGTCATGGACCTACAGATTTTATAGTAGCTTGAAACATTTCTTCCTTATCACACATTGTAATAATGGGCAAGCTAGCATCATGGTTTAAATGGCATATCTCACAATCCAACAACAATGAGTGCACATGATCTGCAGAGGGAAAACTATCCTTTGTGTGACCTTCTACTTCACAATCTGTGCACCAAATCCCTATGCACATCTCATGTGCTGAATTTGCTGATAGTTTCTCCAACTTTTTTCCATAGCTATGATCTGTGCTTCTAAAAATGGGCTCACCCCAGTGTCTATGCTTCCAACTGCCTCAACATGTAAGGTTGCTTCAAGTGCTTTGCACATGGATCAATGTATGTCTTATGTGATAATGCCCTCCTAAAAGGGGTAATCAAGCCCCCAACGAACCATTGTGCATGTTGGCTTGTGTGTATGTCATAAGAAAGCTTAGATAACAATGTTTTAAAATGGGCATCATACTCTCTACACTTTCAAGTAGTTCCTTGCTTAATATCCTTGAGTGCACTTATACTCTTCTACTCAAACTCAGGATGTGAAACTCTTTAAGGAATGCATCTTTTAAAGTTGTATAGTCTACGCAAGTCTGATCAGGGTCAAACTTTCTACCAATGTGTGTGCATGCCTTGTAACGTAGTAGAAAATTGGCTTGCCCTACGCTCAAAAGCCATGATTCCTTTTGCACCACAATATTTCACACATATGCACATGTTCAACAACATCTTCTATGCCCCTATACTCTAGAAGATGAAGAGACATCTCCATGTAAATATTCTGGGGTTGGTGCGACCTTGCCCACCGATCCAAACCTCCTCATGTGTTTCCTCTACCTCCAAAACCACCAGATCCACCAGAACTAGAGCTACCTATGCCTCCTGATCCCAAACCTATAGCTGGGGTCGACTAGAAGATGTACTTCCTATGTCCCAATAGTAGAACTGAACTATACCCCTCGATAGTCTATGCAAGAAGCATTACTACTCTCTAAAGATAGTCCAAAAATCTACGCACACTTTATTTTTGTGCTGATGATACACCCAAAAGGTACTCCCATATAACAACAAAGTCATTTGTGCTTCCATCATTGTTGTGCCTTTATAAGACTCACTCCTACTCTCCCACTACTTGAATTAGCTTGTTGATGATTTTTTTACTAGATGCTGGAAAACCAAGCACAAGGGCAAGGTTTCTAGTGGATTCGATGCGCACCCATGGCCCAGTCATCTCTCTAGCAAGCATGTTTCTGTGAGGCCGAGGAGGGATCCCTATCATGATTTCCCAAATGGGGAGTTCTCGATGCTCTAGGTTCCATGTCTCTACATGAAACTTCCAATCCTTCCCAAACTATCTTTCTCTCCAATGCCATTTTTTCTCTACAATGTCACCACTTCTTCTACCTCCTCTCACGTGCCTCATTATACTTAAGCCACCTTTCCTCTCTCTCCTTTCTACCACTAGGTCTTCCATCTTTCACCAAACCTTCTCTTGCCCCCATGGTGGGGTTTAGTTAGCCATCGGTTTACTCTCCAAATTCAAAGTTACCATCAAGATCTTGATCACCAATGGAATGCCTTGTAAGTAAGTTCCCCTTGGATATCGTAAAAACTAGAATTCAGCTACCTCTGGGCATGAATAAGTGGAAATTGAGTACTCCAAGATATAACTATTCAAAACACCATGAAACCACGTATCCACAATGTGAGTCCAAATCAGATCAACATCATAAAGGGCCTAAAATTCTTCCTACATCTAGACAAGTGTGTGATACCTCCAATTCCACTTAGATGCATAAGCAATCAGCCACTCATACAATTCTACTAGAAAGATAGTGAAAAAATCTCATATAAACTATCATATATATTTTGTTCCACCCACACGCATGCGTTAAACTCAGATCCAGTGTTGAACCACCATGCGTATTCTTCTTCCAAATCATGTATCCACTCCTCAACACTTGCTAAGGTCAACCGTATGTCTTCATCATCGAACCATCCTAAAACAACTGAAAAAGAGGTCCCGGAAATGGAACCAATGATGCAGCCTAGAATTCACCAATACAAGCCCAAGCACATGCGGCACATCACTCAACCTAGACTGAGCACTCACCCAAAGCACACAAAGGTACCAAGCCCTCTTTAGGGTTGTTGTTGCAGGATGTTAGCATGATGAAGACTTAAAGCATTCAAATCTATGACTAATATATCATTCTACAGTGCATGTTTAGATCTAGATCTAGAAAATAATAAACTTAAAAGATAACCATGATGAAATCAAGCATGCAATACTTGAACTATAACCATGATAACACCTTGATTCATTCCATAATCTCCATTATATTAAATTTCAGTAATACACAAAATCTTCCTTACAATAACAATAGTATACGCTCATGCGTATCATAAATTTTTCAACATAATCTCACTATAACCTAGTTCTCACACTATATATCTCTATGCTACATAGTTCACTACATATTTATAAGGGTGGGGACTTTCCCTTCACCACTTATCTAATCCCAAAATAGGTCACATGCTATTATTATTAGCCATGCACCATTACAAAAATAGCCACACATGCAAGTGTGCTAACAATAGACTACTTTTAGTTAACTACCAGTAGTAGATATATTCCCATCCTGTATCCATGCAAAGCGCTTCGTAGCTGATCCTCCAAAAATAGCCAATGTGTGTCATGCAATTCTTTGACTGGTTTGTGTGCTCCACATGCTATCTCCAAAAATAGATCCTCATTCTTCCTCCATAGGGAAAATATCCTCTTTTTTCTCCTTTCCATGAATTTCTTAAAATTGTTCGTATCTTTCTTGCATGGATTTGGAATAGTTTAGAATTTTGAGGTAGATTTGGGGATTTAAATTTCCTTTTTAAATTCTCACAACTCTTTACACATAATCATTTTTCAAGGATTCCATTTATTCATTTCTATATGTAAGGAAATCATCCCAAGGGAGAGAGATAAAAAACATGTATTTAAGCTTCTCATTCAAATTGCTTTGAGATTGAAATTATTACCTTCAACAAATTATTTATCTTCATGGACTTCATACAACATCATGTACCTCATTTGAATATTTTTCATCATTTTCTTACCTTTTCCTCATCGACAAGTCCCATTTTATTTGCTTTAGCCATAATCCACTTGAAATGAAACCACCAGGATTTGATGATAATTTCTTCACAAACAACAATTTTCTTCATTCTATAGTTTTTCCTTGATTTTTGGAGACATACCACTAGCCTTATTTCTCTTGTCTAATTACATATTTTTTCTTGAAGCAAGAGACCTTTTTGACATTCTTGAATTCTCCTCTTTGCAAGAACTCGGTCCGAATGATGGTTGAATAAAAATTGTATTTCTCGGAAACCATCTTCTTTTTCTTCTTCTTCACTCTCACTCATAGGTGCCTCACTCTAATCTAGAAATTTCTTCATTATGTCATTGGAGATGAACGTGAAAATATTCATTCTTTGATGGATTTGCCTTCAAAAATTGATTTTTCTTTTAAATCCTTTTTTTTTATATATACTTTTTTTGTATTTTACATATATCTTATTTGGATGCACGAGGGCATATCTCTCCCCATTGGAGTCACAAAAAAAATTTGGTGAGAAAATTTGTTGATATTTCAAATTATATGTCTCCACCAATGCCCATGGGGCTACACGCTTATGAATAGAATGATGTAGCTCTAATTATTGAATGTAAACCATTCTAATCCTAGCTATTGTTGTGAGGTAGAATAATAAAAGAAGGATCACATAGAACACTCCATCAACTCGTGTGGAAATTTTATCATACGAGGTATAAGGGAGGAAATTACAATGATGAGGAGTAAAGGAGAGAAATAAAAAAAGAAGGTTATTGCTATGAGTAAGCCACTTGTATAGCTCATACCCAATAACCACAATTGTTCAAACATTAAATATAGAGGAAAGAAATAATAAAGCTATTTAGTGAGAAGAAAAACCCAGACACAAAGTTATTAGATTTATTTATTAAAGATATAAAGCTCTTTCTTGATAACTATGCTTGTAGAGTGCATAAGAGAGAAATAAAACAAACATAGGAAAAGGAGAATGGAAGAAATGTAGCTTTTATTTAATTTTCATTTATGAAAAACATTCAACAATAATAATCCATAATTTCTACAACATAGATGCTATCAAAATCTAGCATTTTTAGGATCCCTTGGAATGGAGAAGCCATCCCAATTTATAACAATGTGAATTGACCTCTCATCTCTCACCACACAACCCTTCATGTTCCTATTCCACTTATGACCTTTCATTTTTCATTAGAAGAGATAAATTAAGTATTTATATTATAATTTCAAGAAAACACTTTTACAATTTTAAAAATATGTCACTTAAGTGAATATGACAAAATATAATGACTATGGTCAATGAAGAATTAAAAAGTGGGAGAAGGAAGAGGGTGAAAGAAAGGAGGGAGGAGATGAAGAAAATACACTCCTTGTGATGATATAATAGAATTCCTCGATGTAGTCATGAACTTTGAATTAAGAAATTTGACCCTTTATAATGAAAGAATCCTCCTCAATGATGAACAATCTTAGCCTTGAACTCTTTTTTACAATGATAAAAATCATTTTAAATTATCAAAAATCAGTAGCTCATTAGGTACATTTATTGAAAAAGTGAGAAGAACTTGATCACTAGACCACTATAGATAGTGAAGGAAGCCCTCACACATTTGATCAAATAAGGAAAAGATGCCACTCCTTTTTGATAAATCATGCATATGAATGAGGACTTGAAATAACTTGCTCGTACAATGTAACCATGATGATTCTACCACCTTGAGGAAGATGAAGATGGAAATATGATCATCGATGAAAATTCACAATAATGCATAGATGAGCTCCGATGAAGACAATTGTGAGCACCTTGCCTCTTTTGAAAATCCGTGAAATGATAAATCTTCACCACACCACTTGAACACACCAAGAAGAGGAGTTATGAGTACTTGATAAGTAGACTACTGAGAATATCAAAAGATGACTACCCTCATTGGGAAACTCATTCTAATATCTGAGACATTGTTACATATTTATGATCAACCATTCACATGTGATAAATTGAATGTATTTTTTTCACCTAGACATGATCTTTGATTCTTCCACTACAAGAGAACTAATGATGAGTGATACATGAGAAAAAAATCCTTCTTATTCTGAAGTGGGGAAGGATAATAAGAACAAAATAAATTTCATCCATGGATTTACCTTTCATCCCATGATAAATTAACTGAAATGGCCTTTGATACAACATTGATAATTTTCTTGTTTCGACACTCTTTTCTCACCGCATTGGGAATGTAGGAACTAACTTGAAAAACAAGGGAGGAGCTCTTGTGAGTTCCGAGACCATTATAAAGCATGAGTGGATGACTGAAATTTGATCACTTTTAGCTCATTTCACCCATTTTATATTTTTATAATATTCACCATTATGGTCCCATTTAGCCAATGTTTTACCATTTTTGTCAATTTTGATTGTCCCTATCACGAGGTGATGAAATAAGAATTATGAATGCACATTTTTATCTAAATTACTATTTTTAGTAGGTGATCCCATAGAGACTTAGTGAAAAATATAAACTAGTATTCCTAGTGTCAAATTTGAATGAAACCACTTACAGAAGTTTACATAATTCATTTCAAAGCTTTGTTCCAATTTTTGAGAGATTTCACTCACCATATTACCATAGATTTGAGAAAAGTTTTTGTATGGGAAAATCCATGTGGATATACAAAATACATCAGGTAAGGAACGCGAGTATGCAAATAATATTCTTAAAGGTGTTCACAAAAGGAATCCATCAGTGCAAATATCATGGCAATCGGAGTTTGGGAGCATGAGTTATGAAAAAGGTAAGATTTTGACATGTAGGGCATGGGAGGATTTTTTCTCGTGTTTGAAAGTTATGAAATAGATTTAAAAGTTCTTTAAAATCTGCAAATAATATTACTTTATGTTTTTAGTTTTGATTCTAAGTGGCAAGTGATGGTGATCATGAGTGAATGCACTTTGGTGGAGTGAGGGATGGAAGGAGGAAGCACATGAGAGTTTGGGACTTAGCCATTTTTGGTTTTTTATGATCTTGAGGAGAGGGAACATTTTTTCCCTTTTTCCCTTGGAAAGGGAATAAGGGGACACAAAATATGCCTTAGCCTTATGAAGACAAGTGACGAACATTCATTTGCTTGACGAATGAGGTAGAAGGGATTATTTTTAACACATGGGGGTTAAGTTTGGGTCACGCGAGGAACCATATGTAAGAAAGGGGGGGGGAAATATTTTCCCCACTTATCCCTGAAAAAGGAAAAAAAAATCCCTATCCCTATGAGGAAAAGTGGCATACATGTGTTACATGAGGCAAGGGCTAGAAAACTTGTGAAAAGTTCTTACAGAGGCTTACCAAGGTCATGTGGTCAGTCCAAGAGCTCAAATGGGGAGGGGTAAAATATTTTTTCTATATTTTCCCCTCGGAAAGGGACAAGAGGGAAACGAAAGTCCACCTCAACTTCATGTTGACATGTGGCACCGTAAAATTTTTTAACTGTGAGAGCATACCTTGAGGGAGAGTTTGAAGATGAGATTCTCAGATCTCTTAGAGGTCCTTTTTAGATTTTTAGGATGAACTTTCCATGATCTAATTCTTCTTAAAACAACCTTAATAATATCCTTATTTCTCATTGCCATAAGGTGTGCCTTATAAAAATGGACTCGGAGAAATCTCTTTGGTTTTGTGAAAAATATGAATGCACCATAATTTATAGAATTGAATTATATTTCCAATGGTAGCTTGTTTGAAATCTAACTCATTCTAGAGCTCCAAAATCATCTTCCAAAGCTCAGTGCTTTTAGAAGTGTTGGATCCTTTACCTCAAAAATCTCACTTTCACTAAAATTGTTCCTAAACCTCTAAATATTCCCTAAATATTACTAAATCACTTGTAAAATGTTCTTAGATCCTTAACACCACTTCTTGAGAATTTTTTCCTTCAAATATCCTTCGTAGGATGCACACCCACCTTAGAAAGGCTATAAATAGTGATTTCTAAGTCTATTTAAAAATCTTCCTTGAGGGGCACTGTCTCGAAAGAACTTCATGAAATTGTTTTCATCTTTCCCACATATTGGAAAGGTAATTGAAACAAATATCATCACTTGGAGGATTTATATAAGCCTAACACAGAGGGGGGGACTGATATGGAGAAGTGTTTAGGAGGCTTTACAAGCAGAAATTTTGACTCGAGGGTATAGTTGTCATGTTTCCAATAGTGAATTTTGCCCATGCAAAAACACATGATAATATGAATATTGAACAACATATACATAAATGTCTATAGGGAATCTAGGAATTTATTTTAATACCAGATGAGGAGGTAATTAGCTAGTTTATGCAGATAGATAAAGAAAATGAAAAGAAATAGTATAGCGAGAAGGCTACAGTAAATGAAACCACATATAGTGGAGGAGATGGTATATTGATATTGTGTAGAAAAATAATCATAGGAAGATAAAAAGGAACATACCCAAAATTTAAAATTTAAAGTCTAAGAAGGAGAATTGAAGGTGATGGATACTAACCCTAACAAAGACCAACATTTCTATAAGCCCTTAAATATACGAGAAGATAATATTGGGAAATATGGAGAGGAAAAGTTCACAAAAATTGGATATTATGGGGAAGAGACGAAAAATATCAAAAATTATAGAACTACTCAAATAATATTAGGAAGAGGTAAAAAGTTTCCAAAATACTTTAAAGAAATCCACATAATAAAGGAATAAATGGGTACTATGAAGATCCAAATCAAGGAAGGATCAAACCCAAAAGAAGAGACCATATGGACTAAATCCAAATCTAAAAGTCAAGGTGAAGATAAAAATATACAAGATGCTAAACACGGGAATTATTAAACCTATGGAGGATTCATAATTAATTATCCCATGATGGTTCAAAATAAGAAAATTAGAGAAATAAGGATATGTGTAGATTATAGAGAGCTTAACAAAGCATGTTTACATGACCCTTTACCCACTCAATTTACAAAATATGTATTAGAAAATGTGGAAATAATGGATGTGTATTCTTTTACTGATGACTTCTCGAAAAAAATTCAAGTCATAAATATCCCTTAAAGAGAAATTGAAGATAATATTTTCTATATAATGGGTGAAATTCATATACACTGTGACATCTTTTGGTCTAAATAATTTCTTGATTATATTCAACCGCATAAAGTCAATGCATTTAAATATTTTATACATGATTTAATGGAAGTATACCTAGATGATTGAAAGGTTAATGGGTTTTGAGATTCCATATATAGGTTTTATGCCTCATATTTAAAAGATGCATTGTGTTACGAGATCTCCTTGAATTTGTAAAAGTGCATATTTTTAACACCATTTGGGAAATTTCTTGGTTATATAATTTGTAAGGAAATTTTATTGATTGATCTTCTAAAAACATAAATAATAGTAACATTTATTCCACCCAAAACATAAAAGGATTTCTAAAATTACATTTGTATACACGATACTACAAAAAATTATATTGAACTATGAAAAATAAGTGTTCCATTAGAGGAATTGTTGAAAAATAAGAAAAACTAACAAATTAAATGGACCAAAGAGCGTGTAGATGCTTTTGAGACATTAAAATATAAAATACTACATGATCCAATTCTTATATTTCTAGATTGGAAATATCCTTTCATGTAGATGTAGATGCTTCACACAACAATAATAGGTGTAGTAATATTCCAACCATGGAACAAGATGGACTATCCAATAGAGTTTTCAAGTAGAAAATTGACTAAAACATTGTGCAATTACTCTACCACTTAAAGAGAAGCATTAGAAATGGTGTATGTTTTAAAAATTTTAAGCACTAATTATTGGCTACACCATTTGTCTTCTATAAAGATCATGAACTATTAAAATATATGATAAATAGACTAGTGCTACAAGGACAAGTTTGTCGATGTTTAACTCTATTTCAATAATTAGAGTTTACTATCTATGTGAATCTTGATAAATTAAACAATGGGCGGATTATTTATCAAGAATTGATAATGGAGAGGGGCAAGGAATGATTGATGATAATTTCTAAGGAGTTCACTTATTCCATGTAGAATTAGTTCTAAAAGAAACATAAATAATTACTAGTCTTTTGTCTATTGGTGATTTTCTTTCAAGAAACATAAAAAGAGAAAAATAAAGATGATTTATACATGTATTTTCATTCATCTTAATCAAAGGGGTTTTGTACGAAAAAAGGAGAGATGGCATATTAAGAAGAGTTCTCCTACACTTTGAAAGAGAAAACAATACAAAAGAAGCACATGAAGGAGTGAGAGGTAGACATAATTGTGGAGAGGAAACACCACTTAAATTTCTCTTAGCATTTCCATGGTGGCCACATTATCCATAACCATGCTTTGGAACATGTGATGCATGCCAAATATTTAGAAATATTAATGTAAGAGATGAGATTCCATTGAGATTCATTATAGATCTAAATCCATTTGAAAAATGGGCAATAGATTTTATCAGGCCATTAAAACCCAACACAAGGAACTCTTAAGAAAGGTTCATTATTAAAAACACAAAATACCTCACTAGATGGGTGGAATAAATGCTAACCCAAGATTGTATTATGAAGAAAATTTCCAAATTGATCTATAAAAACATAATTATGTAGTTTGTATGCCTACTTAGTATCATAAGTGATTATGGGAAACATTTTGTGAATGACAATGTCCAATTTTTTTAAAACACTTCCTCATAAATCATAGCAAAAAAATCCTTATCACTACAAACAAATGGAATTCTGGAAGCATTTAATAAAGTATCAGAAAATATATGAACAAATATATGTTCATTTCAGAAGGTAGATTGGGACCTTATAATAATTGTGGCCTTATGGGCATACATGACTACCTTTAAAATATACCCTAAGTATTCCCCATTTTAGTTAGTGTATGGATTAGAAGCTATGATTTCCATGTAATTCATTGTTTCTAGTATAAGAGTAGTGGTGACATTTATAATAAATAAAGACACATTATTACATGAGAGATTAATTAAATGGGAGAAGTTGGATGAGAAAATATTCATTGCCACTTATAACTAGACACAAGAGAAAGAGAGAACAAAATATTGACATGATAGACATTGTAAGCACAAAAAAATTCAAATCGGAGATAAGGTGCTATTATATGATAGTAAGTATATGAAAGCAAGGAAATTGAAGGTTAGGTGGTTAGGGACTTACAAAGTACAATATGTTTCATCATCAAGAGCAATGAAAATTAAAAAATTAAATGACATAGATTAACCACGATATGTAAATGACACACGAGCTCAAGATTTATCATGTCATGGAATAAATGAAACAAGAGGAGGAAAAAAACCCACTAATACCGAAAACTAGAAGTCGAATGGCTTGGTGATGGAGAAGAGTGAAAACCCATAAGGGTGCTCATTTTATATAAATATAGTATTATAAATTCATGGAATATAGAATAGAAACTATGGGAAAAGGAAGATGAAAGTAGGAAATGTTAGAAACCATAGATGGAAGAAGAATAACAAAAATTATGAACAAAGAGAATAGATTACAAAAAGTGGAAAAACCGCACAAGGAAGAAAACATAAAAATAAAATTGCAGAAGGTAAAACAAAAGGTCAAAAATACATGGAATAAAGATAAAAATGAAATCCACATAATTAAGGAGATGATAGTAAAATACATGCAAAAATGGAATAAAATAATTTGTGGAAGGGAAAATATGAATGCTAAGAGATTTTGTTCAAAATAAAAATAATAAATGTTGTAGGTTACCACATAAGAAAATAAAAACTTGTATAAATGAAGAAAAAAACATTCATTGACCACTTAGGATTTTTTACAAAAGATAAAAAGAGAAGGATACGAGAGAAGAGAAAAATCATGCAAAAAGAGAATCATGGATTTAAAACATTGAAGCCCCCACAATTATCCAACAAGATGAACTAACCAATCCCAAATTCAGAAGAAAACACTCAAATCATTGCTCTTTGATCCTACATGATATTTTTTACATATAACATTGAAGGTAGGGCATATCGAGATACATGAAAACTTATATCCACTCAAATATCATTGAATATGACCATACACAATTGAGGTCAAAAAGATTTTTTTATAAAATTGAAAAAGTAATGGGGATAGAAGTATACAACAACAATTCCAAGGTCATTTCCATAACGAAGCTATATGTATAGAGTAGACTTCCTTACTTTTCACTAGTATACAATGTTTGTTTAGATAAGATAAAAAGGTTTGGTTTTAAACGAGGACCAAAAAAACCCCATACATAGAGGAACAAGTTTTCAAAGACAAAACTTAAACAAGGCCATGAAGGTAGAGTCAAAAGTACTTGACAACAGTGCCCCCACACAGATGGGCCAAACTACAAGAGTTTGCAAATTTAATAGAGTTTTTGACCCCAAAGGGGCAGAAAAAAAAAATAAACCAAACAGAAAAGGGCAAAGAAAAGGTACACAATTAGTTCACCGTGGCCCTGCTATGGGATCTAGTGCTCGAACCTCCATCCCTCCTGCCATCCACCTTGATAATGACCTTTTTTGGTCCATTGACAGCCTCGTTCTCCATTTGGGTCTCAATATGTTCATCCTTCTATTCCTTTCTTTGATTGAGTCAAGCAAACATACCCAAGATATCTCTAGTGTACGAATACATAATAACTAGTAGACAATGTGATTAGTTTTGTGTTGAGTAGAATACATAATGACATTATGTATTTTGAATGACCATATGTAATAAAATATAAGGTGATGGAAAGGGTAATTGTAATCATGAAAACATGGCACTAAAAAATAAAACCAGATAAGAAGAAGATCATAAAATAACAAGAGACTTGATTATTGGGCACAACACATAATAAAAGGGGTGTGTGAATATGATACATCAAGAATAATGTTTTGAGATATATGAAAAAGTGATTTATTTGAATATTTCCCACATAAATAAGGAATATGGTGCCCATGCATAAAACGCAACAATTTTCCTAGATATGGTGCTAACATATTATGAGTATAACTTGTGCAAGGTCATGAACACATAATTTCACAAAAACATTAGGAAAATTAAAGAGGGTAATAATACATTCTCATATGGATCTCTATTGTTATTCTTAGCAATGTATTTTACTAAAAAATTACTTCTAAGGAGGATAAGATTAAATATGATAAAAATATTACACGTAAGCATTGAAATGGCATCAAAACTAGAACCACAACCATAGATGAAAGAGTGTGAAATGGTAATAAAACTAGATAAGGTACATAATTAATTATTGCAAATAAGATAAAGACTTCACCAAAATAATATAAGAGGATGCCATGGGGATATTAGAGAGATAATGGATATCATTTGGGATATTAGGGACATAATGAAAGGGGATACTTGCAGAGGATATCATGGTAGATCCGGAGGTAATAACTATAATAGATTCAAATATCATCATGAGTATAGAGGTAATAACTACGATAAATAATAGTGTGGAAAAATGTATAAAACATATAGAGAACATGGCCAAAGGAAAAGGATGGTAACATGTCATAAGTGTGGAAAAAGACATATAGTACGGAACCATGATAAGAAGAGAAATAATAAATGTGGATATTACAAAAGGAAGGGACATAAATAGAATAAGAGATCAAAATAATATAAACATTTGATAAAGATATGATCGTATCATTGGTCAAACCACAACAAGAGGTTGCCATGAATCTTACCAAAGTAATAACACTACAATCGAATAGTCATGATAAGAAGAGAAGAATCATAGTGAAGAGACACTAGAAAAACAAAAATGGAAAGAGAAGAAGAGATAATGAAGTTAAGTTTCAAAGGAGAAAATGAAACCATGAAATTGCATGAGGATGTTACAGAGTAGAGGAAATAAAATTTAGAGAGAACAAGAAAGTAAATAGAAAGAAAATAAAAGAAAGTACAAGAGGAAAATTTTGGAATGGAAAAGGTGATAAATGAGAAGGATAAAAATATACTTAGGTCAAAAATGGTACAATAGAAAATGAACAAGATGGAAGAAAGAAGGATGATTATTGTTATGTTAAAGAACTAGAACAAAGGGTGTGTTAATTTTCATAACATGCATGATGTGTATATATGCCCCAAATCCGTATTGGTCTATAAAATATGTGGAAAAAAATAAATTCCCTTAATGAAGATGTGAAACATGCTAAATTCTTGGGAAATGTATTGTTAGATGATAATGGAAAAAAACTCACGAACAAGGTTACCATACTACTAAGGAAAAGAATGTCATGATACTATGGGTATAACAAACCATCTTTGTAGAGCCACATATACCATCTTGTAAAGATGAAAGGTGGATATTATATGTTATGAGATACCACAAAGGGGAAAGAAGGAAATTATACCATTGAAAAAAATGAAATGTGAAAACTAAAAATATGTTGTTAAAAAATTGAATGATGCCATAGAATGAAGGAGATAAATTAATTTTGTGTATAAAATGGGATACATCGTGGAGAAAAATTATGAATTTGGGGAGGAAGAGCACTTTACTATGAATGAGAAGGAAGAACTGTAATGAGAAATATGAAATGGTGATTTATTTATTGAACTTGTTTTGGGGAAAAGAAAAATGTTAATAGGGGTCTTCATCATTTAATCATCTCATGGAAGAGACAATGTTTAAAGTCTAAGGAAGATGTTCATAGGGTTCTTCATATTATGATGGAGCTGCATTTTGATGTCGGCGTGATTTATATGAGCATTATAATATACTGTGGAAGTCAGAAATGTATCAAAATGATAATAATAAAGAATATATAATAGTTTACATATGGAAAATTTATCAACACCATGGTATATTCGTAAATACCCATTAATTAGTAGTTAAGAATGTAAATACACATTAGCTAATGGTTACCAAAAAGTCATTATCGGTGAAAATACATAACCTTTTCCTTTTAAAGGCTATATAATGATGTAAAATGGCAGAGAGAATATCATGAAAATTAATTAGAAGAATCAATACAAGAAGTGAAAGATGTAAAGATAATCAATTCAAACACATATTTCTAAATTTTAGGTATTTGAGATATATATATATATATATATATATATATATATATATATATATATATATATGTGTGTGTGTGTGTGTGTGTGTGTGTGTGTGTGTGTGTGTGTGTGTGTGTGTGTTTTGTACCATTCATGGGCAAGGCATTATGTTTATTCATGTTTAATAACATATAAATACTTATTTTATACTAGAGAGATACCATTATTGGTGATGTTAGCTCTAGTTGGTTTATATGAACCTATAAGACCCAAAATCTTGTCGAGTTTTATGTTAACATCATCCTTCTAATAATTGTGCATAATAGGGTTTTAAGATAGTGAATTAATTGATTTTCATTTGATCTGATAGGGTTTCATCTCTGCCACCCATCAAATAATTTATTTCATAGAGTAAATACATTTAATATCATGATCAACAACATATAATTATGTAAGGTGGATATCCCTTGATCTATTGAGGATATCCATTAGATGATCAAGGATAAACCTAGAATTGTCTAGAATTTACCTTGAAATGTCAAGGATATCCATATTCTAGTTGAGTATATCCCTTGTGAATCATCTATACAAATTTTTGTAGATGGCATGAATGTTCAATCACAATTGATCTCATTAGGATTGATCTAAATTGGTGATCAAATAATTGGGTGCATTGTGGAAGTAAGGTGTGAAGATTGAAAATTATTCAATTACAATTGATTTCCTATGGGTTGATCTAAAATATCCATCAAATAATTGTGTGTACTGAGGTGATAGAGTTTGAAGATGAAAAAATTCTCATCTATCGTTTGATCCGGTAGGGTTTCATCTCATCCACCCAACTAATGACTTGGTCAAGAAAGTAAAGAAACTTAATATCATGATAAAAACATTTAATTATTTATATCATGAATATCCCTCATTCTACCAAGGATATACATCATAAAATTGAGGATAAACTTATACTTGTTTAGGATTTACCTTGTTATGTTGAGGAAATTTGTCATCTAGTAAAATATATTCCTCAAGAACCATATATGAAAGCTAGTGTAGATTTTGTTGATCCTCAATTTTACACCCATTGGTGGCTTGATACCATTATTTTGGAATGGGAATGTTTGGATGGTGGTATATTGTTTTTTATATGTCATTTTCAGCTGGGAGGGATCTAAAAATTTCCTTGGGATCAATCCTTGAGGTGATTGAGTGGAACATACAGAGGGGATGGCCTCATCCTGCTACTTTTGGTCCCGATTTAAAATTTGGTGAGAGAAACTATAGGGTAACCTGAATGGAGAGGGGGAGATCAATTCTTTGTTCCTCTTGATTTATCAAATGATGGATCAATATGAGATAAACATGGCCATGAATACAATACTCACTCTTATGAGTTGTCATAAAAGATGTTGCATATGCTTTGAATGCACCGAAAACAAGTTATTATAGATAGTAAAGTTCATTCGCTCTCGCATTTTATTTAATAAGATAAGTAAGGCTATAAGGAACCTTGAGTGATAGTTAAAGACAAACAAAAGTAACATATGATAATTAGGATATTGGTATGATGGAGTGAGAATTGGTATAATAGGTTTAATTTAATAAAGGAGGGGTTTAAATGATGACATATTTCTTATAACAAAGCATTTAATTACTTACTAAAACAATTTACTATTTTGGGAAGTAAAGAAATCATGATTAAGTAGTGACAATTTCTCTAATGAAATGTTTACATTCATTGATACTCAATAGATGCAAATATTCAACACAATATCTAAAATACTTGACACAAAATTTTGTGAAAGAATTTTAGCAAATTATTTTGTGCTTCCACTCTCATACATCCAAGATACATTTAAAGGATAATAATAATCACTGAACTAAATGGTTATAGTATTGATTTTAAAATCATGTCCAATATTGCAGGGTAAATTCTTACAAAAATATATATATTTAATGACCAAAACACAACCACTAAAGTTTGATCAAGTGTATTACATAGAGAAGCAATAAACAGACAATTGTAGCATAAAAATATAACTCATTAATTAGAATCCAACATACAGGACCCATAATATAGGAATTATACTCATAAGAAATAATTTTTCCTTCAAATATTTAGTCTCTTGACATGGGAGCATAAATAAAATGTTCTCGGTGTTTGTAAATGGTTGTATAGTGAAACCACCTTGACACAAAAGTATGAGGACCGAGAAGCATATGTATTTCACAAAGGAAAATATGGAGTGTTACATTACTTTCTTTCAATTTTTTCAAATAGAAAAACTAACTCATCCCCTCCTCTTTCTATGACAAATCCTTATATTTATACAAAAATTGGCTATGAACCTTCCTTGATTCCCCTCAAAATTTCAATGAAACATCCTAGTAGGCGTGGCAAATGAACTCCATTTTTCAAAATATCTTGTAATTGAAAAGATTCCTCTTTTATTTCTTGAACTGATTATGTTTCTAGTTTCTGACATGGATGTGTATATTTTTTTCTTTTTTCCTAATCCCTTTCTTTCCCATCTACACTATCACCACCATTCATACACCCAATCACAAACTATTTGTTCCCTTACATCATTATTCTAACTGATTTGACACCTACCTTTTGGAGGATATGTTTTGGGAAATGGATAATCATTGATATTCTCTTGAAATTTATTCTTCCCTTGTGTGAATCATTAAACAATCCAAAAACCATCTTTTGATACATATAAATCTTCTTTCCCCTTTTTACATCTGTGTAAGTATCAAACAATTATTTTTGCATTCGATCTTGATATGATATTTCACAAAGTCCCTCTTAAGATCCATTTTTATATAAATTCCTACTGATTTCTCATGATATTTCATCTTCATTTGAGTATTCTAAGTGAAAATAGCTCGTGTTAATCTTTCTCAAGTAATGACAAATGTGGAATTAGGAACTAGTCTAAAATATATTTCTTCAGAAACCTTGCATCTAATTTTCAACCTTTTTGGCCCGATGAAGCTTTTGTGAGGATATTATTTGTGATTGAAGACCATATATAACCCATAAGACCATTAACATCCTGCATGATTCGGATTGAATTGATGCAAAATATTGTCAAGATGACTCCCTTCTTCTTTGTGTTTCAAATTATGTTTCATCACTTGTTTTACATGGATGACCACATAGTTCTTAAGAAATTGAAGAAATTTTAGATCCATTATAGGACCACTATTATTAAGAACATAATCCCCATATCCCATGTATTTTTATTGAATAATTATCGAGAAAAAGATTCCAGTTCATGTTTATATAGTGCTCCGATGATGAGTTTGTAGAGGACATATCTTCTATTTCCTAAAAATAGACGCCTTGATAGAATAAAGGCTTACCATTCTTGAGAAAGACTCTGGTGAAATATTCTTCTAAGAGGGCCCCTGAAGTGTCATTACCTCCTTTGAAGATACAAAAAAGGGGTTTATTTCACCTAGTAAGTGTATCCAAGATAATTTTCGCTGATCAAATTGGTGCACCTGATTATGTTCATGTGGTTCTAGATGATGTACCTCCATCTTCAACATCAAAAATTGTTCTTTGGTGAGGTATCATGACTTATCCCAAATTCGAGTCTAATATCCTTGAGTGGGTATCCCCTTATATGAGAAAATTAGATTTAATCAATATTTTGGAAGGGGTAAGAGATGATATCAAGGAACTTATGAATAAATGCACGTCCTGCTATTTAATAGGGGGCATCCAATATGTTTATGGGGTTCAGGATTATAAAGATTTTGATTTTAGGAAGAATAAGATGTTAGATCAGATCTCCACCTTTGTGGAGGATTTTGTATTCATAAATTGACAAATGTATCTACTTATAAAAACATCCCCTTTTGTATATGCATACCATAAGTTATGTGAATTTCAAGGGTCAGGGGCCCCTATAGAATCCCCATTTTGCTCCAAGTATAGACATATGCTTCTTCCTTTTTATATTATTTGTGAACTCAATTACTATTTTTCATAAATGAATTTACCTTTTGATAATGTAGAAATTATCTCTTAATCAATCTTGCATGACTTGATTACCCATAATAAGAGTTACTCATAAAAATGCTCCTTTTACGTGTTCTATGGATTTCACTTTCATTCCTCCTTTTCTTGTTGGATTTTTAGTTATACTACACTTTCTACACCTTTGGTGGATTTCTAATTTTCTCGTGGATTTTAGAATCCATAGAGTACCAACCTTCTGACATAACCAATGTGTGTCATAGCCTCTTTTTAAATCCATGGAACACCAACCTTCTTACATACCCACTAAACACTGGATACATGTGCCACGTCTTTTCTATATAACCATATTCCTCATTTACTACACAAAATCATCTTGTGGTATCTTTTCTTATTTTAGTTTGTGAGACTAAGTAAATTTGAATGATAACCAACCATTCCAGAATTCCTCCTTGGTCCTAATTTGATTTTTATCCTTTCATAGATTGGAGCAACATATGGAACATTAACTTCTTCATTCCGTGGATTACTAACTTAGTACATTGCTTTCTCTTATAGAATTGAATGGTCATGCCCATATTTTAATTTTTTCAAAACTATGGGAAGGAGTGATCATAGATGCTTATAAATATTTGGTGTTTAGCGAACATATGTAAATTTGAGTCTTTAAATGGTGCGACAAAGTTTTTGGAAGAATCAACTTGGTTCAAAACCAGGATCGAAATGAAGACCAAAATTAGCCATGGCTCAGGGATGGGCACCCCCTATGGGTGCCAAAATATTTAGAAAATATCTCAAAAAATAGACTAGGTTCCTAATCCATTGGGAAAGGATTTGTGAGGAAAAACAAATATGTTCTCTTAAATAGATACATAACATGTCATGGGTAAATTAACAACCAATGAAACCTAGTCATTGTAGACAAGAGAACAAAAAGGGAAACAATAATAGAAACATAATGAAATAAAAACTAAACTAAAAATTGTACAATGTAAAAATATCATACCTAAGCATCTAGTTTAGTCCAAGAAGTGTTTAAGATGCCTTCCATTGACATACATCTCCATAAGTGTCCCTCAAAGTACTTTAGGAAGAAATTGTAATATCCAATCCTGATGTTTATGGAGTAAGGGCCCATCCATATGGAATCAAATTTCCCATGTTTTCCCTTGTCCTCATGTCTATTATCCCATAATATAACTAGATATCCCACATGTAAAGTCCTTGTAGTGACTTTTTCATTAAATATTTTCTTGAGTCTCTCCCGAAACTTGACATGTCTTTAGTGGGATCCTTTTCTTACCTCATCCAAATCTATAATTTTATTAATTAAGGTGTTATATTTATTCTCTTCCTCTCTAACCTCAAGCTATTGCATGCATTGATAAACAAAGAGTTGCATGTGTAGGGGAAAAAAATCTTGAAGTCCATAAACTAATTCAAAGGGGATCTTTCTAGTGGACCTTATTGTGGTAACTTTTTCTTCCCATAGTGTAAACTAAGTTTCTTTCCCCACTTCCTTTTATTTGTTTTGAATGTTCTCCTAAGTATTTTTAGCAAGTTCTTTTTGCTTGATTCTGATTGGCCATTTCCTTAGGGATTATATTCTAATGCATAGGCCAAGGTTATGCCATATTTTTGGCACATTTTTGCCAATGGTATATCTCTAAAACGCATGGAATTATCAAGAAATATCTTGGTTGGGACCTCAAACCTACAAATGATATGATTGAGGATGAATTCCATAACCACTTGATGGGTTTCATTCTCGGTAGGGATGGCCTAAACCCATTTGGTAAAATAGTTAGTGGCCACCAATATCCATTTATGGCCATGAATTTAAGCATATGATATCTCACCTATTGAATCCAATCCCCATTATTTGAATGGAGCCTCTATTGAGATAGGTTGCATAAGGGAAGGGCTTCAAAATATTTCATTATTCCTGAGAAACTTTGGAAAATTTCACATTTTCTAACCAAAAGGGATACATATTTAAAAAGTGAAGGCCACCAATAGCATGATCATAAGATTTTATGGGTTGTAACCCTCCTAGAAAAATGGCCACCACATAATCCTCCATGAAACTCAGTAATTATTTTAGGATCCTCTTCTTCTATAATACATCTTAGTAAAACTCCTTCTGGGTTCTTCCAAGCCAATCCATGATCAATTAAGATATACTTTTGGGAGACCAGCTTGAGTGTTCTTCTTTGATTCTTGTCTAGATGAGCAGGGAAATTTAGGTTCCTTAGGTAGTAGACTATGTCTTTGTACCAGGATAAAGTGATTATCCTCTCATGGGGATGTTGTTCATCCTCTTTAATATTGTGTATCTCAACCACTTGTAAATTTCTCTTTGCCATCATCCTTGTTAAGCCTAAACCTCTAACTAGTTTTGTGGTCTGAATATCCATATCATAATCTTGGATCTTATTTACCCACCTAAACCTCCTGCTTGACATCTTCATTTGTGATAAAATGTATTTTACCATTGTATGAGGCACATAAGCTATGATTTTGGAACTTAAAATGTAAGGTATGAAAATTTGGTGGCTTTCACCAAGGTAAAATCTTGTTTCTCCATAATGGAGTATTTCAACTTAGATCCTTACAAGACTTTGCTAAAAAATGTAATGGGATTTTCATGCACCTCTTCATCCTTCTACAGAAAACATGAAGCAATTGTATTTTATGAGGAAAAAGAGAACATCTGGAACACCTTTTTATAGTCAGGGCTAGTTAAGATGGGGGCAGTATTGAGTGCCTTTTTTATTCCTTTGAATTCATGAAAAAATCCTTCCCACTTGATGATTTCATCCTTTTTAGCATGCTTGTAATGGGAAGAGTGATGTTAGAAAATTTGGAGATAAATGTTCTTACAAATTTTATTTGTCCAAAGACGGATTGGATACCCTTTTTAGACACGGGGATGGGAAATTTTTCAATGGCCTTTACCCTTTTAGGATATATCATAACTCCTTATGAGACTATGTGTCCCAATGGTTTTTTCTTCTCCACCCCAAAGTGGCACTTATTTAGGTTCAATGAAATCCCACACTCTCTACATATGATCAATATATTTTCAAGGTACCCCAAATGGTCACCCTTGTGTCTAGAGAAGACAAGTATATCATCTTGATAAACTATAATGAAGTCATTAATGAAACTTGACAATGCCATATCCATGGCTCTTTGAAATTGAAGCCAACATTCATTAAACTAAAATGCATTCTAACATAAACATATGTTCTCCATGTGGTAGTGAAGGTAGTTTTGAACTGGTTTGATTATTTTACCACCACTTGGTTATAACTTGAGAAACCATCTAGTGTAGAAAATATTGATTTTGGATCAGATTTGCACGTTAAAACACAGAATAATTTATTAATTTTCTATATTAATTCACACACTTTTTAGTGCGATACATAAGGCTATTATATAGCCATAATAATAGCAAATCAACCTCCTAGAAAATAGGAAGGAGTTACAATAATTAACCCGGAATATTATTCACGGGTATAACAAACTCTATGAATAATATATTGTTGAAACAATATATTCTTTCAAACCTAATATTTAATATATAACAATATTAAATATTAGCTAACAAACTATAATGTAAACATTAATATTTAATTTCCTAACATTCCCCCCCTTAATGTTTACATGGTAACATTAGAACTTTCACACTTCCTTTGCAGCCTGCTGCCTCTGCGCGCTCATGATCTTGGCACACACTCGAACTGAAGGTAGAAGAAGGAACACATCAACTTCTTATCGACCAAGCACTTTATCAGGGAACACATCTGACCGACGAGGATGGGAACACGCTCAGGAATCATCTTCTTATCAACCAGTCACTCTAGGGAACACATCTGACCTAGCAGTGTGGGAACTCAAGAAGGAACACATCTGAATAGCCTTCAATGGTTTTCAGGAGGCTAACCACAAACCTAGGTATGAACAGAACACATCTGACTGTTCTACCTCATCAAGCCTCATGATGCTTGCGTTTCACTGTGTTATTTGTTATGTACTATGTTTTTACATTTGGGGAAATAGGAATAGCCACATACTCAACTGAAAAACTGAAAATGGAACATTGGATCATGTTGATCATGTTCCCCCCTCAATGTGAACATTTCACTTATTTAACACAAAACAGGAACTCTAAAAAGAATCACACCAAGCTGAAATTCACACCACACAACCGAATCCGGAACACTGCAAAACTCAAAAACAAGTACTCACACTGCACACTTGTGCCACCAAATCATTCTCATGGCCCCGTCGTTGGTGGTGGTCGATGAGAGGTCACCTGTCTCGACCTCCACCTCTCCGATGCCTCCATCCTCCATTTAACATGCTACTAACTCAGCCTGATTTGGATATGAAGCTCAACTATTTCCACATTGTTTATTATATCTTCCCTCCCGCAATGTGAAACACTTTATTTTCATGGACGTCGGGTAACACCGAAAATGCATCCGTAAGGCAATTTTTATTTATTTTTCAGACTTTTTACAATTATACGACATTTGACGACAACTCACAAATTTGACAAAGACTATTTTGAATCGGACAAGAAGACTCAACTAACTTTTAAAAAGTAATAAAATGAGATTACTTTTTAAATGAAAATGAGAATTAAAAAATCCTAAAATCACCTATATGGAATTATTTATTACGACACTTAGCTCTAAATGAAACTTAAAAGTAACAAATTTTGTTGACATGGATCATATACAACTACGACACTTTACATAGACTTTATTAAAAAAATTAACATAACTCACTCTAATTTTGAAGTTTAGACTAAACACAAGACCCACCTAATCACCTATACTCAGCTCTCTCGTTGACATAGAGTAATCGAACCACTATTGAAAACATTTACATGCCTTTTTTATAAATTTTCAAAAAACTTGCTCCACGTGGTAATCCAAACTTAGGAAGAACATACCAGGAGACACTTGACTGGGAACAAACTGTCAAAGGGCACGTGGGTAGAATGAATATGTAGATCAAAACAAACTCGATGTATATCATAGAGTTTGATACAAAACCACCAAATCAAATACGTGTAGATAGGGATTGAGAGCAATCTTTGCATAGTTTGTCAGATCACGCATGAATGTAGTCCCAAGTGTCTGGCAGAGAAGGAGATATTGGCACAAGCTCTTTTGTATTATGAGTCCCTGGCGAAGAAACCAATGTATTGATGGCAGTAACAGATGTACGGTTTAAACTATTCACGGAAACACAAACAACTTTGGAGATCCGCAGAGGCAAGTTGACACGAAGCCAAAGAATTCATTGGGAAGTATGGAATGTTATGTGCCCAGTCCACTGTGAGGAAGCGCGTATCAGCCAACTGTGCAGAGAACACAGTCACGAGAGAGGACGATCAGATCCGTGAGGCAACTCTCTTCATTATAGATCTGCCTTATGCATACACATTTTGCTTTGGGAATCCTACAAACTATTGAAGCCAAGCTTGAGTCTAGGACAATAAAGCGCTGAATGCGAATGCAACTAGAATGGAAGGCCAGCAGTGAATAGTTATTGTAAACATGCACACATAGATTGAATCGACAGAAATAAATATTTAAGCAGATTTTACATTTTGAACAGCCCGATCCAATAATGCACAAGAGAACTCTTTTTTAAATGTCTCCAATATCACGTACAACTCTGTAAACGTCTCCTCTTCACTGAATTCTTCTGGTAAAGCTATGCACTTCTAAAAAAAAAAAACTAATAACAAATAATCAAACCTACACTCAGAAGGAATATATCAGGCTCTCATGAATTGGGGCAGTAATGAAATTAGGTGTTGCCCCTATTTCTCTCTAATTCTCCATCAGAGGTATGATCGAGGTTGCTCTGATACCAAATATTGATTTTGGATCAGATTTGCACAGGTAAAACACACAAAATAATTTATTAATTTTCTATATTAATTCACACACTTTTTAGTGCAATACATAAGGCTATTATATAGCCATAATAACAACAAATCAACCTCCTAGAAAATAGGAAGGAGTTACAATAATTAACCTGGAATGTTATTCATGGGTATAACAAACTCTATGAATAATATATTGTTGAAACAATATATTATTTCAAACCTAATATTTAATATATAACAATATTAAATATTAGCTAACAAACTATAATGTAAACATTAATATTTAATTTCCTAACAGAAAATAACTCGAGATCATGTTACATTTTGTAGCATGTTATCCATGTTAGGTAATGGGTAATTATCTTTGAGTGATGTTTTGTTTAGATTTTTGAAATCTACATAAAGCCTAATATCCCCATTTTTATTTCTGATTGGTACCAAGTTCACCACCCAATAAGAGTACCTAGTGGATTAGATTATCCCACCACATCACATATTTGTTAACTCTTCCGTCATCTTGGTTGCAAAGAGGGGATGATATGCCTTTACTTTTTCTTGAAGTCCTTGGTGTGAGGCTCTAATGGTATCTCATGTTGGAAAAGGTCTTCTCTATAAGTATTCAATTCAAAATAAGACCATATAAGTGTTGATATTTTCTTAACAACTTGGTATAAGCTTTCCTTTCTTCCTTGTTCCTGCTACTTTCCAACCAGACCTTCCTTGGGATTTGAGAAGTTCCTAATTTGCAATTTACAACATATCTAGGTGCATGGATGGGTTTACTTATAACTTGGTTTGTAATATCAAAAATTGACTCAAGGCTAACAAGTCCTATACAAATATTATTTGTCTTCAACTAAATTATATATTTTCCAAAGAGGGTATCCTTTCCTTCACATAGCACCACCATAGGTTCTAGGTAAATGAGATGATTTTTAAACTTCTCTTTACAATTTAGGAACCTCTGAATCTGAGTATCATCTTCAAAAACCTGCCAATGTTAAATGTTGTTAGGAATTGAAGGTTTGACTAGCACTTCTACTTCATAATTTTAGTGAGGGGATATTGTCTCATTGTCATATTGAGAGGATAGGACAACAAATTTTTTGGATGTTGCATTCTAATTTCTCTCATGATAAAGGATATTAAAGGAATCAAACAATTCTATGAGATCCCAAACTACATGCTTATATTGTCTTAGCCTCTGGTTTTTAGTTACATATAATTTTCTAACTTTCTTTACAACTAATTCAAAATATCCTTTGAAAATGATATTCTTAATCCCATGCCTCAGTGTAACTCTCAAACCAAGGAGAAATGCTTCATATTCGAAACAATGTTTTTGGTACATTCAAACTTTAATTTGAAATAGAAATTGAAGGAACCTTGATTTGGAGAAGTCAAAACCACCCCAGCTCCATTTCCAATATTGGAACATGTTCCATCAAAATTCATGGTCCATGGTACATTGAAATCTTCAAGGTGTGCATTGACATCCATATAGTGATCTTCAAAATCCACATAACCTATAAATCATCCAAATCTGTATCAACAAACAATACCTCATAAGAGGCATTTAGAGGGTCTTCGATGAGATGGAGAATTTTATCTTCTCTATGAAACTTGACTATCTTTCCTTCCAATGGTATATAGGTGAAGGACATGTCAATTTGAACACTACTCCCTACATTGGTATCCAAATTTCTTGATAATAACATGCCCCATTTAGCAGGGAAGTCAATTATGACCATGTTCATGGTTAAATACTTGTCAGGATAGACAACAAGTTATACCACTAAACCTTTGACATACCCAACAACATGTACTTCTCTTGAATCCATGGAAAATAATTTCCCAAACAATATTGTTATCTTGATGTCTAATTCATTCATGACCTCTGAGGCATGATATTACATGAGGCCCCTGAATCAAACATGTAATTGTGGAGAATTCATTCATTAAAAATCAGAGTGGTAAAGAAAGGATCCACATCCAATTGTGATTCAACCAAGGAAGTACCCAAATATAGTTACGTGGGTTCTTACGTATTTTCTTATTCTTTTATTATTTCAATTTTATTTATAATAGGGGAACCAAAACATTAGTTACACTCCTTTCCTTGACAATTGCATCCTCCTTTAATCCCAAATATTCAAATGCCCTCTTTCTATGCTTAGAAATTCTTAATAATTCCACAATTGGGAAAGTGATTTTTATTTGAATCAAGATTTGGGCCATGTTGTGTGTCATATATCTAGGAAAATTTGTATTAGGGGTAAGCATGAATGCTTTTCGATGGGATAGTGTCCCTCATTACTTGAGAAAGGTGGGGGTGCTTGTCTTTGATGAAACAACAAGGCCTTTATCTGGAATGTTTTCTTAGGAGAATCTTTAGGCATATTGGTTAAGAGAGGCATATTTTCCTTAGGAGCAGGGGTGGGTCCCTTAAATTTCCTATTACTAGAGGTTATATTCCTTTTCTTGGGCCACAACAACATTCATCAATAATTTCCTATCCTCTTCTGAGGGGATTCCACCATCATATTTTTGATCATTAATGCCCTTAGATATTCAAATTCATGATTTGGGAGATCAAATGATTGATCCATATCAACATTAACATTAACTATAGGAGGAAAGGAAAATACCTAACTAGTGCATGCCTAGAAGTCTTATGTGGTTACGGCATATATTATATCAATAGAAGTTTCTCCTTGCATTGAATCTTGTAGACACTCCATCATGCATATATCACCAAAAATAACCTCATCATTATTAATATCATCTTCAACAAGATGTTCACATGGAAAGTGTGCAAAAATAAAATTTCAATATAAATCAATAATGTGCTCTTCCTCCACCAGTGATACTCTTGTTGTCAATGGATTTGGGACTATTTTATTATCTCTCGAAATCTTGCTACTTATTTCCCGAACCTAATATGCCTACTTATGAGTCTAATTCTTGTATTTTGGGTCCTATATGATGGATTCTTATTAAGGATTTATAGTTTTATGCTACAATTTTGTGTTAATTGCTTATTTATGTATTCTGATGGATCAGTCCTTAGTGGTTGTGTTTTGGTCATTAAATCTATATTTTGTTGTAAGTATTTACCCTACAATATTGGACATGATTTTAAAATCCTTACTATAACCATTTCATTGAGTGATTTTGTTACCCTTTGAGTGTATCTTGGGTGTATGAGAGTGGAAGTAGTAAACACTTTATTAGAATGCTTACACAAGATTTTGTGCCAATTATTTTAGAGATTGTATTGAATATTTATGTCTATTGAGTATCAATGAATGCAAACCTTTCATTGGATATATTATCACTACTTAATATTGAGTATCATGAATGCGAGAAAAGCTGTTTTTGCTTTAGAGGGTGACAAGGCTCTGGGCTGGATGGATTTTCCATAATTTTTTCCGAAATTTTGGGAAATCATGTTCGACGGATCTCCTCGGAGCGGTGAATGAGTTCTTTAGAATGGGTAATCTTCTAAAATAACTTAATAACACTCACATTATGCTTTGGCCCCAAAAAAATGGATGCTAAAGATTTTAAGGACTTCGGACCTATCGGCCTAGTGAATGCCATCTATAGAATTTTTACCAAAATTATTGCTCACTTAGGCTCCGACTCATTTTGAATGATCTTATCTCAAGGCATCACGGTGGCTTCATCAAAGGCGAGGATTATACAAGACAGAGTGATTATGGTTCATGAGACCATACATTCAATGGAAAATAATAAAAAGGTGAGTATGGTCCTCAAGCTGGATATGAATAAATCTTTTGACAAGGTCTCTTGGGCTTTCCTTGACAAAGTCTTAACAAAATTCGGGTTTCCGGAAAAATTTAGAAGAATTATTAAGGCTTGCATATCCACGGCCAGATTTTCTATGGTTGTTAATGGTGAACCAGTGGGTTTTTTCACTAGCAGTAGGGGACTTAGACAAGGAGACCCCATCTCCCCCTTACTTTTCATTCTCTTGGCTGACAGCCTCAGTAGAACAATTGGTAAAGCGGTGAATGACGAACTTTTAAGTGGCTCCAAGCCCACCTCCATCAGTCGAGCTGTCTCCCATCAGCAATTTGCAGATGACACTATCCTTCTTCTTCTGGCATCTGTCATTGAACCCAAGGCTACCAAGGCCTTGATGAGGCTCTATGAATCGCTTATAGGCAGGAGATCAATTATGAAAAAGCACCATCTTCTTCTTGAACACTCCCGAGAAAAGACAGACTTAAAATAGCTAAAATTAAGGTAGAAAATAAGTGAGCTTCCACCACTTACAGGGCTTCCTCTCGGCGGATGGGAAAGTCTCTTGCAAGGTGTGGGATGATTTATTGGAGAGATTCCAAAAAAAATGGCTGGTTGGAAAGGAGCCATTTTATCTAGTGCTGGTAAGTGCCTGCTCATCAAAAGTACTCTCCAAAATCTGCCAATTTATATCATGTCGCTCTACAAGATCCCCTCCTCTTTTAAGGATAAGATTGAAAGGATCCAAAAAAGTATTTATGGCAAGGCATGGATGAGAAATTCAAATTTCATTTAGTGGCTTGGGATAAGGTTTGCACCCCGAAGTTTATGGGAGGTCTAGGTATAAAAGACATTGAGAAAATGAATGAGGCCCTCATTGCTAAAATGGGCTGGAGAATGCTGACTGAGAAATAACCCTGGATAGATTTAATTAAAGAAAAATACCTAAAGCATCAATCTTTGTACTCCTTTCTACTTGTTGAACAGCTCCCTTATGGTTCCATTTTTTGGAACAATTTGGTTAAAAGCAGAAATTTCATCAGGCTGGGCAGTAAATGGAAAGTGGGGGATGGTAGGGACATAAAATTCTGGGAGGACAATTGGTTTAATGGAAATCTCATGGAGAGTTTTGGGATGGCCAAGGACAGTCTTATAAACAAGTATGGCATCAAAATCAAGGACTATATTGAGGAAAATGGTACCAGAAAGAAGTGGAAAAAACTTACTGTAGATAGAAATGATCTGAAACAAATTACTTCCTCCCTTCAAGATCATTTAGAACTTATTCCATTAAGTCAGATGGATTCCAAGGATGAGTTGGTATGGATTAACTCCAATGATGGGAATTACTCTGTCAAAACTGGATACAATAACTTCTTTCATTGTAATCAAACAGAGTTCAATTGGAACAGGATTTGGATGTCTGATTTAACTCCCAAAATAAATTTTTTCCTTTGGCTGGCTATCAGAGGTAGAATTCTTACCAATGACAATCTGATGAGAAGAGGATTAATAATCCCTAATAGGTGCCATCTTTGTAAGAAAGATTTTGAGGATATCAGCCACCTGTTCATACATTGTGAGTATGCCACTAGATTATGGAGTTTTTCCCTTTCTAAATTTGAAGCTCTCTGGGTGATGCCGAAGGATCTCAATCAGCTATGGACTCATTGGAACCCACCCTTTAAGCATTGTGTTGTTAAAAGGATCTGGAAGCTGGTTATCCCTCATTTAATCTAGAGAATATGGAAGGACAGAAATGATATTATCTTCAGAAACAAAAAGCAAAACTACAAACTTAGTATTGGGAAAATTTCTAATGGTATCAAAGAGAATATTTCTGGATTTAAACCCCCCAAGAACAAGAGATATCCAGAAAATGAAGAATACATTCTTTCCAACTGGAAGATTGGATCAATTAATAGTTGGAATATTCCCGGAATAGCATTGATAGATATTTGATTAAATGGCATCCTCCTGATCTAAATTGGTATAAGTTGAACTTTGATGGGGCTTCTAAGGGAAACCCTGGGAATGCGGCAGGGGGAGGAGCGATACGGGATCATAAAGGCAATCTAATAGCTGCGTATGCTGGTAAAATGGGAATTCAAACTAATCATTTTGCTGAAGCTTTATCTGCTCTTTGGGGTCTGAGAATTACCCAGGAAAATAATATTCAGAACCTCATCATTGAAGGAGACTCCCTAAATATCATTAATCTTCTTAAGCAGTGCTCATCTCCAAGCTGGAGCATCAAGGATTTTATTGCAGAGTCCATAAGTATTAGTCATACTTTCAATAACATCAGGATCATGCATACCTACAGGGAGGGTAATAAATTGGCGGATGTGCTGGCAAATTATGGCATTAATGTTAACCTTACAGTTTGGGACAATAATAGCATCCCTAAACAGCTTCAAAACAGCATTCAGGCGGAACTCCATACGTAAGCAATATCTTGAAATGAGTTATGAATTTTGGGTGTGGATCAAAAATACTCCCACACGTGTTGATTTAAAGTATTGGTTTATGCAAATCATGTCTAATAATCAAGATAGTGTGAATCATATGGGGAATTTCAAGTGGAGATACATGGTTTTGAAAATCGCGCATGCGGGATGCATTGTGGCTGTTAAAAGGTGGATTCAAACCTACACGAAAACCGAAGGCGGTGATAAAGTGATTGATGGCAGGGAGCGGGCTATTCTCACACGCGTTTTTCAGCAGGCTCAGATCAACAGACACGCAGCCGATCGTGGGAATAGCAACGGCTCTCATTTCCATTTTTGTGTGGATTACTATAGCAAAAAGTGGACTAGCTTTAGCAATCAGTTAGGAATTAGTTGCAATCAGTTCAGAACAGAGAAGATGGGGGGTCCTCCTTGTCAATTTGAGTATAGTGTGGACCCAGAATGGAAAGATAATATTGAGCTGTGGAGCATTCTTAGCAAGGGTGGCATAACAAACTTCATGGAAAAAGTTCAGGGGCATGACCAGAGCATCTCTGTGCATTTTGCAAAGGATTGGAAGGAGAGGACAGTGGATTATGGGGGGCAGAAGGTCTTAATCAATGAAGAGCTTATTGCTGAAGCGACCGGCCTTGGCTTGGAGGGCTTGATTCTTTAACAAAAGGGTCGATAGAGATGTTGAAGAGAGAAGATTTGTTGAGGGAGAGGAGAAACTGACCCACATAACAGCGGGCCTACTTGTTAGCTCGATCCCTCCGCCATATGATGAAGTAACCCGCATGATGATACGGTTCATCTCCTTGGAAGGAAGGTTTGTCACTGTTCCTGTGAAACACCTTATTTTTCTTAATCATTTTCATAGGGATCGTCTGGTTTGTTTCCCCCATTACTTGCTGAACTCTCTTGAACGCTCCATTCTTGAGTTTCAAAAGCATTCCCGGGCGGTTCCTTTACACCAAGGGCTCATTTTGTTGTTACACAAATGTTGTCTCCTCAGTTTCTGGTCTCCCATCCTCCCCTAGCTCGATTCCCCCTTTGTCGAGCTCTGCTTGCTGCCAGCCCTTGTTTCTCCTTTCTCTACCCCCGCCACCGCTGCAGTCACCCCCATGCCGGCCGTTCAGGCTTCTTCTCCCGTTCCCCCTTCTGATGCTCCCGCCCCCACTTGGCCTCTACCTCGCGGAGACCAGTTACCAGGGCTTCTAGGAAGCTTAACCTTGAGACCCTTGCTGTGGAGAAGGGTTCTCATGAATTTGAAATTGCTCATGACCTCCTGCATATCAACAGTGCCAGCCCCCGGGAAGTGCAATTGGAAAGCCCTACAAAAGGCTGGAAGCCTTAGAGGCAGATATGAAATTGTTAAAGGATGAAGTTAAAAACTTGACAAAATAGAAAGGAAAGAGGAAGGAGGAGGAGGAGGAGGATGTGGATAGCAGCCAAATTGAAGATATATACAAGAAATTGCACTCCTTGGACTCTCGCTTAGGGAAGGCCAAGACTAGGCATGATTACAACATTGCCATCTTTAGGGCGATTGAGGAATTTATTGAACAACACGTCAGAAGTGTCTCCAACCTAAGCGGAGTGCCGACAACTCTTTGGGGTACTGATAAGGAAAGCAAGAAGACCTTGGAGCAGCTGGATTCTAATGATGCTGCCCATATGACTACTTTGGGTATGTTTAAATCCTGGAAGAATATCAAAACCATCATAGACAAAGCTACTAGGAAGTAGTTGTAGATGATTCTCATTGTCCTTGTTTGTTTTTTTGTTGTTTTTTGTGGATCCTTTACTGCTTTTTTGTAGTAATTTTGTTGTTTTGTCTCGTCTTGGTAGCTATTTTTTAGCTACTTTGAACATCATTGTAACATTTGGATTCTGATCCTTTTCTCTCTGGTTCTCTTGCTTATCCTGGCTTTTAGGCCTTCTTTTGTAATCAAGGGTATAGTCCCTTTCAAAAAACTATTTGCCAATAATAATAAAAAAATCATGATTTATTTACTTTCCAAAACATTATGTTATCCTAGTAAGTGATTAAATTATTTGTTATAAGAAATATGTCATCATTTAAATCCCTTCCTTTACAAAATTAAACCTTAGTATATATATTATCACCCCATCATACCAATATCCTAATTACCATATGTTACTTTGTTTCTATATCTTTAACTATCACTAAAGGTGCCTACTAGCCTTGATTATCCTCTTAAAGAAAATGGAAGATCAACTAAACTTTGTTGTCTATAGTAACATGTTTCTGGTGTATTAAGCATATGCAACATATTTTGTGACAACTCGTAATGTGAGTATTGTGTTCATGTCCATGATTATCTCATATTTATCTATCATTTCACAAATCAAGATGAACTAGGAATTGATCTCCCCTCTCCATTCGGTTACCCTACAAGTTATCTCACCCTGGTTTAAGGAAGGACCAAAAGTAACAGGATGAGGCCATCCCCTCTGTGCGTGCCTCTCAATCACCTCAAGGGTTGATCCCAAGGAAAGTGTTAGACCCCTCCCTGGCTGCAAATGACATATAACACACAGTTTACCACCATCCAAGCATTCTCATTCCCAAAGAATGTGTTGAATTCTCCAGGGGGTGTAAAATTGAGGACCCACATGCTTTTGGCGTCGTTTAGGGACTATTTTCTCCGGAAAGATTAAGAATATATGGATTTGCATTTTTTTTTAATATTATGCAAATATAGAACAATATGTAAAGTATAATCTATAAATTTCCATATACAAGCATGCTTTCCACAAATCCCAAGGTTTTGTAAATATACCAAAGGGTTGATGAACATAATTATAGAGGAAACCATAAATATCTACAAAGCCTTTTGTTTACCAGTTGTGAAGAAGTTTTTAATATCTTGATTTAATAGATACATATACGGTGCAAGACCCTAGTGGTGGATCCAATTTTTGAAGAAAATATGGGTTAGACCAGTGTAAACTTTTATCCTACTCATGTTGTTGATTAAATCTCCCTTTGCAAAACTAGAGGGACGAAGGTCCTTTTTCAGATTTGATACTACCATGAGATTTCTCCCAAAATTAGAAAATAATCATTTGAGAAAGACACTCAATGACCTTATTTCTACAATCCACCTTAGCTCGATGAGCCTCGAGCCAATCCATACCAACACTACCACGATAGGATCCTAAAGGAATAACTAGGAGGTCAGCGTAGTGGAGAAGACTCCTAATTCAAGTACACAACTCTCCACATACGAGTCCATGGCGAGTTTAGCCCCAGAGGCCAACTCAACCTGCCAACTATCTAGTTGCCTAGCCACAACTAGCCCACACTAGTACACTACAGAAGGAGATAAAAAAGAATCAGAAGCACCTGAATCAAAAAAATCTTGAGACAAAAATATCCACGATAGTACTGTTGTCTTAATGATGTGGCACTCGATGCTCGGCCGGAGGTTGTCAACCGCTGCATATACACGATGGGTGTGTCCCATGTCACCCACCGTCTACTCGATCTAGGAGCTCTCTACATATCTGTAGTAGTGGGCTTGTGCAGACACATACACACATAATGGTCTAGAGCCCCACAAATAAAACATCCTCCTGTACCCCTCTGAGATGGGGTCCCTCCTATACTCTAGCGAATTGAACCTGTCAGTCCAACCCTAGCAGACTACTGCGAGTAGGCTTGGCTGTGAGTGATGAGTACCCGACCTCCTATCTCTAGATCCACCAAAACCACCTCTAGATCCACCTCGTTGAAAACTCTGAGTCTATCTACCCCTCTGATGTTGGTGTCCCTGATGTTGTGTCTGTTGTGATGGGTGTGGAGGAGCTCTCGATGCTATTGGAGAAGACCAAAATCCTCCTCTAGGGGGTGGTACTGCTCCTGTGCCCTCTGACTCTAGAATGCCTAAATATTGTCCTGGAACTTGCTCTTGTTTCTATCTCGGTGCTCTTGTGCCTTGGTCCTATTCTCCTCAGCCAAGTAGGCCTTCTCAACGGCCTTCTCAAGCGTGGGAGGAGATAACATCCTAACAGCTCCTGCTATATCTACATTCAAGCCCCGAATGAACCTGTTTACCTACAATTTCTTGTCTTGTAGGTAGTCTACATATTGTAAGAGACCCAGAACCTACTCTCATACTACGCTACTAAAGCGAACTATGTCATAATTCGTGAAACTCATCGATCCTCTTCTACACAAAATTCTCTAACATATACCGGGCTATGAATCGCTCCTCGAACATCTCCCAAGTCATTATATCTCAAGTCAAATGGAGCTTCCACTCCTCATTCCTCCACCAAATGCTTGTTGTGTCTTAGAGGAGGTGTATGGCAAACCTAGCTTTGACATTGCTCTCATGAGAGTGCAAGCCAAAGTAGCTATCTAGGCTAAGGAGCTAGGACTCTACCCCAAAGCCATCTGTCGAACTAGTAAACATAGGTGGCTGAAGGCGAAGGTCTCAAATCACATTGCCTATGTCTCTATCTTGGCAATGTGGTATAATAGGTGAAAGAGGTCACCTATCTCCAAATGGTCCCTCGAAACTATGTGATCGGCTGTGACGAAACAAGGCCACCCTCTCGACAAGGATAGAAGGGTTGCGTGACCTCTCTTGTCTCGAAATGTCATGGTCGGTGGCTCGGATGTGTGTCCTTGCCAATCAACTCCTCATCTCCCAACCGAATGTCGTCCTCTCTCGGCTGCGGTGGGGAAGACGCTCTGTCCGATGCCTATCAAGCTGTTGTAGGGTCTCTAATATCTGAGGCCCAAAATCGGGGCCCATGGCTCTCGCGTAGGTGCACCACATCCCGAACCTTGAGCCGAACGTACCCTCTTGGGTGCCATCCTGAACTGAGGTAAAAAAAAGTAAATAATATTAAAAAAGTTCATAATTTTTATTTATTTATTTTTAAATTGCGGAAAGTGTTAATTTTTTTGAAGTGATCAATAATTATTAATGCTTGCTTAAGCCTCTCACGTTAATAATTAATTTATATTAATCATTAATTTACCCAAAATCAAATAAACACTAACCCAATAATAATTTAATTTGTTTTACCCTATCAAGTTTCCTAAGGTCATGATTAAAAATCTACACTCCTAGCAAGTAAATAGTCTTCCCCCTTTTAATTTAATCTACCCACACACCCCTCTTATTTTATTTTATTTTATTTTATTTTATATATATATATTTTTTCAATCCCATTAAAATGTCATGTTTTTAAGGAAAGGTAGGGTTGAAAGAGAGCCCTAGGATCAAATCAAATCTTGGCCTTTCATTTCAAACTTACCCTAAATTTGCCCTAGATTTCTCTATGTTTTCCCCTCTTTTCTATTTCCTCTCCTCATTTTGTTTTGTTTTGTCATTTGAATGTGCAGGTTGTGGAGGAGCTAAGGGAGAGATGAATTCATGGAATCTCTCATTTGTTGAGAAGGAACTATGAAAACTTGTTAAATCTTATGTATATATATATATATAATTGAAATCCATACATCCATGTATTTTCGTCTCTCCTTTTTTTTTTTGGTGTTTGTTTGCAAGCATTGTTGAAGCTTGTTTGACTTATTTATATATATGTATACATATATATATATATATATATATATATATATATATATATATATATACTTATTTATTTTAATTTGTGATGTGTAGATGAAAGGGGTGGACTGTATTTGTTGGCCACCATTTTTTTGTTTTATTAATGTTTTTTTTTCCTTTTTTGTTGCCTTGTAGGAAGGTGGCGGCCCGCATGGGAGGCACGGGATGGAGGTAGTGTTTGTAGGGCGAGAGATGCGGGTAGGGTTTGCGGGGTGTGCGGAGGGCGGGGCGCGGACGGTGTGCGGGGGGCTGGGGAGTCGTTGGGGAGGTGTGGGGGTCTATGGCATGGGGTTCCCGGGGTGGGGGGGGGGGTTCCCCCAAAGCTTTCGATTTTGTAAATTTTTTAATTTTAAATTTATACGTTTATATATAATCTGATTTTTTTTTTGAATCCTACCAACTTGCAAGACAAAAACTATTATAAAAAAATGATAATATAACCATTAAAATAGATCCTAAAACTCCATGACCACAAGTTTTCTTTCAAATAAACTAACTAAATGGTATTTTAAATTTTTGCAATACTAAATAAATATTTCAGATTTTCATGCAAGGAGATTACATTAAAAACATCCATGTATATTTTTTTGTTAAATGCAAGACCAAAACATTTACTAGTTACCCAAGAGTCCACGTGTTTGAACCTCGCTCTGATACCAAAATGTAGTGCCATAATTTTTTTAAAAAAAAAAAAATGCAAGCACAACTAAATATTTCAAATTTCAAGTGTATTGCATAACTATATTTTGCATATTTCTAAACAACAAATTCTTCCAAATGAAGACATTGAAATAAAAAATTCATGGTTTCATTATGATCTCAAATGACAATCTTACAAGATTCTAGCAACAATAAAATAAAAACTTTCTTAGTAATGACTAATGTTTTTCAAGAAACAATAAGTACAAAAATGGGTATTTACAAGAGTGTGACACTTTACAAAGCCACATTTATTTACAAAGTGAAGGCAATGTCCTCCAAAGATGAGGAAGACCAAGATGGCAAGAGGCTCCACTATCTCCAACTTGAGTGTTCTTCCAAAAATGCTGAAATAAGAGGCAAGACTTGTTTACCACCCAACCAATAGGCATCATCACATGCCTTTCCATGGTTGGAAGCCATGCTAGCCTCCCCCAAGCCCATGGGAGAGAGGAACAAACTTCCACAATGTGCACAAGAATAATGGGGATAAAACACAACAAGAAAAACATAAGACCATTTAACCACCTACTACACATGAAAACAACAACATGAGGATAACAAGGTCAACCTCACAAGGGGGAAGAGAAGGAGTAGGATGCCCAAATCAAAGGTGTCCAACCATAGGAGCACCAACAAAAAAATGTTAACAAAACTCCTTATACCTCCTAATCAATCATCCTCCTTATTCCTCCTTTATGTTAAAGAAATCCTTCTTGGGAGGATTTTCAAACCCAAAAGGGTTTCCTCACCAAGAATGGGGAAAGGTTCAAGCCATATGAACCTTTCTCCCACCTCAAACCATATGAGGGGATGAGAAGGGACCTTCATGGCTTGACCAACAACCATGAGGTTTGAGAGGGAAATCCCTCTCTCTTCCCCTACATTCTCCAAAAACCATCAATCCAAATGATGGTGGAGAGAAAACAAAGAAAACAACAAGAACAAGCAAACAACTACATTCACCATACAACTTCACAACACATCATTTCACACACACCATTCCATTGATCAAGCATAGTTAACAAGATAAGCACAACTAAGAAGAAAAAGGTTAAGTATCCTACCTCTATAATGCTTTCCAAGACTCTAAGATTTTCCCTTTGTCCAAGCTCACCTCCAAGCTCCCAAAATTCTCCAAGTGCTCCAAAAAAAAATGAACCAAGAAGACCCATTCCTTCCACATGAGGAAGAATAAAAGAGGAACCCAAAAGTTTCCTCACCAATGGGAAAGTGACAAGTGTCACCCCCTCTCCTCTCAAGAGTCAAAGATTCCAAAAACCAAATAAGTAAGAGTAAACTCACCTTTTATCCCTTATCACCCAAAATACTAAAAACTAAAATAAAACAAAGTGGAGCAACTTTTAACAAAAACACACAAACCAACCATCTTACATGGATGGTGACTAAGGAGGGAAAAATGGGAGGGAAACTCCCTCCAAACCTTGGAAATAAGCCCCCTACCTATTAGGTAGGGTCCAAGGGCCCATTTTCATGCTAAGGGAACTCCCAAACTCAAAAGGGGTCCCTAAAAATGCCCAAAATAACCCAATTTCGGGTTTGGCATGCTTGGGCACAAGGGTAGAGGGTGTGGGGTCCACCCAAGGTTCACATGTGGTCCCCAATCCCTTCTACCAACACACACACACACTCTCCCAAAACCAACACTTAATTTAAGAAGAGATCATTAAACCCCTAAGCTAGTTTACTTAATAAAACACACCCTAAACATGATTAATTTTACAAGACATAATTACATTACAATTGAGGGTTCACCCATGGTGCCCAAATAAATACACCTATTCTAAGGCCTCAAACATTTAGCATGGTTAGGACTCAGCCCGTGGGCCACTCGTGCACAATTGCGTAGCTGCCCTGAAACCCATGCTCTCCTATACCTGTCACCTGCACACTCATTGCACACATTAACCACATCTGTCCAATATAATAATATCATCTACGCATCACAATTTCAATCAAACTTATAATTCCCTAACATTATTAAACAATTGATAGTGCAACGCATACAATTATTCACATAGTTTGCCACGAATCATCCACAGATAAAATTACAACAACATATACTTAGGCTAGCATGAAAATTACCATTATTAAATCCAGAAAACTATATCATTAATCAAATCAACCACAAGAAACTAACATCTAACCAATAAATCTATCATATAACCCTGTTAGTGTCATCAACATCATAAGAAATATATCAATATACGAATCTAGTCAAATTGGCGCTACGCGCCCAAAATACCATAATGTCCATGAGGATAAAATATCATAGTAAAATGTCCCAAAATCTATCAGAGTCTCAATCAAAACATGTCTATGCATAAAGGAATCAACAGATAACTGGAGCTATAAAAACGTGGGCACTACACTTATCAAAGGCATCCGAGTATTTAATCGGGAAAAAAACATCACTAGGCCTTATGTTAGTCAATAATCTAGTCAAAAAAATTTGAACCTAGTGTTAAAGTCTATAATACACTCATTAGGATTATTTTTAATGTTTTCAAACTCTGATAAAAGAAACCTAGGGTTAGTCTTATCACCATATTGCAATTTGAAAGAATTCTTCATTTCATCCCATGAATCAATTGAGTTTGTAGGCAAAAAATTATACCATTCCCTGACATCTTCTTCTAATGTATGTATGAACAAATTAACATAAACATCCTCATGCTATACTTCATAATAATCCATGATATTTTGGAAGAATATAAGATGTTGATCCCCACTCATAGCATTATTCCCTTGAAAATGGTGTGGAACTAGAGGTATATGAGGTAAAGGAGTATGATCCAAAAATGGAAATATTTTGGGGACTCAATTTCATAAAATACTTTATTCTCACGAGTCAACAAATAGGAGAGATGAAGAATTCTTGTGTTATCTGCAGATGTTGAAGCCTCTTGAAACAAGGAATGCAAATATGCATGAGGACTACCTAGACCAAAACTGTCAGATGTACTCGAGTAGTCTTCTACCAATGGTGGATCAAATTCAAAAGGTTGAACAACCTTTTCTCCTAAATATTGACCACCCACAAGTTTCTGAATTTTTTTTCTTCTCAAATGAGTATTTTCTAATTTTGGGAGAAATCTCATGGTAGTATAAAATCTAAAAAAGGACCTTCGTCCCTCCAGTTTTGTAAAGGGAGAGTTAATCAACAACATGAGTAGGATAAAAGTTTACACTGGTCTAACCCATATTTTCTTCAAAAATTGGATCCACCACTAGGGTCTTGCATCGTATATGTATATATTAAATCAAGATATTAAAAAAACTTCTTCACAACCTGGTAAACAAAAAGCTTTGCGAGATATTTATGGTTTCTTCTATAATTATGTTCATCAACCCTTTGGTATATTTACAAAACCTTGGGATTTGTGGAAAGCATGCTTGTATATGGAAATTTATAGATTATAATTTACATATTGTTCTATATTTGCATAATATTAACAAAAATATGCAAATCCATATATTCTTAACCTTTCTAGAGAAAATAGTCCCTAGAAATGGCGCCCAAAAGCATGTGGGTCCTCAATTTTACATCCTGGAGAATTCAACACATTCTTTGGGAATGAGGCTGCTTGGATGGTGGTAGACTATGTGTTATATGTCATTTGCAACCGGGGAGGGTCTAACACTTTCCTTGGGATCAAGCCTTGAGGTGATTGAGGGGCACACACAGAGGGGATGGCCTCATCCTGCTACTTTTGGTCCTTCCTTAAACTAGGGTGAGATAACCTGTAGGGTAACCTGAATGGAGAGGGGAGATCAATTCCTAGTTCGTCTTTATTTGTGAAATGATATATAAATATGAGATAATCATGTCCATGAACACAATACTCACTGTTACGAGTTATCACAAAATATGTTGCATATGCTTAATACACCGAAGCAGTTCTTATAGACAACAAGGTTAGTCGATCTTCCATTTTCGTTAAGAGGATAATCAAGGCTAGAAGGCACCTTTAGTGATAGTTAAAGATAGAGAAACAAAGTAACATATGGTAATTAGGATATTGGTATGATGGGGTGATAATCTATATACTAGGTTTAATTTTGTAAAGGAAGGGGTTTAAATGATGACATATTTCTTGTAACAAATAATTTAATCACTTACTAGGATAACATAATGTTTTAGAAAGTAAATAAATCATGATTAAGTAGTGATAATATATCTAATGAAAGGTTTACATTCATTGATACTCAATATACATAAATATTCAATGCGATCTCTAAAATAATTGGCACAAAATATTGTGTAAGCATTCTAATAAAGTGTTTACTACTTCCACTCTCATACACCCAAGATACACTCAAAGGCTAACAAAAATCACTCAATGAAATGGTTATAGTAAGGATTTTAAAATCATGTCCAATATTGTAGGGTAAATTCTTACAACATAATATAGATTTAATGACCAAAACACAACCACTAAGGACTGATCCAGTGTATTACACAAAGAAGCAATAAACACAAAATTGTAGCATAAAACTATAAATCCTTAATAAGAATCCATCATATAGGACCCAGAATACAGAATTAGACTCATAAGCAGGCATATTTCATTCAAATCTCTAGTCTCCTAACCTAGGAACATAAATAAAATTCTCTTAGTGTTTGTCAATGGTTATACAGTGCAACAACCTTGACGCAAAATCCCGAGGACCTAAGATTCATATGTATTTCACAAAGGAAAATATGAAGTGTTACATTTATTTATTTCAATTTTTAAAATAGAAAAAATAACTCACCCCCTCCTCTTTTATATGAGGATAAATCCTTATATTTATAAAAAAATTGTCTACGAACCTCCTGTGATCCCCCAAAAAAAAAACATCAACAAACCATCCTAGAAGGTGTGAAAAATGAACTCCATTTTTGGAAAATATCTTATAACTGCAAATATTAATCATTTATTCATTAGCTTGATTTTTTTGTAGTTGTTTACATGGATGTGTGTAATAATTTTTCTTTTTTCTAATCCATTTTTGTCCCATCTATGTTGTCACCATCATTCATGTGCCTAGTCACAAACTATTTTTTCTTTATGTCATTATTCTAACTAATTTGAAGCCTAGATTTTGGAAGATATGTTTTAGGAAATGGATAATCATTGATATTGTCTTGAAATTTATGCTTCCCTTCGTGAATCATCGAACTAAGACACAAACCATAATATCGATATGTTTTCCACTTTTTTACATCTGTGTGAGTATGCATTCAATCTTGATATGATGTTCCATGCAGTCCCTTTTAAGATCCATTTTTCTATAAATTCCTACTTATTTCTCATGATTTTTCATCTTCCTTTGAGTATTCCAAGTGAAAATATATTATGTTAATCCTTCTCAAGCAATGGAAGACGTGGATTTAGGAACTAGTCTAAAATAACTTTCTTGAAACCTTGCACATAATTTTCAACCTTTCTCGCCTAAGTGAAGCTTTTTTGAGGATTTTATTTGTGATTAAAGACTAGGAATAACCTGTAGGACCATTAACATCTCGCACGGTTCATATGACATTAATGTGAAATTTTTCAAGATGAATCCTTTCTTCTCTATGTTTTAGATTAGGTTTCATCACTTGTTTCATGAAGATAACCACATAGTTCATGAGAATTTGAAGAAATGTTGGCTCCACTTTGTAGGCCCACCATTAGAAACAATACCATCAACATATGCCTTGTATTTTTTACTAAATAATTGGAGGAGAAAGAGATTCCAAATGATGTTTATGTAGTACCCATGATGATGAGCACATAGAGGACATATCCTCTATTTCCCACATAATAGCCATAATAGAACAAAGACTTACCATTCTTGAGAAATCCCGATGAAATATTATTCGAGAGAGCACCCATAAAGTGTCGATACCTCCTTTGAAGAGACATAGAATGGGTTTAGTTCACCACGATAAGTGTATCCAAGCCAATTTCTGTTGATCAAATTAGTGCGCTGAGCCTATTCCCACTTGTGCCATCTAATGTACACTGGGCCATATTCAACCTCAATAACTATTATTCAACGGAGTACCAAGGATTATCTCAAAGGTGGGTCTAATATCCTTGAATGGGTATCCTCTTATAGGATAAAAATAGATTTAATCAAGATTTTGGAAGGTCCAAGAGTTGATATCAAGGAACTCATGAATAAGGGCATGCCCCATGATTTAGTAAGGGATATCCAATATATTTATGGGGCTCGGGATCATGAAGAGTTTTATTTTAGGAACAATAAGAATTTAGATCATATCCCCACCTGTGTGGAGGATTTTGTAATCATAAATTGATAAATTTATCTAATTACAAAAACATCCCCTTTTTGTATATGCATACCAGAAGTTATGTGAATTTCATAGGTTATGGCCCCTATAGAATCCCCATTTTTGTTAATATATACATATTTTTTAATCTTATTTTTCAACTCAATTACTAATTTTCATGAATAAATTTACCTTTGGATAGCATAGCAATTATTTCTTAATCAATCTTGCATGACTTGGATACCCACAATGAGAGGTACTGGTGAAAATGCTCTTTTTACTTGTTCTACGGCTTTCACTTGCATTCCTCTTTTTCTTGCGGGATTCTTAGTTGTCTTACACATTCCATAGCCTTTGGTGGATTACTGAGTATCTTGCATCTTTTGGAATAATTGAAGTGCCAACCTTCTTACATACTCTCTTTATGCCACGACCTCTTCTAAAATTTACGAGAATTCCAACCTTTTGACGTACCCATTAAACATTGGATACATGTGTTACAAATTTTCTACATAACCATATTCCCCATTTCCTACAAATAGTCATCCCATGACATATTTTCTTGTTTCAATTTTAGAGACTAAGTAAATTTTAATGATAACTAACCATTCTAGAATTTTTCCTTAGTCCTGATTTGATTTTAATCCTTTCACTGATGGAATAACCCATGGAGCATTAAGTTCTTCATTTCATAGATTACCAAATTAGTGCAATGAGGTCTCTTATAGAATTGAATGGTCATGCCCATATTTCAATTTGTTCAAAACTATGGGAAGGAGTGATCATGGATACTTAATAATATTTGGTGTTTAGCTAACATATGTAAATTTGAGTCTTTAAATACATAGAGAATTGTTTTGGAAGACTTAACTTATTTCAAAACAGGGCTCAAAATGAGCACCAATAGATATGTTGACTATTTGATCATAGTTTATATCATAAGAATTTATATAAATTGTTTATAGGATAATTGGGCACATTTAAGAATTAATGTGTGAAGGTGGGGTTTATTTATTCTTTGTTGATATCATCTAAGTTAATATAGACCATTCCTAGAATAATTTTACACACTAAGGTGATATAGGTTGAAGATGAAAAATTACTTGATTACCATTTAATTTGGCGGGGTTTCATCTTATCCACCTATTGAATAACTTGGTCCATAGTATACAAACATTTGATATCATGATTGGTGACATTTAATTGTTTAAATACCTCATATAAATACCTCATTCCATCATATGATTAAGGATAAATCTATACTTGTCTAGGATTTACATTGACATGTCAGGAACATCCCTCACCAAATTAAGGATATCCATCTTGAACCATATATGAAAGTTAGTGTAGAAATTACTTCTTTCCAATCATAGTTGATATCCTTATGATTGATATTGATTATTGATGGAATAATTGGGTACATTATGGAAGTATGGTGTGATAGTATAAAATTATTTGATTTTCATTGATCTCATTTGGGTTGATCTATATTTTCCATCGAATAATTGTGTGTCTTGAGGTGATAGGTTTTTAAGATGAAAAATTACTCAATTTTCATTTTATATGACGAGGTTTCATCTCATCTAATTGTTAAATAATTTGGTATATAAACTAAATATGGTAGGAAGTTTCACTTTTTGTTCAATCATCATTGATCTTGTGATAAATCTAATATTTTATTAAAAAAATCTGACAAGAAAATAGAAGTATTAGTCGGTGGTCACCAAAATAAGAAAAAACATCCCACCATTAATGAAATTTAGTGAGAGATTTTGTGAAGCATTTTACGGTTTTATTTTCCTGTTTGCATCTTAGTATACCATTGAAGAGTTTTGGTGTTGTTGACATGTTAGGTGCATTAAAATTTTAAGAAGAAATAAAATCCAACATAAGAGGTGTGTTATATACATTTCACAACCTATTTTATTGAAGTATAATTTAAAAATTATTTTGTCATGGTTCTAAAGAGAAATGGTGAGGAACATAATCTCTCTACATCCAAAATAAATCCCTTACCTAATCCATTTAGTGACCTTGTCATCCCCATTCTCAAATTTGAAAAATATGATAACATGACATGCACATGACAACAATTGGTCTTGCTTAATAAATATCCCCAAAAATACCTCATATCCTGTGATTTTTCAATGATGTACTTAAGGATATCATGGATACTTGTTTCCATGGTGAGCCTATATATGTTTCTCACATAGTATTATTTTAGCATGCTTGGGACTATTGGAATAACACATCCCCTATAAAACATATATGGATCAATGACGTAGGAAAATTTGTTGTGCCAAATTACTTTATGGACATGTGTATTTTTTGGTCTTATAAGAGGTATAATTATGATTAAATAACCATTATAGGTGAATAACCATAGTTGACCTTAGCCTAAGTGGTATTATCAAACGTAGGAAAAATTTTAGGATGCGATTCTAAGGATCCATATGGTTATATGGAAAATATTAGGACCACAAGTTTCAAATTCACTTTAGCTTGTATAAGGCTACTTAACTTCGAGTTCGACAGGTGGCCCAAGAGATCCTATGACCATTAAAAATACCTTCTCTCTAATGCTAGGTTGCAAAAATATTATCTAACTACATTTCACCATCTAATATGTTTCTTTATAAAGTGTTAGGTAATGGCGAGGGTGACTAGATTAATGTCACCTAGGACATCATTCTCACTAAAATATTGATAAATTATGACCATATATTATTTGAACAAGGTACATATTTTTCAAAAAAATGTCTAAATCCTTGAGAAAAATAATAAAATAGGAGTCTTTTATATTTATACATTAATATCAACTATTTTTATGTACTTAGTATCTAATTTGCTTAATTAAAAGGGAAGAATAAAAATAAAAAATTTATTTAGGAGTGGTAATGATCCCCTAGATGGTACCAAGAAGCCTGTAAAATTATGATTAATTGTAAAACATAAAAAATATTCCAATTATTCATTGTTTTAGGAAGTTTTTGTGACTAAAATTTATAAACGTTTGTTTGGGAGGGATAAACATAGAATCCTCGAGAGTTGAAGATGTTTGTTGAGGCCTTTTGCATGTAGTGTACCTGAAAAACTTGGGCATAAAATTGGGGATTGGCTCTTATAGAATGATCATTCATACATCGAGTATATGCATCAAAGGTGGAACCTCTGGATTTTCCCAAATACATTCCAAAAATAATGATTTCTATTGAATTTTTAAGGTGATTGAGTATTGTGGATTTTGATTTTATTGGGGAAATGAAATATGTGTTGATAAATCCTACTTGCATGGTTGGGGACCTCACCATTGAAAACAAGATTACTTTGACTATTCCAACCACAATACTCAATGCACTTAGTTTTTACAATGTGAAGGTAGACCCTATTATACAAATAAGTTCATTATTTAGAAGACGAAACTAACAAGCACGAATTATGAGTTTAAGCATCATCTAAGGTTTGAAGAAGGTATGGCGAAGAATATTTTACTGATTTTCTAATCTTGGTATGATCAATTTCCGATATGGTATCTGCATGAAAAATGATCGGAGAATATGCGAGAAGGATCATAGTTTCAAAGGAAACTTTGAACACATAAATGACTATACAACTAATATAAAATTGATTATGGAATAAATTTAAGTAAGGATTGAAATCCTCTATAAAGTTGAAAAAATATTTGACAAAAATATTTTGGGGATGATGTTGAGTCTTCCACTACTGGTATTCCTTTGTAGATGTTACAAAGAAACCAAAGGTTCAATATTAGTCAATAACCATTCAACTATGGAAAAATGTAATAACTTTAATGAAAAATTCGACACCAAGCCAAGTGATAAATACTTTATTGAAAAAGACACAATCATAAGATTCTATAAACATCCTAGATGATGAAGAAGAAAAATAATTTTTAATGTACCTAATGAAAATGAACTAGGTGATGACAGGGTTAAAGAGAAGGAACAATTATCCATTAACCCTATTTATTTATTATCAATAGTTTGAAATGGATTTATATATTTCCATGTTTGTTAAACATAAGTGAGTTCAAGAAAAAAACAAAAAACCTTGGTAAACTATGTTGGATCATCCGTGAAAGAGATAGGTGAATCATGCGGTACCCCTCTCCCCATTAATAAAAAATGTGTTAAATGATTATGTAACTCTGAGAAATAAAAAGAACTAATCAAGGAGCGTGGGCTAATGGTGCTTTGCTGCTAGAATGGGATCTAGAGAAATACCTTGCAACGTACAAGTTGATGAGAGATGGAGATACCTCTAGAATATTTTGTGTTGATACTTCATCCAAGGATATTGTAAAGTGTTTCCATTGAACCAAATTTTATGTATACATTGGTGTGCTAGTGAAATGGACAATGGATCCAATAATCCGAAATCTCATGTATCGAGACAAGGAAGAATGACCTCTAAGGTTATATTTAGGATTTAAAAGTAGGTGACTTGTTAGTTAGTCAATCAATTGACAATACACAACAAATGGATGAATTTTTAGTAGCTAATGTAATTCACTTTGAGGCCAAGGAAAAAAATTGGAATAAGACTATGAAAAAATGAAAAGCGAGTTCTTCTTAGTTTAATAGACCTTGGAAGGTAAAAACATGTTGTAAAGTGTTTCCATGGAATCGAGTTCTTATGTTGATACTTCATCCAAGGATATTGTAAAGTGTTTCCATGGAACCAAATTTTATATAGACATGGGTGTGCTAGTGAAATGGACAATGGCTCTAGTAATCCGAGAATCTCATGTATCGAGATAAGGAAGGATGACTTCTAAGGTTTGTTTTTAGGATTTAAAAGTAGGTGAGTTGTTAGTCAATCAATTGAAAATACACAACAAATGGATGAATTTATAGTAGCTAATGTAATTCAATTTGAGGCCAAGGAAAAAAATTGGAATAAGACTATGAAAAACTGAAAAATCGAGTTCTTCTTAGTTTAATAGACCTTGGAAGGTAAAAACATGTTATGCAACACTTTGGAGATGAGGTTGCATGAATTGGAATAACAAGGAACACAAGCTACTTAGACCACTCCCCTGATCAATATCCATGTAGTCCCCACTAAAATTGATAAATTGAGGGAAAATTTGAGGCATGTTAATGAAATAACTCTAGAAATAGATATGAGAAGAATGTTTGTGTCTAGTTATTATAGAGACATATGGATATGTTTCTTGGAACATAAGGTTGAAAACATTCATAGATTCTCTAAATCCACGTGGGAAATATTTAAGTCCATGAAAAATAACCCCATTTTATTGAAATAACATATATAAAGATGGATATTGATTCAAGAGTTTGGGTAGGGAGACACCAAGTGACACAAAAATTAAGTATAACATTTAAGTAATAGATGAAACTGAAATTTAAAACCTAGGATGGGAGAGTGTAGAAGAAATGAGGGTAATAATTGGTAACATGAATAAATCTGTTGGTATTTTTAAATAATTCATAGAGACTTAGATAAAATTCAAGAAAAATAAAAGGAATCCCAAAAACCCTTTCATTCATGAGATTCAAATAATTACCTTATCTATTTAGGGAGAATGGTAGTTTGAAAAAAATGGAGATTAGTAGTTGGACATAAAAGCATTGATTGAAAATTTTAGGATGTCAATCAAATATAATCACCCACCTAGTGATAAGAATTTTTTAAAAGCTCATAAAGGGGCCATAATCTCAAAGTTAAAGTTTAAGCCTTGACATATCATACAACATGTTGGTGGCCTTTGATTGGGAAAGTGACTACAAAGATGTTGCGATGTTTATTACAATATATTTATAGAAAATTCTATATAGGAAAATATGGTGGATAATTTTCAGTCAACAAAACATCTATGTAATCTTTCCCTCTTCCTCTTCTCCTTCCCTTATATTAACATATAGATGTTAATAATAATTACAATTACTTGTCTATCATGATCAATCCATTATTTGAAAAAAATTGGTAGCATGGTTGAGCTCAAAATGTAGCCTCTATGGCGCATAAGGAGTGGGTGAACAAAAAATTAGTACCATAAGGACAATAGTGTAAGAATATGGTCAAAAAATGAATACCGAAATGACTTAAGTATGAGAAATACTCCACATTCCTCAAGACACATAAGAGTAAGTACACTACACCCTAAAAGAATTCTATATGCCGAGATATTTCTCTGAGAACTATGAAATAATTTGTGTATAAGTTGACCTTTGTCTTATGTGTACTAAGAGAGAAGAAGAGGATTACAATAAATATTTGGTGGCTAAGAGAGAGAAAAGTTGCCTTTAGTTTAGCTATAAATTATACTCCCGAGTTGGTCCTTTAAAGAAAGGTGTTTTAAAATAAAAACCTATTTCTTGTAAAAGCTAGTGGTGCGCGTGTTTAATGATTAATACATTTGTAATCTAACAAATTACCAAGTTAATTTATTCTTTGGGTAAGAATGAATCTAATTTCAGTAGCTTTATTTTTATTTTTAGTTGATTCTATTTTAAATGCTCATAATAAAGCAAGGTGTGGCATCATCCAATCCAAGTTTTGATATAAGGCCTTTTATTAATTTAGTTTTTTATTAATGAATGTTATTTTGTGTAGTTTAGTAAATCAAATTTGAGCATAGTTTATGCATGATTTATTGGATGTGCTTAGGAACTCGTGAAACATTATATGAATTGAATGTTAAAGAATGATATTTGATTATATTCATTATCATCAGTGAATTGGGTTGAATTAAACAAATTATTATTTTAGTCATTATTGTGGTTTTATAAAGTTGTAAAGAAGGAGATTAGGTTGTGTTTACAATTTTAATTTTTAATGGGAAAACAACAATTTTTCATAGATATAGACATCTCTACCCCATGATGAATGAAGATAACTTGTAGCTAATTATGCTAATTAAGCAAGAGTATATCTTTAATGAATCCTTCCTTTAGCTATATGAATTGAATGTTAAAGAATGATATTTGATTATATTCATTATCATCAGTGAATTGGGTTGAATTAAACAAATTATTATTTCAGTCATTATTGTGGTTTTATAAAGTTGTAAAGAAGGAGATTAGGTTGTGTTTACAATTTTAATTTTTAATGGGAAAACAACAATTTTTCATAGATATAGACATCTCTACCCCATGATGAATGAAGATAACTTGTAGCTAATTATGCTAATTAAGCAAGAGTATATCTTTAATGAATCCTTCCTTTAGGCTAAATAGTAACGACTAAGGGCATCTAATCTATCAATAACCTAGGAAAGAAAAATATCCCTACTTTATAATTTTACACAATATTTAAGAGAATTTGAGTTTCATGTTAGGTTATCTAAATTTTAATTTCCATCATATCAAGGTAGGTTAGATGTGCTTTCTCAAAGTTGGTTTAATATATTACATAAGTCTAAATGACCTTATTTTCTACCTTATCATTCGTATCCTTTTGAGTTCATTTATGAAATCCAGTCACTCAATTCACATTAGAATCATTATGAATATCCATTACAAAATTTCTTATTTGTAGAGTCAATAATAACTAACTAGTACAGATAATTTATACAAATTTAGAAGTTAACAAATTATAATAATATTTCGTTGAACAAAAAAATTTTATGAATGACCCCTCATAAATCATAGCTCTCAATCTCTTTAATGCCCTAAAGGAGGCCAAAAATGTTTTAACAATATGCTCAAGTGAAGGTGATCAAGGTTTCTACCATGTTTTCCATTTTTTTTGGTTTCTTGTGGTTTTGGGGATGTACTCTTGTTTTTTTCTTGCTTCCTTTGGCAGGATGCTCCTTGCTTTTGTGTTTAACTTCTTTATTTGGATTCTAGGCCCTTTTGATATGGGGTGTGGTCCCACTTGTCAAAAACCACTAATGTATCTTTGTATATCTAGTTTTTGAACCTTCTTTTTGTTGGGGTATGGTCCCTCCCATAAAACCATTTAATAATTAAAAAAACATTTTTTTCTATATTAACAAGACACACTTACTGAATATATTCAAAAAATTCTTATTTACATAGTCAATAATAGGTATAAAATTAAAGAAAAATTAGATACAACTAGAAGTCAAAAATTACAATAATCTTTCATTTGATAACACTATGTACTTGTTTTGTGAGGAATTTACTTTTTTTGATAAAATACACCTTAAAACCAAATTTTGCAAACATTTATATGCTTTGAAAAATGAAGGCATGATGTAAAATTCATTGTATGCAAACTATATCAAATTTTTAAAAGGTTCAAAGAACTATAAATCATGCCCTTGTTTTGTATTAGCTTAGAAGAAATATGAAAATCATTTATAGAGTCAAACAATTGAGATGTGCATATTTTAAAAAAATTAAAATATAAACATATAAATACGTGAAATTTCATAGAATAAAATCTAATTATAATGTCATCACACCATTACAACCATGTCATAGTTGTAGTATTGCTGTCATAAAAATAATTACAAACTTTGAAATAAAAAACATTGTCAAGGAACGATTTAATTCTCTATTGGAAGCACAATGGACTAAGAGGGGGAAAATCAGTCCTTTAAAACCCATTAAAAATTGAAATTAACTTGCATACACCATTTAACATTCAACCATGCATGAATGTGATCTTAAAAATATGCAACAACCATTAACAAGAGAAAACCATGAAAGAGTATAGAAGAACACAATATATAAGTGGGAACCCCTCAAGGGGAAGAAAAACCACTAATTTTTTTATTATATTACTCAAACCAAAATAATTGCATGAATATGAATGACTCATCACACAAAATCTGTTTAGTGAGGCCAACCCCTACAAGAGAGCACCAACCCCTAGAAACCCTTGTTGATATTACTCACAACAAAGGACTCATGTGAATATTACTCATCACACAAGTTTTGATTAGAATACCATTGAAGATATGTTGCCAACACACACATCTAATAGTGATCACAAGATTCAACTCATACACCTTCTCCTACTTCACTAAAACAAGATCAAACATGGAAAATAACCCTTGTACAATAGCTCTTCATAACTCTTAATAATTTCACACACACTCTCATCTCTGTCTTGATTCCCTTGAACAACTTTCACTCTCTCACCTAGCTCGTACTTTTCCCCTCTCACTTAACTAGTTCAAAAATGAACTCATACATGCACTTTTATACTTGACTCAATTCAAAAACATAACAAAATCCATCATGAAACAAGATGTCGGTCATACCAAACTAAAAATAGAACAATATACTCATATAAATTCACAACATTAACCCATATAGGTCGAAAATGCACCAAGACAACTAAACTTGCACAATTAGGCCAAGAAGCCTAAATCCTTCTCCAACAAGCTCATCAAGTACTTAAAATTCTTCACCAAGTTTTCATGCCTCAAAATGTTTCACACATGTCAAAAATACATTAGAAACATCATAAAACTCATCAAGAACCTCTTCTTCATTAATTTTCTTCATATCACTCTCAAGTAGGATTGTTTCCTACTCAAAACAAGCACTTCCAGAACCATTTTCACTAATGAAGATCAAGATCACATCAACACACCTCAACTATACCATGTGATCACTAATTGGAAAAAAATTGACCTGTAGATAACATACATGCATGATATACCTCAAGCAACATCCAACAATGCAAATTAATCCAACTCTCCTCTTCGGTAAATTGAACTTCCCAGGAAGCAATTTTGGAAGCTCAACTAATTTTCACCCTTTTTGAAACATTAAAGACCAATAAATTCATTAAATAGGAAAAAAATAATCCCTATTCACTCTCAAATTGATATCCATCATCAGCTAAGCCAAAACATAGGTCTTCTACATCCATCTTCTCGCCAAAGCAGTGTTTTCCTAAACCAATCAAACTAGGTAAACTTGTGACCTCAACCATGCCACCTTAGTACACTTTCAGAGATAAACCAAAACATGAAACATGTCACATGAGATGTCAACAACACCTCCAAGGCCATTATATCTCATCAAAAATCCCACAAGTTATCAAGCACTTCTATTCAACAAGCTGTTAAAAGCTGTCCTCTTGGCCCAAAAACTAGTCTTCAAATATAGGGCCCAATTTGAACTATAGGACCTCAAAATATCATGAAAATTTAGTAAAACTCCAAAGATTTCGTAAATGGTAATTTATTCAATAGGTTCAATGGAAAAATTTTGCACAAACGGAAAATATTCAGAAACAAGCCTTTTTGAGTGAGGCCCACTAATTGTCACAAGCTATAAAATACCTCATTGGAAATATAGAGGAGTCCTATATAACCTTAAATCATCACATTTGTAAAAAAATAATTATATGATCATACCATGAAGATATTAGCCATCACTAATAGACTTGGGTTTCAAAGCCATAAAAAGTGACTTACCTTATTAACAATCATTCATAAATGTTTAGGCCTCATTTGACCTTATTACAAGTATGAGATATTATTAAATCCATGACCCAATATACCTAAAATTATCAACTCCCCATTAAAACCTTACACGTTCCAATCAAGAACATTTCTTTCATATCGAGCTAGAAAACATGCTTTCAAGAACCTTGTTTTGGTCTAAAATTCATATCTTGCAAAATTCTCATCATGGAAACCTGAAATTTTTCCCACACCTATAAGAAACCCATGTGTATCATGTCTGATCATCAATTTTCCAAAAAAAGGTTTGCATCTTTACCACCACTAGGACTTACTTTACTAGGTATTGGGGTATTTCATGTTCTAGGACATAAAAAAGTTAACCAACATATAACCAAGCATGAAACATATTCTAAGTGACTCTACATGCCAAAAAAAATATGAAATACCTCCATGAATGTCATAAAGATCTCACACACACCTGAAAGTGACTATCATACCTTATTAGGCCATCAAATGCTAGGATTATGTCTATTTTAATCCTATACCAAGTAGAAAAACACCACGAATATGATTCCAAGATCTTAAAAAGAACCTAAAACACTTAAGAAAACATGTCTCATACCCTTGTATTCCTTCATGAGCTCTCATGGCTCTACAACTCACTCTCATGCTCCATTTTCTCCTCAAGAACATATACTACGTCTAGATGAGCACTTGCAACTATGTACACAACTTGTACCTACAATATGAAACTCATGTCAGTGTCTCATAACTCTCCAATCATGCTCTCCATGAATATACCATGATCCTCAAGTCACCATGCAACTCAACCATCATGTTCTATCACCGAGGAAAACTAGGTCTCCTGAATAGGCCTACTAGGCCAAGCCATTCTCACTTTGTGTCATCTCATGCCATCATGTCACACCCCGATTAACCATTTAATCATGATTAAAATCATGTTATATAAATCCTAGATCATACTCTTTATCATTAATGAGATTTTACATCAATGACAACAATCTATCTCACTCATGCCAACAATCTCCCCCTTTGTCATTGATGGAAAACCACCTAGTTCTTCTCCCCCTTTTAAAATTAATGACAAAGCATGCCTATAATATATGGTATTCATATTCCTTAAGCTTCTTTGGAGAAATTTTTGGTTGGAAACATTAACCAAAGTCATCAATATAACATATAAACCTGTCATTTCCTTCTTGACTATATTTTTGACATATTTTTCACCATGAAACATTGTAGCTCCCACTTTGGGTAGAAGCATACACTTTGTAGACACCAAATTTGGGTCACACTCCCTTGTGTCCTCTTTCAAATAGTCATCCTAATGTGTTAACCTAACCATGACCCCTTTACCACATATTCATATTAATTTAGTTACTTACAATTGAATTAATACCCATCCTCACATAATTTATTAATTTAATTACTTTAATTAAATTAATTTACACCTCACCTAGCCACATCACCCAGCCACATCACCTAGACACCTCACCATGGACTTGTTCTTAGCCTATTAATTAACTAAGACTCAGTCTCCACTTATCCTAACCACCTGAGACTTAGTATAACCCTAACATTAAATTCCTATTCTTTCTCCAACAACATGCCCACTTATCTAAGTGTTAACCACCACTTTAGACCCAAACCAATAGGCGAGCTACCAAAATAGCCAATATCTGATATTTTTGGTAAACTTAGTATATCCTTCATTAATTAACGCCAATTAATCTGAACCAACTCCAGGTCACCTTAATCATTGTCATTCACCATATATACAATTTGGAAACCTTTTACCTAGGTTGGTCACTTCGAGTTTTGGGAGAGAGATATCTAAAGTCAATCTGAACTAGATTTTTCTCATCATCGAGATGACAAAATACATCTAGCCGAGAGGTCCAAGAAAGTACCGAGGGATGATCTTAAGGCATTGACATTCATGGTGACACTCGGGAAGCACTTCCGTGACACTAACCACGAGTTCACGATCAACCATCACCTTCCTTCACTCACCAATCTTATAGGAACAAGTAAGTGCATCTGATTTTGTATCATTTATGTACTTATTCATTAAGTTCTTTATCCCTTGGTTATTAGAACTTATTATTCCTTGTATTCCGCCATCTCCATTTTCTATCCCATATCCTTATCCAGCCACCATAACCTTCCAAATCTTTATTCCTAACATTTTACACACTTCTGATTTTTATCATCATATCATGAACCCAACTAGTTTCCCCTTTATTCTTTGTGCAATCATAGAGAATCCCAAAACCACATGTTAATAAAATTTCACCAAAGTGCCCCTACCGACGCGTCGGTTACCTTAACCGTCATTGGTTTCCCTTTCACCGGCATCGGTCACCAAACCGACATCGGTTACTATATCTCCTACCATAATTTTTTTCTAAATTGACCTTAACACCCCAAAGGCCTCACAAAAATATCACCCAAGCTAGATACCCTACCTAAAGCCTCTCCACAAACCTCCTATCTCTCTGTGTAAACACAGAGAGAACTTAGACACCTGTTTAATACTTTACCATTCCCATAGAAATCAAGATCGGTTATCCCTAACCGATATTGGTCATAGCTAAACTGTCATTGGTCACACTTTGACCGAATCGGTCTTTTTGTCTAAAAACATTCCTCGAATAGTAAGCACCCCAATCACCCAAATCAGCCCCAAATTGTACCAAGCCTTACCCAGACCCTGTCTGTGACTTCTAGACCACCTGCCCAACCAGTGACTGACCCATGACCTTTGACAGTTTAATATCAAAGCATTTAAGTGGATTAAAGTTGATAAGTAATATGAGATACCTAAATCAAACTACTAGCACTAGATTCATTTATCTGCATGTTCATTTGTTTTATATTGATATATATATATATATATATATATATATATATATATATATATATATCAGTGGATTGACAACCATCGAGGAAGTGTCATAATTCTTGGATCTAGCTCGCACTAGGCAATCCACTAACCTTTTCTATTAACTATGTTTTGTGCTCTTGTTTTGCACTTCAGGTAGTTTCTACTAGAAAAAGGGAGTTCTTGCACTCAACTTGGATTAGGAAACAGAGCGCGTGCAAAATCTTTAAGTGACATCATAACATGCATTCCTCCTTGGCCTATCACCCCTTATCTATTTCATTAATTTACTAAGAATCCGGTGAAACATTTTGGCATGCTCGATGGGACCCATCCATGGTTCCTCACATTCATTCATTTTTAGGGAATTGTTGTATGTTTGTTTCTTTTTAAAAGGAAGTTAACATTAAATTTTCTCAGTAGGAATGTGATGCCCAGTCAAAACAACCCACTTGAGACCCATGAACAACCTAGGTTTAGCTAAAAAATTATGGGATAATTTTTTTTATTAGGATTTAACGACCAAATTCTCAGACAATTAAATTCAACCGATAATTTTTCCCATTATAATAATTATTAATTTCTCATTATAGAGCAACAAGTGCATAGGTCCACCCTAGCTCAAATCTCTCTAGGGATGAATTTAATTACTGATTTCATTGACATTTTAGCTAAATTTTCCCTGATTAAATTTTAGGTTAAGAGACCCAAAACAATTAACTACCCAAGGTAATTAATTTCCACCGATCAAGACAAGAGCAGGGGTTTAAATTACAATGAGGGAAAGAACACATAAATAAAGTCAACGAGCGAGGTCTCACGTACCCACTCCCAACACTTGATTGAGAGTGTCTACCCCTAGGTTTTTAGGTAGTAGCTACCACTAACAAATTCTAGAACAACTCAAATCCACAAGAATAATTTCTCTTTTATTAACAATTCCCGAGAGGTCACAATGTCCAAAGCTTAGGGCTAGAAGTTTCGAGTTAGATTCGGGATCAATTTACCCCCATACCCAACTCTCTAACAGGATTAGAGTTACAACTAGATTTTTTTCCTTCTTAACTCTTCTAAAATTTTCCTAAACCATTCCCAATGGATAGGAAATTTTCTCACCTTTCGGTGATATAAATAAGTCCTCCTAACTCCTTATAGAACTCAAGATATGAGCGGCGGAGTTCTTAGATAAAATTTTCTTCAAAGGGACATGTGTAAAGAGGAGGGGAAAGCACCTCCAACGGGTTGGCGGGTTGCGGGGTGGCTTGGGGAATTTTTCCCATCACGTGGGAAAAAATGTAAATTTTTTTCTGCACCTCCGCGGGTCCCTGGTGGACACGTGGAGGCCTCAGAGACAACACCGGGGAAAAGGGAAGGGCAGAACAATGGAATGATTGGGGCACTTTTCCCAAGGAAGAGGAAAAACAAACCAACGCTCCCACGCCCACAGGTCAACTTGGGGACATGTGGTGCTCTATGGTTGGTTGTGGGGATTGGAGAGAAAGAGGGGCATGGAGTGGCAGGAGGATTTAGCGCATTGTGCCTGACGGAGGACAAAAGGGAGAAAGGGACACATAGGTCTACGTGCCCACGGAGGAAGAAAAGCCCAAGGTGGGGGTGGTGATGTGGGGCTATAGGGAATCTTGTTGTAATTTTCCCAAGGCCAAAAACCAAAGAAATTAAAGGGTCCTCCTCCACACTATCACACCAAGATGCCACGTGGCACCTTCTCATTAGCTGCAGTGTGGAGAGAAAAAGTGAAAAATTTTCCCCAAAATTTTCAAAAGGCTAAGGGTTAAAAGGAAGCCATGCCTCGCCATAGCCCCAAGAGGACACGTGGTGCCCTCTAATTGGCTACAGGTCGGAAGAGGAAAATGGACAAATTCTCCCAACCAAAAATCTTTCCAAAAACTTTTCTAAGGCAAAATGATAGGAAATTTTTGGGTTGCGGGCCCACCAAGGAAAATTTTCCCAAATTTTCCCGCCAAGGCACAAAAACTTCAAAGTGCCATAACTTGAGCTAGAAATCTCGGGTTTGGGAAAAAAGGACTTTTAGAAATCTCTTGATGCCCTCTTTGCACAAAAACATAAATTTTACATTTTTTTATAAGTTTTAAGAATCAATTTTGTAAAAAGGATCTATAGGCTTATAAATAGTGAATTGACAATTTTCAACTTCTCAATTTGGTTAAATTCGGTCTCCTCCTTCACTCAACATGGCAAAAAAACATGGAGGATTGATCTAGGAAGGGTTTATAGTGTTTTAGGAAAGTTAATTTGTTCAACTGATTCAAAATTGAATTTGTCCAACAAATGACAAAAATGGTTAAGGAAGAGATTAAGATCAATTTTGCAATGGTTCAAGATATTCTTTTAAATATTCTTTGTCAATTGAATACATTGTTAATATGTCGTGGTAAATTTTAAGGTTTCCAAGTTGATTGTTAAGTGTTGGTCCAAACTGTGCATTTTAATTAAAATTAATTGCCGAAGATAAGATTTATAACAGAGATCTATTTCTTGAAGTTAGTTTATCAAATTCATCCTACAAATATGGCACTTCATTCCTAAAATATTCCAATACATTTCGTTGTTTAGAAACAAACCATTTCAATGCTAAATTACAATTTTGATATCCACTTTAATAATTTTCTAAAGAGAGCCAATACAATATAATTCCCTCATACATATTTCTTCTTCTTTCTTTTTCCAAAACAATGATTCTAATCACAATTTAACATTCCAATTCACCCAATAATGCAATGAGAGATAAACTTACAATCTTTATTAAATCAAAAGGAGATACATCTTTACCTATTCCATTCCTTGAATGCAACTACGAGTTCTATTTCTTTCCAACAATAATAGAATGTACATGTCTTTCATAATTCCAATATCTAACTTCATAATCAAGTTTTATACATCCTTCCTTACAATTACATGATACAATTTCATCCACAATGAGTGGGAAAGGATTACAATGAATGTGTCTTCACAAGGGACTCAAAACTGTAATTTTCTTTTGCTCCAGGATAGAAACATGCAACTTCCATTTTCTTCCAATTTGATCACAACAAAAGAGGGGGAAAGGTAATGCTCTCCACCTAACCAAGACATCCAATGAAAAGAGAAGCCTTCCTTCATCATTGTCCCCAAGCCCCAACCAAGATACAATAAAAGGTGCAATTCAACCATGGAAACAAGCAAGCTTTCACACAAAACATTCTTTCACATACACATTTCCTTTTAAAACACAATGCAACACCAAAAGCAAACAACAGTTCACAATTGCATTTAAAAACATTTCAAAGCAAAACTCAGTCTTGATCTTTTAAGCCAAAGGAGCAAGGCCTATGGGGGAAGATAATTATGCCTCCCAATTAGGAATTGGGCATCCACCAAATACAAACTACTAATTAATTCATCACACACATTTTCTTATGCCCCCACAGAATCCCTCATTATCCCCCACAGATTATTTCCTTATGCACCCACAAATTCTCCCTTATGCCCCCACAAAGTAAGAAATGCAAGCTATTTCTTTTCCATGGTGGATCCCAACCCCAAACTCCCTCCAAAAAATTTTGATGCCAATGGCATTCCCTTATGCCCCCCATAATAATTCCCCATAGCCTTCTCCTACACCTTCCCTAAGGTAGTCTACCCAACTAGCCAACAAATAAACAAAACATGCATTTTCCACACAACACAACAAGAGAATAACAGAAATAAAAGAGAGTTAAATTCCTACCTCTCCATGGTTACTTTTCTTCCAAACAAAAAGCTTTCCAAGACAATAACACAGCTCTAAACAACAAGCTTTCCAAGCATGCAAAGCTATCTCCAAAACTTCCTTCAAAACCAGAGCTCTCCCAAGAAAAATGTGCCCCAAGGAAGAATGCAAAAAGGTTCAACAACCCAAAACAAGAAGAGAGTTTCAAATATATAGAAGGGGAAAGAAGAGGATGATGTGGATCCATGTAGGATGCCACATCATACATCCTCACATTCAAACACAAAATACAAACTCCAAACTCCAAGGCTCAATAAAGAGGTGGGTGAAGAATGACAAGTTACTTGCACACTCAAAAATAGCCCACACCACAAGGGACAACCATTCAATTAAAATGTAAGAAAGTGTAATTAATAATATGCACAAGATGAATAAAATGCATTATAAAATCAGCAATCACTTCCCCAACCATGAGTATGGTTGGTAACATTAATTTAGAGGTATGGGAAAAGTTTTACTTGTCCCACAAGTCTCTAAAAACAGCCCCCAAGGTCAAATTCGAATTTCCATGGAGGTGGAGTATTTCTTACTCCAAAATATGACTTACACAAGCTCTTACACAACTTACACATCCCTTACATAATTAAATACAATCAGCCAACAACTCTTATGATTACTTTCCCATATCCCAATTTAATTTATTTAAATTTTAATCATATGATTCTCACATTAATTCTATCACAACATAATTAATTAAAGGAACACATTACTAATAAAATACATACAACAATAATAAAATAAACACATTAATAAAATACACAAACCCATGGTCACATGTAAAGATGATCCCCCCATGGGAATCTCTAACAAAATACAACACACACACAAAACAAGTTGCCATGGTGACCTTGTCGAATTCACCTAGAATTCCACTTTGGTTAGTCTCCAATCCCCCGATGTTTGTTGTGATATTTTAAACCTACCTTATTATGAACTTAGGAAAAAATGTCATCTCATTGTATGCAGGTAAGAGAAATAACAAGAAACACATGGAGATGATTTATACAGAAAGGAAATGCATGAGTATTGAACACAAATGATTTATAATGAAGCATTATATTCATACTATCAAAGTTAATAACCCACATTACATCCCTTGAGGTCATAATAGATCCTCATATTATGCAGAGCCAAATCATGCATCAGAGCTATGTCATGCTCATCATATTACAAAGAAAAATGAGAACCCATCCCCTTCTATATGCTATCACTCACAGATCTCCCTAATCCCTAGCCATAACACCCTCCATTATATTTTCTATAGAGATTTTCCTCTCTTCAACTATATCCTTTTCTTCTACTGGGAACTTGTATATATAGCCTTGACACCCACCACCATGCCTTCTAGAAGCTTGAGATCGGTTCTTGCTAAGTGTCGAAGTGGTCCTCTATGGGAGCATGCCTTTCCAAATCCGAGCTCTCCATTCCTTGTAATGATGTCTTCTGGAAAATTCCATCGCATGTCTAGAATATTCCCTTTTTGATCTACGATCGCTAGGCTAACATCTTATCCATAAGGGTCATGTTTTTCTTGTGTGATTCTGGGATGCTAAATGTGGCTAAGTACAAAATGTGTTTTCCTTGCGTTCCTTCAACCCGCGCATACTTCTTTAACTATTTATCATGTGCCCACATGCCTTCTTGTACTTATTTGATATTTTCAGCCCAAAAATCTAGTGGGGTTGTGCAGGAATTTGGAGGCATTGAGTAGTGTTTTTCCTACTTCTCAATACATAGTTTCTCTTGTGGAATTTTTGAAAGACATGTACCTCATCTATATTTTCTTTTGGTTCATTGTCCTTATGCAAAGGAAAATAATAAGTATCCACCATCATAGTAGTGTTAGGTGATTTTGTGTTATTAAATGGGTTAGATGAACTAGAAATGTCATTAGCATTTGGAATTATCACATAGTTATCTAGTTCATTCGGAAGACCTCAAAATCATGAAACAAGCGATAGAATCTAGATCAGCATGTTTAACTATATCATGCACATGCCACTAATTTGGTAATGCAATTTTTTTCTTATATTACCTAGGAAATGTCCATAGCCTACAAAAATTCACAATGAATTTGTCGAAGATAGCATATTTCATCTTGGCGGTCATAGTGAATACATATTATCATGTAGAGGTGGGAAAGTATGACGATGAGAATTTTCCCAATTAGCCAACCTATTCTTACAAAAACAACCTAGTTGTATATAATTTTATAGTGCATATATTTAGAAAGTATTGAGAAAATTATGGTAGGCTTCCATCACTAGGAAAATATCCTCTGCTTTGGAAAATAAAAAACCACATCGAGTCCATATACAACACCTAGATTGACTTGATGGAAGATTCGTCACAAGGGAAATATAGACTAGCCTTGGGAGGAAACACAAAACCGAGGTGGTTCGTGATTTCCTTTTGTCCAATCATCGGTGCCTACATGGCCTGAGAATTGCATGTGAATGAATTTTTACTTTCACTCCCCTCCCGTCCCCCACCTACTCTAACTTCAAATGGTCCATGTGCGGTAAAAAGTGTCCTTAAGCATTTGACAAGATGTCTACTCCACTTATTCCTTGAGCCACATTGAATACATTGCACCACCCCAAATAATGATGAGGGTCAATAATTTCCTCCCCCACTTCAAATTCAAACCACATGTGTGAAGGATAATAGTCTCATGTAGAAATTTTGAAGGACCTTGAAATGAGTATTAATGGTTTAAATCAATAATCAAGGTTCTTTAGTATGTCATTGGGAATTTATCCCTCTAAACGTTTATATATACTTGTTTCTTATCATTCATTCCAACCCAAAATTGGAAAGAATATTAGTGAGATAATAGTCATACCACATAATATGGGAGAAGGGAGTTTCCTCATAGTTTTTAACTATTACAAGGCTTCTTGAATAATAATATTTATCTTCCATGCCTTAGTAGAATAGGAATTGAGAGAATCAATTATAACTTAAGAGAATCCTTCAATCCATAATTTTCTCCAGCATTGATCAAAAATATCTTTGATCCCAAGAAGAAGAATTCTTCCTTTCGCAACATTGTTAGTAGCATGGCCACAATCTAGAGCCATCATAAAATCTAGTTGGCCTTGTGAATCTTAGATTAAACATCCACTTATAGAAGGGTCAGGATTACCTTTTGAAGCCCCATAAAAATTCAATTTTACCTAACCATCATTTCGTGGAAGCCATCTCATAACATATTTTAATCCATCTCGAGCCCCATTATCAAGGAATTTGGTAATGTAATTTGAAAAACATTAATCTCGACATTTATTTTATGGAGACTCAACTTGGTTATTGTTATTCTTATTGAAGGGAATTTTATTGTACCTTTGGTATCTATAATTCCTATTTGAATTCCCTTCTCTGTATTACCTACTTATATTTGTAATTTCAAGAAGACATGACCTAGTTTTCTCACCGTGATTTTGATAAAATCTAATTCTCCTTTGCATTTTATTGATTTAGTACTTGGGTATTGGAATTATTAATAGAACCCAAGGCTTGAATATCACTTTCATTTGGATCAATGAGTGTTGTAGGACTAATTAGGCCTTATTGTTGATTTAGGGTTATAAATCTAATTAGAAAAGCATTTAGAACTTGTGTATGTATGGGATTTGGCATGTTTTAACTAGCATGAGGAAATCAGGTTCAAATGTGGATTGTAGAAAGAAAAGGAAGAATATCCATGAGGGTTTATCTGTTCATCTATTTGGATTGATTCAATATATGTAGTTGTTAGGGTGTTGATATTTTTGAGACATTCTAAAAAGACCAAGTCATGGGATCTAAGGAATTTTTGTAAATTTCCACACTAATTCAACTATTGGAATGTATGAATCAATGGTAAGGTCAGTATATCTTTTAAAACATGGCATTGAAAAACCTAATGGGTTATTTGGTATCCATTTTTAGGGTGGTAAAACTCTGATATAAGAATGTTGGGCTAGTGATTTTTCTAAACTTGGTAACAAATATATCATAGGAACCCTTCCAACTAGTGATTGAGTCTTCATGTAAATTTAAGAACTAGTCATATGTGGTGTTTCTAAGTGAAATAGGGAAGATCCTACACACTACATATTTATGCATTACATTTGTAATATTTAGAGATGATTTGAAGGTCCTAATGTGATCCTTAACAAAATACTACATGAAGGGTCAAATACAAGAAGGCATTTCTCTAGATTCCTAGGAAAATCATGGAAAAGACAAAAATATTAATGGAAGATCTAACCAACCAAGACATTGTGGGTACAACCGTGAAAGATAAATTCCCTGATTTGGAAGGAATTGGTGTTTTACCAATCTTGGGAGGACATGAAGGTGCCTTTGGAATCATTTATTTTCCTTAATCAAAATGTTGCCTCATGTGAGAATCCAAGGAAATATGAGGTAATCATGTATCAGAACAATACCTAGTTATAATTATCGGTAAATCCAATGTATGTATATATTTTAATGATTAATTTAAAAAGAAAGAATCATGTAAACTATAAATTTAAGAATGTATGCATGTCCATGTAAATAATTATATTTTATCTTGAGGATTGACTCAATGCACAAGTTATAAGGTATTGATCTTCCGAGATTAAAAAGAGTGTTTACTTGGATTTTTCAATCCTTCTATATTCACTCAATGTACCTTATCATTAGATTTATATTTATAACATTACTAAGTCTAATTTAACTAAAGTATAGTGCAAAATAAAATAAAAATGAGTAAGGTTAGAGAGAAAACAAATTCATGTATAAATCATGCTCCATGAGACTCAAACGAGTGATTTGATACCGCATGCTTCTAAAATTACTAGAAGCATTAAATTTAGTTCATACACAAATTAACATGCTACTGGTGCAGAGATTCAAAGGACATTAGAACAGTGATTGCAATAGATAAGTTGTGACTTAAACAAATTATTTAAATTGCTTAGATGCACATCTATTTAATTGGTCAAATTAACACTTACTACCACATTTTCATTAAACTTGTAGAAGCACAATTTAAAGATCATATTTACAAAGCATACAAATGATTCCAATATCGGACATCCTTCACAAACAAAAAAACAAAAATGGAGATGTGAGAATATAATTTCAACTCATATTTATTAATTTTATCCATCTTGCACTCATTAATCAAGAATTCATCTCCCTTAAAAATGGAGGCATATACATATATAAAATGATGGCCACTTTTCACCACCATAATTTAGAAAACATACATAGGATTTTAAAAGTATATAATTGACCTTTACAAACATATCATTGGAATCATGGCTCAGCATGTCACTTAGAATTTTCATGTTATCTAATCATTGTTTCTATTTTACAATAGAATCCTTTTGGGTCATATTTTGTGGTGTATGCACTGTTAGTAGCTGTTATGGCATATTTGTAGATTAAATCATCCCTAGTGATATTTTTAGGTTAATTATGTGATGCGTAAAGAGTTTGGGGGCCTTATCAAATAAGACCATGTGAGAGGCCATAATCTTACCTATAATTTCATTTAGATTTTCTATCTTCTCCTTATTCTAGGAAGTGATTTCAATGACTCGGATGCTTCCGCCTCATTGGCATCTACAATTATATTATAGAAATGGAACATGAATTTTTAAGTAGATCTGTAAACTCTTCCATGGTTACCACTCCTTGGCCCTATGAGAAGACCCATGACATAGGTTCCTCTGAAAATATTTAGATTCCCCTTGAGATGACATCATCTAATTGTGGGGAATTGTGATCATTTGTTCTTCCCATTCTCTAGTACCTTATTTGTATAGTTGGCATATGTCGGCATGATACAATATCCTTAGTTATGAGAATTATAAGATCTTTACAAAATCCTTCATCCATGGCCTAGTTAATGACTTAGAGCATCTATTACAAGACATCCATTTTATTTATAACAATATGAGTTTTTCTTGATTGTTTTTTCCTTTCCTTTTTATTTCAATGCTCTCCTTAATCACATCATAGAAGTAAAATAATGTATCTTCAACATCACTAGATATGTTCTCAAGGACCATGGTCTTTCCTTATATTTCTAGTTATTTATTCCTTTCTTGCGTTACTCATACCATCTCTACTTCAACTTCTATTGAATCTTTGATAAATGAAATTGGACCTTCCGATACTCAACCACTTGAGAACCTTTTATTCTCTTCTAGATAAGAGAGAACAATTCCTTAAATATTTCATGCCAAATGAGAGATTTATGAGTAAACATCCTTTTCCTCATCACCCTTCTCAAAGTCCATGTCTTTAGATTAAATTGCATCTTAGCCATAGGGTCCTCTTGGGAAACCCAATTTGGTTGTTCCCCTTGTGTAGTTATAGCTTGCTTGATCCATCCTGTTGAGGTTGTCCAAGTGGTGTAATTGTAGTACTTATTTGTTACTATCTAATAAACACCCGCTCTACCTCTTCGATTGCTTATCTTGTAGCCTCTTGAATTGTATTTTCCTGGTTTCTTCTTTGTCATTTTAAGAATAAACTTAATAGGAAGCAAAGGAAGGGGCTATGACAGGTTAATGAATTACTTCCAAAAATTTGGTGGAAGCTTCTTGCTTTAGTTTTCCTTGGGGAAGAATTTGTAGAAGCATTATCTTAAGGATATATTGGTGGCTCCATGTATACAGGGCGCCCCTCTTTTTATGAACTCTCTTTTAATTATTCCTCTTAGTGGAGGAATATCACATGTGGTTTTCATGTTTTCCTATTTGTGGTTATTATCCTCTTGTGTAATCCATACCCAATAATTCACATCCGCTTCATGGGCATATGCAATATTGATTTTACCTTTAGGTGAATCTAAGTGATTTTTCACTCTCTTTCTTAGGTCATATTTCCTTGCAGGGCACTCTAGAAAATTGAAGGAGATTTTGTGGGAATTTTTAGCTTTGACATCTGAATACCTCTTGAATTATTTTCATTACACTACCAAATACAAGGAGGGATGTGTTAGGATATTCTACTCATTACACTTATTTACAAAACCAATGTAAATTTAGAAGGTGATTTCCTATTTTGCCAACTTATCGAAACATAATAAGGAAACTATAATAGAGGAGTCAAAAATAAATAAATTATTATCACTATATTTGGGATAGAAGAAAGCATTTCCCATATCTCGATAGACTAGAACAATTTTATAGAAATTACAGTATTGGTGTTTCCAAAATTTGTTTGTATACTTAGGGTAGAAATAGGTGCATATCTCTTCAATGCGAGCTATGAAAATATGGGCATACAAGTCTAAATATTCTTCATTCGCTTCTCTAAGGAACAAGGGTTCCCAAGGGTACAAAATTAAGAGCACTATAGGACTCTATAAATTGCATCCAGTAGATAAGAGGCCATGAAAAATGATTTCTCATTATTGACATAAGAATCCCTATGTGATATTAAATTTTATGAAATGACGTGCCCTAGTGCAAAGATATTTCCTTCATCTATAATCATGTACAAGAGGGTAATATAGAAAATTTCTAAATTTATCATGGAGGGGTTTCATAATATCAGGTTCATCAAGGCCATGTCAATCCTTACTCCAAACCTCAATCTTTGGATAAGATGTTATATAAACCTTCATCATGTATGTTGTTGATTAGGTCTTTAGCCAAATTCTATAAAACATTCCTCACATGTCATATATCCATCCATGATTCAATGGTTTTAAATTATAAATAGTGTTAGGATCACACAATTTATAATAGGCCTTGAAATTATTACGAATAATGAAAGGTAGCCTATTATTTTAGTGTGAGAATATAATGTTCAATATTTTACCTCAACATGAATAATATTGGGAGAGAGTATTTTTGACGTGTAAATACCTCTCCGGTTTAGAAATAATTTGGTGTAACCCAATTTTATTTTGTTCCCTAATGTCAACAAAACTCTAAACTTGGTCTTCAGGAATACTTGCTTCATCTATAACACCCACAAATGTTCTCTCTATTTGGATTCTCAAGAAGATGATGGAATAGTTTTGAAATTCATGATTTAACACTTTGAGTTGAAAATTCCTAGTTTATTTACCTAGAAAAGATCAGTTGGCTTAGATTCTTGTTGGAGGACCCTGGTTTATTGGAAAATATCATGTTGTTATTTAGAAATGGGAACCAGATTTTAACCCGTATGTGACGTTTGTCTCTGAGTTCCATATCTGGATCAATATTCTAGGCTTACCCCAAGATTTTTGGGAGCTGTAAGTCCATATTGGCATTGCTAAAAGCTTGGGAAATCTGATAGTCTTAGATCCAGTCACTAAGGCTAAATCTAGATTAACCCATTTGAAATTTTGTGTCAATATGGGTCAAGATGCTCCCTTATAGAGTAATATCAACATCTTGACTTCCGTAGGGGTTTGGTTGCAGATATTTGATTATGATCCGTCCCCCTTTTCCTATAGAAAATGTAAACATGTGGGTCACGACCAAAGAAATTGTTCTCTTTAAAAAAATTGATCCCTTTGTCGGTCCACAAAAGAAAAATAATAAGGAAAGGAATGGAGGTTGGTTGGGAAAAATGGAAAAGTTGTAGAGACAAAGGATCCTCTTATCATCCAGAAGGTGGTCAAAGAAGTGATTCCCTCAAGCCATCATAACACCCCCTGCAAGGAACTGGTGGTCTCTAGTTTCCTTGAAGTCAATAACTTTGAAGCTGAAGATGAGAATGAGAATGAAAATGGAAATCCAGACTTTGAGGAGGGGATTCTTGAAACAGGGGAAGGGGCTAGCCAAGTTTTGGAAGGTAATGCTTATGCTCTGTAAGTGGCCTATGGCCCTTCATTAGATGAAGTTTCTTCCATTGGTTAGAGCTCCTTTGGTCAGAGACAAGAAGAACTATTACCCATGTCTAATGGATTTGGAATTCTAGCGAGCGTTTTTTCTGATACTTACGATCTAGTGGTCTCTCCTATGAACCTAGTTATTAAATCTAAACTGGTCACATGAAGCACCTCTAGAGCTAATGTTGGTAATATATCAACTCCTATGGGTAGGAAAAGTAATAAGGAATTAAGGGAGACTAACTCTAGGAGGGAAGTAGAAGCTGGCATTCAAGGTACTCTAGGGAAGTTGCTTCTCTGAAACAAGAAATGTTAAATGATCCTCCTCTCTTGGAATATTAGGGGTTTGAATAATCCTAGTAAACACCGAATTGATAAGGATCTTAGAGTTAAAGTTAAACTAGATATTTTCATGCTCCAAGAAACCAAAATGAACATCGACAAATTTAAAGAGGTGGGGAGACAAATTTGGAAAGATAGTCACTGGGAAGGATATAGCTCCTATGGTGCCTCTCGGAGGTGTTGTCACTATGTAGGATCCTAGTTTAATGTATAGATTTTTGATCCTCTCATCCCCTGGCCACATGGTTATGAGTTTCATGGAAATAATCTCGAAAAAAATCCTAGTATGTTTGTAACATTTATGCTCCCAATAAACTCAGTGAAAGACGGACTTTCTGGAAGGATCTCTCTAGCTTTAGACAACTACTTAATGATAAAGACTAGATAGTTGGAGGAGACTTCAATACCCCCTTTCCCCGGTGAAAAGAGAGGGGGTTTGATCTCTTATTCTGAAAGTATGGAAGATTTAGTTGACTTCCTAGCTAGTAATAGTCTATTTGACTTAGATTTGGAGGGATCCAAGTCTACTTGGGTAAAAATAAGGACAAGATTTGAGCTCATCTAGATAATATTGGATAGATTTTGGTGAGTCATCTTTGTATGATCAATCAAATTTATTCTCTAAAAACTCTTCCCAGAATTGGCTCAGATCATAATCCCATTCTTCTTGATTTGGGAATGAATCATTTGAAAAAAGCTAGGCCTTTCAGATTTGAAAAGATGTGGTTAGACCGCCTAGATATTTACAACAAGATTCAAGAATGGTGGGATATCCAGGTTCGAGGTGTTTCTAGTTTTAGATTTTGTTTTAAACTGAAGCACGTCAAAATTAATCTTAAAATATGGAACAAGGAGACTTTTGGAAATATTTTCCAGGAAAAAAGGAGAATTGATGAAAATCTCAGGAATATTGAGGAACTTATGAAGAACGTTGGTATTAATCTGGTTCTTAAGGATCAATAACAAAAATCTTGGTGATTACCATGGAATTACGCTAAAGATGAGGTGTATTGGAGACAAAAATCTAGGGTCAAATGGATTAAGGAGGGGGATAGGAATACTAAATTCTTCTATTTCTCTACTAATTCTAGAGCTAATATCCTAAAGATTAATGAAATAAGAGAAGAAAATGGGGAGTCCTTTACGAGATAGTAGGGACATCAACGCCTCTATAATAAATTACTTCAAGGAGCTCTTCAAACATGAGCAAAGGTAAGAGGAGTTGGTTCATAATAAAGTCTTAGATCTTTTCCAGAATGTTATCACCCCTCTTGAAAATAGAGATATTTTAAGGAACCCCTCGAGAGGAGGAAATCCATTTTGCGGTCTTTGATATGGAACCTGATAAATCTCCAGGGCCGATGGCTTCCCTACTTTTTCTTTCAAAAATTCTGGGAGGTGATTAAATTTGAGGTCATTGAAATGGTCCAATATTTTTTCAACAATGGTCACCTCTTGAGGAAAATGAATAAAAATTTTATTATCCTAGTGCTGAAAATTTTTGGGGCCAAGGAGGTTAAATATTTCATACCTATAAGCCTATGCAACACCAGCTATGAAATCCTGACTAAAATTATAGTTGGCAGGATTAGGATGGTTCTTCCTAACTTTATCTCTGGGGAATCGGGAGGCTTTTGTTCCAGGAAGGAAAATTACTAATAGAATTATTGTGATTCAAGAATCCTTCTACTCCATTGAAATATTAGGAAGATCATCTATGTTTCTCAAGTTGGATATGCATAAATCCTTTGATAGGATAAAATTGTCTTTCCGTCAGGCCATCCTACTAAAGGCTAGTTTTGAGAACTTTCTAGTTAATATGATTATGACCTACATTTCCACCACCGGTTTCTTGGTTCTAGTCAATGGAAAACCATAAGGTTTCTTCTAAGATGGTAGAGGGTTGAGACAAGGTGATCCTCTCTCACCTTTACTCTATGACATAATGGTTGAATCCCTGAGTATAATCTATCAACTTACCATGGTTTCCAATTGTATCCGGGGTGTTAAAATCTCAAATGGTCTTCCCCTATCTATCTCAATCAGTTTGTGGATGATAAATTTATGATGGGTAAGGCCTTTGTCCGAATGCCTCAAATTTTAAGGAGGTTTTTAATAATTATGAACAGGTTTCTGGACAGATGGTTAACTTCCATAAAAGTGTTGTTTTTTTCATAAATGTGGAGAATCAAGTTCAAGCCAGATTAGCTCACATCTTGGGCTGCAGAATTAAACATTTTCCAGATTCTTATCTAGGTATGCCCCTGATCCATAAGAATCCTGACCTCACAGTTTGGAATGCTCTGCTGGAAAGAGTTAATAGTAAACTCTCGTCTTGGAAGGGTCTCTTTCTCTCTCAAGCTGGTAAGATTCAACTACTCCAAAGCTCCCTTCAAGGCATTCCCATTTATGTGATGTCTCTTTTCATGCTCCTTGCTAAAATTAAGGAATCCTTAGAGAAAATCCAAAAGAGGTTCCTCTGGATGGGAGTAGGTGAGAATTTTAAATTTCCTCTTGTGGCCTGGGATAAATTTACTAAACCTAAGCTATGTGGAGGATTGGGGCTAAAAAATATTTCTCTTATGAATGAGGCCTTAATTGCCAAGGCTGCTGAAGGATTGCTAGAGAGGAAGGTATTTGGGTGTAAATTATAAAGATGAAATATTTGCAGAATATGGGCAGAATGGAATCTTTTTAAACTAAAATAACCTCCCTAGAGGGTCTCTCTTCTGGAACTCCTTTTTTGCCGCTAAATAAATCTTAACCAAAGGTACGATATGGGAAATTGGAAAGGGCTCTCGAATCATTTTTGGTATGATTCTTGGCTTGAGGATTCCCCCTTAGCTAACTTGGATTTCTGAAAAGAAGTTTCTCAGTACTACAAGGAATTTGGAAAATTTTGGATTCGGGACTTTTGGATCTAGGAAGATTCTGTCAGATGGGAAATCATTGAGCCTCCTCTAGATTTTGATGGTGACGTCCAACCTTTCTCGAGATCTCAACAATAAACTTAAGGATTTCCACATCCCCTTGTTCCTAACCAAGGAGAACTCCATCAAATGGAAAGAAGAAGAATCTAGAAATTTCTTGGTTAAATTAGCCTACATGTCAAATTTCAAGACTGATTTGCACAAGGACTATTGGGGTAAACTCTAGGTGAAGGATCTCACTCCTAAGATTAATATCTTTTTTTGGTTGGCTGCCCAGAATAAAATCCTGACTATGGACAATCTCAGGAAAAGGGGAATGAAGATACCCAATAGATGTTCTCTCTATAAGAAAGAGGAGGAAAATTTCAACCATCTCCTCCTTCATTGCTCCTTCTCCCATGAAGTCTTTGCTTCCATTCTAGATCTATTCAATATCCAATGGATCCTTCCCTTTTGGATTGAATATTGTTGCTTTCAATGGGAGATCCCTTTCCATTTTCCAATCTTGATCTAGGCCTGGAATATTTCCCTCCCTCATTTTTGGGGGTTTATGGAAAGCCAAGAATGATGGTATCTTCCATGATCAAAAATCTCTTCTCTCAAAAGTTAGAAGAAAAATTTGAATTCCATAAAGGAAAACATTAAACTCTTTAAAGGAAAAGTCAAGAAACCCCGCTGAATAGTAAGCAAATAGTTCTCAAAAAGTTCTCCTTGGTCCTAGTAGAATTACACATACCTAAAAAGAACTCCAGTTGGAATGGGCTTGGGGGAAATGTTGTTAAGTTAATTTTTGATGGAGATTCAAAAGAGAATCTAGGTCCTACTGAGGGAGGGGGAATTCTAAGGAACAGTGAAGGATATTGGAGGATATTGGTTGTATGCTTACACGGGTCCATTAGGTCGACAAACCAACAACATGGTGGAAGCTAGAGCTCTTCTTTGGGGGGTTTGTTGGCTAAAGAAAAAGATTTCAACAACATCCAGAAAAAAGGTGACTCTCTCCACTTAATTAATGCCCTCAATAATCAAGGTTGCATTAATTAGGCCATTATAAATATCCTCAATGATGTAAAGGAAACTTAAATTTTTTTGATAGCATTTCTTATAATCACACCTTACGTCAGGAACAAATGTGTAGATAATATGGCCAATTATGAATCAATTGTAATGATTATAGTATATGGTGTAAAGTTGATAAATTACCCATGGACATTGATGAGACCATCAGCAAAGATAGAGGGTACTAAGTTTTATAATGTTGTACGAGTGAGCCCCAACTTACTTAATATCTTGTTCTCCACAATTTTTGCTAGTGTGAATGGAAGTCTTTTTTGAATAGTAGTAGCAATTAGAAAAAGTTCAGTCTTGTGAAAATGGGGGGTGATAGGATTAGAGTTGAACCTACTAGCCAAAGTATTGAATCATTTAATCAACCTCTATGGAACAAGATTAGGATTGGGGGTTTCAATAATTACATTGCCAAATTACATGGTCACGACCCCTCCATGTCTAATTATTTTAGAAAATATTGGAAAGTGGATAAGTTTGAAGTCAGAGAGATGGAAATTGAGGTTTCTGATTCCACCATTTCCTTGGCCATGGATATGAAAATGGACAGGAGCTTAAAATTTTTAAGGACAGAACCCGTAGAGAATAGGAAATTGATTTGTTCTTCGTTGGCAAGGAAAGATGTTCTTTCTTTATGGATGGTATTTCTAGGTCATGTATTTCAGGTATTTGGAGAGAGGTGTGCCTTCAAATCATGAAGTACATCACTCTGGAAGGAAAATACCAAAAATATATACTCACCATATGACTCTTCTGAATATGTTCTACCATAAGGTCATGGTGAGCATCCCCTTCTTTCTATTTATGTCTCTGACTAACTCTTTGAAGGATTTCTAGCAGGAGAAAGTGGAGATGCCTCTGCATGAAGGGATCATTCTTCTGATGTTTGAAAATGGGAAACATGCTCTATCCTCTTCCCTGAAATAACAGCAGATGAGGATGACCTCACTCTCACAAATTTCCTTACTAAGATGAAGGTTGGAAAATGCAAAATTGTGGGGGAGGATTTTGGTAAAGAAATGGGTGAGGATGGTTGTGGGGAAGCAAACAACTAGAGAAAAATAAATCGGGATGGTAATTTAAAGGGTTTCGAGGATTTGAGTAGAAAGTTCCAGTACTTAGAAGGGGTGCTTCAAGAGATGGAAGAAACAAATTTTGGTCAAAGGGAAACAATGACTGATGTTATCAATTCTTCTAAGAAAATTTTCACTACTTAGGTGAAGTCTAAGTAGAAGTTTTTGGAGCTAAAGGACCAGGTCAACAAGCTAAGTTATACACTGGAAGGCATGGAGGAGGGCACTAAAATAAGGAACTTTAACTTGCACATCAGTAGCTTGGAGGATGACCTGGAGGAAGATAACAATGACAAAGGTACTGAGGGTGATGAGATCAAATATAGTTATGATGGTAGCAGTGGGGGATCTCTAAAAAACTAACTTGTGGAGTCTGGACTGTTGGCATAATTTTGGTGAACTTCTGTTGTTTTGGAGATTGCTTCTCCTTCTCCTTGGTTTTCCCACTTTGGTACAAATTCTGGTTCATAATTGTAAGAGTTAAGAATTTTTAACTCCTTTCTTTGACTTTTTCATTTCCTTCTTGCTCGTTGTTTTCTGTTCCTCGTCTTGTAATGGCCCCTGGGAACCGATCCCTATTTTTAGCTTATCTAATAAAAAACACTCTGAGTTGAAAATATTATCCATCAATATTCTATTATTATTATAGGAGTATATAAAATCCTTCACACTTGATGGCCCTGGTTCACCTACCATTATAAGAGGAAATTTTCTTGTAATATTTTTGTAATTTAATTTTAAAAATTGACTCTCTGTGAACTTTGTGGATTTATCTCTTACAAATGGATTCTAAAATTAAGAATTTTTTGAACATTATCAATTAATCCACTAGCAATGTAGACCAGGTAATCTTTCATCTAAATTGGCATGCACTCTATTAATGGCACATAATTCTAGAATTGATGTTTTTCACCTAAGGAACGTTAATTTTTGAAATTCCTAACCTTTTGAATATGATCCATACACTTGGACATGTCAAATATAATCATAAACGTCACCTTTAATTAACCACTTGATTTTTTAGATTCCATGTATGTGCTATAAAATGGACCATGTGTAACATAAGGATTCACTAACTGTTCTTTAGATGTTGAAGCGTCCTTGATTTTATCCTTTCTTCATGTTTGTGGAGTATGAGTCCCTATGATCATGGAGTGTAAGGTACGAGATTTAGGTTCTATATTCTTACATAAGTTTTGAGTCCTTGCATCCTTAGAGTGTGATCTATGAAGATTTACTCTTGTGAAGTAAAATTTTTAAATACTCGTATCTATGAGATGAGTTCCTTTTAAATTATCACACTTGGAAACTGCGAGTTTTTTCCTCTTTGACCGTGAGAAAAGTTAAATTTTAAGTTAGTAAAATCCTTTAGTAAAACTTCACAAATGAATAGTTTGAGTTGATACCTTTAGAACTGTGAGAAAATGAAACTCTGATTATAAAATAAAACATAATTATGATCTTTAATGAATCCAAACTGTGAGGCTTTTAGTCTTTGAGTAATGCATAAGTTTTAAATACGAGAAAACTTTGAAGTGAAAATATGAATATTATGAAATATCCAAGTGCGAGCCTTTGCAAACATAAAGTGTGAGTTATAAATTTTCAAAGTGTGAGTACTAAATTTTTGTAAGTTTAAAGACAAATTTTCATAAGTAAAAATACTTAGTCTAATTAGTGTGAGTACTAATAAATTTTAAAATGAGGGTACTAAAGCAATGACTTAGGAAAAAAAGGAACATTTTTAAAGATTAAAGATAAACACCTAAATATTACCTATCCATTTTAAATAAAAGAGGGTCCCTATTTTAAAAATGAAACCATTTTGAGAATGGGGTGTGTTAAACAATGATAGTTCCTACATTTTTATCTACATGTATACGAGAAATGGAAATCACTACAAACAAAATAAAAAATGGAGATATATATTCCATAATCTCAAAGAATATGGATAAATATTTACATGGATGAGGGAAAAATTAATGTCTATATACTTATTGGGTATTTTTATTACTATTGAGAAACATCTATATATCAAAAACATTTATGATGATTTTAGTGCAAATTGGAATGTAGATAATATGGTTGATGTGTCACCACCTCTAGTAGAGTGCAACCCTACAAAGAGAATTTTTATTATTTAGAAGGATTGTCAGATAAATAGTTTAAAATTATTGTCTAACGATATCCACACTTTTAATTTTTGGTATGAGAATATCCGTACTTTTATATTTTGGTCTCGTAATATCGAACTTTTAACTTTTACTATGATTATAAGATAATTTTGTCAACAAAGGTGATTGCCCCTATAAATATCCTCATTTTACGTATCAACCAAAAATGACTGTTATAACATATTGAAATATTTAAACACATGTTTTAAATATACTATGATTATTTTTATATAGTACTACTTCATTAGTTATTGGGGATATAATATGAGTATGACATTTTAGAAATGAATAGAAATAAAAATAAAAATAGTAATGAATTTTTAATTTTAAACCAATTTCTACATTGTTATTTAATTTAAAAAATAGATTCAAGTCCACTTCAAACATATTCCCACACTTAAATGATTTCAGTTTTAACTACATATATACATTTATAATATTTTATTGAATTTGTCTATTTTTAACAACGTAACATGTAATTAACTAATTTAAGGATAGTTCATAGAATTAGGAATAAATATAATAAAAAATCATTATTAAGATTTTACACTTCCCAATTTATATTATATATATTTTCTATGTATAACAATATCAACTTCCTACATAATATTTTAAAAGCATGTGATTCTTATTATTAAAGTGGGTATGAAGAGTATGAAGAGTCTATGATGAGATTATTATTTTTGAGGTAGGAAGTTTGAACTCTACTCTTATTTGTTCACATAATTATTGAGTATCTATTACTTAGATGATGTGGATGCTCTCAAGTAACATTTATCAAAATAAAATTAGTGTACTTGTAGTATTGTTAACAACTTACTTTTTAATGGTAAACTGAGTTAATTTAGAATCCTAGTAATTATAAGATTCCATAATTAGCTCAAGGGTTTTTATTAGTTCTTATATGAACAAAACATTTATGAAAAATAAACAAGTGTAGGGAAAATAGTAAATCTAGTATAACTCTCCAAAGTTGTGACATTTCATCTCATCATGCATTGTAAGTTTTATGCCCCTTTTTGAGATCCTATAAATATATGAGGAAATATTCTATGTTCTTAGATATATGACACACATATAATAACTAGACATGCGTAGTAAAAATAGTCGAACCAATATATCTCTCCATATTTGATACACCTCATCTCATCATACATTGTATCTTTTCTTCCCTTTTTGAGATCCTATAAACATATGAGGATGTCATCATGTGTTTTGGACATGCTGAAATTTGACTGGTTTGAAGGGTTAACTCATGGATCGAACCATGCTATAACAATGTAAAACATATTAGGTGCATAATTTTAGTTTGGGGTGATCATGAGCCAAACATTTTAATCGAATACACCATGGAAATATCTAGTGAATGAATACATATTTTTAAGCCTTATTTCCACCATGCACATGGTTTGAAGGCTTAGCTCATAGATCATTTAAAATTATAAAAATGTAAAAATCATTAGGTCCATAATTCGGTGTTGAGTGATCATGAAAAAATATTTTTCATCAAATCCACTATAAAAACGTATAGTGAATCACTATGAATTTTGGATGTTTTTGATTCACTATGCATATGGCTTGAAATATTGGATCATATATTGTCAAACATTGCAACAATACAAAACTTAGTAGGTTCGTACTTTGGTGTTAGGTGTTTATGAACCAAACCTTTCAATCAAATCCACTTTAGAAACTTGTAGTGAATACATATAAATTTTAAAGGATTGTGATCCACTATGTGCATGGTGTTAGGAATAAATTTTACCTCTTCAACTTTACCTAGTAAGAAAGGGAATAAAAAACACCTAACCTCGGTATGACAGAGTTTAGTGATACCCGCGGATGTAGATAAGTAATGCTTGATGGTTACACTCAGTATATGTAGATGTGTAAGCTCTTTTCCTATAAATCACAGACACTACACAAGATATTTATTAGTAAAAATATTAAGTGGATTACTTGGAAAAGGCTAGTCCCTAGAAGTCAAAGGAATTCCTTACAAGGATGTCAATCCACTGTTTATACAATCAAGTGATTTTTGAAAAAAAAAAACATGATATATGATGGATAAATAATAAATGTTTTGAAAAATTCAAATTTTATTACAAACATGTATGTGATAATGAAATATGAGATATGAGCTATGGCTCAAAGTTGGAATCTAAATCAGTGTCAAAATTCTTAGATGAAGGTGAATCCTCCTCTTTAGTAAGCTCAAAGCCTTCAGGGTAATCTAAATTCTCATGGTCATTATAATCTTCCTTATAGAAATATGAAATGTATTCTGGTTCCTCCTCTTCTTTGTCAAAATTTGAATCAAAATATGAGTGTTCGAAATTGGATTTAACTTCATATTCAGTCTTAGAGCTCAATTATTCTAATTCAAATTCATATTGATTCTTGAACTAGGCTAGATTTTCTCCGATACATAAGACCTAAAAATATGCCTCCCAAAACTCATCTTTGGCATCATGAATCCTCTTAGTGGATTCAAAAATTGTTTTTAGTTGATCCAATGGGGTGGAATGAATGGAACACAACTCAAGGTCATGCAGAACATCATATTTTTCCCAATGTAAGGGATGGCGGATGACAGGTAAAGAGTTGATGCTATTTATTTCATGGCCTTGACCACCTAATGCCATATAAATAAGCCATATTAGACAACATGTTAGCAACAAAGGAGATATAATATGATTAATAAATGAAATCTGAATGATGTTGCAGGGAAACAAAGAAGATAGGAATCACATGTGATTCTAGAGGATAATAACAAAATTGATTAAAATTTGATATTTAGCCAATTATTGTCAAAAATATGATATTCCAAAGACTTAGATTATAATACAAGATAAAGAAATTATCGATTAATTTAACGAAATATATAAACAAAAGTGTAAAATGATGATTGCCCTTGATTGAAGAAAATGAACTTAACTGGAGAGACTTGTAGCTGGATGGCGGTTTGTCAATCTTGACATGATCCAAAATGATTGCCAAAATTGCTTGATGACCGAGAATGCCAATGTTGGATAGTAATACTTTGATGTTGATGCATTACAAAAATGGTGGAATATGATAAAACAAACTCTAGTTGGAAAAATGTGAGAAGATGATCCCAAAAAGGGATTAGAAAATGGGTTTAAATAATCACTAGCATTTCGCCAAATCATCGGCAATTTCGGTGAGTTTGGATTTTTTTAGCAATTTGCTCAAAAGCTTGCTAATTCGGGGTTATTGTTTGTATTTTTGAGGGATAGATTTTTTGGGTTTACTTGAAAGTGTTGGGTTGGCTAGTGATGTGTTGAATTTGTTTAGGGAAATGATAAGATAGGTTAGATTTGGTCTAATTTTGCTAAGTTTATTTAGGATAGTAAAAATATAATATTATTGTGATAATGATGATAAATAAACAAGATTTTGACAAGATAATGGTGAGTTTATAAATGCCTATGATAGGTGTGTCGGAAGTTAGAAGTGATTTTAAATAGATTTTATGAAAGAAACTTAGGTGGATTAAAATAATTTAGAAAACATAAGAATTGTGCTTAAATAACATATATAATGAAACATTTAATTGATTGAATAAAAAATGGGGAGGTATGGGGTATTAACGTAGATAGTGATTTATTGCAAATGTGAACGTGATAGTTAAATGAAGATGGAGGAGTGTAAATTTTCGATGTCTAAATTTTCCCTATTTATGTAGCGGTTTTAATGACAAAGTGTTAGAAAAAAAAATGAAAATTTATATGGGTGATCTAACTGCAACGCAATATAAGGAACACCACTTTGTTTGTGTATCACGTGTTTCATAAAAGGTTTTCCCATTCTAGGGGATACAAAAACAAGATGTGTTATCGAGGAATCAAATGATAGGGGAACCAAAGGGTTTGACACCTAGACCAGGAAAGCCAAGTGATGGGGGCCAAAGGGAACACGTCCCATAGATGAATGAAAAATCCCAATATTGAATTTTTTTATTTGATTTAATGTTTCAAGGACTAGGGTCCATTGAAATTTGGACACACTTTTGAAAAAGTGATGATAATCATGTTTTGGGGCAAAAATGGGCACATATGCCAAAACGTTATAAATCACCGGCGATTGAGGGAATCACCGATGATTCTCCTCAAGGTAAAATATGGCTGTAAATAGCCAACTCATGGTTATATTACCACATTTTTACTATGGTAAACTATGAATTGTTTGAGTGAATAGGAAAGAAAAACATGTTTTTGAGGAGAAAAAGGTGAATCTTGGATAAAATGATGACTTCGAGCAGGTAGTGGAATCCCGTAGTGATTGAGGTAGGCATTTTTGACATGTTTTGTTGATTTTTGTAGTTTTTAGGTTTTTCTTTCCGTGTGGGGGCATTCGGATGCCCTAGGGTAAAAATGTAGGAATCGTCAGGTGATTCATACAATCACCGATGATTCACCCGTAACATGGTAAGTTTGCATTTTTATTATTGAAGTGACTTTTAAGAGATGTTTTAGATTTTACATGGTGTTTGTGGTTCCAATATAGACATTAGTGTATGTAGTTGTAAATCGACGCGTTGATATTTATTATATTTTACATTGATGTCCAAACAATTTTGTATAGTTAATTGTTTCTTTTGAATAAAGAATTCTTTTTTAACTTTGTACCAACCGATGTGGTTAAATTAGTTGGTTTTAAACTCTTATCCTTCTTAAATTTTTGTTCTGGATGTAGCTTCCAACATTTTTCAATTTCATGACCTGGTTTCTTACAATGATCACAAAATATTTGATCCATTTTTTTAGGATCCACATTTTTAGGAACCTTACCTTGACTGCTCTTAGCCGAGCCAGGGTTAGGAGAATGAATTTTCTCAAACTGTTCCAATATGGATTTATACTTCCTACACTTGGCCACACAATGATTAGATAAACCACATAATGTGCATGGATAACTATGTAAAATTGCTTCCATATTATAGCCAAACTTTTCTAGTGTAGATAATGGATCAATTTGTTTACCTTTCATTTTAGAACCATGGTAAATAGAAGGTGGAGGGATTTCTATACCTCTCTGTGGTGAATTCTTACTAGATCCTCCTAATGAGGATGAACCACCTGATGCTAGTGGGGATGACACTTGGCTGTTAGAAGCTTGTCTTCTTCTAGCTGACTTGGAACTCTCTCCAATCACCTTTTCCCCTACACTAACATATCCCAGTCTTACATAACGAGGTCTTTCCTCAACCAAGATTGGGTTATTTATACCTTGATTATTTTTACCAAGGTTAATTCCATTAAAACCCATGCTATTTAAAATTTTAGATCCTATACCTTTAGTGTGCTTTTCAAATTCACCTAGCAGTATAGTAGAATCCAAATTAACCTAAGAAGAAGAATTAAATGTTTCCATACTTACTATGTACATCCATTTGTCATAGTGGATGCATCAATAGTAATAGGTACCTCATGCTTGGGTCCATTTTGCAACACTATCAAGAGATCATCCTTAGATTCTATCTCTTTTCTCAAAGTGTCAAGTTTCTCTTCAAGAGCCAATACGACATCTCAGGAAGGCATTTTCTTCCTGAATTTGATGATTACATGCTTCAAGTTCTTCAAACTTGGTCTTGTTGGACATCTTGCCCATGATTCTTGCACACCTATTCCTCCAAACTCTACACACTAAAAATGAAAGATCAAGCAAAAATGCAAAAAAATCACACTGAACCAAATCAACTGAAGAAAATCAAAAGCTAAACCAGCTCTGATACCAAACTTGATCTGAAAATGGTACTTAGAAAATTTCTAGATTTTAAACCTTACAGACTCAACATTGATCTTGAGTTAACTTAATCCAATTTTAGGGTGTCTTGAGACCCAATTTCCAAACTCTTCCAAAAGATCAATTAATCTGATTCTTCAACTTTAAGTGAATAAATTGAATCTAATACAAATCCATTTTAACTTCACAGTTGATTTTCCAAACTTACACTCCAACAGATATTTAAATCCAAGTTAACAAGTGTATTAAGATCTGGTTGTGGGTTCTGGATATTGAAAGTTACTTCTTTCCAATTTCACAAGTTTCATGCTTGCATTAATAATTAATCAAATAAACTTAATTTGACCATTTTTATCTGATCACAGCTTCTAAAAATAGAAATGAACAAATCCACAACACAAGAAATTGATAACGGAGTTCACCAAAGGCTACGTCTCTGGATTCATAGAAAGTGAATCGATCCATTAAACGTCTAATGAAGTACAATATCCCTTCAATATTGACTTAACAGACCTTTATACCTACAAATGAGCTGATCCAGACCTCATGGAACTCTGCAATTTACTAGAACATTCCCAAGTCCATCTGTGGCTCCTACAGTGTTTCTTATGTTTGTTCCCTATGTAAATACGTTTGAAAAATGTCTACAACTTGAAATATACAAAACCTATTCAAACAAGGTTTACATTTCTGGAAACTAGAGAAAATTATTTAAAAATTCCCGTTTTACTTTGTGTTCTGATTCGAACCAGAAGTGGATGCAAAATGCAGATCAAATCCTAATCCTCGTGCCCATTCTATGAAACTATGACCGAAAAATTCCTACACAGGAAAATACATGGCACTTCATGTAACAAAAGTCACATTTCTGAAAATCTTATTGAATTTTGAACATTTTTTCTTTTACACCGAGCCTTGAAACTAAGCCTAGGTGCCTCAAAATGACCTTCTCTGCAAACTACCCGTCTCATTGCCTTGACCCCTTGTCCTCCTTTTACACAGAGCTACAAGCTCTATTTATACTTGAGAGCTCGCTATCTATCCCATTCAAGTTGGGTGGTGAGTTGTTTGTGAGGATGAGCTTGGGTAGCAGAGGTCTTGTGGTCAAATCCCAATGGCATAGTGTTTTGCGGAGTTGGTTTGGATAAGATCCCCCATTGGTTGGCTAATATTTTGCTAAAGTTTTTAAACCTTAGAACCTTCCTCCACTATTCACGTGGACTTACCACGCATGGGCTATGTATGGGCCCCCACCACTTATCCATGTGGTCTTTGGCATATATGGTTGGCAGATTATATGGTTTAACGTGACCATTTCGCTTAGATATATGGCTTAGATATATTCGCCAAGTTATATGGAAATGTGGTAACATTTGATCGCCACGTTGTAAGTGGACGTCACCAAAATCAAACAGTCCACACGGCACTGGAGGCATAAATTTTACACTCATCAAATACCGGAGATCAAAAACCAACAAATGATTTTCTTTTGCCTTTTCACCACGTGTCGCAGTGTTATTGGTCCAAATTGACCTATTGACCATAGTTGACTTTCTTGTTGACTGAACTTTGACCGACGATAGAATTCGCATACGGAATCCGTTTCTGGATTTCAGCATACCGTTAGAAAGGTCTCAAGAATCCCTTCAACATGGTATAGGTTTAGGGAAGTTTAGAGAATATCTACTCATGATAAATCCTCCAGATCACTAATAGCTCTTAGAAACTATAAAGTCTCTCCTGAAGCTTGTCCCAAGATGTCTAAACATGGATAAAGTTATTCTACTTGCCAAGGGAAGGTAAATGGAAAAAAATGTAATTTTCCTTCAAAATGATAGACTTCTGAGCATATTTGTTTTGTCAAGATTTTTTTTTAAATATAAGCTGATTCAAGAAGTTGTAAGGGACCACGAGAATGCCATATGTATTTTGATGATCTCTTAAGTCTTATGAGAATCCAAAATACCTATAGAGTTGTCATTAGTTCAAAATTCCAATATGACATAAGAAAAGGAGTTGCAAGTTAGCATTTATAGTTATTTTTTCGAGAAACAAGATTAAAATTTTGAAGAGTTTGAATAGTGATTAAAAGGTCTAGAAGTTGATGTAGAGTTACGATTATTGCGGTGAGTACAAGAGATCAAAAAGAGTATATGTGAGAAGATGATGAGGTCATAAAGTTGAATTAATGATTAAAAGTGAACTTTTTCGTAGGAATTTGATCATAATCTGTTGATAAAACAACATAGGTACTATATGATCAATAGTTTCTTGTATTTTACTAACTAGGTTCTTAGATTGAAGAATTTGGTGCTCCTTGTAAGTTGTAGGTTGTGCAATCAATCGAGTAAGTGCTTAGCCATCATCAAGTAGGTGCTTGAATGAATTATTGAAGTCGGTGCTTAATCAAATGTACATCAATGCATGCCTTGGAATTTTTTTCCTTATATAAGGTCTAATTTGAAATGGGTTTTCTCCTTCTTGGGTTCCCCACTATAATTATTGTGTCCTATTAATTTTCATTCTTGATTGAGTTTCAATTTGTGTTTATGGTCTGATTTACGAATCAAGTTAAAAAAATTTGAAAATTTGAAATATCCAAAAAAAATCTCAGTAATGATTCACCCCCCTCTCAATGCTTTTGATTCTCATCATGTCATTCACACTTGAACCACAACCTTGAGTACATGACCCTCATGTTCTTAATCCCATCTTATAGATCTGAATCATGAACTTGTCATTTAATAGATACACCCTTATCCCATCAATAGTCAATTAGAAACATCCACTATTGTGTCTTCAACCCCCATCATTATTTTTATCTTAATGTAGTTTCCTCATAGGATACCAGTAATCAACAATCTACTTCTTTAGTAGACCTCTTATCTGGCTCCACCCCGCCTTAGAAAAATACCAACACATCCTCACCCACATTGAATCATTTAGTCTAATCTACCATAAAAACTCCTCCTATGAATTCCATATCTATCCCATCAAGTGTAGCTCAACTAAACCCATCTCAAAGAACTCACACTCATTGTTCAAAACATAGTTATATCCATTCTGACGTCAACCCCACTCATTAATATCATCTCTGTTTATATCATTCTTCCATCCTCCCAACAATCATCTACTATCCACACTTCCTTTCAATCTATACCATAATAATCTCAACCCCTCATTCATGCCTCAATTCCTTTTCAGCACATACCTCAGTAATCTCAACCCCTCATTCACTCTTCTATTCCCTTCCAATACACTCTACAAAAATCACAACCTTTTATCCACACATCTACTCCCTTTCAACATATACCACAAAACTCACAACCCCTTCTTAACACATCCATTCCCATAAAATATAAATACATTCAACCTTCATGTTCGATAGTTTCACAACCCACTTATAATATCCCTACAAGAATTCCTCAGCATAACATTCCTTTTCAGTAGAACATTCCTTAATAATATCAACCATACCAACAACCTAATTAGTTTTCATATAATCATCTTGGTTCATCCTCATCAAATACACACAAAAAACCTCAAATGACCCTCTTAAGGTTTTGATGAACAAAATATCTAGTCTCGAAGCCGCTTCCATGGGTCCCAATAATACATTATCATATGAACAAATATGCAACGAGCTTTGTTCATCCATCTTTTTGTATAAAACCTTACCTCCTCACTAGGAGCTTACTTAATTCCTCAAGTTTTATATCAAGGAAGACCCTCAACATCACATATGGGTCTTCCACCACTCTTTTTACCTTATAGCCCACGATCAAGACTTGATGCTTAGGAAATTTCCCATGTCCTTGGCAGACCCTACTTTTTATTGGTGTAATAGCATTTTGAAATACTCACTCTTTTCATTTACAAAACATGCTCACCTATTCCCGGAATACTTCTTAATCAATATCACTCGAACAACTTTGTATGTAATAAAACAATTCTAAGATGATTCCATCGCATACTTTTTTTCTTGTTGGAGGGTATTATTAATCAACTATCATTTTCCCTCACATAAACCAAGTTGATTGAATTATTTTCTTGTTCTTGCACCAAACATATCTCATCTACACTTCAAATACAATCCTTCCAGATGTATGATGAAGTCTTTACAATGGCCTACAAACTTTAGATTTTAGCTCTTGAGGAAGGTAGAGTCAAACTTAGACAAAATAAACAAAAATTTGAATTTTCATCCAAACCATCCTCTAGCCAAGACAAATCCAAATCTTCATCCAACGTGGCGGTAGAAAAATATTCCTCCAAATAAATTTTGACCACCAAACGCTCTCAACCTCAACGCAATTACACTCTCATCAGTGATTCATATAGCTCAGTGTTTGATAAACTTTCGGTTGCTAACATGATCACTTTTCTACCCATCCATCCTATCAATACATCCATTTTACAACCCTCTTAGTACATAGAAAATGATTATTGCAAAGACCACAAGGCCAAAGGTCACAACATCAAAATGTGTCACTAATTCTGAAATGTCCTTCAGGATCGATCAATAAGGGTGACTTAAATTTAGACAATCCTAATGCACCTAAAAATTAGAACCTCAACATCTTTAAATAACCATTTCCAAACCATGCTCTATCGACTAGCCAACCAAAAACCAATAATATTCAAGCCCATCATACCATAAACACAATTAATGAGAAATTACCTACCACTAAATCCACATCTGTACCTTACTCTAATAGTGTTTTTGTAGGAACACAAAATATTAAATTATTAGCACCCATATAACCTATCATCAAAATAAAACTTCATTCATCTACACATATCTCCTTTTATCTAGCCTATCTATGAACTCTTCACAAAGGTCACAAAAACAATGCATTCTAAATATTGTGAAAATATTGTATGATGAATTTACGGCTCAATAACTTACATGTAGTCTTCATAAGGCTATCCCACCCCGTTTAAAAAATTTAAAATCATATCCTGAAACCATCCTACTTATTCAACAAAAAAAAATCTCATCTCTCCATCTTAAGGCCATATCCTTCATCCAAATTACCGATTACCATCATGCAATCAAAAACATCCACCAACGCATGACTAAAGAAGCTACATAAAAAATATTGTCTCCCACACTCATCAAACCAAATGAAACATTAATTCCTTCCACATCTACTTCAAAAGGATATTATGCATCAACCCTTGAGAACATTCTTCAACAGTCACTCATAATGCTTCCTTCCCTTAAGTAGTCTAGCTCTCAAGGTTGGAAGACATCTTAGTATAACTATGAATCCTTATGTGATTATCATAAAATACCAGGACATTCTATGGAAGATTTTAAAGCCCTCAATACTGCCATGGAAAATCTTGCAGACAAGGGTCTTCTTCCTCCAAAGTTATAAAAATAAAAAAACATCTCGTAAAAAATCTACAACTACTGTATCTACTTCATCATCTACACCTACCAAGGAATATTATAACCATAATCCCCCTCATCAACTTGATGCAATACGTGTATTCATTTTTACCCTCATTATAAAAGATAGGAACCCCATGCGCAAAGGCCTATCACCCGGGTGTTGGGCACTCACCTAAGGCACGCATGGGATCAGAGTCTCTCTTTTATGTGATTTTAGTGGGAAACATCATCTATAATCCATGTTTAAGATTTTTAAAAGCGATAAAACATACAAGCATCATAGAGCTTAGAACAGCTTCTAGATCCTTGTAGTCATTCTAGATAGAAAATGCTTAATGATTCTATAACTTATACGAGACAGAAATAAGTTGTACAAGCACTCATACTTAATCATAAACATAAATGAAAAATAACTATGAGAAAGATGTATGCATTAGAATCATCAATGTTCATATTCATTGTAAGCTGGTAACCTCATTACATTCATGGAGCCATTTAAAAATATATAGAGAAGCGGACCATGATCATGCATTATATACGGAATTACATGGCTAGGCTCTAAAAATAAATTTATGAACCCCATACCCCTAATACATCCTTCCTCACTGAACACAATTACCCAAACTAATAGAGTTCTTGCGGTATTTTGCGCAGAGCTCCACCCTCTGTCTAATTATATTTTTCCTTCTACGGTAGCGCTTGTATAAATAGGATTTCTAGACTGCTAACTCATCCTCCAATGGCCTCAAATCCAATGCCAAGTGTCTGAGTATGGTCCTCCATGTGAGCATGCTCCTCCAGTGAGAGCTTTCCCTTTTTACCATGATGATCTTCTAGAAGCTTCTACTACAAGCATGCTCCTTCCTAGGACACCATGTCGCTAGGCTAGCACCTTATCCACTCTACATGCGTAGTCGGGTCATGATTTTCACGTGTTACTCCAAAACACCCAATATGGATAAGTCTCAAACCCTTGGTTCTATCCACGTGCATGCCACGGGTTTCCTTAAAGCCTTCCTTAAACCCTGCCCTACACGCTTTATCCTTACGCACGTTTCTTCATCTTAGGCCTTCCGCGCCTATGCGCCCTTTTGTACTTAGCCAATATTTTAGGGGCCCAACATTACCCCACACTACACCTGTTCTCCATCTACGGGAACACTTATCCAGTGAAAAGAAAGAATACAATAGACTTACACCAAGGAAAAGAATAAGGGGATGAAAGAATATGGAAAGAAGAAAGAATGTGGAAGTGATGGAATCACTGCAAAAGGCTAGAAAAATCCTTTTGCAAGTTAGCCTCCAACTTGTTCCAAGCATCGACTTCATTCTACACTTTTTGATAGAATTCACCCACCAGGGTGCTCACCTCATCAAAACATAGCCCATTTCCTTGTGTGCTTATGGTGTTAGCAATTTTCTCTAATTCTTTGCCTACATCATCTAGTGCATCCATTCTTCATCTAATCTATGGGTATAGTTCCTTCAACTGGTTTTTAATTGAACCCCTTCGAGGATTCAATGTCTTTAGATTTTCTTTTGAACTCGGCAAGGATTTTGTTCCTTTCCCCTATTTACTTTATTCTTCTCCTGGAACTCCTTGAGTTCTACTTTATGAGTGGCAACCAAGGTGCTTGCCACTTTGTCTTTGTCCGTACATTGTCATATGTGGGCTGATTAGTCTAGGAAGAAACTTTTATATCAGTAAGAACCTTGTTGTACTCTGCTACGAATGCCACAACCTTAAATTTAGCTTCTTTCTCTAAGTATGCGGCCACTTCTTCTACTGATTCCAAGGCTAACAACTGCCTCTCCATGGTGAGGACTCTTCTTAAATCCTTCAAGCATCCTAAGGAAAATCCATACTTCTATACGGGGGTGCTAGGTCTGGATGCTTCAATACTATAGAATTATTAATAGCCTCCACCTTTTTGTACACCGTGCACACCTTGGCCTTCTCATCTTTTATCTCACAATGTAACTAGGCGCTGATCAGTTTCTCTTGAATTAGCTCCTTAGTCCTTATAGCTAGTTCTTCCTCTTTCTTCTTCAGGTCCTCCTCCAGATCTTTGATTCTATCATTCCACCCAAAGAGTCTAGCTTTGATTTCAATAGAGACCTTATTGAGCACATTGCACAATTGTTCATCCGAGAGTTGTTAAGCATTCACCACTAGGTTGTCTTCTTTTGGTCCTGAAATGTTATTATTTCCCTATGGCTTACTTCAAATTCTAGCTCATCAAGATGGGACTCAATTTCCCATGAGAGCATATTCCTCATCCACGGGTATGCAACCTCCTTGTCAAAAGATGACATTGCCAAGATTTCCTCTACTAGAATAATTCTTTGGAACCACGCACAAAACACTTTCTTGGGGTCATCAATATAACCCATTCCTGGCCTCTCCTCCCCTACGCACCTTCCTCCTATGCACGTGCCCTTAGGAATACTTACATTTAAAAAGGGGCCTCCAGTGCTATTGAGGTCCTTTTTCGCGTTCTCCTCCTTATCTTCATCCAACACCGGCTCAAAGACTATGTTCGACTTCTCCTCCTCCAAGGTCTCGATGGCCTTTATTTCTTCTCTATCTACCCACTTGGTTATCTATTTTACTTTGTAAGGCTTGGAGCCTTATATTTCTACACACCATCTCCCTCATTTCTCATGTCTGGATGCGCTCTCCCTTCTGGCTAGCTAGCCACGACCGCACGAAGAGGAACCCCTGCTCCTCTTCTCCGCCTTCTTCATCTGAATCATGTACGTTGAAAACAAGTGGCCCTTGTTCTTTTTCAGGATCGTCTTCCCCACTAACATCTTCTTTGTTATTTTCTTCTTCACCTATGTGCTTTTCCAAACTTCCAGTTTATTCTGAGGTGGTCTCCTCTTCTAGCCTCTACTTCTTCCTAGCTGGGGATTTCAGTGTAGGTGACATTGTTTCTTCTTCTCTCGAGGACTCCTTGTCTGATAGATTTTCTCACTTTGGAGTCTTTTCCTTGACTAAGGGCCTCTTCTTGTGTGAATACATGTTTGTTCTAGTGCTTTTCCCAGTGGATCCTATTACCTGTGTTTCCAAAACACTTGGTATTTTCTTCTCTGGATCCTTTTCCTCCTATCTGGGCACGGGTCTCTTCCTTCTAGTTGGATCCTCAGGCATAGACACCTTGTTTTCTAGATATGTGCCCTTCTCATATTTGGGCCTTATGTAGAGGTACACACGTGTCATGGATCCTTTTGTAATGGGTAGAGTCATGGGCCTTGTCATCTATACTTCATGCGACACATACCTCTCCACATACGCATGCTTTCTCGGGATAGACCAACCTTTTACACATTTCCCTATGTTCCTAGTCCAGATTACCAAGGTATAGTTTTAGATTCTTGGACTCTTTGAACATGTTTACTCCCGCTTGGAAGTATTGAGTTGTGAAGGAAAAGGGGAGCTTGCACCATGGGCTCCATGTTTCATTCATCAGTTTGAACCTGCCCAGGTAGAAATGCTTTGGTACACAACAAATTCAGCTTCTCCTTTGGTGGCCGCTGGAAGTTGTTCGGGAATCCTCCATTCTACCCCGAACGCGTTCCTTAGGTGCGTATACCATTTCTCTAAGTGCACCTTGTGTACAATTGTCATGGAGTCACATGTGTATTTTTCAAATCTTTTTACGGGTGAAGGGTCCTCAGTGGGGTACTCCCATAAAAAAATTTCTAATGCATCAGGTACTCCAATCTCTAAAATGACAATTGTTAGCAGGACATTACTGAACTGGATCCTGTCACCTTCCTTTGCGCAGCTAACAATCTCATCCCCGATGAATGTAGATAATTTGTAGATGGTGCCTTCTAAGATTTTCCTGCAAACATGTAATCATGGCTTATTGACCTGAGTCCATCTCTCCTAGCCATTTAAATTAGTCACCAAATGCACACCCATTTTCATTACCAGGTCCTCAATGTCTGTGATATCATAATACCTTGACCCATTTTTATATGCGTAGGTGGTGATAGTCTCCTTAATTACCTCTTTATCACCTAGGTCATCTTCCAAACCATCTCCTTCACAGATGAGGCCTGTGAAATGTGAGATAAGTTGAGGGGTAATGCACATCTTGCACCCCGTGAAATGGAAGTAGTCCTCATGCACGCATGACATCAGCCATTAATATAGGCACTCAGGCTTCCCGAAGTAAGGCAACTCAAAGAGTTACAATAACCCTACCTTTTCCAACTTTACCTTCACATCATCATTATAGATTAGAAAACCCTCTAGTGTCCTTCTATTTGTTGGGTGCTCTAACTCCGTGCCATCTCCTTCTTGATTGTGTTCATACGATGATTGTAATCATTTATAGACATGTGTCATAGATGGGACTCCCACTCCTTCCTAGCAACACTCCATCCGGTCTTGCATTTCGTATACCACTCTTCATTTTTATGTGTGTCGGTTTCTTGTTGTTTTCCCTTGCCCTTGCCCTTTCCCTTCTTGGGTGTGCTAACGTGTTTCATGGGTACCATTGTCTAGTTTTTCTTCTTACTTTAATCACTTCTTGTAACTCTATTCTTCTACTCTTTCCCACCTTAGATCTCGAATTTGTGAAGAAAATTCCTAAAACCCACACCCTAGTTCTTCAAACCCTAGCTGGGAAAATCCCTTCACAAGATAGCACCTTCTCATAACTCTTTTACGCCCGTGAAATCCCTTTTTTCTGGTTCATAGATCCTAACTAGTTACCTAGGCTTAATCTCCTTAAATTTTTCTTCACATGAATCAGTTTTGGAAGCCCTAGTTACTAAAAATGTAAAAGCACTTCTTTCTCCTTGTACGTAAAGTGAATAATGAAATGCCTCAACCCTCTATATTTTCCCCCTTTTTAAGCATTAAATGCTACTTCACCTACCACCATACTTTTCACATTTAATGCATCTTTTTCAAACAAAGTCTGACTTTAGCACTTTAACTCATGCGCCTGACCCTACACGGATAATCTTCCAACCTTCTGGCGTGCAACCAATCCATCTAGATAGGATACTTTTGTTCACGCATCACTAGTGCCAAAGGAACTTCTTCTTTCCCGATTTTATCTCTCGCCAACCTCGTGTTGCTTATGTGCTTTTTCTTCCTTTGTATGCGTGGGATCTGAAAGTAGCCTTATCTTAACACCAACAATCCTTATATGAAAAATATGTATGCATTAGAATCATCAATGTTCATATTCATTATAAGCCGGTAACCTCATTACATTCATGGAGCCATTACAAAATATACAGAGAAGCGGTGAGTCATGCATTATATCTGGAATTATATGGCTACGCTCTAAAAATAAATTTATGAACCCCATACCCCTGATACATCCTTCCCTAAACACAATTACCAAAACTAACGAGTTCTTGCATTATTTTTGCGAGCTTTGCCCTCTATCTAATTAATTTTCCTTCTATAGGCACTTGTATATATAGAATTTCTGGACTGCCAACTCATTCTCTAATGGCCTCAGATCTGATGCCAAGTGTTTGAATGTGGTCCTCCATGTGAGCATGCTCCTCCAGGCTTGAGATTTCCACTTTTTACCATGATGAGATTCTAAAATCTTCTACTGTAGGAATGCTTCTTCCGGGCCACCCTATCACTAGGATGTCACCTTATCTACTCTGTATGTGTAGTCAGGTCATGTTTTTCATGTGTTCTGCTAAAATTCCAAATATGGATAAGTCCCAAACCCTTATTTCTATCTATGTGCGCGCCATGGGTTTCCTTAAACCCTTTCCTGCATGTCTTATCCTTGCATGTGTTTCTTCAGCTTAGGCCTTGTGCGCCTATGCACCCTTTTATACTTGGCCAATATTTTAGGGGCCCAACATTACCCCACACTACACATGTTCTCTGTCCATGGGAACACTTCTCCAGTGAAAAGAAATAATACAATAGACTTACACTATGGGAAAAGAATAAGGGGATGAAAGAATATAGAAAGAAGAAAGAATGGGAAGTGATGGAATCACTGCAATAGGCTAGGAAAATCCTTTTGCAAGTCAGCCTCCAACTTGTTCTAGGCATCAACTTCATTCGCACTTTACGTGAGTTAGTGACCAGGGGTTCTCACCTCATCAAAATGTAGCCCATTTCCTTGTGTGTTTATGGTGTTAGCAATTTTCTCTAATTCTTTGCCTACATCATCTAGTGCATCCATTCTTCGTGTAATCTGTGGGTACAGTTCCTTCAACTAGTTTTTAATTGAACCCCTTAAGGCTTCAATGGCTTCATATTTTCTTTCAACCTCGGCAAGGATTTTTTCCTTTCCACCCTATTTCATTTATTCTTCTCCTGGAACTCCTTGAGTGGCAACCAAGATTCTAGCCACTTTGTCTCTGTCTACACAATTGTCATATGTGACCTCAACAGTCTGGGAAGAAACTTTTATATCAGCAAGAACCTTGTTGTACTCTGCTCTCGAATGTTATGACCTTTAATTTATCTTCTTTCTCTAAGCACACAACCACTTCTTTTGTAGATTCCAAGGCTAACGGCTACCTCTCCATGGTGAGGACTCTTGTTAAATCCTCCAGGCATCCTAAGGCAGATCCATACTTCTACGCGGGGTGTTAGGTCCAGATGCTTCAATACTATAGCATTATTAATAGCCTCCACCTTTTTGTACACCACACACACCTTGGCCTTCTCATCTCTTAGATCATGCTCAGAATGGGAATTGATCGGTTTCTCTTGACTTAGCTCCTTAGCCTTTTTAGCTAGTTCTTCCTCTTTCTTCTTCAGGTCCTCCTCCAGATCTTTGATTCTATCATTCCATTCGAAGATTCTAGCTTTGATTTCAACAGAGACCTTGTTAAGTGTGTTGCATACTGATTGTTCATCCAAAATATGTTGAGCGTTCACCATTGGGTTGTCTTACTCGGTTGGTCCTGGTAATGTTATTATTGCCTCGTGGCTTACTTCAAATTCTAGCTCATCAAGATGGGACTCAATTTCCCATGAGAGCATCTTCCTCATCCATGGTATATGCAGCCTCCTTGTCAAAAGATGACATTGCCATCGGTTCCTCTCTTTCGAATTGTGCTTTGGAACTACACATGAAACACTTTGTTGGGGTCATCAATATAACCCATTCCTGGCCTCTCCTCCCTTGTACGCCTTCCTCTCCGCACGCGTGCCCTTAGGAATACTTACAATTAATTTGGGGCTTCCAGTGCTTCCATGGTCCTTTTTCACATTCTCCTCCTCCAAGGTCTCGATGGCCTTTGTTTCTTCTCTCTCTCCCCACTTGGTTATCTCTGCTCCACTATAGGGCTTGGAGCCTTCTATGTCTACGTGCCATTTCTCTCACTTCTCATGTCTTGGGTGCCTCTCCTTCCCGGCTATCTCTTACGTTGCATGAAGAGGAACCCTTGCTCCTCTTCTCTTCCTTCTTCATCTGAATCATGTACATTGAAAACAAGTAGTCGTTGTTATTTTTCAAGATCATCTTCCCCACTAACATCTTCTTCACTATCTTCTTCTTCACCTATGCACTTTTCCAAACTTCTAGTTTCTTCTTCGAGGCGGTCTCCTCTTCTAGCCTTTGCTTCTTCCTAGTTGAGGATTTCAGGTATAGGTGAATTTGTTCTTCTTCTCCTAAGGACTCCTTGTCTGATGGATTTTCTAGCTCTGGAGTATTTTCCTTGACTAAGGGCCTCTTCTTGTGTGAATACATGCTTGTTCTAGTGCTTGTCCCAAGGGATCATATTACCTATGTTTCCACAACACTTGGTATTTTCTTCTCTGGATCCTTTTCTTCCTATCTGGGCATGGGTCTCTTCCTTCCAGTTGGATCCTAAGGCATAAACACCTCATTTTCTAGATATGTGCCCTTCTCAAATTTGGGCCTTATGCGAGAGAGGTGCACGTGTGCCATAGATCCTCCTGCAATGGGAAGAGTCATGGGCCTTGTCATCTATACTTCATGCGACACGTGCCCCATGCTCTCACCTACCTGATGTTTCTTATGTTCTTTAACTCACGCACCTGACCCTACACAGATAATCTTCCAACCTTTTGGTGCATAACCAATCAATCTAGATAGGAGACTCTTACGCATGTGTCACCTACAGCACCGAAAGCACTTCTTCTATCTTGATTTTTGCTCTCACCTACCTCATGTTGCTTATGCACTTTTTTTTCCTTTATACGTTGGATCTAAAAGTATCCTTATCTTGACACCAACCATCCTTTTCCATCTTTTCTTTCCATGCACCTCTTTCAATAGGGCCATTCAATCAGGATTTTTAACACAAAATTCCTTAGCACTTTACTCATGTTCTCCACCACATTACTCCACCCCACACTAAAACGATGTGCGGTCCTCTGCGCACTCACAAATCCTCAAAGAGTAATAAGGTTATGGTGCCGAAGGTGTGAAATAAACAACACAAAAGGGAAACACAAGAAAAGAAATGCATAAAGGAAATTCTAAACTAACTGGAAAAAATACCTTATTTACAAACACCAAGAAGACTTATTTATAATAGGGCTTTAGCCTACTCCCATTGAAGTGTCCAAGAAATTTCATTCCATCCAGTAACTGAGAATTGCACACACCTAAATCAAGGATGTATGCTATTTTATAGGGACCTAACAAATGGACCTTCAACTTCCTAGGATTGCGCAGAAACTTAGAATCATATAGTAATACCATCTACCCAACCTCAAACTTCTTGTTTCTGATGTCACGATCGTGCCATGCTTTTTTCTTTTCTTTTTATGTCATTTGGCTCCACCTAGAAAGTGATCGTCTTTCATCCAACTTCATTATTTCATCAATTCACTCTTCCAAGGCTTTCTCATTAGCGAGCCCTCCTACACGTGCTATTTGTAGAGAGGTAGCATGAATTCAATTGGTAGAAATGCTTGTCCGTGCCAAACAACAATTAAAATGGTGTGGCTTTGTTCATCCTTTTATAAGTTGTCATGTAAGCCCATAATATGACTAATACCTTGTCATCCTAATCTTGTCTTTCGACATCACAAATTTTTGTCAGGGTATGACTCAGTATTTTGTTAAATGCTTCCATGGTTCCATTTGCTTGTGGGTGATAAGGGGTAGTCTTTTGATGAGCTACCATGAACTCTACTAACAGGATCCTCATAGTCTCATTTAAGAAATGTGTACCCCTATCATTGGTTAAAATTAAAGGACATCCATACCTTGTGATAATGTTCTCCCACAAAAATCTTGTCGATGTGGCTGCTGTGTAATCTTTAGTTGGGGCTACCTCTGCCCACCTTGTCAAATAGTCCATACAAGTGATTACATAGCGTGATCCGGTCCTACGTGTATGCAATGGAAAGGTTTACAAATATATGGGATGAGGTTAAAGAACCTCGAGCTTGACTAAACTCATCCATGCACCATAAGATTATAGCTAAATAAGAAACTATCTATGCATATATAAATTTGAAACTAACATTAAAACCATAGCATATATACTACTCTCTACTCCATGAAAGCTTAATGAAAGTGAACCTAGATAGATTCTAAGAAATCAAATTATGTATTGTTTACTCTCAAACATAGTGAAGAGATCTATCTTCTCTTACTAACTATATTTGGAATGGATGGATGCAAGATGGGGTAGATCTTAATAATGGAGTATGGCCAAGATCCAAATGTTTTATAGCTTAAAGCTATCACAAATTATTTCTAATGCCAAGATATCCAAATATGAGAGAGTTTTTGTTATGTAAACAAGGTGTGTGTTTGAGAGGGAGGGGTGACCCTTCTATTTATAGTTTTTCACTTGGGAGAGTTTGGAATTTGGGTGCATGTGGGACTAAATCTCAAAAAGCACTTTTAGATTAGATTAGGATAAACATGCTTTAGGCTAGTTAACTAGGGTTTAGGCTAGTTAAAATTGATTAGCAAGTGATTAGAGACTCATTGAGAGTTGGGAGGGGTCTGGATAACCAATTGTGACTGATAGATAGCCTACAAAGCCAATAGAAGTGGTCTAGAGAGAACTAGGGAGGTTCTGAATGGTCAAAAGGAGGAATGTTTAGCTAATAAGAGAGATATTAGCCCAATTAGCTGATTATAGGAGGAATACGACTGAGAAGGTGTCGTAAATGGGAATCCCAAAATGGAGCAAAGAAGGGTTGATTAACAAAGTGTCTTCAATCAGTTGAATTGTATGAAATGTTAAGTGTAAGAATATTTTAGGTGTCTACACTACGCAATGTTGGTGCAATAGGGCCTACAAATTCTATTGCCCATTTCTTAAAGGGTTCATCGCTAGGGATATGGTGAAAAGGCATTTCATCTCTCTTTCTGGCTTGCCAATGTCTTTGACAATGGTCACTCACTTTATAATAGTCCTCCTTACAATCCTTATACGAGTTTCCCACCATAATCTTGCCATTAAAATTTTATGCGCGGTGGCATCACCTGCATAATGTCCACCTGCATTGCCTTCGTGTGCTTCCTCTATGATGGCTAGGTGCTCATGCTCTAGTACACACCTACGCAAAAAATTATCATGCCCTAACTTGTATAAGTCCCCACTAATCAACATATAGGGTGTGGCATGTATGGCTAGTTCCTTTCTTTCTAATGCCTTCATCCCTTCCAGCACCACACATTCCTTTAAGAATACTGCAATTTCCTCCAAATCTGAGGGCACTCACCGAAACCTAAACAATTGCACTTCTATCATAGTCTCTTCAATACTCTACGCATCCTCCCCTAAATAAATTCTTGACAGATGATTAGGTCCACAATGACTCTTCCTAGGCTTTACAACTACCGTAAACTCAAACTCTTGAAATAATAGCACCCACCGAGATATGTGCCCTTTTAGAATAGGCTTGTTCACTAAGTGCTTTAACGCCATGTGGTTGATGTAGAATACAAAGGGTGTTTCCAGAAGATATTGTCTGAACTTGAAAAGTGCATAGATCATTGACAATGCTTCGCTTTCGATCGTTGTGTAATTAACGCTCTCGTTGTAAACTTCCTTCTTGCAAAACATAGAGGATGATCAATAATTCCTTCACCCGATTGTGCAAGCACTACTCCAATGGTGGTTCTTGAGGCATCTACATGAACATGGAAGGGCTTATCCCAAGAGGGAAAATGTAATATAGGCGCGGTGACAAGCCTATCCTTTAATGTGTCAAATGCCTTCATTGCACCTCTCCCAATGGAAGGCACTTTTATGTCTGAGCAATTCTTCTAGAGGCACAACTATCTTGGCATACCCCTTGATGAATTTCCTGTAATAATCCATATGCCCAAGAAATCCACGCATGCACTCGGCTAGTAAGCTCCCTAATCCCATAATAACTACAACTTTGGCAAGATCTACTCGTAAACCCTCCTTATATATGATATGCCCCAATAATGTCCCAAAAGGTGTAGAAAAGACACACTTTTTAATGTTGAGGGATATCCTCAACTGTCGACACCTCTCAAACATCAGCCTCAAATTATCACATTGTTCTTTCACTAGCCCATACACTTTGTCCAATCATCTAGATAAACCTAAAGAAATTTGTGGATGAAGTCCTGGAACACCTGAACCACTATGCATGAGAAAACAGTAGGTGCATTCTTCAACCCAAAGGGCATGACCATGTATGAAAAAATTCCCCATTCAGTGGTGAAAGTTTTCTTCTCTTGGTCTTCCTTTGCAATCCAGACTTGGTGGTACCCCAAAAATCCATCCGTAAAGGAATAGATTTCGTACTCTGCCAAATCCCTCTAAAATTTATTTAGTGAAAGGGGTTGGAAAAGGATTGATGACACAAACTACATTTAGCTCCCTATAATCCACATAGATCCTAATCTTCCCATCCTTCTTGATGCTTATCACCATCAGGCTTATCCATTCTAATTCTTCTACACTTAAATGATCCTAGAAGCTCTCATTTTCTCTCTCTTCCTTTAATTTTACACACAAATTAGGATTCATCTAATAGGTTCTCTTCCTAACCAGGCACGCACCATCCTTCAACTTTATCCTCATCTCCCCCAAGGAATGGTGGATGCCTTTGAGTTCATGGTCCTGTGCAAGAATAAATCCTCAAATTTGTGCAAAATATCAATGATATTAGAGACCTCCTTCTCGAACCAGTAATCTCTAATAATATCTTCCTTTGGTTCTTCTTTTCCGAGCCAATGTTAACCCTCTTTATCTTTAAAGGCTCATGGTAGGTGCATGCACAAGCATCGAACTATCCACTACCTCACGAGTCCCTACATAATGGTTAACATCCAAGCTCTCTACTTCCTCCCCATCAATAACATATGCTAATTTCCCTTTCTCTTTTTCCAAGCATGCACGCTCAAGTTTGGATCTCTTCTACTTCTTTCCTCGCCTCTTCAAAACATGCCTCCAAACTTGGTCCACCTAGTAGTTCCAACAGCCTATATTCTCGTCATGGCACTATCCCCGTGGTAAGGCACTTAACAACCTGTAATGCCTTATCAACTGATGGCTTGGTACTTTGGTACTCAAACATTTGAATGAGGTCAGCTGCTAGCTCTTGCCAATTTCCTATTTGGTGGCATGTCTCAGAATGTATGTACCATGCATGCGCACAACCCTGCAGTGTAGAATACAACTTGTGCACCCAAAGGGATGGTGGCAAAGCTTTTGCGCCTTCTCTCCAAACCTTCTCACAAGCTTGGATGTGGAAAGAGGTGGGTTCCTTACCATGGTAGTCCTTGATGGTGGTGGGCACATTGCTTCTAGAAAACCTAACAAAGAGAGAAATTCTCACCTCGTGCCATTCCAAAAGGATCTCCTAATGTGTAGCCCACCACCATACCATTGTGCTGATTAGGACATAATTTAACATCCCCTTTGTTCCTTCTCCTCCTTCCACTGAGCTTCCATATCCTATAAAAATATCTTAGGGAAGGCCCCTTTGGAATACTTAGATAGTTTTTTTCCTCCTAGGTGCCAAACTATACCCGTATTTATTACTTTTGTTACCGATCCTATCAACTGCCATCCGATCAATTCATAAGTCCCATGTGCCCAATTATCACATGCTAGGTTGGTGGTGTCACTTACTGACTAAGCATCCTCAAACTAGATAACTCTGTCAGTAGGATGGATTATCTCTAGATCCCTGATTAAGTGCACATATATCCGATCCAGGACTTCTTCCCCCAAAGGTTCAGTATGGGGTGTCAACTTCCATTCATCTAAGGGTATAATGACCTGTTCCTCCTTATTTTCAAAGCTGATTTACCCCTTATTGAATCAAGGTAAACATTATTCTTGTAACACCATGGGCACCCAAGTAGTCTTTGGGAAATTATCTCGCCTCGGCGAGCACCAAGACTTCAAGTCTCCAAGAAACTTAGCTCCTTGGATAGTGATAGTTACATCCTTTAAGACACCAATGGGCATTGCCTTTATTTTGTTTCCCATATACAACACATTTGAAGATGGCTGTAATACAGCCTTCCCATCTAATGCCAAGCATCCAATGTGAGAACATTGACCTCCGCACCTGTGTCAATGAGGATATTACTAAGGAGCCATCCATCTATGATTGCATTCAAAGTGATCTCTTTTTCATATTTAATGTTTTGAGGGGGAAGGTTTGCATGCAAGATCTGTATCTTGCACTCTTCTCTGGTGCATGGTACCTTCTCCCTCAACCATGCTCCTAGAAAGGGGATACTATTCTCTTGCCTTAGCATTTTAAATACTTCCTTGACCTCATCTAGGTCATCTTTTGGCACCTCGACCTTCCTCATTTGCTCCTCCCTCCTAGAATGATCCTTTAGGCACTAGATTTCTCCTTGTAAACTCCGAATGACATCCATGGTATCCTGATATACTTATTTTTTGTGTGGGTCCTGGTACTTCCCATGAACTACTTCCTCTCTTGAAACCAAGGTCCTTTTTCTTGGTATTTCATGTGCGTGCATAGCCTCTGCCCTTATTATTACTAAAACAAGTTCCAAGCCTAGATCACATGTTACCCACGACATCTATTGTGTGTCTATCTTCTTGATGCTTACCATTCCAACACCCTTATCTATCCTCAAACAAATCTAGGCATTCCTCATACTTGTGCTTCTTTCCGCACCATGAGCACTACAATAGGTCTGGGAACTCTCATTTATAATGTTCTATAGACCCACAATTAAAATAGGTTCCACGTGGGAACTCACTCCTTCCTCCCCCATGGTTACCATGACCATGGAATCCTCCACAAAATCCCCTTCCATGCGTGCCACCATCTGCACGCTCCTCATAGCAGTGATCATCCCCTTTAGAACTACTGGAAATGCTGGTTTGGCACACCCCATGATCAATGGCCTCATGGATCTGATCAATGAGCCTACAATCCTTAGTATCATGGGTTGTAGAGGTGCAAATATTACAGTAGTAAGACACATTCTTCTCGGATTGTACATTGTAACAAAGGGCATCTACTTGCATCATGGTCCCCATGAAAATTTCACAGTCTACTATCACAATGTGTACTACCCTCCGAGGAAAACTACCCTTGACATGCCCCTCTACTTCACAATCTATACACCATAAACCACTGCGAGTCTCATGGGCTGAGTTCGTAGACAATTTCTCTAGTTGCTTAGCCATAGAAGCAATTTGAGCCTCCAGTCCGGGCTAACTCCAAAGTATCAACACTATCAATGACCTCGGTGCAGAGAGTAACTTCCAATGCCTCGCGGGTCTCATGAAATTTTTATGAGATAGGGCCCTTCTAAAAGGGGTGATCAATCCTCTAACAAACCACTGAGCATGCTTTGTGAAGGGTGAATATCATATGATAACTTAGACAAGAGAGTTTTAAAGTGTGCATCATACTCCCACACACTCTCTGCCATTCCCTATTAAATCTCCTTCAGAGCGCTAATGCTCTTATGTTCAAACTTCGGATGTGAAATTATTCCAAGAAGACATTCTTTAAAGTGATATAATCCACCACCGTTTGATGAGGGCCATATTTCATTTACCATCTATGTGCATTCCCCGCAAAGTTGTTACAAATTGACTAGCCTATTGCTCGAGGTTGTGATCCCCTTTGCGCACTATTGAGCTCACACTTGTGAACATGTTCGCAACATATTCAATCCCTCTATAATCTGGCAAGTGTAAAGGCATCTCAAAGAAGACATGATGGGGTGGTGGGGCCCTTGTCCTCCTGAGCTAGAGCCTTGGTTTCCTCTAGTGTTTCCTCTACTACCAGATCCACCAAGTCTTGTATCTCCCGAGCCACTAGATCCACCAAAACCACTAGGTCCACTGTGTCCTATACCTCTTGACCCACTAGATCTACCGAACACCAAGTCCTGTAGTAGTCATGCCAAGTGTCCCCAAGGTTCCACTAAACTGTGTGCCAACAGATGTATGATAATGCCCCACTACCACTATTGTACCCCACGCCACTTCTAGATGTGAGACCGAAGGCTTGTATACTTGTTCCTTGTCCAAAGACTCCTATGAATACTTGGGATATGTGTAGCCATAAACGTGGGAAGTGAAAAATCATACCTCTTAGGCGTAGATCTATCACTTCCACCGATACAACTCCGGTCAATGATACTCTCTTTTCTTGTTCAGAAAACCAAGCACCGTGGTTTGGTCACTAGGTGGGTTCAGATACATGCCAACGACTCTTCTTTCTCCGCATGACAAACTCTCATCAAAAGTCGAAGGGGTATCTCTTACGCACTTGCCAAGATGGGGTAGCACAGACTGCTCAGGTTCCACGTCCTCCCCAGTGAACCTCAACTCCTTCCCGCAATGTCCGCTCCATATATCCATCACACTTATAGCCTCATGTCATCTAACAATCTCCCTTTCATGTGCTTCACTATACTTGAGCCATCTCTCCTCCCTTTCCTTATCCATTGTAATATTTGCCATCTTCCTCCACCCTATCTCCCTTGCCTAGAACTCAAAATGGTTTAGGTGACCATTGGAAATGCCTCTAAACCCAAAGTAACAACCAGATATTCAAGTTAGATGGCTAACATGTAGAAATGATCCTCTGGGCTCCCGTAGAAATTTAAACTCAACAACTTTTGGGAAAGAATATGTGGAAATAGCATACTCCAGAGTGTAGCTAGCCAACACACCTTCCCACCAATGATCCACATCATGAGTCCATGTCAGATCTACATCCTACAACCTCTGGTACTCTTCTTGGGTCCACACACATGATCTATAATACCATATTGATCTAGACACATATGTTGAGAGCCATTCATACAGTTCTAATGGGAAATAATAGAAAAATGTTTCATATAAATCATGGTAGAGGTTCTCTTCTACCCATCTACGTGCATCAAACTCAAGTCCAGTGTTGAATCTATGAGAAAATTCATCCTCCATGCTCTTGAACCATGATTCAAAACTTTCCAGAGTTAAACATTTTATCATTACTCATTACCCAGATCATGATGTATGCCATTTCCCACTACAACTTTGAAAAGAGGTCCCAGCAATGGAACCAAGATGTAGTCATTTTTACCCTCATTATAAAAGAAAGGAACCCCATGCACGTTGGCCTATCACCCAATGAGCGCTGGGTGCTCACTTGAGGCACACGCGGGAGCCGAGTCTCTCTTTTATGTGAGTTTAGTGGGAAACATCATCTATGATCCATGTTTAAGAGTTTTGAAAGGAGTAAAACATACAAGCATCATAGAGCTCATAACAACTTCTAGATCCTTGCAGTCATTCTAGATAGAAAATGCTTAACAGATTCTATAACTTATACCAAAATAGAAAGAATTTGTACAAGCACTCATACTTAATCATAAACATAAATGAAAAAGAACTATGAGAAAGATGTATGCATTAGAATCATCAATGTTCATATTCATTGTAAATTGGTAACCTCATTACATTCATGGAGCCATTACAAAATATACAGAGAAGTAGACCGCAGTCATGCATTATATCTGGACTTATATGGCTAGGCTCTCAAAATAAATTTATGAACCCCATACCCACTGATACATCCTTCCCTAAACATAATTACCCAAACTAACAAAATTCTTACAAAGATTTCTACAGAGCTCGCCTCTATCTAATTATATTTCTCCTTCTATAGGTGCTTGTATATATAGGCTTTCTCGATCGCCAACTTATCCTCCAATAGCCTCGGATCTCGATGCCAAGTGTTTGAATGTGGTCCTCCATGCTCGCATGTTGCTCCGTGTCCGAGCTTTCCACTTTTACCATGATAAGCTTCTGAAGCTTCTACTATAGGCATGCTCCTTCTTGGGCCACCCTGTCATCAAGTTGGCACCTTATCCACTCTGCATGCGCAATCGGGTCATGCTTTTCATGTGTTCTAGCCAAAACTCCCAATATGGCTAAGTCTTGAACCCTTGGTTCTATCTCGTACGTGTGCCATGGGTTTCCTTAAAGCCTTCCTTAAACCTTGCCCTACATGCCTTATCCTTAGGCGTGTTTCTTTAGCTTAGGCCTTGCGCGCCCATGCACCCTTTTGTACTTGGCCAATATTTTAGGGTCCCAACAATACATATTACCACTTGAGTACGTACCATGAACCTAACCCTTTAGAGAAAAAAATTCCCATGGTTTCCATACCCCTTTCTCTTGAATCATCTAATCAAACAACTACACATTTCAAAGCTAAAGTAACCATCCTTGTTGCTCCTCCTACACAATCCACCACCACAATACAAAATTTTTTCATCAAACAATTACATCAAGCTCTAATCAATATGTCTCATGCTTATGAATTGGTTCGCACTTCTCCCTCACATAAAAATCCATGATTGGAGCTCTCCAGGTCCATATTAGTGCCTTTGACAACCCATAACTCTTTGCAAACTTAGTAGGCACTCTCAAAAAATCCACTTGCTATCTCTTTTGATACTTCAAATACCATCATTATAGTCAGAAGACCATGATCTTCCCCTCTTCATCACCACCCAAACTAATGATTTCCTCATTAAAATATTCATGATCGATAATGGAACTGCAGTCAATATCATATCACCATATGTCTTCAACAAGCTTCGACTACAAAATACCATTATTTCCCAAACATCATCCGTACTTTCGAGCATTTAATGATACAATTGCTCCCACATTGGGTACATTCATCTTACCACTTAAATTTGGTGTCAAAACTCTTATTGAACTCTTCTATCTTGTATAATGAGAGTTCCAATACAACATATGTTTAGGTCAACCTTGGATACGCACCATGCATTATATCCCCTCAACACTCCATCGATGCCTTAACACGAGGGTAAAACCTTTATAGTTCCCATGGATCCTAACCCCTTTAGAGCTAGTAACATGATGTATCATCCAAATGATGTGCTTTTTCCTAAATTAATATTAGGATCCTCTGATGAGGTATCTACCAAAGACATCTATCCCATCATCCAAACTACCAGATGACTCTTCCTTTGACAAAGTTATTCATTGCCTATCACCGGGGAGTATTTCCTTTTTATGCTCAATTCACTTCCCATGCCCAATGCATATGGAAGACAAGATAATAAACCCATGTATGAACTTGACATTAGGGATATCATCTCCTACGGTCCTCCACATATAAAAATGAATATCATCTATGGAGGGATCAATCGACACTCTTCACAACCTACTTATCAATGTCATGTTATGCCATTCTTATCGAATTTTAATTCTTATATAAATAGGTCTTCAAACAAATGTAACTCCATCACTACACCTGGAAAGGCTTTGGATTTGGATGTTATGAATAGGTAATCCACAATTTAATCATCCCACATTATTGCAAACCACACAAAAATATGGGTTTGGTTACGAGAAACCAACTTTCAAATCCTTTGTGTCAAATACCATTACACCTATCATCAAATCTGAACCATCATCCTCAACCACACACAATGACCCTATGGATACTAACGACACAATCTCCATCCCTCCTAACTTTTTTAGTCAATACTATTACATTAGGTCCATTGAATTATCAATCTAATCAGGATACTAAAATAATTCCTCTTATCTTGCCGTAAATGATTGCAGAGGACTCACCTACCATTAATATTCTTCAATTTCAAGATGATCATGATATTCTCTCCCACATTGGGGTGGAGGACCATTTTCTTCGGAATTCCTTACCACCCGACGCATTGACACTCCTCAATGAATCCACTTTCAATATTAACATAGGAGCTAGACAAGAACCTCACATAGTCAAATTCATTGTATCCTTGAATCCACATGAGTTAAATGATTTCACCACATTCCTATCTAAGTATAATCAAACATTTCCCTAGTCATATAGTGATATGCAAAGTATCTATCCTAACATCATCGTACAAAATATCATCACCTACCCTAACGCCAAACTAGTAAAAAAATCTACATAGGATTCACCCTCGCATATCTCTTCTTATCAAAGAAGAGTTAAAACACTTTTTCTCCACTAATTTCATCATACCCATTGACTATCCACAATGGGTCTCTAATATTGTACCCATAACCAAAGCCTAAGGAAAGTTATGCATCTGTACCGACTTCTTGTATCTCAATCTCACTTGTCCTAAAGATGAATTCCCTCTTCCAAACATTGACCAGCTTGTCGACCTAACATTCGGCCATGAGATTCTTTCCTTTATGGATGGTTTCTCTAGTTACAATAAAATCCTCATCTCCCCAAAGATCAACATAAGATATCCTTCATCACCCTTGGGGCCATTTTTTTATCATGCCATGCCCTTCGACTAAAAAATTCATGGGCTACTTATCAATGCACCATGACATATATCTTTCATGACCTCATCCATAAAACCATAGAAAACTACATTAATGAACTTCTAGGAAAATATAAACAATGCAGAGATCATCTAGTTGTCTTGGAATCAATCTTCACTCTATCTTATTCAATATTTACTCCATCTTAACCCCACTAAATGTGTCTTTGGTGTTCTCCCAGGTATACTTCTAGGGTCCATCGTATCCATCTAGGGCATTGAATTAGATCCATCAAAGATCAAAGCAATAATCAAAATGCCTCCTCCTCAAACCTCAAACAAATGTATAGCCTTCAAAGTAAGATTCATTCCATCCACTAATTTATATCACAACTCTTAGATAATTTTCAACATTTTCATCATCTCATTCGTAAAGATGTTAACTTTAGATGGTATCACAATTTTCAAAAATATTTTGATGAGCTTAAAAAATAACTCTTATCCGCACCTTTTTCATGCCTCCACATGATCGATCCATTTTACCTCTACATATTTTTCACATATCATGCCTTAGGTGCCATGCTCACCCATCAAGATGAGCAGGGTTGTGAACATGTTGTTTATTATATAAGTTGCACTCTCCATGAATACAAAACCCGTTATACCAAATCTGAAAAGTTGTGCTATGCTTTGTACTTTTCAACATCCAAACTACGCCACTATCTACTTCACCAAAAACTTATGTTACAACCAGTTTTACCCCACTCAAAACCATGCATTATAAACCATATCACAATGACCACATCACTCGGTGGCTCATGCTCATGACCAAGTTTGATCTAGAATTTATACCACAAAAATATATTAAGGGACAAGCCATTGCCGATCAACTCGTCAAATATCCTCTCCCAGAAAATCAACCACCTCATGAACACTTTCCCAAGGAATCTATCAACACTATTAATGATCAATAATCCACTCCTATTAAAATGATCCTTTTCTTTAATGGATATAAATTCCAACAAGGGGAGGGGCTGGTATCATCATCATACCTCCCTAGGGGACTCCTATCCCTTTATCGTTCAAACTTAACTTCAAATGCACTAACAACATGGCCGAATATGAAGCTTTAATAATGGGTCTTCAAATTGCCATTATGTTAGGTGTTCAAATCTTAGAAATTTATGGAGACTTGCAGACTTGTCATTAATCAAGTAAAAGGAATTTATCAATGTAAGAATGAAATTCTACATAAATATAAATACATTGTTGAATTCCTCCTCGAATATTTTAACCATTACACTATTTAGACAATTCTACAATCTTCTAATAAATTCATGGATATCATGGCTTCTTTAGGATCTCTCATTCCTTTATCAACTAAAGAATCGACTGATAATTCCAAAAATTATTTTCATCCATAGATTGGATCAACCATCTCACAAAAATGAACTCCCCTCTATCAACATCATCGAAAACAATCCAACTGAACTTTGGTACACAAACATTTGAATACCTCTCAGAATCTAAAATCCCCCGATCTATCTATAAATGTTAAACGGTATTTCCTCCAATGCACTACCCGATATGTCATAATAGGTGGCATCCTTTATAAATGTGGATTTGATGGCCTCTTACTAATATGTCTTAAATCCCATGAATCCACTAAAGTTATTCAAGAATTTCATGATGGTATATGTGGTGGACATTTCAATGACACTTTTGCCACTAAATGTGTTCTCCGACTTGGCTATTATTTGCCTTCTATCAACTAATATTGTTTTTCATATGTTAATAAATGTGTTAAATGTCAACAACACTCAAACCTCACCCACATCCCTAGTCAAGCTTTATAACCTTCTTAGGACCTATTTCCCTTTTCACAATGGGGGCTAGACCTTATTAGCACTATCAATCCTCATTCATCGCAACAACACCATTCCATCTTTATATCCACTAAATATTTAATTAAATGGGTTGAATCCATTCCCTTAACTTCAACTAAAGAAAATAAAATTGTAAATTTCATTTATCAATACATCATATATCGATTTGGTATTTATCACAAACTTGTCATGGATAATGGTAAATCCTTAAAAATAAGGATGTTAAGAAATTATGTGACACATTCAATATCAAACTAAGTTTTTCATCACCATATTATCCATAAGAAAATGGACAAATTAAGATTTTAATAAAACACTTAACAAAATCCTCATGAAATCAATTGACAAAGAAGGTAGGAATTGGCATCTCTAAATCATGTTTGTTATCTGGGCTTATTGAACTAGCATCTGTACTCCTACGGTTACTACGCCCTTCTCACTAGTCTATGTCTCTAAGGCGTTCTACCCCTTGAAGTTAAAATCCCATCACTTCACGTATCTCTCAAAGACTTTATCCTTGACAAAGATTATCGACAAGACCGTCTAGCATAGTTAGAATTACTAGATGAAAATGTTTAATATCTCTTGAACATCATCATGTCTATCAAGAGTGCATCAAATGCATGTATAAAAAACATTTAAAATAATTTTACTTTATCATAGGTGATCTCGTTCTCAAATAAAATCAAAATTTCACTACTCGAAATGATTAAATGTGGAAAGCTTTCCCTAACTATATTGGTCCATACGTTATCACTCACAAGTATGGGTCGGGAGCATATCATTTAGCCTCCCTTGATGGTACACCTGAAAAGGAACCTCTGAATGCCTTGTACTTGTGGCCTTTCTACTACTAACATCTGGACCATCATGAAAATAGCCACATCAAATGTCTTATTCCATCATCTAATTATTGTAATGATTTAAAAGTATGTGGTCTTCCATCACTATCCTAAAACCTTAAAGATGAGCACCATAGCTCTATTCATCACATATTTCATATGGAAAAGTTCCTCCCTAGTAGGAACCCCTCAATCATTAGACCCACCCATCTTGTTCACAAACTAAAGACATGTCATGGGGCACACATGTGTAGTTTTTGTACACATTTCTTCCCCTCCTTGAAATGGTTTAGTAGGGTTTTCCTCACCTCAAAAGAAAGTCAAAATATCTACGGATGCATTTTATCAAAATACATAGACTGATCCCTCAAAGGAAAACTATTAAAAATCAAAATCATACTATCAAAAAGAAAATTAGACTAATCCCTTGAAGGAAAGATACTTTTTAAAATTATGGACCGATCCTTGAAGGATGGCTATTTGTAAAGATCAAAATTCAAAGTAAGTAGACCACTCCCTTGAAGGATGGATACCCATATAAAAAGGCTTCTCATATCGATGAACCTTCAAAAGGTCAAACTATCAAAACATCCTAGGAAGATTCCCGCATCGATTAGTTTGCGTCAAAAATAAAGTAAATAGTTAGAGCATCTCTCTATGAAACCATTGACAAGAGATCCTTCTCTCCCACACATCCTACATGTGTTAACCCTTCTCATGTTCTAGGAAGGTTTACATTTCACTTACATCCATATCTAATATTTTACATGTGACTACCTATTGATAATCATGGTTTAACATTTATTGTTAAGGCCAAAAAGTGCAAGTACCTTCACCATATTTATGCCCATCACGTATGTATCAAATCTAGTATCCAAGGAACTATTCCATATTTTATTCCTATCCAAGAATTAGGAAACATTTTGACCTACATTTATCACATTTAAGTCACCATATTCTTAAACACATCAAAATCATCATATAACATCAATATCGACAAAATTTCCATATAGTCATAATCAATACAAATAAAAACATTAACATCCATAAAAATAAACATAGTCACAAAACAATCATAAATCTAACATATGAATCGTAAAACCAAAACATGCAATCATATATATATATATATAATCATATCAAAGTCTCTTAGTACATCATCTGAGTCCCCCACACTTCGTATATCAAATCTATACATCAAAATCAAGTCTTCATAAAGAGCCATATACACATCAAAAAATAATACATATCAAATCTATCCAAGAAAACTAAACACCATTAAGGAACTCACTACCACAAATAATGCTCTCTTGAGAAACCTAACCACCACTACCCCGTGCACCACCATCGCCATTGTATCCTCCATCTATCCCTCAAGGTAATCGACCCACACTCGATGCACTTGCATTAGGACTGCTGCTCCTGCCAAGCCCGTTGTTACGCATACCAAAGAGCGGTGGGAAATTTATGTATCACCAAGTCCTCATAGTACACCAAATCCTCTCGAACTAACTTATAATGAGTGTAGCTAACCATACCTAGCACACCCATCTCGAATACTAGACTGGACTCAAAGCTTCCAACTCAAAGACTCACGATACTAATGTCCTAATAATGTCGAGATCCATTTTCAAGGTGTCTCAATGTTGTCTATATCTATCATGATGATCGTCGTGGCGTATCCCAACCGTTACCTAACGAAATCATGCTCACTCCTCAAACCATATCTCTCTCACACTAATCCATCCCACTCAATCACCAAGACATTGCGCTCGGTCCTCAAACTATCTCTCTTTGTCTCCATTGTGGCCTTTTTGGCCCTTAAATGTGTAATAATAGCCTCTAAGGCTACCCTATCTCCATCCTCCTCCTCATCACTAACATCAATCACCTCGTGTGCCTCCTCTACTCAAGCTTTCACCCTCCAAACTCTTTGAACTAGGTGCATCGTCTCCCACTTAGCATATGCCCCACCACGATGTCATATAATCAATAGTCACACTAGCATCATCTATCGGAACCATGTCCCCATGCTCATCCATGCCCATGGCTCCCTCCTCATCAAGCATAGAAAAAGGTTCCCCACAACAGCCATAGGAGTATCTTAATATTGCTCAACCCGTCTATACAATGCTTTGAAGTATCAAGAACATCTTGTATCATACCAAATTACTATCTAACACGGCTAAATCTGATAATCTCCCACCCTTCCCTCATCTCCTCAGTGCACCCATAGCTCATGTTGAGTCACATTGAGCTTAGGCTCTACCCTGTCCATAATTGAAAAATCAATATAGGTTCCCATAATACATCCCCGAAATATAAACCTATGAGGAGCTCTCTCTAGTGAGCCTCCTTTTGAAATCCTCTAGACCACCCTACATCAAAGACACCATCTCAAAAATCCAGTTGATCCCCCAATCATATCCACACCTCTTCATGGTAAAATATGAGGACAAGTCACAAAATATGCTTGAAATACCAACACTGTAGTAAAAACATGACATCAATCCCAAACCTCTTATAGACCCTCCAATCCCATAATTCCCTTTAATTATGCACTAGTAATATAGGGGCCCATGTAAAAATTTTATGATTCACAATCATATCTACAACAACACCATTCATCATCCAAGGAAATATACCACCACTAGAATCAAGTAAAGCAAAACATGATCATCATCATCATCTAAACATGACCCTCCCTCTCAGTAGATTAGAGATACTGATAATAAAACCCACCCACAAAGATATCTCACATCCTCGTCATCCTTCCCATACAACCTCCTCATGACCTCCTCCCTCTTGGTATCATCAATGCAATAAATACCCTCTCTTGAAAATGTAACTTGGTGATCATATGGACATCCTGTTATCCAAAATTCACCCCCTGGGGTAATTTTTATAACATGCATCGATTATTCTGTCCCCCCAGAGTAAGTAGATTGATTCAAGGCCCAAAATCATGAAAATCGCTAAGTCTTGTCCTAGGTGGTCTTGGGGCATTGGGACGTCGGGGCACGAATCGGCGAAAAGCTATCAAGCAATCTGTGCAAGACTTGGGACAGTTGGGACATCGGGACGCGTGGGACGCAAAAAGCCGAATCAGCCGAAAAAATGAAAAAATAGCTTTGTCTTGTTTCACGCAGATTCGGGACGCTTGGACAAAAAAGTACGCGCGGGATGTGGATCGGCCGGTTTGGTGCAAGTCGATCCATTTCGGCGATTCGAAGATATTTGTCCCGGTAATGCAGGGGACAATTGGGACAAAAGTACGCGCGGTGGACGCGAATCGGCCGAATCGGCTAAAGCAAGAGACTTTCCTCCATGACATTTGGACCAAAAGTATGCGGAGGACACGAAAAGCCGAAAGAGCCGAGAGCCAATGGAATCTCGCCACGTGTCTTCACCGCAAAGAGGGACAAGGAAGCCCGAATCGGGTGGTTCGGAGATTTTTTTCCTAGACAGTTTGGGATAGCCGGCAAAAGGATGCGAGGGACACGTGGGATGTGAAAAGCCAAAATATCTTCCAATAAATCAGAACGTGCCACGTGTCAGAAGGAAAAAGTTGCTAAGTGGTCGGTAAAAGTTTCAAAGGGGAAAATGGAACAGAGGGCCCGAGCCAGGTGACACAGGACACGTGTCCTAAGGGGAAGGGGAGTTCAGAGCTCGGGAGAGCTTTGGAAACTTAGCAAAGTTTTGGCCAAAAAACTAAAAGGTAAAGGTTTTCCCCATGCCCCTGTCGATGAACCAAACGATGCCACGTGTCCCAAGTGGCGGGCGCGGGGAAAATGAAATTTTTTCCAAAGTGTAAGAAAAGTCAAAATTTTCAAGGAAAACCCATGGAAAGGGAAGGAGAGAGAATTACGTAGCCAATCAGCACTGACACGTGTCATCCAAGTGGCAGAGCACGGAAAAAATTCAAATATTTTCCCGCCGATCCGTTTTGGCCTGTTTTTGCCCTAAAATCTTCAAATCACGATAACTTTCGATCCAGAGCTTAGATTTTCAAGTTCTTTATATCAATGGAAAGCTGGTGAAATTCTCTACATGATTCCAGGGTCAATCTTGCATTTTGGTTTAGTTTGGAGAGAGAAAATCAAGAAACATCTCTGGCATGTGGTAATGGCCAGAACTGATGTTTCAACAACCAGTTTTAATGCACATGGGTCGCATTCTTCTTGAAGATGGCCGAACTAACGTTTCAACAACCGGTTTAATGCACATGGGTCGCATTCTTCTTGAAATGGCCGTAAGTGATGTTTTAACCACCAATTTTAATGAAGAATGTGTTTTGGTCAATGGTTGAATTTCTTTGCATGTTTTCCCGTGTTTCTCTCTCTTGGGCTCGACCCCATACATTGTATAAAGCCGATTTGGCTCATTTTAAAAAGGTGGTTCATTTTTTCAGCTCTCTCCTCCCTTCTTTTCTTATCCAGGTTTTAAAATGGAGTTCGAACCTCCTCCCTTCTCTGTAATGGCATTTTTACCTTTTACCATTAAAATGATGTTAAGGCAAACTTTTTGAGCAACAAAAACATGTTTCGTGATGCATTTGTCCATCCTTGCTCATTTTTCGCTTGTTCTCTTCTTGCCTCTCTTCATTGTAGGTATTTTTGCATGTTCTAATGTTCATTACGGGTCTGGAGCTATGTTCATGGAGTTTTGGGACATTTTCTGTGTGAAATCTATCCTTGGGTTTGTGATGCATCATCCATCCTTCCCATTGCTCACCTCTCCTTGTTCCATGGTAGTTTTGATAGATGTTCAACATTTTCCTTCTCTGGTGTATCACCGTTTTAGTGTAGGCTCTATTTTTCCCTTTTCTCTCTCTCTCTGTCTCCTTGGCATGGTTAGATTAGGATTAGATTAGCTTGCTTTGCCTTTGGAATAGCTTGTGGCAGGTAGTTTAGGAAGAGGAACCAGCCTTCTCTGGAGATTCCTTTCTCATTCTTGCAAGTCCCACACTTGGAGGAAGGATTCAATGTTGTGCAATCACACTAGATGCTAGAGTGATCAAACTAGAAATCTGATCAACATCCGGGGTCTTTGTGATTTTGCACTAACACATCCTCCATGGTGATGGTGATCTCACCCATCGAAGAAAAAAAGTACAAGTGGTAGGATCCCACCTCTCCATCAACGCCAACAATAATCCTTGATACCTATGAATACGTCTATAATCACGCATCCCTATAAATCCCACCTCCTCCACATGTTCCCAATCGTCATATGATATATCCTCTTGTACCTCTACTAGAATTAGTGGAATATTATCTTGAATAGTTAGCTTGGTCTTCACCGCAATCACAAAACACAAAAACATAGATTAGAATCAATTTTCATAAAAAAAATTATCACAAAAATTGATTGCAAAAAAATTACCCTCGATCATCACCAATCCAATTGAATCATTGCTGATTTCTATGAATATCTAGTGATCCACCTAATTTTTGGTGATTCTGGTGATTTCAACAACAATCCCTCCGTACAGGCATGAAAAATTAAAAAACACAAAAACTAGCTAAAAACAAACAAAAACAACAAAATGAAGGACGTGCCTCTACTTGCATAGGCCTCCTCTTCTTGTTGGATGATCCTGTTGTTGTCATTACTCCAAAATCACACTTTTATCACCTAAATTCACTCTCCTAAACCCTAAATCACATAAATGAACTATTCACTCAAGTGCTTGACTATTTATAGCCCATGAAATTTCACGCAAGAATCACCGAAACGATTCCTTTAATCGTAGGCAACTAGTCTCAATCGCTAGAAATCATGTCCTTATCCTGAACCATCCTTTTCTAAAATTGGAAACTATTTTCAACCACATTACCGCATTTTTCAACAAACAACCTCATTTTTTAGACCCCAAAACCTGAAAAACTAGCCATCCCTCATGGATTCAATCTACAAACTTAGGACACACAAGTCATATATCCATAGGACACAAGCCCTTTGGGTCCCCTATCACTTGACTTCTTGATCCTTACATCCTACCTCCACAGATCATATTTCCATAGGAAAAAAACCCATTGGTTCATATATCACTTGATTCCACAATAACACCTATTGTTTTGATACCTCGTCTTAGGGAAACTTCCGAAAAAAAAAAACATGTCAAACCTATCCAACATAATCTATCAAACTGGTGATAATTGCACTACATCGCAATCACCCACATTTTGAGGGGGTCACCCATACAAAACAAATCACCCTATCACATTTTTTGTCTAACACTTTTCCTGAACCAAACTACTCGACAAAAAGGGGAAAATGTAGACACCTAAAATTAACATCGCTAATTTCCCATTCCATATCAAAATAACATACATCACCTAACTCCATACCACACACATTATTTAATCTATTAAACCCTTATCTTAAGATATATTTTTCCCCATAATATTTACTCCATGTAAATATTATCCCACACCCATAAATACCATTCCACAACTGTAAATCCCATTTTATCCCTCTTAAAAACCACTTAACCACTTTAAATCTAACCTAACCATTTTAAAACTACCTACACCTATTTTACCAACACATTTTAACCCCCACACCTTGTCTATAACCTCCTTTGAGTCATTTACTCTCATCAAATAATTGAAAACTCTATTTAGAAAAGGTTTCAACCACTTCCCAAACATTTTCCAAAAAAATTAGATAGTCAGCAATCCTAACCGATCACCAGCTATTATAAATAGGATTTTTTTCTCCTCTCTCATGGATCTTCAAAATCATTTTCTCATGCTTGCACTTCATTTTTTCAACTTCTCAGTGAATTAGGTCATTCCATAGATCATTAAGAGCTTACATCAGTCACCAGCAACTATCTACACATCATTTTTATATTTGTTCTCATCATTCAATCATTAGGAAGTACAAAAAAAGCACATTGATCTCAATCAACTCAATTGGACGATTTGAGGCATCTTTTAGCTCAATATCACATTCAAAGGTATTCCTCTATTTTATTTTTTCATTTTGCATTTTGATCAAACATCAAATATAATAAAAATATCAATTTAGAAGTTTGTTTATCATTTTTTAGCAAAATGGTCTCTTTTAGCAATAATTACTAGTGATTACTCGAATTTCTAGCGATCTACCCGAATCATCGGTGATCCCTGTCAAAACACATATCTTTATCATTTAATTAACTTATTATCATTTTTATATATCTTTTATACCTAACTTATTCTTTACAAGTATGACTTTCTCTTAGATGGTAGTTCCTCGCCACTCTCATCTAGTTACAAGCATTTCACAGTGCAACCTTCCTATAGTCCAGCAACCCTTCTTTTGGGAACAATACAACATCCTTCACAATTTTACATTATGTGCGATGCAATTTTCCACTAACATCAAAGACATTGATGAACATACTGAGTTCCTCTACTATAATCATCAAGAGACTAAAGACATGTTGGTATGACTACATCAAATCTATTCAAATTGCATCTACCCTTGCTTGGGCCACCTTTGAAGTTGCACAAGACTTACCCTTCAACATTGAGTTCTAGATCTTCTCATCTATTATCTATCTATCATCATTTATATCTTATCATTATTTTTGTAATATACTTAATTATTTTAAAGTGATCTCACATCCTCCAAGGAAGTCCCTTGGATTCATGGGATCAACCTTTGCCGAGAAGCTCATTTATCCATCTATCTAATATTTTCTATTTCGTGTCTTTTATCTATAGGTATCTTCATCGAAAAAAGAATAATGAGATTTTATCCATCAACAACGTCATTTATATTTCAGTATCGAGTAAACCCTTGCCATCTTCTCGAGGTCAATTTGTTTTTATTATTTCATTTTATTAAGTTAAATTTGGAAAGAAAAACTCTTTGTACAGAGATACATGAACATAATCATATAGGACTTATATCCTCAAGAAAGGCCAAAAGTACTAAAATTTAGTACAATTCATACATATTCAAAACCATATATAATGGTTTGGACCACCGCATACGATCTGGTATCTCCATACATTTCCGATAAATGGGAGTTTTACTCAAAATTCAAATTTTAATAGATTCTATAATAAATTTATAGGTTTTCTATAAAGCTACACATACAAATTACACAATTCATAGTAGGTTATAGGGGAATGATTACTCCATTCCTTCTTTATAATATCATTTCATATACAATTACAAATTGGGTTTGGGGATATGGAACTTCATCTCCCTAGAAAAATTTGAAGACTTCTTATAATCAATCCAGATATATTAGTACCTTATGGGGTATGACATGGTTCATTCCATCTAAGGTCTATTGGAAAAAATTGTTCCTAGATCTATATGTAGTGTTGTGGTCCATGGGTTTAGTGGAAATCATTGAAGGAAAATTACAAGCTTCGTGGAATGATATTTTCCCTTCTCTCACAAAATTTTCAGAAAAGGAAAGCATCGAGGAAAAATTGTGATCTTCATAGACTAATATTTCCTCCTCTCCCTTCACATTATTGAATTGGGAAGACATAAAATTACATGGGTGCTTCATAGTCTAATCCTTCCTCCTGTATTATATCCTGTGAAAAAACATTGGGGACTAATCATCCCCAATATTTTTATAGCTACAAATCATGCTCTAACTATCCAAGGCATGGAAACAACGAGACCTCCTCCCTCTATAAAATAAATAGGTGTACTCTTTCCATGTATTGAATATCATTTGTGTACTTTTATGAGTATTCAAATTTATAATGCACTATCTATATTTTGAGTTAAAGTTTAGTTTCTATTATAGAAATTGACTACACTCTATGTTACAAGTTTCATCATGGAGCATGCCAACAAAAACACATCAAGGTCTCTTCAAGTGTTTTAAAAGTGTGTGTACACAATTAGGTGTGTTTTTAATTTAAGAATGCAATTTTAAACTACACGCTTAAAGGGGGAAAATGTAGACACTAAAATCTAGTAGCTCGTCCTTGTATCCTTACTAATACAAATTCTCACATTCATAATCCAATCTCATCATCTCTTTAGCTATTCTATAACTTGTTTATCTTTACAAAATCATCTATTGATGAATGTAGAAATTTTATTAAATTGAAGAGGTATAAAACATCTTATATTCATTGTGTAGATTTCATTTTTAGAGTTTCTCCCTCCTGTCCAAAACCATACGAAGGGTCACAATGTGGGGTCTAGCCTTGTCCTACCTATACCATCCTATGCCTTCTCAATCACAAACTTTTTCAATTCTAAATCATTATTTGGGTAATTTCATCTTCCTAGGGTTTGGCTTATCATAATGTCTTACCTACGGAAGACTCGTATAAGAAATTAATTATCACATTATAACTCACTTTGCATTCTTACAAGATCCTATTGAAAACGTCACTCTAAAAGAACTCAAAGGGTTCCTAAATCTACTCAAATACATAACACAACATCCAGGGAAGTCCCTACTACATGTCTATATAATTCAACCAAGTCGAGGAGTCTAGCTTTGCCAATCTACAAGAATGCAAATATCATAGATCCATGTCCTAAGAAAGAGAAAATTCTCTCCAAGCATTGCACAAAGGTTTATATCAACACAAGGGTTAACTCACATAGTTGAGTCACACCAAATCTTATTATTATAGCATTGGGTATACTACACTACATATTTTGTATGTTATCTTGGTGTTACAATACATAAGGTTACCCTTACGAGGTTTTTTAGGTTTACACACTTACACGAACACCTAGGAGAACTATATGACACTTGATTTTTCATTATGTATTTTTAGTTTAGAAATAGGATTAGTTCACCAAATCAAAATCTGATCACTCATTGTGGTCCATCCTTAAGCATAGACATATGTATTTATCCTTTGGTTTTTAATTTTTTGATGAAGGGTTAAGGTTATTAGGGTTTCTACTTTGTTACATATTATTATATTTCATCTCAAGGTTGTGTAAAGTAAAGATACATATAGTAAGCATCAATTTCAAACAAGTGAAGCACCCATAAATTTTCATAGCTCTAATACCTATTGGTCTAATAATGTAATCCTTTTCCTAGACCATACAATCCCTTCCTAGACTATACTGAGAACATGTATGGTCCTAAACCTCCAAGTTATTTAGTTCCAAATTCTTCTATGTAGGATCCAAAATTCTATTTTACCTTGTTCCACTACCTATTACACTCATATAATTCCAAAATATTCCTAAAAAGTGATGTATCTCTCCCTCTTTTGTTTTGAGAAAGTTATTTATCATTTATCATTTTCTTAGATATTACAAGTTGAGATGCAATTTTTAGTCATGCATTGTTAATATTACAAGTTAATTAGATCATAATAGTCTACCTATTACAAACCCTTACATGCTTCTCATTAAGGAATATAATTAGGGTGTAAATAGTAATCCCATAATCAAATATAATTGGCCTCTTATTGTTTTGGATACTACATTCAAGAAGAAGATAAAAACTAATGGCGTATTAATCCCCCAATGGGAACCTCATCCTAAAGATTCTATCAAACTCAAAATTGATAGAAATTGCAAAGGAAATATAGGAAAGGTAGGATATGGAGTAATCTTAAGAAATTCCTAAGGAAACTTTATCTGTACAATTTCAAGAAAAATACATCGTGCAACTAATAACGAGGCTAAAATTATTGCTTTGTGGGAAGGATTGAAATTTTTAAAATCAAGGAAATTTTCAATATTGTTAATTGAAGGTGATTCTCTACTAGTTGTTAATCTATAAAAATCACAAGAAATTGGAAACTTAACCATTTGTTTTCTTCAATTTGTTAAACACTCTTCTCTCTATCTAATGCTGAAATCAAATGTTGTCTAAGGGTGTGAAAAACATTTGTTGATTTTTGGAAAATTCATGTTCTGGTTTGGATCTCTTTGTAAAATTATAAATTTAGGATCACCTAGATTGGTCGAGCCTTGAGAATAGTCTCAATTTGGATGAGTTAAATGTCAAGGAAAACATAGTATTGTGAAGTTCCATAGACTAATCAAAAGGGGGATTCAAATAAAGGGACATAATTAAACATACATATACATAGTTTTTATCATGATTTCTCTCTAAGCCAATCTAAGAGGTGGTATAGTTCAAACAATTTTTGCATCGATCACATAAGGTCCCAATTATGATTATAAAATACCTCAAAGAAGGGATAACGTTGATAGTTCAAGTATGTGTAGAATTTTTTTCATATTCTTATGTACTTCCTTCCCTTCATTAGAATACAAATTTTCTTTGGCATCTCAATTGACACTCAAGTTTGAACAAAAACAAAGTATGGATCAAATTCCCTTTGGACTACTAGATAAAGTATTTTATAAGGGAGAATCAATGGAAATATTCATCTCCTATGTCCTTTATTTTACAAACCAAATTGGATTTGTAACTAAATTATCTCATCTAGAAAGTGTTAGGCTGGGATTTCTATCAAGGCTTGCATCTATTTCTCCAATTTTTATGTCTTTCCATTTTCACCTAACATCTTATTCCTCAAGGAAATTTCTCTTCATCACAGGCATTAAAATCCATATGAAATCATTTTAGGACTGAATTAATGTTGAGAACACTTAACATCCTCCTATATGTTTTTATATGGAGTAAATCATGTTTGAATGCCTTAACTTTAATTATGCCCTTCTTCACTCTAATAATGTGTCTCATAATCTGACATAATATTCTATGATAATATTATCCAAAAGAGTGGAATCCATTGATAAAATAATGGTCCTACCTAATAAACCTATTTGAAGGGGCTGAAATAAATCCTCCACACCTAAAGAGAAATCCTCCTTTGTAGTCACAAAATCATGCACTTTGGGTAATTATCTAGTCTTGATTACATACTAGTATTCATATGATTCCTAAGTAAGAAAATTACTAATTAACCCATGTCTTTAGCCACCTTTCTTATTTTTAGTGGCCACTTCTAGTCTTGCACCCTTACTTGCTCAGTCTAGATTTTTATACTTTGGAATTTATCATCCTAGATACCAATGCCTAGATACGACATCAATGTTAGGTGCCCTCTAATTAACTAAAATAATAAATATTCTAGTGTAATCTAATGATATAAGAGCAGTAAAATAACTAAATAAATGAAGTAATAAAATAATGAAATATACCCAAGAAAACTAAGCTAGAAAATATGAAACCCTAATGTGCAAGAAGGGTTAAGAAAATCCTTAGTGACTCACCAATATCATGGGACTATATCATAGTGTAGACCAGGTGAACAGAGGAGGAAACAACTGCACGGAATCCTAAGAAAGCATAAATATGAGCTATTTGACTAGACTGATGCACCTAGAAAGGGATAGGGGCACCCATGGGCACCCTGGTCTAAGATCTGGGCACCCTAGTCTATGGAAATGTCTATAAAACCTCCTCTAAGGTGTTATTGGATTTTTTCCTATGTTCTCTTCTGTTGCACTAATGTTGTTGAACTGCACCGAATGTCATTATGAATAGGAGATGGAAGAATCACCTATAAAACCCCAGAAAAAACATCAAAACCCTAAAAAATAAAGATGCATATGAAGGGGTTGGATTTTCCTTAGTGGCCACAATGGTGGACTTACTAACTGAGCGTTGCACTACATCTCAAACCTAATGTATTTCTAGGTGTGTGTGTGTGTCAAATCGTGCCCTAGGTTTCTCTTATGTCAGTCACACTTTGTGAAGTAGCGAGAAAATAACTAGATGTATAATGTAGTAAATGTGTGCATGGAAACAATAGACTCCCCTCATATGAAGTGTGATGCAGATGAGCCAGCCATGTGTGCCTTATGATGGAGCTAGATAGATGTAAATGTAGCTTTAAATGCCTTTAATGGATGTAACTCTAGATGGTAATAATCGATGCTTAGTGCTTAGTCCCTCATTATGGTCACATAACTTTATATTTATATGGTTCTCTTGTTATAATTTCATAATTAACCTTGAAAATCCCGACCACCAAAAATATAGAAAGATCAAACATATATAAAGTTCCCAAATGTTGATAGTAAAGTGCAAAGAGGATCATGGTGCCTTAGAGGGAACCACGGTGCCTGGGGTGCCCTAGTCCTGGCTGGTCACCCCAGTCAAAAATAGGAAAACACATAATGACAATACAGACTAGGAAAGTGCAAGTGTAAGATAAAAAATATGATAGCAAGCAATGCAAAAAATGCTACAAACATGGGTAAATTATTACTTTTTTCACTTAAGAACCATATGAATAGTAGTATGAGACCAGGACTAAATAATGACTCAAAGTGCGTGATTTTGCATCTACATTTTCCTCACTTTATGTTAGTCGGTAGAAATATCGGTAATATAAACTAGATATAGATGCCTACACGATAATCCATGTAAAGTGATGTAGTAAACGTGTTGAAGGAATAGACAAAGCATTAAGTAACAAAAAGATGGAGCGTGGAGACTAAAGATGCAAAAGTGTAAAAAGTGATGAAAGTGAACTTAGGGTGTAAGTGTGTGTTTATATGCCAATATGTGTAGTGTACCTATAGGGTTATTATTGTGTGTATGATGTACTGTCATGTGTGTGTTGTTTTTTTGTTGACTTTTTCTTCTCATAAGGATGAACCTACAAAAGAGAAGATGACCAAGTAGTTAAATATGCATGTATATGTTAAAAACACATGTATATATGTATAGAAACATGTAAAAATAGTATGAAAATGCCAACGAAAAATTAACATGTGTACCGATCCATGATGAGACAAAAGGGTGTAGAAAGGATATCCTTTAATCACAGTTGGTGAAGTGTGAGTTTTTGGGAAATATCATGCCACTATGGCCAAAGATGTGTAGGGATAAATATGTGTTATTTTCCAACCTCGTAATTGCTTCCCTGAGAATGTATGAAGAGATATTTGTATCTTGTTTGCTTTTTGGGAAATCCAACACCACTAGCCAAAGTAGTATAGGGAGAAAAGTCTATTATATCCTCCAACCCGTAATTATTCCTCATAATGCTAAGGATAATATGTCATGTAAAAGTCGTTGTGTGTGGAATTCATGGGTAGTCTCAACCCACTCGTTATATAACCCATTGTGTCATGGATAAAAACTATAAACTGAATTGTATTGGTACTATGTTGTGTAGTGTGTAAACCCAAAGGATGCCCCCTTTTTAGTGGAGCATGTGACATCATGAATAGGAGAATAAAGCCCCAAAGAGGACCAACCACGTAAACTAAAAATCTTACTGCAAGGTGAAGGGAATATGCTTGGTAAATGTTGTCACCAAATCACTGCACCCTCCGAATGGCCAAGTGATGGATAAGACATTTGGTTTGATTGGGTAACATGGGATCACCTCGCAATATGTGGGACTTGTGGCTTGAGGTGAACCTCCATAGAATTCGGCTTCCTCTTCCTAAACTAAACACAACACTACTCCTAATGCAATAAAACAACTAACTAGACCTATACTAACATTTTCATGGGATTAGGGAGAGAGATTTGTAAGAAATAAAACCTATACTAGAAGTGGTGATGCACCAAGAAAGGGTGTTGCTAGACAATTTTTTGGTCTTCTAGTGAATAAGGATGAAACTAAGAAGGATGAACAAGCACCACAACTCAACCACATACAAATCTTCACTCCCAGATAAGCACAAAACTCCCAAAATCTGCAATGGAAACTTGAAATTGCACAATATACCTGCAAGCATGAGAAAGGCACAACGAAGTAGAAAAATGATGAAAGGACTAATAATTAGTCACATAACACAATTTTATTACTTCAATCACGTGCACAATGCATCATTACATTAGGAAGAGGTAATATTTTCCATTACAATCTTAGAGAAAAGGCTTGAAAGTTCCCACAATCCACAATAGACTAGCTTACAAAAAGAGAGGAATTTTGGAAAATATGTCTAACCCCTTGAAATGGGTTTCTCATTTACATTTATAGAGAACCCATATGTGAGAGAAGAGAAGAGAAATCCTAAATTTTGGGCCAAAATGTAGCACATGATGGCCTACATACTTAATTGCACCCTTAAGTGCATTTGAGAAGAAAATTCTACCCCTATTCCTTACAAATGAAAAACCTTGAATTAATATCCATTCATTAAAATAATATTTTTAATTAAAAAAAAATTAAAATAATATTTTAATTTTGGTGGGACCATTTAGATGAAATTTTCTTTGGATGGGATTTTTTTGGTTGATTGGCCAATGATCTCGCTAGTCAACTCGGCGAGTTGGTTAGCGAGCTTCATGTTCCCTTTGTTGTTATGTGACTGAGTTTAGAATCACCTCGGTGGCTCTTATATTAACACCTACTTGTATGCATTGGATATGATAATTGCATTGAAAACCTTGCATTTCATTGAGTAGAATGCTTCGTGCTTTAAGAGGTGTAAAATGTACACCTCTTAACATTGAATTTCGGCTCTTTTATCACAACAAGTTATTCACTTTTCCTGGGTGATCTCTTTATAATTTTCCACGTTTTGGGAACTCCATGTTTTCCATTTTAATATCTCCCCACCAATTCCCCCATTCAACACGTCTTGCATGGCAAGTTAACTCATTTCTCACGCATTAAATGGCTCGTTGCAATGATCGGTGAGCACCTTCGAAAATACCGAATGCCTCGAATCATTTAAAACCATTGAGCCAATATGATTCATTGCTTTGAGTTCTAGTTATTTGCCTTCAAATGCATTGAATCACTCACCGTGTTTTCATGCATTAAATGGGGATTATTTCACTTATACCAAACTCGTCTGCATTGGCCACCCAAAAAATAACTCATCTAATAATTCTACATTTCCAAATGTGATGGCCCATATGTCATCCTATCAACTTGAGATCTGACTCGGACTCCTAGCTCTTCACAAATTTCCATGTATTAAACACATGGGGCACCTCACCTCCATGTTTCCTCATGGTTCCAACCACGCACCATGTTTTCCATCTTCCACGCGGAATGGACAACGAGCTCTTTAGTATTTACCCCCATCTCCTCAATAAGTGCTCACCATTCCTTGGCGGCTGACATCCAACTTAGCCCAACCAATCTAATATTCCAATGGCCTTGAATCCATGGGATTCAATCATCATTTGTCATGAAAATCTTGGCATGTCTTCCATACTTATGAAATTCCGAAGTGGGAAGTTCGATTATTGATGCCATTTTCCAAGCACCAATTGGGTGAGTTGGTCTTCCATATCTGCAATTCCCATCATAGTTTTGAATTCCCCATGTCAAGATCTGTAGCACAAGATCCAAGCATCATTTTTCCCACTCGATCAGGAAATGAACCTAAGGTTCCCCAAATTTCCCCAATCGGCTCGACGGATTTTCCATCAACTCGGCCCAACTCGATCGACCGAATTGATCACAGCTCTACTCATCAGCTAGACCTAACTTCACATTCTCCCCACTCCAAATGTTAATTTACAAAACTTTGATCCTATATCATGCGATGCATTCCTTGTTATCTACATGAGCCTCCATCACTTTTTTCAATGTCCTAACCTTGAGGTTTCTCATGACCCACTGATTTCATACACCTACAAAACATGCTAAACTTTATTCCTAAACATATCCACTCAACTCGGATTGGTGTATGGTTGTATGTCGAGTTTTACATATCGATCTTCAATTGAAAACAATTTTCCATTCCTCAATTTGACCACTCGAGCTAGAACAATTACATTCCGAGTACCCTACCTTCAACTCGGCTAGCCTTGTATACCCACAAAACCAACCTCCCTGTGACGTGAATTCAACACTAATGTCATCCCTCGATGCAGCAATGAAAACCAAACACCGAGATTTTCTACATGCTCGAACCCAAGCTCACATCTTAACACCAACTCGAGGTTCCCTGAAACTTAGTTTTCCATTTTCATTGTAAGCTTCATGCTAAACTTACCAAGCTTCAATCCCTAGCTCATGATTCCTTATGAGATGAGCTCAAGCTCATGTCACATCATTCATCCACTAACTTTAATCGATCTATCTCCTACATGATGAGTTGTTCTAATTTACCTCGGCTCCACATTCACCTGAACTAATTAGATGGCTCACCTCCTAACTTGTTGGGTTGAGCTTCCAACTCGAGCCCACAATGGTTGAGCTTCCATATTTTCTCAAGCTTTTCTACACTTTCCTAATCTGAAATGGCTCACTCCTCACTCTAATTCAAACCACATGGACTCACCATGCTATCTCTCTGTGAGTTATCTTCTCAAGATGAAGCTCTATCCTTCACATCATTTCCGATGCCTCGGGTTCATGTCTTGCGAGCTCACTATCGAGTTAGTCCTTTATTGTGAATCGCTCATATTCTCCTTGACCGATCCATGCATTGACTCACATGATATGGCATGTTCAGAGTGAAATCTCACCTCACCTCCATGTTACCCATGCTCATATGTTGAATAACTCAGGTCGTTCATCTATGCGTGGGTCCAATCATTTTAACAACTCAAAGCTTCTTTGAATGAGATGTAATGAATAACTCATTCTTATGAGCTTCTCCTCCCTAATACGAGCCAAATTTTTCCACCAGAAAACTCATTTCATAGATTCATCAATCTCTCCTGCCACTTTGTCTAATATGCCCTCAGTATTGCATCTATTTTCTTTAATGGATTACCTCGATATAACGAGCACCACCTTTCAATCTATTTGTTCAATATCCATCAATGCCTTTCCCAACACCTTGGTGTATCATTTCGAACCATCTATTACATGAGCTTGAATGATCCATTCATGATTGAGCTTGGTTATGCCTTTGAGAAACTCTATGCTTCAACCATCTCACCACGATGCCTAATAATTTTCGAGGTTTAAAATTTCTAAATTGAGTTTGCACATAACAATTTCATTGGAAAACATACATACCACCAAACCATTTGATATACACAGGTTCCTCAAATAGCTCGATCCATCGAGCTTCTCGCTAGAATTAGTTTCTCCCTGACCAATATGGCATACTCAAGGTGAGAGCCCATCAAGCTATATTAACATGAACTCATCATTCATCCATTTAACTTGACCGAGTTGTTTTGAACTCGAGCCCCATGTTTGGACCATTCTGCATGATTTCAACCTCCTTTATTAACATCATGGAATTCTTGGGATCTCCTTGGTTCCAAGGCATCATGAGTACAACCGAATACTAGAAAATTTTGTGGTCATTTTTTCCTAAGAGGCAAAAATGGATAACATTTTGGCGACCTCTCGGGGATGATTGTCTACCAAAATGATTCTAGTAGCCTTTAAGCATCCATTTGGTATGGATTCACTAAATATATCTCAAAACTGATCCTGAACTATGAATCTCCTATCCCTGATTCATCTGAACATTGTTGCATCCCAAAATTTCCCGTAATGCTAAGTATGAGGTACCTTAAACTTGACAATGACTTGGCATACATAACACACTATAGAATTCAAAGTGAAACACTTTCCGGTTTAGACATCATGAAAATCTATTAAATCTTGATCTCCCTTCTTCTTCTAAAAATTATACTTTCGACACACTATGCAAGAGCAATGACGAAACACAACACACACAACAAATGAAAACCATACATGCTTCAAATGAAACATGCAAAGTGTGTCAGGCACTTATTCTGCTGAAATAAAACTTATCCCTACTCTATGCTAACTGGAGGCATAGGTGAGCTAAATGAACCTACGCAACTGGTTGTGTAAAATATCTTCCTTTCCTCACAATGGGAATCCATGCAAATGATTTGATAATAGACATGGCTAAGACTGAAAGTGAAAAACTGAGACAAGCCCAATTATCCACCTAGTTCACCAAGGCATCAACTAGAAAGAAAAATTATGCCTCTTTTAGTTGCTCTGCATTTGTTTTATAGAGGCATATCGACTGATCCTTGGGGCTATGAAATTCATCCTCACATTATGAAGTAAATGTGATTGGATACGACTTATGTTTTAGCTCCAATGAATCCAAATATCTTATGGGGAATGTTCTAACCCGTTGAATATTCCTAATGCTCTGAAATTCAACTTTAACAAGAAATTCTAGTTGAAGACATCCTTGAAAAATATGGTTATCCATGATTTGATTTCCCTCGTGTTGCCCATTTACAAACAATTGATCTTTCTCGTGAATAAATGGTATGAAAGTGATGTCTTCTTCATTCCCTTTTTTCTTCCTTAACAACAAGGATTTATTTCATCACGGGCTCATTAAGCTGAATTAGATTCCCCACTTGAGAGCAAGAAACTCTCAATGATATCATCTCTCTCAAGGGCTTCGAATCAACTAGATTCTCCCGCGTGCTCCTCTTTTCCTCTATTGATGAATCATACGAATATTCAATTCCTTTAATGCAGTTCAAGAGGAAGTTTTAAGTAATAATTTGATCTTGAATATTTTTTTCTATTATTATTGGTAAATAGTTTTTTGAAAGGGACTATACCCTTATACAAGAAGGCTCAATAAGCCAGATGTGAACAAATAAGGAACAAAGAAAAAGATCAAGATCGAGGTAAAACGTGATTTGATCTTGAACATTCATATCCATGGCACAAGGTGCTTTGTGTTGAAGGCTAGGTGATGGAATAGAAAAATGGCCATTTTTATAGGCTCTTGTTCATCAAAATATTCCTCCAAATCTGATAGATAATATGTCTCTCATGTTCCTAATTGTTGCAAGGTTCCAAATTCCTCCTCCAAGGTGCTCTTTGTATTGATAATTTTTCATCATGACCTTCTTCATCCTCAAGAAAAAAATTAGAAAGTTCAAATTCATCAAAACAATCAGAATTTTGAGAAGGTAGAGAGGGAAAAGGATTTGAAAGCTTCTGCATGGCCTCATTTGCATTCATGACCTCTGAATATACCTTGGTCTCATGAAACTCTTTGTGGCTGATTGTAACATCTAATGATGACCTTGGAAAGTTGCTACAACCTTCCAAAAGCACTTTTGGTTCTTTACATTCATGGAAATTAGGATCATCGCACTCATTAGAATTACCTTGTACACTTGAGAATATTTCTTCTTCAACTTTCACATGCTCTTCTACAACTGAATTTTCCACTTATGGTGATCCAAACTCCTCTAATGATATGGACCCAATATGGATACTTTGCATTCTAAACAGGTAGACCATTAGTCTTCATCCTTCAGCTTTAGATTTTTTTTTTGGTACAAAACTAGTTTGTTCCACCTATTTCCAAGCTTCAACCTCTGCATAAGGTTTAGTCAGAATGAAGTTTTCTTGATGTTAAGTTTTACAACCCACCCCTTCAAATTCTTTGCAAGCTCTCCTTTTTTAGTCTCCCCAACCATATCTTCCTCTTCTTTGCTATTATCATATGTTTGGTCCTTCCAAAATGGGTTCTGGAATGCAAGAGGAGGGGTGGGTTGGGATTCAACAATTTCATTCACCATTTGAGGTAGTGAAAAAATTTCATCTTCTTGTCTTAATGGCCTTTGTGGAAAAGATGGAACTTTATAATAATGAGGCTTAGAAGATTCATGATGGGATGGAGGAATATGAGATGAAGAAATGGAATTATCAACATGGTAAGTAGGTGAAAAGCTTGGGATTTGAGGTTTAGAATGAAATGATATTGGTTAGGAAATGGAAAGAGAACTCTAAGGTAGTGGTGTAGGACTTACCCATTGACAAGGTTTCTTTGCATCAAACTCATAAGCCTCTATCTCTTCGATCCAACCTTCAAGTTGAGGTAGTAATTCAGTCATGAAACCAATATTTTCTTGTAGGCTATCAAACTTTGGCATAGGGCCAACCCACGAGACAAGGTACCCTAAAGCTAATTTTGAATGCCTTCATTTGAGTTGTGGCTCTAGACTACACCATACCTACCTCCACTTTTTGCATCTTAAGTTGCAACTCAACATCTTCACATGTGTGATGGCCTCCAAAATCTGCATGTCCTTTCTCTTGGAAAGTTGCATAGTTAGGTGAAAAACCAAACTGACCATGACTCTGTTCATAGGGATATGCATGCTACAACTGATTTTCATCATAATATTGAACTAGAGGTGAACTATAATAATCTAAAGATGGATTTTGCAAGCTTGAAGGAATGTTGAAATGTAACCATTGTTGTAAGTGGGAATTCTACTATGGGAATGAAACCATGGTTACATTGCTTCATGAATGGGAGAAAAATGGAAAGATGTGGAAGAAATAAGGATGGAAATGGGTCAAAACAAAATTTTGTAACTCAGAGAATGGGTTACTTAAACTAATGGAGTCGTCATTTGTGCTTGGGTATACCTCCTAAAGATGAAATTTCACTAAGAGAATAATAAATTAATGAAATAAAGTGAACACAATACACACACATGTGAAATATATGACTCTTGTGGTCCCACTAGGCTTGCTAAAAAATGTTATCACCAAATCACTACACCCTCCAAATGGCCAAGTGATGGATATAACATTCGGTGTGATTGGGTAACATGGGATCACCTAGCAATGTGGGACTTACGGATTGAGGTGAACCTCTGGAGAAGGTCGGCTTCCTCTTCCTAAACTAAACACAACACTACTTCTAATGCAATAAAATAGCTAACTAGACCTATACTAACATTTTCATGGGATTAGGGAGAGAGATTTGTAAGAAGTAAAACCTATACTAGAAGTGGTGATGCACTAAGAAAGGGTGTTGCTAGACAAGTTTTCAGTATTATAGTGAATAAGGATGAAACTGAGAAGGATGAACAAGCACCATAACTCAATCGTATTCAAAGCTTCACTCCCAAATAAGCACAAAAATCCTAAAATCTGCAATGGAAACTTGAAATTGCACAGTATACCTACAAGCATGAGAAAGGCACAACGAAGAAGAAAAAATGAAAGGACTAATAATTAGTCACAAAACACAATTTTATTACTTCAATAACATGCACAATGCATCATTACATTAGGAAGAGGCAATATTTTCCATTACAATCTTAGGGAAAGGCTTGAAAGTTACCACAATCCATAATAAACTAGCTTGCAGAAAGAGAGAGGAATTTTGGAAAATATGTCTAACCCCTTGAAATGGGTTTCTCATTTACATTTATAGAGAATTCAACCGTGAGAGAAAATAAGAGAAATCCTTAATTCTGGTCCAAAATATAGCACATGATGACCTACATACTTAATTGCACCATTAATTACATTTGAGAAGAACATTCTACCCATATTCCTCATAAACCACAAACCTTGAATTTATCTCCATTGATTAAAATAATATTTTAAATAAAATATTTTAATAAAAATAATATTTTAATTTTGGTGGGACCATTTAGGTGAAATATTCTTTGGATGGGATTTTTTCGTTGATTAGCCAACTAGCTCGCTAGTCAACTCGACGAGTTGGTTGGTGAGCTCTATGTTTCCTTCGTTGTTACGTAACCAAGTTTGGAAACACCTCGGAGGCTCTTATATAAACACCTGTCGTATGTGTTGGATATTTCGATTGCATTTAAAACCTTGCATTTCATTGAGTGGACTGCTTCATGTTTTGAGAGGTTTAACACGTACACCTCTTAACATTGAATTTTAGGCTCCTTCATCACAATAAGTTATTTGCTTTTCCCAGGGTGATCTCTTTATAATTTTCCAAGTTTTGGGAACTCCATGTCTTCCATTTTAATATCTCCCCACCAATTCCCCATTCAAACATCTTGCATAAAAGTTAACTCCTTTCGGTCTCATTAAATGTCTCATTGCACTTATCGGTGAGCACCTCCAGAAAATACCAAATGCCTCAACTCATTTAAAATCATTGAGCCGATATGATTCATTGTTGAGTTCTAAGTGTTTTCCTTTAGATGCATTGAATCATTCACCATACCTTGCATTGAATGATGAGTCTTTCAATTATACCATACTCATCCGCATTGGCCGCTAATGCGCAGCCACCGAAAGATAACTCGGCCAATAATTCTACATTTCCAAACATGATGGTGCATCTGTCATCCTATCAACTCGAGATCTAACTCGAACTCATAGCTCTTAGTAACTTGTCATGTATATGCATCGAACGAACCTCCAAGTGTCCACTATCAAAGGTATTGGGTGCCTTACCTCCACATTTACTCATGGTGTCGGCCACGCACAATGTTTCTCATCATCTGCATGGATTGGATGGCGAGCTCCTTTGTATTTACCTTGGTCTCCTCAAGAAGCACTCGCTTATGTCACCTTTCCTCGGAAGCCCAACATATGACCTAGCCCAACTGCTCTAATATTCTAATGGCTACAAATCTCCGTGGATTCAATCACCGGTTTTTATGCCAAGATTAGCATGGCTTCCATATTACAAAAGTCGAAGTGGGAAATTTGTATCCTTGATGCCATTTTTCCACACACCAATCAAGGCGAGTTGGTCTTGAATCTCCGCAATACCCACCATAGTTTAAAATTTCCCATGTCGAGATCTATAACGCGAGATCCAAGCATCATTTTCCCACTTGATTGGGCAATGAACCCAAGATTCCCCAAATTTCCCCACTCGGCTTGGCGGATTTTCCATCAACTCACCCAACTCGAACAACTAAGTTGATCGCAACTCTACTCATCAACTAGACCTGACTTCACGTTCTCCCCACTCTAAGTGTTAATTTATAGAGGTTTGAGCCTATGCCATGCGACGAGTTACTTACTCTATCTACAGAGCCTCCATCACTTTGTTCAACATCTCGAGCTCAATATTTCTCATGACTCATCGAGTTCACACTCCCATGAAACTCATTGAACTCTATTCCTGAACATATCCGATCGCTTAGCTTGGTGCATGGTTGTATGTTGAATTATTACATGTTGATCCTGAATTGAAAATGAGTTTCCATTCCACAATTTGACCAGTCATGCCAGAACACTTACACGATGAGTGCACTGGCTTCAACTTAGTTGGCCTTATATACCCACGAAACCGACCTTCTCGCATCATGAATTCAACACCAATATCATCCCTCGATGCAACATTAGAAACAAAACATTGAGTTCTACTACATGCTCGAACCCATGCACACATCTTAACAATTAACACTAACCTAAGGCTCCCTGAAGCTTAGCTCGGCATCTTCATTGTAAGATTCATGCTAAACTTCTCGAGCTTCAATCCCTAGCTCATGATTCCTTATTAGGTGAGTTCAAGCTTGAGTCGCATCGTTCTTCCACTAACTCGCGTCGAGCTATCTCCTGCATGATGAGTTGTTCCAATCAACCTCAACTCCACATACACCCGAGCTACTCAAATGACTCAGCTCTTGACTCGGTGGGTCGAGCTCCTAACTTGAGCCCCCAATGATTAAGATTTTGGTTTTGCTTGAGCTTTTACGTAACACCTTGATTTTTGTAAGTTATCATGGTGATTATTTTTCATAATGTTGTAACTGCTGAAATGAAGGCAAACATGTTAAGATATATTTTTGATCTTAAAGGAATGTGTTGCTAATCTGGACTCTTGTATACTGTAATTTGTTTACGTGGGACAACAGTAATTATTGCTTGTATGTTTGCTGATATGACAACAGATCGGTCGTATGTTTGATGAACTCTATTCGCTGATTGACAGCACACCTTGAATCAATTCCATTGATCCAAGGTATCTTTGTCAACCTTCTTATGTCGCTTTGCCGATTTACTTTTAAACCAGACTGAAGGTTGATATAAATGTTGCAGCACCTGATTTCAGGTATGAATAGCTGGCACGTAGATGCCAACGGAAAAGGTTCGATTCTCGAACCATACACTGTTGTAACGCCAGACCCCATAAGGTGATAAAGGCCTGGATGCGGGTGGCTCAGGTATGTGGAACGTGGGACGAAACGTCCTGCATAGCGCTGAATTTGGATGTCAGTCGGAAGGACTTGATTGGAAATTAATTAATTAAGTGCTAGGGGATTAGACCCTAATCTACCCCTAAGTTCTACCTTATACCCTAACTACTATCCTAAGTGGATTTTTAAATTCTATAATGGTGAAAATAGATCTAAGTTCTATTAACCTATGACCTAGATTTGGACACTATTATAAATCCTAAACTAATCCTAACCTAAGGAAGGGACCTTGCAGACCCATGGGGATGGAAAGGATAAGGATGGAAGGAAATTTAATGGGTAATGAATGTGGTCCTTGCGTGGACAGCTCCAAGTTTGGCGGGAATAGGGAAAAGTTAGGGGCATCTAGTTAGTCATGAGACTAAACTCTGTTTTCATGCAAAATTTAAAATTTGGCAATTCGCAAACCCAAGTCAAGTCGGCGGTGGCGTGAGGAAAAAGGAAAAGGCAGAGCCTTCAATGCATTTAATTTTCTTGGTCTTTACGACCAGCCCGCCTTGGAAAGAGCATAGAGGAAATTTTGTTGTTCATTGTGTTCTTTCGGGTTTTTGGAAGTTGCTCTGCATTTGGTTTTTCATGGTTCTGTCGAACCAGTTGTGTTTGATTGTTATCTTTGTTTCTTTGGAAAATCTAAGGCTATTTTTGAGCCTATAGCAGAAGGTGATTGTTTGGGAAGCTCTGCTACTGCCGCCGTGGAAGGAAATAACTCCTGTAGGTGCGGTTTTCTTCGAGCTTCAAGGAAGATTATCAGGCATGTTAAGCCCTTCTCTTTAAAAGCTGTTTTACTTTGCTTAAATGTTTCATTAAAACAACCTGCTCGATGAAGGGGTTTTGGGTTTATTCGACTTTGCTGTCATGATTGAGATGATTTGGGTAGAGTCATTTTTCTTTGTTGTTGCGATTTGAACTGTCTTTGCATAAGTATTGAGTTGGAAATACAACCTATGTTGTGTTGATTTGTTTGACAATATTGGGGATTGTTTCTTTACTGAAATTATAAGGAAATTATGCTTTTGAATACTTAGCTGTGCTTTTTCTTTTGTAAAAATGGATGAACATGAATTGGGTAATTGTGGAAGTTGAAGAAAGTAATTGTTCTTCTTACTAAAATTATAAATGAACTATGTTTTCTCCTTGTTGTGATGGAAAGTTGATTTTGTTGTGTTTTATGGATGTGGTTTGATCTTCCAGTTCGGACTATTGTCGTGAATACGAACTTGGCTTTGAATTTCTGTGCAAACGAATGAAATACATGGGAATTAGCTTGCTGTTTGAGACTGTTTTGACTGTACCAAGCTTGCACATTTAATACCCTATGCGGGTTTGCCTTGATAAAGGTATTGTTATATGAATATTGTATTTCTGGGTTCTACACATCATTGTGAAATAGAAGAATGGGATTTCGGGTTGAAATGTCTGTTGATAAGGAACTCGAACTGGGTATTTCTTTACAAATGGCATATTGAATGAAAATTGTACATCTTTGTGTGATTTTGTTTGACATTGTTGAACAATCGTTCTATTGTCAATATGGGTTTGAGTCATTATAAAATAAACACGACTCGGTGTTCTTATTACATTTTGAAGAAAATAATTGTTTCCTTCTTGAAATTATAAGGAAACGAGTTCTTCTTCTTTTCTCATTGCTTTTAGAATTTGAAGGAAATGGTAATTGGAGATTTATTGAGCATCATAGGTTCAAATTGATGGAAGTGACAGTGGCATTTAGATTGTTTTCTAAGTCTGTGTTTGTTTTTTTTTTTGGTACAAACGAAAGGATGAAATGATTCGTGTGATCTCTGATTTTGCATTGTCATTCAAATACGAACTTGACTTGAGTGATTCTTGTTGTGTTTGAAGAAAATGGGTGTTTTCTTATTGAAATAATTACGAGGATGAATTTTTCTCTTTGTTGTTTGAGTTACGAAATAAGCAACAATAGAGCTTTCTTGTATGCAATACGGGTTGGACTTGCTGTAGGTTATAGCAAAGTGCAAATTATTATTTATGAACTATGTGCATTCATAGGTATAGAAAGTCGTGTGAATAATTGATTAAGCGACTGTATAACTATTCATTTGGTTAGAATACAGTGAAAGAAGTATGAATTCTTCTAGTACAAGTAAGAGCATAGTATGCATTCTTTATATTGCTTGCTCTATGATGGATACAATGTTTTACCAACCTGTTTTTGGTATTCGTATGAGCCTGATTTAAATGAAGTATTGATAAGGATGATAAATTCTTCCTTGTTTTCATTTAAAGCTGAATATGAATGGAATTATTCCTTGTTGTTGGAAAGTGAATTACGAATGGATTTTGTAAGTTTCACTCAATCATTATCTTTGATTGATGTCTCGTTTGGATTTAACCTTGATGCTAGTCATGAGGAAAGGAATAGGAGTGTGGATGGATAACTTGGAATGATGATCATTTATTCTCATATACGATTGGAAATCAGAATCGTTAAGGCAATTTTATATGGCTTGGGATTAAGCATCTATATTCTATTGTTGTTTACTTTCTCATCTGTACTTGATTACTTGAAATCAAATGAGTTGCATGAACTAAAAGGAAAGTAATTGGTTTATATTTTTAGTCAAATTTTATCCTTTGAATTTATTACTAATGAAAGGGAAGGAAATAGATAGCATTTAATGTTATAACAACAGTATGCAAACGTGTGTTCCTAGTTTTTTTTACAGATGTTGTAATCTGGAACTGTTTGAAGGAAATTACTTTTTGTAATGATTATTTAGGAAAGAGGACAACAATCCTTTGACTGATTGGGATGGTATTTAGATGATTCAGTTGTCATGCTGTTCATTCTTTTTATACTTAATTCTTGATTGATGTTCATATTAACGTTTCATAAAAGTAGGGTTCTTTTATTGAGATAGTTAATTAAAAGCACCTCATTTTAATGACAAGTGCTTAATATGCTCAGTTCAATGAACTGACCCGTGCAAGTAATTTTGTAGATGGAACTTGAGTAAAATGAAGACATGGTTGTTATCTGATACTTCTTGTGATTGACTGAAGATGGATTGTATTTGATAGTTATTATTCCTCTACGAGGAATTGAGAAAAGAAGAAATTACATTCTTCTATCTTATGAGTTGTAATGTTGTTTTATATAAACAAATTCCAGTAATTTGTATTGGCAAATGTATAGATTATGAAATGGATTGATGAATACAAATACAAGTGTGATATTTTAATGACTATATCAGTTTGATATTGTTGATTAAGTTGGGAATATAACATTATTTCTTGATTTGGAATTGTTCAAATGTTCTTGGATGGATTTAAAAGGAACTGACATCTATTCTTACCTAAATACAACTTTTACGTTGAAATGTGCAATTAGTTCATACTTGGGTTAAGATGAATTTTTAATTGACATTAAAAAGGATTAGGAAGAACATGTACTCATATCGGAAAGGTATTCGGGATTAGCTTGAAAGCTAAGGAATATCAAATAACTTAGGAGCAGCCGAACCTCGTATTCGGACTCCGTTAATAGCCTCGTATGTTAAATTCAGAAAGTAAGGATATGGGAAAAACATATCCATGGTTAACAGACCTTAACTATGTAAGGTTAAGGAGAATAAATGAATAAATTCATTAAGAATTAGACCTCGTTTAAATGACGTCTAATAAGCTGGAATTCTGAATTTGTTTACAGTTGTGGAAAACTTGGTTAAGTTTAATAGGTTAAACTTATTAAGTCTATCGGTAATGGGCTGCTTAATCCAAGGATTAAGAAAAGAACCAAGTAGAGAAAATGCAACCCTTCGGTACAAAGGAGAAGATGCATAGTAAGCTAGAAGATGGATTTAGTCTCTCTTAGCTACATACAACTGTAACAAGAATGAGGATAAAGGATCAGCATGACTACTGAAAGTTGATCTTAAATATTAAGATCATAACCAAATCACTTGAGCTGGATGTGTACTCTCGATGGGAGGATTCCGTAGGACATTGACATACGCCAGTTACAGCATGGTGTCTTCATGAAGGCGGGGCCTTCATGACGACACAATGTTATAGCTGACATATTACAATGCCCTCCCGAATTAAATCATCAAGATTACATAAGCTGAATACTAAGTTCTTGGCTAGGGATAGGAGTGTGATCATGTATACGGAGTGACTCCGGAGGACTAAAGATAACTAGACACACGGAGTCGTCTAGGGACGACACCGTATGTCTGCGTATCTTTAGTTACCATGAGTAACTTCCTATACTTGTTCATATTGCTAGTTGGAGTTAGAGTTTGACCCTTAAATTGGAAGGACTGGTAGGGACTAGGAAAGACCATTCTAGATAACAAATGAAGTGAGGTGAAGGACGTATTCCATTGGTGTGTATCACATCCAGGAATATGATCATGCAAAGCATGTGAAAATCTTTGGCCAAAGTATCACAAGTGCTAGTTGCGTTGTCCTAATCACCTAATTTAAGATGCAGGATGTCAGATGAATATCAGTAACAGATATTCAGATAGGCTTCTTAAATGGATCACTTCAATAACCGAAAACAGTAAGAGAACCTTGTATATACATTATACTATGCATGAATGAACATGAAGGATCGGTAGGTTGCCGAGTCATGAAATGAGAGATCGTTGAAACTCCGAGCCATGAAAATGGGAGATCGGTAGTTCTTCGAGTCATTTACAGCAGCATATGGAAACTATTATATGATTGAATGGCACTGAATGTGTGTTCCATATTGCAAATATGTGAACAGAGAACATTAGTTTTAAAGGGAAATTGTGTGATCCAAACTGCATTGTTTGGGCAGTGAACAATTATTGAAACTTGAACGTGTGTTTGAATTATATAATTCATAACAGTAACATTGTTTAAAAAAAAAAAAATTGTTTTTTTCCCTTGTTCTCAGTATCTTAAAATGGGGATGTTACATCTTCGCACACGACCGAGCCCGAAAAGGCTCACTCCTCACTATGCTTCAAACTACATGGACTCGCTTATGCTTTCTCTCTATGAGTTATCTTCTCAAGACCAAGCTCGGTCCTTCACGTCATTTCCTCTGCCTCATGTTCATGTCTTGCGCGCACCACCGAGTCGAGACTCACTCATATTATCCTTGACCAAGCCATGCAATGAATCTCCTGATATGTCATGTTTAGAGTGAAAGCTTACCTCACCTCCATGTTACCCAAGCTCATATGCTGAATAACTCGGCCTCAACTCAGACCGTTCATCGATGCATCGTTGAGAATCGAGTCTAAGAAGTCAAAGCTTATCTGAATGATCTTCAATGAATAACTCGTTATTACAAGCTTCTCCTCCTTGATACGAACCATATTTTTTCTGTCAAGCCAGCTCGTTTCACAAATTCATCAATCTCTCTTGCCACTTCATCCAATATCCCCTCAAGATTTCATCAAATCTCTTTAATGGCTTACCCGATACAACAAGCACCACCTTTAAATCTATTTGGTCAAGCTCCATCAACGCCTTTCCCAACATCTTGGCATATCATTTTGGACCATCTCCTACATGAGATCGACTGATCCATTCATGACCAAGCTTGGTTATGTCTTGTGAGCAACTCGATGCTTTAAACATCTCAACATCATGCATAGTAAATATTGATGTTTATAATTTCTAAATCGAGTTTTCACATAATAAGTTCATTGGAACACACACATACCACCAAATATTTTACATACCCAAGTTCCTCCAATAGATCAATCCATCGAGATGTTTTCTATCTAGTTTCTCCTTGACATATATGGCATACTCAAGGTGAGATCCCGTCGAGCTATCTTAACATGAAATCGTCATTCATCCATTTAACTTGACCGAGTATTTTTGAACTCAAACCCCCTGTGTGGACCATTCTGCATGCTTTCGACCTCCTTTCTTAACATCATGAAATTCTCGGGATCTCCTTGGTTCCAAGGCATCATGGAGTACAGCCGAATACCAGAAAATTTTGTACACTAACTTTGACCATTTTAGCCTATAGACCCTCATTTTCCATTTTTATCCAAGAGGTAAAAATGGATAACATTAAATACCAAGGCACACTCAAAAAGTGGCTAGAAATAAGTGTTAGTACAAACATGCATTTATAAAATGAGTGTAAGCCAAACAAACAATGTGTAATCTATAACATAAACACATAATGTAAAAACCCAAAAAGACAAAGTAGGCCACAAAAAGTGGGTTGCAAAAATGGGGCACCACTCACGGTGTCCCAAGACACTCAATGCCACATTAGCCACAAACAAACCAGTGTGCACACAAGACAAAGGGAAAATACCGCAAATAATAGAAAATAATAGTAGACAATGTAACAAACAAGTATGGAAGAAAATACCCTACATAACAAATGTTGTAGTGGACAAATGTGGATGCCCCCAAAAGGTAGTGTGGAAAGCATTAGTGTTACATGTAGAAGCTTGATATCTATGATTATAACTATAAAAGCATGTGAATGCACATGTGTGTATGGTAAATAAAATGACATACAAGATATCTAACATGTGTAGTAAAGTGGACATGTAAGAGCAAATGCAAGCAAGAGTAAATAAAACCATAAAATACAGTATGTGGTGGATGAATGAAATGGAATGCATTGTGGATTATAGGATCCACATGACCCCTAAGTGAATGGATATGTATACATTGAGGTTCATTTATTATTCCCCCTCAATAGTCAAGAATGAACCATAAATGAGAGTGTGTCATCGGGAAATGGTCAAACTATGTGTTGTGTGTAACGTACGCTGTGATGAGTATGTAGTGATGATATACGACATAGAGATGAACTATGTGTGATATTGTATCCTAAGCATATATCACGACAAGATGATTATATTGGAGTGGTGATTTAACATAAAGCGTATACCACTAAACAATGTAAGTTAAAGTGATGATGTAGCCTATCACAAGATGATGCTAGAAGAAGTGACCCTATAGCCTAAATCGTATATCACTAATCCTAGGAACAATGCATGAGAGAGAGATTGAATGATGAACATGTAAGGGTGATGAGGTTCATTTGTGATGTATACCCTCAACAATCCACTGTGGAATGCGAGGCTAGAGTGCACCATTGGGTAGTGAGTGCAACTTGTAGAGTAGAATATGAAAAATGCGTAGTATGCGTGGTAAATTGTATTGTATGTAATGTGAGATGTGTAGATGACCTAAGATGTGTAACATATTAGATGTAAGATGACATGTATGAGGTGTAAAAACACGTACTATGTGATAGCTATGGGGTGATGTATGAAGGATAAAATTTAGGATGCAAAATGTAAAATGTATGAAGACGTGTAATGTCGATAGCTTGTAATGTGGTGTGCAATACGTAGATGATGTAGGACAATGTGATGATATGTGGTGCCTAATGTGTAGTGAATACTATGCAGTGTGTGGGGTTCATGTGTAGAGAATTCCCTCAACAGTCAAGTGTGAACCGAAGCACAAGAGTGTGTCATTGGGAGGTGACGAGGTGAATGTGTAGATGATGGTGCCTATGCTAGGAGGTTGCTAATGTGAGTATGAAACATGTGTTGATGCTAAGATGGTGGGGGGATGTGTGAATGTTATGCCCCTAAGTGTGTGTGAGTGAAATAACTAACCAATGAAAGTGAAGGATGAAGGTCCCTCATCTGATGCTAGTGGTGACGAAATCACATGGCCATGTGCTAGTAGTGGTCATATAATAGATAGGGGATACATAGGTGAGGGAATGTTATGTGCATATGATGGGTGAATATATGATGAGTGTGTAGGTGCAACAAAATGCATAGGTGATGGAGATCGATGAGAAGGTGAATGCAGAGGTGATGGACACCTATGTGGAATAAAATGAGGTGGTGACCTATGTCAAGATGCAATAACTATGTGATAAATAGGCCTATGCCTACGTGTAGGACTAGTAGAGTGGTGAGGCCACGTAGGTGAACTAGGAGTAGAGTGTGATTTAAGTAACATGGATGGTGAGGTACCAAATGAAGTAGGAGGTGCATTGACTAGTACTTGAGGAAATGACAACCATGGAGTAGATGGAGGTACATCGTCAATACAAACAAATTGATTATTATGAATGAATTTGAGTTGCAAATGATTCATAGAGATAATATACTTAGACCTACGAATCTAATTGAGACCTAAGAGAATTTTGTAACCGTCGACCGTTTGTCCGAGAAGAAAAGGCACAAGCATAGTAAGGGGTCCTACCATAACATGAAGGTGAATGACACCATATGAATTGTTCATCGGATATGATATTTGTGAATGTGGATAACTGATAGCATCAAGAAGTAGAATAGAACATGCACTGATGGGCCATGATAGATCAACCTTAGTATTATTGATGGGGATTTCTCCAATAGAGGCATTAATATGCAAGTGATTAGAAGTAAAAGTGGCATGATAGTCGTGGTTAGAGAAAGAAATAAGTGGTGGAGAAGTGTCAATATGTGCCACCAAGAAGTCAAGAGCCCTCGAAGGAGGTGAAGGCTCTGCGTGATAGACATAGTTAGCTGAAGATTCATCCATTTTTGTGTCATGTTTAGGTAGAGGGTTGTTAAATATCTTGAGCTTATGATTTTCATTGACAGGTGGAGAAACTGTAGGTTTTGGAAGCTCAATTTTACCACTATCAATCAAACCCTGAATGAGAAATTAAATTTAGAAGAAATAATCAGTGGAGTGTCCTATACATTGATGATAGTCACAATGGTAATTTTCATTGAAATTACGTCCTTTAGGTCAAGATGGATCTATTTTTAGTGGCGAAGGAATTGTAATGAGGTTATTATTGACAAGTCATAATAGTAAAATTTTTAGAGATACTAAACTTAGTGAATATATGTCGATGTGGTTGCAATTGAAGCTCCTTAGTAGTAGATATTGTGTTGATGGTAAATTTTGTGTCTATTGGTTTAGTTGTAGATGGTTTAAATGTTGACATATTTTTAAAATGCACCTAGGGAATGTTTTCTCTTGGTATTTAAGCTTTCATATAACTAAGAGCTTGGTTTTATGAAGCTTAAGAGTATGAAAAATTTGGTTTAAAGAAGGAGAGGTATTGAATAGAAAAATCACCTAGAGAGGGCATAAGAGAATCAAATGAACAAATCTTGAAGCTCAGCATCCACAAGAACATTTGACATCTTAGCTAAGTTATTTTTTTAATGCAAGACATAATCTACTAAATGTTCATTAAATCATTGTTTAAGTTACATAAGTTCGGCATAAGATATCTTAGAGCCAATATTGATAGAGAATTGAATGATAAAAGCATTAGCTAGATGCGTGAAAAATATTCTTGAATTGACGGGTAAGTAATAAAACCAATGTATCACGTAATCTTGTAAACTACGAGGAAAAATCTTAGCGAGTATGGTATGATCATCCGCATAGTCCAAGCATGATACATGAAAAGCTCAGAGATTCTCTTGTGGGTCACCATGGCCTTTAAAGATGGGAAACTTGGGAGAGATGAAATTAGGTGGCAATGGATAGGAAGATATATTAGGTGCAAAAGGAGTATGCAATAGTGAAGTAGAGTCTAAAGATGGTGAGGCATGAGAAGTAGTGAGATGGAGCTGAAAAATTGGGTTTGCAAATCTTGATATAAAGAGTTTAAATCAGGAGTATTCGAAGAAGATCCAAGCTACATATTAGGTGTGCTAGGGTGAATGATGGGAGCGGTAGTAGTAGGAATGGAAGATGAGACATAAATGGGTGGGGTGGAGACCATGTGAGCCAAGAATGGGAAACTATAGAGTCAGAAGCATCACAATCATTCTTAGTAGAAATCAAAGCATGTAGGACATATGGAAGATGAGTGGGATTATCATGCAAAGCTTGTCAAAAATTAGTAATTGTATTTAATTGGTCTTGGTTAACATTGGTATCCTCATCGCAGGAATTTTAACTACTAGATGCTTCTATTTTGTGAAGATAAATTGTCTCATTTATAGATACAAAATTAGGGATATCAACCATTGGTTTAGAAACCCTACGGGTGAATGAAGGAAGCTCACAATATTGAAAAGACCCAAAATGACCACTACAAGTGATGGGCATATGAAGAAAAGGCCCAAAGAGAAATTGTATTCAAAGATCGGGTTCACCAAAATGATTAACTAAAATAAGAAATATTCTAGTGTAATCTAATGCTATAGGAGTAGTAAAATAACTGAATAAATGAAGTAATAAAATACTGAAATATACCCAAGCAAACTAAGCTAGAAAATATGAAACCCTAATGTGTAAGAAGGGTTAATAAAAGCCTTAGTTGATTCACTGATGTCACAAGATTGTGTCGTAGTGTAGACCAGCTTTAACGGGATGAGGAAATGACCTCATGGAATCCTAAGAAAGCACAGATCTGAGCTATCTAACTAAAGCTGGGGCACGAGAAAAGGGATAAGGGTACTCGTGGGTTCCTTGGTCTAATATCTTGGTTCCTTGGTCTGTGGAAATGGCTATAAAACCTCCTCTGAGGTGTTTTTAGATGTTCTCATGTGTTCACTTCCTATGGCACTAATGTTGTTGAGTTGTATCGAATGTTGCTATGAATAAGAGATGGAATAATCACCCTCAAAACCCTAGACAAAGCAATAAAAACCTAAAAAAAAAAATATGCTTGTGAAGGAGTTGGACTATCCTCAACGGCCACAATGGTGGACTTACTAAGTGTTTCACTACATCTCAGACCCAATGTAGTTCTAGGTGTGTGTGTGCCAAATCGTGCCCTAGGTTTCTCTTGTTCTAGTCACACTTTGTGAAGTAGTGAGAAAATAACTAGATGTAGAATGTAGTAAATGTGTGCATGGAAACAATATACTCCCCTCCTATGAAGTGTGATGTAGATGAACCATCCTTGTGTGCCTTGTGATGGAGCTAGATGGATGAAAATGTAGCTTTAGATGCCTTTGATGGATGCAACTCTATATGGTGATAGTAGATGCTTAGTGTTGGTCCCTCATTATGGTCACATAACTTTATATTTATATGGTTCTCTTGTTCTAATTTCATAATTAACCTCAAAAATTCTGACCACCAAAAATATAGAAATCTCAAATGGCTAGAAAGTTCCCAAAAGGTGAGAGTAAAGTGTAAAGAGGATCAGGGCACACCGGGCACCCCAATCCTATCTAGGTGCCCCAGTCATAAATAAAAAAACACATAATGACAATACAGACTAGGGAAGTGCAAGTGTGAGATCAAAAATGTGACAACAAGCAATGTAAAAAAGTCCAAAGACATGGGTTAATTATTACTCTTTTCACTTAAAAACCATATGAATAGTTTTATGAGACTAGGACTAAATAATGACTCAAAGTGTGTGATTTTTTGTCTATACACTCGTCTCATCTTGGCTCCCCGACCCTTTTGTACTTTTTTCACATATTTTGGGTCCTTTCTAGCTGTTTGAGCATCTTATATTTTTGGTAGTCATACTTTTCAAGGTTAATTATGAAATTCAAGTCATATAAATATAAAGTTATATGATCATAATAAAAGAGCAAGCACTAAGCATTAGTTATCACCACATAAGGTTGCATCCATCAAGCATCTAAGATCTCCATTACATCCATCTAGAACAATCCAAAGGACACAAGGGCTGCTTATTCTACATACACTTCATAAGATGGAAGTTCATTCTATTCTATGCACACATCTATTACATTTCTTTACATCTCGACAATTTTCTTGCTATCAAGTACGACATGCACAAGATCCACCTAGGGCACGATTCCACACACACACATAGAACTACATTGGGTCTTAGAAGTAGTGCAGTGTTCGGTCATAAGTTCACCATTGTGACAATTGAGGAGAGTGTAACCCCTCATTCTACATCTTTCTTTTTAAGGATTTAATGTTTATTTAAGGGTTTTGTAGGTCAATACTTCATTACAGGTTTCTAGTCACTTTAGAGATCACTGTGTGACCTTATAGAAACTAAAGGAATACAACATTGACCAAATAAAGACCACTCATATGAGGTTTTCTAAGAATTTCCATAGACCCATGTGCCTAGAAACATGCCTAGGGCACCCGTAAGAACCCCTTTTCCTCTCCAGGTGCCCCTGTCCCTCTCCGGGTGCCCCATTCCAACTTATTCTTCTAGATCTGTATGTTTCTAATCTTTGTTACGATGCTAAGTGGTTTGTATTTTCTAGTTCTTTAGCTCTGTAAACCTTATATATTTATGTGAATCAACTAAGCCTTCTTACCCTCTCTTTGCACTTAGGGTTTCATATATTTTAGCTTGGTTTTCTTGGGTTGATTTCTATACTTCATCATTGCATTTATTTACTGCTATAATAGAAACTAGATTAGGCATATATTTCATATTTAACTTAATCATTTTGGTGAACCTGATGCTTCCTTGCCCTAGGATCCACTAAAACCCTCATGGCTAAGAATAGTTCTTCTTCTCCTAGGCCATCCATGCCTCATGTTAGCATTAATCATATTTATGATGATGCAACCATAGCTGAACTTAGCACTCTATACCGTAACATTATTCTCCCATATGATACTCAAAGGAAATTTTTAGCTAATGAATTTAGTATTCCTACTACCTTTGACCATTCTATCATTAGCATTGTTTTTTATCCAAAAAAAAAAAAATTCGTTTTACTCCTTACTATCCCGTAAGTAATAGGATTCCTCCACCTTCCACTATTTCTATTGAAACTCTAGATGAGGTTATTTTCAATTATTTTCTTGGTCTTTATTTTGATAGTACAGATAACACACATGATGAGAGTGTACATGTGCATGATGTTGTTTCTCATACTAGTCAGGGTGATTCTATAGTTGCATCTCATACTCCTTCCATTTCTAAAAAAATTCTAATAATGCATCGCATACTAGTTCTCCACCTCCTTCATTATATGTTGATGATATGCTTAATGAAATCCTTGCATCTAAATATTTTTCTGATATTGATGAGGCACATGATAGTAATGATTCTACTTATTTTCATACTGCTAAATGTGAATTTTCTACTTTGCTTTCATCTTCTTATGAGATTATCTCTAGTAACATGCATGATTCATATCCTTCTATTACATCATCTCCTAATAACACTTCTGATACTAGTCCTACTACTTCACTGCCTATTACTTCTTCGACATGTGTATCTAGTGCTTCTTTAGCATTGGTATCTTCTAATTCTTCTCTTCACATCCCTATGATTAATCATAATGGAATGGAAGATACAACCACTCAATACACCATCTACATCTCCTACTATTCCCTCACAGGATATCTTATCGTTCATGCATGTTGTGAGTCAATTACAATCTTAGTTTAATATCTCATGCTTGAAAGAAAATCCTATTATGATTCTATCAATAAAATTATTTGCATGGAAACCCTATTCTGAAAAATATTCACAATTCAACATTCCCTAAGGATTTCATTATGCCTACATTTTCATGCTTTGATGGTACTGAAATCCATATTTACATCTTAAACATTATCGTCTAGCTATGGCTCCTACTCTCACCGGTTATTTTTTTCTCAAATATTTTTACCATAGTATTATTGATGACACTCTCCAATGGTACACACATCTACCCTTTGGATCTATTAGTACCTATTGGGAGATGGAAGAGACCTTCCTTCAACACTTTATACTTAACAATGGCCCTAGAGTCACATATGATCATTTACCTGGCTTGCATCAAGGCACGAAAGAGCCCATTATTGATTACATTTTATATTTCAATGCCTACATGCATCAGTTAGTTTTCCATCCCATTGACTTAGAAAATCAATTCATCTTTTTTTGTGGCTTGATTCCTCCTTTAAAACAATGCTTGCAATATGATACATGTGACTCATTCACACTCTTATGCTATAAGGTCATCAATTTAGAACAAGATCTCATTTCCACACATGTCATAGATCCTCCTCCTCATTCTCCTATTGTTGCATCATCTAGATCTTCTCCTCTTCCATCTATTGAGCATCCTCCTAGGTCTCCAGCTCCTCCACCTCACAAGAAAAATCAATCTGCTTCATCGCATAAGGCATCTTCATCCCCTCCACGGGAATCATTAGACTTTTATCATGACGCTGGGCCTCATTATGTGTTATGTGTTTTTCTTGACAAGTGCATGAATTTCTTACCTTTTAATCAGCATCATCCACCTCATCACTTTCACTTTGTGGCAACATGATAAACCCTATTACAAATATCATTGCATCAATGGTCATCATGACAATGACTATAGTTCCCTTCATGATCAATTACAACAATTATAAGACAAGGATGTCATTTCCTTTGACTCTCACTCTCATGAGTTGTATATTTCTCCAATTCCACACCAGTGTGCTTCTAGTTCAATCCACTTATCTCCTACACCTCCTCCTCAGGTCATTATTCATTCATCCACCATTATACCATCTCATTCATTGCATCATGCTCCTACTATACAATGGCTTCCTAAGCCATCGACATCTGCACTTCCCACCATTGTATCACCCATCATTGGCACAGTTTCATCTAGCATTCATTTTGGTTCATACAATCATACTACCTATATGCCACATTCTTCCACTACTCCACGCCCGCTTGGTCTTTGGTAGGTGATTTTCTCACCTTACCTCTCGATGATGCACTCTTGTGTTATGATTCACACTTGACTATTGAGGGAATACTATACACATGAACCTCACACACTACACATTATACATTTGAATTTACACACTACATACTTCACACATCTCACACAACATGTGTTCTACACACAACATCTTCCTCTCGCAGCTTCTATCACACACTAGATTCATTTCTCGTTATACACATTCATGCTACATGTTCTGGTCATTACCCTATGATGCACTCTAGTTCCATGGTCCATAATCAACTTCTGAGGGTATACATATCAAATGGAACTCATCACACTCACATGTTTAATCAACTCGATCATTCAATCATGTGTTTACCCTCTAGACTTTGCACTTTGACGATCACATATTCCTAGTACACACATTTAAACCATTTATTGATGATGCACTCTAATTTATGGTTCATTCTTGACTATTGAGGAGGAATAAATAAATGAACCTCATTACATGCATCCACATCGACTCGGGGGCACACGACTCCTATTATACACACTTTGTATGCCATTCCACCTCATCCACAACATGCTGCGTATCTTGGTTACATTTACTCTTGCTTACTTATTCTTTCATGTTCACTTTATTACACATGATAGATAGATATCTTATATGTCATTATCTTTATCATACACACATGTGCCTTCACTTGCATTTCTAGTTTTGATCACATGATTTTATAGATCTATTTCACATAGCTTGGATGTTTAGCGCAAGTACTTATTACCAGTCCCACAATGGCTCCTGAGGGCATCCACATTCATATATTATAGGTGCTATTATTTCATTTTGTTTATTAGTAGATTACTTTATCGGATTATAAACGTTTTGACATATTTTTTATCTTTCTAACATACTAACGGGTGCTTCATGTGTAACATTTATTTTTAGTACTATATGCTTCCATGGTTTTCTTTTACATTAGTTGTCATTGGTTTCTCTTTGTATTCCATTTTCTGCGGGATTTACCCTTTGTCTTGTGTACACACTTGTCTGATTTTGGCCTATCTAGCCTTGATTGTATTGCAACGTCGCGAGTGGTGTCCCATGTTTGTAAATCACTTTTCATAGTCTACATTTTCTTATTTCTTTTTTACATTATCTTCTTGCGTTATAGCTTACATATTGTATGTTTAACATACATTTTATCTTCTACATGCATGTTTATCTTTTCTTGTAATAACACTTGTCTCCCAAGAATTGTTTTTGTGTGTTCCTTGGTTTCTACTAAGCACATTCCTTCCCCCCTATAGGGAAAAGTTTTATTTTAGTGTTAGGTCCTATTTTGAGCTGCATAATCCTTCACCAACATCGTATGCACCCTAATTGAGGAGGGCATCATTTGTTTGAATCAATAACCCCATATAGTAGTCTACGGTTAGCATAAAACATAGAACAAGATCTTGGTATAACATAGCTTTCAATTTCAGGGCTCAAAATTAGACTTTGATCCTTAGCACAACACGGCCCTTCCTAGATGCCTTTAACTAGGGTGCAATTACACAACATTTTGGTAGTTCAACATAGTCTAAAAAACTCCACACACAAAGGGCTTTTATATGGCATATTGTCCTCGAAATTTTGTATTGGATCTAATTTTTCACACCATTTGTAGGTGTTTCCTACATTACGGGAAGCAGTTAAAGGTTGGAGGATAACAACAAACTTTTCTTCCCACACTTTTTCCATATCATTGGGGAGAACACCCCAAAAAATGCGAGAATGCCCAAAAAAAAATTTGTCTACATCATCTTTAGGATCATTTCTACACTCTTTCCTCATCATGGATCAGGTGCACATGTTCCTTTTTCATATTTTTGATTTTACATACTTTTTACACATTTCAATCATATACATGTGTATTTGACTACTTGTTCGTTATTCTCTTTTGTAGGTCCATATGTATGGGAAGCGGTAGTCAACATCATCAAAATATTCAAAACATCTACAACAATGACATTGACATCAACAACAGCACATCGTGACATATACATGTGTGTTTCCGCCCTAGGTTCATTTTCATCATCAATTTTTGCACTTTCTCCTCCTTAGCATCCACACTTCACATTTTTATCACTCCACACTTTGTCTTGTCTCTCGACACACTTTCATCATCAATCTACATGGTTATCAAGTATACATATCTATCTACTTTATGTTACTGAGCTTTCTACTCACCAACATAAAGTGGGGGAAAATTCGGACACACAATCACGTACTTTGGATAATTATCTAGTCTCGATTGCATATTATTATTCATATGATTCTTAAGTAATACAATTACTAATTAACCTATGTCTTTGGCCACCTTGCTTTGATTTATGTGGCCAATTCTGGTCTTACACCCTTACTTGCTTAGTATTGCTTTTTATACTTAGTCATTTATCATCCTAGACACCAACACTCGGTCGGACATCAATGTCGGTGCCCCTCACCCATTTGTACTTTGTTCATGTATTTTGGGTTCTTTCTAGCCATTTGAGCATCTTATCTTTTTGGTAGTCAGCATTTTCTGGGTTAATTACAAAATTCAAGCAAGGGAATCATATAAATATAGAGTTATATGATCATAATAAATGACCAAGGACTAAGCATTAGCTATCACCACATAAGGTTGCATCTAAGATCTCCATTGCATCCATCTAACATTATCCAAGGGACACAAGGGTTGGTTATTCTATATACACTTCATATGAGGGAATTTTATTATATTTTATGCACACATCTATTACATTTATTTACATCTAGATACTTTTCTTATTATCAAGTACGACATGCACAAGATCCACCTAGGGAATGATTCCGTACACACACACATAGAACTACATTGGGTCTGAGATGTAGTGTAGCACTTAGTCATAAGTTCACCATTGTGACAGTTGAGGACAGTCTGACCCCTCATTTTACATCTTTCTTTTTAGGATTTGATGTCTATTTGAGGGTTTTACAAGTCAATACTTCATTGTAGGTTTCTATCGACTTGGCGATCACCGTGTGACCTCATAAAGCAACTCAGACACCTATAATTACGCCCAAGCAATTTAAATACTTAAATTGTGCTAATTATCCCCTTTCTCGCAAATCAACGACATATCGTCAAAGGCACTCATTTTCCCTCATATCATCATTAATTAATTACACTAAGCTAATTAATTAAGTTTCCTATCCAACAAATACCCTAATTAACGACCTTCCGTTAATAAATCACCCCTTCTACTTAGACTAATTAATTATTATTAATTAATTAGCTTTCCCTTCCATTTAACCAATAAATCAATATTTAATTGATTTAATCCCCTTTAATAGCCTAAATCGCACTAATATTCTTCTAATTGGCTTCTATAAGCTTACACCTACCTATTAATTAATCACCTTTGATTAATTAAAATACCCCCCAACTCCCATGACTTGCTAAACATGTATTAAACTCTTCTAAAGTAAGGTTACCTTTAATAAAGCAACCTTATCCATTCCTAATCATGTTTTACCTTTATCCCACATTCATGAGAATGTGTTGAATCCTTTATCCTTTGGGCTATATAAAGAGCCCTCCACCTACCTTTTTACTTACACCTAAACTTTCTAAGAGAGCAAATGCAAATAATATAGCAAAAAGACTAAGAGCTTGCACCTTGCCCTTTTGAGAGTTCATCATCTTGAAGATTTAAGCCTCTTTCTTAAAGTTCTTAGGTCATATGGGAGGTGTCAAAAGGGTCTTGTAGCTAACTGACTTTGATTAGCCCCCATTCCTAGGTTCTTGGAGCATTAAGGACAACTATTTTGATAGCCATGGAGCTTACTTAGGTCTATTCATTTATTTGTTGTTAGAGAATAGAGGAGTTTAGATATTTAGCATTGTTAGTTTCAAAGTTTGTATTGATGAATGCTAGCATCTAACCCTTGTTTAATTCTTATCATGATGGTGTTTATGCTTTGTTTTAGCTAAATTGTAGAACTATTTTAGGTGGTAGTTCTTGCTTCATTTGATTTAGCATTAAGAAAAGTATACATGCACACATTTGGCACGCCTGTGGGACTTACTCCATTTTCCTTTGCACTTAATTTCAAGTTTTTGTAGTTAAGTTTTATTTTTGGTTACTAACCCTCTTTTACACATGTTGATCTAACTTGTTTTTTTAACATGTTTTGTTGAGTTTGCATGTGTTGGGTCTTCCTTGTAGGTATGAAGGAGGTGAAGTGCTGTCAAAATTGGAATTGAGGGGAAAATTTCAAGATTTCATCATGTTTTCATTTTTAGAGCTTACTTTTTCAACATTTTACATGCTAGTTTTGTCAATTTCTTGAAAATTTTCAATTCTTGAGCATGTAGGTTAGTGTTTGATAGTGCTGAGTCTTCTATTTACATATTAATGTGGTGGGTTGCTGTCAAAATTTAATGTTGGTGAGAAAATTTCAAGATTTCATCATGTTTTCATTTTTAGAGCTTACTTTTTCATCATTCTACATGCTAGTTTTGTCAATTTCTTGAAAATCTTAAATTCTTGAGCATGTATGTTAATGTTTGATAGCATTGAGTCTTCTATTCATATATTAATGTGATGGGTTGTTGTCAAAATTGAATATTGGTTGGAAAAATTTACCCATTTTGCATATTAAGGGACGTTTTTTTGACATTTTTTGAGTGCATGTCAAGTGCATACCCATGAGCATAAGAGCATATGCGTAACCCATCTTCCGAAGGCCATAACTTTTTCTCCCGAACTCGAAATGACTCCATTTTTTTGTGTTGGAAAGGTATTGAAGTTAACTATGAAATGAAAACATAAATTTGGGATTTATACTTATAGAAATTTTAGGTTTTTCTGTTAGTTTAAAACTGGTCATTTTCTAACATGTCTAATGTTTTGATGAATGTTGTATTTCCATGCTTACTCGATTTAGACCAAAGCATGTGTATGATCTTCTCTTGCACCTTTTGGTGATCTTGAGAATCAAAAAAACTTTGATCTCTATCTTGTTAACATTGGGATTAAACTTGAAAACTTGATTATTCATTTTGCTTAAGGGAATGAACCTTTTACAAAGCATTTTTCAATGGTCCTTTGATTTGAAGTTTTCCATTTCTATATAGTTGGGATAAAGTTTGTGTATGCTCTTCTCTTGCACCTTAGGGTGATCTTGAGAATCAAAAGCAACTTTAGTCTTCATTTTATAACATTTGGTAAATTGGAAACTTCATCTTTCACTTTTGGTTTAAAGGGAATGAACATTTATCAAGAATTTTGTATGGTTCATTGATCGAAAAGATTTTCTTTACTTTTTAGTTGGATTATTTGTTGTGTATGCTCTTCTCTTGCATCCTTGGATGATCTTGAGAATCAAAAGCAACTCTTAATCCTCTTTTAAATAATGTGATTTTCTTGGAGAACTACTAACGCTTGAGTGCAGGACCTAAAAACGCTTGTCAAAGAAAGGAGGAATCAAAACAAAATCAAAAACTACTAATACAGTTGTTATACAGGTTGCCAAAAGGTGTTCAAGCAAACCACACCTAATTAAACAAGATAAAAAGAACAACATATTCAAAACACTGTATTGCAGGTTTCGGAAAAGGGTACGTCCCTCTCCGCTCAACTGGAACATAACCCCTTTGGCATAACGCCTTAAGCTACAACAATGGGGGTGGTTCCAGGAACCCCAAAGTAGTCCACGCAAGAGGGAACCTTGTGGACGAAACGGGAAGTGCTCCGCACTACCTACTTGACTAGTGATTCCTTTGTGAGATAGAGTTATAGGTTGTCCATTGTGGCGACCCCAGTGATAGTACACGTAGACGCACTAGTTGCCTACTATTCTTGAAGGGGGTAAAGTAAAGCCGAGATACTCCCAAACTAGTCAGTGTGACTTTTTGGGTAAATCGCACTCGCTCGTGGCAACTTTGTAACACCTAGGGCGAGAGAACCACCTAGGAGAATATACTTTGGCCAGGAGCCCACTTTGACCATTTTAAAATAGTGTTGAGTTGTGAACCTTCTTTTTGAGAAACGTGTGACGTATTACTTTCGCCTAGTTTTTACTTGCCTTAGGGCGAGGTGAAACTCTGCCAAAGTGAGACTAGCATCTTTCGTCTTTTTTTCTTGATTTATTTCCTTCATATTCTTTTGACACTTTGTTGATCAAAAGAGGTGTGATTACCTTTGTGTTGCCATTCGACTATTTCTCTCACTTTTATGTCCGTTTATGCCCATCCATGTTTGCGGCTAGGTTAGTTAAACGTCTAAAGTGAGTGGAGGCGTTTTCACGTCATTTGGTAGCCATTGTGATCTTGATACCCACATCAAGATCGTCATTGTAGTTAGGCGTGGTTCATCACTGCGGACTTCCATAGAGGAGTTAGTTTGTTTGTCTCGTATCATTACAATTTCGATATTTACGTCTTGTTTCTTGTAAACTCGACATAAATACCTATATTGTATGGTTACGCTGCACACATTCTTAACTATTCCTAGCTATACTTTGAGATTTTTTTTGTTCAGTTTTATTATTACCTCGATTTCAAAAGGTGTTAGGAACTACCATGTGTGTGTGTTATATCAATAACACCTCGATATCAATACTCCACTTTCTTGCAAAGTGGGTTAACATATCTTGGTGATATTGTTGTGTCATTCGCAAATCATAATTGACACTTTTTGAGATATAGGTCTTAATCAGACTTGAGCTTGCTCATCATATATCTTGATTGGGACATCGCATTTAACTTCATGTATTTACTTACGTCTTGTTCATTCCTTTGAACTTGGCATAAGTGGAGACATCTTGTTAATCATCTGGAGTCGTAAATTACTTTAAAACATAATCTAGGAGGTACTTCATTTGATTAAGTTTTGATACCAAATGATTGTTTCATTGGTGACTTTATCATTCTATCACATTGGTATTCTCACACTGTTAATTTACTCTTAACACATACATCTTGTGTTTCACTTAGGGGTAGTCATTGAATTTTGAACAAATCTACAACTTACCTTAGTGAAACTTATCACGAAAACATGGCTCCCAAGACGCGTCTAGGTTTAAAGAAACAAACATATGAGGAACCGCAAGCTTGGGAAATCTCTAACAAACAAGGGTCAAACCCATTTATCGGACACGATCTAGGACCACTATTTTCTGTAAAAAAGGAAATAGAAGAAATGGTCGACCATAGTGGAAATGAATTAGAATCACCACATGCAGACTTTGATTTTGACCCCACTCTACTAGATGAGTTTCTCCTTAGAAATAAAGATAGAGTTTTGGCATGGGTCATGGAATTAGGGGCTAAATTGCCCACCGAAAATGAACCAATATTACCTACAAATGACACTACTAAGGAAGAATGCCCCTTATCAATATGGAAGATATTTTAACAGGGGGCATGCTTCCACTTCTTACGCAGAAAATGATAAAGTGGTAGGGCATAGAATACCCCTCATCAAAGTGCCACGAAGAAACAAGATAGAACATGAGACAGGGGAAGAACCTCCACAATACGAAGAGGAAGAACCTTTAGAAGAAGAAGACACAAACCAAGTCACAATCCAACAACAACTTAGTAACCTAAGCTGAAAACTAGCTTTGCTTACTTTCCAGGTACAGAAAGACACAAACAAGAACGTTCAAAAGTCAAGGCCTAAGTTTAGGATCCACGAACTCCATCGAGAAAACCAAGGAGAAGAAGACACGGGGTATCATCATGTACACATCCCCGCTTCTCCCACTAGAGAACAATTGCTCACACAAGAAGTGCAATCTATGAAAGCAACGCTTGCGAGCATATAAGAAAGAAATATAGGGAGTATTAGGAAATACCAATACGAAGAACTGTGCCCCTATCCTTTTGATAAGACAATGACCCTTCAACCCTTTCCAAAGAAATTTGATATGCCAAAGTTTGACAAATATAAAGGAAAGGGATCATGTTAAATATTTCTACATGGCATGTCAAGAGGTGTCTTATAGTGATAATTACCTCATCAGACTTTTTCCTAAGAGTCTAGGAGGTCAAGCATTGGAATGGTTTACGCGCTTACCACGAGGATCAATTTTCACTGGCGGTGGAGGAAAGATTCGTGCGTCATTTCTCATATAACATAGAGAGTGATGTCACCATAACAGACTTGTGTGGCACCCAAATGAGACCTTCGCCAGCTTCCTCCAACGATGGAGAGGGATAGCTAGTCACTTCCCTTGCGCTTTCCCTAAGAAGCAGTTGGTCAGTATTTTCATCCCTAATCTCAACCTAGATATAGCTTTCCACCTCCAAATGCATTGTGTCCGCACCTTTGAGGAGGTTATCGAGAAAGGGATTCAAATAGAAAAGGCTCTCATTGCCAAAGGCACCCTCAAAACCCAATCTAAAGACAACCAAAGTGTCAAACCCGTTGAAAAGCCGAAGATCTTTAACAAAAACAAAAACGTGGTGGGAGACGGAATCACTGATTCCAAACGTGTTCAAACGGTCCAAACCAGTCAACCTTTTAAACTAACCAAGGGCCCAATTCAACCACCACCAAAGTGACGAACATTCACCTCCCTCAATGAACCATTGTCTATCATACTAAAACAGTTGGATGCGGCCCACATGATGACCTATCCTACAACGCAACCATTTGATGACAACACTCCTAAACCTTCATGGTATAAGGAGCATGAATACTGTGAAATGCATCACGTTAAAGGTCATAAAATAGACAAATGTTTGTGACTTTGCCACTATATTCAAGACCTCATTGACAATGGGGAGATAGAGGTGGATAACCCTAGCCACATGCAAACACCTAACGAGAAAATGGGGATTTATAAGGAACCATTCCCCAAGCATGATAAGTCGGAAAAGGAAAAACCGGATCGGGGAGAGTCATCCCAAACCTATAAAGCCATGAATTACTTGTATACCAAGAGAGATAACAATCATTACGATTCACTTATCGGATGTATTCGCTCCCCTACTGACCGTGTCAATACCATCCGGATCAAGGGAAAGGACTGCACTGCGGTAACAAGGCGTGCCCACCTCGTGATTCCAGAACCCTCTCTGTTGACCCCACAAACTAGTAAATATAACCTTTTAGAACAACTTGAGAAGACACCTGCTAAGATCTTGATCTTAGATCTTCTCAAGATATCCAATGTGCATAAGGAAATTTTGTATCAAACTCTTCAGGGGTCGGGAGTGCCTTTAGAAGTCGATCCTGCATACCTTCAAGCTGCGGTGGCAAATATTGCACCCAGTGAGCATCTCACTTTCAACCATAGGGAGGTCCCTACCGAGAATCCTACACATAATCTTCCCTTATACATTGAGGTAGTTGTTACCCGCAGGAAAATCAAACGGGTGCTTGTGGATAACGGATCTGGATTGAACATCTACACGCTTAAATTAGTCAAACAATTGGGACATACGAAGAAGATCTTGAGTCCCATATCATCACTATCACCGCATACGACAACACGAGAAAGAGAGTCAGGGCACCATTACACTGCCAATGGAGGTGGGCCCCACTTACCATCGACAAAGTTTCACGTCTTAGACTTGGAACTTCCATATAATATGCTTCTAGGCCGACCATGGATCCATGCCATGCAAGCAGTGCCATCAACATTTCATCAATGCATCAAGCTGAAGCATGAGGGACATACAATAACAATACCAGGAGACTCAGAGCCCTTTGCTCATTGTAGAGCTCTTAATAGCTTTACACGAAAGGGTACATATGCATGTCCCTCCACAGATATAGCTGTCCCTCTTCATTCTGAGGCCATGGAATCTTGAGTAGATTCAAATTCTCTTAGTTCTTGCACTCATGGGGCATCTACTTCAACATCTCCATTTAATTCATGGGAGATGAAAATTATGGAATATGGCTGTGGGGAGTATAATGTACAACAAGCACTCTTGGTTTCTGACCTCTCCTTGTCACCCAAGACTAGAGGTCGACCCAACTACCGCTTCAGGAGACCTAGAGAGGAACATACTATTGGGTCGTTCCTACCTGGAGGCTTGTTAGCTGAGGAAAAATTACTTGATCCACCTACTACTTGGGTCCCCGAGGACACTCACCATCTTGTTATCAAACCCCAAAATATGAAAAATTTGGCGAAATGATGTACTCCATGGGCTACAAAGGCCTAGGATGTGGGAGGAATGAACAAGGACAAAGAGAACCAGTCCCTCTTCCACATTTCAAAATAGAAAGATATGGCATTGGGATTCGCCCTTATGGAGCACACCCCAACGATCAAGATGCGACTTGTTCTGAGCATGAGGATAGCTCCGATTATCTAGACAGCGATACGGATTCTTGTTGTAGCCAATATGAGGATCTGGCCTCCATGAACCTTTTCATGAATAATGTTGTCCTAACCATCACCCCCAATGAACCAACCCTTGACCTTGTATACCCCTCCCTTGTTGAATGGGACCAACAACGTCACGTGCCACTAGATTTATTCGAGAATGATGAGGCTATTGCAGAGTTCATGGGCATAAGGGATACAATTCCCATTGGAGATCACAAGAAGGGTTTCTTTATCGACTTAGACACCTGCGCCTACTTCGGCGAGGAGGCTGAACTTCGTGGTCAGCAAAATTTAAAGAAAAGCGAGGGCAAGAGTTCTAAAGAAAAGCCTCGGAAAAAATCAAAGTCCAAGTCACACAGTGAAAACCTCTTTGAGGCATTGGCTGACAAACAAATAATAAAATCAAAGGACAAACAAAGTGACCACGCCAAGGATGAAAATCTCGTAGAGACATCCTTGGATGAAGATCTCAACCTACCTCCCGATCCCACGCGTATGGAGGATTTATCAAAATTGTTAGTTGAAGAAACCATTGATGTCAATATTGGTACTGAAGAAGATCCCAAGATAGTAAAATTGGGAGCATCACTCTCAGCCAGAGAACAAAAGACGTTCACTATGCTACTGCGAGAGTTTATTGATGTGTTCGCATGGTCTTACAAAGACATGCCCGGCTTAGATCCAACTTTGGTCATGCATAACTTGGTTGTGCACGCAGACGCTAAGCCTATCAAACAGAAGCTTCGAAAGATGCACCCAAGAGTGGCCTTGTTAGTTAAAGAAGAGTTGGAAAGGTTGCTTGCAGCAGGATTCATCAGGCCAATTGATTATTCTGAATGGATATCGAACATTGTTCCTGTCCAGAAGAAACCTATTGGTATCCAAATTTGCACAGATTTTAGGGACATCAATAAAGCTTGCCCTAAAGATGACTTTCCGTTGCCCAACATTGACATGATTGTTGACTCAACCGCAGGGTATGAAATGCTATCACTTATGGATGGCTTTTCGGGTTATAATCAAATTAAGATCGCTGAGGAAGACCAACACAAAACAGCTTTCACAACTCCTTAGGGAACCTTCATTATCGTGTGATGCCATTCGACCTTAAGAATGCGGGAGCAACTTATCAGCGGGCCATGACAGTAATATTTCATGATATGATTCATGACATCATGGAAGACTATGTAGACGACATCCTGGGAAAGTCCAAAACAAGAGAGGAACATCCTATCATTTTGTGGCATATCTTTGAACACCTACGTGAATACAAAGTCAGGCTAAATCCAAAGAAGTGTGTCTTTGGTGTGCTATCTGGGAAACTATTAGGCTTCATCGTGTCAAGATGAGGTATTGAGGTAGACCCTGCTAAAGTGTCTACCATCACATAAATGCCTCCACCTGAGAATATCAAGCAACTGCGTAGCTTACAAGGGAAAATTCAAGCCATTCACCGCTTTATCTCCCAGCTTGCAGATAAATGTCACTCATTCACTCATTTGCTTAAGAAGGACATCACTTTCATTTGGGGACCTGAGCAACAACAAGCCTTTGCTTTGCTTAAACAGTACCTAGCTAATCCACCTGTCCTCATGCCTCCCACTCCGGGAGAACCACTTTTGCTCTATATTTCCGCTACGCAATATGCTATTGGTGCACTGCTCGCCCAATATGACCTTAGCCATAAAGAGAAAGCAGTGTACTATCTGAGTCGCACCCTCATCGCCTATGAATGTAATTATCCTTAGATTGAGAAGGCTTGCTTGGCTGTTGTTTTTACCTTTCAGAAACTTCACCATTACCTGCTAAATACTAAGACCAAGCTCATATCCAAGGTCGACCCACTCAAGTATTTGTTGTCCAAACCCCCTCACGGTAGACTCAATTGGATCATTCTACTCAAGTGAGTTTGATATAGAATTTGTCCATAAAAAATCAATTAAAGGACAAGTACTTGCTGACCAGCTAGTGGAAGCACCTTTGCAAAGCACAGAACCTTTGAGTCTAGATCTGCCAGATGCATCTTTGCTCTACATTGAAGAATCCATCGTATGGTAGATACATTTTGATGGATCTTTTACGTTTCATGGTTCAGTGCGGGAGTGGTCCTTATTACTCCTTCAGTGATCCTATACCACAAAGCTTTCCGCCCGGCCTTCCCTTACGCACGAACAACATTGTGGAATATGAAGCACTCGTTGAAGGGATGAAGCTAGCCATCAAGTGGAATATTCAACATGTGAAGGTTGTAGGTGATTCACAGCTAATCATCAAACAGGTTAATGATGAGTATAAAGTTAAGGATGACAAGCTCATACCTTATAATAAGTTGGTGGAAACTCTGAAGGAGTATTTTGTGCGCATTACCTTTGAGCAAATCCCAAGAGTGCAGAATAGATCGGCAGATGCTATGGCAACGGTGGGATCTATGCTTCGTATTCCACCAGGGAATAATGATATGCCATTCTTCGTAGAAAATCTATGCCAGCCCGCGTATGACATGCCAGAATCTTGCTTGGCTTGTGAGGTTGTTGGTCCCCATTCACCATGGTATGAACCCATTTTCACCTATCTTAAGGACAACACATTCCCTCCCGATATCTCCCGCTCTGAAAAGCAAATCCTAATTCACCAGATAGCCCGTTACACCCTTTTAGGAGGTACACTTTATCATCGTGGCTACGATTATGTTGTCTGGATGTGCCGGAGTCAATCCAGGCAATTAAAGAAGTACACGAAGGAGTATGCGGAGCACATACAAACGGAATGGTCTTGGCTAAGAAACTGTTAAGAGTAGGTTACTATTGGCCCACCATGGAAACTGATTGTTGTAATTATGTTAGAAAATGTGTGCTATGCCAAAAGTATGGAAATTTCATCCATGCTCCATCGCAACCATTGCAACCAATCACTACCCCGTGGCCATTCTCCAAGTGGGGACTTGATCTAATAGGGAAGCTTACTCCTACCTCATCTGATGGTCATACACATATCATCACAACTATAGAATACTTTACAAAATGGGTGGAGGTTGTCCCTTTAACCTATGTCACAGGAGCACAGATTTCTAAATTCATCATGAATCACATTATTTACCGATATGGTATCCCTGCAGCCATTGTCATAGATAATGGGAAGTCATTTAAGAACAAAACTGTGAAAGGTCTTTGCCAACGGTTCCAAATCAGATTGAAATGGTCCACGCCATATTACCCTCAGGGTAATGGACAAGCTGAGGCAACAAACAAGACTTTGGTAAGGATAATGGAGAAGATGGTTAGCAAAACCGGTCAAAACTGGCACCTACAAATCCACCCAGCCCTCTGGGCCTATCGAACATCAATTCGCACTCCTATGGGTGCGACGCCATATTCCCTCGTGTTCGGGACATAATCTATCATCCCTTTAGAGATTGAACTCCCATCCCTGTGAATTTCTCTTCGGGACTATTTGGATAAGGATGAAGATTACCGAGTGGCAAGATTGGCTGAGTTAGAGCTCCTGGATGAGAGGCGCATTCACGCTCTTAATCACCTGAAAGTATATCAACACAGAATCTCCCGCAACTACAACAAGAGAATCATCCCTCACCAGTTTGAGGTGGGTGATTTAGTTATGAAGGAGAACCAGTTCAACACCAGAGCAGAGTGAGAAAAGAAAGGGAAGTTCGAACCACACTGGTTAGGACATTATGTCATAGTTGTCAAGTATGGCACAGGGGCATACAAGTTGGCTCACCCCAATGGTGATGAGCTCTAGGAGCCCATGAATTCCATGCATCTTAAGAGGTTTTATGCCTAAACATGGCACAAGAAAGTCATAAAAATCACAAAAAAAAAAAAAAAATCAAAAAAAAATCAAAAAAAAAAAAAAAAAAGAAAAAGAGAAAACAGGTCGTCCACTAGTGAAAACCACGCAATTGTGGCACTTTGGACAAGTCCTTGGGTGAAAACCGGTTTCAGCGCCTCGGGAGGATTCGTTGTTCACAAGCATTTTGTATTAGAAGGGTAGTTGTCTTTGTCCTAGACCTGGTTCTACCTTCGAGTTTCCTTGTGTACACCATCTAGTCCAGCCTTGATCCAGCTTTTCCTTCTTCTATTCATCTGTAAGGGACGTGGTCTTTCGTTATTTCCCATCTTATGCTGGGGGCAACTCAATGACTTCACCTTCTTATTCATAAGCGCATGGCTTCTGCCCTTGTATATTCCCCACCTAACATTGGGGGCATCCATGCTTTCTTGGTTACCTGCACATAGCTTTGGAAAACTTATTAAAAACACAAAAACAATAGAAAATTGTTTCAAAAACACAAAAAAATAGAAAATTGTTTCACAAAACATAAAAAATAGAAAATTGTTTCACCAAACATAAAACCAATAGAAAATTGTTTGATAAACACAAAAACAATATAACATTGTTTGAGAAAAACACAAAAACAATAGAAAATTGTTTATCAAAAACACAAAAACAATAGAAAATTGTTTCACAAAACACAAAAACAATAGAACATTTTTTGAGAAAACATAAAAACAATAGAAAATTGTTTCACCAAACACAAAAATAATAGAAAATCAAGCTTGCATAACACAAAAACAATAGAACATTGTTTCGAGAAAACAACAAAATATATATATATATATATATATATATATATATATATATATATATATATATCAAAAAATCTAAAAACAAGGCAAAAATTTTCAAAAAATTCCTAAAAAGTAAAACACCCTACAAAATGGTAACTTGCTTCTTACAATTGAAACTTGTGTCTTGCGCATGGTATTTTCTCCATATCCTGTTGGTTTGTCTCACATCTTCCCCGATTAATACGACTCGCGGATCACTGGATTCACAACCATTCACAAAAGCTAGCTGCTTGCTTCATCTGTACTCTGGGGCACTTTTGGTTGCCTGGTGCTGTTTCGTTGTGCACAAATGCTTTTCATGGACCCCGTGTCCATTTTCATTTCCCCTTGCATGTATCCTTTCTTGGGGCATCATTTTTAACCCTTGTCGTCAATCACGAACTTGTGGATCTCTTCAGCACTGATAACAAAACATTTGTACAACTGTCTTGACCATTGTTGGGTTAGATATGTGTGTTCGTACTTGTTTTCCCTGTTATATGAGCTTGTTTCCTTCTCGTATTGCATTGCATTATTGTATGTTGCGTGGAGTTGGTACTTTCAGCAATGGACAATTTTTTGTAGTATGGCTTTTCATGTCATTCTACCTTTGTCGTATGCTTATATTTTTCATAAGGACCGATGATGTAGTTCCTATAGCAATATGATGATATCAAATTTGTTCCAAACAAATAAGCGGCTAGAGGTTAAGCTCTTCTCTCCCCTCATCCATATTTCTTCACACCACTTCCCTTTCACCCCTAATTCTCCCTCTCCTCGGGGCATCCCGCCTCGTCCCCATTCTTCTACCTACTTCTCACCTTTTCGATTGTCGATCAAGTTCTTCTATCACCCCATCAACACTCGAGGGGGCATCTCTCCCTCCTACTAATTTTTCTTCCATCTCTTCAAAATCTCTTTTGTCTACTATCTTTGAAGTGGCATCACTTATGCCACCCCAAAGAGGGGAAAATGTAGACACCTATAATTACGCCCAAGCAATTTAAATACTTAAATTGTGTTAATTATCCCCTTTCTCGCAAATCAACGACATATCGTCAAAGGCACTCATTTTCCCTCATATCATCATTAATTAATTACACTAAGCTAATTAATTAAGTTTCCTATCCAACAAATACCCTAATTAACGACCTTCCGTTAATAAATCACCCCTTCTACCTAGACTAATTAATTATTATTAATTAATTAGCTTTCCCTTCCATTTAACCAATAAATCAATATTTAATTGATTTAATCCCCTTTTAATAGCCTAAATCGCACTAATATTCTTCTAATTGGCTTCTATAAGCTTACACCTACCTATTAATTAATCACCTTTGATTAATTAAAATACCCCCAACTCCCATGACTTGCTAAACATGTATTAAACTCTTCTAAAGTAAGGTTACCTTTAATAAAACAACCTTATCCATTCCTAATCATGTTTTACCTTTATCCCACATTCATGAGAATGTGTTGAATCCTTTATCCTTTGGGCTATATAAAGAGCCCTCCACCTACCTTTTTACTTACACCTAAACTTTCTAAGAGAGAAAATGCAAATAATATAGCAAAAAGACTAAGAGCTTGCACCTTGCCCTTTTGAGAGTTCATCATCTTGAAGATTTAAGCCTCTTTCTTAAAGTTCTTAGGTCATATGGGAGGTGTCAAAAGGGTCTTGTAGCCCAACTTTGATTAGCCCCCATTCCTAGGTTCTTGGAGCATTAAGGACAACTATTTTGATAGCCATGGAGCTTACTTAGGTCCATTCATTTATTTGTTGTTAGAGAATAGAGGAGTTTAGATATTTAGCATTGTTAGTTTCAAAGTTTGTATTGATGAATACTAGCATCTAACCCTTGTTTAATTCTTATCATGATGGTGTTTATGCTTTGTTTTAGCTAAATCGTAGAACTATTTTAGGTGGTAGTTCTTGCTTCATTTGATTTAGCATTAAGCAAAGTATACATGCACACACAACCAAAGGTTAATAACAATGAACAACTAGTAACCACTCGGAGGAGTTTTTATTAGCATTTATGCACCCATGCACCTAGAAATAGGCCTAGGGTTCTCGCATGAGTGCCCTTTTCCCTCTCCAAGCACCCCCAGTCTAACTTATTTTTCCAAATATACATTTTTTTATATTCGTTGTGATGGTTAGTGCTTTGTCTTTTCTAGTTCTCTAGATTTGTACACCTTTGGCATTTTTGTGAATCGGCTAATCCTTACCCTCTCTTTGTACTTACGGTTTCATATATTTTATCTTAGTTTGCTTGGGTTAATTTCTATACTTCATTGTTACATTTATTTACTTTCTGAATAACAATTATATTAGGCATAAATTCACATTTTATCTTAATCACCTTAGGAGTTCCTGCAAAAAGAGGTTAATTCAAATATCTTAGATGAGGTAAAACCATGAATGAATGAATCTCAAACCACAAACGAAAAAATAAAATCTAGGAAATTTTGAATGCTCCTTGCCCAAATAGAAGCACTTTTCTTGAGCTTGGTATGTCATCTTCTTGTATCTCATTAGATTTTCTATGTATTTGGATCTAAGAACAACTTTTAGGATTTTTAGAAAAGGAAGGATAAAATGGTGTGCGATGTCAACTTCCCATCCTTTTTTAATCTAAACTAAGGAATGATATTAAAATCAAAGAGGAGGATAAATATGTTTTAGTCCCCGCTCGAGCTCATGTGTCATCTATTTATACTCCATTCGATTGATTTCCCTCCTCTTTTGGCTTATATATATATATATATATATATATATATATATATATATATATAATGTAATATTTCCCCTCTTATAAGGGAACATTTTTCACTCTAACATAGTTAACATTAGTATGGCTTCCTTTCTAGAAAAATTTAATAAAAATATTTCATACTTTCTATTTATGGGTGAGAGCCCCAATAGACCCCTTATATAACCAATTTTTAAAAATAATCTATTATTGTTGATTTCTTCTATGTTAACTTTGGGGTTACGAGGTGGGGAGTTGTTTTTCATGATTCACTATAGTTTAATTAACCACTTAGCTTGAATCTTAATGCACTTGCAATTAAAATTCACCATGGCTCAAACTTTGAAAAACATGAACCCAATTGTGAACATGTTCATATTATTATTTTCTTACATAAAAGGAATAAACTATCCAATATGTTCATATCATATGTTTCTTATTATATTTCCATACACTAAACCATGTTCAAACCCATGCTTTACAAATGGATATGTATCAGTCAAAAATGAACCTAATTACAACTTTATAAAACCATATAGAAACTCGCACTCTCTATATATGCAACTCATTCAAACCCAAAAGCAATTTTTCATGGTTTATTATACCTTTTTCTTCATTTTGACACAAAATTACCAAAATGTGCCATATTCATATGTTTCATGTTATATTTCAATATTTACATGTAATAAAAACATAGCCCCGCATAGGATTTTCAAGCTACATGAAGAACCCTAAGACCATATTGTTGAAATATTATTATGAGCTTCACTACCACTCTTCTTCTTTTTTGGCTTAGGATTTCCTATTTTTTCAATACTCATGTTGTATTCGACATCAATTTCTAAAGTAGGCTCATTGGGTTTTAATAATTTTTTAACTACCATTTTATCATGAAAACCATCTTCCACAAGAATGGTATCACAAGTAAACTCTCTATAATCTCCTTCAACACAGTCACTAATAGTGCAATTACACATTCAGTTTTCTACAAGACCTGCCAAATTTTTGTGATTTAAGGAATTCCTATTCTATAACTTGGCTCATATCCCTTTGACTAGGAATATATTTATTCTACAATAGTTAAACATGCCACTATTTAAATCTTCATTTAATGTCATCATCAAATAGACATAAATCAATTTTTGCAATGCATAAAATTAGATTCTCGCATTGAAAGTAGTATTCAAGGATTATTTATGTTGTTTAGAACATGATTTGAATAGTTCTTTGACAATACAAGGACTAACACCAGGGGATGGTAGAGGCCAAATCTCTAACACTTGACATATAAATTGGGTAGTAAAGCTTCTTAAATTTAGTTTGGATCTTGATTTTGACTTCTTAAGGAAGGCATTTTTATGCCTATCCCTTTCAAATATACCCTTTGATATCATAATTAGCTTGAATAATTATACTCTTAGATATTTGGTAAGATAATTCTTGTCATTCAAACTCTATAGATAATTCCATCCCACTCTACGTGGAATTTATACCTTTACAAACCCCCTCGTGATTGGTATTTAGGTTTTTCATTTCCTTATTTTTGTGCTCTGTTACCTTGTTCCATAGCTGACCCAACATAAAGGTATATATACACTTGGTCATTGATAGGGCATGTGCACCTTAGAAATTTATATATGGGACCATCTCATCTCCTAAACATTTCAAACACAACCGAACCATTCACCAAAAATGAGGCTAATCCTAAAACAAAAAAAAACACTTGTGACTAAAAGTAAATTACAACCTTATTATAAGAAACCATGTTATCAAACATATAATGTCGACAACATTTCCTCATAATTGGAGGGCTAAATGCCTATAGAGTCCTAAAACTACAACTTATGGAATTTTATATAAAAATTCACAATCTCAATGACTCCATATAGTTTTCTTCGTCTGTAGCCCTTCAATCACTCACAACAAATATCTCATAAAATTCTAAATAATCTATAAATTTGTAAAATTAAAAATAGCTAGAAGAAAAGGTATACCTTTAAAATTTCTTCATGATTCCTTAATAATTCTTAGTTATTGATCCATCTAATCACCCATATTTGATATCATTATACCTTTTTTTCCTTGCATGAATCCAAATTACTTCCAAATATTGTAATATTTGGAAAAATAATGTCTTTTATATATCTTCATCCCGACCATGCTTTCATATTCCTATGTTATTCTTAGTATTTCTTGAAACATGTTCAATATTGTATTAACTCCCGCATGATGAATGTAATAGAAAATCATGGACATTTACCATGGTGTTAGCTATAAGTCATATCAAAATACTTGATTAGGAATATAGTAAAATTATTGATTAGAAGTATAATTGTTAGGAAAACATATGATTGGAAATATAGTTTAAAAATTATTTCTCCATGATTAATTTTTCTAATGGAAAGTTCCTAATAATCATTAATCCCTTTCTAGACAATGCAGATTTTATGCTTGTAATAGGCCCGAGATATAGTCTACTATATAATATAAGATAAAATAATATAAGATAATATATAATAGATTTGAGCCTCTCTATTAACTTGGGTTAGCTCTTAAAAGAGAAGGGTTATACCCTCCCAAGCCATTATTCGAATTCCTTGTTTGTGCTCCCATCTTAGGTTTGAGTCAAATATAGGTAAGTTTATTTCCTAATTTTAGAAATAAGTGCATGTTATCCAAAATTCACCCCGAGGTAATTTTGATAACATGCATTAAATTCTTTGGTCATGAGCAAGATAGATTGATTCAAGGAAAAAAATCATGTTTCTGGGGTCCCCTCGGCTTTTTATAACTGTCTTGTCCAAGGAGAAAAGAGAAAGTTCTAAAAAAGGGTGAAAAAGTTGCAAAAAACAAGCTTGGGGCAGGAAAAATCATGAAAATTGGCTAATTCCTAGTCCTCGCGGCCCTTGGGACAGTTGGGATGTCGGGGCGCGAACCGGCAGAAAAGCCTCCAGGCGGTCCACGTAGTAGTTGGGACATCCGGGCCGTGGGGATGCGCGGGACGTGAAAAGGTGAACTGACGAAGGTGAAAAAATTGAATAAGCTGTTGTGCGTAATGTGCCGACATCTGGGCCGTGGGGACGTGAAGGACGCAAACCGCCCAGATCAGCCGGCGCAGAGAAATTTCATCCGGGACAGTTGGGACAAAGGGACGCGAGGGACGCAGAAAGCTGGAAGATCTGAGAGCCAATGAACGCACGCCACATGTCTTCGCCTCAAAGAGGGACAGGGAAGCCCAAATCGGGTAGATCGGAGGAATTTGTCCCAGACGGTTTGGGACACCCAGGCTGAAAATACGCGAGGGACGCAAAAATCCGGCAGGCCCACGGATGAATCAGAATAGGACATGTGTCCTAAGGGCCGAGGAGTTTGTGGTGTGGGGAGCAAAACAAAATTTTGGCTAAATGTTTTGCCGAGTTTCCAGAGGCGAGTTGGAGCGTTGGCCCGAGCCAATAAAAAGAGGACGCGTGTCCAATGGAGCAGGGAAGTGCGGAGCTCGGGGGAACTTTGAAGTTTTTGTAAAAGTTCTTCGGCCAAAAACTAAAAAGCAAAGGTCTTCCCCGCGCCCCTGTCAACCAATCAATGCATGCCACGTGTCCCAGGTGGCGGGGCGCGGGGAAAATGAAATTTTTTCCAAAAGTTAAAAAGATCAAAATTTTCAAAGGAAAGCCCGGAAAGGTGGAGGAGAGAGAATTGCTCGGTGAACCAGCACCTGACACGTGGCATCCGACCGTGGAGCGTGGAAATTTTTTGAAAATTTTTCCAAAACACAAAAAGGTCAAAATTTAAAAAAATTTCCCGATATCCGTTTTTTGGGCCGTTTTGCCCTAAAACTTCAGACCTTCATATCTTTTGATCCAGAGCTCGGATTTGCACGTTCTTCATATCATTGGAAATATTATGAAATTATCTACAGATTTCATGGTCAATTTTGAATTTTGGTTTAGTTTCAAGAGAGAAAATTCAGAAACGGCTCTGGTACGTGTCCATGGCCAGAAATGACATTTCAGCGACTAAATTTAATGCAGAATGGGTCGCACTCTCCTCCAATTTGGTCAAAAATGACAGGGTATGGGTTTGTAAGGTCCTCCATGTTGATTTAATGCATTTTCAGTCAATGAGGAATGGGCTCCCACATTTTGTATGTTTTCTCTCTCCTGGGCTCGACCCATGCAATGTAAAAGCTAGATTTGGCTCATTTTCTAAAGGGGGAACACTTTTTGGCATAGCAAAAAAACTTCTTCTTTCACCTCCAGTAGGTGATGGTTGCAAGAATCAGACCTCTTCAAAGATTGTAATAGGTTTTCTACCTCTCTGAGGTTGTAATTCAGTGGTTTTGACATTGGAGATGTTAATGCAAGCCTTGTGAATGGGTTTCGAGTCCTTTGTTTGTATTATTTGCTTCATTTCAGATCCTAAATTATATCTTATCAGCCTGTGTATGTTTTATGTTGCAATCTTTGGTTTGTGTCTATTTGCATGACAAAAATATTCACCACTCCTTTTGGTGCATCACCATCTTTAGTTAGTTTCAATTTTTGCATTTCTATCCCTGTCTCCTTGCAATTTAGAGTAGGATTAGGATCTGAACCTCTGTAGTTGTGCAAATATAGATCTAAATCAGAGGAGTTTGAGGAACTAGCCTCTAATCTGGAGATTCCTCTCTCATTTTCACAAGTCCCACACTTGGAGAGAGGTTTCCATGTTGTGCAATCACACTGGATGCCTAAGACATCATTTAGAACCTTGATTTACATCCAGGGGTGTTGTGATTTTGCACTAACAGTTTTGGCACGCCCGGTGGGACACTAGAGGTCTCATTTTTATTGCAGCAAAGTTGATGTGCATCTACTACAATTTTCTTGCTTGAAAAGAGCTATTATTTGCATATCTGGTGACTCCAAGGGGAAGAATCAACTGGTTTCAGCAGTGTAAGCCTGAAAACTCATGAGAAGAGTCACCACAAGGTCAAGAGTTGGAGAAGAAGAAGTGTTGTTTGAATACCTGTAATTATCTCCAAGAAGAAGGCAAAGAGGAAGAAGGATTCAAATTTCTCCATCTCCACCAAACAGAACTCTCTCAACTCCTCCACCTGGTAGGCCTTTCATTCACTCAACAAGGGTTTTAATACCAATTAGAATGGCACAAAACAACCCCTATGTCAACTTCATAGGCAGCAGCCCACTTGCCCTCAATGCACAACATCCAATTCCCATTACAGCCTTGAAGAACATTCCTTACTTCACCGGAGAAAATCAGAATACTCCAGTGATCATGTTAAAGATATTGCTAACCTTTATGCAATCCATGAAATCGACGAGATGTAAGTGGTCACAAGTCATTGCTAGCATCTTCATTCAAGGGTAAAGCATTGCAATGGTTTAGCAACCTTGAGCTGGTTGTATCACAAATTAGAATCAACTGTGTATAGCACTTCATTAGAAATTTGGAGAAAAGGGAGACAACTTGTCTCTTTTGGAGCAGCTGACAACCATCAAGAGAGCTCCCAATGAGCAGCTGACCGATTTCAACTTCAGATTTCAAAAGACTTGGGAGAGAATTCCAGTGGCAGTCAGGCCAACAGCAGAAGGTGCTTTTCTCTACTATCTCAAAGCTCTAAATTCTGATATTTCTATGTTAATTCAGTCCATGGGAGGCATAACTATCCCTATGGCTTATAGCATTGCCATTAGGGCTGAAATTTTTTTGATCCAAGCTGGAAAACTTGCCCCTAGACCTCCCATGCCATTGTTTCCAAGTTTAGAGAGTCCAAACACCAATCAAGCACCTAATTTGGCTCCTTCTCCCACTCCTAGAAATTAGAGTTCAAATGAAGCTTCCACTTCATCTCCAAGTGCCCCAAATGAGCTTCAAGAAGTCATGAAACAATTGCAAAACCTAGGCAATGAGTCAAGGTTACTCTAAAAAGCAAAGCAGCCCAAGGTTTTAGACCTTCTTATCAACCCCAAGCTCAGCCCTAATAGGCAGCCATACCAACCACAAAGGCCACCTAATCCAGCTTACAAATATGAATCAAACAAGGCCTCCTGCTAATAGACCATTTCAGCCCTATAACCCCAATGCCATATCCGCCTCTAAGGCATTGGTGCCAACACAAAACAACATTGCCCGGGAGTATGATTGGTGTTTTCCATGCAATGAGCCTCATAACCAATCCATGTGCTTCAATGGTGCTTTGAATCAAGCAATAATGGTGACAACTTCGGTGTGGAGGGTGAGGGCGATCGAAACACCAACAACAAGAAACATTCCAACAAAGAATCAGCCCCAAATGACACCACATTGGTAAATTGGCAAGCAGAGGATTTTTGTGGCATGAACCAGGTAGTTTCTCAAGGTGTTACAGCCAACACGAGGTCAAAAAGGAGGAATTTGGGTGAAGAACAGCCATTAGCTCCAACCAATCCGTGACCTTCTATGGTTCCACAAGTGGTTAGCAAACAAAATCCAGATTGTAAATGCACAAGGGTAGCCAAGAACAGCCTCTAGGCCAACTCAAATACCAATTGTTGCTGCCCACATACAAGGAGTGAACGTGCAAACCAAGGGAGAGCAAAGATATCCTTCATCACCATTTAGTATCATTGATCAGATGAAGAAGACAAACGTCAATATATCAATGTGGGAATCCCTATCCATCCCAGGCCAAAGAGATCTGCTACAAGCTGCCATGAAGGACTGGTCAACTTCAAATCAACAGGTCCAAAGGCAAGAGAAAGTGCTTACAAATGTTGCCCAGCCTGAGGGAAATCATGGAGGACAGCAAGGTAAAATGTTGAAGCCCCCTCCTTTCTATGTTTCATTGATCATTGGAAATCAGCTAGTGCACAATTGCATGATAGACTGCGAGGCAAGTAGCTCGAATGCCTAAACAAATAGCTGATCGCTAGGGCTCCAGTGATGAAACAACATCCAAAGGGTAGTGCAGGCTGGATGGGACAAAGTAGTAGCAGCCGGTTGGAGTGATTAGAAACTTGAGTCTTACCTTGCATGCATGTCCAAACGTTGTTGTTTTACAAGATGTATCATTCATAGACCTTCCACCACTCTTTGCCCTTTGCTTGTTAAGGGACTTCACAGCCAAGATTGGAGGATATTTTTCTACTGATTGGTCACACATGCTGTTCAGAACAAGGTATGGAACTAAGGCTACAATCAAGTAAGAACCTATTGCAAACTTCCATATTGAGCCTTACACTCCAAGTCAGATTAATGCCAATTGCTCAGCATTTGATCAAGAAGATCACCCAAGCACCGATGAGGCTGACACCAAGGTTGGAAGCATCCCGGATCTAACTCTTGATGAATGGGAAAACAAGGTACATGCATTTGATCCTTATCAAGAAGTGGAAGAATCTGAGCTAGGGGTCTATTGCATACACGAAGAAAATCAGCCTATTCCTAGCATCACCAAGCCAAACCACAAGGATGACAACGAGGTATGGCAGCTATTTTTTGATGGATCAAGGAGTAGACAAGGTGTAGGAGGTGGAGCCATGCTTGTTTCACCTCAAGGAGTAAATTACTATTCATCTTTTAGATTTCAGTTTGCATGCTCCAATAACACTGCTGAATATGAAGCCTTGGTGCAAGGGATGCATTGGGCAATAAAGAAGAAAATAAAGAACTTGCAAGTCTTTGGTGATAGTGAATTGATTGTAAATCAGGTCAAGGGACAGCATGCTACCAAGAATGATCTTCTCAAGTGCTACAAGAACACGATGTGGGACCTCATGGAAGATTTTGAGGGTTTTGGCATCAAATCCATTCCTAGGGAAGAGAATCAAGCTGCTGACAGGCTTGCAGCAGTAGGGGAAGCCTTTGACATTGTGGAAAGAATTCAACAAGACAAGGTACAGCCAAACATCCACGTGATTGTAAGGCCTTCAGTGCCGGATAACAATGTCAGTTGGCAAGTGTTTGAAAATGACCAGCAAATCATCCATTTCTTGCGAAGAAGAAGTGAGTTCTCACCAGAATCAAGAAAAATTGGAATAGCGAAGATGGTGACCAAGTGGTACAAATGAGAACTAACAAGCTACCCAAGGGACTTATCACTTTGGAGTCCATTTTTAACCCCAATGATCAGTTTAGAAAGGAGAAAGTAAACATTCAGGTCAAGAGAGAGGATTCAGTATCCATCTTGGTAGAAGAGAACAAGCCATTGCAAATTGGAAGGATGACAACTGAACAAGAAAGGTATGAGTTCATACAACTGTGTCAAGAGTTCCCGAACGTGTTTGCTTGGAGCTATGAAGACTTGAAAGGTTTCAATCCCAACTTAGCTCAAGATACCATCAAATTGGATCCAAATACTAAGCTGTCGTGGTAGTAAACAAAGACCACCAAATCCACACATGGAGCCTCTCATGAGGAAAGAATTGGACAAGCTAATTGAGTCAAGGATCATATTCCCAATCAAGCATTCTAGTTGGGTTGCCAACTTAGTTCTAGTCAGAAAGAAGAGTGGAGAGATCAAATTGTGTGGTGACTTCAGAGACTTGAATAGAGCCTCTCTCAAGGACCATCACCCACTCCCTTCCATGGAGAAAATCTTGCAAGTTGTGGCTGGCTCCGAGAGGTTTTCACTACTTGATGGCTACTCAGGCTACAATCAGATTATGGTGAAGGAAGAGGACCAGTTCAAGACAGCCTTCACAACCAAATGGGGAACTTTTGCATACAGGAAAATGCCATTTGGGCTGTCCAACACTGGTGCTACCTTCCAAAGGGAAATGGACATGGAATTCAAAGGGTTGATTAACAATGTGGTGCTAATCTACCTTGATGATATCACTGTTTTTTCCAAAAATGCAGCAGACCACCTCTCTCATTTGAGGCAAGTCTTCACGAGGTGCAGGAGATTTGGAGTGTCTTTGAATCCTAAGAAGTGCATCTTTCTTGCACATGAAGGAAATATCCTTGGCCATATTGTCTCCAAAGAAGGATTAGCAATTGATCCAGAGAGGGTTGAAGCCATAAGAGCACTACCATTGCCAAGCCACAAGAAAGCCCTTCAGAGTTTCTTGGGAAGGATAAACTTTGTTCGGAGGTTTGTCCCAGATTTTTCAGCCCTTGTCAAGCCCATCACCAAAATATTAAAGAAGAGCATGGCTTTCAAGTGGACAGTAGAAGGAAAGGAGAGTTTTGAAGCAATCAAAGAAGCCATCACCCAAGCATCAACTCTCATCAACCCAGATTTCTCCAAGGATTTCATCCTCTATGCATTTGGAGGTAATGACACTATTTCTGCCATTTTGATACAAAAGAACAAGGATAATGATGAGCAGCCAATTGCCTTCTTCAGCCAGAGCCTAGATGACTATGAGGTGAGGTACTCTTTTATTGAGAAGCATGTACTTGCAGTAATCAGAAGCTTGAAGAAATTCAAGCATTTAGTCTCAAACAAGAAGGTCCAGCTTGCTGGTCTCACATGCTGGGGTCAAGGAGTTCCTCCTCAACAAGGATTTGAATGAGAAAAGGGCAGGTTGGATCACCCGTGTCATGGAGTATGACATTGAGATCAAGATCACCAAGTTGGTAAGAGGGAAAGGATTGTGTGAGCAGTTGGTTTTGGGGAAGCAAAAAGAAGTATGCAATGAAGAAGAGGCTGTTTTGACCATTCAGACAGCCATGAGCCAAGTGGCAATCAAGAAGAAGACGATGTTGCCCCCACTCCTTGTTGGACCCAAGGTATTATGCACTTCCTAGGCACGAGCCACGTGCCCTCTGGAGATGAACAAGACCCAAAGGAGACACTTCAGATTGCAGGTTGTTCCATATGCCATTGTTGATGGAGTTTTGTTCAAGAAAGATGTGAATGGAGTGTTGCTGAGGTGCATTAGCACAAATCAGATTCAAAGGGTGTTGGAAGAGTTTCATGGTGGACCAGCTGGTGGTCATTTTGCACCAAGAGTGACAGCTCTAAAAATCATGAAGGCTGGTTATTATTGGCCTAAAATCTTCAGTGATTGCTATGCATGGATCAAGAGGTGTAAGAATTGTGCATTCTTCACAGGAAAAGAGAGACTTGCTACCCTTCCATTACATCCAATCTCAGTTGACCAGCCATTCATGCAATGGGGTTTGGACTTCATTGGAGTCATTAATCCCAATTCAAGCCAAGGGCACAAATGGATTTTGACAGCCACGGACTACTTCACCAGATGGACAGAAGCAGTAGCACTCAAAGAGGAAAATGAGTCTAGCATCTTAGACCTTTATGAGGGGATAACAACCAGATTTGGTGTACCTGCTACAATAATCTCTAGATAATGCATTGGCATTCATTGGATCCAAGGTGACTGAGTGGGCTGTCAAGAACGGTATCTACCTAAGCACTTCATCAAACTATTACCCTCAAGGTAATGGCTAGGTGAGTCTACAAACAAGAACTTGTTGAGGATCATTAGGAGGACTCTTGAAGAGAATCAGAGGTCTTGGCATACCAAACTGAAATCAGCCTTATGGGCTAATAGGATAACTCCCAAAAGATCCACAAGTAACTCTCCATTCAAACTTGTCTATGGAAGAGAGGCAATCTTGCCCATGTCACTTGAGTTGCCAACATTGGAACTCATGAAGTAGCTGGAGTTACTAGAGTTTGAGCCCATGGAGGTGAGGTATGCAGAGTTGATGGAGCTGCAAGAGATCAGAAATCAGGCATCCCAAGCAATGGAAAAGGATCAAGCTTTGATCAAGAAGACCTTTGATAGGAAGGCCAAGGATAGATCTTTTCAGGTTGGAGATCTAGTGTTGAAATGGGATGTGGATAGAGCAAAACCGGGAAGGCATTCAAAATTTGATGCCATTTGGAGTGGCCCATACATGGTCACAAAGTGCAAGAACAACAATGCTTTCTAATTGGCCCCATTAGATGGTGAAGAACTGCAGATTCCAGTAAATGGAATCTATCTCAAGCGTTGCTTCTAGAGGGAAATTCACTACCTTGTAAATATTAGATTAGATTTTCATTCCTCCAAGTGCTTGTGCACATTGTTTTGTTGTAGGTTAGTTTTGTTTTCCCTAAGTGCTTTGGCACAGCTTGCCTTGTCCATGGAGATGTTTTGCAGTCCTTACTTCCATTAGGTGATATTCCATCTTCCTCCTTACACATTCTAAGTCAGTTAGGGGTTCTAAACAGAATATCTCATGACTCCATGCCCAATGGACTGCTTCAGGCAACTGGTATCTTCTACCTAGCAGGTAGGTGACCCCGCTGAGTCGCCAAATTGTTATCCAAAATTCACCCCCCAGGGTAATTTTGATAACATGCATTAAATTCTTCAGTCTCGAGCAAGATAGATTGATTAAAGGCAAAAAATCATGTTTCGGGTCCCCTCGGCTTTTTCTAACTCTCCGTCCAAGGAGAAAAGAAAAAGTTCTAAAACGGGTGAAAAAGTTACAAAAACAAGCTTGGGGCAAGAAAAATCATGAAAATCAGCTAAGTCCTAGTCCTCGTGGCCCTTGGGACGCTTAGGGACGTCGGGTGCGAACGAACCAACCAAAAAAAGCCTCCCGGTAGTCCACACACAGCCGGTTGGGACATCCGGCCGTGGGGATGCGCGGACACGAAAAGGTGAACCGGCCAAGGTGAAAAATTAACTAAGCTGTTGTGTAGAACAGGCTGGGACATCTGGGCCGTGGGGACGCGAAGGACATGAACCGCCTGGATCGGCCGGCGCAGAGAACTTTCGTCCGGGATAGTTGGGACAAAGGGACGTGTGGGACGTGGAAAGCTGGAAGAGCCGAGAGCCAATGAACGCACGCCACGTGTCTTCGCCTCAAAGAGGGACAGGGAAGCCCGAATCGGGTAGATCGGAGGAATTTGTCCCAGACGGTTTGGGACACCCGGGCTGAAAATACGCGAGGGACGTGAAAAGCCGGCAAGCCCGCAGACGAATCAAAATAGGACATGTGTCCTAAGGGCCGGGGAGTTCGCGGCGTGGGGAGCAAACAGAATTTTGGCTAAATGTTTTGCCAAGTTTCCAAAGGCGAGTTGGAGCATTGGCCCGAGCCAATAAAAAGAGTATGCGTGTCCAATGGAGTAGGGAAGTGCATAGCTCAGGGGAACTTTGAAGTTTTTTGCAAAAGTTCTTCAGCCAAAAAACTAAAAAGAAAAGGTCTTCCCCGCGCCCCTGTCAACCAATCAATGCATGCCACATGTCCTAGGTGGCGGGCGGGGGGAAAATGAAATTTTTTCCAAAAGTTAAAAAGATCAAAATTTTCAAAGGAAAGCTGCGGAAAGGTGGAGGAGAGAGAATTGCTCGGCGAACCAGCACCTGACATGTGGCATCCGACCGGCGGAGCGCGAATTTTTTTGAAAATTTTTCCAAAATGCAAAAAGGTCAAAATTTAAAATTTTTGCCCGATATCCGTTTTTTGGGCCGTTTTGCCCTAAAACTTCAGACCTTCATATCTTTTGATCCAGAGCTCGGATTTGCACGTTCTTCATATCATTGGAAATCTTATGAAATTCTCTATAGGATTTCATGGTCAATTTTGAATTTTGGTTTAGTTTCAAGAGAGAAAATTCAGAAACGGCTCTGGTACATGTCCATGGCTAGAAATGACATTTCAGCGACTAAATTTAATGCAGAATGGGTCGCACTCTCCTCCAATTTGGTCAAAAATGACAAGGTATGGGTTTGTAAGGTCCTCCATGCTGATTTAATGCATTTTTAGTCAATGAGGAATGGGCTCCTACGTTTTGTACATTTTCTCTCTCCTGGGCTCGACCCATGCAATGTAAAAGCCAGATTTGGCTCATTTTCTAAAGGGGGAACACTTTTTGGCATAGCAAACTTCTTATTTCACCTCCAGCTAGGTGATGGTTGCAAGAATCAGACCTCTTCAAATATTGTAACAGGTTTTCTACCTATCTGAGGTTGTAATGCAGTGGTTTTGACATTGGAGATGATAATGCAAGCCTTATGAATGGGTTTCAGTCCTTTGTTTGTATTATTTGCTTCATTTCAGATCCTAAATTATATCTTATCAGTTTGTGTATGTTTTATGTTGCAATCTTTGGTTTGTGTCTATTTGCATGACAAAAATATTCACCACTCCTTTTGGTGCATCACCATCTTTAGTTAGTTTCAATTTTTGCATTTCTATCCCTGTCTCCTTGCAATTTAGAGTAGGATTAGGATCTGAACCTCTGTAGTTGTGAAAATATAGATTTAAATTAGAGGAGTTTGAGGAACCAGCCTCTAATCTAGAGATTCCTCTCTCGCCACAAGTCCCACACTTGGAGAGAGGTTTCCATGTTGTGCAATCACACCGGATGCCTAAGACATCATTTAGAACCTTGATCTCGCATCCGGGGTGCTTGTGATTTTGCACTAACAATGCAATCCATAAAAAACTGCATCAACATCGAATTAATGAGTAGGATTAAGTGATTGTAATTTTCTTATGAGTAGATTTGGGGTTATTGAGTGTAAATTTGAATCATTGCAAATTATATCCCCTTCCTACATGTAACGGACCTTGGTCACCATTTTTATGTCCCTCTTTTTAATCATGCACCATGGGAATTTTTCCTCATTAGTGATAATTATTGTTTCATACTAAATTTCATGTGGCTGAAAAATTGTGGCACTTATAAATCTCTACATTTATTTTCCTCTCATCACCCATCACAATTCCATATTGTGAGCAAGCTAATTTATTTCATTATGTTGTATTCAAATAAAGATTAACTACATAAAGTAAAACATTTTTGTATTCCTCTTTTACAACCCATTTTCTAAGGCTAATGCAAGACATCAGGTCATAGTCTTGTAGTATCTTGAACAATATCAAACACGCATGGCCACCATGATCATAATGCATGTGATAATCATGTTAGAGTAGGTATTTACCTTAGCTCATGTTCACCTAGTACTGTATTTACCTTTATTGTATATATCCTCATCCACTTATGTGTGTGGATATTTGTTTTATCTTATTTAGATATTAGGAGATATTCTCTAGTTGTTAGATATAGTTCTTTCCTTGATCTATGGTATTGACTAGATCCTTGATGTCTAGTTATCTCCTAAATCTATGGTCTTGACTAGTTCTTTGATGACTAGTTATTTCCTTGATTTATGGCTTGATCTACGACCTTGATTGGTTCTTATATTGTTATTCCTTTCCTATCTAAGCAACACCCATTCTCACTTGTATTTCATTAAGTTTCATAATAATATATGATATTGTTTCTCATTTGTTTGTAAAGGTTTATGTAAAGTTATTCTAGAGAATTACTTGCATATTATTTATCATGGTGTTTGATTAGCATATGTGTTCTTGGCTTGGTACAATATGGTTATCATTCCTCTTAAATCAACATTGATATTAAATACAACTTCATCAAGAAATTTTCCATTCCTTATTTCATATGATTCACCCAAAAATATAGCATATTCCAATATGCATTTTAACATTATACCAAATGTATAACCACTTATTCTCTTTTGATACATATTCATATTTTTGGCTTTTACACACCATATCTTCATCTTGTAACATATATTTTGATAAGTAAACCCATTGAATACACCATGTTTGTCAATATGCTTCACAATTTGCAAATCCTTGTGAGTCATGCTTGATTGTAGGAAAATTGAAGCAACATTCATTAGTAAAAATCATTGTGGATATTCTCTAAAAGAATGAATGCATATCCCACATTACTCCATCTAAATGTTCAAATATGTCCTATATTTTAGTTTTTTCATTGCAAAAATACTAATGAAGAATTCAATTCCTCCAAATATATCAACCCTTTCCTTGAGAGTATTAGTCAATGAATTTTTTTCTTCAAGAAGGGCTTGTTGTCCCATTTTCATGTTGTTGTTAATATGGGTTATTATGTTTAAATATTTTTAAAGATAACCAAGGTACGTCATATATGGTGGAAGAAGGTTCTCCCCATTATTTTTAGGATGTAGATGATAGACAACACTCTCCCCCATAATGTGGGTGAATTGGGGGACAACATTATTCGGACCCAATACAAGAGTTTTATTATAATCAAAAACATTATATCGAGTTATTTATTGGGGAACATTATGTATTGGCATCAAGTTTTACATATTAAATGAGGAAGTCTACGAAATTAATAAGATAGATGCAATTATATACAAACATGTAGCCATAAGTAACCATATTAACTCTAGTTAGGTAATTATAATAATCGATAATAGGTATCTCTAATTATATACCAAAAATCACATAGCTATAAGGGAGGTTCTTTTATTAATAACAAAATTTTGATGATAAAAGAGGAGGGTATTCTCTTAGTAATTCATGATTTTTATTCCCTTGACAATTCTTTGAAATACAATACAAATATAGTGCAAATATTTGAAGATACGTGAAACCCTCATTATTAGGCACCCAATTAAATGTCATTAATGCTCTAATTATCTCTAAATAGATTTACATAAAATATAATGACTCTTTAGACATTTTTAACTTGATTTTAGCATAATGCAGATCTAATGAGTATGAACTATAATATATCAATGTAATATTTCCTTAAGATGCATATTTTATGCTATCATATGGAAAACCTATAGGAAAAAATAGAGAAATATAAGTAAGAAGAATATTTATCGGTTGGACTATTATTATTTTCTTATCCATTGGGAACAATTCTATTCAATATTTTGCATAGTATGGTAGAATAATATTTTGGTGAGTATTACATGACATAAGTAAGCTGAAAATTTGAAGATGAGATAATGAAGGTTTCAAAACTTGAATAAAAATTTGAACCGATGAGCCAAAGGCCCAAATGTATGAAATTTACAACTAATGAAAATAATAATCATACACGATTTCATTGATTTCAATATTAAGGTAATTATAAGGTACATAAAATATAATATTCTCTCTTTTTCTTTGTTGATTAAGTATAAAAAATAATATTCCTTAGATTAATAGAAAAAATACCTATTACCATTTGATTTATATATTTGTAGATTCACTGTCAATCTTCGGTTGGAGCCTCTGGTGGGTTGTTGTGCATGTGGCAAAAGAATAGCCTGGAAGGCTTCCCTCTCATCAATAGTCAACACCATATATCCATTTATTCTACGAAAGTTAGATCCAGAAAATAGTTTATTCTCTCTAATATCTATGCTCCCAATACTATGATTGGCGGAAGGGCACTTTTAGAGTAATTGACCACTTTCAAAATAATGTTTAGTGATCTGAACTAGAAAATAAGAGGAGACTTTAATACATCCCTTATACCTTCTGAGAAGAAAGGAGGGGTTAATGTGTATACTAAAAGTATGGAGGACTTGGGAAATTTTTTAGGATGGAATGCACTAATTGATCTGAATCTTAGTGGTTCTAAATTCACCTGGTCCAATCAAAGGGAGGGTGAAAATTTGATTCAAATCAGATTGGATCGCTTCCTTGTTAATACCCAATGGATTCAGGAGCAGCAATACACTTTATCCTCCCTTGCTCGTATTGGGTTGGATCACAATCCCTTGATCCTCAAAACTAGCATCAGAGAGAAACCTATTGGTAGACCCTTTAGGTTTGAAAAAATGTGGACCACTCATCTAGATCTAGAACAAAGGATTGAATAATTGTAGAGCATAGAGGTTAAAGGTAATAGTATGTTCAGAGTGGCAGCCAAACTTAAAAATATCAAGGCTAATCTAAAAATTTGGAATAGGAAATTTTTGGAAATATCTTTCTCCAAAAAATCAGAATAGCAAAGGATCTCAGGGATTTGGAAGATAATATAGAACAAGGAGGATGGAGCTCTAAGGATAAAGCAAAAGAGAAATATCTTCTAGCTGATTATCACAATATTTTGCATAGAGAAGAGATATACTTTGGAAGCGAAATTGAGAATCACTTGGCTTAAGGAGGGGGATCGGAACACCAATTTTTTTCATATCTCAGCTACTATTAAAGATAATAAAGTTAGAATTCAAGAAATCAAGAAAGAGGATGGGGAAATGGCTACTGAGGAAAAATAAATTTCTTCTACCATTGTTTCCTTCTTCGAAACCTATTTGCTTGAAGACCTTCATGCTGATAATGTTTCTAGGGAAGAAATTTTTAACCTTTTTGAACCTGCTATCAGTCAAGCTGAGAATAATGAGCTTATAGCTATTCCTTCTGAAGAGGAGATTAAATCTATCCTAGATGCTATGGAAGGTGACAAAATCCCCTGGCTTGAATGGTTACCCTACTTTTTCAACTTTATTGGGATATTGTGAAGACTGAGGTGGTTTCTTGTTCAAGACTTTTTCAATCAGGTTTCTTACTCAAACAAATCAACCACACTTTTATTTCTCTCATCCCTAAAAATATTGGGGCTAAGGATCTAGGGGACTTTAGACCCATTAGCCTATGCAATACTTTGTACAAGCTCATTTCTAAGTTGTTGGCTTTCGATTAAGGGAGACTCTTAGCAACTTCATATCCCCAAACCAAGGATCCTTTGTCCTTGGAAGACAAATCTTGGATAACATTATCACTATTCATGAAACTATTCACTCTGTGGAGCTCTCAGGTAGGGAGGCTATGATTCTAAAGTTGGACATGTAAAAATCATATGATAGAATCTCTTGGGATTTCTTGTATTCCCTTTTTAGGTTGGGCTATCATCCTCACTTTATTAAAATGATCCAAGCTTGTACTAAAGATCTGAGATTCTCTATCATTATTAATGGGAAACCTAATGGCTTCTTCAAATATGAAAGGGGGTTGAGGCAAGGGGATCCTCTATCTCCCTTCATGTATATTATAGTTGTTGAAACTTTAAGCAGATTGTGTTATAAATCTCAGAGTGAGGGAAGAATGGAAGGGATAAAAGTGGCCAATGGAGTTGAAAACCAATGTCTACAGAAATTTATAGACGATACGGTCCTTTTGGGTCAAGTTTGTTGTTCAAGAAGCTAGGACCATTAAAGGTATCACTAAGCATTATGAAAGGGTTATTGGGTAGAAAATAAACTTTAGAAAAAGTTCTTGTTTCTTCATTAATGTTGGGGAGGAACAAAAAAATAGATGGCCAATATTTTGGAATGTAACATCAAAAACCTTCCAGATAATTATCTGGGAATGCCTCTTTGTGGGAAAAATATTGATGAAGGAGGATGAAACAAATTAATAGAGAGATTTCATAAGAAACTAGCATCTTGGAAAGGCTCCTTGCTTTCTCAAGACGGGAAGACTCAACTCCTTTAGAGCTACTTACAAGGCCTCACTTTGTCTATATCATGTCCTTATTTATTCTACCAAGAAGAGTCAAGAAATCCATTGAAGGAATTCAGAAACGGTTTCTTTGGACTGGTTCGGAGGATAAAAATAGAATACCTTTGGTTGCTTGGGAAAAATTCACTCAACCTAAGGACAGGGGTGGTTTAGGACTAAAGAATATTCATTTCATGAATCATTCCCTCATAGCTAAGGTGGGATGGAGACTCCACAAAGAGGAAGGCATCTGGGTGAAAATTATGAAAGTGAAATATTTGCTACCCTTTGGCAGAATGTTGGATCTCTTTACTGATATGGAGTTTCCTAGAGGATCAATATTTTGGAATAACATGTGCCAAACCAGAAAGTTATAAATGGAACCTTGGAGATGGGTCTAAAATTAAATTTTGGGAGGACCCTTGGATTGAGGATGAATCCCTTAATATGATTGCACCGTGGAGTAAGCTCTGGAATTTTTTTATTCAAGAATAGGGAGCTCTTGATTGTGAAAAATAGGATGAAGAGCAAAGATGGATCCCCATCCTCCCTCCCCCCCACTTTAATGGGGATATCCAACCCTTTCATGACTTAAATAGGAAACTCAAGGATTAACACATCCCTCTTGATAGAGCTTAGGATGAGCTAATCTGGAGAAACTCTGACACAAGGGATTACGAGGTCAAGTCGGGCTACTTGATTAACTTTGATAACTTGGAACCTAATATCATCTGGAGGAAGTTCGGAATAAGAATCTTATTCCCAAGATCAATATCTTCTTCTGGGAATTCGTCAAAGGTAAGATCATAACTATGGATAGACTTAGAAGAAGAGGAATGATCATTATCAATCAATTTGGGTTATGAAAATATAATAAAGAATCCATTAAGAATTTATTTTTGGAATACCCCTTCTCTTTCCAAGTCTTCTCGAGGTTCTTCACATCTTTAAGGTGCATATGGTCCTTCCTAGGGAGGTGTACCTCCTACCTAAACAATGGAGTTTCAATTTCCAGAATGCTATAGTCAAAGAAATGTAGAAAATGGACCTACCTCACGTTTTGTGGGGAATATGGATTAAATGCAATAATAGGATCTTCAGGAACAAGATGGCTAGGTTGGGTAGGGTGGTGGAAAAATTGAAACAAGATTTAAAGGATAATACTTGGATCCTAAAACCCAAATAGGTTAGAGAATTTTTGGAGTGGGAAAAGGGAATCCTTAGGAGCATGGATATTGTTCCTACCAGTCATGTGCAAAAGAGTTTGAATCAAAATGTCAAATGATCAAAACCGCCAGATAGTAGCTTCAAGCTTAATTTTGATGGTTTGGTACATTTGAAGGACAATGTGGCTAGAATAGGGGGTCTAGTGCAACATCACAAAGTGGTAGATGCATCAAAGCCTACACGGGTCCCATCGAGAATCACACTAATAATGTTTCGGCCGTGGATATGCTCTAGGGTGTTAGGATGTGTAGAGACTTAGGTCTAAAAACTATTATTATTAAAGGTGATTTGATGTGTGTGATTAATGCTCTAAAGGATCGTAAACAAATGTGGTTGGAAGCTTAATAACTTAATCATGGAGGCTCATGGCATTCTCGCATCATTTGATCAAGTGGATATTCAACATACTTACCATGATGGAAACAAGTCTACAGATGCATTGGCCATAAAGGTACTGACATGGTGGAATTTGTGATGTGGCCAGGGACATGTATACCCAGGGTCATGTTAATAATCTCATTAATGAAGACACAAAATAGGAGGTTGGGTAATGATGAATCCCATATCTCCCATGCTTGGGTTTTCGAAAGGACTTTTCTTTTTTTGGGAAACTGGCCATATTCATTTCATTTGGTTTTTTTCAATTTCTTCCAGATGATATTAGGTGTTCGTGGGATCGATGAAGGAAATACTGAAGGATCCATGGGGGAGACAGAGTGCGCACCAAACCTACTACTTTTCTCCATCTCAAAAATGATAATGCCCTATGGAAGTTATGCACAAAGGTGGTTTTACTAGGTACATTTGTTGGCTAAAAGGTAATGATCCTTCCCTTTCTATGGATTTTATGATTTCTTAGATTGATGGGGGTTTCATTTTTAGAGGGGTCTAAATTGAGGTTTCATAGGAATCCATTGATGGGATTACGGGTTTTAAAATTGATGGGCTCAAAAAAATTAAAGACAAAACCTAGAAAAACATGAAATTGCTACTTTTTTTTTAAGTTGGGAGAACATTATTGCCTATGATGATGGTATCACTTGCACCTATCTGCCTGATAGATGGGATGATGCTTTTTGGTGGTCATGAAATATTTGACCTTAGAAGGAAAATTATGAAAGATATTTTCTTTGTACCTTTCTATCCTGAATTTTTTCCGTCATGACCAGACTATGAGTTTAGCCTTTTTCCTCTATAGTTCATTGCTCTCTACTATTGAGGATTTTAAAAATAAGAAGGTGGACATCCCTCTTCACTAGGGCCTGATTCTCTTACTTTTTCAAAGAAGCAAACCTATCATCCCTGCTCAACCTAGTCATGACCCTGACTCGGACTAGGAGACCCTTGCTTCTCATCTCAAGCACATAAGGAAAAGGAAAGAAATTGACCCTTCCAAGGGTATCATAGATGCCTTGTGTAACTTGAAGAAGGGGATTCAGAATTTGGGAGATAACTCCACTAAAAGGGATCAAGATTTTTCTGACTAGGAGGCCAGAATTATGAGATCTAAGTCTACATCTGACACCATCCTCACCGTCAACAAAAACCTCATCCAGGAACTCAAATACTTCCATCACAAGATTGAATCTCAGAACAAGACTATTAGGGGTATTCAAGTAGATTATGTTATGTAGGAACAACAGATTTCCTTACTATAGGATTAGGTTTCCATGGAGGAGTGTAAACCCAACATGAAGCTTATCTTAAGCTCTTCTGATAGTGAATCCTCTGATACTAGTGAGAGCTTGAGCATGGTCATGCATCCACCCATGTCAAGGATCAGGAGGAGGCTAATGTGGAGACCCAGACTGAGAAAAAGGAAGAAAAATGCCCTAAGAGGGTCATCATTAAAGTGGCTGGTAGGAGAGATGGTGGGCTGAGTACTAGGGCTCGCAGTAAAGCTATGGAAAATTGTTAGCGGGCTATTGGCTGACCTTTTCTACCTATTTCTGTTGTCTTTTATTCTATGGTATTGTGGTAAAAATTATATGTTTAAATTTACAAACTCCTTGTAATTTGTCCCTGTTTTGTGGGGGTATGTTGTCAATTTTTTTACTATGCCTCCATGGCTCTATGGTAGTTTTTTTGTCCAAAAACTAGCTTCTCTTTGTATGGGGTTTTTTTGTTCCCGGTTTAAAACCAAACTTTCTTTTCATGTGTGTGGGTGTGTGGGTGTGTGTGTGTGTGTGTGTGTGTGTGTGTGTGTGTGTGTGTGTGTGTGTGTGTGTGTGTGTGTGTGTGTGTGTGTGTGTGTGTGTGTGTGTGTGCGTGCGCGTGCAGCTCACGCGTCACGCGTGCGTGCGTGCGTGCGTGTGTGTGTATTTTTAGAAAATAATACAAACACTACATTAATTCTTGTAAGATTCAAATAAGTATGCTACTAATTGATATGAGAACCATTAAAGCCCCAATAATTGTTTCTTTCTAAAGTCATAAGCATAGATTTTAAAAAAACCACGTAACTTTACAAATTATTTTCATACAATTCACATTATATCAATTATAATTTCCCAAAATAATTTCACACAAACTATCATACCTCTATTCACATAGATTTTATGTCCCTACTCAATTTGGTTGTATTTGACATGTTTAAAAAAATAGTGATAAATCGTCAATTGGTGATGCGTTCTTTTTAAAATTAAAAAAAAAAATTGGTGGTTAAGGTCATATTTAATTTTGACCAACTTCTCAAAGACTATAGTTAATGACATTATGTAACTTCATTTTTATGTAGATACAAGTGTGCACATATGTGCAGGCATCATCATTTAACTACAATATTTTTCAATTATACCCGGGTAACCAAAAGTATATACATGTAGTTTACAAGTGTATCTAAGTATATTTTGTTAAATAATATATCTCGTAACCATCTGATACATTATCCTAATAAGTCATGATTATCATATAGCAATACCTTGATCAGTTTAGATATCCCATGCATGGTTGAAGAATAACACATCAAGTTGTGATTTTAAAATTTGAATTTCATCCACTCCACTCAATATGTTTGGATATGGATGGTCTAGATTTAATCTCATGAATCTATTTCCAATCTTAGGATCTAATATATAAAGCAGTGACCCTATATAAATGAGAGTGAAATATTGATGGCTAAGATTGAATACTGAATTTGTATATAATACGATAAACTTGTATCACTTTCTGAGTGTGATTGTAATATTGACAGTCCAAATTAAATAAACACTTACTTCAATAGATACTATTACGATCAAAACTCGGTCATTTATGCATATGTGTCATTAAAGATCTTGAAATTGAAAATTGATTGTAAATCTTGAATATCGATGGTCAATATTGATATCTCAACTCATACATACACGTCCCCTCACCCGAGATTTAACTATTGACGGCCCAAATCAGTTAATGAAGATTGACATCCAATATTTCAATCTTATATCCACTTAAACCATTCACTTCAAATTATATGATTAAAACCCATGATTAAACCATTGTATATCTAGGGATCAAAGTCAACTACATGGATTGTAAATTTTAACCTTCATGCTTGTTTACATGTTTTTCCTGTTTTATCCATAAAATACTTCCAAAATTTTGACATTACTGTGTCTTCAAACCACCATATTTGAAACATGATCATCATTTTTCACATATATATTTATATGAGTTATATAATATATTGATATGTATAAAAATAAATGTTATGATTTCCTTACAAAATTAAATCTTATTTTTACTTTTATAGAATACTAATAGTCTATCATTATATTTCACAATTAGAAGGGTATTAGTTTACCGGAAATTGGTTTGATGGGAATTTTTGGTTGTCTAATTTTAATCTGTGTTAGGGTAAATGCATGTGTCTCTAGTTAACTATAGGTATTTTCAGGTGCTTTAATATATCTGCAAGTATGAATTGTCATGGCTATAATATTTGAGGCTCATCCACTTTGTTAGAGGATTTAAACTAACAATCAAAATCCATACCTAACAATGCATGGAACCCCATGGTTATACGAGATGACTGACATATAATTTTATTGATTGATTTTTTCTCTTGTATTAAATTCCTATTTTCATTGATATCATATCATTCATTGTAACATAGTAAGGATAAACATAGGTTTCTCCAAGTAATCGCATGTGCTTCCATGTATCTCTAAGTATGATTTGTTGTGGCTAATATATTATAGGTTCATCCACTCTATTCGAGGTTTTCAACGAAAAATCAAGATTTCTATCTAACTTTTTGAAACCTCGTGGTTATATGGTTGAATGTCATATAATTTTATTAATTGACATGTGTTGTGTATTAAATTCTTATTGTTAGTAATTTCACATCATTTCTTGTGTCGAACATGCCAAGTACAATATTATATTCTTGACCAAGAAATTTATTGCAAAAATATAATTAAATTTTGTATTAGTTCTATATTACATAAAAATTAAATAAATATGATTATTTTTCATTAAACTAAAATTAATACTAATAAATAACAACTTAACTCAATCTCTAGCCTTTATTAGCATATATTGCCCATAAAATTTCAAAATTCAAGAAAAACTCTCGGATAAGATGTCGGTACCATATAAATTTAGAGGAAAATAAATATTATATATCAATTTTTCTATTGATAGGAAGTTTATAATATATATACCTACTATTAAATTATCATTTATTGAATGAAATTCAATCATCTAGCCAATAGAAAAAGGGATAGTAAAAAAATATTCATGGAATAAAGGCTTAAATAAAGTTTTGTGATTCGTGGTTTTCGAGAGGGCCGTCATTGTGGTTTAACTTTACGTCCTCCTCATCTGCTTTGATCCTCTTCATAACCCTTTTTTCATACTTTTCCCATTTATATCAATCCCCTTCTTCCTCTTCCAACTCACATTATCTATCAACCTACAAATATATTATGATTTTTTTACAACTGTTTGAATTTACAATTTATGTAATTCGTAACTAATTAAGAAACACACCTTACTAGCACAAATCCATTCTCGTTAGATTGGTTGATGAATTTAGTTGACTCCCATACCATTTATGTTAACACATATTTTTTTGCAGGTGTATTCTAGTGGGTTTCCTATTAAAATAGTGAAATGAAAAATATGATTATTAATAATTTATATAAGAAAATTTATACAATTAAAATTACATAATTGTACAATAACCTATATTGAACTTGATGAGACTTGAAATTTCCAGTTCCAAACCCCAGTCCTTTCATCACTTTGTATTATACTTGATGTTATCATTTTTTAATTAATACTTTTATATACTTAAAAGGAAGTTTTTGTGCATAAATCTTATTCATTTTCATCTTGTATATGCTTCTTTGAATGGGTTGATATAAATTGTTATATGTGCTAACAAGTGTGAATGAAGGACCTATTATAATCCTAGTGCATGACTCATATAGAGCCCAATGCAGGAATCACCTAAGCTCGGCAAGACTCGTTTCAAGCCTAGTGCAGGACTCGCGTCATAAAGTGTAGGAATTATAATAGAGCGTAGAACTCTCGTTAAGGAAGTAAAGGACTCGCACAATGAATCGAGTAAATAATATAGTTATTACATGATTTTCATGATGGAAGGAGTATCTAATGTGCATCATCAACCAGTCATCATGTGACTTGCACAATTTATGAGATTCCTTATTAACTACAATTCAATTGGAAAATGTGGATTAAGTGAATGACAATTGTCTTTGGGAACAAGCTGATTACCTCCCCAACGGGAGCAAACGGACATCGCCACTATTAAAGAAACTCATATTTGTGATTTTTAACCCTACCAATCTCTAATACTTCAGTTGAGGATTGATTTAGGACTTTTTTACAATTAATAGGATAAATTTGATTAATATGCTTCATACATTTGTCACTTCAAACTTGTAACTCGTGATTACATTTTTGTTCTCATATAAGAATGTAGTTAACCATTAGATATGTTTTATGAATAATAAGTCCTCTTATAGAGGAACTAAACTTTTCCTATTATAAAAGGCATTTGTATTATGATTAGAAGGTTTTTTTAAAGGAAGGAAAATATTGTGTTACATTATTGATTAATAAAGTGCATGGTTCTAAGTTTAATCTTACTGGTGTAATTTTAATTCTAAAAATGGATCACGTAGAAGGAGCAAGGGCCACTCCTACCCAAAGTGAAGGAAATTACTGAATTTTTGTTTAACTTTCTATTTATTTATAATTTTATTACTTACAAGAACTACCATGTTTTCAGCATTTAAAATTTTCATTCTATTTCAGCATTCTTAACTCTTTTAATTCATAGATTTAAGAGTCTCATTTTTATTTCATCAAGAAAGTCTTAGATTAAAAAATTAGGAATAGTATTTGGTTAAATCTTTTAGTTAATACATGCTCAAATATAGTTTCAATTGTGCTTTGTTGCAAACAACCTCAGACACCGCCCTGGTATTAACAATCATTGAATAATTAAAGTATGAGTATCAATGATGCTCGTCACTTTTTGGCACCTTATTGAGGAATTCTAAGTTGTTATCAAAGATTAAGGTACTACCCTACATACTTTCTAATGAAATTGTAAGTTTCCATTTAGAAATATCTTTTCCATACTCTTTCTTTCGAAATAAAATGTCTTCAGTGTGACAGAAAGACTCTTTTCTATGATTTGGAGTAGGTAGAACACGTAATCAATTAAGTACGTAGAGTTAGGAGATTGTTTTTATTAGATAGGGTAAAAATAGGGATCGGCTCCCAGAGGCCAGTACATGAAAGATTACATCATGAAAACACACAGAAAGAAAAAAAAAGAGGAACATGACCAAAAGGAGTTAAACAATCTTAACTCCAAAACAACAAGGTCCAAAACCCAACCAATAAGAGAAATATAAACTAAACAACTAAACCAAAAATAGAGACAAGTTCACCAAAAAACCTCCAAAAGTTTTGGAGTAGCACCATTAGTTTTTATTTTTATTTTTGGAGGGTTTGGCCTCCATGGTCGTAGTCTCCTTGTTTTGCTTGAGATGCAACTTCTTCTAGGTTGGATCCTCCTCATCTTTTCCCATAACATCCTCCTTTGTCTCACCCTCATCCTCCTCTTCTTCATCAGAGTTAGTGGCTTTGGAATATTTTCTTTTCCTCTACTCCTCTTCAACCGCTTCCAAATGAACCCTCATATCCCGAACAAGATTATCTAAACCATTGATTTCCCCCCTAATATTCTTCTGGGCCATGCATATTTGTTTGGTGGCTTCAATGTTGTTGATCATGCCATTCCTAACCACCAAATTTGTCTCCTCCATAACTTGTAACACAGTCTCCAAGTATTGCACTTTTTCTTCAAGTCCTCATAGCTCAACTCAGCTTCCAAGATCATATTTCCTTTACCTTTTGAGGACCATGCCTCCTGACTCGTCAAGCCAACCACATTCTTCCCCTCCTCAACTTTGTTATGGCCCAATTTTCCCTCACGCATCTTTGTAAGACATTCATCCAAAGTAATTTCCTCCTCCTCCTCGATTTGGGGCATGGGTTTAGCCGACACAGTTTACCATTTTGAAACAAAAGGAATGATCCCCTCATGAATAGGGGTATCCACCTTACCCCTTTGAAAATATTTCACAAAGGTAGTCAAATACATGAAAAAAAGAAGGGAATACTTAACATTTTCTTGTGCCTGAACATATTCAAGAGAGACAAGTGATGAGTGTAGATCTTATGATACTTGCCTTCCAAATTTAAATACTTCATAATGTGAGGAAAACCTCCTTCCACACTCCAGGGATGCAAGACTGAGATCATGCCCTTGCAACTTTATGATATAATTTCTAAATCCCCCAACCCGAAGCATGTTCCACATAGAAGGGTCATCCACAATATTGCCATGGCTAGACAGTTCCACCCTGACTCTGTCTCCACCCATGGTCACCAAAATATTTTCCACATTCCTAACCAAATGGTTCTTACAAAAAAATTGTTAAAATGACCTTTCCAAAGTGAAATAAATCCAAACACGAGCTTTTTGTCTTGAAAAATGAGCCAATTTTCCTCGCTCGAGTGGATGATAGTGAAATTATTATGATTTTTCATGGTGTGTAATATCATTAATTGGCGTGGGGATGATGTCACCTTTATGCCAGACTTTGAAATCATTATAATGTACCCCTTCATTAGCAATCCTATCTCGCACATGTGTTACCAAGGCGAGGAGTATGTTTGATGATGAAAGAATCAAAACCTTTAAGATGCTCCTTAATATAAAAATAATGTTACCCAGAGCCCAATTGTGGGAATGATCCTTTTTAATGGCATTGATAATGAGAAGAGAGTCCCTCAATTAAAATATGGTTGATACCTCTTTCCTTAGCTAGGATAACACCCCAGAGAAATGCCCGAGCCTCCGCCACATTGTTGCTTTGAATTCCCAAAGGACCAACATAGGCAAGGATCTAGTCACCTTCATGATCTCTAATAATGCCACCTCCCCCTGCCATGCCAGGATTACCTTTTGAAGCCCCATCAAAATTAAGTTTGACCCTGCCCCTTTCCAGTTTGGACCACTTGATGTGAGTTATAGGAGATTGATATTAAGCATGATAGGATTTTATTTTTATACCTAAAGATCATAGAGGTAGATTTGTTATAATAAACTTGGAAAACCCCCTCAAAATCAACTCAGTGGAATAACTTGATCAACAAGGAAGGATGGTTGATTGAGTGGAAAATATTAATGGTGAAAAAATGGAAAAACCCACTTGAAAGGAAAATCACATACCCCATGCACTGGATCATAATTACCAAGCCCCTATAAATAATATATCCCCCTTAATTTTACAAACCTTTAGGGGACTAGTCTCGAAGAGCCTCGCCCAATTTTTGTTTGAGTTCAAAGTGTTGTGCGAGATTTATGATTATACCTTTAACTATGAGAAGTTAAAATTATTTCCCTCAACCCTAAAATATGTTAGGAATTTATTTTAGTGATCACATATAATAGCATATTATTGTACGTGATATTTGGTTAGTAAACCAACACACTAATATAATAATTTGGGGAGATTATTCTGGTAGGATTTGTTAGAGAAACCTCCTCGAACATAAAATTTGTAACTCCTATATATTTATATATTAGAGTGAAACTATTACATTGTTCACCATGATTTGCATTTAATCAATTTCTGTTATGTTTGAATTCTGCAATACCAAACATTGGTATCACAAAGCAACCTTAGTTCTATTATACCTTCGATGGAGTTTTGATATGGAAATGGGTTAGAACTGTGTTTTTTTCATTGGTGACATCTCCTATATCGACCATCAGCATGCAAATCTAACTTGTCATTCAAGCTAATGTTTTGGCTTCAACGCCTGAGTTTAATCTACATGGCATTACAAACCAGCTAATGTTTTGGATTCAATGCCTGTGTTCAATCTACACAGCATTGATTTTGCATTAGTTTGTGGAGTTTTGATTATTTTACCTAAAACATTTCTTCTGTGTACTTTTTATCAGCCATCATTTCCAAATATGTTCCACATTGGAAGCATATAAAGAGGTTTCACTTGATTTAATGTTGTGCACTTTCTTTATAAACGTGGATCAATTTATTCTTTTTTTATGAAATCACCTCATCTTCAATTATTTATGAGATATGCTCATATCCATCATCCAATGGTGAGAATATTGTGTTAATCGAGGTGTAAAGCAATGTATTGAATCCAATGCAATGTATTGAGATATTCTTCCTACTATAATTTCTCTACAACCCAATACACATCTATAGGGTTTTCAAGAGAATGTTCTATGAATGAAGTGCATGCCAATATTGATATTTTCATGCATCTCGTAGAGTATTATTTTTCAAATTTTTGATACAAGAGGAGACGTGGAAGCATGCTAGGTCAATTCACAAACTAAAAATTACATTTATTTACAGTCTGACCACTAGTGTGTGTCTCTAGTTCGATGCACAATCCCTTCTTGGCATATATATATGGTCTCTCCAAACATTTACATGTGGATATAAAGCATGAGAACATGTCTATATAAATATTCCTAGTTAAATTGATAGGTATGCTAGTAGTTAGAATTATTACAAGCAATAAAAACATCACTTCGTAGAGATGTGTCGGGTTACATGGGGCTGCTTTAATCCAAATCTCTCAAAAATCAAGAAGTGATTTGTTGAGATTCATTCAACTTTCCTTAGTACACTTGAGTTGGATTGTACACCTGAGTTGGCCTAATGGTGAAGAACATGTGCTCTTGAAATAGAGGTCACAAGTTCAAATCCTACGGGGGTAGGGTATGTATGCCTCATTTGTAGCACGATTAGGTGCCTCTCGCATGTGAGTATGAGGTAGTCTCATATGTTATAAGTTTCTTGTACACCCAAAAACAGTCAGCCTGGCATTGTGGACTATAAAATCCAATTAAATTAAATTAAAATATTAAATTAAATTTCCTACTCCACATACACGTGGTAGATTCCTTTTTTCCACTGAGAAATGAATTATTGTTTATAAATAAAAATCTATGGGAGATAGTGAAAGGAAAAGTCAAGAAACCAATCGATGCGTATGAAGCGAGAAAAATGGGAAAGAAAAGATCAAAAAGAACTAGTGGTTATTGGCCTAGGTTTACCTAATGCCTACCTGCATCACATAAATCTAACAAAGACATCACATTTTATCTAGACAACATTGAGAAAACTATTTGGGTCACAAACAGAGAGCACATTAGTGGCACTCAAGCAAAAGCTATTCAGACTTAAAATGGAGGAAGGAGAAAGCATGGTGGAACATATTAGTAAGTTTCATTCTATTTCAAATCAATTAGCTGGAATAAAAGTTGATGTGCTTGATGATGATGCAAAAGTTGTATTACTTAATAGCATGCCTCCCAGCTATTCTAACATGGTCTTTACATTGAGTAAAATAAATCCTAGTTTAGAATATTTGATTTCTTCTCGATAGAAGAAGAAAATAGAACCAAGAAAATTAATCTAGAAGAAAGTGCAATGTATGGTAAAAATCATATGCTAAAGGAAGATACAAATCTTCTTTTAAGCAAGGATCAACCTCCCAAGATCCACAAAAAAATTCTTTGTCACTATTGTAATACTCCTGGACATGGAATCATGTATTGTAAACAAAGAGCAAAGGATCTACTTGATGGAAAATTGAAGAATAAAGCTTTCATTTCTGAAAAAAAAAGATGAAGAAGGTGATTGGGATATGAAGTCTACTCATTCTAATGATGAGGAAGCAAATGCTCAATAGAGTGATGAAGACTTCTTGTATTGAGTAATTTCAAAAACTAGAGGATGGAGGCATTAGAGGTTAGAGGTCGATCAACGACCTCTCGTCAGTCACCAATGACAGGGCCACACTAAGCTGTGGTGACAATGTGTTTTTTATTTTTCTTTCAGTATTTGATTTCCAGTGTGCTTCTTTTACAGAGTTCCATTTTTGACATGTGTAGTATGATTTTAAATTTCATAATTTGCATGAATAAGTGGAAATTTCACATTGAGGGGGAACATGGTCTCAATGTTCCATTTCCTTTTCTTCATTTTTCATATTTGTATTCAGTGAGTAGTAATTTCCTACATAATTCCTTGATGTGAAAATATAGTGGAAAAGATGAAAGCACAAGGAAAAGAAACATCATGATATTTAGGTTGTTGGTTTTCCTGTAAAACCATCTGTATGTTTTGGGTTGTTGGTTGTCTTGTAAAACCATCCTTGTTGAGGTTGTTGGCTGTCCTAAAAAACCATCCTTGTTGGTTAGTGGTTGTCCATTAAAACCATCCTTAAAGGTTATTGGCTCTTCTGTAAAACCATCCATATCATGAGCACGCACAAGTGAAAAGATGCGGAAGAAGTGTGATTGTTTTTCTCCCATGTTTGCACTAAGGGGGAATGTTAGGAATATACATTAGTGCTCACATATAATAGCATATTGTTGTATGTGATATTTGGTTAGTAAACTAACTCACTAATATAGGAATTTACGGAGATTATTCTGGGAGGAGTTGTTAGAGAAACCTCCTCGAATATAGAATTTGTAACTCCTGTATATTTTTATATTTTTGCATTGAATTATAGAGTGAAACTATTAAATTGTTTGCCATAATTTACATTTAATAAAAAAATTATGTTTGAATTTGACAATACCAAACAAAAGATACAACCATGAGGTGGTTTATGGGCCTAAACCCCAACTCTATCCATACTTGGGAAGAGATGGAAACAATCTTCTTGGATAAATACCAAGATTATTGTAGGGTTAGGGACCAAAAGGAAGAACTCTTTAGGATACAACAGAAGGTGGATCAGAGTGTTAAGGACTAACTTGATCAATTTCTCTTCCTTTATAAGAGGTGTGGTACATGTATTGATATTACTCTTTTGAAAATGATATTCCTTAAAAGATTAGATGAAGACACACAAGATGCCTTTAATCTAATGGGAAAAGGAGACATGAACAAGCTGGAATTCATAGATATCATTGACCTCTGTAGAAACTATTCCCAAAATCACCCAAACCTATGTAAATATAAAGGTGATATTGTCGATGGTGACATATCTAAACTAAGAGAAGAGATTGAAAAATTGAGAATGGATCTCTTAGTTTATCTTAACACAATGGTGGATAGGGAAAAAGCTAGGAATACAAAGCCATTGTTCATATATTTTCCAAGATGTAGGGATAAGCATGGGCTTAAGGACTATCCCTTGGATAAAACAGACATTTTCCTTGTCTGTGATTTAAAGCATGCCACTGACCAATATGGACTATTACCCTTGTTAAAAATTTACTTAAAATATAATACACAAAGTGAGCTTGAGGTTAATTACGTAGCTCAAAAGCAAGGAGGAAATTTTTCTTCAAATCAAAACCAACCTTATGCCCCAAAAACACAATGGTTTCCAAACTAATGGAACACACCATGGTCATACCCCAACCTTGGACTCAACAAGTTCCACAAGAATGGGGTCCTCAATGGAATGCACAACCAACGTATTATCAAAAACCATGGACTCCAAACCCAAACATCTCACCATCATTCCAACAATTCAACCCATAATTTCAGCAATAATGGAATGTTTCTCAAGGATCTGGTCAACAATATTATAACCCAAGAAGACCCCAAGGACAACAAAAGATTTATTAATTGGACCCACCACTTTTTTCCAAATTAAAAACATGCCCAAACATAAATCCCAACTCAAAATGAGTCTAACCAAAAAATTTTAGGCATAGGAAACCCAACATATAGTGTTGAAGCGGAAAAAATGCCCACAGTGAACTTTATGGATTATAGAAACATATTATTATGATCATGGAATATTACTTCAAAACCATCATCCCTAATCATTGAGGAAGTATATGAAGACAAATAAGAACTAGAAGAGACACAACCCAGACCTATTCTTGAAAATACATCTAAACCAATTGCAAAAATGCCATTCCCATCCAAAATTTTGAATAAAGACAATACTATAAACTAAAAGGGACCAAAGATTCATAAATGATTCAAGGATTAAAAAATTAAGTATTGGAATCCCTTTTTTGCAAGCTCTTAGAGATATTCCAGAGTTTAAAAAAACCATCAAATAAATTTTAAAACTCTAGGGAGAAAGAAAAATCAACCAAGAACAATACATGGAAAATTGATGGAATATTGGAAGGGAAGATGACTCCTCCAAAATATGGTGATCCTGGGAGTCCATAGTTACAGTTTGTATTGGGAATGTGGAAATTCCAAATGTATTGATTGACTTAGGAGTTACAATCAATGTAATGACTACTGATACTTTGTCCACATTATCTCTTCTTGAACCACAATCAACTCCAATAGTTTTACAAATGGCTAACCAATTTGTTGCTAAACCTAATGGATCATAGAGGATGTAACCATCATAATTGAAGCATGGGATTATTTAGTAGACTTTATGGTTATTAAAACAAAGAACAAGAAAATTGGATATCCCTTAATCCTAGGACACCCATGGTTATCCATTGTTGTAGCTCTCATTGATTGTAGAATAGAAATATGATAATTACTAATGGACATGATTCAAATAAATTATTTTTATATATCCATCTATAAAAATATCTACTTTAAACAAATAATGGTGAATGGATACTTCAAAGGAAGTGGAGGATTTTTTCCTCACTAACTATGGTAATAATACAAGAACACTAAGAATAGATCCAAGATTGGGATTCTTCTAAACTTCAGTCACAAACATTGGAGATAAAGGAAGACATGATAGATGAAAACATGAAACCAATAATCTTCCCTTTCACAAGGAACATAGATTTGAATTGAGTGTATCTTCCATAACATCACTAAAATCCACAGACTTCTACCTCATAAATGCCCCTTGAATTCATTATTGAGAGAATACCCAGTGGTAAATTATCTCTACCCAAATACAAAATAACTACCTATTTTCCCAAGAAAAACATTGGGATTTAATAGATGGCTAACTAGTCAAGAGGAGAATACCCTATTCAATTTTATGCTCTCATCCTCAATATTTTACTTGAGAATATGGTGACATAAAGGTATTCATCCCAAATTTTCATGCATAAAATTTATAAAATTGAATCCAGACTAGTTAGGAAGCCATAAAGAATGATAAACCCTACCTTGAGAGACATTGTAAATATTTATATTGAGAAACTTCTTCAGGTGGGATTTATCTATCCAATTTCAAATATCCAATGGGTCTCCCCATTGGTTATAGTTCCTAAGAAAAATGGTAAATGGAGGTTTGTGTGGATTATAGGAATTGAACAAAACTAATAGAGACTATTTCCTTTACCTTTCATTGACCAAGTTTTGGATAATCTATCTGAGAAGAGGTATTTTTCATTTCTAGATGGCTTTAGTGGATACAACCAAATCATGGTGGCACCAAAAGACCAAGACAAGACCACATTTACTTTCCCATGGGGACATTTTCTTACAAATTTTTACCTTTTGGCTTATGTAATGCTCCTTCCACTTTTCAGAGAGCCATGTTAGTAAATTTTTTTGATCTCACTCATGACTCTATGGAAATTTATATGGATGATTTTATAGTTTATGGAGCTACATTCCAAGAGGAAATAGATAATTTGGATAAAGTACTCTCTAGATGTGAGAAACATCAACTATCTCTAAACCATGAGAAATGTCTTTTTATGATGGAACAAGGATAGTCTTAGGCCACCATATTTCAGCTAAAGGAATTAAGGTAGATCCAAATAAAGTCAAGATCATTGTGTAAATTCCATCACCCAAGAATCAGACTAAAGTAAGAAGTTTCTTAGGACATGTAGGCTACTATAGAAGATTCATTTCTGATTTTAGTAAAATATCCTCTCCACTATTTTCCCTTCTAACAAAGGATTTTAATTTCAATGGACAGAGGCTTGTCAAAAATATTTTGACATTATAAAGGACAAACTAAAAATACTCTAGTTTTGAGAGGTCCAAATTGGAAGCTTCCTTTTCACATTCAAATTGATGCTTCTAATGAGGCAATAGGAGTTATTTTGGGAAAACAAGAAGAAGGAGAGGAAATGCATGCAATCTATTACATTAGTAAAAACTCTCCCCAACTAAAAGAAACTATACTACCATAGAAAAATAATTTCTTGTAATTGTTTATGCAATTAACAAGTTTCACCATTACATCACAGGGTATGAAGTAATTATTCATATAGATCATTCTACCATTAGATATTTAATGAATAAACCTTTGGTACATGGAAGAATTATTAGATGGATTTTTTATTACAATAATTCAATATTAATATTGTTGATAAAATAGGAAAATCAAATGTGGTAGCTGATTTTATTTCAAGGCTAATTGTTTCAAGTATAGATGAACAAGTAAATGATGATTTCCCATATGAGCATCTATTTGCATTTTCCATATCTCTCCTTAGTTTGTTAATATGGCTAATTACTTGGCTATGGAAGTTTCCATCTTTTCTCACACCTAAACAAAGAAAACAATTAATTAAGAAAAGTGTGATGTATACATGGTTTAATGGAATGCTTTTTAAATGTGGACTTGATCATGTATTATGCATGTGTGTAGCTGAAGATGAGATCTTTGATATACTCATAGCATGTCATGATGAACCATCGGAGGACATTATTCAATCAAAAGAATGATCCATAAAGTTCTAGGGGATGGATACTATTGGCCTTTTATGCATAAGGATGTCAAGAAATATGTGTGGCAATGTGATAAGTGCAATGTATGGGAAATCCAACACTAACAAAAGAGATGCCTCTTCAACCTCAAGTAGTTCTAGAAGCCATTTGAGAAGTGGGGATTGGATTTCATTGGACCAATTGACCCACCTTCTCAAGGAAAGGAGTATATCTTGGTATGCATAGATTATGTGACAAAATGGGTTGAGGTACAAGATCTCTAATATGCTAGGGATGAGAAGGTAGCATATTTCTTGTATGAACACATTTTCTAGAGATTTGGAGCACCAAGATCAATTATCTCAGATCAGGGACCTCAGTTCATGTCAAATGTGATCAACTCTTTTGTGGAAACATATCAAGTAAGGCACAAGAAATCATCCCCATACCACCCTCAATCTAATGGTCAAGTTGAGGTTACTAACAAGGAATTAGAGAACATTTTGACCAAAACAATAGATCTCTCAAGAAATAATTGGGTGCAAAAATTACCTGAGGCAGTATGGGATTACAACACAACTTGGAAAACAACCACATGGTTTACTCCATATGAGCTAGTCTATGGGAAGAAACCTATCTTTCCCATAGAGTATGAGATTTAGACATTAAGGACAACTATTGAATTAGGAATTGAATTTTCATAAGCACAACAAGAAATAATTATCTAATTGAATGAATTGGATGAGATAAGGTTAGAGGCATTACATCAAATAAGGTAATCCAACATCAAAGGTAGTTGTGGCATGACCATCATATTAAATAGAGGAAGTTTTAGAAAGGATATTGGGCTATTATTTGACTCAAAATACAAGGACTTCAAGGAAATTTACAAACATGATGGATGGGCCCATATCAAATTGATGAAGTCTATAATAAAATTGTGCAACTCATCCCGATCGATGGTGAAAGAAGAGTGATGTTGGTTAATGGTCATAGACTATGTCTATACCAAAAACCAACATCCAAGAAGAATTCAAGAAGATGATATAAGACAATTCAGCTCTGAATTACTTGGATAAGGTCACCTTGTCCAAGTTAACTCAAGGCTAAATTGATTTTTAAACAAAAGGAATAAATAGGGATGGTTAAAAATAAAATGGTGGTCCATCTTCCTATGAAGGTGGTTTAAAACTAGAAATGGTGGCCATTCCTTCCAAAAAAAAAAAAAAAATTAGAAATAAAATGCAGGTGGCTAAAAACTAGCAATGACGGTCACCTCAAAATCATGCCATGAATAATTGTACCAAAACAACATGTAGAAAATTTAGTGCTAATGGAAGGTGTGACATGTGATAAATGATGAGGTATGTGTCATCACTTTTTCTAAGTATTAAAATTTTAATAATGAGGTGTTAATTATTGGTCTTATTCAAAAGTGATGATTCCCCACTTCCCATATCTCCTCACTTCACACACTTCCTAAATTTCTCACACACTTATCATTAGTTACTCACATGTTCCCCATTTATTCTCCAAACCTTTTTCCACTTTCACGAAAATTCTGGTTACTCCTAACCAATTCATATTTGTCTTCACCCAAAATCACTCTCATTCCTGTGATTTCCCATTATTATTCATGTGCCATTATCGTTATAATTTTTTTTCTCTCTCCATTTTTATTCATTTATATTCATTCTTATCTCCTTGTCATTTTTTCCTATACCTAAATTGTTTTATCAAAATCCACCAGAACCATAAAGCCATCGAGCATTTGAATTACTAGTAGATACCAAGTCTATGGAAATATTTGAAAAGGTGGGATGGTTGGATTTCATGATAATGTATGAGGATTTCAACCCAAATATGATATAGGAGTTTGCAAAAACCTTGTTGAGGAATATTCAAAAGTAAAAGGTATAAAAAAATTTATTCAGTTCCTCCATTATTAGTCAAATTTTTTATTCTAGAGATAGGACAATTGGTATATTTTAGGAATCCTTATTATAAAATAATTAAAAGGTTTTATGTGGGGAAGAAAGAGAAGTTAGAGTTAGTTTTTTATAACAAAGGGAAGGAAAAAGGCATAAAAGAACCACTTTTCCTGAGCCATGGGCTGATGTGGAAAAATGGGTGATTAGGTACTTTACTTGTGAAGGCTAGTATGAGGTTATCCTTGGCCTGGTCTTAAGAATTCTCATCCACCTACACCATGGAGAGGACAGGGACCAAAAAAAAATCAACCTTCCCCAATTCTTGTATGACTCTGTTTCCTCTACCACTAAAAATTTTTGTTGGGCTCTTTCATATTTAAAATTTCAAGGGTTAATCCACCTCATTTACAAACATCATTTCATCAAAAATGTAAAGGGATGAGGAAGTGTGATTAAATTCAAAAAAATATGCCCTATGAGCCTTATATGTGCCAAAATGTAGAATTTAAGAAACATAACCTCAATTAAAGCTAGGCCAAAGAAGAGGCTTAGTTCATCCAAACAAACCCAAACTATAAAGAGAAAAAAAAACTAAAAATTTCCCCTCATAAGGAGGAACAAGAGGAAACCAAAATGAGGATACTAAACCAAACACCTCATGGTTCTCCATATGCCTATTCATCCCCTCTAAACCCTATTTTAGAGGAGGAAATTATGAGGACAACACCCACTACTAAAGATTCCCTCTTGACTATAAAAGGAAAGGAACCTATGATTGAAGGTGATCCTAGCTCACCTATTGATAAAGAAACTATTATTCCTCAAGTTCTATCCATTTCCAAATTAGAGTATGAACTACATCAAATAAGAGATATGCTTAACAATTTACAACTTTCCCTTCAAGAAAGGATGCAAGTATTTCTCAATTAGAGGTAGAGAAAGATCATATGATTCAACAGCTCCAACGATAGTGGAGAATAAATATGAGACAATCCAACAACTCTAGCAGTCATTAGAGGAAAAAGAGTAAAAATTCAATGCAATGCAACACACAACTGATGAATTGGTTGTTGAACTTTCACTATTAAAAGTAGAAAAGGAGAAAAAAGAGCCCATAACCACCACAACCAAATGGCCCAAAAATTCTACATTTCCACAAATTGTTATATTAAAAGGGATGGTCAAGTGGATGCAATAATGTTATGAGCTCAGGAAAGTGGCAGATGAAAATAAATATTAAAGGAAAGAAAATAAAATACTCCAAGATAATATGAAAATGCTCTACCATTTATATGAAAAATCCCTTTCCTGCAGGTCACCTTCAAACTTTTATGCCTTATTCTTGAAAGAATAATTTTACAAATGGAAATCCTCTAGGATCTGCTCTACTGAATCTCTAGAGTTTGAGAATGACAAGAAATTCATGGGAACATATTCAACATCTGATACAGTTGGGAAAAATTTACTTGTGTGATTTTATGTTCACAAATTTATGTTACCTAAGCAAGTAGAAATACCAATCACCTATATGTAAGGAGGTGCAGATAAGGTCTTTCATCTCCACACTAAGACATCAATCCATGTGGAGGGATCAAAGAGGGGATTTTCACAAGGGAAGAAACTAATGTAGGCCTCCTCATGAGGCATGATGTTCCAACACCTATAAGGTTCTTATGAAAAATATACTTCCCATATTTATTGTCTATAATTGGTGGACAAATATAAACAAAGCATCTCCACATGTGTGTCGATTTCAAGGCATATGTACTTCCAAATTTTAATATGGAATTATTTATTTTTCCAATAGAGATATGAATTACTCCCATAAGTCTACTGAAAAAGAAATAGGTTATGTCTCTCAACTAACCTCTGGTGGTTAGTGAGGAGAGAAAAGGAAATATGTAGAATCATGTTAGAAATGCAGGAAAAGTGGGTAGGTATGCGTTTAGACCATGCCCAATTATACTAACACATCGGTTCCCATATGGAATAAAAAAACAAGATAAACCAGATGAGAGTTACAAAATATGGAGGGACATAGTGATAAATTTTGTGGATTCAACAATCCAAAAGAGAAACATGGCTTACTTTCACTAATGAATATAATTGTACAAGGATTGTAGAAGCCTTAAACAGAAATCCTTGAATCTATAATAGAGGACCTGTTAATCCTAAGTTTGGGGGAGTGATGAGCCTTGATAATTCCCATTCAAACCCCATTTTTGTATCATCACTTTGTATTAGAACTAATGTTAGCATTTTGTAATTAATACTTTTATATATTTAAAAGGAAGTTTTTGTGCATAAATCTTGTTCATTTTCATCTTGTATATGCTTCTTTGAATGGGTTGATATAAATTGATATATGAGATAACAAGTGTTGAATGAAGGAGCTATTATAATCCCAACACATGAATTCATACTTATAGGAATCACATAATCTTATCACCCCTCAATTCAATCCCAAGACTCACTCACCATAAAGGCGTGGAACTTACAATGGAGCACAACACTCACATTATGGAAGCAAAGGACTCACACATTAAGTGAAGTAAAGGACTTACAAAGAAAGGAACTAATCTAGTCATCACATGAGTTTGTACATGATGGAAGGATCATCTAATGTGTATCATCATCCAGTCAGCATGTGACTTGCACACATTTATGTGATTCCTAATTAACATAGTTCAGTTGGAAAACATGGATTAAGTGGATGAAAATTGTCTTTGGGAACAAATTGATTATCTTCCCCAATGGGAGTAAATTGACGAAGTCACCACTAAAAAAACTCTTATGCATGAGTTTTTAACTCTACCAATCTCCAATACTTCAATTGAGTGTTGTTTAGGACTCCACTTGTAGTTAATAGATAAATCTAATCAAGATGTTACATGCATTTTTATTCAAACTTGTAACTCCCATTATGTTGTTGTTCTTATGAAAATATATTAGTTAATTATTAGATAGTTATTACAAATAAAAAGTCCTCTTATAGAGGACTAAAATTCACCTATTATAAAAGGTGTTTGTATTAGAATTAGAAAGTTGTTGTTGGAAGGAAGGAAAATATTGTATTACATTATTGATTAATAAATTGCATGGTCTAAGTTTAATCTTCTGGTGTAATTTTAAGTCTAAAATCATATCAAGGGAAGAAGCAAGGGCCTCCTCCCCAACGTGAATAGGAAGTGGTTCATGTTTGTTTAATTTTCTATTTATTTAGCATTTGATTACTTGCAAGAATTATAGTATTTTCAGTATTTAAAATTGTCAGTCTATTTTAGCATTCTTAACTCTTTTAATTCATAGATTTAGGAGTCTCTATTTTATTTCATCAAGCATTACTCAGATAAAAAAGTTATTTAGGAATAGTATTTGGTTAAGGCCAATTTTCCTCCTTTTCTTACCCATGCTTCATAACCCAATAATCGGTTACTTTTCCTCCTTGTGTTAATTATAATATTTCTCGGATATTTAATTAATAAAAAAATAAAATATCAAAAATCGAATTAACTAACATATAACCTCATAATTCTCCTCTTGGAGCCATTTTCCATAGAATTTGTTCCAATATTATTCAAGTAGATTGGGATTTCGAAGAAGTCTCCTCTTTGCATCAATGTTTCCTTCATATTTTAATTGCATAGTATAGATATAAAAAATTAGTAAAAGAGTATGATTTTTTTAAAAATGTGTTATTTACACAATAAAATTATCCTAATATGCCTCTTAATTATCCTAAACCCTTGTGCTACATTTTTAAATTAATCATGTTTATAGTGTGCACTCCCAAAATCACATTGAGTTAATTCAATTAGCCTCTTATGATTTTATTTTGGGATTTCATTCCACTCTCTATGAAAATATGATTTGAATATGTTGTACACTTGATCAACAATTCTTTTCTTAAAATACTTGAAACTAAAAATAAAAAGGTTTAAAATATCATATTTTATTCAATCATTATAAATGAACAAATAAATAAATTAACATTCACAAAAATTAATAAAAAGATAGTTTAAATTAAAATAAACTAATTTTACCTCTAAGTTGGTGAATCCTCGATGTAGCCAAGGGGTATGTTCTCTTGTAGTCCTAATCCTCCTCCAAGTCTATAAATGAAAACTTCTTGTCATAATGAAGTGTTATTATTTTTAAACAAAAATAATCAATTAAAAAAATGCTACACATTTAATCAATCAAAAGAAATAAACTTGTATTAAAAAAATTATAAAATCATAGCTTCATGGTTGGTCCATGGATGTCAAGGTACAACCAATGCTATGAAGATGGTCCCGATAACTAGTAGACTTGTCATTATAAATTTTTATGATTAAAATTTGTAAATATGAAAAATACTCTTTAATTAAAAATAAAATGTAAACCAATACCTCTATGGTGGGTGCATGGAGTTCGATGGATGTGCAAACATGGAAAGTTGTCATGGTGGGTTGTGCAACTCCTTCATGTCATGTCATGTTGAAGCATGAATTCTAGAGCCTCCACATATAATCGTCATGTCAATGAAATGACCCATAACCGCACGTTGATGTTGAAATTATACAAAACTTCTAATACATTTATAAGTTTTTAAAAATGTTTAAAATTATACAACACTTTTAATACGACATGTTAATTTTTTTACACAAGTTTATTTGAATAAATAGTTTGGAACTCTGGATGCACTTATTTATTTATTTAAAACCCTCTACTTTAGACCATGATACAAATTTTGTAATAAACATTTTATGATCATTATGTGTTATCCCTATAGTCCATGGTTTATGGTTTGATATAAATATTATATGAATTTCATTTGGAGGGTTGAATAATTGCATTGTTAATTCTAATGTCAAATTTTCTCCTATATGGATGTATAATAAATGTGTACTAAATATTTCTTAAGTAAGGGTTTGTTAGTGTTAGGTTGGTTGATACGTGGGAAAAATCTTATAACCCATAAATTGGATGCATATCATGCACCAATTGAATGGTGTCTAACTTGGTTATCTATAAGGAACAACAAGTGAAATAGAAAGACACTTGAAAGGAAATAGATTGTCTTATTGAAATGTGTAATTTTATCCCAAAAACATTATAAATACCATATTTGAATTGATATTAATGATTGGGAAGGATAAATATTTATTCATAGACAAAAAATTGGATAAGGAAATGTTGAAAAAAAATTAAGGTATTCAAATGAGGATTCCTAATATAGTGTAGCAAAGGTGTTGGTATAGTACCACAAAATATATCAAATTTGATTTAAGGACCTTTCGGTTAAATAAGATTTTAAATATTATTTTATATTATGATATAATGTGGTATAAATTAAAATAATTGTTCACATATCTTCCCATTAATGACTTGGTCTGCATCATTCAATATACATCCTTCAATTTCATCTGATTAAATTAGAGATATATCTGTAATGGGGTTAGCTTTTTATATCCTTAACAAACTGACCAACATAAATGTGTTTGTCATTAAGAAGAGTTCCATCCTTAGGAGCATGTGAATTGATACTTTCGGAAAATGCAATTAGTAGGTGTGAAGTCAAAGTCCACAATCTTTTCTAGCATCCTCCTGACCTCTATCTAAATGGGATATTCATAACAAACATAGAGTAATTAAAGGGATAGATGAAGACTATATGAATTAAAAATATACGTGTATTTAGTTGGATTAAACACAATAAAATGATGCATGATTTTTTGTAGGATATAAATCACACCTGAAACACAAGGTAATAGGATATTTCTTATATTGAAAACATAGAAGTGAGTGACTTGGAAAGGAGAGAAAATAATATTCCTTTTTCACCATAATGATAAGTTGACAATTGCATTTGGATTGTTAAATATACACCACAGGATAATTTTGGTGTTGTGAAGAATCTTCATGTATGTGTTAATTTCCACACATCAGCCAAGTTTTTCTTTGGTATTCTTCTAAAAAAATTGTTGTGTTATATGTAAAGTGTTTCCATCACTTCAAAAAAGTAAAATGTTCCATTTAATTACCACATAGAAGTCAAGCTTTTCTCCAACATTGTTGCAAACAAAAATTTTATGTGAGATGTAAAGTGGTTCCATCACTTCAAAAAGGGACAATGTTCTTATAGATATTATTGTGTCAAAGGACTCCATATTTGAGGATCCCATATCCAAGGAGCATATTTTTCAATACCTTTTCCTTTCGATACTTTTCTAACATTTTAACAACACCAACGACATGTCCGAAGACCATTCTCGGTGATTAACTAAAATGTGTATGTATTAAGTTAATCTAAACTAGGAACAATAGTAAATAAAAGAAGTAAATAAATATGGAAAGTGACCCAAGAAACTAGGTAAATAAAAATATGAAACCTAATTAACAAGTAGGGTTAGAATGAGCTTAGTTGATTCAATGGTTATTTGGGACTGTGTCACTAGATGAACTAAATAAACGAATATAGATGTAACTATATAAGAGCTCCGAAGACATAGATATGAGCTTTTTTTTTAGATTGGGGCACCTAGGTGTGGATCGAGAGAGATTCGGGCTCCTAGTCCGAGTTATAGGTGCCTTGGTTTATGCGGGAGGTCCAAAACTAGTTTTTCAAGGTCGGAAAATGATGTGAAGCCCTCACTATCTATCACTTGTAACTTGCTTATCTATGTCAAAAAAATTTAATGATCAACAATGAAGAATAAACCTGTAAACCCCCAAAATAAGCATCAAACCCCTAAAAAAGAAAGAAACATATGAAGGGGTCGAACTGTCCTCGACGGTCACAAAGGTGGACTTACTAACTAAGCGTTACACTACATCTCATACCTAATGTAGTTCTATACGAGTGTGTATGTAATCATGTCCTAGGTGTTCTTGTGTCAATCACACTTTATGAAGTAACAAGATATAACTATTTGTATAAAATGAAATAAATGGTGGATGGAATAGAATAAACTTCCCTCCTATGCTTGTGTGATGTAGATGAACTAGCCTTGTCCCTTGTGATGAATCTAGATGGATGCAAATGAACTCTAGATGCCTTAGATGGATACAACTATAGGTGGATGATAGTAGTGACTAGTGTTTGGTCCCTCATTATGGACTCATAACTTTGTATTTATATGGTTCTCTTGTTCTAATTTTGTAATTAACCTTGAAGAGTCGACCACCAAAAATATAGAATGTTCAAATGGCTAGAAAGTGCCCAAAAAGTGGTGGGAAAGTGTAAAAGGATTAAGGTGCCCCAACTAGGACCAGAGTGCCAATGGGTGCCCCAGTACTAGCCCAAACACCCCATCCAAGGATAGAATGATGGAAACTTCTATAAATAAACTGGGCATGTATACGGTGAAGGTAAAAAATGACGACAGAAAATAAAGTAAAATTTCCAAAAGACGAGGGTTAATTAGTAATTTCTTCACTCAAAACCATATGAATAGTAGTATGATACCGGGACTAAATAATACCCAAATTGTGTGATTTAGTGTCTACATTTTCCCCCACTTTATGTTTTTGAGTGGAATGCTCGGTAACATAAAGTAGATAGAGATGTGTACTTGATGTCCATGTAGAGTGATGTAGAAAACACGCAAGGACTAGAAAAAGTGTGGAGTGACAAAATTATGATGGAGTATGGAAACTAAAGATGTAAAAGCACAAAAAGAGTGATAAGAGTGAACCTAGGGAGGAAACGCATGTGTATTTGTTGATGTGTGATGTACCTACATGGTTAGTATGGTGTGTGCTACTTTGCAAAAGTGTTTTTTTTTGAAGCCATTGTTTTTATTGTTGTTGTTGACTATTTTCTTCTCATATAGTTGAACCTATAAGGAAAATACAATCAAGAAGTCAAATACGTGTGTATATATGTAAAACCACATGTAGATAGTAATGAAAAGACTGAAATGAAATTATGAAAAGTGTAAAAGGAACATGTGCACCTGATCCATGATGAGAGAAAAGGGTTTAGAAAGAGGATATCCTATCCTAGGTTTTTAGGTGATCTGAAGTTATAGTTCAAAGAAGTGTAGGGAGGAATTCCACTATATCCTCCAACCTCAGTAACTATTTCCCTAAATATGTAAAGAGATCTTTGTACTTCTTGGTTTTTTGTCGATCTAATATCACTAGATGAAGTAGTGTAGAGAGGAATTCTGATGTATCCTATAACCTTTAATTGCTCCCCATAATTCTAAGGACAACCATGTCCCGTAAAATCCATTGTGTATAGGTTTTGTAGACCGGTCTAAACCTACTCGTTGTATAACCCGAGAATTCCAAGGGTAGAAACTAACTTAAGCGAACTGGTGTAGTAAGCGTTGTGTAGTATGTAAAAACCCCAAATGATACCCCCTCTTTGGAGCGTGTGTGATGTCACCGATAGGAGAAGGCAGCCCCAAATAGGACTAACCACATGAACTTTGTAACTCTTCCCTCCGAGAGGAAAGGAATGCACTTGGTAGAAACCAAGGCATGCATAAAAGTGGCTAGAAACAAGAAAATGTTATTACGAACAAGCATGCATGTATAAGACAAGTGTACGATACACAAACAATGTAGAAACTACCACATAATATAGTAATGTAAACATGCAAGTAGACGAGTAGACCACCAAAGCAAAGTTGTAAATATGGGAAATCATCACTCATGATGTTGCAAGACACTCAAGTCCGTCATGGCCACATTCAAAAAATAAGTGTGCACACCAAACAAAAGGGAAATACCCGTATACAAGAGAAAACAATAGACAAACAATAATAGATAAACAGACAGATAGCCATGGAAGAAAGTAAGCCTATAAAACAAATGTGGCACATGAAGCACCAGTTACTATGTTATAAAGATAACTAGTATGTCAAATGTGTATGTGTAGTGATGATATGCGACCTAGATATGAATTATGTGTGTGACCTTATAGCCAAATCATATATCATGACAATATGAGTGTAGGAGTGATGATGTATCCTAAAGCGTATATCACTACAAGATGAATAAAGGGAGTGGTGATGTATCCTAAAGCGTATACCACTACAAGATGAATAGAGGGAGTGGTGATGTATCCTAAAGCGTATACCACTACAAGATGATGGGAATAGGTGACCATTTAGCCTATAGTGTATGTCACTAACCTAGGAATGTCACATGATAGAAGGTTGAATGATGAACATGTGAGTATGATAAGGTCCATTTGATTATTAAACCATCGGCAGTCAAGTATGGACTGAGGAACTAGAGTGTGTCATAGGGTGGTTAGTGCAGCACATAGAATAATATGTAGCATGTGATGATTATAGACGACCATATGATGTGTAGGATGTGTGATATGCAATGTATATGATGCAATGAAAAAATGTATAGATAGACTAATAGTGTGAAATGTGTGTTATGTGATGTGTATGATGAGTAGTATGTAATTCTAGATGCAAGTGTGACACATGTATGATGAGGACTAGTACGATGTATGATGTGTAGATGTGTAAATGTCAAAATGATGTAAACTAACTATAGAATGTGTGATGTAAGATGCGCAATGTGTGAATAGACCCAGTTTGTAGCAACTATTATGTAGTGTGTGGGGTTCACGTGTGGTATTCCCTTAATATTAAAGTTTGAACCAAAGCACAAGAATGTGTCATTAGGTGGGTAGGGTGACAAGGATCTCCTACCAAAGACTAAGTTTGTGTGAAGTGGTAGAAGCATGGTGAGAAAGAGTAATAGTAGGACTATGCGGTGGTGGAATTTACAATGTGTCTTAAACAACGGTATAAGGGGTAGTTTATTTATCAAAAATGATTGGATACTACAGTGGTGATTGGGAAGAGACCTTGCAAGATGGTGGCTTATTTAGTGGTGTTGTGGAATACTTGAGTGGAGGCCAGATTGAACTGATCTTGAGAGAAGGTTGTTTAGATGGGATTGGTAATATTGTAAATGATTTAGTAGGATAAAGTGTTGGACAAATTTTGAGAGGTGGTTTCTTAGTTGGTATGGGTTGAATAAGTGATGTTTGACTAACCAAAGAAGGCACAAGTGGAAGTGGTGTCCAAATGCTCATTGGACATAGGAGCGGATTTAGGAGCCCATTGATATGTAACATTTGTAGATGGGCATGCAACATAATGTTGTGCAGCGAATGAGATAAAGCACCGACAATCAAGATGTTTGATTATCCATTTGTAAAGAATAGCGGTAATGTCATTATGTCCATTAATTCGATGATAATTACATTATGGACTACCTTGATATTTGGTTAGCCAATGAAGAGGATAGCAATGATTAGGTGGTAAAGTGATCAATTGGCAACTAAGGATCTTAGTAATGAGATCATGTTGCTTAGTGTTGTTGTAAAGAATGAGAAGCTCGGTAATGGTATGAGAGGAGGCTTACTGATATGAGCAAATGTAGTAGACATAACATGAGAATCAGATGTAGAAGGAAAACAAACATGCACTTGAGAAGCATCCTTAATGTTGGATTTCATATTTGAGAGATGTGATCATGGATTCCATATCCATAAACTTGTCTTGAAATAAATAGTGTAAAGCTTGAATTGATTCCAATAAGGGTTGATTAGATGGAGGAGCACTAGGACTAGGGTCATCATATAAACAATCAAATATAGGACTTATTTCATGTGGCAGTGTGTTTTTAGGATGATATATGGTGTCTAGGGATTTTTGAAGAACATCTTGGCAATTAGGATGCATTTTAAGTAAGTCAGACAAAGAAACTTGAGGAATTGTAGAAGCCATGATAGATGGAAAATGAGGATCCTAAGCGTGAAATCGTTTGGGTTCACTAAAATGATTAAATAAAATATGGATTTGTTAAGTTAATCTAAAATAGGAACAACAATAAATAACAATAGATAAAATCAATAAATAAATATGAAAAGTGACCCAAGAAATTAGGTAAATAAAAATATGAAACCTTAATTAACAAGTAGGGTTAGAAGGAGCTTAGTTTATTTGACGATTTTCCAGATCTGTGTCACTGGATGAACCTCAATAAACAAAATGTAGATGCGACAATACATGAGATCCAAAATACATAGATCTCGAGTTTTTGCTAGACTGGGGCACATAAATGAGGATCGGGGTGCTGCATGTTACCCTAGTCTGATTTTCTAGGTGCCCTAGTTTGTGCAGGAGGTCCAAAACTAGATTTACGAGGTTGTATGATGATGTGAAGCCCTCGCTATCTATCGTGTGTAACTCATTTCTCTATGTTGAATATATCCGATGATCAACATGAAGAATAGACTTGTAAAACCCCAAACCAAGCATCAAACCCCTAAAAATAAAGATGCATATGAAGGGGTCAAACCATCCTCAACAGTCACAATGGTGGACTTACTAACTGATCAGTGTACTACATCTCAAACCTGATGTACTTCTATGTGAGTGTGTGTGTAATCGTGCCCTAGGTTCTCTCGTGCAGGTTGTACTTTGTGAATTAGTAAGATATAACTATGTGTATAAAATGTAATAAATGGTGGATGGAATAGAATAAACTTCCCTCCTATGCTTGTGTGATGTAGATGAACCAGCCTTGTCCCTTGTGATGAAGCTAGATGGATGAAAATGAGCTCTAGATGCCTTATATGGATGTAACTCTAGGTGGATGATAGTAGTGACTAGTGTTTGGTCCCTCATTATGGAATCATAACTTTGTATTTATATGGTTCTCTTGTTCTAATTTCGTAATTAACCCCGAAGAGGCCAACCATAAAAAGATAGAATGTTCAAACAACTAGAAAGTGCCTAAAAAGTGGCGGGAAAGTGTAAAAGGATCAGGGCACCTATGAGCACCCCAAGATAGCCCGTTCATCCTAGTCAAGGCTAGAATGATGGAAAATGCTTAAAATAAATTGGGCATGTAAGTGGTAATGGTTAACAATGACAACAGAAAACAAAGTAAAATGGCCAAAACACGGGGGTTAATTAGTACTTTCTTCACTCAAAAACCATATGAATAGTAGTATGAGACCGAAACTAAATAATTCCCAAAGTGCGTGATTTAGTGTCTACACTTGGTATGGAGAATTGTCATTGTTTCATCACTCTACACAAATTCAATTTTCCAATATATGTGGGTATGTTTTTATGTTTGGTTGTTTTGGGATTCAAGTTATTTGTAGGAAGAACAACATAACTACAAGAGAATAATCGTGACTTATCTATCGGCACATTACCAAAAATTCAATCATCTATCTTAAGCTCAAATTTTTCATGGTTGAATATATGAGTGTAGGAATATCCACCCAAACCGAAGGATCTCACTAATAAAAATTAAGTTGCATACGGAGAGAAAAATGTCTATGCAAACCATGACATGACAGACGGACTTTATTTTTTTGAATGCAACTAGTAGGTATCTAAATTGATTGGTTATCATTTGATACCATACTCTTTTCCTATGTTGAAATAGGAGGTTTGAAATAAGGTATGAATATCCACCAATGCATATGATCAAGCTTTCAAAACCATGTCATATGGATCATGTTTTACAATCTAGGACATAAATGTATGCAATGATATTTATCCATTACTCCTAACTTGTGCTAAAAATGGAATTTAAATAACACAAAATCATGATGGAGAAGGGACTATTATCATATGTTGTACTTACAATTACATTGGTAGAAATGTAAACAAAATGTGTAATGATTAACAAGGCACACAAACTATTATAAAAAAACCAAAATCCTACTACACAATGTGAAAATAAAACCTGATTTTGGCTCATGTTTACGGCATAAATTGACCTTTTTAGGCATTTTACTGTGTTTCTTACAATAAATCACATCAAATGTTGCGGTGCAAAAGTGATACAAATATGATGTGACTAGAAAATTTTAGTTGTGTCATTTTGCACCACAGTTGTACCTTTTGCATCATAACATCTACTTTGCACCATTGTAAAATGATGCAATACCTACATCATTAACACCAAGGGATGGCGCACATGTAACACAAAAAAATTGGATTTTTTAAAAATAAATATAATTAGCCATAATTACAAATGATACTAGGACCATACCAGTGCACAAAAAAGGGTATGAAAACCCGGATAAAATGGTAATTTCAAAATATCAAACCAAAAAAGTACCCAATGTAGTTTCACAAAACAGGGATGGTAGCCTATGTATTTTATTAATGTGAAATCAACCAAGTACAATAGTGCAAGCTACAATATTTATACATATTGGATAGCCTGGATACAAACAAATGAGAAGTTGTAACAATGCAACAAAAATACAATAGCTTCCAATATTACATCCGGGAAGCATATAATTGTTATAACAATCATAACAATTATACCCGTGAAGAAATAAAACAAATATGGTTAATAAAACCAAATAACAACAATATTTAATTAATAACATTAATTAAATAATTAATTATATAATGCATAATTAATTAACCTAACATTCCCCCTTTAATTGTGCATTGTCTCAAGGGATGAGGAGAGGAACTCTTTGATCAAATCGAATTTGTCACGTGCAAGTGAATTTGTGAAGATATTTGCTCATTGTTGAGCTGTTGGAAAAAATTGAAGATGAATGTTGTGCTTCAACACGTGCTCACGTATGAAATGAACATGTACTTCAATGTGCTTTTTTCTTTCATGAAACACTAGATTGCAAACAAGCTTGATAATACCTTCATTGTCAACATACATGGTGGTCGGGTTATCTTGTGTTATTCCAAATCCTTATAGTATGCAACGTAGCCAAATCACTTCACATACATCTTCTCCTGCAGAACAATACTCCGCTTCGTGGAAGAATGAGAAATAAAGTGTTGTTTCTTGTTTCTCCATGATATTGGTCCAGATCCCATAAAAATACAAATCTCGGAGTGGATTTTTGTCATCAATATTGCATGCATGATCGAATCCGAATATCCATTCAAGAAGAAGATGTCATTCTTCTTGTATTCTAGACCAAGATATGCTAATCCTTTGAGATATCTTAAGATGTGCCTTACTACTATCCAATAACAAACTTTGGGTTCTTGCATGAACACAACCCGGACAGAGCTTACCGTGCATAGCTGATATTTGGTCGATTGTAGGTCGAGTAAATGAGAATCCCAATAAACTACCGATAGAGAGTGGTACTTACCCTAGGAGGGGATCCGAACGAGATAACTACAATCTATTCTCCATAGGTGTAGCAATTGGTGTGCAATCCATCATCCTGAATTTCTCAAGCGTTGTCTTGGTATATTTCATCTGAGAAACAAAGATGTGATTCTCTTTTTCCATACTTCCAATCCAAGACAATAGTGCATCACCGAGATCTATCATGTCGAACGATCGATTAAGATCTTTCTTTATTGCATCGATCATCCTCACTAAAATTCTAGTGATGACTAGATCATCGACATAGACAATAACAATCACAATCTCCCCTTGCTTTTTTATGTAAAGATTGGGATCGTATTGATTTCTAACAAATCCATGTTGTACGAGATGCTCATCAATCTTGATTTATCAGGCCAAGGTTGCCTATTTGAGGCCATATAGAGATTTCTTGAGTCTACATACCTTTACTTTTTGACCAAGTACTACATATCCCTCAGGTTGAGTCATGTAGACTTCTTCTTATAAATATCCATTTAGGAAGGAACTTTTACATCCATCTAATGGAATTTCCAACCAAATTATGTAGCTAGAGAAAAGATCATCCTAATCGTCTTGATCTTAGCTATGGGAGAAAATGTCTCCTCATAGTCAATGCCTTCTTTTTGTGCATACCCCTTTGCTACAAGTCTTTCTTTGTACTTTTCCACTGTCCCATCTAGCTTTGTACTTTGTTTTGAATATCCATCTACATCCAATGGGTTTCTTCCCTGGTGGAAGATTGACAAGCTGCCAAGTGTTATTTTTCATTACTAACTAATATTCAGAGTCCATGGCATCTTTCCAAGATTTTGACTATAGGGCTTCTTGGACTATAGAGGGCTCATCAGACTCAATAACTCTACTCATCAAAGAAAAGTTAACTTCTCTTGATTTACTTTGCGATTCCGTGGTCCAGGGGTGGATGTATCCGGTGGAGCATCCATTCTTGCATATCGTAATGTGCTAGTACACCACTTGGGCATACGCTAAACTATTCCCATGGGTCGTGGTTCTATCAGATAAACACCATCATCCCCATCATCACTTTCCTCATTTATGGGAACATCAGCTTCAATTTTTACAACCGGTGAAGAATTTACATCAGGTGATTCTAGAGGAGGTTACTTTTCTTCCTTCTTCTCACAAAACTCAACATCTCTACTAGTGTAGACTTTTCTGGTCTTTGGATCCATCAATCTATACCCAAGAGTCTCTTCACTGTACTCAATGAAGATGAGTTTTGTGACTTCATGTCCAATTTATTTCTATTCTACTTGGGTATGTGCATACTTTCTTTGCACCTGAATACTCTAAGGTGTGAAATAGATGGTTTATGCTTTGACCATACTTCTTGTGGTGTTACTCCTTCAAGAGAAACTGTGGGCACTCTATTCAAAAAATAAATTGTTTTCTTTGTTGCTTCCGCATAGAATGTCTTTGTAAGTTCGAGTCATTGATCATACATCACACCATTTCCATGATAGTAAAATTTCTTCTCTCAACAACACCATTCTGTTGTGGTGTGTGTGGAGGAGGCATTTGTTGACAAATCCCATGAGTTTCTAGGTAGTATTTGAACTCGATCTTGGTGAATTCCCCCTTGATCTCGAGTGGAGAGTTCTAATGTGATGACCAATTTCGTTCTCAACTACTACTTTGACCTTTTCAAGGTTTCAAAATCTTCACTTTTCTTGCGAAGACAAAAATTCAACATTTTCCTTGAATAGTCACAACATAAAGCATGAAGTACTAAAATCCGAATGATTTTTGCCAAAAGTTATCATGGTGATTATTTATAAGACATTAGTCTATAATGTTAGAGAAATGTTGTAACTTTGTGATTTTTGAAATGAAGGCAAACATGTTAAGATATATTTTTGATCTTAAAGGAATGTGTTGCTAATCTGGACTCTTGTATACTGTAATTTGTTTACATGGGACAGCAGTTATTATTGCTTGTATGTTTGTTGATATGACAATAGATCGGTCATATGTTTGATGAACTCTATTCGCTGATTGACAGCACACCTTGAATCAATTCCATTGATCCAAGGTATGTTGTGGCCTTCTTGTAATCGCTTTGCCGATTTACTTTTAAACCAGACTGAAGGTTGATATAAATGTTGCAGCACCTGATTTCAGGTATGAATAGCTGGCACGTAGATGCCAATGGAAAAGGTTTGATTCTCGAACCATACACTATTGTAACGCCAGACCCCGTAAGGTGATAAAGGCCTGGATGTGGGTGGCTCAGGTATGTGGAACGTGGGATGAAACATCCTGCATAGCGCTGAATTTGGATGTCAGTCGGAAGGACTTGATTGGAAATTGATTAATTAAGTGCTAGGGGATTAGACCCTAATCTACCCCTAAGTTCTACCTTATACCCTAACTACTATCCTAAGTGGATTTTTAAATTCTATAATGGTAAAAATAGATCTAAGTTCTATTAACCTATGACCTAGATTTGGACACTATTATAAATCCTAAACTAATCCTAACCTAAGGAAGGGGATGCACAGACCCATGGGGATGGAAAGGATAAGGATGGAAGGAAATTTAATGGGCAATGAATGTGGTCCTTGCGTGGACAGTGCCAAGTTTGGCGGGAACAGGGAAAAGTTAGGGGCATCTAGTTAGTCATGAGACTAAACTTTGTTTTCATGCAAAATTTGAATTTGGCAATTCGCCAACCCGAGTCGGCGGTGGCGTGAGGAAAAAGGAAAAGGCAGAGCCTTCAATGCATTTAATTTTCTTGGTCTTTGCATGACCAGCCCGCCTTGGAAAGAGCATAGAGGAAATTTTGTTGTTCATTGTGTTCTTTCGGGTTTTTGGAAGTTGCTCTGCATTTGGTTTTTCATGGTTCTGTCGAACCAGTTGTGTTTGATTGTTATCTCTATTTCTTTGGAAAATCTAAGGCTATTTTTGAGCCTGTAGCGGAAGGTGATTGTTTGGGAAGCTCTGCTCTCCACCGTGGAAGGAAATAACTCCTGTAGGCGCGGTTTTCTTCGAGCTTCAAGGAAGATTATCAGGCATGTTAAGCCCTTCTCTTTAAACTGCTTGCTTTGCTTAAACGTCTCATTAAAACAACCCTGCTCTTCTGATGAAGGGGGTTTTGGGTTTATTCGACTTTCTGTCATGATTGAGATGATTTGGGTAGAGTCGTTTTTCTTTGTTGTTGCGATTTGAACTGTCTTTGCATAAGTATTGAGTTGGAAATACAGCCTATGCTGTGTTGATTTGTTCGACAATATTGGGGATTGTTTCTTTACTGAAATTATAAGGAAATTATGCTTATGAATACTTAGCTGTGCTTTTTCTTTTGTAAAAATGGATGAACACGAATTGGGTAATCGTGGAAGTTGAAGAAAGTAATTGTTCTTCTTACTGAAATTATAAATGAACTATGTTTTCTCCTTGCTGTGATGGAAAGTTGATTTTGTTGTGTTTTATGGATGCGGTTTGATCTTCCAGATTCGAATATTTCATCGTGAATACGAACTTGGCTTTGAATTTCTATGCAAACAAATGAAATACATGTGAATTAGCTTGTTGTTTGAGACTGTTTTGACTGTACCAAGCTTGCGCATTTAATACCCTATGCGGGTTTGCCTTGATAAAGGTATTGTTATATGAATATTGTATTTCTGGGTTCTGCACATCATTGTGAAATAGAAGAATGGGATTTCGGGTTGAAATGTCTGTTGATAAGGAACTCGAACTGGGTATTTCTTTACAAATGGCATATTGAATGAAAATTGTACATGTTGTGTGAGTTTGTTTGACATTGTTGAACAATCGTTCTATTGTCAATATGGGTTTGAGCTGTCATTATAAAATAAACACGACTTGGGTGTTCTTATTACATTTTGAAGAAAATGATTGTTTCCTTACTGAAATTATAAGGAAACGAGTTCTTCTTCTTTCTGTTGTTTTAGATTTTGAAAGAAATGGTAATTGGAGATTTATTGAGCATCATAGGTTCGGCTTGATGGAAGTGACAGTGGCATTTAGATTGTTTTCTGAGTGTTGTGTTTTTTTTTTTTGTACAAACGAAAGGATGAAATGATTCGTGTGATCTCTGATTTTGCACTGTCATTCAAATACGAACTCGACTTGAGTGATTCTTGTTGTGTTTGAAGAAAATGGGTGTTTTCTTATTGAAATAATTATAGGGATGAATTTTTCTCTTCTTGCTGTTTGAGTTCTGGAAATAGCAATAGAGCTTTACTGTACAATACGGGTTGGACTTGTTGTAGGTTATAGCAAAGTGCAAATTATTATTTATGAACTGTGTGTGTTCATAGGTATAGAAAGTCGTGTGAATAATTGATTAAGCGACTGTATAACTGTTCATTTGGTTATAATACAGTGAAAGAAGTATGAATTCTTCTAGTACAGTAAGAGCATAGTATGCATTCTTTACATTGTTTGTTCTATGATGGATACAATGTTTTACCAACTTGTTTTTGGTATTCGTATGAGCCTGATTTAAAGGAAGTATTGATAGGGATGATAAATTCTTCCTTGTTTTCATTTAAAGCTGAGTATGAATGGAATTATTCCTTGCTGTTGGAAAGTGAATTCTGAATGGATTTTGTAAGTTTCACTCTGAACTGTTATCTTTGATTGATGTCTCGTTTGGATTTAACTTTCAGTACAGTCATGAGGAAAGGAATAGGAGTGTGGATGGATAACTTGGAATAATGATCATTTCTTCTCTTATACAGTTGGAAATCTGTAATCGTTAAGGAACGAATTTTATATGGCTTGGGATTAAGCATCTATATTCTATTGTTGTTTACTTTCTCATCTGTACTTGATTGCTTGAAATCAAATGAGTTGCATGAACTGAAAGGAAAGTAATTGGTTTATATTTTCAGTCAAATTTTATCCTTTGAATTTATTACTAATGAAAGGGAAGGAAATAGACAGCATTTAATGTTATAACAGCAGTATGCATACGTGTGTTCCTAGTTTTTACAGATGTTGTAATCTGGAACTGTTTGAAGGAAATTACTTTTGTAATGATTATTTAGGAAAGAGGACAGCAATCCTTTGACTGATTGGGATGGTATTTAGATGATTCAGTTGTCATGTTGTTCATTCTTTTTGATACTTAATTCTTGATTGATGTTCATATTAACGTTTCATAAAAGCAGGGTTCTTTTATTGAGACAGTTAATTAAAAGCACCTCATTTTAATGACAAGTGCTTAATATGCTCAGTTCAATGAACTGACCCGTGCAAGTAATTTTGCAGATGGAACTTGAGTAAAATGAAGACATGGTTGTTTTCTGATACTTCTTTTGATTGACTGAAGATGGATTGTATTTGATAGTTATTATTCCTCTACGAGGAATTGAGAAAAGAAGAAATTACATTCTTCTATCTTATGAGTTGTAATGTTGTTTTATATAAACAAAGTCCAGTAATTTGGACTGGAAAATGTATAGATTATGAAATGGATTGATGAATACAAATACAAGTGTGATATTTTAATGACTATATCAGTTTGATATTGTTGATTAAGTTGGGAATATAACATTATTTCTTGATTTGGAATTATTCAAATGTTCTTGGATGGATTTAAAAGGAACTGACATCTATTCTTACCTAAATACAACTTTTACGTTGAAATGTGCAATTAGTTCATACTTGGGTTAAGATGAATTTTTAATTGACATTAAAAAGGATTAGGAAGAACATGATCTCATAACGAAAGGTATTCGGGATTAGCTTGAAAGCTAAGGAATATCAAATAACTTAGGAGCAGCCGAACCTCGTATTCGGACTCCGTTAATAGCCTCGTATGTTAAATTCAGAAAGTAAGGATATGGGAAAAACATATCCATGGTTAACAGACCTTAACTATGTAAGGTTAAGGAGAATAAATGAATAAATTCATTAAGAATTAGACCTCGTTTAAATGACGTCTAATAAGATGGAATTCTGAATTTGTTTACAGTTGTGGAAAACTTGGTTAAGTTTAATAGGTTAAACTTATTAAGTCTATCGGTAATGGGCTGCTTAATCCAAGGATTAAGAAAAGAACCAAGTAGAGAAAATGCAACCCTTCGGTATGAAGGAGAAGATGCATAGTAAGCTAGAAGATGGATTTAGTCTCTCTTAGCTACATACAACTGTAACAAGAACGAGGATAAAGGATCAACATGATCACGAAAGTTGATCTTAAATATTAAGATCATAACCAAATCACTTGAAGTTGATGTGTACTCTCGATGGGAGGATTCCATAGGACATTGACATATGCCGATTATGCATGGTGTCTTCATGAAGGCGGGGCCTTCATGACGACACAATGTTATAGCTGACATATTACAATGCCCTCCCGAATTAAATCATCAAGATTACATAAGCTGAATATTAAGTTCTTGGCTGGGGATAGGAGTGTGATCACGTATACGGAGTGACTCCAGAGGACTAAAGATAACTAGACACACGGAGTCGTCTAGGGATGACACCGTATGTCTGCGTATCTTTAGTTACCATGAGTAACTTCCTATACTCGTTCATATTGCTAGTTGGAGTTAGAGTTTGACCCTTAAATTGGAAGGACTGGTAGGGACCAGGAAAGACCATTCTAGATAACAGATGAAGTGAGGTGAAGGACGTATTCCATTGGTGTGTATCACATCCAGGAATATGATCATGCAAAGCATGTGAAAATCTTTGGCCAAAGTATCGCAAGTGCTGGTTGCGTTGTCCTAATCACCTAATTTAAGATGCAGGATGTCAGATGAATATCAGTAATAGATATTCAGATAGGCTTCTTAAATGGATCACTTTGATAACCGGAAATGGTAAGAGAACCTTGTATATACATTATACTATGCATGAATGAACATGAAGGATCGGTAAGTTGCCGAGTCATGAAATGAGAGATCGTTGAAACTCCGAGCCATGAAAATGGGAGATCGGTAGTTCTTCGAGTCATTTACAGCAGCATATGGAATCTGTTATATGATTGAATGGCACTGAATGTGTGTTCCATATTACAAATATGTGAACAGAGAACATTAGTTTTAAAGGGAAATTGTGTGATCCAAACTGCATTGTTTGGGCAGTGAACAATTATTAAAACTTGAACGTGTGTTTGAATTATATAATTCATAACAGGGAACGTTGTATAAAAAAAAAAAAAAAAATTCCCTTGTTCTGGTATCTTAAAATGGGGATGTTACATCTTGGTATCAGAGCTGAAGGTTGCAGCTCTTGGACCTAATGAGTCCACAATATTAATAAGGTTTACATTTTCTTATTGAATAGAAAATGGTCAGAACAAGAGGGAATGCTTTGCGACAAACCCATTCTCGGGTGGAGAAGCGACATCTTGCTCAAAAGTTGGATGAAATCCTTGCTGCCCTACTAGATACGAGAGATCGTTTGACTGTTCTGGAACAGCAGTCAATGGGCAATGAAGAGGAGGAAGAAGAAGCTGATATAAATGATCAGCCACCTCCTGTGGACAACACCAATGGAGGGAATCCGGGTGTTGATAATAATAATGTAAATGCTCCTAATCATCCTAAAAATAAAAGGGCAAGATTAGCAGCTGAACTTACAAATGACATAAAGAGAATAAGTCCTCCAAAGTTTGATGGAACAACCCTTGGGGACGGAGCTGAGAATTGGCTCAGTGAAATGGAGAAATACTTTGCAATAAGAAACTTCTCCGAAGAGACCAAAGTGATATGGGGAGCATATCAGCTTTCTCATGAAGCATCATCATGGTGGGACAACCGTAAGGTTGAGTTGAATATTGTCAAATCAGACATAACTTGGGATCAATTTAAGGGTTACTTTAGGCAATGATGGCTGCCTCAACTCTATTTTGATAGGAAAATGACTGAATTTCAGAACTGGTCGCAAGGAAGGCTGACGGTGACAAAATACTGGGAAGGGTTTACTAAACTCCTTAAGTATGTGCCGCAGCATACAAGTGATGAGAAGTTCAGAATATGGAAATTCATAATGGGACTGAATCCCATCATTGGTGGTGAAGTGGATGTCCACGGCCCAACCACCATGGAAGGATTTGTCGAAAAGGCAATTAGATAGGAATAGAAATTGAGAGCAATTTCTACTCATAGGGAAGAGATAAGGAAGAAGATTCCCAATTCTTCTTCATCTCTCACACCTAAAAGGGGACCTTGGAAAAGGTTTGGTGTGAAAAACAAAATTGTTGTGGATAACAACAAGAAATCAGTGATGAACAAACCTATAAATAGTGTGCGAAACAGCTTCACAAAGTTAGTGGCAATGGACAAAAGTCCTATGGAAGCCAAAATGATAACTTCAAAGCTGGTAACAAATTTGAGCCTAGAAAAGGGCCAGTTGGAGGATGCTTCAACTATGGAAAGGACCACTACGCGAATCACTGTCCTCTGAAGAAGGATGATCGCAATCGCAACATAGGATACACGCTGCAGTGGCTAATAGACAAGCTGAAAAGCAAGTTACGCCTATAGAAGTTCCGGGTAAGTTATTCGGTACACCTGTAGTCATACTTTTTGATACTGGAGCTACTGAATGCTTTATTTCTGCTAAACTTGCAATGAAATTAAAAAGAAAGGCTGAACGAATGGATAAGACATGGATAGTGCATTATGGGAATAATGCTGCCCATACAGTCGAAATGTGCCTTTTTGGGGCAATTCTTGACTTGCCTAGTTTCTCCACCAAAGTTGACCTATATGTCACTCCTTTAGGATCATATGATATCATTATTGGAGTTAACTGGTTGGCAGAACATAAGGCAAAAGTCAACTGTTATGAAAAACAAATTTGTTGTTTTGATGACCTGCAGAAAGCAGCAGTCATTCAAGGTGTAAAACGTGAAGTTGCAGTTAGGAAACTGACAGCTATGCAACTAAAAAGGGCTAAAAATAGAGGCTGCACCTTGTATGCAGTAAAAATGATAGAAAATGCTAGAGGAAGATAATGATTTCATGGAAAGATATCCATTGTTAAGGGGTTTCAGTGATGTGTTTCCGGAGGAATTGCCAGGTCTTCCACCCAAACGAGAGTTTGACTTTGCAATAGAAATCAAGCCAGGAACTGAACCCATATCTAAGGCACCTTATAGAATGACCACCATCGAGTTGGTAGAGCTAAAGGCTCAGTTACAAGAACTTTTGACTAAGGGGCTGATAAGACCGAGCATCTCACCTTGGGGAGCGCCGGTAATTTTTGTAAAGAAAAAGGATGGCACATTGAGGCATGCATTGATTACAGAATGCTTGAACAAGGCAACTATTAAAAATCGATACCCACTTCCTAGGATTGATGATCTGTTCGATCAAATGCGAGGAGCATCAATCTATTCAAAAATAGATCTTTGATCTGGGTATCATCAGCTGAGAATAAAGGAAGAAGATATTCATAAAACAGCTTTTAGAACAAGGTACGGGCATTATGAGTTCACGGTGTTACCTTTTGGGTTGACCAATGCACCTGCCGCCTTCATGAATCTGATGAACAATATTTTTCAAGAATACTTAGACAAGTTTGTGCTTGTATTCTTAGACGACATTCTTATATACTCTAAAAATGTCGAAGAGCACCAAGAACATTTAAGGATAGTGCTGGAAATTTTAAGAAAGAGGAAGTTGTATGGTAAACTGTCTAAATGTTCCTTTTATGATGCAGAGGTGCATTATTTGGGACACGTTATAAGCAAGAATGGAATAGCTGTAGACCCTTCAAAGATCACAACTATAACCGAGTGGCCTGCGCCTAAGAACGTGCACGAAGTGAGAAGCTTCATAGGCTTGGCAGGATATTATAGAAAGTTCATTAAGGACTTTTCAAAAATTGCTGCCCCAATCACTTCGCTGCAAAAGAAGGATAAGAAATTTGTCTAGATAGACAAATGTGAATCTGCCTTTAAAAATTTAAAGGAACAGTTAACTACAACACCTATTTTAACTGTACCAGACCCAAATGGAAATTTTATGGTTGTAACGGATGCATCAGGAGAAGGCCTTGGAGGTATTCTATTACAGAATAACCATGTCATAGCTTATGAAAGCAGAAAGCTTAAGTTACATGAACAAAATTATGCTCCACACAACCTAGAGCTCACTGCCATTGTTCATGCACTTCAAATGTGGAGGCATTACCTTTTAGGCAAGCCTTTTGAGTTAAAAACTGACCATCTGGGGTTGAAGTATATTTTTACTCAGCCAAATCTGAATGCAAGGCAACGAAGATGGTTAGAATTTCTGTCTCAGTATGATTTTGATATAAGCTACATCAAAGGAAAGGAAAATAGAGTGGCAGATGCTCTGAGTCGAAGGAAGCATATCTCTGCTCTTATAACGTTAAGAACTCAGTTTAAGGATGAGGTGAAAGATGCCTTGGAATCAGATCCTTATTTCTAGCAAGTCAAAACAGCACTTGCTGCAGATCCAAAGGATGTCAGGTATAAAGGATTTCGTTTCGACAATGAAGGAATTATGAGGTTTGAAAACAGGGTATATATACCTTTGGCAAATGACTTAAGAAGGAAATTGTTAACTGAATTTCATAATTCACCTTTTTCTGGACACCCTGGCATTACAAAAATGCTTGCTGATCTTAAGCAGCAATACTTCTGGAAGGGAATGAAAAAGGATGTGGTGGAATTTGTAACACACTACTTAGAATGTCAGCGTGTTAAGGCGGAACATATGCATCCCGCTGGATTATTGTATCCCCACAGCATTCCACAGTACAAATGGCAAGTGATAATGATGGATTTCGTTCAAGGATTGCCTATGTCAAGAAATAAGCATGATATTATCCTGGTTGTCATCGACAAATTGACCAAAGTGGCACACTTCATTGCTGGTAATTTGAAAGATGATGCACCAGTGTTAGCAAGAAGATTTGTACATGAAATTTTCAGATTGCATGGAATACCCAAATTAATCATATCGGACAGAGATCCGAGGATGACATCAAGGTTTTGGCAAACGCTTAATGCGGCCTTGGGAACTAAATTAAACTTCAGCTCTGCATATCATCCGGAGACGGATGGACAGACTGAGAGAGTTAATCAAGTTTTAGAGGACATGTTAAGGATGTATTGCATGGACCAGCAGTATAAATGGGAGGAATACCTTCCGCTGGTTGAATTTTCCTACAATAATACATACCATGCCTCTTTAAAAATGGCGCCCTTTGAAGCATTGTATGGAAGAAAATGTAGAACCCCTGTCAGCTGGGACAGCGTAGAGGACAGAGAGGTAATTGGGCTAGAAATCCTTACGGAAATGGAACAACAAATCAAAATGATTCGGGAACATCTAAAGGAGGCTGCCAATAGGCAAAAGAGTTATGCAGACTTAAAGCGGGTTGATAGGAATTATAAACTGGGAGAGAAGGTCTTTCTTCGGTGAAGCCGAAAAAGAGCTCAATAACTTTTGGCAAGGCTGCCAAGTTGTCGCCATGATACGTGGGACCTTTTGAAATTGTTGAAATAATCAACCCTGTAGCTTATCGTCTAGCATTACCTCCTGCTTTATCACAAATGCATGATGTTTTTCATATTTCTTTGCTTAAGAAATACATAATAGATTTATCACATGTGCTGAATTGGAATTCCTTGCAAGTCCAAGACCCAGAATAATCATGGTTAAGCCCATTCGAGTGTTGGGAACTCGCCAGTTGTACTTAAGAAATCGCGAAGTGAATCAATGTAAGGTCCAATGGGACCAGTTTAGTGAAGAAAGTGCAACTTGGGAAAATCTCGAAGAAATGAGATCTACTTTTCCATACTTGTTTGATCAAGTTTGAAATTCAAAAAATGATAATTCTACCAAATTTAGACAATTATTGGTCTATTTTACAGTTGTCTTAAAACACAGTTTTAAAGAGTGAATCTATTTTTGGTATGAACTTATAAATGGAAGGACAATAACTGAACTTTGTCCTAGAAACTCCTTGAATTGGTTAATTTGATCATCGGGATGATGATTCTTTAAGAAGGGAGGAATGTAATGCCCTGATTTTTGTAAGTTATCATGGTGATTATTTTTCATAATGTTGTAACTGCTGAAATGAAGGAAAACATGTTAAGATATATTTTTGATCTTAAAGGAATGTGTTGCTAATCTGGACTCTTGTATACTGTAATTTGTTTACGTGGGACAAAGCAGTAATTATTGCTTGTATGTTTGCTAATATGACAATAGATTGGTCGTATGTTTGATGAACTCTATTCGCTGATTGACAACACACCTTGAATCAATTCCATTGATCCAAGGTATGTTGTGGCCTTCTTGTAATCACTTTTCCGATTTACTTTTAAACCAGACTGAAGGTTGATATAAATGTTGTAGCACCTAATTTCAGGTATGAATAGCTGGCACGTAGATGCCAATGGAAAAGGTTTGATTCTCGAACCATACACTGTTGTAACGCTAGACCCGTAAGGCGATAAAGGCCTGGATGCGGGTGGCTCAGGTATGTGGAACATGGGACGAAACTTCCTGCATAACACTGAATTTGGATGTCAGTCGGAAGGACTTGATTGGAAATTGATTAATTAAGTGCTAGGGGATTAGACCCTAATCTACCCCTAAGTTCTACCTTATACCCTAACTACTATCCTAAGTGGATTTTTAAATTCTATAATGGTGAAAATAGATCTAAGTTCTATTAACCTATGACCTAGATTTGGACACTATTATAAATCCTAAACTAATCCTAACCTAAGGAAGGGGACACACAGACCCATGGGGATGGAAAGGATAAGGATGGAAGGAAATTTAATGGGCAATGAATGTGGTCCTTGCATGGATAGCGCCAAGTTTGGCGGGAACAGGGAAAAGTTAGGGGCATTCAGTTAGTCATGAGACTAAACTTTGTTTTCATGCAAAATTTGAATTTGGCAATTCGCCAACCCGAGTCGGCGGTGGCGTGAGGAAAAAGGAAAAGGCAGAGCCTTCAATGCATTTAATTTTCTTGGTCTTCGCAACCAGCCCGCCTTGGAAAGAGTATGGAGGAAATTTTGTTGTTCATTGTGTTCTTCGGGTTTTGGAAGTTGCTCTGCATTTGGTTTTTCATGGTTATGTCGAACCAGTTGTGTTTGATTGTTATCTCTGTTTCTTTGGAAAATCTAAGGCTATTTTCGAGCCTGTAGTGGAAGGTGATTGTTTGGGAAGCTCTGCTACTGCTGCCGTGGGAAGGAAATAACTCTTATAGGCATAGTTTTCTTGAGCTTCAAGGAATATTATCAGGCATGTTAAGCCCTTCTCTTTAAACTGCTTGCTTTGCTTAAACGTCTCATTAAAACAACCCTGCTCTTCTGATGAAGGGGTTTTGGGTTTATTCGACTTTGCTGTCATGATTGAGATGATTTGGGTAGAGTCGTTTTTCTTTGCTGTTGCGATTTGAACTGTCTTTGCATAAGTATTGAGTTGGAAATACAACCTATGCTGTGTTGATTTGTTCGACAATATTGGGGATTGTTTCTTTACTGAAATTATAAGGAAATTATGCTTATGAATACTTAGCTGTGCTTTTTCTTTTGTAAAAATGGATGAACACGAATTGGGTAATCGTGGAAGTTGAAGAAAGTAATTGTTCTTCTTACTGAAATTATAAATGAACTATGTTTTCTCCTTGCTGTGATGGAAAGTTGATTTTGTTGTGTTTTATGGATGCGGTTTGATCTTCTAGTTCGGACTGTTGTCATGAATACGAACTTGGCTTTGAATTTCTGTGCAAATGAATGAAATACATGTGAATTAGCTTGTTGTTTGAGACTGTTTTGACTGTACCAAGCTTGCGCATTTAATACCCTATGCGGGTTTGCCTTGATAAAGGTATTGTTATATGAATATTGTATTTCTGGTTCTGCACATCATTGTGAAATAGAAGAATGGGATTTCGGGTTGAAATGTCTGTTGATAAGGAACTCGAACGGGTATTTCTTTACAAATGGCATATTGAATGAAAATTGTACATGTTGTGTGAGTTTGTTTGACATTGTTGAACAATCGTTCTATTGTCAATATGGGTTTGAGTTGTCATTATAAAATAAACATGACTTGGGTGTTCTTATTACATTTTGAAGAAAATGATTGTTTCCTTACTGAAATTATAAGGAAACGAGTTCTTCTTCTTTCTATTGTTTTATATTTTGAAGGAAATGGTAATTGGAGATTTATTGAGCATCATAGGTTCGGCTTGATGGAAGTGACAGTGGCATTTAGATTGTTTTCTGAGTGTTGTGTTTGTTTTTTTTTGTACAAACGAAAGGATGAAATGATTCGTGTGATCTCTGATTTTGCACTGTCATTCAAATACAAACTCAACTTGAGTGATTCTTGTTGTGTTTGAAGAAAATGGGTGTTTTCTTATTGAAATAATTACAGGGATGAATTTTTCTCTTCTTGTTGTTTGAGTTCTGGAAATAGCAACAATAGAGCTTTACTGTACAATACGGGTTGGACTTGCTTTATGTTATAGCAAAGTGCAAATTATTATTTATGAACTGTGTGCATTCATAGGTATAGAAATTCGTGTGAATAATTGATTAAGTGACTGTATAACTATTCATTTGGTTATAATACAGTGAAAGAAGTATGAATTCTTCTAGTACAGTAAGAGCATAGTATGCATTCTTTACATTGTTTGTTCTATGATGGATACAATGTTTTACCAACTTGTTTTTGGTATTCGTATGAGCCTGATTTAAAGGAAGTATTGATAGGGATGATAAATTCTTCCTTGTTTTCATTTAAAGTTGAGTATGAATGGAATTATTCCTTGTTGTTGGAAAGTGAATTCTGAATGGATTTTGTAAGTTTCACTCTGAACTGTTATCTTTGATTGATGTCTCGTTTGGATTAAATCTTCAGTACAGTCATGAGGAAAGGAATAGGAGTGTGGATGGATAACTTGGAATAATGATCATTTCTTCTCATATACGATTGAAATCATAATCGTTAAGGAACGCAATTTTATATGGCTTGGGATTAAGCATCTATATTCTATTGCTATTTACTTTCTCATCCACTTGATTGCTTGAAATCAAATGAGTTGCTTGAAATCAAATGAGTTGCAAATTTTATCCTTTGAATTTATTACTAATGAAAGGAAAGTAATTGGTTTATATTTTCAGTCAAATTTTATCCTTTTTTTTGAATTTATTACTAATGAAAGGGAAGGAAATAGACAAGAATTTAATGTTATAATAGCAGATGTAAACGTGTGTTCCTTTTTTTACTTTGTAATGAAAGGAAATTAATTTTTGTAATGATTATTTAGGAAAGAGGATAGCAATCCTTTGACTGATTGGGATGGTATTGTTATCCAAATTTCACCCCCAAAGTTAATTTGATAACATGCATCGAGTTTTTTTAGTTCCAAGCAAGTAGATTGATTCGGGGAAAATCGTAAAATTGGCTAAGTCCCGCTCAAGGCCACCTTTGGGACAATTGGAACAATTATACGTGGAAGGCGCGGATCGGCCGAAAATACTCCAGCGGCCCAAACAGAAAAGGGACATCAGGGACAAATGGGCCATTGAAATGCCTGGATCGGCCGAAAGAAAGAAAATTTGTCCAAGTCCTTTACTGGGAGCAAATGACAACTATCAAGAGAGCCCCCAACGAGCAGTGACTGACTTTAACTTCAAATTTCAAAGGTCTTGGGATAGGATTCCAGTGGCAGTTAGGCCAACAGTAGAAGGTGCTTTTCTATATTACCTTAAAGCTTTGAATTCTGATATTTCTATGTTAATTCAGTCCATGGGAGGCACAACAATCCCTATGGCTTATAGCATTGCCATTAGAGCTGAAAACTGTCTTATTCAAGCTGGTAAACTGGCTCCTAGGCCTCCCATGCCCTTGTATCCAAACTTAGAAAATCCAAGCACTAGTCAAGCACCCACTTTGGCTCCTGTTCCCACTCCTAGAAATCAGAGTTCAAATGAAGCTTCCACTTCATCTCCAAGTGCTTCAAATGAACTCCAAGAGGTCATGAAACAGTTGCAAAATTTGGGAAATGAGCTGGTTACTATTAAGAGGCAACAAGCCCAAGGTTTCAGACCTTCCTATCAACCTCAAGCTCAGCCTAATAGGCAGCCATACCAACCACAAAGACCACCTAATCCAGTTGCAAATGTGAATCAAACAAGGCCTCCCTCTAATAGACCATTCCAGCCCTATAATCCAAATGCTATATCTGCCTCTAAGGCATTAGTGCCAACACAGAACAACATTGCTCAGGAATATGACTGGTGCTTTCCATGCAACGAGCCTCATAACCAATCCATGTGTTTCAATGGTGCTCTCAATCAAGCACTGATGGTGACAACTACTGGTGTGGAGGGCAAGGGAAGTCAAGGAAACAATCAACAACAAGAAACATTCCAACAGCAATCAGCCCCAAATGACACCACGTTGGTGAACTGGCAAGTAGAAGATTTCTGTGGCATGAATCAAGCAGTTTCTCAAGGTGTCGCAGCCAACACAAGGTCAAAGAGGAGAAATTTGGGTGAAGAACAGCCATTAGCCCCAGCCAATCCACCACCTTCCACGGCTCCACAAATGATTGGCAAGCAGAGTCCAGTTTCAAATACACAAGGGCAGCCAAGAACACCCTAGGCCAACTCAAATGCCGCTTTTTTCGCCCACGTACAAGGAGTAAGTGTACAAACCAAGGGACAACAAAAGGATACTTCATCCCCGTTCAGTATCATTGAACAGATGAAGAAGACTAACGTCAATATATCAATGTGGGAATCCCTATCCATCCCAGGACAAAGAGATCTGCTGCAAGCTGCCATGAAGGATTGGACAACTTCGAATCAGCAGGTTCAGATGCAAGACAAAGTGCTTACAAATGCTACCCAGCCTGAAGGAAGCCATGGAGGGCAACAAGGTAAAATGTTGAAGCCCCCTCCTTTCTATGTTTCATTAATCATTGGGGATAAACTAGTACACAATTGCATGATTGATTCAGGGCAAGTAGCTCAGTGATGCCCAAGCAAATAGCTGATCAGCTGGGTCTCCAATATGAAGTAATATATAAAGGGGTAGTGCAATTGGATGGGACAGGAATAGCAACATTTGAAGTGATTAAAAACTTGAGTCTTACCTTGCGCATGCATGTCCAAATGTTGTTGTCTTACAATATATATCAATCATAGACCTTCCACCACTCTTTGCCCTTTGCTTGTCAAGGGATTTTACAGCCAAGATTGGGGGGTATTTGTCTGCTGATTGGTCTCATATGCTGTTTAGAACAAGGTATGGAACTAAGGCTACAATTATGTCCAACCTATTGCAAACTTCCATATTGAGCATTACACTCCTAGTCAGATTAATGCCAATTGCTCAGCATTTGATCAAGAAGATCACCCTATTACTGATGAGGCTGACACCAAGGTTGGAAGTATCCCAAACCTAACTCTCGATGAATGGGCAAACAACATACATGCTTTTGATCCCTATCAAGAAGTAGAAGAATCTGAGCTGGGAGTCTATTGTATACACGAAGAAAATCAACATGTTCCTAGCATCACCAAGCCAAGCCATAATGATGACAATGAGGTATGGCGATATTTTTTGACGGATCAAGGAGTAGGCAAGGTGCAGGAGGTGGAGCCATGCTTGTTTCACCTCAAGGCATCAAATATTATTCAACTTTTCGTTTCCAGTTTTCTTGTTCAAACAACACAGCTGAATATGAGGCCTTGATTCATGGACTTCATTGGGCTAGGAAAAAAGGGATAAATAACTTGCAGGTGTTTGGGGATAGCGAGCTAATCATCAACCAAGTTAGAGGACAACATGCTACGAAGAACAACTTGCTGAGGAGCTACAAGAATAGGGTATGGGACCTCATTGAGGATTTCGAAGCTTTCAACATTGTGTCCATACCTAGGAAGAAAAATGAAGCCACGGATAGGCTCGCAGCAGTTGGAGCAACGTTTGATGTGGTTGACAACATCAAAAGGGAAAAAACATAGCCACATATCCATGTGATTGTGAGGCCAGCAGTTCCAGATAATAACACAAGCTGGCAGGTGTTTGAGAACGATCAACAGATCATCAATTTTCTACAGGAAGAGGCTGAATTCTCAGCTAGAAATCAGGACAGATTAGAGCAGCAGTATGGGGATCAAGTAGTGCAGCTGCGGACAAACAAGCTTCCTAAGGGTTTAGTAACATTGGAGTCTATCTTCAACCCTAACGACTAGTTCCATAAGGAAAAGGCTAACATACAGGTCAAGAGAGAAGATTCAGAGCCAATTCTGGTTGAGGAAGGCAAAATACTTCAAATTGGTAAAGTGGCCACTGAGCAAGAAAAATCAGATTTCATACAGCCTTGCCAAGAATTTCCAAATGTTTTCACTTGGAGCTATGAAGACTTGAGAGGATTCAATCCGAAGTTGGCACAACATACCATAGAATTGGATCCAGATGCTAAACCCATCAGGTAGAAGCAGACCACAACCCCTCACATTGAGCCTCTAATGAAGAAAGAGCTTAACAAGCTAATAGAGGCAAGCATTATATTCCCGATCAAGCACTCAAGCTGGGTTGCAAACTTGGTTCCGGTCAGGAAGAAGAGCGGAGAAATCAGGTTGTGTGTAGATTTCCGGGACCTCAATAGGGCATCTCTCAAAGACCATTACCCACTTCCTTCAATGGAACAAATATTGCAAGTAGTATCCGGTTCAGAGAGATTCTCTCTCCTAGATGGCTACTCAGGGTATAATCAGGTGATGGTGAAAGAAGAAGACCAATTCAAGACAGCCTTCACAACTAAATGGGGCACATATGCTTACAAGAAGATGCCATTTGGGTTGTCCAATGCTGGAGCCACCTTCCAAAGGGCAATGGATATGGCATTTAAAGGGTTGATCAACAAAATAGTTCTGATATATCTTGACGACATCACTGTATTCTCAAAAAATGTAGCGGATCACCTCTGTCATTTGAGGCAAGTATTTCAGAGATGTAGAAGATTTGGGGTATCATTGAATCCCAAAAAGTGCATATTCTTGGCTCACGAGGGAAAACTTCTAGGCCATATTGTTTCAAAGGAAGGGTTGACGATTGACCCGTGAACGGGTTGAAGCAATTCGAAAGCACCGCCATTACCAAGTCACAAGAAGGCTCTTCAAAGTTTCTTGGGAAGGATCAATTTTGTCCACAGAGTTTATCCCAGATTTTGCAGCCCTTGTCAAAGCCCATCACCAAAATTTTAAAGAAGAGAATGGCTTTTAAGTGGACAGCGGAAGGCAAGGAGAGTTTTGAAGCAATCAAAAAAGCTATCTCTCAAACACCAACTCTCATCAACCCAGATTTCTCCAAGGATTTCATCCTCTATGCATTTGGAGGTGATGACACTATTTCTACCATTCTGGTACACCAGACCAAAGATAATGATGAGCAACCGATTACCTTTTTTAGCCAGAGCCTAGATGACTGCGAGGTGAGGTACTCTTTTATTGAAAAGCATGTACTTGCAGTAATCAGAAGCTTGAAGAAATTCAAACATTTAGTCTCAAACAACAAGGTCCAGTTGCTGGTCTCACATGCTGGAGTTAAGGACTTCCTCCTCAACAACGATTTGAATGAGAAAAGGGTAGGTTGGATCACCCGTGTCATGGAGTATGACATTGAGATCAAGATCACCAAGCTGGTAAGAGGGAAAGGACTGTGTGAGCAGCTGGTTTTAGGGAAGCAAAAGGAAGTATGCAACGAAGAAGAGGCTGTTTTGACAGTCCAAGACAGCCATGAGCCAAACGGCAATCATGAAGAAGACAATGCTTCCCCCATTCCTTGCTGGACCCAAGGTATTATGCACTTTCTAGGTACAAGCCGGTGCCCCTAGAGATGAACAAGACCCAAAGGAGACACTTTAGATTACAGGCTGTCCCGTATGCCATTGTTGATGGAGTTTTGTTCAAGAAAGATGTAAATGGAGTGCTGCTGAGATGCATTAGCACAGGTCAGATTCAAAGGGTATTGGAAGAGTTTCATGGTGGACCAGCTGGTGGCCATTTTGTGCCAAGAGTGATAGCTCTAAAAATTATGAAGGCTGGTTATTATTGGCCTAAAATATTCAACGATTGCTACGCATAGATCAAGAGGTGTAAGAATTGTGCATTCTTCACAGGAAAAGAGAAGTTTTCTGCCCTTCCATTGCATCCAATCTCAGTTGACCAGCCATTCATGCAATGGGGTTTGGACTTCATTGGAGTCATTAATCCCAATTCAAGCCAAGGGCATAAATGGATTTTGACAACCACAGACTACTTCACCAAATGGACAAAAGCAATAGCACTCAAAGAGGCAAATGAGTCTAGCATCTTAGACTTTTATGAGGGAATAACAACCAGATTTGGTGTACCTGCTACAATAATCTCTGACAATGCATTGGCATTCATTGGATCTAAGGTGACTGAGTGGGCTGTCAAGAATGGTATTTACCTAAGCACTTCATCGAACTATTACCCTCAGGGTAATGGCCAAGCCGAGTCTACAAACAAGAACTTGTTGAGGATCATTAGGAGAACTCTTGATGAGAATCAGAGGTCTTGGCATACCAAGCTGAAATCAGCCTTATGGGCTGATAGGATCACTCCCAAAAGATCCACAGTAACTCTCCATTCAGGCTTGTCTATGGAAGAGAGGCAATCTTGCCCATGTCACTTGAGATGCCAACATTGGAACTCATGAAGTAGCTGGAGTTACTTGAATTTGAGCCCATGGAGGTGAGGTATGTAGAGTTGGAGCTGGAGAGATCGAAATCAGGCATCCCAAGCAATGGAAAAGGATCAAGCTTTGATCAAGAAGACCTTTGATAGGAAGGCCAAAGATAGATCTTTTCAAGTTGGAGATCTAGTGTTGAAATGGGATGTGGACAGAGAAAAACTGGGAAGACATTCAAAATTTGATGCCATTTGGAGTGGCCCATACATGGTCACGAAGTGCAAGAGCAGCAATGCTTTCCAATTGGCCTCATTGCACGGTGAAGAACTGTAGATTCCAGTAAATGGAATCTATCTCAAACATTGCTACTAAAAATAAGAGGTTCACCCTTGTAAATATTAGCCTAGATTTCAATTCCTCTAAGTGCGTATACATATTGTCTTGTTGTAGTTAGGTTTCAGTTTCCCTAAGTGCTTTGGCGTAGGTTTTTTCACTCCTAGATTGAGTTTTTGATTCGGCTTCAAATGCTCGTAGAGGGAGTTGCAGCATCAGGCTCATTTCAGGTTATTGCTTATGACTCCATGCCCAACGGATCGCTAAAAGGCCACTGATCTTCTACCTAGCAGGTAGGTGACCCCGAAAAGTCACCAAATTGTTATCCAAATTTCACCCCCCAGAGTTAATTTGATAACATGCATCAGAGTTTTTAGTTCCAAGCAAGTAGATTGATTCAGGGAAAATCGTAAAATTGGCTAAGTCCTGCTCAAGGCCACCTTTGGGACAGTTGGAACAATTATACGCAGAAGGCGCGGATCGGCCGAAAAGCCTCCAGGTGGCCCAAACAGAAAAGGGACATCTGGGACAAATGGACGCGAAATGCCCGGATCGGCCGAAAGAAAGAAAATTTGTCCAAGTCCTTTACCGGGAGCAAGCGGGACAAGAGTGCGCGGAGGACGCGAACCGGCCGAATCAGGCGAACCGGAAGAATTTGTCCCAGACAGCACTGGGACATTTGGGACAAATGGACGTGAAGGACGCGAACCGGCCGGATCAGCCGAAACAGGAAACTTCAGCACAAGGACAAGTGGGACAAAGGGGCGCGGGGGACACGAGATAGCCGAAGGAGCTGAAAGCCAATCAGATCACGCCACGTGTCACCGTAGAAAAGGGACGAGGAAGCCCATTTCAAGTGGATCGGAGGATTTTGTCCCGCGAAGCACTAGGACATCTAGGACAAAAAGATGTGGTGGACGTGAAAATCCGGTAGGCCCATGGACAAATCACAGCATGACACGTGTCACCAAGGAAAAGGGTCCAAAAAGTCAAAAGGGGCGAGTTTTCGAGCACTGATCCGAACCAATGAAATAGTGCCATGTGTCCAAGTTTAAGGGGCCCACAAGAAAATCCTGTGAAAAGGTGGAGAGAGAAAATTGCTCAGCAAACCAGAGCCTGCCACGTGTCGTCCAGATGGCAGAGCGCGGGAAAAGAAATTTAAAAATCTGTTTTCACCTGTTTTGTGCCCTAAATCTTCAGATCATCATATCTTTCGATCCAGAGCTCGGATTTGCACGTTCTTTATATCAACGGAAAGCTGTTGAAATTCTCTACATGATTCTAGGATCAATCTCACATTTTGGTGTAGTTTGGAGGGAGAAAATTAAGAAAATGTCTCTGACACGTGGTGATAGACAGAAGTAATGCTTCAACAACCAACTTTAATGCGAGACAGATTCGCCGCTCCCGTTAGACAAATTTGCCATTTTGCTAGGATCCACTACTTCTGTCATAATGAGATGATTTTAAATGCTACCAAGAAGTGGTTGGGGTAGATTCTGGATTTCCTCTCTCTTCCCTCTCTCATTTCTTGATATATATTGTAAAGAAGAGCTCCTTTAAGGGGTCGGACATTTTTTTTTGCATCCTCCCTTATTCCCTCGCTTGCCAGAGAATTTGTGGAGCTTTCAAACCTCCCATATGGGTTGTAATACCAGTATTTTTGCCTCTTGGCCACTGCAATGTACTGTATCGACTCTTGAGCAATAATATATGTGTTGTGATTGACTCTTAACCCTCTCATGTATTCATTGTTGTCATTTTGATCTCTTATTGCAGTTTGGTTACCTGTGCATGGTGTTTGTATTGTGTCTATGTGGTCTGTGTTAAATTTGCAAAACGAATGTCTAACATTCCTCGGTGCATCACCTTTGTAGTTTAGGTTTTATTCTATGCATTTTCTTACCCTATCTCCTTGGCAATTTAGATTATGTTTTAGCAAACCCTCTGCATTTTTTGTGTGCATCTGAATAGAAGAATAGGAACCAGCCTTCTCTGGAGAATCTTTTCTCATCTTTACAAGTCCCACGCTTGGAGAAAGGATTCCATGTTGTGCAATCACATTAGATGATTCAATTGTCATGTTGTTCATTCTTTTGATACTTAATTCTTGATTGATGTTCATATTAACGCTTTATAAAAGCGGGGTTCTTTTATTGAGACAGCTTAATTAAAAGCACCTCATTTTAATGACAAGTGCTTAATATGCTCGATTGAATGAACTCGACCCGTGCAAGTAATTTTGAGATGGAACTTGAGTAAAATGAAGACATGGTTGTTTTCTAATACTTCTTTTGATTGATCAAGCTGGATTGTATTTGATAGTTATTATTCCTCTACAAGGAATTGAGAAAAGAAGAAATTACATTCTTCTATCTTATGAGTTGTAATGTTGTTTTATATAAACAAAGTCCAAAGAATTTGTCTTGCAAATGTATAGATTATGAAATGGATTGATGAATACAAATACTATTGTGATATTTTAATGACTATATCAGTTTGATATTGTTGATTAAGTTAGGAATATAACATTATTTCTTGATTTGGAATTGTTCAAATGTTCTTGGATGGATTTAAAAGGAACTGACATCTATTCTTACCTAAATACAACTTTTACGTTGAAATGTGCAATTAGTTCATACTTGGGTTAAGATGAATTTTTAATTGACATTAAAAAGGATTAGGAAGAACATGTACTCATATCGGAAAGGTATTCAAGATTAGCTTGAAAGCTAAGGAATATCAAATAACTTAGGAGCAGCCAAACCTCGTATTCGGACTCCGTTAATAGCCTCGTATGTTAAATTCAGAAAGTAAGGATATGGGAAAAACATATCCATGGTTAACAGACCTTAACTATGTAAGGTTAAGGAGAATAAATGAATAAATTCATTAAGAATTAGACCTCGTTTAAATGACATCTAATAAGATGGAATTCTGAATTTGTTTACAGTTGTGGAAAACTTGGTTAAGTTTAATAGGTTAAACTTATTAAGTCTATCGGTAATGGGCTGCTTAATCCAAGGATTAAGAAAAGAACCAAGTAGAGAAAATGCAACCCTTCGGTACGAAGGAGAAGATGCATAGTAAGCTAGAAGACGGATTTAGTCTCTCTTAGCTACATACAACTGTAACAAGAATGAGGATAAAGGATCAACATGACTGCTGAAAGTTGATCTTAAATATTAAGATCATAACCAAATCACTTGAGCTGGATGTGTACATTGACATATGCCAGTTACATCATGGTGTCTTCATGAAGGCGGGGCCTTCATGATGACACAATGTTATAGCTGACATATTACAATGCCCTCCCAAATTAAATCATCAAGATTACATAAGCTGAATACTAAGTTCTTGGCTGGGGATAGGAGTGTGATCATGTATACGGAGTGACTCCGAGAGGACTAAAGATAACTAGACACACGGAGTCGCCTAGGGACGACACCGTATGTCTCGCTATCTTTAGTTACCATGAGTAACTTCCTATAATTGTTCATATTGCTAGTTGGAGTTAGAGTTTGACCCTTAAATTGGAAGGACCGGTAGGGACCAGAAAGACCATTCTAGATAACAGATTTAAGTGAGGTGAAGGACTTATTCCATTGGTGTGTATCACATCCAGAATATGATCATGCAAAGCATGTGAAAATCTTTGGCCAAAGTATCGCAAGTGCTGGTTGCATTGTCCTAATCACCTAATTTAAGATGCGGATGTCGATGAATATCGATAATGAGATATTCAAATAGGCTTATTAAATGGATCACTTCGATAACCGGAAATGGTAAGAGAACCTTGTATATACATTATACTATGCATGAATGAACATGAAGGATCGGTAGGTTCTTTGAGTCATGAAATGAGAGATCATTGAAACTCCAAGCCATGAAAATGGGAGATTAGTAGTTCTTCAAGGCATTTACAGCAAAGCATATGGAAAATGTTATATGATTGAATGGCATCGAATGTGTGTTCCATACTTGCAAATATGTGAACAGATAACATTAGTTTTAAAGGGAAATTGTGTGATCCAAACTGCATTTATTGGGCAGTGAACAATTATTGAAACTTGAACGTGTGTTTGAATTATATAATTCATAACAGGGAATGTTGTTTAAAAAAAAAGAAAAAAAAATTCCCTTGTTTTGGTATCTTAAAATGGGGATGTTACAAATGTTCCTAATCCCCGACCGTATATGAAGAATCATGACCCAATGAAACATGGTTTTTTGAAGGTGTTTCCCTCATTGAGGTAAACCACTCTCTATAGTTGTTCATGTGTCAACTGGCTCCCGAATCAACATACCGGACATCACTAGATGACATAAATGGTTCACTTGATTAAGAAGTGTACAAGAAGTCTTCATTATATGAATGTTCTTCTTGCTCAACAATATTTCCTTACTGATGGGGTTTTCTTTTCTAGTTCCCCTTTTTTGCCCTTGATTTTGGTTAGAATTTCCCTTGTAAGATTGTTGTTGTGGAGGTCCAGGGTTACTAGATGAACCTTTCTTATAAGTATTATAGCAATAATATTTTATTTTATGTCCTCTTTTACAAATTGGACATTGTTTCTTTTGTTGTTTGTCCCCGTGATACTGATTCTGATGTTGGGACTTTTGATAGGAATTAGGTTTTCCTTTACCTTTTCCTTTCCATTTTTGATGTGAAGAAAGTTCCTAATCCTCTTCATCATCCTTATTGTGCATGGCTTCCTCTTGTTGCAATAGGTTTACCATCTTATCAAAACTAACTGTTGTATCTGACACGTTTAGTGTTGTGAAAAAAATGTGGTAAGAAGAGGGGAGTGCTCTCAGAATAATGGGAATGAGAGCATCATCTGTGACCACTTCTCCCAAGGCTAGAAGTGAAGCCCTCAACTCTACAACTCTTCTTAAGAAAGCTTTAATTTTATCATTCTACTTGAACTTTAGTGTGTGTAATCGATCAGAAATTCAATATAACATTCTTATTTTTGGCCTCATACACTCGTGCTCAACTTATCCCACACTTCTTTGGATATTTTGGCATCTCAAATGTGGGGTCACATCATTAGACACTCTAAATAAGATGATGAGTTTGACATTTTGATTCACTTTATCAAACCGTCATTGGTGTGTTGTATTAGTTTTTGATATGGTCGACTACCACCACAATAGGAAAGATTTCTTCAAACTCAAGTTGTGTCATGATTTTTTTCATCCAGGAAACATAGTTGTTTCGCCCGAGTAGTTGTGAATTGGGAAGAAAAAATTTGGGGGCATTGGTGCCCATTTTACAAAAATCACTGATAGGGTTTTGCTCTTATCACTTCGGTATAAGGTCTCCCAATCTATATACCATCGCTTTGATATACCAAACCTTTATATATATATATATATATATATATGTGCCCTTCCGATATACCTAGCAGAATGTGGAATAAGCTCACCCTTTCTATATACCCAACGGTACATGAAAGAGGTGTTAATGTACATGAAAGAATTCAATACGTGGTACCAAGACAATACTAAAAGGGGTCTATGTGATTATTGACACTGGCTCAAAGAAATATCCTCATACATGTGCGTAACTTTGTTATATACTAGGCTAATTTATCACCTGGATTTATGTCGTGTAATCATTCATAGATGGATGGGATGGCTCATAGTGTGTGCATTATGACCTTATTACTCCCCATCGATTTAAAGGTTCGATGCCCAAATGACGTTGTTGCAGCTATATTAGGTGTTAAGTGCAATAGTAGTCATGATGGCTTTACCCGTAAGTGCTTCCCAGAGGCACTATATATACCGAACACTGCGAATGAGATCTAGGATCTCGTGAGTGTTACAAAACCAATTTTTTACTATTTTTGATTACAACTTTCTAAGCAAGTTACAATATTTTTGGTTGACTATGGAAACCTATAAATTAGTACAATATAATGAAGCATGCAATTACATTCAAAAATTTAGAAAAATTTGAATGGAAGAAAAAAATTGTTTTGCAGGCCCTGGTGGCCTCCGGAGCCCAATACAACCCTTTATGCCAAAAATCATTAAAAATTAGCCCAAAATGAAGTTTTTAGATAGTCTTCCTTTGGAAAATGTTGTCCAAAATTAAAAATTAGGCCTATTAGGAGAAAAAAATTACCCTAAATTAGGGTTTTTCTCACTAAAAATTTAGAGACCTGTTTGATCTGTAACTAGTTGTTTAGAGGTGGTTTTTCCACCAAATTCACCTCCAAATGTGGTGGTTTTTCTAAATTTGCCTCCAAATTTCAAAATTGTTTGAAAAACAAATTGGGGGTGGGGGTCGAACCATGTACCTCACACACCCAAGTCTTTTCCTCTATCCACATAGGCACCTTGTGCGCTTAGCATATGAAATTGAGAAAAATTTATTTAAAGAAAAATCAAATTTGACTCACCTTCTAAAAATGGTGACGTAGCTAGATGGAGGCCTTCATGGAACTTACGTGGTACTGGGTGGATTAGGTTTTCTCCTTATTTTCCGGATCTGAAACCTTCTTTATCTTCTTTCCTTCCTTATCCGTGTAGTGGCCACCACCTTTGCAAATTTCTAGGCTTTCATTCACGCCTTTTGTGATTATTTCTCTCCACCATTTTTTTGTGATCTAACCACTATTTCTTTTTGTGTGGTTATAGGTATTTCCTTCCACCACTATTTGCTTTTATTCACTATTTTGTATTGTTTTGCAAGGTTGATTGGATTAATGGCGTCCAATTTACTTCCTCTGATTTGTTTCTTCCACCATTTTCCCTTGTTTTTCCTATGTGCAGATCTTGAATGGATGTAGGGGACATGAAGGAGTTTTTTGTATGTTGTAGGGGCAGCATGGAGCGGTTTGTGGACCGTGCAAACTGCTCAATGCTGGAAATTTTACACTGCATGTCATTGTGGAGTGGCCCAACTAGATCAAGGGTCTTCACATTTATTGTTATTGTAGGACGTAGGGGAATTTACATGGATCAACCTTGGTAAATACAACCAGCAGGATAGATGGCTCTCCCCCTTGCAAAGCATCTCTTCCCTTTGTGTAGGTCATGAATCTTTATAGATGGCTCAAACTAGCTCATAGATGTATCCAACTTGGCCTGATTTGGACATTTGTTTATCCTTCACAGTCACCACAATATAAAACCAGGGCATAGTGGTACACAATGGAACTAGACAATATTTAAATGCCAATATTTGCAACAACTCACCCAATGCAAGTGTAACACTCAGTCGCTTGTATGAGATAGCTCGGTCAGTGTGGGATCAGTCCACCAAATAGGGTATGCCTCAACTCATCGTGTTGTGAGCTCGGTCTGCAGAGCTACCAAATGTATAAGTAGCTAAAATCTCCTCTAATATTAGAGGTAGAACCCTTGTGGGGGAAAAAAATAATTTTCTATACCTGCAGCAAATTTTGCCTAGTGCTGGGTGTACCAATGCAAAAACAATTTGCATTCTAAACACCCGAAACGAGGAGGATGTGGGGAGGCTGGGATGGGTCTTGGAGGTTGCAGGAGGCTACACAGGCTCTCAATTTCTGCAAACACTTCTCCAATCTCCTCTATCTCTACTTCTCTCTCTTCCACTCCTTCACAGGTCCAGATTCTCGCTCTGGTACCAAATGTAGTTTCACAAAACAGGGATGGTAGCCTGTGTATTTTATTAATGTGAAATCAACCAAGTACAACAGTGCAGGATACAATATTTATACATATTGGATAGCTTGATACAAACAAATGAGAAGTTGCAACAATGCAACAAAAATACAGTAGCTTCCAATATTACATCTGGGAAGCATATAATTGTTATAACAATCATAAAAATTATACCCGTGAAGAAATAAAACAAATATGGTTAATAAAACCAAATAACAACAATATTTAATTAATAAAATTAATTAAATAATTAATTATATATTGCATAATTAATTGACCTAATGTACAAACAAGTTATAGTAGAAACACACAAGACAAGTAGCCAAAACTACCCCAAAGCGGGAGAAATACAACTAATAATTACAAACTATTTAAGGATTTTAGAAAAATCCTTCTTCAAATTCTCTAGACCCTTATGTAAATTCTTGATATAGATCACATTTGGGTCTCCAATCTTATACTTGTCCATAGCCTTACCTTTATCCTTTTTTTATCCCTTGGTGGGAAGACAATCTTTAACTACTCCAAGTTGTTAAACTTGTAAAGAGAAAAAATCCAGTAAAAATTTGCACATAGAAACAATGTCACATTATTTAGTTTTGATGGTCGCATACTCCTCCGAGGATGGTGAGCCTATTCGACAATTTTTCCCAGAATTTACATCCATGTTCCCACCCTCCACTACTAGCCGGTATCCCTTAACTCTATCCCTCGTGAGAACAAATATCCTTTCTCGGTTAATTAATCATGTCTTTGTGTAGGTCTAGTTCATCCCGAATGGTAGATTTTTTTCCTTAGAACGCCCTTCAACATTTTTTTCAAAAGGAGGAGGCTAAGGGAATTTATTTCACCCTCACTAGGATTGAGGGGGAGGAAGGTTCACCACCATATTCCTTAGGTTTAATAGTACATGTGTAAAAAAATTGTAGGGAGGATTAACCCTATGACATTTTTAGAATTCGTGGCTTCGGGAGGGGGAGAGATGAGCACCCACCTCATGAAGATATAAAATAGGATAGGGATTAGGCTTGTATATCTCAAATTGATTACAAAAAAGTAGAGTAACAAACTGATGGAGTGGAAAAACATTCTTCCCCACTAAACTAATTTAATAGATTGCTCAACAGATTACAAAATGTAAAAAAGGGAGACTCACAAGAGCATGATGGTGAAAATGATTGAGGATGATGGGATGGTAATAATGCATTACCTGGTATCTACCCTCCATAGTAATAAATTTCATAAGGAGAATACCCAAACCACTAAATATCGGGGTAGAGAGTTCTCTCGAAGCCATCCTTAGCATGTAAAAACTTTAGATCCCTCCGAAACTTCCTTTCCTCCTTCAATCAATAAAACTTGTTTTTATAGAATTTTAGGCCCTCCATCTAAAGACTTATAACCCTAGTGATCAACTCTTTTGTAATCTCATAGAATCCCCCTTGTACTTGACTACTTTGTTATTCCAATTTTTGGCAAACTCCATGGAGATATGAGTTTTATTTCCTTGGCTCTCTCCACAAATTATTATTATGAATAACTTGTTATCCGAAATTTACCCCAAGGTGATTTTGATAACTTGCACAATTTCTTTAGACTCGGATAGATAGAAATGGTGAAAACACAAAAATTGGATTTTGGAGGCACCCCCTTACTTTTCTCTAACTTCCCTATTCAAGAAAAATCTAAGGAGTTAGTGAAAATTTGCTAAAAATTTAGAGAAATGGGGAAAAGGCCTATTTTATTGTATTGTGGGTCTAGGGGCTACGGGTGGAACAATTATGGATGGAACTAGGGTTCCTTGTCCTCGACTTGGGTCTAAAATGATAAGGAAATAATGATTTGCGGATAAATTGGGTCTTGATAGCCCAGGCAACACAAGTTCCATCGGGCCATGAGTTCCCCGAAATCCCGATTTACCTTATTTGTAAAGGAATTGAAGTGGATTCAATGTATTGCAAAAAAGGGTGGAAGTTCGTGGCCCAGTGGTCCAAGTTCCATCAGGCCACAAGTTCCCGAAATATTGATTTCCCGATTTGCAAAGGAATTAAAGTGGATTCAATGTATTGAAGAAAAGGTGGAAGTTCACGGCTTGGGTGGTCCAAGTTCCATCGAGCCACAAGTTCCCCGAAATCCTAATTTACCCGATTTGTAAAGGAATTGAAGCGGATTCAATAAATTGCGGAAAAGGCGGAAGTTCGTGGCACGGGTGGTCCAAGTTCCATCAGGGAAAAAGTTCCCTGAAAATAGTATTACCATATTTGTAAAGGAATGGAAGTGGATCCAATGTATTGCGGAAAAGGTAGAAGTTTAGGGCTCGGGCGGTCCAAGTATTGTGGGGACATGAGTTCCCCACGAAGGCGAAATTGTCACACATCAAGGAGATAGAGTGCATCACAGATGAAGCAGAGTTTGAGGCCCAAATGGCCCTTGTACCCCAGTGTCATGAGTTATCCAAAAACCCGCAATACCCACATATCAAATTGAAGGTGGGTAAAAGGCCATTATTTTGGATTATGAGATCCCACGTGAACACCTAGAACACCTTGACCCCGATCTTAAAATAAGCATAACCTTTGATTCGAGCTCTGATTTTGAAAAAATTGACTTTTCAGAAAGGGCTCGACATCCTCTATGCCAAAAAAATGGATTTATTATTTTTAATGAGGTAGGTAGGTGAAAATAAAATAAACATCTCCAGCTCCAAAAATTAAATGCTCAGTCCCGTAAAATGCAAGAAATCTCTAGCAAACTCAAAATAGCTTCTCACACTTAGAAGACCATAACTTTTTCAATTCTCAATGGATTTTCACAAAATTTCTCTTGTTGGAATAATGATTCCAACTCAACACAAAAAAATTAAGAAATATAGAAATTGATGAAGTTTTGATGATGATTTTAAGGAAAATGGGTTAGGTTTAGAACAATTATTTTATTAGTGTTTGGTGGAGCATTCAATAAGCATTGACAACCATTCCTTCTCTGTTGCAAGTCATGGGATAACATGGGGAGCCTTTTACAAGAAAAATACCATCAGTTGCATTCATTTATTACATCTTGCAAGTGGTGAAATCATATTTCGGAATTGCATCTCCTCTCTCTCTCTCTTCCAAAATTCTATAAATTGAAGTGTTGGGATCATTGTAAAGGGGGATAGTCTTTGAGTAGAAAACTCTATCATTTTGGTTTTGTGAAGCCAATGTGTTGTAGGCCTTTATAGTGGAATCCTTGCATGGTGATCCAAGCCTTTCCTTTGTAATAGTTTGGACTATGCATATTAATGAAGCAATAGATTCAAGTTTGTGGATGTATCTTCCCTTGTTGTGTTTGTTGCATTCTTCTTGCCTCTCTAATCTTATTGTAGATGTTTGTGTCTACTCTATGCTCTTGCAAGGACCTATTATATTGTATGCATGGAAATATGTTGTGAATGTTGTCATTAGACTGTGGAGAACTGTCATCACCCTCTCTAATCTGCATCTTGCTTCCATTTCCACACATTGGAGATTGTTCTCATACTCTCATTTTCTGGTGTATCACCATTGTTAGTGTAGGCTTTACTTTAACTCTCTTTCTCTCTGGTCCCTTGGAAAGTTAGATTAGGATTAGATAGTTTTTCCTGCATTAGAAGTAGATTGTGGTAGGTAGTTTAGGAGAAAGAACTATCTTTCTCTGGAGGTCTATCTCAAGTAGCAAGTCCCACAACTTGGAGATAGTACCCATGTTACCCAGTCACACCATGAGCTCAAGCACACACACTTGTGCAAATCGAAGGGTGTTGTGATTTGGTGATAACATAACTATATTATATTTTTTAATTTTATTTACAACTATTAAACATTATATACTAAAATATTATTTACATTGTATTGTCACTTGAGAATTTGTAAAGTATTAAAATATTATTATTAATACAATAAAATACATTATTTCAATTCAAAATGTGATTTACAATAATATATAACAATGTAATTTCGAGGGAGTACTTAGGGGTCCCTTTCGAATAAAAAACAAATAGATGTAAAACTACATCCTAAATATTTAAGTGATTAGACTCATCCCCCTCACCCCGATCATCATAATATTCTTGTTCTTCCTAAACGTGATCCTCTTCCTTGTCCTCGACATCCTCTTTATCGTTCTCCTCATCATCTTATTCACTTGCATCATCACCATCATCCTTGTCTACATACTCTTTATCATTTATTTTTTTACCTTGACAAAAAATAATGATAAAATGTTAAAAGTGTTTAATTTTAATCTATATTTTGTGTGTACAACAAATTGAACACTACATGTCTTACTAGTATAAACCGATTATCTTGGTCCTAGCGATTAAAATATGATGTGTTGCATCCCAAGTATTTTAATTTCATGTGCACTTTCATTGTTGTGTGTTTCTTATAGCACTCTTCATGTGAATACAAGTATATGACAAAGCTACATATATTAATATTTATGTTTAACAAATAGTAATACAAAACAACATAACTCTATAAATAACTTATATAGAACTTACAAATTTATTAGCATCTTATTCTAAGATTTTTGGATAAATAATAAATCATCAACAACCCTTTTGACTGCCTTCATACCCCTTGATCACATGACTTTTTATACCTATGAAAATTTCAAATGCATTACTTTTTTAATCAATCACCATGTTATACAATTACCATTACATTTTAATCATACACCATACTTTTATTTTATAAGATGTGAATGGAGAACAACCAACATAAAATATTAAATTAAAGAAAAGGACTTTATCAACCATAGTGTAAATCTTTAAATAATCCTCTTTACAAAGTGTAAATGTGAAAATATAGCACTTTTTCATTAACTAACCTGCAACCCTATAAATGTCCTTTGTTGGCCACTTGTCACAAAAACCAAACCAAGTATCTTTCTCTATTTCAGGAGATCAAAGACATCTCCTCTCTTCATTTATGTTTCATTGGTAGTGAACTCAGTAAATTTTAAATATAAAAATATTTTTAGAATTATATAATGATTTACTAAAATATTTACACAACGCAATTACCCTCAAATTATTTTTTATTCTCCTAAACCCTTTTGATGCAAATTTTTCAATTATCTTTGGGTTATAGTGGGTCCTCCCAAACTCGGTGAAATTTACATCAACCAACCTTCTTCATCTCTCAAGTGGGATTTATAGCCACTCTAGATGAAAATATGAATGAATCAATTTTTGTGTTCGATCAACTATTCTTTTTTAATATATGCAACCAAAAAAATTGAAATCACTAAAAATGACATATAAAATAAATTGAAAATAACTTAAACTAATACAATGATAAATTGAAATAAATCAAATTATTCTAGCTCAAATAAAATATATTAAAATACTTACTTTCCCTAAATATCCATTAATATCATCATGTCATCATTTACATAGAGGTCCATTTTGAGGTCCCCTTACACTTGGTGTTTATAATTACTACAAACAAGATGAGAGGGTTTATCAATGTTTTTATTACATGGGCAAGAGTGAAGTTTCATCCACCCTTAATCCACTCAAGTTCATCCATACTTTTGGGTCACTCTCTTGTTGTTTAAATTTTTCATTTTTTATTATTAAAATACTAAGAGGGGCCTTCCTCTTATGAATATCTGTCAAAAAAACATCAAATTGTTATAAAATAATTAATTAAAATTGCTTTTAAAATAAATGAATACTTTATACCTTAATGCAAACTCTCTCATCCTATGACCGTCCTCATCCTCATGTCATTTGATATTAGATGTAGACCTATCATAATCAAGTCGTATTATAATTGTTCAATTAAGAGAAAAAAATTATATTAAAAAATAAAATGTAAATGTATACCTCTATATAGAGGACTCTCTAAGAGGTATACAAAGTATGTGTGCTTGTTCCGCCATCATCATCCCCATATCGAGTCTATATGGTAAGAATACCTCATGATACACAAGTGGTATTAGAATTGTTCAGTGAAATTAAATAATTTTGTAATTAAAAATCAATTATAAATATATACCTTTATGCCAAGTCCCTAGAGGTTGAGGGACGTCCACTCATACAAATGTGGTGGTCTTTATTATATCACTATTGTAGGTATCTATAAGTATTAGACCTATCATTATGAAGATGTATAATTATAATTTTAAATATGAAAAAATATTACCTTTGTGGTAAGCATGTAGAGGTTGATGAACATCAAGGTGACACATAGGTGTCATCTAAATCCACATCCATTTCATATTGTATCGGATCCCAATATCTAGATATACCACATGTGAAGGCATCAAATGTATTTCTAAATAGGTTGTGTCCTCTCTAATATCAAAACCAAAATTATAGAATGCATTGAGTGAGGAAATATGTACACATTATTCATGAAAAATATGTCTTTAAATGTAGTATAGAATGTAATTACTTATCTTCTTTTAGAAATCACAAGGATGATTGGTTGTGGAATGACTATGTTTCATTGATTACTTATCTTATGTACTATGGAGGATTGATTGTGGAATGAGTATGTTTGATTGTATTCCCCTTTTTTATTTTATGGATTTAGAATCTAATAAGTAAATCTCATCCAAATGCCTCTAAATACAATGAAAATGACCCCGTACTAATTTTATGCCACAATAGTATTGATAATTATATAAAGTTCATTTCCAAGTGTTGAAGGCCTTATTAGGGATTTCCAATTTACATTGTTTATCCACATTCTCACACACCTACTAGGAGGGACATCTACATGGGTATGAGGTCTCTTTGGAGTAGTGTTATGTATGTAGTGTCTTGAGATATCTCAATTCAAATCTAGACTAACCCATTTTTAGGTCATAAGAGGGGATCTAGGGTTTTAAGACAAGAATAAGAAATTTGAAAGTATATAAGTGCGATTGTGAAATTTTAAATACATATCCTAGTTCTAGATATTCAAGTGTAGGAGATGCCAAAGTTCTATTTTAGGTAATAGTTGTAGATGTAATAATATTATGCCCTAGTATAAAATCTCTCATAGATACTATTTGAAACCACGTATTATTTTTAGAGCTTATTTTTAGGTCCCTATAACTTATAGGCACATTTAAGAAACTATTCATAGCTTATTAGCACCATTTTATATCAATGTCTTATATATAAACATCACGAATATGGAATCTTTATAAAACTTAACCATATTTATGTATATTCCACTTTGAAACATTTGTGTGATTGAATATTATGTTATGACGTTATTTAGGATAGAATGTGTTTCAATTACTATATTTATTATTTTAATATAATTATACACATTTTGAAATAATATCTTTATTAGAAAACCTTGTTTTGAGATTACACAATTTGAGGATGTGAAGAAAGGTATGATGAAGGATCATGATTCATGATCCCTAAATTTATGTAATTAAACCTTGTATGAGTGAGAATATAAATAAATAAGGATTTTAGGTACAAATTAAATACCACTTATGAGAGGATATGAACTTTGTATTCTTTGACACCTCTTATCCAAGGCCTAGGAGGAGACCCAATAGAAAACCACACTTAATGGATTCAATTGGTTATTATAGATATGTATGAATGAATGATAAAATTTGAATGACATGAATAAAGTAATATAATCAAGTAAAGGGTGTCCTCACTAAAAATTAACATTAATTATATCAAATATTGAGGGTTATTACTTTTAACTCAATTTTCCCTAGATTTTACCATATTTACCCTAGGGTTTACATAATATTCCCTATGGTTTACACAATTTACCCTAGGTTTTAAAATTGTTTACACAGGGTTCATATAATTTTTCCTATGGTTTACACCATATACATTAGGGCTTAAACAATATTCTCTATACTTAGCACATTTTACCCTAGGTTTAAAAAATTTACCATAGGGTTTACACAATTTACCCTAGGGTTTACACAATTTTTCCTAGGGTTTACATAATTTATCCTAGGGTTTTTATATTTTATTTAGGATTTACATAATTTCCTTTCAAATATATTATAGGGTTTACACAATTTCTCCTAAGATTTACATTTTACTTCCTAGAGTTCACATACATTATTAATCAACTTTAAAAGAAAATATTAATACCTATAATTCGGTATTTATCACATACTCTTTGTCTTCTAATGGAGGGATTTCTTGCCTTGAATGTTTTAGTTTTTCTTTATGTTTCTATCGGTGACCCATTTTTGTCTACGTTTTTCGTGCGTGTTATATTTTTGCTTTCTTCTCTTCCTTTCTATTGTTTTCTTTACTATTTCATCTCCATTCTTGTTATCCTTTGTTTTTATTCCACTATAGTTCTCTTTTCCTCTCCATTTTTACTTTTTATTTCTTACTTTTTTGTTTAAAGGAAATGAAATAAAGTAGGATTTCCTTTTGGCATCTAACTTTTTATTTAATTTAAAGGAGGGTGTGGTACAATTTTGGCACAAATGTGATGAAAATTTGTGTCACCCCAAACATTTGTAAAAATAAACAATAAAATCCTTAATCACAAGACCCCAGCCCATATAAAGTATAGGGGTCTAGATAGGCCCCCTCTCGCATAGTCGAGTCATGCCTATACGATTGTGACCCGATTGTGACCCTATTTTATGGTCTTGCACTACTTGGAATTGGGTCCTATAACTTCCTAAGTTTTTTTCTAGAAATGACTATCATTCTATGTTGATCTTGTTCACTCACCTTCGAATGACTTTGTAAACTCTACTCAAATCATCAAACCCTTGAGGTGTAAGATGGAGTTCTGCAAAATAAATTTATGTGGGTTATGGTCACCCTTGTATACCACCGATGTCTCCACTACTTTGAAGATATCTCAAATTGCACATCATTCTCTTATCATGTGATATCTAGTATATAGTTCAATTAGAACTTGAAAAAATTTCTTGTACAATGCCTTGTTTGAGTTTCATACTTTCTCAAATACTTGGGAAGGGTCACTTTTCTTGCTTGTGGAAAAAGTATGGAGACTCCTGGACCTGAGATAAGACTTAAGACAGATATAGGGTTCGTCCTTAATTTATTTTCATCAGTTACTTCACTTTCTATGGAGTAGTAGTGCCTTATGTTTAATTTTAACATTAGGAGAACATAAAGTGTTAGGAACCTAAATGAGGTGTGATTAAGCTACTTATATAGGCTTATAATGGTTATTATGTTGTGAAATTTTGACCAAGAGGGAATATTAGTCCATATGAAAATAATGGAATTGAGATTTTGGGCCCAAAACATGTCGGTCCAAAACCATACATTAGGGTCAGGATTGACATGTGTTGATATCAACTAAAACCTACAAACTTTTGACAAGAGAGAAAAACATATTTTAACTTTATGGGTCAAAGGATGGATGTATTTAGATGAATTTTATGTTATAAAACCTTAGGAACTAATGACAAAGAGGTGTGTAAAGATAAGAAAGAAGTCAAAGAGCTATCAGGGTGTGTTAAGAAAGAGTGAAGAGAGTGTATTTATGCATGCAAGTGTGTAATGTCAAGATCAACAGTTTCAAAGGATAGATTTTCAAATTTGAGTGTTACATTTTCCCCTTTAAGTATGAAATTAAAATTACATGATTTAATGAAAAGACACCACTTTGTCTTTGTTTGTAATAACTTTGTTTTATAGTATCATGTTGTGTTGGTGTTGGCATGCTCTAAAATGAAACCTGCAACACAAAGTGTAGTCAATGCCCAAAATAGGAAATTGAACTTTAACTCAAAATGTAATGAAAGTACTTGTAAAGAAAAAGAATGAGAAATATGATATACCGAGGAAATGGCTAAGTAAGAGTCACGCGTGAAGGTGCATGTGTCGAGAAAAGGGAGAAATATCATAAGTAAATTTTAGTGTGCAAAGGTACACACAAAGGCATGAAAGATGTATTTGTGAAGGTTTACCCATAGCATATTCAGAACAGGAGATTCTTACGAAAGTAGAGATAAGCTAAAAATAGGAAAGCATGGGTTTGCGTGATGAACAAGATAGAGCTATAATTGGATTAAAACATGGATAAATCAAGTGCTAGAGAGGGTGCATAGCATTGGATAAAAATAAAATACACATGGACATATACAAACTAGAACATAGTGTAAGGATCAAGTAAGCTATTAATAGTATAGATGGAAATAAAATGGATAGTTGAGGATTAAGGTGCAGACTAAAGATACAAGTGGGCTAATTATTTGATAGTATATTAATATGTTAAAGCATTGTAAAGTGGTGAAGGAAAAGTTCCCACCAGCTATATATAGTTGTCATGTATATGTAATTGAGATCCGTGACCAAAAAAAAACAAGTGTGTGAGAGCATGTTGTTGAATCTATAATATTTGTTGAGATCATGTTATGTAATTGATAATATCGTATGACTTGTCAAGGTTAGGAGAGATGAACATGGTATTATTTTCATTTAGATTTTGTTGTTGATTTTTTATGTTGAGGAATGAATGATTAAATCTCCATACTATTATTTTCTTTGTTATGATCTTTATATATTGTCTTATATTCTATGTTGTGTAATGTTATATATTGATTATACATCTTAAATTGTCTAAACAAAGAGGTACCTAGTAGGTTACGCATGCTTCGGTGAGCACTCTAACCTCGGTCCCCGAGTGATGTGTCATCATGCCCAACTAAGTGGTGCTAAATTTTAAAAATATATTTTGGTTCCATTTTTGAGACCTCTTTTAATTTGGATTATCAAGATGTGGTGTATGCATGGCATTTCAACTATCATTAGAGAATATTGACCATTGGGTACATGATGGCCAATTTTTTTTTATAAAGGTATAACATTGTAAGTAGTTTTAACCCTCGCAAAATGGGTAGAGGAAAACCCGTATAATATATTATATGATAATTTCTTCAGTTTATTTCCGAGAAAACTATATGAATGGTTAATAGCATATTCTCATGATAAAGTGATCAAATTAGTAAATAGATACATGTGGAACCAAGATAAGTACCAAGAACTCTCTAATTTGGATGAACCTTAGACACATGCAACACGTCATTGGTGGGTAGGTGTCTTGAGTAATTACATGTTTGAGTACGCGATATCAAAAAAATTCATGTCTAGATGAGGTATAATTTTAGTTCTTCGTGAACCCAGAGGATCTTATCTACACATGCTCTCGTTGGCTATCAATATTTTAATTGTTAAGATCGGGATACATAAGATCCTTGTAGTAGGCTAAAAACTTACCACGCACATGGGAAAGGGAATGGCTTGGGAAGGATTGAAATGGGCCAAGTGGAATAAAAAAATAGAGAAGAGATACATCACAGATATAATGATGCATGAGAGAGGTTAGTTGAAGAGGCACTAATACTAAAATGAATGGGACTATGTGGAAGTAATGAGAACCCTGTAGAAGGTGAGGGACCACATTACCATGTCCCTAAGATATTGGACAAGAGTAATGTAGAAGGACCCCTCGGCATCTAATGAAGGCAAGTATAATGAAGGCTTAAGAACCCTTGGCATGCATCTAACCTACCACGATCCCTTTCCCTTATGTTTGGTGTTTGGAATCTAGAAGTTTCTATAGAGAATCATCACAAAGTGACAAGGAATAAAAAGGGAATCAATGACCTCTATGTTGGGTCATAGATACTTGCATATATGTGTTGGTATTAGCTCATGAAGTACGATAGATTAAGGTAGTGCATATGGTAGCATAATAGGATCCAGTAGCTAGACAAAAAAGTGTTTTTAAATAATTCCTGGTATGTGCAATGAATGGATAGAATGTTGGCATGCTACCCATTGATAATAATATCACAAAGTGGATACCAGAAAAACTAGTTAGTGTGCAATTTATCTCTACTACAGTGATGCAAACTAGAACTTCATTAGGTCCTCATGTAGCATCGGGAGGATTGTGAGGCTCTGGTCCTCCCCCGAGGAGAGGTAATCCTAGTGGATGTTTAGGTTCGGATCTGTTTCGCCTAAGTGGAAGAAATCCATGACAATAATGTAACATACCACCACAACAGCCTCCTCATATCTTCTTTGATATGTCACTCCATTTACCAGAATGCTAAGGAGTATAAGACACAATAGATCACATGCACAAGTGTGAACTCTTATGGAGGGCTAAAATAATTACATCCTCTCGACAGAAAGGTGAGTTAGTTTGTAATGACGTTATAAGGGCACGTGCACATCCGGTATAGGAAGTATGACCCACATCAGATGGAAGTGGAATATAAAGTGTTGTGTGTCATCTTTTTTAGCTGAATTTCACCTACCTAAATTTGAGCAGCAGAGTAGCAGTGTGTTCAAGGATATTAAACAGTCCTATCTAAGATTTTTAGGTTGTATAATGCAAGATTTAAGACTCTTCTATTTGATCTCTCATATAAAATCTATCAAACTCAACATGCACAATGGTTCTTAGGTGGATCACTAACACCATTTAGAATAGATTTATCACATAAAATATTTACATACCCATGCAAGACACTAGAGGTTGAACTATGTGTAGAGGCGGTAAGAAGCATAAACACTAGGGTGAGCCCACTCCTTAAATCTCATATTGTAATCATGACTAAACAGCTAGAGAAGTTATCTTCTAACTCAAAGCACATGGAACTTTCAATGGAATTTGTTACACATACTATGATGAGAGGGGCACGTGAAGGATAGTTATCCATGCAATATTTTTTGCATTTACTCTCATCTTATGTGATATGTCATAAATACCATAATGTCTAAGACTGTCCCTTTTTTTAGTGCACCACATAGAATAAGGTGTCAATGTATTGTAATATTCATGATGTGCATACCATGATATAGCTAATTTTCATATGTTTTACCATATCCATGAGGCTTGTGAAGTTAGGTTACACCAAAATAGCATAGAGGGTAGCTCACGAGAGACGTGAATAATAAAATTAGGAAATGGACAAGATAATGGTGAAAATAATAACATCAATGGAAGCTATAGAGGATATCACAAAATATTTCATGGAGGTTTTTCAGGAAGATTTATTTTATTCAAGTTTTATACATGTGGGTCACTATACCATTATCAATGTGAGTGTCTAAAGAACTAGTCTTGCATGTACTATAGAAAGTGGCACAAAGTATAAGACTTTCGCCTCGATTTGTATGTGTACCATACATGATATAGGTTAAGTTCTCTAAGAAATGGTAGGGTAGCCTAAGACTTTAGTTTTGACTTAGAAGAAACTATTATTGATTACTAATTACGCATAAGTTTCGTGCACGCATGAGAAAGGAATTCCAAAGATGCTCATCGTGGGATGATAATGTACAACTACCTAAATATCTAGATGTATGGAAGCAAAAGGAAGTATTCCAAGAGACCATGGGATTGATCAAAGAACTACAAGGAGAGATACTTTTCTTGAAGTAACAAGCACATGATATATAGTGCACCAAATAAACGAGGATCCCGATAAGGATGTGGATGACCTTAAGGAAGTATGTAGAATTCTTATTAAAGAAAACATCATCCCTCTATTAGGAGAATGGTTAAGGGAGAAAGTAGAACAAAGAGGGATAGACAAATCTTACATGCTAATTTTCTTCCCCAAGACCATGAATATGATGAGGAAACTACCCTAGATGTGGTTAAATATGGTTGGTTGGTGAGTAAAATTTTGATTGATACAAGAAAAAAATGTAGTGTCCTTACCCTTGATGTTTGGAATAGAATGGGTAAGTCATCCTCAAGTGTGTTGTATATAAAAAAACAAGACAAGGGCTATGCCCATTATTGTTTTAAGGATGAAAGAATCATGATTCAAGGAGAAAATTTCAAAGGAGATTTTGAGGTACTTTGAGTTAGCAGAGGTAAACAAATTCCCTGCATTACTATGTCAACCTTGGTGTTATGCCAATAATGTAGACCGCTTTAATAAGCATTATGTCAGCTTTAAAATAAGTAATAATGTGTAGTGATCCCGATGGATAACACTAAGATTGCACCCTATCCCAACCTATCAATGAAGAGGACCTCAATCACATATACATGCAAAAATGCGTGGTCCAAAAATGTTGAGCTAGTAAAGTAAGGAGTGATTAATTGGGGAGAGGTACATTCTTTCATCAATGAAACTAGAATCACTTCATGTGAGAATTGGGCTCATGGAACTTATGAAATGTTTTGTCATGAGTGTCATGAAATAATAACACGGGTGATCATGCCATGAATAGTCAAGTGGTTGGGATGAGTGGATCTACCAAGGTATATTAGGAAGGAAAATTTTGATTATTTCTTACGCACAATGGAAGAGAAGTTGAGGAATAAAGGAGATATGAAGAATGTGTTGATTTACTCCTTAAATGGAATGGAGGTGTGTTAGTGGGTTGTGTATAGGGATAATCTACGTGGATGGTGTGAAATAAGAGTTACTTTCTTGACAAGGTTTTCAAGAATAATATTCCTTCTTAGATACCATCTTATGATGGGAATACTTCCCACATAGTCACATACTGAGATCTATGAAAATATTGGTTCATAAGTTAAACATTCACATGCACGCACATGGTACATACATGCAAATTTGAAAAAGAGATGTTGAGTTGGCACAACTTAATCTTGAGTATCATTTACACCTTTTATTATTTTTCTATTAAACCTTATGTCCATGAAGCATTACATTTAATTAATTACATCACTTTGGGAGATAACACAAAGTCAAAGGAACTCTTGACCTAGATGTATGATGAAAATACCCCTAAAGATCACACGAGTGATCACACAAGGTTGATATCGATAAAATTCTTATCGAGTGCACCTAGAAATAAAAGGAAAAAGGAAATCTTGTATGCATGATAGATAATGATGAGGTGGATGATCTCAACATAGAGCATACATAATGTAAATGATAAGTCATAGATATAGCTGATAAACAATCACATGGATATCATTTTTCGTTAAAGAAAAATAAGGTAAATATTGGGACTGATGATGTGCCAAAAGAAGAAATGATTGGTGATTATTGGTATGAAGCAGAATTTATAAAAATAGTGGAATTATTATGTGAATTTCAAGATCTGCTTCCAAGTGGACACCATGAGTTAAAGGGTGTCCATCCATCATTCGAGGAGATGAAGATAAAAATAAAGGATGGTGCATGACTAGTTCACAAGTGCCCTTACACGATGAATCCCAACTTGCGTGTTAAGGTAAAATATGAGATTGAAAAAATTCTCAAAGTAGACATCATCGAGCCCATTTAGGAATATGAATAGATAAGATTGATGGTTATAATCATCAAGAAGGATGAAGGATCATGATTTGTCTATATTATAGGGTATTGAATGCCTCATGTGTGATTAATATTTTCCTCACACCATTCAATAAATAAATACTTGAGGTTGTCACAACATTTGAGATATATTCCTTTATTGATGGTTTTCAGGCTATCATCAGGTTAGGATCCCACATGAAGATCAAACAAAGATAAAATTTGCAGTAAGTGTGGGATTGTTTCACATACAGATCATGCCCTTTGGATTAAATAATGCACCAATGGTGTTCTCACACATTTTACTCTAGAAATTCCATGATTTTATTCACAAGTTTCTTCAAGTGTACCTAAATGATTAGATAGTGTATGTGTTAGTGAAGGACCACTATGATTGTTTGATATTAATGATAAAATGGTGTAGGTAGATAATTATATCTTTGAACATTAAAAATGTATCTTTGCAACACCGTTTGGTACAATGTTGGGGCACATAATTTGCAAGGAAGGACCTATCAATTGATCCAAAAAAGTATCATCATTTTGGGGTTGGAGGATCCAACCAATGAAATAAGGGTAAGCATATTTATTGGGCATATAGGATACTACAAGAAATTCATTCAGGACTATGCAAAGATTTCTGTGTCACTAGAGGATTTGTTGAAGACAAAGGGAAAGTTCAAGTGGAAGGATGCGTAGTAATAGGAATTTAAGAAATTAAAGGAAAGGTTGATGACCACTCCCATCCTTCATTTTCCTTCATGTAATCTACCATTTAATGTGCATTTGGATGCCTTTGGAATAGCCATATGAGTAGTTTTATCTCATCGTTGGGGAAAGGGAATGTAGACCACCCTATTTATTTTACAAGCATGAATTTGACACAGGTTGAACAAAATTATACAACTATATAACATGAGGTGTTGTCTATGGTGTATGTGCTTTACAAGTTTAGGTAGTATTTATTGGCCACACCATTTATCTTCTATATTGATCACATGACACTTAAGTATTTGGTTAATAAACTAATCTTACAAGGGCGCATCTATAAATGGATACTCTTATTCCAAGAATTTGAGTTTATAGTAATAGTTAAACCTGGAAGGAGTAATCTTGGACCTGATCATCTCTCAAGGATCAATTCTGGAGATGACGCACAAATCATATAAGAAAACTTGTCGATGTACAATTCTTTATACTATAGCATGTACCAAATCATTTAGAGGATATTGCAGTTCTTACACACATGTATGGTTCCCGAGGGAATGAAAATACTAGAGAATAAGCAATTAAATATTCATGTTGCTCCTTATCACCAGGTGGTAGAGGTGACTTGTACAAGATGGGAAAAGATGAAGTATTGTGCAGATGTTTCTTGGAGCATGAACGCCAAGAAATTATGGATGAAGTGCATATTGGATAGTAAGAGGACATTATGCAGGTGAGGCTATAATGCACAAGATACTCTTGGAAGGACTTTGGTGGAGACACTATATAAGGATACCAAATAGTTTGTCGGGGCATGTGATCACTATTATAAAATAGAAATCTAGGGCATCGTGATGAAATATTGTTGCACCCTATATCAAGTGTATTTTTTTAAAAAATGGGAAATTGATTTTGTTGGACCAATTACACTAGCTATATGGAGGATAGGTGTGTGATATATTATCACCTGCACTAATTATTTGACAAGATGGGTAGAATCCACACCCACTAAGGATTGCACAACATATAAAGTAGCATGCTTCTTATGGGATAATATAATTGGTAGACATGGCTTCCCATTGATCCTTACCAGTGATAGGGGAACTCATTTCTTGAATGATACTATTATAATATTGTTGGATAAATTTATGGTAGCTCATCATAAGACTAATCCTATCACCCATAAGCCAATGGTACTGCATGAAAGCCTTCAATAAGATATTAGGACACACTTTGAAAAATATTTGTGATAAAGGAAGAAAGGATTGGGATGAAAAAGTATCAGATGTATTATGGATGTACAAAACCACATATAAGAGATTAAACAAGGAAACACCATTTCATTTAGTGTTTGATGCAAAGGAAGTTTTCTTGTCAAGTTCATGCTACCCTCATTGCGTATTGCATGTTAGCATGAGTCCTTGCTGATAAATAAGTCATAGAAGAGAACATTGACATACTAATGTAATTGGATGAGAGGCACATAATTGTGTGAAGGATTTAGAAGAAAAAGAAGGTATGACATAAATCCTAGCATGATAGGAAGATCAAGAACAAAAATTTTGCGGATGCGGGATTGGTACTCCTCTATGATTCAAATTTTGTGTGCCACCTAGGAAAGCTCATACTTCATTGTTTAGGATCATTTAAAGTAAATAAGATATTGGATTCATATGCATGTCAATTATAGGAATTGGATGGCACAATGTTTTCTAGTTACTTTAATGGAAGTAGGAGGAATCTATACTATAAATAATATTCTTTTATTATGTTTGTAATAAGGAAGTGTTTCCACTTAGATTATATTTAAATTTATGCATTTTTTTTTTAGTAATAAGTGTTTTCACATACGGGAGATGATGTTATGTATTCTATATTGATGTATAGAGGACTACACATACTTTAGTGTGTGGTAGGAGACAAGGTACACAAAGATTAAATTAGTGCTCCATATAAAGATCAGTTTCACAAGTGTATATTATTACTCATGATTGGACCACTCTTATATGAAAGGTGTGAGGTTGCATGTAATGGTAAACTTTCTCAAATGTGTTAACAATGCTTACTTGTAGTGAAGTTGTTAAAGAGTGTAGCATAATGTGAGGGAGGAAGCATAGAAAGAGAAACTACTTGGTAAGTGGCACATATGAAAAATGTAAGTGACACAAAAATATGTGCACAAAAGGATCAACATCCTAAGAATTAGTAGTGTACCGAGAAGGTTATGGAATACCACACATGGAAGCTTGTGATGACCACATAAAAAAGGAGGAAAAAACACATAAAAAGTGGGAAAACAAAAAAATTACATTTAAAGTTATAAAGTGGTGGTAGGTGAAGTGAGCTAGCAAAGCATTAAAGTAATTTGAAAAGTGGAAATCTATAAATGGGTAGAGCATAGTCATTCCCCTCACCTTGCGACTTATGAATTGAGATCCTTTGAATTTTTATACAAAGTCGATCTTGTATGAACTAGAATGAAATGATCGAGAAACCAAAAACTAGTTCCTAAAACTAGAGCTCCTTGAATTTAGAGAAGGCAATGTCTAAATTATAGAGTGGAAGTTGAAGGTTAGAAAATCGAGAGGTTATGGTTATAGGGTCACATGGAAATCAGTTTTGAAAGTGGTTGAGGTTGAGCAATAAGGAGAATTGCACTTAGGGAATGTATTTTTTAGAGATTCAAAGTTTGCAAGTGAAAAAATATATGGCACAGTAAAGAGAGCATCTAAGGGTGAGAAGGTAGTAGAGGAAACAACCAGACAATTGATTCTCGGAGATGTAGTATCCATAAGAAGTGATTGCTGGGAAGCCATGGGTCTCGAAGCTTTAGAAGTATAAGATAAGAAAATATATCGACCATTCGTAAGGCCATGAAACACATATTAAAAATAATTTTTAAAAGAGATGAAGTAGAGAACTATGAAATTTCATTTAATCTTCGATGAAAAGGTGTGCAAGACCTTGGAAGGTGTTGAATTATTGTGTTTGTATGAATTACCTTTTTTGAGTAATCCCACGTGACTATTCTAATGGTTGATCTCTCGAGTCTATGAGGAATATTTCTACTTTTTAGGTAGGATGATGTGTGTGACTACAAAATTGATCGACGAGTAACAAGTTTGTGTGATAGTGGTGAGGGATAGAACTTGATCTTAACAATGAGGTATCGAGTAGAGGAGATAATCACCAAACTTTAATATCAAAGGGGAAGTTGTACCTTTAACATTATAAACATTACTGACCTATGAACAAGATAATTTGCAAACTTGGTGAGATGCAAATTTGGTGCCTCAGAAAGATGATCAAAGGTCAACAAAAATTTCTACATATTGCGCAAAATATGGTGTAGGGAACCAAGTGTAACATTTCCTTGTTCATAGAAAAATGCATTATAGAAGAAGAAAGGACCCAAACAGAAAAGGGGGAGAAAATTACATAGGAATCTACTATGTTGATAATATTGTTTTGGGAAATAGGGGTTCCTTATGGACCGGTGGACAACAAGTGGGAACATCCAATTGAGAAGATATCTCTGCACAACATTTTTCCAATTACACTTGCGAAGGAATAATATATTACGTACAAGACATGCCTAGATAAATGGTATAAAATAATTTACAATGAATTCAAGAATGAATGACACTCACCCAAGGATCTACCCATAGAGTTTAATAAACAAGAAAAGTTTTGTGGTCATGCAACATTTTTCCTTGCAAAATTTTTATTACAAAGCAGAGAGATGGGCCCTTAGTTCAAACTACCATTTGCATTCACTACCAAATACTTCAAGAGAAAATATGACTGAATCAAGGATGCACAACCACTAAAATTTAACATAGAAAACATAGATGTTGACTACAATACCTTGAAGAAAACATATGGTATGAGACCAAAGCAACCTACTTGAAACAATGGAATCATACATGATGCACCTTATTCTCATCATAACATTAGTAGTAGGAAGGAATATTTTTGGGTCTAAATCTACCTAAATCCCAAGTTGAATGATGGTAAGATGGTTAAAGTGTGTGACACCAATATTGCACCACCCCATCAAAGAAGATAACCGTAAGGATTCCAAAGTGCATGCATGACCCCACTCATGAAGAAGAATAAGAAGATAAATAGGTTACATTGGATCATAGCACATAGAAAAGAATGCAAAAGTGATGACTGAAGCAAACACTTTTTTCACTCCTCAAATTTCTCCAATTGTCTTGAAATTAAGCATGAAAAATCCTAGCCCCACAAAGGAGGAAGAACGACCTCAAATTATCCATGATATAGAGGAGGAGGAAGGGTTAAAGAAGCTTGAGCATGACTAGGAAGAAGAATAGCATGAAGGAATAGAAAAGGAAAAAGAATGAGAAGAGGAAGTTCGGTATGAAGATCACACACATGAAGAGGGGTGTGAGGAAGGGTTTGAAGAAGTGCATGTTGAATAGAAGTCACGGGTGCGTGGAATTGGGAATACCAAGGTAGGTGTGAGGAAATAGGTTGCATGCATCATGATATTGTGCAAAAGACACCATGCAGGTAGCATGCAAAGTGGTTACAAGACTAGATTCATTAGTAATAAAAATGCTAAGGAAACCTCCACAAGTACCCCCAAAGATGTTATATATAGATGACATGACCAACTATCTCAAGGTCAAATTTTGGAGCTCAGTAAATCTTGAACAAATATTTTCTTGGGACATGTTCTATAAAGCCAAGGTTGATGTACACACATGTAAGATTCTCTTTTGAGCATTGTAAATGCACATGGAGGAACCAGATTTTGAATTGAATAAAGATTCAATTTTAGAGTTAAAGGGGAAAAGAGAACCATGGAAGGTTTTTCCAATAGTATACTCTACTCGACTCTCAGATGAGCAAGCAAGAAATTCTCTGATAAAAATGGCTAACGAGGTAGGACAAAGAAATGTCGAAAAAGTGTTGCATTGTGTAGCATACAAAAGGATATTGAGATAGGAAAAATGAAGAATAAGGAGCTAGTTATGGAGCTAAACAATACAAAGAAAGGGATGGAATATGTGTACGATAAGTGTTAGGAATTAATAATATCTAATGTGGAATAATTCCTCAGAATCGCAATAATAAGAAGTATGAATAGAATTATAGAAATGAAAATGCACAACATGAAGAAAATATTTAACATGGTTCACCCAATGTGTGCTACATCCACCAAGAACACTTGCTCATATTTTATTACAAGCCAATAGTCTTCACAATTACAATAATCAGATCTTGTTTGGAGCTGCACTCAACAAACCCTCTTGAATTCGCACACTTGAATTCACACACACTATTTACCTTCACAAAACACACTCATAAAATCCTATTGTATGTCCATCTATTTATAAGTACATCAATAGGTAGCCGAAGAGGTATTTTCACAAAACAATGGGTACCGAAAAACCATGGGCCCAAAAATAGCCCATAACGGTTACCCATTACCCATGGGTTAATAAACCACCCATGAAAATTTGCTTCGGGGTTTCACCCCCTGAGGCCTCATGGGGGATTCACCCCCGAACCCCCTTGACCCGCTCACTAGTGAGCGGGACTACCATAAAAATATTCGAGTGTAACACATGGAAGGTGTACCAAACTCTAACATGAAAACATGCTCCACAAACATAACAATCTCCCACTTGGAGATTGATTTCCACTGAGCAAGCTTCTCAACCCTTCACTGTCATCCATGAAGGCCAACCAAAGCTGAACATAGCTTTATTTTATCCCTTGTGACCACCTTGGTCATCATGTCTACAGGATTCTGACTGGTATGAATCTTCTCCAACTTCAACTTATCTTCCTCCAATTTGTCCTGATGAAGTGATATCTCAACTGTATATGCTTCATCTTGGAGTGGAAAGTAGAGTTCTTAGCTAGGTGTATAGCACTTTGACTATCACTATGCAGCTTACATTCCTCCTACTTATGCCCCAACTCCTCAAGCAATTGTTGTAACCAAATCATCTCTTTGCTTGCCTCTGTGGTAGAAACATACTTAGCCTCTATGGTTGACAAAGCCACCAGCTTCTGTAGTCGTGAAATCCAGCTCACTGTTGTCCCACCTACAGTGTAAATATAACCTGTCATGCTCCTCCTACTGTCTACATCTCCAGCCATGTCTGAATCTACATAACCATGTAAAGTGGTGTCTGATCCACTATAGCACAAAATTTTCCCCATGGTCCCTCTCAAATACCGAAGGATCCACTTTACTACTTGCCAATGCTCTTTACCTGATCACTCATAAATCTACTCATAGCTCCCACTACATGGGAAATATCAGGCCTAGTGCACACCATAGCATACATCAAACTACCAACCGCTGATGAGTAAGGTACCTTGGACATCTGGTTTCTTTCTTGCTCTGTCTTGGGACACTACTCCTTTGATAACTTAAAATGGCCTACCAAAGGAGTCCCAACCGGTTTAGCATCCTACATGTTAAACCTATCCAATACCTTCTTAATGTACTCTTCCTAAGATAAATTCAACTTCCATTCCTTCCTATCCCAAGTTATCCTCATACCAAGGATTTGTCTGGCTACCCCCAAATCCTTCATATCAAAGGATTCACTTAGCTATTTCTTGAGTACTTTTATTTCCTGCATGTTTTTACCTGTAACCAACATGTCATCAACATACAAACATAGGATAATATAACTTTCATCCTCAAATTTCTTCATATACACGCAATGGTCAGAATGACATCTAATATAACCTTGCTCCATCATGAAGCTATCAAACTTCTTATACCATTGACATGGAGCTTGTTTCAGGCCATACAAGCTCTTCTTTAGTTTGCACACCATCTCCTCTTTACCTTTGACTTCATATCCTTATGGCTGCTACATATATAGCTCCTCCTCCAAATCACCATGGAGAAATGCACTTTACATCTAACTATTCTAAGTGCAAGTCTTCTATTGCCACTATTCCAAGAACAGTTATGATAGAAGTCATTTTTACTACAGGAGAAAAAATCTCATCAAAATCTATACCTTGTTTCTGTGTAAACCCCTTGACCACCAACCGGGCCTTATATCTTTTTTTTCCCTCCTTCGTCTTTAACTTCAGTACACCCACTTGTTCTCGCAATGCTCTTTTTCCTTCCGGTAGCTTCACCAAATCCCAAGTCTAGTTCTCAATGAGAGACTTATGATCCTCATCCATGGTTTACTCCCACTTCTTACTAGAATCTACTTGCATTGCTTCATCAAAGCTCTATGGCTCTCCACTATCAGTGAGTAATAAATAATAAAGAGAAGGAGAAAAACATTCAGGTTCTTTTCTTACCCTAGAACACCTCCTCACTGTAGGAGTTTGGGGTTCCTATTGAGTAGGTTCCTAAACTGATTCATGGGTCACTATCCCATCCGGAAGATCCTCTACCACTGCATATTCTTTCTTGGATTCTTCCATGTTTTCCTGCAACTGTTGCTTATACATGACTTTCTCATTAAAGACCACATCCCTAGACCGAATGATTTTCTTGTCCTTAATACTCCAACATTTAAATCCAAAGTCATCACCACCATAACCAATAAAAGTGCATTTTTCTGATTTAGCCTCTAGCTTGGTCCTATCATCCTTGTCAATATGAACAAACACCTCACATCCAAAGACTCTAAGAAATGAGTAATTGACTTTCTTACCATACCAAGCCTCCTCAGGTATGCCTCCATCCAAGGCACTTGAGGGTCCTCTATTTATCAAGTACACAACTGTGCTCACCGCTTCTACCCAAAAATAAAGAGGCAGTCCTGCATGTATCCTCATGCTCCTAACATGTTCCATTGTTGTTCTATTCATCCTTTTTGACACCCCATTCTCATTGGGTTCCCGAACCATCTTTTACCTGCAGATTCCATTCTTAGAATAATAATCATCAAATTCATTACTACAATACTCCCCTCCATTATCTAACCTAAGACATTTTAACTTAAGACCTGTTTCATTCTCTACCAAGGCTTTCCATTTAACAAAAGTATAAAATACATCATATTTTTTTCTAATACAATAAACCCAAACTTTCCTTGTTGCATCATCAATAAAAGTAACATAATAACTTTAACCCCCAAGAGATGATACCTGAGCTGACCCCCACACATCAAAATGTACCAGCTCTAACTTACTCTCTTTCTTCGTAGGTCCAACCTTGATAAACCTTACTCACTTCTGTTTCCCATATATGCAGTTCTCATATAAATCCAAACCTATTTCGTATATCCAGGAAAAATTTTCTTTATGATGTCCATGCCCTTATGGATCATATGACCAAGCCTATAGTGCCATAATGTTGTATCTCGCATCCAAGCCAAAAGATTACAATCATTAGTACTATCGGTGGATAAATACAAGGTTCCAACCTTCTTACCTCTTGCCACCACAAGAGAACCCTTGTAACCTTCCAATAGTTAGCTGTAAATATCACAGTACAACCATCACTTCCCAATTGCCCCACCAATATCAAATTTCTCCTTAATGTAGGCACATGTCTGACATCCTTCAATAGCCATATATTCCCATTCTACATCTTAACCTAAACAGAACCTTTTCCAACTATACTGCAAGGCTCATCATCACTAATAAAAACATGCCCAAAATCCCCTTGAACATAATCAACAAAATAATGCCTATGTGGAGTAGCATGAAAAGAAGCCCCTGAATCTAAAACCCAAGATTCAGTAATATTATGCAAAGAAAGAATCAAAGCATCCTAACATACATTACCCGATGCCACATTTGCCTCCTTGTTTTCTTCTTATTGTTTCTTCTTATCCCGAAGCTCCCAACAGTCCTTCTTTGCATGCCCAAACTTTCCACAATTCCAACATACAATCTTGCTCTTGGATTTTGACCTTGCCCAATCTTTCGATTTTCCACGATTTCCTCTATTCTTCTGTCTCCCTCTAGTTTCCACTATCAAAGCATTCCCTGAATTAGAAGATTCCCCATAGCTTTTTCTTCACATTTCCTCGCTTAGAATCACCCCTAAAACATTCTCAAACTTCCACTTCAAGTTAGTTGAACCGAGTTGCTTATCGCCATTACTGTGCTATTCCAACTTTCGGTAAAGAGCACAAAATTAATAAAGCCCTAAATTCTTAATAAAATTCTATTGTAGAATCAAGCTAGCATATTCACAACCGTATTAAAATCATTTAATTGATCTCACTACTAAACTATTCTCAAACATCTTCATATTAAACAACTTTTTCATTAAAAATATCTTATTAGAGGTAGAGGGTTTTTCATACAACTTCCCTAATGCATCCATTAGATCTTTTTTATTATTTTCCTTTGAAACATTAAATAATACCGAAGATGCAAGACATAGCTAGATTGTCCCAAGTGCCTTCCTATCTAGAAAATCCTATTCCGCATCTGTTATGCTTGAGGGTTTGTTCACCTTCTCGAAAAATGGACTTAAAGATCCTTCGATAAAGGTAATCTTCCATCTGCATCTTCCAAAGACTGGCATTCTACCCATTGAATTTATCAACCCTAGATCTTCCATCATCTGCCATATCTCCCACTCAAGCTAAAAATTTTCCCTATAATTCAACACTTCAGCAAACCAAACCAGGCTCTGATACCAATTGTTAGGAATTAATAATATCTAATGCGGAATAATTCCTCAAAATTGCAATAATAAGAAGTATGAATAGAATTACAGAAATGAAAAATGCACAACACGAAGACAATATTTAACGTGGTTCACCCAATGTGGGCTACATCCACCAAGAACACTTGCTCAAATTTTATTACAAACCAACAGTCTTCACAATTACAATAATCAGATCTTGTTTGGAGCTGCGCTCAACAAACCCTCCTAAATTCGCACTTGAATTCACACACACTATTCACCTTCACAAAACACACTCATAAAATCCTATTGTATGTCCATCTATTTATAATTACATCAATAGGTAGCCGAAGAGGTGGTTTTACAAAATAATGGGTACCGAAAAACCATGGGCCCAGAAATAGCCCATAACGGTTACCCATTACCCATGGGTTAATAAACCACCCATGAAAATTTTCTTCGGGGCTTCACCCCGAGCTTAGGGGGCTTCACCCCCAAACCCCCTCGACCCACTCACCAAATGAGTGAGACCACCGTAAAATATTCGAGTGTAACACATGGAAGGTGTACCAAACTCTAACATGAAAATAGGCTCCATAAACATAACAATAAGATGGCCGACCTAATCAAAAATATTGTGTGTGTATGTCCAGATGTTATAATGTAGGCTAGAATAAACCATAGCACTAAGATGGATTACTTGGAAGAACATGTACAACTAATACTATTAAAAGTGAAGAATCGGTAGAGGCCTACAACAAAGATATTTCTAGTGTAAATAAGGGTAAGGTAGACAAAAAATAGTGTTGGTGTGTTTAGTTCTAGGTGTTTTCCTTGATGTAAAATCTCATTAATGAAAAATACGATGAGGGAAAAGGGTCATATCATGCTTAGTATGTTGGTGACATTGAGAATTAGATGGTTTCATGGTAGCAAGAGTGGATTTAGTGATATTTTCTTGGTCTAGCAAGCCTAGTCAGGTGACCTAGCTAGCCTAGGTGATGGTGCATGAATGTTAGAGCTACATGGTTACTTGAGGTGCATGGTAGAATCATCTAGATCATGGATAGTTTTTAAGAACTCATATGAACTTAAGGTTGTAGGTACAGGTTGAAGACCCAGTTTCAGGTGCTCATCTAAACCTAGTCTAGGTATTTTGAGACCAAATGAGGAGGTATAGAGCCATGTGAGCTAATCCAGGAATTTAGGTGAGTTATATATGATTTATAAAGGCTATTAGGTCCTTTTAGAGTTTTATAAATAATATTTATTGATGCATATAAAAATAAAATATCATTCATATAACCGATTCCACAAGAGGGTTTAGACAATTTCACTTTACTAGCTTTTCATGGAGGATCATCTCAAGCCCAAAAAGGAATACTTATGAACTATTATTATCAAATAAGCTACTAAAATTGACTTCATTAATGCAAACATCTTCCTATCATGCTCATTGTCTTCATTTCTTGACCCTTCAACCACTATACTCATCCCATGCATTACAAATAAGAACACTTACTTTGCCTTCTTTGAATTGCACAAGTTCTTACTTTTGACTAGGCTATTAAAGGATGCTATGAAGGTATCTATCTTATCTGATGCTTCTATTCTCTATTCTTCTATTGTACACTCCATATCATTTAGTATGATCACAAAAGTAACAACAAAAGAACTCCCTTACTTACTCTTCCTCTTTTGCTTTCCAACTAGCCAATTCTAGCTTCCTTGCCTTTAGACCCACTTTAGTACTTTATTTTCCTCTATACCTTCTCCAAGGTTCTCTGGTCCCACTTCCCTATATACACTTAAAACATAGTTAATTACACCCAATGAATGTAATCAAACAACCCTTCAACCTTCACTACTTTCCTTCTTGTCTCGACTTCCCTATATGCTTCTCAAGCCAAGTTTGTTGCTCCACTAGTGCAAATGAGAATCTAGGTCTTCCCAAAAATTATTAACACCTATATTATTTGTATTTTCATACCCCTAACATTCTTGTAAAATATTAAGGTTCAATTCTTAGTATAACTCCTTCCACCGATCTACCCTTCTAGCACACTCCTATCTAAAACTTATCTTAGCATTGTACCCTTTGTTTTTGAGCTTCTCAAACTACCAACAAGGCTTTTCCTAGTCTCACTACTTCTTTACACTTATGAGATCACCTCTAACTTGATTTAAGACTTCAAGGAATCAACTCTTACTCACTTATCCAAAAATTTTTTAATTTGTTTTTAAGAACATCCTTCTCGGATCTCATCTAGGTTATGTAATTTTTAGGCTACCTAACATTTTTTTAGCTCCTTCACTAGCCTCCTTATGCTACCCTAATATTTCCTCCAAGTTTTATCTCTTAACTCTTCACACAACTCCTTTTAGATTCTTTTTTATTTTGGATCCTAACCCTTAACTAAGTCAATCTAGGCACACTGTCGCTTATATCTTCATTTTTGTGAATTTTCAAGGAAAAATAAATAGGGTTTTGGGTACCCTTTAAGGGCTTATAAATGTGTATAAAGTTTCAAGCCTAAACTTAAATACTATATCCTATCTCCTTTCTAAAGCTCCCCTTCTAATTAGCCTTTTACCATATTTAAATACCTAGGCTCGATCGTCAAGGAAATATGAAGATTCCACAAATGGTTTCTTAAATTTTCTTCACAATATATTTTTGTACTACCTTTACATGGTATCTTGAATATTTAAAGGAGAAACGAGTTGATTAAGGTTTTAAAAATGAAATACCTAGGTTATCTTGACTATATGCAATACTACAAATCTGAGAGAAGACAAATGCTTATAAATTTTTCTAGTCTTTGATTGAAAGCCTCAAACTTTCCACAAAGTTCTATATCCCTAATATGCAAAGAATTATCTTACAATTATAGTCCACATAGACCTTTAAACCCTTGATTTTCTATCAGCCCTTCCTAGTTGGGTTGTCTGAACCTATAGGTGGGGTTTGCAAGATACCAAGAGATACATTCGAGAAAAATGATTCACCTCCATTCTATCTTCTTATTGTAAAATGTTCTCTTCATTCTCCTCTAAAGGAATCAACCATGAGGTTTGTAAAATTCCTTCCCATGTATCCCATTACATTCACGTATGGATTACTCACCTTTTCCACCGCACACTAAAATATAACAAGTAATTTTGGCACCAATCACCAAAACCTCTAAAATATGATTCTAAAATATGCTTGCAAGAATCTATTTTTAAAGCCAAGCAATCACCCCGTATGTGATCACACTCACACATCTTAATCATGTCAATCGAGAGAACCAGCCATAGCTCCAAAACAGAGTAGTAGTGTTTTATATCAACCAAGAGTAAGGAATGCATCTTATTAAGAACCATTCAAGGGTTCATTAAGCATTATAGAGAGAGATTGTCAATCACAAAAACTTGGAGCACATATTTTAAAGAACAAATTATGCATACAAACTGAATATGAAAGTTTTTACTCAATTCTTCATTCAAAACATATGATGCTTCCTATTTTGTGAAAAGGGAACCCCTAATATACTACTTGCACACTATAAATGCTTCTTAAATGCAATAAAAATCTTTCCACAGTACTAAAAATGTGTCCTAACTTTTATGCTCAACAATTACACACACAAAACAGAGGGATATCTATCTTTCTTACAAAATAACACCAAAAAATTACATTTTTCTTCCTTTCATGGTTTCTTCCTCCTCCATACAAGGAATAATGTCCCTAACTTATTTCCATCATCTCTTTATTCGAATACCTCTCCATGCATGTAACTTCCTCAAGTATAACTACCATTACACCTGTAATGATGACTCTAAAACATACATATAGTGACTCTTGGATTTCCTTTCATAACATAACCACTCACACATGCTTAGCACTCTTAATCATTCACTTATTACTAATCACACCCTTTCGGACTTAATTATAATTTTTACAAACTTCAAATCCTTAATCACCATTAGATATGACTATTACAACTTTGAAGTATATTTTGGAGGGAAACACCCTCATTCAAATTTTAAAACTCTTTTCTCTTGACTTGTTATCCCACATGATTCATACACTTCTAATTTACCACATGAAGAAATAATCACACTTTATTTGAATCCATGAGATGTTCCTACATCAATCATGAGGTCTATCTACTTGGCCATGATGCACACTATGCTTAATCCTAGTGTGTTGAGGCCTAATTAGGCATGATAGGCTAGTACAAGTATGTGTGAGATCTTGAGAAAAAATTATGGGGCATGTTATATTTTTTTCATCATGTACATCTAGTTTTTAGAGGTTTCATGATGAGTTATAGTGTTGGTTCAGTTGGTTTTTCCTAGAACATGTAAAACCCTAAGGCCTAGACATGTAAATGAGATGCATTGAGAATATGCAAAGATATTTGTGACTTTAAGATTATTATAGATGTTAGTAGGGTGTATCATTATGTTTTTGGAAAAATTCAGATTTCTATGAAGAATATTTTGCAAATTATAGTGCTTTTGGTGAACAGGTCCAAGAAAGGGTTATTTCCAACTCAACGCAACTTTTGATGCTCGCCATGAATTATGTGGTTTGTATGGGAACTTGTGGATTTAAAGGATTGTTTTCCATTGAGATAAGAAAATTTCAACAAAATAATGGATTGGTTTCATTGTCACATTTTTATGAACAAATGTTAAGAAGGTAAACAACTTTTTATGAGTTCAAAACCCTAGCTCAAAAGTCAGTAGGAGAGATTTTCTTGGTAACTTCCCCAAAAAAATATTACTCATATTATGATAAGATGGTGTAGAGGATTCCTCCATATTTCTAGAAAGGTAAGATAGAGCATGTGGTGATTTGTGGACCCCACTTAAACAAGCAAGTTTCTGAATAATTTCAGTTTGGGACAAAGTTGTCTAAATGAGGTATGAAATAAATTGACATTGTTTTTTATCCTAGGAGTTTTAATTGATGTCCATGATAGTTTTAGATCATGGTTGAGCTTCTAAATGGAAAAGTGTGCCCTATTTATGAAGATTGGTTTAAAGATAGTTTTGGGGAAGTTCGGAGTGGTTTTAGAGATTGACATATTTGATGGCATTCCACTTGTATTTGGAGTGAAATGTTAGGTGTTATGGAAAGAGGATTCAGATAAATTTCCAATGGTGTATGGATTGTTTCATGATTATGATATTTGATAGGTCATTCAACTTAATTTTTGAAGATGAAGGTTGGTTGTTTTTCAGGACAAGATTGCTTTTGCTAAAATATTGAGGTAGAAGATTCATGAGATGGATTATGTTATGCCTACTATAATTTTTAGAGGTAATATAGATTTATTTTTTTCCTATTGAAGGAATATTTAGGTATTCAAAGTGACAAAGGGTGTAAATCAGTTGTGTTCCTAAACCTACTCTCCGGGAAGCTTAGTTTGGTGAAGAAAAAAATTAGTGTGGCTTGCATGTATGGATGTTTCAAGATCTCTATCAAGCATGGATATGTTCTATAGTTAAAGGGGATTAAAATGAGTGGTTATGTTCCATATTTTATGTGTTTATGTGTGGTCTTGAGGGCTATATGTGAAGATTGGTTCCTAGAAATAACTGTTTTGAAAAAGATATGAGCTTTCTTGATAGAGTTATGATAAATTTGATTTGTGCAAGATAATTTACAACCATTGATGGTGTTTTTATTTCACATATTACATATTTGAACAATTTAGGATCCTGACTAATCATGGTGATGATGTTTGTGATCTTTGATAAATCAAGTGATGGGGTTTTAAGTTGTTTTAGAGCTTGTCTAGTACATTTGAGCATGGCAGACCTATATGGGCCCATTATGAGTGTTTTTATGAATGTATTAGGATGTTTCTAAGATGTATTGGTCGAGCTAAAGGATATATACCTACTTGTTTCATGTTTGTGAGTTGAGAAGGGTATAAATTACATGTTTGAGTTCAAATTTGAGCTAGCTAAGAGAGAGGGAAAAAGTGTGACCCAAGTGTGAGTGTGAAACATGTATGAAGGCATAATTCCATAGCTGAGGAATTTTTTTAATGTCCGAGTAATGTTATTGATTTTTTTGCAAGGGTTTGAAGAAAAAGAAGTCCATGAAAGAGTGAGATATATCGAATTGAAGAAGATAGGGTTTAAGCAAGGGTTTGAAGGTGTGTGAGCTGAATCGGTGATCTCCATTAGTTTTTTTATAGACAATACATCATAGATATTCATCAAAGTTTTTAATTGGGTGCTTTATCATCTTAGGGGTTTTTATCTTCCTTATGCAATTCATGTTTTACTAAACTAGGGGTTGGTGATCCTTGTAGGGTTGGTGCTCTACTAAACTAGGGGTTGGTGATCCTTGTGAAGTTGGTGCTTCACTAAATACTTTTGATTTGAATAATATAATCATAATTTTTATTGGTTTTTCTTCCCTTTGAGGGTTTCCCACTTATATCTTGTGTTATGGTGTTCTCTCTCATGGTTATGGTTATTTGAATGTATGTTGTATGATGTTGTGCACACATTAATGGTTGAATGGTTTATGATTTAAGCAAGTAAATTTGAAATAATTTAAATTTTTAAAGGACTGATTCACCCCCATCTCATTCCATTGTGCTTCCAAAAATTGATATCAAAGTAGGTTCTTTTGGAGAATTTTGATCACTTGAAAGGAGATCCTTAAAGCACAAAAATGGTGAGTCTGCAGAGTGGATCTTCTTCTAAAAAGGCACCATTGTTTGATGGTTTTGAATCAGTGCCTTTTGGATTATGATGATGAGGACTCGCATTGATTAACTAAAAATGGACTAACTAAGTAGTATGGAGATAGTTAATCTAAACTTTGAATAGCTATAATAAATTAGATAAATGTTGTAAACAAGAATGTAAATGAGCTAAAGAACTATGCAAAAGGAAATGCTACCCTAATATGCAAGAAGGAAGAGGAAAGAATCCATCTAAATAACAGAAAAAAATATTGAGGTGCATGGAAACTAAAGATGAAAAATGTGCAAAGAAAACATGATGAGAGTGAACCTAGGGTAGAACACGTGTGAATCATTACGCGTGTGTGATGTACCTACATGATTAGTAAATCATGTGTTGTCGTGAAGTTTTGTTATTAATGATGATGTTATTATTATTGTTTCCCCATTTGATTGTTTATTTCTCATACAAACAAAACTACAAAGAGAAATTAAAATATATATGTATGTATGTGTAAAAATGTAGTGTAAAAGACACATGTATATGAAATCATGTAAATGTAAAATACGCAAATGGAAAAATGTAAATGGAACATGTGCACCTGATCCAAATCGAGAAAGAGAGTGTAGAAGGATATCTTCTACTGTGATTTTTTGGGTGATATCATGCCACCCTAGCCGAGAAAATGTGGGAGGAAATTCTCTATGTCCTCTGAGCTCTAAATTCTTCCATGAATTGTGTGTGTAGAGATCTCTATATCATCCTATTTTTTTGGGTGCTCCGACGCCACCGGAAATAGTATTGTAGAGAGGCACACCCATTATAACCTCCAAGCCTATAACTTCTTCCCATAATTTTAAGGCTACCATATCCTGTAAAATTCATTGTGTATGGGGTAAGTAGACCGATTTGAACCCACTCTTTGTATGTAATCGAACCAAACCAGTGTAGAATCTCTATGTTAGTATGTAAAACCCCAAATCATGCCCCCCTCTTTGGGGGCACATGCGACATCACTGATAGGAGAAACACGGCCCCAAAATAAAACCAACCACATGTACCCTATAACCCCGAAAAGTGCTTGGCTAAGGCATGCACAAACAAGAAGGCTATCCAAAGACAAGTGTAAACATACATATAGAAAAAAGTGTATAGTTTACGTAAACAAGTTGTTTAAGCTACCAAGAAAAGTAATGTAAACATGCAAGAAGACAAACTAAGCCACACAAAGTGGGGTGAAAACATGGGACATCACTCATGATGTCACAAGAAACATAAGGCCATCGTGTCCAAAAACGGAAAACAAGTGTGCACACCAAAAAAGGGAAAGGCTCGCATACAATAGTATAAAATGTAACAAACAAGTATGGAAACTAATATACCTACAAAAAAATCTTGCACATGAATCACATGTTAGCATGTTAGAAAGATAATTACTATGTCAAAATCATGTTTAAGCAAGTAATGTAAAGCGCTAAGTACAACATGGAACAATAAAGACTGAAAGAGACAAATGGTGGATGCCCTAAGCAACCAAAGGTAGGAAGGGTAGAATGTGAGCATCCATGTTATGTGTAAGAGACCTGTACTTGTGATCACAATGGGAAAAATACATGAACGCGCATGTGTGGATGATATAGATAAATGACATATAATTAATCTAACTAGCATGTCTAATAAAGTGACCATGAACAAGCAAAAGTAAGCAAGAGTAAAAGAAACCATAATATGCAATATGTTGTGGATGGATGGAATGGAATACAATATAGAGTGATAGGAGTCATGTGCCCCCAAGTGTATGGAAATTTATGTAATGATATTCATTTTTTCCCCCTCGTCAGTCAAAAATGAACCATAAACGAGAGTTTGTCATTGGGAAATGGTCGAAGTGTATGTTGTGTTTAACACATTGTGATGAATGTGTAGGTGTAGTGATAAGATATGACCTAATGATGTGTGTGTGAACCCTATAGCCAAATTGTATATCATGATTAGATGAACGTATAAGTGATGATTTAGCCTAAGCGTATATCACTATAAGATGAATGGATGAGTGATGATTTAGCCCTAAGTATATATCACTACAAGATGAAAGGAGGGAGTGGTGATGTAACCTAAGGTGTATACCACTAAAAAATGATAGAATAGGTGATGATTTATCCTAAAGCATATGTCATTAGCCTAGGATTGTTGCATGTGTGATGAGTGTAAGGTCCATTTGATTTGTAAACCCTCGGTAGTCGAGTATGGACCGAGGAACTAAAGTGTGTCATAGGGTAGTGAGTGCAGCACATAGAAGAGGTATAGTATATGTGACCATGTGATGAATATAATATGCAAAAACACAATGTGTATATTTTGATGCTAGATGTGTATAATGTATAAAATTTAACGTGTAGTGTGTAATGTAACATGTGTAGGTAAAGTAATAATGTTATATGTACAAAGGGAATGATGTTAGACTCGTAGGTAATGAAGACTATTATAGTATGTAGAAAAGGTATGACATAAATATGTGTAGTGTATGGTGTATGGTATATGACTATGTATAGTTTATGTAATGCATAAGATGAATAGTGTATGATAGTAAATGCGTGGATGATATAAGTATGGTATATGTAAGAGGAAGACTAGTATGATGTGTGATGTGCAAATGTGAAAAAATTTGTAAATTAAATGTTGAATGTATAGTGTATGATGTGTGACATGTGATGAAACACAATGTATAATTCCTATAGTGCAATGTGTGGGGTTCAGTGTAGTAGTAATCCCTCAATAGTCAAGTGTGAACCGAAACACAAGAGTGTGTCATCAAGTAGTGATGATGCTAAAACATATGATAAAAATTTTCTATATGAAAGTGAAAAGATGATAGATGTAGCTATGCTAATATGAGGTGGGGTGTGAATCATTACGCCCCCAAAGTGTACACACAAAGAGATCATGTAAAATCATCGATAAGATCATCATCCTCTGGTTCAAAGTCATATGGATAAACATTGGTGACCTGATAAGAAATAGTGTTTGGTTGATCATGTAATGAGCCATTAAGGCATAAGTTGTACATGCCCATAGCATATTCCTCATTAGTGAATGGAGGAAGTGGGAAAGTGTGTGTATACCAATAAGTGATATTTTGTGAATAGCCAAGAAAAGAACTATTACAAATAAAAACACGACCAAAAGGCATAGGAAATGAAATTTTTGTATGACTAGGATCTAATGTGCCTCTAATATAAGTAATCCAAGATTCCCCTAATGTGAGTGGATAAGAATGAGGGGTACATGATAAATAGACTAGAAGATGAAATACACGCAAACCATAAGCGGCAATAATATTGATAAAGCCATAATAGAGATGAGGGTCATGAGTAGAAGGATGGAGATCCTCAAAGGTGAAACCAAGATGAGATAGACCATCATGGGAACATATAGTGACATTGCATGTAGGATCAAATGGAATATGTTCCCAATATGATTCATTCATGAAAAGTGTGCAAGTGAATGGTGGGCATGCTAAGGCAGGTGGTGCATGTGAATGTGGATGTGATAGAGTGACATCCATAGACTAGACATGCCCCTGATAATGAATCATAGCAATAGTGATAACAGGTGACATAGAAGAAATTTCATCTATCACACAAATGGTGTTGTCAAGTGGTGGTAAGTGAGGTGGTTCTTCCCTAGGTTAGGGATTATCTGTAATATCTATGCATGGGATAGGAATATTGGAATTAGAAGCCCTATCGCAATCACCAAATCAATCGCGTCACAAAAAAATGGTATGCTCCATGTTCTAATGTAATAATTTGACACAATTATGTATAGTGGATGCAACCGCTTGCATGGCATGAAGCCATGGCCTTCCCAAAAGACAATTGTAGGAGACTAGGAAATCAACAATGAAAAAGATAGCTTGGAAAGTCTTTAGACCAACAAAGTGATAGGCAATACAACGTGACCAAGACAACAATGGACAGAACCATTATAAGCATGTCGTGAAATACTAGATGAACTGACATCTTGAGCAGTAAGACCTAAGGCCTCGAGGAATGACATGGGACACAAGTTAAGTTCATATCTATTATCAATCAAAGTACACTTGACAACTACGTTATGAATGTGAGATATGATATGTAGTGGTGGATCATTATCAAAAGTGTGAACATCAGAGGGAAGGTTAGACTTAAATACTATATGTGAGGAAAAGGAGTCAGCAAAGGCTCGATAAACTACGTCTGGTTCATGTCAAACGAATACGAGTAATAGCAATAAAATGTTGAACTCTATAGAGTAAATCAGATTAGATAGCAAGTTATCATTGATTGAGATACTCACAATGACTTAACCCTAGGAATGAAGAAGGTGGAGGCATGAATGATCGATTCAGGCTCAACAAAATGATTAACTAAACTAGTATTACTAAGCAACATGGAGATAGTTAATCTAAGCTATGAACAATTGTAATAAAGTAGATAAATGCAGTAAACAATAATGTAAATGAGTTAAACAACTATGCAAAAGGAAATTCTAACCCTAATATGTAAGAAGGAAGAGGAAAGAACTCAACTTAATAATAGATGCATGTCAGAGAGTGTCACAGAGGTGACAAGAAAAATCAGGAGCAGAACAACTGTGTAGAAGTCCTGAAAAGGATGGATCTAGAAGATATAGCTAGATTAGATCTCCGGAGGAGGATGGGGGTGCTTACAGCACTCCAGCCTATAATTTCGCACTCGGTCTACAATTTGGGTGCCCTTGGTCTATGTAAAATCTTGTAAATTGGTCTTTACCACTCGGAAGATGGTCTGAAACCCTCGTTGTCTGTCACATCAACTTTGTTGTCTTGTGCTAGATGTTTTCAATAATCAAATACGAATGAATGACTTATAATACCCCAAAAAAGCATTAAAACCCTAAAAAATTCATATGAAGGGTTCTTGACGACCTCATCTGCCACAATGGTGGACTTACTAACTAATCATTGCACTATATCTCAAACCCGATGTAGTTCTATGTGCAAGTATGTGTGAGCATGCCCTAGGTTGCTCTTGTTCTAGTCGCACTTTTTGAATTAGCTAGCAATAACTATGTGTAGGAAATGTAATAGAATGTGTGCATGGAATAAAATAGAATCCCTTCCTCTATGAAGTGTGATGCAGATATCCTAGCCTGGTGCCTTGCTGATGGATCTATGTTGATGCAAGTGATCTCCAATGCAATAGATGGATGTAACTCTAAATGGAGTTATAGTAGTAAGTGATGCTAGGGCCCTCATTATGGTCTCATAACTTCATATTTATAGGGTTTTCTTGGTCAAATTTTGTAATTAACCATGAAAAGGCCAACCACAAGAAAGGTAAAGATGTAAAATGGATAGAAAGATTCCAAAAAGTGGCGGGAAAGTGCAAAAATGACCGGGGCACCCATAGTGGGATCTCGGCACCCTAGTACTAATTTGGGCACCCCAGTTAAGGCTAAAATGATGTGAGATGATAGGAGTTGACTGGGCATATGGGTGCAAGAGGTCAATAATGATGAAATAAAATAAAACAAGATGGCCAAAAGAAGGGGGTTAATTAGTACTTTCTTCACTCAAGAACCTTCTAAATAGTAGTAAGACCGGGATAAATAATGTCTAAAGTGTATTATTTTGTGACTACACACATCATATCCTTAGGGTTTGATATTCAAAAATATTTGGAAGATCGTTATATTTTTCCTACTATTCCTCTAATGAGTAATGCAAACAACAAGTTGTATAGTGACAATTCCAAGGCTATGAATTCCATCATGTGTGGATTAGTTGAACCTGAGCTTGTGAAGGTAATGCATTGCAAATCATCTAAGGATATGTGGGAGAAAATTTGGGACATGTATGAAGGAGACTCAAAGGTAAGGATAACTAAGCTTCAAAATTTCAAAGATCGGTTTAAAGGACTAAAAATGAATGATGATGAGCCTATTGCTGCATATTTTCTTAGGGTTGACAAGGTTTTCAACACCATGAAAGGGTTAGGTGAATATGTGAAGTAAGAATTTTTATTTCAAAAGGTTTTGATATATTTAACACCTAATTTTGATTCTAAAGTGTGTATCATTGAAGAATCCAAGGATTTGACTCTCTTGAAAATGGATGAGTTGCATGGGACTTTGAATGCCTATGAGATGAGGATTGTTGACTCCAAACCAACTAAGAAAGAGATTTCTTTCAAATCTGAAATGAATACCAAGGGAAAGAAGGCTAAGGATGTTGATGATGCTCCTGAAATTGATGATGATGAGCTATTTGCAATGGTTTCTAGAAGAATTAATGTTGGATCTTATAAGTACAAAGGTAAAATTCCTTTTAATATTTTTAAATTTGGTAAAGTAGGTCACTTTTCTGATAAGTGTCCCCGTAGGAGGAATAAAAATGAGGTGATTACTATCATGATGGTAGTCTTGGAAAGAAAAATAAAAATTATATTAAATACAAGAAGGACTTCAAGAAGTTTGATTACAAAAAGAAGGGTAAGAAGAGTTTTTACACAAAGGAAGAGGTTCATTCTTCTGAAGCAAGTAGTGAGAGTGATGTTTCATATTCTGAATCTAAATTAGAGAATGGAGATAGTGGGTATGAGGTGTAATTCATGAAAAATATTCCATGAGATCTACTAGTGGTGGTTCTACACTATTAGGTGATTTCATATCAAATTCTTGCAGATATTTTGAGGAAGAAGAAGATGATATTGAGACTAAATTGGTATGTTTCCAATATGAATTGAATCATGTTGAGAAAAACAATAAGAAACTGAGATCTCAAGTTAAATAATATGAGGCAAAGATTCAAGACCTAGAGGAGAAACATTGGGATGTTACATAGAAGCTTGATGAGACAATGAGAAAGCTAGAGATGTAGATGAGCTCTATGACTCTAAATTTACAATCTAAGGAAGAAGAAGTGACTCTTCTTAAGAGAGATTTTTCTGATGCAGTCAGCAACAAATATCATTTCAGATATTTGAGAAGAGTACCAAGGATCTTGATGATCTTCTTAGCACTTAGAAATCGAGAGGTGATAGACCTAGTCTGGGTTTCAAGAGAACTTCAAAGGTAAAGAGATGAAGCAAGAAGATATTATTCCAAGAAAGGATGGTGAAGGACCAAGCACCAAGGAAGGAAAGAAAGAAAACTTCATCAAAGACAATGTGAAGACAAATCCCATTAGGCAACCTAATGCTTCAAGGTATGAAAGGTAATTTAATGGTTATTGTTTTACTTGTAATGGATTTGGTCATAGGGAAAAGGAGTGTAGGATGTTTTCTATAGATGATCATCCATGGAGAGATAGTAGGAGTGAGAAAGATAAGAATGTAGTGTGCTACAATTTCCATGAGAGAGGTCATGTTACTATATATTATTTTTATGATCCACCTGGCAAGTCAAGGCTACAAAGGCAATATTTCAATTGTGTACTTCAGCTTACAATGAAGGTGGTCATGTTGATAGGGATTGTTATGGTCCTAAAAGGAAATAAAGGATATTTCAAAGTTCTAACATGCATGCTAGAATACAAATCAGGTCTTGGGAGCCAAGAGTGAACAACAATGTACTACCAAGGGCTAGTGTTAATGCTAATCAAGGTGTGTCTCAGAACTCATATCAAAAACAAGTGGATGGAAGTTATTTTCAGGTGTCCAAGAAGTCTTGGGACCTTTTCAAGTATTTCTTCTAGATCCATCATGATGTTATATGCCTCTACTAGGATTCTTAGAGGTATATTGATCCATATGAAGCATTGAGAAGAGGGGGAGCTGACTTGTTTGATGTATGTTGCAGTATGAAATGTCTTCATGATGTTAAGGTATGTATTGAAATTCCATGTTGTTGTTTTATATTTTTTCAAACAATAAATGTGTGTGTGTGTGTGTCTCATTCAAGGAGACTTTCAATGGTGTATAGGCATGTCTTTAAGTTTGTGTTGTTATTGTTAAGGTTTATTAGGTCTTGGGTTGTTCTTTCAAAGTATGGTTATAATCCACATTTTATGAGGTTCAAGTGTCTAGGTCTAAGCATGGAATGTTTACAGTCTTTCAAAGGTCCATCTTGAGTAAGTGTTATGGTATTGTATCAAGGGAAGGCCTTCATGTTGAGGAATCAAGTTTTTGTGTCATGCCAAGAGATCTTCGTCATGTTATGTCCAAGAAGTATCCAAATTTGTTGAAATGTCTTTGGTCAACCATGTCAAGTTATGTACATCATGTTTCCAAGATGATAGAGTGAGTATTAGTCTGTGGATCAATTTATCATAGTAGTTAAAGTAATGAGTTTGATGTTATTGATAAGGTATAGGTGTGTCTTGAATAAAGAAATGTTTGTGTATAGTCATAAAGTCATGTATTATCCAAACTTGTTTTAATTCTCGTTATGAAAGGTGGGAGTCAATGTATCAAGCAATTGGAAAAGGGACCAAGATGGTTTTTAGAGGTATACAAAGTATAAATGAATGACCAAATATTATTGAATGTCACTTGAAAGACCAAAAGGGTATCATGAGTAACGGTTTGTGTGGTTAAATTCATAACCGTGTTGGATGACTCTAAGTTTGTTATTTAAGTCCAATTATTGGTTCATCTTTCATATATCATGTCTGAGGAGGCCTAGGAGTGTATATACTTCAAGGAGATTGTCATGGTGTGCTAAAGATCAAATTAGAGATCACCGATAGTGAAAATTCTTCACAGCTATGTCAATGCACTAAATTAGAGATGTTATAGTCTACACATGGTAAAATGGCATGTCTCGGTATGTTCATGAGTTATGTGGAGTCTAGAAATGTTCCTCACATGATTGAAGTCCATCAACATGATTTAAGAAAGATCAGATGTGAAAATGGACAAAAAGGTCAGAGTTCATGAAGATTGATTGAGGACAAGCTAAGAAGGGTACAAGTGAGTATTTTGGTGTCTTTTCTTCATACCTAAATATGAATGCTCAGGACCTTAGAGGAAATTAATGAAGAGATCATGGAAAACTTTGATAACTTGAAATCAAAATTTGTGCATTTTGAGTTGTTCCTACCTTAACTGGGCTCTAGAAAACCATAATAAGCGGTGTTAATAAAATATTATGTTTGAGGACTCAAATGGAGGATTTGAAAAGAAAAAAATTGGAGCACAACATCTACATATAATTTATTTGTGGATTTAAAAGGTGTTATAGCATGAAAAAATCAAAATTGGTTTAAAAGGATGGAAATTCTCATCCTTGGTTGTAGAATACCTAATATGAACAAAATTATCATGGATAACAGGGTATTATCTTGTGATCTTGGTCCTCAAACTTCATGTATAGGTCAAAGAAGAAAATGGGTGCTCAAAAAATGTGAGATTTCCTTGTGAAATTAAATGAATCTAAACCAATGTGTGAATTATTCTTGGATCGTGGCTAGTAGCACCGAGAAAGTAGAATAAAGAAGAAAAGGTGGGATAAAATATCTTATCATGCAACTTTGATCATCAACATATGTCTAGGTCACTACATGGAGCTTGATACAGTTGATAATCAATGTCAAACAATGAGGCTCATCAGGTTGACAAGAAAGAAAGGTTCATGCATCTATGATAAAGGCTAAAAGTGGTATGGTCTTCCAAAATGTTTTACATATTCTTAAGTCATTTTTGGGTGTATAATGTTCTTGAGAAGGTTAGAGGTGTGAGTGTATTATCATAATAGCAAATCATGGCTATTGATTCTCTTAAATGGATTGATATAGGTGATCATGTAAAATAGGTGTGTTGACTCATGAGGAAGGTCTAAAATGAGTCCTTTTGTGTTGAAGTGATATGTGTATGAGAAAATAGTGTACTACATGTGTGAACAGGATCAAGAAGATCTTGTTAAATCTATTCATGCCTAAGAATTGGTGTTACACTTTGAGTGATTGATTTCAAGCAAGTACAAAGTTGAGGAGCGAGGAAATTGAAATTTTTCATTGAAAACAAGGCATGATCTTATGTGTTATATTTTCTACAGTACTTCAAGATAGGTATGGTGAATTTGTATCAAGTTTTTTTAATTCTCTATGGTGATATATGTTAAGGAAGAGTCCAAGTTCCCTTCATATCAAGGATAAAGAGCTATATGTCCAATATGGCATAGTAAGTGCATCCTTTTTGGTCTTAAATATTGTGATAGGGCTTTGTTTTACTAAGAAAGAGGTGAAAAAGGTATCCTACAGGTCTAAGTATGTCTACTAAGATAGGGGATCCATTGGTGACCTTGACCCAATTTCCCTAGGTTTTAAGATGTCCTAGAAAGACAAGTTAGAAGACTAAGTAATCTAAGACAATGCATTAAAGACTAAAGGGGTGTGTGAAATTACATCCTAAGTACCGTAGGAAGTGATTTTCCACCAAAACATGGTATTACAGACTAAGATAGCCTAACAAGGATGAGGGAGCATGTTGTGTCTCTCACCTAGGTGATTACAAAGTATAGAAGGTAAAAAGGGTAGATTTCATGTTGTTTACAAGCATAAGTGGTTGAGATATGTATTCCAGGTTTAGTTAATGATCTATAGAGGACTAAGACAAAGATGTTACGGGTATGAATTATCTCACCAAGATAGGGGAGTTCATTGTTGACCTCACTCAATCAGTATAAGGGATCTAGAATTTTTATGGTATAATGAATGGTGTGGGTAGGTATAATTTGAGGCTAAATGTGTGATTGACACTAGAAGGTTGCAATAACAAGTAAAGAAGACCAAAAACATTGAAATGTCTCATTAAGAGCGGCAAAGTAATGAATTGGATGAGTCATCTTCATGGAAAGTGAGCAAGGTAAGGAGATATTTTTATATACTTTCTACTATAGTGATATGTCATAATTTCAAGGGGAATGATGAGAAGTTATCTCATGGTATGTGTGGGCTTCTAGAGCAAAGAAAAATTTGGTATAAATAGCATCAAGATTCAGTTAGGGAACTCGCTCCTTAAGGATGTGTGAAGTCAAGATATGGAATAGTCAAGTATAGCATGAGCCTTATCTAGTGAATATTAAAAAGAGAGAGGTAAGAAATATTCTCTTAGAATTTTTTATCATTGTTGGCATGTGTAAGTTCATGTATGCTTCTGCTAAGGGGGAGTTCAAAGATTTCTAGCCGAGGTCAAAATCAGAGTTTAGTGAGAAATGACAAGTTTGTGAGCTAATTTAAAGACTTTGTTTGATTTTTCTAGCCAAATGGTGATCCTAAGAGGATTAGAAAGATGGATATCATTTGTTATAGTTATAAACTTTGTCATCAATGTAAAAAGGGGGAGAAAACTAGGTGGTCTTGTATAAATGACAAAGGGGGAGATTATTGGCATGTTGAATTCTAGGTGTTATCATTAAAGTAAAATTTCACTAAATAAAAAGAGGATGATGAAGAATTGTCATAAGATGTTTATTATGCTAGTGACATAGAGATTCAGATGGTTTCATGATGGCAAGAGTGGATTCAATGAGATTGGTTTGGTCTAGCAAACCTATTCAGGTGACCTAACTACCCTAGGTGATGGTGCATGATGGTTAGAGCTACATGGTGACTTGATTTTCATGGTACCAACATGGAGATAATTTTTGGAAAGTTTTTAGGCACTCACACGAGATTCAAGGTGTAGGTATAGGTTGAAGACCCAGTTCCAGGTGCTCATCTAGACCTAGTCTAGGTGCTTGAGACCAAATGAGGAGGTATAGAGCCATGTGAGCTCATGCATGCATGTAGGTGAGTGATATATGATGTATTAAGGCTATTATGTCCTTTTGTATTGTTATAAAGTAGATTCATGAGGTTTTTCTACTTGGTCATGGTGCACACTAGGCCTAATCCTAGTGTTTGGAGGCCTAATTAGGCGTGATAGGCTATTGTAGGTATGTGTGGGATCTTGATAACACTTATAGAGGTATGTTATATTTTTCATCATGTATAGGTAGTTTTTAGAGGTTTCATTATGAGTTCTAGTGTTTGTTCAAATTTTCTTGGCCTAGAACATGTAAAACCATAAGGCCTAGCCATGCAAATGAGATGGGTTGCAAAGATTCAAAGCTATTTGTGATTTTTATGATTGTAGATGTTAGTAGGGTGTTTCATTATGTTGTGGGAAAACTTTCAGGTTTTCTTGAAGAATATTTTGTAATTTATAGTGATTTTGGTGAAATAAGGTCCATGAAAGGGTGATTTCCATCTTGAATTGCAACCTCTGATGCTCACCATGAATCATTTTCTTTACACAAGACCTTGTGGATTTAATGGATGATTTTCCATTTATCTAATATCATTTTTAAAAAATAATGGATTAGTTTCATCACGAGTTTTTATGAATGGATGTTAACAAGGTAAACAACTTTTTATGAGTTCAAAACCCTAGCTCAAAATCAGTGGGAGAGATTTTCTAGGTAAGTGACAAGAATGTTTTGGTATTTTTAGTATAATGATTGGATTTTTTATAGTAATCCTACATATTTCCAAAAAGGTAAGAAAGAGGATGTGGTTTTTTGTTGACCCCACTCAAACAAAAAAAAATTCTGAATAAGTTCAGTTTGGGATAACATTTTCCAAAGGAGGCATGAAATAAATTGACATTTTTTATTCTAGGAGTTTTACTTGATTTCCATGATAGTTTCATATCATGGTTGATCTTCTAAATGGAAAAGTGTTCCCTATTTATGAATATTGGTCTTAAGGTAGTTTTGGGGTAGTTCTGGAGTAGTTTTAGAGATGGACCTGATTGAAGGCCTTCCACTTAGATTTGGAAGAAAATGTAAATTGTTCTAGAAAGAGGATTCAGAGATATTCCTAATGGTGCATGGTTTTTTCATGATGATGAGGTTTAATATTTCATACAGCTCAATTTGTGAATAAGAAGGTTGGTTGTTTTTAGGACGAGATTACTTTTAATCAAAGATTGATGTCGAAGATGCATCGATGGATTATTTTATTTCTACTATCAATTGAGAGTGAAGAGGGGTGAAAGTGTTTCCTATTGAAGGAATTTGTAGGTATTGAAAGTGACAAGAAATGGTGCAAACCAGTTGAGGTCTTAAAACTACTTTCGAGGCAACTCAGCTTTAGTGATGAAGAACATTGGTGTGGTTTGCATGTATGGATGTTTCAAGATATATATTGATATTTTATGTGTTATACATGCCAAGGGGATTCTAATGAGTGATTACATGTCATATGTTATGGGTTTTTGTGTGGTCTTAAGGGCCATAGGTGAAAACTGGTTCTTGGAAACAACTATTTTGAGAAGGATATGAGCCTTCTCGATAGAGTTATGATAAAAAAATTGGTGAAAGATAATTTACGACCATGACTATTGTTCTTATGTCATATTTTATATGTGTGAACAATTTAGTATCTTGACTAATCATGGTGATGATGTTTGTGATCTTTAATAAATCAAGTGATGAGGTTTTGAGTTGTTTTTAGCTCTGCCTAGTGCATTTGAAAATGGATGACCTACATGTGTTCATTATGAATGTTTTTATGAATGTATTGAGATTTTTTTAAGATTTATTGGGTGAGATAAAGTATCTAGACCAATTTTTTTATGTTTGTGAGCTGAGAAGGGTATAAAGTGCATGTTTGAGTTCAAATTTGAGCTAGCTAAGAGAGAGGGAAAAGTGTGGCCCAAGTGTGAGTTTGAAATAGGTATGAAGGCATCCTTTCATATTATAGGAAGTGTGTGAATGTCTGAGTAGTGTTATAGAGAGTTTTTCAAGGTTTTTAAAAAATAAGTCTCAGTGAAAGAGTGAGGTATAGCGAGTTGAAGAATAGAGGGTTTGAGCAAGGGTTTGAAGGTGTGTGAGATGAATCAGTGATATCCATCAGTTTTTGCAGCAAAAATACATCATATATCTTCATTCAAAGGTGGTTAAATGGCTGATTAATCATATTAGGGGTTATATCCTCCTTGCAGAGTTGGTGCTTCACTAAACTAGGGATGGTGCTTCACAAATACTTTTATTTGAATAATATAATCATACGCTTTAGTCGGTTTTCTTCACGCTGAGGGTTTCCTAATTATATATTTTGTTATGGTGTTCTATCTCATGGTTATGGTTATTTGAGTGTATGTTTTATATTGTTTTACACACATTAATAGTTGAATGGTTTAGTATTTAAGCAAGTAAATCTGAAATTATTTAAATTTTTAAAGGACTGATTCAACCCCCCTCTCATTCCATTGTTCTTCCACAAATCAGAAGAGTATATAGAACTTAGCACAATCGAAGGAAGCTGTGTAGAAGAATGAGAAGATTTTTGTAAAATTTTAGGATAGTTTGATGATCCTAAATACACACACTTTGGTAGATGGGATGAAATTGAAAATACTACGACATCATTATTAATAAATAGGGCTAAGTGTGATTTTTATAGAAGTTACTGAGAAAATAAATAGGCAATAAAATATAATTGCAACATGATAGAAGAATGGATTCATGGGGTACAAATAATGGTGATGTGAAGGGTAGACATTTTGGAGGGCATCACCACAGAATGGGATGTCATATTAAAAGAGTTGCATGAGAAGGCTAATGAACTCACTCTTGAAAATATCCCATATATTGTTGAGTCAAAGACTTAAAAGGTACACATTGGACTTGAAGAATGGAAGAAGCTAGAGAAGGACATCAGCATAGAGTTACTATAGCTTCTACCATTACCATGACTTTAATTTTTGGACATGCGTATAGGAATAACATTATTTATTCTTTGTTTTCATTGGGGTATTGCCCATATTCTTTCAGATATTATTTTATTGTTTTTATTTCGAGGATGGACAAGGGGTAATGATGGATTGGGAAAAATGGCTAAGTATGAGCCATATAATAAGGTGCACACAATAGAAAAAAGGGAGAAATATCATAAGTACAAGATAGTTTGTGAAGGTGCACACAAAGGCATGAAAGATGTGCTTGTAAATGGTAGCACTTAGGAATGGTCGAACAAGAGATTGTTAGAAAAGCATAGATTAGCTAAAAATAATAAAAGCATAGGTTTTCATGATGAGAAAGAGAGAGCTATAGTTAGATTAAAAGATAAAGAATCGTTAGAGAGGGATAAAGAACATGCGCAGATCATCAATAAAGATAGAATATGCATGGATAGATACAGCTTAAATATAGCATGATGTAAGGTTCAAGTAAGCTATTAATAACATGGATTAAAAGAGAATGGCCATTTAAGGACTAAGGAGCAGACCAAAAATACATGCAAGCTGAGTATAATATAGTATAATCATAAGTTAAATCATTGTAAAGTGGTGAAGGACAAGTTCCCACTAGCTATATATAGTTTTCATGTCTATGTAATTAAAATATGTGACTAATAAATAAGTGTGTGAGAGCTTGTTGTTGAGTCTATATTATTTTGTGTGATCATGTTATTTAATGGACAATCTCATATGACTTTCCAAGCTTAGGAGAATTGAGCATGGTTTTATTGGCATTAAAATTTTGTTGTTGATTGTATATGTTGAGGAATGAATGATTAAAGCTCCATACTATTATTTTCTTTGTTATGATATGTGTATATTGTCTTCTATTTTATTTTTTGTAATGTTGTATGTTGATTATACATCTTAAATGATCTAAACAAAGAGGGACCTAGTAGGTTATACACACTTTGAGTGAGCACTTAAACCTCATTCTAAGTGATGTGACAATGTGTCTAACTAAGTGGTGCTAACTTTGAACTCTAGACAATGCTAAAAGAGATGAAAAACATGTAAGGAATACACATGACATTTTTGCAAAGGGAATGTGCTCCCATTATTGTGCCTTGAATATTCTAAATTTACTTAACTTTGATGAAGATTTTGGGGTGATTAGTCCCCAATTATGTTTAGGAGAGGACGATGAGCTAGGTGTACCAACCCAACACACAAATGCTGAAGAGAACCAAAAAGAGTTGTTAAAACACCCCTGATGAGGAGGAATACTGTGTATCAAATCCATTCAACAACTCTGATATCTTCCCTTAAGTACAAATAGGATAATAAATCCTTCCCATCAAGAACTTAATTGTTTCACTATCTTCCATAACCCCACAAACCATACCATTGCAGATGAATATAATCCTATTTTTTTAACTTAAGACATAGTAGAAAAGAGAAATAGGAACCACCATACTCTTCCCATGTGTTGTACAACTGAATAGAAACTAAGTAGAATTGATTCCATGCTTAAATATGAGTGGAAAAAGGATAACCATGCCTCTAATGTGTCCAAAACCAAAGTAAAATCGAGTACCATGGAAAATAAGAGAACTAAATACTTTGTATCCCCTAAATTTTTGCTAAACTAATTCAATCTGAGTATGAAACCAAATAACAATGGTGTAATAATGATGATGAATCTGAAAATGTTGAAAAATATGGACAAGATTCCACCGGAAAAACCATATGATAGGGTTAGGACCATTTGTACAGTCCTAACAAAACTATACATTGTTGACCATGCATGGTTTTTTCCAATTTGTTATACTTGAATCCAATTCTTAGTAAAAATTTTGTCTTTGCATATTTCTACACCTTGTTTGTATCTCACCGAAAATGTAGAATAAACCCCAAATGATTGCCCCCACTTTTGAGGCATGTGAGATCAATAATTTAAGCACGTGGCTCAAAAGTAAATATGTATACCCATGTCTGAGATGTTGATAACCTCTAAAAATTTGATGTGGTGGCCACCAATAAGAAATTGTATCTCGTAAAAGAATGTGCATGGCCTAAACCATGGCGCAAAACAAGAGAAATAAGAAGCATGATAATAATAAGAGTTTCAATGCAAATAAAAAACAATGAAAAATGATGTGTTAGTAGACTACAAGGGAATATAATGTAGAAATAAGTGTAAACATGTCAAATAGTGTCACACAAAAAGTAAAAATGCTTTCAAACATGGGACACCCACGGTGTCACAAGACAAACAAGGTCGTTAGGCTGAAAAATGAGATGTAAAACCTCACATAAGGCATGATGATGTAAACACAAGACATTCATGGTGTCACAAGACAAACAAGACTCTTAGGCCATAAAAAAGTAGAAAAACAAGCATACACACACATACAACTAGCAAACAAGGATGAAAAATAAGGATAACAAGATATGATGAAAGAAAAATGATATATGATATATGAGAGAGCTAGAAATAATGATAAGTGTTGTAAAAGGCATGTGTTATTCCCATTAGCCCAAAATATAAAAACACATGATCTATATATTTAACCAAGCGTAATGAGGAAAGAAAGGAACTATAATGCAAATATAGCACCTAGTTGTAGTACACAAAAAGAAGATTCCCCTGGAGGTTATCAGACGGATGAAAATTGACATGAAATATTCAACCGTAATCAACCCCCCGAGGTAGTGCGAGTAAACAATGTTGAATGCGTGTGGATAATTATAGGAGGATCAATGACTAAGATTGGGTAGTACGATCTCCCGGTAGATGAGTTAGCAAAAGGGATATTTAGAGGCTATGAACGGGTAGCGTAAATTCCTTTTGGTTTGTCTAACGGAATTGGATCTAAGTTTTGATCTAGTTTTGAGTGTCCAAATTAATTAAGATGAAACTAACAATCTATAATACTTCTAAAAGGGAAAGTAATCTAAACAAATCACAAAAATTGAAATATTGCAATCACAAACAACAATTTGCTTTTATCCTACATAACCAAATCTACTTCTAAACTAAAACTAAACAAGAAAAATAACCCGGCGTGGTTATTAACCTATGCTGAGTGTATTGAAACTAAACTAACTTAAAACAAGAACTTTTCCAAATGATCTATGATATGTAGACAACCTCCTATAGACATTCTCTCCTTTAGATCCACAGGGATGGGAAGAAGAGGATCCATCACCAGGAGATGCTATTGATGATTTAAATCTCTTGGAAATTAACTAATTACTTTCAAATGAAAGGAAATTGATTTCTACTCTATTTGATATGATGTAACAATGATAAATTGCAGCAATGAAGGAAATCAATCAACAACTCCAACCTCGGAATTCACGAAAAAGGTAAATCCAACCGTGTGATGACTTCTCCCCTCATTTTATCCCTTTTTTGTGTTTCCATATGAGTCCAAGCAATTAATAATGCAAAGGCAGCGAGAAGAGAAAGTGCTTGAGCAATGGCATCTTGAAGGTAGTCTAGTTGCGATGCAAGTGGAAGAGTGATAGCACAAGGGAATAGAGCTTGGATATGCAATTTCTAGCATGATTATTGCAGCAATACTATGAAAGATACACAAAAATTCTCAAGGACCTTTGCTTGAATACAAGCGTTGATTATATGGGAACTGGCTGGGATGTGCCTTCATGCACAAGTCAGCCTTGGAGTGCTAAATCATTGGGTAGAGAGGTAGTTCAAACTAATTAAATCTATTTAAAAATAGATGAGGGAAGGAATACCATGTAATCAACACTATTTTTAGGCAATTTGGTTCACAAATGCACCTTGCAAGTCAAGTTAATTGGAATCACATGTGTTATAACCACGCATGAAGATTTCTAGTAAAATCACGCAGGACCACCACCCTGTTTAGGCGGTGGTTCTAGAACCACCACCTAGGCAGGGCGGCGGTCCTGACACTAAAGGCCAAAACATGTACAGAAATGAGTGGGAAGCTGGAAGAAATATTGGAAAAGCTAAGTACACGTGTATAGGCTAAAATATATACCGTAAATGAGCTTAGGAACTTGAACACCTTTTGAAAGGACATGAATCATCATTGGGGACATTTGTAACCGTTTTCCGACAATGTATCACATGTAATTTTGGGTGTGTATGTATTGCCCCCTCGGAGAAGCGTCTTAGCCATGAAAAGGCATACAACATAAATTACGAGTACGGAATTCTGAAATGGGAGTTATAAGATATACCCGACATACCCGTGTGTCAAAATGTCATCGTCCGCTTCACACTGTAAAAAGGAAGAGAAGACTCAAGGCTACAAATATATACTGAAAATGAGCTTAGGAACTTGAACACCTTCTAAAAGGACATGAATCATCATTGGGGACATTTGTAACCATTTTCCGATAATGTATCACATGTAATTTTGGGTGTGTATGTATATCGCCCCCTGAGAAGCGCCTTAGCCATGAAAAGGCATACAACATAAAGTACGAGTACGGAATCCCTGAAATGGGGAATTAGAAGATATACCCGACATACCCGTGTGTCGAAATGTCATCGTCCAAACTCCCAAGCTACCTGTAAAAGGAAGAGAAGACTCAAGTGCAGATAGATAAAATATCAAAAAATAAACACTAAATTAAAACGACATGAGGATACCATTTGTGAGAGGATATAGAAATATACTTGCACTAGCACTCCAAACCTATGCAAACGTATGCACTTAAAGATGAAGTTATGAAAACATATATATATATATATATATATATATATATATAAACTCATTTTCTAATTCATTTGTGTGTATTTATTTGGGAATTTTGAGATCTAGACCCACGGTGACCTTTTTCATCGAAAGAATAATCAAAATGTATGTTGAGAGATCATGATCATGCCTCCACGAGTAAGAGATGGATCTGTAAAATGGGTCTCAAGTTAGTTTTCCTCACTTGTGTGTTTTTAAACCTAAAATGTCAATATGTCAAAATATTTTCCTAGGGGGATCATTTTTTAAATTTCATGTTTTAAATGAGTCTCTAGGGGGCCACCTATAGGGTAGTCTTTTATTTCGATAAAAATATTCTATTTTTACATTTTAAGAATTTTTAGGGTAACAAATCCATACACCAAATCTGTCAGACCATCACCCTACACTAGGTGGCGGTGGTTCTCAATGTGAGAATGACCAAAACTCATGCTAACTTAAATTTTTTGAATTTTTAATATTTTGTTATGGTTTTGATGAGCTTTTTCTTGAAATATGTCACTAACTTGCTCTTTTCATGTGTTTTGGTGGATACAAAAGAAGGAAGATTATATTTTTAGATTCACGAGAGGGAGTGTGAGTGGCTCACAACGATATTGGATCATTTGAATCAGGATGAGACTAATAATCTTCAGAGAGATGGTATATGGATGATTGCACAGTGCCCCATGTCACTACTACCACCAAATTCTATGCGACTTGTTTTCTTATTGGGATGTAGATCAGGATACCTTCTGGTTTCTGAGTGCTAGAGGTGAGTGGATGATCATCCTAAAGGATGTGTATCTTATTCTTGGGGTTCCGATAATGGGCGACAATTGACTTTGGAGACAGCAGGATCTAGAGCCACGATGACTCTATGGGCCACTTATATGGGGGATGTCGTGGTTTCCTTTGGTTCAAAGAAGGGGATGAAGGTCCAATCCATTGCTACTGCTCCCATCCCTACTATCTGTAAGGCCATTATGGGTATCTTAGCCTCACGTGGTTAATTAAGGATAACATAGGTGATACACTACTTTATTTTTGGGCTCCCATCATCACGTAGATTAAGGCATATGGTCATATATATGCCTGGGGAATAGATATACTTGGTAGTACCTAACATGACCTATATTGGATTATTAGGTTACAAGGGCAGTCTTTGAGCCATCCCACATTTATTATGATCTAGGTGTATGAGCGGATCATCCTAGGGGAGGGAGTGCCAAGACTGACTTGGGACCATTAGGGTTGCTAGATGGATGGACATGATAGTTCTCATAGCACCACATCAGTTAGTGGCTTCCTTGACCACAACAAACATGGTGGCCACTTGTTGGTCATCAAATAGGACTTTTAAGAAGAGCAACAGTCAGGGGACAAGAAGTCCCTCCTCTTTAATGGGAGAGGTTCCCTTATTCAGAAACGAACCTATTTACAAATGTACAAGACATGATTTGTTGGTTAAACTTGGATATTACAAAAGTGTTTTCTATGAAGATCAACAATTACAAAAGGACTGAGGAAATGAGAGTACGGAAAGATCGGTAAAGGCAACATGCAGAATTATAGATATCGAGTAATTCTTTATGTATGCGAAGTCACAAATGAATTCAAACAAGATCGTTTGTATCGGGTAAATAAGATGGAATTCAAAGACATAAAATTACAGTAAATAACATCCGCTAGAACACAAAGTTTCTTAACATAACACAGATTCATTAATCAAGGACACAAAGTTCCTTCTTGGTTATACAAGATCACCGTGCTTGTAAAGTCGAAGAGTATGCAATCGGCAAGACTAATAAACTTGAGACAAATGATCTTCACAAAGAAAATAAATGAAAGCTTAGGAGTAACAGAGATCAGATAGACAAAGAATGGAAAGTCCTTCTGTATTGATTTCTTTATGATCTATTTACACTTTTCAGAAAATAAGCCAAGTTCTTCCTCTTGAATGGCGTAAAGAAGGCCATTATATAGCTTACAAATCAGTTACTCTTCATAACCACTTCTTTAACCAAGAACAGTTAAGGACCGCCAATCGCAATACCTTAACTTCTTACAAAGAAAATGGAAAAAGAAAGGGAAGAAGAGAAAAGAACAAGGAGAAGAAGACAGGTGGCCAGTCACTGAGAGGGACCCACTGACTTCAGAATCCGCTGCCTGAATTTCTTTAACGCCTCAGCTATGTCTCAGAAGTCTCATCCTGAAGATGACAGTGTATGTCTTTGAAAGCAGAGATGACCAGTGTCTCGAATACTTCGTCCTTCTGCCAGCTGTTCTTCAGTTCTCCCAAGCCTCCTCCAAGACTCTGATCTTCCACTCTACGCTGTAAACCCAGGATTTTGATAGATTATCCTTGACGTCATTGAAAACCTTATTCGCCAGCAAGATGTTCGAGCAAAAGATAGCAAGGAAGCAGTGTGAGAAATGCAAAAAGGGGGTCTGCCCGTTATATAGCCGTTGAGGAGAGAGAAAGGTGATCAATGTGCATTAAATTCATATCTATCAGTTTGAAAAAATAGCATATTCGGGTAGAGTGGGAAAAACTAAGTATGAATGGCATTTGGTTCGCTTGGGACATGTGAGACGCGAATGCGCGAAACACGCGGCTCGGCTGATTCGGGTGAAACAAGGAGAAGACGCACAAATGCATTTTGGGACATCCGAGACGAAACGCATTTACGAAGGACGTGGTTTGGGCGAATCACCAAAAATGGAACAACTTGCACTTTTTGACCGGGACATTTGCGACAAAAAGTTCAAGCACGCGACTTGGGCGTTTGGACGAAAAGGTGACAATGAGTCCGGAAAAGTTTGGGACATTTGGAACGCAAGTATGCGTATACGCTGTGTTCAGTGTTTCACCGAAAATGGAACAACTTTACAAAATTAACTTTGGGACATTTGGAACATGAAAGTGCGAAGTACGCGTTCAAAATGTGAAACATTTGAAAATGGAACAACTTACACAATCGACTTGGGACATTTGGGGACGAAAAGATCCGAAGTACGCGACTCGGGCGGTTCGGGCGAAAATTGAACAACTCGCACGAAAAGTTTGGGACACTTGGGACGGAAAGTTCCGACGGGTCCGAAATCGGGACAACTTCGGGAAATCGGCCGATCGGGAACAAAACGCACTTCGGAACTTGGGACACGCGGACAAAATGTCCGACAGTTGTACCGAAAAACACACAGAGACCCAAAATGCATACTTTTCAATTACACGACTTCTATGACATTAGAGAAAACACTTGAACTCAAAATTTTGAAATTTTTACTTTCATCAAAGCAGGGAATTTTGAGTGGACAACACCACTCCATACTTTGGACAAGGCAGATTATGGGGATGGGATGGTACCCCAAAGATGACAATTGTACTACTACTAGCCATTTAGTTGATAAGAAGGGGAAGCTTGAGACTCACCCATTTGGCTGATTTCCTCAATAGTTTGGCCTTCCTTATATTGATATGCTTCCCCTAGTGGTACCTTTGTACAAGACCGTGAAGGAGGCTTGAAAGGTCCCTTGCGAAGATCCAAGTTAGACAATGGTGATTCCAGGAGTTCCTATTATAGTTAGGTGAGTTGTTCATGCCCGATGGGTAATTAGTGCCACTTGTGCACCTTTACTCCGGATTGAGGCCGCACCTACTCACAGTGGAGAGGAGGATGAGCCCATAGACATGGACTCGAATCTAAGGAGAATATAGGGTATAAAACTAGAGAGGAGTCGGGTAGAGAGTATATTGGTGGAGAGGAAACCACTAATGAGGGATTAGGTGGTGAGGTGGTGGGACAAATCACATGGAGGAGGAGAGTGATCCTGAGTGGCATGATACTCGGGATGTTCTCGAGTGGAGCGGGAGGAGGCGGCTGCAGATGAGGAGACACTTGTCTCCCATGGACCACTTCCTTATGACGGAGAGGGGATGACAAGTCCGTGTTGGGAAAACATCTTGCTTTTGGTTTTGGGAGGCCCCACATCCATCAAGAATAGTCAAAAGAGCATCAACCCTTGAACCTACATGGATGCTTAGAGATCCGAGTATATTAATCCTCTTCTCTTGACCTTGTCAGACGGAAATGTTAGTTGGTATTTCTTTTTGTTTTGTTTTTGTAACTTTCTAACTTTTCTTTTCTTTTCTTTTCCTTTTTTTCTTGCAGCGACTGCACAAGAGTGGCAAAATATTATTTAAAAGGTGTGTTTGGATACCTTGTTAATCCCCTTAAGAAATACCCAAGATGAGCTGACTGAGGACACAAGACAACCACTTGTAAACTCAATAGACACACTTATGTGTTTACATCCATCTAGAGGGTAACAGAGGTCATGACTTCTCTCCATACTCAGGTGACCATGTATGAGATAGTTGAGTGATTGATGAGGTAGATTTGCTCTCGTAGTGATACCATAGCCAGTGGCCACCACCATGAGCACTCCCACCATTCAGTGCATTCTCATCGTCGTAGCCGTAATAGGAGTCTTGGACGTAGCCATGCATCATCTAAGGGATCCCATAGGGATTGAAAGGCCATTGTGCCTTTATTTCTTAGTTGTCATTTTGTCGGGCATTATATGATTTTTTTGTATATTTTGGTCTCATTGGGAGTGTTTTGACCATTTCTAACATGTGATGCAAATTTACACAAACTCAATTTATTATGATATATATACAAAGGCTCTTTTTTTGGTTTGGCAATTCATTGTATCTTAGTTGACTTATTCTTAGCTCACTTCTCATGTGTACTCTAGATGTTTAGAACTTTCATTTTTATATGCTTTTCAGAATGTATGCAGTGGATATGAATGCTAATAGAATGATTTCTTTTTTGTGTTTTGTAATGTTGATACATGATAATGCAAATACACTGTAATGTTGAACTTTAGTTTCTCTAAGAAATTTTTGATACTTCATATTATTTTGGCAAGACATGACGAAAAAGTGATATGATAAGTGAACAAACTTGCCCCACTCCTAACTCCACGCAACTAGTAAGATGTGAGGGATCAACACCAAGATCTAGAAGGGGCACAAGTTATAGAAATTTGTTGAATGGTAATGATGAGAGAAAGACAAGGATTTGGCAAAAACCAAATTGAGACCCTACAACCTCATTCTACTCAAGTTTGCTTCATAGTTTAAAATGTGAATTTCTTTCTAGTTTATCTAGACTTAGATCCATAGATGGCCACTTGGTTGACAAAATATGGTTTTGAGGTTTTAAACTCTTTTTAGAATTTTGGACATCTAACTCACTTTGTTTCTGATTTATGATTTCACAGCATTTGAATGAATTGTTTCTAACTTTCAAATTTGTCAAAGAGACCCCTACACCTTTCCCCATGCTACCAATAGGAAGTATGGGCTCATCACCATGGACAAGGCATAGGCAAGTAAGGGAACTTCTCTCCTTTCCCAACCCTACATCACTAGTAAGAGATGTAGGCTCAACACCGAAGGTTGGTAGGGCAAAAGAAATGTGTAAAATAAAATTTTCTATGGATTTGCATTTGACTTATTTATCTAGGAAAAATGTCTAGAATGTTCTTATTTCCAAAGAGATGTATATGGGATAGATGTGACACCATGAAGCTTCTAGAATAGACTATAGGAAAGACACCTAATCTAGAAGAAACTATGAATAGAACCAAGTATGCAGGCCTTGGTATGGTTATTATCAAAGCTTTGTCTTATCTTGCTTGAATTGATGAAATGATTCAGAAACAATTGATGATACCATGAGGATTTGAAGAGATATGATTTGAATGTTTTGCCAATGTTTTTAAAAGTTTTTTTAGGAATTGTTATAAGAATAAGTCCCTTGATCACAAATTTACAAAATGAACCGAAAGATGAAAATGCAATGTGGATGCAAAATAATGTACATGTGGAAATGCAGGTGAAACTACATGTCATGATGGCTAAGGTGAAGAAAGTTGATGAATATCAAATTCTTCACCCCTAAAAGTACACAAATGGAGAACCATGATCCTCAAAATTTTCCATTCTCCTAAAGGGCCTACCATTCTAGGTTTAAACTTACAACCCTTTCCCAAAAGTGTATATGTCCAATCATTAAAATCATTTGTCTAAAAGAGGCATTCATGAACCTCTTTGTCACGTTCTTGAGACATGGTGTGTGGGTGAGCATGACTATGTTGCTCGGCCTTGTTTCCTATGTAGAGTGTTGTGTTTACTTGTGACCCTTTCTGAATGATGAGGCCTTGCCCCATGGATATGGCAAGATTAGTTTCAGATGCACATGGGTTAAAACCAAGGTTTAGAATAGAACAACCCTCAAAGATGGTTTTGATGGGCATCGTTTCAATCTCAAATTTCCCTTCTTCATTTGTTAATTCTATCATGTTTACACCTAGACCTAGGTCATCGAGGGAAGAGATGCTAAACCGAGAAGACTACCCATCCCCTATGGTTCAAACGAGAGGAAGATCGATCATCACTCTCTAAGAGTTTCATAATTTTTGTTGTGGTTTTAGTGGACACTGTTTCCATAGATATTGATTTACCCTTATCTATTTTTTCCACCTCAAATGTTTTTGGGTCAACGACTTCACCTTCTGGCACACCCGGGGTGATCGAGACTAAATATTTTGATGGAGGTGGTTTGTTTAATTGATTCACAAGAATTTCATACTCTGTATGGACTCCTTTCTTCTTCTTGAGGTTTTCTAAGTGTATATCAAGGGCTTAGGATCCCCTTGAGTGATGAAGACCTTCCCCAAATGGAGGAATCTAATCTCCTAGAATAGGTAGAGGGGATAGCCTTCATTCGATGAATCCAGGGTCTCCCAAGGATCATGTTATAACTTGTTTCCTTATCAATAATGTAAAACTCACAAAGATGGTTTTTGGACCAAGCGTGACTGGAAGAACTATGGTTCCAATCGAGGTCACTTTAAGATTGTCATACCCTCGTAACGTGTTTCTTGTAGAGGAATAATTTGTCTCTCCATATCCCAACTTCTGTACAAGAAAGAGAAGGGAACCACATTTACAACAGCCCATCATCAATCATGGCTCTCTTAATGCAATTGTTATAAACCTAGACTTGTAAAAATAAGGCAGGATCACCTCTTCGGAAATTTCAAGCATCAGATGGCATCTTATCTATATCAAAAACAAACCCAATATCCCTATCATTTTGTCCCAAAGAGGATGTATGTCAAAGTCAATATGATTTATTTGAGCACTAGGAGGTGGCGTAACATGGATTAGATGACCAAGACCTAGTGCATTGAGCAACACAGAATGATGCGTAAGTGAATTCTTCAGCAAATCTAGAAACGAAATGTGAGAAAAGGTCTTGTTCAAATCCGATATTAAATCATAGGCTCCTACTAGTTTTGAGATTGTAGAACGTCATCCTACGGAAGGAAAGAGTGGGTAGGGGTTGTGAAACATACTCCTTTGTTTGAGTTGTTGCATTAATTTCATGCTCAACCTCTAGCTCAACTAATCCCAAATTTTTGTATTATCATTTGAACCAAGGTTAGGAGCAACCCGAGAGTTGTTAGAAGTTGAGGCTTCATGGTCATTGTTTCCTATAGGAATACCCTTGTTTATATTTTGAGGATTCACTTGGGAATCCCTAGGATGTTTAGGGTTCACATTTTGAGGTGTGATAGGTCCGGTATGACTAGGTTGCGGTTTGTTTCAAGATTTTCTAGGAACATGTCTACAAAGAGCTGCCTTTGGTTTTCAAGAAGTCTTTGCAGAAACTTGTTGCAATCACGGCAAAGTCCTATCATCATGACCTCAAACCTTATGGAAACCACAATATAGGTTAGGTCATAATCTCTTGGCCTTTGATAAGTGTCTTGTTGTTGTTGATTATAACCTCGATTATAATTTTGAAATTGGTTGTTATAACCATGATTCATTGCCCCTTGGCCAAGAATTTTGATACTTGGTTTGGGCCTTGGGTTTGATTTTTTTTTTAGAGGGATGATTTACATCAATTGTGTTGACAAGGAGACACAATGTTAGGGCCTCTTTGATTTCCCAAGTTATTGTTATTATTATTATTGTTACCATTGTTTGGAAAACTAATGTTCTTGGCTTGATTAGTAGCACTATTTGTGGTAGCACCATGATTTTGATTCACACCCTTAGGTCCTTGGTTGTTGGCACCATTGTTTTGATAATTTATTATTTTTATTTGGGGATACCAATTTCCCATTGGGACCATAGATCTTACGCCCACTATCTATAGCGGTTTGGTCAATCCAAGCGCACCTTCCAAAACTTCCTCATAACTACGAAAAGGAAACTTTTGGACTTCCCTAGTCTCTCGATTGAGTGAGTGAAGGAAAAGATCACAAAGTTCCATCTAGTCCATGTTGGGTGCACTTGCAGAGGAATAGAGAACTTGTGCCATCTCTAGGATGAAATGGGCAGGTAGATTCATTTTGCTCCTATCTAATATGCAAGAACTCCCTAATCCATATATGCAACAACTTGTTCATGTCAAATGCTTTGATGAACTTAGAAAAAAAATTTAAAGGAATGTATAGAAGCTTTTAGAATATGGTAATACCAATCCAATGTGATTCCTTCGAGAGTCTTTGAAAGATCTTAGCCACTACAACATCCCAAGGAAGTAATTCCCTGATAAGTAAGTAGCATAGTAGGCCTTGATATGAGCATTCGGGTCTCCTTCTCCCTTAAATTTTGGAAGATCTGACAATGGGCATGGAAGCATGACACCACATATGGTGAAGTCAAGAGGCTCCTTTAAGTACTTAATGTATGTACCCATTGCGTAAGATTTCCACCATTAAAGATCCTTGATGAGGAGGTGGAGGAGGAGGAGTTGGATAAGCTTATATTATAAGCATTGATGGGAATGTATGGGGTCCCTTAATATGGCATGTAGGGAGTGAGAATGGCATATGGGTCCATCTGGGGAGTTTTTGAATACATGTGCATGTAAGGTGGGATAGTACCAAGATATGGACTAGCGGGCGTAAAACTAGGAACATCGCATTGCCTATTGTGGTGGAATTTGAGAATGCACTTCCAGCCAAATCCCTTACATAGGATAAGCTTGAGAAGGATGAGGACCCATCCCTAGTGTGTCTAACCCTGTGAGAAGATCACCTAGATTTGAATGAATTGGATAACCTTGTTGTACATGATATTGCATTAGTTTCTCATTAGAAGGGATGTATCCTTTATTTTCAACTAGATACCCCATGTTCTTCCCTACTACATGTGTTGGTTGTGAAGTCTGGGAACTTTCTAGTTCTCTAATCCTCCCTACTAAAGTAGAAATAAGATCATTGTTGGGAGAGGATTGAGTCCCTTGTTGGGGTGCCTGTGGCATAGGGTTTGATTGAGCAGGCTCATGATACCCTATCATGAATTGTTCAGTGTTATAATTCTTGTCTTCCTCAGAAGTAAGAATCTTAGGATAGGCATTCAAATCTCAGAGGTTGTAGCCTTCATTCTATCCAAAGACTCATCTATCTGATGAAGAGGATTAGCTATTCATGCAAATATATCATCTTATTGATTGCATGGTAATGTGAGGTCTTGACAAGACTCTATGGTAAGAACTTGTTCATTTGTGATAACAACATGTGGTTTTCATTGGGTTGACCGTATTGCATGTTTAACGATGATCAACCTCCTCCATCCTTACATAGCTAATGGGGTTTGAAGTGTAACTAGGGGAGGTTTGGATGTTTCTTGTGTAATTTGTCACCCACCTAAAAGAGAAGGGGATTGTTGTGGTTGAACATTGGTGTAATATCTATCAAAGCCAAATGGCCCACCAAACTCTTTCCAACATATTTTAGAAAGTATAAAATACCTACTAAAATAGGGAAGAAATGGAGAGGTGAGGTAATAACAATGAAAGAAAAGGAAACAAGAAGGAATTAATCCTTCACATCGGGTTCACCAATTTGTATGGATGAAAATTGACATGCAACCTTCAACCGCACTCGACCCCCCGAGGTCATGCCAGAGCAGCCGATGTTGAATGTGTGTGGCTAACTATAGGAGGATTAGTGACTAAGATCTGGTAGTGTGATCTCCTGTAGATAAGTTGGAAAAGGGGAGATTTAGAGGCTATGAATGGGTAGCATAAATTCCCTATGGTTTGTCTAACTAAATTAGATCTAAGTGTTGATCTAGTTTGAAGTGTCCAAATTAACTAAGATGAAACTAACAATCTATGCTACTACTGAAAGGAAACTAATCTAAACAAATCACAAAAACTGAAATATTACAATCACAAACAACAATTTTCTTTTATTCTAAATAATCAAATCTACTTCTACACTAAAACTAAACAAGAAAAATAACCTAGTGTGGTTATTCACCTGTGTGAGTGTATTGAAACTAAACTAACTTAAAACAATAACTTTTCCAAATGATCTATGATATGTAGACAACCTCCTACATATATTCTCTCCTTCAAATCCACAAGGATGGGAAGAAGAGGATCCATCATCGAGAGCTTTTATTAATGATTTAAACCTCTTGAAATTAACTAATTACTTGCAAATGAAAGGAAATTGATTTCTACTCTATTTGATATGATGTAACAATGATAAATTACAGCAATGAAGGAAATAAACAACAAATCCAACCTATAATTCACATAACAGAGGTAAATCCAGTTGTGTGATGACTTCTCCCTTAGTTTATCCTTTCTTTCTCTATGTGTCCATATGAGTCCAAGGAATTGGGAATGCAAAGGCAAGTAGGAGAAAGAACTTGAAAATGGCAGCTTGAAGGTAGTCTGGTTGCAATGCAAGTGGAAGAGAGATAGCACAAGTGAACAGATCTTGGCTATGTAATTTCCAACAGGATTGTTGTATCAATACTATGCAAGATACACAAAATTCTCAAGGCCCTTTTCTTGAATACAAGCATTGAATATATAGGAATTAGTTACGACGTGCCTTCATGCACAAGGTAGCCTTGGAGTGTCAAATCATTGGGTGAAGAGGTAGTTCAAACTAATTAAATATATTTAAAAATAGATGAGGGAAGGAATACCATGCAATCAAGACTATTTTTAGGCAATTTGGTTCACAAACACACCTTGGAAGTCAAGTTAAGTGAAATCAAGCATGTTACAACCATGCATAAAGAGTTCTAGAAAGGCACATAGGACCACCACCCTGCATTGGTGCGACACTAAAGGCCAAAACATGCACAGAAATGAACGGGAAGCTAGAAGAAAGTGTTGAAAAGATAAGTACAAACATCTAGGCTATAATATATAATGTGAATGATCTTAGGAACTCAAACACCTTCTAAAAGGACATAAATCATCATTAGGGAAATTTGTAACCATTTTCTGACAATGTAGCACATGTAATTTTGGGTGTGTATAGTTACCATCGAGTAAAGGGAAAAACAACACCTATTATCATTTATTACTCATGTATGTCCTACATCATGCTCAGTATACCACATGAACACATGTGTGTAGAAAATAAATTCTATCTATCGAGACCAAAGGAATAAAAATCGTGCATAATATAGAGTGTAAAATAGTAAATGGTATACATCAAGTTTTGATTTTGGAATTTTGCAAGTATTTGAATTTTTTTAATTTTCAAAAATATTGTAATGCTAATATAGAATATGCAACTAAATAAGGGATACATTATTTCCCAAAGTTTGTCGGTGTGTGTGTGTGTGTGTGTGTGTGTGTGTGTGTGTGTATGTACTATGTCCGTATGTCATGTGTGTGCATGGTGAGGTTTAAATGTATAATTTCTCCCTCAACAATCAAATTGAACCTATAGACCGAGTGTGTCATCAAGTAATGAGTGGGGGATAGCATGAGAGATATCCCAGGATAACCTTGAAAGGAGGTAAATTAAATTCCAAATATGATGGGGGTTTAATCCTTGAATGTGTCATTATTATTCTTAAGAAGTGGAGTATTGAATATTCAACTTGATGGGATGAATGGCAGATAGAACCAAAGGGTCTGGTCGAAGTCACAGTGTAACTTTTGGGGGAAACTCTTGTTCCTTTGTTATCCACTTATAGAGAGTTCTAGATTTATCTTCTCGTAGGAAGAGTGTCGATGTAAGAAACATGGAAGTATGTTCATCATGTGTAACATTGTCTGCATCTCTATGTCATTGAGAAGGTAAAGTAGATATATCTACATGTCGTGTCACATAAAATATGATACTTTTGTCCTCTAATAACTTAGTTTTATGATTTAATACATAACAAACATTTTCATTGTCCATTAATATGATGGAAGTTGCAAAAGGGAAAACCCTTCTAATGTTCAAGCCTATGAGGAGGGAGATGATTATTATACGGTAAATGTAATCATCCTCCGATTATGTAATGTAACTAAGATTTCATGAGGCCTATCATGATCCTTATCAAAATAGATAGTATTTCATGTAGGAGGAGATTATTTCCATACTCATAGATTATGATGAGGATGACACAATGTAAAACCTTGACTTGACTATCATTATGTGTATCATAATCATGTGCAACATAAGGGGTTATAACATTCACATGTAAAAGTGTATGATTATGTGCTAGCATAATATCTCATTCTAAATCAATAATGCATGAAAAAATATCACGAATTAATCATAAGTGTCATACTTGTAATAGTTCTTTGAGGAACAGAAAATTCCCGACAAAACATGAATTGCATCTCTAAATCACTAGGTTGATATACAAGTAAGTGCATGTTTTCCTTAAAGTGTAAGATATAACTAGAGACAAATTCAATTTCATCTTGATGTAAAGAATGAAAACACTCATATGTATCCCTAGGGCCTCTATTACAACTAAAGTGAGCTAATAATGCATCCTCAAGTTCTAAAAAATTACTTAAAGAGCCACTAGGGAGATGAGTAAACCAAGAGAGAGCATCATTAATAATACTCCTATAGAAAACCTTAATAACCATCTTGTCATTATCATAAAGATCCATGACTATTATATAATGATAAATATGTAGGTATGGATCTAAAGTACCATCAAAAATTTAAATGAAGGCATGAAAAAATTCTAGGGAATGGTATTTGAAATGTTCTATGTGGAATAGGATTGCTAGGAATAATATTAGAATCAACACTATCATAATAGGCCTTTCTTTCTAAGGTCAATGTGTGGACATTTCTTTGTAACTCACCTACCACATGCATAAGAGAAATAAACTCTTGAGGATTTATATCATAAGCACATAAGGTTTCATTCAAAGGTTGCACCCTACCATTAATAGTAGCCACAGGAACACTATCATGCCTAGGAATATTATTGAGGGATGAGTCATCTAAAGTTTGCATGGGTTGAATGGGCTTGACCTCATGATTAGGCTCTAAAGGGATATCAACATCAATAATAGGCAATGCAATCACACTAGGAGATGTATCAACATGTGGACTATGTGCAACTAAAGAAAGATCAACATGCTCATTTTTTCTAACAATATCACTATGCACATTAGTATCTATAAGTGGAAGAGAATAAGTACTAATATAAACATCACACTTGCTTGTAAGAGGAGAAATAGAAACACCATGTGTATCAACCACAACATGATTCATATCATAATTTTTGCATTCATGAGAAATGGAAATATCAGTACAAGCAATATCATTCTTTTTGCATTCAAATGGAACAATAGAAGTGCAATGGTTATTATGTGCAAGCAAACTAGAGATGTTATAATCAAGCTCATTATTTTTGTATTCAAGAGGAGTATAAACACAATCATTGTCATCTAACTCATTGGAATAATAAACATCATGGATATTATCATCATGACTATAAATATGATGCAATGAGTCCTCTACTAGTAGGGGCTACTATCCTTCTCACCAAATCCATGCCCATACTATACATTTGAATGAAGGTCCTTATAATAACCCCAACTCGTTATATGGATGATACTTAACTTTCTTACATTTGCATCAAATCTTAGATCACTCATGTTACTTCGATCATCCACCTTGGTTTCATTCTACTATAGTCAATGTAGTAGCCATGTAGCATAATAAACAACCTATTGGGGAAAATATACATTTTCCTCCCCGCCCTCTACTCCTATGCCTAAATATAATATTTCACCTAAAGGGTATGATTTGATTAAATAACTCAGCAATACCCCTAGTAAGATATCTATACTTGAGTTTCTTCAAAAATCCCTTGTTTGCAAATACATAATAGAAGATATCTTGTGTTCTTTCAAATTAGCTAATGATACCCATCTCACTACCTTTTCTCGGTCTCAGGGATACATTTAAGGCACTTAAAAAGGCTATTACTTTTACTTCATCTTATATCCCACCTAATCCTCGATATGAATCAATGTCCACATTTTTCCATCATTTCTTGTATTCAAGGATTCTTTCTTAAAAGGGTTATAATAGATAATAGATCAGGTCTCATTATATGATATAAATCATTTCTTATAAAGTTGGGTATTTCTCCTCTTGAAATTAATCATTCTCCCACTATTATACAAGGCTTTGATGACATCGGACATTCTACACTTGGCGATATATCGCTTCTTACCTAATTTTTGTTCCTAATACATCACCCACTACATTTCACATTATGGACACTGATTTATAATAAAATTTACTCTTGGGCTATCCTTAGCTCCATGATATGAAATTTTTCTCTACTTTCCATCATTACATCAATTTTCAACATAATAATAGCGTTGAGTATATTGTCCATGTTGATCTTTATCCTTATCAATATTGTAAGGTAGATATAGCTAATGCATAATACCCTTTGATCACTCCCCCACCATAGTGTATTTCTATGTACAAGTTAAATACATATGTTGTTTGTGAGAGTAGTGATCCTATTGAGCATTAATTGGATATACCTGCACCTACTCGAGTCATGGGTTGATATTCCTCCTATAGATCCACCAACATCTTCCACATATAACATACCACCACATGATACTTCCAATATATTAGATGGTGTTTCATAGCATGCTAATGCACCCGAATATGCTATTAATGGTGATGATCATCCAATCACCCTTGCAAATGATAATTTACGCAAACTCAATTTTAATCATATTGATGTAGATGACTTTATGTTTCATTCTCTCTTTATATTCATTATTCCTAGACATTATCAACTCAAATAAAATTTCCCGTGATAGTAGTTCATATTATCCTTATCATATTGACTCTAGTAATGCACATACTGATGTTATGGCCAATACAATTAATACTCTAGATGTTTCACATCATGTTACATCTACTACAATATCCCCTAATCTTAATTTCCCACATGAGTTACTTTCCATGTTACTTGATCAATATATTATCTCATTTCCCTTTAAGTTTCATCATTCTACTCACAAGATTTTTAAGTAACATGGTTTTCCTTTTTGTGATTACCATCATGTCATAGGTCATGACACTAATAACATTTAGGCTTTAACCAACAATATCAACACTCTAAAGTGTAATGGAATTATTATTATCTTGCATGGTACACTTGTTCCCTAACAAGAATCATCGCTTTTGATACGTTTAATATAACTTTGTATATCGCTAAGCAATATTGGCCTTATGTTCCTCTCAATTCTAACTAAAACAAGAACATTTACACTTATGAAGCTCTAACTACTCTAGGACACACACCATCCGACATTACACCTTCCCCACTCCTATTGTCAATTTTTCAAGGATATATCCTACTCATGATAGCTATTTGGTTGTGAGTTATCTCTACTAAAGTTTGGGCTGCTCTAGATCCCCAACACACCCCATTAGCTTTTGGTAGATCTTAGTTGTAAGGTATTTCTAGTACTATCAATAAGCACAACACTTTCATTACTTTCCCATTTACTACCGACATGATTATTAATCAAAATGATTATTTTTCTTACTATCAACCCTATATGACACATTGGACTCATAATATGTATGCACAAGGTCCCTTTTACATGGATGGGGAATTTATCATGGCACTCAATCACTTCCATGAGATAGGATTATTCCTCTATAGTTGTTTCAACAAATTTATTAATATGGTGGATCCTAGACCAGCTTGGCTTTAATCCTACCATTGATGATCTTCTTGATAATATTTGGTAGCTCTCATGTTATTCCCTACTCATTTCCCGATGATGCACTCAGTCTATAAATTCAACTTGATTATTGAGGGAGTAGTTTTACACTCAAACCTCACTTTGTACACACACATTGAGGGTAATCTAGTTTCTCATCCGTTAGTTACATCATTTCTATGTATTCCCTCCATGGGGGAATTATTTGATCACCCTTCCTTCTCTTTGGAGAATAGGTTTTCATCTATGCCCTCATGGAGGGCCTAAAACACAAAAACATTCAAATATTTACAAAAATACAAAATCGAGTCATGTTTTATAACATATATTGTTTGCGCTCTCTATATTATACATGTTTTTTATTCCTTTGGTTTTATGGATAAAATTTCTTCTTTTTTGATTAAGGGTGAATTGAAATTTTTTTAAGGAGCCAAATCCTTGTTACATTAAGGGAACCAACACAAAGAACCCAAGTGAAGTAATTTACGGAGTGTTGCAACTATCGCAATGATTTCAAAAATGAGTCTAGCAAACTAAGTGAATTTAAATCTGAAGTGTTATGAACAACAATATATTTCAACATGGATTCCAACAAGCTGCATCTAAAGTGGAGTGAAGCAATATCGATTTTTGAAAATGTAGTGAAGAAACAAGTGATGTCACTATAGCGAAGAAGAATAGAGTGATGTCATTACAACAAAAATTTGAGATGCCGCATCCTATGGTGAAACCACCTGAGAGGATCATGCCTCGTGGATTTGAAACTAGGTTGACCAACACACAACCGTGTGACTTGACCACACCACTCCCACCCTATCAGCTAGATAGCATTTATTTTTTACACACGTGTTTTCACATGGTATATTGAGTGGTATATTGAATGATAGGTGTTGTCCTACCCTTTACCCAGGACTACTAACCTCTTTTACATCTTGCATCAACTATTATATTTCATGTATTTCCTCATTTCACTTGGGTATATATATTTGTGTGTGTGTGTGTATTATGTATTTGTTATCTTTTGGACTAATAAGACTAACACATGTGTCTTGTGTAGTGCTTACAATTATTTCTATCTCTTTCACATATCATATATCATATGTTTTTCATCACATCTTGCTACACTTGGATTTAATACATGTTTGTTAGTCATATGTGTGTCTGTATGCTTGTTTTCTACTTTTATTGTGGCCTAATGGCCTTGATTGTCTTGTGACACCATGGGTGTCCCATGTTTATAGAATTATGACATGTGTTTTATATATCTCTTGTGTGTAGTCTCTTGGACCTTGATTGTCTTGTGACACCATAGGTGTCTCATGCTTGCAATCAATTTTCCTTTTAATGACACTATTTGGCATGTTTGCACTTTTTTTTACATTGTATGCACTTATTTTCTACTAACACATCATTTTCTATTGATGTTATTGTTGTTTTGTTGCATTGACATTGTTCTTATTATCATGCTTCTTGTTCTTGTTCTTGTTGTTATTGTTTTGCACCATGGTTTCTACCATACACATCCCTTTTGTAGGTACATTTTTTCTTGGTAGCCACCATATTAAATTTTTGTATGTTATCTACAGGTTATTACTATCTCAAACATGGGTCTACATTTTTCCTTTTAATCCACACACTCAAATTATTCATCACATGTGCCTCAAAGTGGGGCAATCATCTCAGTTTATTTTACATTTCCAATAAGTATACAAGTATCTTCTTGGACAAAGATATATGCAAAGACAAGAAAAAATATCTCATAATATGATTAAGATCAAAATGTTCAAATACCATGCATGTTCAGGAATGTACATTTTTTTCATGAAAATATAGATGGTTCTAACCCTATCATATGGTTTTTCCCAGAGGGAAATTTCTCTAGATTTTTCAACATTTTCATATATTTATCATCATTATTACAACATTATTATATGGTTTCATACTCATATTGACTCAATTTAGCATATATTCAGGGGGCATGAGTCTCCTTTTTCCACTCATATTTTAGCATGCAATCAATTCTTCTCACTTTATATTCAAGTGTATGGTATGTGGGAAGAGTATGGGGGCACTTATTTCTTTTTTCTACAGTGTGTATCAAGTTAAAAATTGGGATTATATCCATTTACAATTATATGGTTCATGGGGTTATGGAAAGTAGCAAAGCAGCTAAGTTTTCATGGGCAACCTTTCTTATCCTCTTTGTACTTAAGGGGAAGTTATCTATGTTACCGAATGAATTTGATACATGGTCTTCCTCCTTGGTAGGGGTGCTTCAGCTCCTTTTTTTGGTTCTTTTATTTGGAATTCATGTGTTGGGTTGGTACACCTAGCACGTCGACCTCTCCTTGCCACAATTAGGGATTGTTCACCCTCAATTCTTCATCGAATTTTAGATAATTCAAAGTATCCAAAGCTCTAGAATGGAAGAACATTCCCTCCACAAAACTAACATGTATATTCCTTCCATATTTTTCATCCCTTTTAGAATTTCTTGTTACACTCTTCTTTACAATAATCTCATTACATTTTGAGTTAAATTTTAGTTTCCTATATTGGGCATTGACTACACTCTGTATTGCAAGTTTCATTTTAGATTGTTCCAACACCAACACAATGAAATACTATAAAACATAGTTATTGCAAGAATAGACAAAGTATACCCACTCGGGTATATTTTTCTTTTAAGCATGTAATTTTTATTTCATACTTGGGGGCAAATGTAGACACTCAAATTTTGAAATCTATCCTTTGAAAATGTTGATCTTGACATTGTACACTTGCATGCATAAATGTGTTTTCTTCACTCTTGCTTAGCACACCATGATGTCTCTTTGATTACTTTTTTATCTTTTCATACCTCTTTTTCATCATGTTTTGAGGATTTATAACATAAAATGCATCTAAAGATATCCATCCTCTAACCCAAAAGCTAAAATGTGGTTTTCCCTCTCGACCAAAAACACAAGTTTTGGTCGGAATTAACACATGTCAATCCTAAACCTATTGTACATTTTTGGATTGAATGTTTTTGTCCCAAGTTCTCAATTTCACCATCTTTATATAGACTAATACTCCCTCTTGTTCATCCTTATATGTGGGACAAATATGTGTCTCAATATCTTTCACTCCTAAATCATGCATTTAACAATCGTATCGAGGAAACATGTACGAAACACACATATACCAACACATAAGGGGATAGAATTAAATGGGATATAGTGAGTACAAGGGCCACATATTTAGAGGGAATTAATCCCTACACTAGGTCAACCTAGGGTTTTCAAGGCCTACGGTGAAGATAGATGAAGGAACCCTACTCAGATATCATTGGTTGGGTGTAGAGAGGTATAGATTAATAATAACCATGCATAATAATACTAAAATGAGATTAATGATAACTAAGGAGTTGATAATGGATAATATTACTATGTTAATTAGCATCCAAACAATTAAATACTAATCTAACATAGCACAATGAAGAAGGAAATGAAATAATATATGAAAAATGACAAGAGATTGTTAGAGCACTCACCTTGTACCTTTAGGGTGGCCACCGATACATACATCTATCCAAAGAAGTAGCACTCTATGAGAGAGTCATTATTAGGTGGAGAAGGGGAACATCATTCCTATCCTAGACTCATTATAGGTGACCTAATAGTATAAGAAACCATCCAAGAAGAATAATATCTAATCTAATCTAAGGAAGATACAAGATGAACCAAAATCTATGTGAGCACATGCAAAGATGGCACAAAAGATCATACCTAATCATAGTCTTAATTATTTTGGCTTCATTTTTTTATGAATTTCAAATGAGGTGAGGTTATATATAGGACTCCATCACCCACGGGTGATGACATCGGCTATGAAGAAATAAAACACCGACACCATCTCCCATGGGCGATGGTGTCATCCATAGTGCTAAAAAGAGATAAGGTGTCGTGAAAAGTAAAAATAGTGTGTCGTAGATCATGGATATGGATAAATAATATTTCAAGTGATGAGATGCAAGCAAGAAGTTATGAATGTGATGTGTATGAGACCTAGGAAGACAAGGATACCTAGTGTAAGGAAAACTAAGGCCAAGACCAAATAGTGACACTCTCTTTATGTACTATCTCTAACCCATAATGGTTATGTGAATAAACATTATCCATTCTCAAAAATCCCCTTAAGGAACCTGCTCTAGAAATACATGTATGTGTGACTCTTATCTACATAAAGGAAATTGTTAGTAATAGGTATGAAATATAAAAAGTGAAAAAATAGGTGTATACATATGCCCCACAGTTGATCACTGCATGTTGCAATAGCAAAACATGGGGTGGTTAATGGAAAAAGACTGTATGCGTAACATTGATATTGAAATTAAGTACATAAAGAAGTACTTTGAAAGACTAGGTAAAATGATATATACCCACCAATGCATATTTGATAGTGTCACTCATCTTGTCATGTGCGGGTGCAATGTTGCAAGAACCCTGGAGAAGAAAAACTAAAAGGAAACACTAGAGTATCATCAATAAAATAATACATAAATAACCTAGCTAGGGTCCCATGGGACGAATGTCATGATATTGTGGTGATGATATGATGGTGAAAATTGAATATTTTTGAAAGTAGGTTTTATAATAGGGCAAAATAAATGGCATAAAATCATGGTCATAGCATAATGTATGACACGTGTTGTGAAGTTTGGGATTGAAAATGATGGGAATTGGAATATTTAGGCTAATTGTGACCTATGTTGAATAATAATTCTAAGTTTTATATAGTTTTTATTAGATAGGGTAAAAATAGGGATAGGCTCCTAGAGGCCAAGAACAAAAGATTACATCATGATAGAAGCAAAGCAAAAAAAAATGACCCCAAAACTTAAATAGACTTGACTCCAAAATAGAGAAGGGGGTCTAAGAAATAGCTAGCAAGAGAGATTAAGCCATTAAATAAGAAAAAACAGAGAAAATTCCTTGAAATTATGCAGACATTTGGAAGAATTCCACTCGAGTAGCTTTACTTTTCTTTTTCTTTTTAGAGGGATTATCCTCCCTGGTCTCCTTTTTCATGCTAGAATCCAAATTCAGCTTCATCTGGGGGGTTTCCTTGACACCCTCCTCAGTTTCCTCCTTAGGATCCTCCTCCTCCTCAAACTCCTCCTCTTCCTCTTCATCAGAACTAATCCACCTCCTTTTCCACTTCTCTTTTTCCATGGCATCCAGACAAACTCCCAACTCATGAACTAGAGAATCCAACTTTTTGATATCCACATGGATGTTCTTCTGGGAACAAGAAAATTTCTTGGTGGCTTCAATACTATCAATCATGCCCTTTCTCACCACCGAATTGGTCTCTTCCAGGACCTGGAAAACTCGACTCCAAGTACTAAACTTTGTTCTTCCACATATCAATACCATGCTCTCCTTCCAAGGTAACTTTATCCTTCCCCTTCGATGGACCAGCTTCCTAGTTTTCCATCCCTTCCCCATTCTTCCCATCACCCATCTGCTTAGGATCCATTTCCTTCCCTCATTTTGGACAAACACTTAGCTAGGGTTATGTCCTCCTCCTCTTTGATAGGGGGCATTTGTTTATCCTAGGCCGGATTCCCATTGCAAAATAGGAGAAGAATGAGGCCCTCATGGATGGGAGACTCCACCTTATTCCATTGAAAATCCCTCATCGAGGTGGTCAGAGACATAAAAAGATAGAAGGGAATACTGAGCAACTTCTTATGTCTAAACATGTTCAGAAACGACAAGTGGTGGGTATATATCTTGTGATACTTACCCTCAAGAGTCAAATACTTCATGATGTGTAGGAAGACCCCTCTACACACTCCAAGAATGTAGATACAAGCAATACCATCCATGAAGTAATGAACAATTTCCTTTCCGACAAAGAAAGTATTGATTTCATACTCTCTTTGATTCCTATCCTTAAAGATTTTCAGACCTTCCATGTCCATAACAATAGCATGGAAAATGGATTCCTCCAACATTTCTATTTCAATTCCATGAATCACTACTTTCCCTTCCTTCCACATCATTCCTAACTCTATAGTAATTGAGGATCATGCCCTTGGAGTCTAGTGATAAATTTCCTAAAACCCCCAATTCGAAAAAGGTGCCACATGGACTTATCTTCCACAATACGCCCATGGCTGGACAGCTCGACTCTAGTTCTATCACCACCCATGGTGGCCAAACAATGCACAACACTTTGAGCTCTACAATTTTTGAAATTAGACTTGTCTTCCCAAAAGTAGCTTAAGCTAGACACACTTTTGCAATGTTGGAAAATGAACCCATTATTCTCCCTCACATTGCTTAAGGTGAAGTGCTTACAACTTTTCATGATTGATAATATCATTAATATGCGTAGGTATGACCTCACCTTTTTGCCACACCTTGTAATCATTATTTTTAACTCCCTCATTCGCCAATCTATCCACACAAGCATTGCCTATGCAAGGGATATGAGTAATGATATGGGAATCAAAGTACTTAAGGTGTTCTTTAGTATCATTAATAATATTTCCCAAGATCCAATTATTGTGACTAGTCTTACTAATTGCATTTAAAATGAGAAGAGAATCCCCCTCAATATGGATATGTTTAATCCCTTTCTCCTTTGCAAGACTAACACCCCAGAGAAGAGCCCAAGATTCAGCAACATTGTTGCTTTAAGTCCCCAAAGGATTGGAAAATGCTAAGATCCAATCCCCATTATGATCCCTAATTATGCCACCTCCACCAACCAATCCAGGATTACCTTTAGAAGCCCCGTCAAAATTAAGTTTGACTTTTCCCTCTCAGGTTTGGACCATTGAATTTTAGTGGATGAAAACTAGACTTGAGGCAAAATGAAGGTGAACTATTTGATCACTTCCTCTTCTCTACTAGAAGCAGCCCTTTTAGGCTTCACCTTAATGAGTTCATAGTTCTCTTTAATTAAGGAAATTATCCCAAAGACCCGACCTTTCTGAAGTTTTCCTTCGATTTCGGGTGTTTCTTTCCTTCTATAAGCTCCAAAAGAAGTGTGGCAGGTCATTTTCCATGTAGCCATAAGAAAGGGATACCTAAAAGGGAAATCCCATTGTAACCAACATTCTTCAATGGACTTAGGATAGACCCATTGGACCTTGAAAATTCCAACACCTTGGACAACACCCCTTGAGTAAAGGGGTAAGAGATGAGGAGGTTGACACTTTCCTCCTCTTTTTACAAAGGATGCACCTATTGGGGAGGAGCATGCCTCATTTCCTCAAATTTTCCATAGTGAGGATTTTATTCTGAGTAGCTAACCATAGGAAGATGTTAACTTTAGGAAGTTCTTTTACCCAAATTTTACTCCAGTAATATTTTTGGCTAGAATTCTTGAAGTTCAGGAGATAAGAAGATTTAATAGAGAAATTTCCAGAATCCTCTTCCTTCCAAATAATAGAGTCCTCATTTTGTTAGAAAAGAGGAATATACATGTTTTTTAACTTCAAGTTGAGGTCATAAAAAAATTGAGTGTCTCTAATGAAGTTGGGAGGGGGAAGCACCTTCTCCCAAAGAACAAGATTGTTGGAGAAACTCCAATAGTCCTTAACCCAAACTTTACCATTTTCTTCAAAGAACTACACCACAGTTCTCCTAGAATCATCCTCCACAAGGGGTTTATCATAGATCCAACAAACCTCCAAAATTGAATTCTATCACCTTTCCCAATATTCCATTTAATCCCCTACTCAGGATCTCCCTAGATGAGAGAAAAGAATTCTAAAAAAGGATCCCTTAGGTATATTGTCCTATAAAAAGAAAGTCTCTATTCTTGCCAATATTCCTTAAATATTTCCTTTTGATAATATCAATCCATAGGCCCTCTTCCTTTATCACTCTCCAACCATCTTTAGCCACGAGAGCTTCATTCATGAGTCTCATATTCTTTAATCCCACCCCCCACAATCCTTAGGCTTGGTCACTTTTTCCCAGGCCACAAGAGGAAATTTGAACTTCTCCTCAGCCCCTACCCACATAAACCTTTTTTGAATTTTTTCAAGAGCTTCCAAAATCTTACCCGGAAGCCGAAAAAGGGACATGACATAGATTGGAACACCTTGAAGAGAGCTTTGGAGAAGTTGAATTTTACCCACTTGAGATGGGAGAATCCCTTTCCAAGTAGAAAGCTTATTGGAAACTCTCTAGAACAGGGTGTTCCAGATGGAATAATTTATTTTTTGTGAATGAGAGGCATTCCTAAATATGATTCAAGAAAATTATTTATCTTACAGCCAAAATGCGGGCCATTCTCTCTTGGAAATGATCTTACACATTTATGAATAAAATGGTGCTTTTAAGGAAGTTGACTAGCTAGCTAGAAACCTCCTCATACTCATTCAAGACCTCTTTGAAGATATAGGATTTATGTATAGATGCATTCCCCATCAATAAATTTTCATCCACGAATTGGTTGAGGCAGGTAGGCTGAAGACCATTAGAAATTTTGAGACCTTGCAAGAGGTTAAGGGAAACCACCTAATTATAGAGTTTGCTTAAAGTTTCCACCACAATCATATAGAGGAAAGGAGAGGGGGGGTATCCTTGTCTGATAGATCTACTAGATTTAAATAAGCCTTTCAGTTTTCGATTGATCATAATAGAGAAACTAGCAAAAGAAATGTAGACCATAACCAAGCTGATGAAGAAGGCATAAAAGCCTAACTTGGACATAATAAGCACGGCGAAGGGTCCACGAAAATATGTCATACACTTTATGCATATCCACTTGATAAACATGGCAGATCTTCCTAAAATTTTTGACAAAGTGAATGGCTTCTTGGATGACCACAATGTTGTCAACAATTAGTCTCCCAAGAACAAAAGATCCTTGATTAGGAGAAATAAAATTGGATAGCACTTTCTTAAGCCTAAAAGCAATAAAAAAATTTATCAATTTGTAGCTGGTGTTACTTAGACTGATGGGTCTAAAATATTTCACATCCTTGGCCCCTATCATCTTGGGAATAAGGACTAGGAAAGTATTGTTAATTTGTTTGAGAATCTAACCATTCTTGAAGAAATTATGGATCATCTCGATGACCTCATTCTTGACCACTTCCCAGAACTATTGGAAAAAGAAGGCTGGGAACCCATCAGGTCTAAGAGATTTATCTAGTTCCATGTCAAAAACAGCATATATGATTTCTTCCTCCCCTGGAATGAGCATGAGATCTCTATTTTCTTGATCTCAAAATGACATTCTGGAAGATTCCAAGGGCCTTCTCCCAAGATGTTCTATTTAGATCATCCCCAAGGAGAAATAGGTTCTTAAAATAATTGACAATAAATTCATTGATTTATTTTTCATCTTCTATGAGTGTACCATCATTTTTCCTGATCTCCTTAATCTTGAGATGATTTGTCTTGGAGGTGGTAGAGAAGTGGAAGAATTTAGTGTTTCTATCACCCTCCTTTAGCCATTTAACTCTATATTTTTTCTTCTATTAGACTTCCTCCTTGGCCAGGATATCATGGTAATCAATGAGGAGAGCTTGCTCTTGAATTTTAAGTGCTTGGTTGAACCCATATACCTCCATCAGTTCCTCAATAGTCCTTAATTCTTCCTCTATTCTGCTCTTAGACTAAAAAATGTTCCCAAAAATTTCCTTATTCCACTTTTTTAGATTTTTTTAACATGCTTCAACTTTAAACTTAATTTGAACATCGGAACCCCATGGACCTTGATCCCCCACCACTCTTGAATTCTCAAGAGAATGTCAAGATGTTGGAGCCACATTTTTTCAAATTTGAATGGTCTAGATTTTTTGGGAATATCCATACCCAACTTGAGAATGATCGGGTTATGGTCAGATCCAATTATGGGTAGTGTGGATAGAGAGTAGAGTTGATTAAACATGTAAGGGTGGCTCACCAAAATTTATCCAATATGATCTAGATCAGGTCTTGTCTAGTTCTTCTATTGGCCCAAGTAAATTTGGAACCTCCAAGCTCGAGGTCCACAAGATCATTATTAACTAAAAAATTAGCTAACTCATCCATGTTATCCATGTAGGAAATGGCTCCACCTTTTTTTCCCCAAGGAAAGAGGGGTATTGAAGTCTCCTCCAACAATCCAATCACCATATTTAAAAAGGGACCTTCCCTTAGAAATTTCACTCCAAAGATTCCTTCTACCAGTCACAGAGTTGGGGGCATAGATATTAGAAACAATCTAAGACTTGTTTGAAGTTAAATCAGTAAAACCCATGGTTAGGTGGTTGGACAAAGGACAAGAGAACCATGCCTTTACCCAAGAGGGGATTTCATACGGTGACTATGCCTCCTGAAGCACCTTCTAAACTTACCCCAGCCCAAAGGCTATCATTCTAGACCAACTTTCCCACTTCTTTGAATCTTTCCGTACTCATCTTTGTTTCTTGTATCATCAGTATATCAGGTTTGTATTTGTTCCTAAAATATTTCAGGATTATTTTCGTACTAGGGTTATTCTTTAATTGAGGAAACCTAAGTGGTTTCTGTAACCCTTTATCCAAATCTTTCTTAACCAAGGTCTCCCTCTTCTCCTTGTTAGATTTTCTCCCTTTAGGAGTTAAATATTTTCCCACATCAGCTCTAAAATTACTTCTAGTTATAGGTTTGGACCTTGTTGTAGGAGTAACAAGGGAGGAAACTAGATTAATAGAGTCCAGAACAATACCTCCCATCAAGAGGTTAAAAGCATTAGAATTTGAGATTCCTTCCTCCTATCTTTGGCCAAAAGATCTTTGTCCAATTGTGGATAGATCTTCCAGAGAAAGAGTGAGTTTTATATAGTGATTTTGGTTTTTATAAGGTTATTTCTATTTTGGAATTGAGATAACTAAGATATGGAATTCAAAATTTGTTGTGTATTTCAATGTCATGACACAAGTATGAGGTGGTGATGGAGGACAATGAGGTGGAGCATGCAGCGGCGCAACCACGGGTAAGTCATTAAATTTAATTTTTTTGAGTAGATTAGGAATTATTTGTTTTTTTCAATTTTTGGATTCGTTAGCACATCAAACTTAGTAAATTTTATGTCATGGGTTATGTTAGGATACAATACTTATAATAATTACTAATTTCACATTATAAAGCAACAAGAGCAATAAGTCCACACCTAGCTCAAATCTCCCTAGGGATTAATTTAATTACTGATTACATTGACATTTTAGCTAAATATTTCCTGATTAGAAATATTAGGGTTAAGGGACCCAAAACAATTAAATACCCAAGGTATTTAATTCCACAAGATCAAGACAAGAGCAGGGTTTAATTGTAGTGAGAAAGGAATACATATTTAAAATCAACAGAGTAAGGTCTCACTTACCCACTCCTAAAACTTGATTAGGAGTGTCTACAACTAGGTTGTTAGGCAACAGCTACCACTAACAGATTCGAACAACTCAAATCCACAAGAACAAACTTATCTTTTATTAACAATTCACAGAGGTCACAAGGTCCAAAACTTAGGGCTAGAAGTTTCAGTTAGGTTCAGGAGTAATTTACCCCCATACCCACTCTCTAACATGCTTAGAGTTTCAAATTAGATTTCTCTCATACTTAGCACTTCCAAAATTTCCCTAAACCATTCCCAATGGATAGGAAATTTTCTCACCTTTCTCGATGATATAAAGAAGTCCTCCTAACTCCTTATAGAACTCAAGATATGAGCGGGTGGAGTTTTTAGGTCAAATTTTCCCCAAGGGGACACGTGTCAAGAGGAGGGAAAGCACCTTCAATGGGTTGGCGGTTTTGGGGACACTTGGGGAACTTTTCCCATAGCATGGGCACAAAGGAAAAATTTCTTCCACGCCTCCGTGGGTCCCTAGTGGACACGTGTCGAGTCCTGGCGCAAGGCGAAAAGGGTGAGAGAATGGCGGAGGGAATTTAGGGGCATTTTCCCTTCTTGGGCACAAAGCAAAAATTGCCTTCACATGCCTACGAGCCTGATGGGGAGACACGTGTCATGCCCAGATTGATTGAGAGGAATGGTAGGTGGCAGAGTGGGATAGGACGTTAAGTCCTTTAGGGTGAAAGGTGCTAAGGGATCGAATTGATCCGTGCTTACGCCGACGCCATAATGCCACGTGTCACGCGCTGATTGGACACAAGGGAGATGGGGCAATGGAAGAACTTAAGGAATTAAGCCAAAGGGGGAATAGAAGAAAAAAGGCATGTACATGGGCCCACATGTCCATGAAAGGAATAATTCCAAGGCAAGGCGTTGGAGCGGGGCCACGGGAAAAGTGGGAAATTTTTCCCAAAGGCAATTTCAAAAAGATAAGGGCAAAGGGAAAACGTGCCTCCATCGTAGCCCTAAGAGGACAATGTGGCACCCTCTTATTGGTTGTAGGCCGGCAGAGGAAAATGGAAAAATTTTCCCAAAATAAAATTTTTTCAAAAACTTTTCTAAGGCAAAATGACGGGAAATTTTTGGGTTGCGGGCCCACCAGGAAAATTTTCCCAAATTTTCCCGCCAAGGCACAAAAACTTCAAAGTGCCATAACTTGAGCTAGAAATCTCAGTTTTGGGAAAACGAGGACTTTTTGGAAAGCTCTCGATGCCCTCTTTGCACAAGAAGCATAAATTTTACTTTTAGATAAGTTTTAAAGGGTCAATTTTGCAAAAGGATCTGCAGGCTTTTAATTTGCAAGCTGGAAATTTCCAACTTTCAATTTTGATTAAATTTGGTCTCCTCCTTCACTCAACATGTCAAAAATACATGGAGGATTGATCTAGGAAGGGTTTAGAGTGTTTTAGGAAATTTAATTTGTTCAATTGATTCAAAATTGAATTTGTCCAACAAATGACAAAAAATGGTTGAGGAAGAGATTAAGCTCAATTTTGCAATGGTTCAAGATATTCTCTTAAATATTCTTTGTCAATTGAGTACATTGCTAATATATCATGGTAAATTTTAAGGTTTCCAAGTTGATTGTTAAGTGCTGGTCCAAACTGTGCATTTTGTTTAAATTCACCAGTTTTAGAATTCACAATGCCAGTGATCAAATTTTTAAAGGATCTATTTATCAATTTTATCATATAGGTATGGTATTTGCTTCCTAAACTAATCCATTACATTCAGTTGATTCTAAACCATTCATTTCCATGTTAAATTACAAGTTCTGATTTCAAATTTAATATATTTTAAAGAGAAACAATACAATATAATTCCCACCTACGTGTTTCTTCATCTTGCAATTAAACAGAGATTACATTTACAATAGTAATTCAATTCCAAAGCAACAATGTGAGTTTGAGAAAGTAGAGTATTCCTTTATTGATTTCTAACAACAACTTTACAACTTATTCCTTTCTTTTAACTTCAAAATACAATATACAATACATGTAACATTCTTTCACATTCCTTTTCAAAACAGAGAATGGAATATAACTCTTTACATTTCTCATTTCAATTTCAATCTTTCATCATCAATACAAGTATCTTTTCATTGTAAATAACTATACAAATCATCCACTTCAAAGTGGGAAGGATTACAATAACTTGCTCACAAGAAAGGGACTATCAAACTGTACATTTCTCTTTGCTCCAGGACAGCAACATGCTCAATTTCTTTTTTTCTCCAAAATGATCACAACAAGAGAGGGGGAAAGGCAACGCTCTCCACCCAACCAAGACATCCAATGAAAGGAGAAGCCTTCCTTCATCATTGGCCCCGAGCCCCAACCAAAGTACAATAAAGATGTAATTCAACCATGGAAACAACTAGCTTCCACAACACAACATTCTTTCACATACACATTTCTATATAAAACATAACTCAATACAAAACAACAGTTTACAACTACAATAGCAAACATTCAAATCACAACTCAAGCTTGATCATGCAAGCCAAAGGAGCAAGGACTATGGGGGAAGCTACTTATGCCTCCCAATTGGGAATTGGGCATCCACCTATAATCATACCGACCAATATAACATATCATATCCCATAATTCTTATGCCTCCCAACCCCTCCTTATGCCCCCAAAAATTTCCCTTATGCCCCCACCGTAAGTAAAATGCAAGCTATTTCTTTTCCATGGTGGATCCCAAACCCAAACTCCCTCCACAATGAAACTAATGCCACTGGCATTCCCTTATGCCCCCACATGGATTCCCCATAGCCTTCTCCTACACCTTCCTAAGGAAGTCTACCCAACCAGCCAACAAAAAAACAATAAAACATTCTCCATACACACAACACAATAAAAAAATAACAGCAATAAAAGAAGAATAAACTCCTACCTCTCCATGGTAAGGATTCTTCCAACAACAAGCTTTTAATGCCAAAAACACGGTCCAAAATCGATGCCAAAGTATCAAATGTTCTCCACCTCCTCCAAATCAACAAGAGCTCTAATCATAGAAAAATGCCCCCAAGGATTAATGCAAAAGGTTCAACAACCAAGCAATAGTCTTCACCAAATCTTCTCCAAAGTAAGAGCTCCCACAAGAAAAAATGCACCCAAGGATAATGCAAAATGTTTCAACAACCCCAAAACAAGAAGAGAGTTTGAATTAAATAGAAGAGGGAAAGAAGAGGATGATGTGGATCCATGTAGGATGCCACATCAAACATCCTCAAATTCAAACACAAAAGACAAAAATCCATTCTCCCAAGGCAATAAAGAGGTGGGTGAAAATATGACAAGTTACTTGCACACTCAAAAAGAGCCCACACCTCAAGGGACAACAAATTAAATAAAATGTAAGAGAGTGAAATCCAAAACAAATTTGATGAATAAAATGCATTAAAAAAGTCACAAATCACATCTCCATCCATAAGTATGGTTGGTAACATAAATTTAGAGGTATGGGACAAGTTTTACTTGTCCCACAAGCCTCAAAAACAGCTCCCAAGGACAATTCAAATTTCCATGGAGGTGGAGTGTTTCATACTCCAAAATTAACTTACATTCTTAAACATACTTACAAATTAAATACAAACCAACAACTTCCATTATTACTTTTCCCATATCCCATTTGATTTATTTAAATTTTAATCATATGATTTCCTCACATTAATCTATCACAATTTAATTAATTAAAAGAAGGAATACATTACTAATAAAATACATACAACAATAAATAAACATTTTACCACATTAATAAAATACACAAACCCATGGTCACATGTAAAGATGATCCCCCATGGGAATCTCTAACAAAATTACAACACACACACACACACACAAATAAAACAAGTTGCCATGGTGACCTTGTTGAATTCACCTAGAATTCCATTTGGTTAGTCTCCAATCCCCCGATGTTTGTTGTGATATTTTAAACCTGCAAAACACAAATACCTCCTTCGGCCTCGTGGCCATATCGAAACATCCAACGTGAATATATAAAAAATCACAAAAAACTATATACATATGAATCACAACAATCATCGAGGCAATCAACTAAATCATTTGCATTTATATCAACAACTATATCATCATCAAATAATTTCCCTTTTCTAGGTTTACTCATAATCTCCAAAATCACATGTCCGAATAACTTCCATTAAACATCCATGTCAATAGTATATCATCATCCACATATGAGTGTCTCTAATAATCACCATGCATCATATATAATCAGATTCAACAATAATCCAGGATCTGACATCTAACACCATACTAAATCCAAACTATAAGGATGTCCATCATAGAGTCTACAATATCATGATCAGAATAAAAGTGTCGAAGGAAAGTGGGCACTACATCCCCCTCCCCTTAGACTCGACTTCCTCCTGGAAGTCACAAGAAGAGATGTGGAATAATATATAGAAAAAGGATCATCCCCTTTGGGATTGTTGCTTTAACAAGTGTGGGTCTCTGAGAACTCCAGTTTGGTCCAATATAATTCAGCAAAAGAAGGGAGATTTAAGGGATGAGTTCTAAACTTTCTACATGCAAGGCTACAAACATAAAAATCTAAGGAGTAACTTTACACTATCAAACAAGATACAACACATAACAATATAATAAGAAGAGTTCCAAAAGATCATCAAGAGTAACCACCAAGTAAGGGAATTATAGGAAAATTTCATAAACTTGAGATGACCACACAGTTTCCCATTGATACACATACCACATTAAAAAAAATTTAGGTTTCCACTAGGGTTAAATTATGCTTTCATAGCTTATTATTTAGATAAGGCTAGCAAAAATCAACCATGGCCAAGAATTTTGCAGAAACAAAAGGTCTACTCAAGGTCCCACAATTTGAGGATCACAAAGATGAGGTGGATCAACAAGGATGCCTAAATCAGCAAACATTTACAATCAAGGAACTATTCAAGGAAAGCACTTATATAACTCGAGAGGGTACAATTAACTTTTCATGGTAATGCAAGCGAAGTCAAGACCACAAGGTTTTCTATAGTCTTATTTTTACACTTTTGTTTTAAGAATCAAGCACACCATACCAACCAAACTAAATAAGTCATCCATTTATCAAAAATATATATATATATATCTTATTTCCTACTATCAATTCAAGCAATAACCATTAAAGAGAGGGATTATTTATCTTATTTCCTACTCAAGCTCAAATAATCATAAAGAGAGCACAGAACACCAAGGACCATTCAAGGTTGTTAGGGAGAAGAGCAAGTAACATAAGGGGTCCAATCAAATCCAAGTGAATAACATCATCTTGCACTTTCCATCCTAATGGGAAAAGGGATTCTACAACAAGGTGACCCAAGAAAATATGAAGAAAAGAAGACTTCCCAAATTATCTTTATATCCTTAACATATGTTGCCTTAAAATTACAATACTTAGGTCTCCAAGGTCAAGACAACACAACACGGAGGTTGCTTCTCAAAAAAGATAAGTCTCAATCCAAAAGGACCACAACATCCCACTATGGGAAAAGGCATGACCCAAAATCCCACAAAAAGGCACATACATCCATGGATAAAGTAAAGCTAGAACACATTACTATCCACCGGGTGTTTCACAATTTCAGGTAGGTGACAAAACTACAAGTTCAACTATATATTGCACTCAATACACATAAATTTTACCCATTTTATAAATCAACTTATTAAGTCAAAAGTTATAGCTTTTCTTGATAAGAACATTCCTTTCATGCTTCCTTAGTTACAAACTTCCTTCTATTATGACATCATCAATTTACGTTATAAAGAGCACCACTAAGGTGGGCATGATGTCTCACCATTCTATATAGGCAGAGAGCATTTAGTTTACTTGCAAGGAAGGTGGATGGACAAGATTTCCCTTCTATTCTTCTACATGGTTTTTATTTCTTTTATTAATCTACCAAGGGTATAACAAGGATCACTTCCCTTTTTCTATGCTCCAGTTAAGTTCCAAGGTCAAATCTCCTTAATTATAGTTTTATGGTGTTTTGGTTGAGTCGTCTTATCAATCAAATTTTAATGAGAAGGAAGGTTCAATCATACCACATAATTACTTTTATGGGGAGGAGATGTAAATCAACACACCACATTTTTATTTCTAAAGGATCAAGAGACATTCAACATAGAAAACACATTATTAATTTTTCTGTAAGAACTAGGAAACAATGAACCAACATGAATCACACCAAGATTTCAAAAATTCACCAAATAATTTCAAGCATCATTAAACATTCTTAGTGGGTCTCCACAAGTTTCATAAGAAATTTTCAAGAAAGGCTCATTAAAGAGGTATAATCTTACTTTTACGAATCTATTAAGGTTTAACAAAAAAATTGTGGTTTAGGATGGTAACATTTTACTCCCCTAATAACCAAAGAAGGTTTTCCAATCAATACTCATGTCCCCACAAGATACCACCAGCCAAGCAACCAGATGACAATGCAACTTTACTCCAAGGAACCACATCCACACTAAAAGGCATCAAATGCAATGGGGCAACCAAATAATTTACCAATCATGGACTTTACAGCCAAGAGTTATAGTTTTTTTTTTTTTAAAGAGGAAGTACAATATAAGCACCACCGAGATTATCTATTAAGATCTACCAAACTAACATTTCTAAGAGAAAGATCCAAAAGACCCAAAGCATCCATAAGTGTTTCCAAGTAACCCAAAGATTAATAGGTCATAGAATGTTATTCATAGTAAAGGAAATTTAAGGTAAGGGTAAACTTATTTATAAGTCAAGAGAGTAAAACAAGTACACTTAAATAAACACACTACTTTCCTAAAGGCTTAAATCTATCCATAATTACCAAGATGCATACATTCCATGAGTCAAAACTTCTATGATGTAACCAGGAACCCAAGATACAATTTAACATGCCATCGATGAAAAGTCACTATCAAAACAAACACTTTTCCAGTAACATTTATAGTCAACCAAAGGCAATCCAATCCTAACAAAATCTAAAATCCCATAAATAAACACTTCTACTCGACGAGGTTAAGCTCTTACCAGTTGAAATAGAATCACCACTACCATTGTCATCATTGCCCTCTAGACCACTCTACACAACAAACTTTCTTTCTAGTAAGGTCAAGCAACAAAAAGGGTCTCTCTAAGATCTTAGACACACTCAAGGTTCCGTGCATCCATAACCAGGCATGACTTTAAGCACCTAAAAAGACATTCAGACACCTAGGTGTACCCCCATACGACAAAATTGTCACCAAACATAAGCATAGAACCAGGTCAACAACATGCAAGAAGGAAACCACGTAACATTTAGCCCAAAACAACATCATGAGCTTCGAGTCATTAATCAAATAAAGTCCAAGAAATATCGACAATCAATAAAAGTGGCTAAGTAGCCACATTGCATTGCAAAGTTTGAAAATTCTTGCAAGAATTATAAATAAATAAAAGATCCTCAAAGCTTCTCAATCCAATCATAAAATAAGATGTTGGTCCTTGATAAAATACACAAGATTACGAATGTAAAACACAAAATTTAACACCACATTCACTTCGCAGACCTTTCATGGCCGCCAATAGGGGTACTCTTCCTCGAGGTTAGTTCCAAGAACACATACACAGGATTGGGTCCTAGATGACACCCAGACTTAGTGTCCACCCTCTCATGGGTAACAACATGGAAAACTGACAACCAAACCCTCTTTCTTAACCACTCAAGGAAGGAAGCTCTAAACAACTTCTAATTAGCTCTTCCCGACCCATAACACAACCACTATTGTCCAACCACAAGGATCACATCATACAACTCATCATTCCAACAACTCCAATAAGGAAGGGTCTCAACAAAGGGCTTAATGCATCATACAATTAAATCAAGTTTTAGGACTTGTAAAACAACACATTTTCAAAGGGGAACCAAGTTTCCATTATACTATAAGTTCACCAAAATCAATTTAATCTGACATTCTTAGTTACCCCAGTTTAGACAAAATGTCACTAAGCAAACACAACAACTCAAACAACTTATTATTATTTTATTATCATTTTAATTATGGTAGTTCAAATGAACAGAGTAATGTAATATTTCTTCATACTTATTTCTTTTTCAATTTTCAAACAAGTTTGTTTTATTAGATTCAAAAGTGTGCTAGGTTTACAGTTCATGTCTCAAGTTTTCTAGTGTGCCCAATGGTCCAAGCTTTTGAACCACTGCTCTGATACCAAGTGTGATGCCCGGTTAAAACAACCCACTTGAGAACCATGAACAACCTAGGTTTAGTTAGAAAATTATGGAATAATTTTTTTATTAGGAGTTAATGACCAAAGTCTCAAAGACAATTAAATTCAACTGATAAATTTTCCCATTATAATAATTACTAATTTCCCATTATAAAGCAACAAGTGTAATAAGTCCACACCTAGCTCAAATCTCCCTAGGGATTAATTTAATTATTGATTACATTGACATTTTAGCTAAATATTTCTGATTAGAAATATTAGGGTTAAGGGACCCAAAAAATTAAATACCCAAGGTATTTAATTCCACAAGATCAAGACAAGAGCAGGTTTAATTGCAGTGAGAAAGGAATACATATTTAAAATCAACAGAGTAAGGTCTCACTTACCCACTCCTAGAACTTGATTAGGAGTGTCTACAACTAGGTTGCTAGGCAACAACTACCACTAACAATTTCTGAACAACTCAAATCCACAAGAACAAACTTCTCTTTTATTAACAATTCACAGAGGTCACAAGGTCCAAAACTTAGGGCTAGAAGTTTTAGTTAGGTTCAGGGAGTAATTTACCCCCATACCCACTCTCTAACATGCTCAGAGTTTCAACTAGATTTCTCTCATACTTAGCACTTCCAAAATTTCCTAAACCATTCCCAATGGATAGGAAATTTTCTCACCTTTCTGGTGATATAAAGAAGTCCTCCTAACTCCTTACAGAACTCAAGATATGAGCGGCGGAGTTTTTAGGTCAAATTTTCCCCAAGGGGACATGTGTCAAGAGGAGGGGAAAGCACCTTCAACGGGTTGGCGGGTCAGGGGGCTTGGGAATTTTTCCCATCACACGAGCACAAAGGAAAAATTTCTTCCACGCCTCCGCGGGTCCCTGGTGGACACGTGTCGAGTCCTAGCGCAAAGCGGGAAAGGGGTGAGAGAATGGCGGAGCGGCGGGGAATTTAGGGGCATTTTCCCTTCTTGGCGCAAAGTGTAAATTTCTTCACGTGCACCCATCGAGCCCGATGGGGAGACACGTGTCACACCCAGATTGATCAAGAGGAATGGCAAGGGCCAATGGAGCGGATAGGACATTAAGTCCTTTAGGGTGAAAGGTGCTAAGGGATCGAATTGATCCATGCTTACGCCGACGCCATAATGCCACGTGTCACGTGTTGATTGGACACGAGAGATGGGGTGGTGGAAGAACTTAAGGCATTAAGCCAAAGGGGGAATAGAAGACAAAAAGGCACATGTGGGCCCGCGCATCCGTGAAAGGAATAATTCCAAGGCAAGGCGCTGGAGCGGGGCCACGGGGAAAAGTGGGAAATTTTTCCCAAAGGTAATTTCAAAAAGATAAGGGAAAAAGGAAATCGCGCCTCCATCGTAGCCCTAAGAGGACACATGGCATGCCTCGATTGCCTACAAGTAGGCTGGAGGAAAATGGAAAAAAATCCCAAACTAAATTTTTTTCAAAAACTTTTCTAAGGCAAAATGACAAGAAATTTTTGGGTTGCGGGCACGCTAGGGAAATTTTCCCAAATTTTCCCGCCAAGGCAAAAAAACTTCAAAGTTCCATAACTTGAGCTAGAAAGCTTGGTTTTGGGAAAATGAGGACTTTTTGGAAAGCTCTCGATGCCCTCTTTGCACAAGAAGCATAAATTTTACTTTTAGATAAGTTTTAAAGGGTCAATTTTGTAAAAATGATCTGTAGGATTTTAATTTGCAAGCTGGAAATTTCTAACTTTCAATTTTGATTAAGTTCGGTCTCCTCCTTCACTAAACATGTCAAACAGACCTAGAGAATTGATCTAGGAGGGTTTAGAGTGTTTTAGGAAAGTGAATTTGTTTAATTGATTCAAAATTGAATGTGTCTAACAAATGACAAAAAATGGTTGAAGAAGAGATTAAGCTCAATTTTGTAATGGTTCAAGATATTCTCTTAAATATTCTTTTTCAATTGAGTACATTGCTAATATATCATGGTAAATTTTAAGGTTTCCAAGTTGATTGTTAAGTTCTTGTCCAAACTGTGCATTTTTTTAAATTCACCAGTTTTAGAATTCACAATGCCGGTGATCAAATTTTTAAAGGATCTATTTATCAATTTTATCATATAGGTATGGTATTTTCTTCCTAAACTAATCCATTACATTCATTTGATTCTAAACCATTCATTTCCATGTTAAATTACAAGTTCTGATTTCAAATTTAATATATTTTAAAGAGAAACAATACAATATAATTCCCACCTACGTGTTTCTTCATCTTGCAATTAAACAGAGATTACATTTACAATAGTAATTCAATTCCAAAGCAACAATGTGAGTTTGAGAAAGTAGAGTATTCCTTTATTGATTTCTAACAACGACTTTACAACTTATTCCTTTCTTTTAACTTCAAAATACAATATACAATACATGTAACATTCTTTCACATTCCTTTTCAAAACAGAGAATGGAATATAACTCTTTACATTTCTCATTTCAATTTCAATCTTTCATCATCAATACAAGTATCTTTTCATTGTAAATAACTATAAAAATCATCCACTTCAAAGTGGGAAGGATTATAATAGCTTGCTCATAAGAAAGGGACTATTAAATTCTACATTTCTTTTTTATCCAAGACAACAACATGCTCAATTTATTTTTCTCTAAAATAATCATAACAAGAGAGGGGGAAAGGCAACGCTCTCCACCCAACCAAGACATCCAATGAAAGGAGAAGCATTCATTCATCATTGGCCCCGAGCACCAACCAAAGTACAATAATAGATGCAATTAAACCCATGGCAATAACTGGCTTCCACAACACAACATTCTTTCACACATGCACATTTCAATATAAAACATAACTCAATACAAAACAGCAGTTTACAACTGCAATAGCAAACATTCAAATCACAACTCAAGCTTGATCATGCAAGCCAAAGGAGCAAGGACTATGGGGGAAGCTACTTATGCCTCCCAATTGGGAATTGGGCATCCACCTATAATCATACCACCAATATAACATATCATATCCCATAAACCTTATGCCTCCCAACCCCTCCTTATGCCTCCCACAAATTTTCCCTAATGCCCCCCACAAGTAAGAAATGTAATCTATTTCTTTTCCATGGTGGATCCCAAACCCAAAACTCCCTCCATAATGAAATTGATGCCACCGGCATTCCCTTATGCCCCCCCACATGGATTCCCCATAGCCTTCTCCTACACCTTCCCTAAGGCAGTCTACCCAGCCAGCCAACAAAAGCAATAAAACATTCTCTATACACACAACAAACAAGAAAATAATAGTGATAAAAAAGGAATAAACTCCTACCTCTCCATGGTAACTTTGCTTCCAATAGCAAGCTTCAAATGCCAAGAAAACACAGTCCAAAACAGTAATGCTAAAGTATCAAATTCTCTCCACTCTTCTCCAAATTAACAAGATCTCTAATCATAGAAAAATGTGCCCCCGAGGATGAATGCAAAGAGGTTCAACAACCAAGCAAAAAACCAAATCTTCTCCAAAGTAAGAGCTCCAATCACAAGAAAAATACACCCAAGGATGCATGCAAAATGTTTCAACAACCCAAAACAAGAAGAGAGTTTGAATTAAATAGAAGAGGGATAGAAGAGGATGATGTGGATCCATGTAGGATGCCACATCAAAACATTCACCAAATCAAACACAAAGACAAAAATCCATTCTCCCAAGGCACAATAAAGAGGTGGGTGAAAAATGACAAGTTATTTACACACTCCAAAAAGGGCCCACACCTCAAGGGACGGCAATTTAATAAAATGTAAGAAGTGTAATCCAAAACAAGCAACATGAGGAATAAAATTCATTTAAAAGTCAAAAATCACATCTCCATTCATAAGTATGGTTGGTATATTAAATTTAGAGGTATGGGACAAGTTTTTCTTGTCCCACAAGCCTCCAAAAAAAGCTCCCAAGGACAAATTCAAATTTTTCATGGAGGTGGAGTGTTTCAAAACTGCTCCAAAACTCTTACACAACTTAAACATCTCTTACACAAACCAACAACTTCCATTATTACTTTCCCATATCCCCATTTGATTTATTTAAATTTTAATCATATGATTTCCACATTAATCTACCATAACTTTAATTAATTACAGGAAGGAATACATTACTAATAAAATACATACAACAATAAATAAACATTTTACCAAATTAATAAAATACACAAATCCATGGTCACACGTAAATATGATCCCCCCATGGGAATCTATAACAAAATTACAACACACACACACACACACACACAAAAAAACAAGTGCCATGGTGACCTTGTCGAATTCACCTAGAATTCCATTTGGTTGTCTCAATCCCCCATGTTTGTTGTGATATTTTAAACTTGCAAAACACAAATACCTCCTTTGGTCTCATGGCCATATCAGAACATCCAACATGATATATAAAGAAATCACAAAATCAACTATATAAATGAATTAGAACAATCATCAAGCAACAACTACATCATTTGAATTTTTATATCCACAACTATATCAGCATCATAAAATATTCATTTTCTAGATCTACTCATAATATCCAAAATCACATGTCCGAATAACTTCCATTAAACATCCATGTCAATAGTATATCATCATCCACATATGAGTGTCTCTAATAATCACCATGCATCATATATAATAAGATTCAACAATAATCCAGGATCTGACATCTAACACCATACTAAATCCAAACTATAAGGATGTCCATCAAAGAGTTTATAGTATCATGATCAGAATAAAAGGTGCCAAAGGGAAGTGGGCACTACACATGGGGTAGAGTTTAGTTAGGGCACCACCATATGGGTATAGTTAGTGCACATTTATACAAATTGTGGCACAAAGGCCATAGGGTTGTGGGACTTGTAAATTATTAACAACCTATATCTATTAGATATTCCCGATGTACAGGCTGACAAGGACATCACAAGAAGTAGTGGTAGATGTCCTAAGAGTACTTCGGTGGGCACAGGGGATGATAGTGAGAGCATTTAAGGTACACTAGTCACTATCACATGTGGTTCCAGGTGATGTGGTATGACAGCATTACATAGGGAATGTAGATCAATGGCCTAATTGGCCCAAGGTAGATTTCTTAGACACTATCACAGAGGTGATAGGGTACTACATTTATTTGGTGGAGACCCACGCAGTGAGCGAGAGTCCTCAAATAGTTTGAGTGATTGGTGTCAACAATGATACCACCATTTCCACCCTATAATCATCATCATGTCAAAGAGGTTATAGGAGTAGAGATCTAAGTACCAACACTTTCACCTCATATGATACGGGCAGTAAGTAAACCTGGTCGGAGGTAGTTGATGCACAAAGTGGGGATACATAGTGCTCACTAAAGATTATAGCCATCAATGGTTAGGATGAGGGGTCTGATAGAGAATCCACATATATAGGGCCACAAAGCCGGAGCAGGTCCTAGTACTATAGGAGGGGGAGTCAAATAGCAAACACCATAGCTCGAGAGCACAAGATGTGACTATTAGGAGGATTTTTACATCATTCGAAGTTCATATGGTTATGCATATGAGACAGAGGACCAAAATACAATGGAGATGAGATATGATTTTGATGCCCAAATACATGTGGTCATAGTATGTAGGAGCTATACCTCATTGTGATGATAAGGCAGCGAAGGTGTTCGGCACTGAAGAGATGGTGAGACCGTCACATAGAGACTTGGGTAGCTAGGTATGCGTGATAATATGTTAGTTAGATTATTTTGATATATGAATGTGATATTGTTAGTAATGTGTGTTGGTTGTTGGTTTTATAAAGAAGACAATGGAGGAGTGACACTCTTTGATCGAGATCACCAACCATGAGATCCTTGACCTAGTGTTAGATGTCTAGGATACTAAAGTGATGGTGGATTCAAAGAACATCATCGGATGGGGATTCAATGAGGTATTTTTGTCTAGAATGGGTGAGACATCTAATACATTGAGGATATATCGGCATGCATAGGCACAAACTAATACAAATAACATATATGTGATTTTGCAAATTCTATTACATACACAAATAGCCATGGTACGAGAGTAGGTAGCTCACCTAGTAGATGCCTAGAGAGTTACAACATGTATTACTTCGTTAGAGGCCCAACTGATGAGAGTGTAGGTAGAGGCCTCAGGAGCCCAATCTAGGGCGACGTCCTTATCTCGCAAAATGATGGAAAATAGCAAGACCCTATCGGCCCAAAACATCCAGAGACCCTCCATAACGGGGCGAGGGTGCTTGAGTCATATTTTAGATGGGTTTGAGTTATTTTTTATGATTTTTTTATGTATAAAACTTGATTCAATATTTATATATATATATATAATTTATTTTTATTTATTTATTTATACTTTGGGTATTTGAGTGATGTGTATGTGATGATTTATTTATCATTTTCTTACTTTCTACATGTATGTATGTGATAATACCATGGTACTTAGGAATAATGATAATGTGATAGATAGGTAAATCCAACAAGAAGGGGATCGATAAGATAGCCCAACTCATGTGATGTGAAAAATCCAAGAGGTGGAACAAGGCCAAGACATCCAATGGTAGGATGTTAGGGCACGAATGGTGATGAATCCAAGCGGAGTGAATAACCCAAGCAAGGATGTAATGAGATATTTGATATTGTGTGATAAACCCATATAGAGACCAAAATTTGGTTCACTTATTCCCCATCCTCGCGTCCACTCACCCATTTTTTCCATCATGCATGCTCACACCCATATCCTATTCAAAATCCCTTTCCCCTCCTAAATCAGATTTATTTCCCTAATTTCCTATTTTCCTATCTTAATCCCATCATTATTTCATCTCTTATTATTCACCCCTAATCACATTTAATCATCCCTAAACACATATATTATCTTAATCACATCCCTAAACCTCTCATTTATCTTCCCTAGACTTATCACCTATCTGTATTTAATGTTCTCAACCATCTAACCACTCCTTATCCTTATGTAACCCTAACCTCGCTAAATCAACTCAAAACCATAATTTAACCCTAATAGGGCCTCATGTCTTGAGTTATGCATCATCCCCATCATCCAAATCAACATTCCTCTGCAATTGATGGAAACCCTATCAAAGTGCTGATAACCCTATAAATGCATCATCCCCCTCCTTAAAGAGGATGAAACTTTGGAGATTCGAATTCTATCAATCTTTGACATATTTCTTTTCTTCTTGTGAGTTGCCATCAACATCTTGGAGTCATCTTGAAACATGTTATCACCAAATCACCTCACCCTCCAAATGGCTAAGTGATGAATAAGGAATTTGGCATGATTGGGTAACATAGGATCACCTCTCAAGTTGTGGGACTTGTATCTTGAGGTGAACCTCCGGAGAAGGTTGGCTTCCTCTTCCAAAACTAGGCACTATACTACTCCTAATGCAATAAAATCAACTAACTAGACCTATAATAATATTTCCAATGGATTAGGGAGAAGGATTTGCAAATAATAAAACCTACACTAGGAATGGTGATGCACCAAGAAAGGGTTTTTCTAGACAAATTTTTGTTTTCGAATAAAGAAGGATGAAAATGAGAAGGATGAACAAGCACCATAACTCAACTGCATACAAAACTCCACTCCCAAATAAGCACAAAAATCCCACAACGTGAAATGGAAACTTGAAATTTCACAATATACCTACAAACATGAGAAAGGCAAAAAGAAGAGGCAAAATGATGAAAGGACCAATAATTAGTCACATAACACAATTTCTATTACTTCAATCACATGCATAGTGCATCATTACAAATTTGAAGAGGCAATGATTGCCATTATAATCTTTGGAAGAAAGGCTTGAGAGTTCCCAAATCCATAATAGATTATCTTGTGAAAAGAGAGAGGAATTGGAAAATATCTAACCCCTTGAAATGAGTTCCTCATTTACATTTATAGAAAATCCAAGCTATGAGACAAGAGAAGGGGAATCGTAAATTTTGGGCATATGGTCTCCATATTTGATTACATCATTAATTTCACATGGAAAGAACATTCCACCACTATTTCTCCATAAATTCAAAAATTCAAATTTATCCTCATTTTTAATAAAAATAATATTTTTAATAAAATCCTAAGGCATCTCGGCCTTTGATGGGCCCCACAAGGTTGGTTTATGTGAAATGGGGTTCTTAGTTTGTGATTCACCGTTGAATCACCCAATTTGTTTGAAATGGATTGGCTAAGTCATATCCTATTCTCCCTGCCACCTTTTTGCATTTTTCAGGGAACTCTTCATTGTACGTATTGCACATGAACCACATAATTTGACCACTTCCCGTGTGTTGGAATGAAGCCTCTTCACTTATCTTGTCATGACACATTCTACATCGTCGAACCTTTACATTTTAATCAAACACCCTTGTTGACCATTTGTCTCCAATGTCAATGTGGCTAGTCCTTTGTAGAAAATGGCTCCCATAATTTTCCATGAGTCCCTTGAAACTCCTCCATCTCTCGTAATTCAGCTAAGTTCTTTATTCCACGTTGACTTGGTTTTGGGCTCCCATTTGTTACACTTGCCACCACTTGTATTCTTTAACCAACCTATCAAGTCATTTCCAAGTGCATCGGGTACGTCCTTCCACATTTTACACCAGTTCATTGATCATATATTCCACCTTTACCACGTTGGGTTGGAATTGACATGTTACCCCAACCACTCATTTCTCCATGTTGGCCTACCAACTCAACTTTTTATTCAGCTTTGCATTGAAATTCACTCACTAACCAAATGGCTCAAGTCACATAAACTACCACCAACCATCAAACCAATTTCCATGGATCCCCAAATCTCCCTAACTCATGATTCACCTTAGCATGTTCCCGTATAATGGCCCATCTTTGATGTAATCTCTTTCATTATGGATCAGCCACATTACCCTAGTGGACCCGACATGTTACGGAACCTAACTTTCCATTTTCCATACACCAACTTGGTCATTTGGTTCCTAATCTCTCCAATTCCCACAATGAATACCCTCTTCATGTCCGAGCCATAATTATTCTTGGGTGTTGAATTCTACCATGGCTCACCATCTTCAAAAACTCAAACTTGGCTTCAACTCCGAATTTTTCTACCCCCAAAAAAATCAGCCTTAACTTGGCATCCATGAGCTTGGTTTCAAACCATTGAATTGAGTTGACTCGACCGGTCCTTTGCATTCTATGTCTAACTCAACGAGTTTGACTCTACATCCCCACTCTCGAGATCAACTTGGTTCCTATCAACGAATCCTCATGAGTAACTCACCTAGCGCATTTACCCAAGATCTCATTCCTCTCAGCAATCCTTTGGTCAGCATGCCTTCCAAACCGATTTTGAATCCTTCTCATTTGCATGCTTACAATTTTGTGTTATGGGATGAGCTATTGACCTTTCTCGATGAGTCCCCATCACTCAAGCTTGATTCTCGTGTGATGCCCATTAGTTTGACTGAGCTACTCACATTGACATGTCGGCATCTGGCACTGGTCCTCCATGTCAAACCCACTATCTCCAATAGTTGTCAAGCTAATGTGATGAGTCTAACCAAGCTCAACCGATCGATCACGCCCATACCCATATTCGAGCTCTAAATGTTATCTATCCAAGATTCCATTACTTTGATCAAAGTTCCGAGCTTGAGGTTTTCTCATGACTTTCCGAGTTCACGATCCCAACTCGGTATTCCGAGTTGCCTTCACAGTGATATGCTCTGCTCTCAAACTCCATTTTCACCGAAACCCCGGTTGTTAGGCCCATAATTTCTCCCCAAAGAAAAGTCTTTCCTCCATCAACACTTTCAACTATGAGCTTGTTGGAATGGGTCAACTTACATCATTCACATTGTGTGTCTCGTGATGAGAGCTTATCGAGCTCTGCCCTTCAATGAGTCACTCGAGCCATAGGGTAACACTCCCCATGAGTCATCTCTCAACCTTGAAATGTGCTCACCTCAATGAGTGAATCACTGATGATACTCTAATCCACCTAATGTTAATGAATCCAAACCAAGTTGCTTCTAACCCGTAAAATCACCTCATTGCAATCCATCATACATATCTCGCCATTTCATGACCATTTTCTACCTCATGCCTTATGTATTTATAATGAGTCAAAGTGAGCTTGGCGTGAGCTTGTTATCACACCCGCAAGTAGCTTCCCCTTCATATAGTTGAATCACGATCAATTTCCAACCTAATAGATCTCAACCATTGCTTTTTCAGCTAAAACTCTACATATTGCGTTGAAAATGCCCCACCTTGTTTTATACATCGTCAATTCTTATGCCGATGAGCTCGAACCAAGCACTCCACATGAGGCACCACCCATTCCAACCTCAACTTGGAAAGAATATTAATATCTATCAATGGGCTCCAAGTCGTGGCTTGATGCCAAACCATTTGCGTTGATTCTTCATGAGCTAGCTCCATTCTATAGGTTTTACATTGAGTTTGATTCCACGCTCATCATTTTCACGAGAATATTTTCCCTCCTTTTTCAATTCTCAATGTTCATGGTGGACTAGTTTCCTGCATGAAACATTAGTTTCACATGGCTTGGCTAGTACTAAGATGATCCACTCGATATCATTTTTGTTCATTATAATACCAAATTTCTCAGTCGTGTATTATTTCCCACAAACGTGCCTCATGTTAAGCCATTTGTATTGAGCCTCCACCTATGCAAATCGATCCTTAAGCTCCTGAAATCTCCCTTTCAATACACGCCCCACTTGACATGGCTCATTCCACCAAGTTCATTTGCAAGCCCATCAAAATAAGTTTGACTCACACCACTTGCACATAATCCCCTCATGAACACCTTGTGAAACACAATGCATGGCTAGAGTTGTTTAACATAACTCACCCTTTATGCAATTGGCTAGCTCATTGAGTCGCTCAGGTGAGCCATTTGAACTCAAATCCCCTTCCTAGGCATTTTCACACTTGACCTCAAAACCTTTGAATTTCCACCATTCACTTGAACCGTGAGGATTATGAAATTTTAATAAGGCCCCTAAGATTAGCTTATTAATTTTGACCAAATTTTTACCATGGTGACTTAAAGTGGGTCCACTAAGATAAAATTTATTTCTCTCAACAAACCATAAGCCTCGCAAGACCCGAAAAGGAAAAAATAGTTCATGATGATCCTAAACCTTCTCGGGACACAGAATGTTCCCAAAACTCAAATTTTACTTGAAATGGTCCGGAATGATCATGAAGAACTTTTTCAGTCCTAGGATCCAATAAGCCTTTGTTGTCCAATTTTACTCCAATTTTTGGTGACCTCTCGGGGATGAATGTGTGCTAAGCATGGTTTGAGTAGCCTTAAGCAATCCATTGGGCATGGAGTCAATGTTTGAATCTTGAACTAATATGATTCTCTGTGATAGATTCTAAAGTCCCCTCAAGCATTGTTGATCCTAAACCTTTCGTAATGCTAAGTAGGAGGTATATTGAATCTGATGAATGTTTGGAATTTATGGCACACTATGGAATTTTGAATGAAGCATCTACTAAGTTTGGGATATCATGAAACTCTTATTGAAACTTGAACCTTTTCATTCTTCTAAAAACTTCCACCTTCAATACACTATGCAAGGTAATGATAAAACATGACACACACAATAATGAGGAAATAAAAATAGCAACAATGAAACACAAAACAAAAAAACAATGTGCAAAGTACTTTGAGGAAAACACCTAACTAAAATGTACAGGGGGTAAACTCTCAAGAACAAGATTTGAGATGTATCACATTCACATGAATGGGAAGCTCTTCTCCATTGAGCCTAGATAGGTGAAATAAATTCACCTCCTTGTAACTTGTGATAATGTATGGCCCACTCTAGAGAGTGTCAAACTTGGCATGCATGCCTAGTTTGGCTCTATCTGCATCCCATTTGAGAACTAAATATCCCTCTTCAAAATTCCTATTGGATGCTTTCTTGTCAAAATAACTTTAACTTTGAGCCTCGATGTTGCTTTAAATTCTTCATGGCCTTGTTTTGTACTTCTTATAACTCCATGAGCTCAATGAACCTGACTCTCATAGGATCACTCTCCATAACCTCGAGTTGATGGGCTAACTCCAAAGAAGGTAGTTCTAAGGATAATAGAAGTTTTTTTCCTTCCATATATCAACATGAAAGGAGAATTACCAATGGCCCTTTTAGGTGTGATTTGATCTACCCATAAAGCAGTCTTAAGTTGTGTGTGCCAAGTCCTCCTGTTGGTTTCCATCAGTGCATTTGATAATCCTTATGAGGTTCTTGTTGCTAGACTTAGCCAATATGTTTCCTTGAGGATAGTAATTGGATGAAGTCTTGAGATAAAATCCATTCTTAATAGCCCATTCGCTCGCCTTCTTCACCAAGAAAATCCATTGTGTTGTCTGAAATGACTGTAAATAGGACACCGAACCTACTCATTATGCCTTCTAGGAAATCAAGAACTACATTTTCATTATCCTCCTTCAATGTTACCACCTTTATCCATCGAGTAAAATATTCTATTGTAGTAAGGACCCATTTATGTCCATCGTTGGATGGAGGATTGATCATTCTAATGAAATCTAACCCCCATTCAACAAAGGGTTGATCAACTTGAATTAGCTAGAGAGGAAGGGCCACTAACTTTTACTTTATGGTGAAAAAGGTGCATTCCTTGCACGTCTTTACCCAGAGAAGGGCATCCTTGAATAAATCTGGCCAATAGTATCTAGATCTCATGATTTTTGTAGGATTCGTTCTTGTAGATTAATTGCTTCCAGATAGATCATTTTGAAACTCTTCCAGTATCTTACTTACTTGTTTTGGTCCTATGCACTGAAGGAGAACACCATTCAAATCCCTGTGAAAGAGAAAAATATCTACTAAAACATAAGGAATAGACTGAAGATGAAAGTTTCATCTTTGATTCCTATCCATGTCCACTTTGGATATGTTCCCAAAGAAGGAAAATCTTCATCTTTAACAACCAAATAACTTTATCATCTCCTATATCATTATTTAGGAGCATCACGTCTTCATAAGTTTTTATTCCAAATCTGCAGTAGCAATCTATTGACACAAACCTTTACCTCTGACTATCTTGGTAACCTTGATGTATATATCATACTCCATCACCTTGGTAATTCACCTAGCACGTTTCTCATTCATGACTTTATTCAGAAAAAATACTTAACACCTAAATGAGACACCATCAAATCGATCTTGTTGTTGGACAACATGTGCTTGAACTTTTCAAATCCTAAATTGTAACAAAAACTTAATTTTTAACAAATGAATATTTGATCTCATAGTCTTTTAGAGATTGGTTGAAAAAGAAACTGGTTGTTCCATCATATCATCATTCTGCAAAGTGAGGATCGCATAAACACTCTCTTGATCTGAAAAATCATAGAGAATAAAATCCTTATCAAACCTTGGATTCACCAATGTAGGCGCTTGAGAAATGGCTATCCTAATGGCTTCAAATATTTCCTTTCCTTCCTTGTCCATGAAAAGGGAATATTTTTATTCAACATGGTTGTTAATGGTTTAGCCAAGGCTGTGAATTGAGGAATGAATCACTACACAAAATTTATGGTTGTCAAAAACTCTCAAGACCATTCTTATAACTTGAGAGAGATAGGGAAAAATTAAATGAATCTAGTGGGTCAATATAAAGTCCTTCTGCTGAAACCACATGCCCCAAACTTTCCCTCATACACCGCAAAATGCATTTCTTCGATTGAGTGAAACCCAAAACTCTCTCATCTCCTAAAACATTTCTTAGATGTGCAATGTGATCTTCTGCATGCTTGGAGTACACAATTATATCATCAAGATATACCAAGATAATGTCATTGATCAACCCCTTAAATGCTATGTCCATAGCTCATTAGAAAGTAGCTCTCGAATTAGATAATATAAATGGCATCTTGTTGTACATGTATGTGCCCCACTTGGTAGTGAAAGCCGTTTTGATCCGATCACATTCATTGACCAGAATTTGATTATAACCCAAGTATCCATCAAGAAAATAAAACCTTTGCACTCTGGCTACTATTTGGAGGATTTGTTCCATAGATGGAAGAGGATAATGGTCTTTCAATGAATCCCGTTAAAGTCCCCGAAGTCCACACATAATTGGATCTCCCCGTTATTATTTCTTATGAGAACTAGGTTGGATACCTAGGAGGAATACTTTATTGGAAAAATAATGCAAGCCTCAATAAGCTTGGTCAGCTCCTTTCTCATAAATGGCTCAATCTTGGGATTAATTGGCCTTTATTTTTACGGATCGGCTTAGTATTAGGATCAATTTCGATGGTATGTTGTGCTAAATTTGGGTCAAATCCACACAGATCTTTATAACTCCATGCAAAAACATCATTATATTCTTGAAAAATTTTGAAAAAGCCTTTTTATCCTCCTGGGGTACACACTTTTCCAATCTTTAGGAACTTTTCATTTGCTACCTCAACTTCTTCAAAATCATCCTCTTTGACTACCATGTTAGCACTTTGTCTTCTAACCTGATCATCTGAATTAAAAATGGACTCAAGAGTAACCAAACCTTTTGGTAGCTTGTTGCTTTTCAATTGTATAATCTGGTCACTATATGCCTCCTATAACTTAGCCTGATTCTTCGAAGAAAACTTTACTTCTTCTTGTAGGAAGAGGATGATTTGTTTATCACTATCAAAAACTTGCCAACTACCCACACTATCGGAACTACAGTCCAATGATCATTTTAACAAAGTTATCGCTCATATTTCATAATATCAATAGGGACATCATATTGTGAGCCAACAATTGCAAGTTAATCAACATCTTGGTTTTGATTTCTAGGAACCACATAGATTTCAAAGCCTCAAAATATTCAATTAAATCCCAAACTCGGTTCTTGTAAGATCTTAGCAAATCATTTTTTGATGCACTACGAGCTCTTACTTGATGTACAACCAATTCACTATCACCAAAAACAATCAAGGCTTTGATCCCTTTCTTTTGAGCCAACTAAATTCCTTGCACAAGAGCTTCATATTTGGTGACATTATTTGTATAAAAAATTACAATCAAAAATATGAGAAGTATTTATCTCCTTCCGATAAATTAACATGACACCAACTCCTCCTCCATTTTTACTCCTTGAGCCATCAAAAATAGTTTCCAAAGTCCTCCCAAGATATTTTGGATTTTGACAAGTTGTGGTATGATTGTGTCTTCTTCATGAATACAATGCATACCAAACCCCATCTATTCTAAAAGCAACAAACCAGCTTCTTCTTCCACTAATGCCTCAGCCAGGTTTCATTTTAAGAGACCTCTTGGAAATCGAAGGTGGAGAATACCTGACGAATATCCCCGGAACCGGTTTCATGGAAGGCAAATTTTTTGGGGGTTGTATGAAAAAATTTCACCTGATTGTCAAGTGCTACGACAGAAGGCTACAGACGGGCGACGGGAGATTTTGCTGTCGCGTGTCAAAAAAATGCAATGACGCGCATCACTAGACCTCGCCGACGCATGTCAACAACCTTGTTGATGCGCCGCATCGAGGTCTAGTGACGCGCGTCATTGCATTTTTTTGACACGCGACAGCAAAATCTCCTGTTGCACATCTCGTAGCCTCCGCCTCGCTTTCTCATCAAAAATCTCTGTGCGCATCAACAAACTCTTTTTCATGCGCGTCATATGCGTCAATATCTATCAGCACTGTACCTCCTTGCCGCGCATCAACTATCCGTCCAAGGTCGACAACACACTCGACGCCGCGCATCACTAGACCTCGGTGACGCGCATCAACAACCGTGTTGACGCGGCGCTCGAAAGAGGTCTCCAGTGACGCTTGCGTCATTGCATTTTTTTGACACGCGACAACAAATATCCTGTCGCGCATCTGCAGCCTCTACCCTCTTCTTGCGCATCAAAAAAATCTCCATGTCACTCGTCAACAAACTCTTTGTCATGCATCTACTATGCGTCGAATATCTCGCAGATATCTCCTTGCACCTGCAAACCCTCCTTTGTCGCACACAATAACTTACCCCATTGTCGCGCGTCTATAATACTGGGATATATCATATTGTTGAAAAATGTGAAGTAGAAGTGTTCTACCCGCGAATAATCTAGGTTTATATAGGGGATATTTTTCAAGGGTAGGCGAAGCCGACCCTAAAAACTTAAAGTGTAATTTTTAGGTGAACAGTCAGCCACCGACTGCAAAAAAATCACCTTTTCAAAATTTTCAAAATGGAATATTCGCCATATTACGAATATTCACCACTAAAATTTTCCCCTGCCTTAGCATAGGATCATACTCATGATCTCCACTTACCTCATCTAACACAAGTATTAGTGACCTCTTCCATAAGAGTGGTTGGTTCATGATCGCAACTTCTTTTTCTCGGATCACGAATGGTATTACGCCCATTTATAAGACTAGTGGTATATGACTCCACATGATTATGAAAATTGGTTATGCCCTTATAGTCACTTTAGTTCCGTATCAATTCCTAAGGATCATATGTGACCAATCATCTGATAGGTAACTACCCATCTTGGTAGTGAAATCTTGTGATAGGAAAATGGCGAAGAGAGGAGGAAGATCAATGATTGATATGTCTTATGTGAATGAAAACTGGTACATGCATGGATAGTAATCTAAATTCCTTTGATGATTCCAACAATATTAACTATTGTACCATCCGAATCGAACAAATCCTTTAGAGACTGGTGTATATTGGATTCCTAGCATGTCTACAATTTTCTTGGGAATGACTGAACTATTGGCACCAAAATCGATCATGCAATTATGTATTAAATGATCACCAATGATCAGATAAATATAAAATTGTGGTGGTTTATTCACCTTAGGAATACTTTTCCCTTCCGGTTGACACAAACTTGTAGTAGTTTCTGCCCCATGACCCAATGCTTCATCATTTATACCAAAACTTTTTAGAGCCTCTTGCAAAAGGTTTCTTTGAGAAGGAATTGAGAGTGCTTCCCACATGGTAACACTCAAGTTGGTCTTCTTCATTTGTTCTACAATACTGAAGGGAATTGATCCTACTTTGCTGACATTTCTTTGGGCATTAGAATCCTCTTTTGGAAAATGTTTGTTGGGTACTGTGATTCCTAAAGAACCTTTTTTCCTTGCATCTTGACTATTATGTGTTTCTGTTGACTTATTTCCCTTGTTTTGTTAGAACCACCACTTGTGGCTAAGGCTATGAAGTGGATGCTTGATCATATTTGGAAGACTAGGATTCGATTGCCCTCTTTTTAGAGTGATTATTTTCTGCCACTAATGAAGAATCTATATTCAACCCACAAAAATCGCTTGCTTGCCAATTCAAAGAAGGTGGTTTCTTCAAAAGTAGATACACTTTGAACCATGAGGGCCTGGCTAAGAAATCCATTGGGAAAAATATTTTGATTGTGGGGTTGAGAACAAGGATAACACCATTCATAGTCTTGAACTAGATTATTTTGGATAGTACAAGGGCTCTAGAACAATTGGCAAGCAAGAGGATTCCTAAAGTTCAAGCTTGAAATTTGCATCTTGATTTTATGACCGATCGCTTCCTTGATAAGGTGGGTGGTTATCCTAGTATCTTGTTGATTCGGGATTGGTAAAGATGAGCATTTTGAGACTGCTTTCCTCTTAAGTGCAACAAGTTTATTCCCAAAGGTTTGCAGCAGTGACTTGACTTCACCAGATCGCTTGAAGGGGTGGGTGCAGCAGACTAAGGTTGGTTATTTGAGGTCAAGGAAGAGGAGAAATAGTAGGTTGGTTATTTGGGAGCTCCAAATACAATGGCATCGGTGGTCTCGGAGCTATATTTCCAGCTTGAATCAAATAATTATCTACTCTTGTAGCAACTTCGTAGGCATCAGGCAGTGTAGTCCCTCCCATGGACTGCATCATCATTGTTACATCATTTTTCAAGTCTTGTAAATAGTACAATAATACATTATTGGGAGAAGGATTTATGAAATCTAGAATTCTATTTCAAATATTTTGGAATCAGAACTTGAAATCACTCATATACTCTTAAGGAGCTCTCTTTATGGTAGTGAGTTGTTCCATGAGTGACAAGTGGTCACCGTTAGACGAGGGGTATAAATTTATATGAAATAGATTAAATATTAATTAAACTTTAATGATGCATATAAATAAATGAATGAATGCATATAATAATAAATGCACACAAAAGTAAATAACACCACAACATAGTGACACAAAATTTAATGTGGAAAACCCTAATGGGGTAAAAACCACGGAAGAATATTTTCTATTAATTTGAGAAACCAGCTTTAGTAACTCCTCTCCTCACTTTCTCGCCCATGTTTTTAACCCGGTGAATACAATCCAACCGATTATGACCTTATTAAGTGACAGGGCACACCCCAATTTAATATTTAGTTAATTAAATAACTAACCACCTAATATAAAGTTTATATTTAAATAATAAGAATATAATTTATTCTATATTAGTTAAATATAAACTAAATATTATGGTACATTTAATATTATAGATCTAACACTCCCACTTCATATTAAGTGGGGATCCATATGTCAACATTACCTGTTTGTACAACAGATTTACAAATCCATAAACCCCAAAGGTTTAGGCTAGCATATGTATTTTTGAAGGAATTATAACACCTTCATCATGCTCAACTTACCTTTTGGTACAAAAGGATTTGGAATCCATAAATCAGATGTATGATTTAGGATAAGCATGATTTGTGAGACTAAATCCCATCGTTTCTCATGGAAATATTCTTAAACCACATCTCTAGGAGCCTTTTATAACACAAGGACCTCATTTACAAATAGATGCAACCACTAGACTATATTTTCCATCAACTTTATTAGTTTATCAGAAACTCTATCAGTTTACATAGATCATACAAGATCTTTTTACAATGCTTTATACTAGAGTAGAAGTATATAAAAGGAGTCAACAACCTGAGTCTTCCATTAGGAGGTGACATTGCATGCACACTCCCCCTCAATGGAAACTCTAAAAGGCCAAGCATTGCACACACTTGTAGTATTTTACAACACACAATGACTTGTAAACATAACTGCAATCTTGATCTTCACCTAGAAGAACTGAGATCTCTATCACCGCAGAGAACCTTCTCTTGGATAACATGCATATGAACTTCAATATGCTTCATTCTTTGATGTTGAATTGGATTCTTTAGCAAGAGTAATACAAATCTGACCATCACATAGAAGAGGAATACTTCCTTCAACTTCCATGTGTATCTCTTCCAACAACTGCTTCAGCCACATGGCTTCTTTTCTACTTCCATTATACTTCTCTTCCTTAGTAGAAGAAATGGAGACTATTTGTTGCTTTTTTGTTCCAAGTAATGGTTCCTGCACTAAAAACTTGAATGCAAATCCATATGTATATTCTATATCCAACACAACATCAGCATGGTTAGTGTCATAATATCCATATAGACATCATAATAAGCATATTAGAAACCATTGTTGATTTCACTTTTAACCATTTATAAAATTTAAACACTTAGTTGTATAATAACTAACATAACAATATGCTTAACAACTAACCATGTTAAATATGTTGAAAATTTTCAACATATTACTCTTGTAAAAATATATATTAGACACAATCAGTATTGGACATCTCCAATACAAATGCAAGGGTGTCCTCAAGTGTCATTTTATATGCATATAATAATATTTTAGTAATCACATACTAAAAAAATTTAGACGTGTTTTATCAAAAACATATATATCTTTATTATCTAAGCATTTACAAATGAGATAAGACTTGATAAATAACAGATAATCAAATCATTCAAGAATAATCACAATATTCACTGAAAACATAATCCACTAACTGTGGACAATTCCCATGGATTTCGCTTCAAACAATTATCATGTAAGAACTTTTCAATACATTTCAAAAAAATTAAGCCTCTACGTGTCATATATGATCAATTTTTCATGGCAAAAATGAACAATGGTTCTATTTGTTGAATAAAATATCAAAAACGAAGTGAAATTTTAAAGCACATATAAGCCATTTTTAGTTATAGTTACTTCTATTTCATTTTTACTAATCCATTTAATTATAAATGAAAAACAACTCCTTTTTCAAATAAATCATATACTTTTCATTTAGAAGTAGTTTAGAAAGTTGTTATACTAGCACTAGTGATTATTCTCATCATCTTCATCTTGATTTATCAATTGAAAACTGATTAGACCCCATTTTCATGTAAATAAAATAAAATAATTAACGAGGATTAAAAAATCAAAGTTAATAGAAATCCCCTATCGTTGTTTAATCCTCACAATTGAAAAAATCGATCAGTTTACGTCGTAAAAGGAGGTCATGTCAAGTAGATAATCTACACACAAATGTATTAGTATGATATTAAAAATAAATTGAAATGTGAGTGAAATTTTTTTAGTTTTCTTTCTAGAAGACGACGATGATCTAGTCGTCATGTCAAAAAAATATCATTTCGAAAGAAAATATTACATTATTTTCACTATTTTTCTCAAAAAAAAGAATCTTTAGGATTAATTATATTTAAGTTTTAAAAAACAAAAAATAATTAAAACAATTGGAGCTCATGCTCCTTTATATGATGTTAATTTCTATCAACTTGACCGAATTGGTCTCACTAACAACCGAGCCATTTTATGAACATGGCGAGCTATATTGAGACCGGGCTACTTCACACAACTGAACGAGTTATTTTACATGGCATTACATGCACCACCCACTTTATTCTCAACTCGGTAGACTCAACAGCCACATCCATGTCATCACCACTACATAACTCAGCCTCGGCAAGAAAAAAAGCATAACACGTGGCCCAAGCCACATTACATAAGGCTTATAAATCCTTTTTCTCACCTTCCCCATCCCCATGTGCGATAAAAGACTTTTTTAAAATAAATATTCAATTTTATAAAATCGCATGCGAGGCGAGGCATATAATAACAATGTTTTTGTGCAACCACGTGGAGACATATGGTCAAAGCACAAGAGGTATAAGACTAAAGTTTTTTTATTTTCTTATAAAGCGGATAATTAAATATAAATAACCATTTAAATTTTGCTTTAAACCATCCAACATTATTCTAACATATGTGACTTGGTAAAAGGGAGCATATTTAAACCTTTGCCAAAAAAGTGTATATACATTTAGTGGTGGTGAGGCCAAGTTTCAACCATACATAGGAAAACTCATAATACACACTTGAGTGGGGTGATTCGGATTTAACATATGCAAAAGCCACGGGTAATATATAAGACTATAGTTTTTAATTAAAAACTAAATTCCCTTTCCATGTACTTTATGGAGCATAGGAATTAGTAGTATAGTCTAAAACATAGGTTAGTATGTTTATAAACTAACATAGGTATTGTAAATTTATTTTATAGTTTAGAACTAGAGTAATTTCTACCACATAGAATAGGCCCCTTCCATGTATTTTATCTCTAGCCAATCAAAAAATTGAGATGGCTATTTTTATGGAGAGTTTCGGGAGATCTATTATTATTTTGTTTTATTTGTTCTTGGAATAAATTTTAACCATTCAATCAAATGTTTAAATTTTTGTAAATATTATAATAGTTCTAAAAACTATAGATTTAAACTTTTTAATGATAGATTTTAGGTTAAATTAAATCAACCAAATATATAGTTTGTAAATTGTAAATCGTAGTTTTTTTTAATAATATATATTTCAAATGTTATTAATTTAAGAAAAGGGTACTGGAGGAGACAAACTCAATTATTTTCAAATTCTAAAGGTAAGCAAAATTTTACCATGGTTTTATCAAGTTTACCGGGGAATATGGATAAATGATAAGCCAATAGAAAAAATGTATTTCCTATTCTTGTGGGGTTTGTCTCGCCTCTCAAATCTTTCTTTTTACTTTTTGAAATCCACTTTCACCTTTTTCCCATATATATTTTTACTATATAAAAAATGTTTGATTTAAAAGTCAATAAAAAAAGGCATATAAGTATAAATTTAAAAACCTCTTTATAAACATGTGGGGGATTGAATGGGGCCGCCCCACTTAGGAATTAGATTATTTAAGAGGGGTATATATATATGTATGTATGTATGTATGTATGTATAATAGGGCCCCCAGATCTATACAATCTGTAGATAGGCCCTCGAGCGAGAGTAAAATCTATGATAGGGAGCCCTATCCCCCTATCTAAATCTCTAGTTCGGGGTGGGGGGGAGTCTAGATAGGGGCCCTTGCCCCCTTCAACTACCACTCCCCACTCCATATAGAATGGAATGGAGGTTAGTTCGGGAGGAGCCCTATAGATCTATGGGGGTGGTTGTATATAGTTGATTTAGCACCCCCTACCTATTCATGGGGTCCCTCTCTTACCTCGGTCGTTACGGGGGGTCGATTCTGGGAGTGCGGGCGTGAAGAAAGGAAGGAGGGAACGCAGTATATATATATAGTTGGGGCTTAATCGAGGTAAACTTGGCTATAAAAAGCCCCCTCTATATATATGGGTGAGTACCACCCGAGGAGCTATATATATATATATAATGGTGAGCATTAACATAATCCTATGTCATGTTATATCCCTAAGTTAAGTGGTATTTGTTAGCTTTATATGTGCTAGGTTTATGGGGGCAGTTTAGATTAGGTGTATTAAATATAAACTATATATACCCACCCTACTACAACCAAGACCACTAACATAGAAGTAAAACAAGAGGGATATTTAATTAAATTATATGTCATTTTTAAAAATTTATAAAAAGACAAAGTGTTTAGGGTAAACAAAACATATAGGAGTTATAGTTTATAATAGAAACTATATATGCCCACCCTACTCCAACCAAGACCACCAACATAGAAAAAAACATGAGGGATATTTAATTAATTTATACGTCATTTTTTTAAAATTTATAAAAACATCGCATTTAGGGTAAACAAAACATATAGGATTATAGTTTATAATATAAAATATAAGATTTTATTATATAGTTTTATATATAAACTATATCGTATATATTTTTATTTTTATTTTTATAAATCATAATTTATAAAAAGGATAGGTTTAAACTATAGAATGCATATATGATTTATAAAACATGAAATAGACCCTAATTAAAGGGATCCCAATAGCTATAGATGAACCTTCAATAAAAATAGGTAAAATTATAAACAAACAAACCAGGACGTTAGAATTTTTACATGTTTACCTTGGAATTTAACTCCGGCCTACATATACATTACAAAATATACAAAAATTAATAAAATATTTCTCAAACATTTTAACCCTTACCCGGTCTTGTAAGTTGTTTTCACATGTCTGTAATAATCATTCACTGTGCACACACATATATCTCCAAAAAAAATATTAATTTATTAAAATGTTTGGGAGAGGGTGGGAGGGTTAAATAAATTCCTAACCAACTAACCAACCAACTACCCCAAGGAACATGACTTTTGATTAATTAAATTAATAGTCAATACTTAACTCCGCTCTAGTACCATGTCAGGATGAGGGGTATAAATTTATATGAACCATATTAAATATTAATTAAACATTAATGATGCATATAAATAAATGAATGAATGCACATAGTAATAAATACACAGAAAAGTAAATAACACCATAACACAGTGACACAAAATTTAACGTGGAAAACCCCAATGGGGTAAAAACCACGAAGAATATTTTCCATTAATTTGAGAAACTTTTCAACTAGTCCAATAACTCCTCTCCTCACTTCTGCTCCATGTTTTTAACCCAATGAATACAATTCAACCAATTATGGCCCATGACCATATTTAAATAACCCGAAGGGTTATGACCTTATTAAGTGATGGGGCACACCCCAATTTAATATTTAGTTAATTAAATAACTAACCACCTAATATAAAGTTTATATTTAAATAATAAGAATATAATTTATTCTATATTATTTAAATATAAACTAAATATTATGATACACTTAATATTATAGTTCTAACAATCACTCTTGTATTTGAACTATTTGCAAATATTTTCTCCCAATTCCTCCCAAGTGGTTATAGTGCCATCTTCTAACCCATGAAACCACCAAGTGTTTTTCCTCAAGGAAGTAGCCAGGAGTCTAACCACAATGTTGTGTTCTATAATATTATGTACTTGCACAAATGTTAAGCGGATCAATAATATGTTCCATGGAGTAATATGAGTTTCCCATTGTAAAAGGGAAAACTTTTGAGTGCCGCAAAGAGGTATAGGATCACGTTGAGCCAATTGGAGAGGATTGCTTGCATTGAAAGGAGGAAAAGCTTGGTTCCTTATAGGGGCTGCCATACCAACGAGAGGTTGATTGTTCTTGGGTGGAGGAAACCTTCCGTAAGGAGGATTTGAATCCTATGAGGTGATGTTGAAATACCTCTTCTCCTTCTCCTTGGAGGAGAAAAGGATAATTCAATATGCTTTGATAATTTCCTTGCTTTTAAGAAGTTCTTGTCTGAATTCTTTGCATAAGTTAACACACTAAGATTCAAAGTCCAAATATATGGAGTCACTTTAGTACTTTGATTCGTGCAAGTATGAAGAGAAGTACAAACTCTTTGTCCCACTGGGAGTGCCAAAAATCGTTATCACCAAATCACCGCACCCTCCGAATGGCCAAGTGATGAATAGGGCATTCAGCATGATTGGGTAACATGGGATCATCTCTCAAGTTGTGGGACTTGTATCTTGAGGTGAACCTCCGGAGAAGGTTGGATTCTTCTTCCAAAACTAGGCACTATACTACTCATAATGCAATAAAAGCAACTAACTAGACCCATACTAACATTTCGAGGGGCTTAGGGACAAGGATTTGTAAGAAATAAAACCTACACTATGAATGGTGATGCACCAAGAAAGGGTTTTTATAGACAATTTTTTTGTCTTCCAATGAAAAAGGATGAACAAGCACCAATACTCAACCGCATACAAAACTCCACTCCCGATAAGCACAAACTCCCAAAACCTATAATGGAAACTTGAAATCGCATAGTATACCTGCAAGCATGAGAAAGGAAAAACAAAGTAGCAAAAATAATGAAAGGACAAATAATTAGTCACATAACACAATTTATATTACTTCAATCACATGCACAATGCATCATTATAGTACGAAGAGGTAGTGGTTTCCATTACAATCTTTGGAAAAAAAGGCTTGAGATTTCCCAAATCCACAATAGATTAGCTTTTGAAAAGAGAGGAATTAGAAAATGTCTAACCCTTTGAAATGAGTTCCTCATTTACATTTATAGAAAATCCAAGTTGGAGAGAAGAGAAGGGGAATCCTAAATTTTGGGCAAATGGTCTCCATACTTGATTACATCATTAATTACACATGGGAAGAACATTCCACCACTAATTCTCCACAAATTCAAAAATTATAATTTATCCTCATTTTAATAAAAAAATATTTTTAATAAAATCTAAAGGCATCTCGGCCTTTGATGGGCCCCATAAGGTTGATTAATGTGAAATGGGGTTCTTGGATTGTGATTATCCTGCTAACTCGTCCACTTTATTTGAAATGGCTCGGTCGAGTCATATCCTATTCTCCCGCCACCTTTTTGCATTATTTAGTGAGCTCTTCATTGTACGTATTACACACAAACCACATAATTAGATCCCTTCCCATGTTGCAGATGAATCCTCCCTACTTATCTTGTCATGCCACATTCTACATCGTCAACCCTTTGCATTTTAACCACCACCCTTGTTGAATGCTTGTCTCCAATGTCAACGGTGAGTCCATTGCAGCAAACAGCTCCCACAATTCACCATGAGTCCTTTGAAACTCCTCCATCTCCACATGTCTCGCCAAGTTATTTATTCCACATTGATCAAGTTTCGTGCTCCCATTTGTTACATTGCCGCCACTTGTACACTTTAACCAGCCTATCGAGTTATTGCCGAGAAATTGGGGCTTGCTTCCACATTTTTGTCCACTCATTTATCGGATGTTCCACCTTTACCACCTTGGGTTTGCATTAACATGTCGCCCCAACTACTCGGGCCTCTCCACATCACCTACCAACTTGGATTTGCATTGAAATTCAATCACTCACCGAGATGGCTCATCGCATCAACTACCGCTAACCATCATAATGTGATCACCACGCATCCCCGAATATCCCTAGTTTGGGCTTCACCTTGGCACATTCCCCACGTAATGGCCCATCTCCTATGCGATCTCTCGTAGTTATGGCTCAACCACATTATCCCTGGAAGACCCAAAATGTTCCAACCCTAACTTCCCATTTTCCATACACCAACTTGGTCATTTGTCTCCTAATCTCTGCAATTCCCACAATGAATTCCCCATCATGTCGAGCCATACTTATCCTCGGGTGCGGAACTCCACCAAGGCTCACCATCTTCAAAATCTTGAACTTGGCTTCAACTTGGAATTTTCCCTCAACCGAGCAACTCAGCATCTATGAGCTTGATATTGAGCCATTGAATCGAGATGACTCGACCGATCCTTCACATGTTGTGCCTAACTCAATTAGTTCGACTTGGCATCCCCACTCTCGAGCTTAACTCGCCTCCCGTCAAAACTCCTCATGAGAAACTCACCTAGCCCATTGACCCAAGCTCTCATTCCTCTGTGTAATCCTTGGTGGCATGTCTTCCAAGCCGAGCTTGAATCCTTCTCACTTACACACTTACAATACCAAGCTATGGGTTGACATATTCACCTTACTCAATGATTCCCCATCACTCGAGCTCAATTCCGTGTGATTCCCATTAGTTCGACAACGAGCCTTTGCACTAACATGTTTCCTTCCTAGTACTTGGTCCTCCATGCCAAACCCACTACCTCTAACCATTATCGAGCTAACATGATGAGTCTCGACCAATCTCAACCGATCGATCATGCCCATGCCCATGTTCGAGCTGTAAATGTTATCTATATGAGCTTCCATCGCTTTGTTCAATGTTCTGAGCTTGAGGTTTTCTCATGAGTCTCGAGCTCATGATCCCAACTCGATATTTTGAGTTTCCTTCACAGTTTTATGATTTTCTCTCAAAATCCATTTTCACCCAAGACCCTAGAGTTTCTCGGCCCACCATTTCTCCCCAAAGAACACGCTTTCCCTCTATCAATGCTTTTAACTATGATCTCGTTGGAATGGCTTGACTTACATCATTCACACCGTGATTCTTGTGATGAGAGATTTTCGAGCTCGCCCTTCAATGACTCACTCAAGCCACAGTGACACTCCCTACAAGTCATCTCTCAACCTTGACATGTGCTTACCTTGGTGATTGAATTGTTGGTGATACTTTGAGCCACCTAATGTTAATGAATCCAAATTGGGTCACTTCTAACCCGAAAATCACCTCATCACATTCCATCATGCATACACATCATTTACAACCATTTTCTACCTCATGCCATATGTATTTCCAATGACCCAAACCGAGCTTGGTGTAGAGCTCGTTACCCCATCTCGCACGTAGTTTCCCTTCCTATAGTCGAGTTGCGATAAATATTCATCCCGATAGATCTCAACCATTGCTTTCACAAATTGAAACTCTACATATTGCATTGAAAATGCCCCACCTTATTTTATACATGATTGAGTCTTATGAAAGTGAGCTCAAGCCGTGCACTCCACCCGAGATGCCACCTATTCCAACTTTGACTTGGCAAGATGATTAATCTCTATCAATGAGCTCTAAGTTGTGGCTTGATGCCTAACCCTTTATATTGATTCTTCACAAGCTAGCTCTATTCTATGGGTTTTACATCGAGTTTGATTATGTTCTTGTCATTTTGATGAGAATATTTTCCCACCTTTGTCAATGCTCAACATTCATGGTGGAATGGTTTTCTACATGCAACATTGGCTTCACATGGCTTGGCTAGTACCAAGTCGATCTCGCTCGATATCATCCTCATTCATTCTACTACTTGAATTGCTTAGTCTTGTATTATTTCCCATGACCATGCCTCATGTTAAGCCATTTTTACTAAGCCTCCACCTATGCAAACATGTCCTTGAGCTCCTAAAATCTTCCTTTCAACAAATTCCCCACTCGACATGGCTCACCCACCAAGTTCATCTCGTGAGCCCATCGAAATAAGTTTGACTCACGTTGTTTACAAATAATCTCCTCGTGAACACCTTGTGAAACACAATATGTGGTCAAAGCTGCTTAATATAACTAGCCCTCTATGTAATTAGATAACTCACCAAGAATCTTGCTGAGCTACTCAGCAAGTCATTTGAGCTCGAAGCCCCTTCCTACGCATTTTCACACTTGACCTTAAAACCTCTGAATTTCCACCATTCACTTGAACCGTGAGGATTATGAAATGTTAATAAGTCCCCATAAGATTAGCTTATTAATTTTGACCAAATTTTTACCATGGTGATTTGAAATGGACCCACTAAGATCAATTTTCTTTCTCTGAACAAACCTTACACCTCCAAGACCCGAAAAAGGAAAAAATAGTCTAGGATGATCCTAAACCTTCCTGAGACACTGTAAATGTTCCCAAACCTCAAAATTTAATTAAAATGGTCCAGAATGATGAAGAAGAACTTTTATGGTCCCAGGATCCAATAGGCCTCCATTGACCAATTTTACCCCAAGGGGAAAAATTGGATAACAAATGATCTGTAAACTCTTCAACTTTGGAATTATCCATAGAATCACAATTCATCGATGTTGTTCTACTTTCTATTAGAAATAACAGAGATAGCTAGTGAATGAATTATACTTGTGCTTAGAATCAACAATTTGCAGAAAGGGAAATAATATATACTCATACACCAATAATTTTATTTTGCAAAACCTCCAGAGGAGGAAAAACTAGTCGGGAAGGGCAATTGCTCTTTCTTACCACTTTTACTGGCCAATTCAACAATAAGTATAGAAATTACAATAAGTATGAAAGAGAAGTAGATAATATCTCACACTTCCTCCCAGTTACTTGATTACTCTATCTCAATTACTCCTTTCTTCTACAAATCACAATTCCAACACTAAGAGCTTCTTACTCACTTGCTTCATGCTTCGATGCCTTTGTTCTCTTCCATAACATGCATTTATAGCCTTTCTCATGTTCTCCCATGCACTGGAGAATGGGAAAGGTCATGCAGAAGAAGAGACATGGACACCCTTTGGAATTATGGGACTATTCATGTCATATTTTATTTTTGTCCACAAGAGCCAGACTACCACCCAATGCAAACCAGCGGTCCCAAGCCTACCAACCTAGTGGGGCGGAGGTTCTGTAACTGCCACCCTGCACGAGGTGGCGGTCATGTCACTAAATAGATAGAACCTCCGTGTATCATTTTTTTCTTCTTCATGTTGGCTGATTTGATAAAGTAGAGTCATTTTGGATCCCTATGGATCACACCTCCCCTACTTAGGAGGCTTTTGGTCCCACAAAAGCTTAGTGGGGGAGTAGATGAGGAAATAATTCCCTCACTTGCTCCTTTGGGTACCACCAGCCTGCCTTGGTGTCTTTCCTTTCAGTCCAATTTGTCAAAACTCTTGCAAACCTCTCCTAGTCTCTCTGACCTTCTGCTGCAGTACTACATCCTCCTCCAATTCACCTTGTGATTCCAAGACACAATCCTCAATGGAAGGTAGCAACTGTAGTTCTTCATCTTCATCTAGCATGGATGGCTCATATAGGTGTAAGTTCTCACAGTTTACTATAGAGTACATCCTCATGAATGATGACAAATCAAGTCGAAAGGCATTTTCTCCAACCTGCTCCAATATGGTGAAGGGTCCATATCGTAGTGGCTTGAGCTTCCATGTTTGACCTTGTAGTCTCTCCTTGCTCAAGTAAAGCCAAACTCTATCTCCAACATGAAGCTTATGTTCCCTTCTATGTTGATCGTGCCTAGCTTTGTACTTGGCTTGATATTTCTCTAGTTGTTCCTTGACTTTGAGATGGATTTGTCGATCCTCTCAATGAATTTGTTTTCTCTAGTCACCTTTGTGTCTCATGTATCCTTCTCATCTTGCTATCCAACTGCTATGTCCAGCAGATTTGTAGGTAGATAACCGAGCATGCTTCAAATGGTGACTTCATAGTGTATGTGTGTACTACCCGGTTATAGGAATGTTGAATGTAGGCTAAGGACTTGTCCCAAGTCCTTGGGTATTTACTGTTATACCCTCTGATCAACTGTACCAAAGTCTAGTTTACCAACACTTTTTGTCCATCTGTCTCGTGGATGAAAAATTGTGCTCCTTTGTAACCTCGATATCCATCTTGTCCCACAAAATAGTCCAAAACTTCCCCAAGAACCTAGAATCCCCGTCAAAACAATATACTTTGGCAAACCAAAATGCACCCATACATTAACAAAGAAAAGATCTTCCACCTCATGTGATTTTATTGTATTTTTACATGCCATAAGAATACACATCTTACTAAATCTATTAACAACAACATAGAGATAGTCATGGCCATGTTTAGACATAGGTAATCCTCCTACAAAATACATAGAAATTTCCTCCCACAGACGAGTAGTAGTCTGTGGTAGCGGCATATACAAACCTTCCTTCCTAGTCTTAGGCTTGCTAGTACAACAAAGTTTACATCCTCGTATAAATTTTAATACTTCTTCTTGCATATTGGGCCAATACACGTACCTTTGTAAGTGGGCTAGGGTCTTACCAACACCGAAATGTCTCACTACTTTCGAGGTATGTGCTTCCCTCATCAATAGAATTCACTCTTCTTTTGGCATGCAAAGCTTCCCCCATCGGTAGAGCAGCCCGTATTTGAGATAACAATCTTCAATCCCTATCCTTTCAGCCCCTTGAGACTACAACTACTAAAATTTCACCCCAAAGTATTTTCCTAGGCATATGCCTCTTCATAAGCTTCCTTCGTGAAGGGCTCGATCTGAGAGATAGTGGCCAAACAGAAAACTTCTCCTATGTGGGTGGCCTAAACAACATGTCTACCACCAAGTTTGTACTACCCTTCTTGTATTTAATCACCAAATGGAATTGTTGAAGGAACCCCATCCATTTGTAGTGCCTTGCCTCACCAGTAACTTAGACCGTGCTTGCAAAGACTAGAGAGGTTTGTGGTCAGTGTGCACAATAGTTTCTTTACCCAAAAAATAATGCTTCCATTTTTTAATTTCATGAACTAGTGCATACATTTCCTTATCATATATTGAATATCCTTTAACTACTGAAGTGAAAGTTTTAGAATGATAACATACGAGTTTACCTCCTTAAAGCAACACTGCGCCCATGGCGTAATCACTAGCATCTGTCTCTACTTCAAAAGGATGTTGCAAATTAGGAAGAGCAAGTACTAGAGCATGAATAATATTGTATTTCAATAACTCAAATGATTTTTCTTGTTCCTTACCCCAGTCAAAACCCTTACTCTTTGTAGCCACTGTGTGTAGAGGTGCTACAATCACGGAGAAGCTTGGAATGAACTTCCGCATGTATTGTACTGCTCCCACAAAACTCCTTGTTTTTTTGGCTCCTATTGGTGTTGGCACATTAGTGATGGCTTCCACCTTCTTTGGATCCACTCGTATCTCTCCTCCTTTAACCACGTGCCTAAGATAGACAAGTGACTATTTGGAAAATTCACATTTCTTCATATTATAAAGCAGTTGTTTAACCCTAAGAACTTGCAAGACTTGCTGCAAATGAGTTAGATGTTCCTCCCATGTGGCACTAAAAATCAAGATATCATCTAGATATACAAGACACATGAATATATGAAATCCTATAATACATCATTCTTCAATCTCATAAATGTAGCAGGTGCATTGCATAACCCAAAAGTAAGTACTAACCATTCATACAAATCTTGTTTTGTCTTAAAGGTAGTCTTCCATATATCCTCCTTCATTCTGACTTGGTGATAACCTAACTTGAGATCCAACTTCGTGAAAATTTTGGCATGCTAAAGCTTCTCTAGAGATCATCTATGCAGGAAGTGGATATTTGTTCTTTATAGTGATCTTGTTCAAAGCACGGTAGTCGATGCACATTCTCCAAGAACCATCCTTCTTTGGCACCATCATGATAGGCAAACCGCATGGTGAGGTGCTCGGACGTATCACCCCTTGGTCTATTAGTTCCTAAAGTTGTTTCTTTACTTCAGTACTCTCAAGCAAGGATTTCCTATACAACCCGATGTTCGGTAGAGGGGATTCTGGAAATAGTTGAATCTCATGCTCTACTTCCCATTTTGGTGGTAACCCACTAGGATCTGAAATACTTCTGAAAAGACTGAATAATACTATCCAAATCATGCTTTCCCTGGTTATAAATCTCTGCAACTTCTACCCCATCTTGTTTATCCTTCAATAAAAGTAAACAAAACTGATTATGATTTTCCTGAATAAGTCATTTTGCTTGGTTAGCACTTACCATAGTAACATGTGTCTTACGTTGGTGTGCCCGGATGTTGTAGTTGATCCCATCCTTGACCCATTTGTACCAGTTTTCCCTCCTCATAAATATAGCATCCCTAACATACAAGTAAGGACTCCCAAATACAACATCAAAAGCATCAAGTGGAATAATGTCAGCTTCAAAAACATCAATATATTGGGAATTTATCCCAAACTTGACCTTACATCTTCTTGTTACCTAAATTTCAACACCCTTCTTCACCCAACCAAAAGGATAAGGGTGTGGATGCTCATAAGTCTCAAGACCAAGATTCTTTACAACTACTTCATAAATCAAGTTAGACTGAGAACCGGTATCAACCAAATCATTTACCTTAGTTCTCTTGATATGGATTTTGATCTGGAATAGTCTACTCATCTCCTCTTCCTGGTTGTCCATGTTGGTGGCCGTGCATACAAGCCTCTCATCTACATCAGAGTCATCTTCAATTTCCACCTCCCCTTTTTTTCACAGTTGTTATGGACTTCTTCGATTCCTTGGTTCAGTTCTTTAGATGCAAATTCCAACATGTAGCGTCGGTATGACCATTAATATCACAGTTCTTGAAAAATTCTTGGGATCTTTACAAGTATTCAAAGTAGTGGCAGCTTGTTTACCTTTCCCTTTCCACTTACCCTTGTTACTTGTTTTCCCAAACTCTTTCTTCTACTGATTTTTTGACTGCTTTACCCTTGGCTCTACTTCTCCTTGCTTCTTTTCATCATCTATGTAGTATGCATGTATGCATGCTTCATTGAGATCTTTGGGCTTTGTGGAGATGAATTTTCTTTGAAGGTGAGTGTGAAGTCCTCCCAAGTACTTGGTCAAAATATCCTCATCCTCCAAGTCCATGTTAAGCAACATGGCTTGCCTCTAAAACTTTGTAGTATAGTCCTGCACACTTTGACCACTTGCTTTGTCTAAAATATTGCCATTTAATCATTTGGTTAGTCTTATGGCCAATAGGATAGAAGTTAGCTCTAAGTAATTCTTTAAATTCTTGCCAAGATTTCACAATAGGATGCTTATTCTTTTCACAAGTGGCTAGATGGGTTTCCCACCAAACCAGAGCATGTCCCTCCATCTTGAGATGTGCAAAGGTGATCCTTTGTGCCTCAGTGACATTATGGACGCTAAAGTACACTTCTAACTATTTTAACCATTTATCAAGCAACTCTACATATACTTGTCCTTCAAAGCTTTTAATCTCAACTTTTGCTTCAACTTTAAAAGGAGTATGATCGGATTTTACCTTTTATCTTGTGTTAGAAGTCTCTTCTTCATAATCTTCCCCATAACTTTCCTAATGGTGGCTCTTTCCTATGCCAAAGTTTTCAGCAAAGCCCCAAACCACCGAGTCCACGGAGTCTTGTTTGACAGAATTTTTCTTCTATAAATCAGCAAGCTCTTCTTGCCTTCTAAACATCCTATCCATCATGGTCTTCAAAGATCTTGATTCTACGGACCAAGTTCTCTTCCTCCATTTGTCCCCGAATTCTTTGTTTCCACTTCTTTGTAGAAATTTCTGGATCACAAGGTAAAGCCTCTTCACCTTTAGATCTTGTCACTATCATACAAATCCAAGAACGAATACCACAATCTTGGATAATTGTTAGCTCTAATACCAAAATGATCTATAAACTCTTCAACTTTGGAATTATCCACATAATCACAATTAATCATTGTTGTTCTACTTTCTATTAGAAAATAACAGAGATAGCTAGTGAATGAATTATACTTGTGCTTAGAATCAACAATTTGCAGAAAGGGAAAGAATATAGACTCATACACCAAAAATTTTATCCTGGAAAACCTCCAGAGGAGGAAAAACTAGTCGGGAAGGGAAATTGCTCTTTCTTCCCACTTTTATTGGCCAATTCAATAATAAGTATAGAAATTACAATAAGTATGAAAGAGAAGTAGATAATATCTCACACTTCCTCCCAGTTACTTGCTTGCTCTATCTCAATTACTCCTTGCTTCTACAAATCACAATTCCAACACTAAGAGCTTATTACTCACTTGCTTCATGCATTGATGCCTTTGTTCTCTTCCATAACATGCATTTATAGCCTTTCTCATGTTCTCCCGCACTTTGGAGAATGGGAAAGGTCATGCATAAGAAGATACATGGACACCCTTTGGAATTCAAGGACTATTCACGTCATATTTAATTTTCTATCCGCAAGAGTGAGGACCACCACCTCGCACAGGGCGATGGTCCTATTACTAAACAAATAGAACCTTCGCGCATCATTTTTTTCTTCTTTGTGTTGGCTGATTTGATAAAGTAAAGTCATTTTGGATCCCTAAGGATCAACAAATCCTTGCTTATAAATTTTGGAGATCGACACTTGAAGTTTGTTTGGTGACCTAGTTTATTTCACCATCTTTGCAAGCTCGTTTATCATCATGGAGATTTTCCATCACCTCATCCACTCTTATTTATTTTTATAGTCCCGTTGGTCTCGAAAATCAATCGGGTGGTCTCGATCTATGGATAGATAGGCCAATAGTGTGTAGGGCATAGCCCTTCTTTGAGACAGCAAAGTGAAACTGGTTTATTTCTATTCTACCAAGCAAGAACCTATGAAAATCTTACAGTATTCTACCTTCGGGGGGTTAGGATCTCGTCCTAGTAGAGGTAGTTCGGACTAAGAACAGAAAGGTAGGAAAGAAGGAATGGAGGAAGGATAGATCTGAAGGGAGAAAAGAAATGAATTCCAAGATGGAAAGGTCAGAAGGTTTATGCTTTGGGCTAGTAGTAAACAAAGCCAAACTTACTTACATAAACAAATAAAGCAATACTGATGAACAAATGACAAAAGTAGAGATAGATCTAACAAAAAGAAACACAGATCTAACTTAAGAGAGATCTAATGCACATAACACATAAATTCAGCACAAAGTCTCAATGTATGTATTAATATTTTCTTATGTTACAAGAAAGTACAAAGTCTTTCTCTCCTCACTTCTATTTTTCATACAAAATTGTCCCCCAGAATACAAGTATTCCAATGTATTTATAGGAGGAGGAGAAAGAGGACAAAAAGAAACCAACCACTTATTTACAAAATATCTACAAAATATCTAAAAGTCAAAAGTTGACTTTTGGGCAATTTTAGGATGGCAACATCCCATGGTGCAACATGGATGATGTCATCACATGTGCCAACATGCTTTTAAATATTTTACAAAAATGGAAAATCCATCCTAGAGGAAGCTATTCATCATCGTCTCTCGCTTGAATTTAGCTTCCGGCCGAGACTCAGACAATCAATGTGGCACTGCGTGTGCGATACTCTGCAAACTTGTTGATCATCTTTTGAAGTTGGCATTGATCAGGACCCTAGAAATGGTCGTGAATAACCTCGCAAGTCTCTTTCTCGTTCTTGAGCTTGTCGGGAAAATCAGCGTACTCTTGGTTTGCATTGGTAAAAGATCCTATAAAATCGCGGCAGGCTAAGAGGTTATTGATGGACTCTCGATCGAAAGTGACCTCTTGCGCCATACCTTGAGAGACAATACCCTTGAAGAGTTGGAACATGCCATCTACTTCTCTCAACTCATAGGATGGCCTAAGCAGTCTAGGAGACATTTTTGAAACTGCTTTCTCCATGTTGTGTAGCGCATCAAAGGCTTCTTCCTTGAATTTGTCGATTCTTTCTAGGATGAATTCCATTTGATCAACCCGGTAATCTAAAGCAGTGAGAGCTTTATAATGTGCCCGCAGGTGATCGGTAACGCTGACCTTTAACAGGTCGTTAGCCGGACAATTGACCATGGTCTGGAATGTTCCCTGCTATAACTTAGCTTTATCCAACTCCTCATAAAGGGATCTCGCTACTACTTGTAGCTCTTTATTTCCTCAAGTTATATCCCGATGTAGTAACCTAAACCTACCAATTATTATCTGACCATCCTGGAGGATTTTCTCAATCCAGATGACATAGTTGTACCCTATTCAGCAATATTTATGTATTCATCTATTTTTTCTTGGTGGGATCTTGAACAAGTTCTGCAAAGTAGTTATTGAAGGAGCTCTGCCCATTTTCTGCAAAGCTTGGAGGAGATGCCCGTTCTATTCTTTGAGTATTCTCTTCTCCTCTTTGGCCTCTTGTAGCTTCTTGCAGAGGGCATCAACAGCTAATAAGGCCTCTCCTTGCAGGCTTTTGGATGATGTTCCCATTATGACTTGAGTCACTATGAAGTCTGTAGGAGACATATCTTCCTTCTTCTTTATGGGATCTGGATAGGCTATCTCCATGACCCTTTCTCCTAAGGCACTTTTCGAGAAGCGAGTTAATGTTTTTTGCTTCTTGGGTCCCTTTTTCAGAATGAAAGAGAAGTCCATAGCTGCAATGGGGACCTTCCTCTTGTGTTGACTCAAGTGGTCGGAGATCCAACCAGAATTAGGGGATCGGGATCGGAAGAAGAAGAGGAAATAGGGGTGAAAGGGGGAGCAACTGGAGTGGACTCGGGAAGAAAGTGGAAAACACTTGGTGGTGGCATGGATAGAGAATCCGATGTGCTAGCGCTTACAAGGCCTAGAGTCACTACAAGAGAGGAGAAAGATGCGAAGATGGAAGGGATCTGTAGTTGGATGGAGGGAATACTAGGTGACAGATCCGCAAGGGAGGAAAAGATGGAAGAAGTGGGAGATGGAAGGGAGGAAGATGGAGGAGAAGAAACAACCAAAGGAGTGGTTACCTGAGGAGGAGGAGGGAGAGGAGAAGAAGAGGGAATGGAGGGCACCTCCATAGGTGTAGTGCGTCAACATCCGAGAGGATGTGTTCATTGGAACATCTACTGCTTCTTCCTTTCCTGGGGACACTAAGTCCACTATTTTCTTTGAGGCAGAAGAAGGGCTAACAGGAGCTTTCTCCTACTTGCTTGATTCTCCAACTTCATCTTTTCCTTTGCCCTTTGGCAAGTGATCTAGCTTTGGAGGTGCTCTTCCTAAGGGGGAAGTAGTGAAATCCACCCCAAGGTAGATGAGACCATTTTGTTTGCACCAATGTTTGGTACGTTGTAATGTGGGTGAACCCTTTCTTCTATGGTCTTGGGTGCCTTAGTCCTATCGATGCTTGTAAATGGCCAATCATCCCCATCTCGTGTCAAGGTAAACCTAATCAATTTCTGATCGGTTTCTTGGAAATATTTTATGATGATGGCAACTCCATAGTGGATGATCTCTGCCAATGCCAACCGGGAGTGATCTTTTCACCTGATTTCAACTTCGTGGTTGACATCTATCCATATGTCCTCGATTTCTGGGACATGGATAGGATCGATCTTTGCCTTGGGGAGGAAGCCCGGCAGTCGTAGGTTAGCCTTGCTGGGAAATCATGCTTCAGGTTGAGCAATTCCAGCTCTGCAAACATTTCTTGGGCTTTACCCAATAAGGTGCATGTGTATCTACCAACCATGAGGGGGAAAGGAGTTCCACCCTTCTTCCTTTTCATAAATTTTTCATGATATGTAATTAGCTACCTTGAGAGCTCCAGGAGGATCATCTTGGGCCCTGCATATCTTGGCAACCTTGTTGGTTCTCCCAGAAGTTGGGCAGCTCTTAGATATGTGAAGGTGGGGAATTATGTAAACAAATCCCCCATTTCTTTGTGGCAGTGACCATGCTCATGTTGGTCCAACCATGCCTCATGTTTGGCCTCATTAGGCAAATCACCTCATAAAAGAAGGCGTCGTTGATCTTGTTGAACTGGGTGATACTAGCTTCGAGCCTTAGCTCCCGGTAGTACTCATATATCTTGACCTAGGCCATACCCCACTTTGAATCAGTCTTGGGTACTCTCTTTCTAAGGAGGCAAGCAATGCATATACGACATAGGAGTTCATATAGAACCTCCCAGTCATTGAAACCTGTTGGAGTTGCTGCGAGATAGTATCACTGATAATCTCTCCCCACCAAAACGTTGCTCAGGCACATTCTTGCTTATGGTCTCTAAGTACCTGAGCATCCATTTGTGAAAGTGGTGGGCATCAGGAAGCCCGAATACTCTACTGAGGAAAGTGATGGTATCACTTAGCTCCTCTGAGAAGTCACTGCGGTGGATGGTTTGTGGCCATCTACTCATTACCTTTTTGTTCTTCAGGTAAACCTCATTCATCATCTGCATGCACTTGTCCTCATTATTGGTCCAAGTCTTTATGCAGTCTTCTCGGCTTACTGCCACATACTAGGCTATGGTGAGGAATGCCCAACATGACTTTGAAGTGCCAGGCTGTGAGATTAATGACCACCTTGCCCTCTTTTTCTTCGACATATTTTGTGTCTTTATTGTAACAATGGGCCACTATCATGAAGAAATCATTATTGATAGCACTTACTAGAAGACCTGCTGCAAAATGTAGCCCGCTACCCACCAACTTGTCCATCCATGGGCTTTCGGTAACTTGTTGGGTTCTAGCCTAGAAATCATTCATATCTATGTGCCCAAGCTCTGAGTCTCTGATGTCAAGAGAGAATTCTACAAGCAAGTCAGGCATCCTAACTCTCTGATATTTATATTTCATTTCTTGCTTTGTCAACTTAGCTTTTCCTTTAGACTTAGTTGGCTTCTTGCTTGATGAAGACATGTGTGAGCTCGAGGGTGGCTGCTTTTTGCTCATATGGAGAATCAAAGAGGTCCAACATAGAAGATCCATGTCAACCATCATGTTATCCATAATAACAGCTTGCAGAATGAAAAATGAGCTATTTATAAGCCTTAAGGTGCAAGGCGTAGGTTTATAGCATGCATAAGGGCTTAAATAGGTTGGGTGCACTTTTGAGGATGTCAACATGAAAAAATATGTGCCTATGTTGGAAGGGGGAAAGCCATGCCAAAGGATTATAGAGGGGCACACTTTTGAGGAGTGTTGCATGAAAGATCTTAGTGCCAAAGAGAAAGGCATGGGGTGCAGGTTTGCAACACACAACATGCAGTGTTGGTGTTAAGGTCCATGCGCCAATGCCTTAGGAAAATTGTGAACTGGGCACTGCTTAAAAGATGATGTTGCATGGTTTTACAGTGCACCCAAGGTGGGGTTTTGGTAAGTGTTGCATAGAAGCTTAATGTGCCAAAGGATTATAGAGGGCGCAGATTTGGGGAACACAACATCAAATGCTAATGTTGGTTGGGATGCACCTGCGCCTTGAGGAGATTTGTTAGGTGTTTATACCTGCGCAGTTTAAAATATGTTGCATGCGGGATAGTGCACTTGGCGCAACTGTGGGGATTGCAACATGAAAGGATAGTGTGCCAAAGGAATAAGACTGATTTTTGCATTTTCTATACAACTTCTTAGGTTCCTCTCTCTTTTGATTTTGCCAAAATAACAAAGAGAGGTTTTGTGGGATTTGGATAAGGCAGTAGGCAGGGAAAAAGGGATTTTATTTCTTTCAGAGGCAGAGCCTTCTCAGATTTGCAGATCTGGAAGGAGAGATAAGGTGTTTTTTTTTTTTTAAGTTCATGGATTGTTAAGTCTATTTATTTCTAGATTTCTAGATTTAACCTTTTATAACAAACCTAAAACCATAACAACCAAAAAGCAAAACCACAAACAACCATAAGAGTGATAAAAACCACTTACCAGGGATATATAACGACGAAGGAACGATGTGGGATCCACAAACACGACAAACGGTACGTGGGGCTGACAGGAAAGGCTGACAGTGCAAAAGAACAACTTTTCTTAATTTTCAAAATGTGAAAATGACAGGTGTTAACCGCATATTTATAGGAAAAACCCACATTTATGACGCCACCAACCACCTTTGGCGCGGTTGGTGAGGTGTCAACACCATGATTTCAGCAGTGCCTATGTCATGCCTAAAGAAGTGTCAACATGATTGTAAATGCGCCTTGGGCGCAACTTGGTTTTTGTCGACACTAAAGCTTCAACGCCTAAATCACACATTCAAACCTAACAACATGCTAATTTCCACACCTTTAGCACATTTCTTTGGCACAAGTTCGAGGATGTTGACATGTAACTCTTAGTGCCTAAAGGGTGCAACTTTATAGATGTTGACATGTTATTTGCTATGCGCCAAAGGTTTTATTAAAGGGCGCATGTTTTGTACTGTTGACATGTCAATTCTTGCACCCACTTCAAAAAGGCTGAAAATGGCTAAGTTCTTTAAAACTTGATTTCCGGAAGGGAATTTTAAGTCATTTTGAACATTAGTAGACCTTCTCAGGGGACCAAAATGAATTTTTGGTATGGTTACCCGCAAAATTTCCCTGTCAATTTTACAGGATAACAACTGGCTCTTTCTGGGGACTATCTTTAAGTTAAACTTAAGGGTAGAGAATCCCAGTCTCCATGTGCCTATCCATTGGGTTACAGAGAGTCAAAAACAAGGGTGACCCAAAAAGGGAAGAAAGGGAACACACAACAAATAGGAAACAAACACACAACGAAAGCAAACACGCAACGAAAGCAAATCAGTACAAAGAAGAGAGAAAGCTCTACTTCCTGAAGATTTTGAGATGCTACCCGCTATAGGGAAGCAGGAGTTCGATTCTATCTAGATATGAGAGATAGAAACTATTCTCTCTCGTTGAGTTGTTTAATCTTGTATGGCCCCCTCCAAAGAGAGTCAAACTTTCCATGCATGCCCTTCGGTTCTCTTCATTTGTCCCATAGAAGGACAAGATCCCCTACTTGGAAATCTCTCTGCCTAGCTCTTTTGTCGAACAGCCTCTTGACTTGATTCTGATGTTCAGTGATCTTTTCAATCACTTTCACTCACTTTTCTTCTAGTTCTATCAGGTACATAATTCTCTTTTCGAGAGAACTCTGAAAAGTTTCATCTTCGATTGCTCGAGCCAAGCGTAGAGTAGGGAGTTCTGTGGAAATAGGGATTTTGGCATCGGTCCCATATAACACTTGGAAAGGTGACATGCCGAGAGATCTCTTTGGAGTGATACAATCTGCCCACAAGGCATCGTATAATGACTTATATCAGGACCATTGGTTTTCATCAACTAGCTTCCGTATGATGGTTACCAGGTTCTTGTTGCTAGATTCTACCTGACCATTTCCCTGAGGATAGTAATCAGAGGCATGAGCCAAAGTTATTCCATATCCGTAGCAAAAACCAATAACTTCTCGTGAAGAGAAGTTGGAAGCGTTATCAAAACAAAATTTTGTGTGGAACGCCAAATCTCATGATGATATTTTCCTTGATGAAGTTGCAAACAACTTCAGAAGTGGCATGTTTGACAGGTATGGCCTCCACCCATTTGGTGAAGTAATCTGTTGCTGTTAGGACATAACTATGTCCGGCACTCGATTGGGGATGGAGTGCTCCAATAAATTCAATTCCCCATTGCCTGAATGGTTTTTCAATAATGACGGGCCTAAGGGGAAACATAGCCAACTTTGGTTTGCCAACAAACTATTGGCAGAGTTCACATTTCGCTACCCAGGTGGCTGCATCCTGAAATAGCGTTGGCCAGTAGTACCTGGCCCGAATGATCTTATGTTTTGTGACAAGAGGAGAAATGACCACCGTAGGCTGAGTCATGAAATCTTTCTAGTAATTTTACCTGTTGCGGCTTGTCAACACATCGTAGGAAGATGCCATCAATTTCGTGCTTGTATAACCCGTCATCCCAAATGACATACCATGCGGCCCTGAGCTTTACCGTTCACTTTTCCTTTTTGGTTAGATGCGTTGGGAACTCTCCATAAGTGAGAATGAAAGTGATGTCTGAATACCATTCATCATTAGTTGCAACAAATAGGACCATAGGTAGGGAATCCATTTTCTCCAGCTTCACCCTCGTTCTCTATCAACCCGAGCAAATTTGCTCCTCGTGTCCTTCTAGTCCTTATTTTCAGCCATAAGTTGACATAGGCCCTTACCTCTTACCAACTTGGTTGGTTTGATGTCTAAATCATACTCTTATACCTTTGCGATCCAATTCCCTCGTAGGCTTCCTAACTCCTATTGGGTCAGGATAGACTTAACTGCCGTGTCAGAACCAAAGACCACTGTATGAGAATTGAGTATGTAGTAGTGGAAGTTCTTGACTGCTTTGACCATGGTGAAGGCATGTTTTTCTAGCTGAGACATCTTCAGTTCATGAGGCTTTATAGGAGAGCTCATGAAAGCAATAGGGGATTCAACATCCTCAGATTTCTTATGCATTAAGATAGCCGATACAATATGCGCAGATGCATAACTGTACATGATGAAATCCTTGGAGAAGTCTGGACATACCAGGATGGGTGCATGAGCAACAGAGGCTTTTATATCCTTGAATGAAATCTTTCCTTCTTCACTCCATTAGAATATTTGTGAGCCTTTCTTCATATTGAATATATGATGAGTCTTTTCGGTGAAGTCGGGAATAAAGCGTCTGAGAAAATTCACCTTTCCAAAGAAAGAATGAACACCGGTCTTGCTTGTGGGCAAGGTAAGGCTCTAAATAGCATTGACTCTTTTGACATCTATCTTCATGCCTTCTTTGCTTGATGACGTGTCCCAACAATTTTCCTTTGGTAACCCTAAAAATGACTTCTTAGGGTTTAGAGAAATTCCATGTTTTCGGCATCTAATCAAGACTTGCTCCAAATGATCACAATGATCACTTTGTTTCTTAGAGAACATGGTTAAGTCATCTAGGTAAACTACGATGACCTTTCCCATCATACCTTTGAACGCGAAGTCCATCGCACGTTGGAAGGTGGCACCAGCATTGGTTAAACCGAATGGCATCCTACTGTAGGCGAAGGTGCCCCATGGAGTGGTGAATGTTGTTTTGAATTGGTCTTCAGGCATGACCTCAATCTGATTATAACCCGAAAAACCATCAAGCATGGACAACATCTCTGAACCGGTTACTACCTGTAGAACTTGATCCATTATGGGCAGTGGATAGTTGTCCTTTAAGGACGCCTGGTTCAGGTTGCAAAAGTCTACGCATATGCGTATTTCACCATTCTTCTTCTGCACAGGTATAATATTAGCGACCCAGGTACTATGATGAATTGGAAAAATGATTCTTACATCCAGCATCTTCTGTATTTCAGCTTGGATGGTACCTAAGATCTTGGGGTTGTAGTGCCTTTGTTTTCGATGAAAAGGCTTAACGTCTTCTTTTAGTGGGATGTCATGTTGAATGTTCTTAGGCTTAAATGACTTCAAATTAGTGTAAGACCATGCCAATACATCTATATATATTTTTAGCAATTTTACAAATTTCTACTTTTCCTCAGGTGTACAACACTTCCTGATGTTCATAGACCGAGATGTGTTCTCAGTAGTGCCCAAATTGATAGATTTGGTTTCCGAAGAAGATCTAGGGTCATCCTTTCACCTCTTCTTGACAAAACAATCATGCTTATCAAATAATCATTCTAGGAAACTAAACCTTCTAGGATTTTATTTCCTTGAGCTAACATATGCCTTGATATTCTGTCGATTCCCGTGCTTGGCCCATAGAGACTCACAACATGCATAAGTCGATCCATCAAATGGAGCTCTTTGAAATTTTCAGCTTTCTCAAGGAAAGCGATAAGCTGATTATCATCATTGAATACCTACCAGTGTTGGGAATTATCTGGCACGCTTGGGTGGAAAACTACCTCAATGGTATATGTGTCTTTTTTAACCCTAGGTGAGGGAGCATGAGAGAGGCCGAGACAACCAGAATCATCCATGTCGCTTCGACTTCATGGAATGCGACCTTGATTGAAAAAGTGTCAAAGTCCTCGATGTTGTCCCACACTGCATTGTGGTAGTGCCTGAGCCTGTCGTTCTTCACTTGGTATATGCCTTTCACTTGATTGACAATTAGCTCAGTGTCACCTTGTACTTTCAAATTCTTGATTCATCTTTCCTTTGCAGCTTGTATACCAAGTAGAAAAGATTCATCCTCAGCAAAGTTTTTTGTATTGAAAAACTGTAATTTGAAAGAAAGAGGGAAAATCTCCTCTTCGGGAGATATTAGAACGGCCCCAGCACCGCACCCATTTGTTGCACAACTACCATCAAACTGTAGGGTCCATATCTTGTTGAGGGCCTCCTCTTAGACGAGGACCTCCATTTTATTAGAGTCGGTGGACAAGAAGTAATTCCCCATCCCTGATGATTCAAAGAGAATCTAGGCCTTGGGGTCATCGAGTTAGTGACCAGATATTTCTTTTGTGATTCAGGCTCCAACATCTACATTACTCCTTTAATAGGGATTCTGGATTTGGACTAGTCCATATGGATTTCTCCACCAACTTCTCTGCAAAAAATCCTCCCTAGTAATATTTCGTATGATGTTGGAATGTCAGCTACGAGGAGAGTCATTTTTACTCTTTTCTCCGGGAATGTGCGAATGCGAATCTGTGCATCTTTAATCGACCTATTAATGGTACATGCTTGGTTTCCATGGAATAACACCTACCGAAATTTTTAGTGAGTGTGAGGCCCAAGCATGGGTGACCTTTGCTTGCATGACATTGTCGATGCTCCGAATCAATTATGCGCTTGCTTAACTTGTGACAATTAATCAAGAGAGAAAGCTAAAAAGGTTCAATTTTACCCGACGCAGAAATCGAGGTAACATTTATGCGGGATGCAGGAGGAGTGGAAATAATTCCTTTCGTGGAGATAGGAGAAGGGATGGCAACTTGGCTTTGGATATATTCGGTTAATCTTACAAGCTGCTCTGGGTTAGATCAAGATATTCACCTCGAATATTTGGATCTTAGTCTTTTTAAAATGATCGACTATGTCGAATGCGACCAAGGGTTGTGTTGATGAAGGAATGAGTCCTTCATTTTGCGATGGTAGAGGAGTGGTACTGGTCTTTATGGTAATAGAGGGAGGTTGAGTCAGAGGAGAAACAGGAGGAAAAGATTTCTTTATAAAAGGCTTAATAGGAGGTTGAGTAGGAAGGGGATTACCTCTTTTGACAATCATTGTAGGAGGAGTTATCTTCTCTTTTTGCTTGTTAGCAACAACCTCTACTTCTTTTCCTTGTGAGTGGGTGAAAATAGCATACGACTGTCTACTTGCATACCCTTGGGTACCTTCCTCTTCATCAGATTCCTCATCTTCAAATTCCATATACCCCATTGTAGAGTCACCAGTCGATTCATTCACATCTTGATCATCTTTACCTTGCGATGAAGGTTCTTCATAAATTTTCTCATCTTCTTCCATCTCGACCAAGGCATTGACCGGAGGGGCCTCAAGTGCTAACCTTGGAGCAGCAGCATTAGGAAAATGTGGCCTTTGTGGGGTGTTGTTGGGAGTGAAATTCCTCCATGGGATATCCCAATATGGAGTGGTGGACAAAGCTTGAGCTAATTGCTTTTTTAATGTGAGTAAATCATTCGCCATCTTTTGAAATGTTAGATCTGACGAAGTGGCTTGAGAAGGAGTCGAAGCCTTAGATTTGGACGGCTCTTGTTTTAACTCGCCAGATATAAGCAGGTTGTCCTCTATCCGAATGGGCGCAGCTTGAGCAAGAACCAAGGTGGTGATTTGTTCTTGTAAAAGCAAGAAACTTACCCTTAAACTCATGGCGTTCACAAAGAAAGACTTTTGATTTTCTGGTGTTGGCAACATGGCAGGTGGCACACGGTTAATCAACGAATTAAAACGGGTGATAAAATCACACATGGTTTCATTGGCCTCCTTCTTCAAGTGAGTGATCTTTGATAGTAACACAAATGCATCTTCTAAAGGCTTATACCTATCTTCAAATGCAGTTCGTAATGTGGCCCAACTGGTAATAGATCCGCCGTAAATGTTGGAACCACTTTGCTGTAGGCCCTTGCAAGGTCTCTAGAAAGAGGTGTACTGACATGTCTTCATGGGTCACATCTAGGATGTTTCATGACATAATTAATGTAGATATATGTGCATTCATGCTTTGATTTCCACTCCCATCAAATCTTCGGAAATTCTTGCGATTTCCATGAGGGAGTGCATGAACTGGATGCGGCAATGCAAGAGGACCCATAGCGTTTCCTCATGGTACTGCCATTTGAAAAGTTGGAAAGAGGACGTGAGCCGAGAGTGTGGTTCCTCTTAGTAAAAGGGCAATGTTAATTGACATGGAAGAACCTTGTGAAAGTCCATTATTTCGTGGAGGTGAGGCACTTCTTGCACGACCGATCAACCGAACTCAACGATGAGAATCGTGCTAGTGTAATACTGAAATTGTGCCTCTGAAGTAGATCAAAATAGGATCGACTTCTCCACAAGCTCTTCTCGCTACGCGAGTAAATGGTTCACCCACCAAGTGTATCCATTCGATCTCGCAATAATTTAGAACGGATCTACAACAATCTTTTTTTTTGTACTTGCTGATTTTCTAATTTTTCTAGCGAAAATCAGCAAAGATGTACTTTTTTTTAATATTTAAAATTTATCCCTTTTAAACAACATCGATTGTGGTTTTATGACAAGGATTAGTAGGGATAAAAGGTGGGTAAATTTTAGTAAGCTGATTTTCGATCTTAGATCTGATTTTTGCAAGGTTTTGAAAATATTGTAAAAAATCAAAATCTCATATCTACGGAAATATACAGATTTTTATAAAAACTCAACGAACTAAAGGTTTCTAACTAGTCCAGATCTATAGATCTGCTAAGAAAATTTTCAGTTTGGACCACTTTTGCAAAAAATTTACATATTAACAAAGGGTTAAAATTTGCAAACTGGTAGTGATTTTAATTTTTATCTATTTCCTTAGTTCAATCCCCAAAGAGAGTCACCAAAAATTGTTGGTCCAAAAATCTATTGGGTGGGTAGATTTATGGATAGACAGGCCAACAGTGTGTAGGGCATAGCCTTTCTTTGAGACAGTAAAGCGAAACTGGTTTATTGTTATTCTACCAAGTAGAACTCGTGCAAATATTACAAATATTCTGCCTTCACAGGGGTTGGGATCTCATCCCAATAGAGGTAGTTCGGACTAAGAACAGAAAGGTAGGAAATAAGGAATGGAGGAAGGATAGATTTGAAGGGAGAAAAGAAATGAATTCCAAGATAGAATGGTCAGGAGGTTTATGCTTTGGGCTGGTAGTAAATAGAGCCAAACTTACTTACATAAAAAAATAAAGCAATACTTGATGAACAAATGACAAAAGTAGAGATAGATCTAACAGAAAAGAAACACAAATCTAACTTAAGAGAGATCTAATGCACATAACACATAAATTTAGCACAAAGTCTCAATATTTGTATTAATATTTTCTTCTGTTACAAGAAATCAAAAAGTCTTTCTCTCCTCACTTCTATTTTTCATACAAAATTGTCCCCCAAAATACAACAATTATTCCAGTATTTATAGAAGGAGGAGGAGAAAGAGGACAAAAAGAAACCAACCACTTATTTACAAAATATCTACAAAATATCTAAAATTCAAAAGTTGACTTTTGGGAAATTTTAGGATGGAAACATCCCATGGTGCAACATGGATGATGTCATCACGTGTGCTAACATGCTTTTAAATATTTTACAAAAATGGAAAATCCATCCCGAGGAAGCTATTCATCATCGTCTCTCAGCTTAAATTTAGCTTCTGGCTGAGGCTCAGGAGAGTCAATGTGGCACTATGCCCGATACTCTGCAAACTTGCTGATCATCTTTTGAAGTTGGTATTGATCAGGACCCTAGAAATGGTCATGAATAACCTCGCAAGTCTCTTTCTCGTTCTTGAGCTTGTCAGGAAAATCAGCGTACTCTTCATTTGCATTGATCAAAGAGCCTATAAAATCACGGCAGGCTAAGAGGTTGTTGATGGACTCTCGATCAAAAGTGACCTCTTGCACTAGACCTTGAGAGACAATACCCTTGAAGAGTTGGAACGTGTCATCTACTTCTCTCAACTCATAGGATGGCCTGAGCAATCTAGGAGACATTTTTGAAACTACTTTCTCCATGTTGTGTAGTGCATCCAAGGCTTCTTCCTTGAATTTGTCGATTCTTTCCAAGATGAATTCCATTTGATCAACCCGTAATCTAAAGCAATGAGAGCTTTATAATGTGCCCACGGGTGATCGATAACGCTGACCTTTAATAGGTCATCAACCGAATAGTTGACCATGGTTTGGAATGTTCCCTGCTGCAACTTAGCGTTATCCAACTCCTCAGAAAGGGAGCTCGCTACTGCTTGTAGCTCTTTATTTCCTCGAGTTATATCTTGATGCAGCAACATGAACCTACCAATTATTATCTGACCATCCTGGAGGATTTTCTCAATCCAGGATGACACAGTTGTACCCTATTCAGCAATATTTATGTATTCATCTATTTTTTCTTAGCTAGGAGCTTGAACAGTTCTCAAAGAGTTACTTGAAGGAGCTCGCCCATTTTCTACAAAGCTTGGAGGAGATGCCCGTTCTGCTTCTTTGAGTATTCTCTTCTCCTCTTTTCCCTCTCAGTAGCTTCTTGCAAAGGGCATCAATAGCTAACAAGGCCTCTCTTTGTAGGCTTTCGATGATGTTCCCATATTTACTTAAGTCACTGTGAAGTCTGTAGGAGACAAATCTTCCTTCTTCTTTATGGGATCCGGATAGGCTATCTCCATGACCCTTTCTCCTGAGGCACTTTTTGAGAAGCGAGTTAATGCTTTTTGCTTCTTGGGTCCCTTTGTCGGAATGATGGAGAAGTCCATAGCTGTAATGGGGACCTTCCTCTTATGTTGACTCAGGTGGTCAAGATCCAACTAGGACTTAGGGGATCGGGATCGGAAGAAGAAGAGGAAACGGGGTGAAAAGGGAGAACTGGAGTGGACTCGGGGAAGAAAGTGGAAACACTTGGTGGTGGCATGGATAGAGAATCCAATGCGCTAGTGCTTACAGGGCCCGAGTCACTACAAGAGAGGAGAAAGAGGTGGAGACAGAAGGGATCTGTAGTTGGATGGAGGGAATACTAGGCGACAGATCCGCAAGGGAGGAAAAGATGGAAGAAGTGGGAGATGGAAAGGAGGAAGACGGAGGAGAAGAAACAACCAAAGGAGTGGTTACTTGAGGAGGAGGAGGAGAGAGAAGAAGAGGGAATGGAGGGCACCTCCATAGTTGTAGCTATGACAACATCCTGAGTGGATGTGTCCGTTGGAACATCTACCGCTTCTTCCTTTCCTGGGGACACTAAGTCCACTATTTGCTTTGAGGCAAAAGAGGGCTAACAGGAGCTTTCTCCTACTTTCTTGATTCTCCAACTTCATCTTTTCATTTTCCTTTGGCAAGTGATCTAGCTTTGGAGGCACTCTTCCTAAGGGGGAAGTAGTGAAATCCACCCCAAGGTAGATGAGACCATTTCGTTTGCACCAATGTTTGGTGCGTTGCAATGTGGGTTGAACCCTTTCTTCTATGGTCTTGGGTGCCTTGGTCCTATCGATGCTTGCAAATGGCCAATCATCCCCATCCATGTCAAGGTAAACCTGATCAATTTCCTAATTAGTTTCTTGGAAATATTTTGGGATGATGGCAACTCCATAGTGGATGATCTCTCAAAGCCAGTAGGGAGTGATCTTTTCGCCTGATTTCAACTTTGTGGTTGACGTCTATCCATATCTCCTCGATTTATGGGACATAGATAGGATCGATCTTTTCCTTGGGGAGGTAATCCTGGCAGTCAAAGGTTAGCCTTTCCGAGAAATCATGCTTCAGTTGACCAATTCCAGTTCTACAAACATTTCTCGGGCTTTACCCAATGAGGCGTATGTGTATCTACCAACCATGAGGGGGAAAGGAGTTCCACCCTTCTTCCTTTTCATACAATTTTCATGATATGTAATTAGTTACCTTGAGAGCGCAAGAAGGATCAGCTTGGGCCTTGTATATCTTGGAAACCTTGTTGGTTCTCCCAGGAAGTTGGCAGCTCTTAGATATGTGAAGGTGGGGAATTGTGTAAACAAAGCCCCCATTTATTTGTGGCAGTGACCATGCTCATGCTGGTCCAACCGTGCCTCATGTTTGGCCTCATTAGGTAGATCACCTCATAAAAGAAGGCATCATTGATCTTGTTAAACTGGGTGATACTGGCTTCGAGCCTTAGCTCTGGGTAGTACTCATATATCTTGACCTAAGGCCATACCCCTCTTTGAATCAGTCCTGTACTCTCTTTCGAGGTGGTTACATATATGACATAGGAGTTCATATAGAACCTCCTAGTCATTGAAACTGTTAGAGTTGCTTGCGAGATAGTATCAAGAATAATCTCTCCCAAACAAACGTTGCTCGTGCACATTCTTGTTTATGGTCTCTAAGTACTGAGCATCCATTTGTGAAAGTAGTGGGCATTAGGAACCCCGAATACTCTACCGAGGAAAGTGATGGTATCACTTAGATCCTCTCGAAGTCATTACGGTGGATGGTCTGGTCTAGGCCATCTACTGTTACCTTTTTTTCTTCTTCGTAAACCTCTTTCATCATCTACATGCACTTGTCCTCATTATCACTCCAAGTCTTTATGTAGTCTTCTCGGCTTACTACCACATACTGGCTATGGTGAGGAATGCCCAACATGACTTCGAAGTGCCAGGGCTATGAGGTTAATAACCAACTTGCCCTCTTTGTCTTCAACACATCTTGTGTCTTTATTGTAACAACGGGCCACTATCATGATGAACTCATTATTGATAGCGCTTACTAGAAGACCTGCTGCAAAATGTAGCACGCACGCCACCGATTGTCCATCCATGGGCTACCGGTAACTTATTGGGTTCTAGCCCAGAAATCATCCATATCTATGTGCCCAAGCTCTAAGTCTCTAATTTTGAGATATCATTCTACAAGCGAGTCATGCATCCTGACTCTCTGATATTTATATTTCATTTCTTGCTCTGTCAACTTAGCTTTTCCTTTAGATTTAGTTGGCTTCTTGCTCGACGAAGACATGTGTGAGCTCGAGGGTGGCTATTGTTGTTCTGCATGGAGAATCAAAGAGGTCCAACATAGAAGAGCCATGTCAACCATCATGTTATCCATAATAACAGCTTGCAGAATGAAAAATGAGCTATTTATAAGCCTTAAGGCGTAAGGCGCAAGTTTATAGCATGTTATAGGGGCTTAAATAGGTTGGGCGCACTTTTGAGGATGTCAACATGCAAAAAGATGCACCTGTGTTGGAAGGGGGAAAGTCATGCCAAAGGATTATAGAGGGGCGCACTTTTGAGGAGTGTTGCACGAAAGATCTTAGCACCAAAGAGAAAGGTGTGGGGTGTAGGTTTACAACACACAACATGTAGTGTTGGTGTTAAGGTCCATGCGCTAGTGCCTTAGGAAAAATATGGACTGGGCGCTGCTTGAAATGATGTTGCACCGTTTTACAGTGCACCCAAGGTGAGGTTTTGGTAAGTGTTGCATAGAAGCTTAATGCGCCAAAGGATTATAGAGGGCGCATATTTGGGGAACACAACATCAAATGCTAATGTTGGTTGGGATGTTCTTGTACCTTGAGGATATTTGTTAGGTGTTTATACTGGCACAGATTAAAAATATGTTACATGCGGGGACAGTGCGCCTTGATGCAACTGTGGGGATTGCAACATGAAAGGACAGTGCGCCAAAGGAATAAGACTGATTTTTTACATTTTCTATACAACTTCTCAGGTTCCTCTCTCTTTCATTTTTCCAAAAAAAAGAGAGGTTTTGTGGGATTTGGATAAGGCAGTAGGTAGGGAAAAAGGGCTTTTATTTCTTTCAGAGGCAGAGCCTTCTCAGATTTGCAGATCTGGAAGGAGAGATAAGGTGTTTTTTTTTAAAGTTCATGGATTGTTAAGTCTATTTATTTCTAGATTTCTAGATTTAATTTTTATAACAAACCTAAAACCATAACAACCAAAAAGCAAAACCAAAAACAGCCATAAGAGTGATAAAAACCACTTACCAGATATATAACGATGAAGGAACGACGTGGGATCCACAAACACAACAAATGGTACGCGGGGCTGACAGAAAGGCTGACAGTGCAAAAGAACAACTTTTCTTAATTTCAAAACGTGAAAATGACAGGTGTTAACTACATATTTATAGGAAAAACCCACATTTATGACGCCACCAACCACCTTTGGCGTGGTTGGTGAGGTGTCAACACCATGTTTTCAGCGCCTATGGCACGCCTAAAGAAGTGTCAACATGATTGTAAATGCACCTTGGGCGCAACTTGGTTTTTGTCGACACTAAAGCTTCAGCGCCTAAAGCGCACATTTGGACATGACAACATGCTAATTTCCACGCCTTTAGCGCATTTCTTTGCGTAGGTTCGAGGATGTTGACATGTAACTCTTAGCGCCTAAAGGGCATAACTTTATAGATGTTGACATGTTATTTGCTACGCCAAAGGTTTTATTAAAGGGGCGCATGTTTTGTACTGTTGACATGTCAATTCTTGCGCCCACTTCAAAAAGGCTAAAAATGGCTAAGTTCTTTAAAACTTGATTCCGGAAGGGAACTTTAAGCCATTTTGAATGTTAGTAGACTTTCTCAGGAGACCAAAATAAATTTTTGATATTGTTACCCACAAAATTTCCACTGTCAATTTTACAGATAACAAGTCCAAATCCATATATCATCCTTCATCAAACACTAATCCATCCTTGGTTGCCATCAATTTTTCCTTAGTCACCATCGACATGATCTCGCATCAACTCTTTTTCCTACGCTTTTTCCGTCCCCGCCATCAAATTTTCTACCTCTACAACATTTATACCCCGCATTCTTTCTATTTTTCATGTCTAATACCCCAAAGATTTTACTTTCCTATCCCATTCATTGTCGATTATCCTTTGGTCACCATCAACCCAATCTACATCAATTACTTTTTCATCTACCCGCTAGTAATATATATATCTTTTCTTTTTCATATGCTTTTGTACCGATCCAGGACATCTTCAGATCTAAGATTCAATTCCGATCTACTATTTTCACACCTTTTGATCTTATTTGTTACATTAAGTCGCCGATCGTCTCTCAGTCTCGGTAGACCCTATCTATTTTTCTTCTTCTTATATCAATTTATCATTATCAGATCTCTTTTTCTCAATACATCTCTACATTTCTGCTCTTCTTATTTCCTGCATGTTATATATCTTTGAATTTTTATAAATCTTCTTAAGTAAAGTGTGTTGACATCCTCCTAGGAATTTCATCACTTCTTGGGACTAGATATTGTCAGGCAGCCCACCATATAATCTACTAATCTTTTTCTTGTCTAGTTTTCCTTTGTGTTGTGCAGGTTACCAAGCTCTCCATGGAAAGGATTTCTGCACACGTCCTTCATCTTCATCATCACCACACATTGGAGGTAGCCTTAAACCCTCCCATATTTTAGAGTTTCTTATTTTCTTGCATACCATTTCATTAACTTGGAATAGGAGTGGAAAACTTGTCAATCAAACATTCTGGCACACCCGATGGGACCTACCTACCTCCTTTGGTAAGTTCCTTATTTATTTTCAATTTCTATTCTATATTCTATTTTCCTCTTTCCACTAACTCGCAACTTGGATTTCTTCGCTCGTGTGATTAGGAGTTTTATTTATTACTCAATAACGCGTATCTAATTTGTGAAAAGGATCGGTGTTGTCCAGGTTATTCTTCTTTTGATCCTTATTTTCTCCTTTCTTGCATCATTCTTCCCTCCCTTTGTTTGTTTGTTCTCATTGAACATCAAATTTGGTATTTAGATCTCAAATGAACATCTTTCATGTCTACTTGATCACATAGCTTAAGTAGGTAGTAAATATCTTGCATTCACATCTCTTTCACACACAAGAAAACAACACTCAAAAATCTACACATCTAAAAATTTCCTACCATGTGGAGCTATTAGTATTTCATCACCCAATAAGGAAGCCGCCATAGTGTTCTAGCCATGTAACAACTTTTCAAACTATTGGTATATCGGCTAAGTGCTCGACACCCTTATTGTTGTGGTGCATGAAGTGTGGGGTAGGCCCTTATATCAGGCCACATACCAATAGTCATCATAGATTTGTGCCTCACATACCTTTGAGTATATCAAGAAATACATCTATAAACACACCAAACCATCCATAGAATGGCCATCTTTTTATGCTTCCTTTGAGTGTCTTTCCCTCTTCACATTTCTATAAATAAACAAGATAAAAAAAATTCTATTGCTTGACTTTCTTGTTACATTAATAGTTTGCATAGGATTTTTCTTGTTTATTTCATGCCCATTGTTACTCGTTCCCAAGCCGATAAAATGTAATAATCAACCTCTTCTTAAAATATTTCCTCCTCAAATAATCCCTCACAAAAACATCCACACTTTCTCTTATCTCTTCTACACCTTTTATCACCTCATCTTTGGTCTCCCAACCCATTATTTCTATAGCTCCTCCTCATGAGCCTCATATGATTCAAGGAAATCCCCATATTGAAACCAATCCTTTTATTTACCATCACTCCATCCCCTCTAAACCAACTACACCTCCTTCCACTACTTCCTTAGGAGCATTTGGACCTCCCACTATCCCTCACAGATGCTTGGAGTTTCAAGAACTCTTTGATGCTAATATTGTTTCCCTTTATGACTACTTAGCTTGTAAATCCACCAATATTCATATCGATGGACCCCCTCTTCAACAAATTTATAATTATCCCCCACAATCAAAGTCAACAAAAATCTCACTTCCCAACTTGTTTTTTCTTCCCTAGGACCATGAATGAGTTAGCGCAACCCAAAACAAACATTTCCCTCATTATTCTTCTATCATGGTTCCCTAAACCCATAAATCCACACAATTTTTGGTGACTATCCCACCTAATTTACCTTGTATCATAACCATCCCGTACATCTTCTATCCATATTCCCTCCTCATCTACCATTATCATTAACACTCCTACCCAAACTCTTAAATATACCAATATACCTCCTCTACCACCCGAGAAAAACATGTCTAAATCTTGGTGTCCCTCTTCACATCTCAAGTCCACAATAATCTTATTATCTCACAACCCCACACTTTGGAATTGACTCACACTAATCAACCTCTACTCAAGCTACTTTCAACATATGTTTCCCAACCAACCCCTTCGAATGTCTCCACCACCTCATGCACATATCCACACTTATCCAACACTAAATCACTCAATAACAACCTTCTCAATATTACCCATCTGATTGCATCCCTTAGAAACATCCTATTTCACAACCCATTCAATCACAAACTTTCAATTATGTTCCTTCCTATCAACCACCCCCACAAACTCCTAATTATGCCCAACAATATCAATTTTACCCAAACCCCAATCCATCTACCTATTATAATCCACAACTACATCAATAAGCTCCCTATAATCACACATCCAATGACCCTATGCAATCTTTATTTTTTAGGATATCAAACCTAGAGGCTGCTACCTTGGATCCCAAGAGCACATTCACCTACGAGTAAATTTGTAATGAGCCCATCAACCCATCTAGTATCCATCAAGCCATATCCTCCACATTGGGAGCTTCTTAAATTTTCTAAGTTCAATAGAAAATAATATCCTTAACAACATCTTCATGCCTTTAGGAACTCATGTTATCTTATTTCCCATGATCAAGACTTTATGCTTCGTAGTTTTCATATGTCATTGGTTTGGTCCACTTTAGACTGGTATAATGGCATTACTCAACTTACGAAACTCTTTCTATAACACTTCTCCACCAATATAGGATGCAAGATAACCATCACTAACCTCTACTCCATCAAACAATTTGAGAATGAATCAATTAGTGATTTCATCACTAGGTGGCATGGCATTATCAATCAACTATCTTTCTCACTACTCCAAACTAAACTCAATGAGATCTTCTCTAGATCATGTGCCAAACACATTTCATCTACCCTTTAGATTCAGTATTTCCAAACCTTTGAGGAAGCTTTTACCATGGCTCATAAGTTAGAACTATGTGCCCTTGAGCAAGGCCATGTTAAGCTTCACTCTAACAAACCTAAGATTGAATTCACCAAATCATTCACCCATAACAAAAAAAAAAATGTGGCAAACGCGTCGTTGTTGTCAAAACTTCCTCCACCTCTACATCTCATGTCAAGCCTTCGCAAAGAATCCTACACCAACCCCCAACTATAATCCTCTTGGATAACGTATAACTGTATCTTTGAAAAGCTCATGGTTTCACACCTCATCCAAATTCACCACATCTTCTCTGTTTATGACTCACATTCTAAACCCACATGGTATTGTGAGGACCATTATTACAAACATCATCAAGTCCGTAGCTATGATATTGAGAAATTTGGTACCTTTAAGGACCTAATGCAATAAATTATCGATCATGGGGACCTCCAATTAGACAATCCAAATGCTCCCCTAATCAACCGTTGAATGTCTTCAAGCAATTGTTTCTGAAACATCCACCAAACAACCAAGATAATCCTCTGACATCTCAAGAACCTAATTCCCATGCAATCAACACTTTAATCCAGTCTAGATTTTATGCCCACTTCTACTTTAATATCTAAACATGTACCTATATCTACATCTATAGCTATACCCACACCTACACCTTCATCTACAACCATATCTATACCTACTCATATACCCACATATGTATCCACATCTACATATGAATCCATTACCACATCTATATCATATCTTGAAACCTCCACCAAATGAACATATCCCCTTGATTCACTCACAAGTGATGTCTCAATCCCATCCTCACCTCTAACAAATAAAACATCTATATCAACCTCCCCAAATTCCACACAATCTATAAGCCCTTATAATTATATCAATTATCATATTCAAGATCCATCCCCATCTTCAACCATCACATCTACAACACAATCCACATCCAAACCATCTAGACCCTACCTCTAAAGAAGACTTCCCTGTTGAAATCATTGTGATCCCCAAGGGAAAAAATTCATGACAAATACCTAAGAACCTTGCACCCCCATCAAAAATACATTACTTATCCACACATGAAATTATAGCTTCTCCTTCAAAGCCCCGTCACCAAGCAACCCAAAGATCTAATCACCCATCTTAGGACCTCATCCATCCATTTTGGGACCGTTCCCTTCATCTAAATCTCCCATCACCACCAAATCTGAATCAATACAATATATTCCTCCTCCAAAATCCAAATATGAATATAAGGTCCCTATCAGACCCCATAAGAGTACAGCACCTCTTTTTCCTTCATCATTCTTTCCTAAATCAAATCAACCCAAAATCTATGAGACTTCATCTCTCAAAACCCCCATTGGATCTTATACTAAAATCCTCCATCATCTTAACCAAACATCCACGATTACCCTTCCCCTATCAATTCCTTCGACTCATGTAGATGAAAACCCACATGGTTTGATTATAGCATCATTTTTTCTTATCATCATGTCCCTGGGCATGACACAAAGCACTGCAAGTCTCTCCAAACCCTTATCAACAATCTCATACAATAAGATGATCTTCTCATCGAAGAAGACCACCTTCTCCCATCCACTAGCTCATCCACACCCAAACGCAACCCTCAAATAAAATCTAGAGCTTCCAAGGCTTGTAAATATGGCTCTCCATCTACACCTTTAGTCATAATCCCTCCATAAAATTCTACCCATTCTCAAGAAGGACCACATCATAAATTTCATCCATGTTACCAATCACTCTTTCCCCATGACTCTCAACCATCTACAAGCCATTCCACGAGCCCAAAAGCCTGTTGTTATATAACAAAGCATTTTTAAGAAATTGCATCAGGATTCCATCAAAATTTCCCTCTATAAGCTTATCTAAAGCTCCCCTAACCATCGACAAGATCTCATCAAATCTTTAAAATGCATCCCAATCACAACCGATGAACCTCAACCTTTCATGGCCCTCATTGGAGCTCTTATAGCTTTTTTCACCATCTCCTTCTATGATTCTGAATCCTCAAACTATACCCGAAGATCATGACCTTCCCCTATTTATCACCATTCATATCAATGACACCTTCATTCAACAATCCATTATTTATAATGGTGTTATTATCAACATTATCTTAACCCACACATTCAATCAATTCAAGCTTCCCGACACTATTATCACCCAATAACTTGGGGTCCTTTGGGCCTTTAACAACAATGTTTCTCCTACATTAAGAACAAGCATCCTTCCTATCCACGTTGGCGAAAAACTACTTCATGAACTCTTCTACATCGTAGAAAGAGAATTTTAGTATAACATCTTTCTTATACGCCCATGGATCTGCATTATGTGTTGCATCCCATCCACCCTCCATCATTTTCATAACTATGAGCACAAGGAAAAATTCCACACACTCCCGCCGATCTTCCTCCTTTTAAAGCATACAATATGACCTACTATCTAAATGACGTGTTCAATCCCAAGCAAGCCTCATCTTATGAAGCATCCAATATTTCCTATGTACCTATCTAAGTTACCAGATGACGAATATCTCAACAACATGATATAGGTCTCTCACTAAGGGAGTATTAACTCCTTTCTCTCAATGCTCTTCCCAAACCTAATTGATTTGGAAGACCTGAAAAAACTCCCATGTATAAACTTGGCATCGTAGAGATATCATCTCCTTCGCTCCACCTCATTTGAAAATTAACCTTGTTTACATGGTGTCATTGATCGCCCTTCTTCCCACGTCAATAATCAACCCCATACTAAGCTATACACTAATGGATTTGATTTCCTCTACAATAAATATTTCACCTACACCTATCTCCATCATTGTGTGTGGAAGGGATTTAGTCTTGGAAGCTATAAACAAGGCATATATGATCTTTTCCTTGATCAATTTCACAAACCCCACAAGAAGTATGGATTAGGATTCAAAGAACACCCCACTAAATCTCTCACACTCACTTCTTCTTCATCTCCCATGAATAAAGATTCATCACCCCCTTCCTCATCTAATGACCTCATGGACATGGATGACACAATGTCGCTTCCTCCTAAAAAAAAAAAATTTAATCTCCATGATCACTTTAGGACCAATCACCTATCAGGCTAAAGGTGAAACTAGGTCCCTTCCTCTTAAATTTCCCAACATGGTAGAGGAGGATTCCCCTACCAAAGTAATTATTCAATGCAATGATGATGAATCTATTCTTTTCTATATGGGTTGATTAACCTAAATGTCGAAATAAGAACCTAATCTGATGTTATTATAGCAGTAAATAAATATGCAATTAAGTACAACAATGACTACTCAAGAAAATTAAGCAATAAATTATGAAATCCTAGTTATAAGGAGGAGAAGAAGGTACTTAGCTTATTAGCATTAAAATCTAGAGTTTATCGAAGTGCTGACTAGGTGAATAGAGTAGAAAGAGTGTCGCATAGAGACCTAAAAAAATGTAGATCCAGATAGATAGGTTGGACTGTGGCACCTATAAAGGGACATGGGTACCCATGGGTTCCTTAGGCCTATTTTTAGGTGCCTAGGTCTGTAAAAATATCAGAAACTTCCTATCGGTGGTCACAAGTTGTTTTCTATTAGTCTCCTTTGGTATCTCAAAGGTCAGTCCGAGATCGCGAGGTCATTGAAACCTACAATGAAATATGAACCTACAAAACCCTCAAATAGACATCAAATCCTAAAAAGAAAGATGCGAATGAGGGGTCGAATTGTCCTCAACTATCACAATGGTGAACTTATGATTGAGCACTACACTACATCTTAGACCCAATGTAGTTTTATGTGTGTGTGCGTAATCATTCCCTAGGTGACTCTTGTGCGAATCACACTTGATAGCGAGTAAATAACCTAGATGTAAAGAAATGTAATAGATGTGTGCATGGAATAGAATGAAATTCCCTCCTATAAAGTGAATGCAAAATAACCATCCCTTGTGTCCCTTGTGATGGTTGTAGATGGATGTAATAGAGCTCTTAGATGTTTGATGGATGCAACCTTATGTGGTGATAGATAATTTTAGTGCTTAGTCGTTTATTATGATCACATAACTTTATATTTATATGATTCCCTTGCTTGAATTTTGTAAATAACCCTAAAAAATCTTACTACCAAAAATATAAAATGCTCAAACGGCTATAAATGACCCAAAAAGTGTGAGTAAAGTATAAATGGGTCAAGGGAGCCCAAAGGGGATGAGCGTGCCTTATGTTGGTGTCCTGTATGGTTGCTAGTGTCTAGGATGATAAATTTCAGAGTATAAAAAGGTAGACTAAGTAGATAAGGGTGTAACACCGAAAGTAGCAACTAAAGACTAAGAAAGGTGGCCCAAGACATGGGTTGATTAGTACTTTGCTTACTTAGGAATCATATGAATAATAGTATGTAATCAAGACTAGATAATTACCCAAAGTGCATGATTTTGTGTTTACATTTATCCCCACTTTATGTTGGTGAGTGAAAATATCTTTAGCATAAAGTACATAGAGATGTGTATATGATAACCATGTAGATTTATGTTGAAAGTGTGTCGAGGGACTACATAAAGTTTGGAGTGATAAAAAGTGTGAAGTGTGGATGCTAAGGAGGAGAAAGTTCAAAAAGGTGATGATAAAAATGAACGTAGGGTGGAAATGCATGTGTAGATGTCGCGATGTACATGTTGTTATTTTTGATGTTGTTATTGTTATGATGATATTGATGTTGTTGACTATCACTTCCCATACGGATGGACATGCAAAAGAGAACAAACAAGTAGTCAAATATGCATGTATATATGTAAAAGTATGTAAAGAAGTATGTAAAAATGTTGAAAATGTCATCGATGTGGTCTAGGTGGAGCGGTCAACTCAGATGGTTGTTTTTAGCTCCATCTAGGTTCAAATCCCACTATGGCAGGATCCCCGTTTAGGGTGGTAATGTTCCAAGTAGTGCGAGATGGCAAGTTGGATTTCATGAAAGGAGTTTCGGATTGAGAAGACTGCGCTTGGTGGTGTGTTCTTGCGTAGTAACTCGTGACTCACCGGATCAAGCATGAATTGTTCATTAGTGGTGGCTCATGTACCATCAATGGTGTGTGCAAGCAAGGTGGCTCATGTTTCACTAGATGTGATGTAATGGCTCATGGTTCACTTTGGTGGTGGCTTTTTTTTCACCAAATGGTGCTTGCTAGGCGGCTCGTGTTTCACCAGGGTATCAGCGGCTCATGATTCACTAGTCTTGTGTTCATGGTGGCAGCTCGTGCATCCCAAAATAGGGCAGACCGTTGTGCTGAAATTGTGCCCTATAGGGGGAAAGTGAATGATCTTGTAGAAACCAAGGCACATGCAAACAAAGTTGCTAGAAGATAAGTGTTAGTATAAGCAAATACAAACACGTGTGCATAGGATGAAATGTAAGCTAAGTAGATAATGTGTAAAATAAGACATAAGTAAACATGTAAAAAGACAATGTAGACCACAAAAGGTGGGTTGAAAACATGGGACAACACTCAAAATCTCACAAGTTAATCAAGGTTGTAATGGCTGCAAGAAGACAAGTGTGCACACAAGACAAATGGGAAATCCCATAGACAAGAGCATACAAAGAGCAAGAAATGTTTAACAATGTAACAGTATAACCAACGAAACAAAGAATCCTGCATAATAAATGTTACACATGAAGCACCCGTTAACATGTTAGAAAGATAAAAGGTGCGTCAAAGCATGTATAATCTAATAAAGTAGTGTGTAATGAACAAAATGAAACAATATCACCTATAGTGTACAAAATTGGATTCCCTCATGAGCCTCTATGGGACTTGTAATAGGGTTTGTGCCAAACATCTATGCCATGTGTAATAGATATGCATAATCTATGATCACAATTAGAAAGGCAAGTGAACGCATGTGTGTATAATAAAGATAATGGCATACAATATATCTATATATCATGTGTAATAAGATGTACATATAAAATCATAGGTAAGCAAGATTAAATGCAACCAAGATATGTAATATGTTGTGGATGGTATGGAATAGAATGCAAAGGTGGATGATAGGAGAAATGTGTCACCCGAGTTAATGTGTATGTATACAATGAGGTTCATTTATGTATGCCCCTTCAACAATCAAGAATGAACCGTAAACGATAGTGTGTCATCGAAATGGTTTTAATGTATGTAATATAAACATGTGATCGCCAAAGTGTAAAGTGTGGAGCATAAACATGCAAGTGATTGATTGAATGAGTGATTAAAAGTGTGAGTGTGATGAGGTCCATTTGAGATTATATACCCTCGATTTGAGTATGGACCACAGGACTAGGGTACATCATAGAGTAATGAGCGCAGCATGTATAAATAGATAGAAGAAAGATGTAGTACAAATTTGTAGAGTGAATAAGATGCACAAGGTGCATATAAGATGCTCTAAGAGAGGATGTCTTAAGTGTATGATGCACATTGTGTGAAGTGTTTGGTAGATGTTGTGAGAAAGAGGTGTAAATAATGTGTGATATGTGAAGAGTATAATGTGTAGTATGTAGCATAGTATGTAGCATAGTATGTAGTGCAATGTGTGAGGTTCATGTGTATAATATGCCCTCAACAATCAAGTGTGAACCATAGCACAATATTGCATCATTAGGAAATGATGATGTAAATGAATCAAAATGTTCAAGATGAATGTGTCGACTTGATGAATGATGTTTGGCGAAAAATGATGAAAGAGTGTATTGATGTGCAAATAGATGGTGATAAAAGTATGCACATATGAATAAGTATGTATTACGTAGATATAATGTGGAAATGGAAAATATTCTTATAGGAAGAGACCCTCAACATTCATGTAAGAATCATAAGAACACGAGTGTGTCATCAGGAAAAGATGATATAGTGCATGTATCAAAGGGTTTAAAAGTGCTAGGAAAGATGAATCATGAAGCGCATAGTGTTAAGTGTGATAGAACATGCTAGAAACAATTGATAGTTCTAGAAGGGGGAGAATAAGTGTGATGCCAACCCCCAAGTGTGCCATTGCTAAAGATTTATGAAGCGACGTGATATATGCCTTGCCATTATGGGAGAGAGTTGTTTGTATCATGATAATAGCGAGGGCCACCATAATGGTAGGCCAAAGTAACAAGAGGGACCATGCACCGGTGGTAGAATTTGAAATGTGTTTTGGCTATCGGTAGGAGTAGTTGTTTTGAAAAATTAAATTGGAAATGGCAATAGAGTAGGATGGGGAGGAATCTTGAATGGTGGTAACTTAGGTGGGATTGATTGACACCGCAAAAGATTGGATAGGAGAAGAAGGTGGACTGATTTTGGGAGGAAGATGTGTATTTTTACTTGGATAATGTCGTAAATGACTTAGTACGGGAGGTTTTGGACTCTTTTTTAATGGAGGTTTCTTAGGAGAAGCTTGATTTTCTGTAGAATAAATGTGAGAGGTGATGTCATGGTGTTCATTAGACATATATGAATCAGATTTAGGAACCCATTGGGATGTAACAATGGTAGATGAGAATGCAACAGAATGTTGTGTAGAAAATGAGATAAATCCTTGACACTCAAGATGTTTGATTCTTCATCATAATTCATAGCAATCATTTTCATTATATCCATTGATTCGATGATAATTGCAATATAGACGACCTTGATATTTTGCAAGTCGGTAAGGAGGATATCCTTGGATAGATGGTAAAGTGATCAATTGATGACTAAGGAGCTCAATAAGAATGTCATGTTGCTTAGCATTGTGATCAAACATGAGAGGTTATGGTAATGGAAATACTTGAGGCTCACTAATATGAACACATGTAAAATACATAGGATCGGGATGTGAATAAGAACTAGCATGACCCTGAGAAGCATCCTTACGATGTTGGATTTTAGATTTAAGAGATGTAATCGGAGATTCCATAGCCTGAAATTTGTCTTGAAATAAAGAATGTAAATCTTGAATTGAGCTCAACATGGATTTATTAGATAGAGGATCATGAAGACTAGGGTTGTCAGATAGATGATCTAAAATAGCACTCACTTGATGTGGTGGCGTATCACTAAGGAGATACATGGTTTCTAGGGGTTTTTTCAGAACAACTTGATAATTAGGGTACATTTGAATTAAATCATAAAAATAAATTTGAGTAACTTTAGGATCCATGATAGAGAAGAAGGATCAAAATGATCAATCATAAGTGAGGTTCACCAAAATGATTAATCCAAATGTGGAAATAAGAGCCTAATTTGATGTTAGTATAGGAGTAAATAAATATGCAATTAAGTACAACAATGAATAATCAAGCAAAATAAGCAATAAATTATGAAACCCTAGTTGCAAGGAGGAGAAGAAGGTACTTAGCTAATTCACAATAAAATATAGAGTGTACCAAGTGTTGAACGGGTGAATAGATTAGTAGGAGTGTCACACAGACCTAAAAAAATGTAGATCCGGATAGATAAGCTAGACAGGGGCACCCGTGGGCACCGGAGGCCTATTTTTTGGACATCTAGGTATACAAAAAATCTCAGGAAACCTCCTCTAGGTGGCTACAAGATGTTCGCTACTTGTATCCTTTGGTTTCTCTAAGGTTGTACCAAGATCATCAACGTCACCGAAACCTGCAATGAAATATGAACTTGTAAAACCCTCAAATAAACATCAAATCCTAAAAAAGAAAGATGCAGAATGAGGGGTTGGATTGTCCTCAATTGTCACATTGGTGAACTTATCATTGATCATTGCACTACATCTTACACATAATGTAGTTCTCTCTCTCTCTCTCTCTCTCTCTCTCTCTCTCTCTCTCTCTCTGTGGAATCATTCCCTAGGTGGATCTTGTGCGAGTCACACTTGATAGCGAGCAAATAAGCTAAATGTAAATAAATGTAATAAATGTGTGTATGGAATAGAATGAACTTCCCTCCTATGAAGTGTATGCAGAATAACCAGCCCTTGTGTCCCTTGTGATGGTGTTAGATGGATGCAATGGAGCTCTTATATGCTTGATGGATGCAACCTTAGGTGGTGATAGTTAATGCTTAGTGTTTGGTCCTTTATTATGATCACATAACTTTATATTTATATGATTCCCTTGTTTGAATTTTGTAATTAACCCCGAAAAGGCCAACTACCAAAAAGATAAGATGCTCAATCACTAGAAAGGACCCAAAAAGTGTGAGTAAAGTATAAAGGGGTCAAGGGCACACTGCATCAAGGCGTCTGGGGAGCTAGTGTCCAAGATGATAAAGAAGTATAAAAATTAAACCTAAGCTGATAAGGGTGTAAGACTAAAAGTAGCAATAGAAGAAAAAGAAAGGGGGTCAAAGCCATGGATTAATTAGTAATTTTCTTACATATGAATCATATATGAATAGTATTATGTAATCAAGACTAGATAATTACCTAACGTGTGTGATTTTATGTCTACGGGGGCATAAGATTCTCATCTTCATAAGGCCTTACCTCCTAACACATCCACCCTTCTTAACAAATCCACCATTGATATCAACATAGGGACTTCGCAAGAGCCTCACATCCTCAAATTTGGCCAATATCTTGATCCACAAGAGCTAGAAGCCTTCATCGATTTCCTTTTTAAGCTTAAACATGCCTTCACATGGTTGTACGGTGACATGTCGAGCCTCAAATCCTAGCATCATCATCCATAATATTGTCACCATCCCTAATGCCAAGCCAATTAAATAGAAGCTATGTTGCATGCATCCTCACATATCCCTCCTCGTTAAAGAAGAATTATAACGTATTCTTTCTGCCAACTTCATCTAACCCATCGATTATCCCTAATGGGTTTCTAACATTGTGCCCATTGCCAAAGCATCTAGGAAGCTTTGTATTTGTACTTGATTTTTGATACTTGAACCTCGCTTGTCCCAAGGATGATTTCCCCCTTCCTAACATCAATCATCTTATGTACCTAACCATCAACCATGAAATTATTTCTCTTATGGATGGTTTTTGTTGTTACAATCAAATCCTTATTGCACTATAAGACCAACATAAGACCTATTTCATCACCCTTTGGGAACCTTCTATTATCGTGTCATGCCCTTTGGTTTGAAAAATGCAGGGGCCACCTATAAGTGTGTCATGACTTATATCATCCATGATCTCATCCACAAAACTGTAGAGTATTATATCGATGGAAAATTGGGTAAATCCAAACATTGAAAAGACCATCTTACTGTCCTTGAAATCATCTTCGTGTGCCTTATATGATACTTTATTTTCCTCAATCCTGTCAAGTGTGTGTTTGGAGTTCTCACTAGAAAACACATTGACTTAATCATTTCCATTAAAGGTATTGAAGTTAACCCCATGGCCATTCTCAAGATGCCTCCTCTAATCAATCTAAATCAACTTCATAGTCTCCAAGGTTGACTTCAATTAGTCCACCGCTTCATCTCACAACTTTCCAATCATTGCCAACCTTTCCATCATCTCCTTCAAAAATACACCCACTTCAAGTGGGATAGTAATTACTAAAAATCCTTTGATGAACTTAAGCATTATCTTCTATCGCCACCACCCTCATTCTTCCGCATAAGGGGGAGTCATTCTATCTCTACATCTTTGTCCCCGACCATACTCTAAGTACCATGTTGGCACACCATGATGAGAAGGTCAAGGAGTAGGATGTCTATCATATTAGTCACACTCTTCATGAATATGAAACCCACTATACTTAATGAAAATATTTGTGTTGTGCCCGCTACTTCACGACTTCAAATAATTTCCACTACCTTCTCAATCATAAAACATAAATCATCAATAGCTTCAACACCCTTAAAACCATGTATTCCAAAACTTATCACAACAATTGCATCATGCAATAAATCATGCTCATGACTGAGTTTGACCTAGAGTTCATCTCCCAAAAATCAATCAAGGGCTAGGATATCACTGATCAACTTGTTGAAGCCCCTCTTTCTGATAATCAACTCCCCCACGAATAATTTCATGATAAATTTTTCAACACAATCGATCATGAGTATTCTCCCCTTAAAATGACACTTTTATTTTATGGCTCTAAGTTTCAACAAGGGGGAGGTGTCAATGTCATCATTATTCCTCCTTAGGAAACTCCTATCCCCGTCACCTACAAGCTCAACTTCGAATGTACCAACAACATGGCTAAATATGAAGTGCTTATCTTGGGCATCCAAACCACTATCATGCTCAAAGATCCAAATTATTGACATCTCTCGGTGATTCCTAACTTGCAATCAATCAAATCAAGGGATTTTATTAATGTAAAAATGAAGTCCCCAAAAATACAAGGACATCGTCGATTTTATCCTCGAATCCTTCGATCAATACACTATCCAAATTATTCCTCGCTAATCCAACCAATTCATGTACACTATAAAATCCCTCGCATCACTCATCCTCTTGGATAATTGAAGGATCCAAAACTTCATTGTTTTCCATTGCATTGATCAACCATTCCATACTAATGAGCTTCCTTGTATTAATCTCATCGAAACCAACCAATTTGATCTCTAGTATACCTAATTCTTTGATTATCTCTCTCAATCTAAAATTCCCTTTGACTATCCAAAAAAATAGGATGTCATTTCTTTAGCATGCCAACCTCTATATTATCCTAGGAAGCTATTATCATTCAATTTTGATTGTGTAAAATTAATTAGAAAATAAAAAATAAAAAAATAAAAATGAAAATTTTGTAATTTTTCAAAAGTGTTACTTTGCGTGGTTTATCACTCTCATCATGACCATCTCATTTTTGTGATCATTCCAGTCTTCGTTTCGTCCTTTTTGGGCAAGAAATCCTCTTGCCAAGTCTCAAGTCGTGTTAAATATTAATTAATTGATTACTCTTTGTTTGATAAAATTAATTTTTAATAACTTTGGAGTATTTAATTAAATAAATGTTAATTAAAATTCATTCGACAAGTTTTTTCCGGGGAAAAATAAGCTTCCGCTTCCCATTGCCGGGGATGCCAAATTGGCTTCTCGGGCCCAGATTTCCCCTTTCCTGGCAAAATTGCTTTAAATCCCCACTCGTGGGATTTCTTCCCCCAATTGCCAAATTAATAAATTGTGAAAACGGCAAAATCTCCCGATTTCCCACATGGGGAAATTGAACGGAGATTGCTAGCCCACTTTTTCATTCCCGTTGGCAATTGGTCATTGCTTTCCCCATTTCCCTTGGCAATTAATTCCACTACCCGGAAGAGGGAAGTCAGGTTAACCCTCATAAATTCCTCTGTCGAACTCATTGGAAAGAGTCGTACGAAGCTTTCTAAAATTTCTTCTCACTTCTTCTAAGGAACATAATAATATTTTTATCACATCCATCAAACAATAGTCTGTGAACGCCATTGTGAAGGAGAAATACATGCAAGAGGACAGTCCAAGCAAAGGCCATTGCAAAGGATAAAACCAGTCTAAGAAAACAAACACCACGCAACGAGTTGTCAAATCCATGCATTTCCAAACAAGGAGAAAAGTACAGAGTTCAATGCATTTTCCTGGAGAAAGGAACAACTGAAGACAAGACCACCGTTTCAACGCCTAGAGAAAGGAACAACAAGAAAGAACAGATTTTCCAACACATTGGAGGAAGGAATAGTCCAAAATAGGAAAATGACAAAGAAGGAGTTTCCACACATTGGCAAAGGGAGGGAAGTAGGCAAAAACATTAAACAAAAAGTTGTGTAGGTTTTGTTTTTAAATATAAAGTCAGATTTCAATGCCCAATCAGGAGATAGCTCCACCACGCAGCAAAAGGAAGAAAAGAATAATATTTCCACACCTTTGCAAGAAGGAGGACAGCAAAAAAAAGAACCCACATGTTGGAGGATTAGAGGAAAACAGCAGATGTATAAAGAAAAATAAATAAAGCTTTGCCCACACATTCACCAAATCAGGCCAAAATGCCTATGCAGGGGAAGAAGACAAGGTAAAAATCAGGAGTAAAGTTGAAATTCTATTTTCACGCATTGGGAAAATTCATACAGTCCAAAACAAGAAAAAGACATATCCACCACGCATTCTCCAGGGGTATCAATGCATTTACAAGAAGATTCAACAAGTATAGTCACGCATCGATCACATCGAAGAAGTAAATCTCAAATTACGCAGTCATTAAAATCTGTGATTTTCACGCATACCAAGGAGAATTTGCTCCATCAAATTAAATAAAATCGAGAGATTTTAATTTTAAATATATATATATATATATATATATATATCGTTGTATCGCCAGATTTGGAACTCGAGCTTAGTCTTGATATATTTGTATTTTAAAAAAAAATTGTAACCGACTAGTTATTATTATTATTATTTTTAAAATAATAATAATAATAATAATAATAAAATTAAAGCGAGTCATATTTTTCTTGCATTAACAGGGTTTCGGAGACTGAGACCCGACCCTGCTTGCATTGTTTTGCATGCCCAAGTCATTCTTCTGTGAAATTCATAATGGCCGAGAAATCTAACAAATCTACAGGAAGATCGAGGAAGCCAATGGAGAAATCGAATAAGTCCACACTCAAGTATGAATTCCAAGGAATCATTCCTCCCAGTTCTATCAAATCAACATACGACAATATAACTGATACAAATCAGGTTACATCAATGTGCAACAATTTTGTGAACAGGTGAAAACTGAAGGCAAAACCATATTCTCGGATAGGCTTTACCATAGTGGTCTACCTCAAGCAGCAGCATTTCCTGTCTTGGTGTAGTGTCCAAAGTTGGTTATCGCTTGTGTGGAGCACTATGATCCTGAGAGACGAGGAATTTTTAAAGATAATCGCGAGCCTTTCCTCTTAATCACACCAGAGCACATTGAGGAATTACTTTCGCATACCTGACTTTCTTGAGAATGTGGATATCACTCACCAGTTAACACAAGAATTTTGGGATGAAGAACCCCTGAGATGGAGCAAGATGGTTAATAATAACTGGTTAGTAACCAAGAGGCCTCGAATTGACCGGCTTCCCAAAGAACTATACTGCGTTGAGTTCGTGGAAGAAATTGGGGACATGATTACTCTCCTAAGTCGAGTTTTCGATTTACCCTCTGCTAGGATTTTCCACCCATGGATGTATCAGTTTATCTATATCATCCTTGCCAAGAAAGAGTTTTTGGATTGGGCCACCATCATCAGTAATACCCTTCACAAACAATTGATAGAAGTTAAGATGACTGGATGCTTCTACATGACATCGTATTTGACTTATGCAGTAGCAAGAAGAAAGCTATTTTCGGGACTTGAAACAAGAGGATTCATGGGGCCATCAAACAATGTTTTTCATTATTACCCGAAACTCAGTTTCAAAAATAGCTCTCACCATTTTAGAAGAGTCAACGATGCATTCAACTTCCGTGTGATTCGAAACCCGAATCGAATACGAGAGGAAATATTTTCTAAAGAAGTCATGAGTGTCATTTCCCAATGGGGAACATGGTTTATTCAGTTTTCATCCTTTTCCTACATTCACGTGAGTTGTTTTGTTGGTACTCCATGGAAGCTTCCTAAGTACGTCGAAGAATGGTCATTAATTGAGCTTGTGTAACAACTATTCCAGTTCATTGTCTTCTCAAAGGACAAGCACCATTCGAGAATTCATTTCCAAATCCAAATCGAGAATACCAATGTCCAAATCTTTTCAGTGCACAACTCATGGAAAAAGAGTTTTCTCTCATCACAATCCATCCATATGTGAAGAGAGCCTAGTTTGATATCAATGAATATGTACAAAATATTCTTAGAGCAAAGTATCAACATAACCCTACCATGGAAGATTTCTGGGCTGCTTGTTCGGACGAACATGAAGTAAGAAGATGAGAGTTTTCTCACCTAACACTTGCTCAGATCAAGGCCTTCCACATCAAGAACCCTCCCAATTCATTCATAAATGATGATGAAGATGTTATTGATCCCTCATATGATGTAGTTGATTTTACCCGTTGCCTTGAATTGACTTGGACCAAAAGAGATGAATTTTCTCTTGATAGCAAGAATCAACCGATTCTTGAAAGAAGCATATCTTGGTACGACAGAGAACTTGCCAAGTTACAATCAATTCAAGATCATACTTCAGGATCACAAAAATTGCCAACATGAGGAGGCCTTCATTCAACCAAAGCCTCTTCTCGATCAACCTCTATACCATCCAATCATACACAACAAGCAAGAAAGGAGTGGTTGCCAAAATCCACTTTGCCAAGTAACATGTCACGAGGAGAAAAATCTAAAGACCCTAACCTCGAAGAAGGAAGAGAGCATGTATCAGGATTTTCTACCTCGAGTAGAGATTCTTCTACCCACATTGTTAATAGTGCTCAGAAGCTTGTGGAAAATGATCCTCATCCACGCTTTGAACAAGCATCTACTCAGGTGTAGGTAATCCAAATATCAAACACTTCGGAGCATGCAGTTCATGAAGGGATTTCCTAAAATCTCCCGAATAATCAGGTGGTGGATATTGAGGTTATTTCTCCCCAAATCGAGGTTGTAGATAGGATTCTTATAGGATCTCATGATGTCGAGAACAATGAGAATATTGATTCGAGCTCAAGGATTTTGTATATGTCGCGAAATAATGCATGATACTCCTACCGGGTTGATTTCGAGGTTAAGAAAAGGAAGAGGGTTGTCAAAGAAATTGACATTGATTTTGATGCCCTTTTCAAACTTTCAAATAATGTCATTCCAAAGAAGCTTAAGGTGCTTTCTCAAATAATGGTGGATAATGATGGAAATAGATTTGCAGATCTTTCCATCCCATAATTTGATAAGGAGCATGATGCCATGAAACTCCGCTGATTATGAAGTTTCCAGACATGGACTTGGGAGGTCTACATTAGAAAGTGACATGGAAATGGCTCAAGATTCAATTGATATCGTGCTAAAGAGGCTTGAGAAATATAAGTCTCAAAACTCTCAGCTCAAGGCCAAAAATAATTAATTGGTGGAATATGTTCAACATTTGATAAATCCCATATCATCCACTTTCCTAGTACCTGATGTAGTGGCTGCCCGATGAAGAAACTCTCAATTTGTCAAAATAAATAAACACATTAGGCCATGTCACTAAAACTTGGCTTTCAGAGATTCTCGTTTTAGGCCAAGGGACGATCAAGACCGTGGTTAAGCTTCATGAAGATGTCAGTGCGTATCTTGATCCAATTCTTTCTTTCAAAGAAAATTTTCTTGGTATCTAACAAAGTGGGAGAGTCCATTTCTCATATGCTTGAGATAGGCGGACCCCATTTCAATGGATAAGGCATTGGTTATTATTGTATATTTTAAAAAGTGGATTTTTAAGAAAAGGATGTTGTTATTTGCTTTCGAGAAACTATGGATAACTTAAGTGATTTCTATTTTTGGTTGTCTTTAATAAAGTTGGTTAGAAAAATTCAAAGGTCACTTAAGTGCCTTATTTAATGATCATGTTAAACCCTAACTACTTTGTAACCAACTTTTGGGTTATAAAAGGAAGTGAGGGGCTCATTTGTAAAGGTGACTTTGAGAGAGGAGAAGAAAATACTTTTGTGTGCAAGCTTTGTTTCAGGAAGAAACTTTGTGTTCTTTTGTGAAAACATTTTAGAGTTAATGAAATACAAACTTTGTGTCTCATTCATTGTCTCTTGTAACATTTGATGTTCTTATGTTCATTAGATGTTAGATGTTTGAATCTTGCATGCAAATATTGTCTTTGATCTTATTGTCAATGTTATTAATCTGTTGTTCTAGTTCACAGTGATCAAGCTCTGATTATCTACTTGCTCGCATGTGTTCCCTTTTACACATTCTTGTTTAGCTAACTCAAACTCAATTTTATTTGTGTTAGTTATTCATCTTTCCTCTTCATGCAATATTAGGCTCTATTTTTACCTAACTCTTGCATGTTCTTTCAACTCATTCCATTCCACTCTTTTCCTTCATTCCATTCCATCTCCCTCATTCACTTTTCTTTCCATTGATGTTCCAAAACCCCCCACATATAATTTTGAATGTACAGATGTAAATATAGTTTTGGTTTTCAATAAAGGCATCCTCACCTTCATTGAGGAGGGACTTCATTCCCACACGCTTGCATTGCATTTGCATGCATGTAAATCCATATGCTAACAGTTTTTGATGACTCTACTGGGGATTCATAAATCGTTAACCAGTGCTTGGTTAAATCTTTATGACTATCCCCTCTGCACAAGCTCCAATTCTTCAACTGAACCTTATGCTCGAAGAATATTTTCTAGGAGACATTGTTGCTAACCTTCGATTAGCAGCTTGGGAAAACTGTGAAAGCTTGCAGCAATTTTTGGCTATTGTTAGAGCCATTGACAACGAAATCTACATTGAAGATCTTAGAATAAGAGCACCCACACTTATGGCCGTAAGACCTCCTGAAACACGTTGATTGTTGTTCACCGATGTAGTCCTCTTCCACCAAGGTAATAAGTTGTATGACTATTACAGGTAACCCACCTATCTTGCACCAAGGTTTCAAATTATCTCCTCCAAAGAATAACACACCTTGTAGATCTATAAGCCTTGCATCAAGTCCTAAAAGAGCAAGCAAGGAAGGAATCACTACCAGTCAAGCACTTATCCTTGCTCATGTTGTTTTACTTTTGCATACCACCTTTCCCAAAATGGTAGTCAATGTACCATGGGGAAATGCCAAAGGCCCATTGGCCCTACCAACTCGACATGACCTCCCAAGAGGATCGAGGAAGATTCTTCCCAAGTTTGACGAAGATGGGAAGATGTCACTAGATGACCACATTTCTGCTTTCTTTGTTGCATGTGTTGTTTTGTTAGTAGAATATGAAGATGTTATTCACCTCTTCATCAAAACATTGCATGATGTTGTTGCATATATTGGTTTCATCATCTGCCCAATGGATGTATCACAAATTGGAATGATATGAAAACTAAGTTTGAAAATTGATTCAAGATGGCAGAAGATGAACATGCTCTTCTTGCCCAACTATCTCAAGAGAAGAAAGAACCAGAAAAATCTATGAGTAATTTCGTTTCTAAATTTAAAAAATGGTGAACAAAGTTCCTGGCTGGATTCGGCCCAAACCTTGATGGACAAAAATGTTTCTTTATTAATGCACAACAACCAAAAGTGTGCTATCAGCTGAGAAGGGCTAGAGTGGCTACTTTGGAACTTGCTCAATCCTTGGCCATAGAAATTGAAGATGACTTAATCATGGTAGGAAAATTCAAGAAAACTTCCCTCAAGGGAAAGAGTCAAGAAACCCCAACGCTTGTGGCTATACTCACTAAGTTGTCTAATGACATGTTGGCTTTAAAAACAAGTTGCTCAAAGTAGTAAACCTTCTCCTTACAAAGACATCCCAAGAAAAGGATACATTCCCAACAAAGCCAGGATTGCAAGTGCTCCGACAAGGCTTGCTATTGAAGCAACTCCCACAACTAACTCAAAATGTGATGTTATTGAAGAAAGCAATGATGAAGTTGAAGTCATCGAGGTTGATGAGGAAGAGCCGATTCTAGAACATCTAAACTTGAAGTTGAAGATCCTGAGGGAGAAAGTAATAATCATTTCTTTGAGTACCATTCAAAAGAAGAAGATGAATACGAAGAAATTATAGAAGATATGAATAGTCAATCCTTTGTTGTCTTCACACGCTCTTAGAAAAAGAGCAAGATACCACTAAGGCGGAGATAAAGAGGTTTCCAAGGAACTTCAAAAAGAATCCAAGACTAAGGAAACTTCTAAAGAATCCAAGACAAATGAGGCTCCTAAAGAGACCAAGGCGACTGAGGTTTCAAAGGTCAAAACTATCTTAAAGAAAGGAGGGCCTTTGTTAGATCAATCAGTTGATAAATCAACTACGAAGAAAGTTTCTTCTTCCACATCTCGTATCAACCAAGCCCGAAGCAAAGGTCAAAAGTGTGCCATCATCAAGTTCGAAAGAACTAGTATCTAAGACATCAAGTACGGTTACTTTGCCCAAATTTGATATCATTGATCATATCAATAAAAAAAAAATTTCCATGTCATAGGTAGAGTACTTGAAGTCCAATAAGGATCAACTCGAGAAATTGGTCCAATTTATCAAAGGTAACTCTATTGTTCATTCCTCCAAAGGAATTCTAAAAACTCCCAAAGATGGGAAAACTCAAAATATTGTGGTGGCCACTACACCTTCAAATGAAAAGATTGAACCTTTCTTTGTGTCCTTTCTGATCAACGGATGCAAATTAAGTAATTGCATTATAGACTCTAGAGCCTCGGATAATGTGATGCCGGAAAAAGTAGCACATGCTCTTGGTTTAACTTTTACAAGAAAATTTAGATCGTGTTACTCAACGGAAACCATACAAGTACCTCTAATTAGGTAGATTAAAGATGCTCAAATAATTTAACCCAATTTCCTCATAAACAAGTTAAGGTAGCCATTCTAGTTGCTGACATTCCCGCTTCGTATGGTATGTTGTTGAGAAGGAAATTTTGTAGAGATCTAGGTGGAGAGATTTAAATGGATTGGTCTCATGCTATGATCCCTATCAATGGAAAAATGAAGAAGCTAATGCTGGAAGCTCAGGCAAAGTTCACAGTAACTAAAACCAAAGATCCTTGCGCACAGATCCTTTTCCAAGGCTCAAGTGTGGGTAATTATATGATGACTGCAGAGATTCATACCCCTAAGATCACTTTCCAAGATTCTAATGAGATCTGGACTCTTGAGTTCGATGGAAGTTGTTGCTCGACGGGTTCTGGTGCAGGAGTGGTGCTCATATCTCCAAATGGTAAAATATTTCCTTTTTCCTACAAAATTGAATTTTCAAATACTAACACTACAGAGTATGAGGTGTTAATCCTTGGCCTTCAAGCTACAGAGGAGAAAGGGATCAAAAATTTGGAAGTCTTTGGAGATGTGGAATTGATCATGAAACAAGTAAGAAATCAGTTCCAAGTAAAGAATGATCATTTAAGACACTACAGAAATAAAGTGTGGGATGCAATAGAATCCTTTGATGTTTTTTCCATAAAATCTGTCCCTCGCAAAAGAATGACAAAGTAAATTCTCTAGCAGTCTCAACTTCATTAATGATTCCTCATTTAGAATTTTATCAAGTCAAATACACCATTGAAATGGTTTTTAGGCCAAGTGTTCCTGACAATGCAGAAAATTGGCAAGTATTTAATGATGATCAACAAATTATTGCCTTCTTGGAAAAGAGGGATAGTTTTGAACAATTGTACTTTGAAGGAAGTGATTTTGTGTTTCACAAATCAACTACCTCACCCTTTCAAGAAGGAGTTAAAAATGAAGATCCTGGTGATAGCATCATCTAACTCAAAGGAAATAAAATTCCCAAAGGATTGGTTTCACTTGAAGAACTTTTTGACAAACATGACAACTTTATCAAAGAGAAAGAGCAGCAAGACCTACAAATTCTGTTGACTATGAGCAAGTTAACATCGGTACCAAGGATAAACCTCACCTGGTCAATATCGGTAAGTGTTGCTCACCTAAGGAGTGCAAGAAATTCATAAGCCTCCTTACCAAATATTTTGACATTTTGGCTTACTCATATGAAGACTTGAAGTCTTTCCAACCTAGGGAAATGGAGCATGCCATACCCTTGAAGCTTGGTGCAGTTCCATTCAAGAAAATCAAAGACAATATAATCCCAAGATTGTAGGGACAATATTTCATGAAGTTCAAAAGATGTTAGATGCACAAATAGTGTTTCCTATTCAACATTCGACCTGGATAGCTAATATTGTACTGGTTCGCAAGAAAAATGGAGAAATTAGGATTTGCGTGGATTTCCACAATCTTAATCAGCTTCCTTGAAGGATAACTACCCACTTCCAGTCATGGACCATATTCTGTTAGCCAGTAACTAGATCATAAATGCTATCTATGCTAGATGGTTTCTCTAGCTATAATCAAATTGAAGTGGCTAGAGAAGATCAACATAAAACTACGTTCACCACCCCCTAGGGTACGTTCACGTATAGAAGAATGCCTTTTGGTTTGATTAATGCCGGTGCTACTTTTCAAAGGGCTATGGATATGGCATTCACAGATTATAAAGACAAGATCATCATGATATACCTAGATGACTTGACAATGTTCTCAAAGAAGTGAGAAGATCACCTAAGAGATTTAGAGAAAATATTGCAAAGATGCAGACTTCATAAGATTTCTCTAAATCCAAAAAGTTTGTGTTCGGAGTTACGGAAGGGAAACAAGGAAGGAACTAAGATCGATCTTGAGTGTGTTCAAGCTATCAAGAATCTTTCCTTGCCTACAAGTAAGCCTAGAGTCCACTCCTTCTTTGGGAAGGTGAACTTTTTGAGAAGGTTTGTGCCAAATTTTTCCAAGCTGACTAAAGAAATCGCTGATATGATGAAAGGAAAAGAATCCTTCAAATGGTCAAAGGAAGGTAGAGAGGCATTTGAGCAAATCAAGGGTGCTATTGTAAAAGCTCCTACATTGGTGTGTCCTAATTTTAAAAAGGATTTCATAATTTATTGTTATGCTTCACCGCACACAATCTCTGCCATTTTGACTCAACACAATCAAGAGGGGATCAAATCTCCTATTACATTCATGATTTCTGGATTCAAGAAACATGAACTTAATTACACTCCTCTTGAGAGACATGCATACGTGGTGGTGAGAGCCCTAAAACACTTTAGGTACTATGTGTTGAATTCTCACACCAAAGTCTTAGTTCCAGACACCGCAGTTAAATCGATGCTGACACAACAAGAACCAGGATCTAAAAGAGGTAATTGGGTCTCCAAGATCTAGGAATATGATTTGGATATCAATCCTACCAATTTGGTTCGAGGAAGAGGACTCTGCCAACTCATCGCAGAATGAACCATGAGATAACTTTGAAGAAGAACCAGTTGAAGAAAATTTACCATTGGTAGTTTTTTTCAATACCACGATGAATGGTATTCTGATATTTCCTACTTTCTCACATATGGCGAGTGTCCAGAGAATCTGACAACTAAGGAGAAACAAGCTATCAAACTAAGAGCTTTCAGGTACGTCATTTGGGACAACACGTTGTTCAAGAAAGGAATTGACGGCATGTTCCTCAGATGTGTTGATAAAGAGCAACAACCTAGATTGTTGGAAGCTTTTCACAATCATGCTTGCAGTGGTCATTTCTCTAGCCCAGTAATAGCCCATAAAATTCTACAAGCACATTATTACTGGCCCACTATGTTTTCCGATGCTCAGAAATGGGTGACAAAATGCGAAGCTTGTCAGCAATTTGTTGGAAGACCAAAATTGGCATCTTTCCTTTGAAGCCAATTGTCATTGAAGAACCCTTTCAACAATGGGGTTTATATTTCATCGGGGTTTTGAATCCTAATTCTAATGCTGGTCACACTCACGTGCTCACCATAACTGACTACTTTGCAAAGTGGGTATAAGTTATACCGGTCAAACAAACATCTACTGCAGTAATCTGTGACTTCATCAAAGAAAATATATTGGTTCATTATGGAATTCCACACAAGATTGTGACGGACAATGCCTCAAATTTTTCTTCTGTAGAGATGATAGGTTTTTGTTATGGGTATGGGATATCTTTGTCTCATTCATCATATTACTACCCTCAGGGAAATGGTCAAGCAAAATCCAGTAAAAACATCATTACTATCGTGCACAAGTTAGTCAAAGAAAATCAAAGAACTTGGCATAAAAAGTTATATGACGCATTGTGGGCTGACCACATAACTCCCAAAAGAGAAATTGAGATGTCTCCATTTCAAATTTTGTATGGAACCGATGCTCAAATTCCCATCACACTGGAGTTACCAACATTAAAATTAGCCCAAGCAGTTGATGATGAATGCTTCACCAATGCATTAGATAAAAGGATCATGTTCCTAAGCAAGCTTGAGGAACAAAGAAGTCAAGTGGAAAATAGGATCAAGGAACATCAATCCAAAGTAAAGAGGTTGTTTGACAGGAAAACCAAAGAGAGGAAATTCCAAATCAATGACTTGGTTCTTCTCTGGGACAAGAGACGTGAACCGAAAGGAAAGCATGGGAATTTTGATTCTCTGTGGCTGGGCCCTTTCAAAATAAGACATTTATGTGGAGATAGCACCTATTACTTGGCGTATCCTGATGGAACACATTTTCCTTTTCCCTACAGCTGGGCAATATCTCAAGCACTATAAAAATTGAAAACAAGTTGTTCCTCATATGTACATAGGTAATTAAGATTTTGGTTTGTTTCTTTTCCCCGTTTTTCGGTCTCCTCTCTTGTGTCACCTCATTTCTTGCCCCATCATTTTTAGATCATGTTCATGAATATTTTGGTCTAGGTCCATTGTTACGTCCATGAATTCCTTGTCCCCAATTAGAGCCAACTGTTATCAGCCAATTTTGATTATGCAAAATTAATAAAATAAATAAATAAATAAAATAAAAATGGAAATTTTGCAATTTTTCAAAAGTGTTACTTTGCATGGTTTATCACTCTCATCACAACCGTCTCATTTTTGTGATCATTCGGTCTTCGTTTCATCCTTTTCGGGCAAGAACTCCTCCCGCCAGGTCTCAAGTCGCGTTAAATATTAATTAATTAATATTTAATTAATTGATTACTCTTTGTTTAATAAAATTAATTTTTAATAACTTTGGAGTATTTAATTAAATAAATGTTAATTAAAATTCATTCGACAAGTTTTTGCTGGGGAAAATAAGCTTTTGCTTCCCATTTCCGGGGATGCCCAAATTGGCTTCCCGGGCCGGATTTCCCCTTTTTGGAAAAATTGCTTTAAATCCCCGCTCGTGGGATTTCTTCCCCCAATTGCCAAATTAATAAATTGGAAAACAGGAAAAAAATCTCCTGATTTCCCACATGGGGAAATTGAAGAGATTACCAACCCACTTTGCCATTCCCATTGAAATTGGTCGCCGCTTTCCCTATTTCCCATGGCAATTAATTCTACTACCCGGGAAGAGGGGAAGTTGGGTTAACCCTCATAAATTCCTCTGTTGAACTCATTGGAAAGAGTCATACGAAGCTTTCTAAAATTTCTTCTCACTTCTTCTAAGGAACATAATAATATTTTGATCGCATCCATCAAACAATAGTCTATGAAGCCATTGTGAAGGAGAAATACGTGCAAGAGGACAGTCCAAGCAAAGGCCATTCAGAAAGGATAAAACATGTCTAAGAAAAACAAACACCACACAACAAATTTGTCAAATCCACACATTTCCAAACAAGGAGAAAATCACGAGTTCAACGCATTTTCCGGAGAAAGGAACACCAAGACAAGACCACCGTTTCAACACCTAGAGAAAGGAATGAAGAAGAAAGAAAATGACTTTCCAACGCATTGGAGGAAGGAACAGTCCAAAATAAGAAGATGACAAGGAAGGAGTTTCCACGCATCGCGAGAGGTAGGGAAGTAGGCAAAAACATTAAACAAAAATTTACATAGGTTTTGTTTTTAAATATAAAGTCGATTTCAATGCCCAACCAGAGACATCTCCACCACGCAGCAAAAGGAAGAAAAGAACAATATTTCCACACCTTTGCAAGGAGGACAGTAAAAAAAAGAACCCACGTGCTAGAGGATTAGAGGAAAACAGTAGATGTATAAAGAAAAATAAATAAAGCTTTGCCCACACATTCATCAAATCAGGCCAAAATGCCTATGCAGGGGAAGAAGATAGGGTAAAAATTAGGAGTAAAGTTGAAATTCTATTTTCACGCATTGGGAAAAATCATACAGTCCAAAACAAGAAAAATACATATCCACCACACATTCTACAGGTGTATCAACACATTTACAAGAAAATTCAACAAGTATAGTCACACATCGATCAGAAGATCAAATCGAAGAAGTAAATCTCAAATTACGTGGTCATTAAAATATGGTGATTTTCACGCATACCAAGGAGAATTTGCTTTGTCAAATTAAATAAAATCGAGAGATTTTAATTTAAAATATATATATCATTGTATCGCTAGATTTGGAACTCGAGCTTAGTCTCAATATATTTGTATTTTTAAAAAAATTGTAAAAAATCAGTTAGGGACAGTTATTATTATTATTATTTTTAAAACAATAATAATAATAATAAAATTAAAGCGAGTCATATTTTTCTTGCATTGACGGGGTTTTAGAGACTGAGACCCGACCCGCTTGCGTTGTTTTGCATGCCCAAGTCATTCTTCTGTGAAATTCATAATGGCCAAGAAATCTAAAAATCAGTAGGAAGATCGAGGAAGCCAGTGGAGAAATCGAATAAGTCTCGCACTCAAGTATGAATTCCAAGGAATCATTCCTCCCAGTTCTATCAAATCAGCATACGACAATATAACTAATACAAATCTGGGTCACATCAATGTGTAACAATTTTGTGAATGGGTGAAAACTGAAGGCAAAACCATATTCTCATATAGGCTTTACCATAGTGGTCTACCTCAAGCAACAACATTTCTTGTCTCGGTGTAGTGTCCAGAGTTGGTTATCACTTGTGCGGAGCACTATGATCCTGAGAGATGAGGAATTTTTAAAGATAATCGTGATCCTTTCCTCTTAATCACACCAGAGCACATTAAAGAATTGCTCGGCATACCTGACTTTCCTAAGAATGTGGATATCACTTGCCATTCAACGCAAGAATTTTGGGATTAAGAACCCATGAGATGGAGCAAGATGGTTAGTAACAATTAGTTAGTAACCAAGAGGCCTCAAATTGACCGGCTTCCCAAATAATCAGTATCGCATTGAGTTCGTGGAATAAATCGGGATATGATTACTCTCCTATGTCAAGTTTTCGGTTTACTCTCTGCTAGGATTTTCCACCCATGGATGTAGTAGTTTATCTGTATCATCATTGCTAAGAAAGAGTTTGTGGATTGGGCCACCATCATCAGTAATACCCTTCACAAACAATTGATAGAAGTTAAGATGACTGGATGCTTCTACATGACATCGTATCTGACTTATGCAGTAGCAAGAAGAAAGCTATTTTCGAGACTTGAAATAAAAGTAGTCATGGGGCCGGCCAAAAAGTGTTTTTCATTATTACCCACAATTGAGTTTCAAAAATAGCTCTCACCATTTTAGAAGATTCAACGATGCATTCACCTTCCGCGTGATTCGAACTTGAATCAAAATACAGAGGAAAGATTTTCTAAAGAAGCCGTGAGTGTCATTTCCCAATGGGGAACATGGTTTATTCAATTTTCATCCTTTTCCTACATTCGCATGAGTGGTTTTGTTGGTACTCCATAGAAGCTTCCTAAGTACGTCAATGATAGATGGGCATTAATAGAGCTTGCACGACAACTATTCCAAGTTCACCGTATTCTCGAATGAATAGTACCATTCAGAATTCATTTCCCAATCCAAATTGGGGAATACCAATGTCCAAATATTTTCAGTGCACAACTCATGGAAAAAGAGTTTTCTCTCATCACAATCCATCCATATGTGAAGAGAGCCCAGTTTGATATCAATGGATATATGCAGAAGATTCTTGGAGCAAAGTATCAACATAACCCTACCATGGAAGATTTCTGGGCTGCCTATTTAGACAAACATGAAGTAAGAAGACGAGAGTTTTCTCGCCTAACACTTGCTCAGATCAAGGCCTTCCACATCAAGAACCCTCCCGATTCATTCATAAATGATGATGAAGATGTTATTGATCCCTCATATGATGCAATTGCTTTTACCCCGTTTCCTTGAATTGACTGGACCAAAAGAGATGAATTTTCTCTTGATAGCAAGAATCAACCGATTCTTGAAAGAAGCATATCTTGGTACAACAGAGAACTTTCCAAGTTATAATCAATTCAAGATCATACTTCAGGATCACAAAAATACCAACACGAGGAGGCCTTCATTCAACCAAAGCCTCTTCTCAATCAACCTCTATACCATCCAATCATACACAACAAGCAAGAAAGGAGTGGTTGCCAAAATCCACTTCGCCAAGTAACGTGTCACAAGGAGAAAAATCTAAAGGCCCTAACCTCAAAGAAGGAAGAGAGCGTGTATCAAGATTTTCTACCTCGAGTAGAGATTCTTCTACCCACATTGTTAATAGTGTTCAGAGGCTCGTGGAAAATGATCCTCAGCCATGATTTGAACAAGCATCTACTCAAATGCAGGTAGTAAAAATATAAAACACTTTGGAGCATGTAGTTCATGAAGGGATTTCCCAAAATCTCCTAAATAATCAAGAGGTAGATATTGAGGTTATTTCTCCCCAAATCGAGGTTGTAGATAGGATTCTTGTAGGATCTCATGATGTCAAGAACAATGAGAATATTGATTCGAGCTCTAGGATTTTGTATGCGAAATAGTGCATGATACTCCTTCCTAGGTTGATTCCAAGGTTAAGAAAAGGAAGAGGGTTGTCAAGGCAATTGACATTGATTTTGATGCCCTTTTCAAACTTTCAAATGATGTCATTCCAAAGAAGCCTAAGGTTCTTTCTCGAATAATGGTGGATAATGACGGAAATAGATTTGCAGATCTCACCATCCCACAAGTTGATAAGGAGCGTGATGCCATGACACCTGCTGATTATGAAGTTTCTAGACTTGGACTTGGGAGGTCTACATTAGAAAGTGACATGGTGATGGCTTGAGATTCAATTGATATCATGCTAAAGAGACTTGAGAAATATAAGTCTCAAAACTCTCAGCTCAAGGCCGAAAAGAATCAATTGGTGGAATATGTTCAACATTTGATAAATCCCATATCATCCACTTTCCCAGTACCTAATGTAGTGGCTTCCCCTAATGAAGAAACTCTCAATTTGTCAAAAGAAATAAACACATTAGGCCATGTCACTAAAACTTGGCTTTCAGAGATTCTCGTTTTAGGCCAAGGGACGATCAAGACCATGGTTAAGCTTCATGAAGATGTCAGTGCGTATCTTGATCCAATTCTTTCTTTCAAAGAAACTTTTGTTTCTAATATATCAAATTTGGATGAGATATTTCCCAGTTTGTAGGAGATGACGAGTATGGAATCCTCAGTTTTAGCCATTGAAGGAATTCTCAAATTTGAACATCGAGGGACACGTTTTCTTTGGTGTCTGCATCTCAAATCAAGGAAGACGCTTCTTGAGGATTCTATGATCCATTATGAGAGCATATGCAATGAAGCTTTCACTTCACTCACCTTGATTCAAGAATTCATAACTGAGATTCCTTGCAACCTCGTAAATGAGCATAATCAAAGGTGTTCATCGGAACAAGTGGAAGAGAAATTTTCACAATTGTTTAAGGACATGTACACTCCCGCCAACAATTTCTCATCAGTTTCAATGGAGCGGTGCATCAAATTAAAGAACTTATTTGAGAACGCTCAATCAAATATTACTAATTTAAATGATACACTAAGTATGATTCTTCAATTGTAGGTATTTTTGAGGCTATTCTTTGACCAAATGAACCTCCATAAGAAGAAAATATGTTTGAAACTTTGGGAAGGTTTAGATCCTTTCAACTAGCAAAAGTGGTAAATCCTAATTTCATTGGCGGTTCAGGGAGATAATTTTCTTGGTATCTAACAAAGTGGGAGAGTCCATTTCTCATACGCTTGAGATAGGCAAACCCCATTTCAATGGATAAGGCACTGGTTATTATTGTATATTTTAAAAAGTGGATTTTTAAGAAAATGATGTTTTTGTTTTGTTTCGAGAAACTGTCGATAACTTAAGTGATTTCTATTTTTGGTTGTCTTTAATAAAGTTGGTTAGAAAAAGTCAAAGGTCATTTAAGTGCCTTATTTAATGATCGTGTTAAACCCTAACTACTTTATAACCAACTTTTGGGTTATAAAAGGAAGTGAGGGGCTCATTTGTAAAGGTGACTTTGAGAGAGGAGAAGAAAATACTTTTGTGTGCAAGCTTTATTTTAGGAAGAAACTTTCTGTTCTTTTGTGAAAAAAATTTAGAGTTAATGAAATACGAACTTTGTGTCTCATTCATTATCTCTTATAACATTTGATGTTCTTATGTTCATTAGATGTTAGATGTTTGAATCTTGTATGCAAATATTGTCTTTGATCTTATTGTCAAAGTTATTAATTTGATGTTCTAGTTCACAGTGATCAAGCTCTGATTATCTACTTTCTCGCGTGTGTTCCCTTTTACACATTCTTGTTTAGCTAACTCAAAATTTGTTTTATTTTTGTTAGTTATTCATCTTTCCTCTTCATGCAATATTAGGCTCTATTTTTTTTTACCTAACTCTTACATGTTCTTTCAACTCATTCCATTCCACTCTTTTCCTTCATTCCATTCCATCTCCCTCATTCACTTTTCTTTCCATTGATGTTCCAAACCCCCCCATACAATTTTGAATGTACAGATGTAAATACAATTTAGATTTTCAATAAAGGCAGCCTCAACTTCATTGAGGAGGGACTTCGCCCCACATGGTTGCATGTCATTTGCATGCGTGCAAATCCATATGCTAACATGAAGCATCCTATATAAATGTGTGTTTGACGGTATTGTACTACAATTACTTAAATCTCATTAATTTATCTAAGCCATACAAGAAGTCCATGATGGCATCTGCATGACACTTTAGTGGTTTGGTCATCGTCAAACGTGTTCTTTGGATGGGATACTATTGTCTCACCCTTACCCAATACCATTGTGAATATGTTAAAAAGTGTCAAATGCCAAAAATATTCCAATCTTATATGTATCCCTAGCCAGGCTTTGCACCAACTCAAGATCTATGGCCTTTCTCATAATGGGGGCATGACCTCATTGGTCTCATTAGTCCAATTTCTTCTCGGTGTCATCATTCTATCCTCACTACTACTGAATATTTCATCAAATGGGTGGAATCCATTTCACTCGCATAAACCAAAGCTAACAAAATTATCAACTTTTTCTATCAACACATCATCTATCACTTTGACATTCCTCACAAAATCATCACAGATAACGAAAAGTCCTTCAAAAACAAAGATATTAAGAAGATTTGTGACACCTTCAATATCAATCTTAGCTTCTCTTCTCCATACTATCCATAAGCTAATGGTCAAGCCGAATCTACTAACAAGACTCTTTGTAACATTCTTGCCAAAACTATCGATAAGGCAGGTCGGGATTGGCACCTTCATATCCCCTTCTCTCTTTAGGATTATTAAACTAGCATCTGCACTTCTACATATGCCACTCCTTTCTCTCTTGTTTATGGCTTTGAATTCCTCCTTCCTCTCAAGTCCAAATCCCATCTTTGTGCGTTTCTCTTTACAACTTTGTCTCTTAAGAGGAATATCTCCAAGAACATCTATCACAACTTGAACAGTTAGACAATTGTCACTTAATCACCCTCCAACATCATCACATATATCAAGAATGTATTAAATGCACATACAAAAACACATGAAAGAATGTGACTTTAACATTGGTGACATGGTCTTAAAATAAAATCATAAGGTCACTACTCGGAAAGGAGCCAACGTGGGAAGTTTTCTCCAAACTAGATTGAACCATACATTATCACTCATAATTATGGGTTTGGGGCCTATTACTTATCCTCCCTCAATGGTAAACCAAAAATAGAACCTATCAATGCCTTGCACTTACAACATTTCTATTGTTAACACACCTACCAATGTGACCTTACTCACATTAACGATCTCATTTTCATCATTAGCCTTCTCCATTTTTCATCGTAATGATTTGGAATCATGTGTTCTTCTCACAATATCCTATCTATGACCTTGAATATGGGCACCATGACTCTTCTCATAGCATATTCCTTATGGACAAGTTCCTCCTTTTAGGTGGGAACCCCGCAATCATTACATTCATCTCCTTCTTATCTACTTATTAGAACCATGCTAAGGGTCCACATATGTAGCTTGTACACATTATTTCCCCTCCTCAAGTGGTCTACTAGGCTATCCTCAGCTCAACCATAAAATTAAAAATCATATATGCTCATATCAAAGCTATGCTATTCAAAAATACATAGTACTCCCTCGAGGGAAAGTTTTTCATATAAAGCAAGTAATATACCAAATATAGATTGATCCCTTGAATGACGACTATCAGTATATCATATCCTACCATCTAAAATCAAAATTCAAAAATTCAAATCAAAGATCCAATTGTAGACCACTCCTTTAAAGGATAACTACTCTCTTATGGCAATAAAGGCTTCCCGCATTGATCAAAGATTGAAAATATCAAAAGTAAAATACATCAATCTAAAATCAAGCATCCTAAGAAATATTCCCACATCGATCAGCTTTCCCATTAAAAATAAAACTTCCTGTATTGATTGGTTTGCGTAATATTTCTCATAGCTTTAGGCATACACCTAGGAAAACCACCTAAGGAGAAATTATTCCCTCGTCAAGTTACATCTCAACCCCTTGTCATGTCCATAGCAAGTATGTAAGAACACCTTCAATATTCCCCTCACAATATTACTTGTGACTAACTATCGTTAGTTATGTGTTAACACCTGCCATATGGTCGCAAGTGCATTGTTTTTTTCATGGTCCTTCTCACATTTTACCTCCAATCCAATCACAAAGCATATATCCCATGTACACTCCTCTATTATGATATTTGGGTCACCCTAACAAAGTTGTTTTCTATTCATACCTTTCTCTCTAATCATTTTCGTTATCCAATCGTATCGCACTTGTTCACATTGAACATGGGTTTCCATTTTGATCTATGTTCTAATCTATCACATTCAATCCAATCCAATTACATCATCTTATCTTATATTCAATCTAATTAACACATCTACATTTACACCGAGTCCATCACATCTATTACATCATATTTAGCATCCAAATCTATCCCATCTAGTCTAAAATCCATCACATCATATCTAATCTAAATCCATCACATCATTTCCAAGCCTAGTCTAACATTTAAATACATCACATTATCGAGTAGGATTTATTTTCCTCACTTTATTTGTATTATCCTACTCAGGATATTCCACATCACTTGGAGTTTCCCTACACTTATGGGATATGCTTTCTTAGGTGTACACTTGAATACACTATTATATGTGTTGGTTACCACTTGACTACACTATTCTAGGTGTTAGTCACCACCTGACTACACCATTCTAGTTGTTAGTTACCACTATTCTAGGTGGAGATTTTCATGATTCTAGGAGGAGGTTACACATTCACCTCCTATATGTACATCTCTTGCATTATTCTATTAGATTATATTGAGTTGGATCTATTTCTGTGTTATTAAAAATATTTCTCTTGTATTTTCGTAATTTGCATTTTTTATGCCAGCATTTTTTTGTCTTGGAACAATTTACGCCTCATATAATTCACCTGTAATCTTCAAACCAGAGATCTCGTGGTGTTTCTTCGATATGGTATTAGATTCGAGCTAGTAATGAGATTATCTAGTTATTATTCTGCAAATTTATTTTTCATTTGAGATCATTATTTACAAGTATTTGAGTGTTATTGATGGTGCTTTTTCCTAGTTTGTGGGTATATAGCCTATTTGCAGGATTCTAAGGTTTACATGCCTACATAGTGCATATATAGTTCTAGAGATTGTTTTTTTACAGGCCCTAAATCATTGTTGCAGGATCCCTGAAAGATTTATCCAGATCTAGGTGTTTTTCACACCTGTGAAGGGAATTTTAACGTGGGGTAGTTCTTTGCATACATGTTCATACTTACAAAGGGTGTGTTTCTGATAAAGAGGTGTTTTAGTCCTACAACCGAAGTTTCCAACAACCCATACACGCATTACTGATACGGATTCAGTTGTTGTTTTTTGAGTCTCGCGGTAGTTTTTGAGTCAGACAGATTATGCATTTTTTTGATCCAATGTGGTCAGTAGCCTATATACGAAAAAAAAATTGTATCGCTGATGGCCTCACCGAATAGCCTTCGGCTATGTAGGGTGGCTTATACTAGCCCCCTATAAGCCCTAGTGTATTTTGGACTTCGTCCACACCTAGCACATGCAAATCGAAGGATTAGCCTTGGCTTCATCAAACCATCTTCCTTATTTTGCTAAAAAAAAATTGTAAAAAAGTGCAGTTTAATGTTAATGCAAATTCATTTAAAATAGGGCTTATTTACGGGAAATAGTTATTGTAAAACTTTTGATTGGTAGCTCAATATTGAGTTCCATTTTTGCAAAAGTTGAATATTTTTCATTTCCCAAAGCACTGGACCTATTTTTTTGTAAACGCACTAAATTATAAAGTGCCAATATTATGAGGGGGATTTTTAATATAGTTTCTGGGGGTGTACAGGGTGTTTCCTCTCTTGTTCAGAACTTCTTTCTTTCCACACATTTCTTTATTTTCTACAACAACTACCACAACCTTTCTTTCTATAATAATGGATCTAAGTTCAATTAACCCACTTACACCTTTTAACTACCATGAATGGAAATAAAAAATCTCCATTAGACTAAGGAGTAAAGGGTTGTACCATATCACAATGGGGTTAGAACCAGAGCCTAGTACAGATGCAAAAAAATTTAAGTGGTATAATAAGTGTGATGAAGCATTTGGTATTTTGTGTCTTTCAGTGTCTCCTGAACTCCTTTTTCACATAGATTCAGCCAAATCTCCCAACGAGGTGTGGAAAACCTTAGAAAAATTATTTGGAAAAGTTGACACTATGAGGGGTCATGAGCTAGAAATATAACTTATCAGCTTAAGTCCTAGCAATTTTGACACCTTGGAAGATTTATTTACTAATATCAAGTCCTTAGGATTTCAAGCTTAAAATAATGTGGAAGAGAAGAGAAATATGAACAACTTGATCTTTCAAAGGTGCTTGCCAAACTAGGTCTTGACTACTTTGTCTTTGTTTCTACATTTTATGCTACCAAGAGGTTCTTCGATCCATATGCTCTATGTCATCCTTAGATGATTTCATTGTTGATTTGAATAAGGAGTAAGAAAATTTAATTCAAATAGGTACCTATGTCATCCAAACCTTAAGCCCTCATTGTCGGGAATGGGAAAAAAAAATATTCTAGCAAGCAAGAGAAGAAGTTAAAGAGTAAGGATCCAAAAAGAAGAAAGAATAGAAATCCACTACCTCTTCCAAGTCTACCACTGAAACCTCTAGTTAAAATGGGAAGCCTAAAAAGGAAAAGGTTAAGTGTGCCTATTGCAAGAAACTCGGGAACAATGAACACAAATGTATGAAGAAGAAAATTGATCACCTCAATCATCTCCTTGAGAAGAACAACATAGGGGTCCCTAAATCTATCAAACAGTCTTCATCAACCCAATAATATACTAAGGCAAAGGAAAAAGATAAAGAGAAACATAAGGGAAAATAACTAGTTGCAGTTACATCTTCATCTACTCCTTCATGGGTTATCGGCTCTGGTGCTTCACACCACATGGGTTCATCACAAGTTGAGTTTTCTTCCTTAGAGCCCTGCAACGATGTCCTTCATCACTTTGGGTGATGATACTCTAGCCACAGTTTCACACAAAGGGTCTGTTGAAGTCGAAATTGGAACATTCACAAATGTTCTTAGTGTACCTTCACTTTCAACTAATCTCTTATCATTGTATCAAATGACTCATATAGGGAAGGGCATGAGAGTCCTATTTGATCCAGATTCAGTTGAGATCAGGGAGTTACATAATGACACTACAATAATAGTGGGAAGGGTAGATCACCATGTTAGGTTATATACCTTCTCACACTTTTCACCTGATGTTTCCCCTACTACATTTCTCACACACTCAGATGGAGTTAGCAGATTATGGCATGAGCGGTTTGGCCATCTTAACTACCGCTACCTTGAGTAGCTCAATCAGCATGACATGGTTACAGGATTGCCTAGAGTTTATTTCTCAAAGGTAATTTGTGAGGTTTGTGCTCTTGGAAAACACCCTAAAGAGAAATTTTACAAGGGAAAATCTTGGAGAGCTTCATCACCTTTAGAGTTGATTCAAAATTCTTTGAACCAAGAGATCGAGGTGCTTATCTCGATACACATCAATTCCACATCAAATCCAATCTATACATCATATAAATTAATCGATACATCACATCATGACACCTATATTCATCAAATCATTTTCAAACCATAAAATAGTCACCATACATCTACTCATCCATATATCACATCACATATAAGATACGAAATATATATATATCATTAAAATGTTTGTACATTGGTGATAGGCCTCAATTGGGATCTATTTGTATCACTAGACATCAAAATATATATATACAATATTCACCCACTAATTGGTGAACTCAAAATCACGAGACTTTGTCTCCTGGGGTAGAACCGTGTCCTTCGCCTTTCCACCATCTCGGTCCACCATCATTCCTCAAATTTGCCGCACTACACTTTTTGTACTACTTGAGGCTACATGTCATCCTAATCTCCTCTTGTTGGCCAAAAACACCACATAGTGAGGTACATCATGTAATCTCATCGTCAATATGCACTCATAATATTTTGCTTCCTCCCTAGATCCTGGTACTACTCCATTATCACGGAACCAGGAGGATCCATCTATCCAGGTCCCTGCCCATTCATTGTCAACCCACCTATTTTTCATCCTTCAACTTGTCTCTTCCAAACTATTGTCTCAAATTATCTTTTCTTCCACTTTAGACTTATGTGTCACCCATAACACACCATTCCTTTCCTTACATGGCTTATTTTTCTATTTTTTCCTATCAATTTATTTTGTAGCACATCATTCAATAGATCTAGAATCCCACTTTGTTAGCCATCTTTGTGTTCCCTCTCGGGAACAATATCTCGCCTTAAATCCACCTTTATGGCTATTTTTTTCTTTCTCTGTCCCACCCAGGATGCATAATTATTTGCTTCCTCATACTTGAAGGACAATACATACTATTTCCCCCACTTTGTTTCCCAATTCTATCAAACCATTATCTTGACCATCCTCACATTTTTGCACATACTTTTCATGTCTACCTTTGAGTCATTGGTCTCATGACTTGCACATCCATCAAAGTGGATTCCCATTGGACTCCCTCTATACTAAAGTGCTCTTTTCCAACTCACAGGTTTGTAGAACATTAATGTCACCTCCGTTAAGGTTGTGATATGTTCCCAACTAATCTATTTCCGGATCACCGCATATTTATTTTTATTTTTATCGTATCTTTCTCACAATTGTCATATCTCTCTTCACTTGGGGAAAATTTTCTCTTATTTTTCCCTCTTTTCTCCATCTATCTCTATCAACCTAGTAATCCTTTATGTCATCGATCCCTAGTTCGAGGGGGCACCTCAACCATCATCTTTTATCACTTTTGGTTTTTGTCTTGTGGTTTGCTTAACACAAACCACTTAACACAAAGGGGAAAATGAAGACACAAAAATTTGGTTCACTTATTCCCCATCCCGCATTCGCTCACCCTTCATCATCATCGTGCACACTCACACCCATATCATATTCAATATCCATTTCCCTCCTCAATTGGATTTATTTTCCCTAGTTTCCTATTTTCCTAGCTTAATCCCATCATTATTTCATCTCTTATTATTCACCCTTAATCACATTTAATCATCCCTAAATACATATATTATCTTAATCACATCCCTAAACCTCTCATTTCTCCTCCCTAGACTTACACCTATCTCGCATTTAATGTTCTCAACCATCCAACCACTCTTTCTTATCCTTATGCAACCCTAATCGATAAATTAACTCAAAACCCTAATAGGGACTTATGTCTCAAGTTATGCATCATCCCCATCGGGAAAATATATGGTCCCCGTAGTCGATGAAGACCTCTATCAAGCTCCAGAGACCCTATAAATGCATCATCCCCCTCCTCAAAGAAGATGAAACTTTGGAGATTTGACTTCTATCAAGATTTTGTAGATCTCATTTCTTCTTATGAGTTGCCATCAACATCTTGGATTCATCTAGAGCCCTTACTTATTTTTTTGGAGATCTAAAGCTTGGATTTTTTAGATACCCGACTTGTTTCATCACTTTGCAGCTCGTTCCTTTTCTTAGATATTTTTCATCACCTCGTCACTCTTATTTCTTTCTTATAGTTAGAAGCCATCTAGAACCTTCACCAAACCCTAATCTAGCCTTAGTTTCCATCAATTCTTCCCTTATTGTTATCTATTTGATCTCAGATCAACTCTTTTTCCCGTAGTTTGTCCCTCATGCCATCATTTTTTTCCTTTACAACATCTAGACCATGTTTCCTTTCTATTTTTCTTGTCGACACCCTAGGATTTAATTTCATGTCCTAGTCACCGCCGATTATCCTTTGATTTTCATTGCCCGATCTACATCAATTACATTTTCATCTACCTACCTACAATATGCATCGATTCTATTTTATGTAATTTTGTACCGATCCAAAACATCTTCATCATCCAAGAATCAATTCCATATATGTTATTTTCACATATTTTTATCTTTCCTTTTACAGTCATCGCCGATTATCTCGTGTCTCCATCAACCTTATCTACTTTGCTTCCCTTTATCTCAATTTATCATTATTAGGTCTCTTTTTCTCGCACATCTCTATATTTGTGCTCGCTTATTTCCTACATGTTATCTATCTTTCATTTTTGATCAATATTTCTAAGAAAAGTGGGTTGACATCCTCCCTAGTAATTTCATCACTTCTCAAGACTGACATTGTCAAGCATCCCACCATATAATCTACTAATCTTTTTCTTGTCTAGTTGTCCTTTATTTTGTGCGGGTTAGCAAGCTAGTCGTAGAAAGGATTTGTGTGTGTGTCCTTCATATTCATCATCCACTCATCGAGGTAGCCTTAAACCCTCCCATATTTTGGAGTTTCTTATTTTCTTGCATACCATTTCATTAGCATGGGACAGGAGTGGAAAACTCGTCAAACAACCCAAGGGGGTGAGAGATCAAGAAAAGATAAAGTTTGTTTGTGTAAAACCTAAGTGAGGGCCGAGATCCTAGACAAATGTGTGGGATTAGGCTAAAGAAAGAAAATAAGTTGTAGTTAAAGTGTTAGAGATGACAAGCTATATGGGGGAAATATCACAACATATCGGTGATGATATCGTTAACTTGATGTAGAAAGTGTCTTTGATAATGGGTCATCCGGTCCTTGATGTCATTTTGTGTAGTAGCCACTAGTTGATGTACTTTTGACCATGTAGTGAACAAGGTATTGGTGATCCAATCCTCCAATCATGTAAGAACACCACACCGAATGAAATCCACAAAGTAGGATGATGATAGTAACAAGGTGGATGTCCATAGGTAGGTTATGGTCTAGCTGGTCAAAGGGAAGATGGTTGATTCAAAGAGGAATCGGCTATGTTATTCTCGATTGCAAGTGAAAGTTTTAGGAATGGGATGTGTTGTTGCAAATCAGCAACACCCCTCGGATGCAAATCGGGTTTCTAAGTTGATGTTTCGTGCATCCAAAGTGTGATTGCACAACATTGAAACCTCTCTCCAAGTGTGGGACTTGTAAAATGAGAGAGGAATCTCCAGATTAGAGGTGGTTCCTCAAACTCCTCTCGATCGATTTGTTATTTGCATAATTACAGGTGGTTTGAATCCTAATCCTACTCTAAATTCCAAGGAGACAGAGATAGAAAGTGCAAAAATTGAAACTAAACTAATAGGTGATACACCAAAGGAGTGGTGAACACTTCTTGTTCATGAAAATTGACACAATTTCATGAAATGCAACATGAAACACCATACATTGAAAGCCGATAAGATGCAATTAGAGGTCTCAAATGAAACAAGACAATACAAACAAAGGACTCGAAAATTGATCACGAGTCTCATCTGTCATTTTCACTGTCAAAATCCTTGCATTTACAACATCAAAGAGGAAAAACCTGTTACAATCATGAAGAAGGTCTAATACTTGCAAAAATCACTTGTTGAAGGTGAAAGAAGAAGCTTGTTGTCCCAAAAAAATGTTCAACCTCAAAAAATGAGCCAAATCTGGCTTTTACAATGCATGGGTCGAGCCCAGGAGAGAGAAAACGTGTAAAAACATGGGAGCCATTCCCCATTGAATGAAGATGCATTAAAACAGCATGGGCATCCTTACAGACCCATGCCCTGACATTTTTGGCCATGCTGAAGAAGAATGCGACCCATTTTGCATTAAAACTGGTTGTTGAAACGTCATTTCTGGCCATTACCACGTGCCAGAGATGTTTCTTGATTTTATCTCTCCAAACTAAACCAAAATGCAAAATTGACCCCGAATCATGTAGATAATTTCACCAGATTTCCATTGATATAAAGAACACAAAATCTGAGCTCTGGATCGAAAGATATGGCGATTTGAAAATTTAGGGCAAAAATAGGCCAAAATCGGATCGGCGGGCAAAAAGTTTGAATTTTTACCCGTTTGGTCTTTGGAAATTTTTTTCAAATTTTCCCCACGCTCTGCCACTCCAGGTGCCACGTGGCACATTCTGATTGGCTGTGGGCCCTCTAAGGGAAAATTTCCCACAAAAACTCCGCCGAGCCATAACTTGAAAAATATGAGGAGTTAGGAGGAAAACTTTACCTTTCTGGAAAGCTGAGAGAGAGCTCTATCCAATGGTGCCATTTCTAGAAGGTTTTGAGTGCCTGGAAAACAAAATATTTTGACTGAGGCACAAGAGAAGGAAAGATGTAAAGGAGTTAGCCACAAAATGAGCAGGGGGCACATTTGGGATAACAATTTTGGCGACTCAGAGGGGTCATCTACCTGCTGGATGAAGTTACCAGTTTCTGAAGTAATCCATTGGGCATGGAGTCACTTGATTCTCTAGTTTAATACCCCAACTGACTAGAACATTGCAAAGAGGAACATGGAAAATCACCTGATGGAGCAAGGCTTGTAAAACATCTCCAGGGACAGCAAGCCTGTGCCAAAGCACTTAGGGAAAGCAAAACAACCTACAACAAAACAATAGGCACAAGTACTTGGAGGAATGAAAACCTAAGCTGATATTTACAAGGTGGAGAATTTCCCTTTAGTAGCAATGCTTTAGATAGATTCCATTGACTAGAATCTACAATTCTTCGCCATCCAATGAAGACAATTGGAAGGCATTGTTGTCCTTACACTTTGTGACCATGTATGGGCCACTCCAAATGGCATCAAATTTTGAATGCCTTCCTAGTTTTGCTCTATCTGCATCCCATTTTAACACTAGATCTCCAACTTGGAAAGATCTACTCTTGGCCTTCCTATCAAAGGTCTTCTTGATCAAAGCTTGATCCTTCTCCATTGCTTGGGATGCCTGATCTCTGATCTCTTGGAGCTCCATCAAATCTGCATATCTCACCTCCATGGGCCCAAACTCTAGCAACTCTAACTACTTCATGAGTTCGAATGTTGGCAACTCAAGTGACATGCGCAAGATTGCCTCTCTTCCATGAACAAGCCCGAATGGAGAGTTACATGTGGATCTCTTGGGAGTTATCCTATCACCCATAAGGTTGATTTCGGTTTGGTATGCCAAGACCTCTCGATTCTCATCAAGAGTCCTCCTAATGATCCTCAACAGTTCTTGTTTGTAGATTCACCTAGCCATTACCCCGAGGGTAGTAGTTTGATGAAGTACTTAGGTAGATCCCGCTTTTGACCCACTCACCACCACCTGGATCCAATGAATGCTAATGCATTATCTCGAGATTATTGTAGCAGGTATGCCAAATCTGGTTACTATCCCCTCATATAAGTCTAAGATGCTAGACTCATTTGCTTCCTTGAGTGCTACCGTTCACCACTTAGTGAAGTAGTCTGTGGGCGTCAAAAATCCACTTATGCCCTCGGCTTGAATTGGGATTAATGACTCCAATGAAGTCCAAACCCCATTGCATGAATGGCTGGTCAACCAAATTGATGCAATGGAAGGGCAAGAAGCCTCTCTTTACCTGTGAAGAATGCACAATTCTTGCACCTTTTGATCCATGCAAAGCAATTACTAAAAATCTTGGGCCAATAATAACCAGCCTTCATGATTTTTAGAGTCATCACTCTTGGTGCAAAATGACCACCAAATGGTCCACCATGGAACTCTTCCAACACCCTATGAATATGATTTGTGCTAATGCATCTCAAAGAAACTCCATTCACATCTTTCTTGAACAAAACACCGTCTACTATGGCATATGGGACAGCTGCGAATCTAAAGTGTCTTCTTTGGGTTTTGTTCATCTCTGGAGGGCATAGGCCTCGTGCTTAGGAAGTGCATTATACCTTGGGTCCAGCAAGGAGTGGGGACAGCATTATCCTCTTCTTGAGTGCTACTCTTGCACATGGCTGTCTTGAATCATCAAAACATCCTCTTCTTTATTGCATACTCCTTTTTGCTTGCCCAGAATCAGCTGCTCACACAATCCTTTTCCTCTTACCAACTTGGTGACCTTGATCTCAATGTCATACTCCATGACACGAGTGATCCAACCTGCCCTTTTCTCATTCAAATCCTTGTTGAGGAGGAAGTCCTTTACTCCCGCATGAGAGACCAACAACTGAACCTTGTTGTTTGAGGCTAGATGCTTTAATTTCTTCAAGCTTCGATTACTACAAGTACATGCTTCTCAATAAAGTAATATCTCACCTCATAGTCATCTAGGCTTTGGCTAAAGAAAGTAATTGGCTGCTCATCATTGTCCTTGTTCTGCTATACCAAAATGGCAGAAATGGTATCATTACCCCCAAATGCATAGAGGATGAAATCCTTGGAGAATCCAGGGTTGATGAGAGTTGGTGCTTGAGAGATGGCTTCTTTGATTGCTTCAAAACACTCCTTGCCTTCTCGTTGTCCACTTAAAAGCCATGCTTTTCTTTAACATTTTGGTGATAGGTTTGACAAGGGCTGCAAAATGGGACAAACCTCCGAACAAAGTTTATTCTCCCCAAGAAACTCAAGGGCCTTCGTGGCTTGCAATGGTAGTGCTCTTATGGCTTCAACCCTCTCTGGATCAATTGCTAATCCTTCTTTGGAGACAATATGGCCAAGGAGCTTTCCTTCATGTGCTAGGAAGATACACTTCTTAGGATTCAAAGACACTCCAAATCTCCTGCACCTTTGGAAGACTTGTCTCAAATGAGAGAGGTGGTCTGCTGCATTCTTTGAAAAAATAGTGATATCATCAAGGTATATCAGCACCACATTGTTAATCAAACCTTTGAATGCCATGTCCATTGCTCTTTGGAAGGTAGCTCCAACGTTGGACAGCCCAAATGGCATTTTCCTGTATGCATAAGTTCCCCATTTGGTTGTGAAGGTTGTCTTGAATTGATCTTCTTCCTTCACCATAATCTGATCAGAGCCCGAAGTAGCCATCAAGTAGTGAAACCTCTCGAGCCAGCCACAACTTGCAAAATTTGCTCCATATAAGGGAGTGGGTAATGGTCCTCGAGAGATTCTCTATTCAAGTCTCTCAAGTCAACACACAATCTGATCTCTCCACTCTTATTTCTATCGAACTAAGTTGGCAACCCAACTAGAATGCTTGATTGGGAATATGATTCTTGACTCAACCAACTTGTTCAATTCATTCCTCATGAGAGGTTCCATGTGTGGATTGACCGCCTTTGTTTCGCCCGATGGGCTTAGTATTTGGGTCCAACTCAATGGTGTGTTGAGCTAACTTGGGATCAAACCTTTCAAATCTTCATAGCTCCAAGAAAACACATCAGGGAACTCTTGACATAGCTGTATGAACTCATACTTTTCTTGTTCAGTTGTCATCTTTCCAATTTGCAATGGTTTGTTCTCTTCCACCAAGATGGATACTGAATCTTCTCTCTTGACCTGAATGTTTGCTTTCTCTTTCCTAAACTGATCATTGGGATTGAAAATGGACTCCAAAGTGATAAGTCCCTTGGGCAGCTTGTTAGTTCTCACTGTACCACTTGGTCACCATACTACCGCTTCCAATTTTTCCTAATTTTTAGCTGAGAACTCAGCTTCTTCTTGTAAGAAATGGATGATTTGTTGGTCATTCTCAAACACTTGCCAACTTACATTGTTATCCAGAAATGAAGGCCTCACAATCACATGGATGTTTGGCTATACCTTATCTTTTTGAATGCTCTCCACAACGTCAAAGGCTGCCCTAATCGATGCAAGCCTGTCACAAAGAGCTTGTTCTCTCTTCCTAGGAATTGATTTGATGTCAAAACCCTCAAAATCTTTAATGAGGTCCCACACCCTGTTCTTGTAGCACTTGAGTAGATCATTCTTGACAAAGATGCTGCCCTTGACTCAGTTGACAATCAACTCACCGTCACCGAAGACTTGCAAGTTCTTTATTCCTCTCTTTATTGCCCAATGCATCCTCTTGCACTAAGGCTTCATATTCAGCAGTGTTATTGGAGCATGCAAACTAAAATCTAAAAGCTGAATAGTATTTTACTCCTTGAGGTGAAATAAGCATAGCTCCACCTCCCGCCTTGTCTACTCCTTGATCCATCAAAAACAGCCGCCATACCTCATTGTCATCCTTGTGGTTTGGCTTGGTGATGCTAGGAATGGGCTGATCTTCTTGATGTATGCAATCGACCCTAGCTCGCATTCTTCTACTTCTTGATAAGGATCAAAAGCATGCACCTTGTTTGCCCATTCATCAAGAGTTAGATCCGGATGCTTCCAACCTTGGTGTCACTTCATCAAGCTTGGGTGATCTTCTTGATCAAATGCCGAGCAGCTTGGCATTGATCCGACTTGGAGTATAGGGCTCAATGTGGAAGTTTGCAATAGGTTCGACTGATTGTAGCTTTGGTTCCATACCTTGTTCTCGAACAAAGATGTGTGACCAATCAAAAACAAATATCCTCCAATCTTGGTTGTGAAATCTCTTGACAAACATAGGGAAAAGAGTGGTGGAAGGTCTATAATCGATACATCTTGTAAAACAACAACATTTGGACATGCATGAAAGGTAAGACTCAAGTTTCTAATCACCCCAATCATTTGTTATTGTTGTCCCATCCAACCGCACTACTCCTTGATATGGTTTCATATTTAAGTCCTAGCTAATCGCTATTTGCTTGGGCATCACCGAGCTACTTGCCCCGGAATCAATCATGTAATTATGCACCAATTGGTGTTTCCAATGATTAATGAGACATAAAAAGGAGGGGGCTTCAACATTTTACCTTCATCGTCCTCCATGATTCCCTTCAGCTAGGCAAGATTTGTGAGCACTTTCTCTTACATTTGGACTTGCTGATTCGAAGTTGGTCGAGTCACTTCATGGCAGCTTGTAGCAAATCTCTCTCGGCCTGGATAGATAGGGATTCCCACATTGATATATTTAAATTTGTCTTCTTCATCTGATAAATGATACTAAATGGTGATGAAGGATCTCTTTGTTGTCCCTTGGTTTGCATATTCATCCTCTTGCATGTGGCAGCAACAACCGGTATTTGAGTTGGTCTAGAGTTGTTCTTGGCTGCCCTTGTGCATTTACAATCGGATTTTGTTTGCCAACCATTTGTGGAGCCATAAAAGGTTGTGGATTGGTTGAGCTAATGGATGTTCTTCACCCAAATTCCTTCTTTTTGACCTTGTGTTGGCTACAACACTCTTGAGAGACTGTTTGATTTATGCCACAAAAATCCTCTCTGCCGCCGCTTCACAAGTGTGGTGTCATTTGGAGCTAATTGCTGCTGGAATGTTTCTTGTTGTTGGTTTTTTTCTCGACCGCCCTCACCCTCCACACCAGAGTTGTTACCATTAATGCTTGATTCAAGGCACCTTTGAAATACATAGATTGGTTCGAGGTTCATTGCATGGAAAACACCAATCATACTCCCGAGCAACGTTGTTTTGTGTTGGCACCAATGCCTTAGAGGCGAGATATAGCATTTGGATTATAGGGCTGAAATGGTCTGTTGGCAGGAGGCCTTGCTTGATTTAGATTTGTAGCTGGATTGGGTGGTCTATGAGGTTGATATGGCTACCTGTTAGGCTGAGCTTGAGGCTGGAAGGAAGGTCTAAAACTTTGGGCTTGTTACCTCTTGAGAGTAACCAACTCATTACCTAAATTTTGCAATTGCTTCATGACTTCTTGAAGTTCATTTGAGGCACTAGAAGATGAAGTGGAAGCTTCACTTGAATTTTGATTTCTAGGAGTGGGAGAAGGAGCCAAATTAGGTGCTTGATTAGTGTTTGGGCTCTCTAAACTTGGAAACAATGGCATGGGAGGTCTAGGGGCTAGTTTGCCACTTGATCAAACATATTTTAGCTCTAATGGAAATGCTATAAGCAATGGGGATAGTTGTGCCTCCCATGGACTGAATTAACATAGAAATATCAGAATTTAGAGCTTTGAGATAGTAAAGAAAAGCATCTTCTCGCGTTGGCCCGACCGCCACCGGAATTTTCTCTCAAGTCCTTTGAAATCTGAAGTTGAAATCACCACCGCTCATCGGGAGCTCTTTTTGATGGTTGTCACCGCTCCAAAAGAGACAAGTTGTCTCCTTCTCTCCAAATTGCTCATGAAGTGCTACACATAGCTGGTTCCAATTTTGAATAGAACCCGAGGCAAGGCTTCTAAACCATCGCAAATCCTTCCCTTGAATGAAGATGCCAAAAATTTGACAAAGAACTCGCATCTCATTGATTTCATGAATTACACAAAGGTTGGCAATGTCTTTAACATGATCACCGTGAGTAGTCCGATTCTCTCCAAGTGAAGTATGGAATGTTCTTCAAGGCTACAATTGGAATTGGATTTTGTGCATTGAGAGCAAGTGGGTCATGCTTCCAAAGGAAATTGACATAGGGGTTGTTTTGTGCCATTCTAATTGGCCTTAGAACCCTTGTTGATTGAATGAAAGGCCTACCGTGGAGGAGTTGAGAGAGTTCTGTTTGGTGGAGATGGAGACCTTTGGATTCTCCTCCCACTTTGCCTTATTCTTGGAGATAACTGCGTAGATATTCAAACAACGCCTCTTCTTCTCCAAATCTTGACCTCAGAGTGATTCTTCTCATGAGTTTTCAGTGTCTACACCGCTAAAACCAGCCGATTCTTCTTCCTTGAGTCGCCAGATGTGTAGTTTATAGCTCTTTTAAGCAATAAAATTATAAAGATATGCACATCAACTTTCTCAGTAATGAAAATGAGACCTCTAAGGTCCCACTCGGCATGCCAAAACTCGTTGTTGAAATCAGCAAAGCACTCCCTCGGATGCAAATCAGGTTTCTAAGTTGATGTTTCGCATCCAGCAGTGATTGCACAACATTGAAACCTCTCTCCAAGTGTGGGACTTGTAAAATGAGAGAGGAATCTCCAAATTATAGGCGGTTCCTCAAACTCCTCCGATCGATCGATCTCATATTTGCACAATTACAGTGGTTTGAATCCTAATCCTACTCTAAATTCCAAGGAGACAGAGATAGAAAGTGCAAAAATTGAAACTAAACTAATAGGTGATACACTAAAGGAGTGGTGAACACTTCTTGTTCATGCAAATTGACACAATTTCATGAAATGCAACATGAAACATCATACATAGACTGATAAGATGCAATTAGAGGTCTCAAATGAAACAAGACAATACAAAGGATCGAAAATTGATCACGAGTCTCAGACTGTCATTTTCACTGCCAAAATCCTTGCATTTGCAACATCAAAGAGGAAAAACCTGTTACAATCATGAAGAAGGTCTAATACTTGCAAAATCACTTGTCAAGGTGAAAGAAGAAGCTTGTTGTCCAAAAAAATGTTCAACCTCAAAAATGAGCCAAATCGCTTTTACAACGCATGGTCGGGTCGAGCCCAGGAGAGAGAAAACGTGTAAAAACATGGGAGCCATTCCCCATTGAATGAAGATGCATTAAAACAGCATGGGCATCCTTACAGACCCATGCCCTGACATTTTTGGCCATGCTAAAGAAGAATGCGACCCATTTTGCATTAAAACTGGTTGTTGAAACGTCATTTCTGGCCATTACCACATGCCAGAGACATTTCTTGATTTTATCTCTCCAAACTAAACCAAAATGCAAAATTGACCCCGGAATCATGTAGATAATTTCACCAAATTTCCATTGATATAAAGAAACCCAAAAATCGAGCTCGATCGAAAGATATGGCGATTTGAAAATTTAGGGCAAAAATAGGCCAAAATCAAATCGGTGGGCAAAAAGTTTGAATTTTTACCCGTTTGGTCTTTGGAAATTTTTTTCAAATTTTCCCCGCACTCCGCCACTCCAGGTGCCACGTGGCATGTTCTGATTGGCTACGGGCCCTCTAAGGGAAAATTTCCCACAAAAACTCCGCCGAGCCATAACTTGAAAAATATGAGGAGTTAGGAGGAAAACTTTACCTTTCTGGAAAGCTGAGAGAGAGCTCTATCCAATGGTGCCATTTCCAGAAGGTTTTGAGTGCCTGGAAAACAAAATATTCTGACTGAGGCACAAGAGAAGGAAATATGTAAAGGAGTTAGCCACAAAATGAGCAGGGGGCACATTTGGGATAACAGGATGCTTTCTGTGTAAAACCTAAAATTTAGTGCTAGTGTACACATAATATCTATGATGGGTGTAGAAGAAATGAGCCAAAGCAGAAGACTGTGTAGCTTTTTTCTTTACTCAAATTTAACTCGCCTTCAAGCTTCTTCATGTGGTGTAGATAGGATCTACTATCATGAATATGATGCCTCAAAGCCTTGTCTCATGTGTAATAAGGATTGGTCATAAAGGAATTAGAACCCAAGGGAAATAGGTGGGGGAGGTCTTGTGGGATGTAGAGAGTTGGTGGGAGTGTCCGAGGAATGCACCGATGTAATGGGTGAGGATTTTGACAATGGATCCATGTGTCGCGTAGTCATCGAGGCATAATAAATAGGATCATCACTCGTGAGATCAACAACTTCATATTCAAAGGTGTCAAACCGATCTTCTATCAAGTAAAATATGTTAGTTAATTCTATGTTAGTATGTGAGAATGTGACAGGTGGATCAATCTAAGGATAAGGCACCGATGGGGAAAAATCATCAATTATATTTGAAGGTTCTTCAGTACTAAGATGACATTCACGTCATGAGAAAATTTAGTGTGTAGGGTTTCTTAGTGGAGCAAGACTTCTCGATCATGAATTTGGGTGTATCCATCTAGATCGGGTCATCTAAGGTGTAACCATTATTTTAATCTGATATGGAAGGATCCACCACACAAGATTCGAATATGGTTTCGAGTTTGACCATACTCTCTTATGGGGGTCAGTGGTGTTTGTGACATAACTATGTGAATCGAAGTGTCCTTCTTGTGAGGCCGCAAGGAAGGAGGCAAATTGAGATATGATGAGTTTAGGAAGATCAAAAGTATTGATTCTAAGTGTGACTTCATTGGGCTCATCATCATCCAACTCCAAGAGATCGACAGGTATGCACCGCACGAACTCGGATGATCGATAATTGGTGTGAAGAGTATCTATAGGATAATTAAAGCATTAATATTCTCAAAATGGAATAGGTGATAGTTCATCAAGTGTGGGGAGCTTATATGTCCCCTTTTGCTGAAGTGTATCATAATTCCAAGGGTTAGTGTCCCTTAAATCTTATAAATAGCTCCTGGTGAGATAATTTCACACACTAACATGCGGAAGAAGTAATGACGCACATACAATGAGTCCAAGGCTTCCCTAGGAGAATATTATAAGATAGGGTAAATTAAAAATCATTACTTTGATGCGGGCAATCCTAGGGGAACATTGATGGGTAACCAAATACACCCCATCGAGGCATCTTTCAAGATCATATCCTTGACAAGTAGTTCGTCTAGATTTTAGATATTCGATAGAATAATCAAGGGCCTTGATGAAATCTAATGAGGTCACACATGTGCCTTCTCCCTCATCAATGAGAGAATACTTAACCAAATTATGATTGATCTAAACAAAAATGAAGAGTGGTGGATCATCTGCATGAAACAAGAGCTCATCTGGAATCATATAAGCGATGGAAAAATAACTCTATGAATGAGAATTCATGGTGAGATCAGTATGAATGGATATTTCCTCACATTGTCGATAGATACTTCCTTCCAAGCCATGTAATGTAGGGATTTTCTCTAAAGAAGGAGGAAAATAAATGTTAATGTCAAATAGTGCAATCATGAGACATTCACGATGGTGAGGTAACATATGCATAAGTTCCAAACAGTAAACTTGGCTAGCAATTTAGGAAAGTGCTTTGGGAGGATCCCACTCATCGTAACTGGATTGTGTAGTAGGATGAGACTATTAGAGTCCTCATAAAAAAATCCATAAGGAGTAGGGTTAGTTAGAGAGACTTGTAAAACTGATTTTACTCGGTTCCCACATCATCATCCCAACAAGTTTGATTTGCATAGGGTCAATGGTGTTTGTAGAAAGAGATGTAGCTCTGCATATAATTGATATGTAGTAGAATTTCCATAGGGGACGATGGCATCTGGAGGTGGTAGGTTCTTGCTTTGAGGATCTTAATTCTGAGTCACATAATGATAGATGACCAGTGTGAGTTTGAGGTTTGAATAATATAGGATACTTTTCTTCTACATAAGTTATGACACATTTTACATCGTTGATTACAACCATATTTTCAGGAGGGTAATCCATGTCAACTACATTGGTTGTAGCATTCTCTTGCTTCTTATAACTTTCAATGACATCATGATTGGGCATAGGATTAGAGAATATTTTTAACTTTTCATTATCCTATTTGATGGCTTCGTGATGATCTTTCTTTTGAAATGCGTCACGAGCTTTCACCGCTTTGGTCAAATGTTTGTGAGTGATGGATTCATAATCAAATTTGGGTCCTAAAAATAATCTAATGGCATCTATTCATAGTACATGAAAATTCTCATGTGAGTGACCCAATTAGTGTGCCAGTAAAAATACTTACTATCATCGTGTCAATGAGGAACATTTCAAGAAGGATCTAAGATCACGGTAAATGGCTTAGGCAACTGACACTTCAAATATTCCTTACTCAGTGGTTGATGATAGTTAGGTTGTCTTTTTTTGTTGTTAAGTTGTTGATCAATATTGAAAATAGTCCTATTTGAGGAAGTGACAAAAGGAAGAGTATCCGATACTTTGTCGTTTGTCATGTTCTCTTTTTTAAAACATTAAAGGATTTGCACTTGTTTGTTAGTTTGTGTTTTGGATATAGCCTTCTCAAATTCTCTCATGAGATATTCTTGTATTTTGGCTTGTTTAAAGGCCTCTTCTAAGGAAGTAGGATAAAAGGACCTCACCTTGTATGAAGGGAGGCTCAAGGATCGTAAGAAAAGTTAAAAGAGGCTACCATTGGGAAAGTTATGTTATGCCCGCATGGATAGAGTCTTCCAACACTTGATAAAGGCTTGTGTTGATTCATTCTCAGATTGCTAACAATTGATGAAAGTGTTGATGTTGTTTTTGGGTAGATCATGATATTGGAATTCATTTACTAAGGCTATCACTAGGGACTCTATCTCAACTATAGAATTAGGAGGCAAAGTATGGTACCAATCTAAAGCATCTCTTGTAAGTGTCTTTGCTAGGAGTTTGGTGGCAATGTATGAATTTTTCCTAATCCATTTTTTTGTAAAGATTATCAAAGGCTTTGATATGAAGGGTGGGATCAATAGACCCATCATAAGAGATAGATGGAGCAATGCCACCAATATCCATACTAGCAATATAGGGTGTTAAAGGCTCTTATTGGACTGCTCACAAGACTTTTTTTTTAATAGGGTTTGAGTGATGGGTACCCCACTAGGCATATTTGGAAAAATTGGTGGCATGGTTCCCTAATAGCCCATTGGAGGGTGGTTGACTAACTGAGCCATGTTGGCTTACATTTGGATAAATTGAACCATCGTAGCAGATTTTTGTTGGCTCATTTTTTCAATGAGTTGGAGAATGAGGTTGGTAGGGTCAGAATCGAGGCATTTTTAGATGATCCTATTTCAATGGATTATCATTTTTTACCCTATGGCCAATTTATTCAAAGACAAATTTAAGAAGGCATTTGTTAAGCACTTCTTTTGATTCTCCTTTATATTGAGGGAACTGAGATAAAAATTTTGAATCTCAGGAGGATGGTCAAAGTATCATAATTCTGGATTTCTTCTTCCTCATCCTCAGGTGGGCCATTGTGGTGGGTAGAAGGCTTCTTTCTAGGTGCTCTTATGATGCAACAATCCATACGGTAGGGAAAGTCAACTTTAGGATGATATATCTCATGAAAATTATACACAACAAATTCAGAGGACCCCGTGCCCAGATAATATGTTATGGAGTATTGATCTAGCTAAGAAAAGTTCTAAAATTTAAGGCTACAAACACAATCCGTTTTAAATAAAAATGTACACATGGGTCAAGGGGTCTAGAAGTAGATGTGGAAGACTAGACATAATTGTCTATATAAACAGTCTACATAGGGGTTAAAGGAATTCAAATATGAGCAAATAGATACGAGATAAGATCACCCAAGGGAAATGGTGTCTCAGTACGATGGGTTATTGGGGATTTATGGGTTTTGAGTAGTTATATGAGATCAAATCAGAAGTGGATGTTTTTAATGAGATGTGCTCGACCATAAATTCTGTAAGATTCATGTCGAGTTCACCAAAAATGTATGTGGTCCAAAGATGTGTCTCAATATCTTACACTCCTAAATCATCTATTTGAAAATGGTATTTAGGTAATGAGTAGGAAATATACATGTAGTGCCACATAAGGGGGTAGACTTAAAGGGGCTAAAATGAGTGCTAGGGTCACATATCTAGAGGGAAGTAATCCCTACACTAGGTCAACCTAGGGTTTCTAAGGCCTGTGATCAAGATAGAGGAAGGAACCCTACTCAGATATTGGTGGTTGGGTGTGGAGAGGTATAGATCAATAATAAACATGCATAATAATATTGAAATGAGAGTGATTATAACTAAGGAGTTGATAATGGATAAGAGTACTATACTAACTAGCATCTAAACATACCAAATACTAAGCTAACATAACACAATGAAGAAGGAAATGAACTTATCTATGCAAAATTACAAGAGATGGTTATAAAACTCACCTTGTACTTGTTGGGTGGTCACTGATGCATCTATCTCTCTAGCGAAGCAACATGCAAAGATTTATTCATTATTGGGTGGAGAAGTGGAACACCATTCATGTCTTGTACTCATTATAGGTGACCTAATAGTGCAAAAAACCATATAAGAAGAAGATTATTTAATCTAATCCAAGCGAGATGCAAGATGAACCAAGAGTTAGGTGAGTAGATGCAAAAATGGATTAAAAGAGTAGAGCTAATAAGCAGTATGAATGATTATTTATTCCTTTTCTTATGAATGTAAAATGAGGTGAGGGTATATATAGGATGCCATCACTTGTGGGTGATGGTGTTGACAATGAGAAAATATAAAACCATACCATCACCAATGGGTGATGGTGTCAGCCATAGGTCTTGGAAAGAGGTAAGGTGTCATGAAAAGTGAACATAGTATGTCGTAGATCATGGGTATGGATAAACAAGATGTCAATCAATGAAATGTAAGAAATAAGTTGTGAATGTGATGTGTATGAGACCTAGGAATACATGGATACCTATAAGCAGGAAAAATAAGGCCAAGACCAAATAGTAACACACTCTCTGTGTGTTTTCTTTAACCCATAATGGATACGTGAGTAATCATTCCTCCCTGGAAGGCCCCTTAAGGCACATGCTCAAGAAATAGATGCATCAGTGACCTTTATCTACATAAAGGAAATTGTTATTAATAAGTATGAAAGATGAAAAGTGAAAAATTAGGTGTATACAAGCCTTTCATGAAAAATAACTATTAAAATCCTATATAACCAAGTTAATCACACCTCATTTGGGGTCCTAGCACTTTATGTTCTCCTCATGTTAAAATAAGCACAAAAGGCACTTGTTGCTCCTTAGATAATAAAGTAGCTGATGCAAATAAATTAGGGTAGCACCCTCTACAGGGTATGAAGTATCCTCCTGTGTCAGGAGTCTCCATATTTGTTCCACAACAAATTAAAGTGACCATTCCCAAGTATTAGAGAAAGTGTGAAACTCGAGCAAGGAATTATCAAAGCACAATTGTCAAATTTTGATTACACTATTGTAGATATCACATGCTAAGAGAATGACTTGAGATTTGAGCCCTCTTCAAGTAGTGGTGACATCAAGGGTGCACATGGATGCCACAACCCACCTAACTTTGTTTTTCATGAACTCCATCTTGTATTACAAGGGTTTCGTGGTTTGAGTAGAGTATACAAATCCATTTCAAAGGTGAGTAAAGAATACCGACATATATCGATAATCATTTCTAGCAAAGGTGCGAAGCACTCGGGAGGCCTAACCTATATAAACTAGAGAGATCTTAGATTAGGTGAAGGATTCAATCTATCAAGTTTACCAAATGATTTCACTTTTTAAGTGATTAATCTTAACCTTTTTAATATTTAGAATGTTCCTAAATAACATGCATAAAAAGGATGAATTATTGTTACAAGAGGATATTTTGATTTAATTAACTTCCAACATTAATTGCATAAATTAGAATAACGCTTTAGAAAGTGACTATTGATCTAATAAATATAAAAACAAAAATAAAGAATTGCACTTAGTTGATTCTATATGAATATGGAAGAGTCTAATTTATCTTAATGCAGAAATGCAGATCGATCTAAGGATGGAAATTTGGCACCCGAGAATGGACTCAGGAAAAGTTGTAGAAAGAGGTCAAGACCATTCATACGGTTCTGACCCTATTGTACATCTTCGCCTTGCTTCAAATATGGTTCTGTAACTTCCTAAGTTCTTCACCTGGAGATGATTTTCATTATATGTTGGTCTTATTCTCTCACCTTCAAAATGGATCTGTAAACTCTACTCAAATCCTCAAACCCTTATATTACAAGATGAAGTTCTTACAAAAAAAAATTAGGTGGGTTGTGGGAACCCCTTTGTACCACTAATTTTTCCACCACTCTAAAGAGTACTCAAACAACACATCATTCTCTTAGCATGTGATATCTACCATAGTGCAATCAAAACTTGACAATCGTGATTTGGCAATGCCTTACTTGAGTTTCACACTTCCTCAAATACTTGGGATAGGTCACTTTTCTTTCTTGTGGAAAGAAGATAGAGACTCCTGGACATGGAAGGAGACTTCACACATGTAGATGGAATTTCCTAAATGAATTTTCATTAATTATTTCACTATCTAGGGAGAAGTAAGTGTTTTTTTAGCTTATTTTAACATGAGGAGAACATAAGTCATTAGGACCGTAAATAAGATATGATTAACTTAGTTATACATGCTTCTAATTGTTATTATGTTGTGAAAGGATAAACAAGAGGGAATCTTAATCCATATGAAAACAAATGAATTGAGAGTTTGGGCCAAAAACATATCGATCAAAAACTGTATAATAGGGTTAATATTGGCATGTGTCAACATCGACCAAAACCTATGGTTTTAGACAAGAGAGAAAAAACATATTTTGACTTTATGGGTCGAGGATGGATGCATTTAGATGCATTTTATGCTATAAAACCTTAGGAACTTATGGCAGAGAGGTGTACAAAGACAAGAAAGTATTCCAAGAGCTATCAGGGTGTGCTAAGCAAGAGTGAGAAGGGTATATTTATGTATGCAAGTGTGTACTGTCAAGACCAACAGTTTCAAAGTGATCCAGTGGACATTTTGGGTGGTTATAAGTTCTCTATTTCTCCCTAAACCATTATAGTACGGAATATCCCGTCAAGATCTTTTGAAAGCAGTGTATGGATTGTGGAAAATGGAGATCGCATGAAAAATCATGTAAAATAAGTTTTGGGGGTTTTGTATTTTCTCCTCAAGTCTTTGACGCTTGTGTTCGAAAAAATGGGCCACGTTATTTGATGGTTGAGGGCCCTCAACCATGTTCAACACAATCTTTTTGCAAAGGGGTGTTTTTGCCTTCTATTATTCATATTAGCTTGGAGACAACTTATCATTTATATGCCATATTTGTTATCCCACTATGCATGTGGGACTAATTTTCTACATTTTGAATAAACTATATATGCCTTGCCAACTCGCATTACCACCTCACCTTGCCACATTGCCAACATACCCTACCACATTACCTCCACAACCAAGCCTTAAGCACTCCACATTTAAACCAAGCGCTTCACACTTATGCCACAATGCTCCACATATTATCATATGCTCATAACCATTGCAAAAAAGTGGATCTCAATCCACCGAGTATATTCCACCACCTTCCATTTAAACATCCTTATCCCATGTTGAGTGCCCCATGTGGGATTAAAAATAAAGTCAAAGCATGTGTTAAGGAGTCAATGTGCCCAAGGAGGTTATAACCACAACCTCGTGGCAAAGAGATAAGGTGCTTACCCAACCCACTTATGACTTGTAAGTAGTATATGAATGGTGTTGGAGAAATAATTTATCGATGGGCCAAATTAGTGGATTTCCACCAACGTTATGGGACTACATCCCTCTGCTTCAATTGGTAGCTCCATTATTATGTGTAAACAAAAATAAAACTTTGTGGTTAGCCAGAGGTCGGGATCCAACAGCACATCCACTGCCTATGGAAAATGCTTTAAAAAAGTGAAAGGGAGGAATTTTCTAGGAAGGTGGGGAAGTAGGAGTGGGAAATTAGGAGAGGGATTAATACTGCAAGTAGGAAAATTTAGATTCTTGCAGGGATTAACCAGAAATATTAACACACAAAATTAGAAAGAATCACAACCTTGTTAGTTATATCAAGACAAGATGAAACCATGAACACAAAATTTAACTTATTCACTCATCTAGAAAAGCATTGTAATGAGAGAGATGGAAGAACATATGAAAAGGAAAATGGAGGAATTAGCTATCTTTTTCTTATTCTAGGTAGTTATCTACTCTTGAACATACAAAATTGACAACCCTTTGAATGGGGAAATTATTACAATGTATAGATTTCAGAAAGACTCTTCACCTACCCCCCATGTGACCTTTCATTTATCTTTTACAACATGTGATTCTTCATATTCCTAGGAATAAAATTAAGTCCCCTTTTTATTAATTGAGGGTGACTTATTACAATGTCAACTATAGTCACATAAGACAAAATAGAATAGGAAAAAAGAGAATAAGACAAAATGAAAAGTGCAATCACCCCCTAAGGAATAAATAGAACATGAAGGAAGAGAGGGAGGGGGAGAAGAGAGAAAAGAAGAGAGAGAACTACTTAGATGGAGATAATTACCTTGTTGATTTTGCTTCACTCTCATGTGAAATTTTCTTGAGTACCTCTCGGAATATATACACTCCTTTGAATTATTTGGCATAGCTATCGTAGGGTCTGCAACCTTCTCAGCTTGGGAATGTGGACAAAATTCAATGACTTGATCCAATTATATGAGATGGCATTGATATTTTTACACTTTTTGAACCAAGACTGATATTTCTTCGTAGTTCTTGACATCACAAACCTTATCTTGGCGAGATAATCCAATGTGTCCTCATTGAAGGAAAATTGATTCCCAACTTCTTGCTTGATGAGTTCTTCAAATGGATGCAACAAGTCATCACACAGTGTATTCATCAATCGCAAACACATTAAGCTTTTGTATCTTGATGTTGACATCATCCTACATCTTAGAGACATGTTCTTCATTCAAATCCACCTTTTCTAGAGCATAATTCAACATATCGTACTAGGTGACAAGAGTTATGGCCCATACCTATGATAAATCCTTAGATGGAGAATTAAATACCTTCTTGTCCACCAATACGTGAGAATGAGCTTTCCCCATCTCCGTCACCAGTGGAAACACTTGATCCCAGTGTTTCTTTTCTTTCTCAATTTCACCCCTTGTCATTTGAACCTTGGTGACTGTCGCGCATATGTACTTAAACAATGAGATCATATTTGGAAGTAGCACTTTCCCCTTTTCCACAATCTTGTTCACCCATTTGTCATTTTCTCACCCCTGCATGGTGAAACCCTATGTCTTCCGAATGGAATTTGGATCGATTGGAAGAGATGAAGAGGTATTTAGGTCCATGAAATTTTTCATGTACGAGGTGAGTGTTTTCATGTGATCTTCTAAATGATCAATATTATCCTTGTACTCTTGATTCCTCAGTAAGAAGGTGAGTGGAAGATTCCTTAAATAAATGTGCATTTCCCACATGAGTTGTTGGCCTAGGGGATTGTGGCCATCTCATACTCAATCGGGGTCATTTATTTGATGGGATTGATTACCTTTGGTTGGACTACTTCTACATATTGATTGCCCAAAGCACCGTTGAAGAAGTGAGAAGTTGTTTGAGCTAACTTTCCCTTCTTTCCTTTGACCATTGAGGTTATAGTTGAGAATTCAGGGACTAATACTTGTTGAACTATGTGGGATTTTTTTTTGATCATTTCCTGCACCCATGGAAATATCTATCTTATCTTGCGCTCGGCATTTGGCAAGATTGCAATCTCTTTTCTCGAATGAGAAGGAACATCTTGTGTATAAAGGGTCGGTCACATAGCGAAATGATGATAAGCTTTAGGATTGTTAAGGGACCGAAAGATGAAAATGATTAATTTCCCATTTTCCAAATATACCACAGGGTCCTCTGTTTTCCTTACCTTTTTATGTAACCTTTTGTAGTGAGGAGCTTCTGGTTCCATTGCCTTTCATTTTGAACTTTCTCCTGAGTGAGGTGAGTCAGAAGCTTTCTCCCTGACTTTGGAAGAGGAATGATGGGATACCTACCTTTGGAGAGTTTGGAAGTTACGTGATGCAATGAGGTCATCCCTCTTCCTTTTGAACCACTCTTTTGATCTTCTGATGACTGCTTAGTTCACTTATTTATATCCCCTAACTCATGAATGCTCCAAGAAACTTTCGTAAAGGGTTAGCTTTCACTTCTTGATATTATGGGTTCATACATCTCCATGCCATCATCTTGAATCCCATCATCATACTAATCAATCTAGAATCCTCTCATTTACTTTATTTTCACCCTCTTGTGATATCATTTTCTAACTTCAAAATCATCGCAATTCACCCAAGTAGTCTTCAACTTGTGGAACATGATGCAAGTCGGGGAGGTGAAAAGTTTAGGATCACTTCGATATCGAAGTCTTCCCTTGAGTGTATGAATATATGTTTATGGGAGAGAAGGAAGCTTCCATGTTGGCAGCCTCATGAGCACTTTTGTAGGAGAAAATCCTAGAGAGATAGGGAAAGAAACCATATTCTTCTTTCAATTTCTCACTTACTATTGACATAAACAAGCTACCCACATAGCTCAAACAACACTATCCTATCATGTTGAGGTAGTGTGGAAACCTTCATGGAGAAAGTTCAAAACCAAACACTCGGATGTAGGAAAAGGTTGAAAATTGTATGAAAAAGGACCCATACCTTTTGATTAGGGAAACGGCTTGTGAAGACATCCTTGAGTGACGATTTCCTTCCAACAGTGTGACGAAAAACATCATGAACGCATTGTTAACTCTTGAAAAGTGTTGGTTTCTTTCTTTTAAAGAAATGTGCAGATATTTCTCATATGTAGGAGCCTTATGAGAAACATTTTGGGTGGTTTTCAAACCCCTGAATGGTCTTGTGCTTGCAATGGCGTAGACCAAGTATGAAGTCATGAAGAACTTTTTGGAAGTTAGCACTTGAAGTAGTTGGTGATGCAAGTTGTCACTAATGATTTTCCCCAATCTATCACATGTTTTCCTTTGATGATGGTGAGAATGAATAATGTCATCCATTTATGGAAATATCTTGTGGTTTCTTCTCCCATTATCTGGCTTAAGAGGATGATTGCATCTGAGAAGCCCTCGTGAAATTCACTTCGAGAAGGGATTTTGGCATACGGGAGGGATTTCTACCTTACTTCAACCATGAACCAAGTGCGAGGCCTTAGAGATATGACTCAGTCTTAGACCACTCACCTGATGCAAACTCTTTTGTAATGATGACCATGTTGCTCCAGAACTAGAATTTACATATATTGAGAGATTGCCTTGGGAGTACCGCCAAGACCGAGTTGTCATCAGCTCTCATGGTTCGATTATTTATCTCATAATGATGGGACCATGTCAACACTAACTCTATACTTTGAATGGACATAGGATAACCACGCGTAGCGTAAAACCCACTTGTGTAGACTTTATCTTCCACAAGTTCCCTGTCCACCTAACATCCTCTTCTTGAGGTCCTCTAGATCTATATGGGTAACATCATTGTCACCCACAATTGAGTATTGTGATGATAGATTTGAAATGAGCTCGAGACTGGAAATTTTTAATTTATACTTGATGAAAATAAAAAGATGAGCCAAAATAGAGATGACAACAACTTTTTACACTCAAAACTAGAACTTTTATTTTTAGTCTGTTGGGATCCAAGAGTTGTTATTTTGGGAAATATTACTTTTTTGACTTGAAATCAGTTTTTGGAACCCCTAACATGATAGGAACACTTTCATAGATGTTTCTTTTCCATTTTCAAACACTTTATATTTTTAGAAAGTTTTTTTTTCGCTTTTTGCATTTTTTTAGCCTAAATTGCTTAGTTTGTCATCTATGTTGTTTTATGAGTTCACTGCTTTGAAAAGGTTTTACTATTTTAGGAAAGTTTATATTTATAGTAAGTGAAAGCACTAGATAATTAATATTTATACAAATTTTCTTCCATAACTCATTTTGAGATGAAATCAACTTCTTTGGAATAGGTTTGTCTTCTGGACTCTATGCTCAAAATTCTAGCTCAAACCGTCCACCAGAATGGTGGGAATTTGAAAAAGCATGAGCTAGGGAAGAAATATATGGTTTTTTTCCATTAAAAATCATGGTAACCCCTAAGTTTTATATTTCTTTCTTATTTTAGGTGCCTAGGAAAGAGAGATACTATGAAAAATTTGTTTGATTCCACTCACCGGATTGGGAGATATGAGTTTTTCATGTTTTTGGCCATGGAGTCATTCTAGAAAAATTGGGCATGGTGTCTAGAAAAAAAGAAATTTCTTGGGTGTTTTTCAGAAATTAACATGAATGCATGGAGGAAAAATGGAGTGAATAAGGATGGAAATGGCTTTTATAGTTTCTTCCAAAGAACACTTTTCTCGAACACACATGGAAAGAAGAAGCATGACGTTGGATATTTTACAAATTTTAGTTTTTACATCTTCTTGGGAGGGAGTGAAATATTTGTCCCAAATTTCCCAAGGGGAAGAGATAAATAGGGTAGAAAAATTCAACCTCTCCTCAATTTTACAAGTGGCGAACATGATTTCTTGGCAGAGGAGAGAGAAAACACTCAAAAAGTTCTTAGGGGCTGAAACCGAGTCACATGATGAACTGAGAATTTTTTGGGTGGACATGTAAAAAAAAAATTCCCCAAAAATCCCAAGAGGATGGGATATATGGGGCATAAAAATTCACCTTCACCTAGGAGTGACAAGTGGCGGAAGATGATTACGTGATGGGAAGAGCTAAGAATAGGTGAAAAGGGGATCAACTAGAAACTTTGGGCTTCGTCTTGGTCATATGATGATCCATGGGGATTAAATGGGCATGGGCACATTTTTATGTCCCACCTGTCCTAAGGGGATGGGACACAAAAGTGTGCCATCATCTGGTGATGACATGTGTCCACCCTTGAAAATAGCTAAGTCTCAAAAGCTTACCTTTGAGAGAAACTTGACGACGAAGTTTCTGGAGCATCTAGAGGTCTCTTTTGGAAATTATTGATATGAATTTGACTCCAAAACCGTTTTGAGAATAATGAGATGGGTCTTATTATCCGGTTCTATCTAAAACTCACTAAAAATATCCTTTTTCTCGAGACCGTGGGTTATGCTTGCTATAAACAGATTTGTGTGAATAAGTGCCTTGTCTTGTGAAAAATCTGAAAATACCATAATTTAAAGGCATCAATAAAATTTCTAATGGTATATTTTTTAACCTCCAACTCATTACGGAGCTCCCGAATCACTTCCCGAAGCTCAGGTGTTATTTTGAACTACAAGCTCCTTCACCTTCAAAACCCTCGTTCACTGAACTTATTCCCAAACCTTCAAATATTTCCTAAATCTTCCTAAACCACTTGCACAATGTTATTAGCTCCTCAATACCCCTTCTTGATGAATTTGGGACTTCAACTCTCTCATAAGGGATGTACGTTAGTCCTAGAAAGGCTAAAAATAGCCTTTCTAGGTTCGATGAAGAATCTTCCTTTGGAAGCGTTGCATCGGAAGAACTCCATGATCTTGTTTTCACATTTCAAACACATGGGCAAGGTTATCACAACATAGATGAGCACTTAAAAGGATAGGATAGGCCTAACATAGAGGGAAAATTTTACAAGAATTTTTTTTGACATTAGGGAAAAGTTGTCATGTTTTTATCTTGAATTTTGCCCTTGTGAAAACACATGACAACATATGGTAAATTGGTATTTGAAGGGTACTTGGTTCAAGATTGTGTAAGCGCTTTGTGAACATGGTCACTTTTGACCCACTAAATGCCATTTTTTAGGAGTTTGAGATAATGTATAGATGTTTAGATTTTACAGGACAATCAACTTGAGCTATTTCTTTTCTCAATTGGTGTTTTTTTGAAGCATTTTTGAATAATTTTGATGTAGAATATGGGAAATGATTGTGCAAATACTACAGGAAGGTGGAAGACATTGTTGATCAAGTTTAAGTCTTTTGGAAGTATGATAAGCATATTTTTATAGGTTTATGATTCGTTATTCTTTGTAAGTTTTAATAGTTGTACTTGAAAATTTATTTTTAATGGATTGGATGGCATTCTAAGTTATCCCGAAGATGTAGCCTAATTCACGAATGAAATTTGTTATCAATTTTGGAATTTTTGTTTCAGTTTTGCATATGTTATTTCTGATTTTTCACATATTTAAATCGATATTTTAATCCATTGGATGCAATTGTAACATTTTTACACATTTTTGAAAAATGTATTGTTATCCCAAAATACCCCTGGTTATTTTGGTCTTAACAAGATTAAAAATGGACTTAGCCATTTTTACAAGATGAATACGTTTAAACAATTTTTAATCTTCCCCTTTCCAAATGCACCAGTCATTGGCATTCAAAAACCCACATGAGACTTATCCAATTCAATGGCGGGTTCCTTTCAAAAGCCGAATGAAGTTCATTTGGCCGTCAAAAGAGCTACACCACCAATCACTTCAAGCACCTATGATGTGAAGGTAAAATCCCGATAACACTAAAACTCGAAGCTATGTGGAGACTTTTCATTAGCTAACATTTTTCAGTCTAAAAAATTTGAGGGGTTAAAGAAAAGTCTAAAAAGTTCTGACAATGCGAAGTTAATGGAGCTTTCCTATTGGCTCACACTTCACATTTTTCAGTTAAGAGCCAAAAAGAGTCTGACAATACGAAAGGCATGGGGCTTCCTCATTGGCTAATATTTCGCAATGGGTAGAAGAAGATAAAAGAAACATTGACATTACATAGTGCGTGGAGATTTCTCATTGGCTCAAACTTCACAATTTTCAAATGAGACTGATCAAAGAGTCCGACAACCCGAGGTACATGGGATGATCTCATTAGCCTATGTTTCATGAAAGGTAGAAGGGAAAATAAAAATTTCTAAATTTTTGAGGGTTGTGGAGCCTTCTTATTAGCTCACACTTCAAGTTTTGTGGGTGAAAAGGGCAAAAAATAGTTTGGGCCATTAATATGCTAAATCAGACGGCTTAAACACTTGAATTAATGAAGTATGGGTATCTTCCTTATTCTATAAGCCAAACAAACATGGGGGACACATCTGACATGCCATGTTGTAGGGAAAAACATATCTTCATTAATGATCAAAATTAAATATGATCTTTTCCCTCTTCTCTCTCTTCCTTGATCTATATAATGTAAAAAAATCATTTTTGTAAGGATGGATTTTTGCTCTAATGGCACTATGCCCAAATGGTGGTAGAATTCTCATAAGTTTCGGACCTTTGATTTGGTATTTGCAATGTATTTCTCACCTTATACCATGAATGTAATAGTCTGTGCATATTTCAAGCAATAAAATCTATTTTGTGGCATGTTTTGTCTGCCCTTCTCTCATTTTATTTGCATTCTTGCCTCTCTGTTTTATTTTTGGCATGTTGTGTGTATCTCCTACTTACAGGTCCTATTTTCCTGTATGGGAAAGCTTCGTCTACATGGTTCTTGTATGTGGCACTTATGCCTGCGCCTCTCTCCCATGTTTTCTCTCTTTCCTTCCCCTATGAAAAGTGATCAACCATTTTATGGTGCTATCACCACCCCTTAGCTTAGGATTTCACTTGTATGCATCTTTCTAACCCTCTCTCCCTCTCCCTTGTCCCTTTTAATGGCTAGTTTAGGATTAGTTAGCTACATTTGCTTCCATAGGAGTAGTTTTAGCATTAGATTAGGTAGAGGAAGTTGGCCTTCTCCGAGGTTTGTCTCAAGTAGCAAGTCACACAACTTGAGACAGTCCCATGTTATCAAGAAGAAGGGACCTATAACAAGATGATCTTAGGGTGCTACTTTTTTTGACATAACGTGTATTTTGATCCTTTTGATCATGTAAACTAGAAACGAATAATGAGTTTAAGCTCGATTTTGATTCGAGCCAAAGTGCACATTTAAATTAGTTTTGGATCATATTTTAATTAATTCCTATTTCTTGATTTTGGAAAAATGATTATTTAAAAAAATCAATAAACTATTTAAACACAAGATCAGTGTTATTTTATGGATCACAAAGAATATATTGCTAAATTTGAGTGTTTACACTTAGTTGAATAGGGTTCATAATCTAATATATAGATAAGGCGGTAGATATAAATCTATTTATCTTCTCTTGAATAAGAGATATAGAGATAGGGGCCACCTCTAATACTAATATAATAGTGCATCTCCCTCCCCGTCCCCCTCCCCACTACCCCCGGGCACGGGTTCAAACCCTCTCTCTCTCTCTCTCTCTCTCTCTCTCTATATATATATATATATATATATATATATATATCTTATCCAACCACATTTTTGAAAAGTGATCAATGAGCTTGAATTGTGGGAGTATAAATGATATGTGGTGGAAAAATTCAAGCCAACATGTGACAAAGTAAATAATGGACTCATCGTGATATTTTTAAAGCACATAAATATCAACCCAAGTTGTTTGTGGCATAGTGTAGATGGATAAGTGGGAAAGAATGCATCAACAAGTTGTGTGATTGTGTAAATGTTATGTTATGGGAGGTGTGAATACCATTCAAGATCTTGAACAATGAGTAAAAGTAGAAAGGTATGCAATATGAGCACATCGTCATGTTCAATGAGGTGGCATATAAAGTGAAATAGATGAAAGTGATGTTGTGGGGCATTGGTGTCATAAAATTTATTGAATCTAGTCCTTTTGAATTATAGTGGATAAGGGTGACATAACACCATGGGGTGGATGGGTTCGAGACAAACTATGTGATACGTCGTTGTCATGATTTATAAGGTAGGTATAATAAACTAATTATAAATCCATAATATAAATTGTCGAAGATTATATATTATGATGTGCATATTACATAATGTAATAACAAGAATTGAAAGTAAATAAAATATGAGTAAAGAGATGGTAACACCAAATTTTTAGTGGGGAAACCCGAAGGAAAAACTCCATTGTAATAAAGCACTTCTTGTATTAAGAATCTTAAATACAAGTTTTATCCAGCACTTCCACTTCACTCCTTGGTCTCATAGTATATTACAGAGCTATTTTTCACATTCATTTTAATGTTATGTAATACAATACCATTTTATGATCATAAATGATGTTTCCATATGATATCTCTCTTGATATATTTTTGGTCCAAATGTAATTGTTTCTCATAGCCAACTTTGAGAGGGATCACCCTAATCAATATAGGGTGGGTGAATCGATCGAGCCATTTCACTCTTAAATGTGGAATACTGCCATAATAAAGTTTGATAAATAAACTTTAAATAATATGGGGTGTCAAAGATGGTAGATATCCCACTTGAAATTATCGCCCCAACACTTCCCCTTAATGTTAAGTGGGAACAAAAAATAGAACATGCCAAATATAAATCATCAATGATGATTCAAGATATTATGTAAACAAGGGAAATCATGCATATCTTCCCATCCATAAATTCTTAGGACTGGTGCTTTATATATGAATACTTATATCAGTTTATGGAGCCTTTTATAAACCAAGGCATACCCATAACCAATGCTTGGCTGGGATTTACCAAGAAATTCACATAGTGTGACACACTTACTTATTACAAAATGGAGAGAGTATTGGAAGTTTACTATAGGACTTTAAAAGGAAGCATTGTTATATGCACTCCCCCTTAATGGAAACTCGATAGGCCCAAAAAGGCATGAAATTTGTAGAATTTTACATAACACAATGGCTTTGTAAAGATATTTTCAAATTGATCTTCATCGAATGAACTTGAGATCAATGTGATTCCTACTAAAACAACCCACTTGAAACCCAAGAAACAATCTAGGATTAGTTAGGAAAATTATGGAATAATTTTTCTTGTTTAAAGGAGTCTACTACCAAGTTACAAGGCAGTAGTTGCCACTAACAAGTTCCGAAACAATTTGAAATCACTAGAACATAATTTTCATTCATTAACAATTACTAGAGGTCAAAAGGTCCAAAATTTAGGGTTAGAAGTTTCAATTAGGTTCGGGGTAAATTAACACCATACCCACTCTCTAACCGGCTTAGAGTTTCAACTTGATTTTTCTCACACTTAATTTATTCAAAATCTCCCTAAATCATTCCCATTGGATAGGAAATTTTCTCACCTTTCCAATGATATAAAGAAGTCCTCCTAACTCCTTGTAAAACTCCAGTTATGGGCCGACAGGCCTTGGGGTGAAAATTTTCCCCAAGGGCGGGCTTGGGGCCCAAAGTGGTACAAATTTTCCAAAAAAAAACGGGTTGGCAGCCACAAGAGACCTTTTTTATTTTTCCCCACGTGGGGTGAAAAACTAGTTTTGCGCCCGCGCTTCCGCTACTGCCAAGGACACATGTCGAGCTCCAAGGCAAAGCGGGGAGAAAATGAGGGAAGGGCGGGCGCGGAGGTTTTGAGGAAATTTTGCCAAGGAGGGGGAAAAGGAGAAAAAGCACACATGGGTCCGTGCATCTGTGGAGTTGATTTCACCAAGGCAAGGGCGAGAGTGCAGGGCAGTGGGTTTTTTTAATTTTCCAAATAAACAAAATTCAAAAAGGACAAAGTTTGCGAGGGTTCCGCCTCTACGCTTACGCCACGTGGCAGCCTTTGATTAGCTATGGGCCGACAAGGTGGTGGGGAAATTTTTTTAAAAATTCTAAATTTTTCTAAGTTTTCAATGGGAAAATTTTGGGCCGTGGTCCACCCAAGGAAAATTTTCCCAAAATTTTCCGCCTAGGGAAGGAAAACTTCAGAGGGCCATAACTTTTGATAGAAAGCTCAGCTTTGGGAAAACAAGAAATTTATGAAAAGCTCTTGATGCCCTCTTTGCACAAGAATCATAATTTTTACCTTTTGATAAATTTTAAGGGGTAAATTTTAAGAAAACGTCCTCCAAGCTTTTTAGAAGCAAACTGGTAATTTTAAATTATAAATTTGATTCAATTTTATCTTCTCCTTCAATCTACATGCCAAACGCATACATGGAGAACTATTCTAGGAAGGATTTAGGATGCATTTGGAAGGTGATTTTCTCTTGATTGATTCCAATTCAATTTTTTTGCCCAACAATTGATAGAAAAATGACTGTGAAAAGTTTGGGCCCGATTTTTGCAATGTTTTAAAATATTTCCTTAAGTGTTTTTTTGTCAAAATGAGTTCATTGATATTATAGCATGTTAAATTTTAATGTTTCAATGTTGATTATTGTTTGCAAGTTTGAACTGTGCATTTTAAATAAATAATTTGCCAGTTTTAAATTTACAACAGAGATCAAATTAAAAGGGGTCCATTTAACTTTTTCATCATTCAAGTGTGGAAATTAATTTCTATTCTAGTCTAATGCATTTAGTTGTTTTTAATCAAACCATTTAATAGCTAAAATGCAAAGTCTGATTTCCAATTTAACACATTTCCAAAAGAGGCAAAATAATACAATTCCTTCATACGTATTCCTTTCTTTCAAACAAAAATTTCATTACATTTAAAAATCAGATTTCAATACAACAATGCAAATGAAGAAAGGTATTGCAATCCTTTATTGATTTCAAATACAACTTTACATCTTCCAATTTCTTGAATGTAATTAGTAGATTTCAATTTCTTTCTTTCGAATGTACAGAATGAATAGATATATCTTTCACACTTCAATTTTACAACTTTCATAATCAATACAACATCTTTCCATTTCAAAACTTTTACAAATTCATCCACTTCAAAGTGGGAAAGGTTACAATGGGATTTTATTTCACAAGGGATAGTCAAATGTCTTTCTCCTCTGCTCTAGAACAACAACATGCAAAGTTTTTTTTTTTCCAATTTGATCACAACAAAAGTGGGGAAAGGCAACACTCTCCACCCAACCAAGACATCCAATGAAAGGAGAAGCCATCCTTCATCATTAGCCCCGAGCCCCAACCACAATGCAATAGAAGGTGTGATTCAACTCATGGAAACAACAGGCTTCCACAAAACATACACACAACATTCTTTCAACATGCACATTTCAAATTAAAACACAGTTCAAACAACACAACAGTTTACAACTACATTGAAACATTAAGACAGAACTCAAGCTTCATCATGCAAGCCAAAGGAGAAAGGACTATGGGGAAGCTGCTTATGCCTCCCAATGGGAATTGGGTATCCACCTATAACAAACCACCAATAAAATTCACCATACATATCCTTATGCCCCCACAATCCCTCCTTATGCCCCCATAGATTTCCTTATGCCCCACAAAGTAAGAAATGCAAGCTATTTCTTTTCCATGGTGGATCCCAATCCCAAACTCCCTCCACAAGAATTATGATGCCACTGGCATTCCCTTATGCCCCCCACATGAATTCCCCATAGCCTTCTCCTACACCATTCCTATGGCAGTCTACCCAAACAACCAATAAACACACAAACATTCACCATTCACACAAACACAAAAAGAAATAAAAGCATAAATGAAGAGCTAAGCTCCTACCTCTCCATGGTAGAATTTGTTCCAACACAACAAGATTTCAATGTCAAAAACATAGTCCCAAAATCAGCAACCAACAAGCATGCAAATTTCTCCAATCTCCTTCCAAAATCAAGAGCTCCAATCACAAGAAAATTCACCCCAAGGAAGCATGCAAAATGTTTCAACAACCCAAAACAAAGAAAAGAGTTCAAATTTTATAGAAGAGGGAAGAGAAGAGGATGAGGTGGATCCATGTAGGATGCCACATCACACATCCTCACTCCAACACAAAAGTCAAATTTCATTCTCCAAAGCACAATTAAGAGGTGGGTGAATAATATGACAATTTACTTACACACTCCAAAAAGCCCACACCCCAAAGGACTGAATTAAATAAAATGTAAGAAGAGTGCAATTAAAACTTACAATTTGTCTTCCCAAAATGCATTATAAAAGTCTAAATTTAACCCTCCAACCATAGGCATGGTTGGTAAATAAAATTAAGAGGCATGGGACAAGTTTTACTTGTCCCACAAGCCTCCAAAAACAACCTCCAAGGACAAATTCGAATTTCCAAGGAGGTGGAGTGTTTCATACTCCAAAATCTGACTTACACAACTCTTACACATACTTACACATATCTTACAACCTTTCTTACACACACCTTACAACATTTAACACATGGGTCAACAACTTTAATAATTACTTCCTTATGTCCCAATTTAATTAATTAACTTTTAACCATATGTTTTCTCACATTAATCTACCACAATTTAATTAAATAAAAGAAGGGGACACATCACTAATAAAATACATACAAACAATAATAAAAAGGAACCACATTAATAAAATACACAAAACCCCTTGGTCACATTCAAAGGTGATCCCCCCATGGGAATCCCTAACACTAACAAACATGCACACACAGACAAAACTAGTTGCCATGGTGACCTTGTTGAATTCATCTAGAATTCCAATGTGGTTGGTCTCCAATCCCCGATGTTTGTTGTGATATTTTAACCTAGCAAAACACAAATACCTCCTTCGGCCTCGTGGCCATATCAGAACATCCAAAATGAATATAAATATAATTCCAAAATCATCTATATAAATGAATCACAACAACATCAAAGTAACAACTATATCATTTGTAATTTAATCAACAACTATATCATCATCAAATAATTTCCATTTTCTAGGTTTACTCAAAATATCAAATATCACATGTCCGAACAACATCTATAATATAACCATGTCAAATAGTATACCAACATCAATGTATAAAGTGTCTCTAATAATCATCATGCATCCTATATAATCAAAGTCAGCAATAATCCATGGTCTCACATCTAATTATCATACTAAATCAAAACTATCACAATGTCCATGGTATAGTCAACAGTGCCATGATCAGTATCAAAAGGTCTCAAAGGGAAGTGGGCACTATAATCAATATCACCATCCAGGACTTTTTCTCGAATAAAGTGCATATGAACATCTATATGTTTTGTCTTTTGATCTCGAATCGATTCTTAGCAAGAGCATTACAACTCTGGTTGTCACATAGAAGATTAGTGCTCCCTTTGATACTATACGCAGCTCATCCAATAGTCTTTTCAGCCATATAGCTTCTTTTGCATCTTCCATAGAACTTTTATACTGCTTGATAGAAGAGATAGACAATGTTGGTTGTTTCTTGCTACTCAGTGATGACACATGCATCCAATTTATAAACATATCCAGGAAGCATTTTCTATCTGCAAGATCACTAACATGGTCAGAATCACAATAGACAAATAATTGTGCATCATTAGAAGAAGAATAAAATAGACCATATTTAATTGTTCCTTTAATATATTTCAAAATTCTTTTTTTCCATTTTCCAATGATCCTCATAAGGATCCTGCATAAATCTTGAAACAACTCCTACTGCATATGAGATATAAGGTCTAGTAATAGTCAAATAAATTAGACTACCAACTAGTTTTCTATACAGAGTAGGATCAAATTTAGCACAAACAGGTTTAGGATCTAATTTGACACCAAATTCAATGGGAATGACAACATGCTTACAATCAATCATGTTAAATATTCTAAGAAAATTCATAACATACTAAGATTGAGATGCAATAATGGAATTATGATCTTGAAATATAACCATGCCTAGAAAATGATTTAGCAATCCTAAATCAGTCATATCAAAATGTTGTTTTAGCCTTTCTTTGATTCTAGCAATTAAATAGTAATTAAAATATCATCAATATACATGATAATAATGATAATATGATTATTTTCAAACTTAAAAAATAAATCATTATCAGAACAATAGTTAGAGAGACCAAGATCCTAAAAGAAACTATTAATTTTAGCATACAAAGCTCTAGGAGCTTGTTTAAGACCATACAAAGACTTTTTCAGCTTACAGACATAAAGTTCCTTACCAGGTTATTCAAAACCTTTAGGCTGATGCATGTAGATTTCTTCTTTAAAGTCATTATTTAAAAAATCATTTTTAACATCCATTTGGTGAATCTCCCAACCATATTGGGAAACTAAAGCAATAAGAATTATGACAGTGCTCATTTTAGCTACGGGTCAAAAGTCTCAACATGGTCAAGACCAGTTTCTAAGTGAAACCACGAGCTATCATCCTTTCCTTGAATTTGTCAATTTCTCCTACAAAGTTATACTTGATCTTGTATAACCACTTGGATCATACAATGCTTCTCTCAGAAGGAGGAGGGACTAGTTCCCAAGTGTTATTTTTAATCAAAGCATTGTATTCATCTTTAATAGCCTAAATCCATTTGTCATCTTGATAGGAATCTTCAAAATATTGTGGTTCAACCTGATAGAGGGTCATTACGGCATAATAAGAATGTTGACTACAAGTTACCTTTCTAAGACTAACAGGATTATAATTCTTAACAAGATTTTGAGCCCATTTAGGAATCATGGGATGCAAGACATTTTGAGATGACTCCCCCTCAATCTCCATCATATCTAGACCAGGATAATCATCCTCTTGACCTTTTGTTTTCATAATGTTAGGAGAAGGATTATCAGGTTTTGTGTTAAAAGAAACATAGGAAGGTTTATAAGAAGCATCAAAATGTACTTTATAAGACATGAGCATTTTTATTTTCAACTATGTCATGTTTAAAAGGGTCATAGACTCTCAATTATTTAGTTCTACAACCATAGACAAAAAAATACAAGATAAAGAGGTTGGATCAAGCTTCTTCCTTTGAAATTTTAGAATAAAAATAGAAGCAGGACTACCGAATATTCTTAAGTGAGAGATATTTGGTTTTTGTTTTGTCCATACTTCCATGGGTGTAGTTTGATGAAGAGATTTTGTAGGAAATCTATTTAGGATATAGACAACAATATTCATGGCTTCTCTTCCCGTAGAAATTTGAGCACATTTATAACATGAATCATAGTCCTAGCCATTTCTAAAACAGTCCTATTTTTCCTTTCTACAATGCCATTTTGTTGTGGGGAATAGGGAGTAGTAAATTCTCTCTAAATCCCACATGACACACAAAACTCATCAAAAAAATTGTTAGCATACTCACCTTTATTGTCACGTCTTAATTCTTTTTATTTTCATATTAGAATCATTTTCAACTAAAGATTTAAATTCTTGAAACTTAGACAAGACATCGAACTTTTTATTAATAAAATAAGACCAGGTCATTCTAGTGAAATCATCAATGAAGAAAACATCACACAAAGCACTGAGATATGGAACTTCAAGAGGTCCTTTTACATCACTGTGAATTATTTCTAATAATTGAGAAGAATTGGAATCATGATGTTTGTGAAATGGTTCAACATGTTGCTTACCACACAAGCAATTTTCACATGTTTCATGATCTGATTTCATCTTTGGGAGACCAACAACAAGATTAATTCTAGACATTTCATACAAGCTTTTGAAATTTACATGACCTAATCTTTCATGCCAAAGTTGAATATCATTCCTAGAAGAGGAAGAATAACAAGATTCAAACACAAAATCATCAAAGATATATAATCCATTTTTCTTAATACCAGAAGCAATAACATTACTGAGATTATCTTTTACATACCATTTATCTTACAACAAAACAACTTTATAGTTTTCTTTAGTCAACCGAGAACAATATAAAAGAACCTTTTTAATCAAGAACATATAAGACATCCCTAATTATTCTATTTTTCAGTTTAACAGGTTCCACCACTTACGATCTAATAATGGAATTATCTTTGAGATATATTTTTCCTCACATTTAACAACATTTAAGAGGATGTAAGGAGTACAAGTCATGTTCCTAGAGGAACCACTATGTAGGATCCATTCATTGTCATTTGAAGTTGAGAGGGCAAGTATATAGGGCAATAGATTGCTCAACATTATTTACATGATTTTGCTTTTGATTTTGATCTTTCTTTTGATTATTAAATTTACTAGTTTTAGTATTTTTAAATAATTTGTTGGCTTTTACATGGCGATCAGGACTCTTTATAAGAAAACATGCCACATTTGTTACACATGCCATTGAATTTCACTTTAAAATTTTGACTGTTCTTAATAGGATTGGATTTAGGATTAGGTTTAAATTTTGATATGACATTAGGTTTTTGATTAGGATTAATATTATTTCTCTTATGAGAGGGTTTATGATTCTGAGAGAACAATGCCTGAGTAGCAGTCTCTTTTGAATCAAAATTCTCCATTACATGTTCTTCTTGAATTAACAGAGAAGACAAAGTATCCAGATCAGGTGATCAATCTCATTCTGATATTTAGAGTTAAGGATGGAGATGTAATTTCTGAACTTTTCATGAATATTTATCTAAATAATGAAATGTAACATCTTATCTTGAAAATTTCACAATTACAACAATCCAATTTATCCTTAATGTTTTAAATTTTATCCATATAATTAACAATTTTATCATCCCCCTTCATGGGAGTTGTAAACAACTCTAAAGTTAACTTAACTATCTTAGATGGACAAACCGCCTTCATGCATAATCTGTTAGAGTAGGTATTTATCTTAGCTCATGTTCACCTAGGTACATTATTTACTTTTATTGTATTTATCCTCACCCACTTATGTGTGTGGATATTTCTTTTATTTATTTAGATATTAGGAGATATTATCTAGTTGTTAGGTATAGTTCTTTCCTTGATCTATGGTATTGACTAGTTCTTTCCTAGATTTATGGTATTGACTAGATCCTTGATGTCTAGTTCTCTCATAAATCTATGGACTTGACTAGTTCTTTGATGACTAGTTCTTTCCATAATTTATGGCTTGATCTACGACCTTGACCGGTTCTTAGATTGTTATTCCTTGCTTATTTAAGCAAGTCCCATTCTCAATGTATTGTATTGAGTTCCATAATAATATATGATATTGTTGCTCATTTGTTTGCAAAGGTTTATGTAAAGCTATTCTAGTGAATTTCTTTCATCTTATTGATCATGGTGTTTGATTATAATATGTGTTCTTGGCTTGGTATGATCTGGTTATCATTCCTTTCATGGTATTAGAGCAAGAGATTACTATTGACATCTATCTGTAAGTTTTATTTTGCAAATAAATTATTTGTGTATTCATATATTTTGGATTTGCTTATATTTTGTTGTTGTGTGCATTTTTATGCAAAATAGAGGCTTCCATTGGATTCGAAAGGTGTGAAAACCCTAAGATCGACTATAAACTCAACCAATTCTAGAGGTAGTCATTTTTTATGGTTTTTAATTTTTGTAGATCACATAGGTGTGCCTCGGGATTTGTGCTAAGGAAAAAAAAAAGTGATTTTATTTATTCAAGTTTGTCGATTTCTTGAGATTTGTATTGGGTTTTTTCACAGAACGTATCTATCTCGATTTACATGTAGAAAGGTTTTCAGATCTTTCCTTTTTTGGCGGGGTCCACGAATGTTGTGCATGTTTTTACTATCCCATTAAAATCCTTAGCCCTTGGTCATATGGTATGGTCATATGAGGGCTTAAAGCTTGTGATTCCTACTAGTAGGTGCTTAACTTCAGCCCCCTTTAATTTTATTTGTGTGGTGAAGGCAACAACAATTTATTTTGTTTTAGTGGTAACTAAAATAAATAACAGAGCATAAATATTGAAAAGTTTGTATCTTTTGCTCGGTAACTCGGTTTTGAGTTCCGTTTTTGCAAAAGTGCTTGTTTTTTCGTGCTCTTTCCATTGAAGTTATTTATTTTGAGACTTTCACTATAATTATAAAGTGTCAAATATGGAGGAGTATTGTAATCAATTATGGACGCAATTTCGGCTGAGCCCACGTCCTAAACTTTTGGGAGTTGCAATTTGTACTTATCATGGATTCTGAGAATGATATGTTTTTCTCTAAAGTATGTGGACTTCAAGAGGATATTCTAAAATTTTGGAAGAAAATAAATCGCTCAAGAAGCAAAATTCTCTTCTACAATCACTCATTCACTATAAGGATACAATGATACACTCCCTACAGAACAAACTTGCTAGCCTACAGCATCACCATCATAATTGTGGATAGTCATATCCATGCTCCTAGTCCACTTGCAACTATTACTCCTGAACCCACTAACATTGATCTATCAGTCTTTGAGTTTGTTCCTACTCTTGATGCTCATACACCTATGAAGCTTGTTACTGCATGCTCTTCCACATCTGTGCCTATTACAATACCACATGTTGTGTATCCTACTTCGCTTAGCATTTTGCTGGCTTTTTTAAGAAAGCATACCACTGCATTCAGTTCTCGCATGCTCCGTTTTATGGGTCTCACTAATGAGTCATTGGCAGACATTCACAGGGTATTGTTTCCTCTATTCCACATGTTAAGTGGAATTCTCATCATGACATTGGTTTTCGAGTAGATACTTCATTGGGATCACACATTGATAGAGCTCCTTTTTTGTTCACTTGACTCTTTCTGAGGATCCTGAGCAACACATGAGTTCTACATCTTCACTTAGGCTTGAGAAACCTGAGATTTTAGCTTGTCAGACATGATCAACCTGACACACATTCTGATGTTCTTTTGCATGCACCCATTGTGCATTTTCACCAAGTCATATGTAAGCATCTTCTTCATCCATACGTGTTGATTTTGGGTGGATATCTGATCACTCATGGAGGCGACATAGGCATTCATTGAGAGGACTCTACAGGTGTGGTTCCTCCACCATTCGACCTCTTGCTCCACTTTCTATTCCTTATGTATTGTGATGCTTCTTATTTTGAGCATTTTTCTTTAACAGGTGTAGTGTATCTCTCTTATTTGTTGAGAGATTTTATATCTGTATTTTCAAAACTTTTGGCATGTTGACAAAGATCTCTTATGGGCGGTCTATTCAGTGCATTCCAAAGGTGTTATTTTGTCGGTGTTTGAGTAGTTGATTTTGGGCAACTCGTACAGATTTGTAGCGTCACTCCACCCATTCAAAGAAGTATGGGAGGGTGTGGTGTTGATCTTGCTTCTTCGGGTTTCATGTCCTTACCTTGTTACCTTCACTTTTCTTGGATCGTAACACTTTGGAGTTTATGTCCTTGCCTTGTTGTTTTGGTTATTATTCTTGGATCATGGCACACCTATTTGCAGCATTGATCAAATTATGTTTGGTATTTTTGTACACTTTTGACATCACTCCGTTGTGAGTCTCTTTATATGGAGCTATTCTGGTGAAACTCAGTGTCAGTTGTTTTTGAGTTTTGTGATCGAGCAATGGATTCAAACCACAGTGCACACCAAATTCTTCAGCATTGTACGAGTTTTTTTGAGCCGAGCTTCTTGGGATGCCTTGGATCGGGTCTTTACTTTCTTTACTTTGTTATTCTTGGTTTTGGGTACCTTGCGGTGTCCCTTTTTTCTCGCTATTCTACATGAGTACCTCATAAGGCCTAGTTGCGTAACTCATCTTTGTGGACATGCCACTTCTATTTAGGCCCCTAGCTTCACTTGAGGGGGGTGTTAAAGTAGGTATTTATCTTAGCTCATGTTCACCTAGGTACATTATTTACCTTTATTGTATTTATCCTCACCCACTTATGTGTGTGGATATTTCTTTTTATTTATTTAGATATTAGGAGATATTATCTAGTTGTTAGGTATAGTTCTTTCCTTGATCTATGGTATTGACTAGTTGTTTCCTAGATCTATGGTATTGACTAGATACTTGATGTCTAGTTCTCTCATAAATCTATGGACTTAACTAGTTCTTTGATGACTAGTTCTTTCCATGATTTATGGCTTGATCTACAACCTTGATTGGTTCTTAGATTATTATTCCTTGCTTATTTAAGCAAGGCCCATTCTCAATGTATTGCATTGAGTTCCATAATAATATATGATATTGCTGCTCATTTGTTTGCAAAGGTTTTATGTAAAGCTATTCTGGCGAATTTCTTTCATCTTATTAATCGTGGTGTTTGATTAGCATCTATGTTCTTGGTTTGGTACGATCTGGTTATCGTTCCTTTCATAATCTCTAATTGCTTCCATGCATCAACGGTGAGTCCATATGACCTATATGTAATAAAATTCATCTCTTATGATTTGCAATAAGATGGATAAAGCTTCTTGAGATCTTTGGGAGGATGACTCGAGGTTTTCAGGAGTTGTTTGTCTTCCAGTAGGTCATTTTTCCACACTAGGTACAAGATCCCACAACTTTCTAACCATAAAACAAGATTTTAATTGAACTCTCCAAATGTTATAATTCATTCCATTCAATAAATGAGACTTATCTAATGAAAAACTAGTAGAATTAGCCATTTTTAATGCTCATACAGTTATGAAGACAAATACAACTAAAAAAAGAATCAAGGATGACAAAGAAACTAGCTACAAATATTCTTATTAGTTATATGAATACAACTAACTTAGAATGAATTAACAATAAAACACTTTGACTAAGCTAACAGAGCTTTTATCGAGTCGAGCTATAAAAAATTAATTAAAAATAGATTAATTAATTAAAGCAAAAAGAAATAAGCAACAACCACTTGACACGAATCCAATGGCTTAAGAGAGACATGCATCACAATTCTGGCATTATCCCAACTTGATTTCCCTTTCGGACTTGAAATACCGGAATAAACCGAACTTAATAAAATTTTGTATCCGAATAGGGGAAAAAAAAGAAGAAGAAATAGCTCGACAGGCTATTTTACAACTCAGTGGGGGTGAGCTCACAAACAACCTAACCAAGCTTGGAACCGAGATACTTAACCGCTAAAAAATTAAAGGATGGCCAAAGAAAGATGTGACATGTGTCATAGATAAAAAAATACTATGATGGGTACATGTCGGCTTTTTGGTAAATTCCAAAGCGAGATCCCCTAGGCAGACGTGAAGTCCCTAGAATTCAACTAAAACAAATAAAATAGTGGATCTACAACAAAGTTGACAAGTCAACTTTGAAATACGCAGCAAAAAGATATAAATTCGACACCACGAAAATTTACATACATGTGTCTCTTTTCCATTAGCTCACATTTCTAAATGTAGATAATAAGTCGAAGATAACTAATAGAATAACTAACTACAAAACCGTATACATGTGTCGTTAATTAATTGGTTCATTTTTCGCACTCTGACAAAATATAAACAATATGCGAAAGCAAAGTCTTAGTCAAACAATGCCACTTGTCTAAAATCTAATGACTAAATAATGGACACTTGGTGACTTTCCACCAAACTTTAAATAGATTGCTTTGGGCGAGACTTAAAGTCCCAGAATAAGCCAAACTTTAAAATAAAGTTTGGGTTCAAATCAAGACGACGGGTGTCACAATTTTAGTGTCTAAACCAAAGCAAATACTGACACCGCGAAAGACAGAGTCTGACACTTGCAAAGACTGACACAACAAAAATTCAAAAACATGTTCAAATGTAATTGGTTCGTACTTCATAGTGCTACCAAAATGACTAAAGCAATATTGAACACACGTGGAGCCTTCTTAATGGCTCGCTTTTTACAAATCCGACAAATGAGGGATGTGAAGATACTTAGAGCTATTCTATTGGCTCAACTTTCACAAGCTAACAAAATACTGAAAATGCAAAGTAAGATGGCGCAAAATGATTGGATCAAGCTTCACAATAGTAGAGCTTTACATCAAATGAAAAGATGTAAAAAAATGACACAACGAAGCCACTTGAAATAAATGATTGGATTAGGCTTCACAAAAGCAAATCAAGTGAAAAATAAAAATAAATATTTATAAGGTTGGGGCAGATTTAAAAGCTCAACTAGTGGATCTAAAGAAATCTTTCGATTCAAATTCAAAACCAACTTTAACGGCTATAAACGGTGTGAAATCTTAAAATAAACTCACAAACAATGGATTTAAACTAAAAAAGACTGAAACAAGATGCAGAAGAAAAGATCTAAGCATACAATTTCTCAAACATGATCCAAATAACCATTTAACTAATATTTTCAAAGAAAAATGGGTAGAAATTAGAATTTTAACCATTTTTAGCTTGAAAATGACTGCTAAACAATTAGGGCTTCATAGATCTATAAATAAACTTCAAGCTTATTCACTTTAGTAAATTAAAATCTTTTAGATTGATCTTGCACACACATAATTGTCAACTCGATACCATGTTAGGATTTATAAGGTAGGTAAATTAAACTAATTATAAATCCATAATCTAAATTGCCAAAGATTATAGATTACAATGTGCAGATTACATAATGTAATAACAAGAGATGAAAGTAAATAACAAACAAGTAAAGAGATGGTAACACAAAATTTATAGTGGGGAAACCTGAAGGAAAAATCCCCACTGTAATAAAGCACTGCCTGTATTAAGAATCTCAAATACAAGTTTTACCCAACACTTCCACTTCACTCCTTGGTCTCACAATATATTACGAGAGCTATTTCTCACAAATCGTTTTAATTTTATCCAATACAATACCATTCTATGATCATAAATGATCTTTCCAATATGATATCTCTCTTGATATCTGTCTGGTACAAATGTAATCGTTGTTCATAGCCAATCCCAAGAGGGATCACCCTAATCAATATAGGGTGGGTGAATCGGTCGAGCCACTTCACTCTTAAATGTGGAAGACCATCATAATAAATTTTGATGAATAAACTTTAAAATAATATGGGGTGTAAATCAGTAGTATATATCCCACTTGACATTATCACCCTAACATTCACTTCGAATACAAGTCCCCCAAGTATTGGGACTCAATCTTGTAATGCATTTGATGAAGTGTTGGTGAAGAAACTCAAAAGCGTTAGTGATCATAGGGGTGAAGAAAAGCCATGAGGACTAATTAGGTAGAAGAGGTGAGTGTAGAGCGCATAGGGAGTAGGAATTGGGGTTTGGGGTAAGTCGGTTGAAGACCAACATGAGTACTTTGGGGTATGGGCCCAAGGCTCGAGGTAACTCCCGAAAAAATACTTGTGATATTTTTTTGTTTATTAGGGGTGAGAAACAGATCGTGGGCATGACCAATGATAGGGGAAAAGTACCAATCTAGTCTCATGTGTGATTTTTTTGAGACTCCGAGTGTTTTTAAAAAAGTGATGCAAACATGACATGATTACCACTACCATAGGTGGGGGTTCGAACACAATCTCTCTCTATATATCTTATCTAACCACACCACCCCCATCCCTAAACTATATTATATGTTATATGGGATGCTCACTAGACTGGATGCATCTACCATATAATATATAGATATCATGGATATTATTTTCACCCGTTTAGATTTCGATTAATATTTATACATAACCAAGAAGGAATTAAATATAAGCTATAAAGGGTTATTTTGATTAATTAGCTTCCAACCTTAACCATTCAATATCATAATAATGCATTAATACTTGCAACAAATGTATGCGATATAATACAAGTACACAAACACAATGGATTAAGTGCACTTAGCTTATTATGGACTGATTTGGGTGATCTGAATGATGGAATAAGGAGATCTAGACCTAAGAATGACTCAATACTACAATTGTGGCCTAAATATGCTACTTAGGAAGGACCATACAAAGAGGCGAGGAACATTTTTACGATATTGACCTATATATACGGTCTCGACCCTTCTCAAATCTATGATCTACAACTTTCTATGTTTGTCAAGTGTTTGAGTATCTTCATCACTCTATACATTCATTAACGATATAGTGTGAGGGTCTCTGAATGATCGATAAATCTTTCAAACCCTAATCATGGATGATAATTCATGCAAAACAAACATTAGTTGGTTTTAGGAACCCTATACACCATTGATGTTGGTACTACTCCAAAGAGGCCTCAAACCGCATGTTGTTATCCACAAAGCATGTGATATCTAGTTGTAGTGCAATCAAATTTGACATCCTTTCTTTGAAAAAAACTTGACTTGAGTTTCTCTCATGCAAATCTACTTGAGTGAGTAACTTTGAGTGCTTGCAAATGTGGGAAGTAGTCCCCTAGACCTGGTAGGAAGCTTCGGGCTTGTAGATGGTGTTTCCTAATGAATGTGCATAGGTATTTGTGAAGTGTAGGGAGATTTAGGTGCCTATTATGCTAGCTTTTGCAATAGATTTCATAAGAGTGTTATGTACTAAATGATATGAGTTTCACTTGTTTATATATGCTTTTGAAGGTTATTTAAGTTATAAAGGATATCTGAGAAGGAGTAAATGACCCAGAGAATAAAGTGCAATTGAAAGTTCAGGATCAAAGTGAGAAAGGTCAAAACCGTACACTAGGGTCGAACATATAAACATTCTAACCCATATTGTACATTTTTACCCTAGAGGGAAAATATAAAGTGCAAAGTTTGGAAGTGACCAATAGAGTTTCTTAGTGGATTTCATGCATTCAATTCCCAAAAATTATCGACAGAGTGTGTATGATCAAACGATCTAGATAAGAGACCTAAAGATGCATCATATGAGAATGGGTAAAGTGCACATGTTTGAGAAAGCAATCAATGTCAAGACTAACAGCTTTCAAAGAGTATTATTACTAAATTTGAGTGTCTACGGATATAAGACTTGACACTCCCCTACCATCAAAGATTCTAGAGATGGTTCCCTTCATATCTCCACTCCACACAACCCTATCCCATATAGAATATAGATGGGGTAGATGATCTTCTCTCTAATCTAATTAATAGATTAGGTAGCCCAAATTGTCATATGATAAATGGGGAAATGCTCATACATCTAATAATAATAAAGTATCATTGGCTCCATGCCTAGCTACTATATCACCCTTATCCTTATATATTAGGTGCTAACTACACCCATATGCCCATACCTGAGCTATACATAGTCCCCTACTCTAAGGCATATTGACATACAACTATGGAAAATAATGGTATACCTCCATCTCATTTATGACACGAAATATACGTAACATCCATCCCTATATAACAATTTTTTAGGAATCTAGAGCATAAATAATACTAATAAGCCCCAATAGCCCACCGTATTAGCTTCCTTTCCATACCAATCTTAAGAACATCTCAAAACATGTGTGCCCCTCCAAAGTAAATATGTAAAAAAGTGAAAACTATGTAAAGTATGTAAACTTCTTACAATATTACAATCACCATATCCATGTAACAAACATTTTAAGCTCTCGATCAATGTATTATTAATATGTTTTGGTTTCAAGGTTTAGCTAGGCATTATTGATGGGAATATTGTATAATCTTCTTAGAGGATTATTTTTCTCCTAGGATAATTTTAGTTAAATGATTTCCAATGCTATGCCCATTGAAATTATTTCATAATGAATAATATTACATTTGCAATTTGACAATGATATCATTTTGTTAAGCTATAAAATTTACCTCCATTTATGTTAAGCTTGATATCGCCAACTTTTAAAAAGAATCGATGACATTAATAATCAATCTATCCACTTATTATTCTTAAGATAAAAATGTTAAACGAGAGAAAATATCTTTAATTGGATAATGTTACATAGAAAAATGGTCAACACAAACAATACTTCAATTAATGTAATTCAAGGACCCTTATAATCATGCAAAGTGTACTTTCACACAACTTTGTAAGAGAGATAACTAGTCTAAGAAGGATACCACAATCAATGCAACCATCATGCTCTTGTGAAAGTTACTCAACTTTTAAATGTAAGCACACCATACTACATTCAAAGTAGGAAAATAATAGAACATATATATATATATATATATATATATATATATATATATATATATATAGTCATGAGCATTAATGTTGGACATATTACAACCCGTGGGTAATAACTAACACACTTGAATATCCAACACCTTTATCCTTCATTTTATATAATAATATTACAAGGAAATTGATTTTACTAAGGTGGAGGTGGTGGTATTCCTTCCTTAATTTCTTTACAAAACTCATACCATGATTTTCCTATTCTAGGGGTACATTGTTGTAAAGGATCTGGAATATATAGAGTGTAGAATTTACAGATGAACACCCTACAAAGGAATGTCTTGAAGGACTTGGTGATAAATAGTTTAACATTGTCATTTTTATTCCAGTGGATCTTCTATGAAGTTTTTGTCATACAACATGTGGTGACGGTGATGTTGAAGATAAATGTGGAAGTGACTCGGAGGTGGTGTTAAAGGTGGTGCAAGGGATGGGGGATCCTCATCTGAATGTAAATATAGTGATGTCCTAAAACACACAAAAAAAAAATTCTAAAAAAACATCTTTTTCATCAAATTTATATCCAAATCATTAACAAAATATCATCGAATTCTTCAATTTTTTTATAAAATCATAAAATACAAAAGAAACATTTTACTTAGCATAAAAAATTTAACATTGTATTTTTTCAAAATAGTACAAGAAATTCAATTGTGACAAAAATTAGGTTTCAAATAACCAATACATATACATCAATCATCGCCAACATTTTTTTCATCAATCTTGTTGCTTTGTTGTTTTTTCTTTAAAACTATAATTAATCAGAATCTCTTCACTAGCTTTGATATTTTTATCACTTCCACCATGACACAAAGAGGTAATATTGTCCCTTTCATTTCATATTATTTTTCATTGGCACACTCTATAAATTAACAATTGCAAATACAAGATGCGAACACTCACCGATACTATTGATGAAATCAACAATATTTGTAAATGCATAAGAGTGCCCATCGATGTAGATATGATCATTCATATGGTGACTTTTCTATAGGGCTATATAAATTTGGTCTTCCATTGAATTTTCATTACAACACGTGCCATATCTAGACATACTGACTTTGTAGCTCACCACATGAGTTTAATATGTAAACTAGTACATTGGGCCATAAAAATGTAATATTGATAGACCAATTGAACATTGAGTAGTAGACCCAAAATTAATTGTTGTCAAAGTGAATATCCCAAGACTTGCATTAGGAATAGTATAAGGTTGTATCATGTAGCTCGATTCCAAAATGTGAATTCTTCATAAGGTGTTGGAAGTGGTTTATCCATTGGCCAAGCCCCATAATGTTCTCAATTGGTGTAGTCATGAAATCACACACTTTCTATTTACATCAAACCTCTAAGTATGTCATTATATGCATGATTCCTAAGTGAGAAAACTAAACATTAACAACATGTGTTTTGCTTTTACATTACTTTATCCTCTTACACACTCTTCTTATTTGTTTTTCTAGAATGACCACTTTACTCTTAGACATTAGAAAACATATGACCCAACTCTATATTTACCGTTAGATCCTCTAAGTATCTCATACAATACCTCACATTAGGGAGAGGAGTGCCTAGGTGTTATTGTACCCTTTGGTCACTTCTGTCCTTTTTTGATTTTCAAATATCACATTGTTTGGTACCTTTTCTAAAATATTTCTTATTACTTTAGGTCATCTTTTCTTATTGTTAATGATGAAAATTCAAATAAGGGAATCATGTATATACATGACTTACTCACTATCATTAGGGTTTGGACAATCTTGAGGCTTATACTTATTGTATACTATTTGGGTAAAGAGCAACATTCAAGGATCTGCATTTTGGCTACATCATTCGATGCATAAGAAGGGTTATTTCTGAATTATATCTCACACATTCATCTTGGGGGAAAATTAGTTGTAGTCGACTATCTTGTTACGACTAAAGCACAAGGGAAACCTAGATTTAAGGGACACAATTCAAATCACACACACACAATAACTACATAGAGTCTAAAATATAGTGCAACGCTTAGTGATAATCACATTAGGGCAACGTCTGAGATCAGTTTGACTCAAACATATGAATTATTTATTCCATATAATGTTTACTTGAGCCTAGTGCGGGTAGCTAGGGTTATTTTTGTAGGTATATGTACAACACAAGAACCCTTCAATGAAGTGGATGCGACAAATAGTGAAAGGAAGAAGCTAAGTTCAAACCCAAGAGAATAGAAACATAGTTGTTTCCGGACACTAATGCCTAGTTCGGACACCAACGCTCGGGCGATAATGTCTACATTTAGGTACTCCAATCTAAATAGGTTCAAGATCCCAATTTTTAGATAGAGCTTGCACATATCAGATCCAACCCATTCCAGTCAATTTTAGCCCATAATCATCCCATATATGTTGGTGCAAGCTAAGTTATTCTCATTTCCTATCTTGTACATTTGTTTGTACTTTGTATGTAAGATCTTGTTTGTCACTACTATATTCATTTGATCTCGGTGCTCTAATAAAGATTCAAATTCTATTAAATAAATTGGGAAAATCATATTTATATTTCTTCAACACATTAGGTGGAAGTTCCAAATCATCTTTGGACTCTTTTGCACAAGGTGTAATTTTATTTTTTCATCTTGTTGCACGTAGATTAGTGAATTTTTTTGATAGCTTATTGTTTCTCCATGCACCACTAAAACTACTTTCAACCTCTTCCTCTTCAACACATTTTCCCAAATTACCCTCTCACAAATCCATTATCTTATAATTACCTTCAATTTCCATATTATCTACATATGAGTGTGTAGACAATTTTGGACATGGTGAAGAGAAAATTAAATTTTCAGAGGTTGACATATCTGCAATAATAACGATAATTTCATTATTTTACAAATATTAGCTAAAACTAAATACTAATAAGAAAATTACAATAATATCATTATTTTACAAAAACTTACCAATTTTTTTGGTTTACATATTTTTGTAATGTTCCCTATTTTCCTAATTTATTATCATTTTTCTATATTTTGTAATTTTGACATAAATATGAAATTATTACCAAGTTTCATCAAGTTCAATATTCAAAAAGTTATGAACATCATGGAGAAGGTACTATTATCTTGTAATTTCTCCGATAGAGATACATACAAAAATGGTAAAGATAAACAAGGCATGAAGAGTTTTTAAAAAAATGACTGAAAGGAATGCGGTGAAGTGAATTTTTGTCAAATGTTGTTTTTTGTAGTTGTTGATAGATAAAAAATTTATAATACTATATTAATAAAATTTTAGGTTACAAATTTTCATATTTCTATTTTGAGATAAGGCAGGTTCCCTAGTAGAAATGTATGTACAATGTGGAAGCATATTGAAGGCATGTGTATTGTTGCAAAATGTAAATAAATATATTATCTCAACACTGGGTAAGAATCCTTTTGTATTCCCTCTCTTTTATGTTGAACAATTCTAATTTCCCTCTAAAGGGGAAACATGAGTTTGCAAGAGCTAGAGATATGCGAAGATTTGTTAGGGGGTCGGTGGGTTTAAAAAGAATGATAACTGCATACTTCAACCCACCCTCTCTATATTATGTTGTGAGTTTGAGTTTGAGATTGGAGTTGGAATCGTACGATTAAGTGAAGCATTTGAAATGTGTGTGTTATTAAATCTACTTCTACCACAATTACATTTGAAAACATGTTATTGAGATCCATTAGAAAACATTTAAAAGTGTATTTTGTTAGTTGTTATAGTTACAAATGTTGTAATAGGCATATATGTGAAATATGGAAGCATACACAAGGCAAATGAAATGTTTAGCTAAATTCCTCAAAGAGTTTTAATTTCAAGGAATACAATGGTTACATGATATTCACAAGTTGTTGTTCAAGGATGATTTCAAACTCTTTGAATTTATGAACCACTCTAAAACAAACCTTGACAATATAAGATTTTATTGTGTTTATGTGCATGCAACCATGCAAGTTGAGTGGATGAGGACTATAAATACTTCAATGGCATGACCATTTTTATTTCTTTACACCCATAATGAATCATTTTGTATGCATGGTTAACCTTCTTGGCCATGTTGGCTATCTTGAGGAAGCTCTAAAATTTATAATCTAAAAGCTAATTAAACTTTTGGTGGTTATGTGGATGTGTTTTCTTGGTGGTTAGATGAATGAGGGTATGAGAGGAAAATAACTAGTTGGTATTTATTAGCTTCCCCACTACAATTGATTGTATCCCTAAGTTTCTACATTGAATACAAGTGTTGTGTGATGTAAATATTTTCATGTTCCTATAGAGTTCCACAATGTTTGTGGTTCATTGTGCAAGTGCATATTTCAGACCATCCCTAGAACACGTCTTTCTTAACTACATTTTTATCTATTAGGAAAGGAATCTCTCCCTCCTTATCTAACTTATTTTTAACAATCATTTTCATTTTGTTGCACCTCAATAAATCTTTCTACATTCTAAAACATATATATTTAATCAATGTGAAATGATTAGAAGTATTGTTGAGTTTTGCATTTTAACATTAAGAGAGTTTTAACCTTGGTTGACCTTGTGCTCATTAGAATTATATATGGAGTTATATAACACTCTATAATTACTTTAGATCGTGACATGGTGTGATTATTAATTTCTTAGACACTAATCGTATCACATAGGAAAGTAGTGCAAACAACCATATTTCACCTTGCAAAAACTATTTGGAACCAATGTGAAAAGGAACCCACATTCATTTTTCTTGTAACCTACTACCTTAATCATCATTTTAATAGATTTTAGTTAATGAATAATTATCTAGATAAGTTATACCTTAAGGGAAGATAATGTAAAATTGCATCAAAACTTCCCATGTAAGAAGTGGATAAATTTTGATTTCATGTTCGACGAGAATAAAGTTTAACGAACTTTTAAAAAATTCACAAGTTTGGCGAAGTTTAGTGTAAAGCTAGAATCCACAACATTTTTCGCATACTTGAAGCCTATGAAAAAATGGGAGCTTTATTTTAGGGTACAGACATCTAAGGAAGTATAATAGATTTTTTTGTTGTCAATTGTTATAGTTGTTTGCATATACAAAACACAAACTGTTTGAAAAACTAACTCTAGGATATATGGTGTCATGGAATGCATTTGTTTATTTTATTTTATTGAAAAAATGACTCAAGAATATGTGGTCCCATGGAATCAATTTTTATATTTTGTTTTATTAGTTCATTGAAATACAATGAAAAGCATACTTGAACTCGATATCAACTATTTACATAAAAATAAAAATAAAATTAAAAGAAAAGAACTCGACCTTTCTTTTTATGCCGAAAAAACACTAGGTTGTTTGAGCTTCTTCTCCTTTATAGCAAGATTGAAAATAATGGGTATAGTGAAAATGACATCCACTTGTGATTAAATAGGCAAAGTAGGGTCGTGCGGTCAAAAGTAGTTTGACACAAATGCGATGTAAAATTGACGCAACTATGCATCCTATTCACACCACATTTATGGCGCTATTATCACATCATCTTTGCATCAAATATCCCTTTGAAAAAAAAAATCAAACATGAATTGACATGAAATCAACCCAATTTCAACATTTTAATTATGATATATAGTAGTGAAAAGAAATGAAGTCGCATAGACTAAAATGATTACAGGATATTCAAAAATGGGACAACGAATGCAAATTGTAATTTGAGTACGTAGATAAAATATTATTTAATTTTTGATAGTTTTTAACCTAGATTCACCCAACATGTTTTTGATTTTGAACACTTCCAGTGCATGAATCTTGCACACTTAGGAGCGTTGATTCGGGACCATGGTTATAACCCAAAGTCAAGAATGATTTTACACAAATTATTCTAGGTTTTAAACAAATTATCATAGGGTTTATTATTTCATGGTAATAAATTTACCTCGGGGATTGATTTTGTTAAAAATGGGTGAATGCAAGAAGTGGTTCAAGTCTTTGTGTAACCATTAAGCTACAGGTTTGACTCTCTACTATAGAGTTAACACTTTATTTTATGTAAAAATGAGTGTTACTCTCTCACCAGTACTACTAACCAACCCAACCTCACTCTCGTATGTTGTTCAAGACTCCCACTTAGAGGGATTAATGCTATAATGACTTGTAAAAAGAAATAATTCATAAAAGTAAAAAAAAGACGTATATACTTCAAGTTCTCCCTTTATGCATCAAATTTTACATCAAAGTATCATGTCAAACACTTTTTATAAGTCAACAAAGTGAAAAATTCTCTCTTTGAATATTTCTTCCACGCACGCTGCGCGTGTGTGTGTGTGAGAGAGAGGTTTGTGAGTAGGACAAAAAAATTCATAATGTGACTAGGCCCTATTTAATAATCGAATAATTAACAATTGTATCATATGAATTGAAATGATCATAAAACTAAAAAAATAGTCTTAACTTCTCTAAACATAAGTAATGTAAATTGATTCAATTGGAAAAAATACAATTTTTTTGACAACATAGCTTTATATATATATATATATACTAGACAAATAATATGTGTGTGGATGTGTATGCATTGTCTACATCACGTGGATTTAAAATAGTTCATTTTCATTGTGTGTTACATCATAATTATTAATATACATTAAGGTATCTCTTATGTGGTGTGATTAAAAATAAACATTTTAAACTAGCATTGAAAGTAGTGTATAATTTGTATATTTGTATAAGAGTGAATGAAAGAAATATTTCATAGTAAAATTCTAAAGAATATTCTACAATTTTTAGCCCCAAATTTTATAGTTATTGAAATAATATATTATTTCAAGCTTTTTCATTAGTTCCTATTGGGGAGGATATCATAGCAATTAGTTTTGCTAAGTTGATTATTATTATTTCACACTTTCAACTAACAAGAAGTGAGTATCATTTTTCATATGTTGGATTTCTTATGTCTTAAAACTTGGACTTGCATATTTTTATCCAAAAATACTTTAAAATGCAATTCTTTTCTTCCTATTTATTTATTGATCTATCATTACTACCAAAAGACGTTTCAACGTATACAAATAATAATGATTTGACATAGAACATGGTTTTAAATTTGTTTTATTCAAGTATTAATATTACTAAAAGACACTTCAACATATAATAATAATATTACGTGACAAGAACACGAAATTTTTAAATGATTTACGATGAGTGATATATCAACTTATATTTTAAAAAAACTCACTAAATGACATATCAACCCATATTTTAAAAAACTCACTAAATGACACAACAACCTATATAAATAGTGATGTCATTTAAAAGATTTAATTACTAAATTAATATGTTGAGAGGTATTCTACAATGATACCTTGGGGGTGGTGGGTTTGTAACATACGAGTGTGTTCACTTTTAATTCCAACCTTAAATTTGATGTCCATTTGACCGTTGATTAGAAGCCTTCCTTTTTAGAATGTCGATTGAAAAATCATATTATCTTGTATAGATGGTGAATTTTGGAGCCCCTTTTTGATATAAATATTTTTTCAAGTCTCACACATTTGTCACTAATCATGGAAAACATGTCATGAAGGAAATGAAATTATTAATAATCATGATATGTGAAAAATCTAAAATAAATGCTTTGAGATTGATATCTCCCAGTGTTATATATATATATATATATATATATATATATATATATATATATATATATATATATATATATTTGATCATCAAAAAAGAGGCACCAAGCCTCACTATTTGTATTATATAAACCAAAAACCTGAAAATTCGGGTTAAAATACGATTACAAAAACCATTAGAGGATGGAAATACCTATATAGTATAAACTAGAACTAGATACATACTAAGATTTATGCTTAAAAGTTAATTTTCCTCATCATCAGAGGAGCTAGTCACCATCACAGTTGGCATTTCAACATCTCTTGCCTCCTCCTCAACCACCAGGGCAACCATGGAGTTTGCGAGCTTGGAATCTTTGAATTTCTCAAGAGGAATGTTCAACACAAAACAAATGGCGTTATATATAGATATATTGAAGATATCTATATTAATTTAATAACACCAAAAGACACCTTAACCTATATTAATAATTATGATATGACATAAAACATTAAATTTCTATACACTTTAATACACCACACACACACACAAATAACCAAATGATACTTCAATCTATATTAATAGTTGTGATCTTACTAAACAATTTATTATTATTATTAAGTTAAGTTCTTAATATTTATGTATTTTCTTAATCAATCAACTTATTTTGTATAAGATCTCTAATAACATAGATTATATGTCACACATAAAACAAATCAATACCCTTTGTCACATCTATTTTCATGTAGCCTTGTCTTTAAGTTTATAAGCATAATTTATTCTTTCATCATGGTTACCAAATGCCATTACATCATGGAGTGTGCAGCCTATAGTGACATCCGTGTCAAGTATGAAAACAACTCGAGAGTCTCTAAATTAACCGACTTGCTTGAGGAGGCAATGTTTAAAAAGATGACCAATTTTTTTTATCAAGATACACAATATAAGATCCAACACCAAAAAAGAGTTGCATGAAAGTCTGCAAGATTGATAGGGCAATCCTTATGTCTAGTTGTTGTGCTAGAGTGGTGCCTCTTTCTTTCGTGTCTTTATTTCAACTCTTGGTCATATAGGATCGTATCTTGTGGACGTTATTAACATATTTCATTTCATTTCATTTCTTAAAACTTCCCGAAACCTTTTCCATCCTCAAATATATTCATGCTATTGTTGTTAAATTAAGTGTTCTTCATGCCACGACTCTATTTGTTAAATCAAAAGAAAAACAATAATAATTACCGTAAAGTGAATACTATAGAACGTTTGCCTCGTTTGCCTATATTTACACCCAGTGCATTCCTACAAATGTCAACCAATAATGGAGTGAGTTGTTCATTTTTATTCTCAACATTAATTTTGACATCTATTTGACCATCATGAGACAATTCATCCATAAATTTGACTTCCATTGATTGTCACTTCAATGTTTTTTTCTTTTTTCCTTGAGAAGTCAATAAATAATAATAATATCGCGGCCATATAATAATGTTTGAGATTTTTTTTTCTTGAATAGATTTTTTCGAGAACATAATGACATAACTAATTTGATTCCATTTACCACAAATAAATGGGAAATTGATAGAGAATTTAATGAAGTTATTGATTAATGTGGTATACAAAAATCTAAGTGGACCTTGAAATTGATATGTATCGATGTATTTCATACAGTACATTTATTATAAAATTTATTGTATTATATTTGTTTTTTTGATGAAGTAGATCTTATATTAAAATAACATGTATTGTGATACAAGATTATTCACGAAAAGACAAGCGGTATGGAAGCATGCCTCAAAGTCACTAGCCAAATGGGCCTCAAAAGGGCCTAGAAACAAAAACACCGAAACTAGGTCGAGCCTAGGAAAAATGATCTATTACGAAAAAAAGGAAACATAAAAAATAGGTCATTGTCACGAACTATTGTCTTGTTGATGACGGGTTAGGGTCATGCCAACCAGGGCTGAAATATCTTTCCTGGAGTCGGGTGGGTTTTAGCTAGAGCCCGAGCCAATGTGCTCTCCTTCTTTGGTAGTATCCTCCACCGTGTACGAGATGAAGAAATGGCTAAGGGAAGACGAGGGAGTTTGTTCGAGGTGGTGGCAAGCTCCACTCATTGTGGGAGAGAAGATAAGGGGTGGCTTTGGTGGTGGTAGGAACCCCAACCCCGAGCCCGTGGTGACGGAGGTGGTGTGCCACTCCACTTGATAGGAAGATGACGTGGGGATCGACAAGTATAGTTTCGAGATCGGTGTTGGGACGGCTCTTACGGTAACCACATCATTGTTGACTATCACCGTGACCACAAGGCAAAGAGTGAAGAGCCGAGGCGACATAACTCGAGCCACATTGCACGGGCATCACCCCAAAGACATTGGAGAGTTTCATCGAACCTTGTTTGTTTGAATTTGTATATGCAATAACACATTAGATATAACCATGGATTTGTTATATAAAGAAAAGTGTTGATCCACAACAAAGTTAGAAAATAGAGAAGCATTTCTTTCTTTCCATATCCAAAACAAAATCTCCCCTTTGAAAATATGTCAAATTTGGGTGAACTTTGACGACATCCTAGGATTATCCCTTAAGAACGTGCCGCCGTCTTTGCGAGAAATTATCTCGGCCGTAAGGGTTAGAAAAATTATGGATCAAATTCCAAGCATTCTAAGCCTTTTGACACAACTAAAAGAGATGTAATAAAATTTCTAAATGCCCACAGGCCAGGGCATGTTAAATTCACTCCAATTCAAAGCTAAACATTTTCCAATTTAAACTAAAATGTTTGGTATGCTTATGCTACAATACAATGGTTAAATGGGTTCCTCAACATTAATACCTCTCGATATATATACACACACATACTAGTTGTAAGTTTTGCCCATACCTTCAAATTAAACTAATTTAGATTTCATAACATGCTTCCTTACCACCATTTTTTATTTTATTTTTAAAAAATAGTTGTATCTTTTCCCCGATCAATATAGCCTTGTTCCATATTAAAAACATACTACTTATGGAACCCTTCCTTGGGAGGGACTAAGAGCATGGTCCCATGCTTGGGACTACTGCTTCGATAAGGAGATGAGAGCAACCACACTCCACAACATTTTTCAACCCAAAGAGGAGTGCTTGAGCTTATGCCTGGTTACAAGATCCTTCTTGAAGGCGATACGATCTAGTGCTAATTAACTCTCCCAACTCATTGTGAATGATGCACCCGCCCCAAAAGCCCGGGGCTTCCCTCATAGGACCCTACTTTTGTTAGTGCTAAAACTTCCTATTTTATCTCTCCACAAAGGAACCCTATTATTGTTAAAATATCCTATATTCTAACAATTATTAGCTTTCAGCTCAAAATTATTAGCTTTCCCATGCATGGGACCGTGTTCTAACAAGGTTTGAGAGTTTTGTAGTGTTGGTGTTGGTGTTGGTGGCGCTGCAATTAGTGATGGAGGAAGAGCCGAAAGTGAAACGGGAGAGTAAAGAAAAATTCTTCGTGGCGGTGCATGTGGGGGCAGGGTACCACGCCCCTCACAATGAGAAAGCTTACAAGAAACTCTTGCGACGTGCTTGCTTGGCTGCTGCCTCTGTTCTCTCCCACCCCCAGGTACCCCATCTTCCATCTTCACTAGCTTGATTTAGCTCTATTTGGAAGAATCCCTCTTCTTAGAAATTCTACGAGGTCTTGTTGCTTCATATTCAAATCTTGCAAACAATAATAGAGCAGAATGATTTCCCTAGTGATGCCGGTAGGGTCCCTTACCTTCCCTAGATCCCCAATTAACGTAGATATTTTGTCATTAATCTGTGCCCACGATTCTTATTTCAATCAAGAAGAACTTTTTACGTCCACGAGCCTACCAAAAACAGCTTATGAGACAGCTGCCAGCAGATCTTGCTAAAGATCTTTCTGACATTCATATCTTCTGTTGGTGGGTTGGATAATCAGCTCCCCGTTTTTTCAATCTGATAAAAATCTAAGCAAGATATTTGGCTCCTTTAATAAAGAAGACATCAAAATAGTACAGGAAATAGTATTAATGGCTGTGTGGTTGGAAGTTGAAGCGGGAACTGATGAGCTGTATGTTTTTTTTTCAGGCAAAGCCAAAGAGAGAACCAAAAAATAAAGTAAAGGTAAAACTTAATCCGTTATCAATCTGACCTCCCCCAAGAATTACCAAAAACTATGTTTTACGTCATTATTATGCCAATAGGCGTTTTACAATGACAACCAGGGGTGGTAGTGGCGCGATCGGTAATGTTGGTGATTGTTTAACAATTAAAATTAATTCTGACCTTAAAGCAACCATAACAGGAATGGTGTGGCAAACGACACTCTTTAAACTACAAGCCTCTCTACCTCTGAATTTATTTGGGTTGGTCGCATCCTCAAAAAGTTCTTCCAACTCCCTTGCACATGGGACACACCATAACAGCCACAACTAATGCTTCTAACTTCATATATTTTTTTGGTTCAAGTTCCGGTCCACTCTTGATAAGAACAGCAAGAATAACGGTCAGGACCTTGCTGTTAGTATGTCTAGATATAGTTCTTGCTCTTTTACCAATATATGTTCTTCTGTAAAAATGCTCCGTAAAGAGAGCTTTGAATAGCCATGTAAAGAGCTATGCCAAGAATACCAGCATTAGGGACGAGAATAGTAAGATAGAGGTCAGCAGAATGCTGTAAAAAGCTCATGAAAAGCCTGCTAATCTTATCTAATTTCCTTTTCTTCTGATCCGTCTTGGATGACCCGAATTTGTTGACAAGGCATCCTTTTGGCACACTCTCTTTTATTAATATAATATTATACCTTTTGTCAAAAAAGAATCAGTATCTTACCATTTGTGATAACCCTTTGATGCTATTTATATGGACCACTTGGAAGTACTATGATATCAAACTTGCTTGCAATGCATAACTGTTATTTGCTGCTGTATGCTTTCCATTATACATTGCTGGCTGTATGTTTCTACATTTTGTGTATGCTGCACAACGCTTGAGATGTAATGAACATGAGTAATATTTCCCAAAGCATGTTCTTATATGCTCTCTGTCGTGTTCCCTGAAGATCTGCACCAATGTTGTATTTTTAACCTTTGTTAGGCCATCCTTTTGTGGATGGAAAGCTCTAGATGTTTTCAACTTGGTGTCCATCCTCTGTCATATGTGGTCAATAATTTGCTCAAAAATTGTTGAATTCCTAATTGAAGAACAAATTTAGGCAATCCTGAAGTGCACCTGAACAATAGTGGAAAATAAAGTTGCTTCCTCGTGCCCTTGTATGGATTTCTTATGCGGAATGAGTATTTGCACATTTTTCTGAACCAATTTACTACCTCAAAGAGATAGTCACATCCTTGTCGTGGCATAGGAAAATCCGTAACAAAATCCATATAAATGCTTACCCATGGTCTAGTTGGAACTGGTAAAGGCATGTACAAACTCAACTTCCTATTGTACAATAGACGACCCTAATATACTTGGGACATTATCTTGCATTTTAGCCTTTAGGCCAACAAGCATACCTTTGCAAATTTTCCATTGTCTTTTCCATTTCGAAGTGCCAACTACTTTGGAAGTATGTGCCTCCCTTAGGAGTTGAATTGTTTTTTTTCTTTGGTACACACAACTTGCACAATTTTTAGAGTAGCCCATTCACGAAGTAGCAGTCTTCTTTTTGGAGTTCTTACCCAGAAATCAACATGGCTGAATTGTAGCAGTACTTAGCATACAATTTCTTATAGACCTCATAGACAAATTAGCATACAATTTCTTATAGACCTCATAGACAAATTGCACAAGCTAAGAAATGGTGCTCAAAGCTGAAAGTTTTGAAGTCATTGGTGATCCAGATAGTATATCCGCCACCTTGTCTGAGGCCCCCTCATTTACTTTATAACCAAGTGAAATGTGCTTAGGAATCCCATCCAGTTGAAGTGTCATGTTTGCTGCATTTTACTTTGTACTTGAAAATATTGAAGAGGTTGGTGGTCCGTATCAATGACAGTTTTGATTCCATTTCTATAATGCTTGAATAAAAGCATAGAATTATTTTTCATATGTAGGATAATTCAAAACTGCCTCAATAAACAATTTGTATTGATATCTTGTCAGTCTTCCTCCTTACAATCGCATTACCTCCATTGCATATGTGGCTGCATTTGTCTCAATTTGAAATGGTTGCTATAAGTTCGTAGAATTCAAAATTGGAGCATTGCTAAATTTATACTCAATTCATTAAATACACTTTCTTTCTGCCCTGAAGAAATTTTTACTATTTTCAGTGATGGTATATATAATAATTGGTTTTATAGTCCACCATGCCAGGCAGTCTGTTTTTGGATCTACAGGCAGATATGGGACTGCCTTGTACTCCGAGTATGCAAGTGGCACCTATTTGTGCTTCAAATACGAGGCGTACATACCCTTCCCCTACCTCTCTTTCAAAAGCACAAGTTCTTCACCATTAGGCCAACTTCGGTGTATGTAAATGAACTCTAATTGCTAAAATAGAGGAAATAAACTTTCTCAAGAATTCGTTGGCGCCATAGTGACGAGACTCAAACTTGGCAAGCCAATTTGATTCAGTCTTAGCCTCATAATTGGCAACAAAACTTGGCCAAGACTCGACAAACATTAAAAATCATAAAAATAGCAAATTTAATGGGAAAACCAAAAACCATTAAAATGCATTCAATATCAAATCATCAACATAAAATACACTCAAAACTAATCAATTACATCTAACACACATGTATACACAAAGAAGTAAATAATGCGATATTTAATGTATGAAGTTGAAAATGTGAAACTTGAAATTCGAAACTTGAGAGCTAATACTAAATAAGAATCTCTCTTATATTGACAACATTGTTTTCTTATACACAAAATATATATTTAGAAATCCATGGCAATGGCATCAACTAAAAAATAATATAAAAGATACAATCAAGGTTGAAAAGAGCCTTCACTTCTTCCAACACAAGAGGCACTAGGTTGGACCCCTGTGACTTTTAGTGTACGTCAAAGAAGCAACTATAGCCACTCTACTCTTCCTGTAGGTATCAACAAGATCATCCTCCACATCATTTTATCCTTAGGTGTATGTTCTTGTTCCTCCTCTCCCAATGCTACAATCTCGGCCTCACAATCGGTGTGATTGGCCCATGCATGTTCCTCCTCTCGCAAACACTGTGCTGTTATCCTTGGTGATCCAATCTGATTTTGGTTCATACTCCTCTAACTCAATTGGGATAAATCTTCCTCCGCGCCTACAATTTGCTTGTGGCGGAGGTGCAAGTCAGTAATGCACAAATGCAAGGTCATTGCGAGCTCTACATACTCCAATCGCACCCACAACCTAAAACATCAGCAAGGTTGGCTTATCACTCAAATAGCAATCATTTGAAGATTTTGCACCTTAGAGGAAATTTTTTTCGCACCATGCATTTGTAACGATAATATTAAAATGCTCTAGAATTCAATTCCAAAACACCGAATTTTTTTAATATCAATAACAAAAGGAAAAGATTAAACACAAAGTTTACATGGCCTAATCATCATCCTATCCGCCTTGCAAATATCTTAAGAAAAGAGATCTCCTAGTGCTTGTTTTGTAGATCTCAATCTTGGACATAATCTTCACCCTTGTTTGCATATTTATCTCCATGGCCTCTGTAATTGTGTAGAGGTCGCTTATAATCTCCTCATTAGCCTTAAAGCTCTTAAGGATCTAGAATGCTGGGTTTAGAAAGTAACACAAGCCTTAAGTGGCCGACGGAGTTATATTCACTTTTGGTTAGTGATATCCCAAATGGGATTTTACTTGGCCTCCATTATACCATAGACAATTTTTATTTGTTCTTTGCTCGGTCCATGCCCTCACATATATAACCCATTGCTGGCTTTTTTCGCATCAACCGCACGAAAGAGAGACATCAATGGCTTCGTGTTTTGTTAGAAATATTTAAAAAAACTGACTCTATATTTGAGTCTTAAATGAAGAAAAAATAAAATTATATAGCCTTTTAAAACAAAGAAAATGAAAATTTGATAATCTTAAAATGAATTACATCTACAATCTCCCTTGCCAACATCCAAAAGTGGGACTTATCAATCAGCTGCTCTTCAACATCAGTCTCAATAATGCGGTCTTTGATTAGGAATTTTCGCTTCATTTGTATCTAACAAACATTTTCTTCAATGAAGCTTTTGATTATAGCAGGATTTCAAGGTGATGGAGGAGGTTACAAAACATGCTACACTAGGTTGGACAAGATCATTGTTTTTTACTAACTTTCTCATTAAATTGAGGAACCAAGTATGGTTATAAATGTACTAGTACGGACATGCTCCACAATTGGCATGACCCACTCCATTTTATCTATATCCTCCAACATCAAATCGATGGAATGGGTTGAGCACGAGTCCAAAAGATCGAAGGGCTTCTTTTCATCAGTAGTCTACTTGCATGACAACATAATTTGCTGCATTATTGGTGATTACTTGCACCTCATTTTCTTCCCCCACCGTTGCCGCAACTTTTTCTAAAATGCCACATAAATAATCATCCTTTTATCCTCCCCATGTACACTATCATCAATAATATCATTAAAAATGTTTAACAATGTTTACCATCCATGTACACTATCCTAAAATATCATCATGTACACCATCCTACATGCATTTATGAATGTCTCAGTAATGTCCCTTTTTCGAAATAATATAAATTGAAGGCTTCTTGCTCATCTTCCTTTCCATGGGCAAGAAGAAGTTGAACAAGGGAAGAACTTGAGCTATATTTCAATTTTCTTTATTCATATTTAAGTTTTTATTTTGTGTTTTGCCTTTTCAAGCAGGTCAGTTGGGTTAGAGAGCTCCCAAGATGAAATTAGAAAATAAAGCAAGCTTCCAAAGAGGTCGGTCTTGGGGTAATTCACCCCTTAGACCTTTGGTGCCACCATAAGGGTATAAAGGGAGTCACATAGGCTCATTTTGGGATCATCTTTTGGCATATATACTTTTCTACTTGGTTCTAGGGCTGGTTGTTCTAATCCAAATCCACTAAGGGGCGAAAACCCATTAGTGTGGCATCCAAGGAGGACAAAACCCTTCCTTGGGATATTAGAGAACGAAAACTCTCGAAGTTGGTGGTGTGAAGGTATTTAGTGAAGACCATCTTGTTGGTTTGTAACTAGGGCATTAAGAAGAAGACATATCAAGGGTTTTGGCATTGTTTGGAGCCCCTCTCCTAGGGAGCGACTAGGGTAGGAGTGCATTTGGGTGCCTTCTAGGGCACAAATCTACATTCTAAATTGATATTTGGACTTCTCATATTTTATAAGGCTGATATATTGCATATTTGATATTTATCGGGGTTTGAGACCTTATTTTTAGCTCTCTCAAGAATATGTCCGGATAAATACCCCGAATCAGCTCCAAAATGACAAACTAGGGTGGATCTTTCACCACCGAAGAGTGCCCTACTAGCTAGGAGTGGATCTCTCACCATCGAAGCTAGGGTTCCTGTGGGATTTTACTCCACAAGCAAGAAGAATGCAAACAACAATTGCTCAATAATAAAATATGTGAGTGTGTAAAATGAGCTCTATTACTCCCCCATACCTCTTTTTATAACTTCCCCAAGCAACAAGAGGCCCAAAAAGACCCCAATCAACCCCTTCTAGGGAGAATCATAAAAACATAAAGTAACTTAAGTTACTTTTATCCCCTAGTCGCCAAAAAGGGACTTAAGTAACCCCCAACGCAAGAATATAACAATAAAGTACCATATAGTCACCCAACGACAAAATATAACAATTATTACCACCAAGTCGTCCAACTTAATGTCAACGACAAAATATAACATAAAGCAAGGTGGTAATTAGACATCCATACCCAATAGCCTCCAATGTCGTTAGCCCCTCGGGTATGACCAAGGCTAAGACAAATGAAAAGCCTCCTAGGCTATCTACTCGGAATTGGGGACATTACAGTCCTCCCCTCCCGAGAAATGCTTGACCCCAAGCATTATCCTGCCATGATGTAGAAACTGAATACCACAAAGTAGGTTTTTCCACCTCACCCTGTAGTCAACTAATGATTGGTGTGATGTGAAGTAACCAAGACACCCCATGTAGTCATCATGCTCTCCATGCCGTGTAGAGAACAATGCTGCCCTTGAAGTAGTATGATGCCCACACCGACTCTCCACTGGTACCTACACCGAAATTGCCAATTTGTCTAATCCTTGCCAATGCAAGGTTGTCATCATGTGATCATTTATTGCTTCTCTAGTCAACTCCTGGGTATGAAAGTCCACTATGAATCCTATAGAATCCCCTGGATCAACCTGTGAAACAACCTGTATACGCACAAACTGTGCTAACTCTCCCACGTGACCTGCACTCGTGTGAGAGCAAAGCTCCTCACAATGTATCTCAATGTGTCCTGTGGGGGAAAAGTCCCAAGACTCCAAGAGACGGTCAACCAACAATACTAGCTCCACATAGTCCACCTCCTGTGTTGAATGTGAACCTATTGAATAACCATGAGTCAATTCTCGTCCCTTCATCGACTAGAATGTGGGTGAAGTGCTCATCGCGTATAGAAGCAAGCAAAAAAATACATAGGAGTGTTATCCCATGTCGACTCATAAAATGATGAACCTATAAGCTCCGACTTGGCATAGTGACAAATCGTATATGCCTGTATAAAGTTGAGGATATCCTCCCTCAACCCATGCCATCTGAACCTCTCCCATATGAACTTGTAGGTCTCATCGAAGCTCAAGTGTCCAGTCGCAGAAGAACAATGCACATATCGCAATATCTCCATCCTCAACCATGAATCTGACACAAGGTATAATTTTCCCTGATAGAGGATCATCTCATCCTCCAATCTGAAGTGTCATCCTCCCGTGTGTGACCATCCAGAATCTCACAAGTGTGTCGGTTCTTGGAGTACTCAACAAGCAGATGAGATCTCCAGTCTACCGAAACCTCATATAACCAACACAAGGATGAACTCGGGTGATCTGAACCCGTAATCCCAATCTCTATAACCGTCTCCTATGCAACACTACTGGTCACACCCATATCCATCAAACTCCACATCGGCCTCGCAGTAGTAAAACCCCTCATCATGCCGGAAAGTCCTCTCCATCCCCTCAGCCGCAACCACTCTGGGTGCTCCTATAGATAATCCCCTCAAGATCACATTCCTGCCCTCGACTTAAACTTCAACTCCATCATCTGAAAGTTAGGTCTGAACTCACCAAGAGAGTGAAGCCACTGCACTCCCAACACTATGTTGGTCACTCCCATACCAACAATGTGGAAATCATCGGTAATTGTGTAGTTACCCATGGTGATGCTCAACTATGGAACTCTCCATTGTGCATCTCATATACTCCCCATTGGCTACAACAATGTTGAAGCCCTCAAAGTCCTTCAAACCTCGTCTCTCAACCAATGATGCATCAATAAAGTTGTGGGTAGCCCCACTATCAATGAGTACCACAACTCGCTGACTTGCATAACTCCTCTAACCCTGAATGCCTTATACATCGGAGTACTAGACAATGTAGCTATAATCTCCCGAGGAAAAGTCTCCTCCTCTTGCTCCACATCAGCACTGTCCAACGCAACTCCATCTCCATCATCCATCTTGTGGGTCTCTAACTCCTCACCTTTATCACCCTCACTCTCCTCGAAGACCTCAATGAATTGGGCCTTCCCTTTCCTTGTGCAATCATGCCCTGAGCCCAAGGTGTACGGCAATCGAAACATAGTTTCTTTCGCCTCAACTCATCCCTAAGCTCTCGAGAAATGACTGGCTTCTTAGCCACCTCCGCCTAGGTGTAGGCTCTTTCGTTGAAGCTCATTTGGTCTAGATGGAGGTTCCTTTTGCTGAACTCGAGGTGGAAACCTCGACTTTGGAGTGGCTAACTCCAAATCCCGTGCTCTCCTAATAGCATCATGCAATGAAGAAGGCTCAAATGCCTTCACAAACCCTGATAGTGCATTTGTCAAACTTGCTATGAAAAGGGAAATCAATGTCATTTCTCTAAACATTAGGAACCATGATTGAAAGCCTCTAAAAATCTGCAATGTGAGTCAACTCTTTGTCCTCATGTGAGCCAACTCTCTGAAATACCTGTTAGGGTCCCTCCTGTCAAATCTGCTCATCAACCTCTGTGTGAACTCTGCATATGTACAAATATGCATGTGTCCTTGTGTAATAAGGCCATGATGCCACCAATCATGTGCATCTCCCTCAAGGTGTAGGATTGCAAACTTAATTGCATCCTCCTCGCGCATGGGATTCAAGTCAAAGTATGTCTTCAATTTTTGAATCTAGGATTGCGCGGTACACTTCTTAGAACCATCGAAGTGTGGAATGGAGATTTGTCCCAATCTCCTCTGTAACTCAGGCACCTGCATGTGATGATCTCTCTTGGGCCTGCTACCAATCTTCATTTTGCAGTACTCTTGGAATGACATGTTATCTCGGAAACCCTCGCTCAAGGACTAGTACCTTTCCCAACAAGAGTCTTCATCAAGAATTTCTGATTGTTGTCCCACTTGTGTAGCTTGTGGGTCTTTCAAAAATGTTGGCTCAAACATGCTTAGATGTGTATTACGGGAAGTGGGAGTGTGCTGCCCTGAATGGCCTGCATTGCTATTTTCACCTCTTCTACCCTGCTGCCCCATATTACTATGTTCTCCTCTTTCAACATGACTCTCAATTCTGCCCTGTGCTAATCTTTCAGTGAGCTGGCTCAAATAAAGATTAGTAGTCTCTTGTTGTTTCACCATGTTAGTGAATAATTGTTTCATCAAATCAACACCCATTCACTGTCACCCATCTTCTCAACCCAATAGGCTAGAGGAGCAACAGCTCTGATACCACTGAAATATCCCTTGAGGGATATGACTTACAATCCACAAAATATATAAAAATTGCAGCAAATAAAAATTCTGATTTTTCTGGAATTAAGCCAACTAGGGCAGCGAACTGAATTTTATTGATAACTCACAAAATACTTATCCAAATCCCACGAAAATTTATATAGAGCTTGCTACAATGATAACAAAGACTAGGAAAATGTTTTTGGATTTTTCTGAATAGTATATGAATGCCAATAATTTTTAGAATGCCCTAAACTGTTGGAAATCTTCAAAAATTCATAACTTTGCAAATACAATAGATAAAAATCTGAATTTTTGGAAATAACATCTACAAATGATATAGAAGAGAACCCAACCTCCAAATTTGGAAACAAACACTTGGAAACCTCCTAAAAAGTTGCTGCAAAACCCTAGGGCTGATGTCACCCTAAGGGAAAGGCTGAAAATCCACAAAAATGTCTCTAAAACCTGCGCCAAACTCTGCTCTGAATGCTGCAATTAATCTGATATGAAAACCCTTGGAATCCCTCTCTCTGGTATGGAAAAATATCCTCTGAAACCCTCTGAAAAATCCTTCCTGAAATCTCTAAAAATATGTTTGAATATCTACCCTGAATCAGCTCCAAAATGACAAACTAGGGTGGATCTTTCACCACCGAAGAGTGCCCTACTAGCTAGGAGTGGATCTCTCACCACCGAAGCTAGGGTTCCTGTGGGATTTTACTCCACAAGCAAGAAGAATGCAAACAACAGTTTCTCAATAATAAAATATGTGTGTGTAAGAATGAGCTCTATTACTCCCCCATACCTCCTTTTATAACTTCCCCAAGCAACAAGAGGCCCAAAAAGACCCCAATCGACCCCTTCTAGGGAGAATCATAAAAACATAAAGTAACTTAAGTTACTTTTATCCCCTAGTCGCCAAAAAGGGACTTAAGTAACCCCCAACGCAAGAATATAACAATAAAGTACCATATAGTCACCCAACAACAAAATATAACAATTATTACCACCAAATTGTCCAACTTAATGTCAATGGCAAAATATAACATAAAACAAGGTGGTAATCGACATCCATACCCAATAGCCTCTAGTGTTAGCTCCTCGTGGTATGACCAAGGCCAAGACGAACGAAAAGATTCCTAGGCTATCTCGCTCTCGAATGGGGACATTACACCAAATTGATCATATTGTTTGGAGTTTTAGATGAGGTACAACCCCACATTCGTGATGCTATAACGACCAAGGAAGCGTGGGATAAATTCAACACAATGCATGAGGCCTAGAATCTGAACACAATTCTCTACCTCCAACGTCAACTACAAAGTCTCAAGTTGAAAGTGGTGAAAAATGGAAGCCTCTTTAAGGTGTATTGCAATTTTGAGGGCATCACTCCTAGCTATAATGTCCCCTTTTTCAAATTAATGGACATTAATAAGATTTGTAAGTTGGGCCGATCAACTCATTATATATGGGCAACCGACTAATATTATTATAAGAATAAAATGTATTTTTAAATATTGGTAGGTAAGAAGACCCCTTTTTAGCCTATTTTCCATTGTATTTAGTCGGCTAAAGGGAGAATAAAGGAGGAATTAATAATTTAATTTTAGTACTAAAGTAATTCTTATTACTGGTACTTTAATTAATTATTAAAGGTGGGTGGAAAAAGTAAAGTAATATTAAAATAGAAAATAAAGTTACTTTATTAATCCCACATGGAACACCCCACTTGAAAAATAGAGACAAAAAGTATAAAAGGAGGTGAAGAGGGGTTCATTTGGCATCTTTGGTCATTTATCTAATTTCACTTTGGAGAGTTGAATGCATTTGCTTTCACTTTCAGCCATAGAGGACAGAAACCCTCCTTGGTATCCTATTGGGGACGAAACCCCTCAATAGAATTCAGATTTGAGGACAAAAACCCTCAACATCTATTGGGTGACTTCATTCGAGGTCACATTTGGGTGCAAAGACAAAGTTTCAAAGCTAGGGCATCATCTTCAATATTCTAGGGCATCATCCAAGGCTGTTTTGCTGATTGCTACAGTGTCGCTACAATGATTTATTGAAGGTTGCACCCTTGGGGAGGTGTTGCACATTGCCATTCGTCCGGGTTTGCATTCTAGGGTTTGTTTATCATCAAATCTGCCCTAGGGAATTTATTGCAGCTTCTATTTCATCTCCAATTACTCCTAATGGTCAGCTGTCATTTACCCTATTTCCTGCCACGAAATTGATGAAATAAATTCAGCTATTGGTCAGAAAAATTATTTCTTTGTTTCTAAGTATTCTAAAAATATTTCTAAGTGTTTTGAGCCATCTGGGTATTGTTGTAATTGAGTATTTGAAGAGGAATTGAATAAATCAGATTTCTACATGTTGTAGTAAGGGTTTGCAAAACCGGGTATTGTTGTAATTGAGTATTTGAAGAGGAATTGAATAAATCAGATTTCTACATGTTGTAGTAAGGGTTTGCAAACCAAAAACAGGTCGCTGCCCTAATTTTTGGATAAAAATCTGATTGCTGTCATTTAAATTCAGAATTCTATACTTTGCTGTCATAGATTTCAGTTTGCTCTTAAAAGAGGTTTGCTAGAAACCCGTGTTTCTTTAATTTGGGCCCTAAGGGCATAGTTACCATGTTCGGGCGAACACAGGCGAAATTCGGTTCGGACCGAATTTTCAGGGAAAAGCGAACTTGTTCGCTAGGTTCGGTTCGGGACTAAATATTTTTTTCCTTTTTTGGCAAAAAAGTTCGGTTTTGGATTTTTTCACAAGGACAGAAAAAATTTGCCATTTTTGGAAAGGGTCCGGGAAGATGTAGCAGCAAAAACTTGCATGTGCCATAACTTTCATTCTATGGCTCAGTTTCTAGTGCCGTTTTCTCCAAAAGTGTATATTTTCTCAAGCTCTACGCATTGATGGCAATATTTTTCTTATTTTCATAAAATCCATTTTTGCACCTTTTTGGACCAAGCAACTTCTTATTATTTAGAGACATTAATAATTTAATAGCAATATGTAGAGATTAATACTTAATAATAGTAATACTTGAATTTATTACCGAATGTTTAAGTTACTTTAGTAACTAGTTACATAAATTTAATTATTTTAGGTTTAACTTTTAGTATATTATTAATAAGTATTTTAGTTTTTATAATTTTTTTGTAATTATTCATATTTTATATTTTTTAAAAATTTATAATATTTTTAGCCAAACCAACCGAACCGAATTTTTACAAAATTCGAACTTCCGAACTTTTTTCCCTATCCGAACAACCCGAACTTTTCGAACATGGTAACTATGCCTAAGGGTACATTTCACATTGAAAGTGGAAGTGACAAATGCATCTCTCATACCAATTGTCTTGAGAGCACTACCCCCCTCCTACAGGATCTTTGTGACCACTTTGAATGTCACAGGACAAACATTGACATTTGAGAAGTTGGTGAACATGTTGCAACAAGAAGAATCCATGCACATGGCAGAAGACGAAGAGGAACATACTCTAGATTTGCATCGAAAAGGAAAAAGTCTATGAATTCATCAATACAACCCCGTGGAGCAGAGTAATCAACAAAATCAACAAGGGAATAAACAACAAAAACAATGCCTCATTTTTAATAAAAGGGGCATCCATTCAAAGATTGTTGGTATAATGGATTCCAATAGGGCTCATCTAGTGGCAAGAAGCCCAATAACCAACAATCGTCACAAGGACAACAAAACAAGTCTCAGGGATAGAAAAAGGGAAATCAGAAGCAAAAGAAGCAGCAATGACAAGGCAATATTGTTAACGAGGAAAGCAAACCCGCTGATGAGGATTCTTATATGCTGCACAATCACATGAGGAATCAACTTCATAGAGTTTTATCTCGGTATTTTTACTTGGGTGTAATCGAGCACATGACCGGGAGACAAGATCGGTTCGCGGTTTGAGATACACATCCAACAAAAATCATCTTTCATTTGGTGATGATAACTCGTGATAAAGGTCCAAGATATTGGCAACATCTCATTACCCTTGGAACACATGAATGCAAAATCACAAATGTCCTATATGTCTCGAGACTTACCAAGAATTTACTCTGTTAGGAAACTCCTTAAGCACAACCTGAAATTTGATAATGATAGCAAAGGCGGTAAAATATGTGCCTTATCAAAGATAAGACCAAGAGCTCGAAAATTATTGCACGAGCATTTGGCATTTAGAGAAAGCTCCAACTTAATTTTGTTTTGAGAAAGAATCAGGTACCTTTTGCAAGGGATTCAGACTCAACATAGTTGTGGCACAAAAGATATGAGCATGTGAGTTTTGGATACCTATCTGCACTCAGCAACTACAATATGGTGAGAGGATTGCTTCCATTCAAGAAACATATTGACAAATGCCCTAGTTGTCTAGCAGGCAAACACCATCGAGTACCGCTTGGCAAAAGTACCTTTCAAGCTTCTAGCAAGTTAGATTTGGTGCACACCAATCTTTGCGGACAGATGAGACCTAGTCATGCTGGGTTTTAGTACTTTATGCTCTTTGTTAATGATTACTCATGCAAAATGTGGGTATACTGCTCTCAGGACTAAGCCTTTATTAGAATATAAGGCTTATAATTAGCGTTAAGTTAATATTAGTTAAGTGTTAACTAATAAACGGTTGTAACCACTTCAACCATTTTGTAACCATCTCTCACATAATAAAATGACAGACACATAATGAATAATGTGTGCATTCCGGTTTCTCTTCATTTATTCTTTGTACATTCTAATATTTCTTTATTCTTTCTCTCTCCGCATGTTTTAACATTGGTATTAGAGCCCTTGGTGGTTGAAGGGATTTACAAACTAAGGAGAAAGAGTAGGAAGAAGCATTCAGTGTATTTTTGAATGCATCTAGGGCACACGACAAAAGTTTCTTTTTGAATGCATCTAAGGCATGTGACAAAAGTTTCAAGTTTCAGAAAAATACAAAAGACATGAAGGAGAAGACTATGAACAAAATCGCAAGGTTCTGGTTCGTATATGCATGTATTGAATGCTGTATATAAGGGCACGAGAAGATAAACACTTGCTGAGTGAAATCGAGGTTTTGATAAACACAAAAGGTCACACGAAAACCTGTCTTGTTTAGTGCACCAAATCTTCCGTCATTAATTCCAGTTAAAGCACAAATTTTTTGAGGTTTCAACTGGTCGCTGGAGGGATTTTTATTTAAATGTCAAAAACGTGAATCATTTACAGTCGTAAGGGCTGGAAATTTAGTTGATCCAAACTCCATTTCTGCCAAGTTTAGAAGGGCAAAATAGAAAAATAACGAAGTCACCATTGGCTTTTTACTGTTGCTATTTCAAAAGTCACCATTTACTAGTCGCGAGGTTCGAAAGGGCATATTCGAAAAAGGCAAAAATACAGATCAACTAGGGCACAGGAATTTTAAGCATTAATTGCCATTAAAAACTCAAAGTTCAAAGTCACCATGTCTGCAATTGAGGGTATTTATCTTCATATTTTTGGTTGCACAAATTCAAACATTAAAAATTGATTGCATTAAATTCCAATACAGAATTGCTGAATTTATTTCTATATTTAAAGTCAGAATATCAATTTTTTATTTCTATACTTGAAGTTAGAATATCACTTTCATTTTTGTTGCATTAATTTGTGGATAAAAAATTAAAGATAGTGTGTAAAAATGGATGACAGGAATTTAATATAGCCATTGCTGAAGATCCATTGGATGCTGAAAGTGATGAAGAACTCACTAATAGAGAATACATATTTTAAAAGAAGCCCCACACTTTGAAGACAATAAGGGATTCAAGTGTAGGTAAAACTCGACATGGATGGTTTCCCGGATAGTTCGAGAATTTGTGGATCTCGGGAATTTACCCTTACGAGGGTCATGAGACAACTTGATGGAACATTGTGGGAGTAGCTCAAGTATGGATGGTTGTCCAAAAATTTGGGAGATTTTGTAATTCAGGAGTTCAGGGAGGTGGAATCTAGGAACTCGGGAATTCAACTTGGGAACTACACCTTTACAAGGGTCAGGGAGGCAACTTGATGGAGTTCTACTTGGTCAAAGCATTGTTTTCAAGGAAAAAGCTTTTGAAGAATGCGTGGTCTTGTTTGGTTATGTTACTTTAATCTTCTGTCAGTATGTTCTATAGTGTAAGCCTTAAGAGGGGGTATTAGAATATAAGGCTTATAATTAGCGTTAAGTTAATATTAGTTAAGTGTTAACTAATAAATGGTTATAACCACTTCAACCATTTTGTAACCATCTCTCACATAATAAAATGATGGACACACAATGAATAATGTGTGCATTCTGTTTCTCTTCACTTGTTTTTGTACATTCTAATATTTTTGTTCTTTCTCTCTTTGCATATTTGAACAGCCTTCTAGACTTTCAAGTAGTTCAAAGTGTTTGTGGAAATTGAAATTGGTCGTAAAATTAGAACTCTACGCTCGATTGAGGGGGAATACACTAATAATGGATTCTCAACGTTTTTGAAAGAACATGGTATTCAACGTTAGTTGACTCCACCTCACCGTCGAGAACAAAATAGTTTTTGAAAAAGGTGGAATCGTACTTATCATGGAAATGGTGTGTTGTATAATTGACGATTTAGGTTTGGAGAAAACATCCTAAGCAAAAGTAGTAAAAATAGCAGTTTATTTGTTGAGTAGAATTCCCACAACTCTTGATGGAGTGACTCCACAAGAAGCATGGTCAGGGCATAAACCATCTATAGCTCATCTTCATTTTTTTGGATGTAAGGCAAGCATGCATGTTCCCAAAAAGAAGAGAACAAAATTGGATATGAAATCTGAAAAATACATCTTCTTAGGGTACAATGAAGAGACATTGGGTTATAGACTCATGGATCCAAAAACTAGGAAAATCTATATTAGAAAGGATGTTGAGTTTCATGAGAAGAGTGAGTTAGATCCACCTTCCACAAGCTCACCTAATGAACAAATCAGTCTTGTTGTAAAAGCAAAAGGTGACCTAAGCTTTGACAATGATAGTGATGATGTGAATGACGGTGATGATCCAACAAATCCACCACCCACAAGAACAACTTAGTGTATGCCAAAATGATATATTAATGTGATAAGAGCTGCTAAGTTGGATGGAGTCCCAGACACATCCACCACTGGACCAAGGACTCACAATATGGCTTGAGATGAGGTCAATTTGGCTTTAATGAGTACAATTATCGAATCTATTGAGCCCTCTACAATTTAGGAAGCCCTAGAGTCAAAACCTTGAAAGATGCCATGAATGTAGAATGTCACTATTGATGAAAGTTAACATATGGTAGCTTGCAAATCTTCTACCACAAAAAAGCCGATCGGATGCGTATGAATCTTCAAGACAAAGTACAAAGTAGATGACAATATTGACAAACACAAGACAAAACTTGTAGAAGAAAGGGGTACACTCGTAAATAAGGCATTGACTAGAGAAGACTTTTGCTCCCACGACTAAGATCAAGACTATCAAAATGATATTCACTCCAGCTGCTTAATTTGGTTGGAAAGTTCACCAAATGGATGTAAAAATGCCTTTTAAATGGAGATTTGCTAGAACAAGTCTCATGACTTAACCATAAGGTTTTGTCATACCTGCAAAAGAAGAAAAGGTGTGTAGACTCATCAAGTCACCGCATGATCTCAAACTAGGACCCCACTATCGCCATTGCCCTGAAAGTCTATCAAGCTTTCAGGGTGGTTAAAATTTTTAGTAAATCTGTTGGGTAGTGTTGTTGGCTCCTTGTTCTTGGTGCAGCTGTTTTTGTGTTGTTTTCTAGTTGCAGTTTTTCTGTCGATGTTTCGTGTTGGGCTTGTTGAGGCGTATGGCCCCCGCTTTGTTTTTTCTTGTTCTTTCCTCTTTTGGTTGGGGTGGACCCCACGGATCAAAAAACCACACTGTTTTACATTGCTTTTCTTGGTTGTTGAGCCTTTTGTTGTAATCTTGGGTAAGGTCCCACCAAAACCTTTTACCAATAATAAAAAAATTTGCATGATCTCAAACATGCTCGCTAGGCATGGTATGTCAAGATCGTTGAGCATCTTGTTCATTATGGGTTCTAGAGGAATCCATATGACCCCAATCTTTGCCTCAAAAAGTAAGGGGAGAGATTGTAATTGTTGTTGCCTATGTCGAAGATCCACCATCACTGGAGTTCAATGAAGATGATAGATGCAACAAAGAAAGATCTCAATTGATCGTTTGACATGACTGATCTTGGGCTACTACACTACTGTCTTGGACTAGAAGTATGGCAAAAGAAACACCACATTTTTGTGTCTCAAATGAAATATGCCAAGACAATGCTCAAGAGGTTTTAGATGATGGACAATAAACCATTTGCTACACCCATATGGCAAATGTAACACCACTGTTTTTGTGTTTCAAATGAATTATGCCAAGACAATGCTCAAAAGGTTTCGTATGATGGACAATAAGCCATTTGCTACACCGACGGAGGCGAAAATTTAGTTGTCTCATGATGATCTATCACCGCAAGTAAATGCCACTATATTGACAATTGATTAGAGCCTCATCTACTTGACATATACTAGGCCAAACATCAACTATCTCTCACGGTTCATGCAAGAGCCAAAAATCAATCACTGGAAAGCAAGTAAAGAGAATTTTGAGGTACATCAGAGGAACCATGGACTTTGGCCTAGAATGCAAGAAGAATGATCAATTCTTCTTAATAGGTATTTGGACTCGAGATCATGCAGGTAATATTGATGACAAGAAATCCACTTCGGATATGTGTTCTCTTTGGGATCTGGTCCAATATCATGGGGGAGCAAGAAACAAAACTTTGTTTCTCGATCTTCCACCAAGCGAATATTGCATTGTAGGAGGAGCCGTCTCATGCAGCGATATGGTTACATTACATACTTGAAGGACTAGGAGTACCACATAAGCAACCAATCATCTTGTATATTGATAATGAAGGTGTTAGCCAGCTTGTCCGCAACCCAATGTTTCATGAATAAACAAAGCACATTGAGGTACAAGTTCATTTCATATGCGAGCATGTTCTGCAACAACATCCAACTCCACTATTGCCCGACAAACGAACAATGTGCAAATGTCTTCACCAAGTCACTTACACGGGATAAATTTGAGGCATTTAGAGAATTGCTCTTTTGTTCTCTAGTGACTATGATGAATTAAAGGGGGGAATGTTATGAATAAATTAATTCATCATTGCATATTGTAATGTAAAGTTGATGTGTCAACTTTACTTGGTTATTTAGGGGTAGTCTTATTTTAGTATGTAACTCTTGTGTTAATGCACTCCCTATTTTCAGGGACCGTTACGTGCAATGTTGTTTTTTAAATAAGCTCATGTAATCCATTTTCTATTGCTGAATACAAATATATTTTGGCTCATGTCAACATTGCAAGGGTTGCATTTATGATTCTCTCTATCCCAAGGTATTGTGTTTGGAGCTGCCTTATTGTTGGCTCGACTCATTTAACAACCCATGGAATTGTACAACCCCTAAGATCATATAGATCATGTAGTCTCATATAGACAAGAGGGGATCTTGTAATCTCATATAGACAAAAGGGCATCGCGGTACCTCAAATACGACATCATAACATAAATGCATGATAAATCATAATGCTCTTTTAACAATTTCTGCTAGGAATTGCATTTCATGATAAATTTCACATTTCTATACTAATTCAAGTTATCACACATGTTCATAAAACTGTATGAGCTACACCATGATTCAACTTAATGCAAATGGATCAAAGAAGTGTAGTGTGGTCCACTTTGGGGCCAAATAATATTTTGAAAATTAATTATAAAAAATATCTCAAAGTTTTTGCAAAAGTGTGCACTCACTCCAAATATTCAAGCTCAAATATCCAGGTTTTGTTGATTTTGGACTGCTAAACTCAAGTTTTGTTGTTTGGAGCACTTTATTTTGTAATGTCCCTTTTTTTCTCTTGAGAGTCACTATTTAGACTTCTTGCCATTCCTTCTCCATGGCAAAGAAGTAGAGGAGTTGGAGTAGAACATTGAGCTTCCATTTGCTTTGTTTTTTCTAATTTTTATATTTTCTTTTTAGTGTTTTCCCTCTTATAGCAGGTCGGCTGATTAAAAGACAATTAAAGGAAGCTAATGAAGGAAAAAAACATCTCTTGTGGGTCGGCCTTACCTTTTCAAGCTTTGGCGCCAATGGAGGAATATAAAAGAAGTCTTGAGGCATCATTTGGCATCCATTTTTGGCGCATTTTCCTAATCTCAAGCATGGAGAGCTTGTTGCTCCTTGTTCTTCCACTTGAGAACGAAACCCCTCTTGTGTGGCTTCCTAGAAGGACGAAAACCCTTCTAGTGGTTTGGGTGAAGGACGAAAACCCTTCATCATTGCTTGGTATTGAAGTTAAGGGCAGATTTGAGGAGAGAATATTCATTTTCAGCTTGTTATTTGCTTCTTACATGGGGAGCGACTTACCTTGGAGTAGGGTTTGAGGGTTTAATGGACATAAATTTGCATTTTCAGTTCATAATCTGATTTGGCATATTTATTAAGGCCGAAATCTGCATTTTCATGATTTTTGGGGTTTCTAGACCCATAATTCATAATTTTGTTGTGGCTGCTCTTCGCTGGACATTTATTAATTTCCAGTAGTGTGTTGATTCAAATTTATCATTGTTTATGGTTCTATTGGATGCATAAAAGATATCTCTAATTTGTGGCAAGTTTATTTGAAGTAAATTTGGTGTTTGGCATATATTTTATACCGCTGCTTGAAGAATTCAGTTCATTGATTTTTATTTCATTCTGCTGGTTATAGAAATCAGATTTGGTTATTTGGTGATTTGTCTAATTTCCTTGGTTGTTGGTCTAATCCCTTGAAAGGGACATTTCAGTGGTATCGAGCTCAGATCTTCAAAGGACCAAGGGTTTTATGGAAGAAGGCAACAAGGGTTTCATCCATTACCAAAGAAGAAAGAAAGAAGACAAGGAGGACCAGCCAAGGGAGGAAGGAAGCATGGCTGATCATGATTCACAAGAAGCAAAAGTTGATAAATTAATTGCCGGCCAAGAGAGACTTGCGGACACCATGGATTTTCTTGCCCTATCTCTCCAAAGGATCATTGAACCTAGGGTTCAAAGTGGTGAAGGTAGCTCGACTGGAGCTAATAATGCTAAGCGACCTATGGGATCAGCCTGAGGATCGATTTTGAAGCCCACTTTCCTTCCTAGAGAGGAGGTTATCCGGAGGAAGAAGCAAGGCCTACGGGTGGACGGAACATCGCTGCAAGTTATGAGGAATACATGGCCTTACCAAGGGAGATTCGTGAGGCTATTTCACTTGCAGAATTCATAGGAGTGAATAAAGGAAGACCTAGGCCCAAGCCTAGACATCACATGCCACAAAGAGAGGTCCAAAATGTATTGGGTAAGATGACTTTTTCTACATTTGATGGATCAGCTAAGGGTACCGCTAGGGCTTGGATTCAAAAGTTGAACACATACTTGTCTTTGAAGCCTATGGTAGAGGAGGATGCTATCAAATTTGCCACACTTCATCTTGAAGGAGTTGCTCATGAATGGTGGTTCCATGGGCTTGTGACACAAGGGCATAGTGAGATACATGCCTATGATGAGTTTTGCCAAAGACTCATTGATCGATTTGATAGAGTGGATCCGGAGGTGCATTTTTGTGAGCTTGCACACTTGAGACAACAAGGCACCGTAGAAGAATATGTGACTGAATTTCAGAGACTTTCTTTCATGATCACGGATGTATCCGAAAGAAGGCTTATAGTGATTTTTGTTGAGGGTTTGATTGAACCCCTCAAGGGTTTGGTTCGTGCCTTTGATCCATTGTCTCTACAAGAGGCAATTAAGAAGGCACTTGATCTTGAAGGTGCTGCCCCAAAATCAGTAGCGATCAACAGTCTTCCTAAGGTGAATTCGAGTGGGGGACAACCCACCAAGCAGCCAAGAAGCTTCCCTTTGGACCAGCCAAAGAGACCTCTCCAAAAGATGCCAAATACTCACATGGATCTGCCAAAAACCACCATCATAAGGAGGTTAGAAATGAGCTTCGAAGGAAGAACTTGTGCTTTTCATGCAAAGATCCATGGACTCCGGGACATCGCTGTTTGGGAAAAGGTAAAGTGCATTATATTGAAGTAATTTCTGATTGTGAAGATGAAGATAGCAATGTGGAGGAAGCTAGGCATGATAGTATGTTGAAAGAAGATCCGAAGAAGTGGATAGCACTCTTGCTACCTTGATGGGAGCACCTAGTTACAACTCTTTTCACATTAAGGGTGATCTACAAGGAAACAAGGTCACCATTTTGATTGATGGGGGAGCCACTCACAACTTCATAGATGCATGTTTGATAGCCAATCTGAAATTGAAAGTTGAAGACTTCAAAGGTTTCATTGTAAGGATAGTGGATGGCCACTCTATGCAATGCACCAAGAAGTGTCCTCAACTCCATATTGCCTTGGAACCATATGAGGTATGTGCTGATTTTTATGTGATTAACATGGCTGATTTGGACATCATACTTATAGTTCAATGGTTGTGTTTGTTGGGAGAGCTCACTCTCAACTATCAAAGCATGGAGATAAGCTTCATGGACCAAGGGAAAAGGTCACCTTGCAAGGTATGCTTCCGGAAACACCCCAAATTAATTATTTGGTGGAAGATACCATTTCATGGGAGTCACATTTCTGTTCTTTATCTAAAATTACAGCGGATTGGAAATCATTAATTTCAGCTGAGTATGTAAAAATAAGTTTGCTAATGATGTTTTTGAAGGAGAAATAAGTGATGAAAGGTACAAGGTGGTGGATGGGCTTATCCTTTACAAGAACCGAGTCTATTTGGTGCCTAAATCTAAGATAAAGAGTAAAATTTTGAGGGCTGCTCATGATGACCCATCAGCTGGTCATCCAGTTATTTTAAGACCTATAAGCATGTAAGAGAAAGGTTTTATTGGAAGGGTCTTAAAGGGGAAGTGCTTCAATACATCCGGGAGTGCCTTACATGTCAACAAAACAAGGCAGAACACTCATTTCCATCTGGTCTTCTACAACCTCTTCCCATTCCCACTCAAAAATGGGAAAGCATATTTATGGACTTCATTATGGGGCTGCCCATGGTCCAAGGTAAGAATTGCTTGTATGTTGTAGTTGATAGACTCACTAAATATGCTCATTTTTGTCCTCTTCCGGCTAAGTACAATGCTCCTATAGTGGCTGATGTGTTTTTCAAAAAAGTATTCAGACTTCATGGGCTGCCCAAGGAAATAAGTGATAGGGATAGCTGGTTCTTGAGCATGTTTTGGAAAGAGTTGTTTCATTTGGTGGGTACACAACTTGCTCATAGCACTAGTTACCATCCCCAAACGGATGGGCAAACTGAAATAGTGAATAAATGGGTGGAAGGGTACCTACGAAACTATTGATGGGCAACAATCAACTTGGATAAAGTGGTTGTACATGACTGATTTTTGTTACAACACTACTTTCTAAATATCCATTGGTATGTCTCCTTTGAAGGCTTTGTATGGGTATGTTGCTTCTTCTTTTGTCGATTTGGTTATGACTGATAGTAGGGAGCCTAAGGCTCGAGATTTAATTCAGCGAAGCCAAGACATCTTAAAAGAGCTTAAGGAGAACTTCTTCGTGCCCAAAACCAACATAAGTTATATGCGGATCAACATAGGAAGGAAAGGACATTTGAAGTGGGAGACATGGTATTCTTGAGATTGCAGCCCTATAGGCAATCATCCATCAAACAAAAGGGTGTGGAAAAGTTGAAACCCCATTTTTATGGCCCCTACAAGGTAACAAGCAAGGTGGGTAAGGTTGCATATGAACTTGAGCTTCGGAAAATAGTAAAATACATAATGTTTTTCATGTTTCATGCCTCAAGAAGGCACTTGGGAAGCATCTTACTCTTTCACATGAGTTGCCACCATTGGATGAAGAGGGTAAGTTGATTCTAATTCCGGAAGACATCATAGAAGTGCGTGAAAGAAAATTGAGGAATAGAAGTATCAAGGAGTATTTAGTTCGTTGGAAGGATTTACCCCTTGAGGATGCTACATGGGAAAGTGCAACAATATTAGAACATCCACAAAGCAATTGCTTGGGAAAAACAATTTTGGGGAGGACCGTAATGTCCCTTTTTCCCTTGAGAGTCACTATTTGGACTTCTTGCCATTCCTTCTCCATGGCAAAGAAATAGAGGAGTTGGAGGAGAACATTGAGCTTCCATTTGCTTTGTTTTTTCTAATTTTTATATTTTCTTTTAGTGTTTTCCCTCTTATAGCAGGTCGGCTGAGTTAAAGACAATTAAAGGAAGCTAATGAAGGAAAAGAACATCTCTTGTGGGTCGGCCTTACCTTTTCAAGCTTTGGTGCCAATGGAGGAATATAAAAGGAGTCTTAAGACATCATTTGGCATCTAGCTTTTGGCGCATTTTCCTAATCTTGAGCATTGAGAGCTTGTTGCTCCTTGTTCTTCCACTTGAGGACGAAAACCCTCTTGTGTGGTTTCCTAAAAGGACGAAAACCCTTCTAGTGGTTTGGGTGAAGGACGAAAACCCTTCATCATTGCTTGGTATTGAAGTTAAGGGCAGATTTGAGGAGAGAATATTCATTTTCAGATTGTTATTTGCTTCCTACATGTGGAGCGACCTACCTTGGTGTAGGGTTTGAGGGTTTAGTGGACATAAATTTGCATTTTCAGTTCATAATCTGATTTGACATATTTATTAAGGCCGGAATCTGCATTTTCATGATTTTTGGGGGTTTCTAGACCCATAATTCATAATTTTGTTGTGGCTGCTCTTTGCTGGACATTTATTAATTTCCAGCAGTGTGTTGGTTCAAATTTATCATTGTTTATGGTTCTATTGGATGCATAAAAGATATCTCTAATTTGTGGCAAGTTTATTTGAAGTAAATTTGGTGTTTGGCATATATTTTATACCGCTGCTTGAAGAATTCAGTTCGCTGATTTTTATTTCAGTCTGCTGGTTATAGAAATCAGATTTGGTTATTTGGTGACTTGTCTAATTTCCTTGGTAGCTAGTCTAATCCTTTGAAAGGGACATTTCATATTTCTTGTGGTCCTAAATGTAAACAAATGTGTCACACTATTATGCTTTCACCCAAATACATGAGTGTTACTCAATGTATGAGGATGCAATCTGAAAACAATGCCAATGATGCACTAAGCCCAGTACACAGAAGGCACAACAAGGTGGGGCACTACATTCTACAAGATCCAAACTTTCATATTGTATGAAAATTGTGAAAATTATGCCTTCGATTGGAAAGCTTGAATTTTTGGGCAAATACTTTTCTCAGGCAGCTGTACAATTCATGTTGTCTTATGCATGCCATTTGATGTCATTGGGTCGTGTGGATGATAAAGAGGCGGCTTTGGCTGATTTGTAAAACTAACTCAAGTCAGCTAATTTATCAACTTAACAGTTGGTTTTCTTGACAACTACAAGAAGCATGCTTTACCACTTTTTAATGTTATCAAATTATTCCACAATTATGTTCATAAACAACAAATTTAAAGAAATAACATTACCAAAAGATCATCCACAAGAGTTGAACAATGAACATACCAAGGTTTATCATGGAGAAACCCAATGTGGGAAAACCACACCTTGAAATTGGGCCTTATGACTTCAATTGAGCTCAAATATGCAAGCAACAAGATACATTGGGGTCATGGTTCATGAATGAGAAAGAACAAGTAAATTCCACTTGGAACTCAAATCTTATCCTTACTACACTGCTTTGCGATTCTCCTTCACTGTTCTATTGTTGGTATCATGGAATCACCTCCACTTGATGAACTTGGATGGAAAAATGTGGAATTTCACAAGGTTTGACCAATTCTCAAACTTGGCAAAGAGGAGCTGACCTGAACCATCGAATCATACAAGAGAAAACAACTGTTTGTATCCTGAATACAAGAGATTTTATCTATTCGCTTAGCTTGTAGATTACGTACAATGCACTATGTACAAACTATTTCCAGTATCTACAATACTTACATAGATCCTTCTGGACCAGTGGTACGAGTTGGATGTCCAAAAGAGTTGATTGTGACGTTTGGGTATTTGGTAAACTTGATTTTTTTGACTGTCTCCTTCTATTGAAACTTCTGTAGAATTCAGAAACCCTTGGATCCTATTCCGAATCACTTTTCCTAGGCAGTCCCTTCCTCAAAATCCATGTTTTCAACCTCTGGGATATCTTCCTTCGCTTGTAGGGCTATGGTGTCTCAAAGCAATCAAAATGCAAATGAATGAAAGGAGAGTCAAGTAAGTTTTCTATACATCTTCCATACATCTAATTACATTAGTTTATTTTTTCAAGAAACACTGTTTTAACCCTAGTTTAGCGTAACTGTATGATTTATTTTCCTTCTCTAATATTTGCATTTTATAATAAATGCCTAGGAAACATAGTATGTAATCACTTCTATGAGATTGTGTCATACCCTGCACAACTTGCCTAACTTGGTTCTGCTTTCCTTTTTTAAAGGGAGAACATTGATGTAATTAACATCCAACTTATTAGTTCTATACATGGACTATCATCGAAATTTTCTGAGGCATTATGTAGCCCTTCAGCAGGAATATGCATCTGCATGTTAGTTACAAATATGCTTTGAACAGCTTGGCAAGCCAGTAACCATATTTTTGATCATTATTCGAAAGACTGACTATATAGCTTATTGATTTTTCGTAAGCATAGCAGACTGATCAATCAGATGGGAGTCATGACTACTGTGGAAGTGAAGTGGTATAGGTTATAGTTGCCTGTTGAAATGGTGAATTAAGCTAGAAAGCTGTGCATTAACATATATTCAACACATGGGAATTGCTCATTGTAACTTGTAACTCGTGAACTGAGATGCTGACTTTTGAAGGCATCTCAGTCTGTTGGTCACAATGAAGGAGATAGGGTCCATTTGTAGCTTGTGGTATATTTCTTCTCTCCATAAATAAATATATATTTCATTCATGTTTATTCAGTATCTCTGGGGATTTATACCTTGGTGGATGGCGTAACAACTGTGACTTACTATCATCTGAAGGTCAATTGTTCGTGCACCTGATATGTATGGGCTGCAAGGTTCCAGATCGGGCTGTTTATCTTTCAATCAAATGTTTGTATATATATATATATATATTTTATGCTTCTGTCATAAACAGTCTTAGGTTTATACACTGTTTATTGTAATTGCCATGTTGACTCTTCATTTTTCTTACCCCCACTCAATTAATTTATCATCATCTTGATTTTATCCATTCTGCGGACAAATTCCTTTCTCACTTCCACGCATGCCAATGTTTTCCTTCACATCCTTGTGATTGAAGTGAGAATCTCCTGTATTGACAATGATCTTGGAAGTAGTAGTGGTGTCCCACCTTTCACATGGTAAGTAAGGATCTTTGGATTGTTTGCTACATCCCTTGCTCACTTGTATGTGTGTCAAATTGTCATTTTCTTTCTCGTAATTGAGACAGAAACCTTAAAATTGACAAATCGGACTTCACGAAACTGTTATGCTCTACTTTCTCACTATTTTGTAATGATGATTCCTTAAGGAGACCCGGAACTCCTGTCTGTCTTTATTTTCTTGAAGTTTTTGGTCTCAATGAGTCACTGAAAAAACTAATTTCTTTTCTGTTCTTTACATAATTTTAATAATGTGTAGCATTGATATACTTATTACCTTTTCACAATTCCATCTTAATATTTTGCTTTCATGGGAATTAGACTCGTGTAGTCATTTTGTTTTGTTTTCAGTGGACTCTAGATCTTCTATGTGAAAGCCCTTGACTGGGAAAACACTGTTAGCATTTTAGCTTAAAAATCTATCTAGGTTTTACCATTAAAACAATGCTTGCTTATAATGTTTTCTGCCCTTTATATTGATGTTAATGACTTTCTTATATTTTCATTTGTATATAGTTATGTAAATTCTTGATTGTGTAGTTATAACATTTTCTGTTTATGACTCAATTCTCAGAATTTGCTAACATGAATGAGATTTTTTTGTTGAACTTTTATATAGGGAGGTGGAAGAAGTCTTGATGCTGTTGCAGCAGCGATCACAGTGCTAGAGGTATAGTATTTTTGTCAACCGTTCTGATTCATCCTGTTAATATGTTTGCTTCTACATGTTAATCAGTATTTTTGCTACACTGCTTTGAATGCTATATTGATAAATAAATATGCTTAATTTGCACAAAGATGGATTTAGATGTTAAATTCTTGCTCATTGAGGTGATGAAAAAGGTTTCCTTTTTAAGTAACAAATCGTAGGATGTAAGTTCTATATTGTTTCTGGTCCTGGACTCTGATCTTATCAGTTATCTTTGTAAACTGAAGCAATATAACATTCTATTAGAAGCTATGTCTATTCAGTTTGAAAGCTCTGTAGAATGATTCAATAAAGAAAACACTCTTCTGGAACTAGAATGATAAGCAAGCAAGGTTGAGCAAATCACTGCTGAGGATATTGTGGTCCTGTTATTCAGATTTCTTACCTAGTCCTCTAAAATCCCTAAAACCTTTAGAATCCGATGCTTCTGAAATTTCTATTTGGAATTTCATAGACAGTTTGGGTGATTTTAGCCCTCCTTTCAGGGGTGGCTCTCCTTCTGAAACATTTTAAATAAACAGAAAATACTTTATTGGTATGTGCAAGATCTATTGAAATATACACTATACAAGCATTGGATTTTTTTTTTAATGTATTTGTGGCATGTACAGTAAGGAATTAAATTAAACTAAAAAGATATGACAGAAGATATATATAGACTCTCGTAGACTACAACACTGCTAGAAGTAAATAAGAATTCAATGGCAAATTACTAAATAGCAAAGTGATATTTTCATTGACTAATATAAAAATAATAGAACTGAATCTCCCGATTAAACCCATAATAATCATCTGATTCCTTGTAATTCATAGGAATACAGTAAGCGCAAAAGTCCTAGATATTTATAATAGAAAACATTCTCAGATTTAAAACTATTAGTTTCCTAATAGCAAAAGTGAACACAAAAGCAAATCCCTAAATTTTTTCATGGGTGAAAGGTCCACCTTTTTCCCATAGCTCCTTTCTTTTAGATACAAATGTGTTAGAGTTTACTAGATCATCTTATACATTATTATTTCATCAATTTACAGAGATAGATATTGTAGATTGAAATAAATGCTGAACAACTGAAATATTAACTCAGAACACAGGAGACATGTTGGGAAAATTTAGGTGAAAAAACCCCACACACAAAATGACACTGTCCTTTATTGATTTGATGAATAATGAATCCAGATTACAGCATCTCCTTCTTCTTCACAATGCCAGATTTCACAAAATTACTCAAGTTTATCAACAAATTCGGGATACTGGAAATTGGTCAAACCCAACCTATTTATGAGGTTGAAGATCCATTTTACCCGTGAATGGGTATAATGGTTCACCCAAAACTATTAATTAGTTTGAGTAATCTTTTTAATAATTTATGGCTATATAAAGGTTAAATAATGCCATAGTATAAACTTATGATAAAAGTCATTTATGATTTAAATGGGACCATAATAACAGTGTACCCACTAACCGTACATGCTCCAACGCTCCCACTTAATGTTTAGTGGGAATATATGCCTTACACTTTTTATCATAGAAGGAATTATAGTCTTCTTCATATAAAAGGAATTACAAAGGGATACATGCCATCATCACCTTTTTATTAGAGAAGGAATTACAAACACACCTCCTGGAAGGATTTTACAATTATCACCTTTCTATAAAAGGAATTACATGCCTCACATCATATAGGATGATACGAGGTTAGCATGTTAAAGGGATTAACCATCATATCTCTGAGTTCCTCAGGAAAAGTGCATATACAAAGTCTTACATGAGTTTCTGGAGCCTTTTATAATACAAGGAACCTCCATTACACAACGCTTTACTGAGTTCTTTTGTAAACTCACATAGGATGATGTTTACATACGGTCACATAGGGTGATTTTTATTATGTTTTATATACAATATAGAAGAAATATAGAGAAGAATATGCATGAAGGCTGTTAGGAGGTGGCATTGTTATGCACACTCCCCCTCAATGATAGCTCTAAAATGCCTAACACTCCGCAGGAAAAAACTGGAGATCAATATGAAGAGGAATTTGAAAGACTCAGCCTTGCAGTACATCAAGCATTGACTTTTTGAGAGTTCTGTGGTCGAATAATGAAGAACAATATAGGGAGGGGAAGGAGAACTCAACAGGATCAGCCCCGTAAAGATATCCAACAACATTTGGGTAAGATTACAATTCATACATATGATGGATCTAATAAATGTTTTGCCAGGTCTTGGTTGTAGAAACTGGACACCTACTTATCATTGAATCTGATGTATGAAGAAGAGGTGATCAAATTTGTTACCCTTCATTTGGAAGGAGTGGCTCATGAGTATGGTCACTCAAGGGCACAGTTCCATTACCACACTAGAAGAATTCAGCCAAAGGTTGACAGAAAGATTTGACAGAATAAATCTAGAGATCTACTTCAGAGAGTTAGCTTAACTCAAACAATATGGGACAGTGGACAACTATATTGCTGAATTCCAAAGATTATCAGTAATGGTTCCTGATGTGACTGAAAGGAGACTTATTGTTCTATTTGTTTGATCCTCTATCTTTGCAAGAAGCTATTAAGAGGGCTTTGAACTTAGAAACTTCAGCACCCAAGAATAAATATTTTACAAAGACACCACCTATTGGGCAACAAAAGACATCACCTTTTGGGCAGCAAAAGAAACCATTTCAGCAAGGAGTTTCTCAATAGAAAGAGCTGCCACAGAAACCAAGTAAGGAGGTAGAGACCAAAAACGAGCTCAAGAGAAAGAAATTGTGTTTTACTTGCAAGGACCCATGGGAGCCTGGACACAAATGTCTTGGGCGAGGACAAGTGCATTACATAGAAGTGATATCAGATGCAAAATCGGAATCAGAGGAACCTGAATTAGAAATTGAAGAGAAAAACTAGAACCTAAAAGAAAGGAAGAAGAGGATATTTCAGGAGGCACCCTTGCTACACTTTTTGGCGCTCCTAGATATCACCCTTTCAGAGTTCGTGGAGTTTTGCATGGGCACAAAATCACAGTGCTAATTGATAGTGGGGCAACCCACAACTTTATAGATGAAGGGTTGGTAGCCAGAAGAGGTTTGAAGACAAAGGAATTTGATGGGTTCAATGTTATTGTGGCTGATGGCTATACTATCCCTTGCACCAAGAGAATTCAATAGTTGGATATCACACTTGGCAGGCATATGCTAAGCCTCGAAGGAAATGACAAGTTTTGTTAGAATAGCCCCAACTTGCATGCCACCAACAAAATTGAGTATTAGACCATTGAGACAATGTCTTAGTAGGGTCTAATTCTCAAGGTTGAGCTTTAGGTAACTTTTGCCTAAGCTCTTTGCTTAGAGGTTGATGATTGCATTCTCGTGGTTGAGGATTTAGATTAAATGGATTTCTTGTCAATGATTATTAAAAAGCCACATTTTGGATGATAGTATGAACTACTCTTTTCCTTTCAAAACCGGTTCAAAATATTGGATACACCATCGTTGATGGCATATTGATTTTTGGTCTTCCTTAGGATTCTAGTGCTTTGAAAATATTGGATACACCATTGTTGATGGCACGCTGATTTTTCGTCTTCACTAGGATTCTAGTGCTCTGTTTTGGGGTTGAGGAGTCTCAAAGTGTTGCATGAGACGGTCTCGTCTTTTGGCTTGGTCAACAGCTTCCTCCAAGGTTGTAGTAGATAAGGACCTAAATTTTGTATTGTAACTTAGCTTCTAAAGAGAATGTAAATAGTTTGAAGAGGCTTTCATCATTCATGTTATGACCGGCTCTATAGGCTAATGATTTCCATTGCTCGATGAAGTCATGGGCAGATTCATGGTCTAATTGCTTGGAGTTAACAAAGTTGCCGGTTGTCTTTAGGAAAGTCATGGTATGGAAATTATTACACAAGGGCACTTGTTAAACCTTCTAGTTCGACTATGGAGTGAGGCTCGAGTTGATTCTAGTATTATAAAGAATCCTTAATTAAAGTTTTTGCTAATTGTTTAGTAGCCACATGGGTATTGTTTAAAAGCTAGTCTTTGTAAAGATTGCCCAAGGCTTTATGGTGTAAGGTGGGGTCGATGGACCCAGCATATGAAATAGTTGGGAGTTACCCTTTCATTTTACATGGCTGCATTGTTGGGAGCTATACTCTTATTGTGTAAGTTTGGGAGTATTTTATTTTGAATAGGTGGTTGTGGGATGAGTTTCTCATTGGCATCTGTTAAAGGGGAGGGAGGAAATATTCATTTGGCGATCCCTATTGTGTTTGTTGTGGTCGGTTTTACATTTGTATAAGTTGTGTTTGCATTTGGATTATTTGGTTGGGGCTTGAAACTTGCATGATAATTTGGGTATGGTCGACTTAGGGATTTTGATCTTCTTGAGCATTAGTGCTATTTTGAGTGTTTCTAGGAGGTTGAATTTTAGATGTGGCACTCACCATGGTGGTAGAAACTGTTGGGATTTAGATGTTCTAAATGTTGGAGAAGTCATGTTATTGGCAATTTGGCATGACTTGTCCCCGAGCTTGAGGAAATGTTAGTTTCCTTGATGTTGGGAGTTTTAAGAAAACCATTCATGAGGACTTGATCTCTTCGGGAGTATCTCCCATACAGAGGGGATTATTAGTTAGGAGTTATTGTATTTTAAGTGTAATATTGGTGTAGGCTGCTTTTTCTCCTTCTTGGTCACTATCCTCTTGAAGAGGAATTTGTTTGTGGTTTATTTTAGATCTAGTGTTGATCTTAGGAGGAGGGATTGTGGCCTTATCGGTATCTTTCATGTTTCAATTAGCATTGGGGTAATATTATGCTCGAGAGGAGGTAGACAACAGTGTGGTCTCTTCTTGGGTGCCATGAATATATTCCATTGTTGGAATGGGTGGATAAATTTTAGGTAATCTAAAGGGGGAAATTTGTAACTCTTGAAATGTTTAACAAATCGATTGGAAAATAAAAATAAAGGAAAACTCGAAAATACTACAATCAAAGGGGGCAAAGATTCATGTTGGGATCACCAGACTGTATTGGGTCTAAAGTGAGGCTTCTACAATGCTAATAAATCGCTAAATTGGTAAAATTTAGAAGACCGTTCTAAACTCAACACATAAGAATGTCAGTCCACAAAGCGATCGAGGCTGTACGAAAGGGCTTTTTGTAATGTGCTTATAAGGGGAACCTACACATACAATCTTTATAAAGAAAGAGGGTGGAGGACTTTGCTAGATCTGAGGTGTTATTAAACGGTAAAGCAAGGGCTATAGGTATTGTGCTGCTGGGTAGTAAATCAAGAGCTATGGATGTCAATAGATGGTAAAGCAAGACCTATGAAAATAATGTAAATATAGGAATAAAGTAAATGATAACAATCATATATATATACTATCAAATACATGAAACATACAACATTCACAAATCGCCAAAGTACAAAAGAAAGAGATAAGAGTTGGGGATTACCTTGGGTAGACTTGTTGACACGTTAATATTAAGTCACAACCATGGCCATATGGACAAAGATTGTCATTCGAGAAGAAAAAACAAAAGAATCCTCCTTTATGGTGCAAGTATAGTGAATGTCAAAAATGAAAAAAAATCTTCTTGAAGACGAGCCAATATTTTTGACAAATCCATTTTATAGTAAGCTACTTCAAGAGCAAGATGCAATTCCAAACAAAATAAGGAAGTGGATTACCCTGTAGATAGTCCTGATCGGATCACTCATTGGTTGATTTGCGAAATGATACCCTAATCAGGACTGGGCCAAGGAAAATCTAGAAAAAATGAGGAACACAAATGAAATGAGTGCTTTGAGAGTTGGTAGTAGAGGAGGACAAAGAGGAAGCGAAATCAGAGTATGATTGCAACACTGATTTGGAATAGGATAAAAATGTATCAGAGAAAGAATTCAACTCTATGGAAGGTATCAAAGAGTTGTGTGATGCGGAAGACACAATTAAGATCAAGCTGGTAGGCCTAGAAGAGGTTCTTACCTACCAGGAGAAAAGAAATCAAGAAGGAAACAAACTGCAGCAACTAGAAGTGAGAAGGTGTTGCCAAACATATGATTTGGCAGTCTAATGTAGGTATTGAATATACTAACCAGAGGAGGGGATAAACCTCAACCAGATGATCTCAAAGATGTATACAAAGGAGGCATTACAAACATATGATTTGGTAGTCTAATGTAGTTGTCAGATATGCTACCCAAAGGAGGGGATAAAACATGGACAGAGGAATTAGAATCAGAGTATGCTTACAACACTGATTTAGTATAGGATCAAATTGTCTTAGAGAAAGAATTCAATTCTCTGGAAGGTATCAAAGATGTGTTTGTTGCGGAAGACACAATTTAAGATCAAGTTTGCAGGCCTAGAAGAGGTTCTCGCCTACCAGGAGAAAGAAACCAAGAAGGAAACAAACTGCGGCAACTAGAAATGAAGAGGCATTGACAAACATACGATTCAGCAGTCTAATGTACATATTGAATATGCTACCCAGAGGAGGGGATAACACCTCAACCAAATCATTTCAAAGATGTACACAGAGGAGGCATTACAAGTATATGATTTGGTAGTCTAATGTATTTATCAGATATGCTACCCAAAGTAGGTGATAAAACATCCACCATATCGTCTTGAAGATGTATAGAATTTCATGGAATGTTATGGGATTGAATGCCATTTATAAGAAAAAGCTGCTACGACAGCTAATAACAAGTGAGTATTTTACTACCCTTAAAGGAAACAAATCTCAATGAAAAGTATTACAAGAAAAAGACCAACTTAATTTGAAAAAAATCTAGAGTTGCCCTTGTTGGAACCGGGTGGAACTTCTGGAAGAAATGCAGTTTGGTGGTACTCAAGTGAAGTTCAAGGTAAGATTATCTTCCCTCATACAAATCTTCTTGCAACTTTTTCAGATGCATTTACAACAATCTTCAATTTATCCTTTCAAATGTATGTGTTGCCACATCCCAACAGGGAAGAAGAATATATTCAAATGAGTTAAATAAGGGCTTGAAATGTCAGAAAATTTAAATCTATACGCTATAATCCAAAAATCTATTTTACACTATGAACTGCAAAAGAAATCTCAAATCTTTAATGAGTGAAATAATTCTAGACTAAATTTCGAGTTGAAGCTCCCCTTTGATCTTGAAGGGAGATTTCAATGCAATTTTAAAACCATCTAAAAACAGGAAGCTAAATACAATTTCTAGCTGAATGGGTGATTTTGGGAAGCTCATTACGGACTTAAACCTCTAGGATGTAGAACTCAATGTTGGGAATTTACTTGAAATAATAAACAAGCAGGGCAGGAAATTATGGCAGAAAGACTTGATAGGTTCCTAATCAGCCTAGATTGGATAGCGGATGGCCTTGTAAAAGAATGGGAGATATTGTGCATAAGTGGATCTGATCATTAGCCAACTATCCCTTCCACATCAGGCGAGATCCCATCCATTTGCTCTTTCCAATTTGAACTGTTGTGGCTGAAAGATACATCACTCAGAGGGAAAAAAAAGGAATGGTGTTCCAAGAAAATAGAGGGCACTCATATGTACGGATAGGTGCAGAAGCTAACATTGGTAACAAAGGAGATGAAATTGTGAAACAACTGAAGTTTTGGAAATAGATTGTCCAAAAAAGCAAACGTCGGATCAGGTTGGATCATATTTGGCAAAATATTCAATTGGAAAGTGATATGATTATTCACATTAGAGGAATTTGAGGACATTTAGTATTTCCAACTCATAACCACCTCCTTTCTAATTTATTTATATCTACCTTTGTCTGAATAATTTTACTGATCCACTTGCATATGGATTTGACAGATTTATAACCAAATAACTATAATTAAAATCCTAAATAGAACAGATTTCCTCATATTTTCATCCCTGAGAAGACATCCTAAAACAGGTGGAACTTTACGATAAATGGTTCAAATTTGTCTCTAGAGCAAGTCAGATTTCCTTGTGAATTTCTGCAGCCCTATGGGATTGAATGAAGACAGGAAGAGAGCTCTATGCTACTATTCACCTACATTTGTTATGGTTCTACTCAACTCCATTAACAAAATATGACCTACAAAGGTAGTAAAAAAGAAAAATGATACAATACGTGAATGGGGGCCACTTCAGCTTTTTGATTGCTAAATTGGGTACCTCAGCTCATAGGCCAACTTTAGTGGCTGTTATCTACCCAACTTGCGTGAAAGTTGACCTATGGTTTTTTGTGTTGAGTCATTGGCTAACTGGCAAATATGCTTATGATGTCTTAGCTGGTTGTATTTTACGATCTGATGAACTGATTGGTCTTTAAAAGGCATTAATATGATTTGTTTCTTTTTTAATTTTGATTTTCAGTTCCTGATCGATTAGCTGTTAAATCCCTATCTTGAGGCAGTTTTTCCTTTAGTGCAGTCATTGGTCTGACAGTGTTTAACTGCACGTTACTTATTTTTCTTGGTTTGTCGAGTATGAAAACCATAATTGCACATGTTGTTTTGGCTAGTAACAGTGGTTTTAGTAACAGTTTTTAAAGTTTTCTTACTTGAACAGTTAGAAAGAGATGAAATTTCCTAGATACTCATTCTTCTGTATTTACTTCAGGATGACGAGCACACAAATGCAGGGAGAGGTTCCAATCTGACGGAGGATGGACATGTTGAGTCTGATGCTAGTATTATGGACGGCTTGACTGGAGCCTTTGGGGCTGTGGGAGGAATACCTGGTGATGATGTGGATGTTTTTGCTTGTGATTTATTTTTTTATCTTTTACGAGGGTTATCTTGTCTGAAAAATTAATTGAAACCATTTGATTTGATGGTATATTTTTCTTCTTTTTAAAGAAAAGTGACAACAGGTAGATGGATATGAATTGGTATTGTGTATATATGTTTTTACATGCGAGTCATTTTCATTGAAGGATACCATATAGGTTAACATTTTCTCTTGTCAATCAGGAGTTCAGAATCCCATTCAAGTTGCAGCACTTCTGGCGAAGGACGGAATGACAGGATGTTCTTTGCTTGGTCGCATACCTCCTATGTATATATTACATGTGCTCCTGATTGACCTAAGACATGTTGGATGACTAAGTAAAATTAGTTTTCTTAGGTGTTTCTGTGTGCAACGGCATTCAATGTCAACCAATTTGAGATAATTTTTTTGGCTAAGACAAGATTTAAAAGGTTGTTAATGGACGTTATCCAAAACATGGCAATGCATTTTTCAAAATTATCTTGGCCTTGTGTAGTTAGGTTAGGTGGAACACACCATAATTCATGAGAAATTCTGGTAAAGGATCCTAATTGGTCTTCCTTGACCAAATATGAGGTTGTGTTTTTAATCAGACCTGATCATACTTAGTTTTTTTAATTGCTTTACTCTGTTATTTGTTTCTTCATCCATTCAAGTCTGTCCATAACTAACAAGTCTACCATATTGCAGAAACAGGAAGTGAGAAATAATAGAGTAGCAGTATGGAAAATGGAAGCCCAAAGTTCTGCATTATTTAAACATTACTTGCAAAGACCTTGGGTCCCCGTCCTCCAATTCGAGGATGAAATTCAAGTTGTTCTAAGTTTGCCTGTAAATTTTCTCTGTGCATTATAATTTAAGTTTTAGAGTATATCCATAGTATTAAAAAAATTAATGATTCACTTTTGTGCTTTTAATGGCTATAATGAAAATCGATTTTAATTGTCTCCGGTTGCATGACAAGTCAACCTGCATATGCTAACATTAATATGATTTCTTTCTGTGAGAGACATCCCACAGATGTGGAGTTGCATGGCTTGTCTAGCAAAACAGATACATAATCTGCATTTTAAGTTACACCCTTAATTAAGTCAGATAGGAGGATTTCAAAAATTTTACTAAGATAGAGGGCTGGAAAATGGGCATCTTAATGAGGAAAGTTAAAGCACACAGGAGAAGAGTCAAGGCAAAGATTAACCATGGTCAGGGGTGACGAAAATGATCTATTTGTATTGGAAAATTGTGTGGGATAGGTAACATGCATAGACAGGATTTTCTCAGTTAAGTTAGAAAGGAGAATTTCAAAAGTTTGTTTCCTTAAATACAAGGCTGGAAAATGGACATCTTAATGAGGAAAGTTAAAGCGCAGAGGATAAGAGTCAAGGCAAAAATCAACCATGGTCAAGGGGTCTTCTAAGCATTGTATCCTGATGAAGATGACCTATTTGTGTTGGAAAATTGTTGGGGCTGGGTAACAAGCATAGACATGCTATTCTCATACTGTTTACTCTATTCCTCCTCTTGCCTGTGTTAACTCATCAAGATTAAAGCCAATCACTCCGATGATAGTTTTAACATCAAAATCTTACACTAAGCTGGAAATAATTGCTGCAAATCCAGAAAAGATTCAACATTTTGATTGTCAATTTGAGATTCTAAGAGGGTTATGGTACAACTATTATAATATTCATATTGCTCATTCTCCTGTAATGGTAGCCCGAAGAAGCCCTTGGCTCCAAGGGTCGGTTATCAATAAAACTAAACCCAAAGCAAAGTGCAATTTCTGCTACTTGATCCAGAGGGAAAAAATTGTGAAAGTATATGAAAGGAGGGCTAAGGAAACAATGCAGAACTCCAGTCAAGGATGCAAAGGAAAATTCAGAGTGTAGTGGACTTAAGCAGCACGGCCCGTGATAATATGAAGGTCAAGGAAAGGAGATCCTATTTTCACTTTTGACCTCATAGACATTTACAGAGTCAGGCCTTAGGAACACGTTTCAGGTGAACTCTGAATCTGAAACACCAAAAAGATTTTAAAATTGGCACAAGGTACGACTGTATCTCTCTCCCTCTTCAGATTCCACGAATAATGTGACCTATAAAAGCCCTAGTAAGGCTGATCTTCCCTTGTGAGCACGAGGCTCATACCCAAGTTCAAATCATTAAGGATTCGGGCATAACAGATCAGAATACATAAACTTTTGTTTCAGACAGTAGAAATCCTTTTGTATTTCGTCTGCATTCCGGAAATTCCTCAGCTCTTATGTCCAATCCTTTGAGCCCAAAAACCCCGGATAGAGTCTTTCACTTCCATTTTGTGGTTGCAAACTCTTTCCAAACTACATGATAATCCCAAGCTGGGGCTAAGGGAGGGTTGTCCTCTTCAAACTGCTCTGCAAAAGCCACATAGGACAAGCTATATTGACAAGCTTTCTAGGTAGTTGTAGATCCAATCACTTGAATGATCGGGAGTGGTCCTGTTGAGACATTGAACATGCAAGCAATGGTGGCTTTGGTCAAGAATCAGCAGTCTATGCAAATTGTGCACGGCCTTACTATGCAAAGTGTGTGCAACTTCATCAGTGCAAGGTGACTCTTCCGCGCAAGACGGCTTGGGATCTTGCGTGGCAAGGCTTAATGGTTTGCGGCTTGGGATAAGCGTATGCGGCTAAGTTTAGTATTCCGCGGGTTGGTTAGTGTTGTGTGGCTTCGAGTAAGCTTGTGCGGCTTGGGTAAGCTTGTGTGGCTTCCACAATGTTGCGTCAAATTCATAGTGTTGTGCGGCTTGGTAAAGATTCCATGGCATTCTTAGTTTAACACGTCTTTGGACAGGCTTTTATGGCTTTCGCAAAATCGCCAAGATTGTGAAGTTTTGCGCGAATTGCTTAGGAGTGCGCAACATTCCGCAAATCTTTATTTGCTAACACTAAGTATTTTTGGGTGTCGTAGGATTGCTTATGAACCAGGATGCTTCGCATCATACACGCCGAGTAAGAAGAAACTTGAGCCCTTGTTCAAGTGGTATTTCAAAGGTTTGGAATAAAATGACCGAGTCTTGCGATCTTTGCTTCTCTAAGCCAAGATGCATCTTTGACTCCTCGGCCTCTCCATTTTATTAGATCTTCCTTTTGCTCCTTTCAACATGTTGTTTTTGTGATGCGGTCCTCTATAACGCATTTAATTGTTGTTGCTTTGGTAGTTGGTGACTCCAATCTACTTTTGCGTGACTCTCTTCTCCACTTGTCCGACCCTCATGGTATGGGTATAAATCCACTATGTTGAAGATAGGCGAAATGTCTATCCCTTCTGGTAGATCCAACTCATTTGCATTCATCGCAAATTTCCTTAGGACTCTGCATGGTCCAATCTTCTTCCACTTGAGTTTATTATACATTCCTCGCAGAACCTCTCTTTGTAGGTTCACAAGAACGAAATCTACAACCTCAAACTCCAAGTGTCTTCTCCGCAAATTTGTGCGTTCCTCAGTATTGCGCTTTACTCTTCTCAAGCTATTTCTGCACTTTTTCGTGCACTTCCTTCATGCATTGTGTGAAGTCTTCGCTTCTGCACTTCTCCTGCGTTCTCGCAAAGCAACTCCCCGAGCCCACAATTCCTCTTGGAATTGTTCTACACACAATTTGGAAAGGTGACTTTCTAGTGCTCTTGTTGATAGAGTTGTTATATGGGAACTCTGTCCGGGAAGAATTGAATCCCGTGTTCTGTCTTCTCTCCTAAAAACATCGTAACAAATTGCTACGATATCCATTGAATTTTGCTTGGCCATCTGTATACGGGTGATATATTGAACTAAACTCGCAACTTTGCATTGAGTTTGTTCCACATGCGGCAAAAGTGGCCCACAAATTTGGTATCTCTATCAGATATAATTGTGCACGACAACCCATGCAGCCTCACCTCCCGAAAAAAAAGTTCGTAACATGTGTGGCATCATTTGTCTTCTTACAAGCAATAAAATGAGCCAATTTTGAGAATCTATCTACCACAACAAAAATACAATCATAACCCTTAGCATTTTGGGCAATCCCAAAACAAAATCCACACTTAGATGCTCCCATGCTTTCTCAGGTATTGGGAATGGTTGATATAACCTTGTGTTTTGATCGTTTCCTTTTGCCAATTGGCATACTTTGCATCTTTGCACATATATGTGCACATGTGTAGCCATTTACGACTAATAATATCTCTTCTTTAATTGCGCCAAGGTCTTATCTATCCCAAAGTGCCTTGAAATTCCTCTACAATTCTTCTCCCAAATCAAGTTTTTGGTCATTAATCCTTGTGGTACACACAATTGTGTACCTTCGAATAACAAGCCTTCCTATAGGAAGTATTCCAACAATGGTGTGCAATAACGCTCACTAGTTCTCGCGCATGCTCTCCATGCTTCTGCGAAATCTCTATCTTCTCGTGTAGGGCTCCTTCATTAATCCGAACCCTACCACACTTCGCATCTCTCATAAGATGAATCTTATGCTTATTGCATTTGCAACTCGGTTGGATTTCCCACTTCCAAGCTTCAGGACAAATGAGTAAATTTGCAAGAATTCAACCCATTTCATGTGTATCCGATTCAACTTCCCTTACTCTCGTTGATGAATTGCAATACTTGGTGGTCCATTTACAACACGAGACTCTTTGGGAAACAAATAGTGCCTCCACTTCTTCGAGCTTATGTAATGGCATAAAACTCATGGTTCTAAACTAAATATCTCCTCATATCATTCGGTTTCTTGCTAAAGTATGCAATGGGTCTCCCTTCTTGACTCATCACAACTTCTCCTCCAACTTTTGGAATGCATACTACGCATCTGCGGTCCACGAAACAATTTCCTATCCTTCGCATCACCTTTGTGATCGGTCTGCAAATCTCACTCGAATCCTCTACCGAACTTCTTATAGAAGTTGGCAAATGCATGGAAGCTTGGAGCCTCTGTGACACTTCTCCGTGATGATGATTCCACTATAGTTCGCACCTTCGTAGGATCCATCTTCAACCCTACTTGAGATATCAAAATCCCAATTACATAAACTCTCGCATGAAACCGCATTTCTTCAAATTCACCAACAACTTCTCTCGCAAACCCTTTTAACACTTTCCACAAATGGACTAAGTTCTTTGCCCATGTTTTGCTAAAAATAAGAATGTCATGCAGATTAACAATGAAAAACTTACCTTGAAAAGGCTTCAACATTTCATTCATCAATCACATGAATGTGTTCGGTGCATTAGTTAGCCCAAATGTCATGACCAACCACCCATAAAATCAATCTTGTGTTTTGAAAGAAATCTTCCACTCATCTCCCCTTGTTTTTGATGTGGTGGTATTCACTTTTAGATCAATCTTGGTGAAGTACTTTGCTCCACTTAGACAGTCCATCAAATCATCCATGTGTGGCAATGGAAATCTATACTTGATAGTAATTTTGTTTATGGCTTTGGAATCAATGCACATTCTCCATTCTCCTCCTTTCTTGGTGCCAAGATCTTTGCAGTTTGGTGCATGGGCTTAGAGACTCGATCAACCCCTGTCAAGCAACTCCTATACCTACTTTCTCATCTCTTCATTCTCCATATGTGTTAGCCTATATGCTGCTTTGTTTGTTAGTCTAGCTATTGGTATCAAGTCTATATAATGATTGATATTGCGCGTAGGTGGTAAACAATTCGAATATCCTTCATCAAGATATCCATGTATTCACTTAACATCTCTCTCACCTTTTGCAAGATATCTTTTTCCGGTGTTTCCTTCCGCTATTTTCTGCACAAGCCTTGGTATGAATGCAAAACATCTCCCCTTCATAATGTTCAAGAACTCCTTTCCCACAACCAGCGATACATGCGAACTCCTCTTAACTTCTACACTTGAGTTTGCCAAGGATTCAAAGTGTAATTCCATCAATCTTTTACCAATGAGTAGGTATTCGTGCGGCATCATGAACCCCTTGTGTGTTATACTACCAAGGTTTCCCTAAAAGCACACAGATACATTTATAGGCATTGCATCGCATATGACTTCATCTTCATAGGCATTAATCTTGAGACGCACTCTGCATTTCTCATTCACAAAAAAATGATGCCCCTTCAACAACCACGACACCATATATGGGTTTGGGTTTCAAATTCTCTTTAGACAGAGCTTCTTAACCATCTCGTCGGAAACAAGATTATCAGTGCTACCACTATCAACAATGACTTTACAACACTTAACTCTAGACTTGCAAATGGTTATAAACAAATTCTTTCTGTGCGCGGGAACATGCTCTTCTTTTGCGGGCTTCAATAACACCTTCGTCATCGATGCTTTGCCACGTATGGGTTCTTTTACGCTACTTGTTGACGCATGGATTTCTGTATCCATGCTAAGCAACATGATTGCTAGCATCGTTCCTCCTATTGCCACTGCTTTGCGTGACATGTGGACACTTGAATGTATGATGTCCAGTCTCTCCACAAGGGAAATAATTTCCTCTAAATGCTCTTCCTCTTCTCAAGTCCTCTTCCTCTCGGATAGGTTTGTACTTCCACCTCTCTACACATGACTTTGCTCATGGGAGATACTTGTCTCTCTTTCATGCACAAGTTTTTGTGTATCATTGTGCAAGTTTACACCTCTCGCACGAGAATTTCTCTTTACCTCGGGTTGCTCTATTGTCTTCGGGACTTCTCTTTCGCCTTAAACACAAATTGATAGCCTTCTTCCACAAATATTAGCCTAAACATATTGAGTTCTTCTTGAATAGAAATCTGTAAACCATTTACATGATTTGAAATTTGTTCAATGCCATCCTCCACATGCCTAGCTTTGATGTTAAGCTGATTGAACTCCTCGGTGTACTTCTTTACACTCAGTTCCTTTTGATGCAAAATCTGCAATCGCTTGAAGAATTGGGACTTGTAATCCACTGGCATGAACTTAGCCTTCATATTTGTTGGCATTCGATCCCACTTCTTCAGCTTATTTTTGCCTTTCTAAACTCTCTCGTTCTGCACATGATCCCAACACAAGGATATGTCCTTTCAAATTGGTGCTATCTCACCTTCATGTTCACTTCCATAACTTCATATTCAAGTATTTTTCCATTTTGCAATCCAGTCCTTCAAATCTTTTGGATCCAAGTTGCTAAAGTTGCATAGAACTATTTGCTGTTTGCTTCCAATCCTTGTGATTGCGTGCAAGAATTGGTCTTCATGCTCGTCTACATGCTTTGCCATTGCGTCTTGATCTGCAGATGCTCTCACTTCACGTTCATCCTCTCTTTCATTTTCATCCACAACAACTCTTCTACGTTGTGTGGTTTCCATAACCTCCAAACGGGCTTACATTCCTATAATCATGTCAGCCATGTCTGCAAGTCATGGCGCTCTATTCACTTTGTGTGCCATTTGTTTCTCACAATCTCTCAACAACAAAGATTCTATGACCTTACACCCTCTACCCAACAACACAAATGTTGGAGATGTCTGAAATTACTTTCTACATGACACACCCTTAGTATGGAAAGCAGCAAATCCTAAGGTCAACTACTAAACCCAGAATGATGTTTATACCAATCTCTATAATAGGATTTCAAAATCCTTGCTCTGATACAAAACTGATGTAGTGGCAGTTAGGGTTCCCAATAAAGGGATAACTTACACCATGCAACCACTAGTCAGAGTTAGATCTGCTGAGGCAAGATCTCAGGCACAACAACTGAAACAAGAAATAATGATAAATTTCTTCTATTAATGTAAGGAAAGAGATTACTGATTCAGGCACATTGCCAATATACTCAAATTACCGTGCACAACAAGACTTTGTAAGAATTTTGCTAAGAATTCCAAGGTCCTAGACCTATCCAAAGCTTGCAGACTTTGCTAAGCTTCTGCAAAACTACTCTCGGCTCACGCTCTCAAGGACTCCAAAATTAGACGTTTGAGATCTGCAATGTCTAAGACTGCTTTTCAAGTTCACAACCCCTTCTACTTATAGAAATCATGGGTGCTTTGGTTGGAGAATAAAGATGCCCATGCAAGTAAAGATCCCCTGAACGGATATTCCCTCAGGTGCTCTTGGTCTGCCGTGGATCTACTCAGGAATGTTCCCCTTTGTTGGCTTGGGCTTTGAACCAGATTGTTTTGATGGTCCTTGGCTGTGAAGAATGGATCAAGGCCCATGTGTGCCCTCAACAATTGTATCGATGTTGACAGGCATTCCAAGTGGTTGTGGATGCAATCATTTGAATTAATGGGAGTGGTCCCGTTGAGACGTAGTACTTGGCGGCTTCTTTTGGCGTCTAATGGTGTGGAAATAACATTTTCAGCTTAAGACAAGCATTGGTGGCTTTGGTCAAGCATCGACGGTCTGTTCAAGTGGAGCACAACTCTACTGCACTAAGTGTGTGCAGCTTTATTGCGCAAAGTGTGTGCAGCTTTACTATGCAAGGTGTGTGCAACTTTACTGTGCAAGGTGACTTCTATGCAAGGTGGCTTGGAATCTTGTGTGCAAGTGGTGTGCAGCAAGGCTTAATGGTTCGTGGCTTAGGATAAGCTTATGCGGCTAACTCTAGTATTCTTCGGGTTCGTTAGTATTGTGTGGCTTGGGTAAGCTTGCACAACATTCTTAGTTTTGTGCGGCTTCAAACAGGCTTTCGTTGCTTCTGCAAAATGGCTAAGACAATGGAGTTTTGCGTGGCTTGCTTAGGAGTGTGCGGCATTGTGCAAATCTTTATTTTCTAACACTTAAGTATTTTTGGGTGACGCAAGATTGCTTATGAAACCGAATACTCCTGCATCATATTAGACTGCAACTTATGCTTGGATACGACTCTCAATAACCAAGGTGCTGTCCTTTGCAGAGTGCTGTTTAAAGTAATGCAGCAGCACTGGGAAGACATGCAAAACCTGAATTTGCAACTTGAAGGTGAGCTGTATCAAATACAGCACAATCAAACAATGAATGCAAAAACAGATTGATGGTCTGAAATAGTCTAACCAAACCCTCCTATAATTTTATAGAAGTCTGGAAGAGTAAGCTATGAAGGGTGGGAAGATACAAGCTCTGGTTATGGATCTCTCCTCATATGATGAGATAATCTAATTCAACTTTATCTCTTAGTCCTCCAAATAAAAGAAATAGAAGAGTTGTTTTTTGAAGCCGCTTCTGAGACTGAATGAGTTGAAGAATGGAAGGAGGTAAGTTTTTCCATTATCATCAAGCTCTAGCAGGGCCCTGCATTTGACATGGAGAAAGCCAAAGAAATGATTCTTTGTTTTTTTCCAAGAAGTACAGACACACGGGCTTTAATTATCAATCCCTAAAAAGTTAAGGTGTGGTTGTTTGTGGTATACAATATTAGTCCATTTTTGAAATAATATCTTTGGATGTTTGTAAAATATTTGCACACTAACAATATTTTTTTAGCCAAGTTAAATGTCTGGCTGTAGTTTCTGTACTGGACATTTGGAATATCATAATGATAAACCTAGCTCATAGTTATTGGAGGAATTTTTTTAGATTGAGCTAGCATGAGACAGTTGAATCAAGAAGATACAAGCTCTGGTTAGAGATGTCTCCTCATATGGTGAGATAATCTGATTCAACTTTATCTCTGTCCCACAGATGCAAGAAAAAGAAGACTTTGCATTTTTAAGCCCCTTCTGAGACCAAATGAGGTGAAGAATGGATAAGGAGGTAAGTTTTAACATTGTCATAAAGCTTAGCAGGACCTTGGATTTGACATGGAGGAAGCCAAAGAAATGATTCTTTGTCATCTTCCAAGAAGTACTGACACTCTTGCTCTAACTATATATCCCAAAAAATCTAAGGTGTGGTTGTTTGTGGTATTTGACATTAATCTATTTTTGAAGTATTGTCTTCAGATGTCTGGAAAATATTTGCACATGTACTTGTTTTCTAGCCAAGTCAAATGTGTAGATGTTGTCTCTGAACCATATATCTGGGATATCATAGCGATTAAAGATAAAATCTATATAACCTAGCTCGTAATTACTGTTGTAAAGTGTAAGGATTTTTGTCCATTTGAGTTCCACGTTTTCAGATATTGAATTTTCCTTTGTAAAATTTCACCATTCATATAAATACTCTCCATGTCTATAAAATTATCACAAATATCATTGCTTGTATGTTTGCTTGAATTTCCCTAATGTATTCAATGTTAATCCAACAAAGGTGAATTTAGACCTATCTAATTAATATAATTAGGCACTGCCTTAAAATCAAGCCTTATTTGTTTTAAGGAATATATTAAGTTTCTTGTATATTTATCAATATTAGATTATGGCAAGAATTGACTTACTAATGAATTTGTGTTTTCTCCAAATTAATGCTTATGTGAAATTTTCGGTGGTTTTGGGAAATCTAGGTTCTTGGTAGGTGATGGAGCACGTGAATGGGCAAATTCAAAGGGTATTCCTTCAATGTCATCGGTTGAAGATGCTGACATGGTACTTTATGATTTTAGTTAATTTTTCTTTTGTTTTTTCACTTATCTTAGTAAAGTTTTTGAATTCTTGTTAGCAAATATGTTGTTTCCAATTGCATTTGTTGTTCTGTGCCTTACTTTTTGATGTATGCTTCAAATGTTTGAACTAGTGGCTGGTAACAGAGAGAGCCAAGCAACAGTGGCTAAAATACAAATATATGCTTCATGCTGCTGCAGAAAGGAGTGATTCATCGAAATTCAAAGGTTCATTGAAAATAGGTGTAAATGCTTTTTCCCACGAGGGACAAGCACCTCGTCTTTTTGACAGTCAGTTTTTGCCAACTTACTTTATTGTGAGATCTTTTTCTGGTACTATATCATATTTATGTATAGGAGAATTCCAAATACCTATTGTGTGTGTGAGATTTCATAGTTTACCTGGTTGGAGGGATTTCACCATTCAAACTGAAATGGTAAATACCATGAAGTGAAAATTACTGGAGCAAAGATTATTTCAATCATAGGATCAATTCTGCAGACCAAAACCACAGTGAAACTAAACCATTATAGACACAACAAGATTGAACTCAAGATTATGCACAAACTAGTTCCAAGTGTATGTCTGTGTGTATATGTCTCACACGTCATGTCTGTGTATGTATATATGTGTCTCTTGTGCCGAGTTAAAAGTACAAAGGAGTCCCTGGTATAAATAATGAGGAGAGTTTGTTTCTCAACAATCAATTAGTTGGAGTGAATAAACTATTAGTTAGAGCGAGCCACTAAATATGCACTTAAACAAATTGTATGTGCATATAATAAGTTGTCACTCAAACAACTCAACAAACCTTCATAAAATTGAGTTTAACCCTATTGTAATGTGAACATAGACAATATTAAGCTAGTTTAATAAAATCCTACTTCTAGCCTAGTCCAACACACCAACCGAAAGATCCCAAACCCGTTTCTGTCTGAATTTTTTTTTTTTTATAAAATGCTCGGGCTCAGATCTTTGATACAACAATAAATAACTGTAGAAGAAGCCGCCCCACTCAGATATATGTGCAAATGCTCACTGCTGCAATTTATTCTTTTCTCTGAAACTGCTAAAATGCTGAATAACTGTGTAAACAATGAAGATTCCTGGATGGAAGCTTCTCTCACTGCTCCTGGGGTTTCCGTCCGCAAGAGGAATAATGTTCTGAATCCAATGAAGACCCTGTGTGAATCTTCCTCCTTCGAATTGGGTTTCCGTCCAATCCGTAATCTCCAAGGGTTTCCGTCCTTCGAGAGTAATTAGCAAGAGCTGCTCTGAATTTGTTTTTTTGTTCAAAATGATAAGTGTGTAGCAAATGGGCCAAACCCTCCTTTTATAACCTTTTCCGAGAATTTTCATTAAAAGGAAATATAATTAATAAATCACTTTATTAATTAATTACACCTTATAACTCCGGAAAGTGATTTATTTAATTAATTAATCATTCCTGGCGCCCAAGGTCACTGAATTAGCATCTCATCATTTAGAACTTCACATTCTCTTTCCGACGAGCTATAATACTGAGGTGCTCGCCAAGTAATTCGTACAAATATAAGCAACTTGGGTAAAATAATTAAAATAAGCCATTAATGCTCCCAAAGTGCGGAAATCGTCAGAAAGCACCGAATCGAATCGATCGAGCGTGCGAAGCGTGCCGATGACGAATAATGAGAAATGAAGTCGGTTGGGTGACTTACTATAAATGGAAACTCTCTCCAAGAATCTTGGAGAACACACCGTGGCGGAAATAACCTCAAAGTGCCAAGTGAGTCATTAAGACCAATCAACTCATTGCTAACATCAAATAATCCACCGATCGTCGATAAAACCCTTACCTACTATGCACATCGTCTCCTAACAATGGGACTAGCTTACGAAGATGACAAATAAGCTACCCACCAAGTGTCCAAGGGTCATGCCGGAAGAGGGGCATTACACCAACTACCTTACTTAACTGAAAATTAGGAGAGAAGAGAAAAACAACGAGACAAATCCTCAAAAATGGGCCCCAACAACTAGGCCTGATCAGGTACCTATATACAATGCAGTGTAACTGGAAAAAAGAGTCACCATAAGGTTTCTTAAAAAAGTAGTAAATCAGCAGAGGTGTTTGGAGGTGCTGATATTTGTTGCAAGGCCACCAAGAAGCAAAGACAATACAATAGTAGAACAACAATTTTGAAGAAGGTGAACTGGATGGACTGAAAGCCATTGAAGACGAACTGGATGGGATGAAAACCATCACTAAAGATGCACTGGATGAGATGAAAGTTATCACTGAAGATGCATTGGATGGGACAAAAGCCATCACTGAAAGTGCAAGAAGTGCAAGTGAATAACTGGTGAAGAACTCAAAGCTGCACGAGTGATCCAGATCCACTATTCAATTGTTGAAGAGTTGACAAATGCTGGGGATGCCAGACAGTAACATTGTCAAGAGAAGTGATGAAAGTAGAAAAAAGTTGACCAAACTAAATGCCATATACTGCTGAAGTAAATGATGTGATGCAATAAGGGTAAGAAAGGGACAAAACACCCGAAGAATCCCCCTCCCAGCCTGCCGCCTGCCGCCGCCCACCCCCCACCCCCACCCCCACCCCGCATCCCCCCGCCATAATGCTGAATGATTGTACACAAATTGTATGCGCATATAACAAGTTGTCATTTAAACAACTTAACAAACCTCGCTAAAATTGAGCTTATCCCTACTCTAGTGTGAACAATGACCTAGTTTGATAAAATCCCACTTCTAGCCTAGTGTTAGTGTTAAATATCTATTTACCAAATCTAATATAATTTAACTAAATAGATTATTTTTTTAACCAAATAATTATTGGTGAAAATGGGCATCTTTAGATAAGTTAATTACAATATCAAAGGTTGTGAAAGTGAAATGAGGTTTGGGGGACATGGATGCATTCTTTGTATCTGCAAAAGGAATCTTTATTTTTCAGAAGTTTGTTCTCTTCTCGACTTTGAGATTCTAATGTTGATTGGGTTTCAAATTACAAGTCCTATTTTGATATTTTTACATTTGCAGCCTGTATGCATTCTAATTTCTTGACATGGTATCAAAGACACTGAAAATGTCATTCTAGTATAGAAAAAACTGTCAGATAGGGAAAATGTATTTAAAAATGTCAGTAGTTTTGGTTAATAAATTCCCGCTGAACACTACTGAATCGTTGAGTTTAGCTCTTAGTATGAAGATGAAGTGTAGAGTCTTTGATGCGAAGATGGCAGAATATGGAGCAGAATAATTAGAGCCATGCCTCTAGATTCAGTGATCTTAAAGCGTATCTTCACTCAAGATATTGTACCTTATGGATATGCAACATGGAATGCAATGAGAACCTGAAGGTGACTAATCAATACATGGTTGGAATGGTGTGTGAAAGTTGGATCTCAGGCTCTCTTATGAGAAGATGCATTGTTCAGAAAAGACCCATAGGTAAGGGAAGAAAGGCTATGAGCGACATAACTAAAAGAATAAATGTGGCGGACTATATAAAAGTTGAAGAGGGAGGGATAAGAAGGAAGTGACTAGATTGGTTAATAGGAAACCAATAAGCTATCTCTTAACTTTAGCTTAAGCTAGAGCTGTTCCCTTTGCTCCAAGTTCAGCAGACAGACACATTAGTATGGGAAGGGGAATCATATGTGGACAATTTAGTAGAAGCTCCTATTTAAAGGATCTACAAAAATACGGGAACACAAATTGGCCTTTCCCAATCAGCAGGCATGGTTAGATTATGACCTGTGAAAGGCCAACACCTTCCTTTTGCTGGAAGCCATGAAAAGCCCTTAACATATGAAGCCCTCAAAACTGAGGGCTTTCTGGGTATTTCCGTTTGTTGCCTTTGTAAGAATTTGGATGAATAGTCACCTCCTCCTTCATTTCTCGTTTGTAGGTAAAATATGGGGATTCTTCTTGACGAGGATGGAGATTTATTGAGTAGGCTGTACCCAAATCAAGAATTGGATCACTGCTTGGGCGAGAAAATCTAAGTGCAAAATTCTAACTAGGCTGTGGAAGATAGGACTAACAATTATATGTTGGAACATCTGGCGTGACTGAAATGTTAGAATATTCAAAGATAAGAAAGAACAGTACATAAAGGTGTGAGTTAAAATAAAAGCTACTGTAATATCCCCTTTCACAGGATCAATGGGGAATGGCAACCGACAAGTAGAATTCAACACCCAAGATGGTTAGAACACAACTGCAAATGATAAAACCCAGCCAATAGTACTTGAACCTTCAATAAACCCCTCAATGAGCCCATGCAAATAGTGAACAAACCCAGCTGATTCGAATGGCAACGTTCTACTTCCAACTCAATCAAAACTAGCCCCTTATGCTATGAAATAAATAGTGCAAACTGATAATGGGATAACAGTGATTAGATTCACACATACCCTTCACAAACTACCAACAAAATCTTCCCACAACTGCTGCTGTAAGCTCCAACACTGATCGCTGCACCTGGGAGTTATCAAATACTTCAAACAACACAAACCATGCTCTAAAATCAGACCTTGAATTATCAATACCAGTCGCTGCTAGGTGAGTGATGGAAAATGCAAGTCAATCCTCTCTTATAAATCGCTGAACCTGCTCTAAATGCATGTGTAAGATCTGATCCAAATATTTATCTATAGATCGCTGCCAGAGGGATTCTAAGCACCATTAATAAATTTGCCACTAAGCTGAGTATGCAAATAAATAGAAGTCGCTGCCAAATGAGGGTTAAAACATGCATAAAACTCAGATTATCTTCCTCATATAGTTCGCTGTTACAAAGACCTTCAGAACACCTTAATAACATGCAAAATACAGTTCGCCATGCATGGTGGAGACCAGCCACAAGAGGACATTCAGACAAATAAGATTCGCTGCCCCAAAATATATATTCTTCACGCAAATATGAGCTTCAAACAAGGTCGCCAACACTGGAATATTTCAGTCACAGGAAGACATGCATTTGAACTATAATTCGCTGCCATGAAGGGACTCAAACACCATAAATCATGCATTAAATCAAGTCGCTAAGCACAGGATTAAGCAGCCAACAGAGATGAGGGAAAATCGTGGCCAATATATTTATTTTGCATACAAATCAGCCACAAAACCAGTCGCCAGAATAAGCATACCCTCGCTGAGGATTGGAGGGGATATTCAATAAAACATTGCATCAAAACAAGTTGCTACAGCCTTCATTAATGCAAGAGTGGATTCGCTAACCCTAGATCCATCAAAGCAAACAATATTCTAAACAAATAATTTGAATACCAAATCGGTTTGCTTCAGCTAGGGCAGAATGCAACCAACTGATCGATTCACATCAAATAATGCTCTAAAAACAGTCCACAAAACACCATGAGAAGTCGCTAGGGCTGGAATGAAACATACACCAAAGTCGACTTGCAATGGCACCAATGGATCCTTCAATTGATATCAAAAACCAGCTACAAATGGATTGCAAATAGATTTCCAACACATGAGAGAGCAAGAACATCAATGGTGGGCATACATCCCTACTCCAAGCATGGAGTCCAAATCGAATTCATCATAACATAGCATGTCTTACAATGTTCCAATAACCTCCTTTTATAGACAAGGAGTACCAAATTCGAATTTCCCTTTTGGAGGGAAAAATATAATTAAATAACACTAGAACTATGTGCACTTTATTATTTTAATTAAATAATAAATATGACTAACCTATGTGCACATTGACTTAACTAAGAGGGCCCACCAACATGGAAAATAGATATCCTAAGACAATTTCGAATCCAATCCTCAAACTTATTGGTTTGAGGGTCTTCCATTCTTCGTTGTAGGAAATGGCCCAAAAAGGGAGACATTACAGCTACTCTAGCTGAACTGGTTAACTTCCGTCAGATGCAGAAAGACAAGGTACAAGGAGAAGGGCTATTCTTGTGTCTTGTGTCTTAGAGACATGTTTCTTGTGTCTTTCCATCCATCGAAATGACGGAGACCCCTATTATGGCACATGAATCCCTAATTGGCTTCAAATAAACCTCAACATGTTTATCCTTCTATTCCATTAGTGTGGTGTGGAGCTTTTTCAAATCTGAGCCCTTTGTAATCTTTTGGGACTTCATTGGTTACTCTTATCATTTTCTGCCATTATGGTGACCTAACCACATTGAAGGAAAATTCATTTACATACACAAATCGCGTGATATGGTCATTAGTGATATCCCTAACCTCATTTAGAAAAGACCTTTTCAATGGTCCTTTCGTTCTTTTGTTTGAAAGAGGAGAAGCCTCTTCATGCTTGGAGGGTGATGCTATAAATGGATGTATCGTGGCCACAACCGGGAATTGCTACATAGACTTGGCGAAACTGGTGGCTTCCTTGATTCTTTGGCTTTCTTTGACAAAGGGTGAGCTGATTTCATGGCTTGGGCTGCATCTGCATCTTCTTGCTCCTTGATGAATTCAAGGATTTGTGTTTGTGTCATAGGAGCACCAGCCTTCCCCTTGCAACCTTTGATGCCCATGTTAGGTATGTGACATAAGTGGGCTTTCACCTGACTATATGAGCTAACATATTGAATATTGCACCAATTGCATTTCCAAATATACCCCCACCACCTAAAATCTGCTCTATCATTGTCACATGCCTCCAAATCAGTGATTTGTTTTTCAAATTTGAATTGAGTTTGGTCCATAGAGGTAGAACTCGTTGACATTGTAGTATGTCTGGAAGCAAGTTAAAAAACCAACACAATATTGCCAATTTTTAAAAAACAAGCCCTACATTTACTTGACATTGGACAACTTGTAAATAAAAATGACCAAAAAAGAACAATACAAGTTTAAAACCTTACCTTGGCAGAAAATGGGCTCCTCAATCAGCGTAGGAAAATGATTACAATGATGTTTGATGAAGCTTCAACCCTAGATCAGCAATGGAAGTTATGTAATGAGAAAATGAGAGGTAAGAGATTTTTTATTAATTTTCGTTTATATCTTCCTTTTTCATTTCACTTAGCTTTTAGGGCTTGAAAAAGTGTTTTTACTATATTTTATCGCTACTTTATGTTATTTATTATATTTTGTCACGTAGCATCTGTGCATGGTATTCTAAGTGATTTTCTTGGTTTTAAGAAATTTGGAGGTGTACGGACTGAGATTTCTTTGACAATCTCGTTTGGAGTGAAAAAGAGACCTAATAAGAACAAGAATTTTATGAACTGTGCATATTTTCCTTAAGAAACTTATTGCACGTCTTCATTGTGAGTTGAAGGTGCTTAAAGGGTATCTGAAAAGTGCATTTGTTCTTTAAGAAACCAAGTTTGCAAGATTCTGACAAGAAATAAAAGGTTTTACAGGGCTAGAAGACTGTGCACACAGTTTTTAGAAGGAAAGATGTCTTATTTGGTGTTTTCTTGTTTTTTCCATGTTAGAAAGGGTATGTGCATACATGATCATCTTAGTTAATGGTGGATCAAGTGGCTTGAGAAGTGACCAGTAGTTATAAACTTATAAGGACTTGTGGAGAGTTTTCATATGACAAAACCTAGGTAGAACACTAAATTGAGTGAAGGTGAATCCTTATTGCAAGTAATGAAAGACTTGGGCATATGGGTTTCAAGTGAAGTTGAGATAAGGAAATCTCTATAGCAAGGCCAATCATAAAGATATGATTGTGAGTGCTTAGATTCATTAAGAAAAACAACAGTGAAGACTGAAGGTGAAGGAACCAGTTTATAGTCTGGGGCAGAGTATTTAATTTTTGCTTTATTTTGACAAAAGCAAGTGTCATTGATCCCTGAAAATGTTTTAAGATATTTCTAAGACTGTGATAAAATAAGAGATAAAGATAGAGAAAAAGGTCAATGAGGGTTAGATGGAGAAACAGGGCAAGAGGAGAGACAGTACAGTCAAACTATGCTTTGTGTGATCCACATTACTATGAGAGGTTGTTTGCAGGGTGTATAAAGAGTTGGGCATTTGCTAGATAGCATTCAAATGGTGGGAGATCATATTCGTGAGAGAACACAATGAAGAGATAGAGGAACCTATGAGGACAGTCAAGTTGATCATTTGACAAGAAACATAGTTGAGGCCATTTAGAAGAACATGGAAGTGTGAGAAGATTCTTAAGGGTGTATGTGGGCAAAGTCATGCTCTTGAGTGTAGGAGCATTGAAGGACAATAAGAAAGCTTCAAATAATGTTTCCAAGTATTATGAAAGGAATTGATTCTTGAAAGTGCTAGTGGTCTATAAACAAAACTATATGTTTCCTAATCTGACTTATAAGATTGTATGAACAGGGTTGACATAAGAGAGCGAACAAAATTTGATGAGAAAGGTTGGAAACACCAACCAAAGGTGATGATTTAGACCTTTTCTTAGAGGTATATGAAGAATCTACAAAGAATGACATGCATGATGGCCCACTATTGCATTTTAAATAGTTTACTCAACAAATATAGGTAATATCTCGTCCATCTCTGCATCAAGTGTTGTTCACTTCAGAAGGTGTGGGGACTTGTGGGAACTGTCCTACTCTGCTGGGGAATACTTGACTATCAAGTGTCATTGAAGAGTGTGAGGGGCAGTCCTATGGCTGTATATAGCTAGATTGGGAGTAGTCTAGTTAATTGAAGCTTTAATGGGATATGTTTGGGCATGATTTCTTAATGTTTCGGAAACTGGTGGTTTGCTGGGTTTATGTTTGAAAGAGGTGTAACCTTGTAGCAAAGTTGTTTGTTTTGTTAAGTGAAAGAAAATGATTGTTTGGAAGAGGAGAAGGTGTTTGTTCAACTCCTTTACGTTAGTTGCAAAATACCCTCTTTAGTGCCAAAAAACTCATTATTCCTTTCATAAATTCTTTTTGCTGTTCCTTGTATAATTTTTGAAGGATCCCATTTCTTTTTGTGCTCTATCCATTCACCTATTTTCCTTTCTTTGGATCACATTTTCTATACAATTTTCGTCCGAACATGCCTTGTTGAGACATCCACTACTGAGAGATTACCATGTGGGCATAAGATCTTGTTTGATTGATTACTATTGGATGCTATATTAGCTTATTTTTTGGAAAACCCTTTCCAAATGCTGTATTACTATTTCATGACAGAGATGGCACCTTAAAGGAAAACAGTCATAATTTAGTTATTAATGCCATGTCCCAAGTATATGAAAAGTTTACTTTCTATTGGAAGAGGTTTGGAGAGCTCTAGTTTAAAACAAATTTGTGCATAGGCGGCTAATGATTTTTTCTTAGTTACATCAGTAATGCTATCAAACTCTCCAATAAGATTTCCAGTATTTTAAAAAATTGAGTCATTCCACAATTCTAATGATAATCCAAATAATTCAATCCACAGGTGTTTCTGTCATCATTTCCTTACTTGGATGAAGCTTTGGAGTCGTGAAATAGAAAACAATTAACTTACATATCATCATCTTCAACTATCACGGTGGTGTCTTCATCCACAGGGCTCAACTCTACTACAAGCTTCTTGATCATTCGAGGACCCATACCTTCCTCAGGTCCCTTCTACTCAGAACTGCCTGCATCCTTAGCTGTTACCAAACTTCCATCTCCCTGATCCTTACTCTTACTACCAATAACAACCTTAACAGTCATTTTTCTCTTCTTGATTTCATCTGCTTTTTTCATAATTTCTTTTAGTGCATCCACTGTAATGTCTCGTACGGGACAGATCTAAGAAATTTTGGAATTTCCTTGAAACCTTTGTACAAAATATAACAATTTGATTTTTATGCAGATCTTAGGGTCTGATTTACTTAGACCTTTAGCAAGAGACTAGGAGGTTCTTAGGCCATCAACATATTCTTCATCTTGAAGGCGAGAAACATTGAGTTTCTAAAGCCCCTACCAATGCTTGGTGTGGATCAAAGGATTCTCCGTGAACTGCATTGTGACTTAAACAGGGTAGTGGTTTGAGAGGGTGAACGGAAGAACAATAACAACATTAGAATCCATAGCCAGAGGAACAAAGAATTGTTCCTTGTTGAAATAAAACCTATCCAACCTAGAGTAAACTCTATTTTTCCCTTTCTGGTTATTACACCAGGTGAACCAAACACTTTTACTATTGACTTTGTCCTCAGCAAGGGGGTCACTGATTCTTAGAATCCTTTTAAGTTTGGCCCAAAGAATTGTTCATTGCCTTTCCAAGTAAAAGGTGTCCCACTACACTTATCTTCATTGTCTTCAATCATGTTAAAGTCTCCTCCAATAATCTAGAGACATCAAACGAGTAGGGGACCATCCAATTCCAAAGGTCAACTCTATCTTTGTAGTCATTCGAGCATAAACCGAGCAAATACCAAAAATATGATTCTCAATGTTAATTGTAGCCCACACCATTGTGTTATAAGGTGAGGTCCCATAGTTTATTAGTGCCTCTGCCCATTTTTGATGGATAAGGATGACAAAGCCTCCTCTCCCCTTAACATGCTTGGTGGAGAGGGATACACACCTCGGCCAAATAAATTTTAAAGCCAATTCCAAAGCAACCTCAACCTCTTTGACCTGGTGAAGAAAATCAAAATCTAGATCATGTCCATAGTTTCTAAATTGCTTGACAATGGGCTTCCTATCTAGGGCTTCCAACCCTCATGTTCCAACTTAAAATTTTCATAATGGAAGTGTTTTAGTAAACATTTCACCTAGGATATTTTAAGGGGGAACTCAAAGGAAATTTATTCTAATACAACCTATCAAAGCAAGGAGGAATTTTGTTCTCCACGGGAATCTTTTTAATTTTTCCTTGCCTAGGGTTTCTCCTTTTCTTAGCATCAACACCTTTGGGGTTTCAGCCCCATTATTTCCACTATTCGCCAAGTTTGTCTTTTGGATCCAAACTTAGAGAAATTGTTGGGGGCTCATCCTTTGTCACAAGGTACCGTGCTTCTTATCAACTTGCTTCTTTGAGGGGTTTGGGATAAGGCAACCCATCTAGGATTTTAACGACCTCGGGCACATCATGGGGAATGTTGGGCATGGTGTTCTCCTTATCTTTGTCCAAAATTCACGTTTCAAGAATTCAACCACATTCAAGGGTTTCATCAAGAAAGCTTAGCGGGTTTGACCAATATAACTTCTTAATCTTTAAAATCCTTATCAGTAGGAAGGAAGGGGACTTCTTCACTAGTTTTTGGTAGTGGGGGAAGATTTTGAGTGGGATTGTAGCAAATTTCCATTGCATCTTGACCATTCTTTTTGATGTGGGGGAGGCTTCATGTGTACTATCAAGTACAACAAGGATTGACCTCATCACTTTGTACCAACACCACATCAATAGGGACAAAACCATTTGTGGGAGGTGGTGCCCCTTCCGAGGCACTCCCACTCATAGCAGAGCCAAAATTTTTAGTATTATTTACAACCTTCTTATTGTTAGCTAACACTGGAAATCCTTTTTTAGATGGCCATATTGTCTGCAAAGAAAATAAGTTCTAAGTTGTCCAAGACCAACTATCGTGGCTAGTAAAATGCTCATTAGGGCATCCAAATACAATTTCTTTAGAGAATTAGTCAAGAGGTTTAAGAGAAATTATAATTCTTGCATTCATATTGCTTAGAGTAATCCTAGTTTCATTAATTTTGAGGACCTCACCAAGGGGTTTAAGAACACTTGGCAAAAGATTCCATAATTGCGGGGGACGTTTTGGAGCTCAATCCATCTAGGAGTAGTTTTAACTGATAATTCTTGATAGTCAAGGTTAGGGTTCCAAGGGAGTGCCCTAAACATAAACTGCAAACATTCCAAAAGGGTTTAATCATTGCTCTCCTTTACATATTTGAATTTTTAAACAAAACTATGAAAACCTCCTTTTGAATCATTATACAAAAGGAAACATATAACCCCATTTTTCCCCATACCGTATTTATCCAATTAACAAAGATTGCTCTAGAGGGAAGCTCATTACCATTTAGACAAACAAAGAAAATACCCATATTTTTTAGTCTAATTTCTTCATTGAGCAAATATTTACACAACACTTCATTAGGGAAAATATGAAGGGTAAGCGGACAGATTGGGCCCTTACCTTCTACTTGCATCTCTCGTGGGGCCTTCTTGATCTTGAGCAGCCCCAAGTCTAGCACAAACAAATTCTGCTCTAGATGACAGCTTCAAAACTGTCGAAGGACTTCATTGAAGGATTTCTTGAAGTTTCTAAGCAACTTCATGGCTCTTCTCGTCTTAAAACCCAATTGATTATTAGTAATGTTACTAGGTTTTTTAGCTTTGTCTTCAAAACTTGATTCGACGACCGAGTTAATTTCTTTTCTCAATTTAATACTTGGCCCGGCTTCACCATTAAAGTTCTCTCCCTACTTCCTTTCACACTCGTGGAGCCAGCGGCTGCCATCAACTTTGCATAAGATTTAAAGCCAAAGTCTAGTCTATGATAAGAAATCACTCCTCAAGAGGGGTCAAACATGAACACAAAACATGGACAAGAAGTAAAGACACACTTTACCAAAAAGGATGTGCACAAACACCAAGACAAAATTAAAAGGGAAAAAGAATCAACCGACAAAGCAGGGACCTGTACACAAAGAAGACCGTAATGTCCCCTTTTCTAAATTAGAAATAATTAATAATATTTTAAGTTAAGCCCGGTCAATTCACTATTTTGGGCAACTTAATAATATTATTATTAAGATAAAAAGTATTTTTAAATACTTAAAGTATTTAGCCTATTCATTATTATATGTTGGCTAAAAGAATGAAAAAGAAAGTTGGTTGAAAAAGTGCAACACCGACTTAAAAAGAAAATTAAAAAGAGATGGAAGAAAAAGAAAAGGAGAAATATATCTCCCCAAGGAGGTTAGTCCTCTTTGGAGATCATCCTTTTGATTTTGGGCGCCACCTTAAGCTATATAAGGGGGTCTGCTTGGCTTGGAAGAGGTTATGTTGGCTTTTGGAATTCATTCTCTTGGAGTTAGAAGCGTGCGTGCTTTCTATGATGTCCCCTTTTTTGGGAAAATGGAAATTTGCAACAACTTCAACACAAATCAAACCAAGAAGGATTAGATCCTTTTGATTCAACCTCAAATAACCCAATGTCAGCTAATTACAACCCAAAATGGGGTTGGAAGTAGCCAAGGTGATGGGTGAGATGGGAGAATCAATTGGAATCCAAATCTTTTCCAGTTCTGATTTTTATAGCAGCAAATATTAAATTAAAATAGCTTGCAGACAACTGAAACTTCAAAAATTCATAACTTAATCAATACTCTATCTTTTCACATGAAACAAAGTGCATAATAAACTAGATTTTTAGACCTTTCCAATGCACTAACAATCAGATTTTTTTGATCATGAAAACCCTTCCAAAACAGCCCAAAAATCCTAGATTTAGTCGCTAGGGTTAGAGAAAAAAATTTAAATTATTTCAGCCCTTTTCCAAGCTTCCAAATACTCCAAATAAACTCCCCTTGCTCAGAAATAAATGCTAACATAAACCAGATTTCAGATCTAGCTTATTTACCAATAAAACATGCCAAAATAACCTCCCATTCAAGTCGCCATAGCTAGGAAAACACAACAATGAACAACAGTAGTAAAATAGCTCAAACCCTTCAAAGATCCACTCTAAAATAAGCAAGACACATGCAGATTTGTCCCTTAAATAAATGCGCCAACCTCTAGATCAAGTCGCCAAGCCTTAGGAGGATTTATCATGCATAAATACACTCAACAATAACACAAGAAGGCTTCACACTCTCCAAAATATGGTGGTGTTGATCAAACACCTTTGTTATGAGAACTCATGGGCATACATCCCTCTTCAAGCATGAAGATAATTTGAATAAAATCAACAACATGCCCTCAAGGGGTTGCCACCATCTTCTTTTATATCTTTACTTTTCAAATCTCCAAGTTTCCTTTTTTGGCGCAAATCTTCATGTAGGAGAGTTAGTTTTCCCTTTTTATTATTTTAAATAGAAACATGAGGAGAACTAATATTTAATTTAAAAATAAAGGAGTTATGACATTTTCCCAATTTTAATCCCTTAATCCATGGGAAGGGTGGATTAAAGGTATTCCAAATTTAATTTAATTAATGTCCCGAAAAAAGGGACATTACGCTTTCTCTCTCATCCATAGGACTAAACCCTCCATGGAGGTCTCTTGAGGATGAAATCCCTCAATAGCACTTAGATTTTAAGACAGAAACCTTGACATCTTCATTGGTGATCTCATACAGAGGTCACACTTGTGCTACAATCAGTTTTACAGAGGTTCAAGGCAGATTTATCAGTGCTAGGGTATCATCCGCAGCTAGGGAAGATCAAATTTGCATGGTTTTAAGTGTGGGACAACCACACAAGTTCGTGTTTGAGCTTGGAAGGGTTTTGGACCAGCTGTTTGGTCAATTTCCATCCCTTCCCAAGGGTGGCGACTTGCCCTAAGGTGGAGTTTGGGGTCTTCTAGGGCACGACAACTTCAAATTCAGCCATCATTGTGTTTCTCCTATTTTTAGTAGTTGGAATCTTCATTTGTACTTCATTTTGGGGCTTGGAAACCTTCATTTCCAGCCATATTTGTAAGGGTATTCACTGTTGTTGATTAATTAATTTCCAGCTGATATTAAATTGGTAAAAAGATATATTTTCCGGTGCTTTTCTCTTGCAATCATTTCCAGATTTGAAGAATATTATTTTGAAGGGTTTCTAAATTATTTCCAACAAGTTTGTGGCTGATTTCTATCATAAAATAAATATATTTACAGCCTGCTGCTAGGGTTTGGAATTTAATTTCAGTTTGCTTCAATTTACTATTTGGATTGTGCAAGTTCTTTGGTTTTCAGTTTCAGCCCGAAAAAGGGGCATTACAAAGACGAATACCACCAAGAGGGCAAGCTCAGAAAGCATGAAGATGCTCTCATGGAGGATGACTATTCGTCTTCCTACATAAGCTCAAAGCTCCATACTTTCCTCAATGTTTCAATCTCCCTTTTCCTTTCAAAAATTCTCTATCTCCCTTTTATGCTAAACATTCTATGGGTTACTAGCTATCAAATTCTAATTGTAAGGATTAATCCAAGTAGAAATGCCAATTTTCGAGTTAAATAAATTTTACAAGACAATAAATGTTGATTCTATGGCCATTATCAAATTTTATTCTTACAAGGTAAAATACCTTCCAAAGCAAAACTATAACATATCTTAACTAATGACATTTATTTTCTTTCTCGGGAATTTTGATTGGCGAGTGTGAGAATCAATTTCATAAAAATGGCTTACGGCTTGAAAATGGAGGCGATGCTAGTGCCTCTATTGATATGCATGAGGAAGATTGTGTCATGGACACTGTAGGTGCCATTTGTGTAGATGCATTAGGGAACATAGCTTCGGGGCATCAAGTGGTGGTATAAAGCAATGAAGGTGAGATTTATTTTCTACTTTAGATTTTGCTTTTTTGATTCTCATTACTTTGTAAAGAAAATTTTGCTTTGATGTTTTCTTGCTTGCTTTGTGTACATACTCTAATATTGCTCTTAGTAATCTGAAAGAGGAATTTGGTATATTCGTAGGTGAGAATGAAGCATACCGTATTTTAAATTGAAAAATTCACGTAAATTGGAAATAAAAGTTGTATTTAAGTGCAGTTTTTCTCTCAAGCTAAATTGAGCTATGCAAGAATACAATTATTAAAGTTAAGTAGGACTTTGCAGAGAGAATGTAAATATTATTCTTATATTTAGAAATTACGAAAATAGGTTAGTGGGAGTCAAAGCAAAATGCCAGCAATAAAAATGAATAAAGCTTGAAATAAGTCCTATCTAATACATAACATTGGGATTAACAAAATATGAAAATCATAGAAACCTTTATTTATTAGCTCGACATGTTTTAAAGAAATATTATGAAATGAGGGATTATATGATGTGAGATTCCATGTAAAAATATACAACAAATAGCAATTACAAATTTGAATAATGATCTTCTCATACCAATGTAACACCTCAAAATAATTTCCCAAAATCCGAAGATTTTTTTAACTGCAAAAATCTTCATATTAAATCACGTAAGTGAAATAAAGATTATTTAGAGCAATCAAATATCAAACTTGATTACTAAATATTAATTTAGTTTGATCCATCTGATAACTCTTCTGTGTATAAACCTTGTGCAACTAAGAAGGGTTATTCAATTCTCCCTTCAGTCCACTCATTTAAGAGTAATCATACAATCTTTAGTATGTTCAGTTTACCTTTTTCAAGGTTGAGACAACTATGTTTCTATCCTTAAATGTCTACCACGAAATTCAATCTTCGTATTCCGGTATCTGACATATCTCAATAAGGATACGGTGAATAGACAATGCAATCAACCACTTGCATTACTTTGGCCAAAGTTTTCTCGCCGTGCATAAACAATGTATCTCGAGACCGCACAAAGCCTAGAGATATAGTCTTCCATCACCAAACATTTATCTTGACAAAATTATTTGAATCTTTTTGTTTATGAAGGTGAACTTGTTAAGAGGAAGTATTCTTTACATAATCATCTTCGTAGACGAAAAGATCCTTAACTAACTTGGGGTTCTTATGGAAAATGGAGAGACCACGTAATGGAATGAGTTCCATTACGTCCTCTTTCCATTTTTTAGAACTACCCCTAGTTAGTACTATGTCTAGGTAGATGTATGATGTTGAGAGATTATATGAAGTCTACGTCGTATTTAAGGTCAACTACCGTAGCCTCATTACCTCTTACTATTATACCTCGAGAGTAGGGTTATTTAATTGAAACTTAGTCATGTGAGGTTAGTAAGGGCTTATTATATCATTTTATTATATTAACCTTAACTTCGTATTCTATCAAGTTATAGTTTAATTTAGTGGTTGTTTTATATAAACTCATCTTAATGGGATTATGAACTACTAAGCAATTAAATTGACTTAGTATACTTATCACTCTTAAATATAGATATTAACAACCTTTATTCATAAGTGTCTATTTATTGATTTCTAAGGAGTTAATAACTCTCGAATAATTGTTGTGAATATTTATAATCCTTTATTGTTAAATATGATTAGATTGAATACCCATTCCATAATAACTTCCTATTATGAAATTAAGATAATATCACTACCATTTACATTTAGTACTCTTCTACATCTTAACATATTAACATTCCATATGGCAATTTATGATACTCTATTTGATTCATTCCTTTCTACTATTTATTAAAATCCACCTTAATATTAGTTTCATTAAGATCTCATAATGAGTAATATCTTATTGTTTCACCCTAAGAGTCTAGTAACGAATTAATGGATTACTAAGAGACCATATTACACAATTTATAAGCCTTTATCACAAAGAAGACAATGTCTTTTGGTACACATAATAACACAAATAAGTATTCATAATTTCTTTAATACAAAAACTTTTACAATGTTCAAGCATAACTCCCTTATTACAAATTTCATAATTACAAGTTTACATCAGGGTCATCAACCCTTCTTTCATTTAAGATTTCATCATGAAATCATACAACACCATTGTAACCTAATGAAAAGGTAAAGTCTATAGATGGAAGACTTTATGATCATATACATCAAGGTAGGAAAATCAACTCAAGAGCTTACTTCTTAGCTTCATTGTTTTCCTGTATAGTCATTAAAAATGAAATATACATGTGTCAGTTCATAAGAACTGACATGATCTACTTCCTATTCTCCAAACATAATTGTTATAATAAGATATTAACAACCTGATTAAACTAAACATCTGATGATAATATCTATACTGGATAGTCTTTATGACAACAACAATAAAGTCATCTTAATATGTCAATTTGAAATAATAATACACATTCATCCCTCAACCAATATTCTTGTATTAAGTTAAGTCCTTACTAAGGTATTTTCATTTACCTTGAAAATATGTAAACAAAACCACTATACAATCAATAACGAAACAATCTCATTCAAATGATTAGTCTCCAAATAAGCTCAAGTTCAAAAACAAATACTGCCTAATCAATTAGTATTCCCATGCAATATTATCAAATCAATTAAATGACTACGACTATTGTTTACAAACTGCTTAAGAATCCCTTAACAACATCTAACTCAATCTACCATGCACTGTTGTAAGTCCACAAGAATACGTCTTGGTTAAGGCTTATACATTCTCCTATTCAGAGAAGACATGAACATTTTTAATAATAGAATGAAAATCCTTCAACACACAATCATAAAATAATATCTAAGACACTCGAATAGACCTCATTCCTTCTTCAAAATTTCAAATAATTGTCATATTTAAGATGTTTACACTTTCGTATGCGTATGCCACTAATCAAACAACATTCATACATATTTTACATGTTTATACTTTCATGCCTTAACGTTACCTTATGCCTTGCTAAATATCATTACCTTACTTACCATTCATCGACAATTGTAGATTTTTTCTAATGTTTATATGCCCGGCTTTGAAGTGCAAGTTGTATAAATGTTTAAATGACCTCTTGGCCAAGCTCTATTCACGCAGCAAAAGCAATTGAAAGTAGTATATATTATAAACACTTAATACAACCAATGATTTTAGAAGATGATCAATCAACTTTTACGACCGCTAACCAACGGTGATATCAAATATTAACAGAATTGTCGGTGCGAGCTAAGACTCCTGATTCGTGGCCTTGTAAAATCTGACTATGGTCAATTGACCACTTACGAGATAACAAATTTTTGGGGTGAAAAGAGCAGATGTTACATACTTCCCCACTAAAAAGAGTCATCGTCCCGATGACATATTCATGCATAAAAAGGGTAATATTTAATCATTACAACAATATACATTTCCAGAAATATATATATATATATATATATATTCAAAGCTGAATAAATAGTCATGACTCAGATGGTCAGTTAAAACCAAATAGCAGTCTATAAGTATTTTCTTTTTCATATATATTCAAAGCTGAATAAATAGTCATGACTCAGATGGTCACTTAAAACCAAATAGCAGTATATAAGTATTTTCTTTTTCAATTTTAGTTAAACAGAAATGGAAAAGCAACCTGTAAGTCTTCCATATTTTCCCAAGTTGCATTTTTTTCAGAGTATTGATCCCATTGGACCTTGCATTGCAAAACTTCATGATTTTTTAGCTGCAACTTGCGTGTTTCCAAAATTTTTATAGGCTCAATTGTAATGATTCTGGGATCTTGTACCTGCAATTAATCCCAGTTTAATACATGTGTTAAATCAACAACATACTTTTTCAACAAGGATACATGGAAGACATCATGCATTTTGGACAATGCAGAGGTAGAGCTAGCCTATAGGCTACATGACCTATAATAAAATTTTAAATGGTCCAACAAATCTAGGTGATAACTTGGCAGATTTGCCAAAAATAATAGAACTCTTTTTGGGTTTCACTCTCATAAATACTTTATCTCCCACATTAAATTTCCTTTCTATTCTTTTTAGATCAACATAACTCTTTTGTCTAACTACATCGCTTCCTTTAATTGTTCCCGGATAAGTTTAATTTGTTTTTCCATTTTAGTTAGCAATTCAGTCCCACAACATTCGTATCCTCAACACTATCCCAACTGATAGGTGTTCTGCATTTTTGCCATACAAGGCTTCAAAAGGATCCATTTTCAAGGATGAGTGATAAGTATTATTATATGCAAACTCAACTAGAGGAAGATATTCTTCCCACTTGTATTGCTGATCCATGCAATACATCCTTAGCATATCCTCTAGGACTTGATTTACCCTTTCAGTCCGCCCATCGCTTTCTTCGAGTTGTAAGCTAAACTGAAATTCAGTTATGTTCCCAAGGTCGCATTAAGCATCTGCTAAAATCTGGAAGTCATTCTAGGATCTCTATTTGATATGATCAGCTCCGGTATTCCATGCAATCTAAAGATTTCTTGAATGAATCTTCTTGTCAGTATTGGTGAATCATCTTTCAGATTTCTAGGTATAAAGTGTGCCACTTTAGTGAGCTTATCCACCACAACCAGAATTACATCATGTTTATTTTTGGACATGGGTAGTCCTTGGACAAAGTCCATGCTAATTACTTGCCACTTATAATGCGGTACATTATGCAGATACAACAGTCCTGCTGGATGTAAATGTTTTGCCTTGACCCTTTGACATTCTTAGTCATGAGCCACATAATTGGTTACATCCTTTTTCATTCCTTTCCATAAATATTGTCTTTTTATATCAGATAACAATTTGGTTACTCTCGATGACTTGAATAAGGTGCATCATGAAACTCTTCAAGTACCTTAGTTCTTAATTCATTTTTTACAGGTACATATATTCTGTTGAAATAACGCAGAATTCTATCGTGTTCAACTTTGAAACCATCATACCTCTTGCCACTAGGATTGTTTCCTAGTGCAGTTTTACCCTGTTGGTAAAAAGAATTTGATTGAAGTTGTTCCTAACTTCATCTTTGAACTGGGTTCTTAAAGTTATAATAACAAATATATGCTTCCTACGGCGTAAGGCATTTGCTACCCGATTCTCTTTTCCTTTTATATAGCTTATATCAAAATCATATTGTGATAGAAATTCTAACCATCTGTGTTGTCTTGCATTTAAGTTTGGCTGTGTAAAATGTATTTCAGACCCATATGGTCTATTTTTAGTTCAAAAGGTTTCCCTAACAAATAATGTCTCCAAACCTACAATGCATGAACAATAACAACAAGCTCTAAATCATGAGCAACATAATTTTGTTCATGTACTTTTAATTTTCTACTTTCAAATGCTACTACATGCTCATTTTGAAGGACTCCTCCCAATCCTTCTCTCAAAAGCATTTGTTACTACTATAAAATTCCCATTTGGATCTGGAACCCTTAAGATTGGAGTTGAAGTTAACTTTTTCTTTAATAAGTTGAAGGCTTTTTCACACTTATTATCCCAAACAAATTTCTTATTTTTCCTTTGCAAGGTAGTGATTGAACTGCCACTCTAGAGAAGTCCTTGACGAACTTCCTATAATAACTAGCCAGTCCCATGAAACTTCTAACTTCATGTACATCCTTAGGGGCTGGCCATTCCAAAATAGCTTTTTATTAGACGGATCTACTCAAATTCTTTCTTGACTAATTATGTGACCCAGATATTGTACTTCTTTTTGATAAAAATAACATTTGGACCACTTGCCATACAGTTTATGCTTCCTCAAAATTTACAAAATTGTTCTTAAATGTTTATCATGTTCCTCCATATCTTTTGAATATATGAGTATATCATCAAGGAATACTAACACAAACTGATCTAAGTATTCTCAAAACACGTTCATTAAATTCATAAAGGTGTAGGTGCATTAGTGAGTCCGAACGGTAAAACCGTGAACTCATAATGCCCATAACGTGTTCTAAAAGTTGTTTTATGGATGTCTTCATTTTTAATTCTTAATTGATGATATCCAGATTGTAGATCAATCTTTAGAATAGACTGAGGCACCCCTCATTTGATGAAAAAGTTCATCAATTCTAAGTAAGATATATATGTTTTTAATAGTTACCTTATTTAACATTCAATAATCAATACACGTCTTAAAGATCCATCCTTCTTCTTTACAAAGATTATTGGTGCTCCCAAGGTGATACACTTGGGTGGATCAATCCTTTGGAAAACAACTCGTGAAGTTGCGCTTTCAATTCCACTAACTCTGTAGTAGTCATTCTATAGGGTGCTTTTGACAGTGGCTCAGTTCCTGGTTTGAGGTCTATAACAAAGTCACTCTCTTTTTGGGGTAATCCCGTAGTTCTTCAGAAAAACATCTTTAAATTCATTTAAAAGAGGGTAATCCTTTATTTTTGGTTCATTTTCATCACTGGAATTTGTTATCTTTATTGCATATAACATGCAACCCTTATTTTAGCGATTTTCAACTGCATAACAAAGATTTGTCTTACTACAAAATCTCTTTTTATACCTTGTATTACTGTTGTTTTCTGCTGATCATCAAGGCATATTATTTGTTTTCTTAGGCAATCAACGAGGGCTTGGTGCTTGAGACAACTAGTTCATAGATAAGTTCCAAAGGAGCTACAAAAAGGTTCAATTCTATAGTAAACTCAGGTAGTTTTAAAGTTGCTTCAAATAAACATTGTGTAACTCTATAGACAACATTATTACCATATCTAACAATACACAAATTTTCTATGTATCCAACCTTTATAGACAATTTTGAAGCTAACTTGGAAGAAACAAAGCATTCAGTTGCTCCAATATAAAAAAAAAATAGTAACAAGTAAGCCAAACAACTTACCCTTGACTTCTAGTAGAGTGGATTGTTTCTCTGCCTCGTAATTAGCTACAACAACATGCATCCTTTGTTGAAATGTTTACTTGTTCCCACTTATTTTTGCACCGCTGATTATTTCCGTAGTTATTCTGGGACAATTACTAGCATAATGATCACCTCTGCATTTAAAACAACCCCCTACAGGTCCATTTCTCTCAAATCTATTTTGAAAACTAGAATTGTTCTCTCCTTTCTGTTATTCATTGCAGATTTTTCTGCCATATTTTTCCTTTCAGGTTTTCCCTTATTTTCAAATCCTTTTCTCCAAGTCTTTTTAGCAAAGGAAGGTGAGGAGTTAGTATTTATTTTCTTTCATTTTTCCTCCCTTGCAGCAAAAGCTTTCACACAATTTTTGTTCTGTTTTTTTAACTTTTTCAAAAACGCCTCCATAGTGGATGGTCCATGCACATCCACTTCACTCCATATGCTTGGATTCAATCCCAAGATGAACTTTTGAATTCTGAACTTCTCATCCCTTTGATATTGGGGAACATATTTCATAAGTCTAGTGAAACGTTCCCAATGCTTAGTTATTGACAATTTCCCTTGAGGTAAACTTTGGAATTTTGTCATTTTCGATTAAAATACTTGGGGCAGCTAGTGTTGACGGAAATATCATTTAAACTGTTCCCGTGTTATGGCTAAGGTTTCAATTCCTAGTTCTATTTTTTGATTGTCCCACCAAGTGGAAGCTTCGTGAGAGAGCTGAAATGCTCCACACAACCTTGGTTTCTTTAGAAAAATCTCACCTCAAAGTACTTTTCCATTTCACTTAACCAATTTTCTGCTCCATCCCCTAAGGCAGTCCCATCAACTTTGGTGGACTGATTCTTTTTATATCCTTAGCCAATTCAACAATCATGCGAGCTTTCTTATTCTCTTACTGGTTTTCATTATCTTGTTGCCTGGGATGATGATCTTCCTCAGTTCCTCATATTCCTCCACATGATTCTCATTATCACCCCAACTTGTTCCTCTAAGGTAGCAATCCGGTTACGGGTGTCTTGGATAACTAAAAGTATTTCATCCAATTTTTCATTAGCTATTCCATCATGATTTGCTTGAGCTGGTTGTAACATCATTATTCATTCTTCTTACCATTATGTTCTATTAAAACAGAAGTAATTCATATTAGCATAATGAACCCATTAAGTCCAAGAGCTGGAACCTTCAGCTCTGATACCAAAATGTAACAACTCAAAATAATTTCCCAAAATCTGAAGATTTTTTTAACTACAGAAATCTTCATATTAAATCACATAAGTGAAATAAAGATTATTTAGAGCAATCGAATATCGAACTTGATTAGTAAATATTAATTTAGTTTGATCCATCTATAACTCTTTTGTGTATAAACCTTGTGTAGCTGAGAAGGTTTATTCAAATCTCCCTTCAGTCCAATCATTTAAGAGTAATCATACAATCCTTAGTATGTTCAGGTTTACCTTTTTCAAGGTTGAGATAGCTATATTTTTATCCTTAAATGTCTACCACAAAAGTCAATCTTTTATTCTGATATCTGACATATATCATTAAGGATACGGTGAATAGAAAATGCAATCATCCACTTGTATTACTTTGGCCAAAGTTTTCTCGCTGTGCTTAAACAACATATCTCAAGACCGCACATAGCCTAGAAATATATGCTTCTGTCATCAAACATTTATCTCGACACAGTTATCTTTTTGTTTATGAAGGTGAACTTGTTGAGGATATATTCTTTACAGGACTGCTGTCCTATGTTTTTGCAAGGGAAAAATTCAATTAAAAGCAAGACAACTATACCCTAGTGTCAATTTTTTTTTATTATAAACCTTCCTCGACACCCCTCTAGGTCAGTCCATCCCATGTAATGGGCCTATCCTACCCTGTCAAGTGGTCTTATGTGTTGTGATGACTCTCCCACACACTTCAAATACTCTCCTCAACACTCAACACACTCATCTAGTGCTGTACTAGGACCATGGATCCTTTTTAGCTCTTGAGCTCACTCTTGGTGACAACCCACACACTTCTAAGTTTAATTGAAATTCACTAAACCTACATACACACACTCACTCAACTCCCACACACCCATACACACTCTAACCTTTTTAGAACAAGGCAGGGGATACCCCATTCAACCCCAAAGATAACATGACACAAGGTTTTGTCATACAACTTGTGGATCTTGTAATGGGCTTGTAGCCCTGAAAAACAACCAAATGCAAGAAATCCAACATCACACCCTCAATCAAGAAGAAGACCATATATTTTTGGGGACCCATTTGTGAGATACAAAACATATTTCAGAAAGGACAGGGATTACTTTGGAGCATAGGGCAATTTTCTTCAATTTAGGACTGTCCTAGTTTGCAATTAGCCTCTAGGCTTGTTTTTGGAGGCAAAAACATGAAAACACACCAAACCTCCCACTTCTTACTCAAGACCACCTTCAACAGGGTTGGATGATCTATTTGAACTTGCTTGGAATGATAGTTTAGAAGAAAAATTTGTAAAACATGAAATACTTCACTTTTCCTCTAACTGTGCATGTCAAAATGTAGGGCTGAAAATGATTTCATGGTTTGATATGTTCTAGACCTCCTCCAGCTCTGCACTCTTGGCCACATGGTCGTATTGGCATGACAATGGTGTGTTGTAAGTTTTAGCCCTTCACTCCACTCGTGTGAGAAGATATACGTGGCCCTAGTTTGCCATTTCAACTCACAAAACCACTCGGTTCACACGTGTGGATAAGTTTCAGAGGCTAAGAAAAATTGAGGACTCTTGTCTTTGCTCCCTTAACATGCTCCAATCATTATAGTCGGGTTTAATCTAAGTTGTTGCATTCGAATTTGCCGATGATTAAATTCGTGAAAAATTTGCTGGTAAAAAAATCAGCGATTAAATTCGTGATTAAATTCGACTATGAGAAATATACATTTTTATTAAATATATAAAAACGAAAGATAAATTCACATTTTAAAAGAGAGATAATATCACATTTCATTGATTTCATAAGTAGCTATTACAATAATGTGATTGAAAGCAAAAACTTCAAAAACATGTGCTCGCAGAGTTGCGACTGCCGGCAGTGGGATGATTAGTCCAAGCACGGAGAATACTCAAGAGTTTTGGAAAGCTATCCAAGATTTTTAGTTACTAATCTGCCTACAAAGCGATCAAAGCTCATGATTCTTTAGAAGATCGCAAGAAGTTGCTTGGTCCAAAAAGGTGCAAAAATGGATTTTATGAAAATAAGAAAAATATTGCCATCAATGCGTAGAGCTCGAGAAAATATGCACTTTTAGAGAAAACGACACCTGAAACGGAGCCACAGAATGAAAGTTATGGCACATGCAAGTTTTTGCTGCTACATCTTCCCGGACCCTTTCCAAAAATGGCAATTTTTTTTCTCTACTTGTATTTTTTCCACCGAAAATCCAAAAACAGAAAAAATTGCCAAAAAGGAAAAAAACGCGAATTAAATCACGATTTTCAACTCACTGTTAAAATTCGGCGAATTTCGAATTTTTTCCTTCAAGTTCGCCGAATGCGGCAACACAGGTTTAATTACTCCTCTCGAGCTCTGCACATTTATGGCTCTCGGCCAGACACAGAAAAAGGAGAAATTGCAGGTTTCAGTCCACTAAAACCTCACAAAAACGTATATAATCACACACCAATCATTGTCATCCTTTCTATTCCTTCTTAAAACACTGTACATCCATTTGCATTCGAATTCCCCTCTAAATTTTACTCTCCTTTTCAAACTGATGACTGCAGACCCCCTAATCCATGATTTGCTCCTATTTTTGCTACTTGGACCCAACCACCACTAAATTTAGCTAGGTCCCAAACAACCTAGATAGATTTTCCTCTCTATTCTCACTCCCCTCTATCCTAGGAGAGGGCTTGGAGATCTTTTCTTGAAGGGAAAAGATCTTCAAGCCCATTCAAACCTTTATTTTTAATGCCCATAATCCAATTTAGGCATTATTTAGCTCATAGAGCTATTTTACAAAATCCACACATTCAAATCAAATGAAATGGAGGGAAAAACATGAAGACATCTCCTAAACCCTCTCACACAACAAATTTGCAATTTGACCTATGACATAGCTTTCTACTTAGGATGCTCCTGCATCATGTTGTGTTAATCTTGTCCATAGGTGATTTAGGGAAAACAAGTTCATTCAAGTGCTCTAGAGATGATACTTTGTAAGACAAGCTTTTCAAGGGACTTAAGATTGATTATTTCTAGCCTTTCTAAGACATGGTTCACAACCCCCGGAGCGGAGTTGTAGGTCCAAACTCATTAGGGAGTAGTATTAAGGAGCTAAGAATGTTGACAACTAATTTAAGAAGATTTTGGAAATTTTCGGAGGTTAGGGACAAGTTCAAGAAAGCAGGGTCTTGGAGGGTGAAAGAGCTTGCAATACGAAATGGACCCCGAGCTTCAGGAAGTGATTTCGAGAGCTCCGTAAGGAGTTAGAGGTCAAACAAGACACTGTTGGAAAGGTATTTCAGAGCTCTAAATGATGATGTTTTCCCATTTTTCACAAGGCACAAACAATTTTGCCAACACACTGTTTTCAGCATGCACAACCTATGATCCCGAGAAAATCTTATTTTCGCGGGTTGTAGGCAAAATCAAGGCATGAGACCCATCCCATCCTTCTCCAAATGGTGTTTCAGTCAAGATCATATAAAGAAGTTCTAAAAAGACCTCCGGATGCTCAAGTTATGTTGTCGACAAGTTGCTCTCCAAGGTACGCTCTAGGACTTAGTCATTTTTCTGGGTGGACACATGTCACTCCTAGGTCTGAGCGCGATTTCTTGCCGCAACTGTCCCGTCCCTTTGGGACAGTTGGGACACAAAATGCTCCCACCCCTTGATAGCCCCTCGACCATGATGTGCCCTCAATTTAGCCTAAATAGGTCGGGCTTTAGCCCCCGTGCACCAATTTCTAGCACCCTTCATCATCGAATCCTAGAGCGCCACTTGTCCTCACCAAATGAGGGTGCATTTTCTTGCACCAACTATCCCGAACCCTTGGGACAGCTGGGACACAAAAATGCGCGCAACCCCAAGTTTGACCCTTGGTCCTCCACATGAACCCGAAAGGTGCTTCATAGGCTTGTTTTCAACGCCTCTTCTATCTCGCCTCACCAATGACCATCCGCCACTTGTCAAGCCCAAATCCAGCGCATTTTCTTACACCAAATGTCCTGACCTTTTGGATAGTTGAGACACAAAAATGCGCCCAAGCCTATCCCCTTCCCTGGTCACCCATATGACCCAGTTTCAGCCCTTGGGTGTTTTAAAGTGCTTTTTTGTCCTCCCTCTCCGGTCAATCGCACAAAGGCCACTTGTCACAAGGTCATGCGAGGTGCATTTTCGTGCACCATGTCCCAAAACTTGGGACACAAAATTGCGCCCAAGTCATCAAGATTTAAAAAGCCATTTTTAAAAATTTGATAATTGACGTGCTTCTTCTTGCCCATGCGTACAAGAACCACACTTTGCTGGAAAGAACTCAAACTCCATTGCCATTGCTTCCACGTCTTCATTCCAACTGCTCCATTGCTGCAATAACACCAAAGGAGTGCTTTTTCAGCTGCTACCATGTCCATTTTTCATCAGAGGAACTCTATGGCCAAAAACCTTGAATCATTCATATCTCACAAACCATAAATCGGATGCTGCTAAAACTTTGGTCATCTCTCTTCCTTCCAGGCGCCTTCAAGCTGCAAAAAACAGAAAATCCAATGGTGTCCCTGATTATTTATAGCAGCAAACCCCAAAAATCTGCCCTACCTCCTTCAATTTCCCGTGATTTAGAGACCGATTTGAGCCAAAAATTTGACGACAACATCTAGAAGAAAAACCCATCACGGAGTAGCTGATTTTTTGGCAATTTGAGGTGTGGAAGACTGGTTACTAAAAATAGTAAGTACCCCATGCCCGTGCTTATCAGAAATATTAAATTTCTCAAAACGGAAAAACCATTCAAAAGAGCAAACAAAAAGCACAAAAAGCAAAAACAAAAAGCAACTTCGCTAAAAAAATGGAATGTGCTCAAAAATGGAAAAGAAACCTCTGTAAGCATTCTAAACACGATAAGGATAGCACCAAACAGATTCAGAGCCTAAAAGCAACAATTCCCCAAAATAGCAGCTCCTGGATCTCGGGGTCTAAAAATAGAAAGTTTCACTTTGAGTGCAAAAAGTTGCTATCATCCTAGTTTCGGCTTATATAATTACTTTTTGTCATCATGAAGTTCAAGTTCATTGGTCTCAAGTTCGCTTTCGCTCTTACATCGAGTTCCTGAGTGTGGGTGACAACGATGTTACTCACATGGACCTAGAGGATCTCAAGAACAAAATGTTGGGTGGACCAAGAGAGCCTGTTGAGGAAAAAAGATCTTCACAAGTGGATCAGATGCCGCAAGTGGCCACCTCGTGTCCTTGCAAAGTATGGAGTTAGTTTTGGCATAATCCCAACACTATGAACCGGATACCCGAACAATAAGAGCTGATGACGGATCGGTCTTAGCAATTCTCACCCCCAAAGCCATATCTCAAGGTATGCGATTCCCATCGGAAACAACATGGTCGTGATCACAAAGGAGTTTGCATCTGGAGAGTGGTCTAAGACTGAGTCATATCTTTAAGGCCTTGCTCTTGGCTCTTGGTTGAAGCAAGGGAGAAAGCCCTCCCATGTGCCGAAGACTCTTTCCCAGCAATGAATTCCATGAGGGCTTCTTCGATGCCATCATTCTCTTAAGCCGGGTAATGGGAGAAGAGAACACAAGAGACTTTCATGACTGGATGGCACTTTCATTCTCACAATCCTCAAAGGCAAACAAGTGATTGATTGGGGGCAGCTCATCAGCGACAACTTGCACCACCAATTGCTCTAGGTACTTGCTTCCAAGAAGTTCTTCATGACTTCATACCTAGTATATGCCTTGCGAACACAAGACCAAATGTCGGGGCTTCACTCTCACTCAAAATGTTTCTCAAAGGGCTCCTGCATTCGAGAAATATCCGCACTTGGTCTTGAAGGAGAGTAATCAACACTTTTCCAAGGTGAATGATGCATTCACAATGTATGTTGTCAAGCTTATTGGAGGGAAACTCGCATTTGAGGATGTCTTCACAAGCCGTTGCTCTAGTCAAGAGGTATAGATCACACTTTATCCAATTTTCAACTTTCTCCTATAACAGAGTATCGGGCTTTGAACTTGCTCCAAGAAGATTGCCTCGTTACCCGAGCGACAAGATCGTGTTGATGGAATTGTGTAGACAATGGTGCACATCAATGGTAAGTTGAGAAATCGGAAGAAGTTGATTTCTTTCCCTATCTCTCTAGGGGTTTTCACTTGCAAAAGTGCTCATGATGTTGCCAACATGGAAGTTGCGCTTTCCCCTATAAACATGCACTCATACACTTCAAGGGCATATTTTGACATCCGGGGTGATCCCGATACTTTCCACCTCCCTGATTTGTATCACAACCCATAGGTGGAGGATTATTGGGAAAACTATGTTGATGATTTTGAAGTCCGAGAGCGTGATCACAAAAGGATGACAATTGATCAAATGAGGAATTTCAAATTTGAATGGTATGAGGATGGTGTTCAAGAAGATGGCTCGAAATGTATGATCTTGAATATCCAACTGTGAAAGCATCTCCCCTCCCTTAGGTGGTTTGGAGTGTTCGTGAGTTTGGAGATATCAAAGAACACACGAAGGCGGTCATCAAGAGGTCAAAAGAATGGTTCAAGAGAAAGAGGGCTACTCTCATCTCATCAGCAATTTTCCTTCCCTCCGAGACATGCATCTTACCATTCCTACCCCAAGGACAAAGACAAAGCTCCTAGTTCAGCTCATTCAGTGAGATCTCAAGCACAAAGTAGTGGAACTAGAGGCCCCTCATTACAGGAGATTGCATAAGAAGATGAGACCCACGTAAGAACCTATAATCCTTGCGTTGGAACAAGGGGAGATTGATCCTACTCATACCTCACCCCCTCAACAATCTCCAAGTTTATCGTCTTCCATTGTTGCACCGGCCCCACCTCGCACAGATGATCCTACACATTTGGAGCAAGAAGCTGCAATCTTGCCTAATGCTAAGCCGGAAACCAATGAGATCTTTCCTTGGGTATAGGAGACGATCACCACAATAGCTTCACACGTGCATGTGCAACATGTGTTCGTTCTCGATTTCTTGGCTTCAAAGCAGCTTCTCGCTTTTTGAGCGGCGCCTTGGGTAACCAATATATAGAGGTAGTCAGGCCGAAGGTTGTCAAGCCCATCGAAGAAATGACTCTGGATGACTATGAAATGAGCACATTTCTCTTGGGCCCAGTGACACATGAGGGTGATGTTCATTTGTTTCAAGAGTCTTCTACTTGCCTCGTCATGCAAGGATTCAAGAATACAAGGAAAAGTTGGACCAAGCGGAAGACCATATCAAGACCCTCACTTCATATGTGTAGGTACTTTTGGATCCAAGTGTTGCCATGGCTCTTCCAGCCGAAGAAGTTACTCCAATAAGTAGCTTCAACCCCGAGTCTATTAGAAAACACAAGGGTTCACCATACAAGGCAAAGCAAACGATAAGTGGGTGAACATGATCCTGGAGAAAGGGAAGGTGTTGCTACCGAAATGTTGACATTGTACAAGTACATGGATGCCACGGCCATGAAGATAATCACAACATGGGAAGCAATTGATGCAGAGATGTATCAATGGGATCAGGTGTATCCATTGGTCATGGAGATGGGCAAGGTCAAAGCATCCCTTTTGATAGCCAAAGGTGTGTTATCTTCAACGTCAGATGACTTGTCTCAAGTCTAGGCTCAAACTTTGGCCGCTTTCGATATGAAATGATAAAACATGCTATTAATGAGCTTGATTCGTATGAGGAAGAGGTTGAAAAGATGCAAAAGGATGCCAATGCTCAAGTGCAAAAGCTTTGGGTGCCAACCGTGAATGTAGACACTTCAATAGATGATCTATTGAAGTCCTTTGAAGATCTAGTGAAAAGGGAGGCTACAGATCCATTCTCATTCAATGAAGACACATTGGAGTCTCTCGGAGATAAGGGCAATCATTTCAAACACCGCAAGGGATCATCAGTCTTGGTATTCAAAGTGCAGGAACATCAACTCTCTCGTGGAAAGTTGGATCAAGTCACTAAGTTTCATTCACATTCCGCAAGCTAACAAATTTGCACCGGCAGTGGCGAGATCTAGTAAACTGTTAAAAGGCATCGAGATCAATCCTGAGGAGCTTTCCAAGAGTCCATCCGCAATGGGATCTTCATCGGAATAATCTTCTTTCTTCTTCTTCTCTTCTTCTCTTCACTCCCCCTTCCTTTTTTCCCTCACTTTCTAATTCTTCATTAGGAGGGTGCACTTTTTCATTTTTTCCTATTCCTATTTCGTCTTATTCATTTAAATATGACTTTAGTTTGTAATGTAATAAGTCACCCTTAATTTATAAAAGGGGACTTAATCCTATTCCTAGGAATATGAAAAGTCACATGTTGTGTAGGACATATGAAAAGTCACATGGGGGTAGATGAAGAGTCTTCTCAAATTCTATATAATGTAATGGCACCCTCATTCTTAAGGGTTGTCAATTTTGTGTGCTCATGAGAGATTACTACTTGTGAAGAAGCAAAAGAGATAACATTTCTTCTAATTCCCTCCCTCTATGTTCTTCCATTTCCTACTATGTACAACTTTGTTAAAACATCAATGAAAGAGAAAGGAGTTTCTTGCCTTTTTGATAAGGATATTACTGAAACTTTGTGTTCATAATCTTATCTTGTCTTGTTGCCAATTGCAAAAGTTGTTTTCTTTCCATATGTGTGTTGAAGTATTCTAATTAATGGTTGTAGGAATCTGATTTTCTACCTACAATATTAATCTTCCCTCTCTTTTTCCCACTCCCTTTCCTACCCTCTCAGCAAATTCCTCCCTTGCAAGTAATTGCAAGCTTTTGCCGCAAGTTCAGTGGAGTGTCCCTGTTGGATCCCCACCTCTAAGGCCACCACATATTTTCATTTCATTCACGCATAATAAATGGAGTTGCACCATTCAAGCAGAGGGACCTAGAGTCTTAGAGCGTTGGCGGATACCCACCAATTTGTCCACTTGACAAAATTTCTCGCCAACAAGGACCATCTTTGTAAACGAATAGATCCTTAACTAACTCGGGTTCTTACGTAAAATGGAGAGACCACGTAATGGACTTATTTCCATTATGTCCTCTTTCCATTTTTCGAACTACCCCTAGTTAGTACTATGTCTAGGTAGATGTATGATGACGTGAGATTATATGTAGTCTATGTTGTATTTAAGGTCAACTACCACAACCTCATTACCTCTTACTTTTATACCTTGAGAGTAGGGTTAATTAATTGAAACTTAGTCATGTGAGGTTAGTAAGGGCTTATTATATCATTTTACTATAATAACCTTAACTTCGTATTCTATTGAAGTTATAGTTTAATTCAGTAGTTGTTTTATATAAACTCATCTTGATGGGGTTATGAACTACTAAGCAATTAAATTGACTTAGTATACTAATCAGTCTCTTAATTAGAGATATTAACATCCTTTATTCATAAGTGTCTATTTATTGATTTCTAAGGAGTTAATAACTCTTGAATAATTGTTGTGAATATTTATAATACTTTATTGTTAAATATGATTAGATTGAATACCCATTCCATAATAACTTCCTATTATGAAATTAAGATAATATCACTACCATTTCCATTTAGTACTCTTGTACTTCCTTAACATATTAACATCCCATATGGCAGTTTATGATACTCTATTTGATTCATTCCTTGCTACTATTTATTAAAATCCACCTTAATATTAGTTTCCTTAAGATCTCATAATGAGTAATATCTTATTCTTTCACCCTAAGAGTCTAGTAACCAATTAATGGATTACTAAGAGACCATATTACAAAATTTATAAACCTTTATCACAAGGAAGACAATGTCTTCTGGTACACATAATAATACAAATAAGTATTCATAATTTCTTTAATACATAAACTTTTACAATGTTCAAGCGTAACTCCCTTATTACAAATTTCATAATTACAAGTTTACATTAGGGTCATCAACCCTTCTTTCATACAAGATTTCATCATGAAATCATACAACACTGCTGTAACCTAATGAATAGGTAAAGTCTATAGATGGATGACTTTACGATCATATACATCAAAGTAGGAAAATCAACTCAAGAGCTTACTTCTTAGCTTCATTGTTTTCCTGTACAGTCCTTAAAAATGAAATATACACGTGTCAGTTCATATGAACTGACATGATCTACTTCCTATCCTCCAAACATAATCGGTATAATAAGATATTAACAACCTGATTAAACTAAACATCTGATGATAATATCTATACTGGATAGTCTTTAAGACAACAACAATAAAGTCATCTTAATATGTCAATCTGAAATAATAATTCACATTCATCCCTCAACCAATATTTTTGCATTAAGTAAAGTCCTTACTAAGGTATTTTCATTTACCTTCCAAATACATACACAAAACCACTATACAGCCAATATTGAAACAATCTCATTCAAAGGATTAGTATCCAAATAAGCATAGGTTCAAAAACAATAGTGCCTAATCAATTAACATTCCCATGCAATATTATCTACTCAATTAAATGACCATGACTATTGTTTACAAACTGCTTATGAATCCCTTAAGAACATCTAACTCAATCTACCATGCACTATTGTAAGTCCATAAGAATAAGTCTTGCTTGAGGCTTATACATTTTCCTATTCAAAGAATACAGAACAATTTTTTTAATAATAGAAGGAAAATCTATCAACACACATAAAATAATATCTAAGACATTGAATAGAACTCATTCCTTCTTAAGAATTTCAAATAATTGTCATACCTATAAAGATAGTTATGCTCCAGTATCGATTAATTCAATGTTACCAAGAATCTTCAATTTGAGAAAAAAAGATATTTCCTTTACGCAGTTAGACTTGAAAAACTCTTTTCTACATTCAAGCACAATCATTCGGCCTTCCATTCCTCTATACCCTTTTCCATTCAAAATAAGCAATTAAATACAACAGAATAGAAGTCCTAAGAACTCATAACCTATCCTTTCTTCTAAAATACTCATAATCCAGATTTTATTGTATCCACACTTATTTAATGGAGCACGTTACGGAGTTCTTATATACAACACAAGGACCAACTAAAACAAATCCCACAACCTAATTCATCTTTATACCATTTATTTCATTAAACAAGTTTACGAATATGCATGCATCTACATACTAAATAATTCTTCATATAGCCATAAATATAGCAACCATACTTGGTTTGTATTAGTGTAGAAGACACATTATAGTTGACCTAGTTCGCTTTTCATTTGTAATAAAAAAATAACATTACGCCATTAACATTCTTCACATAGCCATACTAATTTTTGTAGTAGTTTGAACTCATTTCCTAACTTAAAAAAATTACGATACCCAGCTCGTATATCGTTCTCAACGTAGAAAAACAATAATACTCTATATTTCTTCATACGGCCTAAGCTCAGACACAGCTTATAAGCCGGTTCACATACATAAACATGCACAATAAATCTCAATCCAAATCATAATATCTTTGTAGTATGGGATAAATAAAAATACCCATTCACTCTTATTCCCATATTTGTGAAAACCAACAATACCCAATTAATAGATACCCCCATAGCCATAAAATCAATTAGGTTAGCTCGTGATTCAAGATACACTCCATTATAACCCAACCCAAATCATGTTTCATTCTAAGGCAAGGAAAATAACAACACCCAGATTCATATTTTTCACATGCAAGACAATATACTACATGCAAAGAACATAACAACAATATACCCGCATATTCCAGCAACAAACCAACAAAACACCAAAATACCTATATCAAACCATAACAAAACGTTACAGAGAGTAAGGAAGGAGTTCATGCATGGCTTATGGTTGTTTTTGCCAAACTTTAGTTTCTTCCTCCTGAAACCTCTTTTGAAATAAAAAACGACATTATTGAGAGTGAAGTATTCCTTTTTGTAACAAAATAGCTCCATATTCGAGCTCGACATCATGCCTGTGGCCGAAAAACAAGCACAGTGGCGGAGAGATCCCATTTTCCCACCTCCCACAAAAATAGCAAAATAACCAAAACAAAGGAAACCGAGCTCATGAGAGAGATGAGCATAAAAATGAAATTGGAGTTGGCTTCTTGGGAAAGCTAACTACTCCTGAGGAGTCCGACCTCATTAATGGCCATTAAACCAAAAACCCTACCACCTTGTTAATTGCCGCACAATTTTCCATTGCTCACACATTACTTGCCATGTAAGCCACATTCCAACCTTGTTTACTTTGCTAGTTTAAGATTATTTATGTCTAGCTCGTATGGTGTCCACCTAGGTCTAGGCTTATGTTCACCATGTCCCCCTTAGGTCTAGGTTTATATTCCCTTATCCAAAATAATAACATTTAGCAATCTATGCCACCATCAATCAACATTGTATATGTTTATATCCATGTATTAAGATTGTGTATGCCACTAATCAAACAACATTCATACATATTTTACATGTTTATACTTTCATGCCTTAACGTTAGCTTATGCCTTACTAAATATCATTACCTTATTTACCATTCATTGACAAATGTAGATTTTTTTAATGTTTATATGCCTGGACTTTGAAGAGCAAACTGTATAAAGGTTTAAATGACCTCTTGGCAAGCACTATTCACGCAACACAGGCAACCAAAAGTAGTATATATTATAAACACTTAATACAACCAATGATTTCAGAAGATGATCAATCAACTTTAACGACCGCTAACCAACGGTGATATCAAATATTAACAGAATTGCTGGTGCGAACTAAGACTCCCGGTTAGTGGCCTTGTAAAATTTGACCATGGTCAATTGACCGCTCACAAGATAACAAATTTTTGGGGTTAAAAGAGTAGGATGTTACAACCAACCATGGTCAATTATAGGAGACGAGATAGGGAAGATGATGCATGAGCATCTAGGTTCATCCGCAATCCTTTGTTTAGTTCAAGTGTAGTCTTGTGTCAATCAAATAACAAGTTAGTTGGAATAAACAAATTTGCACAAATGTTTGGATTTGCATGCTATTCGATTAATCTTGGCCAATCTAATGTCGCTTTGTAGTAATGAACTGAAAAGCAACGAAATAACACAAACCCCAAACTGAAATATTCTGATTTTTATATCAGCCAACTGGAAAATAGAACAGCAGTGAACAACAATCTGATTTTTAGAACAAGGAAAAACAATAATTCATCAAAATATCACCATTCACAATATCTGAAGTATATAGAGACACTTTAGGAATATTTTAGAAAATTATCAACCAAGAAATCAACCTCTAAACACAGCTGGAAATTAAATAAATGACAACAGAGTATGCCCTTATGAAATGGTTGGAAATGAATGATTCCAAGCCCTAAAAATGAAGTACAAAGTAGATTCCGGCTGCCAAAAATATGGAGAATGCAATGATGGCTGAGTTGAGCGGTGCCGTGCCCTAGAAACCACCAATCTCTTCCCCAAGGTGGGTCGCTCCCTAGGAGAGGGGCTGAATTTCACCTTAGAACCAAACCCTTTCTGAAAATAGGCCTTATCCACCTCTTTGAAGCACTTGGAACAATTAATTGAAGAGTTTTCGTTCTCCAATTATCAAGGAAGGGTTTCGTCTTCCTTGTGAAGCCACACCAAAGGATTTCCACCCTCTAGTGGAATGGAAATAGAGCAATCAGCCCCAAAACCAAGTAATGTAAAATTATAATAAAGATGCATGCCCAAAATGAGCCTAAGTGACCCCTTTTATATCCTTTAGGTGGTGCCAAACCCCATGAGGGAGTTTCCCCCATGACCGACCTCATAAAGAAGCTTGCTTTATCTTTTAATTTGCTTTTAATTCCTCCAACCTAGCTGACCTGCCTCATAAAGGAAAACACTAAAAGAAAATGTAAATGCTCATGGAAAAGGACTAAAATATAAACAAATACTTCCCTTGTTCACCTTCTTCCGACCCACAGAAGTGGAATGGGCTAGAAGTCTTCAAAATGAATTAGTTTGAAAAAGGGGACATTACAATCGAGCTTGATTATTGCTTTGCGCAAACACTTTGGTCTTGCACGATGCCTTCAAGGAGTCCCGCATAGGAAGAGATGATGGAGCCATGTGCTAAGAGCACTCGAGAATGGTGCAACGTTTTTTTGTCATACTTTTTTGCTCTTTTACAAGAGTTATTGTATGTTTGATAGAATCCTCTAACAACAGCCACTACAATCATGAGTAGGAGCGTTGAACCCTTGCCAACAATGACGAATGTAGGGACAATCTAATATGATATTTTCTCCACATTGAAAGGAATGTTGTAGTACCAAATGTTTTCTCGAGATATCCTTGCTTCATTATGTATTTCCCGGTTCCATGCAAAGACTTGAATTGAAGGTTGTGTCCGAGTACTAATTTGAAGAATAAAATAATTAGTTGAATTATCTTCAAAGTGGATGAGCCTCGTCCTTGTCCCCAACCCTTTGGAGTTGTGGCGGTAGAAAAGACCGTAATGTGATAATCATCCACCTCTACATTCCTATTCACTAGGGCTGCAAGTGCATCATATTTTCTTTTTTCTCTATATAAGCCACAAGGAAAGCTACAATCTCTCTTTGAGCTTTAAGTGATGATTGTGTGCACACTACCACTTCATTCCCTGTAGGCCGTGCGATGTGGTATATAAGGTAATAAACGTCTTCATGCATCTTCATCTCGCAATAATTGCATAAAACACAAATTTTCTCTATCACTGGTTCACAATGCTTCTATGAGGGATCATTGGACTTAGGCTTATGATGAGTGGTTGAACCGGATATTAATGCCATTCTTAAACAAACTTAAATTTTATAAAAGACAAGCAAAAAAATGTTTTAGAATCTAACCTTTTGCTAATTAAAGGAAAATGTAGAAGATGAAATAGATATCATGATCCATTCTAAAAACTAGAAAAGTAATGAAAATAAAATAAATACTTGTGTGATTGTATTATTTAAAGAAACCGTGAAGTATCAATGAAAACTAGTGGAGTGATCAAACCTCAAGTATTAAATTTGGTCTTTGACAATGCCCTTGTTCCTATTGTTGTGTAACTTATAATTTTTACTTGACTGTCATGAGACAAGAATTAGTAGACTGCTTCACCGTTAGGGTAAAAACTCATCAATAATCTTCCAATGCCCCGCAAATTCAGATATTTGTAGGATGTAATGAATAATCGCCTTTCTCTTTATTTATGAAAGCTTACATCTAAGATTGATGATTCCTCCAACAATGGGCCATTGAAATCATAGAGTAGAAGCCTTGAACCCGTACTTGACAATAGTGAATGCAATGACCATATTCTCCTAGTATGAGATTTTAGCCACATTGAAAGGAATGTTGTTGTAATAACAAAAGTTCATCGCAACTATCCTTGCTTCATTATGCATTTCTCGGTTCCAAGCAAAACCTTCAAGCGAAGCTTGTGACCAAGCACTATTTTGAGGAATAAAAAAACATCTAAACTATTTTCATGGATGAGCCTCATTGTAATGCCCCTTTCCGGGCTCTAACTGAAACAAAAGGAAATTGCACAAACCCCAATAGATAGTAAACTGAAAATTATGACAACCAACTGAAATTTATGACAACAAGGTACAACAGTCTGATTTTTATAACAACAGCAAGGAAAATGCAATATCTCTCCAAAAATGCATCTTTTACACAATCCAAAGCATGTAGGGAACTTTAGAAATATTTTAGAACAAATATAAACCAAGAAATGAGCCTTCAAACCCCAGCTGGAATTTATTTAATTAAATATAATAACAATAGTGAACACCCTTACAAATATGGCTGGAAATGAAGGATTCCAAGCCCCAAATTGAAGTACAAATGTAGATTCCAGCTGCTAAAAATAGGAGAAACACAATGATGGTTGAATTTGAAGTTGCCGTGCCCTAGAAGACCCCAAACACCACCTTAGGGCAAGTCGCCACCCTAGGAGAGGGTTGGAAATGCCTTCAAAACTGAATACAACTCCTTATGAGATCACCTTGTTGCAAGCTTGAGGGGTTTCGTCCTCAAACCAACCCACTATTGAGAGGTTTCGTTCTCAATAGGTTTTCCAAGAGGGTTTTCGTCCTCAATGGAAGAGAGAGAAAACAAACATGCTCCAACTCCAAGAGAAATAATTTCCAAAAGTATGCATAACCTCTTCCAAGCCAAGTGACCCCTTTAAATAACTAGAGGTGGCACTAAATACCAAATAGAATGCTCTAAAGAGGACTGACCTCCTTGGGGAGATATTTCTCCTTTCCTTTTTCTTCCATCTCTTTTTAATTTTCTTTCTAAGTCGGTATTGTATATTTTAAACCAACTTTCTTTTTCATTCTTTTTCAAAATAATTTTTATCTTAATAATAGTATTATTAGTTGCCCAAAATAGCGAGTTGACTGGGCTTAACTTAGAATATTATTAATTATATCTAATTTAGAAAAGGGGACATTACAATCCTCCTTCCCAAATTTGCTTGCCTTCAAGCAAATGCAAGCTCACATGCCCAAGAGATGAAACATGCTGTAGTGCTCCAAAAGCCTGGATCCCGTGCCTGTCAAATGAAAGAGCTCTTGCAAAAACAAGCTCATACACCTGTTGTCTTCATTTTCTTCTTCAAAAACAACACTAGCAAATTTGTTATTTACATACTTAGTTGTACTCAAAACCTTCCAAACTGCTGTAACCTCAGACATAGAGCAAAGAATTGATGAATAATCAGCAGCTAGACAAGCTAAGTCATATTCTAATATGGCATCCTCGCTCTTCGTTCTAATGAATGCAACTGAAATAATGTGGTGGCTGCCAATGATTTTGTGGGCTGTTCCTTTTAATATTTGATAAAAATCAGATTGTAGATGGGCTGGAAGTGAGTTACAGCGCCACAACACACTTGGGTTTCCACCCAACTAAGTACCTTGGTGGTTGTCATAAAAATTGTCTTCAACTGAACCTTCTTTCCAACCTTTTTCATCAAGGATTTTTCCTTAATTTGTGCAAACTTATAGCTGTCCTTTGCTGGGAAGTATAGTCCTTAGCTGGGAACTATAGTCCTATACCTGTTATTTTCATGTGCAACAACATGAAAAAGGTACAACAGATACAAAAGTGGAATTTTCTTAAAAATCAATAACTTAGGCAATGTAGGGGCTGGGAACAACCATGCAAGCACTGAAAATCCCATACTAACCATCACCAATCGAAAACAACTCCCCCTGTATTTGAAAGAACTTGTAAACTCCTTTATATGAGAGCAAAAGGAGTAATCAAGTGGCTGATGACAACAATACCAGAAATCACTCCCATTGGTGTCCCAAAGGAAATTCAAGTAATGCACAAAAGTGGAAGCCCTTAATGCACACTACAAAAACTTAACACACTACATGAAGAATATGAGGGTGGTGCATCAAGAGGGTTTTCTGGAGGTCTCAAGATCAATGACCATCCTTGCGAGAAAGCAACTAAACTCCTTGTATAGATCTCTTGACAAGAATTTCTTTGTAGGAGTTTTCGGATAATGTGGGCTTTTGAGATCTCGGTGTGAGGCGGTTGCTAGTGGATTTCATTGGTCTTCTTCTTAGTTTGATTCGGAGGCGGTGAGAAATGTTCTTGTTATAGATGATGTGGATGGGGTCCTGTCCCCACTAGTTCTCGCTTAGAGAAAGCTACATCTCGGCTTATTAGAAAAAAGATGCATTCTTAAGGTTGGAAATCTAGATATTGAAATATTTGTTTTGTTCTTGCACTTTTAGGTTTCTTAAAGTTCAATATGGATGGTGGAATTAATATACTATGTAAGTCACATCAAGGGGATCAGCTCTTCCTTATTATAAGGGAGGGTTTTGTGGCCCTCCACACATGGAAGGATTGAAGAATTTTGTGATGGAAGTACGGGGGTGGTTGGAGATTGTTGTCGAGTGATTTTTATTCGTGAAACTACCACATAATGTGGCCTTGTAGTGATAATATACATATTGATATAAGGCATATTGGTTTTATATATTTCTCTTGTATGGCCTCAATTGAATCTTGCAAACTTGGAATGGTATGGTTAAAATTGTTAGGCTATATGGTTCTCTAGGTAAATCCCCCATACAACCCCTATTATTCTATCAAAAAGAAGTGGGATGGCCCTTATTGAATATTATTAGAAAATGTGGATGTAATGAATTATCCGACATTGATTTATGCAATCGTGTCGAGAATGCTAGTAAGCATTTGTAAGCTTATGATGAATAATTGAGGCACTCATTTCCCTCACTTGTGTCCATTTTATCTTGTCGATGCTAGATAGATCCCCATATTACCATCTAGTTTGACTATTGCCAATTTTAGAGCCAAAAATGCTTTTAAAAATGTTCAAACCTTGTGTAAATCAAAGAGATGCATAAAAGCATGATTTCTTTTGTCTCTCCTACATAACCCAAATTATTCATTGTTTTATGCTAAAAAAGTCCAACACATTTCATGGAAGTAGAATTCACTCGCAAGAGATGCTTGGTTTGCATTTTGAGGTGATTATTCAAATGAGAAGTAATCCCATCGGGTAGCACTTAAATGAGTTAAAATGATTCATGCAATGATCCCACATTGTTCAATCTTAGATTGGCTAAGCGATGTGAAGACTATTTGGCACCCTTGATTAAATTTCATGCCTTGAGCTTATCCCTAGTTATAGGTTCTTATGCTCATATCCCCACCAAGATAAAAGGAGGGAACCCCCTCATTCGACACACACCATTTGTTTTGAAAAACACATGGATACTCTGCCATGTCTCTTGTAGCAGAAGGCCTACCTAGCTAAATACTTTAGAAGACATTGATAAATGGTGAAACACACATGGATACAAATTGCTCTTGCATCTAACTTCGAAGAAGGACATGCTAAGCACAATATTTGTAGAAAAGATTGATCTTTGCTCAAGCAAATTCCCATAAAAGCTTCGCCGAGTCTATTTCAAGCAATAATGACTAGTAATTTATAAGTGACGATTTTAGTCATTGATAAAGTCAAACGAAGAGATTCAAAATGCATTCACATATTCAATAAGAATATGTTAAAATGTTTTAGGGGGTTCATCATCAATAATGTGTTCTACTTCATACTAAATTTCTCTGTCTTAGCTCAAAAGGTTGAGCAGTTCTCAATGAAGAAAGAAATATCACTTTATTGAAAATTGTTTCTAATTTTCGTACAAAATTATTTTTGGTATAGACAAAAGATGAATACTTTTATAATTTGCTTCGTCACATTTTTTTCAAGTTATTGTAATTCTACAGTCCGGGGTTTGCATTTTGTTGTCGGATGGATTGAGAACAAGTGAGAAATTGTCCACTAGTTTATGACACTTATATATCCTTGTTCTCACGTTTCATTCTTGGTTAAGTTGGCCGGGTTGGCTTAATTTTGGCATAGAAATTCAATGATTAGATTGGCCCAATGGGCTCTGGGTCGTGGGATAGGGTCCATGACAACTTAACAACATGCAATTATCATATAACTTGATCAAACATAAGTGTGTCGTACTTTGCTAGAATTTTCTCGAGTGTGCATTTTGATTGTGTAAATTTCATTCACTATTCTTGTTATCTCAAACTCCATTTCAAATGCTTTGATGAAGGTTGTAGAAATATATATGGCATCATAGATTCACTTACTAGGTCTACTAAGTATTTCACATTAGAAACGGACCACATTTATATCATTGATAAGCTCTTGCAATGTATACTGTGATTGTTTATAGTTCATCTACACCACCAAAGGTTATTGCTTTATAATACATTTGTACTATAATTTTTTTGTATGCATTTAATCCCTTGTAACTTTGGACAATTCTATTGCTATTTGTGTTTGAATAGTCTGAATATATACCAAAGTGAATGATTCAGTAATGTATGCCTTTATATGCGTTTATTCCCGAGCCTAGAAAACTGATTATTTCTTGTCAACATATAACAATTCAAATCAGCCCAATCACTGTGCAAAGTTATATGTTGAAATGGGTTTGGTTGCGAATAATTGCAGTTGTGTGTGTATTAATAAGGTAATTGTTTTTGTTGTGAAGCTTCAAGCAACAAAATTCTTGTTTATTTATGCATAATATCCTTGCAGTGGTGTAGCTTTCATGCCACCGGAGAATGGTTAACTATGTCTCTCATTTGTCATTGTTTTATGGCCAGTGGTGAAAACATTTAGTTAAAATGTCACATGCTTATAGTATTGTGATGTAATGTCCCCAAATGGACATTTTTTGACCCCAAATGGAATAGAGGCAAATCCCACTCCAAAAGATAGATTATAGAAAATATACAAAAATATATGTTGCAGATATGAAATTCTTCTAGAAAATGCGACTTGCATGGGGGAAGGAATTCAACCAAAACTGAAGTAAAATAAACCTTTTATTGCTAAAAGCAGATCATCAGATTTTATATAGCCAAATACATAAAGAAATTACCAATTTGGACTTCAAATGAAGGCTGAATTATTTTATTAAAATCTGCAGACTGCCCCTTCAGACATACAGTTGGAAACACCAGTTCTTTGACCCAAAAATTGCACAAATTTGCTGATTTGATTTCTAAAAATCAGAATTATAATCAGCAACCTAAATCAGCTCCAAACAGATCCCAAACATCACAAATCAGCTCCTTCTATGGGTCGCTCCACCAAGAACACTGCTGGAAATAAAGAAGAATCATAGTGACAATATTCTCCTTCAAACCCTTGTACAGATCTGCAACTTTCAACCCTCAACACTGCTGGAAAACACAGGCAACTCCTTGAATCTTGATCCTTAATGGAAACCTGTGAATGGAGAATTCTCACAATATAGAAGAAGAGTTTTTCGTTTTCCTTCTAGATCTCAAGATGGTTTTCGTCCTCTAGAGATGACTTCAATGGGTTTTTGTCCTTTGAAGTAATTTGCAAAGCTCTCAAGCTCAGACAAAACTAAGAATTTGTATAAAATAAAAGAGACGCTTTACAAAGCCAACTACACTTGCATTTATAAGCAATCTTGGCTTAGCTGCCACACACAACCACCAATCAAACGCCTTTTCCCACATTTAATTCTTTTTTGGCATTTATCTCATCCCCAACATGGGTCGCATTTTTCCCTTAGGGAAATAAAAATATAAAGTGACATCTTTTCTTTTTCTTGTTTAATTTCACTTTATCTTCTCTTTTCTCTTTTATTTTTATTAAGTCGTTAATAAATTAATATAAGTGCTTTTTTATAAAGTTTTTTTATGCACTTTATAATAATTTATTAAGACTATAGTTCCCCTTTTTATCACCCCTTAGCCATCGAGAAACATAATTGGGCCAAGGGTCTTCGACTAAGAAGGGGATATTACAATCCTCTCTTCCCCAAATTGCTTGCCCTCAAACAATTGCAACTCTTACACCCAAGTGCCATATGCAATAGATTAAACATGTTGTAGTGCTCCAAGAGTCTCGATCCCATATTTGCCAAATGAGAGGGCTCTTGCCAAAGTAGGTTTCTCTCATAATGCCCACATTCATGAATTTGGAACAAGGGATCCACATGCTTCATTTTACAATTTGCATTACCATACTTATCATGAATAAAGCAAATCTGAAATGGTTTATTATGCAACAATAAATATGACCCATTATTATGCTCTTCATACCTTGGAGTATCACCAATATCCTCATCATCCTTTGTCTTCATGATAACTTGACTTTGTTGTATCAATTCCCTAGCAACCTTGTCCACAATGGGCTGAATATCATCATGATAATACTGCTGCAATAACAAAGATGATGTACCTCTTACCACATAATCTGCATCTCGTGCAATCTGCTCCTCATGTATCTCCTCCTGTATTGTTGTTCCGAACAAGGTAGCAAGCTGAAAGTAGTCCTCATCGTTTGGAATTTGAGCCTTCACCACCAAACTCTCATCATCAACTTGCGGATTGGAGTTCTCTTCCTTCTCGGGCTCAAACTCCTTGATTTCCATCACTTGCTCACTTTTGCCCTTTGTACACATCGAACCTCTCCATGAACCTTTGGCTGAAGTCATCAAAGAAGCAAACAAATTCTTCCCCTTGGCTCTTTATCAAATGATACCACCAATCCTTTTCTATTCCTCCCAAATGAGAAGGGATGAATTTGAGGGCATCCTCCACACATAGGATTTGATAGCAACTATGCCTCTAATTCTAGCAACCATGATCTTATAGAAATTTTATTAGTACCATCAAAAATAGAAATCTTACCCCACCATGGTTGTAACTCTCTATGTGTTGCATGCTTGATGTGTTTTTTTAATATCTCTCAAAGTGGCAAGGATCGTCGCTTTGATATCACTATAATGTCCCCAAATGGACATTTTTGACCCCAAATGGAATAGAGGCAAATCCCACTCCAAAAGATGATTATAGAAGATACACAAAAATTATATATTGCAGATCTGAAATTCTTCTAGAAAATGTGACTTGCATGGGGGAAGAAATTCAACCAAAACTGAAATAAAATAACCCTTTTATTGCTAAAATCAGATCAGCAGATTTTATATAGCCAAATACACAAAGAAATTACCACTTTGGACTTCAAATGAAGGTTGAATTATTTTATTAAAATTTGCAAATTGCCCCGTCAAACATCCTCTGGAAACACCAGTTCTTTGACCCAAAAATTGCACAAATTTGATATCTAAAAATCAGAATTATAATCAACAACCTAAGTCAGCTCCAAACAGATCCCAAATATCACAAATTCTATGGGTCGCTCCACCAAGAACACTGTTGGAAATAAAGAAGAATCACAATGACAATATTCTCCTTCAAACCCTTGTACAGATCTGCAACTTTCAGCCCTCAACACTGCTGGAAAACACAAATAACTCCATGAATCTTGATCCTCAATGGAAACCCCTGAATAGAGAATCCTCACAATATAGAAGAAGAGTTTTTGTTCTCCTTCTAGATCTCAAGAGGGTTTTCATCCTCTAGAGATGACTTCAATGGGTTTTCATCCTTTGAAGTAATTTGCAAAGCTCTCAAGCTCAAACAAAAATCAGAATTTGTATAAAATAAAAGAGATGCTTTACAAAGCCAAGTACACTTGCTTTTATAAGCAATCTTGGCTTAGTAGCCACCCACAACCACCAATCATATGCCCTTTCCCACATTTAAATCTTTTTGGCATTTATCTCATCCCGAATATGGGTCGCATTTTTCCCCTAGGGGAAATAAAAATATAAAGTGACTTCTTTTCTTTTTTCTTTTCTAATTTCACTTTACCGTCTCTTTTATTTTTATTAAGTCATTAATAAATTAATATAAGTGCTTTTTATAAAGTTTCTTTTTATGCACTTTATAATAATTTATTAGTACTATAGTTCCGTGAAATTTCCCTTTGAAGGGATTAGACCAACAACTAAGGAAATTAGACAAATTACCAAATAACCAAATCTGATTTCTATAACCAACAGACTGAAATAAAAACCAACAAACTGATTTCTCCAAGCAGCGGTATAAAAATATATGCCAAACACCAAATTCACTTCAAATAACCTTGCCACAATTTAAATATATATTTTAGGCATCCAATGGAACCATAAACAATGAGAAATGTGAGTCAACACACTGCTGGAAATTAATAAATAACGAGCGAGCAATCACAACAAAATTATGAATTATGGGTCTATAAACCCTCAAAAATCAAGAGAATGTAGATTCCGGCCTTAATAAATATGACAAATCAGATTATGAACTGAAAATGCAACTTTATGTCCTCTAAACCATCAAACCCTACACCAAGGTAGGTCGCTCCACATGTAGGAAGCAAATAAAAATCTGAAAGTGAATATTTCTCCTCAAATCTGCCCTTAACTTCAAAACCATGCAATGATGAAGGGTTTTCGTCCTTCAACAAAACCACTAGAAGGGTTTTCGTCCTTCTAGGAAGCCACACAAGAGGGTTTTCGTCCTCAAGTGGAAGAACATGGAGCAACAAGCTCACAATGCCCAATATTAGGAAAATGCGCCAAAACTAGATCCACAAATGAGGTCTCAAGACTCCTTTTATAATCCTCCTTTGGCACCAAAGCTTAAAAGGTAAGGCCGACTCATAAGAGATGTTCTAATTCTTCATTAAGCTTCTTTTATTTGTCTTTAACCCAGCCGACCTGCATTTAGAGGGAAAACACAAAAAAACATAAAAATTAGAAAAATGAAAGCAAATGGAAGCTCAAGGTTCTTCTCCAACTCTTCTACTTCTTTGCCATGGAGAAGGAATGACAAGAAGTCCAAATGATGACCCTCAAGAGGGAAAAAGGACATTACATTTCCCTTTTTATCACTCCTTAGCCGCCGGGAAACATAATTGGGCTAAGGGTCTTCGACCAAGAAAGGGATATTACAAGTGATGGGGTGTTTCACAAAAATATCTTTTGTGTTGTGTAGTTAAGAGAATTTAATGTTTTAGCGTTCTTTGATAATGTTATTACAGATTAAGGGTCGTGTAAGAGTAGCAGCTATGTGGTGTTTCACAAAAAAATTATCTTTTGTGTTGTGTAGTAAAGAGAATTTAATTTTTTTGTGTTCTCTGATAATGTTCTTGCAGATTAAGGGTCGTGTAGGAGTGGCAGCTATGTATGGCTCCGGATGTTGGGCATCTTGTAAAGACTCCGATGATACATTTTGTGGAGTTGGCTGTTGCACAACTGGCACAGGAGAAATTTTAATGAAAGGATTTGGTGCTCGTGAGTGTTGTGTGGCCGCCTGGCAGTATGTGTCTACTCTTCTGAATCCAGAAATTTCTGTTTGCTTGAGATTAAAGCTGTCAGATTTCTCCTTGTAGCGAGTTATTTCTTAATAGTGAAAACTGTCTTGTTTAACTAGTTTATGTAGGCAACATACATACATACATACATACATACATACAATTCTAAAAAATGGAACCATTATATTGCTTAGAAATGCTTATTTGACCTCTGAAATTTGTATGGAATGAAAAGCCCCAATGACTAGATCATGGAGGTCACTCAAGTGTATTGTGTGTCTGGTTCCCTGCATTTTTAGATTGGAATATTCAGTGTATGTCATATCTAATCTTTGTCAGTGTCATTGTTTATGTAGAAATGCGTAAGCTTTGCATGAGCATTTTCCTGGGATTCTTGCATGTTGCTGTGATTTTACACTGACTCCTGTTACCCAATAGATAAGCTTTCAGAAGGCTTGAACTGGATCAAATTTTCTTTAATATTCTCACTTTCTTTCTGTCATGCTGAGAACTGAGTTTATTAAAGCATGTTTATGAATTCCCTTTTGTTTGTACAAGTGCAAGTGTGTAGCTCACAAGGACACCTTGAGCCACTTGTATTTTTGCATTAAATTGGGAATGAGATGAGTTTGTGCTGCTTGCATCTCCCATCTGTACTATGTTGTGAATCATTGTCAAATTATGCCCTCCACTTTCAGATATGTGGCTTATAATAGTCCAATAAATTGCAGGGCTAGTACTACAAGGCTTGGATTTGATGCTAAGAGTTGTCTTAACCTGAGGATGTTTTACCCTAGATGGCCAGCCATCAATAAAGCAAATAATAGTAGTATAGTTTGTGAAGTCTAACTTGTCCAGTATGAGTATTATTCATTTTTGTTTAAACTAGGTTGTTGGATGGTTGGCTAGTGATGGTTGTTTCAACTGTCACACCTGTCAGCCTCGTGTATATATGGTTGTGGCCTAGAAAAGAAAATGGAGGTCTCGTGTGTCCATTCTCCTTGGGCTATACCGTGATGTACTTTGCTATACTATAATGCAATTAGTGTTGCATCTATATTGTTTTTCTCTCCATTCTAAGAATTTTATTTCTGTTATATTTCTTTCTTTACTACATAGTGTTGCCAATCCACTGTACATTTAGATTAGGAAACCTTCATTTCTAAAGTGCTATTGCCAATATGACAGTTGGTCTTTGAAGGTAACGTAAACATACTTTTCTGATAAAGAGTTAACCAAACAAGTGTGTGGATAAAGAGTTTGACTGCAGTGTGTCTAAGCAAGAAAGAGAAGACTGCCTTACAAAGGACGACTTCTTGTGGAATATCCTGGTCAAACAGTACAATAGACAGGATTTGTAGACCCTAATGTGACACTGGCTGAGGTCAAAGATATAATCAGCTTCAACGAACCTGCAAAGCGACTGCTTCTTATCCTGCACAAATATCTGGCATGTCACTACTGAATTTTAGAAGCCGTGTGAAGAAGAAAGAAGAAACAAAAATAGCAGTTCCTTCAACATTATCAGGAGAGTTCTACAAGAGGAGCATCAAAGAGAAAAGGAATGTCACCATTGAGGTAGACAACAAAATTAAAGCAATGAAGACAAATACCATGGCGGTGAGCAGCCAAGAAGGGAGTGGGGTGGTCTATGCCAAGGATGCCAAGAGGGTCAAGATAGGGGAAGCTTCATGGAGAAAGGGTGCAAGGTGGGAGATTGGCAAGGTTGGTGGAATGACTATTAAGTAACATGAGGTTCTGTACATAGCTAGGAGGTCACCACCTGAAGAGGTTGCTGCTAAATTAGAGGTCCCACTTGACGAGAGGATGGTGCTGAGCATAGAGGCATCATGGCAAGATGTTCTTAGTGAGGAATTACGTGGCCAGTAGTGGCTTGAACTCATGGAGCCGGTCAATAAATTACCGCTTCTAGAAGGAAGAGTGGACCAAGTTGACCAAATGACACATGCAGAAAAAATACAAGATCGTGCTCCTTTTGTATTGGGCACTCCTCTAACAAAGAGTGGGCAGACCCCTTTTTAGAAGAGGAAAGATCCGATTATGGGAAAAACATCAAAGGAATTGAACAGCTACCGATTAGCAGTGAAGAAGAATTACTGCCGTCAAGTGAAGAAGAGGTGTTTCCATCATCTGTTTTGACCGGTGCCCCAAGTTTGATTGGATTCTAGGTGGAAGACCAATGAAGTGAAGGCGGTGATGGTTTTATGACACATGATGGTGATTGTGAGGATGGGACGGAAATGCACGTTGAATATCAATCCAATAGCATTACTCAAGGACGAGTGAATGGGCAACAAGATGTCTGACAATATCAAGGATGGGAGTCTGTCATGGGAGCGGGAGTTCCAAAATAACTAAAGGGAGAGAATCCCACAGTTGGAAGATGAGCAACATAGAGACAGAGTCATTTTTTAACTATCAGAGGATTGAGTTTGGCCAGGTTGATGATCAAAAAAGTCAAGAGATCCAAATCTAGACCAAGATTGGGTAAGAACAAGGATGGAAGGTCCTATACATCATGACTGACAAAAGGTGCTAAAGTTCTGTGGAGACGCAAAGATGATCTGATCAAGCACTGTCGGATCTGCATCACCATATGGCAAGCGAACGACCAAAATTATCAAGACAACTAGCTAAAATTGTTCCCAACCACCCTAAGTAATGTCACCATTTAATGGTACACGGAGCAGATGGAGGTTCCTTACACCTGTTTCACATCTTGCAAAAAAAATTAGTAAAGAACTCGAGGAATTCAAATTGCTGTGAAATGATAATGAAATTGTCGCAGAGATCTATAACACACACCAAGTTAAGACAGAGATTGTCTGCACATACACCCAATGGCTCAAGTAGTTACTAGGAAAATTAGAAGCCAAACCTGCAGAGAACCTGAAAAAGCAGAGGTTTATAGAGCTCTTTCCAGGACTTTAGAGGAAAATGAGACTGGTACCTTTGATGACTTGAAGCTTATGATAGAGTAAAAACTTGGAAAGCATGGAGAAGACATCTACTAGGTCCAAGGCTTATAGTGATTTGGAGAAAATGATAGAGATGAGTTTGCAGTGATTGAAGCATTGAGAAACAAGATGATGAAGGAAATCAAGGAAGACACTAGAAGTGAGGCTAAGGACATTTGGTGTACTAAATAGCGGACAATAGATAATAACAATGTTATTTTTTTACAGAGTACTTTTTGCAAGATTTTGCAAATTGCAGCTCACATGGTCAAGAATTGCCCCTTTAGTAAAAGGAAAAAGGAAACAGAAGTTGTGCTGAGCTGAGGTGATTCCTTTAATGACTTGAAATGCGTGGAAGAATTCAATACGATTCGAGTGGAAGATCCATAGTGTAATGTAGGAAGTGCAATGATGTGGTCATTTTGCCAGGAACTGCCTGACCAACCAAAGTTGAATGAAAGTTATGTAGGGGCGCCTTTTATATTTTTGGTTTTTTTCTCTGTTTTGGTCCTTTCTGTTTTTCAAGCCCTTCGAAGTGGGTTTGAATTTGGAACTATTCAATAAAGGAATGTTTTAGCACAATCTTTAGGGACATGGAAATTAGTTCCTTATTGGATATGATGGAATTCTGAGTTGCTGTCAAGGAGTTATGACTCTGGCAAGGTATATGCTAGCTTTTTAGTAGTTTTCCAGAAGACTGTCTAAAATTTCCACCCAAATCATTCACCCTTAAAAAGCAATGGGTCCCGTTGCTACTGTTATATCCCTATTAATTTTATTTTAAATATTATGATTTTTGTAATTTTTCTAAGTATCAATGCTGATATAAACCCTAAATAATAATAAATCACTGAAATATGCAAAACTGAAAATACCCAACTGCAATATTTATTCAAATATGTTGAATATGAATTTATTACATCAAACCCTAACCTGAAACTGCATAGAAAGCATGAAAACTGAATTTTCTTTGAAACCCTAGTTGAAAGAGGAATTTTGGAAGTACGGCACCCTGTTGGAAGGTACGGCAGACCCTTGGCAGCAATAATAAATCTCTGTGAGTATGATGTTAGCAGAATTTTCTCTGAAAAGAATGACACCAAGGCTGGAAGTGTACTGCAGGTGGTACAAAAGACTATAATTTCAGGTGCAATAGTGAATAGTGATGCCATGACTAGTGATGCCATGAATAGCGATATCAAGCTGAAATGTCATTTCTGGAGAATATTTTATTAATTTTCTCAACTATTGTAGCCCTATACACAACCATAAATCAGTCATCTGTACCTTTGAATCGAAAGCTTTGGTGTAATCCCTAGATGGAATTACCAAATGGGTGTGAGGGTTTTCGTCCTTCGTGTAAAATATGGAAGCTGCTGCCTAAAACTTGCAAAACAAGCGTTTGTGAAATTGTTCGAATGATTGAATGATTCAATTTTTCCAATCAATTCTTTTAATAAGCTTTTTTCATCCAAAACCCTAAAAGTAATTAAAATTACTTTTAATTAGATATTCACTTTTTTCCATCCTCATAATTATTAATTACTTTTGGCCATGTAATTAATATTTTCTTTTTGGCCCCTTTTAATAATAATACACTAAGTGTCCTTTTTCCAAGTTATAACTTAAAGTACCTTTTGGACAACTTAATGAATTATTATTATATTATTTCCCTTTTTAATCCCCCTTAGCCTACGGGAATAAAAATAGGCTTTAGATCCTCCGATTTATTTAATTCGAGAAAGGGGACATTACAGTCCGCCCTTCCCAGAATTGCTTGCCCTTAAGCAATGTCTGAGCCATCATGCAAAGACCAGGATCCCAAACCAACCTTTTTGTCTCTTCCAGTCCTCCATGTGAGGTAGTTAGCTTCTGCTGCGCTACTCTGATATAATGATGAAATGGAAGCCCTGTACCCAATGATGCTTCCCAACAACCTCCATGAGTGAACCCATGATAGTTGAATCATGAATCAATTGTGATCTAGTGAGAGTACTACCAAACGCAACACTCTCCATTTTGTTTGTTGTGACAACTGTAGGGGCTCCATTAACAATACCCTGAAGTACTAACTCCCCCTATCTGATTGGAATCTCAGCTCCATAGTCCGGTAATTCTGTGTGAATTCCCCAGGAAATGTATCCAAAGGTGCACACCTAAAACCATCACAGGTTGTTTTATGCCCACCACATAGAAATCATCATGCATCCTATGACTGCCAAGTGTCACCTCTAATTGTTGAATTCTCTTGGTGCAAGGAATAGTAAAGCCATCAACTACCATAACATTGAACCCATCAAAGTTTTCTGTTTTCAATCGTCTTCGGGCTACTAATCCCTCCTCTATGAAATTGTGGGTTGCCCCATGTCAATCAGCATTGTGATCTTGTGCCCATGCAACACTCCACGAACTTTGAAAGGATGATACTTGTGGTGTACCTGAAAGTGATGCGAAAGTGCTCCTAGAAATGATAATGTCCGGGTGCCTCCCGAGCTACCTCCTTCCTTTTTTAAAAATTTTCTGGTTTAGGTTCCTCTCGCTTTTGTCTCATCATCTAATAACACCTCTATGTAGTGTACCTGACCTTGTTTAAGGCATTTATGACCCGGTTCCCATGGATCCTTGCAAGTAAAACAAAGTTTCTTCCTTCTAAGCTCATTTATGGTCTCGATATCCTTCCCTAAACCCGGGGCAGCTCTTTCTGTGAATTCCCTGCTTGCTGAAATGACTTTCTTTGCTGCCCATTTGGAGGTGTTCTTTGCTGCTCTACAATTGATATCTCTTGTTGTTCATTAGGTACTGATTTTGGCTGCCCAACAGTTGCTGCCTTTTGCTGTCCTAAGGGCAGAAACTTCCCTTTTGGGGCTGATGTTTCCAGATCCAAAGCCTTTTTAATGGCTTCTTGAAGAGAAGTAGGGCTGAAAGCTTTCACTAATCCTCTAAGTGGTTCAGCTAAACCCTCAATAAACAATACCACAAGCCTCCTTTCTACCACATTTGGTACCATTATTGATAACTTTTGAAAATCAGCCACATAGTCATCTACTGAATTGATTTGTTTGAGTTGAGCTAACTCCCGAAAATGAATTTCTGGATCAATTCTATCAAATCTCTCAATTAACCTGGTACTAAACTCACCATATGAGTGGATGTGATTGTGTCCTTGTGTGATTAGCCAATGGCACCACCACCAGGGCTTAGTGGAATATCAAATAGGTCCCTTGTGACCTTATAAAGTACTTAAGTTGTCATGGGATAGCCCTTAGTGGATGGAACATCACATCTCCACCGTCGGATATGGCCTATCCTAACCATCAGTTTAGACAATATGTAAAGAACCCTAGGAATTGTTATAGAACCCTATAAATGTTGAATAATTTCATTAACGTTGAATAACAAGATGGGAAAGAGGGATTGAGGACTTGGAGGAAGACTAGCTCATAGTCTTTTTACTTATCCTCCAAGCCCATGGATGACTTCCATTAATGGAGTCTACAAGCTATTTCAAGTTTCTAGATTAATTTCAGTTCTGTTTTCGAATGAACTCAATGCGTGGTTGGGTAGATTCTTTGGTTGGGCAGATTCTTGTTCGTTTTGGCTTCTCCAGACGTCTCCAAGAAGTATGAAGTTCCCATATGGAGGAAAAAGGTCTTTGTGGCCAAAGGTGTAGACAACCATTAATGGCTGCCTAGTGGTGTTCATTTTTTTGGTTTGGTTTTATTTCTTGATGTTCTTCAATTGTTGTTGGGCTGGTTACAAGGCTCGCGACCTTGCAACATGGATGAAAAGGAGTTATGGGCCAAAAGCTTCCAACAAACAGTAATGGCCATCTTCTGGCCTTCAAGCTTTTTCTTATAGATTGTTTTTATGAATCAGTAGTCTTTATTTTTGAAGGGGTCTCCAAGTACCACCCTTGCATCTCTGTTCACAAGAAGTGGAAAAAGCTCTTGTGGCCATTAATGGCCTCCTCATGGTCCCACGAACATGATTTTTCTTTAATTACTAAAATTATCAGATCTGTTCTAAAAGTTTGGGGAAAATTTGTGAGCATATATAGTAATTTTCATTTCAAAATTGATTTGGAGTCCCGATGATGTGCGGAGCCTAAGAAACAAATCCACAAAGTTGAGCCTATTTACAAAGGAAAAGTTGGAAGATTCAGACTTGATTTTAAAAGAAGTAATGATAAATAATCTGCAGGTCCTAAAATTATGCCATAAATTCTACATGACCGTGAAGAAGTCTAGTTTCAAAATAAATTAATTCAAGAGAAATTAGATATTGTTTGACCTAGACAAAAATTTAGACACAGAACTGCCTCTTTAGGTCCTCAATATAATTAAGCATGTAGGACAACTTTTGAAGCAATTTTGTTAAGCATCATTACTTGTACTTTCACGAGCATTCATAACTGTACTAAGTGAACATTTATAACATTTTGAAGCACAAGAATAATCATTTATTGCTTTCTTTGTATACAACTTTATCAAACAAATGGTTACAAGGGGTATGCAAGGTGATTTCACCCAAAACTTGCTTACATGAAACTAAAGAGGTTTTAACATTTATCATTAATAATTACATGTCTTTTGCTAGGCCAAATTAACCACTTAAAGTATTCTACAAAGTACTCCAAGCATGATCAAAAACTCTAGGAAACCACAAACATAAGCTCCAAGAATCTTGGATACACAGAAATGCCAACTAGGGAAGGGTACCGACATACTGGGTACTGGTATGTGCCTGAAACGCTTCAAAAATGCCAAAACAGTCCCGGGTATGGCATGGGGACATTTTCAATAAAATATGGAAGAGGGACGGAAGCCTCGTAAATATTATTGATGTTCAATAAAATCAGATTACAATAGAAGGGCTGCAATACTTATAGCCTTATAGGTATTGTACAGCCATATGTAGACAAACGAGATGTTGCAACAATGCAACAATAAACACACCCATGTACACAAAATTACGATAAATGGTTTGAACAATATATAACCATATAACAACTCTAATAATGACAAAAACATGCTACGGGAATACTATTCCCAAATACAATTAAAATATGGTTTATAACCACACCCTAAGTCACCAGGTTCGAGTTCGCGTTCAAGTTCGACAAGGATAAAATTCGGTTCAAGTTCGACCAATGGAAAAAGTTCGAAAAAAATTCGGCTTTAAGTTCGAAAAATAGAAAAACATAAAAACATATGAAATTATGTCAAACCACAATCTTAAACATGTAATATTAAGTTTTTAGACTTCATACTAACCATGTCATAGCCTTAGAGGCTATTTGTTACATCAAAATGTTCCATATCATCAAATAGCGAACATACTCTATAGCCTTATACGTTGCTTACATCAAAAAGTTCCATATCATCAAAGAGCAACTACTCTATAGCCTTATAGGCTGCTTACATAAAAAGTTCCATATCATAAAAGAGCGAACATACTCTATAGCCTTATAGGCTACTTGCTACATCAAAAAGTTCCATATCATCAAGAGCACTTGGCTCATCAACATCATCATCATCACTAGATTCATCACAAAGGAAGTCAGGATCATTTGCATCCTCCAAGTCTTCTGCAACAGGTTGGGATTGTGAAGAAGATTCTTTTTCCATATTTTTCATGCACATCCGTAAATTGCTACGAACATAAACAAGATCTCCTAACTTTCCCGACAATAACTGTTTCTTTTCTTAGATTGGATGTGATCAAAACAACTCCAATTCCTTTCACATGCTGATGCACTTGCTCCTTGACTCAAAATTCGAAGAGCAAAGCGTTGTAGTTCTTTTGCACTTGATCCATAATATTTCCACCATTTGTATCCCTCAAGAAGTGGCCTATCATCCTTGGCTCCTCGTGTTGAAAATACCCCTTCTTCTGCCCTAAATGCCCTTGTTTGGTGCCTAATTATCCTTGCAAGTTCAGGATCTGGAACAAGTTTGTCAATGGCTTCATAAAGCCCACCCATGACTTCAGAATCACTCTCCCTATCTATATGAAAGAGCCTAGGCTCCAGATAACAAGCTGCTTGAATGTAAGGGTGTGTGCATCATTTTCCATCTTACATCAATGACATCCCATATTTCTTTGTAATCTGCCTCCACATCATTGAATGCCTTCTGAATGGTTTCCTTACAATGGTCCATAGCCTCATAAACCATGCCAAGACAAGGAGTGTCACCATCAACCATGCGAAGCACATCCACAATAGGTTCACAAACTTTTAGAACTTTGTTTGCACTTTCCCAAAAATTGCTGTTTAGAATAATTTGTTCTGCATGCTTTCCCTTAGAGCTTGTTGAAAGGGTAGATCTTTCCCACTCATTGCAACAAATCACTGACCTTATTGCAGCTTTCTCTTCAACTACTCTTTTTAAAGTGATATAAAAAGAGGCAAACCTTGTTTCACAAGGCCTCAATAACTCCTTAGATGCATGTTGTCTATAAATGCTCAATGTAAGGCGGTGGTTCCTTATGAAGTTTGCAATTGTCCTCCCCCTTTGAATTGCTTCATGAACCCATGGAAATTTGGCCAAGTCCTGAAGTAGCAAATTCAAGCAATGAGCTGCACAAGGGCTCCAATAGATTAGAGGATACTTGTCCATTATCATTTTTCCAGCGCCTACACAATTAGTGGCATTATCAGTGACAATCTGAACTACATTTTCCTCACCCACTTCCTGAATTGCTTCATCCAATATTTTGAAAATAAACTCTGAAGTCTTCTTGTGGTTCATGGTGTCAACCACTTTCAGAAAAGATATTCCTGGGCAATACACCAAGACATTAATTAAGGGTCTTTGACACATGTCAGACCAACCATCACTCAATATACTGCAACTGTTACACTCCAAGAGGCCTTGATGTCTACCATGTTTCCAGTTACCCTCTCTTTTGACCTTTCCAAAAGAGTAGTTCTAAGCCTTTCTGAACTAGGTGGAATATATCCTTTGCCAAATTCAGATATTTTTTTATTGCATTTTTAAAAAAGGACTCCTTGCCACATTAAATGGAATGGCACTTGAATAAAACAAATCTGCTAATGCATCATCTACATCTTGTTTTTGTACTGGCTTCCACATGCCAAGAAGTGTTCCACTACCACATGTGTTTGATTGCATACATGATGATGACATGCTTGAGGAAAAGCCTTTTGATGTGTTCCTGGAAATAGCTTCTTCAATTCTCTCTTCTTTTGTATTGCTATATGTTTTCCAACAAGTGATTGTTGTTCCTCTCTCTCCAATCTTGCTATGATCTCTGGCGTGACATTTGGACAAGCTTTAACACCGCCACCAGGTCCACCCGCTCTTCCAAGTAGGTGGTCCACTGCCTGGTTATACCGGTAAAAACTTTGCTACATAAATTACATTTGATTTCATTCCCAGTCCCTGTGCGTGTCACATGCTTCCATCCCTCAACTTTCGACGTTTGAGGAGCCATGAAATCGCCTGCAAAAGTAATATATATTTTTAAAACATGCTCAAAATTCAAATATATATGCTTCACAATTATAAAAAAATAATAAAAATAAAAATGCTTTTATAAAGGAAATTATAAAATATTAAAAATAAACTATTTATACATGAAAATAAAAATAAACAAATATCTATATGCTTCACAATTATCAAAAAATAAACAATAAAAATAAATATATTTTTATAAAAGAAATTATATTTTTAAAATATTTTTTAATAAAAGAAATTATTAAAATAAAAAATAAACTTTTCATACATGAAAAATAAAAATTAACCAATATAAATATAAATAAGCAAGTAAAAATAACAAAGTAAACATTAAAATCCTAAACACTTAACATTTAATGAAAATAATTAAAATAAAAAGACTTAAAATCAATTTCAAATATCTATATAAAAACATTATAATTAATATTTAATAATTTATATTTAAAATTTAAAAAACGTAAAGAATTATATTTAACAAAAATCTTAAAAATAAAAATCATTAAAATTTATTAAAAATATAATAATAATTTATACTTAAAAAGACATTTAAAATTTTAATAAATTTAACATAATAAAAAATTACAAACTACCAAAATTACTATATAATAATAGTTTATATTTAAACAAAAAACATTTAAAAATATTAATAAATCTAAATTTCTAATAAAGCAAAAACATTTAAAAATATTAATAAATCATATAAAACAAAAAATTAATAAAAACTTTTAACTACGTATTTACTTCACTACGTGTAATATGATATTACACGTAGTGAAGTAAATAAAAAACATAGTTTTAAAAACAATTAAAACAAATCGTAATAAAAAAATCTAAACTTACATAAATGAAAACAAAAAGCATATAATAAAAAAAACACAATAAAAATTAAAACATTGAAACTTTAAACGAACCCTACCTGGCTCTCCGTCAATGGTGGTCGATGCAGCAGCGGGCGCTATGATGCAGATGCTGGTTTGATGGCAGCCGCAACAGCTCTCCACACTGACGTTTATGGCAGCCGCAACAGCTCTCCACAGGCTCACGCAACTCTCCACGGGCTCACGCAGCTCTTTCCACAGGCTCACGCAACTCTCCACAGACTCACACAGATTTGTTTCTCTCTCCTCACGACTATGGCAGGAGCTTTGTTTCCTCTCACGCAGATTTTCGATGCCTATGCCCTCGCGAACTCCAGAAATCTACAGCAGAAGAATGCGTGTTCTGCAAACTCGAAGTAGGGTTTTAATAGGACGTTTTGCCCCCTTTCCCGCTAATTTTACGCGCGTTTTTTTCCCACCAATTCCGTCGCGATTTTCAAGGCGAATTTGGACGAATTTGGGCGAATTTATTCCCCGTGTCAGAAGTTCGGCGAATTTCGAACTTGAAGCCAAAAGTTCGCCGAACCTGGTGACTTAGACCACACCATATCGACTTAAAACAACAATAATAATAATTACCTATGGTAAATTAACTTAGGTAAACTATGGTTTACCTAACATGGTATGTGCAAACGCTTCCAAAATGCCAAACAAATTCCAAAGTGTTGGCTATATTTTCTGCATATCCGAAAACCTAGGCAATCATGAGATAAATCTCCCTCATTTACCGGTGAGGCTCTCGTGTAGATTTGTCAATTTAATATGCCGTAGCTATATGGGGGTATTACTTTAACCATGCAAATCATGAACCATAGTCAGTATAGTTTTGCTTTAAGTAAGCAATCGTTTAAAGAAAGGAAATATCTGATGAAGAAGGAAATAATAAAAACACAGGAAAGAAAGAGGGAAGATGTGTAACCCAATCAATAAATTACAGAGTTGATTGCATGGACATAGACATAACTAATAGATATTAACACACAAAATTATAAGCAAAGGCAACTTTCGGATCTTGATCTAGAAAACACAAAGTTTATAAGTAGATCTAAAGACAAAAAGTTAGAAACAAAATGCACTGTGACACAAAGTTCTCTGGATATTTGCTTATTTCTATTCCTTTCACATGAAATAGCTATTAGGGGTTTCAAAGACAGTAGTCCTGGAACACAAGAATACCGCTTACAAATTCTTATCCTTTAACCCGTAGGTTTTTCCTCTACTTATAGTATGTAGAGGGAAATTACAAATAGGAAGCTTTTAGTGAACTGACACATGTGGAAGTTGTAAAGGAAACAATTGGCAATCTCCTTCTAGAATTCGTCTTTGCATGACATGCATGATTTGCAGCTGAAGATAAAACCTTCTACTTTGCATGTATGCCACCTATTTCCAAGTAGTTGACTTCTTCAAGTAATGGTTTTTAAACCAATCACTTAAGTTTTATAATTTAATTGATCGCTCAATTACTTTGTCGAAGAAAATAAGAGAAAGAAGAAGAAAGAGGAAAACTACAGTCCTGTTCTTTTTGCATATTCTGCATGCAGTTGATTCTTTTGCTCCTGATTCTCACCAAACTGGATCTAGAAGCAGCTGGATCTAGAAGCCGCTGGATCTGGAAGCGGCTGGATCTAGAATTTTGCTTACGGGTGTTGCCTTTGCCTTGTCTTCCCTCTTATCCTTGAAGCTTTTGCAGTTCTTCTCCAGTACATGCATCAGTGCAATGTTTGCCGTAAATAACTCATCTTTTTATTTTTAATTGCATATGAACAATTAAAAATTCTGAAAGCACTCCGGGTGAATGCAAATTCAATGAAGGCTTCAACTGGAAGATTGGGAGCACATGCACAAGATCCTGGAAGGAATTTTTCATGCACTGACTTCTACATGGGCTGCATTAGAAACAAGAGGATGAAGCCTTTGCAATTATGGATCTAGATCTGGATCTGGATGTTATGCATGATTCTGCTGATCCTTTTCTTTTTATTCGGCCGAATTCTTTACAATTGGTGCAGATCTGGGAATTTCTTCAGATTCGGAAGATATATTCAATGTATTGGACATTGATTTAAGCTCCCTTTCAATTATATAAGCACCTATAATGAATACCTGCAATTAATTCAGACAAAGATGAAATCCGGAGCATGAACACTTGATTTTTATCATAAAAATCTGCATATAGAACCTGCTGCCCCAAAATTTGAGGTTTTGTTTGCATGCAAAGCAAGCATGAATTTTGTCAACTTCATCTGTGCACCTGTACCACTATGCAGACAATTAATCAGACTTAAATCAAGCTCCTTCAAACCTAGGCGCCAAACTTTGAAGCTTTCCGGCAGTGAAAACACCTTCCTCTGAGCAAAATTCCTCTTCTTTGGGCGCCAAAATTGCCTGGGCTGCACTTCCTTGCTAAAGAATTAATTACTTCATTAATATGGCAGCCCATGCTTATATAACCTTCATCATTCTATAATTAATTATTGCCCCTCCTATTCCTGGCAATTAATTAATTAATAAACATGCTTTTCTCTTCAATTTGGGTGCCTATTTTGTGCATGCTCATCGCTGCTATTAAATAAATTAAATTTATTTAACTTTAGCTTTCTACTTTCACTCCACTTTGACTTCACAGTGTGCTTTGACCTCATGCGCCAAAAATAAGAATTAATTCCATCAATAATACTTTAAAAAGTATTATTTCTCCTCTAGGTGGGTCGCACTTTTTTGCATGAGAGAGGGCTGCATTAAATAAATTAAATTTATTTAATTTTAGAATTCTATTTCCAATTTCCTTTATCCCCTTCTCTAGTGTTGACTTTTCCTCATGCTTGGCGCCCATTTTGGAAATAGAATTAATTAATAAATGCAATTAAAGCTTATCCTTCTATTCCAAAAGGGGTCGCACTTTTTGACATGGGTGCTTTCTATTTTTAAAAGTCAATTTCCAATGGGATTATTCACCCTGCACCACAGCTCCAAAAATCCCATGATCCACTTAAGTTGTTTGACTTTCATAATGAGATTTTTTACCCTGCAAGGCAGGTAAGAAATTCCCATCAATGCCTTAAGTGATTTTCTTTTATTTCACAATGAGAATTTTCACCTTGCAAGGCAGGTAAGAAATTCCCTTTGCCTGCTGCCTCTAATTTTCCCATTATGACTTAAGTGGCTTTGCTTCCATGGGAAAAAGTACCCTGCCAAGCAGGTACAAAATTCCCACCTGCCTGCTGCTACCAAAAATCCCATTGTAGCTTAAAACCTTCCTTTCCCAAAAATGCGACCTGCCCAGAAGAGGCCTTTTTGTGCACGACTTCGTCTTTTCAGAGAGAACCAGACCCCCTGTGGCAAATTCTTTCGGCATAACGTCCATAGATGATCTCCAGATACTCCAGGCAAGAAAATAGACTGAACCGACAAAGGAATTGACCTAGAGAAATTTCACAGAAAACAAAACGAGAAAACACCAAAAACGCAAAACGTTGCCAAAAGTCACAGATAAAGCCCAAGATTCATTCCTGGTGGAAACCCTACTGGTATATGGGAATATTGACATGTAAGACCACAACAGGGTTAAACCGAGCACAATTTGCCTCAAACGGGCTTAAAATAATTAAATAAAAATTTCTCGCAGGCAAACCCCAACGATAGAATACGAGTTTGGGCATCTGGGTATTTGTCGAAATTGGCTTATATGACTCTCTGGGAATATCTTGACACAATACAGACATTTTCTGGCAATAAAAACACAAAACGACCCATTATTTTAAAAGTACGAAATTTTTAACATGGGGTAGTCTCAGATTTCAGAGTGAAATCTGGGACACCACCCAAGTATGGCATAGGGACATTTCTATACTGTTTTCAACAAATATTTGTGGTTTTCAAACGCAAAAAATAAAAATAAAACACTATATACTTCAGTTTCAGCAGTACTTGCGGAAAATCTAGATTATATATTCTAGAATCTAGATTATAATTATGTACATAAATTTTTTTAACCATGTCAAATGTTTTGAACTTCCATGAATATAAAGTATTTTAGGTGTTTTATCTTTAATGAACGAAAATTGACTATTATGCATTTTTAAGATATATTTAAATTTTTGTAATAATATATCATATGGACATTTTTGTGTTGTTTCACCCAAGGGTATATTTTCAAAATCAGAGTTTCCACATTTCAAACACATATCCGTTCTTGGACTTGTTTCTTGGCAACCTAGCCAAGAATACATCTGCAAGGCCAAGGCAATGAAGTGCTCACCTCCCATCCGATTTCCATCATTAGGTGGTTACTTTCTAGTTCTACTCTCATCCTATATGCTGAAATACCCTCCATCACTCAATGCAAAAAACGCACATCCATGACACATGTGTACTAAGGTATCTTTTGAAGAAATAATCTATAAGGAGATGAAGGGGAGGAGTCCCAAGAATAAAGTAAGATTCCACAACCAAGAAAGGGGAGTTTAATTCCCATTCTAAGGGGTGAGGGAAGGAGGTCTTTAGGAGTTTCTCACCAATTGCAAAACCAATCCCAATGATACGTGAGATTCCATGGCCACAAAAGAGGAGTTTAAGTCCCACTCGGATGGGTGAGGGGAGGAGGACTTTTGGAGTTACCAAGTTGCCATACCAACCCCAAGGTTTCTTGTTATACACAAAGCAACAAGGCATATGTCCATGCTTGTCAATCTCCTTTACACAATAAACAAGCTAAACCCATTTGGGCAACCTAACCATACCATTTCAAATCCATAAAATGACAGAAAAACAACAATAAAAAGTGGGAGGAAAATCCTCAAAGCACCTTCTCAAGGGTCATTAAAAGTATAATGACCTTAGGCCTAATCAAGCTTTAAAATTGAAAAAGGATTGCAAGTCAAATGACGTTACCAATCCCACAAAAGCTAAACTTCAAGACAAAGGGGATTAAGAAATTCAAATGGGGAAAACACATGCTAAGTAAGCTCCTACTTGTTGGGAATGTTTTAACTTTGTATAGCATTGTGCAAGAATTATCACTAGTGGATTGTGTTGTGTAGGCTTACATAGCACTAAGTGCACATGATGGTTCTTGAGAGGCATGTGCACAGTGTATGGGTAAATGGGACTTGCACTTGAGACTCGTGCAATGTGGTTTAGAAGACAGTGTCTGCAACTATGAGTATGGTGACTGTGCGCAATGAGAGTCGCATTATGGTGCACAAAGGCTTTACACAACATTGGATTGTAATAATAATGTGTTGTTAGTACTTGTTTGATTAGGATGAAAGATCGGAGGTGTGATGCAATGTGTTGAAGAATATCCTAACACGGTGACTAGAAGAATATCTTGTATTTAATGATTGAGCAACAATTAGAGAGAATATTGAAATTTTTTTCGTCTCAGTAAAGTTATGGGTTGATTTTAAGCATGCAATCGCTATTAGAGCATAGAGATTCCTATGCGTAAAACTAGGAGACATGGTTGTAACAATTATTGTGGTTGTTGGCTTTGTATGTTATATATACCAATTGTGTCAGGATGTACATAAAATAGGAAATCAAAGTATTATAGTTGCAATTTGTTCGTGCATGGGTTATCAAAGTTTTGTACAACCGAGTCTTTTCCGGATCTTCTTTTATAAACGGGTTCAAAGTTAATGCAATAAGAACGACTTTTATTGCTGTGGTTTTTCGCCCGAAAGGGTTTTCCTAGGATAAAGTCAGTGTCTATATCTCGTGTGATATTCTTTTGTGTTGTGTAGATCTATATCATAGTTTCTTCTTAGAAGATACCTATTGGTATAACAAATCTATAAAGATCCCAGTTCTCGTAAGGCATATTTCCAACATCTCATATTAGAATGTAGTTTAGAGCTCCATAGGGTCCTTGGGGTAGATTTGTAATAAGTGTACGTTGTGAGAGGGTCCTTGTGTTATCAAGTCTTGCATGTCGACATGTATGAGAGTACGAGAATAGAGATTGACAAATTCAATGGACAAAACTTTTAGTTACGAAAGATTAACATGGAAGATCTCTTGATGGATAGAGATCAGTGGGTCGTAGTGTCACAAAAAGGACTTGCAAGGTTAAACCAAGAGGAATGGTATAAGACTGGTAGAAAGGATGGAAGCTCTATCCAACCGTGTCTATTAGAATCGGCAGTGTTAATGAATGTATCCGATGAAAAGATGACAAATGCACTACAAAGATAAGTTCATAATGTTGTACTGCAGACTAAATCTTGGTCAACACACTATTTTTGCAAAGGAAAATGTATTCCTTGAGAATGAATGATGGTGACTCAATTATAGAGCACGTGAATGTTTTCAACACATTGCTAAGTGAGCTATTGTCCATGGATATAATCATGGATGATGAAGATAGGTGTATTATGCTTTTATGTTTTTTTTTGCCATACTCTTGGGATACTCTATTAATGACAATCACTAGTACCTCATCTAAGCTAAAGATGGATGATATTGTTCCGGCCTTATTAGCATAAGAAGTGTTGTCATAAGTCCATTTACGATCGCTGGGTGATGCATCGGTGGTGCATGGGAGAACATTGGAGAAAGGAAAGAGAGGTTAGGTGATAAGTGTGTGAAATCTATATGCCTATATTCCACAGGGACGTGTCTCCGCCTTTTAGGCTTGTTCCCTTACTAGGGACGTTTTGGAAACTCGGGGACGGGTAGAAACCTCCCCTACCTGTCCCCAATTTGTTAAAAATTAGGGACGTCCCGCATGGACATCAAAATTGGAGTAGGGGATGACAGGGGATGCCCGCACGTCTCGGTACATCCAGAGGACTTCTACAAGACCCCAACCCGTACCGGGGACATCTTGGTGTCCCCTACGTCCCAACAAAGGTAAAGTTTAAAAAACACAGTTAATTTAAAAAAAGGAATATGGGGGCCCACAAGGACCCCCACATTCATTCCTAACTAACCTAAACCTAAAACAACCTCTCTTACAACTAAAACAAAAAAGAAGCTCATTTTTGTCATTTCCCATCTTGTGAAGGAGAAGACAAAGAAAGAAAACAACAGAGAGAAGAAAAGAGAACAACAGTGTCAAAAAGGCAAGAGAGCAATATTCTACAATGAATTCATTTAATAGTTTTGTATTGCTCATGCGTAACATAGAGTAATATGTTTTGGTGATAAACAAATTGTGGTATTATGTTGAATGGTTTGTTGTGCAAAGAAAGGGTGTATAAACAAAACATTGAGTAATATGCTTTTGTGAAAAACACGGGGTGTTCAATATTTACCCAATTCTTTGAACTATGTGTATGAAAAGATAATGTAGAGTAATATGTTTTGGTGAAAAACATTGTAGTATCGATTGAATGTTGTGTTGTGCAAAGACAGGGTGTACGAACAAATGTTTTCCAAAGAAGACTGTTTTGACTAAATGTTGTGAAAGGATTGTGTGACTACAAAACACGGAGTAAAATTTTTGGTGAAAAAGAATGTGTTATTCAGTTCAATATTGTGTTGTGCGAAAAAGATGTATGAACAAAGCATAAAGTAATATGTTTCTGAACGAAACAACGGGTTTTTTTACTCAATTCTGAAAAACCCTATTATCATGAATGCTCAAAAGTGTGAGAATGCATTTGCTAATCAGTATGCTTGATGATGCATTTTAATTAATAGAGTTTTGTGCAGTGTTGTGTACTATATATTTTTTCTATGTTTCGAGACATTTTGTTGTTGTCTAGTTGAAACTTGTAGGCCATGGGCATTTCATTGTAATTATTATTGTAATTGAAACTTTAACCTTATGTGAAATCTCAATTAAGCTCCAATTTTATGTATTAAGGTTCTATAATATGTGTGATGAATGCTTTATCAATGTTATCATATGAATATTTGAAAATTCCTATATTTTTTATATTTTCTCTTATTTTTTAATAGTTATCCCTTGTTGTCCCCTAAGAAAAGGCCTCCAAAAAATACATCCCGAAAACACGCCTCCCGTCCCCGTCCCCAAACTTGGTGGAACATAGCTATATGCAGATCTAAGACTCAAGATACCTCCTTTGGAAAAGTGTTGGAATTGTGCAAAACTTGGCGTTTTAAGGATTGCAGTGCAAAGGTGGACAAGAGCAAACTATCAAACGATTCATCCTTAGACAATAAAGGATCCATTGATGAAAGTGGAGATACATACTGGAAGCTTAGGGTGCGCTTTCTTGCAATAAAGCATGGTTGGTCGACTCTAGAGAATCCTACCATTTGACTTCTCATAGGGACTAGCTCTACGAATATGAGGTGTATGATGTTGGTAATGTCTTTATGGGAGATGATTCTACTCACCCGATTTTGGGTGTAGGATGAGTGAAGCAAAAGTTTCGAGATGGGAGGATCAAGATTCTCCTTAGAGTTCTACACATCGTGTTTTGAGAAATCTAGTTTCGATTAGCAAGATGTGTGATGCCGGAGTGCAAGTGTCGCTCCCAAAAATGGTTGTAGAAATGGTGTGCGAGTGATGACACAATCAAGGGGTTACTCCTCGGGACCTTGTTCGAATGGATGTGAGTACAATTATTGGTGCTTGTAATAACATTGTTGTTCTTGAGGCCAATGAGGTACATGGGAAAACCAACATGCTTTCGGTAGAGGAGACAATGCTTTGGCTTGCAAGGTCGAGTCATACTAGTGCAAAGGGGTGGCGCTTAGCGCAATTCAAAGGAATGGCGAAAGAGATTGATGAGAGTCCCTTAGACTATAAAGCATTGCATGTATGGAAAACAAAGGAAAATAGTGTTTTCCACAAGCACTACATACCTAAAGGGGATCTTGTAGGTTATACATAGTGATGTGTTTGGGATGATGAAGGTCGCGCCACTGGGAAAGCCGTGTACTATATATCATTCATAGGTGATTTCCTAGGAAGACCTCGCTATACTTTCTTCGGGAAGAAATATCAAGTTTTCAATAAATTCAAGGAGTTCAAAGCTCTTGTGGAAAACAAGAAGGAGAAAAAGATCAAGGTGTCGTGCATGGACAATGGGGTAAAATTTTACTCAAAGGAATTTGAGGAATTTAGCTAGTGCCAAATTGAAAGAAAAGGACAACTCAATACATGCCTCAACAAAGTGGAATTGTAGAGAGGATGAACAAGACGTTGATGGAATGAGCCTTGTGTATGCTCAATTGTGCGGGGTCGAGAGTAGTTCTAGGCTGAAGCAAGATTTATTGCTTCTACTTGGTAAATCGCTAACCATCATTAGCACTAGAAAATATGACTCTCAGTAGGAAGCCCGGATTGTTAAGAAACCATCCCTTAAACACTTGAGAATATTTGGCTGCAATGCATGTGTTCATGTTCCAAATGAAAAGAGGACAATGCTTGACTATAAGTCTGAGAAGTGTCTTAATTGGATATGGGAGTGGTGTCAAAGGATACAATACGTGGAATCCTAAAAGAGAGAAGGCGATCTATAGATAGAATGTGGTCACGAGAGTTGAAGAGGATTTCTATGCGTAAGGATGTACGTAGTGGAGAAGCTAAGTTTGAACATTCGAAGGAGCAGCCAAATGAAGATACAAGGTGGTGTGGGTTGGATTAGAATATGAAGAGCCGTTATATGAGTATGAAGTTGTTGATGAAGAAGAGGCACTAGAGGAGGAAGAAGAACTTGCAACCCTTGTGTAGAGAAAATCGAATGAGTGCGTAAAGCACCAAAATGGTGTATTCCAAATGAATTTTGTTTTGCATTTCTACTTCCAGTAACTAATGTTGGTGATCCTTAGATAGTAAGTTTTTGAATCCAAGATGCACGTGTTGAAGAAATCCATGGGGAGATTGAGAGTCTCTAGATAAGAAAAAGAGTTGGGATGTAGTGAAATTAATTCCTGGAGGGAAGCTTGTGGGTCAGTAAGTGGGTTTTCAAGACGAAGTGCAATGCACAAGGAAAATTTGATAAGGATCGCCTGGTCATGTGAAAGGATTTTCTCGGTTGGAGGTTTTTGATTTTGGCGATGTGTTCTCTCCTATTGTGAAATTGACTTCAATCAGATTTTTCTAGCTATTGCTGCTACATATGATCTAGAGATAGATTAGATGGATGCTAAAACAATGTTTCTTTATGGGGAGGTCAAGAAGAAATCTATACGACACAACCTAAAAGTTTCGTAGTCAAATGAAAAGAGGATTTAGTTTGCTTATCAAGAAGTCCTCAGTATGGTTTGAAACAATCACCAAGGATGTGGACGCAAATTTTGTGCTTATGTGTTTAAATTTCTTTTCGTGCGCAAAGTGAGGCGATATACTTGTGTGTACTTCAAAGAATGAAAGAAATTTGTCATCATAGTTCTATATGTGGATGACATGCTATTGATTGGAAATTGCAAGGAAATATTCAAGCAGGTGAAGTATCAATTGTCCGTAGTTTGACATGAAAGATCTCAATGCCGCAAAATTCATTTTGGGCATGGAAATTACTTGAGATTGTGCAAATAGGAAGATTTGGTTAAACCAAAAGAAGTATGTTGAAATGGTATTAGAAAGGTTCAAGATGCATGACAACAATCTTGTGAGCACACCTTTACCAAATGGTCATAAACTCTCGGCCGTGCAAGGTCCAAAGACACAAGAAGAGTTGGAGGACATGGTTCAGTTCCATATGCAAGTGTGGTGGGAAGCTTGATGTATGCAATGGTCTGCACAAGACTTGACATTGCACATGTAGTGGGAGGAATTAGTAATATATGTCAAGTCCAAGGAAGGAACACTGGACTGTGGTGAAGAGGATCTTCAAATCATAGTATGCATACTAGGCAAGTACTTGCCATTATTTTCCTTGGCTGACTATTTTCCTGAAAAACTTGCTAGAACTTGCACAACCAAGTTTTTGGCGAATACTTGTGAGTCTTTGGCGAATATTCACATGTTTTTGGCTAATATTCGCAAATACTCCCGAGTTTTTAGAGAGATTTTTAAAAAAATATTTTGCTTAAAATTTATGTTCTTAAAGAAATTTGTGTATTTTTTAAGTTGAGTATTGTCGAATATTCGTTGAGTGTCGCCAAGTCAATTTTTTTGGGTCTACTGAGTATTGTAGTTTTCTCGAGTGGCCCTAGTGGCCGGATGCAAAGTACCATATTCCTTGTTGCATGCCTCAATGGTTTCTACCATTGATGGTTCCTCAAATGCTCTATGACTCTCCTTAGGAAGGAAAGTGCCCTTAAAGAACTTAGGAGGGGGTTGTGTTGAATTCTTCTCCCCACTATGGGAACTCCCTTCTCCATTGGAGTTTGGCGTCTTGCCATTTCCCAAAGCTTCCGTGATGAGTTTGGTCATTTGATCACTCATGGTTTTTTGAAGTTCCAAACCACACCCTTGCATTAGCTCTTGTAGAAATTTTACTTGATCCGATGTGAATGCCCCTTCATCCATGTTTCCCTTATTTCTCCTCTTATAACACTGAAACTTCTTATCACCCTGCATACACAAATCACCCACACGAAAAGAGGAAAGAAGCTCTGATACCACTGTAATATCCTAGAAGGACGAAAACCCTTCTAGTGGTTTTGTTGGAGGACGAAAACCCTTCAACATTGATTGAGCTTGAGGAGAATTGCAGATTTGAAGAAAGGAAAGCATATTCAGATTTTTATTGGCATCAAGCAGCCTTCCCTAGTGGAGCGACCTACCTTGGAGGGTGGTTTGGTGCCCTAGAGGGCATAAAATTGAGATCTCACTTCATTTTCTGATTTGGCATATTTTATAAGGCCGGAATCTCCATTTTGGTGATTTTTGGCAAGGGTTTACTATTTTTCCTAGCCCTCGGTTTTGGCTAGTCTGCTGCTGATTTTAATTAATTAATTCCAGTTGTGTAATTTGATATTCCATCCATCTTTTGATGTATTTGTGATTCATAAATATTGTCGTGGATAGAATAATTGTTTTGTGGCATTATTCATTGATGTGTATCATGAAAAGTGCTCTTGAATTCCATAAACAATTCGCTGCCCTAGAATATTGCTAAATTCAGATTATTTTCAGTTGGCTGGTTTTAAAAATCAGACTTGGTTATTTGGCGTTTTAGCTATTTAATTTTCATTTTGTTTCATGGATTTCTCAATCCATGGAGACATTCAACTTCAAAAAAGTCGCAGAGCATTCAAAAAAACCACGAGAGTTTTAAAAAGCTGCATAACAAGGAGAAAGCCACGAGAAACCATGAAGATCATCTGAAGCTTGCGGATTGCACACAGAGCCGTGCCTTATTTGAAATCAAACATCCAACCACTCCACCGACCCAAATTTAATGAAGTATGGGTGTCATTCTCCACGACTTGTAAATTTGATGGCTTGCGATAGGAGCCATGTCAGGCACCCATACCTATCTACAAACATCTATGGCGATTGGTACTTGGAGGTTTCATCTCTCTCCTTCTCTCTTCTTCTTCCATTTTCTATAAATATGGAACTCATGCCTTGTAGAACAAATCCCTCTTTTGTTGTAACGACACCATGCCAAAATGGTGGCCAACTTCTCACGAGTTCCAGACCTTGGATTTGGTCTCTGTGATGCATTTTGTGCCTTCTGCCATGAATGTAATGGTCTGTGCATCATTTAAGCAATTAAATGTTGTGTTTGTGGCTACTCTGTGCCCTATGCTTGCGTTAATTACGTTCTTACCTCTCCATCCCTTATCTGGTATGCTTTGTTTTCTATCCGTAAAGTTCCATTTTTGTGTGTTGTAAATGTGTGGGAAGGGTTAGTTTATATGGTTTCAAGTCTGTGGCATGTCTGTCTACCCTCTCCTCCCGCGTTTTCTCCCCTTTCTTCCCCTCGTGGAGAGTGATAGACCCTCTCTTCTAGTGCTATCACCACCCCCTTTTAGCTTAGGTTTTTCTTTTCGCATCTCTCTCTCTTCCTGATCCCTTTGATGTGTTAGTTTGTAGGTTAGCTTAGAGGTAGTGTTAGCATTAGGTTAGATAGGTAGAGGAACCAACCTTCTCTGGAGGTTTGTCTCAAGATACAAGGTCCCACACTTGGAGACAATCCCATTTTAGCCAAAAGTATTGATCTTCCATGATAATATCCTAGGGTGGTACTTCTGCGTTAATAGGAACTACATATCTTTAGTATAATTGGACCTTGCAATCATCCAAAAAGTTAAAATCTCTCTGCCTAAATGTTCTGTTAGGTGAAAGTGTGAAGTACAAATAATACAAAGATTGTGTAGATAGTAGTTGCATACACTTAGATTAGGTTAATGATGTTAATTCAAATGTTAACATGATGTTGTTCATTTCATCGACTGATTGGTAGGACAAGAAATGTTCTCTTTAGTATTAGGATTGATCATCAATGCAGTTTGAAATATTGGAAAACTCTGCTTGCTGTGAAATTGTGTACGTTGTTTATAAACCACATCTTCTTGGATCTTATTTTTCACATCATTTTTCATTCAATATAATGCGACATTTTCTAGTATCCATATTTTGTGTGGAAACCAATTTTTCCTTACATGTGTTGTTATGACCCGTGTCCTCTTATTTTTGTGATAGAATACAGACACTTTGATTTTGTTTGTTTAACTTTATCCAAGATTATTTATAAATTCCAGCTTCAAAAAACAACAATTTTTTCCTGCATTTGAAGGATGAAATAGGAAGATTTCGTTTGCAGTTTGATAACATAGAATTAGATGATGTGGAATTGTAGGATGCACTCTGGACCTACCTTTGCATGTGTTGAGGTTCTAGAGACTATTATTGGTCAAAGTAGGCATTTGCCTATGCCTATTGATGCAGGTGTGCTGATGTTGCAAGCAGATGGCACAAAAGTTGTAAGTAATATCTTATGGCATAAGAACTGATACATTTCTTGCATATTATGGCCACAGTTTGCTAATAGAATAGTGATTGTTTATGTAACAGGATGCAAGTAATTTTGAACAACTAAAATCAGTAGAGTTGGTTGCGGCATATTCATCTTTATCATTTGGTTTGGGGTACTTCGGGAGCTCTATGGATCGGCCTAAGGCATGTCTACTGTTTTATGTGTTTGATTTTGAAAATGGTATAACTTTATTATTTCACCACACATATATAGTCTTGGTTTAATGATGGCTACATAATACCATTACCGTCAATATGAGAAATTAAGGCCAAAGCACTCAGTAAGGCATGGAGATTTGACTTGCCAGATAGTTTTCTGAGTTTGCTGACTAAGCAAGTAGGGAGTTATGTAAAGGATGTTTTAAAACACTAAATAAATAGCACTGATATGATACATATGGCTTGCAGTTACAGTCTAGAGGTTAATGGCAGCTAAGCTGCAAAAAAACATTGCTGTAAATTTTATTGCAATTTTTTTCCTCCTTCCCATATATCCTTATAGGGTCTCTAGTGGACATTAATAAAAATATTCTGCTCATTCTAATTCTATAAAAACAATTATGCATATTTTAGGTTATGCATTATTTAATGTTGTACTGTAACTAGGGATAATTGTGGTTAACTAGGGTCTGCCAACCATATATTATGTCATGATGTAGACACGAAGGTATAATATTACAAAAACACATAAAGTAAATAAGAAAATGTAAAACCAATAAATATATATTAAAAAAGCAAAATCTTAATAGCAATTGCTAATTATGAGTCAAATAATGTTAGACATCACTAAGGACTTTCTCTTAGAAAGTGATGATCGAACATTTTATAAACAGTTATTTTGATTGACCAACCAATTGCCCCCTAAATCTTGTATGTCACAAATTCTATATATTGCATTTCCTTGTACAAAGGTAAATGTTGTGCAAACATTTGCAAATACTTTAAACAAGCTTTATTCTCAAAATAGACAAAATAGGTATTGCAAAAAACATAATTGCGTATCAAGTAAAATGTTTGATGTATGACATATCCTATGTGGTAGATGCGTAATCTCGACTATGACATGGATTTTGATCAAGTCACGTGTTTTCATATACCGATTTTTTGTATGGTGTTGAAAGTTATAATGGTGAAGATGGTGCGAGAAGAAAGATACGACTTTATAGACAATAATTAGTCATTTGGTATTAATCTCACTCATGGACAACTTTGAAGGCGGCCTTGAGTTGTCATATCCAATCTTGTTGAGCCCGTGTTCTCTCGTGAATGGTCCTTGTATACACCTTACTTTTCACACTTACTAATGATTTCTCCGTCCCGGTTATTGACACTTTAATCTCCTTGAGTGTGTGCTTGAAGGCTCCTATCGGAGTAGGGTTTTCTGGTTTGTCAGTACGTGGTGAGAGAGGAGTCAGTGCGTGGCATCGCCCTAGCGTTCCCTAAAATGCCTCCCTACTACCTACCATTTACTATCTATTTGTGACCACTTGATATCCTCAATATTATTACCTTCACATCTGCCTATAACACCTTCAGATTTTAGTTCACCTTCATACCTCTTGCATGTGTTTGCTTTACCTCCATTCTCTCTCCTCACAACTTTAAATTGGGCTATTTGGGGCCAACTGCATCGCTATGGTCAATGTAGTCAAGTGGAACCCTTTTCCCAGCCAACGACATTAGCCGATGTCGATCTTTGTCACTAAGAGAGACCATGATTATAGTATATGTTCTCCTAGTTATAGGCATCATTGTTTTCTTTTTCTATATCATCATCACATATATTGTTCTACCGATGCTTGCAAATCTGCCCTTAAGTGTCTAAGAGGTTTAGGATTTAGAGAAACTTATACATGGAAGTCTACTTCAGAGCATTGGGTTACGAGGGAGAAACAAGAATAGGAGCTGCACCTAGAAGGTCTACCAAGTCTTTGGAGTCCCGAACTTTGGTTTACTTAGGTTTGTTACCTCTCCCTCTTGTGATCCACCTACAACTCCTTCGGGAGGTGTTACTAACCCCTGGGGCATTAATGCGCCAACAATGTTTTCACAAAGGTGAGTATCCTTAATCCCTCTCTTTTCTTTATGATGGTATCGTAGTTTATGTTTGATGTATCATGTATTAGGCTAGGATAGAGTAGTACATCTTTGTCTATTAGATTATCTATTAGAGCCTTTTCTTATTGCCACCATATTGCATTACAAATTTTAGCCTAGAAACCTTATAGCTCTTGCTTATTAGCATTACTCTTACAACTAGGATTCTTGTAAGCCCCCACCCCTATCCTAGACATAGGATTTGGAACCCTATGCCTTTGGTATGAGTGTGGACTCCTATCTTCTAGATTGATGACTATCACAGACATTGGTGCTATCCCTAGCTTATATGTTGGCCCTAGAATGGTCTTCTTCTATATCACAGTCTATATTATCAAAAACATAGAGAGGATAATAATATTGACCATCTTAGCTAACATACATTTGATGAACCCAACGTGAATCTTACTCCACCATTAAGTGGGTCATTTTCATGTTCATTGTTATCTCCTATTTTTCTTTTTTCTTTTTCTCTTTTTAAATCCTAGCTTCTTAGCCTCTTAACCAATTTGTCAAATAGACCTTTTCCCGCCAAATTTATTTTCTACCATATTTAGAACCCTAAAGAGTATCCTTCCACTCATACCATGGATCATCTCTATGGTGCTCAAAATATAGATAGGGCCACTTTTCCACAATTTATGTGGAATGTAACATGGCCACTATTAATTCTAAACATGCTTCTTGCCTAAAACATCTACTAATAGTGTTTCATCTAGATCTTATTTAAAAACCTATACTCGAGGAAGGATTAGAGTACGAGGGTGAAGAAGAGGATAACATTTAACCCAATTACACTCCCGCCATGCAAAACATCATCCAAAACTTTTTAGAATATGTCAGGGGAAGCTTACAAATTCATCCAATGATGCATGGATGAGCTCCTCAATGAACACAATGCTATTAATGACATCTCTTCAGCTATTGGGGTAAGGCAAAGCATGGCGTGCCCTCTTTTTTTTTGGGGTCATTCTCATCCTTCATCTTCTTCAACCACGAAGGTGCTACCCTTAACGACATACCCCTTAACCCATGTAATGTCCCCATTTCTGAAGACCCTTAGCCTATACTTCCCCGTGGGCTTTGGGATGTTGCAAGGGGAACATTTTTATTAAATAATTAAATATTATTGCCTGGAGCAATAATTATTTAATTATTTAATTATTTAATTATTTAATTATGAAGATTATTTAATTTAATTCCCAAAATATAAAAATTAAATGGGGAATTAATTAAATAAATATTTAGGTGGCTTTTATTGATAAAATCACCCTTTGAAAAGGGGATGCCACACCTAGGGAAAACAAACTGCTTTTATTTAATATTTTCCCTCTCCTAGGGATTTCGAATTTTGTGCCTCCTTGCTTATAAAAGGAGTGCTAGGATCATTATTATTATTATGTTATGATGAACTTATTTTGATACTCCATGCTTGGAGTTGGGATGCATGCCCATTGATGTTCTCTCTCTCTCTCTCTCTTGCGTGGGAGGTTGTATTGAGCTGGTTATTGAGGATCTATTTGAAGAAGTATTTGTGCAATCTCAAGTGAGATCCATGTCTTTGGCTTTAGATAATTTTTAGATGAAGTTTGCCATTGAAATCTGCATGTTTTTACTGTAGCGAATCACTGTAGCAGCTGGTTTGTGATAAAAATAAGTGTTTCTTTGGAGTTCTCTTGTGAATCAACTTGGGTGTTTGATACCTCTAAACCCTAACAACTTCTTCTTATGGTGTTTGTGGACTGTTTTTAGAGTGGTAAATGATCAGATTTTTGTATGCTTATGTGTCATAATTGCAGCTACAGCCTGGGCATGTTTGGTAACTCCTTTGGGGCCTTTTTAGAAGTAATTTGATTGGTATTCACTGTCTAATTTACAGCGACTTCTTCTATTTTGCAAGTGGGCTGATTTGGAGTATCATTTGGAGTGGATCGACTAGGTGTTTGTATGTTTGTATGATGTTTTTGCAGTCCCTCTTGACAGCGACTATAGTAGAGCAAGTTCGGTAATTACTTCGTATGATTATTGTCTGATTTACATTCAATTAAATGTGCTGTCATTTCCTGGGCAACAACAACTTGTTTTGGAATGTTTGGGAAGCATATTGGGTGCCTAAAATAACCAGCGAATTGCCTAAGTATTTTGATAACTGGTTTATGATCTCTTAAGGTGGATCGACTATTTTATGCATGATTATATAGCTCCGTTGCTGCGATCTCCTTCAGGTAAAATTATTAATAATATTGGATATGTTAGGCACTGATTCGTGGGTTGAAAATACGCTGCTGTCCTGTGCTAACATCTGCGATCCATTTGAAGCTTTTGACTTGTCTACTGGTAGCAAATTCTCATGCATTTAATGCTCAGCTCCATGTCTGAGTAATCTCTGTGTTTAGCGACTGGTATTGATAATTCAAGGTCTGATTGTAGAGCATGGTTTGTGTTGTTTGAAGTATTAGATAACTTCCAGGTGCAGCGATCAGGGTTGAAGCTTACAGCAGCAGTCTATAAGAAGGTTTCATCAATATTATGTGAAGGGAATGTGAGAATTTGTTCGCTGTTATGTTATTATCAGATTGTAACCATTATTTCATAACCTTGTTGGCTGAGCTTGATCATTTTAGTGTTGATTCTACTTGTTTGGTTGCCATCTCCCACTGATCCCGGGAAGTGGGATATTACAACCCAACAATGCACCTCCTCAACCGAACAATGCTTATCAAAACACCCCCTATGGATTCAACTCAACTAATATTACAACTTGTAAAACCTTATTTCTTTAAATGCAATCCAACTTGGTTCAAATGACTAATAGTTCATGTCATATTTAGTGGAGTGCGCCAAATCAAACCCAACAATGCACCTCCTGAACCGAACAATGTTTATCAAAACACCCCGTATGGATTCAACTCAACAAATCTTTGTACTTGGGAAACCTTATTTCTTCAAATGCAATCCAACTTGGTTGGAAATGACTAATAGTTCATGTCATATTCAAAGGAGTGCGCCAAATCAATGTCTTATCAACCCCTTTTCTCAATCCTAACATAATCCAATCCCCTTAACGAAGCAATCACTAACAAGATTTTTGTCCACTCAATTCAAGGAAAAAATTAAATCCTTATATTGCCACAATGGATGTTGGAGGAATCACTCCAACTACCGCCTATCATGGATCATGTAACGGAAGTTCTCCAGATAGTTCTTTTGAAAACCTTGGGCACATTCCACTTCCCGTGGACTAAAATAGGAAAGAACTAGGGAAGTTAATGTCATGATTTTCAATTGTTTTTGTGAGCTTTGCATTATTTTAAAGTAATTTTCTAATTATAGTCAGGTCAGCTGGGAAAAAGGAGAAAAGCCAATTGAAAAATAAAAGAAAAACTATTATGTCTCCAAGGAGGTCGGTCCTCTTTAGGAGGATTCTATTTGGTTTTGGCGCCACCTCTAGCTATTTAAAGGGGTCACTTGGCTTGGAAGATGTTTATGCATGCTTTGGAATTTATTCTCTTAGAGTTGGAGCACGCTTTGCTTTCTCTCTCATCCATTGAGGACGGAAACCCTCTTGGAAGACCTATTGAGAACGAAACCTCTCAATAGTGAGCTGGTTTGAGGACAAAACCCTCAAACTTGCAAAGGGTGATCTCATACGGAGATTGCATTGTGCTGAATTCAGTTTTGAAGGCATTTCCAGCCCTTCCCAAGGGTGGCAACCTGCCCTAAGGTGGAGTTTGGGGTGTTCTAGGGCACAAAAACTTCAAATTCAATCATCATTGTGTTCCTCCTATTTTTAGCAGCTGGAATCTTCATTTGTACTTGAGTTTGGGCTTGGAATTCTTCATTTCCATGCCATATTTGTAAAGGGTATTTTTGCTGTTGATAATTAATTTCCAGCTGATATTAAATTGGTAAAAAGATATATTCTCTAGTACTTTTTCTTGCAATTAATTCCCACTTTGAAGAATAATATTTTGAAGGGTTTCTATAAGTTTTGTGGCTGATTGCTATCATAAAAATATATTTACAGCTTGCTGCTAGGGTTTGAAAATTTAGTTTCAGTTTTGTTTCAATTATGTGCAAGTTCCTTTTGTTCATAATTCAGCCATAAAGGGGCGTTACAATGGTATCGAGCATTGATCTTCCGAGCTTCAGCCCGTAGAAAGCTAACGTATGAGGCAAATCTACAATAAGACACATGAGTGAAAGGAACTTAGGACGAAGAACATGGATTGGTGACCTAAGTTCTTACCAAAGAAAGAAGAAGTCATTCCGAAGGTTAAAACTCGACATGTAGTGTGTCACAACATTGTTGTCAGCCAACTATGAGGAGTATAGGGCTCTTCCAAAAGAGATTCGTGAAGAACTACCACTTGCCAAATTTGAAGTTCATAGGAGTAAGCAAGGTTAGCTCATTGCTGAGCCTATATCTCAAACGCCACAAAAGGATCGTCAAAAGCCTCGAGAGAAAGTGACACTCTCCCATTTATGGTTCCAATAAGGGAACCGAGGCATGAATAAAGATGCTAGAATTAAACCCTAAATTGCAAGAATATGCCAAGAGCCAAACCCAAAAGGGTTTCTCGTGAAAGAAGAAAAAAGACCAACAAAGGTAGTGATGACATCAACACCTCAAGAGGTTAAGGAAGAAATCATGGGGCATGAAAAGGAAAAAGAAAAATTAGATCTGCTCCCTTAAGGTGGAGTCTCGAAAAGACCATGTTGAAGGGGAAGCACATGAAAGAAGAGTTTTACCGATTCTAATGTTGATTTTCGGCTGGAGAGAGTTGTTAGAACAACCTACAAGGAGCAAGTTAATGGTGTTTATGACTTTAGCAAGAACTTCAAGATGCTCCATCAATAATATTCCTTTTAGGGATGAATGACTCGAGAAACAAAGAAATAACACCAATCCCAATTGATAGTAATATGATATTTATGACAACAAATCTGAAAATATTAGAAATCCTAGCAAGAACGAACCGTATTTGCACTTTTCGACATCAAACATCCTCCAAACAATGAAAAAGGATGTATAAATTCTCCTAAATATTATACTCAACTAATGGAGTAAACACCAAGGAAGAGTACTCCAAAATATATGCAAATTAGGAAAATCTTTACAGCTATAATTAAATGAATGACAACAAAAATACAACTCACAATAATGAGTTGGAAATGGCCATGAAAGTGTGAAATCATCCTTTGAAAGTATGAGGAATATGAATACCAACTCTAAATGCCAAGATGTGCCCTAGAAGGCACCCAACTCCTCCAAGCAAGTCATCACCCTAGGAGAGGGCCTGAAAATGACAATCAAACACTAAGGTGCACTCTTCTCTAATCAAACCCTTAACGAAATCTGCAATATCAACTTTCTTTGAAGCTCTTGGAAACCAAAATCGTGAAGAGTTTTCGTTTCTTGAAAGCGAAGGAAGGGTTTCATTTTCCTTGTTAGCCACACCAAAGGATTTTCCTCCTTGAGTGGAAGGATTTAAGTAAACAGCCCAAAAACCATGCAAGTATATTTTTGACAAGTTCATGATGCCCAAATGAGCCAAGTGAACCCTCTTTTATACCCCTTTGTGGCGCCAACAATCGGTTAGGGTAGTCTTCAACTATGGGCATGAAAATCAGATTTTACTTCATAAGGATTCTTGGTTTTTATTTTATCGTTGGATTTTCACGTTTTTGACCTAACTTGTGTGAAAATTACTAAGAAAAATGCAAATGCTCTTCAAAATAACTGAAAAATATGACAATCACTTCCCTTGTTCATTTCTTTCTTGCCCACGGAAGTGGAATGGGCTCAAAGTCTCCAAAACGAACTAGCTTGGAAAAAGGGACATTACATCGATATAGGTGTCAACAAATTATGGATGAAGTCAAGGCGGAAAGGACTTCACTCGTCGAATGTGAAGATTCTAAGAGGAAGGCGAATGGATCCTAACTAAAAAATTCTAAGTCATAAGGATGAAGGTGTGGAAGATATCTCAATCATTCTTCATCCGGTCCCAAAGGGAAGGTGAGCATGTTGTGGACAGCCAAAGGTATGAAATTGTTGTGGATTTGTTGCTTCCTACTATGTCATTTCAAATGTGTTGTCATCATGGGCAACATGTTGAAAGAAATGATCTTATGTCAAGTTTGATGCCTCATGGTATAGCATGGCAGATTTGTGGTCATCATGAACAACATAGTGAAAATGGTGATAGAATGAAGAACAATTTTAGTGGCAAAGGGCACATGGATACTTTCATACAAGTTCCAAATTGCTTGTACATGAAAGTTTGGGATCCGGGTGACCTTTGGAGATTTAGGAAGGATGAGACTTGGGTAAAATGGGATCCCTTGGTTGTGTGTTATCAACTTAACATAGTGGGTATGGATATGGGAGTTGTCTCCAACTTTTGGGTTACTTTCCACCACATTTCCAGTTTCTCCCATATACATTTTGTTGAGATAAAAGAAGATTTTATCACAAGAAAGATGCATATTCCACCTACAATCATTGATGAGGTCTTTTCAGTTGTTACATGATAATTAATTCCCGCTTTGAAGAATAATATTTTGAAGGGTTTCTATAAGTTTTGTGGCTGATTGCTATCATAAAAATATATTTACAGCCTGTTGCTAGGGTTTGAGAATTTAATTTCAATTTTGTTTCAGTTTACTATTTGGTTATGTGCAAGTTCCTTTGGTGTTCAGATTCAGCCCAAAAGGGGCATTATAGTGGTATTAGAGCATTGATCTTCCTAGTCTAGCAGGGTAGAAAGCTAACATTTGAGGCAAATCTACAATGGACACATGAGTGAAAGGGAACTTAGGAGGGAGAACATGGATTGGTGACCTAAGTTCTTACCAAAGAAAGAAGTCGTTCTGGAGATTGGAACACGACACTTAGTGGGTCACAACATTGTAGTTAGCTATGAGGAATATGGTGCTCTTCCAAAAGAGATTCTTGGTGCCATTTCACTTGCGGAGTTAATAGGAGTAAGCAAGGGTAGGTCAAGGCCCGAGCCTAGATCTCAAGCGCCACAGAAGGATCCTCAACCTGCCTCGGGAAAGTGACACTCTCCACAATTGATGGTTCCAGCAAGGAGGCAACCAATGCATGGATGAAGATGCTAGGGTTAAACCCTAGACCAGAAGAGCATGCCAAAGAGCCAAACTTAAAAAGGTTTTTCTTGAAAGAAGAAAAAGAACCAACAAAGGTAGTGGATACATCAACACCTCAATAATTGAATGCATTGATCCCACGTAGGCCGTAGCTTAGTCTAAGACCTATAGGAGTGTCAAGCCTATCCTACAAATTAGACGCCTTGGATCATTTTCCGAAAATCATAAAATTTCAAAAACCTATTCAAATCAATGCCATTGGCCATCCTAAATCTACATGGCCGAGCCATCTAAAACCTACATGGCCAATCTTTGTTATATGCAAACCTTGCTTTTTCCATTTGTAATTGACACAATTCCCGTTATAGTTTCTACAATCTGACCTTCTTTAAAGGAGTTTCCTTCAACTCCTAATAAAACCATCATTAAATCCCTCAACATTGATATTTTTGCCCCACATTATGATGATGGTTATTCGTTGGATGATCCCTTCTTGTTTGACTACACCCAAGCTAAGAATGCAAGGATTCTATGAAACCAACAATCGTTCTGATCTTCTTTTAATCTAGCAATTCCAACGAGTGAGAACCCTTCATTAACGTGTCTTCCCCAAAATCCTTGCAGTCCAACTTTAACCATAACATCAATGCCATTCATGTTGATGTGGATTTGGTTCAAATTTGCAAATGCCAAACACAAAATAATCTCTCTAATCGATTCAAATGGGAAGAATACATTACATATATGTTGCACAAGTACTCCTATTTACAAGGAGCTAAAACCACTCTCCCGACAAATCTCTCTATGTGCCTATTTACTTGAGTAGTTATAACTCACGTATAACTAAATACATTACTATCTCATATATGAGTTGTTAAATAAAAACTCATTTATATCTTTACTTATTTACTCACAAATATTACTATTCACCCAAACGTATATCTACTTGCATAATATAGCATGTGATCACTAATACAATATTTTCCTAACATTCCCCCTTAGTGTGAACATGGTAGGAAAACAATTACACTTCTTCTACAAATATGTTGCCTTTGGTTGCTCTCGAATTGAAGGTAGAGAAGGAACTCATCAACCTCTCATCAACCATGTACTTTGCTGGGAACTCATCTAACTAGACCAGTGTGGGAACCACGAACAAGAATTCTAAATCTGTTCAACCTTCACAAATGGTTTTCACAAGATGACCACTAACCTAGGTATGAACAGGGACACACACATTTGTTCATCCTCTTCAAGTATCATGATGTTGTAATACACTTGTGCTTTAGTTTTCCAGTACGTTTTTCCATCAAGGGATTACATCAAAATTATGCTCACTTATTACAAATTTGAACAAGAATGTACTTTTGTTCTTATTTTCAATACCACACAAAACTGAAAACATGAAAAACAAAAATGAGTACCAAGTCCGCATCCCCTCCTATAGATGGCATTCGATCTCGCGCAACATAGATAGTCGCCTCTAAGACAAGGTTATCACCCTCGGCATATTTGTTTTGCACACTTTATTCATCTTCTTGCATTGTGTGACCACATCGCTTAACGGCTTGTGAGTGGACATTGTTTGTCCTCCAACCTCCGATGCCTGCATCCTCCAAAGTATGATGTCTCTCACTCAAGATAATGAATTTTGAAGCTTAAATTTGTAATTGCTCTTATTGACGCGGCTTCCCCACCGCTTTTGCTTTGTATCTGAAATTCCAAAGCGAGAGGTTTGGGGGTGGCAACCCCCAGAGGTCACGGGTAATGCCCTCAGAGGGTCCTAGCGCATTCCTAGGCGCGCTCCTGTTGTGGTACGAGGAGGGGTTGAGGCAGAGTTCCCGAAGCCGAGCACATTTTTCGTTGTTAACAATCTTCAAAAACGTCATCATAAATGTAATATTTTTCATCTTATCCCCCCCACGATTTGGACATTAGGTTACATAAAAAATGCATCTGTGAGGCAATTTTATTTATTTATTTCCCATAACTTTTACAACCTGACTATTGACGTTGACTTTAACGACATAGACATTTGATGAACATGTAACATAAACATGAACTTTAGACCTAAATGGCACAAGACACAACTTAAGAACACACTCTAAACAAATAAAAAACAATATTCAATCACTTTTTAGAATACCAATAATTGTTTGACATCGACACTACTATTTAACAAAGCAGTATTCTCATACAACAAGCTAGATTACTATGCCTATAAACAAAACACAACAAAATTGACTTATTGCGAATTTTGTATGATGAACTGGCAACCCTATAAGCTGTAATAGGCCTGGACAACAGGACCCCAACAACTCTTGTCAAGTCAGAACACATGCATAACAGTCAGATCCGTAGGTATAGCAATGAGATAATGAATATTCAGCAGAAACAATGTGCATTGAGATTATACCAATATCAAACTGTGACAAGATATGCATGAAATTGAAGGATCTACACGCCATACAGCCAGGATCATGCACAGATTATAGAGCTGTGGGTGTGAAGAATACTTGGAGAATTAGTGCCTTTGCTATCCTTCGTTTGTCCTAGCTCAATAACTGTCGATGCAAAATATACAATATTCATGAATAGATTGGAGGAAGTTGTCATGGTAGAGACGCCTGGAATGCATACAAATCAAAGAGAGATGGATGGACTGTTGGAGATGAATTAATGTGACTGAAATTCATTACAAGTCGAGTCGTGACTAGGCGCCTTCATTCAAGCTTTTCAACAGCAATAATGATGTCTTTCAAACTTTAGTTTGTATGAACTAATGGCGATGGGTGTGCAGCAGGATCATATGAAGGAATGAATTCTGTCAAAAAACAATAAAACATTTGACAGAGATAACAACTGATAATGGATGGAAATATAGATATAGATGTGGGATTGTAACTTGGAAGCGATAGATATTTGGATTGCAATGGTGAAACAATATGGTATAAGTCTACATAATAGACACATATAGCCACCGTATGAATGTTGATGCACTATGTAAGGGAATTTCTAGATTGTATTAACAAATATGAAAAGTTAGGCTAGTTATGATATGATGGAGGCACATGTGAATGGCGTTCAACACTACAAATGTATATCACGAGTGTGTTGGAGAGATACATGTACATGAACTGATAGAGCTTCTAATAGTTTACTACAACACTTCCTCTAAATAGCTCGCTTCAGATTATGGATGTCAACAATAACTTTAAAATATGAGACTCTCTGTAATGTCCCTTTTTAGGGCTGAACCACACCAACAAGCAATTTACACAAACCCCAGCTGAAAATAATATGATTTTTATAACAGCAGATCCAACAATATTAGAGACCCTAACAGTAAAAAAGAAATTACACTTTTAGGGCATCATACATCATTAAAAGCAGTTGAAAGTAAATAAACAAGTCTTCCTAATGCAGCGAACTGTAGCAACATTTAATGGCATCCATTTTGATGCAATATGGGTTGAAAATTAACATGGAAATATCACAAATACTCAATTAATCCAGCAAGATGAAATCTGGAGCAAATTTGTATTTTATAAATTTATTTCAAGTGCAAATACCATGAAACTTTTAAAATTCATAACTCCATCAATACTTGGAGTTTCAACACAAACCAATGCTCAAAATGATCTTGAAGAGACCAGCTATCCAATGAAAGTGAAATCACAATTTTCCAACCATGAAAACCCACTGAAAAGTGATCCTGAAATCTCCAAAATTCTGAATTTTGAAGCTCCAATGCGACTCCTGGATGAAGTCACCAATTCAACAAATGAGGGTTTTTGTCCCCAAGTGTTGTGTCTTGTAATGTCCCCTTTGGGACATTAATTAATTATAAAATATTGAAAATCTTTAATCCACTTTCCCATGGATTAAAGGAATCAATTGGGGGAAAATTGACTTTCTCTTGTGCATTTAAATTAATATTTATTTATCTTGGGCAAGTCGAATTAATGAGGGGCAAATCGATTTATTCTATGAGCCAATTAATTATTATTTGAGGGTAAATTGATTTATTTGGGCAAGTCTATGTGCTTTAAAATTAATATTTAATTCCTCTCTTGCATTTAATTCAAATATATTTTGGAGGGAATTAATATTTGAATTGGAGTTTGACTTTTACAGGCCAAGAAGACTATTTTTAAATTTATCTCTCCCATCTAGAGATTGGCGCCAAAATTGGAGGGAAAGCATTGGAGATTCAAATTGCAAAATCTATAAAAGGAGAAGAGGCGTCTGTCCCCTCCCCTAGAAGGCATGTTTGACGGTTTGATAAACTTATCTTCATGCTTGAAGAGGGATGTATGCCCATTTGTGATCACAAAACAAAGGTGTTCTTCAACACCACCATTTTGTGGAGTGTGTGAGATCCTTCCAAGCTTTGCATTGATAATTATTGCATGATATAATTTATCTATGTGAAGCGCCTTTATTGGAAGCATATGTGCATGGTTTTGAGAGTTATTGAAGAGTTTTATGGTGATTATAATTTGCTGCTGCTGCTGATTTATTCTAGATCAAGTCGACTTGCATTGAAGGCATTTGGGGTGTGTTTTAGTGCATTTTGAAGGGGGTTTGATATCTGATCTGTTATTGCATATTTTCCAAGTCTAATGCACATGTTTTGATAAATTTTGGGCTCTTAAACACTGTTGGAATTTATCTAGAAGAAATCGACTGGGTTATGATAATTTAACATCATATTTTGGAAGTGTTTGGGTGTTTCTTCATGCTGTTGCTATTAGATATTTATTTCAGATCTGTGGAGTGATATTTGGAGGGTTTGGAAGCAATAACAAAGGTTGAAATTTATTTATATATTTTTCCTAACCCTAAGCGACTTGGTTTCAGTTTTGAGGATCAGTTTTAAGGGGGTTTCAGTGTGCAGAAAAATCAGATTTATAGCTCATTGGAAAGATAAAAATATTTGCTTTCATTTGCATTTCGTTTCATGGAAAAATATTGAGATTTGGTGAAGTTATTAATTTTTGAAGTCTCAACTGATTTTGGTGCATAATAATTATTTCCACTGCTGCAATTAATTTCTGATTTAGGAAGGATTAAATTCCAACTAGCTCTCCCATCTAACCCACCACCTTGGCTCACTACAACCCCATTTGGGTTGCATTGAAGCTGACATTGGGTTATTTGAGGTCGATCTAGAAGGGTTTGCTCTTCTAAATTCGATTGGAAATAATTTATTTTCAGATTTAATTAAATATCCCACAAGGGGATATTACATGTCTATTGAGGGTTTTTGTCCCCCATAGGATCCAATGAGGGTTTTTCGTCCTCAAAGTGTGAAAATGATTGCTCAATGCTCCAAATTCCAAAAGAGAAGTATTTAATTCACAAGATGATGTCCACAAATGAGCCCCCATCATTTGCTTTTATAGCCTTTTCTTTCCTTTCTTTGTGGAGCGCTCTATGTAGGCCTCTTTATTTCTTTTTAACATTTACTTTTCCCTCTTAAAGAGGGATGACCTCTCCCATTTAGCCGATTGAAAATAGGCTAAGGGTCTTTTTCTACTTTAGTATTTAAAAATATCTTTTATTTTAATAATAATATTATTAAACTGTCCCAAAATGAAGAATTGATCGAAGCCAACTTAAAATATTATTAATTATTTTTTAATTTACAAAAGGTGACATGACACTCTCATTAACTAGGGCAATAGTACAATATAAATGCCCCTTGACCATATTCAAACTTCCATATTCTCTTAGACTCACAAAACTAATTCTTTGTTTTCTTGATTTAAGCTGCTCGATACCAAATGTGGATTTGGTTGATTTGCAAAATCCAAACACAAAATAATCTCTCCAATTAATTCATACGAGAAGAATACATTACATATATGTGGGCAAAAGTACTCCTATTTACAAGGAGCTATAACTTCTCTCCCCACAAATCTCTCCATGTGCTTATTTCCATGAGTAGGTATGACTCACGTAGAACTAAATACATTCTTGTTGGCTAGATTTTCTGCATAGCACAAAACCTAGGCAGTCATGAGATAAATCTCCTTCATTTACCGGTGAGGCTCTGTGTCAGATTTGTCAGTTAAAGTATGCTAATATCTAAATGGGGTTTTACTTTAACTACTAAGTTCATGAACCATAACTGAATAGTTCTGCAGCAAGTAAGCAGTTGTTTAAAGAAAAGAAATATTTATAGAAGTAGGGAAAAAAATTATATCAACACAGAGAAGAAATGAAGAAGATGTGCATCCCAATCAATAGATAACAGAGTTGATTGCATGCACATAGAAGAAACCAATAGATATAAACACAAAATTCTAAGCAAAGGTAGCTCTAGATCTAGATCTGAAATAACACAAAGTCTATTAAAAGATCTAAGATAAAAAGCAAGAAACACAATACACTGTGACACAAAGTTCTCCAAAAATCTGCTCCTGTATATTCCTTTGCTTTAAGTGGCTCTCAAGGGTTTCAGCATAGTTTGGAATACAAGGTTGCTGCTTACAAATTCTGATTATTAACCCGGAGGTTGTCCTACTTATAGAATGTAGGAGGAAAATACAAATGGGAAGTCTAACTCGAATCAAACACAAACAATAAGTAAAGATGACATTTGACAATCATCCTCCACTAACTTCTCCTTAAGTGACACATGTATCACTTAACTAATAGAATTGTTCCACATGACTTTAAGTAATGGTTTCAAAACCAATAACTTAAAAGTCTTACAATTTCATTTGGGAACGTGGAAAATAGAAGAAGAAAGAATAGAAGAAGAAGTCAAGCCAGCTGTAACATTTATGTCTTCTTTTTGTTCTGATATTAGATATACTTGTCGAACATGTGATTCAACATCTTCCCATCTGTTTTAGCCACTGCTTCCTTCTCTGTCCTGAACTGCAGCAATCCTTCATTCAACACTTTGATGCATGCTTCCACATCTTCCAAGCTCGGCCCGAACCTCGCAATATCCGCCTGCAGTGCCACCAGTCTACTAATGGAATTCATCGTGAAAGGCTTAGTAGCTCTGTCAATTCTCTTTTGTACCATCAGAAGAGACCTTTCCAGGGAATTATGTACATTGCTAGAACGATCCGCACGTATGAAGTAACATTCCCGACCACTTTCTCCTCAGTGAAAGAAATGATACTGTCTGGTAAGGATGATGTCCTACTCTCAAGTGCCTGCATCCTCTTCAGCAAAACTCTGCAGATCTCCAAATGGAAAGGTACTGCAAACTCCAGTTGTTTCCCCTTCTCAACTGATTTATCCGGTACAATTTGCTCTACAACCAATACCTCTCCCGGCAGCTTGTTGATCTCGGCCAAAGTACTCAGGTTACTCTCAGCAACTATGTCCATATCTACTATGCTTGTCACCGATTTAGCTTGACTGATTTTGCTACATCATCCATAACCTTTAGGCGGGCTGGCACCTCTCCAAGTTGTACAAAAGCTTGACGAATAATCAGGTTCTTCCATTCGTCAATAGCTTTCACCTGATTGCTTGCATCTTCCATTTCCTGCATAAGATGATCACTCACCTGCTCTGAAATGGGCGGAATGGAAGGTTTAGCAACCTTGGCTATGATATCGCACAATTGGAATACTTGCTTCTGAAGCTCGTCTTTCTCTGCCTTTTCTCTATCAAGCCTAAGGAATAGAGCATCTATCAATGTCTACGTATCCTGCTTCAATCCTTCTGTGGTGGCTTGACCGAGGGGTACTCTAGTTACTGTAACATCTTCTGCCGTGAGCTCATCCTCCTTTCCTTCCGCCGGAATTGACATCTCAACAAACTTCTGCCCCGACTCCTCGATGATCAACCTTGAAGTTACCTTAGCAACTTTAGGTCTTCTGTCTTTTCCGCCTAGACTCTGGAGTAGCTGCAAGTCGTGTTCTTCCAAGTTCATCTCCACTCTCGCTTCTGGAACCAACTGCGAAGCCAACCATTCTGAGAAGTTACTTCTCGGAGAATGAGAAGTCACTGAGTGCACCACTATCTCCCGCTCCATTTCCTCTCCATCAGAAAGGGCCACAGTGTTATGGCTGCCATATTCTAAATCATCTAAGGACAAAACTCTTTCGAACTCCGCCATCTGCAGGCTTTCAACGTCTCTGTGGAGCAGGTGATGAAACGAAGTGGCTAAGGAGAGAAGATGAATGTCGCGTATTCGGTAGAGGCATGGAAGTGTCATGCTTGCGGTGTAACAGTTGGTGAAGTCTTGGGTATTGGAGAAACCAGAATCAAGTCATGGTTGTAGAAGTGATTTTCTCCTTTGATTGAGATCTTCGTACTTTCAACTTCTCGGACCTTCTGCTGCTTTCTCCTCCGTGCTTCCATTTGAGGGAATTTCCTGTGCCAAAGTTTCCCGTGACTTGATTCATCAATGCTTCATCAAGGAAATATCCCTTCGTCAACAACCAGTTTGAAGTATTCACCAAAACAACACCAGACCTTTCTTCAATCGTGTTGCAGCCTCCTACGTTATCCTGAAGTACGGCTCTATCTCCTCCCATTTGATGATAAGTGTCAAGTAACGCATTCCCATCATCTTTAAAATCCGCAGGTATCCGCGCTAGTCCAAAGTCGAACACTTGCTTTGCTGATAGCTTGCTGAAATCCCTCTTTCTAACCTCGTACTCACTTTTGCACTTCATCCAGAAATCCTCCAATGAAGGCACGTGTGCGTACTCTTGGGAGATTGTCTTCCCGGCTACTCCAAATGGATCGAAGTTCAGCCGTGCCGTGAAGAACTCTTGCTCATACTCGGATAACATCTGCGTCTCCATCCCTCGAGCTCTATGAATGCTTTGGCAGCTATAATGTCCGACATTAATTGGAAAGAAGTCCGTAGACTTGTCAGCCGCTTTTAATTTGATCAAGGTCGTGTATCTCCACAAGTTGCTTGCTCAGCTCCATGGCAATTTATCTATCATTCAGATATCTCGGGCATTTTTATTGGTTTTCCGAGAAAATCCCGTAACTCGAGGTACGTGAAATTTGCAAACCGAATGATTAGATCGCGATCCCGAATATGGCTTCCCACGCTTCTTTGCTTACCCTGTTGGCCTTTAGGTCCTTGTCTAACCTGCAGATGAAATCGTAGAAGAATCCATCATTGACCACTTTTAAATCCTTCTCGCATGCAAATCGGTAAAGTTCATGGTAGCACTCGAAAATTGGGTCCTTAGAAAGAACGCCACATCTATTCAGCTTGGAGAAGATGCCTTGTGAAGTTGCAGTGTACACCAAGTAGGAAGTCATTTTGAAGCTGAAAGTACGCTTCACGTTCGAGTTGCTCACCAATGTTGTCGCTAATAATTTCTGACCAATTGATTATGGAATAAACCTTGGTGACTTCAATGGTCATGATGAAAGCATACATCCATGTACGGAAAGTGTAAGCATTTGCCTCGCCATTAATCCTGCATAACAATTTGACAATATCATTGACCTCCCCGCACCAAATTGGACCGTGACAGAGTTCTTGGGAACTTAGAAGGAGATCTAGGCTTCTTCATGTATCTGCTATTCATTATGCTCACGCAGTCAACTCTATGCTTATCCCACCTGCTACCGGCATCCTGAAGGCTAATGGAAGTCACCACCTTTCGCACTGGAATTTTCAAACAATAATTGATGAACTCTGCGTCCAATCGAATTATTGTTTTCCCCGATAGCATCTCGCATTGATCTGGATGAAGGATGGTAAGATCTAGCGCACTCCATAACAAACTCTGGCAACTGGGATGTGTATGGAAAGGCTGCAACTCGAATAATTCCACTGCTTTTAACCGCACGCATGAGTGAAGTCTTTCCCGCTCTAGATCTATCAATCAATTCGGAAAGAGGTTCCGGACCTAGATCTGTGTCTCCTATGTCTACAAGTTTGGAAGTGATGCATGACTCCGTTGTGCTTTCTTTTTCATCCCTCTTTGCCATGGCTTTGTCTATCTTTGTCTGAATAATTCTCTTTCTTCTTATTTGGCCGGATTTCTTCAAAACTGGTGCAGATCTGGATAATTCTTCAGATTCGAGGATATATTCAATGTATTGGACATTGATTAGAGCTCATTTTCTTTTGTAAAACACCTATAATGAATCCTTGCAATTAATTCAGACAAAGATGGCCACCGGAGCATGAATAGTGAATTTTAATTATAAAAATCTGCACTTTTCAAGCCTGCTGCCCCAAAAATTGATGTTTTAATTGCATGCAAAGAGAGCATGAATTTTTTCAACTTCACCTGAGCACCTGTATCACCTATGCAAACAATTATGCAAACACAAATCAACCTCCTTCAATGCATGCGCCAAAATTGGAAGCTTTCAGCCTTGATTTGATCTTCTTCTGGGCAAAATCCTCTTCAATATGGGGCGCACTTTTCTTCTGGGCTGCACTTCTTCACCTGTGAATTAATTAATTCACCCTTATGGCAGCCCATGCTTATATAACCCTCATAATTCTATAATTAATAATTGCCTTTCTCATTCCTGACAATTAATTAATTAAAAATCATGCTCTTCTCTTTAATCGGTGTGCGAAAATTGCATGATTAAGGACAACCGTCCATTAAATTAAATTTAATCAATTTAATCATCCGCTCTTCACTTCACTTAAGCTTCACAGTGTGCTTTGACCATAGCCATTGAAAATAGAATTTAATTTAATCATTTAATGCTTTAAAAAACATTATATCCTTCCCAAAAGGGGCGCACTTTTTGACATGAAGGGGGCAGCCTTTAAATAAATTAGATTTAATTAATTTAATCAATCTATTTTCATCTCTTTTACTCCCCTTTGCTTTGTTGACTTTTCTCCATGTTTAGGCGCCAAAATTAGAAGAAGAAATAATTAATTTAATCCACTTAAAGGCTGCCATGTTCTCCCTAAAGGGGTCGCACTTTTTGGGCAAAAAGAATTCTATTTTTAAGAATTTATGGCAATGGGAATTTTTACCCTGCAAGGCAGCCCCAGAAATCCCATGATCCACTTAAGTGATTTGACTTTGACAATGGGATTATTTACCTGCATGAGGCGTGCAATAAAATCCCATGATTTCACTTAAGTGAACTTTTCTTTTATTTCACCATGGGAATTTTTACCTGTCTGCAGCTTCTATTTTCCCATTGCAGTTTAAGTGACTTTTCCATCATGGGAACAAGTACCCTACAAGGCAGACAATAAAATCCCACCTGCCTGTTGCTTCTATTTTCCCATGATCCATTTAAATCCTTTGTTTTGCAAAAATGCGCCCAACCCATGAGGGCTTTTTAGTGCATGACTTCGCTTTTCCCCGGGAGAACCCGGACCTCCGATGGTGACTTCCTTTTGGCACAATGTGCGTATGTGATCTCCGAATACTCCAGGCCAAGAATCCGGCTAACTCGGAAAAGGAATTGATCTAGAGAAATTTCACAGAAAACGAAACGGGAAAACACAAAAACACGAAAAATTGCCAAAAGTCACAAATAAAGCCCAAAACTTATTCCTAGTTAAAACCCTTACGTATATAGGAATAATGATATGTTCGATCACAACAGGGTTAAAACGGAGTGCAAATTGCCTCAAACGGGCTCAAAACAATTAAATACAAATTTCTCGCATGAGACAAATCTCGATGACAAATTTCCCGAGACAAATCTCGATGACAAATCCCGACGACAAAATATAACAATTTTAGGCATCTGGGTATTTGGTGAAAAAGGCTAATATGACTCTTTGGGAATATCTTGACGCAATACAAGAACTTTCAGGCAATAAAAACACAAAACGACCCATTATTTTAAAAGTACGAAATTTTTTCAGATAGGGTAGTCGCAGATTTCAGGATGAAATCTGGGACACTAATTACTATCTCATAAATGAGTTGTTAAATAAAAACTCACTTATATCTTTACTTATTTTCTCATTCTTGGTATCCTCGGTGATGCTCATCTCATGCCTTAGGCTTTCTTACATGCGCCCTTCTATTTGTTCCTTCTGCATGCTCCCAAGTACTTCCTCCTTTAGACTTGTTTGAGGGGTGGGGTGAATGTGGCATTCTCGAGGTGTTTGGACTAGTATCCTTGATTCCATCTGCACGGGTTTCCTTTGTGGCGGGGTTTGAAAATTCCCAACGAGAGGATTTGAAAGATTTTTTGTGGGAGGTGTAGTAACTACTGTGTTTTTCGAATCACGGGGTTGGGTTGGCCCCTTTCCCGATGGCTGCGCTTCCCGATCACGACTCCCTTAGAAGTCTGCCACTTATCGACTGTCGACCTCCTCATTGTCTAGAGCTCTATAGACACGTCAAACTCTTTTTCTTCTTCCTCATAAAATACTTGGATTTTCTTGTTTTCTCGCCATCTGTATTTCCCTACCCAAGACTACTTTTGGTGATTGTTGCTTCTTGCTACATGGCTTCACATGTAAGTGATCCTTTGGCTTAGTCTCAGCTTGTTATGGACTTGAACATCATATTATGTGGGATTTTAACCACGGTTGATTCATCATAAGATTCACTATCTTCATATATCTTTCCTCTTTTCCAACATACTTGTTTATAGACCTCAACACCAAAGTGAGTTCTCGTCAATTTCCTCAATAGAAACTTGCACACGCTTGGCCTCGGGGATGCTTTCTAGTGCATCCTCTAGGTAAGATGCCGAAACATAAAAGCGAGTGCTCACCAAACCGGCCATTTGGTTGATTCCATCTTTACTTGTGCATTGCGGTATTGCTGAAAAACCCCAAATTCTATGAATCCTTTGTAGAGTTGCGGAATTGCTGATGGGATGTGCAACTCATTGCTAAAGACCTTTATATATGCTTATATCACCTCCTCATTTGGGCCTTATACTACCTCTTATCACCGCCCAAGTAGGTAAACTTCATGAAGCACCTTGCTTAGAGATGGTTTATCCTCGGGGTATTCAAACACTTGGTTCCCATAGCCATTGGGGACCCCATCTTATCGAGGATGATCATGATAAGGATCTCCACTCACCTAAAAGACTCGCCTTTTGCATGTGCCAACTTAGTGCCTTGATTATCTCGTCATAGATGTACTTGCAGCGTTGTACTTTACTTTATTGGCCACGATCATGTGCGCCACATAGAGGTATTTTTGATTGATATTCTACTTACTTCCAAAAGTGCATAGCTTAGCATTGATGAACCGTGCAACTATGTGGGTGGTAGGGTCGAAGATGTTCGCGATTGGGCAATGAGTATTTTGCCTCTATTGTAGTGCATTGTCTTGGCTAACGACTCAATAGTTGCGGTGTTCTTGAGCATTTTCTTGATATTTGTGCCTTTGTTAGATACTCATAGAAGTGTACGTATTAAATTTGTTGAGAATTTCTTTCTTTTTCTAACGAAGTAGATGTGTATCATATGAATGCATGTGACAACAAGAATCAACCAAGCTGCTTAGGCTTCTTTGAAGAAGGGGAGTTCGAAAAGCTAAAAAACCCCTAACTCTTCAAGCTTGAGCCTTGTAAGAAAAGAGGTCACACAACATGGGATTATCGTGTTCGAGCCAATGATGTGCTCATGGGTAAAGGTATATCAAATGCAGCCAATATAGCCATGATTGAAAACCCACCCGATGCAAAAGGTAGTAAGGACAATAACGAATATGTAATATAAAGATGCTCTAAAATTTGAAGGCAGGAAAGGATATAGGTTAGATGAAACTCAATATGTATGGTTTCTTACATAGTTCGGGAGACTGTGGATCTTGGGAATTATACCCTCATGAGGGTCATGAGACAACTTGACGGAGCTTGTGGATGGCTCAATATGGATGGTTGTCCAATAATTTGGGAGATCTGTGATTCGGGAGTTCGGGAGGTGGAATCCGGGAACTCGGGAATTCAGCTCGGGAGCTACACCTTTACGAAGGTCATGAAGCAGCTTGATGGAGCCCTACCTAGTCAAAGCACTTTGCTTTCAAAGTGAAAGCCTCTAAAGATTACGTAGTTTTGTTTGGTTCTAGTTTTGTTAGAATGTTTGTTTTTTCTTTATGTAGGATAAGCCTTAAGAGGGGGTATTAGAATGTAAGGCTTATTAAATAAGGACATCGTTAGTTATTTAACTAAAAGATGGTTGTAATCGTTGTAACTATATTAACCGTGTAATTACATCATTCATAATATAATGACAGACATACCATCTCCATAGTGTGCAATCCACCTTCTCTTTATTTCTTCCTTGTGCAAGTATTCCAACATTATATTCTTTCTTTCCCCTTTGAACTCGTCATCGGGGTTGAAGATGTCTTCGAGAGTGACCAATCCTTTAGGCAATTTGTTCGTCTTGAGTTGAAGTGCTTTTTCTTTTAGTGAAAAAGCAAGAAGCCTAACTATGACATCATCTTCAGTAATAAGATGCACTGAAAACACATTTGCAACATCGTGGATATGATCTACAGGGGTTCACCAGTTAAGAAAGGAATAATTCTCAAAGTAGACACTAGTATATCGTGTTGGGAATTTAAAGCCAAGGGACTACCACCATTAAAACTTTCAAAGGGAAGATTTCTCTAATGCGCCATGGAAGGAATATGCCTTAAGCTTCGATGGAGAAAGAGAAGGATCCACGAAGAGGAGTGGAAAGAGTTTTGTTTGAAGGTAATGGAGATCTCTGCCTGTGACCTTTCTCTTCTTCTCCTTGGTGAGTTGTCGAAATACTCAAAATGTTCACCTCTTGTCGCACTTTGACTTGTTTGTATTCTTCTCATGAAAGAATGGAATTTGATTGTCTAGAAACAAAGATTTAAAACATAGGTGTCATTTAGATGTGTAGAAAGGTGCCTCCTAAGGCTAGAATCTACTAAGACACACCAATGTTAGTGGAGATGGTGTAAAGCTCACCAAACCGATCCCACCAGTGTGCTAAAATTGTTGTCATTGAAATTCACACCCTTGCTAAATTAGGGATTCATCATTTCAATGAAACACTGTGAGAGACCTTGAAGGTGTGGGTTTAATCAAGGTCTATTCTCAGGCGAAAGGGTTGGATCCTCTCACCCAAGTTTCCTACACTTACACTAACCAACTTCTACTCTAACACTATCTAGTTCCTAAACTAAGAAAATCAATGAGATAGGGTGAGAGAGAGAAAGTTGAAATAAAAGGGGATGATGCACCAAACTAGAAAATGGATCAATTATAGCTCTAAAAGACATAGATGTGAACACACAAGTGAAGATTTAAAAGATGCACATAACTTTAAAGGAGAATAATTGGAAAAGAATGAAGGCGTGCAAGAGGACAAAGATGTTCACATTAAATGCAGAGCATTCAGAGGAACGAAGCCACACTTATATTAATATCAAAGCTTAACCGTTTACGGGAACAAAGTCAAGGAAAGGAATCTCCACATGCGAGTTACGAGAGGTTGCGAGCAAGAGTTTTCAAGATCAAAGGCGAGCTCTAGACTTGTAGAAATCAAACCCATATTATGCCTTAAGCATTTAAATTTATAGAAACAAAGAAAGAAGGGAGAGGGGACCAATCACATCTAGTGATTAATAAAATCAACCACCGCCAACACCAAGGACCAATCACTATAGATTTCGTAGTCCGTATGGGCCCCGACATCGCTCGATCGCACGCCATCGAGTTGCGAGTGCGGGAGGACGACACCGCTTAAAATTAAATTCAGGTTGGTGAAGTGGTCTAGTGCACGGTCCAAAATAGGAGCAGATTTTGTCATGGCTCGTGGAATTTAGATGATTCTACTTTGATCCGTGACTTTCTCCTTCATTTAGCAACTTCTCATGCTTGCGGCTCTGTTTTCTCTTGTTGACCCACAACCTTTGAACTTGTGTGGTTTTAACTCCGCACTTGACTTTCCTTCTCCACATGTCGTGGTCTTCCACCTCTTCACCTCGCAGCTTTTAGACCTGCGATAATGTCCCTTTGTTCTTTGAGAACCCGTGGAACACACGATTCCAATTCTGCGGCTTCCGACCTTAGTTGCATTCAAACTTGCCTACTTTTTCCTCGCGGTGTTTCATGACACTTTTTCTTGCGTCATGGCTCTTCTTGAACGGACTAAATGCTTTGTTCCATGAAATTAACCAACTCTGCGGAATTCCATTTTTTCCAAGCCTGCGTAGCACTATATTTTCATGCCGCATGCGCTAACCTTTTCACACATGCTGCGGAAGATAAAGCCTTTGACTTATTTATTTTGCAGATCTTTAATCCGGAGCTGCCTAAGCCTGAAACTTTGATGAGTTTTTCAAAATAGCACGGGGTGCTATTTTGGACAATAGTACCATTTGGCGTGCCACTTCTACTCGACACCTTTCCCTTGGTGATCCCTTGGGTCTTTTCCTCACCCTCATGCATCTTTTTCAGTCACCTAATACAACTCTTCTATCCAGGATGAGAAGCATTGCTCGTAGTGTTTGAGGCGAGGCACTACTCTTCCATTCTATGCAACCATCACCATCTATATTGAACCATCACCGTCTATATTGATATAATCCTTTTCTTGAATTTTGATGTTATAGATGTTGTTGATGTCCTCTTTTGCATCTATAGTTTTAACAAATGGGGATCCTTGGGTTGAGTCCAAATGGATCACAACTTAGTATTGGCTATTCTAAAAGCTCATGCGATTGCATTTTAAGCGCATATCTATGTTATTCTCAAAGCACCATGACCAACCAAGCAAGGTCGGGTGGTTGTCAGCTTTACGAGTTTTATCACCTCGAAGTCCGTTGTGAATGTCGCTCTATGGTCTTTAAGATTATATTTTTCAACGTGCCTATGGGAATGGTAAATTTTTGTTTGTCATGAACAAGACATTTAGGGGTATGCTTCAAATCTGGTCTTCCCATTTTGTTCCAATCTTCCTTTGTGAGGATGTTTACTTCTGCGCATGTGTCAATTAGTATATTGCATACTTCTTTCCCTTTGATGGTTGCATCCAGAAACAACTCTTGATCAAAAGTCTGTTTGGCTGCTTTTAGTTTCCGACCAACCACCTTTTCTACTTCCTTGCACTCCCAAAGGTTTGTGCCATCCACTCTTTCAAGAGAGGTATTACTCTGCTCATTTTTAGCAGGGTTAGTATCTCACCGAGCTCCACTACCTCTTGCATTGAGGATCCATCGAATGTTTGTTCTTTTATGTGCGACGCCGTTTCTCATGTTGTTTGTACCTCCCCTTGCAAGTTTCTTATCATATCGGTAGCTTTTGCAAAATCAACTTTTTAAAGGCACTATCCGAATAGTTAATTTGTAATGTCCCTTTCTAGGGATGAAACTGAAAAAAAGGAAATAACACAAACCCAAATGAGAGTAATCTGATTTTTATAACAGCAGTCCTGAAAATATATGAAACCCTAGCAGTGAACTGAATCTACACTTTTAGGGCATCAAACACCCTCCAAACAAGCTGAAAATAGGTGCATAAATCCTCCTAAATATTATATTCAATTAATGGAATAAACACCAAGCCAAAGCATTCCAAAACATGTGCAAATTATGAAATTATACCCAACTGTAATTAAATAAATGACAACAGAAGTACAACTCACAATAAGGGCTGGAAATGGAGATTCCAAACCCCAAAAATATCAATAAAGTATGAAATCAGCCTTATAAATTATGAGGAAGGTGAATATCAGCTCCAATTGCCCAAATGTGCCCTAGAAGGCACTAATCTCCTCCAACCAAGTTGCTACCCTAGGAGAGGGTTCAAAATAAATGTAGAAACCTTAGTAGCTCTTCCTCTATCAAACCCTAGCTGCAAACCAACAACATCACTTTCTTTGAATCCCTTAGGAACCACCAATTGAAGTGTTTTTGTTCTTCAATTTGCACAAGGGTTTTGTCCTTGTACTACACACACCAAAGGATTTTTGCCCTCTAGTGGAAAGGAATTGAGCAATCAGCCCAAAAACCAAGCAAGTATAAATTTATGACAAGATAGATGCCCAAAATGAGTCCAAGTGACCCCTTTTATACCCTTTTGGTGGTGCCAAAAACCATTTAGGAGTCTTTCCCCATGACCGACCTCATAAGGATGTTTGCTTTTAATTTTATCTTTGGCTTTTCACCTCTTCAACCCAACCAACCTGACTTATGAGAGAAACTATGAAAGAAGAATGCAAATGCTCACAAAAAGATTGAAAAACATGACAAACACTTCCCTTGTTCACTTCCTTCTTGCCCACGGGAAGTGGAATGGGCTAGAAGTCTCCAAAACGAACTAGTTTGAAAAAGGGGACTTTGCATGATCACTTTCATGGTTGTTCTTTGTATAGGATCGTTGGGTGCCTCCACCCTCCAAGATTGGGTGCTCGGACCAACGTACATTGTGACATTTAGCTTCACTCCAACCTTAGGTCCTTCGGTTTTCTTGGGTACTTAATTACCAATTTTTATCATTCCTGCACCCTTGGTCATGCCCTCATGCTTCCGGGTCATTTTCTTGTACAACTATGGGCATCTTGGTTATGTGCGCACCTTTACTCACAAGTCAGGTATAATGGGCAATCCCGCTGATAGTGGTCTAGGGAACCACACTTATCACATGCCCTCGGGGAACCTTCCTTCCCTCCTCATAGCTCCTCTTCCTCTGAAATTGCATCATCTGCCATAGCCTTGATTTTGGTTAGATGGCCTAGCAGCAACTTGGTGCATTCCTTTCTCGTGCACTTCTTGCACTTCTATCATTGAATTGTGCTTGGTATCATGGGTGCTCAAGTTGTAGACTCTTCACCACAACGAGACCTTTGTTTGTTTTTCCCTTTCAAGTACTAGGAAATTTTGAACATCGTGGTTTGTGTGGCAAATCTTGCATTCCTTTACTCCAACGTACACGCTTTTCCTTCGGCAATGCTTCTTAGTATGTCCTACTTCATAGTCGACACACCATTGCCCACAATGGGGCTCTTGCTCACTACTAGCTGTAAACATTTGTAATTAAGTGGCCATGTTTGAAATTTGTGCCTATATGAAGGGGTTGATACTTGTATCCATGCTCCCAATCGCTTTAGCATGTACCTCTGCCTCCAATGCTTTGCATGATTCCACATATGTATTCATCAACAACACTCTCTTGAAAGGCATGAGGAGGCCGCTGATGAACCATTGCGCATGCTGAACTGTGTGAAGGCCATAAGTTAGCTTTGAGATCAAGCTTGAACTTGCATCGTAGGTGCACAAGCTTTCCGAGACACCTTATATGATTTCCATATGTAAAGCTATACTTTGTTGTTTGAACTCTGGGATGTCGAATTCTTCAAGGAAAGTCTTTTTCAATTAGTTGTAATCCACCACTTGCTGCAAAGGATCAACCTTCCAGTACCACGTGTGTGCACGATCCAAGAGGGTAGTTGCAAACTGGCTCCTTTTATTCTCCAAATGATCTCGCACAAGTTTACGTGGTTTGGCTATATTCTCCAATCTTCTATACTGTAGCAGCTTCATTGTTCTGGACTGGTATAACCAGGATTAACAAGATCTACAAGGCTAAGATCATCATTATCAATATAGACAGCAACACGGTCGCCATCTTGAATGAGCTATCTAGCAATAGTACACATGCCTAATAAAGTTTGTAGCAGGAGCTTGGAGATAACAATGCCTTATTGAATGATTATGCTGGCCACAAGATATACATGGATATAGATGAAAACAATCATGAGAGATATAACCTTGGTATCTATATTGAGAACAAATTTGGACTTAATGGGTTATAGAGCAAGTTGATTTTGGTTGACATGACAACTTGAAGGATTTGAATTCTCTAGATTGACAAACAGATGTAGACTTGGCTTATTTTTAGAATACCCACAAAGACAAATCCAATGGGTTTGGAATACTGTGGTATATGAAAGTTCACATCACATTTAAACCCTAAATTAACACTGTGTATTAGGTATTATCTTATCTCACACATACACAATAGGTGCAGACTTAAAAATGGGAGCATGAACAAGCGTATGATATATAGTTGGTTTGTACATATTTTAAAAATCTTGGGATTAGAACCAACAAATTTAACAACATTGTTTAAAATAGGAGTTTTTGCACTAGTAGACGGTTTACCAGGTTAGACCACAGACTTGAAACAAGTTTGACACTAGGCTTCTTGACAATGCTAGCATGATGGGCAGTATGATGTGACCCTTGAGATTTGATTTGGTATTTGCAAATGACCTATCTGTTGTTGCAATGTGTGTACTGATTACAGAACTGCATAAATGTGGGTTAAAATTGCCTCCAACACTCTGAAATCAGTCCTATCTCTTAATTTGTTTTTAATCTTTGCAATGACAATATGCCATGAGAATACATTGTGCGTATGGTCTATATGACTTCTATGTCGGGTAACATCAAGAGTGCTCAGGAAACCAAAAAAATCTGGGTTTGACGGGTCTTTGCACTTGAACCACACTCAAACAAGCCAATAAATATGTTGGTCTCCAACAAGATACAATACAAACTTTAGTTTCCACTATGATACTCAACCAATTTTTCTACATGCACTCAAATGATGTGGAATATAAAAAAACATGTTTAGAAGCATCAAGCTCTTTAAATTCTCGTGGAAGCACATTTCATATCTCCTTTCCTGTCAAAACATGTGGTCATAATACAATTCTGACCCCTGGACTTAAAAGTAATGTTGCTTTTAAATTTCTTTCTAGTTTCAGGCTAGACAAACCTATCACCCATGCAAATTCAACAAACCTATCCTAATTTATAGGGACATTAGTAAAAAGGGGACATTACACACATATTGGTATTTTCATTTGAAATTCAGCAAAACGAGGTCACAATTGCATCTTTCTTTCAAAGGAAAATACCAATATGTGTGTAATGTCCCCTTTTTGAAGACCCTTAGCCTATCTTTCCCGTGGGCTTTTGGGATGTTGCAAGGGGAAAACTATGCTAGTAATTGAATGATATTGCCTGGAGAGTGATTTTAATCATTTGTCATTAAAAACAATATTCATTTAATTATTAGTTCTCATTTAATTATGGATGCTAAGTGGTTTTTCCACCACCTTGTAGTATTGCTCACAAAAGAATATTTATTGAGCAATTAATGTAATTTATTATTTAATTTAATTCCCAAAAATACAAAATAAAAAGGGAATTAATTAAATAATAATAGAGTGGCTTTTAATGTCAAAAAGACCCTTAGAAAGGGGACGCCACACATAGGGGGAAAATAAAATAAAAAGGGGAAATTATAAGGCATGCCTTATTATTTCAAATTGTGGTTTTCCCTCCAAAAGGGAGTCGCTCCACCTTGGGAGAAAACTATAAATATATGCTTTTCCATTGAGGGAGGGGTTATGTTGATTGATCATTTGATTTCACTCCATGCTTGGAGTATTGGGATGTATGCCCTAGTTCTTGCATTGTGCTCTCTCTCATTTGGATCTATTATTGAAGAATATTGAAGATTCCATTGTCCTCTCCATTGTGCTCTCTTGTTTTGAAGGTGTTTATGCATGGTATATTCATTCTAAGTGTTGGCAACTTGGATTGGGGATTGTTTAAGCATATTTTTGATGTCTAAAAATATATTTATGTTGCAGATCTGATTTAGCATAATTTTGTGAGTATGTGTGACCAAATTTGAGGGTTTTGGAGTAATACAAGTGCTGGAATTAATTTATGTGCAAGCAGCAATTTATTTTGCCCTAGGCGACTAGCTTTTTTGGCTATTTTGGGGTTTAACAACTGTTGTTCTAATTTGGTTGGGTTCATCTTATTCCTTGTATTTTTCCGAGTCCGTGCATATCTCATTTGCCCAAATCAGAGTAGTTTTAAGGAAGATATGAATTTTTAAAAATTGCAGCAGACTGGGGTTTGATTGTCAAGTGTTTTCAACTATGTATGATCATAATAAAAATTTGATTTGACTATTAATTATTTCTAAACAAAGGGAGTTGATTTTGAGTGTATGGAAGCTTGGAGAAGTATTGAAATATTTTTATCGATTTTTTTAATTAGATAGGGTAAAAACAGGGATCGGCTCTCAGAGGCCAGTACAAGAAAGATTACATCATGTAAGCACCCAAAAAGGAACAAAAAGAGGAACAGAGCAAAGGGAGTTAAAAAGACTTAACTCCACAAAGAAACAAGGTCCAGAAACACAACCAGACGGGAAACAAAAACTATACATCAAAACAAGAAACATAGACAAGTTCACCAAAAACCTCCGAAAGTTCAGGTACAAAAACAAAAACATTAATTTTTCTTTTGATTTTTTGAGGGATTGGTCTTCGTGGTCGCAGACTCCTTGCTGTGCTCGAGCCGCAACTTCTTCTGGGGTGGCTCTTCTTCCTCACCCGCATCTTCCTCCTCGGTCTCATCCTCATCTTCATCTTCTTCATCATAGTTGGTGGCACTGGAATATTTTATTTTCCTCTGCTCCTCTTCATCGCTTTTCAAAAAACCTCATATCACGAACAAGATTATCCAGCTTGTTTTTTCCCCTAATGTTTTTCTGGGCCATGCAAATTTGTTTGGTGGCTTCAATGTTGTCGAGCATGTCATTCCTAACCACAAAATTCGCCTCCTCCATGACTGTAACATAGTCTCCAAATACTGCACTTTTTTCTTCAGTCCTCGAAGCTCAGCTCTTCTTCCAAGACCATTTTACCTTTTCCTTTCGAGGACCCAGCCTCCTGACTCGCCAAACCATCCACATTCTCCCCCTCCTCAACTCTGTTATGGCCAAGTTTTCCCTCTCGCATCTTTGTGAGACATTCAACCAAATTAATGTCCTCCTCAATTTGGGGCATGGGTTTAGCGGCACAAGTTTCCCATTTTGAAATAGAAGGAGAATGAGGCCCTCATGGATAGGGGTATCCACCTTGCCCCTTTGAAAATATTTCACAGAGGTAGTCAAAGACATAAACAGAAAGAAGGGAATACTTAACATTATCTTATGCCTGAACATATTCAGGAAAGACAAGTGATGGGAATAGATCTTATGATACTTTCCTTCCAAAGTTAAATACTTCATAATGTGGAGGCAGACCTCCTTCCACTCCCCCGGAAGGCACGACCGAGCAATGCCATCAGTGAAGTAATGCACCCTTTCCTTGCCAACAAAAAAAGTGTTGATTTCATGTTCGCGTCTATTCCTATCCTTGAAAATTTTGAGCCCTTTCATATCCATACTAGTAATCCAGGAGCAATGGCTTCCTCCGAAGTCTCAATTTCCATACCCTTGACCATCGCTTTACCATCCTTCCACGCCAAACCAAACTCCATGGTGAGCGAAGGATCGTGCCCTTGCAACTTAGTGATATACTTTCTAAATCCCCCAACATGAAGCAGGTGCCACATTGAAGGGTTGTCCACAATATTACTATGGCTAGATGGTTCCACCCTGACTTTGTCTCCTCCCAGGGTTTCCGACCTGTTTTTCAAAATCCCAACCAACCGATAATTGCAAATATTGGTGTTAAAATGACCTTTCCAAAGGAATTAAAAACCCATCACGAGCTTGTTGTCCTCGAAAACCGAGCAGTTAATCTCACTCGTGTGAGCGATAGAGGAATTGTTATGATTTTTCATGGTGTGTAATGTCATTAATTGGCGCAGGATGACGCCACCTTTATGCCAGACTTTGAAATCATTATAATGAACCCCTTCATTGGCAAGCCTATCCGCACAAGTGTTCCCAAGGCGAGGTGTATGTTTAATAATAAAAGAATCAAAACCTTTATGATGCTCCTTAATATAAAAAATAATATTACCAAGAGCCCAATTGTGGGTCTGATCCTTTTTAATATTTTTATTGATTTTATTCTAACCCTAGCGACTGGATTTCTGATTTTGAGGTCTGATTTGAAGGGGTTTCAGTGGTCTAAAAATTCAGATTTATAGCTCTTTGGAAAGCTCTTGAATTATAGATTAATCTGCATTTTATTTGGTGGAAAAATATGGAATATTGAGCAAGTTATGAATTTTCTAAGTTTCAGCTGTTCTGGGTGATTTATTAATTAATTAACTGCTGCTAAAAATCAGATCTGGATGTTATTAGAGTTCTAATTAGTTCTCCCATCTAACCCACCACTTTGGCATACTCCAACCCCATTTTGGGTTGTATTATCGCCGACATTGGGTTATTTGAGGTCAAACTAAGAAGATCTAATCTTCCTAGGATTGATTTGGTTAATTAATTTGCAGATTTTAATAATATCCCAAAAGGGGATATTACAATGTGAGCCATTAAAGCAGTCATTTCTGCCCATTTCGAAGCAGAGCCAAAGTCGCGGGGAAGGCAAAATGTTTTTAGAATACAGTTGTGATTTTTGAGCACGAAATAACGATGAAACCAAACAGAATTGCAGTTTTATAAGAGCACATTAAACCATTCATAGGGCAAAGGAACTGATATTTTATTCTCTATTTACTCATATGCACTAGTATTTATTTTATAGAAATTCCAGTAGAAAAATATTTTGGTCTAAATTTTCATACATGGAAAGTGAAAATACAAATGCAACTTATGAATAAAAATTTGTGGGGCATAGTAAACGGGAAAGAGAAAGCACCCACCGATGCATCTAAATTGTTAGATTGGCAGAGCAAAGATGATAGAGTGAAAGCTATTATTGGCCTTGCTCTCTTCGACTCTGAGCTTCATCATGTAGACCTAGACAAATCATCCAAGAAAATTTGGGATGACGAGATCAATAATTTGGAGCAAAAGCAGTTAATGCCAAATTTTCCCTAAAACTTCAGTTTTATAGGTTCAAAGTGGATGAAGGAGTCTCTATGTCGAGCCACATCAACAATTTGAGGTCCCTAATCAGACAACTAGCAAAAGTCAAAGCATGATAGAGGATGAGGATGCCAAAGCTATCCTATTAAACAATTTGTCTTCAAAATACAACAATGTAATTTTTACCCTCAGTCAAATTCAATCTCAATCTCTAGATAATATGATTTCAGCTCTTCTAGCTAAATAAGAGTGAACAACTGTAGAAGATACAAAAGGTCATTCTTAGCAAGAAAGTGAATTTTATTCTAGAACTAGAAACTCTCGTAGAAGATCAAATAAAGATAATTGGGAGATTGAATGTCATTATTGTAAGAAAAGAGGTCACACAACATGAGATTGTCGTGTTCGAGTCAATGATGTGCTATAGGGTTAAGGCATATCAAATACAATCAATATAGTTATGGTTGCAGACCCACCAGATGCAAAAGGTAGTGAGGACAATGAAAAATACCTAATATAAAGATGCTCTAAACTTTTCAAGCAGGAAAGGATACATGGTAGATGAAGTTCGGTATGGATGGTTTCTCAGATAATTTGGGAGACTGTGTGTGGATCTTGCGAATTATACCTTCACAAGGGTAATGAGACAACTTGATGGAGTTTGTGGATGGCTCAATATGGATGGTTGTCTAATATTCGGGAGATCTGTGATTCGAGAGTTCGGGAGGTGGAATCCGGGAACTCGGGAATTTAGCTTGGGAGCTACACCTTTATGAAGGTCATGAAGCAGCTTGATGGAGCCCTACCTAGTCAAAGCACTACTTTCAAAGTGAAAGCCTCTGAAGATTACGTAGTTCTATTTGGTTCTAGTTTTGTTAGAATGTTCATTTTTTTCTTTATGTAGGATAAGCCTTAAGAGGGGGTATTAAAATGTAAGGCTTATTAATAAGGACGTCATTAGTTATTTAACTAAAAGATGGTTGTAACCGGTTGTAACTATATCAACCGCTTTGTAACTACATCATTCATAATATAATGATGGACACACTATCTCCATAGTGTGCTATCTGCCTTCTTCATTCTTCGTTGTTTAGATATTCCAACAATCTAAAAGGCTTCACATGATATGCTTGACAATTTTTACAAGATGTGGCCTTAAGGTGCTGCGAAAATTTGTATAATATCAAGTTTGGACATTGAACTGGGACGTCTATTTTGACAAATCTTTAGCATTCCATTCTCTCACCACTTTGTCTTTGACACCACGAAAGACATATGTGCCACATATTAACATATTACATGCTGGTTTTATGATTTCCATCTTTAAAATAGATAATGATTTAAGAATAAATAGTATTTTTTTTTATTAGAGGTAAAAAAGGGTTGAGGGGACCCTACCCCGAACATCGAACACTCTCCATGAGAGCAGAAAACAACATTACAATAACATCAAAAAACCATAATATAATTGTTCATAGTAATAAGAGCTCTCCGAGCCCATAAAGCGAAACTAACAACAAAAAAAAACACAGATAAACTAACAGCATAGATGAAAGTAACAGCCAATAACAGAGACAGTGAAAAAACAAAACAACCCATCCTAGGTCATTTGTAGGCTTTTTCAAGCCCCTCCAACACCTTAGCCCATTCTTTCGCCAAAGCTTCTATATTAACCGCCAAGGATCCCAGGTCGAAACCATTTGGGGTAGCCTTTCTCTTCTTGCCTTGACTATCCATGGCACAATAGGTATTGGCGAGCTGCCCCAGAGTTTGAAGGTGTTGTAGGGTCGATTTCACCGTCACAATGCTCCATTCCATATAACTATTTTGACTCACCCGGCAATATGCATATATAATGAACTTTGATTTGATGATGCTGAGGTCTATGCAAACTAAAAACATAAGCAATAAATTTATTTCCAATTTATTAATGCCACTTTAATGCTGCTCCACCACATTTGCAGCTGTAGGCACACTTTTGCAAATGTTAAGAGCTCTTTAGGCAGATTTGTGGCAGGTTTTGCCGCTTTGACAGGAGTGTTTGCAATTCCAAATCAGATTCCAACTCATTTATGGGAGTGATAAAGCTTCAGAGATTGAAAGAAGAATTTATGGCAATGATAAAGCTATCCTGTCACTCTCACACTTCCAAAACTGCATTCAACGCCTTTTCTGGCTCTTCCATACTTGTATGCAAGTTTCCAACACCTTCCACTCTCAGACCAGCTGCAAATCCATGGATTTTTAATGGGATTCTTTCTTTTGTTTAACACTTTTAATTCAATTTTCCACACTAGGCAGCATTTAAGCAAATCAAAATAACAAAAATTTCATTTTCAAGCAATCATACATTTGAATATCTCGTAGGGATTTTTCACACTAGTTCATCCTCAAACGTCGCTACTCAGGCTTCTCACCCTTCTTCAATAGACGTCTGTCCAATCAGTATTAAAAGAACACAAAAATTCTGATTTTGGCATTTCTCTAGTAGAAAATATTGCTTTGCTACTCATATTTTATGCTTAAATTATTCCTTTCTCAGATCAACTGACACTTTTCCCAAGCCACACCACTTCAACAAGCCATGTCAACCATGCTCCACATTCTTTGTACAATTGCTTGCTAAAATTACATATAAAAAGATGCAAAAGAATATGCTGCTAATGAAAAACAATACATAGCTGGATGTATAAATAGCCAATTAATATGATTATGGTTGCATCCAATTTACAATCTTACCTCTTCTCATATGCAAACTTCACACTTGCCATTTGATGCTTTTTTGTTAACAAATTTAATCATGTGCCCGGATTTGAAAAACACCACCTCTACTTTCTAATATTTGTATGGCTTCTCTCTCTTGCTTTCAACCAGTGCTTCATCTTCTTTTCATGAGCCCCTCATCTTCATAAATTTTTCATAATGACTATATAACTGACCTCTTTATCATCCTCACAGGCCTCTTACTGGAAGGCTCTGATACTACTGATAATAATAAATCAACATAAATCAACAACCACCATTTATCTCATAAGTGGTAAACCGGATTATGAGAAATGTAGAATGTTTATATATGCTTTTAAGTTGTTTCAGTGTAGACTCAGATGATTCTGAGTAAGTATAGTGGTCAGATTGAGATGGCCAAGATGATGTATGCGTAATTGGGGTTGGAAGATAGAGGTGGCGAAGACAATGTATGTGTAATCGGAGTTGGAAGATAGAAGTGGCCAAGACAATGAATGGAGGAAAGTGTGATAAAGAATTAGATATATGTCAATAGTCCAAACATGTCAAAGAGTGCCAATACTGATGTTGCCGAGTCTCAAAGACATGAATTAGGTGTCTACACTACACACAATGACACAAAAGTCCTTCAAAGGTAAATAGGTCGAAGGGATTGTTTACCACTGTGAAGAAATTTTTGTTGCGCAGAAGAGAACACATTAGTTATTAGTTACATTACCGGGTGCTTCCTGGAGATCCATGTACCTTACTGGTATGGTTCTCATGTAAGTACCTCTCAGGCACTTATATTATCCTGGGTAGCTGACTGTCATATTAAAAAAATAGTGTTGGTTTGAGTACCATAGTTGCAATAAAAACAAAAACAAACAAAAAATCAAAACACAAGTAAGTTGCTGCTAATCCAACTAGATTTCTTTCTATTGAACTAATTGTCAATTTGGATGCTCTCAATGAAGAGCACTAACTTGATATGTTAGAGTAGTTCTTGAGTTTGATTATGACCATTGACTACTTTCCTATTTTGAAGACAGACCATAAACCTATGTGATATACCGAATGTCACGACTCTTCTAACATTTTGAATTATCAATTATCAGTATTGTATTTTTTTTTTTGGTTTTTATGCATGTTGCATCGATTTTATGGTTATTTTTGTTTATTTTGTTTACACACACACACACACTACAAATGTATCCAAGCCATACCATACCCAAGGTCCAAAACAAAGGGCTAACCCCATTCCATATTGATCCTGGTAACTTTGGTTATGAAGAATCAATGCATTGTTTTTACATACACTAGGTGAGTTTGGTATAATGGGTGCTTTGTTAAACCATGCCTTTCATAGATGGAACAGGTGTAAAGGCAATTATATCCCTCTGGATTATTTTTTCAAGGCTGGTTGTAATTAAGAGATGTAATGTCAGATTACCTCTTGGCAGCATCCAGCATCTTCGTTTTGTTAAACCAAACTCAAAGCAATTAAAGCCCCTCTTTTCATTCGATATATACAAGCAATCAAATTCACATGGTGATATAGTATCCTTGTTTTTTCTATGGTTCAATTGCATAAATAGGTCATTTGAGGATTTCAGTTGGTTACAGTGTCATGTATACAGCATTATGCATTCCCGGTTCTAATTGAAAGATGCCATAACCTGCATGTTGTAGGCATCCGTGCTTAGACGATCCAATAGTGCAAATGAAGGGAAGGTTAACCTGTATGCAGAACGTTTTGACATGGTTAAGTAGTCACATGATGCCCACCAAGCTTGTTACGAAGATTGAACTAGCAGGTATTTTGGTTTTTCCATGGATTTATGTTAATGCATTAGGAAAACTTCTGTGTTACAAGCTTAGCAAAACCATTTTCTTCCTTAAAATGTTTTATTCCATAGCCTTAACAAGCTGCTTTATCATGTAGGAAGTTGTGCCTTGCTATGGCGCAATATCACTTTTTAAAAAGCAGTTTCCATTAGTGACATTCTTTTTAAGATTAATTGTGGATAACCTGATGTAGATTGAAATCACTTTTTCTTTCCTGAAAATGCATTCTTCTATATATAAGAGGCGGTATGCCACTATCCATTATCCATCAATGATGATAAAGATTTTTGCAGGTGCACACCAAATCAGATTTTGGAACCTTAAATAAGAAGTTTTGGAAGGCAACTTTCTGATCTTGTAGGTTGTCAAAAAGTTTTTGTAGCGATTGATGCTTTATTCTGTGATGACTGCGTGGGCGGTAACACCGTTGTCACAACCACACCCAAATTCTACAATTTGGGACCATCTCCCGTTAAATAAATTTCTCTTTAATGTTTGGTATCTTGTGTTTTTTGAGATTTTATCTTTGCTCAAAGTTACTGGTTCATTTTGGGTTGAGTTTCAGGTATGGAAAATTGGGTGCTGAGGATTATTTTTCCCCTTACAACCATACAAAAAAGTATAGATAATATTTAAAATATAAATATTCTAGCCCATTAAGGAAGACTTAATTACATAATATGTATAGAATAAACAAAAACTCACAAACCACTATTGATAAATTATTAATAATAAGTAAATGTCAAATTTGACAATATATATTAATTATTTATTTCAAATTTGTAATCACTGTCATATTGCTCATGATAATTGAGAGCATCAACATCGCCTCGTTCAATCATGTTATATATTGTTCACCTTTCCTCCCTATCAAATGAAAAATACACCTCGTAGCAAAACAAAGTTGAACCTATCTTTTATTGTAAAAAACATTCCATGGCCTTCAGATTGTATCTTTTATTGTAAAAAATGTTCCATGGCCTTTAGAACGTATCTTTTTTGAAAATTCAAAAATAAATAAAAGGGCACTAATTAAAAAGTTTTATTTATAAAACAAAATTTAAAATAATCTTCTACCCTTCTCATCTTTTTATAATGCTTAAAGCATCATTTTATGACTTGCCTCTCCTTAAGTCTGCCCCAACAATGCTCACAGGTGATAAATAAATATTTAAAAAATCAAAGAAAAGGGGCTTAGGGCCTATGCTCATCTCCTCCTTTGGCCTCCTTTCACCTCCGCACTTTATTTCTCTTGTCAAATGAACATAAAGGAATTTGCAGAGATATCAACCTGTTCCACGCCAGTAGCCACAGTCATTTCTAACAACAATAGCCACAGTAATTTACAACTCCAATAGCCACAGTCACATTGCCTGCAGATGTACTATGTTTGTGCTTTTGAGAAGCTTCAGCAATCATTGTAGGGGAATAGGATGCACATGCACAAGACCACAAACAAATTGTTAATCCCACTATGGTATATACTCAAGAAATATTTTCAGATGCCCAGTAGTGCAACTAAAAATAGAAAAGGATTATCCCTTTGGTATGCCTGTGCCCTGTTGAAGGACCTTGGCATACACGGGTCAAACCTGAGGGAAAACTCAGCTACATCACCTTTGCTTATTCAAGGTAAGAATATTTCAAAATGGCTTTGGTGAGCACACGGTTTGTGTCTTTTATTTTTCTCATGTTTGAATTTTCCTTTGCTTCTAAGCCCCTTTTGATGATGTCTATTTTGATTTTATGTTTTACCTACTTCATGTTTTTGTGCTATGCGAAAAGGAGAGCCATTTTGCGATATTTTGGAGCTGGGTGAAAATGGCTCAACATATGACTGCGTTAACTAGTGAGAAACTTAGCTACACCAAGGTAAGAATTCCATCTTTGGGCCCTATAGCTCTATCTACAATATTCACAGTACTTTTGTAAAGTTGCAATCCTTGTGTATAACAAAAAACATGAAGTTCTGGTAAAATTTGCAAGGAAAAACTCTTGTAGATTTAAGTCATGAAACATTGTGGAAATAATAATTAGGCCAACTTGAAAACACCTTTTTGATGCTTGTTCCTCAGGAGTCAAATTTGCATTATTCATAGTGATTTGGAGTTATTTCTGTTAATTCACAATTTCTGAAACTGACTGTCTGAACTTTTTTGAGATGCATTTTGGAGGTCAAATAATTGGGATCTATAACCAAACAATTGTGGAGATGTAGAACAATGTAAAGAGAACACAATGGAATAAGAATAACCTCCATTCGCAGCTTACCTCTGCATGTTGTCTTTACTTTTGAAACTGCCTTTTCAGATCTTTTTTACAAAACAGTAGGCCATTTTCATATATTTCTTGAAAATATTGCTGCCTTGTTTTGAAGTCCAACTTGTACAATCAAATGAATACAAATTCTGATAAGAATTGGTGAGAATGTAGAGGGATACAAGAATGACACAATGTCACAAGAATCACTTCCATTTCCCGCTTTACGTGAAAAATTTGTGCTTTTGAAAATGACACGCCAGCCATATTTTGACAAACTCGTTCCTAGCCATTTTCACAGATTTTCCTGAAAATTTTGTTACCTTGCTTTGAAATGCAATTTGCACAATCGAATGAACATATATCCAGTGGAAATTTGTAGAGATATAGAGGACAGTGAGGATAACACAATCGATCAAGAATCACCTCCATTTATAGCTTTACACAGTAGATTTGCACTTTTGAAAATGACCTGGCAATGATATTTTGACAGATCAATACTCCATTTTAGGCACAGCATTACCTAGGGCATAACTTCGACACATGGTGTTTGTTTTAAGAAAATCAAGTTGTTTTGTAAGTTTTGGACCTCCTTTATTGATTAGTAAGGTTTGCAAGAACCCTTGGTACACAGAAATTGAGATAGATTAGAGGAAGTTTGTTTTTGATATTGACATTAATCTATCCTCTTATGGGACTTGGAAGCCCTTTTACATGTATTTGGTTTACTATATTTGTAGAATGATGTTGCTGGCAAAGGAACACCTCACATTAGAAAATTGAAGAAAATAAGTGATTTTTCATTAATTTTGTTGTTGAAGATCAAGAGTCACTTGAAGAGTGTTCATTTCACCTTTTGTGGGTAACTCCTTTTTTCTATACACACATATTTGTAATGTTTCAAAATAAGAATTACAGATTTTTGTTGGAGAATGGTAAAAGGAGGCACTATGATATTTTCATATTTTAAGACAAGGAGCTAGTCAATTTCTACAATTTTTGATGCTATGCTGTGCTTTTTTAATTTTGTTGTTTACTCAAGGGCTTGGAAGCGCTTTTACATGTATTTGGTTTAATAAATGTGTAGAATGGTGTTGCCAACAAAGGATTGCCTCAAATTAGAAAATTGAGCGAAAAAATCAATCTTTAATTTATTTTGTTGTTGAAGATCAAGAGTCATGTGAAGAGTGTTCATTTTATCTTTCATGTGGAGCCCCTTTCTTCACTTGCGCGCGCAAGCGTGTTTGTTGTTTACTCAAGGGCTCGGAAGCACTTTTACATGTATTTGGTTTAATAAATGTGTAGAATGGTGTTGCCAACAAAGGATTGCCTCAAATTAGAAAATTGAAGGAAAAAATCAATCTTTCATTCATTTTGTTGTTGAAGATCAAAAGTCATGTGAAGAGTGTTCATTTTATCTTTCATGTGGAGCCCCTTTCTTCACATGCGTGCACGCATGCTTGCGCGCATGCACACACACATTGTACATATTAAGAATATGATCCTCTACCCTAACCTATGCATGACCACATCAAATAAACATCTAAATATTAAATACCATAAATGAAAAGAGAGGATAGAGATACTTTCTTCATTATAGACATTATTGGCACATTAACTTCCCCCTAGGGTTAGCAACACTTAATGAGAGTTGATGTGGGGCATCACAAACAAATAAAAGAAGACCTAGATAAGCTACTTGTTGGAGAATACCAAGGCTCCAAAGGCTTTGTAGACCAAAATAAAAGAAACTCATATGCTTGGGAATCATAAATACCCAATGATCCAAGTGTAGACTCCAAAAAGATACGCAAGACCAACTATAAGACCTTTAAGATTGTATCGGTAGATTGGAAAGCACCACGAGACTAAATGAGTGATGATAATGTATTGGAATGATCACTAAAATGCGAAGTATATATAATAATCATGATTGGGCATTTTAGTTTTTGTTACCTGATGGTATCAACCATGGTCAATACCATTGGCTATTAAAAAATGCAAACTAGACGGTATCGACTCTGGTTGGTACCATTGGCTATGAGAAATGCAATATCATGGGGACTCGAAAGGAAGTTTGGTCTAATGGAAGAAGACTTTGGATTTGCATAAAGGTGTGATGACGAAGTTATATGTGTGTTGTAAGTAGGTGACTATAAGAAGATAGTAAAGTGATGTCATTGGGATGTTGTAAAAGGACATGTAAATGTATAAAAACAATGGAGTGTGATATAATTTGATTGCACATAAAGGTCCTCTCATTATTACCATTGCTAACTAGCCCAAAGGTCAGACCATTGTTAGTGCATGTAACCATTTTTGGTTACTCTTTGCTCCTTGTAATGTCCATGAAGACACCACTCCAGAAGCCAATGCACCAATAATGTCTTCAAAGAGCCAAAGCCAATAAAAGTGAAAAATTAGGTGTGTATATATGTCTCAATCAAAGATCATCATGTGTCACAAAAAGTGTACATGAGATGTTCTACAGGAAAGAAGATGCAACACAAATCAAAATGACTAAAATGAAAAAAATACAAAAATATGAAAAACAGAACTTGAATAAAGCTTACCTACCCACATACTTACCTTTTCACGGAAAGTGCGGTCAGTATAGTTAATCACTAGAGTGTAGAAAGAGCTGCTATGAAACCCCGAGTAATACACAATGGAAAATAAACACTAGAAGATAAACAAGATAAATAAACAATAAAATCTAAGCTAATGGGGAGCTCTAGGAAGGATGATGGGATAGTAACTAGGTTGGAAATAGGTTGTAGACGGGCCGTAAATAGGCCACTTTGAGTAGGTTGTAAGAAGGTCATAAATAGGTTGTAAATTTGCTAAAATATATTTAAAACACCTAATAATATTTACGAAAGAAATTGAAGAAATTACAAGGCATGGTAAAAGGTTGTAAGATATCTCATTAAATCTAAGTAGGTAATCAAAGAAATTAAAAGATGCGTAAGGTGCAATAAATATCAAATGAAATCTAAGGCATGGGAAAACAATTTTATAATACATGGTAGAAAGATGGGTTTTAAATATCAAATGTAATCTAAGTAAATGAAAAATAAAACATAAGACATGATAAAAAGAAGCATTAAAAATGAATAGGATCACAATCAATACTTGTGTTGGATTTTTCAGAGAGATAAAACACTACCATCTAATGTCATGACTAGGATGAGTAAAGATGGGGAAGGTGAAAATGGGTGAATATTTTTTTCGAAGGCTCGAAGATCTTACAATCGAACTCACAAATCTATGACAGAGTATTCGGGATCATAAAATAAAAAATAATATAGTCAACTACCAATAATATACATCAAGGGAAGTAAAGGGAGTAAACCGAAAACAAGAAGTAAGGTGCGACAAGGGCAATGTGTTGGAAGCACAACCAATGAGAGCAGGGGGTGGTCAATTTATGGGCAATAAAACTTTCATTCACTTAAACTTTAGCCATTCATTAATCATTCATCAACTTAACCATTAATCATTAACCATGCATTCACTAATCCTTACTAGGTCTGTGACCTACAAAAATAGTCCTTAGAGATGAAGCTTGAAACAATACCAAAACACTTGAACCATGCAAGTATGCCATATGGATAGAAAGCCCATGACCTTAGAGTCATCACCCAATACTTTAGATACCATCAATTGGATTGTATGAACCCAAGAACACCTCTCGCATCCAAGATCACCAAAATTGTCAAAAATTTCCCAAAAAACCATTCTTGCAAGATAGAATTCCAAAGACCTTTTAAGGGCTTAAACTTGATCTAAAACCATTCCAGACATGTAGCATAACTTCCCTACTTTCTCAAACATCCATTTTATCAATTGATCCAATGCAAAACCCGAGAGCTATATCAAATTCTTCGAAACATGCAATTTACTATGTGGTCCAAACATTGTCATGACACCTAAATGCCACTGGAGAAAGTTGGGCGAGTCCTCTACAACCTCCAATCACTAACCAAGGTCTAACAATCAATTATGGGCATGATTGAATAAATTCTTCCCCATCGCTACCTAACTAGGGTTTAAGAGGGTTTTAAACTACCTTACCGTCTTAACAATTGTTCTTGAAGCTCGCCCTAATATCTCGAACTAATTCCTGGAACATTGAGCTAGGACCCTTCCCCAACTACCATGAAGAGCTTAGCCTCCCATGCAGATTTCATGCATGCCAACAAACATCAAACAGAGCTTCTCGAGCTTGGTTTCTCAATTTTGTGAACTCGGTAGAGGAAAAAATCACTTTTCAAGCACATACTTGAAAACAACATCTAAAACTTTTCCCACACCTCTAGAACAACCTACTACACCTTTTCTCATGCTCATATTTTCATCTTCATGTTGAAATCAAACCTGTTCAATTCATTAGGCCACCTAGGGCTTAATAATAGAAGATACAAACCTAGAAAGTAGTCTTATCCCTATACTTGCACTCAAAGACACTTGTGAGTGTCTCTACACCTCATCCTCATGTCCCCCGCTCTCACAATGCAAAATCAACTCCTACATACCACGAACCACCATGACATACATCATCTTGTTAATTAGGCCACCAAACTAGGCTTCTTAATTGTGCTTTCTTCATCCATACTTGACCACCTCATGACTTTGACACTCTTGCCCACCTAGAAGAGCCTTTAACAAGCTTCATGCCATCACTACACCATCCTCCTATCATTCGCAACACCTCACGAAAGTCATTATACCCACTCAAGACACCTCAAGATACCATGCAACCTCATCAAACAACTTGACATCAACACAACACATGACATCAATGACACTACCAATCAACCTTCATTTTTCTTTCTCCTTTTGAAATCAATGACACCCATTCACATCAATGACAACCCATTGATGACAAACACATAAAGCTCACTCTTTCAAGCCATCAACTCATTCTCCCCCTTTTGACATTAATGACAAAGAAACATACTTGCAACATCTTAGTTTTTCTTCTCCTATCATCACAATAGGCTCACCATTTGGTTGGAAACATCAACCAAATCAAGACAAGGTCCATTTGACCACCTTCATCTCTATTTTGACAACATTTAAGCAACATAGCTCCCCCTTAGCGAGATGCATGGCCTTAAAAGGACTTACTTACCTTTCAACACTTATGCCATTGACACGTCCACAAGACTCAACAAATAATCATGACTTTCAAGGCTTCTTGACACTACTAATCATGCTCACTACTAATAGTAATGTCACCACTATCTATTTGTCTTCTTGACACTATGAGCCTTCTTGGCACTACAACTTGCTCATGGCGTTGATGAACATATTTGCATAGCTCCCCTTACTTTTAGATACCACTATCATGACTTCTTGATACCAACTTCTTCAACAATACTCAATGAAAGTGCTCAAATGCTACCAAATCAAGAGATAAACATGCTTAGCTGTTTTCACGATCATCCTCTTCTTAGCACATCATTCCTGCTCATAGAGCTCAAAAATCAATCGCTCATCTCCCCCTTGCTTCTTAACACCTCAAAGTCAGCTAGAATGATAGCAAAGACTTATACCAACTGTGTGACAACCTCTCTTCCTTGCCAAAATAAAACAGAGATAGACCTTGATTCTTCAAAGTGCTAACTAGCTCCCCATTGTACTTGACTAATTTGATTCAATCCTTTGATTTGATCATGCACTAAGACTGATGCCAAAAATGATTTTGCACTCCATACTTGCTCAAGACACAGGATGACAAGAACTTCCTTCTTGACTTCATCAAAAACTCGACTTATGCATGAATGAAGGTATTCAAGCATCACAAGCATACCGTGAATGTTCATAATGTTGATAGGCCCCCTTTGAGATCATGCACACCTTGAAACCTTCTTGATCCACAGAGCCACTTGAACCCCCCGAGTCATACACTCACATAAGGATAACAAGGAACTCAAGAACAATTGACACAATCATCAATCTAAGATGAAAGAACCAAAGCAATCCACCATATAACCTTCATGCACATTTTCTCCATGACACTCCTTCATGAGCCATCAAAATACAAATTACCATGTAATACATTGCCACCTAGATCTTCACTTATGATAGACCTCTATCATGTCACCTTCTTTATAAAATGCAAATTGAGTCTAAACATCACACCTTAGACCTCTATGCTCACTCAATCACTTCACTTTTCACACAAATAATGCAAAGTATCTAACAACACAACTCATGCAAATTGGTTCAACATACTTGATTTTACTTTGTGAAAAGCATATCTTGATCAAACTTTCAATACTTAGAAAACTTTTCCTCCAATTACCTAATCATGTCTAACCATCACACATGTAACCCTCTTAAGTCTTCATGTTGCACATATAAGCTTATAATACAAGGTCATATTGGTCTAAGTAGACCGTTGTTCGATTCAAGTGTCACAAACTTATATTAGGTCCCAAAACACTAACCTCAAGTACAAACATGCATACCTCAACCTATCAAGCTTACATATGCTAGTTTGAATCTTCACTTGTTCTTCACATAGCTATACAAAACCTTGTTACTTGTCTCAATACCTTAAGACACTTTCATGCTCAAATCATGATTATTACACATTCCAACGTGTATATCTTCCTACAATCCTATCACTTAAAGTCTTCTCGACTCGCTCAACATATAATTTAAAGCCTTAGTGCTCTTCTCGAATGACTTCAATTTGTTGGATACCTACTCTAACTCTTCCTTCAAAGACCTCATTTTTATTCATACCGATGCATTCATCCTCCTTAGCCTTTTGTCATATTCTCAACTTGAGATTTTAGCTCTTGAAGGATCTGATCATGCTCAACACTCATGCTCTTGACTTGTTCCTCGTAGTCTTTGATCACAAACTTCGATTCGAGATTCTTCCTTCATTAAAACACCAATTTTGCATGTAGGTCTACCTTAGCCTCTTCATTGCCATCATCATCATAAACACTTCTATCACTAACTTTTGATGACTTCACATGATCAACCTCTAAGGAACATAACTTGGTTCTCAATTGGTCACACTCAACTTCCTTTGATCTCAAACTTGTACTTACAACTTCTAATTGATTCTTGAGATTCTTGATGGTCTCTTCATCTTTCTTGGCCACATATATTAACTCTTGACACTCTCTCCTCAACTGCTTAGCCATCTTGTGCTTCAAAGGATCACCTCAAGCTATTAGGCTTGCTTGAAAGGCCCCGTTACGATACCAATTGTTGGAAGCACAACCACTGAGAGTGGGGGAGGGGGTGAATCATGGGAAATTTTTTTTTCATTCACTTAAACATTAGCCATTCATTAATCATCCATCAACTTAGTTGTTAACCATTAACCATGCATTCACCAATCATCTTTAGGTCTATGACCTACAAAAATAATCCTCAAAGATGAAGCTCAAACCAAGATTTAAAACACCTTAACCATGCAAGTATGACATATGGATAGAAATATCATGACCTCGGGGTCATCACCAAATACTTTAGATACTATCACTGGATCGTAGGAACCCAAGAACACCTCTGTAACCAAGAACACCAAAACTTTCAAAAATTGCCCCAAAACCCAGTCTTGCAAGATAAACTTCTACAAACCATCTAAGGGCTTAAAATTGATATGAAACCACCCCGTACATGTAGCATAGCTTCGATACTTTCTCAAACATCCATTTTATCAATTGATCCAATGCAAAACTTGAGAGCTATATCAAATTCTTCATAAAAATGTAATTTACTGTGGGGTCCACACACTTTGTCATGACACCTAAATGCCACCTGGAGAAAGTTGGAGGAGTCCTCTATGACCTCTAATCACTAACCAAGGTCTAATAACCCATTCTGGGCATGATTGAGCAAGTTCTTCACCATCGCTTCTTAACTAGGGTTTAAAAAGGGTTTTAGACCACCTTACCTTCTTAACGATTGTTCATAAAGCTCTTCCCCTTAATATCTGAACCAATGTTTGAAACATTGAGCTAGGATCCTTCACCAAGTACCACAAAGAGCTTAGCATCCCATGCAGGACTTCAAACTTGCCAACGAGTATCAAACAAATGTTCCCAAGCTTGGTTTCTCAATTTTGTGAACTTGATAGAGGCAAAAATCACTTTTCATGCACATACCTACAAACCAACACCTGAAAATTTTCCCACACCTCTAGAACAACCTACTACACCTTTTCCCATGCTCATATTTCCATCTCCATGCTGAAAATCAAACATGCTCACCTCATTAGGCTACTTTAGGGCTTAAGAACAGTCTAGATATGGACCTAGAAAGTAGTCTTATCCCTATACTTGCACTCTGAGACATTTGTGAGTGTCTCTACACCTCATTCTCATGCTCCCCATGCTCTCATAATGCATAACCAACTCATACATACCATGAACCACCATGATTTGCCTCATCTTGTTAACTAGGCCACCAAATTAGGCTTCTTAATCATGCTTGCTTCATCCATATTGACCTCTTCATGACTTGTTCACTCTTGCCCACCTATAAGAGCCTTTAACAAGCTTCATGCCATCACTACAACATCTTCCTATCACTACAACACCTCTGCAAATCACCATACCTAGTCAAGACACCATACAACCTCATCAAGCATTTCGACATCAACACAACACATGGCATCACTGAAACTACTAATCAACCTTCATTTTCCTTTCTCCTTTTGACATCAATGACAACATTACTTGCCAACATAGTGCAAAATCCTTAGCAAAGATGAGACACTCTATTCAAAATGATATGACTAGAGATTTTCATCATGTAGGTGAGAGAACTCTAGTAAATGAGTTTGGCCAAGTAGTGAAGTATAAAGATATATACCCAAGTCAACTATGGTAGTATATGATACTAAACATGTGTCCTACATTCCCACAATTTTTCGTATTCCTTGGGACCTAAGTTAATGTAAGGTCTCCTTTTAATATTTTATTACCTTTACAATTTTGTTGAATTTCCTATCTATGCCACACTTATGAAATGCTAAACAACAATGACTAATGTCACTATTGTTCTTGAACCATTCACATAAACATTGAACATAATCGAAAATTGACATTTATTGAATGTCGACAACAACATTAGATATTAATTATTGAATCTTTTATATCAAATGGGTAAAGAAAGGTTTTGCAAACCCCTTTTGGCATATAATATTCAAATATATATAATGTCAATATTTGATTCATTTATTATTTAAACTAGCAAAATAAACAACAAAACCAACTCGTGAAATATGAAGCCTTGATGATATTGTTGTGCGACACTGTTGGAGCGGTACGTAGTACTGTAGTGACATTTTAACAAATTGAAAATCACCAAAATCCATCTTACTCGACTGGAACTAGACATAAACTTCAATCTTTCAGCTCAAATGCGATCCTTGGATGGAATCACCTTGTAGGAGAAGAGGGTTTTCGCTCTTCGAATCTCCACACTCCAATTCCACATATGTTTTACGACCAATTTTAAGCACTTTCTATTTTTAGAAAATTGCTTTTTCTATTTGGGTTTTTACCTTAGGAAAATAATTGAACATAAAATGCTCAAACTTTCAAGGGGGTTAGATGATAAAGGACTAATGTTTTCTTCCTCTCAACTCTTCCTTTTATAATCACCCTTTTAATTTGATTTTTTTCCCGCTTAATATTCCATCCAAAAGTGTATATAAACACTTTTACTAAAACATTACATTATGCCCCTTTATAATAATAATAATACATAAGTTGTCCTTCTACAATGTTATAAAAATAAAGTTATTAGGGCAACTTAAATTATTATTATTAAATCCCATAGGGCCATAATGAAGTAATTGCGTACCTTTTGCTGCGTTTTTTTGTTTGGTTTGTTTTTTGTTTTTGCTCCTTTAGGGTCCAAAAACTCTGTTAAATTTGTAAACTCTTGTAGTTTGGCCTTTCTGTGTGGGGCCTATTGTCAAGTACTTTTGACTCTGCCTTCATGGCCTTGTTTAAGTTTTTGTCTTTGAAAACTTGTTCCTTTATGTATGGGTTTTTTTGGTCCCCGTTTAAAACCAAACCTTTTATCCGATCTAAAAATAATATTATTATTAAATCATTTTCCTAACTTTATCCCTTAGCTTATGATAAATAAGGAATAAACTATGGTTCTCTGATTATTTTAGTTCTAAAAAAGGGACGTGACAGTCCACTTTTCCCAGAATTGCTTGCCCTCGAGCAATTGTAGATTGGGATGCTCAATGATCTCTGCACCTTCCCATGTAGCATCTTGCCCTGAGAGATTTTCCCAACGCATCAAATATTCTGTTATGCTCATATTTCTCAATTTCTTCTCTATGATGTCATGATGGTCTCTGGAACCAAGATCAATTTACCTTCATCGTCTAGAGGAGGCAACTTTGTTGTAGTGATTTGCTTCCCAAGTGGCCTTTTGAGGTAGGAAACATGAAATACATTGTGAATCCTATTGTGTTCTGGTAATTCAAGCTCATAAGCAACCTTCCTGAATCCTTTACTTGATCCAGTAAGGTGCGTATAAGCAAGGCTTGAGCGTCTTAGCTCCACTCCTCCTGAGAGAACATTGTCGGTAAGGCTATAACCTCAAAAGACCTCTCCATATAATGTTGATCTGCATACATTTGCTATGATTTTGTGCTCGTTAGAGATTTTCCTTGAGTGACTCCAAAATTTCTTGACTTTGTTTGACCAAGTCTCTTGCCTTTGACACTCTATTGTTTGTTATGATCAAATCCACAAGAGTAAGAGGGTCATAACCGTATAAGGCCCTGTATAGAGTCATACCATTGAACATGTGATGTGATGTATTGTAGTAATGCTCCCTTTGGTAGAGCCATTTGATCCATGTTGTTTGGTGTTCTACTAGATAATTCCTCAAATATCCCTCAATCCACTTGTTCACAATCTATGAATGCCTATATGTTAGAGGGTAGGTCAACTTAGTTCCTATCTAATGAAAAGAGTTTATGCCAAAATAAACTATGGAACTTTGTATCTTTGTTACTCAACATGTTTTTAGGCAACCCATGAAGCATGAATGCTTCTTTGAGAAATAAATAGCCACATGTGGTACCTTAATCTCAAATGATACAACAAATAAATGAGCATATTTAGTGAGTCTCATCAACTACAACGTGTTAAAATCACAAGCACGGAGTTCACTCACTAATTTATGTTGTTTATCATTCGTATCTCTTTGGTTGAGGAATAACTTTAAGTTGTGTTTAGTCTTAACCGCAAACCTACCACAAATTAGATACTACTTGAATTTGGCTAGGGCACGTATTATGGCTAACATCATCTTATCGAGAGATTGAGAATCCTTATTTTGACTCTGAGTTTTCAACTCTCAAAAGTTATGGGGCGCCCTTTCTCCATCAAAATGGCCCCAATCCCTTCTCCAAATGCATCGCTCTTGAATACAAATGGAAATGAAAATACGAAACAACTAGCATAGGTCGTGGACTCATTACCTCCTTGAACTTATCAAAAGCTTCATGTGCCAATTTTGTCTATGCAAAAACTCCTTGCTTGGTCATATTTGTCAAAGGTGTTGGAAGCTATGAAAATCCCTTAACAAATCTCCTATAATTATTGCAAAGGCCAAGTAATCCTGTCAACTGTGTTAGTGTGTTAGGAGGAGGCCAATCCAAGACTAGGATCTTTTGTTGATCCACCTGAACTCCTTGAGTACTAAGGACGTGACCCAAGTAAAAAATTTATGTAATTCCAAATTCACATTTGAACTCTTTTGCAAAGAGATTTTGTTTCTCTAATATACCCAAAATTGTGTTCAAATGCCACAGATGATATTTCTAAGTCTTGATATAAATCAAAATATCATTAAAGAAAACCAAAACAAACTTTCTCAAGTGCTCCTAGAATACTTGATTCATTCATGACTAGAAAGTGGGAGGTGCATTTCTCATGCCAAAAGACGTGACCAAGAACTCATAATGCCCGAATGACACTTGAAGGTTGTTTTGTGTACATCCTCATCCATCACATGTTTCCGATGATATCTTGATCTCAAATCAATCTTTGAAAAGTACACAACTACATGCAACTTGTTAATCAACTCATCAATCTTTAGGTTAAGATACATGTTTTTGATATTTTTCTTGGTCAAGGCTCTCTAATTAATACACATCAACATAGTACCATCCTTCTTCACTAGGATCATCGATGACACAAATGGGCTAGAACTAGGCTTGATATATCACATCTCCAAGAGTTACTTTGTTGACCTTAAGCCTCGACGCTAATGTGAGGGTTAAATAGTTGTCCCTTTTGTCAAGGACATACGAGAGTATGGTTCAGATTGTAATGCAAACTATAAAGGAATCAAATAACAACAACATTCATTACACATTGCACAAACCATCTCTATTTATATATTTAATACAACTATTACATATCCGTCTCACACACTCTTCTGTCCATTACATCATATATTCATTCTCCTCTCTATATCTCCAAGTCTTTTTATTCTTCCATCTATCTATCTCTCTATCTTGTTTCTCTATCTCTACCCACACTTACACACCTATATCCATTTATCTCTCTAACAATTACATTCAATTACAATACGTGTCTTGACTCTACCATTATCCAAAGGTCACTTCCTTTGGTGGTGACTCTGTATTGTTCAGTCTTTACTCTATTTGAATTATGTAGTTGTCTCTATGTTATGTGGCTTCTTGTAGACTTCCGCAGATTTCATAGTCTTTCGCGGCTATCATAGTCTTTCATGGTCATGTTATAGTTTTCCGCGACTATCACAATCTTCCACGACTATCGCAGTCTTCCACGACTTTCCTTTATTTATGCCTTAGTGTACAAAATCAATGAAGAGCTCTATCAACATCATCCTTAGATTTCAAAGTGTTGTCTCATCCTTGAGACTACGAACTAAAAAAGAACTCGTTAACTACCTTCTTTCATTTTTCTGTATTAGATCTCTCTTATTTGTATAATTGATAAATTCCATCTTACAATATCATCCGGACCTTTAAAAACTGAAGCCCTCCATACCTATTCTTTTTGGGGATTTGAATAGTCGAAAGTAAATACAAAGCAACAATATTAACACAAAATACTAATATATTCAGGATATACATTCACAATATATTAGCCACATATATAGGCTTTTAGATAGGCATAACAACTCTGGCAATGCATACGTATATTCTCTCAACCACTCACTAATTACGTAAATTGTTATAACACTAATAACAATTTATTCAACCACATTATCATAATATATTCTCACATATATATTATGCAAACCCTTATGAGCACAAATAGGATTATTCCTAACATTCCCCCCTTAGTGCGAGCATGGTAGAAAAAATATTTGCACACTTCTCTCGCAGTATGCTCACCCCTGTGGCATGTCCATCTCTGAGACTCATGATCTTGATCCAAAAGAAAGGCCCTCTTCTTCCATGGTTTTAAACAAGCTTACCACAAACCTTGACATGAACAAGAACTCATCAACTATCCACCTCATGTGGTTTTCTAGATCTGCCACAAACCTTTTCAAGATCCGTGAACTAACTTACTCTGGCGCTTCTGTTCGTCACTATGCTTGTACATCAGGGAACTATATAGGAAATAACTCATACTTGAATATATTTCACATAGAATGGAAATGAAATATTGTGTTCTATTCCCCCCCATAATGTGAAATTTCCATTATTCTACAAAATGGTAAAACGTGAACTTTGAAATGACTCAACACATTAGAAATGCTGAAAAACAAACACACACATGTCACCAAATCTGTTGCACGGCCTCGTCGCTGATGACCGATGAGAGGACATTGGTTGTCCTCCTTCCTCTGTTGCCTCCATCCTTTGATAACATGTTGCTAACTCAGCCTGATTTGGATATGAAGCTCAATTGTTTCCACATTGTTTATTATATCTTCCTCCCGCAATGTGAAACACTTTATTTTTCTGGACGTCGGGTAACACCGAAAATGTGTCCGTAATGTATTTTTTCAAACATCATATTTTTCAACAAAATTTAAATCAATGCAAAGAGGATAAAAAACAAACACTTTTGCCAAAAACGGCACTCGATTTCGAGGTACCAAGCAAAAGTTATTGAGGTTTTAATTTCCCGTAAAAAAGGCCCAATTTGAGTTAAAATTGGATCAACGATTAAAAAATTGCTCCGGATGAAAAGAAAATTTATCGTGTGACCACTCGTTGGAACTGGGAGGAAACGAGGATTCTAAAAATGTCAAAGGCCCAAAAAAATGGTGTCGGAAAAATATTAATTTGGCTAAAAAACGTAATAATTGCCCTTAAAATGCAATTATTAAACAAAAACTATAGTAAAATTAATTTTTTTAACTATAGTCTTTGCTAAAAATTAAAAAAATAGCCAATCACAAATGGCTGCAAAACTCACGGCTTCATTGAAGTGAAAGAATGATTTGTTGATAATTCGACAACCAGAGCTCCGTTTTATAAACCGAAAAATGTGTTGGAAAGGTGCTTTCAATATCTCTGCAATGGTATCAATAAAATTTGATTTCATCACCTGACCTAAAAGTTGTTCATGACTCGAGTATTACTTGATTTTGGTGTTATTCTTCATGCCTGAACTGCAAACACAACCCTCCTTTACCAAATACATCCAAAGGTGCAAGACAATTATTAACGGATCCAATTATACTCTTGAACTGCAGCACACCATAATGATAAACGAACACAGGTTTGCATAAAGAGCAGGATGTGTTTGATAAAAATGAAAGATAACCAGATCAATGTCTCCAGACCAATGCAAAGAGGTAAAATAAGTAGTTGTTTGTGGAAAACTTGTATGAGTCTTTAGTGATTGCATGTGAGGATGCATACAATTCACCACAAACTGGTCAAATATACATACGGATGTGACAGAGATCTGTAAGTGCACTTTTTATCTGATCCGTATGGTCCAACGATGCAACGATTGCAAGGAGAACACAGTTTGTATTGCAATACAAAGCAACGACCAAGCAAGATGTGAATGATGTGATTTGGTCTTAATGCTCTGAGTACAGATGCGATCACCCAAGTAGCGCCATGCATGCACATTCTCTTCACCGCCATGAATCAACACTTGAACTTCCTTTCAAATAAAATTTGTGACCTTGCTTTCTCGTGCAATGAATATCATGATTCCCAAAAAAACATACAGTGGCACCCGCACAGGATTGAGCAGCCAATTCTAAAAAATATGCACAAAGACACCTTTTGCTATTGGTAGATGTATCAAAAAACTGATAGTGAATTGCAATAATCACCAGAAATTTGATATTCTCGTGCAAAAATAGATCTCCAAATTTATTTCTGTTATACTTCCGCCTGATTGTTGATCTTAGAAAATTTGAACTCACATATATGGCAACGTCAATCCAGATTCAAAACAAAAGACAAACAAATGCATAGATAAATAATATAACGACACCCGAACAGGGGCAATGGAGGAGTACAATTGCCCCATGCAAAATTATTAGAACACCATTAGCTTCGCTCTGATACCAAATCTGGGGATTTGAATAGCCGAAGGTAAATACAAAGCAACAATATTAACACAAAATACTAATATATTCGGGATATACATTCACAATATATTAGCCATATATATATATAGGCTTTTAGATAGGCATAACAACTCTAACAATGCATACCTATATTCTCTCATCTACTCACTAATTACGTAAATTGTTATAACACTAATAAAAATTTACTTAGCCACATTATCATAATATATTCTCACATATATATTATGCAAACCCTATGAGCACTAATAGGATTATTCCTAACAATCTTTAAGATAGTGTAACATAGGAATACCAAAGCATCAACTTACAAGAACTTAGATATCCGCGTAAGGAGATGTTCCTCGCTCGACTCACTGAATGGGTTTACATGAGGCGGTGGTTTCCAAAATGCTTATATAGATTTGTATACTCTCTTCGAGGATTAGGCGAGACTATAGGAGATACTTAGCATATTTCTTTGTGATTTTCCCTTCAAAGTTCTTCCACGCCACTATGTGTTCTTCTATTGATTCAAACCAAAGTTGTAACTTTGTATTCTCCTAAATGATTGATATGAGGCTTTCTTGTTTTTAACACCCGCGTAGTTTTGTTTGGTGGTAGAAAGCTCTCTTTGTAGTTGTGTGAGTGCCCTATTCATGCTAGCACTGTATTCTTCCATATTTGTTATCTTGTTTGCTCTTTCTAGTTGAATTGCGCGGCATATGGCGGCTAAGTCCTCAAGTTTCTTTCTCCCTGTGCCATCTAAGTCCTTAACATCATAGGATGATGTATCTATGTTAAGCTCTTGTTCTAGCTTGTCTAACTCAGTTTTTGCATGGCTCCTCGCTAACTCATGGAGAAAGCTTAATATGCGGCTGCATTTGATATTTCAATTTTTAGGGATTGGAGAGCTTGTTCGACCTTGTTGCGGTTTTATTTATTTGTTGTAGTCCCTTTTAGCATTTCATCAGCTTTGTAATTATATATTTTTTTTGCATTCTTTGATCTCTTTGCTCATCGACAGAGAGAGTGTGACAAGAAATCTTGTAGTGTTTTCTTGTCCCTCTTTTCTATTGGTAATGTGTGATATGCTACATATAGTGGTCTGAAGAATTTGACTTGCGTGATCATCTGCTCCATTGTGTCTTTGAGATTCCACACACCGCCGCATCTAGTTGTTCTTTGATCTTTATTCAAGGATGCTACTAAATTTTGATTTTTGCATGGGGGTTAATTTTTTAAGTTGCACTATGCACCCTTCCTTCATTTGTTCTACTACCCCATGTTGTAGCTTTGGAAGATTTGAGCTTCTTTTCTTTGTGCCAATACCTTTTTATAAATGTTAGGGAATCCACTGCGGAGGTTCAACATGAGCGGGTCCATGAGATACCAACAATGTATTCACGAGCTTGGAATACTTGGCAGTGTGCTCTATGTGGATGGTTTTTCTGCGGCTTTTGTCATTTCTTCCTCCTTATGGTTTTCTTCCTTCCTCTCGTTTTCTAGTTCTCTTCCTTCTTCTCCTGTTCCTCCTCTTTTTTCTTGTTCTCCTCTTCTTTCTTCTTTTTCTCTGCTCCTCTTCCTTCTTCTTCTTCTCTCCTCCTTTTTTTTTCTTGTTCTTCTCTTCTTTCTTTTTTTCTCCTCCTCTTTTATTCTCCTCCTCTTTTTTTTTCTCTTCTCTTCTTTTTCTTCTTCTTCTCTTCTTTTTATTTTTATTCTCCTCTTCCTTTTTTTTTCCTTTCTTCTTCTTTTTCTCTTCCTTTTCCTTTCTTTTTCTTCTTTTCTTCCTCTCTCTCTACTCTTTTTCTAATTTTCTTTTCTTCACCTCTTCCTCATCTTCCTCATTTATAATTTTTTCATCCTCCTTTACTTCTCTTCTTCCTCCTCTGTTTTTTTGTCTTCCTTTCTCTTGTTTTCTTGTCTTCTTCCTCTTTTGTTTTCTTGTTTTCTTCCTCTTTTTCCCTTCTTTTCTTTTCTTTTCCTCTTTCCTTTTTATTTTCTTTTTCTCAATTTCTAATAGTTCATGTATTTCTTTGATGTGACTCATATCCTTGGTTGTTTTCTTTTTCTTTTTTCTTAATTCCTGAAGTTCTTTCTCAAAATCTTCCAATATGATTTCCTCCTCTAGTTGTATTTGTAATTCTATTTCTTTTAGTAAGGAGCATGGGAGTAGATGGATTATATCTTCAAGTACTAATGAAAATCTTTTAAGTAATGGAGTATTTCCTCTACCATAACATTTTTTTGGTTGCAAAGTTGGCTTCATATTGTTGTGCAATATGTGTTATACCCTGCGATCAAGGCATATTTTTTAGAACTTGTAGGTTGACCTTGTAAGTTGAGATTCCTCCAATGATTCAATTGCCCTTGTGAATTCTGGGTCAATGTCTTCTTCTTTTTTTTGTGGGGAGGGTTTTTACTTGTGGGGGTCCTTCACTATCTGATTTTGTAATTTCCATTGGATCTTCACCCAAGTATTCCAATTCATCACTTGTTTGTTGTTCCATGACCACTTGTTTGGATATCCTGGCTTTTTGTCTCTTGTGTAGAGCATACGGAGATGGTTTTTGTTTCTCTTTTGGGTTTTTTTCATTTATACACCTTCGACATTGTTTTCTCTTGTGTCTTCTTTTTCCCCTTTTCTTTCCATGTCAGTGGTTTTTCCAATGGTCTACATGACCCAACCAACCCCACGAGTCCTATGTGAAATCCTCAAGATATTTTTTCCTAAATTCTTCCCATGTTTCTTCAATTATATCATCAATGCTTGGTGGTATTGGCTTCTTGATATCGATAGGTAGATCTCTAATAGCCTAGATTGTAGTTTCCACAAGTTCATCTGATGCTTCATATGGGAGTGGGGCAATATGAGAAATTTATGGGGTGAAGGGTTAGAGAAATGTGTAATCAATATCCATGAAATACAACTTATTTTTCATATTTTGCAACTATTTGTTCAAAACCTAGATTTTTTGGCAACCATTCTTCTAATATTCTCAGTCCAACCAATCAAGTGAAGTAATTTGTTCCACTTGAGACAAGTGTTCATATGCTCCAAAATTTGTTCTGCTTATGGGTGTATTTTGATCCCATTGTACTTGTTCTTTTTTCTAGTAGGGTACATGTGAAATACATGGCTAGACATAAAAGTAGTGACCCATAACAAAAAAATGTGTTTGCCCTCAATTTTTCTATTATTTTCATGGAATTCATCGTCATGAGGACCTCATGAAAGGTTGTATTCATAGTGGCTCATTATCATTTCTAGGGCTACTATGGCACTTATAACATGTGCACCATCTTCTCTATTGGTATGATAAAGTTTCAAGCAAATGGCTTTGGCGTCATACCTTAGAATGTTATTTTTGATTTCGCCAATATTGCACCCCTCTTTTTCTTGGTTGTGACTCCCATTAATCGTGTGACTTGTTGCATTGCAATATTCTTATTTTGTCGTTGCGTGTTGAGTGTCTTTGTCCCACAACCTCATTATCCTCTCCATTATTATAATGTTGGGTTGGTATGGTTTGTCCAAGTAAAGCATATCATTGTGTAATCAAGGCCGAAAGAACCCTAATGACCTTGTTAGCCATTGAAAAATATGGGACCCTGCTCTAGGCGTCCAATCTTCAATTTGCGATTATCTTTGCATTCTCCTTATATTCCATTTTCTATATTTTCGTTCTTCTAAAGGAGTAATTGGTGGTCAAGTTCTAGTCGGGTATGGTCATATTCAAAATGGTGGAATTGATGTATTTTTATTACACGTATGCGCACAAATTTGAAGGGGACATGGGAGAAGGCTCCATTGGGCCCGATTTGTAATATAGATTTCAATGTCTCGCTTTTGAAATTTTGGCTTTGGGAGGTTGAACTATGAAACCTTGGTGCGGGTTGCCATTTTTCCGTAATGCTCTATTTTTTCCCTAGCTCCTAGCTCTTTTTTTTTCTTTTCTCTCATTTTGTACTTTGTTTTTCACGTAAGCATGAGTATTTATTTTGTGGTCTTCTCCTTTTATATCTTTTATTTCAACCTACTCATATTTATTGCTTTGGTCGCATATGTGTTTTTGATTTTATTTACCCGCATGTCTTTAGCTCTGTTTTTTTATTTTCTCCTTTCGCGGGTTTCCTCATTGTTTTGTGGGTTTTCCTACTTCTCTTGTTTCATGCGGCATTTTATTTTCTCCTTGCTTTGTTTTACGGATTCTCTTCACTGTGTGAATTTATTTGCGGGTTTTACTTCCTTTTTCATTATGCATACTTCTTCCCGGGTTTTATTGCTTCTTTGTTTGGCGACTTTTTGTGCGGATTTTGTATCATTCTTTATTATGCGTATTTTTTCACGAGTTTTTAGTTTTCTTTGTGCAAATATCTTCGTGGATTTTTATTCTTCTTTCTTGTGTGGTTATTCTATGGTTGTTTTTCCTTTCCTCCTTTATTCTTCTTTCTTATTTCATTTTTTGTTTTTGGTAGAGAGAAGGTGCCTTTAGGTGCCCTTCCTCCTGGGTTTTCACCCTCCTTTTCAACTCTTTTGTTTGAAATGTTGGTTTTCAAGAAAGTTATTCTTTTTTTTTTTCTTATTTGATATTTCTTTAGTTGTTTCACATGACTATTATTATTATTTTATTATTTATCACTCAACATGGTAGGATATTTTTGACTATCCTAACCATCGCTTTGTTCAATTTCTAGTATGTCTCTTTCACTTTTGTTAGTAGAGTTTTATTCTCTATCAGGGTCTTATGCTTGAATATCTATCATGCCAAGATTTTTGTCTCCGTTTTATTTTAGTTTTGTTATACATGACAAGGAAGCGTTTTTCATCCAATTTCTCCAATTCAATGAGTCTTTCATGCAATGATGGCTCCCCATTCATTTTGAAAGCTATTGCTACTTTGAGGCTCAGTAGGATAAACTCCATTGAGACCATGACTTCTAATCCATACACCAACTGGAATGGTGAGTATTTTGTTAGCCTCTTATATGTTGTGGTATGCCCATAATGTTGTGGGTATTTTCATGTCTCAATCCACCTTCATAGGGAGCATATATTTTGTCAAGACTTTTCCAAGAATTTTTTGAACACCTCCACTGTGTCATTATGCCTACAGGTGATAAGGGTACTTTTATTATGATTTATCATGAAATGTTCTAGTAGTTATTTTATGGTTTCATTCACAAAGTGTTTTCCTTGATCACTTGTGATGCTTAGTGGACACCCAAATCTTGGTATGATATTTTCATAGAAGAATTTAGTCGCGGTTTTTTAGTACAATCTTTTGTTGGCATTTTTCCATCCATCTTGTCAATTACCCTGTTCTAGTAATGATGAATCGTGTTTTGGAGTGTCTTGTTGTGGGTTTAATTGGCCCACTAAAATCTATTTCCCATTTTGAATGGGACCAATGCAAGAACATGTCTCCATGGCATTTCATCCCTTACATTTGGTTTTACAACCTGCTGAGATCTATCACATGATTTGGCATGTTTATGGGCATCTTGGAATAATGTAGGCCACCATAGTCCTGCCATCATTAATTTCTTTGCATTTGTAGTTGCATCTCCATTGCCTACTATCCCTTCATGAGCTTTACTTAAAATGTTCTTTCTCTCATGCTCCAAAACTACCCACCTAAGGATGTCATCTTGTCCTTTCTTATAAAGTTGGCCTTGAATGAGGGTATAAAGGAATGCTTAAGCTAATAGATTACACTTTTGTTGTCTTGTGTATTCCGTGGGGAACTCTCTTGTAGTAAGTAATTGGGCCATGTCTTCTATTCTTTTTAGACTACTTCAACCCTAAATAAATGTGCCCCCGAAAACTCATCATCAATACGGCCTGCATCTTCTCCTATTTCAAGTTGTGATAAATAGTCTGGCCGATTATTTAGCCTTCCTAGCTTGACAAAGATAGTAAATTGAAATTCTTGAAACAACATTAACCACCTACATACTCTGTCTTGTAACACCGGTTTGTTGAGTAAGTACTTGAGGGGTTCATGATCTGTGTAAAACAAAAATGGTGTAGCCAATAGATAATGTCCAAACTTTTATAATGCATACACCATGGCCAAGCCTTCTCTTTCTATTATGGAATAACTTTTTTATGATTTGGCTAGTTTCATGGGCTTGTAAAGGCTATGGAATGATCCATCTTTTCCCGCGATTTGTGTTAAAACTCACTTATGGCTAACCCTAATGCATCTACATGGACATGGAATGAACTTTCCAATTTGGGAATATGAGGATAGGGCATGTAAGATCTTATCTTTCAATTTCTCAAATGCATGCGTGCACATCTTTCGTCCATTCTATTTGTTTATTTGATTTCTTTTCAATAGTTCTTCCAATGGTGCACTTTAGTCATGTATTTTTTATGAATTTCTTATGATAACCGTATATCCCAAGATTTCCGCACATCTTTTTGTGTTTTTGGTGGTGGTAATGTTACAATTGTGGATGTCTTTAATGGGTCTATTAGCAATCCTTCCTTACAAATTATGTGACCCAATAATGTTCGAAAGGTGTAAGAAAGATGCATTTCTTTAAGTTTAATGAAATCTATAATGTGTGACATCTTTAGAACATTAAGCGTAACACCTAAATATGATTTTTCAATTCATATAGTGGTATACCTCCAAGAAATCATGGATGAATTCTTTGAATACATTGATCATAATTTACTGAATACCATAGATGCATTCTTTAGATCGAAGGGCATAATTGTATACATGAAGGATCCCCATTCGGTGGAATTTTTTTTTTTGGATGATCCTCAGGTGTTATCCTAACTTGATGGTACCTAGAGATCCATCGGTGCATGAATAAACCTCTCTTCCTACTACATTCTCTAAGACTTCTTTTGTAAAAGGAGTAGGGAATGGGTCATGTACACATGCCTTGTTCAGTTCTCTATAATCTACGCAGATCCTTATTTCTCTATTTTCTTATTTTGTACCACCATTGGATGATCCACTATGCATCCTCAACCGGTTTGATTATTCCTACATTCAACATTTTGTCAATTTCTAGTTTTACTTTCACCTTTAGATTGGGATTTAGTTTATAGGGTCTTTTCTTTAGTAGTTTTACTCGTTTTATTTGAGTCTTCATTGTACCTATTTCTTTAAAATTTTTGATATTCTTGATATTATGAGAAGTTAAACAACTTTTGCTACTTCTTCCTCTCCCCAATAATCTCCTATTTTTGCAAATTTTTCTTGTCCCTCTACTCCAATGTTTTCCTCTCTTATTTTCAGTGGTTCATAAAATTATTGTTCATCTTTTGTTTTGGTTTCTACCACTACACGTTCTCCTTCTGTGGTATTGTATTTCCATTTTTTGGTTTTCTTCTTTATCTTGTTTTTCTACGTAGTAAAACAAAAGGTCATTTCTCTTGTTTTTATTTGTTTTTCATCTTGTACTTTTTCTTTACCTTCATGTGTTGGGCTATCCTTGTACCTTGAGCAATAACATCTTCCGCATAGTAAGAACATGAAAGTTTTGAATTTTTGAAGTGCTTGCAAAGTTTTTAAGTTTGCATCCCAGAAGTTGAAAGTGTGATAAAATCTATTGCCACTTGATTCCATTCCCTTGTATCCGTTCTTGTTTCCTAATGGATGTACCATGATCTGAGTAGGGTTCCCAATGTCTAAAAGAATACCTGGATCCATACTATTGAGGATGTTTCTTCGGATATTTTCCAATGTTTTAAACATGCCTTGATATGTTGTTGGGAGTCTCCTTCACCTATATATTTAGGAATAGCTACATAATACCATTCACTTTCCAAATATCCTTTTTTAAGTAGTGTCACCACCGATTTTTAATGTGTGATATTAGGTTTATGAGTTTCCCACCAACGAGTGACATTGATTGTCAAGGTATCATCTAGTGCTTCCATTCGAGCTTCTTCGTTTGGGAATATTTTTACCATTTGTTCTAGATAGCCCTCAAAGTCTCCAATTCTAGAAAATTTTGGTGCGGTTTGATGAGAAGTTGTGCGCTTAATCTCTAACCATTAACCATTGGTTCTTTTTGTTACTTTTTATTGCTTCGCAGGTAAGCTTCTTTTGCAAAATAATATCCTTCATCTTCTTCTTCCATGGCCAAATATAGTTCTTCATCCTCTGTGGAGTTGTATTGATCATCTTCTATGGTTATTATGTTAAGTAAGTTTTCTTGTATATGGCAATGTTCTTACTCTTGTTTTAGGGATTCCATGTACCTAAACTTCTATTGCATGAGCCAAACATTCATTTGTGGATTCATTGTGTATTGAAAATTTTTCCTTCGAGTTTGGTTCAAATTCGTTATCAAAATTTGATATTCTATTAAGGGTGTATATCTCTTGAAGTGTTATCAAAATCTTCGTCTTTTGTATCATGTCAAGACTTATTTTGACCATGGCTAACTCATGCCTCTTTGTAATGGTAGATGAACTCGAATACCATCTACCTCCACATTAGTTCTTTTAGAATTCAATGTGACATTATAATCTATAAAGCATTCAAGTGCTAAAGATGTTGTATGTGGGGTTCTTGCAACATTTTCTATTACTTCAAAATCTACCGTTTTCTTTATCCCCATGAAATTGACTTCTACTTTTCAGTACTCCCACTTCGGAGATCTCTTTAATCCATCAACAAGGCCAATGTCATATCTTACGTCATCCAAGCGGGGTCTTCCAAGTTTTTCCCATGTAGATTTTGACATTATATTGAAATCCGCTCTGATGAAATAGTTATTTTGTGATTGTTGTATTACAAATTTCAATTTCTAGGTATATTGTGGATTTCCACCATGTTCTTTGAGTGCGGAATAAGAATTTCCTTTTCATTTTATGTGCACCTCAATTAGTTGGACATTAAATTTTTTCTTCTTAATTCCAGTATTTGCAAAACTATTTTAATTTTTCTACATCTCATAGTTAATATTATTATTTCTCTAAGAGCATTCACCTCTTCTTCCAAAAAAAATTGTTCTGCGGATTCACAATTTTGAGCTTTGTTTGTAACTTCTTTCCTTTTTGTAACTTCTTTATCATGCAACTCCTATTCGAACCATTTTGGGTTCCACTTTTCTTAACTACATGTGTCTTCTTCCGTAGGTGGCATTGATTATTTTTCTTTTTCATTTCCTTGTTCCTTCTTATGGCCACTTTTCGTAGTTATATCGCGACTGCTAAGTGTATCATCGTTTTCACTTTCTACTTTTTGTTATTTTTCCTTTTAAAGTAATTTTCATTAGCCTTTTCGTTTTCTTTGTTTTTTTTTTTTTCCTTCCGAGAACTAGATTCTTTCCTTTTACTCAACTTTTTGTTTTGCGTTATTCGAGGATTCATCTTCATCCCTTGGTATTCTAGTTAAGTGTTGTACATTTTTTGTGCATCCTTTCCTAATGCTTTCGATTTTTTAACTCCATTGTGGTAGAATTGCGTGTTGTTTTAGCACATGAATGAGTCACGTGTTCCTCATTCATGACAGATTCTCGTAGGGTTCTAGTTCGGTGTAATTTCTTACTACATGCCCATCTTTTCCACATTTGTAGCAATTCATTTGTCTTGTTTCGTGTGGTCCATTTCTAGGATTATTTTGGTTTTCTCTTTTGGTACCCTTTATATCCTCTTCCTTGGTAGCCTTGATATCCCCTGCCTCCTTTATAGTTGTTGTATCCTCCCCTATAGCCACCCAAGTAGCCTCCTCTATATCTACCACTATACCCCCCACCATAACTTTAGTAGTTGGGGTTGTAATTGTTTCCTTGATAGCCTCCTCTCTATTGTGGTGGACCGCCTTGATAGCCTCGTATTGTGGTGGGGCGGTTAATGCTATTAATTATACAATTATACAATGGAAGGTTATTGTTTATTGGTATTGGGGTTGGGTTGTGTTGGTGGTGCGAGTACTAGATTTTGTCTTATAGTCCATTACTTGGCAAGCATTATATTCTTTTAAGTCTTCCATGGCATCCACCATAAAACAAGTGTGGTGGAATGGTTAAATGATCTATGCAAGGTAGCAATACATGAGTTGATTTGTAGGCGAGTCAACTTCCATTAATGGACATGTGTCATGTGTATGTTGATCCCAAAGTATGCATATGTCGCACCATGCTCTTTCTACGGGTGGCGTTTTACTAAAAGATGTCTTTTATGATGTGTTGTCTTCTTACCGTAACTTCTCTTTTACTTTTTCCAATAGGGACATTTTATTTTGCTATGTCCTTCACACAACATATTATACACCAAATTTTTGGTGTTGCGGTTGTTCTAGGAGGTGAATTAGTTCTCAGGTCTTATTTTATGTGAATCTCTTGTTGTAATTTAAGTTTTGCCAATTTCAATTGTCGCCTTTCTAATTTTTTCTTGATAGAATTTTCTCCTTCTCGTCTCCATGGTTGACCTTCTAATCTTGTGGCCATTTCTAATGCCTCACCAAAAATTGTAAACACCTTCCCATCTATACGAAGCTCTCAAGTAAGGTAATAATACAAAGATAAACCATTTAATCCTTTGTTTCTATGTTAATGGTTCTTCTAGCCTTCTCACCACATTCTTGAATTGATAGTCAAATTCTTTTATTATTTCTCCTTATTTTTGGATCAAATCTCTCATTTTACTAACACTTTCCGTTGGTGCCTAGGGATAATGAAAGTCAACCTTAAATTCTTTTTCTATAGTATCACAATCATTTGTGTTGGGGATTTGTCTTCATATACCATCTTAATGTGTCATCTCTAAGTGTCCTGATAAAATCATATAGTTTGATTGTGGCATTTGTGACATTGTTGTTTTTCTAGAATGAATCTAGAATAAAGAGGTGCTCCTCTGTGTCCTTGGTATCTTTTCCAAACAATGGAAACTTAATCTTCTGAGCCATTCTTTTAATAAATTGTGTATTTGGCGAAGTCTCGAGCTGGTTGTTATACTTTTGGTGCCTTCTCCTTCTTTTTTGTTCTTATTTCCGAGCTTCTAATAAGATCCTTTACTTCCCTCATCTCTTGTTAGTCCTATATCAAAGCGAGTTCTCCTAATAAATCTTTGAATCTCTTATTGTTTCTTCTCTTCTCTTACCTTCTTACAATTTGTTGTAGCTTTCCTCCAATTTTTCTCCTGCTTCTAGTTTTCCAATCAGTGTGTAAAGCGGCACATGGAATGGCGAATGATCCAAGGGGGTCATGCCCATTGGGATTGTTTGATGGTTGGGGGACACATCTTTTATTAGCGTCTCTTCATAACTATCTTCTTCCACAAATAACTTCCTACCTTTAACATCTCTTAATCTATAATTTTCTTCTAAATCTATGTATCCTTACTCACTTCTTTTCTTGTTTTTATTTTCAAATTCCTCTATATCTTGTTCTTATTTTCAAATTCATCTATATCTTGTTCTTCAAATCTAGCTATTCTTTTTCCTATGTTTCTCTCTATGTTTTCCTCGCCTTCTAATTCATTAACTGCAGTTTCCTGTATTTCACTAACTCCTTCCTCACCTTTTTATGTGATCATTAATGGGGTTTCTAATTTGTATATTTCCCATTCTTCCATTCCTAGAATCTTTCGGGCACCTGGTTCTATTTTGTCTACTATTTCTTATATTTCCTTCATTAGTAGACCCTGTTGAGATAATGAGTATCAGTAATTTATTGTTCTAACGGACATTGTCCCACATACTCTCTATCCATGGGTAACCAATATATATTGGTCTTCGCCTATTACAGAATTATAGCAAGACATGCATCTACCTCTTTTGTTGGGGTAGCCATATGTTGGCATTCTCTTGAAGTGGGTTTATTCTTCTTTTCTACCTTTTGATTTTTATTAGTTTTTTTTTTTTTAATTTCATTCAATTTATTTAATCTTTCTTCCCTTGATATTATTTGGTTTTCTTTCTTTTTCTCTAATTCTCTCTTTTTTATGCAAATATATCGTAGCATTTTTTTCGACCTCGTCATTTTTACTTTTGTTTATTTCTTAATTCTCTTAATCTCTTTTTGTTGATCGTAATTTATTTGTGTTTCATTTTTCTTTTCTTCATGTTCCCTATTTCTTTTTCCCTAACCATCACCCCGTAAAAATTCTAACCCGCCCTCCCATGGTACCTTTCTCCTAAAAGAATTGTGGCACGCTTTTAATTTATCCCTTTTCTACCAATAAAATACATATTATAAAGGGAAATCTCTTAAAAACTCCTCCTTTGGCTCCACTTAACACTCCGCCTTTTTGTGATCAAAGCTAGTCCAACCTTAGATCGCCCAATTGATAACAAAATAATCTAGCATAGATTCAAACAAATATTTGAATGCTCTTGTCCATTGTTCATCAAGATCTTTGAGTATATATAATATTTGTGGATTCCACTTGAATGGTTTCCATAAATGTAGCTGCGACCACTCTGTTCTTTTTCTATTCTTAAAATACATGGCCATAATAAATGTGGGAATTGAGACCAAAAATACTCTTCCGAATCTCCAAAGAAATCATATTCAATTCCTTTATAGGATACTCGAGTCTCCTTGCTTCCTTTTTAACGAATATTTTGATATGATTTTCCCACCAATATTCAATCTCCATTAATGTGCGGTTCAATACCCTTGTGGTGATATTTTCCCAAAAATCTACTTAACAAAAGGAACCTGAGCTCAAACACCAAATGTTGACCTTAAGCTTCAACTCTAGTACGAGGGTTAAGTAGTTCGCCCTTTTGTGAAGGACATATCGGGAGTATGGTTCATATTGTAATGCAAACTATAAATGAATCAAATAACAATAATATTCATTACACATTTCACAAAACATCTCTCTTTATTTATTTAATAGAACTATTACATATGTATTACATATTTGTCTCACACACTCTTTTATCCATTACATCATATATTCATTCTTCTTTCTATATTTCCAAGTCTTTCTATTCTTCCATATATCTATCTCTCTATCTTGTTTCTCTTTCTCTACCCACACCTACACTCCTATATCCATCTATCCCTCTAACTATTACATTCAATTACAATAAGTATCTTCACTCTACCACTATCCAAAGGTCACTTCTTTTGGTGGTGACTATGTATTGTTTTAGTGTGTACTCTATCTAAATGTTGTAGTCGTCTCTATGTTATGTGTCTTCTTGTAGACCTTCGTGGCTTTCACGGTCTTCTGCGGTTATCACAGTCTTCCTTGGATTTCCTCTATTTATGCCTTATTGTACAAAATCGATGAAGAACCCTATTAACATCCTCGGTGGCCTTCTCGATCTCCTATTTGTATATTCTTGCATGGTGGTAGCGATTGGTCATGATGGGCTTAGATCTTGGTTCCAACTCAATGATGTCTTTGAAATCCTCTATCGTGTGGGATACCTGAGGCAAATAACTAAAACCACATTGGCTTATTCAAGATTTCATTAATATCATCCTAGTAAGTTCCTTGGTTGCCCATGGATGATTTTGTATGAATCATTAAACAAATTTATACACAATGCCACTTGTTCTTTGAGAAAATTTCTCTTCATGCTTATAGTTGTGACCACCCATGGTGATCCATTTGAGATGCCTCTAAGCACAATCTCTCTCAACTTTAAAATTAAGCTCCATAGTCTAATAATATTTTGAAAACTCACGAGGTTATTGCAACCATTGTACACCCAACACCATATCAGTCTCTCCTAATCCCACAACGTAAAAATCATCACATACCTTATGGTCTCCCAAAGTGATGTTGAGTTGTCGAATTATTTTGGTGTAGGGGATGGTGAAACCATCAACAACAATAACATTAAAACCTTCAAAATCCTCAACTTCTAGTCCCCTCTTAACCACCAAACCTTCATCAATGAAGTTGTGGGTAGCCCCACTCATTGAGCACTACCATATGTTGTTCAGCTAGCATTATGTAGACCTTGAATGGATGATATCTAGGTGCTCCTGAAAGAGTTGCAAGTGTGCCCCCATTTGTGCCCTCATCCTTAATCTTTTGGGTTCGTGCTCTTCCCTTACTATCTGTGGCTTGGGTTCTTCATTATTAATGTCATCATCAAATATTACCTCTATGTAGTGAACTTGGCCTTTGCCAAGGCATCTATGACCAGGTGCCCATGGATCCTTGCAAGTGAAACAAAGCTTCTTCCTCTTAAGCTCATTTCTGGATTCTTCTTCCTTGCTTGATATTTGTGGCACATCCTTTTGAGTAAATCCCCCTTTTGGAAAGGTTTATTTTGCATAGAGTTTATACTTGGGCATCATATCCTCTAATGTGAGAGCTCTCTTAATGGCATCCTGTAAGGAGGGTGGATCAAAATATTTTACCCAACCTTTGAGAGGTTTGGTTAAGCCCTCCATGAACATAATAATGAGCCTCCTTTTGGAGACATAAAGAACCGTGACTTATAGTTTCTAGAACTCTGAGATGATTGCTAGCATCACTCATGGTGATCTTTTCTCATCATTCTAACTTCTTGCATCAAGTTGTGCTTTGCAAAGATCACTTCAGAACTGATGCTTTGAGAGCCTACAAAGGGTTTCCTTTCTTGTTTGGGCCATGAAACAACTTCCCACCTTGTGATGATGGAAGAAGCCAAAAGATAAGTAAACGAGAGCTGCCACAAATTTGTGGGCTTAATTCCAAGACTTATTATTTTTAGCAGGTCCTATCTAGGACTATTATTTTAGCAAGTTTTCAATGTTTTTGTCTTCTCGATGTTTATGGCGTATTTGGAGAATTGTAAGTGTTAAAGGTTTACTATTTTTAGAAAACCTACTATTTTTATATGCCCACTTTACCGAATACTACTATTTTAAGAAAGTTCCCCGAATTACCCTTTTCTGACATTTCCTACTTTTTCAGGATATAACAAATGTTGAGAATTCATCACTTTGGGAAACTTACTATTTTTAGCACACTATTTTTCTAAACACCTACTATTTTACAAATTGCACTTACTAGTGTTGGGTTGCAACGAAACCACTGTCAAAATCTTCTATTTTGCACTAGGATCTTTTGCTCCAAATTTCATGATTTTTCTTCCATTGTATCTTCGGAAAATAAAAAAGTAGGGTTTGGGGCTTGATATTTCTTTTTGTTTTTGTGAAAAAGATAGGGCATAAATAAAATTACGACATCAATCTTCCCAAAGGCATTTTGAAGAGGAAGTTCTGGTAAATTTCAAGGTAATTGAACTCCGTGTTGAAGATTTATGATTAAATTCTTGTTTTTGGTGGCTATGCAGTCTGGAAGAATTTTGGCAAAATCTCTAGGTGAAAATGGAGTTTGTAGGGTGTTACGAAACAATCCTCATAAAAAATGGTTAAGTGTTGAGTGAATGAGGAGTTAGAAGAGTTTTATTATGTTTTTAAATTCACCCACTAACTGCACAACTTAACCATGGTTACAATGGAGTGAGTGAGAGTTTGAAAATGGTGCAATGGGGACATGGGGGATACTAGGGAAAACAAAGGGTGACTTACGGAAGATGATGACAAGTGGCGGCATGTGGTGTGAGGCGAATATGATGAGGAGGATGGGAAATGCATCTATAGAGCTGAGTGAGGTTGTTTGGAGGTCTAGGGACTATAATATGCCTTGGCTCACACTTTTGTGTTCCCTTTATCGCTTGGGGGATAGAGGGGACAATAGGGGCAACAAAGTGTGACCTCGAGCAAGTAGTGAGGTAGTACTTTTCTATCCCCTTGCACCATGGGGACAAAAGGGACAATAGGGACAACAAGAGAAACAAGGTGCAACCTGGGGAGGAGAAGGAGGCCGCACTTTGTTGTCCCCTTATTCATCTTGTCCCTGAGGGGATAGAGGGGACACAAGGGACAACAAAGTTCATCTACGAGCATTTGGAAAGTCGGTCCTTTCTTCTAATGTCTAAAAATAGACACCAGACTTGAGTTTTTCACCTCAGAGGCTTATGCTAATTTTTTTGGGTCAAATATTATATGATTTTGACTCCAAAGAGAATTCAGAGATCATTGGAACTATTTTCAACACTTCAATTTGCATACAATTGAAAACTTAGGCCCTTTTTTTTTTCTGAATCGAGAGGGGCAACTACATGTTTTGAAATGTTTTAGGAAACCTTAAATCCTTGGAGTAAACCTTATATTTACACCTTGTAGATAATTCTCATATCTTTCCAATGCCTACTTGTTTTCTTCCTAACTCTTTACGGAGCTCCCAAAATCATCCAGAGAAGTCAGGTTTCACCATTAGGATGTTCATTCCTCACCCTAGAAAATCCGATGTTGAACAATTTGTTCTCAAATGAGATATTATTTCCTAATTTGCTTCAAACAATTTCAATACTCTCTGAAATCACTCTTAGATACATTACATCTTTTGTGAACATTCTGGAGGATGTATACAAACTACAAAATGATTAAAAAATGGCGTTTTTAGGAGCCGACGAGCTTGTTTTTCATAGAACTCTATTGAATCCATACATTAACTTAATCACCTTTCTTTACATACTAAGGCATAATTGAAAGATTCATTAGGACCTTCTTTGGGGCTAGGTTGATGGTGTTATTGAGACAAGTGGGCTAGAGAGGGGTTCAATGTGATCGGGAAGCAAAATTTTGAACTATGGGCTTAGTTATCATGCTTTAAAGTTTCAATTGTTTGGCAAGTCATTTTGCATAAAAACACATACTTACGGAGGGACGAATGATCATTCTGAGAGCCAATTCATGGCTCCGTAATCTTGGTAGTTACATTAGGTTGCACCTTTATAGGAGCAATGTCAAGGCCCGTCTAGCTATACACTTTCTCTACGATGTAACAATCATTTGGTGGAGAAGTGAGGAGCGAAATATCCATATAACTTGAAATAAAATGACATGGGGGCTTATTGAGGTGTGCGTTAAAAGAGCTTGATATATCTTTAAGTATTTCATTTAGCGGAGGATATATGAGTTTCATGATTTTCAACGAGGATCAAGTACCATAGTGTAATATGAGATTCGTTTTCTAGATCTTTTACAATATTTGGATTACCTACAAGACAAGAAACTACATGTTTACAAGTTCATTACGGGTTAGAATGTGGATTTTTCCGAGTAGTTTATATTTTATCTCCCGACCTTGAAAAGGATGTGGGAAAATATACGTGCTTGAGGAGAACATGGCTAAGACTCAAGAGTCCTCGGGATAAAAACAAAAATAAGTTTCGAGGATCGATTTCACACTCAACATGATTTTAGGCTACAGAGCATGAGCCCACCCGAGAGGAGGTTTTAGACTGTGTAGTCAAGAATGAGACCCTCATCGCATCCACATCAAAGACACACTCTTTCATGATGTGCAAATTTGTTGTAATTTTTTATTATCTCTTAAAAAAACTAGTTTGGATCAATTAGGATTTATGTTCGTCCGATTCGGCCACTCCATCATTCAATCATTAGCAATAGTTTTTACCCCTACAGGTATACAGAGAGGTAGAGGTTGAAGAGGTCATGGTTTTGATAGAGAAAGGAGGTAGGGCGCGATTAACATGAAAATCCAACACATAATCAATAGTTTTCCGGGTTAGTATCGTAGGATTAGTTCGTCAGAGTATAGAGACACCAAGGTGTTTTATTTTTGGATATCCCGATCATAATGCCCGCCCATGGTTGTGTAGACCTTATTTTGTCGATAGACAAAATACACCAATTTGAAAGTAGACAGTAGGTGGTGTAGGACATGCTCATCCCACCTACGCAACCATAGAGAATGTTAGGCCGAGTACTGTCACAATTATTGAAACTACATGTATCATTAGGGATATATCTGTTTCGTCTTATTTGATTCTCGTGCATCTAATTCTTTTATATCACCTTCTATAGTGGACCGGTGTGGGCTAGTGGCTTCTAGGAAGTTAAATAGATGGTAGGTATAGTTGGCCACTAGGGCCAAACTTGCCGTAGATACCTATGTCGAGAGTTGTATACTTGACCTTGGTGTGTTTTCCATGACTTTAGATCTCCACAGTTTATGGTTGGGATCCTATGAAGTAGTTTTGGGTGTGGACTATATTGATTCTCATTGGGCTAAAGTGGATTGTTAGAACAAATTCATTGAGTGCTAAAATGAATTTCATAGTTTGGTAGTGATTTCTTGGGTTCAAAGACTCATTTTCTTACATATGATCTCTGCGATGAAACTCAAGTGGGGCATGCATAAGGGTTTCCATATGTTTGCTATCATGATTAGTGATAGGTTAGAGGAGACTCCAATTAGCTCGCCACTAGATGAGCACCCCATTCTCGAGAGAGTATGTATATGTGTTTCCCAGGTGAGCTTCCGTGTTTACCACCACCTAGAGAGGTCGATTTCATGTTTGACTTAGTGTTGGGTGTTGCTCCCATTTTACAAGAAGCCTACATGATGATGACTCCCGTGTTTTATGTACTCAAGATTTAGTTATAAGAGTTATTGGAGAAGTGCCCTGTCCTCCCTAGTGTGTCCACTGGGGCGCACTTGTGATTTTTGTGAAGAATAAAGATGGATCCCTTTGCTTGTGAGTTGATTTTAGATAGTTTAACATGTTAACGGTGAGGAATCTGTTATCCTCTTCCTATTATTGATGACTTGTTTGACCATATGCGGGAGTTAGAGTGTTCTACAAGAATGATCTTAAGTCAAGAAGATATCCATAAGATAACTTTTCGGACTGTTATGGGCACAAGTTCATCGTGGTTCTCTTTGGGTTGACTAATGCCCCTGCACTATTCAAGGGTCTCATGAACGGTGTCTTGAGACTCTTCCGGATGATTTTATCGTAGTGTCTCCGGGCGATATCTTGATTTATTCACACTCATTGGAGGATCACGAGGAGAATTCGAGACTTGGGAACTTAAAGAAGTGTTTATAATTTCAAGTATGAGCTTAAGTATTTTGACCATATCTTTTTGATGAGGGTACCTCTGTAGAACCCTCACAAGATCCACGTTATCATCAATTGGCCACTTCCCACCACAATTACAAAGATTAGGAGTTTCACGGGTTTGACGAGTACTAGCGCAGTTTCTTAACGAAATCTTTAGGATCGCACATCCTATCACTTCCCTTTAGCATAAAGGGAATAAGTTCATTTGGTCAGAGAAGTGCGAGTAGGCCTTTCATTTACTTGAGGAGAGTTTGAATTTTGCACCGATTCTTGCAGCTCCAGATCTCTTAGCATATTTTGTGGTTTTTATAGATGCTTCTTTGGAGAGACTTGGGGAAGTTCTCATGCGAAGCACCATGTTACTTATTTTAAGCCATACGACCTCAATAATTATTAGCTTAATTACCCTACCCATGATTTTGAGTTTGCAAGAGTAGTGCATGCCTTATGTTTTTTTGGGTAGACCTTCTATCTTGAGGACCGACTATCTTGAGGACCGACCACCTTAGTTTGTTGCACATTTTCTTGTAGCCTAATCTCAATGCCCGTCAATAGTGTTAGATAAAGTTTCTTTTTAAGCATGACATGGACATTTAATACATCAAGGGAAAGGAAAATTTCGTCATTTATGCCTTGAGTAGGCGATGGAATGTGCTAGCTTTATTGACTCTCCGATAAGATCTTCCGAATAGGATCCTTAAGCATCTTCCTAGTGACAAATTTTATGAGGGTGTCAGATGATAGGTTGAGTCATAAATGCCTTTGGTGGGAAAATATGTTGGTTGCACTTTAGAGGAAGATGGGTTGCTCTAGTATTAGAGGTGGATTTATGTGTTTGAGACAAGGCATTTTCGCAGTTATTTGTTTTTATGATCATCGAGATCCTTATGCAGCTCATTTTGGGATAAAGAAGATGCATATAGATCTTAGAACATGAGTAGTATTATTGGCCAAGTATATCGCAAATGCGACATTGCAGACTTTTTTCATGTTGTCTTGAGTGCCAAAGATTGAAGGCCAAACATTCTCACCATGTATGTATTCTTTGTCCATATGAACCAAAGTGGAAGTGGGACATGATCTCTGTGGACTTTATAGTTTGTATTTTTAATTTATCATATAATTATGATGACAGTGGAAAAGTTGAGAAAATTTTCCCACATATCACCTATGAAAATAACATATATTGTAGTCACCATAGCCCAAGTATTTTTAGATGACATTGTTAGAATGCATGGAATTCCAAAGACAATTATTTTTTATCGGGATTCTATTTATACATCGACTTTTGGACATCTTTTTTTGACAACGTTGGGAACTCATATCATTTCTTGCTCTGCATATCACCCTAAGACAGATGGATAGATAGAGAGGGTGAATTAGGTTCTTGAGGATATATTGAGGATGTATGTCATGAATCAACAGAGCGAATAGGAGGACTACTCATACCTTGTTGAGTTTGTCTATATCAAAAATTACCACAACTCAATTGAGATGACACCTTATCATGTCTTATATGGGAGGCCATTCATGATACCTTTGAGTTGGGACATGTTGGATGAAAGGGTAGTTCTTGGTCCAACATTCCTTCAGGACATGGAGTAGTAAGTTCTCATTTGACAATGTCTTCGTAGGCACATGCACGAAAAACAATGTATGCTAACATGAAGAGGGTTGAGTGTCACTTCTTTGTAGGTGACAAGGTTTTTTTGAGAGTGCATCCACACAAAAGTCTAATCATTCTGAAAGAACTTTAAGATCTTCCCTCGATTTGTGGCTAATTTTAAGATTTTGGAGATTATTGGGTCTTTTTTTTTTTATTGTCTAGCTTTTCCACCATGCCTATCCTACACCTATGATGTCTTCCAAGTTTTAGTTTTGCGAAGTATGTGCCGGATAGTTCGATGTTTTGGATTGGCCGGCTTTGTAGGTGGTGGTCGAATTTGTAGGTGGAGGTCGAAGGGTAGTGAACACCGGAGCTGTGCGTATTCTAGAACACTATAGGTTTGCCTTTTGGGGGTGATACTTAGACAAAGTTAGGGTTCAGTGGGACATGTATGATGAGATACCAACTACTTGAGAGAACGTGACACCTTTGAGATCTCGATATCATCATCTCTCCCAGTGACTTCTAGGAGGAAGTCTATTTTTTGGATGGGAATGTAGCGCCCACAAAATTTTCTCTATTTTGATTATGCTAACTCATTGTATTTATTCATATTGAGACATTGGACACATTATTATTATGGTTATTGATTAGGATATATATGATTTTGTCGTCACATTAGCTTTTATATGCTAACTTGTCTTAACAATATGTTGCATTTGGCATATGATTGGGATGTGATGTTTATGGATCTTTTTGGTTTTAAGATTAACATGCATTTTATATTAGATATGTCATGGATGATTATCGTAGTTTCTAATCTCTCATATGATGGATGGATGATTTCATAACTAATTGGATTAATTAGTGTATGATTGACTTGGATTGTTTGACATGCGTATTATTGCTTTATTTAGTATTTTGTATCGAACAAGTATGATGTTTGAAATTGAGTATGCAAGAACCATGTTTACGTTTTCGGAGAACATGAGTTTGAAGAGATGTGCCTCCATGTGGCACAATAAGCCTTATAGGTTGAATTTACCCCTTGTTTGATTTTGACCCCCTTGTTATATTATTTTGTTGATTAATGTTGGAAATGGGAAATTTACCCCATGACATGTGTTTATTGTTTTATTTAGTCATTTTTATCTTTCTTTTATCTTACTTGTATTTGATTGATTTAACCCTTGTATTTTGCTTGTTTATTGGTTGTTTTGAGCTAATCACATACCATGCAAGTGGGTGGGTTTTGTTTATCTTATTAGTGATTGTTTGGGTATAGGATCACCTAATCAAGAATTAGGAGGATCCAAAACCCCTTTTAAAAGCCACATCTTCCCCAAAACTCAAATTTGGGCAACAAGTGACTTTTTGGAGGAGTGTAGGGTAAGTTAGAGGCTATATTTGCCTTGAAAAGTGCCCTAAGTACCATATCTATGGATGGGTGAGATCTTTCCAAGTCTCATAATGCTTATTTTTCCCCCTTTTTACCATTTGTCAACTACCCAAATTTATGATTTTTGGACCTTGTGTGTTCTTAGGATTTGGAGTGATAGTTGCTCCATGCAGAGATTTGACTTACTTGTTTTCGAATTTATTTTTCATTTATTGGTTTGTAAGTACATGTTGGAAGTACTTGGGTGACTTGGAGTCTTAGGTGGAGGAATGACACATGTCACTATCCCATTGAGTTTTGTTTTGGAGACTCTTTTCCTATATTATCCTCCAACTTGGAGGGTTGTGGGGTTCTTTTGGTTGTTTTTTGTTTGGCTAATTTTTAGAGAGGAAGAACTTGAGATGAAAGAGAGCTTGTTTGGACTTAAAAGCTAAAATTTTGGTAACTTTGGAAAGCTTGTATTGAATTTTGGAAGCTTGGTATCTTCTTTTCATTGTGAGTACGCTTCACACCCTTGTTTTTATGTTTTTCTTTGAAAATAAACTTGAATGTTTCTTGTTGATTATTTTTGTGTTTAAATTTGTGTATGGGTTGCAAATGGGTTTTTTCTCTCCATCCATTCGCTTTAAGTATTTTTTTGGAGTTGTAGGGGAAGAGTAAAGAATCCCTTCTTATTCCCCACAAGACTTGATGGGCTAGTCGTATTGGGATTTATTTTTACTCCTTTCTTATGGTTTGGAGTGAGAGATTATTTTCATATGGTTTGAGAATCATCTTCTTTCCTTGCTTAAGAAACCTCCAGGTGTGAAAAACCTTGACAAGGAGGTAAGGAAGTATAAAGATTTGGAAGGATATGGAGTTATGGAGGAAAAAAAAGATTCTTAGAAACTAGAGGACACATTTTGGGTGCTTCGATATGTTTTTAAATTGGATTCCTCTTTCTCTCTTCCCCATATAGATAGAGGTATGAAATGTCTTGGATTATTTTGGTTTGTTTTTATCAACTCCCTTCTGTTTCTTGGTCAATTGTTTGTGTTAGCATTTCCTTACCTTTTGTTCTCACTTGGAGTCTTGCGTTCTCCCCTTCCACGCAGAGGCTTGGATGGAGTTTAACACGATCTTCATTTTTGGTTGAGGCATGCAAATGTCATTTGGTTGGGAGGTAAACCAAACCTTCTCTTGTGGCTTGGATGCATACTTAGATGGAGTTAAAGATACAAGAAATGGGAGTTGTTGGGAGTTTAATCTTTGGTGCAAAAATAATAGATTCCATGAAAATTTTGGCATGTTCCCACTTTGTGGGAGACTTGTATACTTGTATTTTAAAGTTGTTTGTATACTTGTTAATGTAAATGAAGGAATTTTTTGGTGTTATCATAGTTTGAAAACTATCTTGAATCAAGTTGTAAATTTTGCAATTGAAAACAATAAAATTTGATATTTGTGCAATTTGAAATCTCCCAATTTCTTAGTGTTTCACAAAGGAAAATGTTGATTTATTTAAATAAAAGAAACATTGTTTTTGATGAGAAATGATACTTGTTTAAATACCACCAAACCATAGTTTTGTACATGAAATTGGAGTTGTAACAAAACCTTTGTTAAACTTGTAGATCTTGCATCACTTTTACTTATTTTTGTTGATTTATAACTTTCGAGAAAAGAGAGAAGAATGGATTTTAGTTGTGTTATTATGGTTTTGAAAAAACTTGTTTGTTGTTTATCTTTGTTTTAAGTTACTGATCTTACCTCATTTCCTTCAAAATGACTCCCGACATATCTAATTTAATTTTATCACTTACTCAAGTTCAAGGAATAATGAATAATAGAGCCTTATAATTCCAAGAAGGAATTTATGCAATTTATTAATCAAATGTAGTTGCATTTATTCACACGCACACGCACACGCACATGCACACACGCACACGCACGCACACACACACACACACATGTGCACGCACACACACATGCACACACACCCACACACGCGCAGCGCGCGCACACACGCACACGCATGCATGCATGCGTGCACACACACGCACTCACACACGTACACATGCACTCTCTCTCACACACACACGCACGCATGCGCACGCACGCACGCACACGCACACACACGCACACGCACACACATAAGCACACGCACACACACACACACCCGCACATGCACACACACACACATGCACACACGCACGCGCACGCACATGCACACACACGCACACACACACACATGCACACGCATGCACGTGCACTCAGCGCGCACACACACACACACACACGCGTGCACATGCACACACACGCACACGCACACGCGCACGTGCACGCACACGCACACGCACACGCACATGCCCACGCCGACACGACCACACACGCACACGCACATGCCCACGCCCACACGACCACACACGCACACACACACGCACACACGCACGCACACACGCACGCGCACGCACATGCATTCACACACGTACATGCACACACACACATCTTATAATAGTTTTGCTCTTAAAATGAAATGGGATTTTAGTTAAATGAAATATTTATTTCTTTTCGAAAAGGAGATGGGAATGTGCACACACACACACACACACACACACACACACACACACATTTTGTTTATTAAAAAAATAGGGGTTGTGTCCTTGCCACCACCCTCGCCCCAAAACCTTTGTTCCATGTAAACAATGCACAACCAACATATATGGGGAAAACCCCTTTTCTCTACCAACTCCTTTCACACATGTCTGCAACCTTTTTAAACTCATTGCATCCTTTGTTACATGATGTGTGTGTGTGTGTGTGTGTGCGTGCGCATGTGCACGCACGTGTGCCTACGCATGTGCATTTACGTGCGTGCTTGTGCGCGTGCCTAGCTCTTTGGAGAGGTCTACAAATTACGAAGAAAATTGGTTGAGATAAATTACACATTGAAGGTGATTCACAAACTATCATCAATGCAATAAAAAAAGGGAAAATTAGTCATTGACACTGATGACATTGTAAATGATTGTCAAACTCTCATCGAATCGCATCTAATTGTACACATTTATAGAAGTGCCAACAAAGTGGCTGATAAACTTGCCGTTCTAGTGTGGAGCTTAATGCTAATCACAAGGCTACAAAATGATTAATTCATATCCTAATGATATAAAATGATTTATTGGTGTTCTAATAGAAAAAGATCACAATCATATGCCTATCAAGGTGGCAAAGGAGGGACAACAAACATGTCATGCTATTTAATGCCACAAAGGGATGAATTAATAACCATCCACGGCATTACTCACCATAATTTCACACTCCTAACCACATTGGCGGTCATGTGTGAAGAGAAATATAAGTCGAGGTATTTGGTTGTTTGGGTCATTTGTGCTCTGCTCTATGAAAAAGGGGTCTAGTTTTTAAGGAAAATGGACAAAGGGAAAGGTATCGTTGGCCCTGCCAAGCGCACTAGAGGTAGTCTTGGGAGAGATACTTTGTCATAATACAATACTAGAAATGAATGATAGTCTGATTCACAAGTATTCGGTGGAGGATGTGCACTTTTATTTTCTTGATCTAGTAAATGATTTGAAACTTAAGCAACTACTCAATGCTAGACGTCTATTAGACAAGGGCACCTAGATTACGGCGAGGAGGACCTCAAGTTTTGGTAGTGAATGTTGATTGAAGGGGTGTAGGATCCACGAGATACACCGTTGGATGTCTATAAATCTTCTCCAAGCATAAATTTTTGCAGACTAGGGGACACGGCGATTGTGGAGGAGGTGGTGAGAATTATGGATGACCTCGATCAATCTAGTAATTGCTTGGATACTCTAAAAGTTTCCCAAATAATTGGAGTTCAAACGGTTCCGCTTGGTCTGGAAGATCCTTTGTTATCCATGAAGTTATTGATCAACTGGGTCTTGACATTGAGCTTGGTTTGGAGTAGATATGGACGTTTGTGAAGCATCATCCCTAGAGAGCATCACTTGAGAAAAGAAGAAGGATGTCATTTTCTTGGTACTAGGAATATAGAAGGATAAATTTGAGGAGTCCAAGTGGTTGAGTCCTGGTGGCCCCGATTATTTAGTAGGATGCTTGCAATATTTCGAGCCAATGGTGGTAGTCTCTAGTTCTTAGGAAAAAAATAGTTAGGTTCTGGCTTGTATTTCATAGTCTAGTTACTATGTAATATTTTTATTTTTGTCTACAACACCAATCGGGTTTTATAAACTTGAATCCATCACCTGATAATCAATTTTTTTGTTCGATATTTCTAATATAATGGGCTTGGTGCCCTTTTTTGACTTATAAAAAAAAGTATAGCCTAATTTTACGAATTAACATGTCATAGAGATGGATATTTTGGGTCCTAAAAACATGGGCACAACATATATGAAAGAGGTAAGTTGAAGATCATAACAATCACTCTAATGGTGTGAGAAGGCATAACAATAGGTTGTCAAATGCATCTTGCAAGGGGAATTTACTTTCGCTTATACCCTTGACACATGCTACAAATGGATTTGATATTATTAGTAGAATAATTGAGAGACTTGATAAATTATAACGAAGCAACACTTGTGTTTGAACCATCATTAATGAGAGCTCATTTGACTCGAGCATTGTCAATCTTCACTCAAATGAAGAGAAGAGGACCATTTACTCAAAATAGAACCTTCTTTGGGTGATAGAAGGATGATAGAGAGAAGTTAGAGAGAGAGAGAGAGAGAGAGAGAGAGAGAGAGAGAGAGAGAGATATGGATAAATCATTTTGTATCACAATATCTTTGCATTGCTCTCATGGAAACCCTACAAGATGGAGCCCTACCCCGAGGGTGGTGGTAAGGTTATACTCATCTCAAAAGGGGGTTCATGGGTTAGTTATAATTCTTAGGAGAATTTTGATTAGTTTGGAGAAAAGGATCTAGATTGGGAGGTTCGAGAGTTTCGTGTTTGGATCCCAATCCTCCAAGAAGAATGATGAAATACGAATCAAGACACGAGAGGATCTTTATTGTGAGGAAATGGTTCTTAGAAAGTCTAACCCATAAGATGTGCTGGACAATCCCTTAAGGTTAATGAGGAATAGAGAATGAGGTATTTATAGTGGAAATCTCACATTTCATTCCATTCGTGTTGACCACACTCTTAGGAAGTTTTATTTTTAGATTCTAGTGGTTTCTATAATGTTAGTGGAAGAATATTTTTGCTTCTCATTATTGGGTTGGCGTGCCTTAACCTTGAAATGATCGGGAAAAGGATCAATATAGACTTTGAGATGTTTGTTAGCTTGATTTACGACATCGTGATAGTCACGTGTTTGAGAATGGTTAGGGGCCACCACGACTTCCTCAAGTCTCTTGTGGGCCATATCTTCATAATCAAAGTTAACATCAAGCAAGAAAATATAGGAAAAAGTTTAGAGAACTTTGTAATTTTCATGTGAATGGATCTAATTGGTGTGTCGCCAATAAAATAACTTCTCTTTGAACCAACATGTTATGGGGAAAGATGAATCAATAGGCATTTAAGAATTCTTATGGAGATGCTACCTCGACTCTTCCATGGAGAGAGATTTATGGAAATCCATAGGTAGGAAGAAGCGGGATAATGATAGTTCGTCAAATAGATCTAGGAGGAGCTGAATTGAAAATGTGAATGATCTCGTCGAAGGTATTTATAGGATTAGGAATGTATGACACTCCATCATTTATAACCTTGTGATTTTGAGGTCTCATTAGAATGTTGATGGTTTTCTAAACTTGAGATTGAGATTGAGTTTGAGGTTTCCTCAATTGATACTTTTCAAATGTGTGAATAAGATAGTCTCGCCCCTTCACTAGCTTAATGGAATCCTCTAAAGTGATAGGAGAAAAGGAACCACCCTTATACCAAAGGCAAGGTTCTATGGCACTTGAGGAAAAACTATGTAGAGTGTCATAAAAAAGGTATATTTTGTTATATTACAAAGATTCTTTTGTCGTCTAATGAAGGACTAGACATGTTCATTATCACCTTGTTTACAATTGACAAATATGTTAAAGTTGTTCTCGGGTAGATCTTGAGAATGGATTTCCTTTAGCAATGTTTTTAAAAATCCTAAATGGATGAATGGAAAATTAGGAATGTAAAATATTTGTTACACATTGAATATTCTAAATTAATTAATAAATATTAAACATATAATCTATAATAAAGCTTTTATTGATTTGTATTGTGATAAAATGATATAAAAACTTCTCAAAACATAAAAAGGGATGAATACTTAGCTACGTAGAGTGGTAAAAAAGTGATCTATGTGTGTAGATTGGGTGAAAAGGATAATATGAGTATAAAAATACTTCATCTATGCAATTGTGCATGGAGATTTCTTCTCTACGAAACCATATAACTCCCATTGGGGTGTACCACAATATGGACTTGATATGTACGATTTTGAACCTATGCACAATGGGGGTTGTAACCTTGTTTGGTCTTCATTGGTTTAGAAATGGTTGTCATCTTTTACTAGAGCTTATGTAAAATATAAACCTTAAATACCCATTAAAAACATCATCAGTGATTAAATAAGAAAAAGAGAAATACATGTGTGGGTGAGGATGGAATGATCTTAGAGGTCAACTCTTGCTTTGAACCAATCTAAGCACTACACTACATCCCCAACAAGATCAAGCCTCATGTAGTTCTCTTAGTGTTGGTGCAATTATTGTATGCAATCTAAGAAAACCCCTATGTTTTCCCTCATGTCTCTTGAAACAAAGATAAGAGGTGTAACTATAGATATAATAGTAATGTACCATGCGTGATAATAATGTGATGTGGTGTGCTTCCAATGTTAAGATTGATCCCCTTTTGTCTGTAAAGACATTTGGAAATGCATGGAGTGCCTTTCTCTTTTTAATATATGGCTCTAAGGCATGATGGGAAATGGAAAAAGGTAGACTCTTGAACCTAGTTTGAGTTCTTCAAACATGTGTGGTGGCTATTTTATATATTGTGCAATTTATTTTGGAATATTTATGAGATCCTTGAATGCTTTAGTGTGTATATTTACGATGTATGCTTATGAGAATATCAGGTGAGTTATAAAGTGCATTTGACTTACTTATATAGGCTTCAAAAGGTAAGATATTGGTATTACGATTGACCTAAGGAAGATGGAGCGAAACACAAGATTTTCAAATTAGCAAAATATTCATTTGATGAAGATGTATGGGATTGTATAGGTTGGCCTAGAAAACAATATAACTTGGCCTTATTGTGTATGCAGTCTCGAACATGCATTTAGTGATGGAAGAGCCGAATGCGAGATAGATGGTTGAAGATTTTTTTACTTTGGATAACTAATATTGCATGGACAAAAGACATATTAGTGTTTAGATATTAACAAGTCATGTGTTAGAGAGAAGGATATGTCAATTAAGTTTTAGAATGTGAGCATTTGGCTTAATATAGGAACAAAGTCATAATTGTCATTGTCGAAGGATAAGTTACAAAAAGTGTCTACAAGTAGTAGATTTACTAAACCCTCGAGTTCAATAATGGAGTTGTGTAAGAGTATATGTACTAATCCAAAGTGTCACCCATGAGGGCTTTAGCTAAGCGGTTGGTAATGACATAGGAGTTGTCTTTGGTGTAGTATATTTAGGCGTTGTCGAAAGGATTTAATGTGAAGCTTAGGGTCGGTGAAGCCATCATAAGTGAGGAAGGGGTGGTACCTCCAATATCCTTAATAGTTATATAGAGAGAAAAAGGTTGCCTTTGAATAGATTGGAGCACCTTGTTGGTTATGGGAATTATTGCAATTAGAGTCCCTTTGGAATCTATTAAAGGAGGTAGTAGATGACACTTATTAGGAATGTCCCATTGATCTTGTCGAGATCTGTAGACACAAAATCACACACTTTGGTTAATTATCTAATCTTGATTACATACTACTATTCATATGATTCCTACGTAAGAAAAGTTCTAATTAAACCATGTCTTTGGCCACCTTTCTTTTCTTATGGCGCTCCTTTCGGTCTTTCTTCTTTACTTGCTAGGTAGTCCTTATTATACTCGACTTTTATCATCTTGGACATCAACACCCAACTAGGACTTGACAAGACTGAAACCCTCATCCCCTCTGGCGCCCCCGACATCTTTGTACTTTACTCACACTTTTAGGTACTTTCTAGCCGTTTGAACATCTTATATTTTTGGTAGTCGGCCTTTTCAAGGTTAATTACAAAATTCAAGAAAGGGAATCATATAATATAAAGTTATGTGATCATAATTAAGAACCAAGCACTAAGAATTAGCTATCACCACCTAAGGTTGCATCCATAAAGAATCTAAGAGATCCATTGCACCCATATAACACCATCACAAAGGAAAGAAGGGTTGGTTATTATACATACACTTCATAGGAGGGAATTTATTTCTATTCCATGCACACATCTATTATATTTATTTACATTGAGCTTGTTTTCTACGCTATCAAGTGCGACTCACACAAAAACCACCTAGGGCACGATTTCGCACACACACACAAAACTACATTGGAGTCCGAGATGTAGTGCGATGCTACTCAATCATAAGTTTATGATTGTGACAGTTGAGGACAATATGACCCCTCATTCTGCATGTTTCTTTTTTAGAATTTGATGTCTATTTGAGGGTTTTACAGGTTCATATTTGATTGCAGGTTTCCAGCAACCTCGATGATCTTGGTGTGAACAAAGGCAACTAAAGGTGAACACCTTACGACACCTCGAGGAGATTTTACGAGCTTTTCCACAAACCCGGGCGCTAGAAACATGTCTAGAGCTCCCATGGGTGCCCATGTCCCTCTCTAGGCACCCTAACCCTAGTCCCGCCAATCTCTCCAAATATGCATTTTTGGGTCTTTATGTGACGATCCTACCATCATTTTCATCTGATCATCACTTGATGCAGATCAAAATTAATTGTGAATCAATTAAGTACCTTCTTCTCCTCTTTACAATTAGGGTTTCATAATTTAGTGCTTAGTTGCTTGGGTGTAATTTCTGTACTTAATTACATGTTTGTTTCACTTCTACAATAGCATCAGATTAGGCTCTTATTTCACATTTTAGCTTAATCATTTTGGTGAACCTAACCAATTAAACCCTTGCTTCTGATTATGTCTTCACCTTATCAAGTCATGAATAAATCATCTTATCCTTTTTTCGCACCCACTAAAGTTTCAGGCCTAGTTACTTCTACCATTGATTTCATGCAAGTTTGTACTTAACATCCTCTTTGCTTTATTACACCTACGGATGATCCTTCTATCAATGTAGTAACTACTCTCCACACTCATGCTCATATGGCTCCACTCATTTTTTTTCTACCACCTATCACTTATGCGACTCCTCCCACTGTTTCTGTTTCTAAGGGCTATGATATCATTGAACAACTTAAGAATACGTTTGCCAAAATCTCCCTCTATGATTTATTTTGCAGTGCGCCTACTTGTCATCAAACATTAAAGGCTTCACTCTATTCTATTCATATAAAAAGTGATAATTCTTTGGTGGCCTTTACACACCTCATTCATTCTCTCAAAAAATTGTTACGTGTTATATCATTTACTAATGATGACATATCACCACTTGCTAATGAAAATCCATGTGCACCTTTTCTTATCACTGCTATTATTAGCACCACTTGTATTAAATGTGTACTTATTGATAATGGATCGGCCATTAACTTATGTGCTCATTCCCTTCTCAAACAATTGGGCATTAATAATAATCTAATTTCTAAGAATTCTACTCTTATTCGGGGATATGATTCAACTACTCGCACATGCCTAGGAACTATTTCATTACATATTCAAGTCGGGCCTAAGACTTTCCTCAAAAATTATTCGTTATAGATGCTTCATTTTAATTTAATCTATTACTAGGTAGACCTTGGATTCATGCAATGCAAGCAGTTCCATCTACTATACACCAATGTGTCAAATTCTTACATGATGGATACAAACATACTATTACTTGTAGATCCTAAACCATTCAAATTTTGTCGCATAGACCTGTTACTGTTATGCCTATTCCTCCTTCATAGCCTATTCCATATAGTAGTATTGATACATATGATATTGGTCAATCTAGCGCTTCACAGTCTTCTTCCGTTGCTCCAAGCATTCTAGCTATTTCTACTCATACTACTGCAATCATCTCACCTAAAATGTTTTCTCTGCTTGCACTATTGCTCGATCGTTGAGGCTCCTCTCGCTCCTACATCTAGTGCACCTCCTACCAATATCCTCGACACAACTATACAACATGTCAACAAAAACATAAACGATTCGACGACTAAGTTAATGCTATTAAAATTATTGATGAAACATTGGGAAAACTCAATTTCACCCCTATTGATATATATGACTCCTATTTCAATGACACTTTCATGGTTGATGTTACAGGTAAATACAAATTCAAGAACCCTCCTAATAATCTAATGGTACTTTATCAGGGGCATGTCCATACTTTAGACACTATTTCATCCTCTCCACACAATATGCATTTGTGCCACCTCTTTTCACATGCACGCTCTTCATCAACAACTCTTATTGGCATCACATTCTGGTGGATCCTACTTTCTTTGATACTATTTGCACATATGATGGCTTAACTAGGTTTGGGTTGACACTCAATGACATTCTCCCATCACCTCACTCACCTCATCTTTATCATGGCTATTTTCACATTACGGTCGCTTATGGTCTTCGGGTGTTCCATTTAGTAGTGTTTATTACATGTACCCCTTGTAATTCACCACTGACTCTTGAGAAATGTTGGCTTGACTATATTGGGGAACACGGGGAAAATTTTAAGGGTCCCTCTAAAAAATCCTTAGAAAATATTTGGCGAATATTGGTAAAACCACTTTCGCATGTCTGGCGAATTGTAGGAAAAGTTGTTTCGTGCGACAGGAATTTTTTTAACATGATTGTGGGAATGGCTGGTCCTCATCCATTGGCCTTATGATGCGGCAAAAATAATATATGACACTAGAGCGGGAGGATCAGTAAATGTTACCGGAAGGTAACATTGTCATCTTCTGGCCGTAGCATTCTTCTGTATGCTATTGGCGGTAGCATTTTGCATCTTATCGGCTGGTAGCATTCTGCATGCTATCGGCCCGGTAGCATTCTCATCTTGCTAACGACCGGTAGCATGCGAGGATGATCTTGATCGATGGCATGGAGGATGCTACTTAGTCGAGCATTTTGGTAGCATTCTGCATGCTAATGGGCAGATATCATCCGGATCTTATTGGTCGCCTCATTAAACTTGCTATAAATACCCGAAGGCAATCATTTTCACTCCACACAATAGAGAGAATCCGAGCTAAGAGCATACGACGAAAAAGGACATACAAAAGGGAAGAATCCAAAACGCCAAAGGATAGCTATAACCAAGAATTTTATAACAGATTTAAAAAATGCTTAGAAGAAAGAACACTTGAGACAGCCCAAGAGCCCATGTGCATCAACAACAAATATGAAGAAGTTTTCGTTCAAGAGCCTGGTATTTCCTCAACTATACAAATTTCTAGAGGATCCTAATATGTTTTCCCAATGGATCGAAGCGTCCAGTTTCACAGGCCTAGTGTATATGCCCCAATTTTGGACATACCACAGAACACTTAACAATCTTCTACTCAACTACGACACTTCCAATTTCACATTTCATTATACAATTCAATCTCATGTAGAGTCATTTGGAACATCACCTGATGAAATTGAACGTATCACATGACTACCAAACAAAAATGTCGATCTTGTCATGATGAAGGTTGTTTTATCAGATGAAAAATGCAAGTATTTGGAATCTAGTTTTCAATTATCTATTCATGCAATTGCACTGTTACTTACTTGTAAGTTTATTTTTTGTTTTAAACCATTAAACTTTCATTACTTTCAATTTAACGAAATTTGATTACATTTAAAATTCCCTACTAACAAAATTATTCTCCTCGTATTGACAATTACAGCTTCCCAAAACCCTTCAAAAAGAGGGATTCAACTCAAGGATTTTAGTCACCCATTTCTGCAAGCCATTGTGCAGTTCTTCCAGGCCAAAATTATTTTACAAGGTTGATATACAAATATTCCATGGTGGGAATTAGTGTATATTGTTTGCACCTTAAGTGGGCAGAAATTTGACTAGTGCAACTTCTTATCCTCTAGGATAAGATCTGATTTGGAAAATATTCATTTGAATGATAATGTTACCATTAGCTCAACAAATTTTATTCTAGGTTTATATTATGAATCTCTCTATAATTTACGTGGCACCTCTCCTCTAACAACAATGCATTCAAAGCTAAAGGATTTGTCGTTAACACTATCAGTTGAAGAGCAAGAGGTGAGTCCCAATTTTTGATTAGATGGTTTTTAATTATTATTTTTCTTATTGTAATATTTATCTTTTAAAATTAATTAACAATTTACTATTAAATTATCACGAAGATGATCATTGTGGCTTCATCACGAAGGGAAACTGCTATCATAAGTCATTTCCCACCTGGTTCAGAAGATTATGTTACTATTTTTGACGATCAACAAACATAGGAGGACACCCCTCCACATTCTGCTAAAAAGATGAGGAGTTCCTTAAACCCTCAAACTCAATCATCCAAAATACCATAGGCATTAATTGTAGGTATTTTAATTTATGATGTATATATGTTTCAACTTTCAAAATGTATGAAAATAAATGTAATTAATTTTTTAAAACTTGTGTGTTTCAAAAATTTCTTGAAATTTATATTGCTTTGTTGCAGAAACCATCGGCAAAACATGATCGTATCATTGGATTGAAACACATGATGTAGAAATATATTCAATACCTCACTCTATTGGCCCATGTTTGAATCTCTTGTTTCTTACTTTTTGCTTGATATTTGTTGATATAAAATTCAAAATTCTAATAAATCTTTTATTCTTAATTAAATTTTAGATCAAGCCTACTAGTATTTTCAGTCTACTCCTCCACAACCACCACATCAAAAGAAACTGGCTTCATTTTCACCTCAACAACAATCCTCTCAACAAATTAATATTTATAATCTTATATGAATTTACTTATTTTTCATTGCTATTATGTTTGAATTTTCTCATATTATTTACAAAATTACAATTCAATTTCTCAGGGCCTTGAATTCCATGTACATAACAAATACATATGCTACCTCTTCCATTCCCACCACAAAATATGAGGACCAGGTTCCCAGACAAGAATATTTCATTCGCTCATCCAACTTCAAGCAGGGGCACCCTTAATTTTGCTTTTGATTTTCCAACATTTTCATTGGGCAATGCTACTAGTGGTTAGGGTGTTTTGGTGTTGAACAATATTGATTTGGATGAGGAGTATCTTGGGATTGAAATTGGATTTCAGTAGCATGGAACATTCAATCCTCGATAAGGAAGCCTACTCCAATAAGAGAGGATAGATCAAGAACACCATCTCCAAATGATAGATCTGCACCGCCTTAATCGATGAGTAGAAAACTATTTTTTCAGTTGATGTTCTTTTGGTGATATTACTGAAGCCAATATTGATATTATTTCGAAGGAGGTTGAAGAATTAAAATTGTGGGAGTTTAGGGATAAATTTCTGATTAAAGAAATAAATTCACAATATAAAAATCACAACCAAAGAAATATATTGTATTCTTCACATCGAAAGATTGATATTTTGTTGAATCAGGGTGTGTCTAGTTCGTATAATTTGAAAATAATTATGAAGATGAAGTGTTGAATGTTATGTTGAATAGAATTGATAATTTAAATGTTGAAGCACAAACGTACCACAATATGTGGTCGAGAGACAAAGGCCTTGTAGTTATTGCAAAAGCGGAACGAGATAAGGCATTGGTAAGTCTTACTAAATTTTCAAGTATTATTTTCATTTTTTGAAATTTTACTAATAGATTTTCTCTTTTATAATGCAGTCAAAGTATGAAAATTTGAAAAATGAGGTTAGTATGCTTAATTTGCATTTACAAAGTGCCTAGAAAGTTTAAAGGAAACAATTGAATTGAAAGAGAAGTTTGTTATGTTAAACAAGCAGAATAACACCTTGAGAAGAATAATAAATGCAAATGGAATGGATCCAGAGATACTATTGAAGAAGCAAACATAACATGATCCTACCTTACTATCTGATTGTGATGTTGCAAATCCATAAAAAGAGATTCTTTCGAATATTGAAGCTTCTGCAAAGGATCAAGTTCGTTCAGGTGTTGTAAAAGAAAGTTCTTTAGTGTAGTAGAAAGAACCACATAGAGAATAATCTTCTCAAGGATGAAGCTGCAAAAAACATTGTGAAATTAGAATCGTTGTTGTAGAATATTTTATAAAACTATTTCAATTTGCATGACAATATTGAAATTTTTTAACTTTAATCAATGTGGATTGTGGCATTTTACTTTTACTTTTGCTATATTGTGCATGAGTTATTCAAATTGATTCTGAATGTGATTGTTATTCTTGATTGTATTAGATATATTTATTAAATGGTATATTACTAATTATTATCATTTTCAAATACTTTGTTGAAAGAACATGGAACTACATATATTTTACTAAAAAATTATATGGTGTTTTATATGTACTATATTCATGCGTAAGACTGAAAAACATTGAAAATTATCCAATTATGGAATTATATTTTTTCATTCTAAAGACAACAAAACAATAAGTATGACACATTTAAAAAATCTAAACAGTAAACACATTGCAACATTGAAAATATTATTAAAAATGAACAAACGTATAAACAAAATAACAATATACATAATTATAATTTGAATCCTGATATGAAATTTTCTTTCTTGAATAAAAATGTATAGTCATTATTCTTTACTCAATATCAGCTAGATCAAACAAAAAATTATCTTGAAAACTTTGCTTCCCAACACTTTTATCTAATATTTCATTGTGATTTTTAGTCACAGATTCATTGTTATCAACAGTTTGTATTAGTATTATTGATCCCTCTTCTCTCTGCAAGAGAATTCCATACAACCATTACCCATTCATAAGGAAAGGTATCCACATCATATTGTGAAATGTACAATCTCAAGCAAGTCTCAAGATTTTTATCAAGCCTATTCCGATATTTTGATTTTATAAATGTTAATGCACTAAAAACTATTTCATCTTCAAATGATCCCAATATCATTGTCTAACAAAGTTCATACAATCGAAACACTCACTTATGCTTTCATGAAGGATGGAACTAGGATACAACCTTTTCCATAGAAGTGTAATTTCTCCCTTCTCTGTTGGCTCTTCTAGTAATTCAAATTGTTCCTTCATTACCTGTCTGAAATCAGCGGATTGCAATGCAAGAGTTTCCTTTTGAAGAATACCATTAATTTGAAATCCATTACATTCAAAAAATTATCCAAAATGTTTAATTATAGTACCCATGTGTCTTTTAAATGAATTAGCTACAACGCCTCCTATAGGATTCCAAAAGTTAGGATTGACAACTCCTATGGCCTCAAGAAGCTCTCCTTTTTTAAAACGATCTTTGATCTCACTGGATAAACATTGTGAGATTTTCTGAAATTTTTTCCTTTTTTCAGATATAATACCATCCTCTGGTTCTTATGCATAAAACCAGTTAAAGATGGATATTCCTCAAAAACTCTGCATGTAGGATCGGACATAGAAATCCATTTAGTATCAATATCTTAAGAGGTTTCTTACCATCGGTGATCCCTAGGAATCATGTAAGGAGCAACAAATTTTTAGAGATGCACACATAGACCATTTCTGTGACCCTGCATCACTGATGCATCATCAGCACTAACACAAATCAACTTTTTGGCTATAAAATAATTATCCATTCTCTCGCTATGTCCTTCAAATTAGATATCACCAATTTGGAAAGATTTTTAACACTGTAGTTTTCTTGCATTTTATGAACCGATATCAGATGAGGTTTCTTGGTGTGGTTCTGGAATGTATATACATGCATCCAAACCCAATAAGTGTTGTCAACAAATGTAACCTCCTCAATTGAAAGGGAGATGAAACTTACATTCTTGACATTTTCTTTCATATCTTCTTGTTCAATCATCGCAAGACATCTCGCCATTTCCCAGGAATTTCTCTTTGACCAATGTGAAGTTGGAAGGTTTGGAAATCCATTGAACTTAAACAATTTTTTAATTTCTAAAGAATCTAAAATTGGTTTACTCATTTTCAAAATAAAGAATATGGTAGAAAATTGGAGGGTTTTTGCCTTCATATTTTCATTTACAGCTTTTCCAAAATTTGCATTTATGGTTCCTCCTTTCTCTTGAAGTTTTTGAGTGTGTTTCATCTTATTTTCATAATCCTCCTTATATCTGACATGCATGCACTCTTTTGCAATTTTCCATCTATGAGTCTTCGTTATTTTCCATCATTGTCAGTGACTATGTAATAGACTTTTCCACAATGTTTCTCTATAGTGTCCAATTTAAGTTGCATTCTATGTTCTTTACCCAATTTCCAAGTACAAATAGTACATCTACATTCTTTGGGAGTATCACTATCATTATTTGGTTGTACAAGCTCAATAAATGGGTATTTTTCTTCCCAATCTACTTGAAATGACCTTCCAATTGTCCAAGATGTTTTCTTCTTTCTCCCAGACTTATTTTTATGAAGGTTTATGTCATTATCATCTTCTTTGGAATCTTTTCATTTGAACATTCTTCTATTAAATGCATTTGGCATTTGGGACAATCTTCAAGTTTTGGCATGTCTGGGTCAATAAAATATTCATCTACTTGAAATAATTGTTTCCTTAGGGTTTATGTTTTGGTTTACCATTTTATTATGAATAAAATTAACGAAGAGGTTTCTATTTTCAAAAATGAAAAATGTTTTGTTCCAAAGATATTAAAAAATTAAATTGTATTGATGAAAAGAGGAAAAATATTATGATAATCTGTTACAACTTACTAGTACTTGTTTTAATGTTTCCAGTGGAAGCAACTTGGGTCTTCATTTTTTTGTGGGGCTGAAAATATTTTCTATGCTACCTTTTCTTTTTTTTTTCTACCTTTTGTTGATTGTTCAGAGAATCCATTGTACCTATCCATGAAAATATTTAAATTAGATAAATGTAATCAACATCTAAATAGTTCTAAAATTTGTAAATGCAATCAAAAGCATATAATATGCTACTGAATGGTAGCATAATGCATGCTCTCGAAAGAAGCATGCAGTATGCTCCCAAGTGGTATCAAAATGCTACCACTGGTAACATACTTGCATGATGTTGGCCGATAGCATGCGGTATGTTACTCGGGCGATAGCATGTCTATATTCTACCCAGATGGTAGCATGCATCATGCTACTAACTAGTAGTATGCTGCATTTTACCAACCAACATCATACGAAATGCTACTAGTTGGTAGCATGGAGCATGCTACCACCAGTAGCATGCTTTATACTACTACCAACATCATGTAGATGCTAGATAGTATGCTACCTACATGCTATAGAACAAACTAAAGTACCTTGAAAGTAGAAAGAAAATATCTACCTCTGGTGACCAATCCTCCAATTTCGAAAGCAGAAAGCCTAAATGAAATATTTGGTAATTGCGAATTTACAGAAGGGGAGGTTCTAAAGTTTGATGTTTAGAATTATGAATAATGAATTATAAAAACTTAAATAGAATATATGTGTGTGTGTGTGTGTGTGAGAGAGAGAGAGAGAGAGAGAGAGAGAGAGAGAGAGAGAGAGAGAGAGAGGGGTAAATTTGACATATTTTAATTTTGTCATAAGGGAGATTTTAAAGATAACAGTCAGCTGTCGGTGGAAAATCCTTGCCAAGCCAATCCCTAACATTAACTTGTTCCTAGAAAATTTTGGCGACCCAATCCCTATTCATACCTGAAAATTTTTACCAATTTCAAATTTTAAAAACTGGAATATTCATGAATCAATGAATATTCGCCACTAAAATTTTACCCGGTGGAATGTTAGATTCCACTTGCACTTCTATTACTTTCCCTATGCCATTCAACAATATTACTATTAGTAGTGATTCATCTCCTAGTCATTCTCAAAATCTCACTCGTTGGTATGCACATGGATGTCCGCCAACACCTTTCATTGATGAAGAATATGCAATAAATGTGTACAACTTACATTGTAACAACTCTTTATATGATCCACCTCATAGTATTTCCTATCAAGTCTCCAATGCAGCCCCATTCGGCTTTGACCTGAGACAATTACGATCTTCTAGATAGTAGCACTTGATCACGCTCATCACCACAATTTTGGGGGCATCACACCTATTTCTCCCCCTCTAACATTCACATGCATCTTATACTCTCATCATATCACACCTAGATCTTTACGAACAACATCCACACTGTCTGGTCATTTCCTAATGACACATTCGTTTTCTTATGGTTCTTACATGAATGTTGATGGATTTATTACAATAAGAACCCCATTTCATCTTTACATTACATGCTTCATCAACATATCTATTTATTACATAATCACTCATACATACATACATCTATTAATATCTATTGCTAGTCATGCATATGATACAATATTTCATCATGTCACTATAAATTATCCATTACACCTCATCATCTCACCTATTTATCTATTCCAAACATCATTCATCAAATAATACACTCATTATCACACATTTGGGTGGCATCACACTTACTCCCCCCACCCCTTTTAGCATTATCAACTATCATACATCCTACATACATCACATCTAGTCTTTTACATTCACTATACACATCCTGATACATTTGCACCTGTCATTTCCCAATGACACACTCTTGTGTTATGGTTCACACTTGACTGTTGAGGGCATACTATACACATGAACCTCACACACTGCACATTATACACACCATGCATTCTCACACACTTGACCATATCACACATTTTACACTAGACACATTCACCACACATATCTCTAGCATTTCTTAGTCACACTACACATTACACATCTCATGCATTACACATCATACACTTAAGACATCTTCTCTCGCAACATCTTCTACACACTTTATGAGTCATTCACAACACACATTTGTACTACATCTCTCTTACATCTACTTCTACATGTTGTGGTCATTACCCTATGATGCACTCTAGTTACATGGTCCATACTCAATTGTTGAGGGTATACATCTCAAATGGACCTCATCACACTCACATGTTCAATCACTCACTCACTCACATGATCACATCCTACAATATTCACTTTGAGGATCACGTATTTTCATACACACATTTCAGATCATTTCTCAATGACACACTCTCATTTACGCTTTATTCTTGATTTTTGAGGGGTCATAAATAAATGAACATAATTTTATGCATACACATCCACTCGGGGGCACGCCACCCCTATCATTCACATTGCGTTCATTCTCGTCTCATCCACATCATACTACATATCTTGGTTACATTTACTCTTTCTTACTTTTTCCTACATGTACATCTTATTATACATGCTAGATAAATATATTGTATGTAATTATCTTTATCATACACACATGCACATTCACTTTCCTTTCTAGTTGTGATCGCAGATTATATAGATCTATTACACCCAAAGATGGATGCTTGGTGAAGTACCTATTACCAGACCCACGTAGGCTCCCGTGGGCATCCACTTTCATACACTACAGGTGGTATTGTTTCATCTTGTTTCATAGCACATTACATTATCAAATTATAAAAATGTTGACATAATTTTTTATCTTTTAACATGCTAATGGGTGCATCATGTGCAACATTTTTTTTATAGGTCTATTTTCTTCCATGGCTGTCCGTTACATTGTTTTCCATTGTGTGTCATTGTTTGTCATTGTTTGCGGGCTTTTCCCTTTGTCTTGCATGCACACTTGTCTTCTTATGAAAAATTTGGCCTTGATTGTATTGTGACATTGTGAGTGATGTCCTTTGTTTACAATCCACTTTTTGCGGTCTACATTGTCTTCTTGTGTGTTTAGTTACGTATTATATTACACATTGTTTGTGTGTGCCTTGGTTTCTACTAAGAACAGTTTCCTTTCTCGCTAGAGGGAAAAATTTCAGCACATTGGTTGGTCTTCTTTTGGGATGCATACTCCTTTAGTGACATCGCATTCACCCTAAACAAGTAGGGCATCATATGAGTGAATAAATGACCCCATACAACATTATATACAACATGGTATTGGTACAACACATTTTTTAGTTTTAGAAAGAGCTCAGAATCAGACTTGGGTCCTTACCACAACGATGTCCTTCCTAGATACAAGTAACTAGGGGGTAGATCTTCAACATTTTTAGATCAACATAGTTTTTCAGCATGTCATAGAGGCTTTTGATAGGGTAGAGAGTCCTTTAGCACTAGGAAATTTACATTGGGGGCAAGTACACACCATCTGTAGTGGTGTTTTCATTCCAGGGAGTAGTTAAAGGCTAGAGGATGACACCAAAATTCCTCTTTATAGTAATTTTTCATGGTGTATGATCACCCAAAAAACCAACATTTCAGAGATCTCTACAACTTTGGGAAGAATTTAAAGGTTATAGGATGACACTTGACTTTCCCTCCTATACTTCTTCTTCTATGGTGTGAGATCACCCACAAAACTCACCCTTTATTTACACCATCAAGATCCTTTCTATATATTATTTTCTCATCACGGATCAGGTGCACATGCTCATTTTTCACATTTTCATCATTTTTACATACTTATATACATACTTTCTACATGTATACATGTGTATTTGACTCTTTTGTTTCATTCTACTCTTTTGCAGTCCATCCGTATGGGAAGCAATAGTCAACATCATCAACATTTTCACAAAAACAACATCGAAAATTAATAACAATTACATCATGACATCTACACATGTGTTTCCACCCTAGGTTCATTTTCATCATCATGTTTTTGCACTTTCTCCTCTTTAACATCCACACTTTCTCTAGTCCATCAACATGCTTTCATCATCGATCTACATGGTTATCGGTACACATCTCTATCTACTTTATGTTACCGATATTTTTCTCATCAACATAAAGTGGGGGAAAATGTAGACACAAAATCACACACTTTGGATAATTATCTAGTCCTAATTACATACTACTATTCATATGATTCCTAAATAGGAAAATTACTAATTAACCCATGTCTTTGGCAAGCTTTCCTTTTCTTTTGTTGCTCCTTTCAGTCTTGCACCTTTACTTACTTAGTCTACCTTATTAAACTTCATATTTTATCATCTTGACACCAACATCTAGTTAGGACGCCACTCCAGTGCCCTCATCCTCCGGTCATCCTTGACCTATTTGTACTTAGAATTTTTGGGTCCTTTCTAGCCATTTGTGCATATTATCTTATTGGTAGTCGGCCTTTTCTGTGGTTAATTACAAAATTCAAGCAACAAATCATATAAATATAAAGTTACGTGATCATAATAAAGAACCAAACACTAAACATTAGCTATCAGTACCTAAGGTTACATCCATCAAGCATTTAAGAGCTCTATTGCACCCATCTAGCACCATCACAAGGGAGAAAATGCTTGTTATTATACATACACTTCATAGGAGGGAATTTTATTCTATTCCATGCACACATCTATTACATTGATTTACATCTAGATTATTTACTTGCTATCAAGTGTGAATCGCACAAGAGCCACCTAGGGCATGATTCCACACACACACACATAGAACTACATTCGGTCTAAGATGTAGTGCAACGCCCAATAAAAATTTCACCATTGTGATAGCTAAGGACAGTCCAAACCCTCATTATGTGTCTTTCTTTTTAGGATTTGATGTCTATTTGAGGGTTTTGTAGGTTCATATTTTGTTGTAGGTTTCCAGTGACCTTGGTGATCTTGGTGAGACCTTGGAGCAACCAAAGGTGAACACCTTATGACACGTCATAAGAGGTTTTATGATATTTTCTCACGCATACCCATGAACCTGAGAATAGGCCTAGGGCACCCACGGGTGCCCCTTTCCCTCTCTAGGCACCCCATTCCATCCAATCTCTCCAGGATATGCATTTTTATGTGTCTCTATGTGATGCTCCAACCGTACTTTTCCCCTGATATTACTTTGGTACATTTTAGAATTAATTTCCAATTAGTTAAGTACCTTCTTCTCCTCTTTACAATTAGGGTTTTATAATTTATTGCTTAATTGCTTGGGTGTAATTTTTGTACTTAATTACATATTTATTTTACTTCTACAATAGCATCAGATTAGGCTCTTATTTCACATTTTAGCTTAATCAAGGTATATTATGCATGTAAGAAAGGTTCACATTTATTTGAACATATTGGTTATTAGCACTAACTTGTTGTCAATTCATTTTCCCAATGATGTATAAAATAATCTGAGTTAGATCATTAGAGGAGGATTTTAAGAAGAATTTGTTTAAGGAAATTGAGTAGGATTATCTTGCATAGGTGAATTTTTGGTAGTACCTATTGAATAATAAGGATTGGTGTCAAAATAATTTCCTCAAGTGACATCGCATGCCTTCATATTGGTTGCAATGCCTTCGTGGAGGTATAGGTTAGGATGAATATTTCGGTGGCGAGAGTATAAACATATTTTGTGCTATTTTCTCCCTATTGCTTAGATTGTTTCATTGTATTTTATTTTTAGTACTTTGGATTGAGTATTCCTTCTATTGTATTTTATTTGTTAGTCTTGGATTGACTATTCCTTCTACTTTTTACTTTTTGGCCTATCTATTTTCCACTAGTGTCATCCATATTGCAATTGTAGTAGAAGCGGATATGATTACAGAGGAATCCCAATTGTTAGTTGAGAATCGTCATTTTATTGAGAATTTTTATAGTTAAAGAGATAATTCATGTTGAAATATTGAATTTTTTTAAGGGAATATTAATTATGAATTTGAAGAGATGCTTTAGAAGATACTTTGGAAAATTAACATGAAGAAGACTTGATTAGAAGAGAGAGAGTAAGATTCACATTGGGTTCACCAAATTGTAATGATGGTGAAATTTAAGTGAAAACAACAGAAACATGAATATGAATCAATCATAAGAGAGAGTGAGATTTACCTTGAGTTCATAAAATTGTATTGATGATGAAGATGACCACTACACGATAAAGTGGAAATGTGAAGTGGACTCAATCTAAATATGGGGTAATATTCACGCTAGGTTCACCAAAGTGTATGAAAATAAATAATGACATAATAGAATATCCTTTTTGTCTCTTTATAATTGGTAATCTAGAAAAGGATAATCAAAGAGTGCATGCTAAATATGCACACCTTAAGATTGTAGGTTACAAAAAAATGTAGAACTAGGAAAGTGACAATACATACTTTATAAGATATGTAGGGTTTCAAATCCTAGATATAGGATATGGTAGTGGCATCTAACTAGGTCTTGATAGTAAGTTGATTCTAACAATTTGTAATCAAATCGTAGCAACATATAGATTCTTATGGTAGGTTTGTAAACATAGTAAGGATCTTGGGTTGTAAGGAATGGTGTTGTTCCACTAAAGCTACACACATTATAAAAGGGACAAAATATGTTGGTGTTAGACAAGGTGGGTGAACAAGTGTAGGAAACACTAGGTAATGTTCTAACGATCATGCGAGACATTACCTTTGTTGAAAGGAAAGGAGCACATAATTATGTGGATCTTCCTAATATTAAATATCACTGGGTATTAGTGACCAAAGGCTATGTCGAATAGATCAAAGACTCAATGTTCTTTTTCAAGGGTCTTACACATTAAACAAGAACTTATGGCTTAGGGTTCACTCATGGGAATCAATCCTTCATATTCTACTAGAAAAACTAACTAATTGAGTATACTTCATAGCATGTCAATACACAAAGCCATATATAGATGTTAAAGAATGAATTTCACTTACAATCTCTTAAAATTAATCTTTATGAATAAGTTGTAAGCCTTAGTCCTATATTGATATTTTCTAAGAGTAGTATAAAAATGTATTTAAAAAGAGTAGGATAGGGTGAAAAGAGAAAATAAGTTTTTAGGACATCATGCAAGCTCTAAATCCTATCAATTATCAAGATCCAATAACCATCTCTTAAAAGGAGACAAATGTTGATTTTTTTGGTTCTTTTCAAGGTTAACTCTCATTAGGTCTTGGTGGCCAAAGGTTTTGCTAAAAATAACTGAAAGGCATGATGTTTTCTATTATTTAAAGGAGTCTTATGTATACAATGCAAAATTATGGCTTAGGGATCACTCATGGGAATTATTCCTTGGGATTCTATAAGAAAAACATATTGATTTAAATATACTTCATATATTATCAATGTGCAAAGCCATATATGAATATTTGGATATGAATTTTAGTTACAATATCTTAAGATTGATTATTATGAATAAATTGCAAGCTTTAGTCCTATACTAATATATTATTATAGGGTTATAAAAGGCACCAAAGAGTGAATAGGGTAGGGAGAAAAGAGAAAATAAATTTACAGCCACCATGCAAGCTCCAAATGATTTTTAATGTAAATATCCAATAACCATAACGACATTCAAACTAGTATGTATTTGATCAAGACACGTGTCGGTCAAGAGTCTAAGTGAGTCAACTTCTAAGCCAAGAGGGAAAAATTTCCATTTGACATACAAGAAGTGCAATTTAACTCCCATAGTTGCTAAAATGGAAAATATTGTAAATAATAAGCGTAAAAATGGGATCCCCTAGCATTTAGATGGATTAAAACAAACATTCGAGTTGGGAACTTAGGTGTGACTTTAAATAATTGAAATAAATAAAATGCATAAAATCTCTTTTAAGATTCTCTATTCCTAATTCAATGACCTTTTACAATGTTTTTAGACTAGGTATTTATAGGAAAACCAGAATCTCATAATATTTTACATGCATCAAGTGGTCGTATGAGACCATTATGTTGATATTAGAAGTTAGATGAATGGTGGTTACATTTTCAAATTAAATTGAATGCCAAGTGTTTGACCTACCTAGTCATCCTTATAAGGCTAAAAAATTCATCATCAAACGTTAAGTTCTTAAAATAAGTTTAGATTTTATTGATCTCTAGTTTGGCGCATTTTGATGCTTAGTGTGTGTAAGGCGATCTTGAGTGCATAATTCAAGCTTCCATTAAATTCATTTCCTTTCATTCCTTGAGATGGAGTGTCCTAGGAGATCTATTTGATATCATATGCCGGTGAGTGGGTAAAATTTGGATTCTTTGACTTGTGTCAACTTTGACATGTGATAAATGGAGGCTATGCTAACTTCATGTGGATATCTTTTGTCACCTAGAAACCTAGGCATTATTTGACCTTTTTGGTTCTTGGAGTTTAGCGGAAAACAATTTTGTGCCTTAGGGACTTATTCATTTAGTGCACAACTTTCTCCTTTTACGAGATCACTTCATTGGTATGAATGTATAGAATTAGGATATTCCATAGCATTTCTTTCATTCAGTTTCATGCACAACATGTGAAAGGTGAGATATTATTATCATTTGGGGTCATTTAAACATTATTAAAATTATCATGATGTGTACAACATACTAGCAAGTGTTTTCCTTTCTCTTCATTTCAAGTGTGCAATTAAAATTGTACACTTTGTAGCTTTTGTTTTGCACTATGTGAATTAGCATGTCGTGATTGCAAGTGAAGTTTTTACACAATATTCACTTCATAATAATCTCTAACACTTCATTGCATAGTCCTTCAAGATATCACGAATGTGTGTATATTATTTGTGTAACATAAATATTTGAAAAATCAAGTATTACACATTAGATATTCCCAAGTGGGCGAGGTTTCACAAAAATCATACATCCATTGAATCTTAACAAGGTCGGAGGTAGAAAATTTTCCTTGGGATATGTCATAGTGTATTTAAGTATTGCACAAAGTGTATACACCTATCTTTTCACACTATTACTAAAAATATTTTATATAGATAAGGGTCATCTATGCATCTATTTCTTGAGTGGGTTCCTTAAGGGGCCTAATGGGAATGGCGTATGACTATACATATTGTCATTATGGGATCAATCACAAAGAGATGTACTATTATGTAGTCCTAGCCTTAGTTAGACTTGCCTCTGCACATTCTTCTGCGTTGCAGATACTAGCACCGCGACACTTGCTTGCATTTGACTTCGTCATTGACACTTATTTCATTGACTTTCCCTTTATCCATGACATATTTACACCCCACTTCACATTAGGGTTATCCTTTTCCAACACCATTACATGTGGGTGATGGTGTAAGTGTTATATTTTCCCTAGGTTGACACCATCGCTAACAGGAAATGGTGTTAGGTATACATGCACATAACACCTTGAAATCTAAAAAGGAGAGGAATGACATAAAAATAACCATCTACTCTACTCTTTTGTACCATCTTCACATCTGATCGATCTTATGTTGGTCTATCTTTCATTTGATTTGGGTTGGAAACTCTTTTTGGTTATTAGATTTCTCGCATGATTGGGTCATCTATAGTGAGTCTAGGACAAGAATGGTGTTCCCCTTCTCCACCCATAACGATTCTCTCTCGACATATTGTTTATCTGGAGAGATAGATGCATCAATGACCACCCCACATGTAAGTTCTCTAACTCTCTTTGTCATTTTTCATAGATTGGTTCATCTCCTTTCCTGTTTCTTTATGTTAGCTTAGTATTATATTCACATCGGTTTTATTTTACATATTTCTCTTACATGATCATCTCCTTAGCTTTCCTTCATTTAAATTTCAATTATATTTCACTTGTATAGATTGTGCATGTTTGTGTTATCTTTCTATCGATCTACATCTGTACCCATTAATTGATATCCTAGAAGGGTACTCTTCTTTATCTTGACCACCGACCTTATAAAACATAGGTTAACCTAGTGTAGGGATCAATGCTCTCTAGATATGTGACCTTAGTACTCGTTGTATCCCCTTTTAAATAAATCAACTATGTGTTGGTCCATGTGCATCTCTTCTTCTTTACCTCATACCCTTGTAGAACGAAGGACCTAGGAGTGCACTCCATTGAGAAAATTCCTTTTAGGTCATACATTCGGTGAACTTGACGTGAAACCTACAAACCTCTTGCTTAAGCAAATGTCATTGAAAGTATCCATCTCCAAATTTGACATTATTTCAAATCACCAAAATTCAAAAACCTAAAAAAGTAGCCTACCCAAACACCATCACCCAAGGTGATACCATTTGTTCCTGTAAACTTGTCTCCTAATGCCATCGCCCATGTGTAAATTTTCTTACACAACCGATAATGTCAATAAGTCCCATTTCAGACCTATTCTCGGTAATATTATGACTCCATGATGGAGTATCTGGGCCTAGGATATTCTAATTATGTTATGCAGATCTTTTCCTCAAACCCTTCACCCTAAAAATGAATTCCACTTATCAATATATTTTGTGTCATAGGAGTCCCTAGAAAGAAACATCCCACCTACCACAATGGCCTATTTGAGGAGGAGGAAGAGTAAATTCAATTTAGCAACACTTATGATCACGCTTATGATATTTAGATATTTCTCATGTGATTTCCTTAGTAAAAGGATGAATCAAAAGAAATGATCAATAAACATATCATTGAGTTCATCTCCAAACCGCTTGATGGTAGGGGAAAAAAGGAAAGGTCCCGAAGTAGGTGCATTTGAGAATACCCCCAACTTTGACTCATCTAACCTTATCCTCCAACTCATTGATAGGATGAACCAACAATAATCCACTACTATGGCTCAATTCCTTCAAATGAAATCCAACATGGCTCAATTAGTCAATCTCCCTACAATGGGCTCTGGGTAAAGACACCCCCTCCTTTACTAAATGGGCCTAATGGGGTGCCCATCACCAAACCCCCATCCACAACAAATTCCCAAGAGTAGTATAACTTGAGCCTATAGCTTCTTACATTGGTAACATTAATATTGGGGTATTTCTCCTTCCATCTCCTATAACGGGTCCATTTCTCCCTCCCTTCACATTAAATCCTTTGGAAAATTTTATAAGGAGTGGATCAAAGATCATTTTTACACCACCACTAAGCTCTTAGATAAAAACCTCACTGGGATACTTTGGATTGAATCATACCTTACCTCCTAGCTCCATAGTTTTGATAGAGTCCTTGGTGATAGCCTTAGTGAATGATTTTCAGATCATGACTAACAAATTAATAACATTAATTCCTTTATCAATTCTTAACAATTTGAAAATTAATCAACACAAGACTCTATCTAACGTTAGAAGACCCTATCTACACAAGATGAACATAACATGCCCAAAGTGACAACCGTTTCCAACTTTTCTTATGATCTCTTAAGCCTCACCTTTAATATATGGTGCGGTCCTTTTCTCCCACATCTCTAGAATAATCCTTAAAACAAGCTAAAAGGAAGGATTACGTCATGAGGGAATTTTCGAGGTTACCTTCTAAGACACAACCCAACAAACAATTCCAAATCCTCCAACATCCTAAGAACAAGAATGTCACAAATGATAGAGTCTTCGATACTCTTCCTCTTGTTTCTTCTTTAAATAGGATCATCTTCAACATTGACCAACAAGCTAATAAAAAAACAGCCTAATTATCATCAACCATTGAGCAAGGAAGAGTTGAAACATCACTTATCTAAGTCATTTATCATGATCTTAGATCCTTATTGAACTGTTACTCAATGACATGATGAAAGTAAATAATGTTGGTGGCATGCTAATTGGGGTCTCTCCCATGAGAACTCTCATGCACTACCCACAACTGCCATCAAATTATTCCTAGGCTCCTAATGTGAGCATGAAACCATCAATCAGGAACATTTAACTAAAGTGGTTAAAGCCCGTGAGGAAGCACAACAAAAATAGCATCACAAAGTAATTAACCAAATCAATGAGAAGTCATAGGTATTCTCTAATCCCATGCCTAACCATAATACATGTGATAGTTCCAAAAGAAAGAACATTCTATGAATAATATAGTTGAGAAATACTACCCTCTCGATAGCACAATTGTCATGAATGACATTAGTTATGTCATAGCTTATATAGAACCCAAATTTTATACACATAATTATTCACTTTTCATTTTTCGTACATGTTAATAACAATTTCCTTTCTACAAATAATGGTCACTAATGCATCTATTTCTTTATCGGGTTCCTTAAGGGGCCTTTCGAGAATGGGGTATCATTATTCACATAATAATTATGGGTTAGAGATACTATATAGACAGAATATCATTGTGTGGTCCCAACCTTAGTTTTCCTTGCATTAGTTATCCTTGTCCCTTTATATCTCATGCATTTTTTATTCCTGGCACCTTTCTTGTATTTCACCACTTGCCACATTATTCATCCATTTACTTGATCCATGACACCTCTTTTTCACTTTACACGGAATTTAGCATCCTTGGATGACGCCATCGCTCATGGCCGACGGTGTCGGTTTGCGGGTGATGGCATCGTATATATGGTGACCACACCTATACATTTATAAGGAAGGAGTTAGAATCATAGGAACTACCATCTTCTCTTCTCTTTTATGTGAACTTCACATCAATTTTCTTAGCCCTTGGTTCATCTTACACTTGACTTGGATTGGATTGGACACTCTTCTTCTTGGTTGGATTTCTTGCACTATTGGGTCATCTATAGTGAGTTTAGGACAGGAATGGTGTTCCCCTTCTCCACCCAAATAGCAATTCTCTATCTCTCCCTCTCTCTCGTGTTACTTCTCTCTAGATATAAATGCATCAACAACCCCCACAAGTAAGTTCTCTAACTCTCTTTGTCATTTTTCATATATTAGTTCATTTTCCTTCCTCATTACTTTATGTTAACTTAGTGTTATATACACATTGATACTAGCTAACATAGTGCTCTTATTTGATGAGATCCAATTAGCTTCCCTTTATTTACATTCAAGTTATATTGTGCATTCTTGTCTTATCCTTTATCAATCTATACCTCTTCTCACCCATTTACCAATATTAGTAGGAGGTTACTCTCCTCTATCTTGATTGTGGGCTATGGAAAACCGAGGTTGAACTAGTGTAGTGATTACAACCCTATGTATATGTGACGCGTTCGCTCTTCATATCCCCTTTAAATCAACCCACCGTATTTTAGTTCATGTGTTTTTATTCATTTCCTCAATAAATTTTTAAAACAAAAGACTTAGGATTACAATCCATTGAGACACATTCTTGCCCACTTGTACATGAATAGCCCATGTCACATCCCCAAATTTGATAAATTTCTTGTCATTGTGTTTTATAGATAATTAATTATAAAATTTGATTTAGTAATTATACATATATAAATATATATGCAAATGTATACATATATTATTATATATGCAAATATATACATATATGTATATGTGAAAACATATAAATATACATATATAGATGTATACATAACTCACACACACACACACACACACACACAACATCAAGTTACGCTAATAAGAGTTTTTGTTGACATACACCCTTTTGGCTGCATGATTATTATGAGGTTGATTTGGTTAGACTCCACCATTGTTGTTTGCATTATTCATGAATGTTAGTATTTAGTAAGGTTTTAATGCATTTATAAAGGAACTTACAATGTTGACATAATTTTTGTGGATGGTTTTGTTACACCACCATTTGCATTACATTGATCAAATTAAGATAAGTTGATCACATTGCTTGGGCAGCTTTAGTAAGGAACCGGGTCTTAGACCACTTTGCAAAGTAAATATATTAATGGCTTGTTGGGCCCCTAGAATATTGACTAAGTATAGAAGGCGCGTAGGCATGCAAGGACAAAGCACGCAAGACAAGGTTTAAGGAAACCCGTGGCGTGCGTGGCACGCGCGAGACAGAACCAAGGGTTTAGGACTTAGTCAAATTAGACGTTCGGGGCAGAACACGTGAAAAGCATGACCTGATTACACATGGATAAGGTGCCAACCTAGTGACAGGTTGGCCCAGAAGGAGCATGCCTGCGGTAGAAGCTTCTAGAAGCACATCATGGTATAAAGTGGAAGGCTCAAGCCTGGAGAAGCATGCTCGCATGGAGGACCACATTCAGACACTTGGCATTAGATCTAAGGGCGCTAGAGGATGAGTTGGTAGTCCATAAAGGCTATAAATACAAGCACCTATAGAGTAAAGATGGACGAAGAGAAGAGAAGAGACTTAGAGAGTGGGTGGAGCTCTACAGAAATACTGCAAGAACTCTGTTAGTGGGTAATGGCATTTGGGAAAGGATATATTGGGCAAGGGGATTGTAATTTTTCTTTTTGTTAGCCTAGCTACATTAGTCCAATTGTAATGCATGACTACAGACTTCGCTTCCCTGTGACATTCTATAAATGGCTCCATGGATGTAATGAGGTTACCAGCTTATATATATATATATATATATATATATATATATATATATATAATATCATATGATTCAATGATTCGATGCATACATCTTTTTATAGGTTCTCTTTCATTTTATGCTAAGTATGGATTCTTATATACTTTTTCCGGTTGTGATACAAGTTATATAATCTTTTAAGTACTCTGTCTGAATAAATTGCAAGGATCTAGAGGTTTTTCTAAACTCTATGGTTCTTTTATGTCTTAAATCCTTTTGAAATCTCTTAAACACAAATCATAGATGATGTTTCCCACTAAACTCGCATAAAAGAGAGGCTCGACACCTGCGCATGCCTCGGGTGAGTTTCCAACATCTGTTAGGTGATAGGCCGATGTGCATGGGGTTCCTTTCTTTTGTGATAGGGGTAAAAATGATTAAATCTTGGTTCCATTGCCAGGACCTCTTTTCAAAGTTATAGTGGGAAATAACATACATCATGATCTGTGTAGTGAGTAATGATAGAGTGGTTAACATTGGAAAGTGTTGAATCATGGTTCAAGAGCACGGAGGATGAATTTGCTCAGAGATTCAGCACTGGACCTAAGTTTGATGCACGTAGATGGGTAGAAGAGAACCTCTACCATGATTTGTATGAAACTTTTTTCTGCTGCTTCCTAGTGGAACTGTATGAATGGCTCTCAACCTATGCGTCTAGATCAATTTGGCACTCTAGATCATATGTGTGGACCCAAGAAGAATACCGAGGTTACAAGATGTAGATCGACGTAAACTCATCTTTGTGGATCATTGGTGGAAAAGAGTATTGACTAGTTACACTGGAGTATGCCATTTCCACATATTCTTATCCGGAGGTTGTTGAGTTTGAGTTTTTGTGGGAGCCCAGAGGATCATTTCTATGTGTTGTCCCTCTAGATATGAAAATATTGATGGTTATCATGAGTTTAGAGGCATTCCTAATGGCTAGCTAAACCATTCTGAGCACTGGGTGAGGAAGCTAGGGTAGAGGAAGATGGCAGATGTTGCGACGGAGAAAGAAAGGGAGGAGAGATGACTCAAGTATGGTGAAGTGCGTGAAAGGGAGATTTCTAGACAACGTGAGGTTGCAAGTGTGATGGATGTATGGTGATAGATGTTGTGGGAAGGATTTGAGGTTCACGCAGAGGATGTGGAACTTGAGCAGTTTGTGTGACCCCATCTTGGCAAGCGCGTAAGAGAGACCCCTTCGGCTTCTGATGAGAGTTCGTCGCACAAAGAAAGAAGAACTGTTTGTGTGCATCTGAGGCCACCTAGTGACTGGACCCTGATGCTTAGTTTTCTAGATCAGGGGGAAAATATTTCTAGTCCAGTTGGTTACATTAGAGGTGATCGGTCTACACCCAGGAGGTATAATTTCTCGTTTGGGCCTTCTATGGCTACAAACACCAACCCAGTGTTAGGAATTTTTGGGAAAGGTATAGACACACAAGCTTTTGGTCTCACATCTGGGAGTGGCACAGGGTATACTATTAGTAGTGGGGCATTGTCACAGACCATAGGTGCGTAGCTTAGTGGAACTATGGGGACCCTTGGCAAGACCACTTTGGGACCTAGTAGATCTGGTGGTTCAGGAGGAATAGGAGCTAGTGGATCTAGTGGTTTAAGACCTAGTGGGTCCTGGTGGATTTGGTGGTTTAGGAGGAATAGGAGATGGTGGGTCTGGTGGCTTTGGTGGTTCGGGGCTTGGTGGGTTTGGTGGTTCAGACCTCGTGGATCGGAGTGGTAGAGGAAACACAGGAGGAAACCAAGGTTCTAGCTCAGGAGAATTTAGACCCCAACCACCCCCCAAGTTTTCTTTGAAATGTCTCTACATTTTCCCGATTATAGAGGTATTGAGGATGTTGTGGAACATGTTCACAAGTGTGATATGCTATGGTGCACAAAGGGTATCAAAACCGCAGAACGTAAGGCTAGTCAGTTTGTAACCATGTTGCAAGGGTGCGCACATAACTGGTATAGGAAGTATGACCCTCATCAAATAGTGGTGGACTATACTACTTTAAAGAACACATTCTTGGTAGAATTCCACATTCCTAAGTTTGAGCAGAAGAGCATCAGTGCTTTGAAGGAGATTCAACAAGGAATGATAGAGAGTGTACGGGAGTATGATGTGCACTTTAAAACTCTCTTATCTAAATTATCATATGATATTCACCCTTCACAACATGCTCAGTGGTTTGTTGGAGGATTGATCACCCATTTTAGAAGGGCCTTATCTCACAAACATTTTATAGACTCATGTGAGGCATTGGAAGCTACTTTATGTGCCGAAGCTACTGTGGTAGTTTTGATATTGGTGTTAGCCCATTCCTGGAAGGTCGATTGCTACTATGGCCAAATAGTTGGAAAATTTGTCTGCAAACTCAGCCCACAAGACTCACAAAGTGGTTTGTGGTGCATAGATTGTGAAGTAGAGGGGCACGTTAAGGATAGTTTCCCCTAGAGGATAGTACACGCCATGGGGACCATGATGCAAGTAGATTCCCTTGCTACAATGCGTAATATATCATATAGGATCATTGATCGATCTATGATACTAAGGATTATAGGATTATTGATCGATCCATGAGACCATTGATCATGGGGTGCGTCAAACTAAGCGTTGCTAGTAGTTCAAAGGGTGATGATCACTGTTATGAGGAGCACACAGATGGAGGCACACGTGGAAGAGGTTTTCGAGGAGGATTCCATGATCGTGGTAACTGTGGAGGAGGAAGGAGTGAGTTCTCATGTGGAACCTATTTCAATTATGGATCTATAGAGCATTACAAACGATAGTGCCTGGACATGTTGTAGTGCTCATGGTGCGAAAAGAAGCATAAGCATGAGGAGTTCCCAAGTTGTTTGAGCACATGAATCCATAGCACTTTGAAAAGACAAGGGCGTTGCAATGGTCAACATTAGGAAGGAAGACACACAATGGATGCCATGGGTAACACAGATGCATGTTTAGAGCCCGTCTTGTAACAACAAGGGCGTAAGCCGCACGCGTAAAGAGATACCAAGGAAGAGGAACCTAGTTTCAAGGGAGGAAGTAGTTCATGGAAAGTACCCTGACCCTGTGCATCAAAAGAAGGTGTATCAGGACACTATGGATGTCATTCGGAGTTTATAAGAGGAAATCCAGTGTCTAAAGGAGCATTCTAGGAGGGAGGAACAAGGGAGGAGAGTCGAGGTGCCAAAGGATGACTTGGATGAGGTCAAGGAGGTGTGTAAAATGCTAAGGCAAGAGAATATCATTCCCTTGCTAGGAT